>CM057449.1:1055815000-1058315000 GCA_016271365.2 Neoceratodus forsteri
GAGGCGGCAGGTGCCGTTTGTTGTTTAAATGGCAGCCGTACTGTTCTGTGTGGCCTCCGGAGCTCAACCTGAGGGCCAAACGATAAGCACTGTAAAGGAGACATTAACCACATGCTGCTAGAGGCAGAGTCACAGGCATCCACAAAAGCTTTCAGCTGATTATTGGGCTATATGCGTTGGAGCATTAGATTTCGGGAGGTTCTTGGCCATTGCACTGAGTGTGTTCCACAGGGTGTACTTGCACTGAGGAATGTAGGAACTCAAGATGCAGAAGTCTGCTTTGGTCCATAGATGAAGGCTGAAAAGTTATGGTGGACCCCATATCCCTGAGGAAAAAACTGGAAAGAAGATCTTCCATCACACTGACACAAAAGGCTTGCATTCCAGCTCATAAAATGAGTCATCCGCTGTGTCTTTGACAAAGCAGAATAGGGAGAGACTTATCCAGATCCACTTCTACCCCAGAATAACCTCCAAAATGCAGGTCTAGGCTAGGAACATGGGAGATGCCCCCTCCTGGAGTGGCAAAGAGTTCAGCGTCATCTGCGGCGCCAGACCCAGTGCCAGATATGGCACCGGGTGATCCGACGCCAGGCGACACAGCGCCAGCACCACATCTGGTGCCGGCACCGCTGCTCTACCTAGACTTGAAGAAAAAGAGGGAGAAGGAAAGTGGTACCTGTGCCGGCCCCTGAAGGGAAAAGGAGAGGGGGGCAAGCACGAGGAGCTGGCATCGATGACGTTGGCACTTGAGAGGGCACCACGCACATCCTGGCCTGACCGACCCAGCTGTGGCCCAGCAGCTCCGAGGCCCAAAGGCCCCAAAACTGGGTCCACTGGCTAGGACAACTGGGCAGACACCATACCCCCTTCTCTAAAAGAGCGTCCCAGAGGTGAAACTGCTCACCAGGACCCCATGGAGGACAGAAACTGGATCCGGTGTTGATAACTGCGGCCGCTAAGAGTGGAACCACAGAGGAACCCACCGCAGTCGGTTCAGGCCTACTGCTCTCCACCATCGACGACCCCCACGCAGACGTACCAGAGGGTGACCTCGAGCGGTACCAATTCTTCTTCCACCAACAGGAGGAAGAAGAACTCGAAGTCAAGCGGAGCCGGGTCCCCGATCGAGGTTGTGAACGGGCCCGCTGCTTTTAAGCTTCGGGCGGACTGTCTCCCCCCCCCCCCGAGCACTGGACTGCCCATGGTTGGACTCCCCCTCAGCGAAGGGCGGCGCACCGGACACAGCCGCACTGCCATCACAGCTTTCAAACGAAGTCTCCCTACCATCACTGCTACTGTCTAAAGTCAACTCTGTTGATGGCAGGCTGATAATTTCTACTTTTTTTTTTTAAATAAAAAAAGAACACTAAAATGGTAAATTAATTGAATACTGAACATTAACAGCTGCTGTCGTATCGATGAAGACTTGACTCCTAGCAGGCGAGCGATGTAGTCATCGAAGTGCACTCGACAACGAGAGGAAAGGAACTGAGGCAGTTGGAGGGTCAATGCTGAGACAGCCTATATATGGCGCGAGCTAGTCTTGCGGCACCACGCATGCCTGGTTCTATCCCAGCACCGGCCCTCCTGAAGATTTTTGGCTCCCACGGGGTCCTAGCGCCTCTGGCACAGTCCCATTAGTGTGAATGAGTGGTGGAGGCTTTTAGTCCGGGAAGATCAGTGCCTATGAACAGCAGCTGCTGTGAGGGTTGGAGCTGACACTTCTTTAGATTTAGTAGACCCACCATGGAGATAAGGAACTGAGAGGCCATGGCCACTACTTGTTTCATCTCCTGCCTGGATGGACTGGCTATTACCCAACTATCCAAGTAAGGGTAAACCTGGAGTGCTAGTTTTCTCAGATGTGCTGTGAGTACTGCAAAGCACTTCATACAGACCTGAGGTGCCGAGGACAGCCCAAATGGCAAGACTCTGAACTGGTAATGCTGCCCCAGCACAAAGAATCTGAGGTATCTATGGTGGCTGGGGTGCAACAGTACATGCTGGTATGCATCCTACATACCAACAGAAGCTACCAATCCTGAGGTTTTAGGAAGGGAAGCAGAGACCCCAGAGAAATCTTTTTTAATTTGTTTTGAGCCATGAAACATTTCAGGTTTCTCATGTTGAGAATGGGGCATATGCTTCTTGATTTCTTTGGAATCAGAAGTAGTAGGAGCAGAAGATACAGGTTACTCGCCTGTAACAGGAGTTCTAGGAATGGTATATGTTGTTCATCCACACTGTCTGGCAGGTTCCTTGCCGCTTTAAATCTTGCCGGAAGGTCTTCAAGCTGGCTCCTCCCACCCACCCGGGTGGTAAAACTCTCGACTCCGCCCCATGACGCCAGATCTGGACCGCTGGAAGCTCAGGTTGTGCGTCGAAGCCGGGGAGGTCGGTGGGGTCGTATGGATGAACAACATATACCATTCCTAGAACTCCTGTTACAGGTGAGTAACCTGTATTTCTAGGGACATGGATATGTTGTTCATCCACACTGTCTGGCAGACTCTAGCAGTTCTCTGGGAGGAGGGAGGCAAGGCGCACACCCCTACTTAGGAATAAAGACTGAGAACTGAGGCCCCAAAACCAGCATCCGAGCGTGACTCAAGGTCGATGTGGTAATGGGTAATAAGGTGTGTGCTGACTTCCAGGTAGCAGCCCTGCAGATTTCCTGGATAGGGGCGTCCCTGGAAGCAGCCACCGATGCAACAGTAGCAATGGTGGGAATGAGCTCTTATCCCTCTGGGAGGCTCCATGCCCGCCAACTTGCAGCAGAGATCTATGCAGGAGGTGACCCACCTGCTTATCGTCCGCTTGGCTGCAGGTCTGCCAGGTGCGGCTTCATGCGAGGTGACAAACAGCTGGCGAACCTCTCCCAAATCCTTCAGCCGTGCACGCCTTTATAATAAGCGAGCGCCTTCTAGGGTCCAGTGGTGAGCCTGTATTCGCCTCCGAGGTGTGATTGGGGTAGAACACCGCAGAGTCAACACCTGGTTAAGGTGAAACTCCGATACCACCTTCGAAGGAATTTCGTGGGGCGCAGGACAACCTTGTCCCTGTGGAAGACCAGGTAAGGAGATTCAATGCAGAGCGCCTGGCGTTCTCCCATCCTTCTGGCTGACGTGATAGCCACCAAGAAGGCGGTCTTCCACGACAGGTGAGAGTGTTCACACCTGTGCATTGGTTCGAATGGCTTGCCCATGAGCTTTGCCAGTACCAGCAGTAAATCCCATGGAGGTGGAGGTTCTCGCACCGGAGGGGAAATGTGATCAAGGCCTTGAAAGAGCGCCAGACCACCTCTCCTGCGCCACCCACTGCCCCTCGGCCCGCCGCCCGTAAGTAGAGATGGCTGCCAGGTGCACCCTTAGGGTCAGCCGACCTAAGCCCTTGATTAGAAAGGGACCATAAATAGTCAAAGATGCTTGCCAAAGGACAGGAGGAAGGGTCCAAGCCCTTGCCCTGACACCAAATGGAAAATCTCTTCCATTTGAAGGCATAGCATTTCCTGGTCGACTCCTTACGGGACGCCTCAACAACATTGAGGACCTAGTCGGAAAGACCCAAGGCCTGGAACTCTGGCCGCTCAGGAACCAGGCCGTCAGGTGCAGGGATTGAAGGTCCGGATGGAACACCTTCCCCTGATTGACTGAGAGCAGGTCCGGGCGAGCTGGAAGCTGCCTCGGGAGCCTGGAGCTGAGGCTGAGGAGATCTGGGTACCAGAACTGGCGGGGCCAGTCCGGGGCTATCAGAATCACCTGCTCCTTGTCCCTCCTTGCTTTGAGAAGCACCTTGTGAATCAAGGGAAATGGGGGAAAGTGTAGAAGAGGCCCGGGGTCCACAGCCTCGAGAAGGCATCCCCCTGCAGCGAGCCCTGCTGGGGGCGGGCATGGAAACAGCCTCAGCTTGCGTTCTCCTTGGAGGCAAACAGGTCCACCTGAGGTGTGCCCCAACGGGAGAACAGATCTTGTACTACCTCCGGCAGGAGAGACCACTCGTGAGATGCAGCCCCTATCCAGCTCAGGGCCTTGGCCAGGGTGTTGGAGGCTCCTGCCACATGAATGGCTAGGAGATCCGCCTCCAGGCTGCGCACGAGTGACCAAATGCAGAGAGCTTCCTTGCATGGAAGCATGGAACGCGTCCCGCCCTGGCGGTTTAGGTAGTACATGGTCGTGGTATTGTCCATCTGGACTCGGACCACTTGACCCCGGAGAAACGGAGCAAAGGCGGTGAGAGCTAGGCGGACCGCTCGGAGCTCCAGCACGTTGATGTGGCATCGGGACTCCCGCGGGGACCAGAGGCCGTGCGCCCAGTGTTCCCCCAGATGGGCACCCCAACCCATCAGAGAGGCATCGGTCGATAGAGAGACCGTTGGCTCAGGGCGGACAAACGGGATGCCCTCCTGCAGATGAGATGGAACGGTCCACCACCGGAGAGCGTTCCACATCTCCTGGGTCACCATCACTAGCTGGTCCAATGGATCGCAGTGTTGTGACCACTGGCTGGCCAGTCCCCACTGAAGGGGAGCACGTGCCAGCGTGCCCAACGGACCATGCTGGTACAGGCCGCCATGAGACCCAGGAGGCGCAGGAAGTCCTGGGCAGGACGCAATTGCCCAACCAGAAATGATTGGGCAAAGGAGGTAAGAACCTCGGCCCTGTCCGCCGGGAGCCGTGCTCTGGCTCGAAGAGAGTCGAGCTCTGCCCCGATAAACAGAATCACCTGCTTTGGCTCGAGTTCGACTTGGCCTGCGTTGATGAGAAGGCCGACTTGAGAGCAAACCTGGAGGCCCAGATCTCTGGACAGCTCCACCTCCTGTCTGGAGGGCTGCTATCAAGCCAATCGCCAGGTAAAGGGTACACCGGACCCTGTGCGCCCAGGAAAGCTGTCACCACTGCAATGCATTTGGTGAAGACCCTGGGAGCTGGAGACAGGCCGAAGGGCATGGCTCGGAACTCGAAGAGGGATCCCTCCGCTCGAAAGCGAAGGAATCTCCGATGTGACTGATGGATAGGGACGTGAAAAACGCGTCCTGCAGGTCCAGAGAGCAGAACCACACGCCGTGTTCCAGGGATGGTATTATGTGAGCCAGAGTGACCATCCTGAAGGTTCGAGACCTTAGGAACTTGTTCAGGTCATGTAGGTCGAGAATGGGGCGCCAGCCCCGTCGTTTAGAACCAGGAAGTACCTGGACACAAACCCGGGGTCTGAGGGAGGGTCCGCCACCTCCTGATCACCTCCTTTTGAGGAGGGAGATGGCGTCGGCCCGATGAGCCGACAGTGAGGCTGCGGACCCCGAGGCCCCCGAGGTGTGACAGCTCTCGAAGGGCGGGCCTGCTCAATTCTAGAGGCAGGCCTTTTCCCACCACCTCAGTACCCACCTGTCCGTGGTAATAACGGACCAGAGGCGGAAAGGAGTGCAGGGCCGTCCCCCGCAGGGGGGAACCTGGGGTGAGGTGACAGGGTTGGGCGTGCCCCTCAGCCAAATCACTGGGCAGGCTTGGAGGAGGGACCGCCGAGGGACCTCCTGGCCTACCTCCCCTGCTTCCTGTTGGAGGAAGCCCCGGCTTGGGTTTGGGATGCCAAGCCGAGCCTGCTGGCCCTGACGCGTGCTGGGATGCGCCGCGCGGGCACAGAAGGACGAAAGGGGCTTAGGCTGTGGTTTGCGGCCTTTGTCCTTCTGAGCGGAAGACACCGAGTCCAAGGTAGCATTGACTCTTGATCCTCTGCAGGTGACCCTCCACCCCAGGGCTGAAGAGGTCAGTCCCCAAGGGAACATCCATCAACTTGTGCTGGGTATCTGAAGTAAAGGTGGATATCCTCAGCCAAGCCCGATGACGCCTTAGCCACTCTGCGCATCACAGACCTGGCACATGAGTCCCCAATGTCTAAAGCAGTCTGAGCTGCTGTTTGGCCACTGCCCTGCCCTGGTCCCGCACCTGCCTGACCGTAGTCTGCAGATCTCAGGGAAGATGAGGACAACCTCATCCAAGGAGCCCAACAGGGCATGAGAAAATATGCCATGAGGACGGCCGAACTGGCCTGGCGAAGGCCAGGGAGATGCAGCATAGACTTTTCGCCGGCATAGTCCAATTTCTTGGACTCCTTGTCGGGAGGTTTGTCCACATCCCTAGTGTTCCGGCACGCGAAAACGCTGTCGGTAACCAACCCCTCAGCCGAGGGTGTTCAAACCGGACAGGGAACCGGTAGGGACCGCATACTTCCTGGCAGGCGCAGGACAGGAAGCAGGGGCTGCCAGAGCTCAAGGCCGGACCCACTATGGCCTCGCCACCGAAAGCCTCCGTGAGGGGAATCCTCGGTCCAGAATCTCTGTGAGGGGATACCTGGCCCGCTTAGAAAGCGGGTTCGAGCTCATCCCGTGGACTCGAGATGAGCTCAAGCAATCCTAGGAAGGACAAAGGCTATCGTCCACGACTGTCCTCCTGAGGACTCCAAGTCCATTACGCTGGAAAAGGGAGAATCATCCTCGGACTCGGAAGAGTCCTCAAAGAACTGCCTCGGGCCTGAGCCACCCTCCACCTGCCGAGGTCTATCGGGAATGAGGTGACAGACAGCCTATGGGGCAGTCCTGAGCGACCGAGAATTTTTGGTCGGAGCCCCAACTAACGGCTGTGGAGGCGGAGGTTCCACGGAATCAGTGGGGCAGCTGGAATTGGCGAACAACGGCCTGGGAACAGGCTCCCAGCTAAAAGCGAGGGGTTGTTTCGCCGCTCCGTACAGCCACTTAATGGCGGGGGAAGGCGACGGCGCCAGCTTATTCCCGGTCAGAAGGAGCTTGTTGCCACACGAGATCCTCATACCTCCCGACGCAACTTGGCGCTGAAGCCTCCCTTGTCCGAGGAGGAGGAAGAGGATGGAGGCGGCGCCGCTTGCCGTGGTGCGAGACCGAGACCGCCTATGACGGCGGGATCGGCTGGACCGCGAAGACATCCGGAGACCGAGACTGAGAACCTCGGCTAGGCCGAGGACGGTGCAGGGAGGTCAGGAATCGCACCCCCTTGGTCTCGGACGATTCCACCAAGGCTCCGGAACCGGAGGCACAGACGAGCCGACGGATCTCAACTCCCACCGGGGAACCGGGAGAGGGGATTCTCGCTTCTCCAGCGATTAACCTGTTCTAACGGGTCGAGAAAAATCTCGATCAAGATCGACGGGAGTCTCGGTCAACTGGCCTGACGGGGACACCGTGAAACCAGTGGCCGAAGCCGAGGGGTCGACCGAAGTCGACGGCCGACAACTAGGGGAGAGGGATCTTTCCCGCTCCCAAGAGCATCGACGGTGATACTTACTCTTGACTCTCTTTTTGGACCGAGAAAACGGTCCAGAAGAAGTTGGACCCTCACCTTTTGTCGAGAGGGTCAGACAAAGCTCCTTAAAAGAAGCCGAATAAGAGGCACCGAGAGATAGCAGGACAAATGCCACAGCCGAGGTAGAAGTGGCCCGCGCCGCCTCCTCTTCGAGGGCGATCATCTGCTCGAGCTGATCCGCCGAGCCCGCTGTCATGACACCGCCGACCAGGCCTCTTTTGACTTAACCGGAAGAAATCTCTGCTCGGGACACCCCAGTTGTAAACAGGCAGCACGGTCTTCCAGGACGTAGGCCAAAAAGGAAGAGCACAGGTCGCAGGCCTGCGGGTCGTGCTCAGTCCGAGACATCTTCTGCCCGCAAGGGCATCTCCGGAAACCGGGAGTCGATTTGTCCATCGCAGCCGCGAGGGAGAGAAGACTGAAGTCTTTTTAGCAAAACCTTTTTAATTTCGAAAATTCGAAGAATTAGGAACCAGTCTTATACGCAGAGCGTTAAGGAGGGAACCTGAGCTTCCAAGCGGTAAGGAAGATCAGGCGTTATGGGGCGGAGCCGAGAGTTTTATCACCTGGGTGGTTGGGAGGAGCCAGCTTGAAGACCTTCCGGCAAGATTTAAAGCGGCAAGGAACCTGCCAGACAGTGTGGATGAACAACATATCCGTGTCCCTAGAACCTGTGTTTTGTTTTGACTCTGGTACTATTTTCACTGCCCTGTTGCTCAGAAGGCCCACAATCTCCTGTGCCTGAAGTTCTGACATAAGGGCCGATAAGAGGGGTTGCCTTCTGGGTGGACAGTTTGGAGGGATTTCTGTGAAGTCCAGGGAGTATCCCACCTCCAGGATGATCCTGAGGACTCGCTTGTTAGTTGTGATGGACTCCCATTGATGGTAAAACTGGGTCAGGCCCACCCCACCCCGGGAGGTGAGGACTGGGGCTGAAGCTTCAGAGGTGGCACTGGGTGCTTTTGATGTCTGTGCCTTTGGCTGCACCTTCTTTTGAGGCTGGGGAGGCAGAGATTTGTTTTGGGCTGACCTGCCTTTCCAAGAAAGGAACTGCCGGTTGTGAAAGAAACCACGTTCTTTCCCCCCTCTGAAGGTTAACAGACGATGGCCTGGATGCAGTCTTCAGGGTCATTCTACTTTTCTGAGATGTCTCAAAAGACTTCTCTACCTGTTGTCTAAACAGTAAGTACCGTAAAAGGGAACATTCATTGAGTGTTGTTGGACATCCTGAGAAAAGCCAGCAGTACATAGCCAGGAATGTCTTCCGATACAGATGCCTGCCTCAGTAGAGCGTGATGCAGTATCAAAGGCATCCATAGCTGCTTTGAGTGGATGACTGTTAGACTCAATACCAAGAACAGCAGTCAACAGAATCTTCTGTTTAGTTTCAGAGTTTGGCAGGGACTTAAGTGAGCTCCAAGGGGTATACCCATACTTGGAAAAATGTCCTGGACAGCTAGCAATCCACATGCTAAGGGTAGCTGTTGCGAAAGCCTACTTACCCATACTGTTAATGTTGCATGACTCCTTGTTAACAGGGTGCGCAGTGACCTCTTGGGGAAGAACAGCTTTGTCATTCTCAGCGAGAATAACAATGACATCAGCTATAGATTGAGTAGCATACACTGGACAGTCCTTAGGGGCAGTGTTTTTGTTGTCTATCTGCTTGTAGGCAGAAAGAAATAGAAATTACGTACCTACTGTAATTATGATCTTTCTGTGTATCTTCACCATTCATCACAGATGGGTACTGGCTGGAGATCAGGACCCCGCGGGAGCCTTTTTTTTTTTAAAGGATAAGTGAGTCGACTACAGCATCAGCGCCCCGAGGCCGACGTACTACATGTGGCGCCGAGGATTAAGCATTTGTTGTGTCGACTCATTGCCTACCAGTTCTGAGTCGCCGGAGAGGTAAGAGGAAGGGATGGAGGGTGGGACAAGAGAGTCCAAGGGACAGAAAATGGAAGAGAAAAACTGAACTAAAAGGAGAAATAACGACTGAGAAGACAGCATAGAAGAGATGAGACTAAGGGGATTGGGTAGGGGCCCCAATCTCTGGAAGCGGAGGAAGGGAGGGGAGAAAATTTAGGAGAGAGTGAGAGGTAACAAGGATCCGGGACCCTTGTCCGTCACCAGACTGTATAGGAACTGCAAGGAGTAGCAAAGCTTGCTTGCCAAATTCAAGGCACAGAATATGTGGCAATACCCCAAAAGCAGAGTCGGCTATACTGGAGAAGGACAGGGTACAGGGATTAGTACTCTCTCTGTAAAGATATTTGGTGAAAAGAAGGGAATTCTTTCTTTTTTTTTTTTTTGAAACAGTTGGATAACAGGAGGAGGGCAACCACGACTCCCACCCTGTTAGGGTGGAGATATGCAGTAGAGAAGGAGCCCTCGAGCTGTGACCCTTTTGAGGGAAGAAATGTAGCACCCCATGTGGCTCTACTTACCCTGCTCCAAAGAGGGAGAGGAAGCACAGAGGGAGGGGGACCCAGAGACTGAGGCCCCAGGGAGACGGTGGGCGGGATTGTGATGAATGGTGAAGAGACACAGAAATACAGGTTACTCACCTGTAACAGGAGTTCTAGGAATGGTATATGTTGTTCATCCACACTCATTGGCAGTATCCTTGCCGCTTTAAATCTTGCCGGAAGGTCTTCAAGCTTGCTCCTCCCACCCACCCGGGTGGTATAACTCGGCTCCGCCCCTGGCGTCAGATCTGGCCCGCTGGAAGCTCAGGTTGTCTTGTCCGAAGCCGGGAGGTCGGTGGGTCGGTGGATGAACAACATATACCATTCCTAGAACTCCTGTTACAGGTGAGTAACCTGTATTTCTAGGGACATGGATATGTTGTTCATCCACACTCATTGGCAGACTCCTAGCAGTTCTCCGGGAGGAGGGAGGCAAGGCCTTTACCCAATACTTACTTGGGAAAGAGAGACTGAGAACCGAGGCCCCAAAACCAGCATCCCGCGTGACTCAAGGTCGATGTGGTAATGGGTAATAAAGGTGTTTGCTGACTTCCAGGTAGCAGCCTGCAGATTTCCTGGATAGGGGCGTCCCTGGAAGCAGCCACCGTTGCAGCAGTATGGCGGGTAGAATGAGCTCTTATCCTCTGGGAGGCTCCATGCCCGCTAACTTATAGCAGAGATCTATGCAGGAGGTTACCCACCTGCTTATCATCCGCTTGGCTGCAGGTCTGCCAGATGCGGCTTCAGCGTGGGTGACAAACAGCTGGCGAACCTCTCCCGAATTTCAGCCGTGGCTCCTTATATTGCTGAGCGCCCTTCTAGGGTCCAGAGTATGGAGCCTATATTCGGCCTCCGAGGTGTGATTGGGGTAGAACACCGGCAGAGTCAACACCTGGTTAAGGTGAAACTCCGACACCACCTTCGGAAGGAATTTCGGGTGGGGGCGCAGGACAACCTTGTCCCTGTGGAAGACCAGGTAAGGAGACTCGATGGAAAGCGCCTGGAGCTCTCCCATCCTTCTGGCTGACGTGATAGCCACCAAGAAGGCGGTCTTCCACGACAGGTGAGAGAGAGCACACCTGTGCATAGGTTCGAATGGCTTGCCCATGAGCTTTGCCAGTACCAGCAGTAGATCCCACGGAGGTGGGGGTTCCCGCACTGAGGAAATGTGATCAAGGCCTTTGAAAAAGCGCCAGACCACCTTCTCCTGCGCCACCAACTGCTTCCCGCCCGCGCCCGGTAAGCAGAGATGGCTGCCAGGTGCACCCTTAGGTCGACCTAAGCCCTTGACTAGAAAGGGACCATAAATAGTCCAAGATGCTTGCCAAGGAACAGGAGGAAGGGTCCAAGCCCTTGCCCTGACACCAAATGGAAAACCTTTTCCATTTGAAGGCATAGCATTTTCTGGTCGACTCCTTACGGGACGCCTCAACTACATTGAGGACCTCGTGGGAAAGACCCAAGCCTGGAACTCTAGCAGCTCAGGAACCAGGCCGTCAGGTGCAGGGATTGAAGGTCCGGATGGAACACCTTCCCTGATTGACTGAGAGCAGGTCCGGCGAGCTGGAAGCTGCTGCGAGTCCTGGAGCTGAGACTGAGGAGATCTGGTACCAGAACTGGCGAGGCCAGTCTGGGGCTATCAGAATCACCTGCGCCTTGTCCCTCCTCGCCTTGAAGCACCTTGTGGATCAAGGGAAATGGGGAAAAGCGTAAAGAGGCCCGGGTCCATTGCCTCGAGAAGGCATCCCCTGCAGCGAGCCCTGCTGAGGGGCGGGCATGGAACAGACTCAGCCCGGCGTTCTCCATGGAGGCAAACAGGTCCACCTGAGGTGTGCCCAAAGGGAGAACAGATGCTGTACTACCTCCGGCAGGAGAGACCACTCGTGGGATGCAGCCCTATCCGGCTCAGGGCATCGGCCAGGTGTTGGGGCTCCTGCCACGTGAATGGCTAGGAGATCCGCCTCCAGGCTGCGCCCGAGTGACCAAATCGGAGAGCTTCCTTGCATAGAAGCATGGGCGCGTCCCGCCTGGCGGTTTAGATATATACATGGTCGTGGTATTGTCCGTCTGGACTCGGACCACTTGACCCGGAGGAACGGAGCAAAGCGGTGAGAGCTAGGCGGACCGCCGGGAGCTCCAACAGGTTGATGTGGCAGGGACTCGCGGGGACCAGAGGCCATGAGCCCGTGTTCCCCAGATGGGCACCCCAACCCATCAGAGAGGCATCGGTCGACAGAGAGACCGTCGGCTCGGGCGGACGAACGGATGCCCTCCTGCAAATGATCTGGAACGGTCCACCACTGGAGAGCATTCCACATCCCTGTGTCACCGACTCAAGCTGGTCCAAGGATCGCGTTGCTGACCACTGGCTGGCCAGTCCCCACTGAAGGGGACGATGTTCCAGCGGCCCAACGGACCACGCTGGTACAGGCCGCCATGAGACCCAGGAGGCGAGGAAGTCCCGGGCAGGCGCAGTGCCCAACCAGAAATGATCGGGCAAGGAGGAAAGAACCTCGGCCCTGTCCGCGGGAGCAGCTCTGGCTCGAAGAGAGTCGAGCTGCGCCCGATGAATAAATCACCTGCTTGGCTCGAGGTTCCGACTTGGCCTCGTTGACAAGGAGGCCCAGTTGAGGAGCAGACCTGGAGGCCAGATCTCTGGACCACTCCGCCTCCTTCCTGGAGGGAGCTGCTATCAGCCAGTCGTCCAGGTAAGTTTACCGGACCCTCGGCGCCCGAGGAATGCTGTCACCACTGCCATGCATTTGGTGAAGACCCTGGGAGCTGGAGACAAGCCGAAGGGCATGGCTTGGAACTAGAGAGAGATCCTTCTGTCGAGGCAGAAGGAATCTCTGGTGAGACGGACGGATAGGGACGTGGAAAACGTCCTGCAAGTCCAGAGAGCAGAACCACACGCCGCGTTCCAAGGATGGTATTATCTGAGCCAGAGTGACCATCCTGAAGGTTCGAGACCTTAGGAACTTGTTTAGTGTCGTATGAGTCGAGAATGGGCGTCAGCCCCGTCGTTCGGAACCAGGAAGTACCTGGACACAAACCCTGGGTCTGAAGAGGTCCACCACCTCTCTTACCACCTCCTTCTGGAGGAGGAGAGTGATGTCGGCTCGGCGAGCACGCCAGTGAGCTGGGGATCGAAGCCCCGAGGCGGCAGCTCTGAAGGTGGTGCCTGCTCGAATTCAAGGCAGGCCTCTTCCACCACCTCCAAGACCCACCTGTCCGTGGTAACAGCGGACCAGGCGGAGCAGTGCGGGCCGTCCCAGGGGGACCCAGGGAGTGGGTGGCCAGGGATGAGGCGACACCCCTCAGCCCGTCACTGGGCAGGCTTGGAGGAGGGACCGGCCGAGGGACCTCCTGGGCCCTCCTCCCTGCCTCCTGTTAGGAAGCGGCGGCTTGGGTTTGGGATGCCAAGGCCGAGCCTGCTGGCCCTGCGTTCTGGGCGGCGCGCCCGGGGGCACAGAAGGACGAAAGGGCTTAGGCTGTGGTTTGCGGCCTTTGTCCTTCTGAGCGGAAGAGACCGAGTCCAAGGTGGCATTGGACTTCTCGATCCTCTGCAGGTGACCTTCCACCCCAGGGCCGAAGGGTCAGTCCCAAAAGGAACATCCGCCAACTATGCTGGGTATCCGAAGTAAAGGTGGATATCCTCAAGCCCATGACACATAGCCACTGCGACGCCACCGATCTAGCACATGAGTCCCCTACATCCAAAGCAGTCTGGAGCTGCTGTTTGGCCTGCCCTGCCTGGTCCCGCACCTGCTAACCGTAGTCTGCAGATCGGGCGGGAAGATGAGGATGACCTCATCCAGGAGCCCAACAGGGCATGAGAAAAATGTGCCATGAGGGCGGCCGAACTGGCCTGGCGAAGGCCGAGAGAGGGCATGGCGTAGACTTTCGCCCGACATAGTCAATTTCTTGGACTCCTTGTCAGGAGGTTTGTCCACATCCCTGGCGTTGCCGTAGCGGCGCTGTCGGTAACCAACCCCTCAGCAGAGGGTGTTCAAAAACGGACAAGGAACGGTGGGACCGCATACTTCCTGGCCATCCTGGCCGGCGCAGGGCAGGAAGCAGAGGCGCTACCAAAGTTCCAGTGCTGACCCACTTGGCCTCGGCCACGGAAAACCTCCGTCGAGAATCCCCTCGGTCCAGAATCTCCGTGAGGATACCTGGCCCGCTTGAAAGCAGGTTCGAGGCTCCATCCCGGTAGACTCGAGATGAGCAGAAGCAGTCCTAGGAAGGACGGCGGGCTATCGTCCAGTGGCTGACCTCCTGAAGACCAAGTCCAGTCGCTTGGAAAGAGGAGGAATCATCTTCGGACTCGGAAGGTCTCGAAGAGCTGCCTCTGGCCTGAGCCACCTTCACCTGCCGAGGTCGGTCGGGAGTGAGGGTAACTGACAGCCGATGGGGTAACCCTTAGCCGGCCGAGAATCATGGTGGAGCCCCAGTCAGGTGGCTGTGGAGGCGGAGGTTCCACGAATCGGTGGAGCAACTGGTTTGGCGAACAACCGGCCTGGGTATGAGCTCTCGGACAAGTCGAGGGTTGTGTCGGCCGTTCGGTGACCAGCCACTTAATGGCGGGAAGGCGCCCGGCCAGGAGAACTGTTGCAACGCAAGGTCCTCGTACCGTCGGCGTAATTTCGCGAAGCCTCCCCTCATCGAGGAGGAGGGCGAGGGCAGCCCGCGCCGCTTGCGATGCCGGACCGAGACCGAGACCTCATGGCCGTGAGGAGCGGCTGGACGCGAGGTCGAGACGAGACCGAGTCCCGGAATTTCCGGGTCGGTGCAGGAGGCGTCGGCCGGAACCGGCACTCCCTTCGGCTCGGAAGGTCCATCCGAGGGCTCCGGAACCGGGAGGCACAGGCGGAGCCAGGATCCTCAACTCCTCCCGGGGAACCGGGGGAGGGAATCTCGGCTGCTAAAAGCGACAGCCCGTCAATGGGTGAGAAAAATCTCGACTTCATCAGTGAGTCTCGGTCAACTGACCTGGCGGGGACACCGTGAGGCCAGTGGCGAGGCAGGTGGTCGACCGGAAGCAGACGGTCGCGGCCGAGAGAAGGACCTTTCCGCTCCCAAGAGGCGTCGACGGAGGACTTACCTTGTCCCTCTTTTGGACCGAGAATAAGGTCCAGCAGGCGAGCCCTTCTCCTTTAGTGGAAGGGACAGACAAAGCTCCTTAAAGGCCGTGTAGGAAGAACCCAGAGGCGGGATAAATACCGCGGCCGAGGAAGATACGTGTGCCTCCTCTTGAGGCGACCATCCGCTCGAGCTGATCCGCGAAACCCGCGCGCGGACACACCGTAACCAGACCTCCTTGGACTTCACGGAGCAGCTTCTCGGGACGGCCCAGTTGCAATCGGGCACACGGTCTTCGGGGGCGTGGCCGAGAAAGATGAGCACAGATCATAGCCTGCGGTCGTGCTCAAGGCCTAAGCAGTGAACACACGTGGGTGTGGATCCGTCCGAGACATCTTCTGCCCGCATGGGCATCTCCAAATCCGGGTCGATTTGTCCGCCATGCCGCGAGGGATCGAAGACTGAAGTCTTTTGCAAAATATTATTTTTAAATCCATAAACAGAAATAGGAACCAGTCGCAAGCGGAAGCGTTAAGGAGGAACCTGAGCTTCAAGCGGTGAGGAAGATCTGGCGTCATGGGGGCGGGCCGAGTTATACCACCGGGTGGGTGGGAGAGCAAGCTTGAAGACCTTCCGGCAAGATTTAAAAGCGGCAAGGATACTGCCAATGAGTGTGGATGAACAACATATCCATGTCCCTAGAAAGATCATAATGGTAGATACGTAATTTCTATATCTTATCTGTGTCAATCTTCACCATTCATCACAGATGGGTGAGTACCAAGCCCCGAAGACACAGTTCAATAATACCCTAGGGACAGGGTCCCTTAGCCTCAGTGGGTGACACACTAAAGGGGGAACCTTCTGGGCCTGGAGAGGCCGAGGTGGGAGAAGCGAGGCAGGGGTCCCCGGAGAAGGAAGTTGCCCTGACAAGCGCCGTCTCGCCCTACGGGAAAAGAGATAGGTTCCCTGGTGGCGAGCCAAATCACCCTACGCGGGCCAAGGGTGACAGCAGGAAAGGCGAAGCCATGCCGATCTCCTGGTGCAGATCACTGTCCCTACACCCTGGTAGCTACCTCATTGGCATTGTAAGATGCCCTTGCTAGTACCTTGCTAGCTCAGGCCACGTGCAGAAGTGCAATGGCTTGCCTGGTTTGCTCGAGTCAGGCAAGGAGGCTAGGGATCTGACCTAAGCTGACCACAGAACCTGTTGTAGGCTGCATGGTGGGCCTGATGAGCAGAGATGGAGAAGAAGCAACGTGCCGAGTAGAAAGTCCTCCTCCTCCCAGAAATCAAAATCCAAGAGAGTCCTGATCCGGGGCTGGTCACGTGGAGGCCTTGAACCCGTCAGGGGTGTACAGGTCGTCAGTCCGGACTGCGGATGAGGCATAGAACCTGGAGACTCGGGGAGCACAATATCTCTGGCTGAGGGTCCCTAGGGCGAGGAACTCGGAGGAGAAGGGGCCTCTGCCAGAAATGCATGGGCGCCTCCGAGGGAGCAGGCAGGCGGCACACAAGGGTGGCCGCACGAAATCGCTAGAAAGTGCCGCACGCTCAGGATTGCTCACCGGACGGGAGGAGGAAGGTCCTCCATCACCCTCACCGAGGCTTGTGATACTCGGACAGATCGGCAGGAGAGATATGGACAGACAGTTCCTCTACCCTGAAGGGGATGAGGAGCTGGAGGTCTCATGCATTCCGGAGGGGCTGCTTGGGAGGTTGAAAAACCTGGCTGTCCATGGCCCTAACATGGGCAGGGAACGAGGCAGCCACCGCTCTGAACTGTTCCCAGGTGAGAGGGCATGAGACCAAGAATACATGGGAGCAGCTGGAGAAGCGACAGGGGAAGAGGCAGAGCCGAGAGAGGAAATCGGCTGACCTCTGCCAGGGCTGGGAAGCAGACCAAGGACCCCACAGAGGCGTCCTGGAAGACTCATGCCCAGCGACAGCTGTGCAACACGCTGGTACTGCCTAGGCTGCATGAAATCCCCAGAGTGGGGCGGCCGGGCATATAGATCAGAAGGGCGGTCCCCTGCCTCCAAAGATGGGACCCCCTCAAGGAACAGAGGAAAGGCGGAAGTCCGCACTTCGGCCCCGTCCAAGAGCCAGGTCGGGTCCCAGAAGGCTAGACAGCGCGGCCCCACCTTGACCCTCGAGTCCGAGAGGGTCCTAGTCTCGAAGGGCCAGCCTAGGAAGCTGGCAGCATGGGAGGCTGCCCGAAGAGACCCAGGGAGCAACACCCCCCTCCCGTGGCAAGCGATGAGCCCCAAAGTTGAAGCGTCGAGACACACACCACTGGAGGGGTACCACCGCCGAGGGGTCAAAGGAACCTCAAGGCCAGGTTACATGGCAATGGTGGCACGCCCACAGCCTGCTGGTCAGTACCATTGACCTAACCTCGGGGGGAACCAGACGCACCTCAGTAGGGGGCTGACTGAGACCCGTCATGGAGACCACCGGCTCGTCCTCCTCTGCAGACAACCCTGAAGGATGTGACTGCCCGTTCAACTCCGAGCCCGACTCCGAAGAGAGTAGAGTCTGAGGCCCAAGCCAAGCGGTGGGAGGGCGAGGGAGGCGACCTTACAAAGGGCCCAGAAGTCAAAGCAGTGCCAAGGCGGCACCTGCACCCTCCACAGCCCGCTGGCAGCACGGTGAAGGCAGCAAGGACAGCACTGTGCAAGGTCCTGAACTAGGGCCAGCTGCGGCACCGTGAGATCCACCGGCACCAGGGGGGTACCAGGAACAGAGGCAGGCGCCGAAGAAGCCCCAGAAACAACCTCAATGCCGATGGCGCAGCTAGGCCGTCAGTGCACGGCGGCACCAAGGACCAGCGCGCGGGCGCTGGCGACTCAGGCGACCGAACACGACACTGCCAGACCCTGGCTGCAAGCAGCACGAGCACCAGCAGTGCCGTGGATGCTCTGAGGCGGACGACTCCGAAGCCCGTGGTGCCGTGCTCAACCTCGGCGCCCGAGGCGAGACATGGCGGCGACACCGAATCAGGGTCAGGCGTCGCGAGCAGGGTCGGCACATGACAGGCGCCGACAGGCCTGACGTCAAGAGATGAGTCAGTGCAGCATCGGTGCTGACAGAACCTGACACCCATGAACTGCACCGAAAGCCCGGCGGCTGGACGGCGATCGCGTCTACTCGGGCCTTCCGGACCGTGAGGAGTGACACGAAGCCTTCATCCCGAAGAGTGATTGCATCTGGCGCCTCCGCCCGCTCCCAGGAGGAAGCGGGATGGGCCTCCTGCGCCGCAGAAGAAGCCTCGCCAAGGCTAGGCTACAAGAGGCGAGGCTCCCTCCTCCTCGGTCCATATAGAACCGGGAGGGGACCGGAGAAGGCAGAGGCGGGCTTGGCCCGAGCAGTGCGAATCCTGCCCCAGAAATCGGCGAGCTAAGCCTACTTTAACGTCGCTGCATTAGAACGTGTGTCCATGGAGAAGCAGTCGCACGAATCCATGTTGTGAAGCGGGCCAAGACACGAGAGACACCGGTCATGCTGGTGTAACGGAGTAGCTGCGGCCACGCAGGCACCGACGCATGGGGGCCGTCCACCTTAGGCGACTTCTTGCCCTCCGACTGCGACATGAACCGGAAAAAACACCAAAAACAGACTCGGGACGCTTATACTGTAAAATAAATGGAAAGATCTTACCAGCGACGCCGAGTAGGGCAGACTAGAACTAGCAGGAACCGACGGACTGTCGGCGACAAAAGGCTAAAGGCCTAAAGTTTGAAAAATTTCTTCAGCTGGCTTCCCATGAGGCGACCTCGGCGGGAGGCGAAGAACTGGTGAGCAGGCGAGACGACACAACAAGCTAATCCTCGGCGCCACGTAGTACGTTGGCCTCAGTGCGTGCGCTCATGCTGCGTCGACTCGCTATCCTATTTAAAAAGGCTCTCCTGGGGTCCTGATCTCCGGCCAGTACCCATCTGTGATGAACGGTGAAGACTGACACAGATAAGATCTAAGGCAGGTCTATTCCAGATCGCATACGACAAGGTCTCAAATTCGGGTGGCACAGGAGGAACTAAATTGACAGACATGGTGGAGATGCTTAACCACTGCAGATGAAGACATTTACCTGGATCAATGGCTGATGGATCAAGTGCAGAATGCATATTACTGAGCAAAGCTTGGAAAGTTCAATTCTCCTGGGGAACAGAAGAAGGGCCTGGGTACAAAGAGCCCAGGCTAAAGATGCAGTCCTCATTGCCGCCCTCAGAACTTATGAGGCTGGAGTCAGACTCATTACCCTCCACTTCCTCCCCGGGGACGGGGGTTCGTAGAGTGGGGTGGATCGTAGGCCCTCCAATCGAGAATGTGATCTTGGCACCAGTGGTGACACCAGCACCATTTTATAAGGGATCGGTGCCAGGGGCACTGTGGTAACCAGAATCTGGCACCAGCGACATCCCCAGCATCAAGGGCAGCCCTGGAACTGGCACCGGGACAGGCCCCAAAAGGTCTAAATCCAGCACCAACCCTATCGCTGACAACCCAGCTGGCACTGAAGTGACTGGCAATGGTAATGCAGCCAGTCGTAGAGACACTGAATGAGGTGCGGCCAGTGGGACAGGAGGCGGCACAGTCACTGGCAAAGAGCCCTGGGGCTGTTACTAGAGCGAACGCTCTACCCGGTTTCAGGGACCCTCCTGCAGATCCAGTTCCACTAGCCCTGAAAGACCAGGGACTGGCTCTGCACCCACTGCTCCAAAAGAGCAGCTCAGTGAAGGAACTGCCTACCGGAGTCCCTACTTACAGAAACAGAGAGGCCCTGGGCCCAAGACCTCAGCCAACTAGTACCAGAGGACCCAAGTGATGATGACCGCGCCAGTGAGGGCCTCCAGCTCTGGGCAGGGAGGATCTTATAGCAGACCTCGCCTGAAGAGGGCGACTTCAAACGGTACTGCTTCTCCACTTTCCAAAGGGAAGAGGAAGACCTTGAAGCTGAGAGACGCAGAGAACCTGACTGTGATCAGGAACGAGCCCGCTTCTTTTTGTGCTTCCAGGAGGACTGTCTCTCCCCGGCACAGGATTGCCCTTCATCAGAACCCTTCCCCGACAGGGAAAGTGGACTGGACATGGTCCCACTGCCGGAGCAGCTTGCCTGAGAGGGCTCCCATCTGTCGTCATTCACTGCCGTCGACTGTTGACTTGGTAGTCTGTTAGAGACTGACAGAAAATTATTTTCTTAAAAACACTGAACTGACGCAAAAATAGAAACTCTAGCTTTAAAAACTAAGAAGAACTGAATGATGTTGTTGTACAGACGATAAATTCTGACTCCCGGTGGGCGAGTGATGTCAAGACTAACATGCACTTGACAGCAGGGAAAAAAGGAATTGAGGGCTGGTGTCGAGGGAAGCATGCAGCACGAGTCAGTCTTGAAATGCCATGCATGCATGCAGCTTGACTCAACACCAACCCTCTTGAAAAGTTCTGGCCCCCCACAGGGTCCTAGCGCCTCCAGGTCAGACCCATTAGTGTCAATCAACGGTAAAGACTGATTCCTGGAAGAGCTGCTGTTGTGTGTACCTTGGATCACTGCAGATGAGGAAGAAAACATGGAGCACCAGATGGCGGTAACACGGGAGAATGCTGACAATGCATCTTATGCAGATACAAAGAGACTGATGAGGAAACAGAGGATAAAGAAGCCTCAACTGCTTACTCAAAATTTCACAGTGTAGGGATCTTGATTGACAGCATGATTTGATGGGTCTTGAGGGATCAGCTCTTGAGGAACTACAATGGGGGATCTGCTGATGGAGGAGTCGTCAGCACAGGACTGACCTTAGAGTCTTTCAGTGGGGTGTCAGTCTGCACCTTCTGACCAGAAGTCAGGTCTGATCTTGAATCCCAGTGGGAAATGTCAACAGCCTTAGGCCCTGTGTTGACTGGATGGGTACTATGTGGAGGACAGCTGAACACCTCCTGGTCCAGCCATGCTAAAGATCCCTAGATTGAGGAAGAGCATGAGCCTTATCAAGCTCCAGAGACTGAAAGGGTCCTTAATTTCAACAGCAGAAAGGCTTCTTTAAAGTCTTCCACCAATTTTGAAGAGTTTAAGAAGGGGGTGGGGAGGAAACCAAGATCTTAGTCAGTCTGTGTTACTAGTTGTAGCGCACTAAACCGTAAGGGGGTGGTGGGGGAAAACTGTGCCGCAGATCAAGTGGGTCTGTAGCAAAAAATGAAGATAAAAACAAAACAAAAAATGGGCAGGCTGGGTGGGAATAACAGCCCTTATTTTTCGTCACATTCCATGTAAAGTGGGAAACTAGGTTCAGCTCTTTATCCTGGCTCTTACAGGGGGGTTCACAGTCTGCAGGAAGCCCAGTGAATGATGCAAGCTGACCATGCAAAAATAGTAGGACATGTACATCACTGGCTATCAGCAGGACTTACTGGGTCACGCTGTAGCATGAATAAAATTGGTCCTTGTGCATGACAAATTCTAGGGTGAAGAAAACAGTTGGTTTTGTAATATGATGAATGCACTCCCAGCCTGACACTTTGCTACTGGAACCTGGGTCACAGAAGGCAGGCAGGCAAGCAAGTGGCGTGGAGGAAGACAAATGTACCCCCCCCCCCAAAAAAGTGAAATATATAATAATGTTGAACCTTGCAAGTGGTATAAGTTTTGAAAAAAGTTCAAACTTTACCTAGTACCAGCTCTGCACTTTTGGTGCTACTTGCTGACCCTTGAGACACTGCATCACTGCATCCTGAAATCCCCGAAAACTTTGAGGAATGAGAAGCCACCTCCAGGTGATTGTGCATGTTCTGTCCATACCACTCATAATATGGAATGTCTAAAAAGTCTGAGAGAAAGAAGTGTATGTTAGAGCGCACATACACGAAAAAGAATCCCATGAAAGCACATGAAGACTATCTTCATAATACTGTTAACTCAGGCATGGTAAACAGGTAAGATCTGCCTGGAAACAAACTATGCAAACCTGTCCAGTACTGAGCATTAAACAGGTAAGACTTGCCTGGAAACAAACTATGCAAACCTGTCCAGTACTGAGCATCCTAATGGCATATCCCTGTGTTCAACACAGACCAACAAACACTCCACGGTTTTACTGTTGAACATGTCACTACAGCGAGTATGATCAGTGTACCACAGATACTTCATACTGCTCTGCCAAGCGCTTCATGATACACTGAACGAATAAACTATATGAATACAGGCATCGAACAATGTGTCAGTCTTAAGATTCTATCTTCAGGAATCTTAGTAAAAATCACGTGTCAATGTTAAGTGTAATACTGCCTTTCTGGAGGAGGAGGACGAGGAGCAAGATGGCGGAAGTGCTGTGCTGCCATCTGCTAGCTCTCTGAGAGCGAGCAACTTGCCTCTCCTCCGTACATTTCTTTTGCCATACTTCGCTAAGTAGAGTTGTAATTTGATTTTCTCATTCTCGTGGTCACTAGTTTCGACCCAAGAACATAAATATTCAGCTGCTTGCACTATAGTTAGGGGGTTTTAGTTAGGGATTTTAGCACAGGCAGAGTGGGGAAAGTGAGTAAGCCTAGTAGCTAGTTTACTGAGGTGCCTCTTTTTCCATCTAATCGAGAGGGCTGACTGTACTGTGGAATGCCAGTTTGTCTGCCAGACCATCTTCCTGGGAGAGCGTGGGTTGTAGAGGGTGCCATCCGCGTTTTACTTCCCAGGGTCAAAGGAACAGAGTCTTTCGGAAGGACTATTGCACTGTCCTTGAACCAGTAATAAATCATCTGTCAGTTTCAGTTTCTCTCGTTTTGCAGGTCACTGTGTCGGCCGGAACTTTTCATCTGCCAGCCTTTGAACTTCCCAGTGGACTACTGGAGAAGGAGCTGGACTGTGAATGGACTCAGTGGCCGCCGAGTTGCTGGTAATATCTCCTTTGTTCTTTCCTTGGAGCTGGTGAGAGAAGCCCCCTGGCTGAACTTAGGTGCTTTATTTTACTTGGTCATATGCACTCAGACTAATCCTTTCTAGTTTTTGTGTCATCTTGCCCTGAAGAGACAGGGGTTAGTGAGAGAGAGCCCCAGGTCTCCAAACTCTTTGGACCCTGGAACAAACTTGGTTCATAATATCTTCTCCATTAGAACTATAACTGTTGGCTCTATCTCGAAGGGCTTATTTTATTGACTGAGCTCTGCTCTCCTGAGATTTGGAAATCTAAGCTTTTAGCTTACTTGCTCTCCTTTGTGTGTGTGTGTGTGTGTGTGTGTGTGTGAGTGTGGAGGGGAGGATAGGTTTTTAATTTTAGTTTAGTGTGTGGTGTGGTGTATGAATGTTTAGGTTCCTTTTGTATTAGTAGTGTGCTTGGGAGTATGCAAGCATTTTTTGCTTGACTGAGATAAGCATAGTCGATCAGTCTGCGTCCTGGAATGTGTAAAGGTCTGGGGCGGGCTAGGATGGTCTATGAGGTGTCCCAGCTACTTGATCTGCTGCCCTTCACTAATCTCCCTGTTTCCACCACTAGAGCTCATCGCTGTCGGGAGGTTGGAATTAGGAGGGGCTGCATTGATTGGTTATGGCGGGGCACCTCGGACATATTGGAGGGGGGCAGGATGGCGGTAGTTAGGTGCAGAAGGTGCCCTGGGATTAGACGGGCCTTAGAGAGGTCAGATGTTTTTGGTTCCCGTCCTCAGGGTTCCCACCTGATTGAGTGGGCAAGCAGCCAGAAGGGCAGCATTGCCTACCAGTCCCCTGTGGGCAGTGCTTTGCAATGCCAGATCGATTAGAAACAAGACCGCAATTATAGCGGACTTGACTTCTACGGTTGATCTGTCTTGCATTACTGAGACCTGAGTGGATGATGATGCTGGCCCCGTTTTGGAGGCTGACATTGCCCCTGGGTACTCCGTTGTGCACTGCTCCAGAGTGGAGAGCAGAGGTGGAGGAGTGGCCATCTGCTTCAGATCTGACCTAGGTTTCTCCATGCACCCAATGGGAACACCCGGCTCCTTCAAATATGTGGCAATATGTAGGGGTCTGGGTGCACGCTGTAGGATTCTCCTGATTTACCGTCCCCCTGGGGCAGCAGAAGAATTCCTGCAGGAGGTAGTCGATTTTGTCGGCGAAACATTAGAGGCCCCCAGATGTTTAGTACTGGGGGACTTCAATGTCTGGGCCGATGACGAATCTTCTAGGCTAGGTTTCAACCTCTTCCAGATGATGTCATCCCTGGGCCTGTCACAAGAAGTTTCTTCTGTGACCCATCAGGGCGGCCACATGTTGGACCTGGTGTTCTCACTGGGGCATGAGATTAATAACCACAAGATTGAATGGGTCTTTTGGTCTGATCATTACACGGTGGAGTTCTCATTCAGGGAGCCCTCTCCCTGTAAAAATGGTCAACTACCACCCTTTGAGGGGTTTAACCCTGGAGAGATTCTTAGCAGTGGCATATCTATCTAGTGTGGGCAATGCATGTGCAAGGGGACCGAGCGAGGCGGTTGCCGCCTATAATAAGGCGATGTCCAACATGTTCAACACTCTTGCACTGGTCCTTGTACGACACAAATACTCTCATTTGAGATCCCCATGGTATGACAGGGATCTCAAGGTGATGAAGACTGTAGGTCGGAAGTTGAGGAGTGTTACTGGCGGAAGACCGGGGTGGAGGTGGATAAACTGGCCCTGCGTGCCCACTGCAGTGAATACCAGGGGGCAATCAACCGTAAGAAGGCAGAGTTTCTGTCCAGGGACATTGTTGCAGGGAAGAACCAACCAACTGTGCTCTTTCAGACTGTAGACAGGCTATTACACCCAATCTGTCTACAGTCGAAAAAAGTTTTTTCTGACGCTTTATGCGAGGAGTTTGCACGGTTCTTCTTTGACGGGGTCTCCACCTTCCGGCAGGGAGTTTTACCAGTGAGCCAGAATATGGCCAACAGTGATCACCTTGGACGTTAGAGGGGCACTCCGCCTGTTTGGGGCAAGTTTAAACCAGTGGAGGTGGCTGAGGTCGTTGAGGTCACTTCCAAGCTGAAGCACACATAATGTGAACTGGATCTGATTCCGACACATTTCTTAATGGGATGCGTCGACTCCATCGGCCCAGTGTTCACCTTGATTGTACAGTACTCTTTATCAGAAGGGTTCTTCCCAGATTCCTTGAAAGAGGCACTGGTGAGACCTTTTTCTGAAGAAACCATCTTTAGACCCTGACCATCAAGGCGAATTACTGTCCTATCTCCAACCTTCCGTTTTTAGGTGAGGTTGTTGAGAAGATTGTGGTGCAACAGGTTGAGGAGCACCTCGTGACCTTTGGTCTATACAAGCCACCCCAGACTGGGTTTCATGCGAGGCACAGCATGGAAACTGCATTAGTTCGGGTACATGATGACCTCCTCAGTGCAAGAGATCGAGGGGAAGGGTCAATTCTTGTTCTCCTTGATCTCTCCTCAGCATCTGACACGATGGACCATTGTGTGCTACTCAACCGTCTGACAGAGTATTGTGGACTCACCGGCACTGTCATCTGTTAGTTTGAGTCCTACTTCACAATTAGGAGGCAACGGGTGGTGATAGGGAATTTCTCCTCCTCCCCAAGCCTCTTGTCCTGCGGGGGTGCCTCAGGGTTCGGTCCTCTCACCAATGCTGTTCAACGTGTACATGCTGCCCTTGGGTGAGCTCATTAGGATGTACAGCTTGGGTTTTCATTGCTATGCAGATGATACCCAGCTGTATCTCTCCTTTGCCCCTGGGACATCCAACGCAGTGGATGTGCTAAATAACTGCCTTGACGAGATCAATGACTGGATGGTCTCCAGCTGGTTGTGACAGAACCCTGATAAGATGGAGGTACGGGTGCAACAGGATTATTCCTGGGGCCTGCACCATTTAAGGCCTCCTCTACAGTGCGCAATCTGGGCGTTATTCTCAACAGCAGGCTAACACTTGAACCTCAGGTGTCGTCTGTTGTCCGCTCCAGTTTTTACCACCTGAGGAGTATCACCAGGATCAAACTCCTAGTTCTGCCCAAGGACCTCCCCACCTTATTGCATGCCTTTGTGATGTTGAGGCTTGATTACTGTAATGAACTCTACTTCGGAGTCTCTGGGGGTAGCCTGTGCCAGCTGCAGCTAGTGCAGAACACAGCCACCAGGCTGCTGATGAGGTAGCCTAAATATTCTCATATCACCCCGGTACTGTGTGAACTGCACTGGCTGCCGGTCAGGTGGAGGGTCTTCTTTAAAGTAGGCTTGCTCACTTTTAAGGCCCTACACAGACTTGGCCCAGGGTACCTGACTGACCTAACACCTGCTGCATTGTTCCGCTCCTCCTCTAGTGGCCTCCTTGGGATTCCTAGGACAAGGTTAAAAACTGCCAGTGACAGAGCTTTCAGTGTTGCCCACCCCATCCTGTGGAATTCGCGTCCTCCAGCTGTAAGGGAGGCCCTTTCAGTTGAGGCATTCAAAGCCTGCTTCAAGACCTATTTATTCAATCAGGCATTCCCAGACAGTGTCTTAATGACAGTTCTAATTTATACAGTCTGTCTTGCAGGCGGCTGTTCTTATTTCTGTTATAACCTGCTGTTCTATTATATTTTACTTACGTTATTTATACCTATGCAGGTTTTGTACCTATTTTACTATTTTTCAGTTTTTATATTCTGTATTCTTAATTGTACAGGGCCCAGAACGCCTGGGATTGGGTACCTTAAAAATAAAATCTGCCGTGCCTTTCAGCCATTGGTATTAATACGGTATTACCTTCATTCCACAAAAGAGAATGCATTTCAGATTATAAAGAACAGTTATGGAAGAACTTACCGTAACAGTAGCTCTTCGAGGGGATCTCAGTCATCACATAATATTGTAGGAACTTCACCATCATTGGAGGGGAATCCACACAGAAGATTTTCAGCAATACAACTAGGGCCACCAACACTGTCGATGTCATCAACCTTATATAGGTGGGAGTGGCCCTGCTACCTCCTCAGTTCTTTCCCCTGGAGACTAAGGGAGCTAGGCTCTTGCCATGGGGGCCAAGGAGAGAGAGAGAGAGAGGGGTGCCTAGACCCAAGTAAAAGGCTGGATACACCAGATGGCCAGTTCCTAGACAGGAGCCCCAAAAAGGGGAATGGAGGGTGAGAAAATATACCTGATGACTGAGATCCCTTAGAAGATCTACTGTTACAGTACATTCTTATGCAACTGTTCTGTCTTCTTCGGGGGTATCTCAGTCATCAGGTAACACTGTAGGAATGAGTCCAAAGCAGTTACAAGTGCTCTTAGGAGTCCCTGTAACACAGTGTGACAGGGCTGAATAGGACCCTGTTCCAGTTGATATGGAGAGTTAAAATGCAGGTATCTGTTCTGTTCTTTCCTTTCCTGTCTCTTGTCTGTCTGGTTGCACAAAGTACAGTTACGTAGGAACTTACTGTAACAGTTGACCTTCGAGAGAGGTTCCTTCAGTAGGTCATCACATAGGACTGGCGCCACCTGGCGTCGGGCCGCATAGCAGACTTTTCTAGCAATACCTGACAGGGGACCGCCCACCCGATGTCACGGGACTGACGTCAGCGTGACTATATATAGTGGGCGGCGCCTACGCCCGCCCTCCAGTTCTCCCGCCGGAGCCAGGAAGAGGCCTGACAGCAGGAGCAAACAGGATTTGGAGTCCCTGCAAAACACAAATGAGGGGAAGGAGGGAGGGGAAAAATATGACCTACTGAAGGAACCTCTCTTGAAGATCTACTGTTATGGTAAGTTCCTACGTAACTGTACTATCTTACTTCGAGAGGGTTCCTACACTAGGTCACCAAATACAGGACACAGTCCCAAGCAGTACCTCCAAGGAGAGACCAAGAGAAACTAGGAAGGAGGAGACTAACTCCAACAGAACAAAAATGGAATCCAGCCAAGGACAGAAGGCCCTGCAAGACAGCTAGGCCGAAGCAAGCCCTCTGCCTAGAAGCAATGTCCAGACTGTAAAGTTTGGTAAAAGTATGGACAGAACTCCAAGTAGCAGCAGCACAAATATCGGCCGCAGACACATTACGCAAGAAAGTTGCAGAGATGGCCATGCCCCTAGTAGACAGACCTCTAATGGGACCCGGCAGAGATTTTTTGTACTTCTGGTAACAGAACCTAATGCAGTTGCCTAACCATTTGGACAGGCCCTGCTTAGAAACCAATTTGCCCTTCAATCTAGGGGCAAAGGAAACAAACAGCTGGAATTGCTTGGAGTGCGAATTCTTTGGCCTGGTGAGTGTAACACGGAGAATCGATGAACATCCATCGTATGAAGGAGTGCCTCACCTCTATTAGAGGGGGATGGGTAATACACAGGAAGCTCTACTGATTGATTCAGCATGGCTTCTGACACCAACTTGGGAAAAAACTTCAGATGCATCCTGAGGACTGCCTGGTCCCTATGGAAAATCAGACAGGGCTCCTTGCAGACTAGAGCGTGAAGCTCCGAAATCCTTCAGGCTGAAGGGATGGCCATGAGAAATGGAAATTACATACCAACCGTAATTCTTGATATTCTTGGACAAGTCTCCACCACTCATTCACACTAATGGTATCTGCGCCGGAAGCACTAGGACCCAGCGGGAGGCAAACTTTTTGCTAGAGGGTGGGTGCCGGAGATGGCGCCGAGAGGAGTGGCACCGTGAGCCTCTGCTCGTGTGGTAATGACTATCCCGGTGTTGACCCTTCAATTGCCTCAGTACCTTTTTTCCGAGGAGGTGCAGCATAACTAACCTAGAAGGACAGCCTAACAAAAACCGGACATAAGATAGTCCGGACGACCTGTATAAGAAGGCTCAACAAAGAAGTCTTCACAGCCTAAAGATTGAGGGAGTGAAGACCAATAACAGAGGTGAGCTCGGAGGATGGTGGGTGGGCGTGTGAATGAGTGGTGGAGACTCGCCCAAGAAGATCAAGAATTACGGTAGGTATGTCATTTCCGTATCTTCCTGGACATAAAGTCGCCACCACTCAGTCACACTAATGGGAAAGTACCGAGCTAATAATCCCCCGAGAGGGTGGCAGGAGAGACCAAGAACTCTCAATTTTAGGACAGAAGTCCATTAAGGATGGTCCTGATGAATGAAAGATGTTGTCTGGCATGAACATCCAGCACGTAGTGTTTAACGAAAGTATGCACTGAGCTCCAGGTAGCTGCATTGCAAATATCTGCAATGGGCACATTGCGGATTTCCGCTAGGGATGCAGCAACCGCTCTAGTAGAGTGAGCATACACTCTGCCCTCCAGCTTTAACCTGCGCCATGGAATAACAGTGGCGAAGGCATGCCACCAGCCATGCTGAAATACATCTGATAGCGACAGGCTGACCCAGCCGGGTCTCGCTGAAGGAAACAAACAGCTGTTGAGCTTAGTGAAAATCTTTTGTTCTATCTAGATAGAAACGCAAAGCTCTTTTGACATCCAAGGAATGAAGAGAATGCTCTCCTTCATTTTGTAAGTTCGCAAAGTAAGTAGGAAGGATCAAAGGTTGGTTTAGATGGAATTCTGAAACAACCTTAGGGAGGAACTTAGGATGGGTCCTAAGAACTACTTTGTCTTTATGAAACACAGTATACAGAGGGTCTGTGACCAAGGCATGTATCTCAGAGACCCTACGGGCCGAGGTAATGGCCACCAGGAAGGCCGTTTTCCAAGTGAGAAATTTTAACTCACAGGTAGCCAGAGGCTTGAAAGGTTTTCGAGTGAGCATGTCTAGCACAAGATTAATGTCCCAGGCTGCGACTGGACATCTAATAGGAGGTCTGGTATGCAGAATTCCCTTAAGAAACTTCTTAACCACAGGTTAACTAAGCCAATGACAAGGAAGGTACTGGCTCATGATAAGCTGAAATGGCACAAAGGTGAACTTTGACAGTAGAGTATTGCAGACTTGAATCTGAGAGGTCCAAAAGGTACTCTAGAACTGTATCTGGTGGGCAGGAAAAAGGATTCAAAGAGGATTTTTGCACACCAGAGTGAAAAACGCTTCCATTTGGCTGTGTAAGTTTTCCTAGTGGTTGGCTTGCGCGTATCCAGAAGAATATCTGAAACTCTGCAAGAGACATTGAACCTGTTCACTTCTATCTCTTCAGGAGCCAAGCGTGAAGGTGAAGCAATCTCAGATTGGGGTGGACCACAGTCCCCGGAGTCAGAGGGTTCATCTGAAGGGGAAGCGGTTTCGGAGGGGTTCCGACATACTGTTGAGTAATGGAAACCATATCTGTCGAGGTCAGAAGGAAGCAATGAGGATCATTCTGTCCCCTGGAACTCGAACTTGAGAAGTACTCTCTGAATTAGAGGAAGAGGCGGAAAGGCGTATAGAAAGCGTTTTGTTCACTGCAGCCTGAATGCATCCTGACAGAAAATGCCAAGCCCTGGATTTCTGGAGTAGAAGAGAGGCAGTTTTGTGTTGAGTGGGGATGCAAAAAAAGGTCCAGGTCTGGAGTTCCCCACTCTGCGAACAGTGACTGAACTATGGTTGAGTCGAGAGACCATTCGTGAGGGTCTGTCTCTGTTCTGCTGAGACGGTCTGCCAGTTCGTTCTGCACTCCCGGCAAGTAGACCACACGAATTAGAGCGTTGTGCTCCAAACACCATTCCCACACCCTCATCGCATCCCTGCATAAAGGGTAAGAGTGAGCACCACCCTGCTTGTTGATGTAAAACATCACTGCTTTGTTGTCCGTTTGAAGGAGAATGTTCTTGTGACAGAGAATGTCCTTCAAAGCCTGGACTGCACAAGGATGGCTCTCATTTCTAAGACATTTACGTGAAGCTGGGACTCATACTGAGTCCACGTACCTTGAGTGTGGAGAGTCTGACAGTGAGCTCCCCACCCCATCAGGGACTTGTCCGTGGTAATGGAAATCTGATGATCCAGAGGAGCAAAGGGATACCCTCCCAGAAGATTGTCCTCTTGCGACCACCAGGTGAGTGATCTCTTCAGAGGTTCTGTCACCTTGATGAGAAAGGACTCAGGGTGAGTGGTAGGGGACCACTGAGAACTGAGCATCCATTGAGAGCTTCTCATGTGAAGGTGTGCTAGGGGTACAGTGAACACCGAGGATGCCATGAGACCTAGCATCCGTTGCATCATGATAGCTGGAACCAAGCTGTTCTCTCTGATGTATTGGGCTATCTGAAGGATATCATTCCTCTTGTCCTCAGGAAGAAATGCTTTCGCACAGGAGGTGTCCAGAAGAGTTCCTATGAAAAGGAGCCTCTGGGAGGGCTGCAGCTGCGATTTTTTGAGGTTTAGCAGGACTCCCATGGATGTGAGAAAGTGTGAGACCGTGGCTACGGCTTCTAGAGTTCCCTGCCTGGAGGGACTTGCTAGAAGCCAATTCTAGTATTCTGATTTTTCTGAGATGTGCGCGGGAACTGCACAACACTTGGTAAAAACTCGCGGCGCCAAGGATAGCCCAAAGGGCAGGACTCTGAACTGATAATGCTGTCCCAAAGCCACGAATCTTAGGTATTTGTGATGCTTTGGGTGGATAGGAATATACTGGTAAGCATCCTGCATGTCAAGGGAGGCTAACCAGTCATGTTGATGAAGCAAAGGCAACAGGGTTCCTAGCGATATCATTTTGAATTTCTCTTTGGGAAGAAATTTGTTTAATTTCCAGAGGTCCAAAATGGGGCGTATGCCCCCAGTTTTCTTTGGAACCAGAAAGTAATGGGAGTTGAACCCTGTGTTCCGTTGATCCAGCAGAACTACTTCCACTGTCCTGTTGTTCAGAAGGCCTTGTATCTCGGAGGCGAGAAGTTCTGACTGAAGTATTGACAGCCTGGGCTGTCGTTTGGTGGGGGCGATGCGAAGGGGTCTCTAAAAGATTGAGGAAATACCCCTTGTGGATTATCCAGAGGACCCGTTTGTCCGATGTTATGGACTTCCACCGACTGTAGAATTGAATCAGACGACCTCCCACTGCTGAGGAAGAGTCCCCCTCAGGCAGCTGAGGTGGGACCTGGGCCAATAACTCAGAAGGCAGCGCTGGGTGCTTTGGGTCCCTACGCCTTCTGCTGTGTTTTCTTTTCACGCTGAGGGGCTTGGCTTTTATTGAAACCTCCCCTGCCTTTGCCCTGAAAGGACTGACTGTTATGAAACTGGCATTTGTTAACACCCCCTCGAGAGGGAGCAGGAGGAGGTCGAGCCAATTTAATGGCTGACCTAGTCTTTTGTGTGGCCTCTAGAGCCTGTTCTACTTGAGGGCCGAAGAGATACACACCATCAAAGGGCAATGCCATAACCTGTTGCTGGGCATCATTCGTGAAACCTGAAGTGCGCAGCCAGGAATGACGGCGCTGCTCAGGAGGCAGTATCGAAGGCATCCATAGCTGCTTTAACCTTCTGGTTGTTGGACTTGATACCCCTGGTTATGGTTTGAAGAAGCTCTGAATTAGTGGCCGACTCCAGCAGGGCTTCAACCATCTGTCTGAGCGAATGCCAAAGAATATACTCCTACTGAGAGAAATAGCCCTGGTAGCTGGCAATACGCATACCTAGGGTGGAAGCAGCAAAGACTCTCTTACCTAAAGTATCTATCTTACGAGATTCTTTGTTTATAGGTCGAGCTGTAGTAGTCTGAGGGAGGACGACATTATCATTCTCTGCCAAGACTACAATAGGATCATCAAAGGCTTGGGATGCCAAAATGGGTCGATCCTTGGGAGCCTCATAATTCTTGTCTATGGACTTAGCCACAGAAGGAATGACAGCAGGATTACTTCATACCGTTTGAGAAAGCGTCTCAAAGGAGGGTTGTACCGGGGGAGTTAAATCTATAGGGATGCCCAGAACATGAAGGTACTGGAGTCTCAAAAGCTTCCCAGGATCGATGTCCATAGTCTGGAGAGAAAGAGTGGAATTCAAATTTTTAGCAGAGATTTAAATGACAGGTCTTCAACCACAGGCTCTGCAGCCAGATCAGAACCTGCTCCTTCCATATCATCACCCAGTCTAAGATCTGGATCAGGCTCAATATCATCTCCTGACAGTCCAGGAGGGAACTGTATGGACAGGAAAGGAATGAAAATCAGCATAAAAAGAGGAAGTAAAAGAATTCGGAGAGAAGGGGCCCTGAGGATTGGCAGGCAAAGAGCCAGGCCTTGGCACCGAAGAACACGGCACCGAAAAGCCGCACAGTGCCGAAAAACCACACAGTGCCAACACCAGCCCTGGACCCTGAAAACCAAGATTTGAGGGAAAAAGAGGAAGAATATCAGGAGATCGAGGCATCGGTGTGGCCCCCTGTGCCGCAGCCATGTGAGGGGGGAAAACACCTAAGTGCAGAGTCGACAGCACCGAAGAGGGTGCCGTGCGACTAGGAAGGCCCAATCGCCTGCTCGATCACCCGAAGAGCCGGAGAGTTCCAAGGCGACCGGGCCAGACAACTGGACCAACCTCCAAACCCACTACTCCATCAGAGCGGCCCACTGATGAAACTGTTCATCGGAAGCCATACCAGAAGGTGGGGAATGGCTCCGATGTCAAAGAGGTCGTCGACCAGAACCAGAAACCGGTGACTCTTAAAGAGAGATGTTAGCTAGTTAATGACTGAGCCGTCGTCTGGAAGCGTATCAGAGAGGCGTCTCGATGATAGTCTCTTTCTCGACCTACAGGCCGAAGAAGAGCTTGAGGCCAAATGGTGCCGACAATGCGACCATTTTCATTTATGCTTCCGAGGAGACCATCCCTCCCCTCAGGCATTGGACCGTCCGTTGTCAGACCCCCCTTCCGGAGAAGGTGACGGACCGGATCCAGCCCAGCTGACTGAACAGCTTTGATACAAAGTCTCCCTACCATCACTTGACCCGTCCATGGTCGACTCTGTAAACGTAGGCTGAAACTTCTTTCTTAAGAATAAATTACTGTAGCAGTACTTTATTCGAAAAAATGCTATAAGATAATAAACTGAAAACTAGGCTGCTAGTTTGAAGTTCAACTCAGCGGAGCGGCGCCGTCGTCAGTGGCACAGTGGAAAAAAGGAACTGAGGCAGTTGGAGGGAGTCGACACTGAGATGGTCATTACCGCAAACAAGCTGAGGTCATGGTGCCGCCTCCTTAGTGGCTCCATCGCTGGCGCTGACCTCTAGCAAAAAGTTTTCTCCCGCTGGGTCCTGGTGCCTCCGAGATCCCATTAGTGTGAATGAGTGGTGGAGATTTTATGTCCAGGAAGATCTACCCCAGGTCCCTTTCCATTTTGTTGTTGTTAGCATCTCACCCCCACTGTGTACTCTTCCGTGGGTTTTGTTTCCAGGCATTACTTTGCACTTCTTTGCATTGAATCTAAGCTGCCATACATTTGACAATTCCTCCAACCTTTCCACGTCCCTCTGCATCCTTTCCACCCCACCTTCTGTACTGACCCTGTTGCAGATCTTTGTCCCATCTGCCAAGAGATATACATTTCCTTCCAGTCCCTCTGCAATGTCGCTTATAAAGACATTAAAGAGGACCGGTCCCAGTACTGAATGCTGCAGTACCCCATTAGTAACCACCCTTTCTTCAGAGTGAACTCCGTTTACGATTACCCTCTGTGTCCTGTTGTCCAGCCAATGTTTTACCCAGGCTGCCACTTTGGGACCCACTCCAAGGTTAACTAGCTTGTATATTAATCTTTTGTGTGGGACTGTGTCAAATGCCTTGCTAAAGTCTAGGTAGGCCATGTCCACAGCCCCTCCCTGGTCTACTACTTTGGTCACCCAGTCAAAGAAATCTATTAGATTTGTCTGACATGCCCTTCCTGCTGTGAATCCATGCTGCCTTGGGTCCTGTGCCCCTCTGGCCTCTAGGAATTCAACAATTCTTTCTTTCAGAAGTGATTCCATCATTTTCCCTACCACTGAGGTCAAACTAACAGATCTGTAGTTTCCTGCTTCTGTCTTGCTCCCACTTTTGTGAAGGGGAATCACATCCGCCCTCCTCTAGTCCCCAGGTACCACACCAACCTCCCATGATTTGCTAAAAAGGGTAGTCAGTGGTGTCACTAGTTCTACCCTGAGTTCTTTTAGAATTCTTGGGTGAATCCCATCAGGCCCCATTGCTCTGTCCACCTTCAGTTTTAAGAGTTCTTTCAGAACGCTTTCTTCTGTGGCATAGACCTTAAGGTGTAGCCTGCTGCAGGAGCTCTTACTTGAAGTAAGATCTTTAAATATCCAGGTCAGTGCTGAAGCACTACTTTTATGTTTGTGCTTCAAAATCCTCAAAAATTCTATTTGGGACTTCAGTAGGGGGTTAATGCAAGCCCTGTAAAAGTATCCCAGCAGCCGCTACTTGTGACTACAGAGTTTTTATTTTAAGTTAAAGGAAACATTGATGGACTTTCCCTAATTTGCATACACTTTATGCCTTCATAGACAGGCTCACAATATGGCAGCCCACAATTTTAGTTTACAGTCACCCAAAACAACAATGGTGTTACTTATCTGTATGGGTACTGACTTTTAGTTAATAGACACTGAAGCTGGGCAAGCACATTGGGTTAGCACCGGACCTTCTATTTACTGTACATTCATATAGCAGGAAGGAGCGGGAATGATGGGGATGGAGTGGATGACGGAGGAGCCGACGACCTGGAGATTGACGGCCAGCCACCCTGAGAATCAGGCGGAGGTGCTGTTGGTATATGTTTGGTGGGCACGGAGACCAGGACAGCAGTTCTCTTCGCTGGTGCAGCCATAGCTGATGAAGATCTCCCAGAAAAAGGAGAGGCCAATGGGGAGCGAGACTGTTGCTGGGGGAGCAGTTGCGATCTCGGTCTTTTTTATGACTTTTCCCCGAGGACTTGTTTCAGGCCATGGAGGCTTAGGAGCACGTAGATCCGGTCGGTGACTGGGAAGCCGAGGCACCGGAGGACCCCTGCCCAGAGCTGGCTACTCGCTGATCCATCAGGAATATTTTAAGAGCCTTTTTGTGTCGCTGACGGGTTGTTTGATTAAACTTCTGGCAGAGCCCACAAGTCAGAAACTTCGTGGTCAGGCCCAAGACAGCAGACACACCGAGAGTGTTCATCTGTGGAGGCAATCTTCTTTCCGCAGCAGCAGCGACAGAAGAGAGAAGTTAAAGGATTAACTCTCGACAAAAACAAAAAGGAGGAATCTCTTTGAAAGAGAGATTTTTAAAAGGTAAGTAATGAAAAGCCACAGGCGAAAAAATGCTCGAATACTGCGATGGAGCTTCCGCAGAGATCCATGCAAGCAATTCGATGGTGGAAAAGAACTGAGGAGGGAGCAGGGCCACTCACACCTATATAGGGTTAACGGCATCAACAGACATTAATGCCATGGGCGGCCCCGGTTGTACTGCTGAAAATCTTCTGTGTGGATTCCCCTTCACTGACAGTGAAGTTCCTATGGTGTTACCTAATGACCGAGATACCTCCGAAGAAGATCTGTTGATTTTCTTGAACATCTACATAGATTACCACTATTGGATCTGACACGGAGGTGCTAGGACCCTGTGGGAGGCAGAACTTTTATGGAAGGCTGGTGATGCGAGCCCTCAACTGTCTCAGTACCTTTTTTACTGGGAGGTGAGCAGCATGAACCTAACGAGTAACCTCTGCACCAAACCTAAGGAGATGAGATAGTCCTGGTAGCCAGTGTAAGAAGGGCAACCAACTTGGTAGCACAGTGTCTTCACAGCCCAAACCAAGTACAAAGGCATGAAGACTAATGCAACAATATTGAAACGAGTCTGGGGGATGGTGGGCAGGCATGGTAATCTATGAAGAAGATATTCAGGAAGATCAACAGTTACGGTAAATATGTAACTTTCATAACCTCCAAAAATCAATCTTCTCCACAGATTCCCACTAATGAGTCAGAGTACCAAGCTTAGACAATCAGGGCTAGGGAGACTGGAGCTCAGGGCTCATTCAGGATACCAATCCATTCCGAATTGTCCTGCCAAAAGTGATTGTTGCCTGGCATGGACATCCAGGGCACAGAGTTTGGTAAAAGTATGCACTGTGCTCCAAGATACACCTCTGCAAATTTCTCCAAGTCAGTTTACAATCCAGGCTGAAATGCGCATGACTGAAATGCACATGACTGTGACAGGATGTACCTTTTGATTAGAGTAGAAAGACAGAAAGAGCTCTTTTGACTTTCTGTAGTCCTTAGTCCTGTCCAGGTAAAATCGAAGGACCCGCTTTATGTCCAGTGAGTGGAGAGTCCTTTTCTCCCTCATTCAGGAAGTTGGCAAAGAAAGTAGGCAGGAGTATAGATGGATTAAGCTGGAACTCTGACTCTACTTTAGGTGGAATCTTGGTGGGTATAAGGAGCAAAACCATTTTAGGTAGAAGCTTGGATTGTATAAGGCATACTAAATTGCCTTTATAGAAAATCTGTGACCAAAGCAGGGATATCAGATACTCTGCGAGCAGAGGCGACAGCTACCAGAAATGCTCCTTTCCAAGTCAGAAATTTCATGTCACAAGTCTCAAAAGGCTTGAAGGGTTAGTGAGTAAGCATATCCAGCACAAGATTAAGGTCCAGGGAGCCAGTAGCTTCCTGATGGGCAGCCTGACATGCAGGACCCCCAAGGAAACTCTTTAGCAAATGGCAGCTGTGCCAAAGACAGGGTTCGTACAGGCTCATGGTATGCTGAGATAGCACAAAGATTGACCCTGACTGTAGAATACTGCAGGCCAGCATTAGAAATTTCCACTACGTACTCTAAAACCTTTTCAAGTGAACACCTGAAGGGGTCCAAGTGGGGTTTGAAGCACTGGATGGAGAAATGTTTCCACTATGGGCCGGCAAATTGGTGCTGAGGGTTGAGGCACTGGATGCCACACCTCGCACCACACCGGCAACCCGGGTTCGGGAACAAGCCAGGGATGCCGGGGGTCGGCAAGGGAGGAGAAGGATAGAGCGCCCAACGGCTGTTCTTCTCTGGGGGGGAGATCTCTCCAGTCTCCCGCTGCAATACTGCCATCTGGGGGAGCCCGGTGGTAGGTGTGGTACATTGGGACAGCAGTAGGGGCATTGGGTGGATGTAGGCAGGAGGCGGAGCGGGAGGTGCGTCTCAGCGTGCCTCCTAGCTCATTGGCTCCACTGCATGCCAACATCTAGGGAGAAAACCAGGAAACACCCCTCGGTCTCTCCTAGGCGATGACACCACCTTGCGCTTCTCTGGCCCGTAACGGCAGACCCCGCAGTACAAGGATCCACGACACAGAGTGCTGGTTCTGAGGAGGTAAGCACTGGGGGTTCCTCCTCACCTCGCCTGGGGTTATCCGGATACCAGGGCTAGTGGCTCAAGTACTCTAGGGGCAGACCGCAGCGGGACTGGGGAGGAACGGTTAGTGTGGATGTCTGAGAGAGTGGAGAGAGGAGGTAGTTGGGGTATAAACATAAGTTTAAAAAAAAGAAAAATGTTTCCACTTGGCTGTGTATGACATGGTGGAAGGTGTACGCGCAGCCAAGAGTACTTCTGAGACACTGAGGCATACAGGATCCTTCCTGACCAGTCCAGTGCCAGGGCATCCATGGGCACTGAGCCCATTGCTGGAGGCCTGCAACAAAAACAGGGGAAGCTGGTGATTTTCTTCGGAAGTGAAAAGATCTATTTCCAGTGTGCCCAGCTCCTGAAGATTGTGGTCAGCACTTGCTTGTTTAGGACCTATTCACGGTGCCCCAGGCTGATTATGCAGAGAGACACTGCCATTTCGTTGTCCTTTCTCGGCAGAAGAACTGCTGATAATTGCCATGTCCATGGAGTAAGCCAGACTACAAATCTTAATGGCTTCCATACACAGCCTCGAGGATTTGGTGCGCCGGTTTAGTGATGTAATACATGGTAATGGTGTTGTTCGTCCTGATTTGGACTGACTGATCCTTTACCTGAGGGGGGGGGGCGCGAATGACTGTCGGGCAAGGAAGACCGCCCTTAGCTCCAAAAGACTAACATGCATGTGACTCAACAGTCGTAAGAAATGCCTTGCTTGGCCTGGGCTGACCCAGGACAAAGAAAATTGCCAAATGTGGGAGATTTTCTACTTTCTCCCGCGGAAGGAATGTCCTGTTCTGGAGGTCATCTAGGTCAGCACCTATGAACTCCAGCAGTTGCACTGGTTCTGTTTGGGGTTTTTGGGTATTCATAAGAAAACCCCAGTGTCTCCACATTGTTCTGGGTTGGCTGGAGAGAGACACTAACTTGATGATGTGACTTCGCAATGACTAACCAGTCATCCATACAGGGAAAGACCATGACTCCCTGCCCTCAGAGATGTGCTGCCACCACAGCTAGGTACTTTGTGAATACCCTAGCAGCCAATGAGAAACTGAAGGGGAGGACTGTGAACTGTAAGTCTCCAGATGGTAGCCTGAACCTTAAGTATTTTCTGTGACTGGGCCTGGTTGGGATGTAAAAATAGGCATCCTGCAGGTCCAGAGAAGCCAACCAGTCATCTTGCTGCAATGAGGGTATCAGTATGGCTACAGTGACCATCTGGAATGTAGGTTTTTCCAGGCGCTTGTTCAGAAAAGTACAGTTACGTTCGTACTCACAGTAACAGTAGATCTTCTAAGAGAAGCTCTTGCAGCAGGTCACACAAGTAGGAACGTCCCACCATAGGCACCAGATCCACCCGGATGATTTTCACCAGGAGTTGACCTGGAGACCACCCACGACGTCACATGATATGGTGCAAACTGTATAAATGTGTGTAGTCCCTGATCCTCCTTGGTTCTTTCCCCAGCGACTACCATGCACCTCATGTGCACTCTAAACATGCTCCAAGTGAACTGAGGAGAAGGAGGGAGTCGCCGTGTAGTCCATGGAGCAGACGGTACAGCCCGCTACAGCAGAAGGCCACTGGGCAGGCCACACGAGGAGCAGGAAGGAGGGATGGCTTGATCCATTGCACAAGATTCTCTCAAAGATCCACTGTTACTGAAGTGCACGAATATAACTTCCTTCTTGAGATATCAAGCACAGTGGGATTAAACAACAGGAACAAGCCCCTAGCATTTGGGATGAGAGGGGTGGCTGATGCTTAGTGATTTATTAGAATAAAAGACCCTATAGTATTGCACGTCTGAAATTTGCTCATCTCCTGGATATAATGTTCAGGCTGTAATGTTTAGTAAATGTGTGGAACTTGGCCAAACTGGCTACCTCGCAAATCTCAGCAGTGAACACTCCTCTGAAACACGCTATAGAGGTGGCCATCCCCCTAGTGAAGTGTAGTCTGACTGCTCAAGGAAGTGGTTTGCTGTATTTCTTGTAACAAAAAGTAATGCAGTTGGCTAGCCATCTAGACAAGCACTGCTCAGAGAAGGGCTCACCCTCCTTTCCGGGGGCAAAGGACACAAAAAGTTGCTCGAACTTGCACATGTCTTTAGTACTCGAGATGTAGTACCTTAAGATTCTATGTACATCCAAGATGTGGAGCAATGCTTCCCCTGGACTGGTATGCTCCAATAATATACTGAAAGTTGTATGGATTGGTTTAGTATAAACTCAGATACCACTTTAGGGAGAAAGTGTCGGTTAGTAGATAAAGATACTGTATATTTGTGGAAAATTAAATAAGGCTGGTCGCACATGAGCACCTGTAGCTCAGAAATAGAAAGGGGTGTCCCTCAAGGTTCAATTTTGGGCCCTTTGTTATTTTTGATTTATATAAATGCTCTCCCACCATGCATTAAAAATAGCAAGATTTATCTGTATGCTGATGATATGGCTCTCATAGGAAAAGCTACAAATATGGATAATTTACAAAAAAATCCTTCAATTTGATTTTGATATTTTACAAAATTGGTTGTTACAATCCAAAATGGTTCTTAGTACAAAGAAAACTCAGGTGACGCTTTTCCACTCAAAAGGTAAAATGCCTTACAGTCAAACACTAAATATATATACATTAAAGGGCCAAGTGTTAGAACAGGCTCAGGCATATAAGTACTTAGGAGTCTATATGGATAGTTCTCTTACTTTTTCTACACATATAACAAATGTAACTAAAAAGGTTAACTCTAAATTGGGTGTGTTAAGAAGGAAAACATTGATTCTCTCAAAAGAATCAAGAAATAGAGTGGCTGTTCAGCTACTCTTACCAACATTAGAATATGGTAGTTTAATGTATCAATTTGTCTCTAAAACATCATTGAACTGCTTGGATAAAACATATTATAGAATGGCAAGATACATGGTGAAATGCCCTTTTTCAACTCATCATTGCACTTTACTTCAAAATCTTGACTGGGATTCTCTAGCAATTCGTAGAAAAAACATGTAGGGTATAAAGCCTTTATGGAGTATGGGGGAGTTAAGCAAGATGTGAACTCCCCTGATGCCTCTATTTCTCATAGGTATAATCTGAGGCAATTGAAACACAGATGTCAAAAAGTCCCCTTAGAAATTAATATTTATAGCAGAATGCAAAGACGTTTCTACTTACCAAAAACATGAAATGAGATAGATCCAGAGATTAGGACTATTGATAGTTTAGGTAAATTGAAGCACTCTCTAGATTTAATCTGGAGAGACAGATGTGCTTGCTATGGTATTACTTAGTGACACTACCATTTGCTCTTTTTTGCCTGGACTTTAGATAGTTCCTAATTTTTCTCTTCGCTGTTTCTGTGTGTGTTGTGTTGGGGTATTAGGTAGCATTAGGGGATGATATTACTATTTCTTTCCCCTGTCCCTTCCCCTTTCTATGTTTACTCTCTTAGACCAGAAACCCTAAAAATGCCTTGCATTAACTGTGTATATATATACACATCATTGCCTGTCCATCTTTCAAATGTTTATATTTATTCTTTAATATAAAAATCTTTTAGATTTTTTTGGTATATTGTGTACATCTGCTTTCGTATGTATTCTGTGAAATTATGAGATGTCCTTAAGATTTTTCCTGTAATATATTCTATTACATGATGTTTTGTATTTGTTGAAACTATTTCAAAACAGGACAACTTTGATAAACAGGGCCTCTTTTGGTCCTAAAAGTTATTTTTCCTGTCAAAAAATAAAAGTTTTTATCTAAAAAATAGAGATCTATCTAAATATGTCACGCTGAAGTGACAGCAACTAAAAATACGGCTTTCCAAGAGAGAAAGCGTGAGCTCACTGTGGCCACTGGTTCAACAGGAGGCAATGCTAGCTTTCTAACACAAAGTTCAAGTCCCAGGGTGGGAGGGGTTATGCACAGGTGGTTTCAGGTGTAAAACACCTTTTAGGAATGTTTTCATAACGTCTAGTTGTGTCAGTGGGCGACCAGAAACTGTGTCGTGGAATGCCGAAATGGCAGAAAGATGTACCTTCAGGGAGGAATATTTTAGGCTGGCATCTGATAAAGACAGCAGGTTGTCTAAAATCTGTTGAGGTGAGCATGTGTACAGGCCCCACCCCATGGCTGGAGGCCCATGCAGCAAACCGTTTCCACTTCATATTGTAAGTAGCTCTTGTGGATGGCTTGTGGGCTGCTCTCAAGACCTCTGCAACCTGAGGTGACACCTGGTATCGCGCGAGAGCTACATCTTCAGGAGCCAGACATGGAGGTGAAGAGAATGGAGATTAGAGTGCAGCAGGGTGTCCTGATCCTGGGACAGAAGGGTACTGCAGATGGGAAGGGGAATGGGGTTCTCTACTGCTAGTTATTGCAGTAGGGGGAACCAGATCTGATGAAGCCAGAGGGATACTACTGAGATTATCATTGCCCAACCCTGAAGTAGTTTGAGTAGCACACTCTGAATAAGCAGGAAGTGGGGGGAATGCATATAGGAATCTTCCTGCTAGGAGAGGAACAATGTGTCTAGACAGATAGCTCCAGGCCCTGGCTCTAGTGAGCAGAAACGTGGCAGTTTATTTTTTTGGGGAGATGCGAAGAGGTCCAGCTCTGGGCACCCCCAACTGTTGAAGAGCTTGTCTGCAACTGACTAAAGGAGTTTTCATTCATGTGTGTGAACCCTGGAGTGGCTCAACATATCCGCAAGGGTGTTCAGGTTGCTGGGAATGTGGACAGTAATTAGGTGTATGCTGTGGTCCTACGCCCAGTACCAGACTCTCATCGCTCCCTGCAAAGGAGATTAAGAGTGTGTACCACCCTGTTTGTTGAGGTAGTGTACTACCATGTTGTCTGTTTGCACTATGAGAGTGCTCGGGAGCAGCAGGTACTGGAAGTCTTGCAAGGCATATAGGACTGCATGCATCTTCAGTATGTTTCTATGGAGGTGAGCCTCTCCGTGATGCCAGGTCCCATGAGTTTTTGTGGTCTCCAAATGAGATCTCCAACCTAGTGAGGATGTGTCCGTCGTGTCTGACTGGGGGTGGGGATCTGGAAGGCACTTTGACTAGTAGATGTGTGGGTTCCATCCACCACAGGACGACTCTTTTTGCTGGTTGGGAGAACAGAACCTCTGTTTTGAGGTAGTCTGTCTTCTTGTCCCATTGTACTCTCAGTGTCCACTGGCCACTGCCATAAGTCCTAGTACTCTCAGGTAAGAGCAAGTGGTGACATACCTGTTGTTGTATATATCCTTGGCCTGTTGAATAAGATCCCAGAGGTAGAAATGCAGACCTGAGTTGCGTGTCACTACGGCCCTAATGTACTGGAGACGTTGGCAAAGTGTAAGTTTGGATTTCAGGATGCTGACCATGATCCCCTGTGGCCAGGTGTGGGCGAAGGATAACGCAGACAACAGAAGACTGGTGCAACATGGCTTTATTTTTTTTAAAAGTCAAGATAAAATAATGAACTCCAAAATAAATAAAGCAAAATTCTTTACAAAATTGCATTGGCTTCTCAGAAGGAACTAGAAGGGAAAAGATTAGATTTGTTACAGGACAGTAGCTTCTTCTTGTTTTTATATTGTTTCTTGTGGATTTTACTTGGTAGAAGGTTATTTCTTTTCTTTCTTACTACTTCTAAGGAGCTAGCAGGGTATTGTTTTGGGGCTGTTGGAATTTTGAAAACTGTTTTGGTGGCTATAAGTGGGCTCATTTGTTTGATGTTTCACTGTGTAGCAGGCTGCATTTGTAGAGGCCTATTTCTTCTGATTTAAAACCTATTTGGAGTGATTTAACTGGGGCTGTTTCTTTGAGTCAGAGACCTATATCTTCTAATTTCAAGCCTATTTTGATGTGTTGTTGGTGAAGCTGTTTGAATTGGAGACCTGTTTCTTTTGGTAGCAAACCTATTTTGGGGACTTTGAGTAGAATTGTGATTCATTTTTGCTGACTTCACTAGCTGCACATGTTAGTGCATAGTGGGGGAAGAGTGCTAATGGTCTGACCAGGGGCCTCAGCTACCTGATTGTTTCTGGAAGACTTGGTTGGTCCCACCCCAACCCCTCACCCCACCCGCCCGGTCCATAATTTCCTTTATATCAGGGGTTCTGACATCACTTCCTCAAATGGGCAAAGGATATGCATCTGTCATAGCAGAAGCAGACAGCCAGGAACAGAACAGCAACGAGTGAAAGAGGTGACTGCTATCTCAGTGGAAGGGAAGTAACTGCAAATCTAGGAGCTTTCATTGTTACTTCTTTGCATTGCTATTGCATTGTTGAAAGGAGGAGTAGGAGTTTGAAGAGGGTTGTGCAATAGCTACTTAAAGTCTCTGAGTTTGGATAGGAAGGTTAGGAATATAAAAAGTAGTTGCTCAATCTATCTAAATGTGTACAACAAAGGGGGTAAGGGAAATTAAGAAAATAATGTTTTGCACTGATGGGGGAAGGGGAGACTTGGGGGAGTGTTTGGTATCCTGCATCTGGAAGGGTGGGGGGTTGCTGGTGGGCAATGACAGCATGAGCAACAACAGCAATGGGTAGGGTGGTAGGCTGCAACAACTGCAGTGCACCAGTCTTTCTAAAAATTGCCTGGAGTGTGGGAGGATGTTTAGTGTGCAACCACATAGAGAAACTCAGAAATGAGATTGAGGGTCTGCAGGAGGAACTAAGACAGGCAAGGCAGACTGGGGGTGCGTTTAGCCCAATACTGGAGGGAGGAAGAATGGGAGATGAGGAAGGGCGATTTAAGCCAACAGAGGTGAGGAGAGGGTCAGAAGAAAGGAAGCAGGGACAAGGGGGTCCAGGCCAGGAAGAACGACTGCCGGGGAAACCAGGTCAGGAGACAAAAGACAAATGGAAGGAGGAGATAGGGACTTGTGAGGGGAGGTGAAGAAGTGGCAAAAGTCATGGAGTGGAAAGGAGAGAAATGAAAATTACGTACCCTATAATTCTGATCTTTCTGTATCTTCACCATTCATCACAGATGGAATTACTGGCCGGAGGTCAGGACCCATGAGGCTTTTTAAAGGGTGAGGCGCGACACACCATCGGCGCCGCCCTCGAGGCCGATGTACTGCGTGGTGCTCGAGGGTTGGCCGTTAGGCTGTGTCGACTCCGCCTGCCTACCAGTTCTGAGTCGCCGGAGAGGTAACAGGAAGGGATGGAGGGTGGGACAAGAGAGTCCAAGGGACAGAAAAAGGAAAGGATAATTGAACTAAAAGGAAAAATAACGACTGAGAGGACAGCAAAGAAGAGATTAGACTAAGGGGATTGGGTAGGGGCCCCAATCTCTGGAAGCGGAAGAAGGGAGGGTAGGGAGGGGAGAGAATTTAGGAGAGAGTGAGAGGTATCAAGGTATCCGAGACCCTTGTCAGTCACCAGATTGTATAGGAACTGCAAGGAGTAGCAAAGCTCTCTGCCAGAATTCAAGGGACAGAATAACTGGCAAATACCCCAGAAGCAGAGTCGGCTATTCTGGAGGAAGGACCGGATGTACAGGGATTTAGTACTCTCTCAGGAAAAATGTTTGGTGAAAAAGGTTTTTTTTTTTTTTAAACAGTTGGATGGAAACCAGAAGGAGAACAGGAGGAGGGCAACCACCAACTCCCACCCCATTGGGGTGGAGACATGTAGTAGAGAAGGAGTGCCGCTCGAGCTGTCTACCCTTCATAGGAGAATACCCCCCTGTGTGTCCCTACTTTACCCCGCTCCTAAAGAGAAGAGGAGGGGCCACAGAGAGGGAGGGGACCCAGAGGGATGGTGGGTGGGGTTGTGATGAATGGTGAAGATACACAGAAAGATCAGAATTACGGTAGGTACGTAATTTTCATATCTTATCTGTGTCAATCTTCACCATTCATCACAGATGGGTGAGTACCAAGCCCCCCCCGAAGGGGGTTGTTTCATTACACCCTAAGGGACAGGGTCCCTTAGCCCTCAGTGGGTGACACACTTAAAGGGGCCTTCAGGGCCTGGGGAGGCCCGAGAGGGGGGGAGAGAGAGACGGGTCCCCTGGAGGGGAAGCTGCCCCGGCTGCCGCCCGTTCTCGCCCACGGAGAAAAGGTAGGTTCCCTGGTGGGCGGAGCAAATCACCCGGGCCGCAGGGTGACAACCGGAAAGACGTAGCTGCGACGTATCTCTCAGTGCAGATCGCTGTCCCTACGACCCTGGTAGCTACCGCTGGCTGCCGCCATAAGATGCCCTCGCTGGGTGCCTTGTTAGCCCAGGCCACGTGCAGAGAGCGCGATGGTTTGTCTGGTTTGCTCAGAGTCAGGCAACGAGGCTAGATCTGACCTAGCCTGGACCACAAGAACCTGCTTGTAGGCTGCATAGTGGGCCTGGTGAGCAGAAATAAAAAGGAGCAACCGTGCCGAGTAGAAGGTCCTCCTCCAAAAATCAAAACTCCGAGGAGTCTTGATCTGGGGACAGTCACGGTGGAGGGCTAAGCCATCAGGAGGTGTCCAGATGTGCTGCCAGACTGTGGATGAGGCATGGAACCTGAGGACTGGGAGCGCATTACCTCTGGCTGAGGTCCCTTGGGCAGGAACTCCAGAGAAGGGCCTCTGCCAGAAACGCAAGGATGCCCCGAAGGGAGCAGGCCAGGCGGCACCACAAGGGTGGCCTCGCCAAAATCGCCTAGAAAGGCGTCGCACCGCATGCTCAAGACTGCTGGACAGTAGAGGGTGAAAGCGCAAGTCCTCCAACATCCTCACTGAGGAAACGCCTGATACCCGAGAGATCAGCAGCTGGAGAGATGTGGACAGAAGGTTCCTTCCCCAGAAGAGGGGATGAGGAGCTGGAGGTCACCATATGTCTCGAGGGTGGCTGCACGGGGAGGTTGAAAAACCTGGCTGTCCATAGCCCTAACATAAGCAGGGAACTGGGCAGCCACCGCTCTGAACTGCTCCCAGGTGAGAGGGCCGCTAGGACCAAGAATGCCTGGGAGCACAGGAGAAAGAGGCAGTGGGATAGGGGCAGAGCCGAGAAAAGAAGTCGTCTGACCTCTGCCAGGGCTAGGGAGCGGAACGTGAGCACCCAAGGAGGGTGCCCCGGAAGACTCCACAGCCGACAGCTGTACAACCACGTTGGTACTGCCTTGGCTGCGCCCAGAAGAATCCTCCAGTGAGGCGACCGGGCCGTAAAGGTCCAGAAGGATGGTCCCCTGCCTCAAAAGAATGGGACTCCCTCAAGCGAACCCGAGGGGAAGGGTGGAACCGCACCACGGCTGCCCAGGGCCCGAGTGGACTCTGGAAAGGGCCGACGCGCCACCCACACCGACCTCCTTGTAGGAGTCCAGAGAGTCCTCCTCCTCGAGAGGGCCAGCCCAGGTAGCTGGCATCTCTGGGCAGCCCCTGAAGGGGAGAACCAGGGAACAGAACCCTCCCCTCCTGTAGGCTTCTCGATGGGCCCCAAAGTTGGGCAATCAAGACACACCACTGGAGGGGGTACCACCACCGAGGGGGTCGATGAAACCCCCAAGACCAGGTTGCAGAGCTATGGTGGCTCGCACCACTGCCTGCTGGTCAGCTCCACTGACCCCAGTCTCGGGGGCCACCTGACTCTCCTCAGTAGGGGCTGGCCCGACTGGCCGACGAGATCACAGTGCTGCCCTCCTCCGCAGCCAACCCCAAGGGGTGTGACTGCTCGTCCGACCGGAGCTCGACCCAAGCTCTGAGCCAAACAGTAGGAGGGCGGGCAGAACCAACCTTGCCACCGGCCCGCAGCAGAGTTGTGGTCGAGTTGGCGCCGTGCCTCCGCAACCCCGCGAGCGGGACCCGCAGGAGGGCATCGGGCAGCTCGAGCCAAAGGTCCAGAGCCAGGGCCAGACGAGAGCGTTGTCGAATCCACCAGCACCAGGGCGCACCAGGGACAGGGACGGCGCCGACAGCAGCCCTGGAAGCATCCTCGGTGCCGACACTAACACCGCTGAAGCCCCACGGCACCGCCGAGCGCACCGGTGACCGGGCGGGCGCTGACGACGCCCTGAAGGCAGACCCGGCGCGAACACGGCACCGACCGCCCTCGCGCCGGGCGAATGGCACCGGCAGACGGAGTCGGAGTCCTTTATGGCGCCGAGCCCGACAGCACGCGCGCCGTGTTCAACCTCGCGCGCTGAGGCGGACATGGCAAAGAGGGTGCTGATCCGTCCCCACGGGCACCGCTGAACGCATCGACAGGGCCCACGGCGACGCATCGGTCAGCGCCTACAGGCCCGGCACCGCGGAACGGCGCCGGCGTTTGACCGACGGGGCCGACCTGGCTCTTCCGAGAGCTGGGCGACACTGGGGAGCTCTTCACCCTGGAAGGGGCGATTGCCGGTGGGTAGCGCCTCCCGCCCGACTCCGGGAGGAAGCGGACGGGCCTCCTCGCGCCGCTGGAAGGAGCCTCGGCAATGGCCAGGCTCGGGCAACCCGGGGCTCCCTCCTCCTTGGTCCGCATAGAACTGGGAGGGGACCCAGAGGAAGGGCCGAGAGCTGCTTGGCCCGGACGAGGCGTAACCCCATCCTCGAAAGTCGGCGGAGCTTGCCCCACTTTCAACGCTCGCTGTTCGAGGACCTGGCGGTCCATGGAGAAGCAGGCATCGCACGAGTCCATGTCATGAAGCGGGCCAAGACATGCAAGACACCGGTCGTGCTGGTCAGTGATGGAGAATTTTCGGCCGCACGGGCACCGACGCATGGGGGTCAATCGCCTTCCAAGACTTTTGCCCTCCGACGAGACATGACCTACGGAAAAAACACCAAAACAGACTCGACTTCGCAGAATTCAAATAAAAAGGAAAGATCTTACCGGGCGACGTCGAGTGAAGGCAGAACACAGAACCGGCAGGCAACCGACGGACAGAAAACGCCGATCTCGAAAGGCTGAAGGCCTAAAATTCTGACAGAAGCTTCCCACGAAGCGACCTCGATGGCGGGAGACGAAGAACTGGTAGGCAGGCGGAGTCAACACAGCCTAATGGCCAACCCTGAGCCACGCAGTACGTCGGCTTCGAGGGCGGCCGATGGTGTGTCGGTTCAACTACCCCTTTTAAAAAAAAAAAACCCTGCTGGGTCCTGACCTCCGCCAGTACCCCATCTGTGATGAATGGTGAAGACTGACACAGATAAGATCAGGTTACTATGAAAAGAGAGGGAGCGGGCATTTGTGAAGGGTCTTCAGAAAATAGTTTTGCACTGCTAGAGAGGAAGAAGGTGGAGGAGGGAAATGATGAAATTAGAGGAGTAATTGATAAATGCCTGGACCCAAACCGGAGTGGGGGGAAGTTCTGCTGGGAGAATTGCAACAGGGGCAAAAGGGGGAAATAATGTGCAGGAGAAGGAAGAAGAGGAGCCGGAAATGAGAGAGGGAGATGAATGGAAGCAAGCAGGGAGTAAGAGGGGTGGAATCTTAGTGCTGGGGGACTCAATACTAAGAGGAGTCAGGTGGGATAGCAAGGGGGAGAGGCATAGTCGCATTTGGGTGGAGGCCATGCCAGGAATGACAGCGGAAAGGGTGGGACAATCTGTTCTGAAATATGCTAAAAGGGGTAGGGACAAGCCTCATTTAATTATACATCTTGGGACGAACGACCTGGCTGACAAGACAGTAGATATAGTCCAGAGGAGGTTTAAGGAACTAAGACAATTATGAGAGGGGGCAGGAAGATCGGTAACTTTTTCAGAGATACTTCCAGTGCCCAAGGCAAGCACAACAAGAAAGCTGAGAATAGAGGAATTTAACAGATGGCTAAGAACCTGGTGTTGGGCTAAAGGGTATGGGCTGTTGGGGGGTGGGGAGGGACCTGGGAGGACAGTAGTCTCTATGCCAAGGACAGACTACACTTGAGTGAGGAGGGAAAGAAAGTGTTGAAACAGAGGATGGAGGAGTACATAGAGGAAGTACGGAATTTAAACTAGGAGCAGGGGGTGGCAATTGGGCAAGAGACATGCAGAGACCACAGGTTGGGAAACCATATGAGCTTACCCCCCATAACAGTGACAAAGGACAAAGGGCAAGTACTATTGGTTATGCTAGTAAAGGAGGGCAGGATGGGGGGGAAGAAGGGTGGAAGGTGGTTACCCTTAATGCTAGGAGCCTTGGCAGGAAAACTGCAGTTACACATGCTCATGGCAGAGGGAGAGGAGGACATTGCAGCCATCACAGAAACATGGGCCACCCAATACAATGACTAGGACCTGTCTGTACCAGGGTACAGGTTATTTTGTAGGGACAGGGTGACTAGGAAAGGAGGAGGTGTGGCACTATATGTGAAGGAAGGACTGAAGTGTGTAAGGGAGGAAGGGGAGGAGGGTAGTACGGAGTCAATTTGAATGCAAATCCAGGATTCCAAGAATAGGATTCTTAGAATGGGAGTGGTGTACAGGCCGCTATCTCAGACGGAGGAGTTAGACAGGGAACTAGTGGGACAGATCAGGAGGACCTGCGAGAAGGGTAGTGTGGTGATTGTGGGGGACTTCAACATGCCAGGAGTGGACTGGAGTACCCAAACAACCAGGAACAGAAGGGAGCAGGTACTGCGGGATGCCTTCCAGGACAGTTTCCTGCTGCAAATGGTCAGTGAACCAACCAGGTTAGGGAATACCCTTGACCTTGTGCTGTCAAATGGGAACTTCATGAGAAAACTCACAGTGAAGGAACCGCTGTCAGGGAGTGACCACCACTCAGTATGGCTCACATTGGATATGGGCAAGGAAGGAGTGGAATCTGGCACAAGAGTGCTGGACTTCAGGAGGGCTGACTTTGGGAGGATGGGGAAAGTGGTAAAAAGGGTACCTGGCCAGAATTCAATCTAGTATGGACACTAACAAGAGGTGGGAGCTCATAAAGCTGGGGATAGTGGAGGCAACCAAAACCTGCTGCAAGGCCCAGAGCAAGAAGGCTAGGGCTAAGAAACCGAGCTGGTTGAGCAAGGAGGTCATGGAAAAGGTAAGGAGGAAAAGAGCTGTCTTTAGGAAGTACAAGAAAACAGGGAGAGGGGAGGACAGGGAGGAGTGCTTGACAGAATCAACAAAGGTGACAAGGGCAGTAAGGGGAGCCAAGGCATCTATGGAACTCAGGCTGGCACAAGGCATTAAGAAGGGGGAGAAGGACTTCTTTAGGTACATCAGGGAGAAAAGGAGCTGTAAGGATTAGGAAGGAGGGGGGTTGGGTGGAAGCAGGGTGCGATAAGGCAGAAGCACTAAATGAGTACTTCTGCTCAGTATTTACTAAAGAGAAGAGGGAGGTGACACCCAAAGGGGGAGAAATGGCAGAAACGGGGGGGGGAGGGGTGGCAGATGGGGAAATCATGGAGGGCAGAGTTCAGGAGGGTTTGAAGGCACTGAGGGTGCATAAGGCGCCAGGCTCAGATGGCATCTACCCTAGGGTACTGAAGAAGCTGGCAGAGGTCCTTGCAGGACCTTTAGCAGACCTATTTAATGCCTCACTACATTCGGGGTGTGTACCTCAGGGCTGGAGGATGGCTCATGTGGTGCCCCTCCATAACAGTGGCCCCAAAGGATGAACCGGGAAACTACAGACCAGTGAGCCTCACATCCATTGTGGGTAAGCTAATGGAGACTATCCTGAAGGAAAGGCTGGTGGCCCTCCTAGAGGCCAAAGGACTACAGGACAGCAGACAGCATGGCTTCATATGGGGCAGATCCAGCCAAACCAACCTGGTGGAGTTCTATGACTGGGTAACTAGGCAACTGGACAGGGGCCATGGAGTGGATGTCCTGTATCTGGACTTCAGTAAGGCATTCGACTCGGTGCCGCATGGAAGGCTGGGAAATAAGTTAGTAGGCACAGGGGCAGGTACAAAGCTGGTGAGGTGGGTAGGGAACTGGCTTCAGGGAAGGCAACAAAGGGTGGTGGTGGGTGGGTTGGGAGCTCTCACACCCAAGGGTAGTGACGAGCAGTGTTCCACAGAGCTCGGTGTTGGGACCAGTGTTGTTTGGGATATTCACTGAAGACATATCATTGGACATCAAGAGCAAGATCAGTCTGTTTGCTGATGATACCAAGGTAGCAGCAATGGTAGATGACCTAGGGGGATGGCAGGGGTTGCAGGATGATCTGGCAAAGCTTGAAACCCGGTCAGACACCTGGCAACTGGGGGTTTAAAGCCAAAAAGTGCAAGGTGCTGCATTTTGGGATGAAGAACCCAAGGAGGAGTTACCAGCTGGGGGGGAGTGCAGCTAGCCCAGACAGAGGAGGAGAAGAATCTGGGGGTGCTTATTACAGGGTCAATGAACAAGCTGGCACAATGTAGGAAGGCAGCTGCAAAGGCCAACAAAATGCTGGGTTGTATTGCAAGGGGTATATCCTCAAGGAGGGAGGAGGCGATTCTGCCACTGTATAGGTCATTAGTTAGACTGCACCTGGAGTACTGCGTGCAGTACTGGCACCAGTATCTGAAGAGGGACATTAAGTTACTGGAGGGGGTGCAGCGCAGGGCGACAAAGATGATCAAGGGGCTGGGTGACTTATCATAGGAGAGGAGGCTAAGGGAGATGAACATGTACTTACTGGAGGAGAGGAGGGACGGGGGGGACACGATTGAAACCTTTAAGTACATGAAAGGAATAAACAAGACAAGTACGGAGGGGCTGTTCAAAGTAAGGGAGGGGAGGGACACCAGGGGCCATGATAGATAATTCAGGAGGAAGACGAGGAGATATTTTTTTACAGAGAGGGTGGTGGCTGGGTGGAATGCGTTACCTGCAGAAGTGGTATCCAGTAGAACAGTGGACTGCTTCAAAAGGGGATGGGACAGGACAAGTGGGAGGGTCAATGAAGGGGTAGGGTGGGGCAGCTGCAGAATAAGGGGTGCTAGCTGCACATTCGAGCAGACTTGATAGACCTCTAGGCTTTTATCTGCTGGTGAATTTCGTATGTTCGTAAGATTGCAGGTAATTCACTTTCCTTAGTGATCACAGGGAATAACCTTAAGCAATGGTATATCCCTTCTTCATCACATCAGTTTGCAGCAACAGACAATGCGTGTCCTTCCTCTGCACTTGGTCAGCACCTACTAACCCACTGATTTATCTTTCCTGTGGAAATGAACTATCCCCTGTGTTGGTCTTGTGTATTTGGGTAATAGGGAGCCCAAATAAAAGAAAAACAAAAACAAGCTAAAGACAAAGAACCTCAGTGCAAAAGCTCTGAAGCTAGGATTACTCCAAAGGGCACTGGCAATAATCCAAATTGCATAGAAATACAAAATCACACATACCCCCATAATACAAAGCATCATGGGATGTATATGCAAATCGTGGGATGTAAATGCAAATCACCATGAAATTTTAGGCTGGTTCAGCTTCAAGCAGGAATGCATTGTGCCAATCATTTCTTTTAGGCATGCTGCACTTTATTCCGGACTGCACTTAGTTTAAACAGTAGTAGTTTCTTTTTATCTAGCACTCTAACTATCTCAAACCCCTTCCCTTGCAGGATTTGTAGGGCACTGTTTTCAAACAATATGCAGTTTCATTTTATAAAGCACCTTGCACTTCATTAATGCACTGCCAGCACTTTATGTCTGAAAGTACCTTCAGTATTTTATCTTTCTTCACATGAAGCACATGTAGTTCTTTATTAAACAGCCAGCAAGCAAGCTTGGCATTTTCTGAAGGTTTACATATTTATTTAGGTTCCAGCCTTCTTCCTATATAGTCAGCTACTGTATTTGCTCATTTGCTCATAGCCATATCTGTTATTTCCTTAGAAAGGCAGGCATATGGCTTTTGGTGAGGGACGGAATGGTGAATAAGAAACAAAGAAAGGAAGAAAAGAAATTTAGGGAGGATACAAAAAGACTGCCGTAGGTGGCCAACCTACTGCAGTGTTAGAAAAAGAACAGGATAGTTTTCCAGAAGTACTGTTGCAACAGATTGTACAGAAGGAAGTGGAGAAGACAGAAAAATGCCCCTTACTGTTACACCAATTTCCTGAGTAGAGCACAGCTCTACCACATCCCCAGGGACGTAAGTAGAGCCACAGCCTGAGACAGAGTAGCTGACAACTGTTGTTTGGACGAGGCTTTCAAAAGCCAGTCGTCCAGATAAGGGAAGACACAGTAGCCTGCTTATCTCAAGGCTGCTGCTACTACTGCTAGGCATTTTGTGAACACCCTGGGGGCTGAGAAAAGGCCAAAGGGGAGGGCAGGGAATTTAAAGTGTTGATCCTTGAAGTTGAACCACAGGTACTTCCTGTAGGGAGCAAGGCCTTTTGAAGTAACGGAAGGAGGGTTGGTAAAGTGACCATATGGAATCTCTTGTACTGTATAAAGAGGTTTAGCTGATGAAGATCCAGTACCGGCCGTAGGTCTCCTGCGACCTTTGGAACAAGAAGAAGTGGGAGTAAAACCCTTGTTCTCTTGCGTGGTAAGGGACTGACTCTATGGCCTTTTTCTGTAGGAGTGACTGAATTTCTGTCTGCAAAACTACCTTGTGGTCGAGCAGACAGGATGTGTGCCTGGGTGGCATACTGGGAGGTGTGGCTGTCAATTCTAACTCTAACACATCGCTGTACTCTATCAATTGAGTATCCAGGCGTCTGTTGTGATGGCTTGCCATCCCTGAAGGTACAGAGAAAAGTAGCCCCCTACCTGCGTGGTTTGGGGCTCAAGAACCACGGGTACAGGGGAGGACTCATGCTGGGGGGGAGGTGTCCTTGGGGAGGGACTGTGGGGATGGGACGAGTGGACTTGGTAGTAGGGGTGAGCCGGGCAAAGACAATGTGGCCTTGTGTTTGACTTGCTGCTTAGTGGTGGGTCTGGTTTTTGTGGAAGACTTACGAAAAGGTCCTCTGAAGGGACGCTTTGGCTGCGTATGATAGAAAGAGTGGATGGACATCAGTGTGTGGTCTGATAACTGTAAAGCCATCAGTATGTCTTGTGTAGCAGCCCCAAACCACTTATGTCCTTTAAAGGGGGCATTAAGAATTGACTGTTGGACAACTGGTGCAAAACCAGAGACCCGCAGCCAGGAATGTCTATCAAAGCATATACCCATTGCTGATGCCCGTGCAGAAGAATCAGTGGCGTCATATGCTGCCGTAAGTAAATGATGCCCCATGGCAGCACCGATCTTTACAGTCTTTGTCAGCTCCTGTTTTTGAGAAGTATTCAGGAGTGACTGAGTGGAGGCCTGCGCCACCTTCCACAGTTCTTCTTGGTACTTGAGAACGTGACCCATATAGTTTATTATCCACATAGCAAGTGTGGAAGAAGGTGAACATTCGTCTGGCCATGGAATCTAGCTTTCTAGATTCCTTGTCAGGAGGTAGCGCACTTAGGTGTTTGGGGTGTACTGATCAGTCATGGGCAGTATTAATAACAACCAAGTTCACCTGAGGCAGCTTGGCAAGGCATGGTTGGTCTGTCAGGGCTTGATATATCCTGTCTGCCTTTCTGGGCACAGACGGGATAGAATGAGGCTGATGCCAAGCAGCTAGAATGGCATCCTCATATGCCTCCACTAGTGGGAGGATGACTAGAGGAGGAGTGTTGGGCAGTCCCAGGTAGTGGGTAACTTTCCCTCTTGAGTCGCCTTGCTCTATTGCCTCAAAACCAAATGTTTGCTGCAAATGCTGCATTATATCAGTGAAAGATGGGCCTCTGAGGGTGAGCTCGGGAGGTACTAGGCCATCTCTTTCCTAGGAGATCATCTAGCAGATGGGGTGGGTATGTCTATCTTCTCCTCCTCCTCATCATCCTGATACAGGTCATGATCATATTTGTCATCCTCCTCGAGGTCCATATCAGGTGAAGGAGCTGGGGAGACTGAGGAACCACTGGGACCATGAGTACATGGGTGCCATGGAGGTGGTATAGGCTGTGGTGAAGTAGAAGCAGTAGTAGCCACATTAGCCTTTTGAGTAAGATCCAGGATGGTACGAACCAGAACCTGGATGTCTACCATGGCCATCTGAGGTTGCTGGGCAGTGGTAGATTGAATTGTTGATTGTCCAATAGGCTATATAGACAGTACTGTTGCTGGTTGTGGAACCAGTTGTGAGGGATAAGCCCTCATCGATGCAGAATATTGCTCCGGAAAAGTGCTGGGAGAAAAGGTGTCACTGACTATAATGATGGCATCGATGACCATGGCAGGCCTGTTCCCTGCTGTAAATGACCATCTCCCAGAATGATGGTCATCAATGACCCTGTTAGGCCTACTGGAGCATTATACAGGGCCGTGCGCGACAGTGGAGGTAACTGCAATACCAGCATACTCACTGAGGTTGTCATCGAGGGAGCCATCGACAGGCCTAGAGAATCTAGGGGGGTTCACAGCTGTCAACAGTAAAGGCCTAGAGGACCAAGCAAGGCATGTCGATAAAGCAGAGGACTGCCCTTGTATTCAGGACTGCTCGTGGGACTGTAGTAGTCATCGTCGATGATGAAGTCGATGTCGATGGAGCATGAGGAGATTTTCCCCACTCATGGGAGGGCTTGTGTTTCTCCTGGCAGTGGCATTATTCCGTCGACAATTTGTCCTGTTTAGGGTGCTGGGATCCTGAAGATGAGGACGATGATGTGCGGAAGGCTTTTGCATGTAGCTCCCACTCTAGCAGGATAATTTTCTGTTCCATTAAATGCTCTCTCAAGGTCTGTAAGCGTCGAGTGACCTTGTTAAATCTCTTGCAAAGGGTACACTGTCGAGAATCATGAGAGCGTCCCAGACAATGCACACACACTTCATGTAGGTCCTCAATGGCGAGTTTCTGTCCACAAGCACAAAGCTGAAAGAGGGAATCCGAAGACACTGAAAAGCTGGGCGATGCAGTACTGTATTGTGATGGATCGACAAGAACAATTTACATAAATTGCGCAATGGGTTCGTTTGACTGAGGTGAGACTCCGATGAGAAGTGAAGCATGAAGATCAGCAGCGGGAAAAGAACTGAGGAGGATCGGGGACCACCCGCTCTTATACAGTTTACACTGTAGCATGTGACATCATCGTGGGAGGTCCCCAGGTGAACTGCTGGTGAACATCCTCCGGGTGCAACTGGCACCTATGGTGGGACGTTCCTACTTGTGTGATCTGCTGCAAGAGATATCCTCGAAGAAGATAGAACAGTTACATAAGAACTTACCATAACAGTAGATCTTTGAGGGGATCTCAGTCATTGGGCTACACATATGGAACTTCACTGCAGTCGAAGCAGTATCCATATGGAAGATTTTCAGCAGTACAATTGGGGCCACCCACGTCAACATCGCCTGCTGATGTCATCAACCCTACAAAGGCGTGAACGGCCCCGTTCCCTGCTCAGTTCTTTCCCCTGGAGACTAATGGAGCAAACCTCGTGCCAAGGGGGACCAAGGAGAAAGAGGTGCCCAGGCATAAATAAAAGACTGGATACACCGGATAGCCAGTTCTGAGAAAGAGCCTCATAACGGGGGATGGTGGAAGGGAAGGCAGACCTGATGACTGAGATCCCCTTGAAGATCTACTGTTACAGTAAGTTCTTACGTAACTGTTCTGTCTTCATCGGGGGTATCTCAGTCATCAGATCACACATATGGAATGAGTCCCAAGCTGTTACAGATGCACATAAACAGTCTGGGAGGAAGGCCATCCCTAAACTTAAGACAGGAAGCCCTGCATCACAGCCCTGCAAAACCTGCAGAGGCTCTAGAGACAAAGTCCAGCCTGTAGTGCTTGGAGAAAGCATGGATGGTACTCCAGGTGGCAGCAGCACAAATGTCAGTGGCTGAGACCCCTTTGAAACCCACAGAGGTAGCCATGCCCCTTGTAGAATGGGCTTTCACAGCCCTCGGCAACTCTTCGCCAAGCTTATTGTAGCAGAACACAATACAATGTGCCAACCATTTGGACAACATTGTTTAGAAACCTGAACCCCTTCTCTACCTGTGGAAAAAGAGACACAAAGCTGCTTTGACTTTCTGCATTCCTTCGTTCAAAGCAGACAATACTTCAAAATTCTGTGCATGTCTAATGTATGGAGCAGTGCTTCCCCTGGACTGGCATGCCCAGGGAAATAAACAGATAGGTGGATAGATTGGTTTAGGGTAAACTGAGACACCACCTTAGGAAGAAAATAACAGTTATGTAAGAACTTACCGTAACAGTATCTCTTCGAGAGAGGTTCCTGCAGTAGGTCTTCACAGATAGGATTTGGCCCCCTGGCATCAGGACTGCACGGCAAATTTCTATCCAGCAATACATAATGGGGGATTGCCCCCGGCATCACATAATGGGACGTCAGTGTGAGAGTATATAGGGGGCAGTCCTCACGCCCGCCCTCCAGTTCACCAGCTGAAAGATCCCTGTAAGAGTGATGGGAGAAAGGAGCATAACTCCTAGAACCCGGAGCTGCTGGTATTTGCCCTGAAAAGGGACAGTAAAAACAGAAGCTGGGGGAAGGGAAAATGTGACCTACTGCAGGAACCTCTCTTGAAGATCAACTGTTACGGTAAGTTATTACGTAACTGTTATACCTTATTTCGAGAGGATTGCTGCAGTAGGTCTTCACAGATAGGACTGAACACCAAGCAGTCAAGAAAAGCAAGTCAGAGACTAAGGTCCGGGAGGTGGAATATCTACCAACTAGAGAGCCTGTTATGATAAGAGACCTTGCAGGACAGCAAGTCCAAAACTGGCTCTACGTAGAGGCAATGTCCAGACTGTAATGTTTGGTGAAAGTATGGACTGAAGACCAAGTGGCCACGACACAAATATCTGAAGTGGACATGTTCCGTAAGAAGGCCATGGAAGCACCCATGCCACGGGTCGAGTGACCTTTAACTTCTCCCGGAAGGGGTTTCTTGTACTTCTGATAAGATGAACGAGGTAAAATTAGCCAACCATTTGGACAGACCCTGTTTAGAGATGGCAGAACCCTTACATCTGGGTGTGAAAACCACAAACAACTGGTCAGATTTGTGCACCTCCTTGGTCTGAGAGATATAGTATCTCAAGATCCTGTGCACGTCCAACGTGTGCAAAAGGTATTCCCCCCAACTGGCATACTTGAGATAATAAACTGGCAGTTGAACATCTTGGTTCAACGTAAATTCCAAAACCACTTTCAGGTGAAAGGAGGGATCAGCCTGCTGAGCAACCCTGGTCTCTGTGGAAAATTAAATATGGCTCCTTGCAAACGAGGACCAGAAGCTCTGAAATTCTGCGAGCTGAGGTAATAGCAACTAAAAAGAGTGCTTTCCAGGACAAATAGCGCATGTTGCAACTTCCTACCAGCTCAAAGGGGGGCAAAGTAAGATTCTCTAAAATAAAATTTAGTTCCCGGGGGGAACCGGACAATGGACCGGAGGATTTAAGTGGCGGATCCTCTTGAGAAAGGTTCTGAAGACCTCCAACTGCGCTATGGTTTTGCCATCCACCCGAAGGTGGTAGGCGGATACCACTGAAAGATGGACCTTCAGGGAAGAGTAACTGAGGCCCGGATCAGACATGTGCAAAAGGTACTCGAGGACCTGGGGCGCCAAGCAAGAAAAGGGGTCCAGGCTCTTGGCCGTGGCCCAAATGGTGACTCTCTTCCACCTTATGGCAGACATAGATATAGCGGACGGTTTTCTGGCCTCCAATAGGACCTGGGTGACTCATGAGGAGACGCCAAACTGTGAGACCACTATGTCCAAAGGTGTCAAGCATGCAAGTGGAGAGACCTGAGGGTTGGATGCACCAGGCTGTCCTGCTCCTGAGACAGAAGGTCTTGGAGGAGAGGAAAAGGTACTGGGGGTTCCAATGCTAGCTGCTGTAGCAGGGGGAACCAGATCTGCTGAGGCCAGAGGGGAGCTATGAGAATCATTCGAGTGCCCTTTGCTTGATGCTTCAGCAGAACCTTCTGCAGAATTGGAAAGAGGGAAAGCATACAGAAACCTCCTTGTCCAATAAAGAGTGTGTCTCACCAAAAAACACCACGCCCTGGAACACGCGAGCAAAAGTTGGGTAGTTTTGCATTGGATGGGGAAGCAAATACGTCTTTTTCTGGCCGCTCCACTGACCGAAGACATCTTCCACTACATCCTGCTTTAGTTCCCACTTGTACGCCCGAGCAATGGTGCGGCTGAGACTGTCTGCCAGCACACTGTGAACTCCCGGGACTTGGACTGCTGTCAGAGACAGGCCGTGCTGGACTGCCCAGTACCACACCTGCATCGCCTCCCTGCAGAGGAAGTACGACTGGGTACCTCCCCGTTTGTTTATATACCAGACCATGGCAGTGTTGTCTGTCTGGATTAGGAGTGTTTCCAGTTGTAAGAGGGGCTGAAACACCTGGAGAGTGTACAGCACAGCTCTCATCTCTAGAACATTTATGTGCAAGTGTCCCTCTTGTGGAAACCATCTCCCTTGAGTTCGATGGGATCCCAGGTGGGCTCCCCAATCTTGACATGAGGCATCCATTGTAAGGGTCATGGAAGGAGACAGGGGATGAAATGGGGCCCACAAGGAGATGCTGGACTGCTCCTGCCACCAGAGAAGATCCCTCTTCATACTGCTGGAGACCAGGACCCTGTGTTCCAGGTTGTCTGAGCGCTGGTCCCACTGGACTCTGAGGGTCCACTTGGTCACCCTCAAATGCAGTCTGGCCAACGGAACTGTGGGGATGGCCGCGACGATTAGGCCCAACAGGCAAAGGACAGAGTGCGCTGTGGTCCAACGAGAGCTGGACACAGACGAAGCTTGCTGAATCAGAGTTTCCACCCTGTCCAAAGGTAAGAAGGCCCTGCCCTGGACCATATCCAGTACTGCTCCAATGAACTGGAGGCGTTGAGATGGTGAGAGTTGAGACTTGGGATAGTTCACAGTGATTCCAAGCTGGGTAAAGAGGTCCAGGGTGGTGGAAAGCGACTACATCAGACTGCCCTGAGACAGGCTGACAACAGCCAGTTGTCCAGGTATGGTAACACATAAATCCTCTTGTGGCACAGGGCCACAGCCACCACTGCCAGGCACTTGATAAAAACCCAGGGTGCCGAAGAAAGGTCAAAAGGAAAGGCCTTGAATTGATAGTGGTTCTCATGAAAGGCGAACTGAAGGAAAAGGCAGTGGGCCTGGAGGATAGGGATGTGCAGGTAAGCATCTTGCACTTCCAGCGAACACAGCCATTGGTTCTGTTGGAGCAAGGGTAAGAGTACCTGGAGTGTAAGCATGCGAAACCTCTTGTATTCCACAAAGAGGTTGTGCAGGCTGAGGTCCAGAATGGGTCTCAGATCGCCCATCTTTTTGGGCACCAGGAAAAAATAGGAGTAATAACCCATTCCTGTCTGCCCGAGAGGAACCAGCTCTATGGCTGATTTGTCTAATAGAGCCTGGATTTCCTGTTGAATGAGGAGCAGATGACCTGACGGGTAGTGAGACCTGCCCAGAGGATCATTCGGGGGTATGTCCAGGAACTTGACTGAGTGCCCTCTTGCAATTAGTTGGAGGACCCAAGCATCTGCGGTTATAGCCTCCCACCCGTCCAGATGGAGGGCGAACCTTCCCCCCACCGGCTCTTCTGAAAGGACAGGAGGATGGGGAGATGGGGAAGGGGTCGCCTTGAGTAAGGATGTAGAGGGGAGGGCCACTTTACTGCCTCCAGTGGCCTTTTGGTCTTTTGCCTGAGGGGTCTGGGCATCAGAACCAGTGGCGCGGTGCTTACCCTGTTCTGGTTCAATTTAATCTTTTTTGTGGGCGATGAAAAGCCTGCTTGGGCTTTTGGCCTAAGCAGTAAATGGAGTGGATGCCCCACAGGGATCTGCTGCTCTCCTGTACAGTCGTGGCCAAAAATATTGGCGCCCTTGCACTTTTTTCAAACAACTCACAATTTCCTCTAAACATAAGTTGAAATTAACAACAGTACAGTATTTGGTCTCCACAATTCTTTATTTCTCTGTTAATATTACAGAACCTTTGTTTTTGATTCAGAATTTAATATATTCTTTTACATCAGAAAATGAAAAGAAATGGCACTGACAAAATTATTGACACCCTAGACTTAATATTTGGTAGCACAGCCTTTGGTCAAAATAACTGCAATCAACCGCTTCCTATAGCCATGGATGAGCTTCCTGCACCTCTCTACTGGCAGTTTGGCCCACTCTTCTTGTGCAAACTGCTCCAGTTCTCCCAGATTTGAAGGGTGCCTTCTCCCAACTGCTGTTTTCAGATCTCTCCACAGGTTTTCAATGGATTTAGATCTGGACTCATTGCTGGCCACTTCAGAACAGTCCAGCATCTTGTCTTGAACCATTCCTGGGTGCTTTTTGAAGTGTGTTTGGGGTCATTGTCCTGCTGGAAGACCCATGACCTTCGACAGAGACCCAGCTTTCTGACACTGGGTTCAACACTGTGCTCCAAAATAGCCTGGTAATCTCCAGATTTCATGATGCCATGCACACGTTCAAGGCACCCAGTGCCAGAGGCAGCACAGCAACCCAAAACATCACTGAACCTCCTCCATGTTTGACTGTAGGGAAGGTGTTCTTTTCTTTGAAGGCTTCATTTTGTTTTCTGTAAACATAGAGATGATGTGCTTTACCAAAAGCTCTAATTTGGTCTCACCTGTCCACAGGACATTCTCCCAGAAGGATTTGGCTTGTTCAGGTGTGTTTGGCAAACCCAGTCGGCTTTCTTATGTCTCTCTCTCAGCAGTGGGGTCTCCTGGGCCTCCTACCATATAACCCCCTTTCATTGAGTTGGCGACGGATGGTGTGAGTTGAAACTGTCGTACCTTGTGTCCGAAGGTCAGCTTGAATCTGTTTGGCAGTTCATCGAGGTGCTTTCTCCACCATTCGAACAATCCTGCGCTGCAATCTTCGATCAAGTTTTCTCTTGCGGCCATGTCCAGGGAGGTTGGCTACAGTGCCATGGGCCTTAAACATCCTGACAACATTACGTATGGTGGAAACAGGAACAACAAGGTCTCTGGAGATTGATTTGTAGCCTTGAGATTGTCCATGCTTGGCTACAATCTTCTGTCTGACCTCCTCAGACAATTCTCTGGCTGTCTTTCTTTTCTCCATGCTCAATGCAGTACACACAGTGACACAAAACAAGAGAATGAGTCCTTTTCTCTATTCAAACTGGTTGAATGAGTGATTTTTATATTACAGGCACCTGCAACTCACCACAGGTGAGTTCAATTCCAAAGTGAAGGAGAATCACCTGCTTGAAATCTAATTATTTCTAACTACTTCTAAAAGGTGCCAATAATTTTGTCCGGGCCATTTAAGGATTTCTGTGTGGAATAAGCTAAGACTTAGTAAATTTTTCTGCTTTCTGTGTTTTATTCCACTGCAAACCAAAGAAATACATATATGGATACCAAAATATTTTTTTTAATTTCAACAATTTTCTGGAAGGAATGGTGCATTATTAGAAAAAACTTCAAGGGCGCCAATATTTTTGGCCATGACTGTAGCTCTGTGATTATATCATTCAAGTCACCACCAAACAGGACAGAACCCCTGAAGGGGGCATCTAGTAGAGTGGTTTGGACGTCTTGCACCAGTTCCGTAAGACGAAACCATGCCAGACGTCTCAGGCAAACGCCTGAAGTGGTGCATCGGGCCACCAAGTCCAGTGAGTCATAGGTGGCACGCAATGTGTGGCGACAAGAGGACTTATTAAGATTCACCTTGTCCAATATCTTATTCCTGAGCTCCTCATCAGGGATAGACTGAAGCTCTTTCTCTAAGTCGGTCAAAGCCAACTTCTGGAAAGAGATCATGTGGGGCCACGTAATTAAGAGACTGGACAGCAGAGGTGGAGGAAGCACGGACCTTGCAGCTATATTGGTCCATCTGCTTGGACTCTTTGTCCAGAGGTGAGGCACTCAGATGCTTTGGTTGAGCTGACCTATCGTGGGCCGCTGTAATGACTATCAAGTCGGCCTTAAGTTGAATCGTGAGGTGGCTTGCCCCTTCTGGGGGATGATGGGTCCTGTCGGCCTTTTTAGAGACCACAGAAACTGAGGATGGTTGTTGCTATATTGTAGATGTTAGGTCCTCATGCGGCCCTGTTCAAGATGGGATGGGTAAGGGGTCCACATTGGTAAGATCCAGATGCTCCGCAAGCCTCTTGCTTTTAGGATCCATCTCCTGGGATGCCCACCTGCAAGCCTGCCAGATGGATCTAAGGAGTTCCAGAAATGACGCTTCCTCCGTCGGAGATTTGGAAGACTCCTGGGGTTGTGGTTCCACAGGAGAATGAGGCTCTGAGTGAGCTTCAGAGTCTGAGTCATTATCTGAGTCTACAGACTCCAGTCTGATGGGTGGAGAAATGTCTGGAACCTACTCTGTGACCCTGACGTCCAAGAGGGCCTCAGCTGGGCACCTGCCAGAGTCCCTATCCGATGACCGATAGTTGACTGGGAATGGGCTCATAGGAATTACCCTGTGGGTAGAGGTAGAAACCACGACTGGGTGGGGGTTTCCCAGCAATCTGGCATCCTTCCACCAGGACGGAATTGTCCCATTGTTCCAGTTGAGGCGGAGGAGGAGGTGGTGGAGGCTGATAGCCTGGAAACCTCAAGGGAAAATATGGGTGGTAACCAGGAGCCTGGTACCAATAAGGGTAGAGCTGATGATGTTACCCCTGGTACATATGGCCCAGGCGTCGGCACATTCGATGGGTAGCCTGGTGATGGCCCTCTCGGGCGCTGAGTAAAAGGGGAACTGTGGCAGTGGGTAGCCGGGGCTTGTGCCAGTAGGACTGGGTGGCGGAGGGGCTGAGGGACAGCTGGGAACATGTGGGTTTGTTGGTAGGCCTGGGGTCCCAGTTGGAATCCCTGAAGGACCAGGCAGGCGCTCCGGTGTCGAAGCAAGAAATCCAGAGGCCATTCCCCGAGTCTGGAAGGACAGAGATGGGAGAGTGGCCTGGCGTCGGGGGCCTAAAAGGACCCAACGTCTGATCAGAGACTGGGGGTAGGGGAATGGAGGCCCCATCGATGGGTCTGCTGGAGAAAGCGGGCTCGTACAGTAGATCTGTCGTGAGGAGAAAAATCGACCGAAGCACTCATCTTCCAGGGTCCATGGAAAACAAGGGGTCGGGCTGAGTCAGTGAATCCCGGGAGGGAAAACCCTCATGGGAAAAGGAGGTGCATGGAAGCTGGCTCTGCACGACATTGGGTATTGGAGACAGGCCCGACGGGAGAGCTTCAGCCAAGCGGTCATTGGACAAGCCAGTGACCGACTGATCGGCCTTGACCGAGCGGACGTCGGAGGAGCCGGCGTCTGACTTATTGGTCGCGGGCTGGCAACAGCAGAGCTGGACTATGGCTTACCAACTGAGGCCGTGCACCTGGCGGCAGAGCCAGAGGGTGACTTATTGGCCTGAGAGCTATCGACAGGCCCCAAAGTAATATCCTCCTGGGAGGAACACCCTTGTTGCCCACTGAAGGCGGGGGGGTTGGCAACCGACCCGCCGGAGTGGATGGAGACTGAGGAGGAGGAATACTCACCGAGGTGGACATCCCACCTGAAGTAGCAATGGCTGCCTGGCGACGCTGGGTAGAGGGAGACAGGTCCCGGTGCTTCTCCTTCTTTTTCTTGCTCTCAGAGGTGAAGGTGAACATTCCCACAGCTCCTGAAACTCCTTTTCCATTGATGCAAGGCATGTTTTCAAAAGGTGGGCATTGAGGGCTTTCTGGCGCCTGACGCATGTGGCCTGGTTGAAGGACTGGCAGATGTCGCAGTCATCAACCCGGTGTTTTGGGCCTAAGCAGAGGACGCAGTAGGAGTGATCATTCCTGTGCAGAATCTGGGTGCCACACTGGGAGCACTTCTTCTTGGTTTTACGTGAAGACATGCATTGAACTTTAGAAAAAGACAAGAAAAAACACAAAATACTTATAAAATGGCGGCTGACTGTAGCCGAGTTCACCACGAGGTCTGACATATACAGGTCGACGGTGGGAAAGAACTGGAGGGTGGGCGTGGGGGTCGCCCCCTATATACTGTCACGCTGATGTCCTGTCATGTGACGCCGGGGGCAGTCCCTTGCTACGTATTGCTAGCTAGAAGTCTGCCCTGCAGTCCTGACGCCAGGGGGGCGCAGTCCTATCTGTGAAGACCTACTGCAGGAACCCTCTCGAAGAAAGATCTTAGGATTCGTGCACAAAAAATGAAAATTACGTACCTACCGTAATTCTTGATCTTCTCTTGTATCTTCACCATTCATTACTTCCTGGGTGTAAGCGGGCGCACCCATGCAGAGCTTTTTTAAAGCTAGCTCTAGCGCTGCCTCGAGACCGGCCTTGCGTCATGCGGGGGCGTGTACTACCGACTCCTCCTCCAACTCAGTTCTGTGAGCCGGAGAGGCAAAAATTATATTGTGGAAAAAGAGAAGCGAGGCAAGATAGCCAAGGGATAGCAAGGAAGGAAAATAAACTGAAAAGGAATAAGCCGATGGAGAATAGACAGAGGAGAGTATTCCTGCCCTAAGGGATCGCAGGGCACTCCTTACAGGCGACTCTAGGAGGAACAGATAGAGAGAAAGGGAAGGAGAAAGATGAAGCAGAGAGAAGAAGAAGAAAAATGGGATGTTGAGAGACAATAATACTTATGAGCATATGGTTAGCTGAGGCTTAAGGCTCTAGGCTTAACAAGGAACAAGAATCCCCATTGGTAGTGCTGAAGAGAAGGTTCACGAACCCGCTAGACAGAATAAGGAGGGCATAGTCTTTGACCTCAACATGCCATGTCCTTAATCTAGCTGAGGGCCCTAGCCTGATTGAGCAGGCCTCCGTTCTGGAAGCGCCCGGCTAGGAAAGAGGTTGATTCCCAGGCAGCATGTAAGAGCTGCTCAAAGGGTATAGAAAGAAACTTAGCCTTTCAAAGGCGGTTTATAAGAAATATAAGCGAACTCAATCGGACTTGCTATGTCAAGGCAGGTAGAGACTTGAAACTGGCAAGATCCGGCCAAGGTTGGCACTGCTTTTCCTGCAGCACTGTTCGCAGAAGGGCCCTTGAAAAAAAGGGGGTCAGAACAGAGCATGACTCACAGGCTTATGAGGAAAAACATGACCTGAGAAGCAAGGGATTGCCTTCAAAGCAGTCGGAGAGAGTTCCCTCAGTTCAAGAGAGAGATTGTATAACCGTACCCGTTCCTCTTACTCTGCAAAAAGGGGTTGATTTCTAGGGTTTAGTAATTGATTAGGAGAATATTCCGGGACCAACACTGCACAGACAGAGTCAGGCATGTCCCTAGGAGTGCCTCGCCTGAAAACATGGTGGTGAGATAGTCGTGCTGCTTCCTCACGACCCAGCACTCCTGCAACAAAAGCCCAAGAATCTTAGAGTAAATAATTTCTTGGAACCTTTAAGGAAAAAGGCAAGGATAGAGAGTTTTTTTTTTTTTGCATAAGGGTCAGTAAGGAGGGAGGAGACGAGCGGGAGGAAGCACCACAGAAGGAGGCCACTGGGGGAAGGTGGGAGGGTCAGTAATGAATGGTGAAGATACAAGAGAAGATCAAGAATTACGGTGGAGTGCGTATTTTCATATCTTCCCTTGTCAATCTTCACCATTCATTACTTCCTGGGTGAGTACCAAGCCCCTCTTCCCCCAGAAGGGGGAAGGGGTAAAGACCCTGAGGGAACAAGACCCCCAGCCTCCTGTTGGTGAGAAACAGAAGGGGAAGACCCTGGCTAATTCACAGAAAGCCTAAGTGGGAGAAGAGCTAGGAGGTGCCTCCCGAGGACGTGGAGACGGAGATAGCCCCTGCAAAAGTCTCCTAGCTCTGGAGGAAAGAGGCAGGTCCCCAGAAGGCGGGCGCATCACCCTCACGCCCGGGCCAGGGTGACAACCTTGAAAGCGAAGCCATGCCGTCCGCCTAATGCAGATCGCTGTCCCGCAAGCCTGGAAGCCACCTCGCTGGCGTCATAAGATGCCCTTGCCTGGTGTCTTGCCAGCTCCAGGCCTATAGCGGAGAGGGCAACAGCTTGTCTGGTTTGCTCCGTATCAGGCATCGGCGCTAAGTTGAGAAAGCATCGACCACAGGTGCCGGACTGCAGGCAGCGTGGTGAGCCTGATGTGATGCTATACAAGCAGCATGCAGGAAGAGAACACTCTTCGCCCCAGCGGTCGAACTGAAGAGAGTCCGGGTCGGTGGTCGGTCGTGCGCCAGGCAGCGGTGCCCAGAGGGAGTGTCAAGGTAGACCAAGCCAGAAGGGGGGTTGGGGAGAGTACCTAGCGACTCCGATGGGGCACAATACCTACGCTGACAGTCAGCCGGGGCTGGAGAAGAAGCGGCTGGCGACTGCCAGGATCGGACAGACGCCTCCTGGAAGGGGATAGGCCAGGAAGGTACCACCAAGTGTTGGGCACTGAATTCCCCAAGGAATTCACTGCGTCTCCGTTTGGTATTGTCTCTTCAAATGTAGGAGATCCGAAGGTCCCTCACCATCCTCGAAAGAATCACTGATATTCAGTGAAATCAGCATCGGAGGAGAGATGAGCAGGGGGTTCCTCCCCCTCAGAGGAGGGAGACGAGGATGATGGAGAGCTCGAACGCTCAGAGGACTCCTGCGGCGGTGGGGAGAGTCGAAAGACCCGCTCATGCATACATCTAACGTATGAGGGGAAGGCCGCTGCAGAACCTCTGAACTGCTCCCAGGATAATGGACCCGTAGGACCGACATGACCCAGGAGCGGGGGTGGTGGAGGCAGAGAGATGGGAGAGGGCACCTGAGGAGGCAATTGATCTCTGCCAGGGCTCTGGAATCCGGGGAGCGGGGCCGAGCTGGCGGGTCCCGGACAACAAACCAGGCATAGACAGAACCCTGAGGCGGAGCCTGGAAGAGCCAGGGAGAACCTCCCCTGCGGCAAGTCGGGACTGCATGGATCAGAAGGGTAGCCCACAACAAGCATGCGGAGGGCACCCTAGAGCCCGGAGGAGGGAGGGTTCAGCCTTCTGACTCCTGGCCACCCCGAGGTGGCCAGAGAAGACTGAGGTCTGTCCCTGCCCTCAACCCTCGGGACTCCGAGAGAGCCCTCCTCCTTGACATGGCGTTCCCACCCCCAGAGGGAGCAACAGCACCGGGAGGGCTGCTGTCACTGGTCCCCGGAGGGAGCCTCCCATAGTCACCCCATGTCTCCCCTGGGACTCAAGGCCACCCCCAGCCGGAGAGCCCTCAGGGGAGGACGGAAGGGGGGACAGAGGGAGGGGCCCGCTGTGCCGCCTGGTACCTCGTGCCACAGGAGACCCAGACCCCGAAGAGTGGGGGTGCCAGGATGAGTCTGTCTGAATCGTTGGCCTCGAGGAGGGGCGGGACCCAGGACCTCAATACAGGCTGCCGGGGTCCCGAAGCAGCGCGCCCATGGCGGCACGTACCAGGCGGCGCGCGCCTGACCCCGAACATCAGCAACAGCCAGGCGGTCCCAGCTCGCGGGGATGGCACCGCTCCTGGCGCCCGGAAGCCGAGCCGGCCACGGGGAGGAGAAACCAGGCCACAGGCGCCGCCCAGCCCAGCGCCGAGACCTCGATCCTATTTCCTTGAGGCAGCGTCGGGATCGAAAGCGGCCCGAGAAAGGCAGCGTCGAGGCGTCCGCGGTGTCGGCCCAGAAATCGTGGGCCTCGACACTGGGGAGCCTGCACCTCCCGAGGTGACTGCCCGAGCGGTCGACGACGCGCCCCGGAGGGGACCGCCACGCCCCTCGACACACGTGAAGGAGCTTCTTGGCAAGATAAGATGAGGAAGCCCGCCTCGCTGACCGTATAGGCCGGGGAGGGACCCGGGGAAGGGCCTAAAGACCTTACCTGGGAGTCCGTGAGCAGCGCCGTCCCAAGTCGGCGGGGCCTTGCCGAGCTTGAACATGCGGACTTCGAGGACGCGACGGTCCATGGAGAAGCAGGCGTCGCACGAATCCATGTCATGGTTGGGTCCCAGGCATCGAAGGCACACGTCATGCCGGTACAAGACGGAGAAATGCCGGCCACAGGAGCACCAACGCATCGGGGCGCGGCCCGTCTTAGAAAAACGCTTCGCTCCAGAACCGGACATAACGCGAAACAATTAAGGTAAAAAACAGTAGGAAAACACCCGACGCCGTACAGATAGAAAAAAGAACAGTCATACCGTGGTATGGCGTCGAGTGCGAACGAAAGAGGAGTCGGCCGAAACTACTGCGCACTTATCACGAACTTCTCCGCGTAGCAGGTGCTGCCTCGACGGCAGGAGAAACAGAACTGAGTTGGAGGAGGAGTCGGTAGCTACTAACAGCCGCCCCTCGCGCATGACGCAAGGCGTCGGTCTCGAGGGCGGCGCCGTTAGAGCTAGCTTTTAAAAAAAGTTCGTGGCGGGTGCGCGCCTCCGGCTTACACCCAGGAAGTAATGAATGGTGAAGATTGACAAGGGAAGATCACCCTGTCCTTGGGAAAAATCAAATAAGGCTCCTCGCACCAGAGGACCTGAAACTTGGAAATCCTTCAAGCAGAAGTAATAGCAACCATAAATAACGCTTTCCAAGAAAGAAAGAAAGTGTAGCTCGCAAGTTGTGGCTGGCTCAGAAGGAGACAGGGTTAACTTCTTCAAAACAAAATTCAGATCCCAAGCTGGGACAGGGGAACGGATTGGAGGTTTCAGACGCAGGATGCCCCTAAGTAAAGTACCAGAGACACCCAACTGAGGCATGGTGCGGCCGCCCACAGGCTCATGAAAGGCCAAGACAGCTGAAAGGTGCACCTTGACGGAAGAGTACTGGAGAGCCAAGTCCGACAGAGATATCAGGTAGTCCAAGATCTGGCTCACCGGAAACGTGAAAGGGTCCAGATGATGCATGGCAGCCCAGATGGTGAGAACCTCTTCCATTTCATGGCATATGCGACTCGAGTGGAGGGCTTCAGAGTGGCCACGAGGATGCCCGCCACTTTCTGGGATACTCCAAACTGGGCGATGGCCATGCCCTCAGGAGCCAGACAGGCAGAGGAAGGAACCTGAGGTTCGGATGGACCAGGGTCCCCTGAGCCTACATCAACAGTTCCCTGCAGAGGGACCAGAGGTTCCTCCACTAACTATTGCAGTAATGGAAACCAAATCTGCCAAGGCCAGAAATGAGCTACCAGGATCAAGCTGGCTCCCTCCATCTGCAGCTGGATTAGCACTCTCTGAGTCAGAGAAATGGAGGAAGCGCATAAAGGAACCTCCCGCTCCAGTAGAGGGACAACGTGGCTCACCGGAAAACACTAGGCTTTGGATTTAGCCAGCAGAAAATGAAAATTACGTACCTACCGAAATTCTTGATCTTTCTGTGCATCTTCACCATTCATCACATTTGGGTATGTGGCCGGAGGTCACGACCCGCGGTAGCTTTTTTTTTTTTTGATTGGCGGAGTTGACGCACTAACGGCACCACCCTCGAGGCCGACGCACTGTGTGGCGCTCACAGGTTGGCCGTTAGATGTCATCGACCCCGCCCTCCCACCAGTTCTGAGTCGCCGTAGAGTAAGAAAGGGTTGGGAGGGGAGGACAAGGAAGTCCAAGGGACAGACAAAGGACAAGACATATGAACTAAAAGGAGAAATAAACGACGGAGAGGACAGACAGGAGATTGACAAAAACTAAGGGGATTGGGAACGGGCCCCAATCTCTGGAAGCAGAAAAGGAAAGGGAGAAGGGAGGGAAAAACAAGAAGTAGGAGGAGGGAGGACATACCCTGGACTCACTGACTGTTTCCGGACTGAGATTAAGAACTGCAAAGGAGTAGCCAGAAGGCTGTATTGCCAGAATTCAAGGCACAAAATTATTGGCAACTAACTCCAGCAGAAGCAGATGAGGCTATCATGGGACAGAAGGGGACGGAAATCCAGGGTTGTCCTCGCTCGAAACCAAATAATTGGATAGGGGAGAAACAATAAGTCTCCCTAAGTAAAAACTAAGGGATAAGTCCCTAAGGACAAGGACGGAGAAGATAGAGGGGGGAGAGAGACAGAGAGAGGGCAGCCCCCAATTCCACTCAAAAGGGGTGGAGCCAAGGCACTGAGGGGGGAGCCCCCCCTTCCCTGATCCCTCTCCCCCCTGTCAGAAGGTGAAGGAAAAATCCCCGAGTGCCCAAGATTACCCCGCTCCTGACCAGCGGAAAGGAAGGGGAGGAAAAAAGGGGGCACTCAGAGGAAGGGGGACCCACAGACTGAGGCCCCAGAGGGATGGAGGGTGGGATTTGTGATGAATGGTGAAGATACACAGAAAGATCAAGAATTGCAGTAGGTATGTAATTTTCATATCTTATCTGTGTCAATCTTCACCATTCATCACACTGGGGTGAGTACCGAGCCCCCCCCAAAGGGGGCCCTAGACCCTAAAGGACTAAGTCTCTTAGGTCTCAGTGGGGAAAAACACAGAGGGAGAACCTTTACAGGCCTGGCGAGGCCCGAGACTGGGGAGAGTGAGGTGGAGACCCGAGGTTGCCCTGACAGACGCCACCTCACCCTACAGGAGAAAAGGTGGGTTCTCCGGTAAGCGGAGGAAATCACCCTACACCGGGCCAAGGGTGACAACCGGGAAAGACGTAGCCATGGCATCCCTCTAATGCAGATCGCTGTCCCTATGACTCTGGAAGCTACCTCGCTGGCGTTGTAAGATGCCCTCGCCTGGTGTCTTGCTAGCTCCAGGCCATGAGCATAGAGTGCAATGGCTTGTCTGGTTACCTTCGAATCAGACAAAGAGGCTAGGAGTTGATCTAGCCTGGACCACAAGAACCTATCACAGGAAGCATAGTGGGCTTGATGAGCAGAAATTGAAAGTAGCAACCATGCCGAGTAGAAGGTCCTCCTCCCCCAGAAGTCAAAATCCGTGGAATCTTGATCTGGGGGCTGGTCACGGTGGAGGGGGCGAAGCCCATCGTGAGTGTCCAGCATGTGTCAGTCCTGACAGAGGATGAGGCATATGACCTGAAAACTCGGGGGTGGGGGGGGCACAATACCTCTGGCTCAGATCCCTAGGGGCTGGGAATCCAGAAAAGGGTCACTGCCAGAACCGCAATGACGCCTCCTGGAAAGGAGCAGGCCAGGCGGGCACCACAAGGGTGGCTGCACTGAAATTGCCTAGGAAGGCACGTGTCGAATGCTCTGGATTGTGCTGAGTGGGTGGGGTGACACGCAAGTCTTCCATCATCCTCACGAGGAAACGCCGATACTCAGTGAGATCAGCAGCAGGGGAGATGTGGACGGAGGGCTCCTCTCCCCTAGAAGAGGAGGATGAGGAAGGAAGACCTCGAGATCCAGAGGTTGGCTGCCTCGGGGGGGTGGAACACCTGCTCATCCATGGCCCTGACGTAAGTAGGAAAGTGAGCAGCCGCACCTTGAGCTGATCCCAGGAGAGAGGTCCCGTAGGACCATGAATGCCTGGGAGAGCAGGAGATGGTGACAGAGAAATGGGGGACAAGTCCACAACAGATGGGGACCATCCCCTATCCGGGAAAGAGAGTGAACCAGAAGCCTCAAGGGAAGGAGGAACTCCAGAAAGCCCAACAGCCGACAGCTGATCAACAATGCTGGAACTGCCTAGGCCGTGCCCTGAAGAATCCCCACTGTGAGGTGACCGGGACCATGCAAACCCAGAAGGACGGTCCCTTCCCTCCAAAGACCAGGGCCCTCTCGAGGAGACTGAGATGGAAGGGCGGGGGTCTGTGCTGTGACTCCTCCCCGAACCCAGGTGGGTCCCAGAAAAGGGTCGCCACATCGAACCCTGACCCCTCAACCCCTCAGAGTCCGAAAGAGCCCTCCACCTCGCAAACACCAGCCTAGGCAGCTGACAACCCTGGTCAGTCCCTGAGGGGACCACCCAGGGAGTAGCACCTTCCCCTCCCTAGGGCGCACTGGTCAGCCCTAAAGTTGGGCGATCCAGGCACACCACCTGAGGGGGTAACCCAACTGAGGGGGCAGAAAACCCTCCAAGCCTAGGCTGCAGGGCAATAGTGGCCTGAACCACAGCCTGCTGGTCAGCACCCCTGACCCCAGACTCGGGGGCTACCACCCGCTTCTCAGAGGGAGGCTGGCTCTGGTCAACCGAAGTAACCACCAGGGTGTCCACATGGGCTGCCAACTCCAAGGAGTCGGACAGCCAGTCTGAACCAGACTCAGAGTCTGCCTCAGAAGAGGTAGAGACCGAAGTCTGGTGCCAGACTATACGCGGACGCCCGCTCTTGTCTGGACCGAGAGGGGCACCAGTCTGGGTGTCTGCACCAGAGCCAACACCGAACTCCCAACACCTCGAATGGCGCCCGAGGCAGGCTGAAAGCAGCAACAGAACTGGAGTCGATGTGCAGCCATGGCAAGTCCCATCCCATGGCACCACAAACAGCACTGGAGTCAGGGACGGCGCTGACAGCGACACCGACAGCTCCCTTGGCGCCATGAGCGGTACCGAGAGTGACACTTCCCACGGTGCTGTGTCCTCGCTCGGTGCAGACACGGTGCCGTCTCCAGCCTTGGTGCCGCAAATGGTGCTGAGACGATAAACAGTCAAAGACAGCACCGTAGAACTTCCCACAGTGCCGCAAGTGCTATCGGCACCATGTACGGCATCAACAGCAGAGACAGCGATGAGCGGTGGACCAGCGCCGACCACGGCTCCATCAGAGCCCACAGCACCTCAAACGGCACCGATGGATGGCATTGAGGACGGTGCCGACCCAGGCTTTCCAGCCCGAGGAAACAACACTGGGAGCCTTAGCTCCAAAGGGCGATGCCGGAGCAGTGCCTCCTGCACCGCGGAAGGGGCTTCTGCCATGGTGAGGCTACAAGAAGTGGAAGCCCCCTCCTCCGTGGTCCATACAGAACTGGGAGGGAACCCGAGAGGAAAGGCCAAGAGACCGTGGCTTGGCCCGACGAGTGCACGCCCATCCCTCGAAAGTCGGCAGAGTTCGTCCAACTTTCCATGTGCGCTGTTTCAGGACACGATTCATAGAAAAACAGGCGTAGCACGAATACACGTCGTGAAGCGGCCAAGGCACATGAGACAAACGACTGTTGGTTTGTAAATACAGGTTACTCAACTGTAACAGGAGTTCTAGGAATGGTATGTTGTTCATCCACTCATTGGCAGTATCCTTGCCGCTTAAATCTTGCGGAAGGTCTTCAAGCTTGCTCCTCCCACCCACCGGGTGGTATAACTCTAGCTCCGCCCCATGGCGCCAGATCTGGCCGCTGGAAGCTCAGGTTGTGCGTCGAGGCGGGAGGTCCGAGATTGCGTGTGGATGAGACAACATATACCATTCCTAGAACTCCTGTTACAGGTGAGTAACCTATTTCTAGGGACATGGATATGTTGTTCATCCACACCTCACTGGCAGACTCCTAGCAGTTCTCCGGGAGGAGGGAGGCAAGACGACACCCCATATACTTACTTGGGAAAGAGAGACTGGAGAACCGAGGCCCCAAAACCAGCATCCCGTGACTCAAGGTCGATGTGGTAGTGGGTAATGAAGGTGTTTGCTGGACTTCCAGGTAGCAGCCCTGCAGATTTCCTGGATAGGGACGTCCCTGGAAGCAGCCACCGTTGCAGCAGTATGGCGGGTAGAATGAGCTCTTATCCCTCTGGGGCTCCATGCCCGCCAACACTTATAGAGATCTATGCAGGAGGTTACCACCTGCTTATCGTCGCTTGGCTGCAGGTCTGCCAGATGCGGCTTCCGTGAGTGACAAACAGCTGGCGAACCTCTCCCGAATTTCAGCCGTCGCTCCTTATAATAAGCGAGCGCCTTCTAGGGTCCAGAGTATGGAGCATATTCGACCTCGAGGTGTGATTGGGGTAGAACACCGCAGAGTCAACACCTGTTAAGGTGAAACTCCTCGACACCACCTTCGAAGGAATTTGGGGGCGAGGACAACCTTGTCCCTGTGGAAGACCAGGTAAGGAGACCCCGATGGAAAGCGCCTGAGCTCTCCCATCCTTCTGGCTGGCGTGATAGCCACCAGAAGCGGTCTTCCACGACAGGTGAGAAGCACACCTGTGCATTGGTTCGAATAAACGCCCATGAGGCTTTGCCAATCCAGCAGTAGATCACAAGGTGGGGGTTCCCGCACTGGAGAAATGTAGTCAAGGCCTTTGGCATGAACCACTTCTCCTACGCCACATTTGCTTGACCCAGCGCCCGGTAAGCAGAGATGGCTATGGGTGCACTTGCCAAGTCAGTCGAGCCCAAGCCCTTGACTAGAAAGGACCATAAATAGTCAAGATGCTTGCGAAGGAACAGGAGGAAGGGTCAAGCCCTTGCCTGACACCAAATGGAAAACCTTTTCATTTGAAGGCATAGCATTTCTAGTCGACTCTCTTAGGACGCCTCAACTACATTGAGGACTTATACGTCGGAAGACCCAGGCCTGGAACTCCTGGCACGCTCAGGAACCCAGGCCAGTCAGGTGCAGGGATTGAGATCCGGATGGAACACCTTCCCCTGATTGACTGAGAGCAGGTCGGGCGGGCTGGGAGCTGCAGCGGAGTCCTGGAGCTGAGACTGAGGGATCTGGGTACCAGAACTGGCGAGGCCAGTCTGGGGCTATCAAATCACCTGCGCCTTGCCACTCCTCGCCTTGAGAAGCACCTTGTGGATCAAGGAAATGGGGAAAAGGCGTAAGGAGGCCGGGGTCCATTGCCTCGAGAAGGCATCCCCTGCAGCGAGCCTGCTGAGGCGGGCGTGGAGCAGACTCAGCTTGGCGTTCTCAGCATGAGCCAAACAGGTCCACCTGAGGTGTGCCCCAAGGAGAAAGATGCTGTACTACCTCCGGCAGGAGAGACCACTCGTGGGATGCAGCCCCTATCCGGCTCAGGGCATCGGCCAGGGGTGTTGGGCTCCTGCCACGTGAATGGCTAGGAGATCCGCCTCCAGGCTGCACGCAGTGACCAAATCACGAGGCTTCCTTGCATAGAAGCATGGAGGCGCGTCCCGCCCTAGCGGTTTAGATAGTACATGGTCGGTAGTATTGTCCGTCTGGACTCGGACCACTTGACCCGGAGGAGCGAACAAAGGCGGTGAGAGCTAGGCGGACAGCTGGAGCTCAGCAGGTTGATGGCATCGGGACTCGGGACCAAGGGCCATGAGCCAGTGTTCCCAGATGGGCACCCCAACCCATCAGAGGGGCATCGAGTCGACAGAGACCCGTCGGAAACAAAGGGAGACGAGCAGGATGCCCTCCTGCAAATGATCTGGGCGGTCCACCACTGGAGAGCATTCCACATCCCTCTGTCACCGACTCAGCTGGTCAAGGGATATGGCGTTGTGAGCACTGGCCAGCCAGTCCCACTGAAAGGGGGCGCATGTTCCAGCGGGCCCAGCGGACCACGCTGGCACAGACGCCATGAAGCCAGGGCGCAGGAAGTCCCGGGCAGAGCAGTGCCCAGCCAAGAAATGATCAGACAAGGAGGAGAACCTCGGCCTGTCCGCCGGAGCCGGCTCTGGCTCGAGAGGTCGAGGCCTCGCCGATGAATAAAATCACCTGTGAAACAAAATTTCCGACTTGGCCTCTGCTTGATAAGGAGGCCCAGTTGAGAACAGACCTGGAGGCCAGATCTCTGGACCTCTCCACCTCCTTCCTGGAGGGAGCTGCCTGTCAGCCAGTGGGTCAGGTGGGGTACACCGGACCTCGGCGCAGCAGAATGCTGTCACCACTGCCATGCATTTGGTGAAGACCCTGGGAGCTGGGACAAGCCGAGAAGGGCATGGCCCAGGAACTCGAGAGATCGCGCCAGCTCGGGAAGCGAGAGAATCTCTGGTGAAGACAGACCCAGGATAGGGCCGGTGAGCAGCGTCCTGCAGGTCAGAGAGCAGAACCACACGCGCGTTCCAAAGGATGGTATTATCTGAGCCAGAGTGACCATCCTGAAGGTTAAAGAGACCTTAGGAACTTGTTTGAAATTACGTGTGGAGTGGGGAATAGGTATCAACCCCGTCGATTCGAACCAGGAAGTACCTGGACACAAACCCTGGGTCTGAAGGAGGGTCCACCACCTCTTACCACCTCCTTCTGGAGGAGAGAGTGATATCAGCTCGAGCGAGCCGCCAGTGAGACTGGGGATCCCGAAGCCCCGAGGCGACGGCTCTGAAGGTGGTGCCTGCTCAATTCAGAGGCAGGCCTCTTCCACCACCTCAAGACCCACTGTCCCGTGGTAACAGCGGACCAGGCGGAGCAGTGCGGGCGATCCCCCCGGGACCCAGGGAGTAGGTAGCCGAGGGATGGGCGTACCCCTCAGCCGTCACTGGGCAGGCTGGAGGAGGGACGGCGAGGGACCTCCTGGGCCCTTTCACTCCTGCCTCCTGTTAGAGGAAGCCCGGCGGCTTGGTTTGGGATATGAGGCAGGCCTGCTGGCCCTGGCGTTAACTGGGCAGGCGCCGGGGGCACAGGGAGCGAAAGACTTAGGCTGTGGTTTGCGTACTGATCGCTACAGGCGGAAGAGACCGAGTCAAGGTGGCATTGGACTTCTCGATCCTCTGGGTGACCTTCCACCCCAGGGCCGAAGAGGTCAGTCCCCAAAAGGAACATCAGCCAACTTGTGCTGGGTATCCGAGTAAAGGTGGATATCCTCAGCCAAGCCATGACGCGCCTTAGCCACTGCGAGCCGCCTACGATCTGGCACATAGGTCCCCTACATCCAAAAGCAGTCTGGAGCCGCTGTTTGGCCACTGCCCTGCCTGGTCGCACCTGTAACCCGTAATCTGCCTATGAATCGGCGGGAAGATGAGGATGACCTCATCAGGGAGCCCAACAGGGCATGAGAAAAATGTGCCATGAGGACGGCCGAACTGGCTAATGAGCAGAGAGAGGGCATAGCGTGAACTTTTAAGCCGACATGGTCAATTTCTTGGACTCCTTGTCAGGAGGGTTGTCACATCCCTGGCGTTGCCCGTGCGCGAAACGCTGTCAGTATGACAACCCCTCAGCAGGGGTGTTCGAAAAACGGGACAAGAACGGTGGGGACCGCATACTTCCCTGGCCATCCTGGCGAAGGCGCAGGGCAGGGAAATAGGCACCAAAGTTCCAGTCACCGGACCCCACTATGGCCTCGGCCACGGAAAGGCCTCCGTGCGAGAATCCCTCGGTCCAAGATCTCCGGGGGATACCAAGCCCGTTTGGAAGCGGGTTGAGCTCTCCATCCGGTAGACTCCGAGATGAGCGCGAAGCAGTCCTAGGAAGGACGGCGGGCTATCGTCCGTTGACTGACCTCCTGAAGACTCCAAGTCCAGTCGCTTGGAAGAAGGAGGAATCATCTTGGGACTCGGAAGGAGTCCTCGAAGAACTGCCTCTGGCCTGAGCCACCTTCACCTGCGGAATTAGGTCGGGAGTGAGGGGTAACTGACAACCGATGGGGTAAACCCTTAGTCGACCGAGAATCCTTGGGGGCCCCAGTGGTGGCTGTGGGCTGAGGTTCCACGAGGTCGGTGGAGCAGCTGGTTTGGCGAACAACCGGCCTGGGTATAAGCTCCTCGGACAAGTCGAGGGTTGTGTCGGCCGTTCGGTGACAGCCATTAATGGCGGGGAAGGCGCCGGTGGCTATTCGGCCAGGAGGGCTGTTGCAACATAAGGTCCTCGTACCCGTCCCGGCGTAATTTCATGACCTCCCTCATCCAGGAGGAGGGGCGAGGGCGCCAGCCCGCTTACAGTGATGCCGGACCGAGACCGCCTATGGCCAGTGAGAGCGGCTGGACGCGAGGTCGACCGAGACCGAGGTCGGAATTTCGAGGTGCGGTCGCGAGGGAGGTGTCGGCCGAACCGGCCTCCTGCCGCCTCGGAAGGTCCATCCGAGGCTCCGGAACCGGAGGCACAGAGCGAGCCCACGGATCCTCAACTCTCCCGGGAACCGAGAGGGAATCTCGGCTGCAAAGGCGACAGCTCATTCAATGGGTCGAGAAAAATCTCGACTTCATCAGTGGGAGTCTCGGTCAACTGACCTGACGGGGACACCGTGAGGCCAGTGGCCGAAGCCGAGTCGACGGCAAGCGGACGACGGCGGCCGGGAGAGGGACCTTTCCCGCTCCCAAGAGCGTCGAGCGGAGGGACTACCTTGTCCTCTTTTTGGACCGAAAAAGGTCCAGCAGGCGCGAGGCCCTTCTCCTTTAGTGGAGAGGACAGACAAGCTCCTTAAAAAGCCGTGTAGGAAGAACCCAGAGAGAGGCGGGATAAATGCGGCGCCGAGGAAGATACTGACCAGCGCGCCTCCTCTTCGAGGACGCACCATCCGCTCGAGCTGATCCCTCGACCCGCCGCCCGCGGACACGCCAACCGGGCCTCCTTGGACTTCACGGAGGAAGCGCTACCGGGACGGCCCAGTTGCAATCGGGCAGCCACGGTCTTAGGGGCGTGGGCCGAGAAAGATGAGCACAGGTCGCCAAGCCTGCGGGTGCGTGCTCAAGGCCTAGGCAGTGAACACTGCGTGGAGTGTGGATCCGTCCGAGACATCTTCTGCCGCATGGGCATCTCCGAAATCCGGAGTCGGTTTGTCCGCATCGCGGCGCGAGGATCGAAGACTGAAGTCTTTTGCAAATTTTTATTTTAAATCCGCAAACGGAGAAATAGGAACTAGTCAAGCGCGAGAGCGTTAAGGAGGGAAACTGAGCTTCCAAGCGGTAAGGAAGATCTGGCGTCATGGGGCGGAGCCGAGAGTTATACCACCCGGGTGGGTGGGAGGAGCAAGCTTGAAGACCTTCCGGCAAGATTTAAAGCGGCAAGGATACTGCCAATGAGTGTGGATGAACAACATATCCATGTCCCTAGAATGGAGTATTTGCAGCTGCACGGGCACCAACGCACAGGAGGCCGCCCCGCTTTCAGTGACTGTTTGCCCTCCGACCTAGACATAAAAGATGGAAAAACAATGCAAAAAACAGACTCGACGTCGCTGAAAATAATAATGGAACAGTCTTACCAAACAGCAGCGTCGAGTAGGGCGAAATGGAACCAGCAGGTATAGCTCGGTGTCGAAGGACACGAAGACTAGGCCCGACGTAGTTGCTTGGAGCTCCTCATGAGGTGCGACCTCTACAGCGGAAGACAAAGAACTGGCGGGAGGGCGGGTCGACGACACCTAATGGCCAACCTGCGAGCACCATGCAGTGCATCGGTCTCAAGGGCAGCGCCATCGGTGCGTCGACTCTGCCTATCCCCCCCAAAAAAAAGCTACCACGGGGTCGTGACCTCCGGCCACATAGCCAAATGTGAAGAATGGTGAAGATTGACATAGATAAGATCAAGGCAGTTTTGGATTGAGTGGGGATGCAAAACGGTCCAACTCTGGATGACCCCAACTGGTGAACAGATCTTCGACGGATGAGAGAAGTTTCCATTTGTGCATGCTGGACTGAGCATGTCCACTAGGGTGTTTAGCATGCCTGGGACATGGACTGCTAAGAGAACCAGACTGTGGTCTAGCACCCAGTACCACATTCTCATGGCTTCCGTGCATAGGGGATTTGAATGGATCCCCCATGGTTTGTTGATACAGTAGACAACACTGAGGCTGTTGGACTGGATCAACAGCTGACCCAGAAGTAGATGGATCTGAAAGGCTTACACGGCATACAGGACCACCCCATCTCATGGACGTTGATATGCAGGGAGGTTTCAATCTGGGACTGAGAGCCCTGAGTCTGAAACGGATCCAGGCGCACCGCCAGCCTGTACTGGTGGCATCTGTGGTGAGGATCTGCTGGGTGGGGGGAGAGAGATCTGGAATAGAACCCCTTGTAACTGGTTTAGTGGGTCCATCCACCATTGGAGCACCTTGCGGACTGGGGAGGAGACCAGCACTAACTGCTCTAACTCGTCCGTGTGTTGGTCCCATTGTACCCTCAGTCTCCACTGCAGGATGTGCATGTGCAGTCTGGTCAGTGGAACAGTTGGAATGGGCGCAGCCATCAAACCTAACAGCCTCAAGTATACCCTTGCAGGGACATAATGGCTCTGGACAACCTCATGAACCCGGGCGATAAGGCACTCCGCTCAGTTTTGAGGCAGGAAGGCCTTGCCCTGCACTGAGTCCAGAACTGCCCCTATATATTGCAGCCTTTGGGACGGGGTTAGGACCAACTTGGGCAAGTTGATGGTGATGCCCAGGGATAGAAACAGCTGAAGGGTTCTCTCCAGAGTCCGAAGAAGCTGTTCTCTGGACGGGGCCTTTAGGAGCCAATTGGACAGATAGGGAAAAAGGTAGTCTCTTCCTTGTGAGAGCTGCAGCTACTGCTGCTAAGCACTTGGTAAAGACCCGAGGCAGAGAGGATATGCCAAAGGACAATACTTTTAATTGGTAGTGCTTGTCCTGAAAAATAAATCTGAGGAATATGAGGTGGAAACACCGAGATATGCAGGTAAGCATCCCACATGTCCAGGGAGCACAGCCAGTTGCCCTGCTTGAGAAGAGGCATCAGGCCTGGCAGGGTTACCAAGTGGAATTTTTTGTACTGGACATACAGATTGAGGTCCTTGAGATCTAATATGGGCCTCAAATCTCCAGTTTTCTTGGGGATCAGAACAATCTGGAAAAATATCCCCTGTTCCTTTGGCACCTGGGCACTGGCTCCATGGCCTTTTTGTGCAGAAGGGACCGTACCTCCTCCCGGAGAACAGACAGACAGCCAGGGAGTAGGTGGAGGGTACTGGAGGAGTCTCTAGGAGCATCTTGATGAGTTCCAGAATGTGACCCCTCTCTATGATCTGAAGAATCCAGGCATCTGAAGTAATGGTTCTCCACTGATTGAAATAGAGAGAAAACTGACCTGTGACCACCACCTCTTGGTTGGGGACTGGAAAAGATGGGTCTGGCAAGGAGTCAAGTGGAGGCGGATCCAGCCACTGGGGCTGATCCGTCACCCCTAGGGTGCTCTGCTGTGGCAGAAGAGGAGGAAGGGGAGGACAAGGCAGTGGAAGCTCTTCGCTTGCCTTGGGGCCAGGGGGCTGTTCCGGATTTGAGGGACACCTTGTGAAAAGCAGGGCACTGTCTGCTCCTAGGCTGAGTATGGTAGAGTTAATGGACAGACTTGATGGTCCTGCCAGATGCCTTAAGTTCATTTATGATGTCCTGCACATCTGGCCCAAACAACCTGGAGCCATTAAAAGGGGAATTGAGCACTTTTTGCTGGACATCAGCAGGGAAACCCGAGACCCTCAGTCAGGAGTGTCTATGAAGGCGAAAGCAAATGCCTGTGCCAGTTCCAGAAAAAGACACCGGCTGAGGAAGGCTAGCAGCCGAAGTGCTGGGGCAGTGTGAGGAGGTGATTGTTAAAAAGTGATTTCATGTGGAAATAAATTCTTTTTGAGTACTTCAACTTTGAAATTTACATTTCTATCATGCCAGGGGTACTAAGTAGCGCCAAAACCAAGGACCTTTGTTTAAATGCCTGGGCCAGCAGCCCTGGCACCTGTATCCGAAATGTCATAGCGAGCCCTGATGAAGTGCTTGCTAATATCCCCAGCACTGTGCAAGCATTTGAGAACCTCCTGTTTCTGGGAACAATCAAGAGGGGTCTGGGCTGTGGTCTTGCCCTTCTTCCAGATAGTATTCTGGTACTTGACCATGTGGGAGAGGTAACTGGCAATCCTCAGCCTAAGGGTGGAGAAGGTATATACCCTCTTGCCCCAGAGGTCAATCCAACGGGATTCCCTGTCAGGGAGGAGGGAACTGAGATGCTTGGACACCTTTGACCTATCATGAGCTACCTTTTTAACCACAGAATCTGTTTCCTGCTGGGCAGCACAATGCAGAAGACCCTGATGGGCATGATACAACTTATCAGCTCTGCGGGGCATGGCTGGCACCATGTCAGGCCTGTGCCAGGCAGCGGTAGTGGCATTCCTTAGGGCTGGAAGGATAGGAGGAATGACCTTAGGAGGATACTCTGGGATCTCCAGGAAGTCCACCAGATCTCTTCTGTATGGAAGCCCATGGCTGAGGACAGCTGCTTCATCACACTGAAAAAGTAGGGTACTCTGGAGGAGACCTGGGAGTATGTTTGACAGAGTCCTCGCTCACTAAAGAGGCAGTGGGCCTGTCAGGGGGAAGGAGGCTCTTCCTGTTCTTCCTCGGGTAAAATTAGGTCAGGACGGTACTCCTCCTAGATGTTGACCTGCTCCAGCTCAAGGTCCAATGAATGAGGGACTCATGATGGCCCATGGGGAGCAGCCCGTGGAGGCCAAAGTGTTATTGTTGATGGTGCCATCAATGGCGCAGGCCTATATACGTGCCCAGATGATGGACCAAGACTGTAGTGAACTTGGTCAAAATGTCATTAAGGTCGAAGACAATAAGACTGCTGCGTCAATGGTGGTGGTGGGGGTTGGGGGAGAGGGATTGAAGGCTCAGGGTACGATGACCCATGTGACTGGCCCTGACAGCCCAAGAAGCCCAAAGCCTGAGGACCTGGAGAAACTTCAGGCCTTGATGGGAGGGCTGTTGATGACGAACCTGATGTCGACAAGGTGGGGGCTGACGATCCGAGGGTTGACGACTAGCCACCCTGCACAGTGGGCAGCGGAGCTATTGGTAGGGGTCTGGTAGGAACAGAGACCTGGACAGCAGTAGACGCTGGCGCAGCTGCAGTCGATGGGGTACCCCCAGATGAAGAGGAGGAGGCTGTCAGGAAGCAGGAACGCTGCCAGGGGAGCGATCCTGATCTCAATCTTTTTTATGACCCCCCCTCCGAGGACTTTTCTCGGGCCTTAGAGGCCTGGGAGTTTGCCAAACCCGCTGACAACTGGGAAGGTTGGATTCCGGAGGACCCCTGCAAAGAACTGTCTGACGCATGTATCATTAGAAATTTTTTAAGAGCGTTTTTTCGTCACCTAAGGGTGGTTTGGTTAAACTTATGGTAGTCCAAGACGTTGTGGTCAGGCCCAAATAGCAGACACAGAGGGAGTGTTCATCTGTAGATTTATTTATTAATTTGTTTAGTTATTCAGAAAAAACCTTTGAGCACAAGCTCTTTTACAAAGGTTCCACGTCACAGATTGCAAAATAAAGTATAGTAGGAGAAAGCAAAGGTAAATTGCAATGAACGATACAGCTTGAATTTAGAACTTACAGAATAACTCAAAAACATAGGTACAAGTTAAATAACAAGAAAAAACACTTTATGAGGGTGGGTGGCGGGGGGGGGGGATAGGCAGCCACAAAGTGCCTTGTTAGTAGTTCAGAGGGACAGGTATAGCTGGCAGAGGGGTGAAGAAGGGAGGTACACGAGAGAGAGAGAGGTAAGTACTACGGTGGAGGTCAGAGGGTGGGGTAAGAGGGACGATAAGGTATAGGGAGAAATGGTGGGGTGAGGGGGAGGCTGAGCGGAGACGACATGCTAGAGTAAAATGGTGGGATGTGAGGGGGCATGGTCAGGCAGCCAGCATTAGTAGTGACTGTTTATGAAACTCACTGGACTGTGAATTGGGGGAAGGGGGTGGCAGGTACCAAAGGAACATGACACAAACTGATTGCTGGGGCAAGTCATGAGATGGGACAGAGGGAGGGGGTACCTGAGGCCTGCCTAGTGCTTGCTGGGGGGGCAGAGAGAGAGCAGGTTGGCTGGACTCGGGCAAGTGTACTTAGAGAGTGGTGTTAGGTGCTGTTTGAGGTCAGTTTTGAATTGTGCCAGGCAATTGGTGGCCAAAAGGTTCCCAGGAAGTTCATTCACCCATAGGGGGGCCCGGTAGGCAAATGAACGTTGCCCAAGTGAGGTGCGATGGAAGGGGATCGATAAGGCCCCCTCTAGTCCTCCCTCTGGTGACCAATAACAAGTTGGCAGCCTTGATCAAATTGCCTACACAAGGTGATGTTTTACCCAATAGAGCCTTCTTCCCTAGGATGCAAGTCTGGAATTTGACCCTGTTTCTTAATGACGGCCAATTTGCACGTTCATACAGAGTACAGGTGTGAGTGCCATGCTCGGCATCCAGGGTGAGTCTGCAGGTTTTGTTGAGTGCAGTCTGAACCCTCATGAGCGCTGTATCCATTGCCGCCCCATAGACCACCAGTACACAGTCAATAGTAGATATAACTGAGCTGTGGACTGAGAGGTGGAGGTCCCCTGGAGAGAGGTATTGCCTGTGCCTGTACAGGACACCAATCTTGGAACTGACTGTCTTGACCAGAGAGTCAACATGGTGCACAAACGTGAGGGTATCGTCTATTATGACCCCCAGATACTTGAACAAGTGAACTTGTCCCAGCGCTCACTGCATGAGTTGGAAATGATGTGTGGGGGGGGGGGCTTATTTTTGTTGTGGGGGCTGGACATAAGCAAGGCCTTTGTCTTCTTGTAGTTTAGTAGCAACTTATGACTACTGAACCAGCCCTCGAGTTTAGAGAAGGAGTTCTGCAGCTCAGATTGTAGGGCAGTCCGAGACGTGCTGCTGCTCAGGAGCACAGCATCATCTGCATACAGTATGAGTTTGGTGTTGCAGGCTGTCAGAAGGTCAATACTTCCTCAGCCAAAAGAAAAAATTACTCACCTTAGTAATGTTGTTTCTTCTAGTGGAGTCTTGCTATATTATGACATATGCAGTGAGTCCCAACCTTCGAACTGCTCCGGAGGTGAAAGAGTTCACTTTCCATGCCAAGCATGGAACGCTGAGCTCGAGCTCGGTTGAAAACTCTGTCTGTTGTTCTTCAAACTCAAACCATCAGATCTTTACGAGTTAAACTCGCTGAGGTCCTGTGTGGAAGCTGTAAACCTATACTAGCCAACTGGCTACTAAACATAACACATTTTTTGGTCCCAAAACAAAGACTCAAGTCAGGAGACCCAAAAAATGAAAAACACAACACCAAGTCACCCCCAAAAAAGGGAGGGTGAAAACAACAAGGTGGGCACCAACTAAGTGCCAACACTGACTGCCCACCCACCCACATCCCAAAAACAGAGGTTCTGAAAGGGCAGGCGGGGGGGTCATAATATAGCAGACTCAATAGAAAAACAACATTACTAAGGTGAGTAATTTTTTCTTCAAACAACATGAAGTCTTGCTATATTATGACATATGCAGACTACAAAGCAGTACCTCCATGGAGGAGGGACAGAACCTACTTGGGAAATAGGCTCTGAAGCACAGACGTGCCAAACCGGGCATCACTCCTAGCCTGGATATCCAGGGAGTAATGCTTGGTAAAAGTATGAACTGTTTTCCAGGTAGCTGCTTGACATATCTCTAGAATAGGGATGTCCCTGGCAGCAGCCAGGGAAGCAGCTGTACCTCTGGTAGAGTGAGCCCTCAGGCCTGAGGGAGGAACCTTACCCAGTTTTTCATAACAAAATTGGATACAAGAGACAATCCGACTGGCAATGGATCTCTCAGTGGCAGGTTTCCCCTTACCAACCTCGCCATAAGTGAGGAATAGTTGGAGGGAGTCAAACCTGTGACCCTTGGTACGCTCTATGCAGTAGCTAAGGGCTCTTTTGACATCTAAACTGTGCAGCCTCCTCTCGCCAGAGGAGGAATGGTCAGTGAAGTACACAGGAAGAGACACAGATTGATTAAGGTGGAAATCTGAAACCACCTTAGGCAAGAACTTCTTGTTAGTCCTGAGGACCACCTTATCTCTATGAAAGGAGATAAAATCATGCTCCACTGACAAAGCTTGTAATTCACTTATACGTCTGGCAGAAGTGATGGCTACCAGAAACACAGTTTTCCAAGTCAAGTACTTAAGCTCTGCTGAAGACAAAGGCTCAAAAGGGGGTTGCATAAGCTGAGCAATGCAAACATTAAGGTCCCAAGCAGGGGCAGGGGCCCTGAATGGAGGGTTGGTGTGAAGCAATCCCGTGAAAAACTTGGAGAATACAGGGTGAGCTGAAAGAGAAGAGGGCTTACCTGACACAGCTGCCAGATGCACTTTTAGGGTAGCTGGTCTCAGCCCCAAGGTATTTAGATGGACCATGTAATCCAGGACTGTGGGTAAATCAGCAGATTCTGGGGAAATATGCTGTCCAGAGCACCATATGGAAAATCTCTTCCATTTGGAATTATAAGTAGCCCTGGTAGAAGGTTTTCTAGAAGCCTTCAGGATATCCATTACACCTTGGGAGAGATGTAAATCAGCAAACTCTAACTCTTCAAGAGCCAGGCCTTGAGATTGAGAGATTTGAGGTTCGGGTACCAAACCCTCCCCTGAGCACAGGTTAACAGGGTGTGATTCCTGGGAAGACAGAGGGGAAGATGGACTGCTAAGGATAGCAGGAGTGGATACCAGGGTTGTCTGGGCCAATCTGGAGCAATTAGGACCATCTTGCAGGGTTGAGATCTGATTTTGACTAGCACTTTGAACAGCAGAGGGAAGGGGAGAAAAGCATAGAGAAACTTCCCTTCCCAATTGAAGACTAAGGCATCCAGAGGGACTGAGCCCAACACTGGGGGCCTGCAGCAAAAAAGGGGAAGTTGGCGATTGTCTGGGGCTGCAAAAAGATCTATCTGTGGGGTGCCCCATCTGGCAAACACCACCTCCAGGACCAGGGGGTCCAGTGACCATTCGTGATGGCCCTGGGAAATCCTGCTGAGAGCATCTGCCAGGACATTGTCCTTGCCTGGGAGGTGAATTGCCATGAGGGAGGTGTTCAAGGAGTAAGCCAGAGACCACAACTTCATTGCTTCGGGTGCACAAGGCCGTAGACCGAGTGCCCCCTTGCTTGTTGATGTACCACATTGTGGTGGTGTTGTCTGTTCTGACCTGTAGAACTTTGTTCTGAACAGATTTGGAAAAAGCTTGAAGTGCTAGAAAAACTGCTCTGAGTTCCAACAGATTGATGTGGAGCAGAGATTCTTGAGGGGACCACAACCCCCTGGGTAGTAAGGTCGCCCATGTGAGCTCCCCATCCCAAGAGGGATGCATCCGTAGTAAGGATTAGGGAGTGAGACTGAGTGACAAAAGGAACCCCTTGCCTGAGATTGCTCTGATCCTGCCACCATTGTAGGGTCTGGATCAGGGTTCGAGTCACTGGGATCAATTTGGTTAGAGGGTCTTTCCTTTGAGACCAAAAGGCTCTCAAATGGAACTGAATGTCCCTCATCTGAAATCATGCTCCCTGCACCACTGCTGTAGAAGCAGCCATGTGCCCCAGGAGCTGTAGAAAATGCCTTGCCGGTCGAGACACCTGCAGGGTGAATGAGGAGGCCAGAGAGACCAGGGTCCTTGCCCTGTCCAAAGGGAGGAAGGCTCTGGCTTTCTCTGTGTTCAGTTCTGCGCCTGTGAAGGTGAGGAGCTGAACAGGCTCTAGAACGGACTTTGAAAGATTCAGAAGGAAACCTAGAGAGGTGAGCAGTTGCTGAGTTATCTGTAGGTGTAACCTGACTTGGTCTGGGGACTGGTCTACTATGAGCCAGTCGTCCAGCTAAGGGAAGATGGCAATTTTTTGCCTTCTTAGGGAAGCAACTGCTACTGCCAGGCATTCTGTGAACACCCTTGGAGCACAGGTGAGGCCAAAGGGCATTGCTCTGAACTGGTAATGGCCTGAGAGCAGCTCGAACCTGAGGTACTTTCGATGGGAGCTTCTGATGAGAATATGGAAGTAGGCATCCTTGAGGTCCAGGGACGCTAGCCAGTCCCCTGGCCTTAAAGAGGGTAGAATAATTCCCAGAGTCGCCATTTTGAATTTTGGTTTTAAAAGGTGCTTGTTTAAGTATCTGAGATCCAGGATGGGCCGCCATTCTCCTGTCTTTTTTGGGGTAAGGAAGTACCCGAATACAACCCTTTGCCCTGGTGTAGGGGTGGAACCCTTTCCACAGCTCTGAGAGCCAGGAGGAAGAGACCTCTGCCTCTAGGGCAAGTGCCTCTGGAGATTTGCAGGTGGAAAGGATCTGGTTCTCATCTTTGGAAACTTTTTGAAGCTGAGAACCAGTCCCTGGCTTACTACTTCCAGGACCCACTTGTCTGATGTCAGAGACTTCCAGTCCTGGACAAAGTAAGCCAGCCTGCCCCCTACAGGTAGTTGAGAATCGGCCCTGGCAACCCCATCAGGGTGCCTGCTTGGCAGGGGCTTTGGGCTGAGGGGTGGAAGCAGGCCTGCTTGCACCCCGTCTGCCTCTCCCTCTAAAGAACCCCCTCTGGGCATAAGCAGAAGAGGAGGCCTGGGCTTGGTAAAAAGGCCTATGAAAAGGCCTGCCCCTGCCCCTGGGAAGCTGCCTTTGAGGAGTGGCCTGCCTTTCCTTGGCCTGTGCACTCCTATAGGTGGTCCTATACTCATCCATTTTCTTCATGTAATTCTCTGTCTGCTCCCCAAACAGAGAATTACCCACAACAGGAAAATCCATGGCCTTAGTCCGGGTATCCTGTGACAGGCTAGTACATCTGAGCCAAGCCATCCTGCGAAGAGACACAGATGTAACCATGACACTTGATGACACATCATTTGAGTCCACTGCAGCATGGAATTGCACCTTGGATGCCTGAATACCATCAGCAGCCACCTGCTCCAGCTCCTTGGCAAAGCTGGCCAGGGACCTGTTTCGCAAGAGCCATAACAGTATCCCATCTGGATTTCTGATATCTAGCAACATAAGCCATATAATTTGCCTGTCTGAGTCCCAAGGATGCTGCCATGTACTGTTTCTTTGCCATGGCATCAATCTTCCTGGAGTCCTTGTCTGGGGGCGTGTGAGGCCAAGGGGATATTTGCCTTGTCACAGGCTGCAGCCTGCACTACCCCAACATGGCTGCATTGTTGTGAAAGGAACTCCGTATCAGAGCCTGACAATGTGTACCTCTTGTCCATTCTCTTATCCACAGGAGGTATAGTGTGAGGAGTTTTTAGAATTTTAAAAGTCTGTTTCCCAAAAGATTTATGCAAGGGAATAGACAGTCTCCTAGACTCTGGGATATCCATCATTTCCACATAGTCAGGCTCCTCTTGATCATCCACAGCTTCCTCCATAGGGAGCTGGAGGGTTTCAGCCACTTTTTTATAGAAAATAAAATGAGAAGGGGACTCAGAAAGCCTAGGAGGGGACACTCCTGAAGGTCTGTCTGGGGAGATGTCCAGGTCGATGGGCACATCCAGACTTTCAAATCCACATTCACTCTCCTCATACTCCTCTTCCCCCTCCTCCGGTTCATAATATTCCTCTAAATCATAGTCTTGAACTGGTGGAACTGGCCGAACCGAGCGCTAACTTGATGGCACCGGTTCGGTTGGAACCGGAGAAAGCGACTGGACAATTTGAATCGCTTTGGCTATCTCTTCAGCGGTTGGAGAGGAAAGTTTTGGCTCCACACCAGCTGATTTTTCTAGTCCTTTTGCTGGAACCGACCCTCAGAGTTGGCTCTCCTTTGCCCCGAGGAAGTCTCGCCCTGACAGAGGGCACCTCTGGTTTGGCTGGAACCGAACCGGCTGGCCATCCGGTCAGCGGACTTCTTGGCCTCCTTTCCTGAGCCTACCAATCTCTTTTCCAGGGTAGCTGCAGGAAAATTTTACAAATCTGGCAGTCTGCATTGAGGTGGTCAAACCCCAGACAATAACACAGGTGGTGTGGGGGTCAGCCTTGGCAAAGGCTTCCCCACACACACTGCAGTGTTGAAACCCAGTGGGCCCGGTTTTTCTTTTGGGTTTCTCAGACATAGTGCCAGTCCAAACCAAACTTGCCCGTTTATGGCAATCTGCCAAGCAAGACCCTCTTATCGGTTCCCAACCGTGTCACGGGTCGTGGAAAAAACCGTAAGAAATTCTGTTTTTTTTTAGAACCGATAAGAACCGGTAACCACACTCTAAATGTCAGAATAAAAATATTTCAAACAACCTGATCGGTTCAAAAGTGAACCGATAAACAGTTTACAAGTTCCACACAGAAGAGAAATAATGTAAACATATCTAGTACTCACAAATACCACAGACAGAGCTTGAACCGACCAGTTGCGGTTTAAATTTGGTCAAAAAACTGAGAAAATAATACTTTAACCGACAAAATGAACTGAGCAGAAGGAGAAATCTCCGGAGCGACTGTTCAGTGAGGCGGAGTAAAGAATCTGACGGTTTGAGTTTGAAGAACAACAGACAGAGTTTTCAACCGAGCTCGAGCTCAGCGTTCCATGCCTGGCATGGAAAGTTAACTCTTTCACCTCTGGAGCAGTTCGAAGGTTGGGACTCACTGCATATGTCATAATATAGCAAGACTTCATGTTGTTTGAAGGAGGCAATCTTCTTTCCGCAACGACAGAAGAGAGAAGTAGAAGGATTAACTCTTGACATAAACAAGGTAGAGGAATCTCTTGGAAAAAGATATTAGAAAAAGTTGAATGAAATAAAGCCATAGGCAAAAATGGTGCAAAACTGCGTTGGAGCTTCCACGGAGACCCATGCGAATAGTCGACGGCAGGAAAGAACTGAGGAGGAAGTGGGGCTATTCATGCCTTTATAGGGTTGGTGATGAAGATCCTGATACAGTATTCCAAATGGGTCACCACTCCCCATTTTCCTTTTGGCTGAGGAAGTATCTGAAGTAGAGGTCCTTCCCCCAGTGAGTTGGGAGGGGAGCTCTCTACGTGGCATTTGCCTGCAGCAACTTTCTTACCTCCAGCTCCAGGAGAATCCTTTCTGCTGGAGTGTGAAGTCTGACATTTCTGTGAACGCAGTTTGGGGACCCATTGTCAATGGACGGGTGACCTGGGCAGACCCATCAGGGGTTCTGCTGTGGCTGAGCCATGGGGAATGGAGTCAGATCAGCCCGTTTGGAAGCTCTTCTGTCCCTGCCTCTAAAGTAACCTCTCATCGGAGGGTAATTTCAGGGCACAGGCCTGGGACAGAAAGCGTGAGGAAAATACCACTACCTCTACAAGGGGTGTGCAAATTAAATTTCTAAACACTAGCCCAAGGGCAAGTGAAGGTCTAAAAGGTACTTGCCCACAAAATCTTGTACTTGCCCTACCACGAAAGAAATGACTGTAAAAAAAACATTTTACTACCACTGTAATGATGTAATAAAAAAAAAAAAAAGGTAATTTCTTCCTAACTTGTTACCTGATGCAGGTTTAAACCCCCCACACACACACACATATAATACCAGAAACAGGACCAAACCTGTTTTCACAGTAAGATGCAAGGATTCCCAATGTACAGATACGTACAAGAAGTGTGACCGTTTCTAGCCATTCAGGCAGTGAGGCAGCCAGCAGGGCTCCCAGGCTTCCCTGCTTCCTCTGAGTGGGGCCACTGGCACTGGGGGTCTCCTGCCTTTTTGATTGAGCTTTACATTACACATATCTGCATGAAAAGGGATTATTGTGTGGTAACTATGGTATATGGATACTAATATCAAAAGGCTCTGAAGACAGTTGAGATTGGGATTAAAATACACACTAAAAGTGGTGACCAGACTTGATTGAGCAAGCATGCTTCAGCTGTGTTGTGGGTGGCACATTTTTAGACTGTCTGCAGGGGAGGAGTAAAGCATACATCAGATCAGAGATCATAATATGTGCCTACTTTGTCTGGTGTGACCAGCAACAAAACAGTCTGACTTGTAATAAGTAACCCCTCTGCCCTGGGCATTATTAGGCTTAGGGTGGCAGGCAAGGCAGGCAGGCAGCAGCATGTTGGCCAAATTAGCTGAGGCTGAGCAAGAGAGGGTACCAGCAGTGAGTAGTGTGCAGGTCATGTGGTGCCGTACTAAGCAAGCCATCCATATCAGACCATGCATGCCTCTCTCAACCTCTTTCCTCATTAAATCAGGGGAGGCAGGGACTAAGTCAAGATAAAAAAAATAGTCTCAGGGACAAAAGCACCAAAAATTAGGGACAGATCTTAAAAGTTAATTCTATTAATTCAGTAAGCTGACACTCAGAACAAGGGGGAATAAGTGTAAGGTGAATTTCATGATTTGAAGTCAAGAACAAGACATTAATTTTTATATTTGACATTATTCATAATCTATGCTCATAGTCCTCACTGTTCTGTCATGAAAACACAGATTTAACAAGGGACACTGACTGGGCCAGAGGAACATTTTGAGGCAAAATAAGGGTCCAAATAAAATCAGGGACAGTTGAGATGTATGTCTGTAAACAGAATAAACAAGAACAGCCACATTTGCACTCAGCAGTGCCCATTGCATATTTAAAGAAATCGAAAATCGTGTGGGCCAAGTCTCTCCGTTCTCTCCCCCACCCCACCCCCAGTAGTCTCCATCTCGACATGCACATACCATACTCCCACATACTCCCAAGTACCCCAGTACCTCACAAACTTAAGAATCACCCCCCTCGTCCTCTGTCAGCCTGGTCAACACCTGACAAAGAAGTACAGGCACTACCATAGCTTCATCCATCACTTTTATACCTACCTAGCTACCATCCATCATATCAACGATCATGGCCAGCCAACAGAACTCTGAGAACCACACTCTCGAGTCATGCACTGTCTAAACCATACCATAAATGGGCACCAGTGAGCAGTCTGAGCAAAAGCAGTGGCTAACAAACAAATCAGAGCAGCAGCAAGCAACGGAATCATGTAGCAGACGAAAGCCTGCCCTGTCCCAGGGCCGGGTGAGGGAGTCACAGATCAAGAACAGCCATTTTGGAACACAGGTGGCAAGTGCAAGCAGCAGCAGCCAGGCCACAGTCTACATGAGGCTCCATTCACTTGTCCTTGGAGATACCCTCCTCCCCAGGTCCAGGCTGAACGCTGCTGCTCTGACTGCATTAACTAACCAGGCCGGATACACCGGTCCACTGCCCACATATACATCACAACATCCGATCCCTTCCCACATTGATAAACTTACTTGAGGGAGCAGAGGGCTCAGTGATTAACACAGTCCCGAGTGAGTTAGTAGTCAAGAAAAACAATCTCGGTCTCCTTCCCTCCCACACACTTTTGGCACACACAAGCAGCAGCGAGCACTTGCAGATCAGCTTCAACCACACCACAGTACAAATTAACCATCCCCAGGAAGAAATTCTCACAATCTCACTCCAGTCTCCGACTGTCTTGACTCTGACACACAAATTAAGAAACTAACAATAAATCATTTGGAGCAACTCATACTTCATGTAATTTTGAGCCAGAGGGTGAGATTACAGGAAAAGGGGGAAGTTTACTCTGACCCCTCTCAGACAGTGAGTCAGTCGCTCAATTCAAGACACAAAATACACCCACCAACCACTTGCTTTTGTTTTTTTTTCCACTCTTGACTTTACTGTGCAACAGTGTAAGTGTGAGACACCCAGGCCAGTTACAAATAATTTTATCACCCACCTCAGTCACAGACTGTCAGCTTCTGCTGCTCCACTTCTTTGCCAGCCGCCAGCCAGTGATGATGAGCCTACAAGTGTGTCCTGCATGTCGCTGCAACGGGACGGCTTTGTTCGGTCTTCACCTGGCTTCACTACCCAGAAATGGAAATGACGTACCTACCGTAATTCTTGATCTTCTTGGATGAAGTCGCCACCACTTATTCACACTGATGGGATCAATGCCAGAGGCACTAGGACCCAGTGGGAACAAACGTTTTTGCAAAAGGGCCGGCGCCAGAGATGGAGCTGCAAGGAGCATCGCCATGAGCATCGGCTCATGCAGCAATGACTATCTCGGCGTCGACCCTCCAACCGCCTCAGTACCTTTTTTTCCTGAGGAGGTGCAGCGTAACTAGCCTAGAAGGATAGCCTAACAAAAAACAGACATAAGATAGTACGAACAACCCATATAAGAAGGGTCAACAAAGAAGTCTTCACAGCCTAAAGATTGAGGGAGTGAAGACCAACAACAGAGGTGAGCTCGGAGGGGGGGGATGGTGGGTGGGCGTATGAATGAGTGGTGGAGACTTAGTCCAAGAAGATCAAGAATTACATTAGGTACGTAATTTCCACATCTTCTTGGACATAAAGTCTTCACCACTCATTCACACTGATGGGAGAGTACTGAGCTAATAATCCCCCCGAGAAGGCGGCAGGAGAAACCAACAGCTCACAAATTTAGGACAGAAGTCCACTGAGGATAGTCCTGCCAAACGAAAGATGACGCCTGGCAAGGACATCCAGGGAATAGTGCTTGATGAAAGTATGCACTGAGCTCCAGGTAGCTGCATTGCAAATGTCTGCAATGGGCACGTTGCGGACTTCCGCCAGGGATGCTGCGACTGCTCTAGTAGAGTGAGCGTACACTCTGCCCTCCAGCTTAACTTGCGCCATGGAATAACAGTTGCGAAGGCATGCCACCAGCCATCCCGAAATGCATCTGATAGCAACAGGTTGACCCAGCCGGGTCTCGCTGAAGGAAACATACAGTTGTTGAGCTTGGCAAATTTCTTTTGTTCTATCCAAATAGAAACACAGAGCTCTTTTGACATCTAAAGAATAAAGGGTACGCTCTCCTTCATTTTGGAAGTTCGCAAAGTAAGTAGGTAGGACCAAAGGTTGGTTTAGATGAAATTCTGAAACGACCTTAGGGAGAAACTTAGGATGGGTCTTAAGAAAGGAAAATTACGTACCTACCGTAATTCTTGATCTTCTTGGACGAGTCTCCACCACTCATTCACACTAGTGGGATTGGTGCCGGAGGCACTAAGACCCATCGGGAGCAAACTTTTTGCTGGAGGGTCGGCGCGAGAGCCGGCGCCGGAGACACTGGCGCCCGCGAGAGCAGCGCTCGAGTAATGACCATCTCGGCGACGACCCTCCAACCGCCTCAGTACCTTTTTACCAAGGAGGTGCAGCGCAACTAACGTAAAGAGTAAACCCAACATTAAAAGCGGACATAAGATAGTCCGTATGACCCGTAAGAAGGGTCAGCAAAGAAGTCCTCACGGCCTAAAGATTTGAGGGAGTGAAGACCAATACAGCGGTGAGCTCGGGATGGAGGGGGGTGTGAGATGAGTGGTGGAGACTCGTCCAAGAAGATCAAGAATTACGGTAGTACGTAATTTTCCTATCTTCTGGACATAAGTCTCCACCACTCATTCACACTAGTGGAGAGTACCAAGCTGATAATCCCCCAAAAGGGCGGCAGGAGAGCCAGAGCTCATGCGTCTAAGATAGAAGCCCATTAAGGATAGTTCTGCCGAATGCGGAATGTCGCCTAGCATGAACATCCAGTGCATAGTGCTTAACGAAGGTATGCACTGAGCTCCAGGTGGCGGCGTTGCATATATCTGCAATTGGAACATTGCGAATTTCCGCTAGGGATGCCGCGACCGCCCTAGTAGAGTGAGCGTACACTCTACCTTCTAATTTAACTTGAGCCATGGAATAGCAATGACGAGGCATGCCACTAACCATGAAGAGATGCATCTAATAGCGACAGGTTGACCCAGCGGTGTCGCTGAAGAAAGAAACAACAGTTGCTGAGTCTTGCGGACATCCTTGGTTCTATCTAAATAGAACCGCAAGGCTCTCTTAACATCCAAGGAATGAAGAGCTCGTTCCCCTTCATTTTGGAAATTAGCGAAGTAGCGAAGTACCAGAGGTTGGTTTAGATGGAATTCTGACACAACCTTGGGAAGAAATTTAGGATGAGTACGGAGAACTACCTTGTCCTTATGGAATACAGTATATGGAGGTCCGTAACCAGGGCATGTATCTCAGAGACCCTGCGGGCTGAGGTAATGGCCACCAGGAAGGCAGTCTTCCAGGTAAGAATTTTAGCTCACAGGTAGCTAAGGGTTGAAAGGCTTCGGTGAGCATGTCCAGCACCAGGTTAATGTCCCAGGCTGCAACTGGACGCTTAACAGGGGTCTGGTATGGAGAATCCCCATGAAATCTCTTCACCATAGGTAACTGAGCCAGAGTTAAGGAAGAAACCGCTCATGGAACGCTGAGATGGCACTAGGTGAACTTTAACTGTGGAGTACTGAAGACCTAAGTTTGATAGGTCCAAAAGATACTCAGAACCTTGCCAGGAGGACAGGAAAAGGATTCCAAGAGGATTTGCACACCAGAGAGAAACGTTTCCATTTTGAAGCGTGAATGTTTGGTGGCTGGCTTCCGAGCAGCCAGAAGGATGTCTGAGACTCTCACGAGAGACGTTGAACCGATTCACTTCTATCTCTTCAGGAGCCAAGCATGAAGGTGAAGTGATTTCAGGTTGGATGGACCAACGAACCCTGAGTCAAAAGACTGATTTGCAAAGGAAGTGGTCTCGGAGGCTGCCAACATACTGTTGAGTAGAGAACCATAGTTGCGAGGCCAGGAAGGAGCAATGAGAATCATCTTGGTCCCCTGAGACCTGAACTTGAGGATACTCTCTGGATTAGAGGAACGGTGGAAAGGCGTAAAGAAAGCGTTTTGTCCACCGCAGCCTGAACGCATCCTGACAGAAAATGCCAGGCCCTGGATTTCTGGAGCAGAAGAGAGGCAGTTTTGCGTTGAGTGGGGATGCAAAAAGGTCCAGGTCTGGAGTCCCTCACTCTTTGAACAGGGACCGAGCTACGGCTGGATCGAGAGACCACTCATGAGGGTCTGCCTCCGTTCTGCTGAGGTGATCTGCTAGGTCGTTTTGAATACCTGGCAGATAAACCGCTTGAATCAGAGACTTGTGCTCCAAGCACCACTCCCACACCCTCATTGCTTCCTGCAAAGGGATAAGAATGAGCACCGCCTTGCTTGTTGATGTAATACATCACTGCTTTGTTGTCCGTTTGAAGGAGAATGTTCTTGCGACAAGGACATCCTTCAGAGCTCGGATTGCTATAGGACCGCTCATCTCCAGGACATTTATGTGGAATGAGTTTGAACTGAGTCCATACACCTTGAGTGTGGAGGGAGAGACAGTGAGCTCCCATCCCATTAGCGATCGTCCTGTGGTGATGGAGATCTGATGATCCGGGGAGCAAAGGGAATCCTTCCAGGAGATTGCTCTCTTGAGACCTGCAGGTGAGAGACCTTGAAGGGCTCCGTCACCTTGATGGGATAAGACTGGGGGTGAGAGGTTGGGGACCACTGAGTGGAGAGCATCCATTGGGTGGTTTCTCATGTGCAGTCGGGCCAGAGGGCAAGTGAAGACCGAGGACGCCATGAGACCCAACATGTTGCATCGAGAGAGCTGTAACCGATTGGTTCTCCCTGATGTAGCGGGCCATTGAAGGATGTCGAGTCTTCTGTCCTCTGGAAGGAAAGCCTTAGCTGAAGAGAGTGTCTAAGCGTCCCTATGAAAAGGAGCCTCTGGGAGGGTTGCAGTTGAGATTTTTCAAATTCAGCAGAACTCCCATGGACGGAAAGACGAGAAGTCGCTTTACTGCTTCAAAGTCCTTGGCCGGAAGGGCTTGCTAGAATCCAATCGTCCAGGTAGGGAAACATTCGAGTCCGACTTTCCTGAGATGCGCTCACGAGAACTGTACAACACTTTGTAAAACTCATGGCGCGAGGATAGCCCAAAGGGCAGGACTCTGAACTGATAATGCTGACCCAAAGCTACAAAACCTGAGGAACTTATGTGGTCGGTGGGCGGGATATGCTGGTAAGCATCCTGCATATCCAGAGAGGCCAGCCAGTCGTGCTGATGCAGCAAGGGTAACAGGGTACCTAGGAAAATCATCTTGAATTTCTCCCTGCGGAGGAATTTGTTTAACTTTCTGAGGTCTAGAATGGCGCATCCCCAGATTTCTTTGGAACCAGAAAGTAATGGGATAGAAACCTGTGTTAGTCAGAAGATGGGGGCACCAGTTCTATTGCCCTGTTGTTCAGAAGGCCCTGGATCTCCGCGGTGAGGAGGTCTGACTGAGAGGCCGACAACCTGGGTTGTCGTCTGGGAGGACAATTCGGGGGGGTTTCCAAGAAATTGAGAGAATAACCCTCGCGAATTATCCGAAGGACCCATTTGTCCGAGGTTATGGACTTCCATTGGTTGTAGAAGTACATAAGACGACCTCCCACCGGAGGAGAAACGAAACTTCCGCCTCGGGCAGTGGATGGAACTGGGCAGGCGACTCATAAGGTGGCGCTGGGAGCTTTAGGTCCCTCTTTCTCTGCACTAACGTCTTCTTTGAGGTTGGGCAGGGTTGGCTTTTATGGGCTTCCCCTGCCTCTGCCTCGAAAAGACTGACATTATGAAACTGACGTCTGAATTCATGCCCCAGAGGGGGCAGGCGGAGGTCTGGCCAACTTAATGGCCGATCTAGTCTTCTTGAGTGGCCTCTAAGGCTTGCTCCACCTGAGGCCAAAAGAAAGAGCCATCAAAGGCAGCGCCATCACCTGCTGCTGAGCATCATTAGAAGCCAGAAATGCAAGCCAGGAATGGCGCCCAGTACAAATCCCGCGGCTGCTGAGCAGAATGTTCGAAAGCGTCCATGGCGGCTTTGACCTGTTGGTTATTGGACTCAATACCTCTAATAACGGTCAGAAGAAGCTCTGACTTGGAATCCGAATCTGGAAGAGTTTAACCATTCTTTTCATAGAGTGCCACAGGATATACTCATACTGAGAAAAATAGCCTTCATAACTGGCAATACGATACTTAGAGTGGAGGCAGCAAAGACTCTCTTACCTAATGTATCAATCTTCACGAGACTCTTTGTTAATAGGTCGAGCTGTAGTAGTTTGAGGAAGAAGCGACCTTGTCATTCTCTGCCAGGGACTACAATAGGATCGCAAAGGCTTGGGATGCCAAACTGGGACGATCTTGGGAGCTGAATACTTCTTATCAATGGATTTAGCCACTGAGGGAATAAGAGCAGGATTATTCCATACCATTTGAGACAGCGTCTCAAGGAAGGCTGAATCGGAGGAGTCAAATCTGTGAGGGATCTCCAAGCATGAAGATACTGGAGTCTTAATATCTTCCCAGGATCGATGTCTGTAGTCTGGAGAGAAAGAGTGGATCCCAGGTTCTTCAACAGAGACTTAAAGGACAGGTCCTCGACCACAGGCTCTGTAGCAAAGAAAGATCCTGTTTCCTCCACTTCATCACCAACCGAAGGTCTGGGTCAGGCTCAACATCATCTCCTGATGGTCCAGAAAGGACTGTTTGGACAGGAAAGAGTGAAAATCAGGAGAAGAGAAATGGCAGAAAAACAAGGAGAGTCCCCAGGGCTGCCGGCGCCGAGCGGCAAAGCAGGCTGAAAGATGGCACGAGGCGCCTGGCGCGCGCCGAAAACCTGTGACCCTGCGCCCAGCGGCGCGCGAACGGCGTCACGCCGCCAGCGCCCCATGACGCCGCCGCCGACTGCGCCGACGGGATGGCGCCGCGACGCTTAATCAGCAGCACCACCGGCGGTGCTGAGAGACCACGCGGCGCCGCCAAGGCACCGCGACAACGCTGGCGCTCGCCAACGGCGCCGCGAAGCTCCGGGCAGTTTCAACGGCGCGACAAGGCCACAGACCCTGCAGAAGGCGCGGAAAAGCCCCGGGAACCTGGAAAGCAAGAGAAGGAAAAAACAGGAGATAAGGGCATCGGTGTGGCCCCCTGCGCCGCAGCCATGTGAGGGGAGGAAACACCTAAGCACGGAGTCGCTAGCACCGAAGAAGGCGCCGCGCGACTAGGAAGGTCCAACCGCCCTACCTGATCGCCGGAGGAGCCCGAGGGCTCCGAGGTAACCGAGCCAGGCAGAAGAACCAACCTCCGAACCCATCGCTCCATAAGAGCGGCCCACTGATGAAACTGCTCATCTGGAGCCCTACCTATAGGCGGGAAGGGGCTCCGATGTCGAGGACGACGATTATCGGAAGTTGGCGACTCCGAAGGAGACCGGCAACCTTAGCGATAACCGACCGTCGGCCGCGCAGACATACCAGAGGGGCGACCTCGAGTGATGCCTTCTCTTTTTGACCTGTGGGTCAAGAAGGCTGAGGTCAACGGGCGCCGAGAATGCGACTGTTTATTTTTATGCCGCGGGGGAACGCCTATCCCCGGCATCGGACTGACCGTAGTCGGAACCCCGCTGAGGAGAAGGAGGCTGACCGGACCCAGCCCGGCTGACTGAACAGCTTTCATACGAAGTCTCCTACCGCCACCTGACCTGCTCATGGTCGACTCCGTCCAGTAGGCCGAGACTTCTTCAAGTAAGTTAAATTTAAATATTAGAAAAATTTTACGAAAAATAGAATAAAACTAAGCGATACTACTATCATGATAATGTTACAAAAAAACAAACTGAAAACTATGCGCTAGTTAGAAGTTTGACTCCCGACAGGCGAGCGACGTCGTCACTGAAGTGCACTCGACGGCGGGAAAAAAGGAACTGAGGCGGTTGGAGGGTCGTCGCCGAGAAGGTCATTACCGCTCGCGGCGCCGTCTCTCGAGCCGACCCTCCAGCAAAAAGTTTGCTCCCAATGGGTCTTAGTGCCTCTGGCGCCAATCCCACTAGTGTGAATGAGTGGTGGAGACTTATGTCCAGGAAGATCTACTTTGTCCTTATGAAATACAGTATACGGAGGGTCTGTGACCAAGGCATGTATTTCAGAAACCCTGCGGGCGAGGTAATGGCCACCAGGAAGGCCGTTTTCCAAGTGAGAAATTTCAGCTCACAGTTAGCTAGAGGCTTGAAAGGCTTTCGAGTGAGTATGTCTAGCACAAGATTAATGTCCTAGGCTGTGACTGGACATCTGATAGGAGGTCTGGTATGCAGAATACCCTTAAGAAACCTCTTAACTACAGGTAACTGAGCCAGTGACAAGGAAAGTACTGGCTCATGATAAGCTGAAATGGCACAAAGGTGAACTTTGACTGTTAAGTATTGTAGACCTGAATTTAAGAGGTCTAAAAAGTACTCTAGAACTTTATTTGGTGGGCAGGAAAAAGGATTCAAAGAAGATAATGCACACCAGAGAGAGAAAAACGCTTCCATTTGGCTGTGTAAGTTTTTCTGGTGGCTGGCTTGCGCGCAGTCAAAAGAATATCCGAAACTCTCCGAGAGGCATTAAACCTGTTCACGTCTATCTGTTCATGAGCCAAGCGTGAAGGTGAAGCAACCTCAGACTAGGATGGACCACAGGCCCCTGGGTCAGAAGGTCTGTCTGGAGGGAAAGCACTTTTGGAAGGGTTTCCAACATACTGTTGAGTAACGGAAACCATATCTGTCAAGGCCAGAAGGGAGCAATGAGGATCATTTTGTACCCCTGGGACTCGAATTTGAGAAGTACCCTCTGAATTAGTGAAAGAGGAGGAAAGGCATATAGAAAGCGTTTTGTCCACTTCAGCCTGAACGCATCCTGACAGAAAATGCCAGGCCCTGGATTTCTGGAGCAGAAGAGAGGCAGTTTTGTGTTGAGTGGGGATGCAAAAAGGTCCAGGTCTGGAGTTCCCATTCTGCGAATAGTGACTGAACTACAGTTGAGTCGAGAGACCACTCAAGAGGACCTGCCTCTGTTCTGCTGAGACGGTCTGCCAGTTCGTTCTGCACTCTCGGCAGGAAGACCGCCTGAATTAGAGCCTTGTGCCCTAGGCACCATTCTCACACTCTCATCGCTTCCCTGCATAAAAGGGTAAGAGTGTGAACCGCCCTGCTTGTTGATGTAATACATCACTGCTTTGTTGTCCATTTGAAGGAGAATGTTCTTGTGACAGAGAATGTCCTTCAAAGCCCGGACTGCATAAAGGACGGCACTCATTTCTAGGGCATTTATGTGAAGCTGAGACTCGTCCTGAGTCCATGTAACTTAGGTGTGGACACTCCGACAGTGAGCTCCCCACCCCGTCAGGGACGAATCCGTGGTAATGGAAATCTGATGATCCAGGGGAGCAAAGAGATACCCTTCCAGAAGTCTGTCCTCTTGCGACCACCAGGTGAGTGACCTCTTCAGAGGTTCTGTCACCTTGATGAGAAAGGACTGAGGGTGAGTGGTTGGGGACCACTGAGTACTGAGCATCCATTGAGAGGCTCTCATGTGGAGGCGTGCTAAGGGGTACAGTGAACACTGAGGATGCCATACGACCTAGCATCCATTGCATCGAGATAGCTTGAACTGAGCTGTTCTCTCTGATGTATTGGGCCATCTGTAGAATATCGCTCCTTCTGTCCTCTGGAAGAAAGCTTTCGTACAGGAGGAGTCCAGAAGAGTTCCTATAAAAAGGAGCTTCTGGGATGGCTGCAACTGCGATTTCTTGAGATTTAGCAGGATTCCCATGGACGTGAGAAAGTCTGAGGCCGTGGCTATGGCGTCGACAGTTCCTTGCCTGGAGGGACTTGCTAGAAGCCAGTTGTCCAGATATGGGAACACTTGTATTCCGAGTTTTCTGAGATGCTCTGCGAGAACTGCACAACACTTTGTAAAAACTAGTGGCGCCGAGGATAGCCCAAAGGGCAGGACTCTGAACTGATAATGTTGGCCCAGTGCTACAAACCTTAGGCATTTGTGGTGCTTTGGGTGTACAGGAATATGCTGAGGTAAGCATCCTGCATGTCCAGGGAAGTTAGTCAATCGTGTTGATGAAGCAAGGGTAACAGGGTCCCTAGCAATATTATCTTGAACTTTTCCTTGAAAAGAAACTTGTTTAACTTTCTTAGGTCCAGAATGGGGCGCATACCACCAGTATTTTTCGGGACCAGGAAGTAATGGGAGTAGAAACCTGTGTTTCGTTGACCCAGCGGAACTATTTCTACTGCTCTGTTGTTCAGAAGGCCCTGTATCTCTGAGACAAAAAGGTCTGACTGTGGGAGTACACCTCACGGATTATCCGGAGGACCCATTTGTCTGATGTTATGGACTTCCACTGGTTGTAGAACTGAGTCAGACGTCCTCCCACCGCTGAGGAAGAGTCCCCAACGGGCAGTTGAGGTGGTACCTGGGCCAGAAATTCAGAAGGTGGCACTGGGCACTTTGGGCCCTTGTGCCTTCTGTTGCGTTTTCTTTTGAGGCTGGGGGGCTTAGTTTTTGATAAAACCTCCCCTGCCCTTGCACCGGAAGGACTGACGGTTGTGAAATTGACGGTTGATAACCCCCCCCCCCCGAGAAGGGGTGGGAGCAGGTCGAGCCAACCTAGTTTTCTTCATGGCTGCCAGAGCTTGCTCTACTTGAGGTCTAAACAGATACATACCATCAAAGGATAACGCGATGACCTGCTGTTGGGCATCATTCGTGAAGCCCGAAGTGCGTAGCCAGGAGTGACGATGGATACAAATGCCCACCGCCGCTCGGGAAGTAGTACTGAAAGCGTCCACAGCTGCTTTAACCTGCTGGTTGTTGGACTCGATATCCCTGGTTATGGTCTAAAGTAACTCTGAGCTAGTGTCCGACTTGGGCAGAGCTTCCACCATCTGTTTGAGCGAATGCCAAAGAAAATACTCATATTGAGAGAAATAGCCCTGGCAGCTGGCAATACGTATACCCATGGTAAAGGCATCAAAGACTCTCTTTACCTAAGGTGTCTATCTTGCGAGATTCTTTGTTTATATGCCGGGCTGTAGATGCCTGAGGAAGAATGGCCTTATCACTCTCTGCCAGGACTACAATAGGGTCTACAAAGGCCTGGGAGGCCAAAGTGGGTCGCTCCTTGGGAGCAGCATACTTCCTGTCTATGGACTTGGCCACAGAAGGAATGACAGCGGGATTATGCCATACCATCTGAGAAAGTGTCTCAAAGGATGGTTGTACCGGGGGGAGTTACATCCATAGGGATCTCCAGGACATGAAGATACTGGAGTCTTAAAGAGTTTCCCAGGATCGATATCTGTAGTCTGGAGAGAAAGAGTAGAATTTTAATTTTTCAGCAGAGACTTACATGACAGGTCTTCAACCACAGGCTATGTAGCAGGATTGATCCCTGCTCCTTCAACACCATCACCCAGTTGAAGATCTGGGTCAGGCTCAATATCATCTCCTGACAGTCCAGGAGGGACTGTATGGACAGGAAAGGAGTGAAAATCAGTAGGAAACGAAGAAGAGGAAGGATTCGGAGTCAAGAACTCCTGAAGGCTGGAGAGCGCTGCACCAAGCCTCAGTGCCGAAGAAAAAAACAGCGCCGAGGGCAAGGAAGATGGCGCCGTCAGAAACAACCCAGCACATGGCACTGACAGAGACCACGGTGCCGACAGGCGAATCGATGCCAAGAATGGCGCCGACAACCCCAGCGGCGCAGAGGATGGTGCCGACAACCCCAGCGGTGCTGAGGACAGTGCCGACAGACGCGGTAGCACCGAGAGACCCATCGACGCCGAGAGCGTACCCGATGGCGACGAAAGCAATCCAGGGCCCCAAAGACTTTGATTTGAAGAAAAAGAAGGAAGAATACCAGGAGATAAAGGCATCGGTGTGGCCCCCTGCGCTGCAGCCATGTGAGGGGGGGAAAACACCTGAGCGCAGAGTCGACAGCACCGAAGAGGGTGCCGTGCGACTAGGAAGGTCCAACCGCCCTACCCGCTCCCTTGAAAAGCCCGAAGGCCTCGGAGAGACCATGTCTGGCAACTGGACCAACCTCCAAAGCCCATTGCTCCATAAGAGCGGCCCACTGATGAAACTGCTCATCGGAAGCCCTTTTAAGAGGCAGGGAAGGGCTCCGATGTTGAAGAAGTCGGTCACCAGAGACAGAAACCGGCGACTCCAGAGGAGGAGACCGGCATTTGACCCCAATGACCAACCGTCGATGCACAGACATACCAGAAGGTGACCTTGAGTGATGCCTTCTCTTTTTTGACCTGTGGGCCAAAGAAGAGCTCGAGGCCAAACGGTGCCAAGAGTGCGACCGTTTTCTTTTATGCTTCCAAGGGGACCGCCCATCCCCCCCCCGAGCAATGGACCGTCCGTTGTCAGACCCTCCCTCTGGAGAGGGCAGAGGACCGGATCCAGCCCGGCTGAATGAACAGCTTTCATATGAAGTCTCCCTATCATCACCTGACCGGCTCATGGTCGACTCCATCAATGGAGGGCTGAAGACTTCATTTCTTAATAAGTAATTTAAAAGTAAACAGTACTTATTTTGAGATAGATTAAAAAACAATAAACTGAAAACTATGCTGCAAGTTTGAAGTTTGACTCCCGGCGGGCAAGCAACGTCGTCAGTGAAGCACACTCGACGGCAGTAAAAAAGGAACTGAGGCGGCTGGAGGGTCGACACTGAGAAAGCCACTGCCACACGAGCCGAGGCTCGTGGTGCCACTCCTCGCGGCTCCATCTCTGGCGCCGGCCCTCTTGCAAAAAAAAAGTTTGCTCCCACTGGGTCCTAGTGCCTCTGGCATAGATCCCATCAGTGTGAATGGGTGGTGGAGACTTTATGTCTAGGAAGATCCTGCAATCATCAGGGACACGGTCGGAGTAGCTCTCAGTGGTCTCATCCCCCATTTGATTCACTGTTCTCTCAAATCAGACCGTTCTCCAAGTAATGGTGCCTACATTGAGCTAGTCCTTCCCACGTGTGGCAAAGGATTCTCCGCCCCAAACTCATTTTGCCCAATGGTCACATGCCACCAAAGTTGCTAGCCAGCAGCAACAAATCAGAAGGGCAGAAGCACGTGGGCGGGGGACACTGGAGGGCAGAGATTGAGAATCGGGGAAAGCTAGTGGCGGATTGGGGGGGACCTTGGAGGACAGAGACTGAGAAATGGAAGAAAAAAGTAAAAAAAAAAAAATATGCAACCCCCACCCAAAAAAAAACGGGATGACAAAAAATGGAAATTATGTACTTACCATAATTATTGATCTTCTTGGACAGTCTCCATCACTCATTCGCACTAGTGGGATAGCGCCGGCAGCGCTAGGACCAAGCGGGAGCCAAACATTTTCTGAAGGGTCGGCGCAGAGGTAGGACCACACATGCGCGGCACCGCAAGACTGACTCGCGCCTGTGTAGGCTATCTCAACGTCGACCCTCCAACCGCCTCAATACCTTTTCGACCAAGGAGGTGCAGCGTAACTAATGAGAATAACTCATTCTGAGTTTCTGGGCCTGAGAGGGCCCAGATGGCCTTTGTAAGAAAGGTCAAAGAACAATGTCCTCACAGTCCAAACCATAGTCCATGAAGACCATTAAAGAAAAATGAGTGAACCCAGGAGATAGTGGGTGGGCATGTGAATGAGTGATGGAGACTGTCCAAGAAGATTAATAATTACGCTAAGTACGTAATGTCCATATCTTCCTGGACTAAGTCTCCATCACTCATTCACATTAGTGGGAGAGTACCGAGCTAAAACCCACAACTGAGTAGGGTGGTAGGAGATAGGGTTCACCCAGAAAGGACGGCCAAGGACTGTCCTGCTAATAAAAAGAGCCGTCTTGTAAAGAGCATCCAGAACATGATGCTTACAAGATAAGCGCTCGAGCTGTAATACCACTTTGCAGATGACTGCAATGGGCACAAAATGAAACTCTGCCAGGAAGCCACAACCACTCAAGAGAGTGGCGAAAACCCGGACTCTCAATTTGGTATAGGACCAAAACTAATAGTGTCAAAGACATACTAATCTAATGTGAAAGGACCTCAGGAACTGCAAGAGCCGGAAGTAAAGCCTACAGGTTCAGGGTAGACCAAAAAGCGGAGACGGAACCCCACTACAAAGTATGGCTGACTTGCAAACAACAGGTCCAGGAGCACTTGAACCCCTTACTTGGTGAACAAAAGAAGGTCCAGGTGGGGTTAGCCCATCAAGGAGAATGGTTTTCACTTAATCACTGAAACCTTCCTGATGGAAGGCGAAGCACAACTTAGAAACCTGTTGTGATGGTGGTCTAGTAGAATCAAATCCTAGTCACTGCATGTTCCAAAAAGGAATCATCCTGCCCCTGTGTGTATAACTGTAGTAGCAGTCTCTGAACTCAGGAAAGAAAGGAAAAAGTGTACAGGAGGACGTGTCCACTGCGGAAAAAAATATTTCGACAGAAAAAAACGGGCAGGATTTGTAAGGCAAATAGAGGTAGATATGCATCGAGGAGGAACACAGCATGACCAAGTTAGGGCTAACCCATTCATTGAAGTGACCGAATAGCGGCAGAAGTGGCTCAATGCAGTGAGGCACTACTTACTCTGGCCTCCCTGAAGGGAGTAAGAAGGACTCTAGTTTGCTTTGTTGAAAAAAAACAAACAAAAAAAAACATCACAGCTCCGTCACGCAGTCGGAGAGGATAACTTCGAGTGCGACTGGCACGGAACCAGTGCGCAGGAACTGAAGGTATGAATATTTGAGAAGCTATCTCAGAAAAATACCTACTTGACCTATGGTCAAGAAAGGAGCATGTCGTCTGTTAAGTTGAAGCAAGCATGGAAGTAGGAATCTAAGTTCCGACTTGCTGAAGAGTCACTTCTGTTGCTGTGAGGCTCTGATAAAGAGAAGAAAGCCTGATAAAAGAAAAGAAGGGACTAACAGACTGGTTAGAAGCCTAGGCTTTGGAACTATCTTGGAATAAGATAAATCTCTCTAGAGAAAAGAGGTGAGCGATACCACCGCTGGATCGGACTGCCCCTAGGGGTAGAAGAAATCAGGTACTCTTTACCAAAGTTTAGAGATGACCGCCTCAGGGTTGAGGCAGAACCTGACCAGATCCAAAGTGTGGTATCGGGAAATTCCAACTAGGCCCTCTGCAGTGATAATTCTAGCCCCCCCCTCTTTTTTTAAATTATTATTAGTCCGAGCCTGACAAGGTTGCAGGCTGCTATTTCGCAAGGATTGCCTGATACAGAAATGACAAGGATGTTATCCCTTTGAGAAGCAGGAGGAGCCTGAGGATCCATAACTGAACTCTTGACTGGACTAATAATAATAGCTAGACAGATGTTAACCACCTGTGCTGAAGCAGCCACCAGAGGGGCAGCATCAAAAGGGGGCTGTATACCCCTATCAAAGGAGTGGGAACAGTCTGTGCGGCTCCCGGCCATTAAATTAGAATGTTTCACAGAGTGTAATTGTCTTGACGACTGAGTCTAGATGCAGAGGAGTATGGTCCACAGATGCAGTCTGAACACTATGGTGGACCCCATTAATGAGGAACTACTGAAAAGAACTTCCATCACGGACTCTGATGATAGTGCGGGCGTGTTCTTCAGTATATAAAATGAGTCATCCGCTGTATCACTGACCAAAAGGATAGGGAGAGACTCATCTAGATGCCCTTCTACCGCAGAAGGACCCCAAAGAGAGGTCTAGGTCACAGCCACTAGAGACTCCGCCACCAGGAAGGGTGTCGAGAAGCTTGGCACCACGTAGGGAGCTGAGAAAGTGCTGAGCGGAATGAGAGATTCCGCTGGCAGAACAGAAAAGTCCCATCAGCAGAAAACCGCTGGATGACACAAGGCCCGATGCAGACCGCCACCCACTAAGATGTGGGGAAAAAATAATCCGCAGAATAGGACTTCATTCTGCGGAAACATCCTGCCACAAGTCCCGCAGAAGAAGAGGTCCATAAACAGAGATCTTTCCCTAGTTCTGTCGGACAGCACCAACTGGCACCCCTGCGGCACCAGCGTCACTCATGGCACAGGAAGGCACCAAGCAGTACCTATGCCAACCTGGGAGACACCCAATGGCACCCACGGTGGAACCCGCAGGTATCCTTGGCAGCAATGGCATGCAAGGGCACCCCGATGCCCATGGCACCCAAGAAACCCATGGCAGCAATGGCACCCGAGGGCACCCATGGACTCATGGCACCCATGGGAGCCCAGTGCAGCCTGCAGCACCACCCACAGGTGCCCGCAACACCCACGAGCACCCGCGGGCATCTGTGGCACCATGAGACACCCACGGCACTGCCAGCGGCGACAGCAATGAAGGCAACAATGACAGCACCCACAGCGCCGCACAAAGCCCACGGCACCGAGCGTGGCACCGAGCACTGCGCCTAGTGCGGCGCCGAGCCATGGCACCAATATACGGTGCCAACTCCCAGCGCCGACTCCAAACACCAGCGCTCACGCGCCCCACGGCACCAATGCCAAACCAGTGGCCACGTGCCGGACCTGTGGTGCCACCAAGGTGTTGGGCACGGTGCCAGGAAAAACACCATGGAAAAGCCAATGGAGAAGATGGGGAGAAAGAGAAAGGTGGTGTCCGTGCCGGCCCCAGCATGGAAAAGGAAGAGGGGGTAGGCATGGGGGTCGACATGATTGCGAAGGCACCAAGAGGGCACTGCGCTCATTCTGATCCAATTGACCCGGCCCCGGTCCAACGGCTCCGAGGCCCCGAAAACAGGAACACAGCCAAGAAAAAAGGAAAGTCAAACCCCCTGCTCCACAGGAGCTGCCCAGAGGTGAAACTGCTCACCGGAACTCCAACGAGGACAGAGATGGAGTCTGGAGTCAAGAATGCGGCCGTTAGAAGCGGGGCCAAGGGGAACCCACGAAAGTCGGTTCAGGCCTATCGCTCCTTCCAGTGAACAATCTTCGTGCAGATGTACCAACGGGCAACCTCGAGTGGCACCGATTCTTCTTCCCCAAATGAGGAAGAAGAGCTCAAGGCTAAGTGGAGCTGGATCCCCAACAGCATCAGATTACCGTGCTTAGGTGGACTGTCCCCAAAGCACAGGACTGTCCATAGTCAGACCCTCCCCATTACTTAAGGGTGGTGGACCGGGCACAGCCCCTCTGCCATAACAACGTTCAAACGAAGTCTTCCTACCGTCACCGCTACTGTCTAAGAACGACTCCATTGATGGCAGGAAAGAATTTCTTTTTCTTCACAATCTTCTTTTCTTGTTTGTAAAATAAGAAATTACTACTAAATAGTTAAATTAAACAGTTAAACACTAAAAGCTGTTGTCGTAGAGACGAAAACTTTGACTCTGGCAGACAAGCGACATTGACATCCAAGCGCACTCGATGGCGGGAGAAGAGGAACTGAGGCGGTTGGAGGGTCGACGCCGAGATAGCCTACAAGGCACGAGTCAGTCTCGTGGTGCTGCACATGCGCGTCCTACTCGGCCCCGACCCTTCAGAAAATTTTTGGCTCCCACTTAGTCCTAGCGCCTCTGGCGCTATCCAACTAGTGTGAATGAGTGATGGAGACTTAGTCCAGGAAGATCCACTTGTCTTCGGGCTGCAGTTGGCAGATCAAAGGATATGCCCCACAGTAATTTTAGGTCAGCCTCGGACGTCGGGCAATGCACCCCTGACCTCTACCCTCTTCCCACAGGACTGTAAGTAGTGGAGGCCTTTTCTTCCTGAACACTGCTTTTATAGGTGGTTTTGTTTTCATCTTTTTTCATGTAAACCTATTTCGTCACTGAATAGGGAATTGTTTTCACATGGGAAATCCATGGTTTTCACCTGGGTACCCTGGGGCAGGCTAGTGGACCATAGGAAAGCACATCTTCTTAAGGAGATGGCATGGCCCATAACCCTAGCGGCAGTGTCATCAGCATCCTGTGCCATACGGAACAGGTATTTGGTGGCATCAAGAGCAGGTTTGGCAATATCCGCCTGATCTTGTGCTAGGTTCCCAGACGCCTTTTCGACCAAGGTCAGTGCAAAGTTCCAGAGTACTTTCTTGTACTGAGTAGTGTAAGCCATGAATATAGCCTGCAGTACAGCAAGGAGGCAGATGTATACACTTTCTTACCCATACTGTCCATCTTTGAGTCTTTTTCTGGAGGCTAAGCAGGGAGAGAAACCTTAGCTTTGTCACAGGTAGCCACTTGGACTACCCCTTCATGATCTGGGTGTAGAGAGAGGTACTCAGCTTTACGTCTGTTAGCCGGTACTTGTCAACTTTCTTGTAGACCCCAAGGATGGAAGTAGGGTTCTGCAGCAACTTGTAAGTCGCTGTTCTGAAGGATTTGTTTTCAGGTAAAAGCAACCTCTGGGGGTAACCCCATCATGTTCAAAGAATCAGGCTCTTCCTCATCCTCCGTAGCTTCCTGCATGGCGAGGTGATGTCTAACAAAGGCATAGTGGGACTCTTCGGGGTCCATGGGTCCCTTCCCCCTCTTCACAGAAAATCTCAGCTCCCTAACCTCGGGAACCAGAAGGGGCGCAGGATCTGGGTGCGGCATGCTCATAAGGGAATCGATGGCACATATGCAGCACAACAAGGTGGCTGGGCCCAAAAATCTCAAGTTCCCACTTGGCCATAATACCTACAGACCTAAGACCAGAGTGGAGCTGTACTGAAGATATAGGGATCAATTTTCAGAGTGCCATAGAGTGGTGCAAGTTGCGCTGAACCTCCACCGCCCCAGGGACCCTGTGCTGGCTTCTCGAACAACAGGGGTCCCTGTGTCAAAAGTCTCCAGATTTGCCACAGGTGGGGTGCTGCGCCAAAAATGTGGCACACCGAAAGGGTCTGATAGAGGGTGCTGTCATGCCTCCCCTGGCGCACAGCCATCAACAGAACAGCAGCACAGTGGTGGGAGGGCACTGTCCAGGAACCTGTGTGAGTGCCCTAAGGGATGCTGTGTGCACGGACGGAAGTGCCAGGCCAAATGGTGGCACCAGGCAGCTGTGTCTGCAACAGGCTCACAGACCTGCAGACGGGGTACTGCACTGTCAGGCTTACTAGGCACGCTGTACAGTATGCCCGACTATGTGGTACATCATTTGCGGGTCTGTGAGCCCGATGCGGGTACACCTGCCCAGTGCCACTGTTTGCCCTGGCACTGCCATCTATGCACACAGTGCCCTTTAGGACATTCCCACAGGTCCCTGGTCAGTGCCCTCTGCTGGCCGCAGAGTACCTCCCCGAACAGGTCTGACTTTTGCTGCAAGGGCTGTTACACCAACACTTGGCTGGTATAAGCACAGCTGCAAGTTGCAGCCATGGCGGGGCTTTCAAACTCCCAATTTACGGGATGCTGCAGCCCCACCAGGCGCTAGCCCCCTTCAGCCATGGTGCACCAGTGCGGCCGTCACAAGGACAGCACAAGCCCGGTTGGCGCAGGTGGCCCTCCCCAGTGGTGCATAGTCCCTTTCAGAATCTGGACTGGTGCAAGGAGCCCTTTGTGCCATTTCTCCTTGCACCAGTCCTGACTTTTGAAAATTGAGCCTATAATCTCTAAAAAGTCTTGATGGATCATCTTTTCTGTTTTCCTGTTTGTAAACCAGAGATTCTAAACATAGAATTCTGTGTGTCTGTCTGTGTGAGTCACTGTGAAGACACTGTTAAAAGGGCCTATATTAACCTATAAACGTCTGTTAATGCCCCCTTTAAAGGGACTTTTTTACAGTACTGTGCCTGGTCACAAGAAACATTTACAGAATACACTACTGGAAAAAGAATCAAGTGCCTACCTGTGCGATTGCAATTTGAAGCTGACTGACTGTTGGGCTGAACACAGACACAGTAAAGGCAGGTGCTATCGGTATGGTCCTGTAAACCTGTGTCCTCATTGTCTAGTAATTGATTTGTATCTGAGCGGTTTGTGGTCATGAGCTCCGTTATGCTGATCTGTTGTCGCAGCCCCTGGAATGGACTTCTGGCAGTATCACTAACACCAGATGAAACACCTGAAAACCAAATATATGAAAATTTCAAAAAGTGTACCCAACACCACACAGCTAATTAAGGTATGAAAAGATGTCTGCATTCAATGTAAGTTCACATTCCAAGTTACTACACTATATTTAACTTGACTCCTGTAGAAGCATAATAAACGACAAATATGATACCATTTACTGGACTAACAATATTGTTTTGGGGACAAGACATTAAGCAGAGTTTACACAGCAACATAACTTGTTATTGATCTCTGCTCCAAAGTGGCTACCATCTCCCGAGCTAACGTTGGATCCCATTTACATGACCCCTTACTGCACCGACGCAAGTCGCACCAAAAAGGGGCTGTGAGTCTGGGGGGCAGGGAGGTGACTGCTTCTAAACAGGAGAGACAGCCTATTTAACTGGATGGGCAGCATTCGTGGAATGCATGCAGTATGTGCCCCACACTCTATACCTGGCCCAGGCCCTGGGATGTAGTTCTGTTCGCCACTTACTAAACTTAATTGGCTACTGCATGTGGAGTCGGGCCTCTATGGACAAAACAAAACAGGTCAGCTTACTGTGTTTCAACTAGGGAACTAGTTTAACCAGAATTATGCCCATAGCTTTCCCTAAGTGAAGGGTGAGCATAGTTGCCAACTAAATGCATGACTGTCAAAGTCAGATGAAGATAGACAGGGTGAAATGAATGCGTGGAAGCGATGAGAACAATGCTGCTAGTCCTCACAGCTGCTTGCACCGCTCACATTGCTGCACGTCCCCAACTTTGTTGAGACTGCTGGTGCAGATTAAGGAGCGTCCCCAACTTTGTTGAGACTGCTGGTGCGGATTAAGGAGCAACTTACCATGATCTAGTTTGTTTCCACATTGCCACACTTCCACCATAGCAACCCAAGTGCGCAGGTTGCTGCGGTGCAAATGTGGCAGTGTAAACACCCTTCATCAGGTCAATGGAAGTAGACCTGAATTACATGCCAGATACACAGGCTGGATATGGATTCAAATGAGAAATGATATAGTTTGTTTAAACATCAAAGCCCTACACAGCTGATTCAGATTTGTAAAAACAGAAATAGATACAAATTACGTACTCGCCATAATTCTCGATCTTCTAGGAATATCTTTGCCATTTATTTATGCCAATGGGTTCTGAGCCAGAGGGGCTAGGACCCTGCAGGAGCCAGAACTTTCAGGAGGGCTGGCGCGGAGGTAGGCTGCACACACGTGCGGCACCACGAGACTAGCTCGTGCTGCATGGCTTACCATGGCACCGTTCCTCAACTGCCTCAGTATCTTTTTTTTTTTTTTTTTAACCGAGGAGGTGCAGCGTAATCTAACACTAATGCACTTAACCCAAGGGCATAAGATAGCCCTTGTGACCCATCTACGAAGGGTCAACAACAAAGAACACGGCGTCTTCACAGCCCAAATCAAGAACAAGGGGTAAAGACCAATGAGCAGAAAGAGTGGGCCCAGGGGATGGAAGGTGGGTATGTGAATCAATGGGAAGATAATCCTAGAAGATCAAGAATTATGGTGAGTATGTAAGTTTTATATCTTCCAGCAATCAATCTACATCGCTGATTCACACCAGTGAGTTACTGTACCAAGCTCAGACAAAAATCCCCCGGGCAGGGTGGTAGGAGCCAGAGCTCACTCTGGACAGAAGTCCATTACGGATGGTCCTGCCAAAGGAGGCATGCTGCCTGCATGGGCATCTTAGGCATACTGCTTGGTGAAGGTGTGCCTGTGCTTCAGGTGGAAGCTCTACAAATGTCAGTGATAGGCACAGAGCAAACCTCTGCCAAGTATGTTGCAACCGCCTTGGTGGAGTGTGCATGTACCTGGCCTTCCAGCTTGACCTGTACCATAGAATAGCAGTGACGAAGACAACTAACAATCCATGCAGAAATGCATTTGACTGTAACAGGCTGAACCATCTTATTAGGGTCAAAGGAAACAAAAAGCTGCTAAGACTCTCAGAACTCCTTAGTTTTGTATGGGCTCGTGGTATGCTGAAACAACACACAAATAGACCTTAACTGTAGAGTATTGCAAGCCTACATCTGAGAGGTCCAACACATGCTCCAAAACCTTGTCTGCCGGGCACTGGAATGGGTCCCACATGGGTTTTGGAGCACTACGTGGAAACCGTTTCCATTTGGCTGTGTAGGTTTTCCTGGTGGAGGCCTTACAAGCAGCCAGAAGAATATCAGAGACCCTCTCAGAGAGTGTATACCTGTCTGCTTCTGTCTCTTCAGGAGCCAGGCCTGAAGGTGAAGGAACTGCAGACTGGGATGGATCAGGGACCTCTGCAGCAGTAGATCTACCCAGAGAGGAAGGGCTCTTGGATGACTGACTGACAGCCTGCTGAGTAAGGGAAACCATATCTGGTGAGGCCAAAATGGGGCGATCAGAATCATCCTGCCCTCATGTGCCTGCAGCTTGAGCAGTATCCTCTGAACTAGAGACAGGCAGAACTGTATACAGAAAAAGATTTGTCCACCTCAGCCTGAATGCATCCTGACAGAAAATTACATGTTCTGGATTTCTGGAGCAGAATCAAGGCAGTCTGGCATTGGGGACGCAAAAAGGTCCACACCTGGGGTTCCCCACTCGAACAGAGATTGCATGATGTCTGGCATCAATGACCGCTCTTGAGGATTGGTTTCTGTTCGGCTGAGCTCATCTGCAAGAGTGTTCTTAGCCCCTGGTAGAGATTAGATCAGAAAGAAGAGTTACGCAAGAACTTACTGTAACAGTAGGTCTTCGAGAACAGCTCTTGCAGCAGGTTACACCATTAGGACTGAAGCCAGCAGGCGCCAGGACCCCACAGAAATTTTCTAGCTAGCAGTATTCAGAGGACCCCTTGACGTTAGACATGCATGTGAGGCAGTCCCCCAGAATCCCCAGTTCTCCCGCTGGAGACTCCTGGCCTCTGGATGATATCAGAAAACAGGACTGAGGATCCGCCATCAAATGGCAATCAGAGTGGTGTTTGAAACACCTAATCCTAGGAGAAGGATATCAGAACAAGTCTACCTCCAGCAGGGATGGTGAGAGGGAAAGTACCTGCTGCAAGAGCTGTTCTCAAAGATCTACTGTTACGGTAAGTTCTTACGTAACTGTACTATCTTACTTCGAGAAACAGCTCTTGCAGCAGGTTACACCATTAGGACTAATTCCCAAGCAATACTGGAAATCCCTCACCAGTGGGAGGAGGAAAGGTAGAGATCACTAGTTGTGCCGAAGCCTAGGATAGGAGTCCCTGAAAGACTGCTAGACCAAAACCTGTTCTTCGTCTCGATGCAACGTCCAGGCTATAATGTCTGATAAAGGTGTGCACAGTGCTCCAAGTAGCTGCTGCTGCACAGATTGCCGAAGTGGACATGTTCTTCATGGCCGCAAAGGAGGTAGCCACCCCCCTTGTGGAATGACCCTTAACAGAGCCCGGTAAGAGTTTGTTACGCTTCTGGTAACAGAACGTGATACAATGTATAAGCCACCTGGACAGCGATTGTTTGGAAACGGGAGCTCCCATCATCCTGTGGACGAAGGAGACGAAAAGCTGGTCAGATTTTCTGTGGTGTTTGGTTCTGGTCAGGTAGTATCGAAGACACCTATGCACATCTAAAGTGTGCAACAGGGCCGCTCCTCTATTAGAATATTTAGGAAAGTACACTGGTAGATCTATGTCCTGATTAAGGGCGAAAGCTGAGACCACCTTAGGTAGGAACTTCAGATTTGTCTGTAGGGACACCCTGTCCTGGCGAAAAACCAAATAAGGTTCTTTGCACCTCAGTGCGTGAAGTTCAGAAATTCTTCTGGCCGAAGTAACGGCAACTAAAAATAACGTCTTCAATGTAAGGAGACGTAGCTCGCAATCCGCGGTTGGTTGAAAAGGTGGCAGCGTAAGCTACTCCAGAACAAAGGGTAAATCCCATGGAGGAATAGGATCCTTAATCGGAGGTCTAAGGTGGAAGACACCTCTCAGGAAGGTGCGTGCCATGTCCAACTGAGATATGGGACGTTGGCCTATAGGAGTGTGATAGGCTGAGATGGCACAAAGGTGCACTTTTATCGAGGAGTAGGCCAAGCCTGCCTGAAAGAGAGACAGGAGGTAGTCCAGGACCGACTTTTCTGGACAATCCATTGATGAAACCCCCTGTGCCTGAGCCCAGAGGCAAAATCTGCGCCATTTCATGGCGTATGTAGTGTGAGTGGCCAGTTTTCTAGCAGCCGCTAGAACATCTGCTACTTCTTGCGAGACCCCGTACCGCATGATGGCTATGTCTCTAGGAGCCAGGCGTGCAGGTTCAGAGATCAAGGTCGGGATGGACCAAAGAGCCTGCCTCCTGAGAAAATAAGGGAGAGCTGATTGGCAGAGGCACCGGAGGTTCCCGGGACAGCTGGTGTAGTAGAGGGAACTAAATCTGTCTGGGCCAAAACGGTGCAATAAGTATCAGCATCGCTTGCTCTCTGCAGAGTTTGAAGATGACCCTCTGGATCAACGGGAAAGGAGGAAAGGTGTAGAGGAATCTGCCCGTCCAGGAGAGGGACAACGCATCTTGCCAGAAAACACCAGGCTCTGGATCTAGTGAGCAGAAATTGGGCAGTTTTGCACTGTATGGGGACTCGAAGAGGTCTAACTCTGGTGTGCCCCATCTGTGAAACAGATCCTCTACTACCTCCTGGAGTAGTTCCCACTCGTGGACTCTAACCTGAGAGCGACTCAGGCTGTCTGCGATGACATTATCCACTCCTGGGACATGAACAGCAATGACGTTTGCGCCGTGTTATAGTACCCAATCCCACACACTTATGGCCTCCCTACAAAGTGGGTAGGAATGGGTGCCTCCTTGTTTGTTGAGGTAATACATCACTGCGGTATTGTCTGTTTGTAACAGGAGAGTACCCGGTGGGATCTCCGACTGGAAAGCCTGCAGGGCGTAAAGAACTGCTCTCATTTCCAGGATATTTATGTGGAGATGAGCTTCCTGGGCTGTCCATAAGCCCTGAGACCTGACACCGTCGAGGTGTGCTCCCCAACCGAACCCTGAGGCGTCTGTGGAGAACGTCACAATCGGAGACGGCGCGATGAAGGGGAACCCCGCTAATAGGTTCTTTGAATCTAGCCACCATTGCCAATCCCGGATTACGGCCTTCATGATCCGAATTGGAAGCTGCAAATGGTCTTGCTTCTGATCCCATTGGACCTGTAACATCCACTGGGTTACCTGCATGTGGAGATGGGCTAGTGGGATTGTTGCAATGGCCGCAGCCATATGTCCGAGCAGGCAAAGGATCAGTCTGGCTGAGACGGTCCTCTTTGCCAAAATGTCCCTGATGAGGGAACTGATGAGTTCCGCTCGGTCCTGAGGTAGAAAAGCTTTCCCTTGGACGGTGTTCAGAACTGCGCCTATGAACTGCAGATTCTGTGCCAGAACTGGGCGCGACTTCTCCTGATTTATAATGATGCCCAACGTCTCGAACAGAGACTGAGTACAATGAATGGCGGACATCAGGGCCTCCCGGGATGGCGCTATGAGAAGCCAGTCATCCAGGTAGGGGAACACTTAGTGGCTTTGTCTCCTCAGAGTCGCCGCTACGACTGCCATGTACTTCGTAAACACTCGAGGTGCCAATAACAGTCCGAAAGGGAGGGCTCGGAACTGATAATGGCGATCTAGAAATTCGAAGCACAAAATCTTCCTGTGCGCTCCAGCAATGGGTATGTGCAGGTAAGCACCCTGCATGTCCAAGGACGCTAGGAAGACACCCTGCTTGAGCATGGGTATCAGACCTGGAAGGGTCACCATACGGAAGCATTTGCAGAGGACCGAAGCGTTGAGATCGCTGAGATCCAGTATCGGACAGATGTCCCCTGTCCTTTTGGGAATCAGAAAGAAGTGGGAATAGTAACCTGCACCTCTCTGGTTCCACGGTACGTGCTCTATAGCTTCCTTTCCTAGAAGCACGAGCATCTCCTGCTGTATGAGTAGAGCATTCTGACCCGAATAACGGGAAAGCAGGGGAGGTCTTGATGGTGGGTGGTCGAGGAATTCGATAAAGTGACCTTTCTTGACCATCTGAAGTACCCACTGGTCGGCGGTAATCGACTACCACCCTGAAAGGTGGCGAGCGTTGCGACCCCGACCTTTTCTGCCCGTTGATCCAGAGGAGGGGCGGGGGCCGGGAAGGAGTCATGCTGTGGCAGCGTTGGTTCCCGCAGGCTGGGCCGGTTTGGCCTGGGGAAGATTTAGCCTGGGTTTTCTGATGGAAAGTGCTCCTATGTTGCTGGCTGGAACGTGGCTGCTGCCATTGCTGCCAGCCGTGAAAACGGTTCTGGTTCCTATGAAAGAAACCAGGCTTTGATCTGTACATGGCCTGTACGGATCTTACTGCCTTCCCGGCGTCCTGAAGCTTGGTGATGACTTTTTCTGAGTGTTCACCAAACAGGACTTCGCCGTTGTATGGGATGTCAAGAATGTTTTTCTGTACGTCTGGGGTAAAACCGGAGACACGGAGCCAGGAGTGTCTCTGGAGACAGACGCCCGAAGCTGCAGCTCTGGCAGACGAGTCCGAAGAATCGTATGCGGCTTGTAACACTTGGGTCCCCACATCAGACCCTGTGCGGATGAGGTTTAAGAGCTCTGCCTTCTGATCGCCATCCGGTAGCTTATCAACTAGGTCCTGACCCTGTTCCCACAAGGCATTCTGAAACTGAACCATATGAGACAGATAGTGCAGGGACCTGATGGAGCATGTATCAGTCGCATACATGTGCCTCCCCAGGGCATCCAACTGTTTGGATTCCTAGTCTGGTGGCTGTGTGCTCATATGCTGTGGTCGTTGGGACCGGTCATGAGAGGCCGTAATGACCAGGGAGTCAGCCAGAGGTTGTTGCGCCAAGCACTGGTCCTCTTTTGGGGCCTTGTACAGGCGGTCAGCTTTCTTCGGCACAGCGGGGGTGGAGTGTGGACACTTCCACGCAGCCCTGGTGACGTCCACGAAAGTGTCCACCAAGGGTGGCACTACCACAGGCTTAGGATCCTTTTGCCGAAGGTAATGAGCAAGGCGCTGTCTCCCGGGGTCGAGATCTTCCAAATCCCATCCCATGTTCTCCTGGATGTGCCTCATAATCTCAGAGAAAGAGGGATCATCCGGAGGTGACCTGGGCAGGTCTTGTGGGTCAGGTGATGGGATGCTGAGTGGAGAAGGAGACCTGGAGGTGTCAGAAGTATCCGGTCTAGAATCCTCCACTGGCGGAGTGTACCGTTGACGTCTGGATCACTTGGGGCTGGGAGACCCTGAGGGAGATCTTGAGGGAGGCCTTCTCCGTTCCTTGGATCTTCCCCTAGGAGGTGGAGTGCGCTCCTTGGGGGTTGGTGGTCGTCCTGCTGGCCCCTGTGGTGGAGGATGGGGAGTAGGAGGTGAAGGAGGAGGTTTCACTAGGATCACTTCTTTCCTTATTGTGCCCCACCAGAAAGTGAAGAGATCTTTGACCTCTTGGATGTTCATGCCCGACGACGGACCTGGCGCCGGTGGTCTGTTGCCGGGGTTGGGCGTTGGGTCCGAAGGCATCTCCGGGATTGGCGAAGGCTCCTGTGGAAGGCCGGTGTCCTCGTTGTCGCCTGCCTGGTCCTCAGGCAACGTCAGGTCCTCCTCCGTGGAGTCCCGGAGGCCGGTGTCCACCAGTGATAGGAGGGGTGCATTCTTCAGCTCCGGTGAACATGTCACCAATGTCGGGCGCTTGGCAGACGTCTTCGGCTCTGGTGAATGTCTGACCGAAGTCTGGTGTTTGGCCGATGTCTTCGGTTCCAGCGAACGTCTGGCAGACTTTGGGTGTTTGGCTGACGTCGGGTGCTTGACCGATGTTGGGTCCGTCGTCCACTTCAGGGACGTCAGGTCTTTAGTCTTCCTAGGTGGGGGATCCGGACCCCTGGGAGACCGATCTGGAGTCAGGGTCCCAGCGTCGGTCTGATGAGGAAGACTTGGTCTGGTGACGGTTGAAGGACTTCAATGAGGCCCGGGAGGGAGAGGAGGAAGCCGAAGGCCTAGAGGATGCAGAGAAGCTGAAGAGCCACCTGAAGCCTTAACCTTGACTGGAGGGGGCTGAGAGCGAGCCCTGGAGGGAGAGCGGTCTGAGCGCGTGGAGTCTGAGCTGGTGCGCAAGTCCGAAGCCCGGTTAGGGGATCTGGACTTCTCCCGGTGCTTGTCCCGGTGTTTGTGGGCTTTTGAGGTAGCTTCACCTCTGGATGAAGGTTCCTTATCCATTCTGTGCAGTTTCTCTTCCGAGAGGAACCCCTTAAGTGCCTTCTGGCGGCGGATCCTGGTACGACTGTTAAACCCCTGACAGAAGGAGCAAGCCTTGGTGACGTGGTCCGGGCCTAAGCACCGCAGGCAGGATGAATGAGGATCCTTAAAGGGGATCTGTTAGCTGCAGGCACACTTGGAAGGATGTCCTTCTGAAGAAGGAGTTGGAGATGCCGATATTTAGTGTTGGTAGAACTGTTTTATGAAAGTTCTTAGTCGTCGTGCTCTAGAAGGGGACCGTGAGACCGATGCTGGCGAGTCAACGGCGGGAAAAGAACTGAGGATTCTGGGGGTCCACCCCCTTTTATACAATGCCTGATGTCGGGGCCGGGACCGATGTCAGGGGCAGTCCCAGCTGAATACTGCTAGCTAGAAAATTTCCGTATGGTCCTGGCGCCTGCTGGCTTCAGTACCTAATGGTATAATCTGCTGCAAGAGCTGTTTCTTGAAGTAAGATCATTAGATCTTCAAGGGAATATCTCATCAGGTCACACTTACAGAACTAGCGCTGTAGGTGCCAGGATCACACAGAAGCTTTTTCTGTGGCTGTCTACTAGGGGACGCCCACTACGACGTTGCCCTGCTATATATACGTTGGCGGCTCCGCTCCCTCCTCAGTTCTTTCCCAGACTGGGACCAAACAAGCTAAGCCTCCCAGTAGGGAAACAAGAAGAGAGAAAAGATTCCCATCTGCAAAAAGGGCTGGAGAAACTGGACAGCCAGTCCAGAGACAGAAGGGAGACGGATGGTGGGACAGCATGACCTGATGACAGAGAATCTACTGTTATGATAAGTTCTTACATAACTGTTCTATCTTCTTCAGGGACATCTCTTTCATCGGGTCACATCTATGGAACGAGTCCCAAGAGGTTCAGATATCCAGACAGTCTGGGTGGCAGGAGACCAAAAGCCTAAGAAAGAAAGCATTGTAGAACAGCTAGGACAAATCTCGCCTGCCTTCTAGAGGCAATGTCCAGACTAATGCTCTGTGAAAGCGTGGACAGTACTCTAACTGGCAGCAGTATAGATTTCTGCGGCTGACACATTCCTGAAACAGGCAACCGACATGTCCATTCTTCTGGTTGAGTGGCCATGAACAACTCCAGGAAGCTCCTTACTATACTTCCTGTAACAGAAAGTAATACAGTTGGCCAACCATTTGGACAGGCACTGTTTAGAAACTGGAATGCCGTCTTTCCAGGGGCAAAAGAAACAAACAACTGGGAGGACTTCCTGCAGTCCTTCACGCCGTGTGTATAGTACTTGAGAATTCTATGCACATCCAAAGTATGGAGCAATGCTTCCCCTGGATTGGCATGCTCCGCATAATAAACAAGCATGTGAACAGATTGATTTAAAGTAAACTCAGAAACCACTTTGGGAAGAAACTTAGGGTTGGTATGCAAAGATGCCATCTTTGTGGAAAATCAAATAAGGCTTCTCATGCAGGAGTGCCAGTAGCTCTGAAATCCTTTGAGCAGAAGAAACAGCAACTAAAAATAACGCTGTCCACAACAGAAAGTGTAGCTCACAAGACATGGCTGGCTCAAAAGGAGGCAGTGTCCAGTTCTCTAGTACAAAATTCAGGTCCCAAGCTGAGACTGGTTTTGAATAGGAGGCTTCTGATGAAGAATGCCTCGCAGAAAGGTACAGATAACCTCCAGCTGGGCCAAGGTGCACCCTTCAATGGGCTCATGGAAGGCCGAAATGGCAGGCAGAGAGGTGCACCTTAACAAAGGAGTATTGGTGACCCGCCTCTGACAGGAACAGAAGGTACCCCAGAACCTAGTTGACTGGTCACGAAAAAGGGTCCAGATGACAGGAAGTAGCCCAGACAGCAATTTCCATTTAATTGAGTAAGTGGCTCTGGTGGATGGTTTCCTAGCTGCCACCAGAACATCTGCCACCTTTGTTTAGGAGACGCCAAACTGGGCAATGGTTATGTATTCAGGAGCAATGCATGCAACGGAGGGACTTGAGGTCTGGATGGACCAGGGTTCCCTGTGCCTGTGTCAACAGATCCCAGCAAAGGGGCAAGGGAAAGTACAGTTATGTAAGAAATGAAAATTACGTACCTACCGTAATTCTTGATCTTCTTGGACGAGTCTCCACCACTCATTCACACTAATGGGATCTGCGCCGGAGGCACTAGGACCCATCGGGAGCAAACTTTTTTGCTGGAGGGTCGGCGCCGGAGATGGCACCACGAGGCACGGCACCACGAGCCTCAGCTTGCGCTGTAATGACTACCTCGGCATCGACCCTCCAACCGCCTCAGTACCTTTTTTACCAAGGAGGTGCAGCGTAACTAACCTAGAAGAGTAGCTTTAACTCTAAAAACGCGACATAAGATAGTCCGGACGACCCTGATAAGAAGGGTCAACAAAGAAGTCTTCACAGCCTAAAGATTTGAGGGTGAAGACCAACAACAAGAGTGAGCTCGGGGACGGAGGGTGGGCATATGAATGAGTGGTGGAGACTCAGTCAGAAGATCAAGAATTACAGTGAGTGCAGTAATTTTCATATCTTCCTGGACATAAGTCTCCACCCACTCATTCACACTATTGGGAGAGTACAGAGCTAATAATCCCCGAGAGGGCGCAGGAGAGACCAAGAGCTCACGCTTCTAAGACAGAAGTCCATTAAGGATGGCTCTGCTAGGAAGAATGTCACCTGGCATGGACATCTAGTGCATAATGTTTAACAAAAGTATGCACTGAGCTCCAGGTGACCTGCTGCAAATATCTGCAATGGGCACGCTATGCATTTCCGCTAGGGATGCCGCGACACCGCTCTAGTAGAGTGAGCGTAAACCCTGCCTCCAACTTAACTCTGTGCCATGGAATAGCAGGGCGAAGGCATGCCACTAGCCATGCTGAGATGCATCTGATAGCGACAGGTTGACCCAGCCGGTCTCGCTGAAGGAAACGAATAGTGCTGGCTTTATGAAAGTCCTTGGTTCTATCCAGATAGAAACGTAGGCCTCTTAACGTCCAAAGAATGAAGAGAACGTCCTTCATTTTGAAGTTCGCAAGCAAGAGGGAAGGACCAAGGTTGGTGTAGATGAAATTCTGACACAACCTTAGGAAGAAATTTAGGATGAGTACGAAGAACTACTTTGTCCCTATGGAACACAGTATACTGAGGGTCCGTGACCAGGGCATGCATCTCAGAGACCCTACGGCTGAGGTAATGGCCACTAGGAAGGCAGTCTTCCAAGTGAGAAATTTTAGCTCACAGGTAGCCAGAGGTTCAAAAGGTTTCCAGTGAGCATATCTAGCACAAGACTGATGTCCCAGGCTGCAACTGGACGCCTTGTAGGAGGTCTGGTATGCAGAATTCCTTTAAGAAACCTCTTAACCACAGGTAACTGAGCCAGTGACAAGGAAAGTACTGGCTCATGATAAGTTGAAATGTCAGAAAGGTGAACTTTTGACTGTAGAGTACTGTAGGCCTGAATTTGAGAGGTCTAAGAGGTACTCCATAACTTTATCTGGTGGGCAGGAAAAAGGATTCAAAGAGGACTTTGCACACCAGAGCGAGAAACGCTTCCATTTGGCTGTGTAAGTTTTCCTAGTGGCTGGTTTCCGTGCAGCCAGAAGAATATCAAACTCTTCGAGGCACATTGAACTGGTTTACTTCTACCTCTTCAGGAGCCAAGCGTGAAGGTGAAGCGATCTTAGGTTGGGGTGGACCACAGGCCCCTGAGTCAAAAGGTTCATCTGTAGGGGAAGTGGTCTCGGAGGAACTGCCAACATATTGTTGAGAAGTGGAAACCACAGCTGTCGAGGCCAGAAGGGAGCAATGAAGATCATTTTGTCCCCCTGGGATTCAAACTTGAGGAGTACCCTCTGAATTAGAGGAAGAGGTGGAAAGGCGTAAAGAAAGCGTTTAGTCCACCGCAGCCTGAACGCATCCTGACAGAAAATGCCAGGCCCTGGATTTCTGGAGCAGAAGAGAGGCAGTTTTGCGTTGAGTGGGGATGCAAAAAGGTCCAGGTCTGGAGTTCCCCACTCTTTGAATAGTGACTGAACTATGGTTGAGTCGAGAGACCACTCATGAGGGTCTGTCTCTGTTCTGCTGAGACAGTCTGCCAGTTCATTCTGAATACCTGGCAGGTAGACCGCTTGAATTAGAGCCTCGTGCTCCAAGCACCATTCCCATACCCTCATTGCTTCCCTGCATAAGGGGTAAGAATGAGCACCGCCCTGCTTGTTGATGTAATACATCACTGCTTTGTTGTCCATTTGAAGGAGAATGTTCTTGTGACACAGAATGTCCTTCAAAGCTCGGACCAGATAAAGGACGGCTCTCATTTCAGGACGCTGAGTGGAGCTGGGACTCAACCTGAGTCCAAGCACCTTGAGTGGAGAGCCTGACAGTGAGCTCCCACCCCATTAGGGATGCGTCCTGGTATTGGAGATCTGATGGTCCAGAGGAGCAAAGGGATACCCCTCCAGGAGATTGCTCTCTTGAGACCACCAGGTGAGTGACCTCTTTAAAGGTTCTGTTACCTTGATGAGATAGGACTGCGGGTGAGTAGTTGGGGACCACTGAGTACTGAGCATCCATTGAGTGGTTCTCATGTGCAGATGTGCTAGGGGAACAGTGAACACTGAGGAAGCCATGAGGCCTAGCATCCATTGCATCGAGAGAGAAGTAACTGAGGTGTTCTCCCCGATGTGACGGGCCATTTGAAGGATATCGTTCCTTCTGTCTTCTGGAAGAAAAGCCTTCGCACAGGAAGTGTCCAGAAGAGTCCCTATAAAGATGAGCCTCTGGGAGGGCTGCAGTTACGATTTCTTGAGGTTCAGCAGAACTCCCATGGATGTAAGGAGGCGAGAAGCCGTCTCTACGGTGTCCAGAGTCCCTTGCCTGGAAGGGCTTGCTAGAAGCCAATCGTCCAGATAAGGGAACACCTGTATCCCGACCCTTCTGAGGTGCGCTGTGAGAACTGCACAACACTTTGTAAAAACCTGCGGCGCCGAGGATAGCCCAAAGGGCAGGACTCTGAACTGATAATGCTGTCCCAGAGCCACAAACCTCAGGAATTTGTGATGACTCGGGTGAATAGGAATGTGCCGGTAAGCATCCTGCTTGTCTAGGGAAGCTAGCCAGTCATGTTGATGAAGCAAAGCTAACAGGGTTCCCAGAGAAATCATTTTGAATTTCTCCTTGGGGAGAAATTTGTTTAGCTTTCTGAGATCCAGAATGGGGCGCATACCCCCAGACTTCTTTGGAACCAGAAAGTAATGGGAGTAGAAACCCGTGTTCCGTTGATGCAGTGGCACCACTTCTACTGCCCTGTTGTTCAGAAGGCCCTGAATCTCAGCGGCGAGAAGGTCTGACTGAAGGGTCGACAGCCTGGGCTGCCGTTTGGGAGGATGATCTGGGGGTCTCCAGAAGATTGAGTGAATACCCCTCGCATTATCCGAGGACCCATTTATCTGAGGTTATGGACTTCCACTGGTTGTAGAAGTGCATCAGACGACCTCCCACCGGAGAGGAAAACTCCATCTCGGGCAGCTGAGATTGGGACTTGGGCCAGACATTCATGCAAGGCGCTGCGCTGTAGCCCTGTGCTTTCTGTTGTGTCTTCTTTGAGGTTGGGCAGGTTGGTTTTATGGAACCGCTTCTGCCCTCGAAGGACTGACGATTATGAAACTGACGCTTATTGACATGCCTCGAGAGGGGCAGGAGTGGGTCAAGCCAACTTAATGCTGACCTAGTCTTTGAGTAGTTCTTGAGCTTGCGCCACCTGAGGACCAAAAGATACGCACCATCAACGGGCAATGCCATTACCTGCTGCCGCGCCATTCGTGAAACCCGGCGCGAGCCAGGAATGACGTCGGTGCAATACCAGCAGCCGCTGAACGGAAGCAGTGTCGAAAGCATCCATGGCTGCTTTAACCTGCTGGTTGTTAGATTCGATATCTCTGGTAATCGCTTGAAGAAGCTCCGCTTTACATCCGACCGGAAGAGCTTCAACCATCTCCTTGATAGAGTGCCACAGGATATACTCATACTGTGAGAAATAGCCCTGGTAGCTGGCAATACGTATACTTAGAGTAGAAGCAGCAAAGACTCTCTTACCTAAGGTGTCTATCTTACAAGGTTCTTTGTTAATAGGTCGAGCTGTAGTAGCTTGGGGCAGGACGACTTTATCATTCTCTGCCAGGACTACAATAGGATCCGCAAAGGCTTGAGATGCCAAAATGGGACGATCCTTGGGGGCTGAATATTTCCTATCTATGGATTTAGCCACCGAAGGGGTGAGAGCAGGATTATTCCATACCATTTGAGACAGCGCCTCAAGGAAGGCTGAACCGAGGAGTCAAACTGAGGGATCTCCGGAACATGAAGATATTAGAGTCTAACAATTTCCAAGGATCGGCGTCTGTAGTCTGGAGAGAAAGAGTGAACTCAGATTTTTAGCAGAGACTTAAATGACAGGTCCCCACCACAGGCTCTGCAGCAGAGATAGATCCTGCTTCGCCCACTTCATCACCCAACCGAAGGTCTGGATCAGGCTCAATGTCATCTCCTGACAGTCCAGGAGGGACTGTATGGACAGGAAAGGAATGAAAATCAGAAGAGAGGGAAGAAGGAAACAAGTGAAAAGAGGAGTCCTGAAAAGCAGAGGGAGCCCCGAGAGCCCCCAGCGCCGAGGAGGCGCACGGCACCGAGAACGACGGCGAGGGACCACGCGGCACCGAAAATGACGCTGAGGGACCACGCGGCACCAAAAATGGTGCCGAGAACCCGCACGATGCCGAGAAGCCACACGGCGCCGAGGATGACGCCAAGCGCACCACCGGCGCCAAAGACGGCGCCGAGGACGCCGAAAACACCCCCAGACCCCGAAAAACAGGTTTTGAAGGAAGAAGAGCAGGAGATAAAGGCATCGGTGTGGCCCCCTGCGCCACAGCCATGTGAGGGGGGAGGAACACCTAAGCGCGGAGTCGACGGCACTGAAGAAGGTACCACGCGACCAGGAAAGTCCAACCGCCCTACCTGGTCTCTCAATGAGCCCGAAAGCCCACAAGTGACCAAGCCAGGTAACTGAACTAACCTTCGAGCCCATTGCTCCATAAGAGTGGCCCACTGATGAAACTGCTCATCTGAAGACCTACCTGCGGGTGGAGTAGGACTTCGATGTCGAAGCCGCTGGCTACCAGAAGCAGAGGTTGGCGACCCCGAAGGAGGAGACCGGCAACTAGCCCCGATAACCGAACGCCCACGCGCAGACATATCAGAGGGCGACTCGAAGATGCCTTCGCTTTTTGACCTGTGTCAAGAAGAGCTCGAGGTCGAACGGTGCCGAGAATGCGACCGCTTATTTTATGCTTCAGCTGGGACCGCCCATCCCCCGGCATTGACTGACTGTTGTCAGACTCCCTCCAGAGAAGGCGCGGACCGGACCCAGCCTGACTGACTGAACAGTTTCATACGAAGTCTCCTACCGCCACCTGACCTGCTCATGGTCGCTCCGTCAAAGTAGGCTGAGACTTTTTTATTTTTAAAATAAGACTAAGCGATACTGTATCGAGATAATATTACAAAATAACAAACTGAAAACTATGCTGCTAGTTGAAGTTTGACTCCCGGCGAGCGGCGTCGTCGTCACGCGCGCCTCACGAAGGGAAAAAGGGACTGACGGTGTGTTGGAGGGTCGACGCCGAGAAAGTCCATTACAGCGCAACTGAGGCTCAGGTGCCGTGCCTCGTGGTGCCATCTCCGGCGCCGACCCTCCAGCAAAAAAGTTTGCTCCCGATGGGTCCTAGTGCCTCCGACGCAGATCCCAATAGTGTGAATGAGTGGTGGAGACTTATGTCCAGGAAGATCTTACTGTAATAGCAGATCTGCGAGGGAATCTCTTTCAGCAGGTTGCACCTATGGAACTTAGCAGTCAGGTGCTAGGCTCCCACAGATGCCTTTTTTGTAGCAGTCTCCTAGGGACCGACCATGCTGACGTTGGTGTACCGTCACATACCATATAAAGGTGTAGGCGGTCCTGCTCACACCTCAGTTTGTTCCCACCGGAGAATGACCCACCTTGGGGGAAAACCAGGAGAGAGAAAGGGTGCATAGGCCTGTATAAAGTAGGAGCACCAAAGAAAAAAGTAACCAATCTGGAACAGAATGAACCCCAAAGGGGAAAGGTGGGAGGGATGACATGACTTGCTGAAAGAGATTCCCTCGAAGATCTACTGTTATGGTAAGTTCTTACGTAACTGTACTATCTTCATCAGGGATATCTCTTTCAGCAGATCACACCTATGGAACGAGTCCCAAGCAGTTCTGACACAGAGATAGTCTAGGTGGCTGGAGGCTATAGGCCTAAGACAAGGGCCATGAACCACGGCCAGGCCAAAGCCTGCCCGTCTTCTACAGCAGTGACATCAGAAAGGACCAAAAGGGAGGCAGGATAAAAAGAACTCATGAGAGGAGACCCTGAAGCACAGCTGGCCAAAACCTGCCCGCCTTCGAGAGGCAATGTCCAAACTGTACTGTTTGGTAAAAGTGTGGACACAACTCCAACTGACAGCAGCACAAATGTCAGCAGCAGGCAGATTCCTAAAGCAAGCAACTGAAGCAGCCATGCTCCTGGTGGACTGGCCCTGGACATCCCCAGGAAGTTCCTTACCGTACTTCCTACAACAAAAAGTAATACAGTTGGACAACCGTTAAAGCTGAGGAAAGTACAGTTACTTAGGAACTTACCGTAACAGCAGATCTTAGAGAGAGGTTCCTTCAGTAGGTCATTACATATAGGACTGGCGCCACCTGGTATCGGGCCGCAAGGCAGACTTTTCTAGCAATCCCTGACAGGGGACCGCCCACCCGATGCCATGTGACCGACGTCAGTGTGGCCGTATATAGTGGGCGGTCCCCAAGCCCGCCCTCCAGTTCTCCTGCCGGAGCCAGGAAGAGGCCTGACAGCAGGTGCAAACAGGATCTGGAGTCCCTCTGTAAGAAATAAAATGAGGGGAAGGAGCGAGGGGAAAAAGATGACCTACTGAAGGAACCTCTCTCGAAGATCTACTGTTACGGTAAGTTTCTACGTAACTGTACTATCTTACTTCAAGAGGGTTTCTACAGTAGGTCATTACATATAGGACTGAGTCCGAAGCAGTCCCTCCAAAGAGAGACCGGGAGAAACAAGGGAGGAGGAGGAGAAAATAACTCCAACAGAAACTGGAAACAAGAATGGACCCAGCCTAGGACAGAAGGCCCTGCAAGACAGCTAGGCGGAAGCCTGCCCTCCACCTAGAAGCAATGTCCAGACTGTAGTGTTTAGTAAAGGCGTGGACAGAACTCCAAGTGGCTGCAGCGCAGATATCAGCCATAGAGACATTCCACAAAAAAGCAGCGGAAGCAGCCATGTCCCTAGTAGAATGACCTCTGATGGGACCCGGCAGAGGTTTTTCATAATTTTGGTAACAATACCGCATACAGTTGCCTAACCATTTGGAAAGGCACTGCTTCCAAACTGCTTTGCCCTTCGACTTGGGAGCAAAGGAAACAAAAAGCTGATCGCAGCTATGGAAATCCTTGGTTCAGTGAGTGTAGCGCCGAAGGATCCTATGGACGTCCATGGTGTACAGGAGTGCCTCACCTCTGTTTGAAGGGGATGGAAAATAAACTGGAAGCACTACTGATTGGTTCAGTGTGGCTTCCGACACCACCCTGGTTAAAAACTTAGGATTTGTCCTAAGGACCGCCCGATCCTTGTGGAAAATAAGATAAGGTTCTTTACAAACCAGAGCGTGAAGCTCCGAAATCCTTCGAGCTGACGTAATGGCAACTAGAAATAACGTCTTCCAGGAAAGGAAGCGCAAATCACAGCTCATATCCAGTTCAAATGGGGGGAAAATGAGCTTCTCCAACACAAAGTTCAAATCCCAAGTTGGGGTTGGGCTGCGGATGGTGGGGTTTCAGATGGAGGATCCCTTTCGAAAAGGTTTTTGAGACCTCCAACTGAGCCACAGGTTTACCATCCACCAGCTCGTGGTACGGCGAAATTGCCGAAAAGGTGGACCTTCAGGAAAGAATATGACAGACCTGAGTCTGACAGATAAAGGAGGTATTCCATGACTTGTGGGGCAGAACAAGAAAAGGGGTTCCACTTCTTGGAAGTCACCTAGATGGAAAAACTTTTCCACTTCATGGCATGAGTGGAACGAGTAGAGGGTTTTCTAGCCTCTAAAAGAACCTGAGCTACTAGAGAGGAGGCCCCGAAGCAAGAAATTGCTATGTCTGCAGGAGCCATGCGTGAAGATGCAGAGTCCTGAGCCCCAGATGGACAAGGCGACCCTGATCCTGAGTCAAGAGGTTGTGAGTCACTGGAAGTGGAACCGGTGGTTTCCTCATTAGCTGTTGTAGCAGCGAGAACCAAATTTGTCTCGGCCAGAGAGGGGCAATGAGGATCATCCTCGTCTTCTCTGCTTGAAGTTTGAGAAGGACCCGCTGGAGAATGGGAAATGGAGGGAAGGCGTACAAAAATTTCCCTGTCCAGGAGAAAGACAGCACGTCATGCCAGAAAGCACCATGCCCTGGAACGAGCGAGCAAAAACTGGGATGTTTTGCGTAGTATTGGGAGGCAAAAAGGTTGCTTTCCGGATGCCCCCATCTTAGGAAGAGAGATTCTGCCACTTCCTGATTAAATTCCCATTTGTGAGTTAGGGTCCGACACCTGCCGAGACTGTCTGCCAGGACATTTTGAATGCCTGGAACATACACAGCCACTATGGCCAGATCGTGCTGGACCCTCCAGTTCCACACCCGCATCGCCTCCCTGAATAGGGGGTATGAGCGAGTTCCTCCCTGTTTGTTGAGGTACCAAACTACCAACATATTGTCCGTTTAGACCAGCAGTAATCCCTTGGGAAGTAGGGCCTGGAAGGCATACAAGACCACCCTCATCTCCAGAACGCTGATGTGTAATGATGCTTCCAAGCTGGACCACAGTCCTTGAGCTTGGTGCTCCCCTAGATGTGCCCCCCCCTCCATGTTCAATGCATCTGTAGTTAGGGATGCCAAGGGAGCTGGACTCCTGAAAGGGAGACCTAAGGAAAGGTTGCAGGGGTGTCTCCACCAAAGCCATTCTTTCTGAACTACGGAGGACACCAGTACCGGATGATCCAGGTTGCCAAGGAGTTGATCCCACTGCACCCGCAAAGACCACTGAGTAACTCTCATGTGAAGCCTCGCCAATGGAACAGTAGTGATGGAGGCTGCCATCAGGCCAAGAAGGCGGAGGATCTCAAGGGGCCGGGATGGTCCTGGACGAAGCCACCCGTGAAGCTTGACGGATCAGGGTCATCACCCTGTCTGGAGGAAGGAAGGCTCTGCATTGGACCATATCCAAAACCGCCCCAATGAATTGTAGTCTCTGGGACGGGGTCATGGATGACTTGGGAATGCTGACTATGATCCCCAGTCTGCCAAAGAGGTCCAGGGTAAAGGAGAGAGCCTCCAGTAATGAGTCCCTGGATGGAGCTGAAATCAGCCAATCATCCAGGTAAGGGAAAACTGCAATACCCTGGTGGTGTAAAGAGGCCGCCACCACTGTCAGGCACTTGGTAAACACCAGAGATGCTGAGGACAGACCAAAGGGGAGAGCCCGAAACTGGAAATGCTCCCCTTGGAATTGGAACTGCAGGGAACAGTGGTGGGTGGGGAAGATCGGGATGTGCAGGTAAGCATCCTGCATGTCCAGAGCGCACAACCAATGATTCTCCAGAAGGAGTGGAAGAAGATTCTGGAATGTCAGCATCCAGAACGTTTTGTACTCGACGAACTGATTGAGGCTGCTCAAGTCAAGAACGGGCCTGAAGTCTCCGGTCTTTTTTGGAACCAGGAAAAAATGGGAGTAAAACCCCCTGCCCCTTTGCCGGAGGGAAACAAGCTCTACTGCTTCCTTGAGCAAGAGGCATTGAACTTCTTCTTGAACGAGAAGAGCCTGATCCCTAGAGTAAGATGACCTTTTTTGGCAGAGATTCTGGAGGAATTTCCAGAAACTCTATAGTGTGTCTGACGGACACCAGTTGCAGGACCCATGTGTCAGAGATTATCGCCTTCCATTCCTACGCATGGTGGGTGAACCTCCCCCTCACCTGCTCCTCGTCATGAGACTGAGGAGTTAGTGGGGACAGGGAATCAGGAAGTGGCAGGACATTCAAGGGGGAGGACCTACTGCACGTCTCTGGTTTTTGGAGGTCGAAGGAGTGGTGGAACCCGTGGCCTTGCATTTGCCTTGGCGTCCAGCCGGGGCCTGCTTCCTCTGCCTCCAGGTCCTTTTCCGAAAAGGCTGTTGCTGCTGTTAAGTACCCAATCAGTACATGGACCTCACTGATCTGAGGGCGAGGTCTCTGTCCTGAAGACCAGTAATAATATCTTTGGTGTCCCCACCAAAAAGTACCGAGCCCCGGAAGGGGGCATCCTGAATTGCCAACTCTACTTCGTTGGTGAGGCCAGAAATGCGAAGCCAGGAATGCCATCTTAAGGCGACAACAGTTGCCGAGGTGCAAGCTACAGAGCTGACAGAGCCATATGTAGCCTGCAAAGGCATGCCTACAGGAGAAGCGGGAGAGGCGAAGATCCTTGGCAAGCTCCTCTTTGAGGCTTGAGGGTTCCATTGACAGGACTTGGGCCTCTAACATGGCTAAGGTAGCCTTTTGGTGTGACACCATGTGGGCCACACAGTTGAGAGATCTGAGCGCACGTGTGGCCGAAGCATAAACTTTTCTGCCGAACTGGTCCATCTGCCTCGACTCTTTGTCTGGAGGAGAGGTGCTCACGTGCTTGGGTGCAGCAGAGCGATCATAAGCAGCTGAAATGACAACAGAGTCTGCCTTGGGATGCGTCTTAAGAAAAGGAGCTTCCATTGGCACCTGGTATATCCTCTCCGCCCTCTTGGGGACAGCCAGGAGAGAATGAGGCATCTGCCAGACCACAGAGGTGAGGTCCTAGTGAGGTGCGATCCAGGGAGGAATGGGGACTGGAGACAGAGACTAAGTCCAAATGCTCGGCTAGTCTCTTGTCTCATGGGGTCTTGTTCCTCTGAGTCCCAGTAGAAGAAATCTTTCATGGACCTCAGAAGATCTGAGAAGGCAGGGTCCTCTGGGGGGACTTTGGGGAAACCTTGCCTTTCAGACCCTCGGGTTCCTCCAAGGCATCCTCCGTCGACTCGTCAGCATCCTCGTCATCATCATCGTCAGCCCCCTCACCAGGAAGATTACGAATGTCCGGAAGGGTGATGTCCTAATGTGCCATCCCCGAGACATGTACCACTGACGGAGAACAGCTCCTCGTGGACACGAACCTTGGAAAGCACGGAAGTGTGAGTCTTGTCTCCAGGTCTGACACAAACTCTGAGCGCGCCCTCTGCCACCAAGACTGGATTAAGGTCTTGAAATCTGGCATAGTTGGAGGAGGTTGAGCCTGAGGGGGAGGTGAAGGAGGAGGCATTACCGGTGGGGGTGGGTAATGATACCCCGGGTAACCCTCAAAATGGTGGTGGGGTTGTAACCAGGGTAGTACTGTCCGAAGGAACTCCACTTAGAAGGAGGACCAGCTGGGAAATGGTCCCCAGGGTACTCAAAGAAAAAATTACTCACCTTAGTAATTATGTTTTTTCTAGTGGAGTCTTGCTGTATTCTGACAAATGCAGTTAGGTCCTGCCTTTCAACTGCCCCGGAGAACATAGGGTTAACTTTTCTATGCATGGCATAGAATGTTCATCTCGAGCTCGGCTGAAGCCTCTGCCTGTTGTTATTCAAACTGCAACCGTCAGATCTTTACGAGCAAAAACTCACTACGTGTTCTGTGTGGAAACTAAAATTTTTAACTAGCCAACTGGCAGAAATATAATGTTTTTGGTTCTCAAAGGAAGACTCAAGTCAGGAAACCCAAAACCAAAAACCAATCAAATGAACATTCCACCCAAAGAAAAAAGAGGGTGTAAAAAAGGGGGGGGGGCACCTCTAGGGTGCCAACACTGCACCTGCCCACCCACATCCCAAAAATCTTCAAACAACATGAAGTCTTGCTGTATTCTGACAAATGCAGACTACCAAGCAGTACATCTATGGAGGAGGGACAGAACCTACTTTGGAAACAGGCTCTGAAGTACTGCTCTGCCAAACCGAGCATCACTCCTAGCCTGGATATCCAGAGTAATGCTTGGTAAAAGTATGGACTGTTTTCCAGGTGGCTGCTTGACAAATTTCTGAGAGAGGGATATCCCTGGCAGCAGCCAGGGAAGCAGCTATACCTCTTGTGGAATGAGCCCTCAGGCCTGAGGGTGGAATTCTTTTTTTTTTCCTCAACTCATTTTTATTCAAGAATTTGGAATACATACCATAAAATAAAAAATATGAGACAGACATAGACATAATTTGATATCTGGATTACATATGCACAATTATAGTTTTCTGGATCTCTCATACATACTTTTTTCCTTTCTTATTCTTTTCCTTTTGTTTTTTAATACAATAATCCATTATCTAGAGTCAGGTATCAGTTACTATCCGGCATCTACACTTAAGTGTAATTGATCCTTCAATACTTATATATAGTGCAATAAGGAATAGTTGTTGAGCTCATTACAAACTCCATTTTCTAACCTAACCTCTTTTCAACGATTAATTTGGAAAAAAAAAAAAAAAAGGGGACAAAAATAAAAAACCGCAACAGTAAAACAAGAAACTATTCTACCCAGATTGAAGAGAGGGGACAGACAGAAAAACTAACAGTAGGGGACCATTCACACAGGCAAGTTTTATTCATTATTTGAATCCCCCTTTTTTCTTCTTTTCCCCTTTTTTATAAATTTATTTGTAAGGGGTGTTTTCCTTGGGCTGTGAGTGATTTAGAGATGAGGGTGGAGACTGAGTGGGGGGATCTTATTAGGCACAAGGGATGGAGGGGGAGGCATCCAGTTCTGCCCTGCTCGTTCCCCTTTTCTTTAGTTTACCCTGTTTTCTCCCTCCCGGGGATCTTCCGCTACAAGACTGGGGCCTGAATTCCGAAGAAGCCAGGGATACCATACTTCCCTGAATGTCTCTTCTCGGAGACTCAGCCTCGCTGTAAGGCGTTCCATCTCACAAATAGAGTCCACTTTGCCACACCATTCTGCTACTGTGGGTGGGTCCTTTTTGAACCAGTGGGGTGTGAGACATTTAAGAGCTGCTACCATAAAGACCTGGGCTAGCTTTCTCTGTGGGACTGGGAGCTGCAAGACTGTGGGTAAACCTAGCACCCATTCAGTCATGACTCCGGGTAGAGTTCACCTCATTATGGCACTGGCCGCCCTTCTCACCTCCTCCCAAAACCCCCGGATACCCGGGCAATCCCAAAAGATGTGCAGATGGGACCCTACAGAGCCACATTCTCTCCAACATTTATCCGAATTTGATCTTTGAAAATGCTTTGTGACTTTTGGGGTATAGAAAAACCTGATTAGGACCTTCCAGTAGAATTCTCGCCAATTCGTCGAGGAGGTTACCCTCCAGCCTGTGGAGATCTGTCTTCTCCAGACATCATCTGGTATTGGGTCTACCCCCTCTTTGTGCCAGGCCTCTTCGATATTTTCTAATGGAAGAGGTTCTTCTGGGCTCAAGCACGGATAGAGGTCTGAGATGCATTTCCCTTTTAGATTTTCGCTGTATGATATATAAAATCCTCCCAAGCGTTCTTTTGTCTACTTACCAGAGTTAAATAGCCCAGCGTGTTCAGATAGTGTCTTATCTGTAGATATCTTAAAAATTCAGATCTAGGGATTTTGAATTTGGTCTGGATCTGCTGGAAGGACATAAGGACCCCATTCTCCACTAACTGAGCAAATCTGGTAATTCTGTTCCTCTCCCATCTCTCATATCCTGAATCTGTCTTTGGGGGCAAGTAGTCTGGTGTATGTCTAATAAGTGAGAGCGGGCCCAGTGTCCCCCTCCCCCCCAATCCTGTATCTAGTTAGTTGTATCATCCCCATGGTGTGCTGCGTCCACGGGTTCTTAATTTGATTTATGAATTTTCTAGAAAGGTTCAGGCTTGGGAGAGCAAATAGGGGAACCAGGCAGTCTCCATAATTCTCTATCTCATACCACCCTGAATCTAAACGTTGTTTTACCCATGTGGTCGCCACTCCCATCTGGACAGCTAAATAGTAGGCCTTCAAGTTAGGCAAACCTAGGCCCCCCAATGATTCAGGTTTCTGGAGCGCAGACTGTCCGATCCTGGGTCTACCCCCCCCAGATGTATCTGATAATCCCAGAGTTTGTTTCCTGCCAGAATTTCTTAGGGATCTGGACAGGCAAGGAGGAGAAAAGGAACAAAAATCTTGGAAGTAGATACATTTTCACTGAGTCTATTCTGCCCACCAGGGTCAATGGGAGCAGTGACCACCTAGCCATGTCCCTCTGCATATCATTCCATAACCTGTTGTAATTTATAGCAAATAACCTGGATAACTTAGTGGTCACCAGCACTCCAAGGTACCTAATCTGATTTTGTTTTGCCCAAGTAAATGGGAAAGTTCTCTTGAAGTCTGGAGGGCATGTTCCACCCAAGACCAATGCTTCTGATTTGCTATAACTGATTCGGTATCCCGATACGGCTCCAAATGAATCGAGGACCCAGAGCAAGTGTGGCAGGGAAGCTTCTGGGTCTCTCAAAAAAAATATGGAGTCATCAGCGTATAATGCTATTTTATGTTCTATGGTCCCCATTAGAACCCCCTCTATATTCTTATTCTGGCAGATCGCTACTGCCAAAGGTTCAAGAAAAATAGCAAACAGCACTGGGGAGAGTGGGCAGCCCTGCCTGGTGCCTCTGTGAACAGGGAATCTACCGGTATTTATTCCATTAACTCTAACTTGCGCCTGGGGGTCTCTACATAAGCTTTTAATTACTTGTAAGAATTTAGGTGAGGGTGGAATTCTACCCAGTTTTTCATAGCAGAATTTTATACAAGAAACAATCCACCTGGCAATAGATCTTTTAGCGGCAGGTTTGCCCTTCCCAACTTTTCCATAAGTGAGGAACAACTGGAGGGATTCAAACCTGTGACCCTTGGTACGCTCTATGTAGTAGCTAAGGGCTCTTTTAACATCCAAACTGTGAAGCCTCCTCTCTCCCGAGGAAGAATGATCAGTGAAGAAAACAGGGAGAGATATAGACTGATTGAGGTGGAAATCTGAAACCACTTTAGGCAAGAACTTTCTGTTAGTTCTAAGGACCACTTTATCTCTGTGAAAAGAGATGAAATCAGATTTCACTGACAAGGCTTGCAATTCACTGATACGTCTGGCAGAAGTAATGGCTACCAAAAAAGGAAAATTACGTACCTACTGTAATTCTTGATCTTCTTGGACGAGTCTCCACCACTCATTCACGCTATTGGGACCTGCGCCGGAGGCACCAGGACCCATCAGGAGCAAACTTTTTGCTGGGGAGTCGACGCCAGAGATGGCGCCGCGAGCCCTAGCTCGCGCGGCAATGACTATCTCGTCAACTCCCAACCGCCTCAGTACCTTTTTACCAAGGAGGTGCAGCGTAACTAACCTAGAAGGGTAGCCTAACCTAAAAACCAGACATAAGATAGTCAGGCGACCCGTGTAAGAAGGGTCAACAAAGAAGTCTTCAAGGCCTAAAGATTTGAGGGAGTGAAGACCAACAAGAGAGGTGAGCTCGGGGGATGGAGGGTGGGCGTGTGAATGAGTGGTGGAGACTCGTCCAAGAAGATCAAGAATTACGGTAGGTACGTAATTTTCATATCTTCCTGGACATAAGTCTCCACCACTCATTCACACTATTGGGAGAGTACCGAGCTAATAATCCCCCGAGAGGGCGGCAGGAGAAACCAAGAGCTCACGTTTCTTAAGACAGAAGTCCATTAAGGATGGCTCTGCCAAAGGAAGAATGTCTGGCATGGACATCGAGTGCATAATGCTTAACGAAAGTATGCACTGAGCTCCAGGTGGCTGCATTGCAGATGTCTGCAATGGGCACGTTACGGATTTCCGCAAGGGATGCCGCTACCGCTCTGGTAGAGTGAGCGTAAACTCTACCCTCCAACTTAACCTGCGCCATGGAATAGCAGTGACGAAGGCACGCCACTAGCCATGTTGAGATACATCTAATAGTGACAGGTTGACCCAGCCGGGCCTCACTGAAGGAAACGAACAGTTGCTGGGCTTTACGAAAATCCTTGGTTCTATCTAAGTAGAAACGCAAGGCCCTCTTAACATCCAGAGAATGAAGAGAGCGTTCCCCTTCATTTTGGAAGTCCGCAAAATAAGAGGGAAGGACCAAAGGTTGGTTAAGATGAAATTCTGACACAACCTTAGGAAGAAATTTAGGATGAGTACGAAGGACTACTTTGTCCTTATGGAACACAGTATACGGAGGGTCTGTGACCAGGGCATGTATCTCAGAGACCCTACGGGCTGAGGTAATGGCCACTAGGAAGGCAGTCTTCCAGGTGAGGAACTTTAGTTCACAGGTAGCTAGAGGCTCAAAGGGTTTCCGGGTGAGCATGTCTAGCACAAGATTAATGTCCCAGACTGCAACCGGACGTCTTGTAGGGGGTCTGGTGTGCAGAATGCCCTTAAGAAATCTCTTAACCATAGGTAACTGAGCCAGTGAAAGAGAAAAAAACGGCTCATGATTTGCTGAAATGGCACTAAGGTGAACCTTAACTGTAGAGTACTGGAGACCTGAATTTGAGAGGTCCAAAAGGTACTCTAAAACTTTATCCGGAGGGCAGGAAAAGGGATTCAAAGAGGACTTAGCACACCAGAGGGAAAACGCTCCACCTAGCCGCGAAGTTTTTCTGAGTGGCTGGCTTCCGTTAGCCAGAAGGATATCCTAAACTCTTCGAGACATTGAACCGATTTACTTACTCTTCAGGAGCCAAGCGTGAAGGTGAAGAGATCTCAGATTGGGATGGACCACCAGTCCCTGAGTTAAAAGGTTCATCTGCAGGGGAAGTGGTCCCGGAGGAACTGCCAACATACTGTTGAGAAGTGGAAACCACAGTTGTCAAGGCCAAAAGGGAGCAATGAGAATCATCTTGTCTCCCTGAGACTCGAACTTGAGGAGTACTCTCTGAATTAGAGGAAGAGGCGTAAAGGTGTAAAGAAAGTGTTTTGTCCACTGCAGCCTGAACGCATCCTGACAAAAAATGCCAGGCCCTGGATTTTTGGAGCAGAAGAGAGGCAGTTTTGCGTTGAGTGGGGACGCAAAAAGGTCCAGGTCCGGAGTTCCCCACTCTTCGAATAGTGACTGAACTATGGTTGAGTCGAGAGACCATTAGTGAGGATCTGTCTCTGTTCTGCTGAGGCAGTCTGCCAAGTCGTTCTGTACACCTGGCAGGTAGATTGCTTGAATTAGAGCCTTGTGCTCCAAGCACCATTCCCAGACCCTCATCGCTTCTCTGCATAAGGGGTAAGAATGAGCACTGCCTCTGCTTGTTGATGTAATACATCACTGCTTTGTTGTCCATTTGGAGGAGAATATTCTTGTGACAGAGAATGTCCTTCAAAGCTCGGACCGCATAAAGGACGGCCTCATTTCCTTAGACATTTGTGGAAGCTGGGACTCGAGTTGAGTCCACACACCCCGAGTGTGGAGAGCCTGACAGTGAGCTCCCCACCCCATTAGTGAGGCGTCTGTGGTAATGGAGATCTGATGGTCCAGAGGGGCAAAGGGGTATCCTTGCAGGAGATTGTCCTCTTGAGACCACCAGGAGAGAGAGACCTCCGTGGGGTTCTGTCACCTGATGAGATAGATCATGGTGAGTGGTTGGAGACCACTGAGTACTGAGCATCCAATGGGTGGTTCTCATGTGCAGACAGGCCAGAGGTACAGTGAACACTGAGGATGCCATGAGGCCCAGCATCCATTGCATCGAGAGCGCTGTAACTGACCTGTTCTCTCCGATGTAACGGGCCACCTGAAGGATATCGTTCCTTCTGTCCTCTGGGAGAAAAGACTTCGCACAGGATGTGTCCAGAAGGGTCCCTATGAAAAGGAGCCTCTGGGAGGGCTGCAGCTGTGATTTCTTGAGGTTCAGCAGGACTCCCATGGACGAAGGGAGGTGAGAGGCCGTCTCTACGGCATCCAGAGTCCCTTGCCTGGAAGGACTTGCCAGAAGCCAATTGTCCAGATAAGAGAACACCTGTATTCCGAGTTTTCTGAGGTGTGCTGCAAGAACTGCACAACACTTTGTAAAAACTCGCGGCACCGAGGATAGCCCAAAAGGCAGGACTCTGAACTGAAATGTTGTCCCAGAGCCACAAACCTCAGGAATTTGTGATGTCTCGGGTGAATGGGAATGTGCTGGTAAGCATCCTGCATGTATAGGGAAGCTAACCAGTCGTGCTGATGAAGCAAGGGTAACAGGGTTCCTAGAGAAATCATTTTGAATTTCTCCTTGGGGAGAAATTTGTTTAGCTTTCTGAGATCTAGAATGGGGCGCATTCCCCCAGACTTCTTTGGAACCAGAAAGTAATGAGAGTAGAACCCCATGTTTCGTTGATGCAGCGGCACAAGTTCTACTGCCCTGTTGTTTAGAAGGCCCTGAATCTCGGCGGTGAGAAGGTCTGACTGAAGGGCAGACAGCCTGGGCTGCCGTTTGGGAGGACAATCCGGAGGAGTTTCCACAAAATTGAGTGAGTACCCCTCATGGATTATCCGAAGGACCCATTTGTCTGAGGTTATGGACTTCCATTGGCTGTAGAAGTGCATCAGTCGACCTCCCACCGGAGAGAAAAAGTCCACCTCGGGCAGTTGAGGTGGGACTTGGGCCCTTGCGCTTTCTGCTGCGCCTTCTTTTGAGGTTGGGCAGGTTGGTTCTTATGGAAACTACCTCTGCCTCGAAAGGACTGACGGTTATGAAACTGACGTTTACTGGCATGCCCTCTAGAGGGGGCAGGAGGGGGTCTAGCCAACTTAATGGCTGACCTAGTCTTTGTGTAGCTTCTAGAGCTTGCTCGACCTGAGGACCAAAAAGATATGCACCATCAGCGGCAATGCCATTACCTGCTGTTGCGCATCATTGGTGAAGCCTGAAGTGCGCAGCCAGGAATGGCGCGGTGCAAATACCAGCAGCTGCTGAACGGGAAGCGGAGTCGAAAGCGTCCATGGCTGCTTTAACCTGTTGATTGTTAGATTCAATACCCCTGGTAATGGTTTGGAGAAGCTCTGGTTTTGAATCAGACTCCGGAAGAGCTTCAACCATTTGCTTGAGAGAGTGCCACAGGATATACTCGTACTGAGAAAAATAGCCCTGGTAACTGGCAATACGATACTTAGGGTAGAAGCAGCAAAGACTCTCTTACCTAAGGTGTCTATCTTAACGAGATTCCTTGTTAATAGGTCGAGCTGTAGTGGTTTGAGGAAGGACAACCTTATCATTCTCTGCCAGGACTACAATAGGATCCGCAAAGGCTTGGGATGCCAAAATGGGACGATCCTTGGGGGCTGAATATTTTCTATCAATGGATTTAGCCACTGATGAAGAGAGAGCAGGATTATTCCATACCATTTGAGACAGCGTCTCGAAGGAAGGCTGAATCGGAGGAGTCAAATCCGTAGGGATCTCCGAGGCGTGAAGGTATTGAGTCTTACCAATTTCCCAGGATCGATGTCTGTAGTCTGAGAGAAAGTGTGGAATCTATTCTTCAGCAGAGACTTAAATGACAGGTCCTCGACCACAGGCTCTGCAGCAGTAAAAGAACCTGCCTCGTCCACCTCATTGCCCAGCCAAGGTCTGGGTCAGGCTCAATGTCATCTCCTGACAGTCCAGGAGGGACTGTATGGAGAGGAAAGGGATGAAAGCCAGTAGAGGAAGGAGGAAAAGAGACAAAAGTAAAGTCTCCGAGAGCCCCCGGCGCCAAGGAGGCGCACGGCGCCGAGAATGATGCCGAGGAACCACGCGGTGCCGCAAACAGCGCTGAGAAGCCGCACAGCACCGAGGATGGCGCCGCGGCCCCACATGGCACCGAACGGCCGCAGCAACGCCGAGACACCGTGGAAATGCCACGGGAAGCCGAGGACGGCGCTTGAGGCTACCCGGCGCTCAAGGCGCCCTTGGAGACCAAAACAGGTTTTGAAGGAAAAGAGCAGGAGATAAGGTATCGTGTGGCCCCCCGCGCCGGGCTTTGATGGGGCACCTGTTGACGGAGTCGACGGCACTAAAGAAGGTACCGCCACCAGGAGAAAGTCCAATCTGCCTCTATTGGTCGCCTAGAGAGCCCGGCGCCACGAACGACCAAGCCAGGTAGCTGAACCAACCTCCTGTTCCACTGCTCCATAAGAGCGCACACTCGATGAAACTGCTCATCTGAAGACCCACCTGCGGGCGGGTAGGACTCGATGTCAAGACGTCGGCTACCAGAAGCCGCTGTTGGCTGATTCAAGGAGAAGACCGCAACTCAGCTCCTCGATAACCGAACGCCTCATGCCCAGACGCATCATGAGGGCTGACCTCGAGTGATGCCTTCTTTTGTGACCAGCGGGTCAAGAAGAGTTCGAGCGTAACGGTGCCGAGAATGCGACCGCTAGGCTTTTATGCTCGCGGGACCACCCATTCCTCGGCACTGGACTGACTGTGTCAGACCCCTTCCGGGAGAAGGCGCGGACCGGCCCAGCCCGACTGACTGAATAGTTTACACGAAGCCTCCCTACCGTCACCTGCCCTGCTCATGGTCGACTCTGTCAGTGTAGGGTTGAGACTTCTTTTATCGCTTTTATTTAAAAAATAAGAATAACTTGAGCAATACTGTATCGATAATACTACAAAAAAAAATAAAAACTGAAAACTATGCTGCTAGTTTGAAGTTTGACTCCGACAGGTGCGGGTTTACTGCCAAAAAGGAACTGAGGCGTTAGGGAGTCGCGCCGAGATAGTCATTGCCGCCCGAGCTAGGGGCTCGCGGCGCCGGGTTTCCTCATGGCGCCATCTCTGGCGCCGACTCCCTAGCAAAAAGTTTGCTCCCGATGGGTCCTGGTGCCTCCGGCGCAGATCCCAATAGTGTGACTGAGTGGCGGAGACTTATGTCCAGGAAGATCACAGTTTTCCAAGTCAAGTACTTAAAGCTCTGCTGAGGACAAAGGCTCAAAAAGGGGTTGCATAAGCTGAGCAATGCAAACATTAAGATCCCAAGCAGGAGTAAGATCCCTAAAGAGGGGGATTGGTGTGAAGCAATCCCTTGAAAAACTTACAGAATACAGGACGGGATGACAGAGAGGAAGACTTGCCTACAGACAGGAAAGCAGAAACAGCTGCCAAGTGTACTCTTGAGAGTAGCTGGTCTGAGACCTCAGGCCATTAAGATGAACCATATAATCCAGAACCGAGAGGTAATTCAGTAGAGTCTGGAGAAATATTTTTCTAGAACACCAAATGTTGAATCTTTCCATTTGGAGTTGTATGTCTTTCTGGTGGAAGGCTTTCAAGAAACCTTAAGGATATCCAGAACCCCTTGGGAAAGATGCAGATCTGCAAACTCTAACTCTTCAAGAGCCAAGCCTTTGAGATTGAGAGACTGAAGATTCGGGTACCAAATCCTCCCTTGAGAGGATGTTAATAGGTTGTAATTCCTGGGAAGAGATAGGGGAAGATGGACTGCTAGGAACAGCAACAAGGGATACCATGGCTGCCTGGCACAGTCTGGAGCAATCAGAATCACTCTGCGTGGTTGTGACCTTATCTTGACAAGCACTTTGAACAGGAGAGGGAAGGGGGGGAAAGCATACAAAAATTTCCCTTCCCAGTTCAGGATCAGAGCATGCAGGGGGACTGAGCCCAAGACTGGGGGTCTGCAACGAAAAAGAGGAAGTTGGTGACTGTCTGGGACTGCAAAAAGATCTATCTCTGGAGTGCCCCATCTTCAGAAAATCACTTTCAACACCAGAGGATCTAGGGCCTATTCGTGATGGCCCTGGGATATTCTGCTCAGTGCATCTGCTAGGACATTGTCCTTCCCTGGAAGGTGAACTGCTATCAGAGAGGTTTGCAGGGAATAGGCCAGGGACCACAACTTCATCACTTCTGTGCACAAGGCCGTAGACTGAGTGCCTCCTTGCTTGTTGATGTACCACATGGTGGTGGTGGTGTCTGTTCTGACCTGAGCCACCTTGTTCTGTACAGATTTGGAAAAGCTTGTAGTGCCAGAAACACTGCTCTGAGTTCCAAGAGACTGATGTGAAGCAGAGATTCCTGAGGCGCACTTACAGTCCCTGGGTGGTAAGTTCTCTAAATGGGCTCCCCAGCCCAGCAGGGAAGCATCTGTGGTGAGGACCACTGAATGAGACTGAGTGACAATGGAACCCTTGCTCAGATTGTCCTGATCCTGCCACCATTGCAGGGCTTGGACTAGACTTCGAGTCACTGGAATTAGTCTGGTAAGGGAATCCTTTCCTTGGGACCAAAAAGCTCTTAAGTGGAACTGAATGTCCCTCATTTGGAATCTTGCACCCTGGACCACTGCTGTAGAAGCTGCCATATGGCCCAGTAGCTGAAGGAAATGCCTTGCTGGTCGAGACACCTGAAGGCTGAATGAAGAGGATAGTTCCATGAGGGTATTCTGCCCTTTCCATGGGAAGGAAGGCTCTTGCTTTACTGCATCCAGCTCTGCCCCGTATGAAGGTGAGGGAGCTGCAACTGGTTCGAGAACTGACTTTGCAGGTTGAGAAGAAATCCTCAAAGAAGTGAGCGCTCTTGTTGGATCACTTGCAGGTGTGACCTGATTCTGGTCTGAGACTGGCCTACTATGAGCCAGTCGTCCAAGCATGGGAAAATGGAAATCTTGTCTTCTTAGGAAGGCAACAACTGCTGCCAGGCACTTTGTGAAGACCCTTGAGCTGATGTTAGCCAAAGGGCATTGTTTGAACTGACAGTGGTCTCAGGGCAACTTGAACCTGAGGTACTTTCTGTGGGAGCACCTGATGGGAATGTGAAAGTAGGCATCTTTGAGGTCCAGGGAGGCTAGCCAGTCCCCTGGCCTGAGAGAGAGAAGGATAATTCCCAGAGTTATCATTTTGAACTTTGGCTTTAAAAGATGTTTGTTCAGGTATCTGAGGTCCAGGATGGGTTGCCACTCTCCTGTCTTTTGGGGGCGTTACGGAGTACATGGAGTAGAATCCTTTGCCCCTGTGCAGGGTAGGTACTCTCTGTATAGCTCTGAAAGCTAAGAGAGAAGAAACCTCTGCCTCTAGGGCAAGGGTCTCTGATAGATTTGCAGGTGGAAAAGATCTGGCTCTCAGCTTGGGAAATTTTTTGAAGCTGAGAACCAGACCCTGGCTTACTACTTCCAGGACCCACTTGTCTGATGTAAGAGACATCCAGTCCTGGACAAAGTAAACCAGCCTGCCCCCTACTGGGATAGGAGAATCAACCTCGGCAGACCCATCAGGGTGTCTGCTTGGTGGGGCTTAGAATGAGGGGTGGATGCAGGCCTGTCTCATCCCCTTCTGCCTCTCTCCCTCTGGGGAAGAACTCCTCTGTGAAAAGAGGAAGAGGCCTGTGTTTTGGAAAAAGGCCTTTGGAAAGGCCTGCCCCTGCCCCCTTCTGGACTGCTGCCTTTGAGGAGTTGCTTGCCTTCCTTGGCCTGCTGGAGCACTCCTATAAGTGGTCCTATTCAGCTATTTATGTACTCTCTGTCTGCTCCCCAAACAGAGAATTACCCAACACAGGAAAATCCATGGCCTCAGCCTGGGCATCCTGTGAGAGGCTAGTACGCCTGAGCCGCCTATTCTCCTAAGAGTCATTCAGATGTAGCCATGACTCTTGATGCTACTGGCCATTGGAGTCTACAGCAGCATGAAACTGAACTTCGGATGCCTCAATCCAATCAGCAGCCACCTGCTCCAGCCCCTGGCAAGCTGGGGAGGAGCCTGTTAGCCAGTGCCAATACAGTGTCCCACCTGGACTTCTGTACCTGGCTGCACAGGGCATATAATTAGCCTGCCTGAGTCCATGCTGATGATGCCATGTACTGTTTCTTTGCCATGGCATCAAACTTCCTGGAGTCCTTGTCTGGGGGTGTGATGTCAAGGGAATGCTTGCCTTATCACATGGCAGCAGCCTGTACAACCCCAACATGGCTGCCGTTGCTGATAAAGGAATTTCCGATTCGAGCCTTGAAAGAGTATACCTTTGTCCATTCTTCTGTCCACAGGAGGTATGGAATTGGGAGACTATGAATTTTTGTGTCTGTTTCCAAAAGATTTGTGGAGGGGAACAGACAGTCTCCCTGACTCTGGGATGTCCATCCTCTACATAGTCAGCTCTTCCTGATCCCTCCACTGCCTCCTCCACGGGAAGCTGGAGGGTATCAGCTTTCACCTTCTGTAAAACATGTAGTGTGAAGACTCTGAAAGCCTAGGAGGAGAAACACTGAAGGCCTGTCTGGGAGATGTCCCAAGTCAATAGGGCACATTCCAGACTTTCACCATCACCATAATCATCTTCCAAATCCTCCTCATTCTTCCTCAAACTGTTTATAAAATTTTCCAGAGTATAATCCGAAGAAAAAATTATACTACCTTAGTAATGCTGTTTCTTCTAATGGAGTCTTATGCACATTATGACAGTAGCAGTTTGATCCAGCTCTAGAACTGTTCGGAGGTGAAATGGTTAAAACCATTCCAAAATAGAATTTTGGCCACTTAGCCCTAAGTAGCAGCTCATCTGTGTTATTTCAAACCTGAACTGTCAGTTCCTCTGTGAGCCAAACTCACTAAGGTCTGTGTGGAAGCTGTAACCCACACTAGCCAAATGGCTACCTAAATAATAACAAATATTGCTGGTCCCAACACCCAACCCAAGTCAGGGACCAGAAATACAATACAATTCTAATCATATGAGAATAAAACATAAGTATACAAAACACACACACACACACACCCAAAGCCCCAAAAGGGGACAAAATGCTAACAGGGTATAAAGGTGCCTCACAATTAAGTTGCCTGCACCCACCCAAGTAGAGGTTCTGAGAGGCAGGTTGGGGAGGTTTAGTATAGCAAGACTCCATTAGAAGAAACAACATTACTAAGGTGAGTAATTTTTTCTTCAAACAACATGAAGTCTTGCTATATTATGACAGTAGCAGAATACAGCAGTACCTCCATGGAGGAGGGGCAGAGCCTACTTAGGGAATAGGCTCTGAAGAACAGTTGTGCCAAACCGAGCATTCTCCTGGCCTGGACATCCAGGGAGTAATGCTTGGTAAAGTGTGTACCGATTCCAAGAAGCAGCCTGGCAAACTCTAATATAGATGTCTCTGGCAGCAGCTAGACACGCAGCTAACACCCCTGGTAGAATGAGTGATTTCAAAACCGGGGACTCTGCCCACTTTCTGATAACAAAATTGGATACAAGAGACAATCCACCTGGCAACTGATCTCTAGTGGTAGGTTTGCTATTCCCAACTCTCACCATAGGTAAGGAAAAGTTGAGGGATTCAACCTTAGACCTTGGATACTTTCTATATAGTAACTAAGAGCCTCTTAACATCCAGGCTGTGCAACCCTCTCACCAGAAGAGGAGTGATCAGTGAAAAATACTGAAGGGAGATAGATTGATTAAGATGGAAATCTGAAACCACCTTAGGCAAAACTTCCTATTAGGGTACTGCGACTCCTTATCACTGTAGAAAGAAATAATGCAGTTTCACTTACTAAGGCTCTGTAACTCACTTACATGGTGCCTGGCAGAAGTGATAGCCACTAGAAAAACAGTTTTCCAAGTTAGGTACTTAAGCTCTGCAGAAGACAGAGGTTCAGGGGGCTGTATTAACTGGGCAATGCAACATTAAGGTCCCAAGCAGGGCCGGTTCCTAAAGGGGTGGATTAGTATGGAGTAACCCTTTAAAAACTTGGAAAACACAGGATGAGAGGAAAGAGGGATGACTTTTCTGCTTGACACAAAAGCAGATACAGCTGCCAAATGAACTCTCAGGGTAGCTGGTCTGAGACCCAAGGAATTAAGATGTATCATGTAATCTAACACAATGGGCAAATCAGCAGATTCTGGGGAAATATTTTTCCTGAGCACACCAAATGGAAAACCTTTTCCATTTAGAACTATAAGTAGTTCTAGTGGAAGGCTTTCTAGAAGCCTTTAGGATCTCAAGAACACCCTGAGAGAGGTGTAAATCAGCAAATTCCTAACTCCTCAAGAGCCAGGCCTTGAGGTTGAGGGATTTGAGGTCCGGATACCAAACCCTTCCCTGGGCACAAGTCAACAGGTTGTGATTCCTGGGAAGGCAAAGGGGAAGATGGATTGTCAGTGACAGAAGGAGTGGGTACCAGGGCTGCCTGGCCCAATCCGGGGCAATCAGAATCACCCTGCAAGGCTGAGATCTGATTTTGACTAGTACTTTGAATAGGAGAGGGAAGGGGGAAAAGCATAGAGGAACTTCCCCTCCCAATCCAGAAGAAGGGCATCCAGGGGAACTGAGCCCAGCATTGGAGGCCTGCAACAGAACAGAGGAAGTTTGTGATTATCTGGGGCTGCAAAAAGATCTATCTGAGGGGTGCCCCATCTGGCAAAGACTATCCCTAGCACTTGAGGATCCAGGGACCATTCGTGATGGCCCTGGGAAATCCTGCTGAGAGCATCCGCTAGGACATTGTCCTTCCCTGGAAGATGAACTGCTATGAGGGAAGTGTTCAGGGAATAGGCCAGAGACCACAACTTCATTGCCTCGGTGCACAAGGTCAAGACCGAGTGCCCCCGCTTGTTGATGTACCACATTGTTGTGGTGTTGTCTGTTCTGACTTGTACCACTCTGTTCTGGACAGTCTCCATCACTATTCACACTAGTGGGATAGCCGGAGGCGCTAGGACCAGCGGGAGCCAAAATTTTCAGAAGGCCGGGCCAAGGTAGGACCACGCGACGCGGCGGCACCGTGCAGACTGACTCGCGCCTGTATAGGCTATCTCGGCCGCCCCTCCAACTGCCTTCCAGTACCTTTCACCAAGGAGGTGCACGTGAATCTAATGAGAATAACTCATTCTGGAGTGTCTGGGCCTGAGAGGCCCAGATGGCCTTTGAAGAAATGCACAAAGAACAATGTCTTCACAGTCCGAACCATAGGCCATGAAGACCAGGAAAGAAAACGAGTGAACCCAGGGATGGTTGGGAGGTAGGATCGAGTGGATGGAGACTGTCCAAGAAGATCAATAATTATGGTAAGCAATGCATTCCATATCTTCCTGGACTAAGTCTCCATCACTCATTCACACTAGTGGGAGTACCAAGCTAAAATCGACAACCCTGAGTAGGGTGGTAGGAGATAGGGTTCACTCGGAAAGGACAGCCAAGGACTGTCCTGTTAATAAAAAGAGCTGTCTTGTAAGAGCATCTATAACATAGTGTCTACAAGATAAATGCTTGAGTTGTAACTCTCAACCTTGCCGACAACTACAATGGGCAAAAATTAAAGCTTGCCAGGCAGCCGCAACTATTCTAGGAGAGCGGCAAGAACCTGGCCTCACAATTTGATCTAGGACCAAAATTAATAGTGTCAAAGACATGCACTAATCTAATGTAAAAGACCTCAGGAGCTGCAAGAGCCGGAGGTAAAGTGTACAGGTTCAGGGTAGTACCACTGTATGTGAATATTTGCAGGCTACCTTAGAAAGAACCTACTTGACCAAGGGTCAAGAAAGAAGCATGTCATCTGTTACGCTGGAGCAAACATGGAAGTAGGAATCTAAGTTCCGACTTGCTGAAGAGTCACTTCTGTTGCAGCAAGGGTCTGATCAGGAGAAGAAAGCCTGATTAAAAAACAAAAAGGGGACTAACAGACTGGTTAGATGCCTAGGTTTTGGAAATATCTTGGAATAAGAGAAATTCTCTTAGAGAAAAGAGGTGAGCTATACCACTGCTGGATTGGACTGCCCCATAGGGGTAGAAGAAAACAGGTACCCTTTACTGAGGTTTAGAGACGACCCTCTCAGGGTTGAGGCGGAACCTGATCAGATCCAACCGTGGTATCAGGAAATTCCAACTAGGCCCTGTGCTGTGATAATTCTGACACCCCCTCCTTTTTTTTTTTTTTTAAATATCATTAGCTCGAGCCTGACAAGGTTGCTGACTGCTATTTGGCAAGTATTGCCTGATACAGAAATGACAAGGATGTCATCCCTCTGAGGAGCCTGAAGATCCATAACTGAACCCCTGACTGGACTAATAATAGCTAGACAGATATTAACTACCTGTGGTGAAGCAGCCACCAGAGGGGCGGCATCAAAAAATGGGCTGTATACCCCTATCAAAGGAGCGGGACAGTCTGTGCAGCTCCCGACCATAGAATTAAAATGTTCCAGAGAGTGTAACTGTCTTGACCACTGAAAAAGTCTAGACGCAGAGGTATATAGTCCACAGATCCAGTCTGAACACTATGGTGGACCCCATAAATGAGGAACTACTAAAAGAGCTTGCATCACAGACCCTGATGATAGGCGTTCAGTATATAAAATGAGTCATCCGCTGTATCACTGACCAGAAGAACAGGGAAAGACTCATCCAGATGCCTTTCTACCACAGAAGGACCCCAAAAGAGGTCTCGGTTAGAGCCACTAGAGACTCCGCCACCAGGAAGGGTGTCGAGGAGCTTGGCACCACGAGGGGCTGAGAAAGTGCTGAGCGGAATGAGAGATTCCGCTGACAGAAACAGAACAGAAGAGTCCCATCAGCGGAAAATCGCTGGATGAGGAGATCCGATGCAGACCGCCACCCACTAAAATGTGTGGAAATAATCCGCAGAATAGGAATTCATTCCATGGAACATCCCAACACAAGTCCTGCGGAAGAGAGGTCTGCAAACATAGATCTTTCCCTAGTTCCGTCAGACAGCACCAACCGGCACCCCTGCGGCACTAGCATCACTCCTGGCACAGGAAGGCACCAAGCAGTAACCATGCCAACCTGAGAGACACCAGAGGGCACCCACGGCAGAATCCGCAGGTATCCTTGGTATCAACGGCAGCAATGGCACGCATAAGGGCACCCCGACACCCATGGTACCCGTGGGTGCCAGGCGCCACCAGCGGGTGCCGGGTGCCACCGCGGGTGCTGGCGTCGCCAGCACCCAGCGGTGCCAGGCACCACCTGGCGGTGCCTCGCACCGCCGGCGGGCGGCAGCTCAAACCCACGGGTGCCCGCATTGCCAGCGGCACTCCGCTGGTGCCAGCGCGCTCGCAGCACCCGCGGTGCACGGCGCCGCCCGACGGCGGAACCCGCTGGTGCCAGGGCGCCGCCTGCGGCACCCACGGTGCCCGGCGCCGCCCACGGCGGCATCCGCGGGTGCCCAGCACCACCCGCAGCACCCACGAGTGCCCGCGGGCATCAGTGGCACCGTGAGACACCCACAGCACCGCTAGTGGCGCCGACAAAGAAGCACCCACGGCACCAAGCACGGCGCCGAGCACAGTGTGAGCCACAGAGCCGACCCACGGCACTGAGCACGGCGCCGACTGCAGCACAGAGCATGGAGCCAAAACATGGAGCCGAGCATGGCACAGAGCAAGCCACGGCGCCGACTGCAGCACAGAGCACGGTGCCAAGCACGGTACCGAGCCATGGAGCCGAGCACAGCACCGAGCCACGGCGCCGACTGCATCCAGCACAGCACCAAGCACGGAGCCGAGTCCCGGCGCCGACCCAAACACCAGCGGTGCCGCCTATGGCACCCATGTCAAACCAGGGGCACAGCACCAGACCTGTGGCGCCACCAAGGTGTTGGGCACAACGCCAGGAAAAACACCATGGAAAAGAAGAGAAAGGTGGTGCCCGTGCCGGCCCCTGCATGGAAAGGAAGAGGGGGGTAGGCACGAGGGACTGACAAGACGGCGAAGGCACCAAGAGGGCACCGCGCTCATTCAGATCTGATTGATCCGGCTCCAGTTCAACGACTCTGAGGCCTGGAGGCCCAGAAACCAGGAACACAACCAGGAAAAAAGGAGTCAAACCCCCTGCTCCACAGGAGCGGCCCAGAGGTGGAACTGCTCACCGGAACTCCAACGAGGACAGAGATGGAGTCCGGAGTCGAGAAAAGCAGCTGTTAGGAGCGGGGCCAAGGGGGAACCCACGAAAGTCGGTTCAGGCCTATCGCCTCACCAACGCAACAACCTCGTGGCAGACATACCAACGGGCAACCCCCGAGCGGCACCGATTCTTCTTCCCAAACGAAGAAGAAGAGCTGAGGTTGCGGAGCCGGAACCCCGCACTGCTAGATTCGTGCTTCGGTGAACTTCCTCCCACCAGCACAGGACTGTCAGAAGTCAGACCCCCTGCTACTTAAGGGTGGCGACCGGCACAGTCCCTCTGCCATAACAACTTTCAAACGAAGTCTTCCTACCGTCCACCGCTACCGTCTAAGGACGACTCCGTGGATGGCAGGAAAGAATTTCTTCACAATCTTCTTATTCGTAAAATAAAAAATTACTACTAAATAGTTAAAGAAAAACTTTTAAATTAAACACTAAAAGCTGCTGTCATATAGACGAAAACTTTGACTCCGGCAGACGAGCGACGTAGACATCCAAGCGCACTCGACGGCAGGAGAAAAGGAACTGAGGCGGTTGGAGGGTCGACGCCAGATAGCCTATACAGTGCGCGAAGTCGTCAGGCGGGTGTCGCAAGGCGGCGTATCCCACCTCGGGCGCCGGCCCTTCTAAAAATTTTGGTCTTCGCTATCCTAGCGCCCGGGCGCTATCCCACTAGTGTGAATGAGTGATGGAGACTTAGTCAAGGAAGATCCGTGGGAACCGGATCAACCGAGCCCTGCCAAAAGGTGCCGGCTCAGTCGGAACCGATCGAAGCGATTCCACAATCCGAATCGCTTTGGCTATTTCATCGGCAGTCGGAGTATGAGATTCTGGAACCGAACCGGTCGGCTTGTCTTTTGTTTTTCTTTTTTAGGAACCGATTCCCCGGAATCAGCTCCCCTTTTGCCCGAAGAAGTATCACCCTGGTCAGAGGGCACTCCTTCTGGTTCGGTCGGAACCGAACCGGGCTGGCCATCCGGGTCAGCGGACTTACCGCCTCCCTTTCCCTCAGTCTACCTAATCTCTTTTCCAGGGCAGATTTGGGAAAATGTTTGCAAATTTGGCAGTCTGAATCGAGGTGGTCAAACCCCAGACAATAAACACAGGTGGTGCGGGGATCAGCCTTTGCAAAGACCTCCCCACACACACTGCAGTGTTGAAACCTAGTGGGCCTGGTTTTTTTCTTGGGTTTCTCAGACATGACCAACCTAACCAAACTTACCCTTTTTTCGGCAATCCGCCAGGCAAGACTCCCCTATTGGTCCCTGACTGTGTCACGGCTCTTGGAAAAAAATGTACTAAAACCAGTTTTTGGTTTTTTTTTAGAACCAATATGGACTGGTAACCACACACTAAAGTAAAGTACAAATTTTACCTCAAAATGATCGGTTCAGCCGAACTGATCCACAGCTTTACAAGTTCCACACAGAAAACAGAACAAAACGTATCTAGTACTCATGGTACCACAGACAGAGACTTGAACCGACTATGTGGAAACAACAATTTCGGAAGAAAACCGACTGAAAACAGACACTTCAACCGACTTTGAACCAAGCAGCAGGAGAAATCTCCGGAGCGACTGTTCAGTGAAGCGGAGTAAAGAATCTGATGGTTGCAGTTCGAATAACAACAGGCAGAGGCTTCAACCGAGCTTGAGATGAACATTGTATGCCATGCATAGAAAAGTTAACCCTATGTTCTCCGGGGCAGTTGAAAGGCAGGACCTAACTGTATTTGTCAGAATACAGCAAGACTTCATGTTGTTTGAAGGGGTAATGAGGGACAGTCTGGGGTCTAGTATAAATCCCCATCGTCAGGTCTGATGGAGGGGGGAACCCACGTCAGACCTGCTGTAGTGTAAATCGGCGGGGGGTCTGGCGTCGGGATAGCCAATGTCAGGGGGACAGACTTCGGGACCGGCACTGCCCGATCCGGAGCCGGAAAGGGATCTGGCATCAGAGGGGCTGGCGTCAGGGCCGGACAAAGGGGGCCCGATGGTGGGACCGGGTTTGGCGCCGAAACCAGAGGCTGAGGCAGAACACTGGGACCTGGCTGAGGGAGAGTTGTCGGAGGTTGCGGCATTGGAATTTGTATCGCCAGATCCGATGGTGGGATCGGGATCAGGACATTTGTTGGGTCCGAAGGGATCCCACCTGGAGGAGGAGGGGCCAGACGGCTGAGGAGGAGCCTCCTTCCCCGTGACCCCGTCAGGGGAGCACGGGATTGACCCCAAGGAATGGTCTATGACATTGAGGGGTCCCGCACTATCTTTGCCTGAGGTACCCGCCTGAGAAGGGGAGGGTATAGGTGAGGAAGGAGGGAGGGAGAGGGGCATTCACCCCCTGGTTCAGCCGGACGTCGGGTGAGGCGTCGTTAGGCCCCAATGGGAGAACCACGCCTGAGTGGCCGTCAGAGACAGACGTCTTACCAGAGCTGGGCGGGGGAGGAGCCCCCGGCTGACTTATTGGCTGGTGCTGGTTGGGTCCCGAAGGCTGTGGAGCCGTCTTACCGGTGGCCAGGCGGTCCCCGGAGGAGCCGGGGGCCGACTTCGCCGCCGTAGCGGTGCGGCCATCGGAGGAGCAGATGATCGACTGACCCGTAGAAGATTTTTCTGACTTACAGTCCAAAATCTTCTTAGGCGGCAGATGAGAGGCAGCCTTGCTCGCCGAGGGCTGCGAGGCCTCAGGTTAGTCCGCGGAGCGCTCCTGCTTTCGAGACTTCTCCTTATGGTGTTTCTTGGAGGGAGAATATTTTTTGAAAGAGGACTCTCTGATGCGGTCCATTTGCTTCTCTAATGAAGTGAGGTGGACTTTTAGAAGGTGGGCCTCCAAAGCCAGCTGTCTCCACTTTTTTGGTGGCCTGATTAAATGTTTGGAACTCCGAGCCAGATGAGACAGGATGGTCTGGGCCCAGACAGATAACACACTTCAGATGACCATCCTTATGAGGAATCTGCATGCCACAGAACGAGCACTTCTTCTTAGGAGAAGACATGAGCGAGAATTAAGGAAAAAAAATGTTGAAGAAATCCGATGCAGGAACTAACACGCCGATCGCTACTGGAAGTCTGCTATGTGACTGACACAAGGCGTCGGCAGGAAAGAACTGGTGGGCGGGCGTGGGGACCACCCACTATATACGGCCATGCTGATGTTGGTCACGTGACGGGTGGGCGGTCCCCCGTTAGGGACTGCTAGAAAAGTCTGCCGTGTGGCCAGACTCCAGGTGGCGCCAATCCTATATGTAATGACCTACTGAAGGAACCCTTCCAAAGTAGGATCCCGCTTTCCCAGGGGCAAAAGAAACAAAACTGTTTGGACTTTCTGCAGTCCTTGGTACAGTGTGTGTAGTAATGCAAAATCCTATGCACATCCAAAGTATGGAGCAATGCTTCCCCTGGATTGGAATGCTCTGGGTAATAAACAGGAAAGTGGATGGATTGATTAAGAGTAAACTCAGATACAACCTTAGGCAGAAAACTTCGACTGGCATGCAAAGAGACCCCGTCTTTGTGAAAAATTAAATAAGGCTGCTCACACATGACAGCCTGAAGCTCGAAAATCCTTCAAGCAGAATTAACAGCAACTAAAAACAACGCTTTCCCGGGGAGAAAGTATAGCCCACAAGACGTGTCCAGCTCAAAAGGAGGCAGGGTCAGTTTCTCCAAAACAAAATTAAGGTCTCAAGCCAGGACAAGGTTACAGACAGGGGGCTTCATGTGAAGAATGCCCCTCAAAAACATACTGGTCACCTCTAATTGGGCTACCAGACAATTAGCCACTGGCACATGGAAAGCAGAGATGTTCATTAACGTACATTAGGGAGCGAAGAAAGACCAAAGGAGGGATACTGAGGCTTAGTAAAGGGAAGGGAATGTGGGTAGAGGGGAACAGTGAAAAAGCATGGATACTGAACGAATAGTTATGCTCAGTATTCACAAAGGAAGAGGAGGGAGAGGTACCTAAACCAAACAAGAGAAACACTCTGAAGATGGGGGTCGATACCAGTCCATTTACAGAAGAAAGGGTTCTGAAAGAACTAATAAAATTGAAGGTGGACAAAGCAATGGGGCCTGATGGGATTCACCCAAGAATTCTAAAAGAACTAAGGGTAGAACTAGTGACACCACTGACTACTCTCTTTAACAAATCATGGGAGGATGGGTTGGTACCTGAGGACTGGAGGAGGGCAGATGTGATTCCTCTTCACAAAAGTGGGAGCAGGACAGAGGCAGAAAACTACAGACCAGTTAGTTTGACCTCAGTGGTAGGGAAAATGCTGGAATCACTTCTGAAGGAAAGAACTGTTGAGTACCTAGAAGCCAGTGGGGCACAGGACCCAAGGCAGCATGGATTCACAATGGGAAGGTCGTGTCAGACGAATCTGTGGACATGGCCTACCTAGATTTTAACAAGGCATTTGATACAGTCCCACACAAAAGATTAATACACAAGTTAGCCAGCCTTGGAGTGGGTCCCAAGGTGGTAGCCTGGATAAAAAATTGGCTAGACAACAGGACACAAAGGACGTAAATGGAGTGCACAGTGAAGAAAGGAAAATTACGTACCTACCGTAATTCTTGATCTTCTCTTGTATCTTCACCATTCATTACTTCCTGGGTAGCCGGAGGCCTTCCAAATCACGGAAGCTTTTTTTAAATGCCTAACGGCCCGCCCTCGAGAGCGACGTCATGCGTCATGCGCGAGGGGCGGCCGTTAGTAGCGACTGACTCCTCCTCCAACTCAGTTCTGTGAGCCAGAGAGGCAAAAGTGAAAGCAGAAAATATAGATAGCGAGGCAAGATAGCCGAGGGATAGCAAAGCAAGGAAGAATGAACTGAAAAAGGAATAAGCCGATGGAGGAAGGACAGAGGAGATAAGAACATCCCTAGCCTAGGGACTGCAGGGCCTCCTTACCTGGGCGACTCTAGGAGGAGAGATGAGTAAGGAAATGAGAAAATAGAAGAAGGAAGAAAGAGAGAGATGGGATGTTGGAGGGACCAGAACGCCCAACGAGCATAGTTAGCTTGTAGCTGAAGGCTCGACTAAAGGGGAAGCAAGAATCCCCGTAGATAGAGCTGAAGAGAAGGTTCACCGAACCCGCTAGACAGACTCAGGAGGGCATAGTCCTCATCTTCAACATGCCATTGTTCTTCACACCCACCTCGGGCTCCTGGCCGCGGAAGGCCTTTAACTGGAGGACAGCCGAGGAGGGAAGAATAGAACCCCAGCAGCATGAGAGTGCTGCTCAGGGGTTTAGAAATGGAAAATGCAAGCCTTTCAGGCGTTTCAAGATAGAAATGGGACTCAGACTGACTGGCTAAGGCAGGCCAAGGCTTAGGCTGGTTAGGATTGGATATGGTCAGCAGAGCTCTACTGTAAAAATTGTCCAGGAGGACACTTAAAGGGAGAAACCAATAGCAAAACAGCGAGAAGGATAGCCTACCTTCTCATTTGCCTTCTTATTTGATTTCTCCTTTTTGACTAGATGCATGACCCAGATACCAAGATGCCTATAGCAGTCGGAGAGAGTTCCCTCAGCATTTTTTTTTTTTTTTTTTTTTTAAGGAAGAAAAGAACAGATGTACTCGTTCCTCTGCTCTGCAAGGCAAGAATAGAGGGGGGGATTAGATTTCAGGGCAACTATCTGAACACGGGATTGCAGGATCAAAACTGAATAGCCTGAGCCAGGCCAAAAACCCAGAGGTATCTTGCCAGAAGAATAGCAAGAGATAGTAGTGCAGTCTGATCGCCAATGCAATCCACGAGATGGCCCATGAATCTTAGAGTAAGTAATTTTTCTGGATGTTAGAACCCCCCCTCTTAAGAAAGATCTTTTCTTTTCTTTTTTTTTTTTTATTATATATTTTTTTTTTTTTTTTTTTTGGAAAAATTAAACAATTTTCCCTATATTTTATAAAGAATGCAGAGAGAGGAAGGAGACGGGAGGTGGAGAAGCCACAGGAAGAGGCCACTGAGGGGATGGTGGGTGGGTGTAAGTAATGAATGGTGAAGATACAAGAGAAGATCAAGAATTACGGTAGGTACGTAATTTTCCTATCTTCCCTTGTCAATCTTCACCATTCATTACTTCCTGGTGAGTATTAAGCTCCTCTTCCCTGGAGGGGAAGAGGCCATACCTGAGGAAAAGACCCCAGCCTCTGCTGGTGAGAAACAGAAGGAGAAGACCCTGGCTTATTCAGAAAGCCTAAGTGGGAGAAGAGCTAGGAGGTGCCTCCCGAGGACGAGAGAGACGGATGGAGCCCTGTAAAAGTCTCCTAGCTCTGGATGAGAAAAGACGGGTCCCCCGGAAGGCGGAGCGCATCACCCTACGCCGGGCCAGGGGTGACAACCTGGAAAGACGAAGCCATGCTGTCCGCCTGATGCAGATCGCTGTCCCCGCAAGCCTGGAAGCCACCTCATTGGCGTCATAAGATGCCCTTGCTTGGTGTCTTGCCAGCTCCAGGCCTACCGCGGAGAGGGCAACGGCTTGTCTGGTTTGCTCCGTGTCAGGCACAGATGCCAGCAGCTGGGACATCATCGACCACAGATGCCGGTTGTAGGCAGCGTGGTGAGCCTGATGTGATGCAATACATGCACTCGCACGAGAAGAAGAGAACACTCTTCGCCCCCAACGGTCGAACTGGAGAGAGTCCGAACTGTGGGCGGTCATGCGTCAGCAACGGCGCCCAGAAGGAGTATCCAGGTATACCAAACCTGAGGGGCGGGTTGGGAAGGGAACCTAGAGACTCAGAGGGGCACAATACCTACGCTGGCAGTCCGCTGGGGCAGGGAAGAAGCGGCAGGGAACTGCCAGGACCGGATAGACGCCTCCTGGAAGGGGATAGGCCAGGAAGGTACCATCAGATGCTGGGCACTGAATTCACGCGTCACCCGTTCGGTATTGTCTCTCCGAATGTAGGAAATCTGGAGATCCCTCACCATCCTCGAGAGGAAACGCTGATATTCTGTGAAATCAGCATCGGAGGACAGATGAGAAGGGGGTTCCTTCTCCTCAGAGGAGGGAGACGAGGATGATGGGGAACTGGAATGTCCAGAGGATTCCCTGCGCGGTGGGAAAGTCGAAAGACCCGCCATGCATATAACTAACGATGAGGGGAAGGCCACGAGAACCCTGAACTGCTCCCAGGATAACGGCCCCGTAGGACCGACATGGCCCTGGAGCGGGGGTGGTGAAGGCAGAGAGATGGGAGAGGGGCACCTCCTAGGAGGCAACTGCTCTCTGCGAGGGCTCTGGAATCCGGGGAAGGGAGCTCTAGTAGGAGGGATCCCGGATATCAGACCAGGCCGCAGAACGGAACTCTGGGGAAGCGGAGCCTGGAAGAGCCCTGGGGGAGAAACTCCCCTGTGACGACGCCGGGACTGCATGGATCCAGAAGGGCAGTCCGCACACACGCCGCCAGAGGACACCCTAGAACCCTGGGGGGAGGGGTGGGGCTCTGCACTACGGCTCCTGGCCACCCCCCCTGAGGTGGCCAAGGAAGACCGGTCAGCAGGCCACCTGCCCCTCAACCCCTCGGATTCCGAGAGGGTCCTCCTCCTCGACTGCAACGTCCCCCTGTCCCTAGAGGAGGCAACAGCACCCCGGGGTAGCTGTCACCGGCCTCCAGAGAGGGAGCTTCTCCTCCGTCACCCTACGCCTACCCTCCGGGTTTCGCCACCCCAGCCGAGGAACCTCAGGAGACGACGGCAAGGGGGACAGAGGGAGGCCCGCGCCCGCCTGGTACCCTAGCCACCGAGGACCCAGATTCAAGAATGGGGTGCCAGGATGGGTCCACATCAGAGTCATCGCCCTCCGAGGGAGGACGACCAGCAGGACCTCGAGCTGGCCACCCCAGGGGTCCCCGAGGCCACGAACGGCCCCGGTACCAGGGCGACGCCGCTTGCCCCTCCATCCTGGCAGCAGGAAGGCCTAACCCCATACCCCCAGCCGCCCGCGCTCCGGCACCGCCTGGGAGGGGGTTTCGGTGCCAGCCGCGCGCCGGAGGCGAAGCGGCACCGCTGGCGGCGCCGCCGCCATGTCCATCGGCACCGCGAACGCGCCAAGGTTAAAACGGCATCAGCCAACGGCGCCGCCTGACGCCGGGCGCCGCTCGCTGCGCCGATCCAAACGGTGCTGAGAAGCAGCATCGAGGTCCACCTGGAGCCAGGCCCAACCAGACGAGGGCTCGACATCGGGGAGCCTGCACCAAGAGGTGACTGCCGAGGTGTGTCAGCGCCGCTATCCCGAGGGACCACGACGCCCCCGACACCGCTGAAGGGGCCTCCCCGCAAGAGAAGACGAGAGACCCCTCCTCCTCGGATCAGAGTAGGCCCGGAGGGGACCCGGGATGGGCCAAGAGACCTTACCTGGGCGCCCTTGAGCGACGCCGCCCCCGGTCGGCGGGCCTTGCCGAGCTGGAACGCTGCCGGGACTTCTAGGACACGGCGTCCATGGAGAAACAGGCGCGCACTAATCCATGTCATGGTTGGGTCCCAGGCAACGAAGGCAAACGCTGCGCCGGTCCGAGACGGAGAAATGCCGCCGCAGGAGCACTCACGACACGGGCACGGCCTGGCTGAAGAACGCTTCGCTTCCAGAACCGGACATAACGCTAAATAAACAAGGTTAAACACAGTCGGAAATACACCCGCGCCGCATAAAAGAAAAAGGAACAGTCTTACCGTGAGGCGCCGCGTGTAGAAAAGGAGTCGGCCGAATACGCACTTTGGTGAGCAACTCATAACAGGTGCTGCCTCGACGGGCGGGAGAAACAGAACTGAGTTGGAGGAGGAGTCGGTCGCCACTAACGGCCGCCTCACGCATGACGCTACTCGAGGGCGGGCCGCTAGGCATTTAAAAAAAAGCCTGTGACGGGTGCGCCGCCGCGCTTACACCCAGGAAGTAATGAATGGTGAAGATTGACAAGGGAAGATAGGAGGGTTACTAGCGGGGTACCGCAGGGTTCAGTACTGGGACCGGTCCTTTTTAATGTCTTTATAAGTGACATTGCAGAGGAACTGGAAGGAAAAGTACGTCTCTTTGCAGATGACACAAAAATATGCAACAGGGTTGATACACAAGATGGAGTGGAAAGGATGAGAAGGGACTTGGCAAGGTTAGAGGAATGGTCAAATGTATGGCAGCTCAGATTCAGTGCAAAGAAGTGAAAGGTAATGCACATGGGAAACAAAACCCAGGGAAGAGTACACAATGGGGGTGAGATACTGACAACAGTAAAATGGAAAGGGATCTGGGGTAATTATATCAGATGACCTAAAGGTGGGCAAGCAATGTGAGAAGGCAGTAAGGAAGGCTGGGGGATACTGGGATGCATAGGAAGAGGGATCAGTAGTAGAAAACAGGAAGTTGTTATCCCCTGTACAGACAGTTGGTGAGACCCCATCTGGAGTACTGTGTGCAGTTCTGGAGACCCCATCTCCGCAAAGACATGGACAGAGTGGAGGCTGTCCAGAGGAGGGCAACCAAAATGGTGCAGGGTCTGCACCAGAAGACATACGAAGAAAGACTAAAGGAGCTTAATATGTATACCCTTGAGGAAAGAAGGGGGAGAGGGGACATGATACAAACTTTCAAGTACCTCAAGGGAATCAACAAAGTCCAAGAGGGTAGCATCTTTCAAAAAAAGAGATGTGCAGGAACGAGGGAGGCACAATTTGAAGATAGAGGGGGGACAGCTCAGAGGTAATGTGAGGAAGTATTTTTTCACAGAGAGGGTTGTGGATGCATGGAACAGCCTCCCTGAGGAGGTCGTGGAGTCAAGAACAGTGGGGGAATTCAAGAATGCATGGGACAGACATAAGGCAGTCCTAGTGGGGGGTAGGAGGAAGTAAGCTGTTGGTTAACTAGGATCTGCAGCTTATCTGTTAGGTAGGAAAATGGGCAGACTAGGTGGGTCAAGCGGTCCTTGTCTGCCGTCAAATTCTCTGTTTCTATGTTCACTACGGGTCACCATTTGAAATAAGTTTGGTCAATATCCTAACCGAAATAAAAAAATGAAAATGATATGAAAATGTGCACTTTTTTTTTTTGTAGATTCTATTTAGGCTCTCTCTCTGCAGCTGGGATACTTACCCTTGAGCCAGTTACGCAGGCGCTTAACTAGTACCGATGCCAGCCTCCATCTCAACTGCTAGAGCAGGGAGGACAGTAGCTTACAACTTATGGAGGGCCCACCCCGGCGAGGGGTGAACCAGGAGAGGCGATCACATCACCCTGAAGCCTCCACCCCAATCGTCGGGCATTGTTTGGCACGGGACCTGGTCATCTGTTGGCGGCTTCATGCTGCTACAGAGAGGGAGATTCTGTAGTGTGGTTTCCCCAGGGAGCGGACATGCAATGATGTCCAGTGCACTTCGGGCATGCTCCAGTGCACGCTCACAGGATGTCCAGTGCTCCCAGACCCCAACTGTTGGCTTGCTGATCGCTGGCTATGGGGATCGTGAAGATGGATGCTGCCATCAGGCCCAAAAGGCATAACAATGCACTGGCTGGAAGAGATCTGGAAGTAACTGCTCCCGAAGAGTCTCTGCCCTATCCAGGGGTAGAAAGGCTCTGCACTGGACCGTGTCCAAGACCGCCCTAATAAACTGGAGGTTCTGGAAGGGGGTCAGGGATGACTTGGGGAGATTGACAGTGATCCCCAGTCGAGAAAAAAAGGTCGGGAGTGACTGAGAGGGATTCCAGAAGACTGTCCCTGGATGGGGCTGTCAAAAGACAGTCGTCCAGGTAGTGGAACACTGATACACCCCAACAGCGCAAGGCTGCTGCTACCACTGCTAGGCTCTTGGTAAAGACCCTGGGTGCAGAGGAAAGGCCAAAGGGGAGTGCTGTAAACTGGAAGTGCTCCCCCTGGAAGCAAAACCACAGGAAACGGTGGTGGTCCAGGAAGACCGGAATATGCAGGTAGGCATCCTTCATATCCAGTGCACAGAGCCTATGGTCCTTCTGCAGAAGGGTCAGGAGACCCTGCGCAGTCAGCATGCGGAACCTTTAGTATTCTACAAAAAGGTTCAGACTGCTGAGGTCCAGGATGGGTATGAGGTCACTCGTCTTTTTCAAGACCAGGAAAAAGTGAGAGTAAAACCCCTTTCATTTCTGGCACAGAGGCATGGGTTCTATGGCTGCCTTCCATCTCAGGGCCCTGATTTCTTCCTTGATCAGAGGAGCCTGGTGTGGTGATTAATGAGAGCGACCTGGTGGAGCGTCTGGAGGAAACTTCAGAAACTCCAAGTTGTGCCCTTTTGATATAAGCTGCAGGACCTATGCATATGAAGTGATGCCCTTCCACTCCTGCACGTGGTGGGAGAATTTGCCTCCCACTGGCTCCACATCTAGAGGTGGACAAGAGGCAGGACGGTGCGAGTCAGGAAGCTGAGGGGCGAAAGGTTAGGGACCCTCCTGCCACTCTTTTGGACTTAGCAGCTGGGGGAGAAGCAAAAGAGGAACCCGTGACATGCCTCTTGGTTTGCCTTCTGGAGGTGGGTTGCTTTCCTTGACACTTAAATTGGTGTCAAAAAGGGCTGCTTTTTTTTGATAACCTGTTCGATACATAGATTTAACAGATCTAAGGGCCTGGCCATGTCCTGGAGGGCCGTAATAATATATTTTGTATCTCCCCCGAACAGGCTGGATCCTCGGAAGGGGGCGTCCTGGATTGCTACTTGGAAATCTGCAGAGAACCCTGAGATCCGCAGCTAGGCATGTCTCCTGAGGCACACCGCAGTGGCAGAGGAGCGGGCCACCATGTCCACTGAGACGTATGTGGCCCTAAACGTATGCCTGCAAGAAAGTTTCGACAGGCAAAGCTCTTTCATGAGCTCCTCTTTGAGTTCAGAGTCCTCCATGGCCACAATGTGGGTTTCAAGCTTGGCCATAGTGGCCTTCTGAAAAGATACCATGTGCACCACATAGTTTAAGGAATGGAGGGCACATGTGTCGGAAGAATACATCTTCTTCCCAAATTGGTCCAACTGGCTGGATTCCTTATCCCGGGGGGGGGCTCATGTGCTTCGGGGTAGTCGAGCAGTCATGAGTGGTGGCTATGACAATGGAGTCCGCCTTGGGGTGGGAATCCAGGAAGGAAATGCCCTCGGGCGAGTGACAGATCCAGTTCACTTTCTTGGGGACGGCCAGGATAGAGTGTGGCAACTGCCATATAGTGGTAGTTAGATCTTCATGTGGAACTGACAGGGAGAGACCGGGAAGGGAGAGACAGCTTCTAAGTCTAGATGTTCAGCTAGACGCTTTATCTTTGGATCCTGCTCCTCTGTGTTCCAACCATTAGAGTGCTGGATTATATGGAAGAGCTCACTGAAGGACGGATTCTATGGATGAGATTTGGGTGATTCTTTGCCCTTGGGAGGGGAAGACAGTTCATCCGAGAAGAACTCTGATGTGTCGTGGTCGGAGTCAGGGGGATCCTCCCCCTCTGGGGTTCCAAAGTGCAGCAAGGTGATCTCCCGAGGAGTGGCACCAGAAATGTGCACCACAGAGTGCTGGGAACTGGCAGGCGACAAAGAATGGGAAGGCACGACTACTGGACTTCGTAACCTGCATTCCAAGTCAGAAACCAGATGAAATCTGGCATCCTTCAACCAGGACTGGATCAATGATTGGAAGTCCTGTTGAGGAGGTGGAGGCGGAGGCGGGTTGGGGGAAGGCGGATAAAAATGTGCACCCAAACCAGGGTACTGGTGGGGAGGACACCCTTGGTAATAGGGGTAACTTGGATTCTGATACCCAGGATAATAAGCCTGGGAGAAGGAGCCCATCGCCCGACCCAACAGCAGAAGAATAGGCACCTGGTGCCTGAATAAAGCGGTCCTGGAAGGACCGGGAAGATACCAAACATTAGGATAGTGTAACGTCGGGATAGCCGTCATCGGGGGAGGGGGCGGCGTAAGAGAAGTGTATGCTGGAACAGATGATATCCGGGGATCAGACGACAGGCCAAGTATCGTCAAGCCCTGAATCAGGGGCTGAAAAAAAAGCCCCGATGGAGGGAGGTGACGAAAGGTATCCAGCGGTGCCCCTTGTGTCAGGGAGCGGGCAACCAATGGAAAGTGCCCGACGTCTGGGTAAAGCTTGAAGCCATCGTCAGAGATGATATGATAGGAGCACTTGAGAACAAAGGATCCGGCATGGGAAGCCTTCGGAGGGCATCCCGAGGAGGGACCTGAGGAACTACCACTAGAGTGGGTGAGAAAAGAACCACTTCCAGGGGTCCTTCTTCCTCCTCCATCCCAGGCATAGAATCTGGGATAGAAGGTTCCACCAGGGGAGGCGGAGAGGAAGGTTCCTGTCCAGGAGGGTCCTGGGGGGGGGGGCTGACTCAGAGAGACCAGCGCACTCGACTGGGCGTCAGGGGTATCGGTGTCAGCCTCTGACAAGTGAGCGATGTCCGAGCAGTCGCCCAAAATGACCAGCTGACGGGATGAAAGAGGGACCAGGTGGAGGAGGGAAGGACCCTCGACCGGCTTATCGGTCAATGTCGGGCGGACTTCTGGATGTTTTTGGAGGGAGTCCGGCTTACCGACAACCGGGCAGGCCATGGAGAAGCCGGGGTACGACTTATCGGAAAGTACCGGACGTTCACCGGAAGAGCTGGCGAACGACTTACCAGCTGAAATCGGAAGGAAGATGGCAGAAGCACTGGAGGCCATCCCCAAAGCTGCCTGGATCACCACGAGGGTGGGTGGCGGGGAAAGAGCTTTGCTGGTGGAAGGCTTGCTAGAGGAGGGTCGATCCTGGTCCTCTAGGCGCTCCCATTCCTTGTGCCTCTCCTTGTCCTTCTGCTTCTTCTTCTGCTTTGACTACGGAGAAGGGGAAGAAGCTGTGTCCCAAAGTTTCTGCATCTCGTTCTCAAGGGCAGCCATTCTGGTCTTCAGGAGATGGGCCTCCAGAGCCTGCTGTCATCTGCGAGTCGCATGGTTGAAGGGCTTGCAGTCGGGACAGGCCACGGTGTTGTGATTCAGGCCTAGGCAGAAGAGGCAGCAGCGATGACCGTCCTTGTGGGGGATCTGGGCCCCACACAAGTCACACTTCTTCTTTGTCTTTGGAGTCGTGGGCGAAGAAGACATAAATGAGCTGAAGAAACAGACTAGATTAGAGAAAAAAAGATGACGATCGACTAAGCGTAGTTTACTGTGAGGTTCCGGACCGCCCATTATAAAGGGTCATGCTGCTGTCCGTCACGTGACATTGGTTTGGTGGTCCCCTGCCAGACACTGCTGGAAAGGTTTGCCGTGCGGTCCTGATGCCAGGGGGCGCAGTCCTATATGTGATGACCTAGTGCAGGAACCCTCTTGAAGTAAGATCATTACTTACCACAGTAGCCTTGTTTCTTCCAAGGGAATCTTACTGCATTCTGACAAATGCAGTATAGTCTCGCCAAAGGACTGCCTCGGAGCCAAAATGGTTTATAGAACTTATGCTAATAGTGGAATGCTAGGTTCGAGCTCGGTTTTCAAACCACTGTCCCTCGTTGCACTTCCTGCAATCGTCAGATTCTTACAAAGCATGCAGAAGCTAAACAAACTAGCTAATCTATTTTAACAAACAAAACCAATTCCCCTTTTTAGGAGCAAGTACCTCTTAAATAACAGGGGGCATCTCCTAAGACTCAAGTCAACAGATGCCCAAGAAACAAATAGGCACCCACAGGTTTCCAACATCAATTGTACAGTCAGTATGCAGTGTCCTGTAGGTCTTGGTAGTGGAGGAAGGGTGGGAGCTCAGAATACAGTAAGATACCCTTGGAATAAACAAGATTACTGTTGTAAGTAATGTTTTCTTCAAGCCCCAGGAAATCTTACTGTATTCTGACAAATGCAGACCACCCAAGCAGTGCCTTTGGAGGTGGGCAGAGGACCTATTTAGGAAACAGACTCTGCAGGACTGCTGTGCCAAACCTGGCATCACTCCTAGCCTGGGTATCCAGGCAGTAATGTTTGGTAAATGTGTGAACTGTTTTTCAGGTAACTGCTTTGCAGATTTCCAGCAAAGGGATATCTCTTGAAGCTGCTATTGATGCCACTGTTCCTCTGGTGGAGTGGGCCCTGAGCCCCTGTGGGGGTTGCTTGCCCACTTTGCAATAACAGAATTGGATACATGCCATGATCTACCTTGATATGGACTTTTTCATGGCTGGTTTATCTTTTCCTACTTCCCCATAGGTCAAGAAGAAAAAATTACTCACCATAGTAATCTTGTTTTTTCAAAGGGATCACTCATTATGATTAAACTGATGCAGTCAGCCTCCTGTGTTGAACTGCCCAGAGAGATGGAATGCTATGCAAATGATGGAACTCTAATTGGTTCATGCCAATTTCAAACTGCTGCCGACCGAATGGGAGTGCTGCGAATTAGTAATGACCTAAGGCCAGTCTGAGCCTTAGGTACTTTCTGTGAGTTGATCTGACAGGAATGTGAAAATAGGCATCCATTAAGTCCCGGGAAGCTAACTACTCTCCTTTTTGTGGTGTTGGTATGATTATTGAGAGGGTCACCATTTTGAACTTTGGCTTCAGAATGTGCTTGTTCACAAGTCTTAGGTCCAGGATAGGTCACCTGTCCCCATTTTTCTTTTTGGTAAGGAAGTATCTGGAGTAGAAGCCTTGGCCCCTTTGGTGAGAGGCACTGGTTCCACTGCTTTGATTGACAGGAGGTGTTTTATCTCGGACTCCAGTAGGATTCGGTCTGCAGAGGTGACAGGGGCAAAGATTCTTGCTTTCCCCTTGGGAAGTGATTTGAAGTTGAGTGACAGCCCCAGGCTCACTACCTCCAGGACCCACTTGTTTGTAGTGATGGCATGCCAAACCTGGAGGTAGTGAGCCAATCTGCCACCCACCGGTGGTGGTGGTGGTGATGGTGGTGGGGGAGCGACCTGTACCAGCCCATCGGGGATTATGTGTGGGCTGAGTCTGGATTTGTGGTGAGGAAGAAGCCTGTCTCATGGCCCTTCTACGCCTCCCTCTGAAATAGCCTCTCGGCTGCTGGTAGACTTGAGAAGCCAGTGCTTGGAAAAAAAGTCTGGGATAGGATCCCCTACCACTGCCTCCACTATTTTGGGCTCTATAAGAGGTGGAAGGCTTTTCTTTATAACTACTTCTATAGGTGGCCTATATTCCTCCACCCTTTTCATGTAGGCCTCTGTTTTGTCACCAAATAAGGAATTTTTTTCGCATGGAAAATCCACAGCCTTAGCTGGAGTGTCCAAGGTCAGGTTGGTAGCTCTTCGCCAGACAAATCTCCTGAGGGACACAGATAAAGCCATCAGTCTGGCTGCGGTGTCGTTAGCATCCACTGCCACGTGGAACTGATATTTGGTGGCATCCAGGGCAGCCTTTGCCGTTTCTTGCAAGTCGACTGCCACTTCCCTGGGACTTTATCAGACAGAGCAAGGACAGAATTCCATAGTGCCTTCTGATATTGGATAGCATAGGCCATATAATTTGCCTGCCTAACAACGAGTGAGGCAGCCATATACCCCTTCTTTTCCACAGTATCCATCTTTCTTGAGTCTTTGTCAGGAGAATGGGTTGCTAAGGGGATCCTAGCCTTGTCACAGGAGCAGCCTGGAACATCCTTTCAGGATCAGGGTGACTGAACAGAAAATTAGCAGTGGTTCTATCCAGCTGATATTTCTTATCTATTTTCTTATTCACTCCAGGTATCGGAGTTGGGAGTCTAATATTTGCAGCACATCCTTTTTTAAAGATTTCTGCATAGGCAATAGAAGGCGTTTTGTGGGAGCTAGTCCCATCATATCCAGGAAATCTGCTTCCTCCACATCCTCCTCCGTCTCCTGGAGGGGGAGACTGAGGATATCCACCATGTTTTTTACAAAGGCATAATGAAAGGTGCAGTCTTCTGGTCCCCTGTGAGGGGAGCCAAAGTCTTGTTCCAGGGAGACCTCTGGTTCTATAGGTTCCCCTTCATCCTCCTCCTCCTCTGGGTTACAATACAGAGGTTGTGGTTCCTGTGGTGCTGGAACTGGCATAGGAACCGGTGTGGGAACTGGGACCACAGCCTGTAAGGATTGTAAAATCTCAAAAGCCTTTGCAATGTCCTCAGCTGAGGGCATAGTTTGTCTGTCTACTGGGAGCGCCCTTGCCTTCTCAGACGGTGGCACAGCAACATGTTTTTCTTTGTATTTTTCTTAAGTGGGTCAGTTTCAGCTACTGTCCCAACATCTCTTTTAGATTTACCTTGCTCAGTCTTATCTGACCCCTTGTCAGTATCCTTGGGCTTATCCCTGTCTTTATTAGGGACAGAGGGAGAAGGATTTCCTTCTGCAGTACTAGCAGATGCAGAAGCAATTTCTTCTAATTTTTTAGATCTCTTTTTCAAAGTCTTGGGACAAAATGTTTTACAATATCACAGTTTGAAAAAAATATGACTAGTTCCAAAACAAAACACACAAAGAGAATGCTTGTCTGCTTTTGCCATAAGCTGACCACAAGACTCACAATATTTAAACCCAGTGGGTCCTGTGCATTTTTAGGTACATCAACAGGGACCTCTGACACTGAGCAAAGTACAGAAAGTTAGATGTTTGCGAAAATAATCGGTTCCCTGGAACCGACAAATTAATTTTTTTCAAATTTACTATACTTTATTGAATATTTCCTAAAAAACACAACAGGAACAATAACAATTCAACAATAACAATATCATCAACTAGAGAAACAAACAAGAAAACTCCCCTCCCCACCAACAATACCAATAAAGAAACCAACAAATTTAAATATAAACAACTGTTAATGGTTCCTGGAACTGAGTGCTAATCGGTTCCCTGAGAGAAGAGGGAACCGAAAATAAGCTAAATTTAAATAAAAATACAAACTGTCAATGAATCTGAAAGGGAACCATTGAATAGACAAAAATTAATGCTAAATTTGAGGTAAAAACCTCACAGAGAACCTCGAGTCCCTCGGTTCCACGGAACCGTGAGGGAACCACAAAAAAAGGATAAAGAACAATAAAACACTAGGAAACTACACCAAACTAACTTATAAGGGCGGCAATCTAAAATTAATAACTTAAAATGGAACTTATCGACCAAATTAAAGTGTTTGAAGTAAGTTGAAGGAGAGTTCTCTGGGATGTCTTCACTAGGCAGGCGGAGTAAAGAATCTGAAGCACTCAGAGTGTAGTAGTTGCTAGGGCAGTAGTTTAAAATTGGCATGAGCCAATTAGAGTTCCATCTTTTGCATTGCATTCCATCTCTCTGGGCAGTTCAACACAGGAGGCTGACTGCATCAGTTTAATCATAATGAGTGATTCCTGGGGTTGGAAGAGTTGGGTCCTGTCCCCTCTGTGGCCTTTTGTATGCTCCAGGTAGTAGCTGATAGCCTTTTTACATCCAGGTTATGCGGTCTACGTTTCCCTGATGAGGAATGGTCAGTGAAAAAGACTGGTAGTGTAACAGATGGACTGACATGGAAGTTAGACACTACCTTAGGGAGAAACTTATTCTTGGTCCTAAGGAAATGGAAATTACGTACCTACCGTAATTCTTGATCTTCTTGGATGAGTCTCCACCACTCGTTCACACTAATGGGATCAGCGCCGGAGGCACTAGGACCCATCGGGAGCAAACTTTCTTGTTAGAAGGTCGGCACCTGAGACGGCGCCGCGAGGAGCGGCACCACGAGCCTCAGCTCGTGCGGTAATGAATATCTCGGCGTCGACCTTCCAACCGCCTCAGTATCTTTTTTTCCGGGGAGGTGCAGCCTAACTAACCTAGAACGATAGCCTAACCAAAAACCGGACATAAGATAGTCCAGAAGACCCGTGTAAGAAGGGTCAACAAAGAAGTCTTCACAGCCTAAAGATTGAGGGAGTGAAGACTAACAACAGAGGTGAGCTCGGGGGATGGAGGGTGAGTGTGTGGATGAGTGGTGGAGACTAGTCCAAGAAGATCAAGAATTACGGTAGGTACGTAATTACCATATCTTCCTGGACATAAATCTCCACCACTCATTCACACTAATGGGAGAGTACCGAGCTAATAATCCCCCGAGAGGGCAGCAGGAGAGATCAAGAGCTCACAGTTTTAGGACAGAAGTCCATTAAGGATGGTTCTGCCAAAGGAAAGATGTCGTCTGGCATGGAAATCCAGGGCACAGTGTTTAACGAAAGTATGCACTGAGCTCCAGGTAGCCGCATTGCAAATATCTGCAATGGGAATGTTGTGGATTTCTGCCAGAGATACCACTACCGCCCTAGTAGAGTGAGCGTACACTCTGCCCTCCAGCTTAACCTGCACCATGGAATAACAGTGGTGAAGGCATGCCACTAGTCACGCTGAGATACACCTGACAGCGACAGGTTGACCCAGCGGGTCTCGCTGAAAGAAACAAACAGTTGTTGAGCTTTACGAAAGTCCTTTGTTCTATCTAGATAGAAACGCAAAGCTCTCTTGATGTCCAGGGAATGAAGAGAACGTTCTCCTTAATTTTGGAAGCCCGCAAAGTAAGAGGGAAGGACTAAAGGTTGGTTTAGATGGAACTCCGAAACAACCTTAGGAAGAAATTTAGGATGGGTTCTAAGGACTACTTTGTCTTTATGGAACACAGTATATGGAGGGTCTGTGACCAAGGCATGTATCTCAGAAACCCTGCGGGCTGAGGTAATGGCCACCAGGAAGACCGTTTTTCAGGTGAGAAGTTTTAGCTCACAGGTAGCCAGAGGTTCGAAAGGTTTTCGAGTGAGCATGTCTAGCACAAGATTAATGTCCCAGGCTGCGACTGGACGTATTATAGGAGGTCTGGTATGCAGAATTCCCTTAAGAAACCTCTTAACCACAGGTAACTGAGCTAGTGACAAGGAAAGTACCGCTCATGATAAGCTGAAATGGCACAAAAGGTGAACTTTGACTGTAGAATACTGCAGACCTGAATTTGAGAGGTCTAAGAAGGTACTCCAAAATTTTTATCTGGTGGGCAGGAAAAGGGATTTAAAAGAATTTTGCACACCAGAGTGAAAAACACTTCCATTTGGCTGTGTAAGTTTTTCTAGTGGCTGGCTTCCACGCAGCCAGAAGAATATCTGAAACCCTGCGAGAGACGTTGAACCTGTTCACTTCTATCTCTTCAGGAGCTGAAGGTGAAGCGACCTCAAGTTGGGATGAACAACAGGCCCTTGAGTCAAAGATTCGTCTGAAGTGGGAGTGGTTTTGGCAGAGCAGCCGACATCCTGTTGAGTAGTGGAAACCACATTTGTCGAGTCCGGAAGGGAGCAATGAGGATCATTTTGTCTCCTGGGATTCGAACTTGAGAAGTACCCTTCGAATCAGAGAAAGAGGCGGAAAGGCGTATAGAAAGCGTTTTGTCCACTGCAGCCTGAACGCATCCTGACAGAAAACATCAGGCCCTGGATTTCTGGAGCAGAAGAGAGGCAGTTTTGTGTTGAATGGGGATGCAAAAAGGTCCAGGTCTGGAGTTCCCCACTCTGCGAATATTGACTGAACTACGGCTGACTCGAGAGACCATTCATGAGGATCTGTCTCTGTTCTGCTGAGGCGGTCCACCAGTTCATTCTGTACTCCTGGCAGGTAGACCGCTTGAGTTAGAGACTGGTGCTGCAAGCGCCATTCCCACACTCTCATCGCTTCTCTGCATAAGGGGTAAGAGTGAGCGCCGCCCTGTTTGTTGATGTAATACATCACTGCTTTGTTGTCCGTTTGAAGGAGAATGCTCTTGTGACAGAGAATGTCCTTCAACGCCCGGACCGCATAAAGGACGGCTCTCATTTCCAAGACATTTATGTGAAGCTGGGACTCGAAGTGAGTCCACGTACCTTGAGTGTGGAGAGCCTGACAGTGAGCTTCCCACCCCATCAGGGACGCGTCTGTGGTAATGGAAATCTGATGATCTAGAGGAGCATAGGGATACCCTTCTAAGAGATTGTTCTCTTGCAACCACTAGGTGAGTGACCTCTTTAAAGATTCTGTCACCTTGATGAGAAAGGACTGCGGGTGAGTGGTTGGGGACCACTGAGTACTGAGCATCCACTGAGAAGTTCTCATGTGAAGGCATGCTAGGGGTATAGTGAACACCGAGGATGCCATGAGACCTAGCATCCGTTGCATCGAGAGAGCTGGAACTGAGTTGCTCTCCCCGATGTGACGGGCCATCTGAAGGATATCGCTCCTCCTGTCCTCTGGAAGAAAAGCCTTCACATAGGAGGTGTCCTGAAGAGTTCCTATAAAAAAGGAGTCTCTGGGAGGGCTGCAGCTGCGATTTTTTGAGGTTTAGCAGGACTCCCATGGACGTGAGAAAGTCTGAGGTCATGGATATGGCGTCGAGAGTTCCTTGCCTGAAAGGACTTGCTAGAAGTCAGTCGTCCAGATACAGGAACATTTGTATTCCAAACATTCTGAGGTGCGCTGCGAGAACTACACAACACTTTGTAAAAACTCACGGCGCCGAGGACAGCCCAAAGGGCAGGACTCTGGAACTGATAATGTTGGCCCAAAGCCACGAACCTTAGGTATCTGTGATGCCTTGGGTGAATAGGAATATGTTGGTAAGCATCCTGCATGTCCAGGGAGGCTAACCAGTCGTGCTGACGAAGCAAAGATAACAGGGTTCCTAGCGATATCATTCTGAACTTCTCCTTGAGAAGAAATTTGTTAAATTTTCTGAGGTCCAAAATGGGGCGCATGCCCCCGGTTTTCTTTGGAACTAGAAAGTAATGGGAGTAGAACCCTGCGTTCCGTTGATCTAGCGAACTACTTCTACTGCCCTGTTGTTCAGAAGGCCTTGTATCTCAGAGGCGAGAAGTTCTGACTGAAGTATTGACAGTTTTGGTTGCCGTTTGGTGGGACAATCTGGAGGGTTCTCTGAAAGACTGAGGGAATATCCCTTGTGGATTATCCGGAGGACCCATTTGTCTGATGTTATGCACTTCCACTGGTTGTAGAATTGAGTCAGACGACCTCCCACCACTAAGGAGTCCCCCTCGGGCAGCTGAGGTGGGATTTGGGCCAGAAATTCAGAATGCGGCACTGGGCATTTTGGGTCCTTGCACTTTCGGTTGCGTTTTCTTTTGAGGCTGAGGGGCTTGGTTTTAATTAAAACCTCCCCTGCCTTTGCCTCGAAAGGACTGATGGTTGTAAAACTGGCGCTTATTAACAGCCCCCCGAGCAGGGGCAGGAGCCGGTCGAGCCAATTTAATGGCCGATCTGGTGTTCTTTGTGGCCTCTAACACTTGTTCTACTTGAGGACCGAAGAGATACACACAGTCGAAGGGCAACGCCATGATCGTGCTGGGCATCATTCGTGAAACCTGAACTGCGTAGCCAGGAATGATAATCGGTGCAAATGCCTGCTGCCACCACTCGGGGGCAGTATTGAAAGCGTCCATAGCTGCTTTAACCTGATGGTTGTTGGACTCGATTCCCCTAGTTATGGTTTGAAGTAGCTCTGAATTAACGTCCGACTCCGGTAGAGCTTCAACCATTTGTTTGACTGAATGCCAAAGAATATACTCATATTGAGAGAAATAGCCCTGGTAGCTGGCAATACGCATACCCAGGGTGGATGCAGCAAAGACTCTTTTACTTAAAGCATCTATCTTACGAGATTCTTTGTTAATAGGTCGAGCTGTAGTAGTCTCAGGAAGGACAACCTTATCATTCTCTGCCAAAACTACAATAGGGTCCGCAAAGGCTTGAGAGGCCAAAATGGGTCAATCCTTGGGAGCAGCATACTTTCTGTCTATGGACTTAGCCACAGAAGGAATGAGAGCAGGATTATTCCATACCATTTGAGAAAGTGTCTCAAAGGAGGGCTGTACCGGGCAAGTTAAATCCATAGGGATGTCCGGAGCATGAAGATACTGGAGTCTTAAAAGCTTCCAAGGATCGATATCCATAGTTTGGAGAGAAAGAGTGGAATTCACGTTTTTCAGCAGAGACTTAAATGACAGATCCTTGACCACAGGCTCTGCAGCAGGATTAGATCCTGTTCCTTCCACATCATCACCCAGCCTAAGCTCTGTGTCAGGCTCAGTATCATCTCCTGACAGCCCAGGAGGGACTGTATGGACAGGAAAGGAGTGAAAATCAGAAGGAAAATAGGAGGGAAGTGGTTCAGAGTCGAGGAGCCCTGAAGACTGGAAGACATCACACCAAGGTTTGCCGCCGAGGAAGAGCATGGTGCTGCCTGGCTCAGCACAGCGCATGGCGCCGACAGAGCCCTCGGCGGTGAGGATGATGCCGAAAAGCTGCACGGCGCCTAGGACAGCGCCGAAAAGCCACACAGCACCGAGCATGGCGCCAACAAGCTCAACGGTGCCGAGGATGGTGCCGGAAAGCCGCACGGCACCAAGGGTGGTGCTGACAATCTCGATGTCGCCAACAGACGCATTGACGCAGAGGATGGCGCCGAGTGACCCATCGACGCCGATGGCGCTGAAACCAACGCAGGGCCCCGAAAACCAAGATTTGAGGAAAAAGAAGGAAAAGTAGCAGGAGATAGAGGCAACAGTGTGGCCCCCTGCGCCGTAGCCATGTGAAGGGGGAGAACACCTAAGCGCGGAGTCGACGGCACTGAAGAAGGCGCCGCTCGACTAGGGAGGCCCAACTGCCCTACCCGATCTCCCGAAGGGTCCGAGGGCCCCTGAGTGACCAGGCCAGGCAGCTGGACCAACCTCCGAGCCCACTGCTCCATCAGAGTGGCCCACTGATGAAACTGCTCCTCTGAAGCCCTACCAGAAGGCGGGGAAGGGCTACGATGTCGAAGAGGTTGGAGACCGGGACAGAAACTGGCGACTCCGGAGGAGACCAGCAACTGACCCCCAATGACTGACCGTCGACGCGCAGACATACCAGAAGGCAACCTCGAGTGATGCCTTCTCTTTCTGGACCTACGGGTTTAAGAAGAGCTCAAGGCAATGGTGCAGAGAGTGCGACCGTTTTCTTTTATGCTACCGGGGGGACCGCCCCTCCCCCCAGGCACTGGCCTGTCCATTGTAAGACCCCCCCCCCGGGAGGGCAGCAGACTGGACCCAGCCCGGCTGACTGAACAACTTTCATACGAAGTCTCCCTACTGTCACCCGACCCGCTCATGGCCGACTCTGTCAATGTAAGCTGAAACTTCTTTCTTGTAATAAGAATAAATTATTGTAAGCGGTACTTATTCAAGAAATACTACAAAATAAGAAACTGAAAAGTAAGCTGCAAGTTTGAAGTTTGACTCCCGGCAGGCGAGCGTCATTGTCACTGTAGCGCACTCGACGGTGAGAAAAAAACAACTGAGGCGGTTGGAGGTCAACGCCGAGATGGTCATTGGCACGACGAGCGAGGCTCGTGGCGCGCCTCCTTGTGGCTCCATCGCCTGGCGCCGACCCTCCTGTAAAAAAGTTTGCTCTCGCTGGGTCCTAGCGCCTCCGGCGTAGATCCCATTAGTGTGAATGAGTGGCGGAGACTTTATGTCCAGGAAGATCAGGTTGGTTGTGAAATGAGGTGTGTGATAGTGTCGGTTTTCAGACTTGTGACAAAGATTTATTCCTATATGCAAGGGTGAATGTCCACAATGACTGTGGAAACATAGAAACATAGAATTTGATGGCAGATAAGGACCGCTTGGCCCACCCAGTCTGCCCATTTCCCTACCTAATGGATAAGCTGCAGATCCTAGTTAACCAGCAGCCTACTTCTTTCTACCCCAGCCCCCTAGAATTGCCTTATGACTGTCCCATGCATGCTTGAATTCCATCACTGTTTTTGACTCCACAACCTCCTCCGGAAGGCTGTTCCATGCATCCACAACCCTCTCTGTGAAAAAATACTTGTTCACATTACCTCTGAGCCACCCCCCCATCTTCAAATTGTGCCCCCTTGTTCTTGCACACCCCTTTTTTTGAAAGATGCTATCCTCTTGGACTTTGTTGATTCCCTTGAGGTACTTGAAAGTTTCTATCATGTCCCCACTCTCTCCTTTCCTCGAGGCTATACATATTAAGCTCCTTACGTCCTCTTCAGAGTGTCTTCCCGGTGCAGACCCTGCACCATTTTAGTTGCCCTCCTCTGGACAGCTTCCATCCTGTCCATGCCTTTCTGGAGACTGGGTCTCCAGAACTGCACGCAGTACTCAGATGGGGTCTGACCAGCTGTCTGTACAGAGGATAACAACTTCCTGTTTTCTACTGGTGATGCCTCTCCCTGTGCATCCCAGTATCCCCAACCCTCCTTGCTGCCTCTCACATTGCTTGCCCACCTTTAGGTCATCTGATATGACTACCCCAGGTCCCTTTCCATTTTGTTGTTGTTAGTATCTCACCCCTATTGTGTACTCTTCCCTTGGGTTTTTGTTTCCCAGGTGCATTACCTTGCACTTCTTAGCACTGAATCTAAGCTGCCATACATTTGACCATTCCTCTAACCTTGCCAAGTCCCTTCTCATCCTTTCCACCCCACCTTGTGCATCAACTCTGTTGCAGATCTTTGTGTCATCTGCAAAGAGACATACTTTTCCTTCCAGTCCCTCTGCAATGTCGCTGAGAAAGACATTGAAGAGGACCGGTCCTAATACTGAACCCTGCGGTACCCCACTAGTAACCCCCCTTTCTACAGAGTGGACTCCATTTACTATTACTCTCTGTGTCCTATTCTCCAGCCAATTATTTACCCAGGCTGTCATCTTGGGACCCACTCCCAGGCTGGCTAACTTGTATATTAATCTTTTGTGGGACTGTGTCAAATGCCTTCAAAGTCTAGGTAGGCCATGTCCACAGCCCTCCTGATCTACTACTTTGGTCACCCAGTCAAAGAAATCTATCAGATTCGCTGCATGACCTTCCCGCTGTGAATCCATGCTGCCTTGGGTCCTGTACCTCTGGCCTCTAGGTACTGACAATTCTTTCCTTCAGAAGTGATTCCATCATTTTCCCTATCACTGAGGTTAAACCTAACAGGTCTGTAGTTTCCTGCTTCTGCCTTGCTCCAACTTTTGTGAAGGGGAATCACATCTGCCCTCCTCCAGTCCTCGGGTACCACCCCATCCTCCCATGATTTGTTAAAGAGGGTAGTCAGTGGTGTCACTAGTTCTACCCTTAGTTCTTTTAAAATTCTGCACGAAATGCACGTTAACTGACAACATGTTTAAATGGAGGCACTACGGAGCTGAAACAGACTCTAGCTGACAAGTTAGCATGCATTTAGCGCTACAAGACAGATGGGTGGGCTAGCAATGGGCTGAAACATGCATGACAACAGGACGCAAGATTGTGTTTTCTGTGTTACTTAAAAAAACAGCACACAACAAAAGCAAATAACGGGGCTGGCTACAAGTAAAAAGCAGCATATACACCCTTAACAAATGCCTGCTTTTGTCTGTTTTTTCATTCCTACAACAGCCTTGAGCATAATACGTCACTCCTTCAATGACGTAATATGCTGAGTGAAACAGAGCCAGCGTAGCTGAAAAGTAGTACGACGGATTTCAGTCAGGTAAACATGTGGGGTCTTGATATTGATATTTTTATAATTAAAAAATGACAGAAGCATTATGTATTCAGTCAGAGATGAGATTTTATTATACTGGCAGCACTAAAAGTACTAAACCCAAGAACATAATTATAAAAAGGGTCTGAGAAATAGAGCTTTCTGATTGGTTGTAAACATTCTATCAGCCCTATGTTAATGTTTGATCAACATACATGTACAGCCTAATCATATGCTGAACAAGGTCTAACATTATTTAAAAAAAACATTTCTATTATAACAGCAATAAGGCACTCCCAGGGGTTATGTTAATGGTCAGTTAATCACCCTCTGGGGCAAGTAGCACTCATCTACGCCTCGTGCCACATTACACCTCTAGAGGGTGATTAACAGACCATTAACATAATCCCTGGTCATGCCTTATTGCTTAATTTTACATTTGCCACTGATCTTTAAGGTATGAGCCCAATCCTGGTGTAGGACTAGCACCAACAACCTTCTGGCCCAGAGGTGGATGTGCTACCAACTGGGCCACGCTGACACCGTAAGTCCGTACTGAGTGGGATAATCTTCGGTCTGCTGACTGATCGTCCATTCAACAGAGGAAATCATATCTGTGGAGGCCAACAGAGGGCAATCAGAATCATTTTGCCTCGTGTGCCTCTAGTTTAAGCAGTACCTTCTGCACTAGGGGGACTGAAAAAAATGCATACAGTAAAAGACTCTGCCACTGTAGCCTGAATGCACCCTGACAGAAAACGCCATGTCCTGGATTTCTGGAGCAGAATCAAGGTAGTTTGGCATTGAGTGGGGATGCAGAAAAGGTCCACATCTGGGGTACGCCACTAATCAAATAGCAATCTCATGATGTCTGGAGCTACTGGCCACTCATGAGAACTAGTCCGTTTGGCTGAGCTTGTCTGCCACAGAGTTTTGCACTCCTGCCACGTAAACTGCTTGGAGCAGGATGCCCTGCTCCAGGCACCATTCCCACACTGTCATTGCTACCCTGCAGAGAGGGGAAATAGTGTGATCCTCCTTGCTGGTACATGCAATACATCACAGACTTATTATCCATCTGGAGGAGGACTATTCTGTGGTTGATGAGATACACTAGGGCTCGCAGGCTGTACAACACAGGTCTCATTTCCAAAACACTGATGTGAAGATGAGTTTCTGATGGATCCCAGATACCTTGTGTTTGGAGGCCCCAACAGCGGGCACTCTACCCCAACAGGGATGCCTCTGTGGTGAGAGTCACCTCAAGCTTTGGCTAGGAGAAGAGAATCCCTGAAGGAAACTGTCCTCCACTGACCACCATGTGGGTGACTGAAATAGGGGTCTGGTCACCTGAATGGTCTGAGGATGTGACGTTTGTGAACACTGTGCACTTAGTATCCACCGAGTTGTTCTCATGTGCAGCTGTGTCAGAGGCACTGTGAACACTTAGGAGGCTATCAGACCAAGCATGTGATGTATGGAGTGGGCTTGCACAGATCTGCATTCCATTATGTACTATGCCATCTGCAGGATCGTCTGTCTTCTGCTCTCTGGAAGTCTCGAGCTTTGGCCATATACAGAAGAGCTCCTATGAACAGCAGCTGTTGTTAAGGCTGGAGCTGAGACTTCTCCAAGTTCAGGAGAACTCCCATGGAGTTAAAGAACTGAGAGGCTGTGGCCACTGCCTGTTCTGTCTCTAGCTTGGACGAAATGACAGTCAGCCAGTTATCCAGATAAGGGGAAACCTGGTATAGTCAGAGTCTTGGCGGGATGGGGTGAAACAAGAAGAGGAGCCAATGATGGGGGACCCATCGATGGTGGCCTTTCTGGGCCCGGCAATAGAGGCCCCCGGCATTAGAACAGGGGTGAAATAAGCAAGCTCTGTTGGACCAGCCGGAGGCACCAATGGTGCAGACATCAATGGGAACAGCAGCAGATGCTGAAACAGCTCTGACATTATTTGATACAATGCCTGTGCTTTCATGGAGCCTGAAGGGGTCGTCAATGGCTGACAGGTCGACAGGAGAGTGCCTGATGGCGGAACAGGCTGCAAGTCCCCGAATGGGGATGATGACTGGTACTGGACCCCACCGTGATGTTCCTAAGACAGGCGGTAGTGGGAGGGGGGTTCAGGACTCATGGCTGTAGCCTAGGTCCTGTCTTTTTATGTGGACCTATCCATCTAAATGGTGAACGGAAACAGTCTGGAGAAATGTCTTTTTCCTTTCTCTGGTTCTTCTTGTCTGAGTGGCGGTGTTTACCATCGACTTGTCTTTTTCTTCGATGCTTCAGTGATAGCTGCCATTGACAGCAGAGCTTGGTGGGCCGATGGTGAGCTGGGAACAGGAGCAGGTGATGATGGAGAAGCCGCCTTTGCTGCAGCATGCTTCTACATTTCCTGGATCAAAATAAAGTTTTCTAAAGCTTTCTTACGACATCTCTGGGTTGCCTGGTTAAAGCCCTGGCAGATTACACATGCTTTTAACACTGTGGTTTGTACCAAGGCACTGGATACAAATGGAGTGGTTGTCGTTTTTTTAAATTTTAATGTTGCTGCAATGGCAACTTCGAAAAAACAGTCTTTTGTCCGTTCACGTCATAAAAGGTGAAATATAAAATAACATATGGATGCATTCGGTGACGGCAAACACTTGCAAATGTTTGATGGCGTTCTTCAGCAAAAGTGGACCAACAAGCGGTTGACAGCGGTAGAAAGAAAGGAAAATTACGTACCTACCGTAATTCTTGATCTTCTCTTGTATCTTCACCATTCATTACTTCCTGGGGTGTAAGCCGGAGGCGCGCACCCGTCACGGGAGCTTTTTTTTTTTTAATGCCTCAGACTGCCTCCGAGAGTGACGCTCACGCGTCATGCGCGAGGGTGGCCGTTAGTAGCGACCGACTCCTCCTCCAACTCAGTTCTGTGAGCCGAGAGGCAAAAGTGAAAGCAGAAAATATAGATAGCGAGGCAAGATAGCGAGGATAGCAAAAGCAAGGAAGAATGAACTGAAAAGGAATAAACCGATGGAGGAAGGACAGAGGAGATAAGAACATCCCTAGCCTAGGGACTCGCAGGGCCTCTACCTGGGCGACTCTGGGAGGAGAGATGAGTAAGGAAATGAGAAAATAGAAGAAGAAGAAGAGAAGAGAGAGATGGGATGTTGGAGGGACCAGAACGCCAACTGAGCATAGTTAGCTTATAGCTGAAAGCTCGACTAAAGGGAAGCAAGAACCGTAGATAGAGCTGAAGAGAAGGTTCACCGAACCCGCTAGGCAGACTCAGGAGGGCATAGTCCTCATCTTCAACATGCCATTGTTCTTCACACCCACCTTGGGCTCCTGGCCGCGGAAGGCCTTTAACTGGAGGACAGCCGAGGAGGAAGAATAGAACCCAGCAGCATGAGAGTGCTGCTCAGGGTTTAGAAATGGAAAATGCAAGCCTTTCGATGCTTCAAGATAGAAATGGGACTCAGACTGACTGGCTAAGGCAGGCCAAGGCTTAGGCTGGTTAGGATTGGATATGGTCAGCAGAGCTCTACTGTAAAAATTGTCCAGGAGGACACTTAAAGGGAGAAACCAATAGCAAAACATCGAGAAGGATAGCCTACCTTCTCATTTGCCTTCTTATTTGATTTCTCCTTTTTGACTAGATGCATGACCCAGATACCAAGATGCCTATAGCAGTCGGAGAGAGTTCCCTCAGCATTTTTTTTTTTTAAGGAAGAAAGGAACAGACGTACTCGTTCCTCTGCTCTGCAAGGCAAGAACAGAGGGGGGGATTAGATTTCAGGGCAACTATCTGAACCTGGGATTGCAGGATCAAAACTGAATAGCCTGAGCCAGGCCAAAAAACCCCAGAGGTATCTTGCCAGAAGAATAGCAAGAGATAGTAGTGCAGTCTGATCGCCAATGCAATCCACGAGATGGCCCATGAATCTTAGAGTAAGTAATTTTCTGGATGTTAGAACCCCCTTAAGAAAGATCTTTCTTTTTTTTTTTTATTATATATTTTTTTTGGGAAAATTAAACAATTTTCCTATATTTTATAAAAAATGCAGAGAGAGAGGAAGGAGACGGGAGGTGGAGAAGCCACAGGAAGAGGCCACTGAGGGGATGGTGGTCGGGTGTAAGTAATGAATGGTGAAGATACAAGAGAAGATCAAGAATTACGGTAGGTACGTAATTTTCCTATCTTCCCTTGTCAATCTTCACCATTCATTACTTCCTGGGTGAGTACCAAGCTCCTCTTCCCCTGGAGGGGGAAGAGGCCATACCCTGAGGGAACAAGACCCCCAGCCTTCTGCTGGTGAGAAACAGAAGGAGAAGACCCTGGCTTATTCAGAAAGCCTAAGGGGAGAAGAGCTAGGAGGTGCCTCCGAGGACGAGGAGACGGATGGAGCCCTGTAAAGTCTCCTAGCTCTGGATGAGAAAAGACGGGTCCCCTGGAGGCGGGCGCACCCACCCGGGCCAGGGGTGACAACCTGGAAAGATGAACCATGCCGTCCGCCTGATGCAGATCGTGTCCCTCAAGCCTGGAAGCCACCTCATTGGCGCCATAAGATGCCTTGCTTGCGTCTTGCCAGCTCCAGGCCTCACCCTGAGAGGGCAACGGCTTGTCTGGTTTGCTCTGTGTCAGGCATGATGCCAGCAGCTGGGACATCATCGACCACAGATGCCGGGTTGTAGGCAGCGTGGTGAGCCTGATGGATGCAATACATGCACCTCGCACGAGAAGGAGAGAACACTCTTCGCCCCAACGGCCTAACTGGAGAGAGTCCGAACTGTGGGCGGTCGGGCGCCAGGCAACGGCGCCCAGAAGGAGTATCCAGGTATACCAAACCTGAGGGCGGGTTGCGAGGAACCTAGAGACTCAGAGGGGGCACAATACCTACGCTGGCAGTCCGCTGGGGCAGGGGAAGAAGCGGCAGGGAACTGCCAGGACCGGATAGACGCTCCTGAAGGGGACAGGCCAGGAAGGTACCACCAGATGCTGGGCACTGAATTCACCAAGGAATTCACGCCACCGCTTCGGTATTGTCCCTCCCAACGTAGGAAACTGGAGATCCCTCACCATCCTCGAGGAAACGCTTGATATTCTGTGAAATCAGCATCGAGGACAGATGAGCAGGGTTCCTCCCCTCAGAGGAGGGAGACGAGGATGTGGGGAACTGAATGTCCAGAGATTCCTGCAGTGTGGGGAGAGTCGAAAGACCTGCTCATGCATATAACTAACGTGATGAGGAAGGCCGCCGCAGAACCCTGAACTGCTCCCAGGATAACGCCCCAGAGGACTGGACATGGCCCGGGAGCGGGGGTGAAGGCAGAGAGATGGGAGAGGGCACCTCCTAGGAGGCAACCGCGAGGGGCTCTGAATCCGGAAGGGAGCCCTAGTAGGAGGGATCCCGGATATCAGACCAGGCCGCAGAACGGAACTCTGGGGAAGCGGAGCCTGAAGAGCCCTGGGGAGAAACTCCCTGTGACGATGCCGGACTGCATGGATCCAGAAGGGCAGTCCGCGACACGCCCGCCAGAGGACACCCTAGAACCCTGGGGGAGGGGCCTGCACCACGGCTCCTGGCCACCCCCTGAGGTGGCCAAGGAAGACTGGAGCAGGCCACCTGCCCCTCAACCCTCGGATTCCGAGGGTCCTCCTCCTCGACTGCAACGCCCCTGTCCCTAGAGGAGGCAACAGCACCCCGGGGAAGCTGTCACCGGCCTCAGAGGGAGCCTCTCCTCCGTCACCCCTATGCCTGCCTCGAGCTCTGCCACCCCCCAGCCGAGGAACCCTCAGGAGATGACGGCAAGGGGGACAGAGGGGGCGGTTCGCCGCCTGGTACCCTAGCCACCGAGGACCCAGATTCCAAGAATGGGGTGCCAGGATGGGTCCACATCAGAGTCAACGCCTCCGAGGAGGACGGAGACCAGCAGGACCCGATGCTGGCCACCCCAGGGGTCCCCGAGGGCTACGGGCCGCCAACGCCCCGGCCTGCGCGACGCTGCCCCCCACTGGCAGCAGGAAGGCCTCATCTCCACCCCCCAGCGGGCCCGCAGGCCCGCACCGCCTGGGAGGGGAAGGTCACCAGCCGCCGGGCGCGCTGGAGGTGAAGCGGCACCGCCTGGCGGGCGCCGCACGCCCATCGGGCACTACGAACGGGCGCCGAGGCCAAAACGGTACCGCTAACGGTGTCAGCCGATTGTCAAGCCACGAACGGCACCGATCCGAAACAGCGCCAGAGACGGCGCCAAGACGATCACCAGCACCGCCGAACGGCGCCGGATCCAAACGGCGCCGGTGAAGCGGGCGCCGAGGGTCCACCCAGCCAGGCCCAACAGACGCAGGGCCTCGACACGGGGAGCCTGCACCTCCGGCAGAGGACTGCTGAGGCGGTGTCAGCCGCCGCTATCCCGGAGGGACCACGACGCCCTCGACACCGCGGAAGGGGCCCTCGGCAAGAGAGAGACGAGACCCTCCTCCTCGATCAGATAGGCCCGGAGGGGACCCGGGATGGGCCAAGAGACCTTACCTGGCCCCTTGAGCGACGCCGCCCCTCAAGGTCGGCGGGCCTTGCCGAGCTTGAATGCGCGGACTTCTAGGACACGGCGGTCCATGGAGAAACAGGCATCGCACAAATCCATGTCATGGTTGGGTCCCAGGTAACGAAGGCAAATGTCATGCCGGTCCGAGACGGAGAAATGCCGGCCGCAGGAGCACCGACGCATAGGGCACGCCCCGTCTTATAAGAACGCTTTCGCCCAGAACCGGACATACCGCCAAATAAACAAGGTTAAACATAGTCCGGAAATACACCCGCGCCGCATAAAAGAAAAAAGGAACAGTCTTACCGTAGGGCGCCGCGAGTGTAGAAAAGGAGTCGGTCGGTCGCACTTTCGGTGAGCAACCAACAGGTGCTGCCTCGACGGCGGAGAAACAGAACTGAGTTGGAGGAGGAGTCGTCGCTATAAACGCCGCCGCATGACGCTACCTCGAGGGCGGGGCCGTTAGGCATTTAAAAAAAAAAAAAAGTTCCCGTGGCGGGTGCGCCTCGGCTTACACCCCAGGAAGTAATGAATGATGAAGATTGACAAGGGAAGATCAGAAGCATGCTGGGGATACTGACATTATATAGGTGCCGATGAGGCACATCAACATGAGCAGCGATGCTCAGCCCCAGCTTGCAAAACATTTTCAGGTGATCCTGACACTGACGGCTTACAATTCTAAGATGTGGCTCAATGGAAGGAGACATGCTCAATGATCAATCATAGAAGCAAGGAACCACAGAATCTGATGGCAGATAAGGACTGCTTGGCCCACCCAGTCTGCACATTTTTCCCTACTACATCATCACCACAGGCCCTACTTGATCTACAGTTCATTCTGCCCCCCTCCTTCTCTTTGATTCATTGATTCCCGATTGTGGGTCAGAGTACCAAGCTCAGAGACCTCATTTACGTCAACCTAGCCAGCAACAGAAGTGACTGGCAATGGTACCACCACCGGCAAGGCAAGGCAAAATTTATTTAAAAGATGCCCAATCCCGGAGGCTCTGGGCGCTGTACAAATTTTTAAACAGAGTTTTAAAAACACAAAAAATGTAAAACACAAAATTTTATACAATTTAAATAAATAAGTCTATTACAGTCACAGTCTTTGCTGTATATAGTAATCTAAATATCAAAAGCTTGGGAAAAAAGAAAAGTCTTCAAACGGGCCTTAAAAATATCCACTGTGGGGGCTTCCCTTACCAAAGTTGGCAAAGAATTCCACAGAATGGGAGCCGCAACACTAAAGGCTCTATCACCAGCTGATGTTAGCCTCGTTCTGGGAATGGTCAGGAAGCCACCACTAGAAGATCGAAGAGGGCGGGTGGTGAGGGTAGGTAACAGAAGGTCTGACAGGTAACCAGGGCCCTGCCCATGTAGGGTCTTATAGGTGAGAAGACCCACCTTAAAGAGGACTCTCCACCTGACTGGCAGCCAGTGCAATTCGCATAAAACCGGTGTAATATGACAAAACTTTTGCTGCCCAGTCAACAACCGGGCAGCTGCGTTTTGCACCAGCTGCAGTCTGCGGAGAGATCCTCCTGTGACCCTGAGATAGAGCGCATTACAGTAGTCAAGCCTAGATGTGACTAAGGCATGTATCAAGGTAGGGAGGTCTAGAGGCGGAACAAGGGGCTTAATTCTGGCAATGTTTCTGAAATGGAAAAAACAGGTACGAACCGTGGAGGATATATGAGCCTCCATGGTTAAGTTCCTGTACAGAATCACTCCCAGATTTCGCACCCAAGAGGAGGCCTTCAATGACGCAGCTCCAAGGACAAGCCCAGTCCCTGAGTCAGAGGCCATCCTATCACGAACTCTGTTCGACTCCACTACCAGTACCTCTGTCTTGTCAGGGTTCAGTCGCAACCAAGTGGAGGCCATCCAGTCGTTAATCTCAGCCAAACAGATATTCAGCACATCTACTGCATTAGATATTCCTGGGGCAAAGGGAAAAATATAGCTGAGTGTCATCGGCGTAACAATGAAAGCTCAAACCATATTTCCTAATGATCCCTCCCAGGGGCAGCATGTACACTGCGAACAACATTGGGTCCAGTACCGATCCTTGAGGGACTCCACAAAATAAAGGACTGGGTATAGATGAGGAATTCCCCATCATAACCCGTTGCCTTCTGCTGGTAAGAAAGGACTCAAACCAGTTGATGACAGTACCGGTGAGTCCACATAGCTCCCTAAGGCGGACAAGCAACACACAATGGTCCACAGTGTCAAAATGCAGAAGAGAGATCAAGGAGCACAAGAATTGTCCTGTCCTCCCGATCTCTAGCCCCGAGGAGATCATTCTGCACCCGAACAAGTGCAGTTTCTGTGCTATGTCTAGCCTGAAATGCCGACTGGAAAGGTTCGTACAACTCATGAGTTACGAGATGCTCTTCCAACTGAAGCGCCACCACCTTTTCCACCATCTTCCCCAAAAATGGAAGGTTGGATATAGGACGGTAATTCACCTTGATCTCCAGGTCCAAAGATGATTTCTTTAAGAGGGGTCTCAACAGAGCTTCCTTCAAGGCATCCGGAAAGACCCCCTCGGAAAGGGAGCACTGTACAATCAAGGCAAACACCGGGCCAACAGAGTAAATGCATCTCATTAAAAAACGCGTTGGCACCGGGTCCAGTTCACAAAAGGTATGCTTCATGTTGGCCGCCACCTCAATAACCTTACTAGCCTCCACTGGTCTAAACACTCCCCAGCTAGGTGGAGTGCTCTCGGAACACATCGGGCGACCACTGTCAGCTATAATATTACTAGCTGAAGAAGCCACCTGCCAGATCGAGGACACCCTGTCCGAAAAAAAACGAGCAAACTCCTCACAATCTAAATTAGAAAAAACCCTCCCTGGCTGCAGGCAGGCAGGATGAAGAAGCCTGTCCACAGTCCAGAAGAGTAAAGCTGGTCGGTTCTTCCCGGCAGCAATCTCCCACCAGTTCCATAACAGTGACAGTGAAAGTGAATGGGGGTGTGTGGCCAGTGGAACTGAAGTCAGTGGAGCAGTCACTGGCTAGGACCCAGGGGCTGCTGCTGATGCCAAACGCTCTATCTGGCTTGAGGGACCCACCTGCAGCTCCAGATCCACTGGCCCTGAAGGACCCAGGACCGGCTCGGCTGGCAGAGACAAATGAGCCAGACATGCCCACTGCTCCACAAGAGCTGCTCAATGATGGAACTTCCCACTGAGGTCCCCAATTATGGATAGCGAGGGGCTCCAGGCCCGAGACCTTGCCCTCCTTGTACTAGAGGCTCCCGGTGATAGCACCAGTGAAGGTCTCTCACTCCAGGTGACCAAGGATCTCATGGAAGACCACATGGAATGTGACCTCAAGTGGTACTGCTTCTTCAACTTCTGACAGGAAAAAGAAGAACTTGAGGCTGAGTGATGCCAAGAACCCAACTGGGATTGTGAATGGGTCAGGTTCTTTTTGTGCTTCTGGGAGGATTGTCCTTCCTCCTGCGCACAGGACTGCCTGTTGTCAGAACCCTTACCAAACAGAGAATGTGGAATGGCCCTGCTGCCAGAGCAGCTTGCCTGAGAAGGCTCCCTACTGTCGTCATTCATGGCCATTGACTGTGACTTAGCAGGGCTGTGAGAGACTGACAAAAAATTATTTTTGAAAAATCACTTTGATACAAAAATAAACTCTTAACTTTAAACATTAAAGCTGAGAAAAACTGAAGGCTGTTGTATAGACGTGCAGTTTTGACTTTTGGTGGGTGAGCAACAAATTTCAGTGATGCACACCTGATAGTGGAAAAAAAGGAACTGAGGTGTGTCGCATGATAGGCCGATATCCATTTATGTGGGTTCATATTGTATATGCTATATTGTACTTCAGATTTAAAACACTGTCTCTTTAAAAGGCCTTAGGAATGAAATTATAAAAACAGCCTTAATTGTTCTAATGGCTAGGGTGGATCTGGTATATCCCAAGATAAGGGAGACAGGTATATAGCCCAGGAAGGCATAAAATATCCCACTGTGGCTTTCCATGACAGGGAAGGAAAAATTACTCACCATAGTAATGTTGTTTCTTCTAATGGAGTCTTACTGTATTCAGATATAATGCAGTTAGCCCCAGCACTTGAACTGTCCCGGAAAGGAAAGAGTTAACTCTATGCAGAAGCATAAAACGTTGAGCTCAAGCTCGGTTTTCAAACCTCTGTCTGTGGTACTTCCCAGTGTAACCGTCAGATTCTTACGAGCATACTAAAGTATGGAAACTGTTCAACATATAGCCAAAGGGCAAAAAATTCTTTCTGGGCCCAAAAGACTCAAGTCGAGAACCCAAGAAGGAAAGGTAGTGACAATATTTAAGTATAAAACACCAGAAAAATAATAACAACATCCACCCCACCCAACAGGAAGGGTACAAGGTACACCCCTGAGGTGCAACACTGTACCTGCCAGCCCACTTCCAAAAAAACAGGTTCTGAGAGGGGAGGTCTGAATACAGCAAGACTCCATTATAAGAAACAACATTACTATGGTGAGTAATTTTTTCTTCAAACAACATGAAGTCTTGCTGTATTCAGACATAATGCAGACTATCAAGCAGTTCCCTATGGAGGAGGGAATGCAGAACCTACTTTGGGAAGAGGCTCTGCAGTACTGCTGTGCCCAAACCTAGCATCACTCCTAGCCTGGATGTCCAGGGAGTAATGCTTGGTAAAAGTATGTACTGTTTTCCAGGTGGCTGCTTTACAGATCTCTAACAAAGGTATATGTCTGGCCGCAGCTAGAGAAGCAGCTGTACCCCTAGTCGAATGAGCCCTCAGGCCTGAAGGGGGCGTTCTACCCAACTTGTCATAACAGAATTGTATACAAGAAACAATCCACCTGGCAATAGTTCTTTTAGTGGCAGGCTTACCTTTCCCCCACTTCAACATAAGTGAGAAAAGTACAGTTATGTTAGAACTTACCGTAACAGTAGATCTTCGAGAACAGCTCTTGCAGCAGGTTACACCATTAGAACTGAAGCCGGCAGGCGTCAGGACCTCACGGAAAAATTCTAGCTAGCTATCTTCAGCGGGACTCCGCCTAACGCTCGGTCCCGCCTCCGGACGTCAGGCGTGGTACAAAAGGGGGCGGTCCCGCCAGATTCCCCAGTTCTCCCGCCGGAGACTTCCGGCCGCAGGCTGACATCGAAATGGGAGACCAAGGATTCGCCGTCAGAAGACAGAAAGATATAAATCCCTGCTCAGAAAGACTGAGCCATGCCTCCTCCAAGGGGGAAGGTGGGCGGGAAGGTACCTGCTGCAAGAGCTGTTCTCGAAGATCTACTGTTACGGTAAGTTCTTACGTAACTGTACTATCTTACTTCGAGACACAGCTCTTGCAGCAGGTTACACCATTAGGACTGACTCCCAAGCACTAACGCTGCCAGAAATTCCGGGAGGAGGAAAACAGAAAGTACATTCCAGGTCCTGAACCTAGGACAGGAGACCCTGTAGCACCGCAAGGCCGAAACCAGCCCTTCGCCGAGAGGCGATGTCCAGGCTATAATGCCTGATAAAGGTATGCACAGAGCTCCAAGTGGCTGCAGCACAAATAGCAGAGGTGGAGACGTTTCTTAGTGCTGCAAAGGATGTGGCCACACCCCTAGTAGAATGACCCCGGACAGAGCCCGGGAGGGGCTTTTGTTTGATATCATAACAGTATGAAATACACTGGACAAGCCAGCGAGACAGAGACTGTTTGGATACTGATTGGCCCATCATTCTCTCAGAGAAGGAAACAAAAAGCTGTTCAGAACTACGAGAGGGTTTAGTTCTGTTGAGGTAATACCTCATGCTGCGTGAACATCCAGGGTGTGGAGCAAAGCCTCTCCTCTATTTGAATAACTGGGAAGTAGCCGGAAGGTCAATGTCCTGGTTTAGAGAGTGAAGAGACCACCTTAGGTAAAAACTTAGGATTAGGTCCTCAGGGATACTCTGTCCCGTGGAAAACTAAATAAGGCTCTTTGCACATAAGGCGTGAAGCTCAGAAATTCTTCTCGCTGAAGTAACAGCAACTAAAATAACGTTTTCCACGACAGAAAACGTAGCTCACAATCCGCGGCAGGTTCAAAAGGAGGGCGTGGAGCTGTTCCAGAACAAAGAGCAGATCCCATGGGGTCACAGGGTCCCTAATGGGAGGCCTAAGGTGTAACACTCCCCTAAGAAATTCCCGAGAGGTGTCCAATTGAGCTACTGTACGATGACCCACCGGGAGGTGATAGGCAGAAATGGCACAGAGGTGCACCTTAATAGAGGAGTAGGCTAGGCCTGAATGAAAAAGGGAGAGGAGGTAATCTAAAACTACTCCCACAGGACAACCTAAAGGGGAAAGATCACGAGCTCGTGACCATAAACAAAAAGCAGCCCATTTCATGGCGTGCATATCATCGTTACCGGCTTTCTGGCTGCAGAAAGAACCTCTGCAACCTCTTGCAAGACCCCGTGACGCAAGATGGCTATGTCTCTAGGAGCAAGCATGCAGATTCAGAGAGCATAGGTCCGGATGGACTAATGAACCTTTCTCCTGAGACAGGAGGTGGGAGCTGAGCGGCAACGGGAGCGGGGTTTCCCGAGATAGTTGCACCAACAAAGGGAACCAGATCTGTCTGGGCCAGAACGGGGCCACCAGGATCATGAGTGCGTGCTCCCTGCGCAGTTTGAGAAGAACTCTCTGGATCAACGGGAAGGGAGGGAAAGCGTAGAGGAATCTGTTCGCCCAGGAGAGGGATAACGCGTCTCGCCAGAAAACACCAGGCCCTGGATCTAGCGAGCAAAAATTGGGCAGTTTTGCGTTGGATGGGGATGCGAACAAGTCTAGTTCTGGAATTCCCCAACGAAGAAACAGATCCTCTGCTACCTCTTGAAGAAGTTCCCACTCGTGGACTCTGGCCTGGGATCGACTCAGGCCATCTGCAATTGTGTTGTCCACCCCGGGAACATGCACAGTGATCAGATTTGCACCGTGTCCGATTACCCAATCCCACACCCTCATGGCCTTCCTGCAAAGGGCGTAAGAGTGTGCGCCTCCTTGTTGAGGTAATACATCAACGCCGTGTCGTCTGTCTGCAGCAGGAGAGTACGGTGGGATTACTGACTGAAAGGCCTGCAGGGCATAGAGAACGCCCTCATCTCTAGGACATTGATATGGAGATGAGCTTCCAGCAGGGTCCGTGCCTGGGACTTTACCCGTCCAGGTGTGCCCCCACCCAAGACCTGAGGCGTCCGTGGTGAGGGTTACCGCCGGGGACGGCGCTACAAACGGGACGCCCTTGGAGAGCGACCCTGGGACTAGCCACCACTGTCAGTCTCGGCTGACTGAGTTCGTGATCCTGACCGGATGCTGCAAGTGGTCTTGCCTTTGGTCCCATTGTACCTTGGGCATCCACTGGGTTACCCGCATGTGAAGCCTTGCGAAAGGGACAGTAGGAATGGCCACAGCCATGTGTCCGAGCAAGCGAAGGACCGACCTGGCAGGTACGATCTTGTTCGACGACAAATCCCTTATGAGGGATCTGATGCGCTCCGCTCTGTCGTCCGGAAGAAAAGCTCTTCCCTGAACAGTGTCCAGGACTGCGCCTATAAACTGCAGTTTCTGCGACGGTACCAGGAGTGACTTCTGGTAATTTATGAGAATGCCCAGAGATTGGAACAAGTCCTGGGTGCTCTGAACCGTGAGTAACGCCTCTCTGGAGGCGGCCATGAGAAGCCAGTCGTCGAGGTACGGGAACACATAGTGGCCCTGTCTCCTCAGAGATGCTGCCAAGACTGCCATGCACTTGGTAAAGACCCTTGGTGCGGATGACAGTCCGAACGGAAGAGCTCGAAACTGAAAGTGGTGGTCGAGAAACTCGAAGCGCAGGAACCTCTGGTGCGCGTGAGCTATGGGGATATGCAGGTATGCGTCCTGCATGTCTAGAGACGCTAAAAAGGCGTCTTGTTTCAGCATGGGAATAAGGCCCGGAAGAGTCACCATGCGGAATCTTTTGTAGGCGACCGACACATTGAGGTCGCTGAGGTCCAGAATCGGACGGAGGTCCCCTGATTTCTTGGGAACCAGGAAGAAGTGGAAATAATATCCTCGTCCTCTCTGGTTCTCCGGGACGTACTCTATCGCTCCTTTTCTTAGGAGCGCAAGTACCTCTTGCTAGATCAGATTTTTGTGCTGACCCGGATACCGGGAGAACAAAGGAGGCCTCGAGGGTGGCTTTTCTGCGAATTCTATAAAGTGGCCTAGACTGACCAACTGCACAACCCACCTGTCGGTGGTAATGGCCTGCCATCCCGGTAGGAAGTTCGCAATGCGACCCCTGACCATGATTTCCCGTTGATCCTGAGGGGCGGGGGCCGGAAAGGAGTCAGGCTGTGGCGGCAGATGGGCCCGCTGGCTGGGTCGGCCTAGGGGAACACTGACCTCGGCTGGCGGGCTGTTTTCCCTGGGTTCTACGGAAACCGGAGCCCCTCTGATGTGTAGCGGAGCGGGGCTGCTGCCTCTGTGTCCGCCCACGAAAACGGCTTTGGTTCCTACGAAAGGAACCAAGCTTGGGTCGGTACATGGCTTGAACCGACCTTACCGCCTTCCCGGCCTCTTGAAGTTTGGTAATGATCTTCTCGGAAGGATTACCAAATAAAACTTCTCCCTCGAACGGAGCGTCCATAATGTTTTTCTGGACATCCGGGGTAAACCGGAGACACGTAACCAGGAGTGTCTCCGGAGGCATACGTCAGAAGCTGCTGCTCGGGCTGATGAGTCCGCTGGAGTCGTACGCGGCTCGAAGCACTTTGGGTCCCTACGCCTGAACTCGTGACGGAGGAGCTGGAGCATCTCCTCCTTCTGCTCACCTGGGCAGCTTTTCAGCCGCCCAGACCCTGTTCCCACAAAGCGCTCTGGAATTGAACCATGTGGGTCGGTAGTTCAAGGATCTGGCGCAGGTAGCGGGAAGTCGCAGCGCTCGCCCAGTGCGCCCAACTGTTTGGATTCTGGGTCCGTGGCAGGGTGCTCAAATGTTGCAGCCTCTGTGACCAGTCATGTGAGGCTGTGATGACCAGAGAGTCGGCCTGAGGCTGCTGTGTCAGGTACTGGTCGTCCTTAGGAGCCTTGTACAGACGATCAGCTTTCTTGGGCACCGCCAGGAGCGAATGTGGACGCTTCCACGCTGCCTTGGTGACGTCCACGAAAGTGTCCACCAAGGGTGGTACCACCACAGGCTTGGGGTCCTTCTGCCGAAGATATTTGGCAAGTCGTAACCTTCCGGGGTCTACTTCTTCTGCATGCCATCCCATGTTCTCCTGGATATGTCGCATAATATCCATGAACGAGGGGTCATCCGGAGGAGATCTCGGTGTCTCACGTGGGTCTGGAGAAGGGATGGAGAGAGGAGATGGGGATCTAGAGGAAGAGTAGACTGATCCCGTGTCCTCCGTCGACGGCGAACGTCGGTGTCTCCTGGATCTCTTGGGGCTGGGTGATCCAGAAGAGGATTGCGACGGAGGTCTCAGTTTTTCTGATCTTCCCCTGGGAGAGGATCCAGGCTCCCGGGGGGGAGGTAAGCGGCCTGCCGACCCCGAAGGCGAAGGGGGGGCCGGTACCGGAGGAGGAGGGGAGGAGGAGGTGGGGGCCATGTCCCTTTTAATGGTGTCCCACCAGTAAGTGAAGAGATCCTTCACTTCCGCTATAGAAAGTCCCGACGACGGCCCAGGCGCTGGTGGGCGGTCGTCGGGTCCCGGCGTCGGCTCCACAGGGGCCTCAGGTAAGGGCGAGGGGGCCCTGGGAGTTTCGCCAAGGCCGGGGTCGCCCGTCTGGTCCTCGGGCTGCGTTAAGTCCTCCTCAGTCAACGTCTCCTGACCGACATCAGTCGGAGGCGTGGGAGCCCTCACCTCAGGCGGAACGGACGCCGGTCCCCCAACCGGTGTCCGCTGGGATGGTTTGGCCGACGACGGCCGTCCGGCCGACGACGGCTCCAGGGAGGAATGACGTACGGCCGACGACGGTTGGGCCGGGGTCGGGTCCACAGGTCTCTTCAACGGTGTGAGCTCCAAAGTTTTGCGAGGAGGCACAGAAGACGACCGGACGTCGAGAGCCAAAGGGTGGGAACCCGACTTATGATGATGGTGGTGGCGCTCCCCGGACTTCTCCAAGGCCTCGGAAGAGGAGGACGACGACGGCCTGGCGGACTTGGCCTGAGAAGAAGAAGGCTTTCTTACCACAGCCGGGGGAGGCTGAGAGCTGGCCCTGGAAGGAGAGCGGTCGGACCGAGAACCGGAGCTGCGGGACTCCGAAGCCCTGGACGGGGGCCTGGAAGGGGCCTTCTCCCTTCTTTTCTCAGCGTGCTTGTGGGATTTGAAGAAGATTCCCCTTGGAGGACATGGTCTTCAGTTTTCCTCAAACAAAAAGCCTGGAGGGCCTTCTGACGCCGGATCCTTGTTCGGCTGTTAAAGCCCTGGCAAACGAACAGGCCCGGTATCGTGGTCTGGGCCCAGGCACCTAACACAGGCCAGTGGGGTCCTTGAAGGGATCTGTTTCGCAAGCACACTTGGAGGGATGACGGAGGTCGAAGAGGACATCAGCAACAATCTTGCTTGAAGAAAAAAATTTCCGAGGAAAGCTCTGAACCACGCGTCGCAGCTAGACTGGAACCGAAGGTGAGACATGCAAGTCGACGGCGGAAAGAACTGGGGAATCTGGCGGACCGCCTTTTTGTACCCACGCCTGACGTCGAAGGCGGGACCGATGTCGGGGTCGGTCCCCGCTGAAGATAGCTAGCTAGAATTTTTCCGTGGGGTCCTGACGCCTGCCGGCTTCAGTTCTAATGGTGTAACCTGCTGCAAGAGCTGTGTCTCGAAGTAAGATCAACTGAAGACAGTCATTTCTGTGTGCCTTAGTATGCTCAATGTAGTAGCTAAGGGCCCTCTTAACATCCAGACTGTGTAACCTTCTTTCACCTGAAGAAGAATGATCAGTGGAAAACACAGGGAGAGATATAGACTGGTTCAGATGAAAATCCGATACCACTTTGGGCAAGAACCTCCTATTGGTTCTTAGGACCACTTTGTCCCTATGGAAGGAGATGAAGTCAGGATCAACTAACAGAGCTTGTAACTCACTAATCCGCCTGGCAGAAGTAATAGCTACTAGGAACACAGTTTTCCAGGTCAAGTACTTCAATTCGGCCGAAGCCAGAAGATCAAAGGGTGGCTGCATAGACTGAGCTATGCAGACATTAAGATCCCAAGTCGGAGTGGGCTCCCTAAAGGGAGGGTTAATGTGAACCAGTCCTTTGAAAAACTTTCTGAAAACAGGATGAGATGCCAGGGAAGAGCCCTTCCCTGCTGAGAGAAATGCAGAGACAGCTGCGGATGAATCTTCAGAGTGGCAGGCCTAAGGCCTAGACCATTCATATGAACTAGATAGTCTAAGGTTGTGGAAATGTCTGCAGAATCAGGCAGGATGCCTTTCTGAGAGCACCAAATACTGAACCTTTTCCATTTGGAGTTGTAAGTTTTTCTAGTGGAAGGTTTCCTGGAGACCTTCAGAATATCCAGAACTCCCTGAGAAAGATATAGTGCTGCATATTCTAACTCTTCAAGAGCCAGGCCTTGAGATTAAGAGACTGGAGATTGGGGTACCAGATCCACCCCTGGGAGGAGGACAGGGGATTGTATGTCCCGGGCTGAGACAGGGGACGTGACACTGACAAGGACAGCAGTAGAGGATACCACGGCTGTCTGGCCCAATCTGGAGCCACCAATATCACTGTGCAGGGTTGAGTCCTGATTGTGATCAGAACTCTGAACAGCAGAGGGAAGGCATAGAGAAACCTGCCCTTCCAGTCCAAAATAAGAGCATCCTGGGGAACCGTCCCCAGGACTGGAGGTCTGCAACAAAACAGAGGAAGCTGATGACTGTCCGGTGCTGCAAACAGATCTATCTCTGGAGTGCCCCACCTGGAGAAGATGACCTTCAGTATGTGAGGATCCAGGGACCATTCGTGGTGTCCCTGTGAAATTCTGCTCAGAGCATCTGCTACTATGTTGTCCTTCCCAGGAAGGTGAACTGCTACCAGAGAAGTCTGAAGAGATTAGGCCAGAGACCACAGCTTCACGGCTTCTATGCTCATGGCCAAGGACCGAGTGCCTCCCTGCTTGTTGATGTACCATGTTGTGGTGGTGTTGTCCGTTCTGACTTGGACCACCTTGCCCCTGACTGAATCTGAGAAGCTCTGCAGGGCTAGGAAAACTGCCCAGAGTTCCAGGAGATTGATATGAAGGAGAGACTCTTGTGGGGAACAGACTCCTTGAGCTGTCAGGGCTCCCAGGAGGGCGCCTCACCCTAGGAGAGAAGCATCCGTAGTTAGAACTACTGATGGGACTTGAGGGAGAAATGGAACCCCTTGTCTGAGGATGTCCTGGTCCAGCCACCACTGGAGAGCTTGGACCACAGTCTGAGTCACTGGGATCGGTTTGGTAAGTGAATCCTTCTTTTGAGACCAAAAAGACCTTACATGAAACTGAATGTCCCTCATCTGGAACCCTGCTCCCTGCACCACTGCCGTGGAAGCTGCCATGAGGCCCAGGAGCTGGAGGAATTGTCTTGCTGGACGGGAGACCCGAGGTCGAAAGGAGGAAGCGAGATCCACAAGGGCCTTCACCCTTGCCAGGGGAAGGAGGGCTTTTGCTTGTACAGTGTCCAACTCTATGCCTATAAAGGTGAGAAGTTGAACTGGTTTGAGGACAGACTTTGGAAGACTGAGAAGAAACCCCAAGGAGCGGAGTAGGTTCTGGGTAGGTTGAAGAGCTGACTTGACCTGTAAAGGTGACTGACCCACTAAGAGCCAATAGTCCAGATACGGGAAGATGGTGATACCCTGTCTTCTAAGGTAAGCTACCACTACTGCAAGGCACTTTGTGAACACCCTTGGAGCTGACGTTAGGCCGAATGGCATAGCTCTGAATTGGTAATGGCCTGAAGGCAACTCGAACCTGAGGTATTTTTTGTGTGAGCACCTGATAGGAATATGGAAGTAGGCATCCTTGAGGTCCACAGATGCTAGTCAATTCCCTGGCCTTAGAGAGGGAAGGATCATTACCAGAGTTACCATTTTGAATTTGGGCTTCTCTGTTTTCTTTGGGGTAAAGAAGAACCTGGAGTACAGTCCTTTTCCCCTGTGCTGAGTAGGAACCTTCACTATAGCTCTGAGAGCTAGAAGAGAGGAAACCTCTGCCTCATGGGCAATGGTTTCTGAGAGTGATGCAGGTGGAAAAGACTTGGCCTCTTTTTTGGAAATTTTTTGAAGCTGAGGGCCCGTCCCTGGCTTACTACTTCCAGGACCCACTTGCCTGAGGTCACAGACTTCCAGGCCTGTCAGTAGTAAGCCAGCCTGCCTCCTACTGGAAATGGGGAGTCGACCCGGGCTGACACATCAGGGTGACTGCTTGGCAGGAGCCTTAGACTGAGAGGAGGAGGGAGCAGCTCTGCTCATCCCCCTCCTGCCCCTCCCTCTGAAGAACCCCCTTCTGTGGGAAGGGAGAGGAGGCCTGGGCTTGGTAAAAAGGCATTTGAAAGGGCCTGCCCCTAGACTGCTGCTTGTGCGGAGTGGCCTGCCTTTCTTTTGCTTGTGCACTCCTGTATGTGGTCCTGTATTCATCCATTTTTTTCATGTAAGCCTCTGTCTGCTCCCCAAACAGAGAGTTACCTACTACAGGAAAATCAATAGCCTTAGTCTGGGTATCCTGTGAAAGACTACTACATCTGAGCCAAGCATGTCTTCAGAGAGATAAGATGTAGCCATGACTCTAGATGCCATATAACTGGAGTCCACAGCAGCAGGAAATTGCATTTTGGATGCCTCAATTCCATCAGCAGCCACCTCCTCCAGCTACTTGGCTAGCTGGGGAGAGGCCTGTTTAGCCAGTTCCAGAGCCGTATCCCATCTGGATTTCTGGTACCTGGCTGTGTAGGCCATATATGTAGCCTGCCCGAGTCCCAAAGAGGATGCCAAATACTGTTTTTTGGCCACGGCATCCACTTTCCTGGAGTCCTTATCCAGGAGGGGTGTGAAGCCAAAGGAATGTTAGCCATGTCACAGGCTGCAGCCTGCACTACTCCAACATTGCTGCAATGACTATAAAGGAACTCCACAGCTGAGCCTGATAACAAATACCTCCTGTCCATTCTCTTATCCACAGGAGGTATTGAATTAGGGGTTTGTAAAATTTTGTGTGTCTGTTTTCCCAAGGATTTATGAAGAGGGATAGACAGTCCTTTGGACTCTGGGATGTCCATCATTTCCACAAAAATCAGGCTCTTCATCCTCCTCTGCAGCTTCAACCAAGGGAAGCTGCAGGGTTTCTGCCACCTTTTTGTAGAACAAAAAATGTGAAGGGGACTCAGAGAGCCTGGGAGGAGAGACACCTGAGGGCCTGTCTGGGGAGATGTCCGGTTCAATGAGCACATCCAGACCCCCCGTCATCGTCATCATCATCCTCGGGATAGTCTTCGTCTCCTTCCCACTCCTCATAAAAAGCGTCTGGATCATAATCCAGAGGAGACAGATCCGACCGAACTGACCACCTAACCGGCGGTACCGGTTCAGACGGAACCGGTCTAAGTGACTGAACAATGCTAATTGCTTTGGCTGTTTCGTCCGCGGTTGGAGAGTGCGAAACCGGGTCCGAACCGACAGACTTACGCTTCTTTTTTGATGGAACCGACCCCTCGGGGTCAGCTCTCCTTCTGCCCGAGGAGGTATCACCTAGGTCAGTAGGCACCTCCTCAGGTTCGCCCCAACCGAACCGGCCTGGCCATCTGGATCTACAGACTTCTCGGCCTCCCTTTCCTTCAGCCTACTCAGTCTTTTGTCTAGAGTGGATTTAGGAAAGTTTTTACAGATTTGGCAGTCTGACTTGAGATGGTCAAACCCCAGACAATAAACACAGATGAGGTGTGGGTCAGCCTTAGCAAAGGCCTCCCCACACGCAGTACAGTGTTGAAACCCAGTGGGACCGGTTTTCTTCTTGGGTTTCTCAGATAATGGCCAACCTAACAAATTACCCTATTGTAGCTTTCAAGCCAGGTAATAAAACAACTGATCGATTACAAACCGTGTCACAGGCTTTTTAAAAGAACCGCCAAAAAACCTTGGTTCTTTTGAAACCGATTGGTACCGGAACACCACTCTAATCCCAGAAATAAATTTAAATAGAATGGGTCCGTTCCAAATTGGACCGACCAGAAAGAAACCGAAGAAAAGAACTATTTCCAACTTTTTCACAGAATAAAACACAGTCACTACCTATCTACACACTACCTGTACCGTAGACAGAGGCTGGAAATCCAAAAATAACAAAAAATTATACGGTTTAAACCGAACGCTTTACTTTTACCGAACCAAGCAGAGGAAATCTCCGGAGCGACTTCACCGTTAGGCGGAGTAAAGAATCTGACAGTTACACTGGGAAGTACCACAGACAGAGGTTTGAAAACTGAGCTCGAGCTCAACGTTCTATGCTTCTGCATAGAGTTAACTCTTTCCTATCCAGGGCAGTTCAAGTGCTTGGGCTAACTGAATTATGTCTGAATACAGCAAGACTTCATGTTGTTTGAAAGGCAATGTAGTGACCTAGGGGTCAGGGGTCAAGCCAAATGCATGGACCAGATGTCACTGTAGTTGACAGGAAACTTGACATGGAACAACAGAGACACCTACAGGGAAAGGAAAACTGTTGCACTCCATCATACAGGGGGTGTGGCTTGAAAATGTTCAGCATGTATTTATGAGACACACATTTTGAACTCAGAGCAGCTGAAAACAGTTTAGCTGGAAGTCAGATAGTCTGTCCCAGCTGGCATATACTTGTAGACCAGAAGTAAATGTGTAGGCCTGGAAAAATCTCTAAAACCAGACCCGAGTGTGTGGAAGTTTGACTTCTCACATACAGAAAAGAAAATTCTGATTTTAAGTCAAAATTTTGGAAACCAAGACTTTGCACCAAGGAAGCGCTGGATACTTTTTTTTTTTTAAATAAGACATTTCAGAGAGCTGACTTGGAACACACACTTGCTACACAACTGTTGCTTAAGGACTCATCTCTACAAGGACACTTGAAATCTCGTCTGAACTCTAACATCAAAACAAGGTATAGTTTAGAATGCAGTACAGTATATGAAAATTACATACTTACTGTAATTCTTGATCTTCTCTTGTATCTTCACCATTCATTACTGCTTGGGGGTAGTGCCGGAGGCGCGCACCCACTGAGGAAGATTATTTTTCTTGGGAGTGGGCTCCAATGGCGCCCACGCACGCGGAGCATGACCGCGTCAGCACTAGGGCGCCAAGAAGTCGCGATACTCCCTCTCCATCTCCGCTCTGGTAGCTGGAGAGGCGAAATAAAGGGTAAAGGAAAAAAAGGGGAGAGCGAGGCAAGACAGCTGAGGGACAGAAAAAGGAAAGGATATAAACTGAAGAAGGAATAAGCCGGTAGAGGACAGACAGAAGAGGGAGAATACCTACCCTAAGGGACCGCAGGGACTCCCATCAGGGCGGCTCTAAGGGAGGAACAGATAAAGAAAAAACAAAGAAGAAGAAGAAAGAGAAGAAAAAGAAGGGATGCTGAGAGGGGAGAACACTGCCCATAGATATATTGGTTGAGAGGGTTATAAGATCAGAACCAAAACCAAGGGAGCAAGAATTCCTCCAAATAGGAATGAGAAAAAGTTCAACTGAACCGCTTGTATAGATTGGATACAAAGGGCAGATTCTCCATCTTCTCATCATCCCAACCCCCTACACTCTAGCTGAGAGCTCACAGACTGCCCAGACAGAAATCTGTTCCGGAAGGAGAGCGCCCAACTATGAGTGGGGGTAAGCCCCTTAGCACCTTGTTAAGTGCCTACAAAAGACAACTTTGTATGAAGGATAGAGTGGGAACTCAATCGGACTCCCTGAAGGCAAGGCAAGAGCAGCAGTTCAAGGTTAAGAAGTGCAGAAGCACCAACCAGAAGACGCTGACAGTTAAATAATGTCTGCCAGGGGGAACCTTAATTTTAAGGCTGAGCCATAGAGGGACAGTCTCTTCAGCTGTGAACTGAACAACGTGGCTAAGGAGCCCAGAGGTCACCCTTAGGGGCAGTCAGAAAGAGTTCCCTCAGGATAGGAGAAAAAGTCCTACTGGTTCCCCTTTACCTTGAGGAAAAAAGATCCGTCCAAGAAGAACGGAAACCAGGATAGTTTTTTTTTTTTTTGGCATAAAGGCCAAAGGAAAGGAGAGGAACGAGAAGGGAGGGGGAGACTCCGCAGTAAGAGGCCGGGTATCAGTAATGAATGGTGAAGATACAAGAGAAGATCAAGAATTACAGTAGGTACATAATTTTCATATCTTCCCTTGTCAATCTTCACCATTCATTACTGCTTGGGTGAGTACCAAGCTCCCCCTCCCAAGGGGGGGATAAAGAAACCCTGAGGGAACAAGATCCCCAGCCTCCTGTTGGTGGGAAACAGGAGAAGAAGACCCTGGGCTAATCAGGTGAGAAGCCTATTGTGGAGAAGAGCTAGGAGGTGTCCCCCGAGGACAGGGAGATGGAGGAAGCCCCTGCAGAAGTCTCCTAGCTCTGGAGGAAGAGAGACTGGTCCCCCGGAAAGCGGAGCAAATCACCCTACGCCGGGCCAGAGGTGATGACCTTGATAGAAGAAGCCATGCCGTCCGTCTAATAAAGATTGTTGTCCCTGCAAGCCTGGAAGCCACCTCACTGGCGTCATAAGATGCCCTTGCTTGGTGTCTTGCCAGTTCCAGGCCAACAGCAAAGAGGGCAATAGCTTGTCTGGTTTGCTCCGTATCAGGCATTGATGCTAAGATTTGGGAAAGCATCGACCACAAATGCCTACTGTAGGCAGCATGGTAAGCCTGATGTGATGCAATGCATAATATCGCACAAGAGGAAGAGAACACTCTTCGCCCCCACCGGTTAAATTGTACAGAATCTGAGTCCGGTGGACAGTCGTGTGCCAGGCGGCGCCCCGAGGGTGCTTCTAGGTATGCCAATCCCGAAGGTGGGTTGGGGAGAGTACCTAGAGATTCTGATGGGGCACAATACCATCTTCCGCAGTCTGCCAGGGCTGAAGAAAGGGCAGCTGGCGAATGCCAGGAACGGATAGACACCTCCTGGAAGGGAATAAGCCAGGATAGTACCACCAAATGCTGGGCACTGAATTCACCGAGGAATTCACGTGTCTCCTGTTCGGTATTGTCTCACCTAACAAAGGAGATACGAAGATCCCTCACCATCCTCGAAAGGAATTGGTGATATTCAGTGAAATCAGCATCGGAGGAGAGATGAGCAGTGGGTTCCTCTCCCTCAGAGGAGGGAGACGAGGATGATGGATCACTCGAATGTCCAGAGGACTCCTGCGGCAGTGGGGATAGGCGAAACACCCGCTCATGCATGTAACTAACATATGAGGGGAAGGCCGCCGCAGAGCCTCTGAACGTCTCCCAGGATAATGGGCCCGTAGGACAGACATGGCCTGGGAGAGAGGGGTGGATGCAGATGAATGGAGAGGGCACCACGTGGCAAGGCAACTGTCCTCTGCTGGGGCTCTGAAATCCGGAAAATGGGGCCCGAGCTGGCGGGATCCCGGACAACAAACCAGGTCGCAGAACGGAACCCTGGGGATGCGAAGCTTGGAAGAGCCTAGTAGGGGATCCTCCCCGTGACGAACCTGGGGCTGCATGGTTCCAGAAGGGCAGCCCACAGCAACGCCACCAGAAGGGTCCCTGGGGCTCGAGAGGGAAAGACAGGGCCCGGCGCTACAGCTCCTACCCGCCCCCGAGGGGTGGCAGGTGAAGACCAAGGTGCCTGAACCCTGTCTCTCGACCCCCCGGACTCTGAGAATGCCCTCCTCGACCCCAGTGACACCCCACCCTGAGGAGGTGCAGCAGCACCAGGATCGGCAGCGGCCACAACCCCCCCCAGGAGGGAGAGCCCCTCCCTCTGCCTCCACGCCATCCCCCTCCAGGGACCCCAGACCACCCCCCAGCCTGGGAGGCCTCAGGGGAGGACAAGAGAGGAGACAGAGGAATAGGCGCGCTGGGCCACCTAGCACCTCGTCTCATCGGAGATCCTGACTCCGAAGAGTCAGGGTGCCAGGGTGGGTCAACATCTGAATCATCCTCCCCCGAGGAGGAAGAGACCAGCTGGACCACAATACTGGCCACCCTGGGGGGCTCCAGTGAAACAGCACCATGAATAGCACCAGTGCCAGCGGTGGCGCTGGACGACCCCGGACCCCCGCAATACCGAGACCCGCCCTGACTCCTAATGGCACTGGCCAGACCACGCACCGCCTCTTGGCACCGACCTGACTCGCACCGCTTAGAAAACCGACCGGGCCCACGGCGCCGAGCCAGGGAAAACCCAGAGCAGTGTACAAGTTTGGGCTGTGTGACCAGTGTGTTTCAGAGCCTGAGGGCTAAAGTGATAAGGATGTGTTCTGGTCTCCTTAAATCTGCATTACCAGGAGTGTAACCCTGTGGGGGTCCATCTGTGCTTTGTTTATTCTGTTGGATGTGAATAAAAGTCACACTTTAGAATCCCACTTCTGGTATTGGACATTACAGTTATTGCTTCCTTTGTCCAGTTACTTGGGTGCCCCTGTGCAGAGTAGCCAAACCTAGCCAATGTGCCAAGTGACATATTCCTCCCCGAACCCAGCCTACCAGGTAGAGCTGTCAAGATAGAAACGGCATACCTGGGTGGGGGTTACAAACAGTTTTATTGGAATTGCTCACCTGACTTAAAGACTGGCTAGAGGACCGAGATCCTAGGACTGCCAAAAAGGCTACAGAGCTGGCAGATCACTATGCTTGATACAGGGCTGCCTCCAAGAGGAATACAGTGGTGAAAGGGAAAAGTGGGCATTTTGGGCAACCAAAAACCACGACGCCTCTGCAAAAATGAGGGAATCCCCAGGTGCCCAAAAAGGAGGTTGAGGAAAGGAAACATGATGAATGCTGGTATTGTCACCAGATAGGCCACATCAGTCTAGGCAGTGTCCTAAGAAAGCCCAGAATGTAAAAGGGCCTGTGCAAACAGAGACAACAGACCACTGTATCACTGATGCTCTCCCTGACAATATGAGGGGGCACAATCACTCAGTCACGGTGAATGGGGTACAAACTAGAGGGCTAAGGGATATGGGAGCATCTCTTACAATGGTGAAAGGGAATTTGGTGGGGGCTGAACAAATACTGCCAAATCAGTTTGTCTCTGTGTGGGATTACACAGGGGAAAGGAAAACGTAACCATTAGCCAGTGTTACCCTGGATTGGGGAGATGCAAGTGAAAGGGTAAGGAAGGTGGCTGCAGCTGAAAAACATATTATGGATGTTATTGAGGGGAATGATATTCCACAGGGAGTGATTTGTGCGGTGACCAGGAGCCAAAAGAATAGAGGCCCCTGATCCTTGGGACCCCACAGAGATTCAGAGAGAAGAGGTTGTGAGACAGGCCAGCCAACCTGTAGCTCTTGTAAAAGAGGGAAATAACAGGGGGATGGAACTTTTCATAGTGGCAGTTAACCCAACTGCTACTGCAGGTTGCTCTCAGGAGGGAGGGGTGACACATAGCCCAAGGGGGGAGGTTGTGATACTGAGACCCCTACTGCCACAGCTATGGACTGCAACCTGGGAACTGATGGGGGGCATCATGATCTGCGTAAGTGGGAAGACTTAGCAGCAGCACAACGGACAGACCCTAGCTTAGAGAAGCTGAGGGCCTGTGCAGAGTCTGCTGGGACACAGGGAAGTGATGGAAAACATAGGGTGTATTGGGGAAATGGACTGTTATACACACAGGACATCAGGACAGAGGGAGGGGCGATGGGCAGGCAGATTGTTGTTCCCCAGGAGTATTGTGGGTTATTGCTCAAGGTAGCTCATGATATTCCCATGTCTGGACATTTGGACATTGCTCGCACTACGCAGCACTTAGCTCACAATTTCTATTGGCCCAATATTACCAAGCAGATGAAAGAATAGTGCAAATCCTGTCACTGGTGTCAGGAAAACAGGGAAGGCCGGAAGCAAAGTTAAGGCTGCCCTGATTCCCTTACCACTTGTGGAGGAGCCATTCCAGAAGGCTGGAATGGATATTGTGGGTCCTTTAAATACCCCAAGTTCCTCTGGGAAGAGGTATATATTGACAGCTGTTGATTATGCTACCCGCTATCCTGAAGTCATTGTGCTGTCCTCCACGAAGGTGGACAAGGTGGCAGATGCTTTGCTGGGGATTTTCTCCCGTGTCGGGTTTCCACAGGAGGTTATCTCTGATCGAGGGGGCAACTTCATGTTGGATCTAATGAAGTATTTGTGGGAGAAGTGTGATGTTGTACAGAGGCACACCATGCCTTACCAACCACAAGCCAATGGTCTCGTACAGAGATTTAATGGGAACCTAAAAGCTATGCTTATGGCATTTGCAGAACAGCATAGGTGGGACTGGGAGAATTACCTGCCCCACCTGCTGTTTGCCTACAGGGAAGTGCCACAAAAGTCAACTGTGTTTTCACCCTTCGAGTTCTTGTATGGACGCAGGGTGAGGAGGGGGGGGCCCCCTACATTTAATATGAAAGGACTGGGAAGGTAAGCATGCCACCCAGGGGACTCCACCCATGCCACCCAGGGGACTCCCATAGTGGAGTGTGTGTTAAAATTCAGAGAGATGCTAAAGGAGCTTATGGGCGTGGCCCAGAGGAACCTGGCAGTTGCCCAGCAAAAACAAAAGACCTGGTACGATCGTGGAGCCATAGCTCGTTCGTATGGGGCAGGACAGAAGTTAATGGTTCTGATCCCGGTCCAAAAGGACAAGCTGTAAGCTGAGTGGGCAGGGCCACACAAGGTAGTCCGGCAGGCAAACAATGTTAATTACACTGTAGAGTTACTTGACCGAAAACACACTCACAGGATGCATCATGTGAACATGATGAAGCCATATTTTATTAGGGCTGACATGGTACTTGCGGTTTGCAATCCTGGAGAGAAGCTAGGTGGGGAAGACCCCCTTCTCAGCTTGTTAGCCGAGAGCAAGCAGGCGTCATCTGTGGAGGCCATCACACTGTCACCCCAGCTGACACCTGTATAGGCCCAAGAATTGAGGACCCTTTTGCGAGACTTTGCCCCTTTATTTATGGCAAAGCCTGGATGGACACCGCTAGCAGTGCACAATGTAGACATGTGGATCCAAGCACCCATATGTAAGACAGCTCCTCGGGTGTCAGCGACAGTCCTCAAGGACATTAGGAGGGAGGTGGGGGAGATGCTGGATCTAGAGGTGATCCAAAAATCTCACAGCCCCTGGGCCTCACCTGTAGTCCTTGTACCAAAACCGTATGGGACTACACGGTTCTGCATAGATTATCATGGGCTTAACGCCACCACGAACTCTGATGCCCACCCAGTGCCATGTACAGATGAACTGCTTGATAAACTGGGAGGGGCGACATACTTGACGACAGAAGACCTGACAAAGGGGTACAAGTAGGTGGAACTGAATGACAGGGCTAGGCAAAAGTCAGCATTCATCACCTAAATCGGGCTGTTCAAGTTCAAGGTCATGCGCTTTGGGATGAAGAATGCCCCAGCTGCATTCAAGCAGTTAGTAAATCAGGTGTTACAGGATACGAAGGACCCTGCAGTCGCCTACCTGGACGATATTGCTATGTTTAGCAATAGCCGGGAGAAACATCTGATACACATGAGGGAGGTGTTGGGCTGAATATAGGCTACAGTTCTGACTATTAAGGCAGAAAAGTGTCAGGTGGCCATGACAGAGGTTGCTTATTTGGGACATGTGATGGTGCAAGGAAAGCTCTGGCCAAACCAAGCAAAAATAGAGGCTATTGCGTTATGGCCTACACCTGAAACCCAGAGACAAGTCAGGAGCTTTCTTGGGACAACAGGGTATAATAGAAAATGTGTTCCCAACTACAGCTCCCTGGCTGCTCCTTCATCTGGGTTGCTGACAAAGAATAAGCCTAGGAAGGTAAAATGGAACGTAGACTGTCAGTAGGCCTTTAAGCAGCTGAAAACCTCGCTGTACAGGGCCCCGGTGCTGGCTAGCCCAGACTACGACAGGCCATTTGGGTACAGACGGATGCCTCAGATGTGGGAATAAGGGCAGTCTTCAGCTAAGTATCCAATCAGAGGACACATCACCCCATTGTATACTTAAGCAAGAAGCTGCTGCCACGGGAACACGCCTATTCAACAGTGGAGAAGGAATGTCTTGTCTTAGTTTGGGCATTAAAAAACTGGAACCATACCTTTATGGGAGGCATTTTAAGGTCCAAATGGACCACAACCCGTTAATATGGTTGGGCCAAATGGAGAAAACAAATGGGAAACTTCTGAGATGAAGTATTGCCTTGCAGGCTTATGACATGGAGATTTCGCATAGGCCTGGATTCGAATGCAGACGGCCTATCCTGCATACTGGCTCTATAACAGAACTGAGAAGAACTACCTCCAATAGGGGCATGTTCCCCACAGGTTCTGTTTTAGGAGGGAGGAATATCGCATGATAGGCTGATATCCATTTATGTGGGTTCATATTGTATATGCTGTAATGTACTGTAGAATAAAGACACTGCCTCTTTAAAAGGCCTTAGGAATGAAATTATAAAAATAGCCTTAATTGTTGTAATGGCTATGGTGGATCTAGTACATCTCAAGATAAGGGAGACAGGTATATAGTGAAGGAAGGCATAACATATCCCACCGTGGCTTTCCATGACAGGGAAAGGTAATGTAGTAATCTAGGGGTCAGGGGTCAAGCCAAAGGCATGGACCAGATGTCACTGGGGTTGACAAGAAACCTGACATGGAACCACAGTGACATTTTATAGGGAAAGGTAAACTACTGAACCCCATCACACAGGGGGAGTGGATTGAAAATGTTCAGCATGTATTTATAAGACACACATTTTGAATTCAGAGCAGTTGAAAGCAGTTTAGTCAGATAGTCTTTCCCAGCTGGCATATACTTGTAGACCAGAAGCATATGTGTAGGCCTGGAAAAATCTCTAAACCAGACCTGAGTGTGTGGAAGTTTGACTTCTCACATACTGAACAGAAAATTCAGATTTTAAGTCAGAATTCTGGAAACCAAGACTTTGTACCAAGGAAGTGCCTGGATACGTTTTTTTTATTTTTTTAAAGGACACTTCAGAGATCTGACTTGGAACACACACTTGCTACACAACTGTTACTTAAGGACTCATCTCTACAAGGACATTTGAAATCTTGTCTGAACTCTAACATCAAAACAAGGTATAACTTAGAATACAGTATCTAGTGTTTTCTGTAAACCCTCCAGTTTTACTTTTGTTATTGTCTGCATTTCAAAGTTCTTCCAAACTGTAGAATTTCTGTATTGCTTTTTTTATATTTTAAGTAAATTTTTATGATTTTCTTATCAACTCTGCCTGTGGTCTGGTTGTGTGATTTAACATTTTAAACAGAAGGGTTTTGAAAAGACTGTGGGACTGAAAGACAGAACCACTCAGCTATCATATAAAACTACTCAGGCAAGACATAGCCAGTGGCCGTGGTGGGACTCAAATACTGAAAGTAGTGCAGCGTCAAGGGAACTTGAAACTGCAGAATCCACCCTCCCGCTGGGAAAAGGAAGGCTGGTAAGTCTTCCGGAAACCCTTACTCCTGCTCTCAAGTTCTTAAAACGGGGGATCCTCTCTGCAAACAGGAGGTCCTACTGGGCTGCCCAAGGGCTGCAGTGCCAGGGGCTCGTGACAAGGGGGTTGAGGGCTGGTGCCAAGGTAAGCCATGCAGCATGAGCAAGTGTCACAGTGCTGCGTATGCACACAGCTTATCCGGGCACCAGGCCTCCTGAAAAGTTCTGGCTCCCGCAGGTCCTTGCGCCTCTGGCTGAGACTCATTAGTGTGAAATCAATGGTGAAGATGGATTCCTGAAATATCTAGGGTGATGTGCATCTCAGATTGACCATGTGAGTGTGCAATACTGGACACTGAGGTCCGTGGGGATGGTAGGAGTGGTGAAGTGATGCCTCCAAAGTGCTCTTGTTGCCTCTTCCATGGCCCAGTTCCAGGGAGAAATGATACTAGTATTGGTATTAGGAATCCCTAGGAGTCCCAACAGCTGGGTGACAGGACTGCGACCAGTGTAACAGGTAGTTCACAACGCTTGCATCATCTTCCCTACAAACCGCTAATACAGAATGTACTTGGCAGCAGAGGCTGGGTGTAATGATGATTTGTTGTCCTCAGAGGAGAATGCTGAAGGAGAGGAAGTGGGGAAACCACTTGGGTGGAGAACAGGAACAATGCCATAAAATGGACCAGTTAGAACTGGTGCTGCAATGGAACTGATGATGGTACCATACACAGCACCGATCGCACTGTGCTGGGCACAGACAACAGTGCCATGCCTGGTTCGGACATCGGATATGTAAGGCATACCATGTCAGCACCGAGGCGAAGCTATCAGCACCTATCAGGGAGAGACTTTAAACCTAAACAGCATAGGGGCTCAGTTATTCTAATTATTCACTAAGAACAATGAGATCAAAGCCGGCCTGCCGGCTCAACGACAGTGCTACTGCTTGTGGTGCCGACAACACAAGGTCAGAAGCAACCTCGGGAGTTGGAGTGTTGGCTGAGGGGTGGGGGAAACTGAGTGTCCTAAGAACTGTTCTTCTCCTCTGTGTGTGGGGAGCATGTGCGGCACTGCATGCTACTTCCTCTGTACCAGGGGAGGAAATCATGAAAGACTGCTGACCAGTATGACAGGGTTGAATAAGACCCTGTCCTATTTGTTATGTAAAAAGAGCTAAACACCAGATCTGTTCTACCCTCTTCTTTTCTGCCTCTTGTTTGACTGTGCAGTCAAATCTCTCTCTGCCTTCACTTGCTGTTTCTATCTCTTCTTCCCCTTACGTATCTGAAGTTATAAAATATGTGTGAATCTTTATGTGAAACTGGGATCCCTTGGTTTGGAAATGTATATAGTTATATTGTTGAAATGATTGCAAAAAGCTATTTGGAACTTAGGGGGTTAACCTGGAATGCAACACTAGCTCTTTTGCAGAGCTGTCAACAGCAGGTCAGTTCTGGGACATTATGTACTGTTTTGTTGCACCTGCAAGGAAGGAAACTGACAAGAACAGTTTCTGAAAAACAGGCTGTCTCTAAGGAATTCCCAGACAAACACTTATGAAAAGAGGAGCAATACTTTTACTAGAGAGAGAGAGAGAGAGCAAGACTGAAACTTGGAATTAGAGATATCCTCAGACGAAGGACTTTGTTTTCTGTGTTTGTATAGCCTTTGTAAATATTTACACTGGACAATTTTATTTTTTATTTTACTGTTATTGGAAAAAAATAAAACACTACTTGCGAGTTTTGCACCTGCTCCTGGTCTTCCTATGCTCCCTGACCTGTGCCTCGATGACAACCAGTAGGATGACAGTGGTCTCCCGCAGGCTCTGCACCTGGCCATCTGGGCAGGTTCCAGCGAATCTGGATCCTGTTCCCGGTGGGGCTATAGAGGGGCCCCACCGACCCCAGCGGAGGAGCAAGTTCTGGGGGAAAGAACCAGATCAGGCAAGTCCAAGCAGACACCGGGGTGACGGGACTAGGGGGACAGGTGGATAGGGGCCGGTCGGCACAGGGGAGTATAAAGCAACTTTAAAGAACAATGAGATCATGTGCTTAGAGAAACAGAATTTTAGGGGGCTTCAGCCCCCTATGCTCCCCTGGTACCAATGTTGGTGCCATTGTCATTATTGTTGTCATGTCATGGCATGGACCTGGAAAACAAACATAAAGAGCCCCTGTACTACCGGACCATAGCAAGACTTCACCCAAGCCTTCCTCATTACTTAAGAATGGCCTTAAAAAGGCCCCATGTTAGACCCTGTTATATCCCGTCCCTATCCACTGCCTGACAGAGTAATGTCTGGCAACCATATAGGCCTGACACACACACATCTTGAGTTATGAGACCTACAAAGGGTCAGTGTTGAGCAGATTAATGGTACCAAGAGCTGCTGTAACGAGCAACAGTGTCAGTGGCAGGTTGCATAATCACCTCTGAGGCCGGAAGACTGTAAGGAAGGTTGTGGGTTCTAGCCCCACACCAGACGCTTGGGTAAAATTCCAATACTGACACTGTAATGCAGCATGAGGGAAGTGCTGCACTCCTAAGGCGCTGTCTTTCAGATGAGATGTTAAACTGAAGTCCTGTTCTGATGGTTTTTCAGGTGGACATTCAAGACCCCATGGCACATCTTAAAAAGAGTAGGGGAATTTTTTTATTGATTTAAAAAAAAAACGAAAAAAACCACTGAACTAAATACAAATACTTACAGTATCATGAAAAAAAGAATAAAACAGCATACAACAAAAAATGTACACATATAGAACTATGCTAAACCGTAATGCAAACTCAGAGCTACATAAAGAAAAGTCAAGCTAATCACCTCAAGATGTACTGGAAGAGATCCAGGTGTGTGTTTCGACGCATTATGTTGCGGGGCAGTGGCACTGAATTTTGCTAAGATAAACAGACAATAATTCTTCAGTAACAGACTCAGTTAGGACCTGATGCGGGGTATGTTTCTGTTGGAATACAAAGTGACATCTGGTATGCCATAGACAACAGGGGAATTTCCCCAGTGTCCTAGCCAAATTTCCTCCATTTACTAAAAATACCACCAGCTTAACCTAATTCAGTTTGCATCAGTACCCCAAAATCAAGATGAGGTGAAAACAGGAAAAACTGCCAAGCCCTGCTTTCCAGGTCAACAAAATACAGTAAATAAATAAATACATACATAATAATAATGTCATTGAGTGAAAAGAAAAACTGGCATAACTGCCATGACAACAGAACTGAGCGGTCATCCAGGACTGAGAGAAAGTAATTAAAAATATTTGCAGTGTCAGTGGCTCAGTAGGTAGCACACTCGCCTCTGAGGCCGGGAGATCAGAGGGCTGTTGGTTCAGTTCCCACATCCTGCACTTGGGTTAATATCCCAGTACTGACACTTTAGTGCAGCATGAGAGGGGTGCTGCACTTCTGAGGTGCCGTCTTTCGGATGAGACGTTAAAGCGAGGTCCCATCTGCCTGGATTGGTGGTAGATCAGGTGGATGTTAAAGATCCCATGGTACTTATCGAAAAGAGTAGGTGAATTTCCCCGGTGTCCTGGCCAAATTTCCCTCATTCACTCAAAATACCACCAACAGCTTAATCTGGTTCAAGGTCAGTTGGCATTCATCTGTATCCCCTTCCCCCGGATCGTGCCTGAAAATAGGCAGGATTTGTCTAGTGTACTTACCCGGTCAACAAAAACTAAATAAATAAATAAAAATTAGGCCGAACTACAACAAGTTAGACAGGAAAGCTGTTCAGAGCAAAGAGAAGCCCTAGTCTCCCACGAGATCGCAGCTCTATGATAATGGGAAGAAAATGAACTAAGGTGGTTGGCACCAAGGCCGATACTTGTATCAGTGGGCATGGCCCCATATGTTGGCACTGTTATGTGCACTGTGCTCACCAGCCCCATGTATGCTGCTTTCCATGGGGTCCTAGTGTTTATGGCTCCAAAACCAAGGAGCAGCACTCTATGGAGGAAAATGATCCTTAGAGGTCTGACTGTAAGATGATATAAAGATGTCAGAAATGCATTATTGCTAAACACACTGTGGGATTCAAACCCAGGTCTCCAGATTTGCAGCTCAGAGCCTTAAACCACTGCGCTATACTGCCTCCCTTATTAATAGTGATTTTTTTTCCCTAACATATTCCGCTGCTTTAACTATCTGGCAATGCAGTGAAAACACCATAAAATATAAAACTGACAAGCTTACCGCCTCCTTCAGGTGGAAACGCTCTAGACATGTATTCATCAGTTGGAAGGCTTGTCTTTTCTTGGAAGTATGGAACTTCTATTAACTGAAATACAATGTTCATTATTTTGTTTTGCTGAGTGATGAAGACAAAGTTACACACCTGTAAATTGAAAGTTACATACTTAGTGTAACCATTCACCTTCCTAAATATATCCTCAATAAATTACCATTAATGGGTCTGTGCAGGGGGCACAAGGACCCTGCAGGAGTCAAAACTTTTCTGGAGGGCTGGCAGCATGAGTGGGCCTGGTGCGCACGTCACCGTACACACCAGCTGGTATACAGCAGTGTCAGCCCCTAATGCCTCAGGGCTTTTTTACCGAGGAGGTGAGCAGCGTGAACCTAATGAGTAGTATATGCACTTAACCAAAGGGCATAAGATAGTCCTGCTGGCCCATGTAAGAGGGCCCCTCAAACCCAGTAACACAGTGTCGTGACAGCCCAAACCAAGTGCAAAGGTGTGAAGACCAAAACAACAATACTAGAATGTATCTGGGAGATGATGTCCGGCGTGGTAATCTATGGAGAAGACATTCAGGAAGATCAATACTTACATTAAGTATGTAACTTTCTTATCTTCCAAGAATCAATCTTCTCCACACATTTTCCCTAATAGGTCAGAGTCCAAGCTCAAAGAAAGTCCCCTGGACTAGGGAGGCTGTAGTTCAGGGTGCTCAGGGCTAACTTAGGATAGTTATTCGTTCAGAACTGCCCTGCCAAAAGTGGCATACAGCCTGGCATAGACATCCCGGGCAAAGTGCCTGGTAAAGGTATGGCCAGTTCTCCAAGCTGTAGGTTTGCAAATTTCTCCAATCGACACAGAGCATATTTCTGCCAGGAAGAGTCAACCGCTCAGGTGTAGTGGGCATGTACTGTGTCCTCCAGTTTAACGTGTACCACAGCACAGCACACCACTTCCCTACCTACTGGATAAGCTGCAGATCCTAGTTAACCAACAGTCTATTTCTTCCTACTCCCCACAAGAATTGCTGTATGTCTGTCCCTCGCATTCTTGAATTCTCCCATAGTTTTAGACTCCACACCCTCCTCAGGAAGGCTGTTCCATGCGTCCACCACTCTCTCTGTGGAAAAATACTTCCTCACAATCCCCCTCCATCTTCAAATTGTGTCCCCTTGTTCTTACACATCTCTTTTTCTGAAAGATGCTGCCCTCTTGGATTTTGCTGATTCCACAGCATCAGGAAGTGGTGGATATGAACACAGTGCAGGGCTTCAAACAGGCATGGGATAGGCATAAGGGAGCAATACAGATGAGTATGAATAGATAGGCCATTGACAGAGCAAAGGGCGATGGCACATTCATAAGATAGAAAAAGAAATGGGCAGACTGGATGGGCCTTGCGGTCCTTATCTGCCGTCAACTTCTATGTTTCTACAGCAGGGGCGAAGCAGTTTACAATGCAGGCTGAAATGCACTTGATCATGACAGGCTGTCCTTTTCAATTAGGGTGATAGACACCAAGCTGTTTTGACAGTCTAAAGTCCTTAGTCTCAGCTTGGGACAGACATAAAGGTATCACTCACCACAGAAACACAGAAAATGGAAATGACGTACCTACCGTGATTCTTGATCTTCTTGGACGAAGTCTCCACCACTCATTCACATTTATGGGACTACGCTGGAGGCGCTAGGACCCAGCGGGAGCAAACTTTCTGCAGAGGGTCGGCGCCAGAGATGGAGCCGCGAGGAGCGGTGCCGCAAGCATCGGCTCGTGCGGTAATGACTATCTCGGCATCGACCCTCCAACCGCCTCAGTATCTTTTTTTCCGAGGAGGTGCAGCACAACTAACCTAGAAAGACTAGTCTAACACAAATCGGACATAAGATAGTCCAAACGACTCGTATAAGAAGGGTCAACAAAGAAGTCTTCACAGACAAACATTGAGGGGGTGAAGACCAAAACAGAGAGGTGAGCTCGAGGGATGGAGGGTGAGTGTGTGAATGAGTGGTGGAGACTTTGTCCAAGATCATCAAGAATTACGGTAGGTACGTAATTTCCATATCCTCCTGGACATAAAGTCTCCACCACTCATTCACACTTATGGGAGAGTACTGAGCTAAAATTCCCCCGAGAGGGCGGAAGGAAAACCAAGAGCTCACGACTTCAGGACAGAAGTCCGTTAAGGATAGTCCTGCCAAACAAAAGGTTTCGTTTGGCATGGACATCCAGCGCATAGTGCTTAATAAAAGTATGCACTGAGCTCCAAGTAGCCGCATTGCAAATGTCCACAATGGGCACATTGCGGATTTCCGCCAGGGATGCCACAACTGCTCTAGTAGAGTGAGCATACACTCTGCCCTCCAGCTTGACCTGTGCCATGGAATAACAGTGGCGAAGGCATGCCACCAGCCATGCTGAAATGCATCTGATAGTGACAGGCTGACCCAGCCGGGTCTCACCGAAGGAAACAAACAGTTATTGAGCTTTGCGAATTTACTTTGTTCTATCTAAATAGAAATGCAGAGATCTTTTGACATCCAAAGAATGAAGGGTACGCTCTCCTTCATTTTGGAAGTTCTCAAAGTAAGTAGGTAGGACCAAAGGTTGGTTTAGATGGAATTCTGAAACAACCTTAGGAAGAAACTTAGGATGGGTCCTAAGAACTACTTTATCCTTGTGAAATACAGTATACGGAGGGTCTTTTACCAGAGCATGTATTTCAGAAACTCTGCAGGCCGAGGTGATGGCCACCAGGAAGGCCGTTTTCCAAGTGAGGAATTTCAATTTGAGGTAGCTAGTGGCTCAAAAGGTTTTCTAGTGAGCATGTCTAGCATGAGATTAATGTCCCAGGCTGCAACTAGACGTCTGACAGGAGGTCTGGTATGCAGAATACCCTTAAGAAACCTCTTAACTACCGGTAACTGAGCCAGAGATAAGGAAAGTAATGGCTCATGATAGGCTGAAATGGCACAAAGGTGAACTTTGATTGTAGAGTATTGAAGACCTGAATTTGAGAGGTCTAAAAGGGCAGGAAAAGGGATTCAAAGAGGATCCTGCACACCAGAGGGAAAAACGCTTCCATTTTGCAGTGTAAGTCTTTCTGGTTGCTGGCTCCACGCAGCCAAAAGAATATCAGAAACTCTCTGAGAGGCATTGAACCTATTTACCTCTATCTCCTCAGGAGCCAAGCGTGAAGATGAAGTGACCTCAGATTGGGATGGACCAGAGGACCCTGGGTCAGAAGGTTCGTCTGAAGGGGAAGCACCTTCGGAGGGGTTTCTGTCTTACTGTTGAGTAATGGAAACCATATCTGTCGAGGCCAGAAGGAAGCAATGAGAATCATAGTGTGTCCCTGAGACTCGAATTTGAGGAGTACCCTCCGGATTAGGGGAATAGGAGGGAAGGCGTATAGAAAGCGTTTTGTCCATTGCAGCCTGAACGCATCCTGACAGAAAATGCCAGGCCCTGGATTTCTGGAGCAGAAAAGAGGCAGTTTTGTGTTGAGTGGGGATGCAAAAAGGTCCAGGTCTGGAGTTCCCCACTCTGCGAATAGCGACTGAACTACGGTTAAGTCGAGACACCACTCGGGAGGGTCTGCCTCCGTTCTGCTGAGATGGTCCGCCAGTTCGTTCTGTATTCCCAGCAGGTAGACCGCTTGAATAAGAGCCTTGTGATCTAGGCACCATTCCTACATTCTCATTTCTTCCCTGCACAAGGGGTAAGAATGTGCGCCGCCCTGCTTGTTGATGTAATACATCACTGCCTTGTTGTCCGTCTGAAGCAGAATGTTCTTGTGACAAAGAATGTCCTTCAAGGCCCGGACTGCATAGAGGATGGCTCACATTTCCAGGATGTTTATGTGAAGCTGTGCTTCGACCAGAGTCCACGTACCCTGAGTGTGGAGATCCTGACAGTGAGCTCCCCATCCCGACAGAGACATGTCTGTGGTGATAGAAATCTGATGATCCAGAGGAGCAAAGGGGTATCCTTCCAGAAGATTGTCCTCTTGCGACCACCAGGTGAGCGACCTACTGAGAGGTTCTGTCACCTTGATGAGAAAGGACTGAGGATGAGTAGTCGGGGACCACTGAGTACTGAGCATCCACTGAGAGGGTCTCATGTGGAGGCATGCTAGGGGTACAGTGAACTCTGAGGATGCCATGAGACCCAGCATCCACTGCACTGAGATACCTCGAACCGAGCTGTTCTCTCTGATGTATCGGGCCATCTGTAGGATATCGCTCCTTCTGTCCTCTGGTAGAAAAGCTTTCGCACAGGAGGTGTCCAGAAGAGTTCCTATGAAAAAGAGCTTCTGGGAGGGCTGCAACTGCGATTTCTTGAGATTTAACAGGACTCTCATGGATGTGAGGAAGTCTGAGGCCATGGCTACGGTGTCAAGAGTTCCTAGCCTGGAAGGGCTTGTTAGAAGCCATTGTCCAGATATGGGAACACTTGTATTCCGATCTTTCTGAGATGAGCTGCGAGAATTGCACAACACTTTGTAAAAACTTGCGGCGCTGAGGATAGCCCAAAGGGCAGGACTCTGAACTGATAATGTTGGCCCAAAGCCACAAACCTTAGGTATTTGTGATGTTTTGGGTGAACAGGAATATGTTGGTAAGCATCCTGCATGTCCAGGGAAGCTAACCAATCGTGTTGATGAAGCAAGGGCAACAGGGTTCCCAGTAACATCATTTTGAACTTTTCCTTGGGAAGAAATCTGTTAAGTTTTCTGAGGTCCAAAATGCAGCGCATGCCCCCAGTTTTCTTTGGAACAAGAAAGTAGTGGGAGTAGAACCCTGTGTTCTGTTGATCCAACGGAACTATTTCTACTGGCCTGTTGTTCAGAAGGCCCTGTATCTCAGAGGCAAGAAGTTCTGACTGAACTGTCGACAGTCTGGGCTGTCGGTTTGGGGGGGGAAGATCTGGAGGGGTCTCTAAAAGATTGAGGGAATATCCCTCGTGGATTATCCGGAGGACCCATTTGTCTGATGTTATGGTCTTCCAACGGTTGTAGAATTGAGTCAGACACCTCTCCACCGCTGAGAGGAAGTCCCCCTCTGGCAGTTGAGGAGGGGCGTGGGCCAGAGAGTCAGAAGATAGCACTGGGTGCTTTGGGTCCTCGTGCTTTCTGTTGCGTTTTATTTTGAGGCTGGGGGGCTTGGTTTTTATTAAAATCTCCCCTGCCTTTGCCTCGAAAGGACTGACAGTTGTGAAATTGACACTTATTAACACCCCCACAAGAAGGGGTGGGAGTGGGTCGAGCCAATTTAATGGCAGACCTAGTCTTTTGAGTGGCCTCCAGAAGTTGCTCTACTTGAGGACCAAAGAGATACATACTGTCGAAGGGTAACGCCATAACCTGTTGCTGGGCATCATTCGTGAAACCTGAAGTGCGCAGCCAGGAGTGGCGGCGAGTACAGATGCCTGCCGCCGCTGCCCGAGAAGCACCATGGAAAGCGTCCATAGCTGGCTGTTGGACTCGATACCCCTGGTTATGGTTTGAAGTAGCTCCGAATTAGAGTCCGACTCCGGCAGAGCTTCTACCATTTGCTTGAGCGAATGCTAAAGAACATACTCATATTGAGAAAAACAGACCTGGTAGCTGGCAATATGCATACCCAGGGTAGAGGCAGCAAAGACTCTCTTACCTAAGGAGTCTATCTTGTGAGATTCTTTGTTTATAGGCCGGGCTGAAGATGCCTGAGGGAGAACAGCCTTATCATTCTCCGCCAGGACTACAATAGGGTCCGCAAAGGCCTGGGAGGCCAAGATGGGTCGATCCTTTGGAGCAGCATACTTTCTATCTATGGACTTAGCCACAGAAGGAATGAGACTGGGATTATTCCATACCATTTGAGAAAGCGTTTCAAAGGAGGGCTGTACCAGAGGAGTCAACTACATAGGGATCTCCAGAACACGGAGGTATTGGAGTCTTAACAGCTTCCCATGATCGATATCTGTAGTCTGGAGAGAAAGAGTGGAATTCAAATTTGGTAGGGGGGGACACCTAAGCGCAGAGTCGACGGCATCGAGGACGGTGCCGCATGACTAGGGAGGCCCAACCGCCCTACCCGATTCTCTGAAAAGCCTGAAGGCCCAGGAGTGACCGGGCCAGGCAGCTGGACCAACCTCCGAGCCGGTTGCTCCATCACAGCAGCCCACTGATGAAACTGCTCATCTGAAGACCTACCGGAGGGTGAGGTAGGGCTCCGATGTCGAAGAGGTTGGCGACGGGAAACAGAAACTGGCGACTCCAAGGGAGGAGACCGGCAACTAGCCCCAATAAATGAAAATTACATACCTACCGTAATTATGATCTTTCTGTGTATCTTCACCATTCATCACTGTTAGGTATCTGCTGGAGATCAGGACCCCATGGGAGCTTTTTTTTTTTTTTTAAGGTAGGCGGAGCTGACACACCATCAGCGCCGCCCTCAAGGCCGATGCACTGCATGGCACTCGCAGGTTGGCCGTTAGGCTGTGTCGACTCCGCCTGCCTGCCAGTTCTGAGTTGCCGGAGAGGTAAGAGGAAGGGAGTGGAGGGTGGGACAAGGAAGTCCAAGGGACAGAAAAAGGAAAAGATGTATGAACCAAAAGGAGAAATAATGACTAAGAGAACAGAAAAAGAGAAGAGTTGGAAACTAAAGGGGATTGGGAGGGGCCCCAATCTCGGGAAGAGGGAGGTAGGGTGGGTAAAGAATTTAGGAAGAAAGGGGAGAAGGATAACACATCCCAGACCCTGGTCCGTCTCCAGATTGTATAGGAACTGCAAGGAGTAGCAAAGGCTTTCTGCCAGAATTCAAGGCACGGAATAGCTGGCAAACACTCCAGAGAAGCAGAGTCGGCTATCCTGGAAGAAGGACAGGGTACAGAGATTCAACACCCTTTCAAGGAAAGATTTTTGGTGAAAAAAAAAAAAAAGAAAATTTTTTTCCCCCAAAGAGAAATAGGTTGGACGGAAACAGGGAGGAGGAGGAGAGAAAGGAGGGCAACTGTCAACTCCCATCCCACAGGGGTGGAGCCAAGGCACTGGAGAAGGAGTGCCCCTCGAGCTGTCCACTCTCCCTGGAATATTATCCCCCTGTGTGCCCGTTTTACCCCACTCCTACGGAGGAGAGGGAGGGGGACCCAGAGACTGAGGTCTCAGGGGGATGGAGGGTAGGATTGTGATGAATGGTGAAGATACACAGAAAGATCATAATTACGGTAGGTACGTAATTTTCATATCTTACCTGTATCAATCTTCACCATTCATCACTGTTGGGTGAGTACCGAGCCCCCACAGAGGGGGGGTTTCTTTTACACCCTAAGGGATAAAATCCCTTAGCCCTCAATGGGTGACACACTAATGGGGGGAACCTTCAGGGCTTGGAGAGGCCCAAGAGTGGGGGGAGAGGGAGAGAGAGAGACAGAGACAGAGTCCCCCTCGAGGGGGAAGGAAGTTGCCCCAAGCGCCGTCTCGCTCTGCAGGAGAAGAGATAGGTTCCCTGGTGAGTGGAGTTAATTACCCTACGCCGGTCAAGGATGACAACCGGGAAAGGCGCAGCCATGCCATCCGCCTAGTGCAGATCGCGGTCCCTACGACCCTGGTAGCTACCTCGTTGGCATCATAGGATGCCCTTGCTTGGTGCCTTGCTAGCTCCAGGACACGCGCAGAGAGTGCAATGGCTTGTCTGGTTTGCTCTGTGTCAGGCAACGAGGCTAGGAGCTGACCCAGCCTGGACCACAATAACCTGTCATAGGCTGCATAGTGGGCCTGATGTGCAGAGATAGAAAGAAGTAACCGTGCCAAGTAGAAAGTCCTCCTACCCTAGAAGTCAAAATCTGAGGAGTCTTGAACTGGGGGCTGGTCACGCTGAAGGGCGCGAAGCCCATCAGGAGTATCCAACTGCGTCAATCCAGACTGTGGATGAGGCATGGAACCTGGAGACTCCGGGGCTGCGCAATACCTCTGGCTGAGATCCCTTGGGGCAGGAACTCCAGAGAAGGGCCTCTGCCAGGAATGCAACGCCGCCGCCCAAAAGGGAGCAGGCCAGGCCGGCACCACAAGGGTGGCCTCGCCAAAATCGCATAGAAAGGCGTGCGCCAAGTGCTCAGCATTGCTGGTAGTGGAAGGAGTAAGGTGCAAGTCCTCCAACATTCTCACGACGAATCGATGATACTCAGTGAGATCAGCAGCTGGAGAGATGTGGACAGAAGTTTCCTCTCCCCCAGAAGAGGGGGATGAGGAGCTGGAGGTCACCAGCTGTTCAGTGGGTGGCTACACAGGGGGAGGTTGAAAAACCTGGCTGTCCATGGCCCTAACGTAAGCAGGGAACCGAGCAGCCACCGCTCTGAACTGTTCCCAGGTGAGAGGCCCGCTAGGACCCAGGATGCCTGGGAGCACAGGAGAGTGTGGCAGAGGGATGGGGACAGAGCCAAGAAGAGATGTTGGCTGACCTCTGCCTGGGCTAAGGAGCGTACCGTGGGCACCCACGGAAGAAGGTGCCCCGGAAGACCCCACAGCCGACAGCTGAACAACCATATCAGTACTGCCTTGGCTGCGCCTGGAAGAATCCCCCTGTGAGGCGACCGGGGCCGTATAGGTCCAGAAGGATGGTCCCCTATCTCAAAAGAACGGGACTCCCTCAAAGAGACCAAAGAAGAAGAGCGGAGATCTGCACTACGGCTTCTCCCAGAGCCTGGGTGGACCCTAGAAAAAGGCAGATGTGTCTCCCTCGACCCCTCAGAGTCCGAAAGAGCCCTCCTCCTCGAGAGGGTCAGCCTAGGTAGCTGGCATTTCTGGGCAGCTCCCGAAGGGGCTATCCAGGACGGAGTACCCTCCCCTCCTGTAGGTGCTCTGATCGGCCCCAAAATTGGGCTATCTAGGCACACCACTGGTGGGGGTACCACTACAGAGGGGTTAGTGAAACCGCCAAGACCAGGCTGCACAGCTGCTGGTCAGTACCCCTGACCCTAGTCTCGGTAGCCACCGACTCCACCTCAGAAGGGGGCTGACTCCGGGTTGTCGAGGAGACTACTGGGCTACCCACCTCAACAGCCAACCCCAAAGGGTCAGACTGCACATCTGACTCAGAGCTCGACTCCGCCTCCAAGGAGGTAGAGTCCGAGGCCTTGTGCCAAACCGTGGGAGGGCAGGCAGTGTCATCCTCGCCAACAGGCCCAGAGACCAAAGCTGTGTCCGAGCTGGTGCCAGTGCCTCCCCGCAGCCCATGCGCCGGAATCCACTGGAGGCACGGCCCTAGCCCGAGCAAGAGGTCCAGAGCCGGGACCAGTCATGGTTCCATCCGGTCCCACGGTGCCGCGAGAGGCTCCGAGGATGGCGCCGACGGTGGACACGGTGCCAAGGATGGCGCCACCTGGCCCCTGGTATCAGCGAAGTGGCGCCGAAAGCAGGGTGGCGCTTAGGGACGGCGGTGACAGAGGAATTCGAAGGCTCCACGGTGCTAAGCTCGAGGACACGGGCGCCGTGAGACATGGAAAAAGCGAGCGCCATAGCATCTCCCACAGCGCCGCCAGCAGTGTTGGCGCCCATGAAGCGGCTCCGACAGAGCCCACGGCACCACGCGAAAAGTCGGCGCTGCCGGTTTACCCGCTGGGACACAAAGTACCGCAAATGACGCCAAGGCCCACAACGGCACCAACCGACGGTGTCGAGGATGGCGCCGACCCGGGCCTTGCGACTCGCGGGTCTGACACTGGGGGAGCCTTCAACCCCGAAGGGGTGACTGCCATGGCGGCGCCTCCCGCCCGCCCCCGGAAGGAGCAGGACAGGCCTCCTGCACCGCGGAAGAAGCCTCAGCAACGGCTAGCCTACAAGCAGCCGAGGCTCCCTCCTCCTCGGTCTGTATAGAACCAGGAGGGGACTTGGAGAAAAGGCTGAGAGAGCGTGGCTTGGCCTGACAAGTGCACACCTGACCCCCGAAAGTCGACGGAGTTCGCCCCACTTTCCACGTGCGTTGCTCGATGACCTGGCGTTCCATGGAGAAACAGGCATCGCATGAATCCATGTCATGAAGCAGGCCAAGACACGAAAGACACCGGTTGTGCTGGTCGGTGACGGAAAACTTTTGGCCGCATGGGCACCATTGCATGGAGGGCCGACCCGTCTTAGAAGATTTCTTGCCCTCCGACTGAGACATGACCTACGGGGAAAAAAACACCAAAAACAGACTCGATGTCGCAGAAAAATATAATAATAGAAAGATCTTACCGGGCGACGTTGAGTACAGCAACACAGAACCGACAGGAGGAACTGACGGACTTTGGCACCGAGAAAATAGTACGGAGAAGACTGCGAAGCAGGCCTCAAACTTCTGTCAGCGTCCCACGAGGTGACCTCTACGGCAGGAGACGAAGAAATGAAAATTACGTACCTACCATAATTCTTGATATTCTTGGACAAGTCTCCACCACTCATTCACACTAATGGGATCTGTGCCGGAGGCACTAGGACCAAGCGGGAGCAAACTTTTTGCTGGAGGGCCGGCGCCAGAATGGAGCAGCGAGGAGTGGCACATGACCTCAGCTCAATGCAGTGGTAATGACTATCTCGGCGTCTAACCCCTCCACCGCCTCAGTACTTTTTTTCCTGAGGAGGTGCAGCGAATTCAACCTAGAAGGATAGCCTAACCAAAAACCAGACATAAGATATTCCGGATGACCCGTATAAGAAGGGTCGAATAAAAGAAGTCTTCACAGCCTAAGGATTTGGGGGTGAAGACCAACAACAGAGGTGAGCTCGGGATGGAGGGGTGGCGTGTGAATGAGTGGTGGGACTACAAGAAGATAAAGAATTACGGTAGGTACGTAATTTTCATATCTTCCTGGACATAAGTCTCACCACTCATTCCACTATGGGAAATGTAAACTAATAATCCCGAGAGGGCGGCAGGAGAGATCAAGAGCTCACTAGTTTTAGGACAGAAGGTCCATTAGGGATGGTTCTGCCAAAGGAAGAATGTCATCTGGCATGGACATCCAGTGCATAGTGTTTAAAAGTATGCACTGAGCTCCAGGTAACTGCGTTGCAAATATCTGCAATGAGCACGTTGCAGATTTCCGCCGAGGATGCACCTTCGCTCCTGAGTAAGTGGCATAAACTCTGCCCTCCAAGCAACCTCGCGCCATGGAATAGCGGTGGCGAAGGCATGCCACTAGCCATGTGAGAGATACATCTGATAGCGAAGGTTGACCCAGCCAGGTCTCGCTGAAGGAAACAAGCAGTTGTTGAGCTTCTGCGAAAGTCTTTTGTTCTATCTAGATAAAGCATAAGCTCTCTTAATGTCAAGGAATGAAGAGATCGTGCTCCTTCATTTTGGAAGTCCATAAAGTAAGAGGAAGGACCAAAGGTTGGTTTAGATGGAATTCCAAACAACCTTAGGAAGAAATTTAGGATGAGTTCTAAGGACTACCCTGTCTTTATGGAACACAATATACGGAGGGTCTGTGACCAAGGTATGTATCTCAGAGACCCTGCGGGCTGAGGTAATGGCTACCAGGAAGGCCGTTTTCCAGGTGAGAAATCTTAGCTTACAGGTCACTAGAGGTTCGAAAGGTTTCTGAGTGAGCATGTCCAGCACAAGAATAATGTCCCAGGCTGCGACTGGATGTCTTGTAGGAGGTCTGGTATGCAGAATTCCCTTAAGAAACCTCTTAACCACAGGTAACTGAGCCAGTGACAAAGGAAAGTACCCGGCTCATGATAGCTGAAAATGGCACAAGGTGAACTTTGACTGTGAGACTGCAGACCTGGTTGAGAGGTCTGAGAGGTACTCTAAAATTTTATCTGGTGGGCAGGAAAAGGGTTCAAAAGGATTTTGCACACCAGGCTGACCCTTCCATTTGGCTGTGTAAGTTTTCTAGTGGCTGGCTTTAGCACGCAGCCAGAAGAATATCTGAAATCCTGAGAGACATTGAACCTGTTCTACTTCTACCTCTTCAGAGCCAAGCGTGAAGGTAGCGACCTCAGGTTGGGATGAATAACAGGCCCCTGAGTCAAGAGGTTCATCTGAAGGGGAGTGGTTTCGTGGACTGCGACATATTGTTGAGTGAGTGGGAAACCACATCTTGTCGAGGCCAGAAGAACAATGAGGATCATTTGTCCCCTGGGATTGAACTTGAGGAGTACCCTCTGAATTAGAGGAGAAGGTGGAAAAGGCGTATAAGCGTTTGTCCCTGCAGCTCGAGACATCTGACAGAAAATGCCAGGCCCTGGATTTCTGGAGCAGAAGAGAGGCAGTTTTGTGTTAAGTGGGATGCAAAAGGTCCAGGTCTGGAGTTTCCCACTCTTCGAATAGTGACTGAACTATGGTTGAGTCAAGAGACCATTAGATGAGGATCTGTCTCTGTTCTGCTGAGACGGTCTGCCAGTTAGTTCTGTACTCCCGGCAGGTAGACCACTGAATTAGAGCCTTGTGCTCCAAGCACCATTCCACACCTCTATAAGCTTCCCTGCATAAGGGTAGAGTGAGCACCGCCCTACTTGTTGCATGTAATACATCACTGCTTTGTTGTCCGTTTGAAGGAGAATGTTCTTGTGACAGAGAATGTCCTTCAGCGCCGGACACATAAAAAGAGCGGCTCTCATTCTAAGACATTGTATGTGGCAGCTGGGACTACGACCGCAAGGAGTCCACGTATGATGTGGAGAGTCTGACAGTGAGCTCCCTCACCCCCATCAGGGGCCCGTCTGTGGTAATGGAAATCTGATGATCCAGAGGGCAAAGGATACCCTTCTAGGAGATTGTTCTCTTGCGACCACCAGGTGGCGACCTCTTCTAGGAGGTTCTGACACCTTGATGGGATAGGATTGCGGGTGAGTGGTTGGGGACCACTGAGTACTGAGCATCCACTGAGAAGTTTTCATGTGAAGGCGTGCTAGGGGTACAGTGAACACCAAGGATGCCATGAGACCTAGCATCCGTTGCATCGAGAAGAGCTGGAACAGAGTTGTTCTCCCGATGTGGCGGGCCATCTGAAAGATATCGCTCCTCCTGTCCTCTGGAAGAAAAAGCCTTGCACAGGAGGTGTCCAGAAGTTCCTATAAGGAGCCTTTGGGAGGGCTGCAACTGCGATTTTTGAGTTTAGCAGGACTCCCATGGACGTGAGAATGCGTGAAGCCATGTCTACGGCGTCCAGAGTTCCCTGCCTGGAAGGACTTGCCAGAAGCCAATTGTCCAGATAAGGGAACACCTGTATTCCGATCTTTCTGAGATGCGCTGCGAGAACTGCACAACACTTTGTAAAAACTTCGTGGCGCTGAGGATGTAACAAGGGCAGGACTCTGAATTGATAATGCTGTCCCAGAGCCACAAACCTCAGGAATTTGTGATGCTTTGGATGAATAGAAATGTGCTGGTAAGCATCCTGCATATCTAGGGAGGCTAGCCAGTCATGTTGATGAAGCAAAGGTAACAAGGTTCCTAGAGAAATCATTCTGAATTTCTCCTTGGGCAGAAATTTGTTTAGATTTCTGAGGTCCAAAATGGGGCGCATGCCCCCGGTTTTCTTTGGAACCAGAAAGTAATGGGAGTAGAACCCTGTGTTCCGTTGATGCAGTGGCACTACTTCTACTGCCCTGTTGTTCAGAAGGCCCTGAATCTCGGCGGCGAGAAGGTCTGACTGAAGGGTTGACAGCCTGGGTTGTCGTTTGGGGGGACGATCCGGAGTGGTCTCCACAAGATTGAGTGAACACACCTCGCGGATTATCCGGAGGACTCATTTGTCTGAGGTTATGGACTTCCATTGATTGTAGAAGTGCATCAGACGACCTCCTACCGCTGAGGAAGAGTCCACCTCGGGCAGTTGAGATGGGACTTGGGCTAACAACTCATAAGGTGGCGCTGGGCGCTTTGGGCCCTTGCGCCTTCTGTTGCATTTTCTTTTGAGGCTGGGGAGTCTGATTTTTATGAAAACTTCCTCTGCCTCTGCCTCCCGAGACTGGCGGTTATGAAACTGGCTTTTGTGCTCCCAAGAGGGACAGGAGGAGGTCGAGCCAGCAATGGCTGACCTAGTCTTTATGTAACTTCTAGAGCCTGTTCTACTTGAGGGCGAAAGATACACACCATCAAAGGCAACACCATTACCTGCTGCTGTGCATCATTCGTGAAGCCTGAAGTGCACAGCCAGGAATGACGGCGGGTACAAATACCAGCTGCCGCCGCTCGGGAAGCAGTGTCGAAAGCATCCATAACTGCTTTAATCAGCTGGTTGTTAGATTCGATACCCCTGGTAATGGTTTGAAGAAGTTCTGGCTTTGTATCCGATTCCGGTACAGCTTCAACCATCTGTTTGACAGAGTGCCAAAGGATATACTCATATTGAGAGAAATAGCCTTGGTAGCTGGCGATACGCATATCCAGGGTGGAAGCAGCAAAGACTCTCTTACCTAAAGTGTCTATCTTACGAGATTCTTTGTTAATAGGTCGTGCTGTAGTAGTTTGGGGAAGGACGGCCTTATCATTCTCTGCCAATACTACAATAGGATCCGCAAAGGCTTGAGACACCAAAATGGGTCGATCCTTGGGGGCTGAGTATTTCCTATCTATGGATTTAGCCACCGAAGGGATGAGAGCAGGATTGTTCCATACCATTTGAGACAGCGTCTCAAAGGAGGGCTGAACCAGAGGAGTCAAATCCATAGGGATCTCCGGAACATGGAGGTATTGGAGTCTTAGCAATTTCCCAGGATCGATGTCTGTAGTTTGGAGAGAAAGAGTGGAAATCAAGTTTTTCAGCAGAGACTTAAAGGACAGGTCCTCGACCACAGGCTCTGCAGCAGGAATAGATCCTGTTTCATCCACTTCATCACCCAGTCTAAGGTCTGGGTCAGGCTCAATGTCATCTCCAGACAGTCCAGGAGGGACTGTGTGGACAGGAAAGAAGTGAAAATCAGAGGAAAATGATGAAGGAAAAGAGTTAAAGGAGGAGTCCTGAAAAGTGGAAGACGTCCTAAGAACCTCCGGTGCAGCGGGCGCAAGGTGCTGAAGGCCTGCACGGCACCGAGAATGGCGCCGAGATGGCATGAAAGCCACGCGGCGCTCAAGATGGCGCCGAGAGGACGGACGGCGCCGCGTCACACGTGGCGCCGCATCACGGCAACCGACAGATGCACAGTGCCGAAGACGTGCCGAAAACCCCAAGACTCCGAAACAGGATTTGAGGGAGGAAGGAAGAAGAGCAGGAGATAAAGGCATCTGTGTGGCCCCTGTGTGGCAGCACATGTGATGGGGAAACACCTAAGCGCGGAGTCGATGGCACTGAAGACGGTGCCACGCGACCAGGGAGGCTCAACTGCCCTACCTGGTCTCCCAAGAAGCTCGAAGGCCCCTGAGTGACCGAGCCAGGCAGCTGAACCAACCTCCGAGCCCATTGCTCCATAAGAGCGGTCCACTGATGAAACTGCTCATCTGAAGACCTACCAGAGGGTGGGGTAGGGCTCCGATGTCGAGCGTTGGCTACGGAACAGAAGCAGGCGACTCAAGGAGGAGACCGACAACTAGCCCCAATAACCAACCGTCTCACGCAGACATATCAGAGGCCACCTCGGTGATGCCTTCTCTTTTGACCTGTGGGCGGAAGAAGAGCTGAGGTCGAACGGTACCACGAATGATGACCGCTTATTTTATGCTCGAGGGACCGCCCATCCCTCGGCATTGGACTGACTGTTGTCAGACCCCCTTCCGGAGAAGGCGGCGGACCAGACCCAGCCGACTGACTGAACAGCTTTCATACAAAGTCTCCCTACGAACAGTAAAGAAGGTGACAAGACTTTCTATAGATACATTAGTGAAAGGAGAAAGTCCAGAGGGGTATTGCTAAGCTTAATGGAGAAAAGGGAGCATGTGAGGAGGAGGACCCTGTAAAGGCATCTATCCTAAATAGATACTTTTGCTCAGTATTTACTGAAGAGAACGTAGGGCAGGGCCCACAGCTCAGCATCATGGACACAGGGGGAAGGGAGGTGAGCACCACTCCCTTCACAAAAGAAAGGGTCCTACAAGAGCTTGCTAAGCTCAGGGTGGATAAGGCAATGGGACCTGATGGCATACATCCCAGGGTACTTAAGGAGCTAAAGGTGGAACTAGCAGAGCCATTAGCAGAACTGTTTAGTGAGTCTCTGAGCACAGGAGAGGTCCCAGAAGACTGGAGACGGGCTCATGTGATCCCACTCCACAAGAGTGGTAGCAGAGAAGAGGCAGGGAACTACAGACCAGTCAGTCTTACCTCAGTAGTGGGCAAGATTATGGAGGCACTCCTTAAGGAAAGGATAGTGCAACACCTGGAATCCATAGGGGCACAGGATCCAAGACAGCATGGGTTTACAAAAGGAAGGTCCTGTCAAACTAATCTCATAGATTTCTTTGACTGGGTAATCAGAGTGGTGGACCAAGGGGGAGCAGCTGATGTCGCCTACCTTGACTTCAGCAAAGCTTTTGACACTGTTCCACATAGAAGATTGATAAATAAGCTGGGTAGGCTCTGGTGAGTCAGAAGTTGGTCAACTGGGGGCAAACTGGTTGACGGGCAGAAAACAGAGAGTGGTGGTAAATGGTATACAGTCAGAAGAGATGCAAGTCACAAGTGGGGTACCTCGGGATCAGTTCTGGGGCCAGTCCTCTTCAACATCTTCATTAGTGACCTTGCAGATGGACTAGAGGGTAAGGCTTGTCTGTTTGCAGATGACACCAAGATCTGCAACAGAGTAGATGATCCAGAAGGGTGGGCAGAATGAGAAGAGATCTGGATAAACTAGCAAAATGGTCAGAAGAGTGGCAACTGGGATTTAATGCAAAGAAGTGCAAAATCATGCACATAGGGAAGAAAACCCTGAAGCCACCTATAGGCTGGGAGGAGTTGCTAGCAGTCACAAAGGAAGAAAGACTTGGGCATCATCATCACTGATGACCTGAAATCATCCAAGCAGACCTCTAAAGCAGTAGGTAAGGCTAGGGGGTGTTAGGGGTGTATTAGTAGGGTATTATCTGAAATCGTGGAGGTAATAATCCCTCTTTACAAGACACTGGTTAGGCCCCATCTGGAGTACTGCATGCAGTATTGGAGGCCACTCCTTCACAAGGACATTAACCAAATTGAGGCAGTCCAGAGAAGGGCAACCAAAATGGTGCAGGGACTGCATCAGAAGACCTATGAAGACAGATTAACAGAGCTCAATATGTATACCCTTGAGCAAAGGAGGGAGAGAGGTGATATGATCGAGGCATTCAAACACCTTAAGGGCATTAACAAGGTGAAAGAGTCTAACATGTTTAAATATAAGAAAAATAGCAGGACAAGAGGACACAGCATGAGATTAGAGGGGGGCCGATTAAGGGGGAATGTGAGGAAATTCTTTTTCACAGAAAGGGTGGTGGATGCATGGAATGGCTTACCACAAGAAGTGGTGGCTATGAATACAGTGCAGGGCTTCAAACAGGCATGGGATAGGCATAAGGGAGCAATACAAATGACTATGAATAGATAGGCCACTGACAGAGCAAAGGCCGATGGCACATTTATAAGGTAGAAAAAGAAATGGGCAGACTGGATGGGCCTTGCGGTCCTTATCTGCCGTCAACTTCTATGTTTCTATGTCACCTGACCTGCTCATGGTCGACTCCATCAAAGTAGGCTGAGACTTCTTTATAAATAAGAATAAATTTAAGCGATACTTATTCGAGATATTACTACAAAATAACAAAACTGAAAACTATGCTGCTAGTTTGAAGTTCGACTCCTGGCGGGCGAGCGACGTCGTCACTGAAGCGCACTCAACGGTGGGAAAAAAGGAACTGAGGCATTTGGAGGGTCGACGCCAAGACAGTCATTACTGCACGAGCTGAGGCTCGCGGTGCCGCTACTCGCAGCTCCATCTCTGGCCCCGGCCCTCCAGCCAAAAGTTTGCTCCTGCTGGGTCCTAGTGCCTCCGGCGCAGATCCCATTAGTGTGAATGAGCGGTGGAGACATGTCCAGGAAGATCTGGCAGGCAGGCGGAGTCGACACAGCCTAACGGCCAACCTGCAAGCGCCACGCAGTGCATCGGCCTCAAGGGCAGCTGATGGTGCTGCTCTGCCCGCCTACCTTAAAAAATCCCTGTAATCCTGGACCCGGCACACTACCCAACAGTGATGAATGGTGAAGACTGACACAGATAAGATCTACTTTGTCCCTGTGAAATACAGTGTACAGGGGGTCTGTGACCAGTGCGTGTATTTCAGAAACTCTATGGGCTGAAGTAATAGCCACCAGGAAGACCGTTTTCCAAATGAGGAACTTCAACTCACAAGCAGCTAGAGGCTCAAAAAGTTTACGAGTGAGCATGTCTAGCACAAGGTTAATGTCTCAGGCTTCAACTGGACGTCTAATTGGAGGTCTAGTATGCAGAATACCCCTAAGAAACCTCTTAACTATGGGCAACTGAGCCAGCGACATGGAAAGTACCGGCTCATGATATGCTGAAATGGCACAAACATGAACTCTGACTGTGAAGTACCGCAGACCTGTGTTTGAGAGGTCTAAGAGATCCTCAAAGGCTTTATTCGGTGGGCAGGAAAATGGGTTCCAAGAGGATTTTGCACACCTGATAGAGAAACGCTTCCATTTAACTGTGTAGGTTTTTCTAGTGGCCGACTTACACGCGGCCAAAAGAATATCTGAAACTCTACAGGAAACATTGAACCTATTCACCACTATCTCTTCAGGAGCTGAAGGTGACGCGACCTCAGGTTAGGATGGATCACAGGACCCTGGGTCAGAAGGTTCATCTGAAGGGGAAGCGTTTTCCAGGGGTTTCCGATAGTCTGTTGAGTAATGGGAACCCTAACTGCCGAGGCCAGAAGGGGGCAATGAGGATCATTCTGCCCCCGGGATTCCAATTTGAGCAGCACCCTCTGAATTAGGCAAAGAAGAGGAAAAGCGATAGAAAGCGATTTGTCCACTGCAGCCTGAACGATTCTGACAAAAATGCCAGGTTCTTGTTTTCTGGAGCAGAAGAGAGGCAGTTTTGCGTTGAGTGGGGACGCAAAAAGGTCCAGGTCTGAGGTTCCCCACTCTTTGAAGAGTGACTGAATGATGGTTAAGTCGAGAGACCACTCGTGAGGATCCGCCTCCGTCCTGCTGAGATGGTCTGCCAGCTCGTTTTGTACTCCTGCCAGGCAAATTGCTTGAATCAGAGCCTTGTGCTCAAGGCACCATTCACACACTCTCATTGCTTCCCTGCACAATGGGTAAGGGTGTGTACCGCCCTGTTTGTTGATGTAGTACATTACTGCCTTGTTGTCTGTTTGAAGGAGAATGTTCTTGTGACAGAGTATGTCCTCCAAAGCTCTGACTGCATAGAGGATGGCTCTCATTTCCAGGATGTTTATGTGAAGTTGAGACTCGCCTTGAGTCCACGCACCCTTGGTGTGGAGATCCCGGCAGTGAGCTCCCCAACTCATCAAAGATACGTCCGTGGCAATGGAGATCTGATGATCCAGAGGGCGAAGGGGTATCCTTCCAGAAGGTTGTCCTCTTGAGACCACCAGGTGAATGATCTCTTCAGAGGTTCCGTCACCTTGATGAGAAAAGACTGAGGGTGAGTGGTTGGGGACCACTGAGCATCCACTGAGAGGTTCTCATGTGAAGACGAGCCATGGGTACAGTGAACACCGAGGATGCCATGAGGCCCAGCATCCATTGAATCAAGATAGCTCGAACCGAGCTGAGTTCTCCGATGTAGCGGGCCAGCTGTAAGATATTGTTCCTTCTGTCCTCTGGAAGAAAAGCCTTTGCACAGGAGGTGTACTGAAGAGTTCCTATGAACAGCAGCTTCTGGGAGGGCTGCAACTGCGACTTGTTGAGGTTCAGAAGCACTCCCATGGACGTGAGGAAGTCTCAGAACGTGGCCACGGCCTCCAGAGTCTCTTGCCTGGAGGGACTTGCTAGGAGCCAGTCGTCCAGATATGGTAACACTTCTATTCTGAGTTTCCTGAGGTGCACCGTGAGAATTGCACAACACTTGGTAAAAACTTGAGGCGCTGAGGATAGCCCAAAGAGCAGGACTCTAACCTGATAGTGTTGACCCAATGCCACGAACCTGAGGTACTTGTGGTGCTTTGGGTGTATGAGAATGTGCTGGTGGGCATCCTGCATGTCCAGGGAGGCGAGCCAATTGCATTGATGAATCAAAGGTAGCAGGGTACCAAGTGATACCATCTTGAACTTTTCCTTGTGCAGGAATTTATTTAATTTTCTGAGATCCAGAATAGGGCGCATGCTGCCAGTTTTCTTTGGGACCAGAAAGTAAAGGGAGTAGAAACCTGTGTTTCGTTGATCCAACTGAACTACTTCTACTGCCCCGTTATTCAGAAGGCCTTGTACCTTGGAAGGAAGAAGGTCTGACTGAGCTGTCATTTGCGAGGATGATCCGGAGGGGTTTCTGAAAGGTTGAGAGAGTACCCCTCGTGGATTATCCAGAGGACCCATTTGTCTGATGTTATAGATTTCCACTGGTTGTAGAACTGAGTCAGACGTCCTCCCACTGCGGTGGCACTGGGTGCTCTGGGCCCTTGTGCCTTCTGCTGCACTTTCTTTTGCGGCTGAGGGTTCTGGTTTCTGTCAAAACCTCCTCTGCCCCGAAAGGACTAACAGTTGTGAAACTGGCACTTGTTCCCACCCCCTCAGGAGGAGACAGGGGCAGGTCTGGCTGTCTTAATGGCAGGCCTAGTCTTCCGTGTGGCCTCTAGTGCTTCCTCCACCTGAGGGCCAAACAGATACATACCGTCGAAAGGTAAAACCATGACCTGCTGCTGGGCATCATTTGTGTAGCCCAAAGTACGTAACCATGAGTGGCGACGGGTGCAGATGCCAGCCGCCGCTGCTAGGGAGGCGGTATCGAAGGTGTCCATTGCAGCTTTAACCTGTTGGTTACTGGACTCGATACCCCAAGTTATGGTTTGAAGTAGCTCTGAGTTAACCTCAGATTCAGGCAGACCTTCTACAATTGCTTTGAGTGAATGCCAAAGAACATACTCATATGAGAAAAATAGCCCTGGTAGCTGGCAATGTGCATGCCCAGGGTTGAGGCAGCAAAGACTCTCTTACCTATGGTGTCTCTCTTGCGAGATTGTTTGTTCATAGGCCGGGCTGTAGATTCCTGGGGAAGGACAGCCTTATCATTCTCTGCCAGACCACTATGGCATCAGCAAAGGCTTGAGAGGCCAAGATTGGGCGATCCTTGGGAGGGGCATAATTCCTATGTATGGACTTAGCCACAGAAGGAATAAGAGCTGGATTCTTCCACACCATCTGTGAAAGGGTCTCGAAAGAGGGCTGTACCAGAGGGGTTAAATCCATAGGGATTTCTGGGACATGAAGATATTGAAGATGCAAAAGCTTCCCAGGATCGATTTCTGTGGTCTAGAGAGAAAGGGTAGAATTTAAGTTCTTGAGCAGACACTTAAGGGAAACGTCTTCAATAACAGGAAGTGCAGGAGGATTGATCCCTGCCCACAGGGCAGTATCAACATCATCACCCATTCTAATATCTGGATCGGGCTCAAAATAATCTCCGGACAGTCCAGGAGGGACCGTACAGACAGGAACGGAGGGAAAACCAGGAGGAAGAAGAATAGGAGAAAGAATTGGGAGTCGAAAACCTCTGGAAACTAGATGGTGCCCATCCCCGGCGCCAAAGACAACGGCGCAGAGAACAAAGAAGGAGCCACCACAGAAAAAGGTGTCGCACATGGTACTGACAAAGAGCACAACGCCGCACCCAGCACCATCCCCGGCACCGGAGGCACTGAAGGATAGTGCGGCACTGCGCCTGGCACCCCCACCAGCCCCAACGTGGAGGATGGTACTGACAGAGCCCGCGCTGCACTGCAGACGGAGACAAGCAGTCCTCGTGAGCGCCATTAAGGGAACCTCGATGCCGGAGAAGTCGGCACCGCAGACGGCAACGTCACAGGAGTTTGGGAACTGTGATTTTAAGTTACAGGATGAAAACTGACAGGAGATAAGGGCATCAGTGTAGACCCAACGCCGCAGCTGTTTGAGGGGGATAGACACCAGAGCGTGGAGTCAACGGCACCAAAGGCGGCGCCGCGTGACAAGGAAGACCTAACTGCCCCTCCTGCCATCCCGGAACTGAAGGGCCCGAAGGTCCCGGAGTCGGACAGGCTGGTTTGAGCAGTCGGGCCAACCTCCAAGCCCACTGCTCCATAAGAGCAGCCCACTGGTGAAACTGCTCATTGGAAACCCCTCTAATAGGCGGAGAAGGGCTCCGGTGTTGAAGAGGTCGGCCCTCAGAAACAGAAACCGGTGACTCCGACAGAGGTGAAGTCCAGTGCCTGGCCCTAATAACCAACGCCTATGCGCAGACATACCAGAGGGCAACCTCGAAAGATGCCATCTCTTCGACCTGCAGCGCTGAAGAAACCTCGAGGTCGAACGCTGCAGAGAATGGGACTGCTTCTTTTATGCTTCAGGAAGACCACCCATCTCCCTGAGCATTGGACCGTCCATTGTCAGACCGCCCCCCAGGGAAGGCGGCAGACCAGACCTGGCTCCGCTGACTGAACAGCTTTCATACGAAGTCTCCCTACCGTCACCTGCCCCACTCACAGTCGACTCCGTCAATGGAGGACTGAAGACTTCTCTCTTGAAAGTAAAAATTTATTAAAATATAATTGGTACTTATTGTTGATAAATACAAAATAATAAACTAAAAACTAAGCTGCTAGTTTGAAGTTTGACTCCCGGCAGGTGAGCGACGTCGTCAATGAAGCGCACTTGACAGTGGGGAAAAAGGAATGAGGCGGTTGGAGGGTTGACGCAGAGACAGTCATTACCGCACACGCTGGGGATCGCGGTGCTGCTTCCTTATGGCTCCATCTCAGGCACCGGCCCTCCTGAAAAGTTTGCTCCCGCTGTGTCCTAGTGCCTCCTGCATACGCCCATTAGTGTGAATGAGTGGTGGAGACTTTATGTCCAGAAAAATGTACAGTTACGTAAAAACGTACTGTAACAGAAGATCTTTGAGGAGTGTCTCTTGCAGTAGGTAATACTTCTGGGTATCCAGCAGAGGTCGCTGTGGCGCACGGCAGCTCTTCTAGCAGTTTTTCACCAGGGACCGCCCACACTACATCAGCTTCCTGTTTCCTATATAAGAGTGGGTGGTCCCTAGTATCTCCTCAGTTCCCCGTTAGATTCAGTTTCGCAGCGAGACCAAGGGAGGCCGAGGTACCAAAGGAGTCCCAACCCAAAGTCACTGGACCAGAATATTTGCTCTCTTAAGAGGAGGAAGGAGAGTGGGAACAAACCTACTGCAAAGAGACACTCATAAAAGATCTACGCATCTTCCATGGAGTGGTCTCTTGCAGCAGGTAATACTTTTGGGATGAATCCCAAGCAGTAATGCCCATATGGGAGGAGAGTTATGATAGAAGACCTTGTAGGACTGCACAGCCAAAGGCCGCCCTACGTCATGAGGCAATATCCAGATTGTAATGCCTTGTGAATGTATGAATCGTGGACCAGGTAGCTGTATTGCAGATATCTGAAATGGAGGCTCCTTTTAAGCAAGCCATAGTGGTGGCCATAGCTCTAGTGGAGTGGGCTTGGACAGGTCCAGGTAAAGTCTTGTATTTTTTGTAACAAAATGTAATACAATTTGCCAACCAGAATGAAAGAGTGAGTAAGTTTACAACCAGGAGGCTGTCGCGACCCGGGGCAAAAGAGACTAACAATTGAGACGTCTTTCTAATCAATTTTGTCTGATTAGTACAGTACCATAATATACGATGGTCATCTAAAGAATGTAGTAGATGTTCACCTTGATTGGAGTAGTCAGGATAGTGGACCGCAACCTCCAAGGACTGATTTAAAGTATCTTCGGAGACTACTTTAGGAAGGAAGGAAGGGTTGGTAGGAAGGACCACTCTGTCTTTGTGGAAAATCAAGTGAGGTTCCCTACACGAGGGCATGAAGCTCAAAAATACGTCGAGCAGAAGTGACAACTGCCAGAAAGAGTTTTCCACGAAGGAAAACGAAATTCACAAGTGGCTGCTGGCTCAAAAGGCTCAAGGGTAAATTTTTCTATCATAACATTGAGATTCCACGGAGGAGTGGGTCTTCTAATAGGAGGTTTAATATGTAACATTCCTTTCAAAAACATCTAGCTAGATGATGTTGGTACAGTAACATGCCATCCAGAGGTTCATGGAAAGCGGAGACGGCGGCCAAGTGGACTTTGATGGAAGAGTAACTTAAACTGGACTCAGACAGTGAGGCCAGGTAGTCCAGAGCCTTCATCAGTGGACAAGGGTAAGGGTCCACAGATCGAGAGGCTGACCATATGGAAAAAACATTTCCATTTGGAATTGTATGTTGCTCTTGTTGCTGGCTTATGGGAGGCCAAGAGAATACTGGCAACAGGAGAGGACACTTGTAATCTAGTTATGAAAGCATCCTGAGGAGCCAAGCATGAAGGTGTAAAGCATTCAGGTTGGGATGTAGGAGAGACCCTTGACGTTGAGTCAAAAGGTCTGGTCTGATCAGCAACAGAATGGGGTCCTGTACTGACAGTTGTAGGAGTAGAGGAAATCACACTGGGGCTATGAGTATCATTGTGGCTGGTTCTAGTAGTAGTTTCAGTAGAGTCCACTGCAGGAGATGGACCGGGGAGGCATATAAAAAGAGTCTTGTCCATGGTTGGGACAGGGCATCTATATACCATCCCTTTTTGTTCGGAATAATGGAAAAAAATACCTGGGAAGACAGTAATTCTCTGGGGAGGCAAACAGATCCAGCTGTAGAGTGCTTCATAAGTTGAACATTTCTTGGATCAGTTGCTCATGAAGTGTCCATTCATGAGTTGTGGACTGATGACTCAGCCGGTTGGCTAACTGGTTGCAATGTCCCGGTAGGTGGATAGCTGTTAGTGTCAGTTGTTGCTGGATGGCTCCTTGCATAGAGTGTGAGATTTCGTACCCCCTTGCTTGTTGAGGTAGAACACTACTGCAGTGTTGTCTGATTGAATCAGTAACGATCTTGGCATGAGGTAGGGCCGGAACACCTGAAGGGCTAACGGACTGCTTTCATCTCTAGGGGACTGATGTGAGATTGATGGGAAGAAGCGGGCCACTGGCCTTGGGTATGAAAAGGACCAAAGTGCATGCCCCATCCCTGCAGGGAAGCATCCGTGCTTAATGTCTGTATGTGGGGGGGACCAGAAAGGCATTCCTTGATTCAGACTGATTCTGATTGTCCACCAAGTCAGGGTTGATTTCAGAGGGAGTGACCCTGATTTTGTCTTCAAACTGTCCTGTTTTTTGGGACCATTGTTTCTGGAGGGTACACTGGACAGGTTTCATATGGAGACGGGTGAATGCTACCATAGGGATGGCAGTGGACATGTGACCCAGAAGGTGCAGCATTTGTCTGGATGTTACTATATTCTGAGTCTGTATGTGTGACGCCTAAGATATGAGCGTGTCCTGCCGGCCAAGCGTGAGGTAAGCCCTGGCTGTAACTGCATCTAGGACAGTTCCAATGTATTGGAGAGACTGTCGGATTTGGACTGGACTTTGACCAACTGACTGTGATTCCCAGATCTGCGAACATTTTCAGGGTAGCATCTCGGGAGGCAAGCAGAGCTGCTTTGCAGTCTGCTCCGATTAGCCAATCCTCTAGATATGAAAAGATGAAGTGCCCTTTTCTTCGTAAGGCTGCTGCCACCACCGCTAGGCACTTGGTGAACACTCTGGGGGCTGATGAGAGGCCGATAGGGAGTGTTCAAAACTGGTAATTTTGACCCAGGAGGTGGAAGCGCAAACATTTTTGGTGGGCCAGGAGGATGGGGATATGTACGTTGGGATCCTTCATGTCTAGGGTGCAAAGCCAATTGCCCTGTTTCAGGATCAGCATGATGGCAGGTAGGGTGATCACATGAAAATGTTTGTACTGAATGTAAAGATTCAGCCATCTGAGATCCAGTATTGGTCTGAGGTCTCCTGGTCATTTGGGTACCAAAAAGAAGTAGGAGTAAAATCCTATTTGATGTTCCAGAAGGGGCACTGGTACAATGGCCTTTTTGGTTAATACGGCCTTCAATTCTCCCTGTAAGATGGGTATATGATCTGGAGGATAATGAATCTTCCGTGGAGGGCAAGGGCGTGGGGTGGAGAGGTACTCCAGAGTATGACCCTTCTGAATAATCTGAAGTACCCATTTGTCTGAAGTGATCGTTTACCAGGCCTCCAGATGGAAGGCAAAATGACCCCCCACAGCCTCCGAGGCCTGGTCGAGGAGGTGGAGGGAAAGCCCTAGTGGGTCAATGGAAGACGGGCTGTGCAGCTCCACCTGAAGGGCGGGAGCAGGCACCCCGGGAGGTAGAGGAGTTGCCTCTGGTGGACTGAGCACAACCTTTGAAGCCGCCTTTATTAATATTACCTCTGTATCTTCCATATCTTTTGGAATAAGAAGAATGTTGAGTACGGTAGGTTGTAGATGGAGTATGATACATGCCATGGACCATAATGAGGGTTCTGCCTGATGCCTGTAGGTCATCCAGTAGAGTTCGAGTACCTGGCGCGAACAGCTCGGACCCGTTAAAGGGGGCATTAGCTACTTTATGTTGCATATCAGTTGTAAAGCCTGAAACATGAAGCCAAGCATGACGATGCAATGTGATACCAGTGGCAGATAGTTGGGCTGAGGTATCGACGGCATCATATCCCGACCTGAGAAGGTGATGGGAGATAAAATTACTAGTTGTCACTGTAGCCAATAATTTATCCCTTTCCCGTGAGGAAGGGAGTTTATTGATGAGCTCACTGGCAGAGGATCCAAAGGTATGCTAATATTTAATCATATGACCCACATAGTCCAAGATTCTGATATTCATAGCACCCGAGGAAAATAACTTTTTCCCCAGATAGTCAATTCTTCGGGATTCCTTATCAGGGGGTAAGGGGCTCATGTGCTTGGTTTTTTTGGTACGATCCCGAGCAGCAGTAATGACCACAGAATCTGTCTCTGGAATACTAGACAGAAAGGGGTGGTCCAGAGGAGCCTGATACAGATGATCCGCTTTGCGGGGAACAGCTGTAATAGCTGAAGGCTGATGCCAAGCAGCCAACATGGCATTCTGGTAAGTTGGTATTAGTGGGGGAACCACTAAAAACAGGCTCCTCCGGTAACTCAAGGTATTCTGCCATATCCTTACGTTGTTTGTCATGTTCAGTAGTCGAGAATCCCATGACCTTTTGTATTTGAGCCATCATCTCACTAAAGATCAGGTCATCTGAGGGAAAGGCTATGGAAGGTATAGGTAGGTCCCCATCCAGAGAAGAGATTTCTGAATAGGAAGATTCAGGACTGGGAAAATCCAGATCTCAGAACTCTTCATCCTCAAGATCACTGGGGAAATCAGGCAGTAATTCTTGGTCATCTGACAAATAGTCCTCCATGAAAGAAGGAGAAGATCAGAGTGGCATGGTATCCCTGTCACTACAGAATCTTTTAGACGAAGGAAGAGGAGGAGATCGGGGAGGATCACCCAGCTCTTTGGAGGGCTGGGAGCACCGCATGGCATGCAAGACATGTTGTACTACATTGGTGATATCCCTTTCTTGAGAGGGGGGGTGTTGAGACCCAAGTGGGGTGGTAGAGGGGATGTGACGTGCAGTATGAGCAGGTCTCTCGCCTGGGTGGTAAAGACTAGGGTCCTGATCTCTGTCTGCCTGACCCCCTTAGGAAGGCACTTGCAGTGAAGGGAGTCAGTAAGGCATGTTATAGGTTTCCCCTGAAGAATGTGGGGTCTCATCGACGGGCCTGCAAGGGAAAAGGAGTTATTTTCCCTTAAATTGTCAGATGCCGTAGGCTGGAGAGGAGCCTGCATCGATGGAGCAGCTGTATATTTAGCTGCATGTAAAGCACTAGAAAGAGTTGTTGATGAAAGGGTATAAGCCTCCATTGACGGAGCAGTCACAGTTTGAACTGCATTTAAAGTGCTAGAAAGCGTCGTCGACGAGACGGTACGAGTCCTCGTTGACGAATGTGTTTAGAGGATGTCCCGTCGATGGAGGGACACCTGAAACGGTGGCCGTCGACAAGCGATGAGGCAGGGATTATTAGGAGGGTTTCTCCTGCTCCTTTTTCTGCCGGGAACGAGAATCAGTAGAGGGGGAGCCATTGGTACGAGCCCCCTAGTTCTCCAAGAGAGACATTTTCTGCTCTATCAAAAGATGCTGAATTTCAAGCAACCGTCGTCGACGAGTTGCCTGATTAAATCCCTGACACAAACTGCAGGAATTTGTGTCGTGTGTGGGTCCCAGACACCTTACACAAAGTGTGTGGTTGTCAAAATGGTATATCTTCCTACTGCAATGGCAGGAGCGAAATATGGAAATTACGTACTTACCGTAATTATTGATCTTCTTGGACAGTCTCCATCACTCATTCACACTAGTGGGATAGCGCCGGAGGCGCTAGGATCAAGCGGGAGCCAAAAATTTTCAGAAGGGCCGGCGCCGAGGTAGGACCCTGCACGCAGCGCACCGAGACTGACTCGCGCCTGTATAGGCTATCTCGCGCGACCCTCCAACCGCCTCAGTACCTTTTCACCAAGGAGGTGCAGTGTAACTAATGAGAATAACTCATTCTGAGTGTCTGGGCCTGAGAGGCCCAGATGGCCTTTGTAAGAAAGGTCAAAGAACAATGTCTTCACAGTCCCAACCATAGGCCATGAAGACCAGGAAAGAAAAACAGTGAACCCAGGGATGGTGGGAGGTAGAATGAGTGATGGAGACTGTCCAAGAAGATCAATAATTACGGTAAGCACGTACTTTCCATATCTTCCTGACTAAGTCTCCATCACTCATTCACACCAGTGGAGAGTACCAAGTTAAATCAACAACCCTGAGTAGGGTGGTAGGAAATAGGGTTCACTTCAGAAAGGACAGCCAAGGACTGTCCTGTTAATAAAAAGAGCTGTCTTGTAAGAGCATCTATAACATAGTGTCTACAAGATAAACGCTGAGTTGTAACTCGTCACCTGCCGACAACTACAATGGCAAAATTAAAGTCTGCCAGGCAGCCGCAACTATTCTAGGAGAGCGCAAGAACCTGGCCTCACAATTTGATCTAGGACCAAATTAATAGTGTCAAAGACATGCACTAATCTAATGTAAAAGACCTCAGGAGCTGGAGGAGCCAGAGGTAAAGTATACAGGTTCAGGGTAGTATGACTGTATGTGAATATTTGATAGGCTACCTTAGAAAGAACCTACTTGACCAATGGTCAAGAAAGAAGCATGTCATCTGTTGTTGGAGCAAACATGGAAGTAGGAATCTAAGTTCGACTTGCTGAAGAGTCACTTGTTGCTGCAAGGCTCTGATCAGGAGAAGAAAGCCTGATTAAAAACAAAAAGGGGACTAACAGACTGGTTAGATGCCTAGGTTTTGGAAATATCTCGGAATAAGAGAAATTCTCTTAGAGAAAAGAGGTGAGCTATACCACGCTGGATCGGACTGCCCCCTAGGGGTAGAAGAAAACAGGTACCCTTTACTGAGGTTTAGAGACGACCACCTCAGGGTTGAGGCGAACCTTATCAGATCCAAGCGGTATCAGGAAATTCCAACTAGGCCCTGTGCTGTGATAATTTGACCCCCCTTTTTTTTTAAATATCATTAGTCCGAGCCTGATAAGGTTGTTGGCTGCTATTTGGCAAGTATTGCCTGATACAGAAATGACAAGGATGTCATCCCTCTGAGGAGCAGGAGGAGCCTGAAGATCCATAACTGAACCCCTGACTGGACTAATAATAGCTAGACAGATGTTAACTACCTGTGGTGAAGCAGCCACCAGAGGGGCAGCATCAAAAAATGGGCCGTATACCCCTATCAAAGGAGCGGGACCGTCTGCGCAGCTCCCAACCATAGAATTAAAATGTTCCAAAGAGTGTAATTGTCTTGACCACTGCAAAAGTCTAGACGCAGAGGTATATAGTCCACAGATCCAGTCCGAACACTATGGTGGACCCCATAAATGAGGAACTACTAAAAGAGCTTGCATCACAGACTCTGATGATAGAGAGGCTGCTCAGTATATAAAATGAGTCATCCGCTGTATCACTGACCAGAAGGACAGGGAAAGACTCATCCAGATGCCTTTCTACCACAGAAGGACCCCAAAAGAGGTCTCGTTAGAGCCACTAGAGACTCCGCCACCAGGAAGGGTGTCGAGGAGCTTGGCACCACGTAGGGGCTGAGAAAGTGCTGAAGCGGAATGAGAGATCCACTGACAGAAACAGAAACAGAAGAGTCCCATCAGCGGAAAATCGCTGGATGAGGAGATCCGATGCAGACCGCCACCTACTAAATGTGTGGAAATAATCCGCAGAATAGGAATTCATTCCATGGAACATCCCAACACAAGTCCTGCGGAAGAGAGGTCTGCAAATACAGATCTTTCCCTAGTTCTGTCAGACAGCACCAACTGGCACCCCTGCGGCACTAGCATCACTCCTGGCACAGGAAGGCACCAAGCAGAAACCATGCCAACCTGAGAGACACCAGAGGGCACCCACGGCAGAACCCGCAGGTATCCTCGGTACCAACGGCAGCAATGGCACGCAAGGGCACCCCCGATGCCCATGGCACCCATGGCACCGCGGTGCCAGGCGCCACCCGCTGGTGCTCGGGCGCCGCCGCAGCACCCACGGGTGTCGGGCGCGTCACCTGGGCGCGGCACTCGCGTCACCCGCAGGGTGCTCGGGCGCTGCCTGTGGCACCCGGTGCCCGCGCCACCCGCAGCACTCCACGAGTGCCCGCTGGCATCAGTGGCACCGTGAGACACCCACAGCACCGCTAGCGGCGACAAAGAAGCACACGGCGCGAGCACAGCGTGAGCCACGAGCGACCCACGGCACCGAGCACGGCGCCGACTGCACACAGAGCACGGCGCCAAACACGGAGCCGAGCATGCACCGAGCAAGCCACGGCGCCGACTGCAGCACAGAGCACGGTGCCGAGCACAGCACCGAGCCATGGAGCCAAGCACAGCATCAAGCCACGGCGCCGACTGCATCCAGTACAGCGCCAAGCATGGCACCGAGCCACGGCGCCGACCCAAATACCAGCGGTGCCGCCTATGGCACCCATGTCAAACCAGGGGCACGGCACCAGACCTGTGGCGCCACCAAGGTGTTGGGCACAACGCCAGGAAAAACACCATGGAAAAGAAAAGAAAGGTGCTGCCTGTGCCGGCCCCTGCATGGAAAGGAAGAGGGGGGTAGGCACGAGGGGCTGACAAGATGGCGAAGGCACCAAGAGGGCACCGCGCTCACTCAGATCCAATTGACCCGCCCGTCCAACGGCTCCGAAGTCCGGAGGCCCAGAAACCAGGAACACAACCAGGAAAAAAGGAGTCAAACCCCATGCTCCACAGGAGCGCCCAGAGGTGGAACTGCTCACCGAACTCCAACGAGGATAGAGATGGAGTCCGAGTCGAGAAAAGCAGCCTGCTAGGAGGGCAAAAGGGGGAACCTGTACGAAGTCGGTTCAGGCCTATCGCCTACCAACGAATAATCCTCGTGCAGACATACCAACGGGCAGCCTCGAAGGGTAATCATTCTTCTTCCCAAACGAAGAAGAAGAGCTCGAGGTTAAGCCGAGCCGGATCCCCGCACCGCCAGATTCGTGCTCGTGGACTGTCCTCCCGCCGAGCACAGGACTGTCCGTAGTCAGGACCCCCTGCTACTTAAGGGTGGCGGACCGCACAGCCCTCTGCCATAACAACTTTCAACCAAGTCTTCCACCACACCGCCACTGGCTAAGGACTACTCCGTGATGGCAGGAAAGAATTTCTTCATAATCTTCTTTATCGTAAAATAAAAATTACTACTAAATAGTTAAATTAAAACTTTTAAATTAAACACTAAAAGCTGCTGTCATATAGACGAAAACTTTGACTGCAGACGAGCGCACGCCGACAGAAAAGGAACTGAGGCGGTTGAGGGTCGACGCCAAGATAGCCTATACAGGCGCCGGAAGTCAGTCTCGTGGTGCCGCACGGCGTGGTCCTACCTCGGCGCCGGCCCTTCTGAAAATTTTTGGCTCCCGCTAGGTCCTAGCGCCTCCGGCGCTATCCCACTAGTGTGAATGAGTGATGGAGACTTAATCCAGGAAGATAATGCCCGTTTTGTTGAAGAATCTGTAGACATTTGTCTTAGTTCCAAATTTCTCACTGATGAATGCTATACAGAAGTTGCACTAGCTGCTGTGTGAGCTGAAGACGGCGGGAAAATGAACTGAGGATACCAGGGACTGCCCATTCATATAGGAAACAGGAAGCTGATGTCATGTGTGGGAGGTCCCTAGTGAAAGACTGCTAGAAGAACTGCCGTGCACCACAGCAACCTCTGCTGGATACCCAAAAGTATTACCTACTGCAAGAGACAACTCCGTGGAAGATCTTAGGTTAATGAGGGAGCCTGCAACGGTTACTGGCTGGCGAATGGTACAATGTGGGGGTGCACAGAGGCTGTGCTCAGTAGCCATTGTTGGACACCTGGCCAAAGATTTGCTCCTGCGGGGTCCTAGTGCATATGGCCCAGAGCCATTAGTGGAACTCCGTGGAGAATAATGAGTCAGGGAACATATGCACATATAAACATACACAAACTACATCATACAGTGCTAAAATGGTCCATACTAGCAGTGTGTAACTCAGACATACCCAATGCACTGACTAAAAGTACAGTAAAGATGGGACAATAACACCATGGGAAACATTATTTAAAAAAGCCTGTTTTACAGGAGAAACAGGCTTGCAGGTTAACGGCAGTTTTTTACAGGATGGGAATCCAAATAATAACTGGCAGCATTCTGATCACATCTGACAAAAAGTGCTGATTTAGTTGAGTGGTCTGTTGAGTTGCTAATGAAAACTGATTGACAGCCCAAGAGACCAATCACAATACTTCCATGCAGATGTTTTTGTTACCTATGCAGTTTAAAATAAATCATTGACACATGCCACCTACAAGATAAATGTCTATGACATGCAAAACCTAATAAATCATCATCATGGATGCTGCATATGTCACAGTCATATGCAACACACTTATCACTGTTGCATTTCCATCATAAGTGTCTGTCTGTCTAGCTGTCAGGAGTACTGCACGCAAATCAAGGCCAACATTGTATGTACAGTATGTGCTTTCTCCACTCTTTTAGTCAGTAAGCTAGGGTTTCCAAATAATTTAAAAGTAAACTTTTAATTTAATTACAGAAGGGGGGGCTAGCCAATTCTACCTCCTGATTAGTTGAAACCAGATCACAAGGGGTTATACTACATAGCTTAAAGAGGCACTCCCAGCTCCCCAGAAGAAAACCTGCAAGGACGTATAGGTCCTGATTCACCAACAACGTGTAATTTTTAAACTACTTACTAGCATGCAATATTTCTTTTATTTGGCTGATCCTGTGCCTTCCCCGTGGCCACCTCTGGCAAGTACTTCAGCCCAGAGTCCCCCAAGGCAAGCCCTTTGATGACACACCCAATGGGCTAAGCCACAGGGAACATCTATATTCCTTATGCAAATAGTAACCTTTAATTACTTATTCGGTGCATAATAGCGATTACAGAGCCAGTACTAATCAATTGAGGAAAGCACATTCCCCGACTGATTGGTACTGGTGCTATAAGCGCAATTATGCGCTGAATAAGAAATTAAAGGCTACTAGATGCATAAAGGTACATGGGTGTCCCCTGCGACTTAGTCCTTTGGGCGCCTCATCAAAGGGCTTGCCGCAGGGGACTCTGGATGAAGTAGTTGCAAGTAATGTCTGCGGGGGGGGCAGGATCAACCAGATGGAAATACTGCAGGCTAGCAAGTAGTTTAAAAATTACACTTTGTGAATTTGGAAATCAGGACTATATGACCTGCTGCTTTTCTTTGGGGAGCTGGGAGTTCCCCTTTAATACATACTCTCTCGTGTCTTATTACTTGATTAATGTCTGCCCAGCATAAATGCATAAAATCCTCCTACTGTACCTGGAATATTTCATTGATATCCACTGGCAGACAAAGTCCAATATAATCATCTGAACTACCGTAGGTAGCATTGGACACCATGGATCGCACTGACGAGGAGCGCTGCAGAGTATTATGATTGATTGGACTTAATAAATCTTCCTTGTCCAATGAGGCAAAGCTTAGCGCTTTCATGAATCTATCAGAAGAACAAAGAGAAATCATCAGGCAAACATATTTTCATGGAGAATTTCTATGGAAAAGGCTCTGAATCATCGATATACCAAGAATAAGTTTTAACAGTATGATGATGCGACAATGATTACCGACTGATGCATCTTAGCAGACTTGGAAGAAATCAGACCTAAGTAAACACTCCCCTGAGTTCCCCACAGGCATCTGAGAGTGCTGATGCATGGACATCATTGTGGGGTGCAAAGTCATGAATACTTATAAAATTCTGAAACAGGACCTACTTAAAAAAAAAAATCTGCTATAATATTTAAAGGACTTGACATTTTTAAAGTGTAAAGTCTGATACTGAAAGCTATTAAATACTTCAGAATATGAGTATTTCAGCTGTGTACCACTTATTTGTTGGGATCCCAATAAAATTTTAATTACGCTCACAGACATTTCAATGGCGTGAGACTTGATACTACAGCTGGATTCTGAAAATATACTGGGATCCTATCAAACTATTTTGGACCAGATATGTTAAAAGTCTCACCTCTCTAGGTGGTTACTCATCTACAAGCAAGACAGTCCCTTCCTTTGGCATAAAATGGACTTCGAGCATTTAAACAAACTACTGCCAAATCCAAGGAATGAAATTATTTTACATTCCTTTCCTTACAAGAAATCCTGCATGTGCCTGTCTCAAGACTGTTGGTGCCAGAGACGCTAAGACCAGGAATGCTGTTCCGTTACAGATTAGAACACTAGACTAGCACGTTGAGCTGAAGGCGAAACTCAAGGAACACTTGTATGTGACCACTGTCTCTAGAGATTTGAACTAAATGTACATATTCTATGTAGAGTACATATTTTTAGTGAACATTGCTTGCTACTTAAATTTTTTTTCTATCCGCAGTTTTCTATACTTTCCTAATGCTTTGTGCCGAGACCACTCCTGTAAAAGGGATCTATCTGGTTCTGGTGTGCCAAACCAGTTATTAAGATAAATAAATCTTTTTGTACCACTTGAGTTCTTTTCTTGCATGTCTCATCTGATGCAATAATTTCAGTTATACATTGAATTTTAATGCAGTTTTAATTCCCTAAAAGAAAAATCCTATGCCACCAGCTATATCATTCTTATGCAACCTGCTAGACCATTATCTATTCAAAATCCTGCCCACTAGGAAAGCCCTATGAGATATGGGATCTTTTTTTGTCGGAGTCCCAGGGTTGCAGCACATTATGAGACAAAATAAAAAAAATGAAAATTATGTAGCTACCATAATTCTTGATCTTCTTGGATGAAGTCTCCACCACTCATTCATGCTGATGGGACTACACTAGAGGTGCTAGGACTGAGTGGGAGCCAAAAATCTTCAGGGGGCCTGGCGCCGAGGTACGACAGCGCATGTGTGGCACCGTGAGACAGGCCAACGCCGTACAGACTATTTCAGCGTCGACCCTCCGATCACCTCAGTACCTTTTTGACTGAGGAGGTGCAGCGTAAAACTAACTTAATGAACCTAAACTATTTCGGACATAAGATAGTCCGAATGACCCATATAAGAAGGGTCAACACAACAATCTCTTCACAGCCCAGCCATCGAGGGCGTGAAGACCAAAAACAGAGACATGAGCTCAGGGGATGGCAGGTGGGCATGCGAATGAGTGGTGGAGACTTCATCCAAGAAGATCAAGAATTACGGTAGGTACGTAATTTCCATAAATGTCCTGGACATAAAGTCTCCACCACTCATTCACACTAATGGGAGAGTACTAAGCTAACAAAACACCCGAGACGGGTGGCAGGAGAAACTAAGAGCTCACATACTTAGGACAGAAGTCTGTTAAGAATAGTCCTACCAAAGAACAGATGTTGTCTGGCATGGACATCTAAAGCACAGCACTTAACGAAAGTATGCACTGAGCTCCATGTAGCCACATTGCAAATGTCTGCAATGGGCACGTTGCAGATTTCCGCCAGAGATGCCGCGACTGCTCTAGTAGAGTGAGCGTACACTCTACCTTCTAGCTTAACCTGTGCCATAGAATAGCAGTGGTGGAGACATGCTACTATCCATGCTGAAATGCACCTAATCGCGACAGGTTGACCCAGCCGGGTCTCGCTGAAAGAAACAAACAGTTGTTGAGCCTTGAGAATTTTTTTTGTTCTACCCAGATAGAATCACAGTGCTCTCTTAACATCCAAAGAATGCAGGGTACGTTCACGTTCATTCTGGAAGTCATCAAAGCAGGTAGGTAGGACTAAAGGTTGGTTTAAATGAAATTCTGAACAACAACCTTGGGAAGAAACTTAAGGCGAGTCCTAAGAACTACTTCGTCCTTGTGAAATACAATGTATTGGGGGTCTGTGACCAGAGCACGTATTTCAGAAACTCTACAGGCAAAAGTGATGGCCACCAGGAAGGCCGTTTTCAAAGTAAGGAACTTCAACTCGCAGGTAGCTAGAGGCTCGAAAGGTTTCCGAGTGAGCATATCTAGCACAAGGTTAATGTCCCAGGCTGCAACTGGAGGTCTGATAGGAGGTCTGGTATGCAGAATGCCCTTAAGAAACCTCTTAACTACAGGCAACTAAGCCAGAGACAAGGAATGTACCGGCTCATGGTAAGCTGAAATGGCACAGTGATGAACTCTGACAGTAGAGTACTGCAGACCTGAATTCGAGAGGTCTAAAAGGTACTCCAAGACTTTATTTGGTGGGCAGGAAAAAGGGTTCGAAGAGGATTTTGCACACCAGAGAGAGAAACACTTCCATTTGGCTGTGTAGGTTTTTCTAGTGGCTGGTTTACACGCAGCCAAGAGATTATCTGAAACCCTACGGGAAACATTGTACCTATTCACCTCTATCTCTTCAGGAGCCAAGCATGAAGGTGAAGTGCCTTCAGATTGGGATGGACCACAGGCCCCTGGGTCAGAAGGTTCATCTGAAGGGGAAGTGCCTTCGGGAGGGCTGCTGACAGACTTGTGAGCAGCGGTATCAATATCTGTCGAGGCCAGAAGGGAGCAATGAGAATCATTCTGTCTCCCTGTGACTCGAATTTGAGAAGCACCCTCTGAATTAGAGGAAGAGGAGGAAAGGAGTATAGAAAGTGTTTTGTCCACTGCAGCCTGAATGCATCCTGACAGAAAATGCCAGGTCCTGGATTTCTGGAGCAGAAGAGAGGCAGTTTTGCGTTGCGTTGAGTGGGGACACAAAAAGGTCCAGGCCTGGAGTTCCCCACTCTTTGAAGAGTGACTGAATGACAGTTAAGTCGAGAAACCACTCACAAGGATCCGTCTCTGTTCTGCTGAGATGGTCTGCCAGCTCATTTTGTACTCCTGGCAGGGAAAACGCCTAAATCAGAGCCCTGTGTTCCAGGCACCACTCCCACACTATCATTGCTTCCTTGCATAATGGGGAAGAGAAGTGTGTGTGCCGCCCTGTTTGTTGATGTTGTACATCACAGCTTTGTTGTCCGTTTGAAGGAGAATATTCTTGCAACAGATTATGTCCTTCAAGGCTTGGACTGCATAGAGGATGGCTCTCATTTCCAGGACGTTTATGTGGGATTGGGACTCGTCCTGAGTCCATGAACCCTGGGTGTGGAGATCCTGGCAGTGGGCTCCCCAACCCATTAGAGACTTGTCCGTGGTAACTGAGATCTGATGATCCAGAGGGGGCAAAGGGTTATCCTTCCAGAAGACTGTCCTCTTATGATCACCAGGTGAGCGACCTCTTCAGAGGTTCCATCACCTTGATGAGAAAGGACTGAAAGTGAGTGGTTGGGGACCACTGAGTACTGCGCATCCACTGAGAGGTTCTCATGTGGAGACGAGCAAAGGGTACAGTGAACACTGAGAATGCCATGAGGCCCAGCATCCGTTGCATTGAGATAGCTCAAACCGAGCTGTGTTCTCTGATGTATTGAGCCATCTATAAGATATTGCTCCTTCTGTCCTCTGGAAGAAAAGCCTTCACACAGGAGGTGTCCAGAAGAGTTCCTATGAAGCGGAGCTTCTGAGAGAGATGCAACTGTGATTTGTTGAGATTCAGCAGGACTCCCATGGACGTGAGGAAGTCTGAGGCCATGGTCATGGCCTCCAGTGTCTCTTGCCTGGAGGGACTTACTAGGAGCCAGTCGTCCAGATATGGGAACACTTGTATTCCAATTTTCCTGAGATGTGTCGTGAGAATTGCATACCACTTTGTAAAAACTTGAGGCGCCGAGGATAGCCCAAAGGGCAGGACTCTGAACTGATAGTGTTGACCCAATGCCACGAACCTTAGGTATTTGTGGTGCTTTGGGTGTATGAGAATGTGTTGGTAAGCATCCTGCATGTCCAGGGAGGCTAGCCAATCGTGTTGATGAAGCAAAGGTAGTAGGGTACCTAGTGATATCATCTTGAACTTCTCCTTGTGAAGGAGCTTGTTTAACTTTCTGAAATCCAAAATGGGGCGCATGCCACCAGTTTTCTTTGGGATCAGAAAGTAATTAGAGTAGAAACCTGTGTTTCATTGATGCAGCGGAACTAGCTGTACTGCCCTGTTATTCAGAAGGCCTTGTACCTCGGAAGCAAGAAGGTCTGACTGTACTGCCGACAGCCTGGGCTGTCATTTGCGAGGATGATCCGGAGGGGTTTCCGAAGATTTAGCAAGTACCCCTAGCAGATTATCTGGAGGACCCATTTGTCTTATGTTATAGATTTCCAAGGGTTATAGAACTGGGTCAGACATCTTCCCACTGCTGAGGAGTCCCCCTATGACAGTCGATGTGGACCTGGGCCAGAAACTCAGAAGGTGGCACTGGGCATTTTGGCCCTTGTACCTTTTGTTGCGCTTTCTTTTGTGGCTGAGGGATGTGGTTTTTGTTAAAATCTCCTCTGCCCCCGAAAGGACTGACGGTCATGAAATTGACGCTTATTCGCAGACCCCACGGGAGAGGGCGGGTGCAGGTCTAGCCGTCTTAATGGCAGACCTAGTCTTCTGTGTCGTCTCCAGAGCTTGCTCCACCTGGGGCCCGAACAGATACATACCGTCAAAAGGTAAAGCCATGATCTGCTGCTGGGAGTCAGTCGTGAAGCTCAAAGTACGCAGCCAAGAGTGGCGGCGGGTGCAGATGCCAGCCACCACCGCCCGGGAAGTGGTATCGAAAGCGTCCATTACAGCTTTAACCTATTGGTTATTGGACTCGATACCCCTAGTTATGGTTTGAAGTAGCTCTGAGTTAACTTCTGATTCGGGCAGAGCTTCTCTACCATTTCTTTGAGAGAATGTCAAAGAACATACTCATATTGATAAAAAGAGCCGTGGTAGCTGGCAATGCACATACGCAGGGTCGAGGCAGCAAAGACTCTCTTACCTAAGGGGTCTATCTTGAGAGATTCTTTGTTTATAGGCCGGGCTGTAGATCCCTGAGGAAGGACAGCCTTATCATTCTCTGCCAAGACTACAATGGCATCAGCAAAGGCTTGAGAGGCCAATATGGAGCGATCCTTGGGAGGGGCATATGTCCCATCTATGGACTTGGCCACAGAAGGAATGAGAGCCAGATTCGTCCACACCATCTGTGAGAGGGTCTCGAAAGAAGGCTGTACCGGAGGGGTTAAATCCATAGGGTTTCCGGGACATGAAGATACTGGAGTCATAAAAGCTTCCCAGGATCGATTTCTATAGTCTGGAGAGAAAGAGTATAATTAAAATTTTTGAGCAGAGACTTAAAGGAAAGGTCTTCAATCACAGGCTCTGCATAAGGATTGAACCCTGCTCCCAGGGCAGTGTCATCAACATCATCACTCAGGCGAAGATCTGGGTCAGGCTCAAATTCATCTCCTGATAGTCCAGGGGGGACTGTATGGATAGGAAAGGAGTGAAAATCGGGAGGAAAAACAGAAGAAGAAAGAATCAGAGTCGAGAACCCCTGAAGACTGGTCGGTGCTGCATCAGCCCCTGGCGCCGAACAGAACGGCACCGAGAACAGGAAGGGAGGCGCCAGCCAAAGCTGGGCCATGCACGATTCCCACAGCGCCCCTGGTACCGTGCACAGTGCTGAGAGAGCCGCAGCACCGTGGGTGGCGCCGACAGAGCCCGCAGCGCTGCGGATGGCACCGACAGAGCCTGTGGTGCCGCACACAGCGCCAATAGAGCCTGCAGCACCGAGAGTGCCCCAGAGGTCAGAAAACTGCGATTTGAAGAAAAAGAGGGAAAATGACAGGAGACAGAGGCATCGGTGTGGACCCCTGCACAGCAGCCATGTGATGGGGATAAACACTGGAGAGCAGAGTCGACGGCACCAAAGAAGGCGCTGTGTGACTAGAAAAGCCCAGCCACCCTACCCATCCCTCCGGAGCCGAATGGCCCTAAGGCCCCGGCGTCGGAGTAACTGGCTCGAGCAACTGGACCAACCTCCGAGCCCACTGCTCCATAACAGCAGCCCAATGGTGAATCTGCTCATCGGAGGCTCCTCCAATAGGCGGGGAGGAGCTCCGGTGTCGAGGAGGTCAGCTACCAGAAACAGAAACCGGCGACTCCAACAGAGGTGAAGACCGGTGCTCGGCCCCAACAACCGCCGCCTAGGTGCAGACATACCAGAGGATGACTCGGAGGATGCCTTCTTCACAACGTATGTGTCAAGAAGAACTCGAGGCCAACAGCATGAGAATGGGATAGTTTCCTTTTATGCTTTTGGGGGGACCGCCCATCCCCCCCACCAGCACTGAACCATCTGCTAGCAGACCGGACCTGGCCAGCTGACTGAACAGCTTTCATACGAAGTCTCCCTATCATCACTTGACCCGCTCATGGTCGACTCCGTCAATGGAGGGCTAAAGACTTCTTCTTGCAGAATTATTAAAATTAATAATATAATCGGTATTGATTCGAAATAATCTACAAAACTATAAATTGAACTATTGCTGCTAGTGAAGTTTAACTTGGGCCGGGCAAGTGTTGTCATCACTGAAGCGCACTCGATGGCGGGAAAAAAGGAAATGAGGAGGTTGGCGGGTCAATGCCGATATAGTCATTACCACAGGAGCCAGGGCTCGCAGTGCCACTTCCTCGCGGCTCCATCTCAGGCGCTAGCCCTCTTGAAAAAGTTTGTTCCCACTGGGTCCTAGCGCCTGCGGCAAACTCCCCATTAGTGTGAATGAGTGGTGGAGACTTTATGACCAGGAAGATTTGTACCGGTTAAAGCAAAAGGAAGAAGGGAAGGCAGTCAGAACAGCAAAGGCTCAAACCGAGGAAAAGATAGCCAACCCAGTTAAAAAGGGGATAAAACATTTTATAGGTACATCAGGAGCGAAGGAAGACCAAGGAGGGATAGTGAGGCTTAATTGGGGGAGGGGGCACGCAGAGGGTGACTGTGAAAAGAAGAGATACTAAACAAATATTTTTGCTCAGTATTCACAAATGAAGAGGGGGGGGGTACCTAAACCAAACAACAGAAACATTCTGGATAGGGGGGTCAATACCAGTCCATTCAGAGAAGAAAGAGTTCTTAAATAACTCTTAAAACTGAAGCTGGACAAAGCAATGGAGCCTGACAAGATTCATCCCAGAATTCTAAAAGAACTAAGGGTAGAACTAGTGACACCACTGACTACCCTCTCTAACAAATCGTGGGAGGGTGGGGTGGTACCTGAGGACTGGAGGAGGGCAGATGTGATTCCTCTTCACAAAAGTGGGAGCAGGACAGAGGCAGGAAACTACAGACCTGTTAGTTTGACCTCAGTGATAGAGAAAATGATGGAATCACTTCTGAAGGAAATAACTGTTGAGTACCTAGAGGCCAGCAGGGCACAGGACCCAAGGCAGCATGGACTCACAGTGGGAAGGTCATGTCAGACGAAGCAAATAGATTTCTTTGACTGGGTGACCAAATTAGTAGATCAGGAAGGGGCTGTGGACACAGCCTACCTAGACTTTAGCAAGGCATTTGACACCGTCCCACACAAAAGATTAACATCCAAGTTAGCCAGCCTTGGAGTGGGTTCCAAGATGGTAGCCTGTGTAAAAAACTGGCTGGACAACAGGACACAGGGTAATCGTAAACGGAGTCCACTCTGAAGAAAGGGGGGTTACTAGCAGGGTACAGCAAGGTTCAGTACTGGGACCGGTCCTCTTCAGTGTCTTTGTAAGTGATGTTGCATAGGGACTGGAAGGAAAAGTATGTCTCTTTGCAGATGACACAAAGATCTGCAACAGGGTTGATACACAAGGTGGGGTGGAAAGGATGAGAAGGGACTTGGCAAGGTTGGAGGAATGGTCAAATGTATGGCAGCTTAGATTCAACGCAAAGAAGTGCAAAGTAATGCACCTGGGAAACAAAAACCCACAGGAAGAGTACACAATGGGGGTGACATACTAACAACAATAAAAATGGAAAGGGACCTGGGGGTAGTCATATCGGATGAGCTAAAGGTGGGCAAGCAATGTGAGAAGGCAGTAAGGAGGGCTGGGGGGGGGTTCTGGGAAGCACAGGGAGAGGCATCGCCAGTAGAAAACAGGAAGTTGTTATCCCTCTGTTCAGACAGCTGTTAAGACCCCATCTGGAGTACTGTGTGCAGTTCTGGAGATCTCGTCTCCACAAGGACATTGGCAGGATGGAGGCTATCCAGAGAAGGGCAACTAAAATGGTGCAGGGTCTGCACCAGAAGACATATGAAGAGAGACTAAAGGAGCTTAATATGTATACCCTTGAGATAAGGAGGGAGAGGGGGGACATGACAGAAACTTTCAAGTACCTCAAGGGAATCAACAAAGTCCAAGAGGGTAGCATCTTTCAGAAAAAGAGGTGTGCAAGAACAAGGGGCACAATTTGAAGAAAGAGGGGGACGGCTCAGAAGTAATGTGAGGAAGTATTTTTTCATGGAGAGGGTTGTAGATGCATGGAAAGGCCTTCCTGAGGAGGTTGTGGAGTCAAAAACAGTGGAGGAATTCAAGAATGCATGGGACAAACATAAGGCAATTCTAGGGGGTGGGGGTAGGAAGAAGTAGGCTGTTGGTTAACTAGGATCTGCAGCTTACCCATTAGGTAGGGAAATGGGCAGACTGGGTGAGCCAAGCAGTCATTATCTGTCAAATGCTATGTTTCAATGAGCACCTTGTGGATCAAGGGAAGTGAAGGGAAGGCACAGAAGGGGCCTGCGGTCCAGGGCCATGAGAAGGCATCCCCCTGCAGCATTCCCTGCTGAGAGGGGATGGGCACAAACAGCCTGAGCCTTGCGTTCTCCCTGGAGGGGAACAGGTCCACCTGAGGGGTGTCCAATGGGAGAGCAGACTGTGTACTACCTGTGGGTGGAGAGACCACTCGTGAGATCCCTCGCCCACATGGCTGAGGGCATCCATCAGCTGGTTGGAGGCTCCTGCTACATGAATGGCAAAGAGATCGGCCTCCAGGTTGTGCACAAAAGTCCACACATGGACAGCTTCCTCTCACAGAGACAGGGAGTGCATCCTGCCCTGTTTTTTGAGGTAGTACTTGGTCATGGTGTTGTCCACCTGGACTTGAACCACCTGACCAAGGATGTGAGGAGCGAATGCAGTCAGTGCCAGCCAACCAGCAGGTTGATGTGGCATCTGGACTCCTTGGCAGTCCACAGTCCGTAGACTCTGTATTCCCTCAGGTGGGCACCTCAGCACGAGAGAGGTGTTGGTCGTCAGGATGACCGTCGGCTCTGGGCAGACAAATGGGATCCCTTCCCAAGATGCTCTGGGACTAACCACAACTGGAGGGTGTCCCACATCTGCTGGGTCACAGTGATCAGCTGGTTGAAGTGACCCTTGTGCTGAGACCACTGGCTGGCCAGCTCCCCCTGTAGAAAGTACATTCTCCAGCAGGACCAACAGACCATGCTAGTGCAGGCCGCCATGTAACCCAGCAGGCGCAGGAAGTTCCGGGCAGAAAGCAACTGCCCAACCCAAAATGACTGGGCAAAGGAGGAGAGAACCCTGTTCTGTCCACCAGGATCCAGGCTTTGGTTCTGAAAGATTCATGCTCCGCTATGATTAAGTTGATCTGCTGTGAAGGCATGAGTTCTGACTTGGCCTCGTTGACCAGGAGGCCAAGGTCGACGTAGCTCTGGAAGGCCAGGTCCCTGGACCGCTCCACCTCCTGCCTGGAGGGACCTGCAATCAGCCAGTCGTCCAGGTAAGGGTAAACCTGGAGCCCTTGGCACCTCAGGTAAGCAGCCACCATTGCAATGCACTTGGTGAAGACCCTGATGGCTGAAGAGTGACTGAATAGTATGGCCTGGAACTCGTAGAGGGTTCCCTCAGCTCAGAAACGGAGGAACCTTTGGTGTGACAGATGGACTGGGACATGGAAGAACATGTCCTGAAGATCCAGCGAGTAAACCACATGTTCTGTTCTAGACATGGTATGATCTGAGACAGAGTTACCATCCTGATGGTGTGCTACTTGAGAAGCTTGTTCCGGTCATGCTGATCTAGAATGGGACTCCAGCCCCCTGTCTGTTCTGGCACCAGGAAGTACCTGGAGACAAACCCTGGGCGTTCTAAAGGATCCTCAACTGGAATCACAACCTCCTTGCAGAGGAGCTCGGCTATGTCATCTCTAAGAGCTGACAGAATGTCTACGGATACCAAATCCTCTTGTGGGGCATGGGCTCTGCAAGGAGGGTACTACTCGAATTCCAGAGGCAGACCCTGACCCATCACTTCGAGAACCCACCTGTCCGTGGTGACAGCGGACCAGGCGGAAAGGAAGTGGTGGATCCGGCCCCCCACAGGAGGATCATGGGGAGGTGTGATGGGCATAAGGGAGGCACCCCTCATATCATCACTGGGCAGGCTTGGAGGAGGACGACAGCCTGGCTGAGGAGCCACCAGAGCCTCTTCCCAGGCTTATGAATGACCGAGGCCACTTACTTTGGCCGAGATTGCCAGGTCTGGGCCTGCTGACCAGCCTGGGGCTGGGCTAGTTTGGCCGCAGGAGTAGAGGTGGACCAAAAGGGCTTCTTTTTCTGCTGCTATTAAGAGCCCTTGGGGTCCCTCTGGGCAGATGTCACAGATTCCAAGGTGGCATTGGACTTCTCGATGCGGGTGAGGTGGTCCTCGACTTCTGGCCTGAACAGGTTGGTGCCCAGGAAGGGAACACATACCAGCTTGTGCCGAGTGTCCGCTGTGAAGGCAGAGAGCCTCAGCCAAGCCCTGCGGTGCATGGCCACTAAGGCCACTACGGAATGGGCACAAGAGTACCCAATGTCCATAGCAGCCTGGAGCTGTTGTCTTGCTACAGCCTGGCCCTGGTCCTGGACCTGTTTGACCGTAGTCTGGAGGTCTGCTGGGAGATGAGGAAGCACCTCATTCAGGGTGCCCAGCAGGACATGTGAGAAGTGGGCCATGAGACGGGCCAAGCTCATCTGGCGAAGACCAAGCGAGGAGGCAGCAGAGACCTTCTTAGCCACGTGATCCAATTTTTGGACTCTGTCTGGTGGCTTACTGACGTCCCCAGAACTGCATGAGTGCCTGAACACTGAATCTGCCACCAGACCTTCAGCTGAGGGGTGTTCAGTGAATCCCGAGAGAGAACCGGTAGGTACCGCATACTTGCGGGCCATCTCCAAAGGGGGGTGCAGGGCAGGAAGCTGGGCACTGCCAGAGCTCCAGGGCAGGGCCAAGAATGGCCTCCACCACCGGGAAGGCCTCCATCCAAGAATCCCCCATCAGGGATCTCAGTCAGTGGGTAACGGGCCCATTTCTGGACGAGCTCCATTTTCTTCACTGTGGACTCAGAGATCAGTCGGAAAAGGCCCAGAAAGGAAGTAGGACCTTCTTCGGTCAAGAGATTCCCCCACGACTCCTCGTCAACTGGACGGGGGGAGGAAACCCCGAACTCCGAAAAGTCACTGAGAAGTGGTCGACCACCGGAGTCCCCACTGACCCTCCGAGGATGGTGACCGACAGCCGATGGGGAAGCCCCTTGACCGGTTGAGACTCCCTAGTCAGGAGCGCCGGAGGTTGGCTGTTTAGGTGGCAGATCCACCGGAACTGGTGGAGACGCCAAGGTCAACACAGCCGGGACCATCTTGGTCAGCTTCTTAGGTGGAGAAGGCGTCGGCTGGTCAGGCAAAAGCCAGGTGATAGCTGGTTTAGGAGCCAGGGTCAGCATCATATCGGTGAACTACAGCTGTTGCCACATGAGGTCCTTGTAGCATCGGCGCAATTTGCACCGAAGTCTCTCCTCACCCGAGGAGGACAAGGACGAAGAGTGGTGGTGGCGCCGCTTCCCATAGTGTCGAGAGTGGAAGCGCAGACGTTGGAGGGAGCCACCTAACCCACAGGAATGGGACTGAGACCATGACTGCCGGGGGGACCAGTGGCAGGACTCGGAGGGAGTCAGTAAACACAGAGGCTCCTCTGGGTCTTAGTTGTCGACCAGAGGCAGCAGGTCAGTGGACTGATCCGTCCCTCTGATGGTCCGAGTGAGGACCGGAGTCCTGCACAAGGAAGTGTCGGCCTCTTCGGTTGACAACTGGTCGGGGCGAGAAAAATCTCGGCCAGAACTTCAACCAGCGTCTCGGCCAACTGGCTCAACTGGGTTACCGTGGAGCTGGCAGCATGGGCTGAGGATTCGACCGAAGTTGGATCCAGAGAAGCGAAGGAATCAGCAGCTCTTGACTGAGAGCGCTCCCAATCCCACAAACGTCAGCGAGTTCTTTCTGTTTCTTTTTTGGACTTTAATTTGTGCCCAGACGTTCCCTGGCTGAGGGCTGGCAGAGACTGACACAATTCCTTGAAGAAGCCCATAAAAGTCAAGCCCAGCTGGAGTGGCACAAAGGCAGAAGCCAAAGAGGAGAGGGATTTGGCCTGGGCAGCCTCCTCTTCAAAAGCCACAAGTTGTTCAGCGGACCCCGCAGCAGTGGAGACCACCCAACGGGCATCCTTGTATTTGACCGGTGGGTTCCTTTGGCCCGGGCGGACCAGCTTAAGTCGGGCAAGACAGTCCTTGAGAACGGTTGGGTGGAACGAGTGAGAAAAGTCACAACCCTGGGAATCGTGTTCATGTCCCAGGCAGCAGACGCACATGGAGTGCGGATCAGTTTGGGACATCTTCTGCCCTCAAGGGCACTGGCGGAACCCAGCAGTGGACTTGTCATTCATCACCGTAGTGATCACAGATCGAGCTGAATACAAAAAAAACATTTCTGACTTATAAATTTGGAAGTAAATCAAGAGATTTACGCGTGAGGACCTACTCAACGTGGGAGCGATGAGAGAACATGCTTCTTTCAGCGGAAAGGAAGACCTGGTGTCATGAGGCGTAGCTGAGGGAGTTACCACCCGGGTTGGTGGGAGGAGCCAGCTTGAAGACGTTTCCAATAAGATTTAAAGGGGAAAGGCAACTGCTAAAAGTGTGGTTAGAACATCATATCCACGTCCCTAGAAATGAAAATTACATACCTACCGTAATTATGATCTTTCTGTGTATCTTCACCATTCATCACAGATGGGGCCGGAGTAGGCAGAGCCTGACACACCATTTCGGCCGCCTCCGAGGCCGACACCGCGTGAGTCATGTGGGTTACCGTTAGGCTGAAGTTTCGACCCACCTGCCTGCCAGTTCTGAGTCACGGACAGGTAAGAGGAAGGGATGGAGGGTGGGAGGGACAAGAGAGTCCAAGGGACAGGAAAAGATGTATGAACTAAAAGGAGAAATAACGACTGAGAGGACAGCAAAGAAAGAGGTTAGAAACTAAAGGGGATTGGGAGGGGCCCCAATCTCTAGAAGCGGAAGAAGGGAGGGGTAGGGTGGGTAAAGAATTTAGGAGAGAGGTAAGATATCCCGGACCCTGGTCCGTCTCCAGACTGAGTAGGAACTGCAAGGAGTAGCAAAGCTTTCTGCCAGAATTCAAGGCACGGAATAACTGGCAAATACTCCGGAAAGCAGAGTCGGCTATTCTGGAAGAAGGACAGGATACAGGGATTCAGTACTCTCTCAAGAAAAGATGTTTGGTGAAAAAAAGGGTTTTTTTTTTTTTTAGGAGAAATAGGTTGGATGGAAAGAGGGAGGAGGAGAGAAGGAGGGCAACTACCAACTCCCACCCCACAGAGGTGGAGACAAGGTACTAGAGAAGGAGTGCCACTCAAACTATCCACTCTTCCTGGAAAAATACTCCCTTGTGTACTTATTTTACCCCACTCCTAAGGAGGAGAGGGGAGTCACAGAGAGGAGGGGACCCGAGACTGAGGCCCTAGGGATGGTGAGGGTTAGGATGAATGGTGAAGATACACAGAAAGATCATAATTATGGTAGGTACGTAATTTTCATATCTTATCTGTGTCAATCTTCACCATTCATCACAGATGGGTGAGTACCAAGCCCCCCCGAAGGGGGTTGTTCCTTTACACCCTAAGGGACAAAGTCTCTTAGCCTTCAGTGGGTGACACACTAAGGGAGGGAACCTTCAGGGCCTGGAGAGGCCCGAGAGTAGGGAGAGAGAGAGAGAGAGACGGAGTTCCCCCGGAGGGGGAAAGAAGTTGCCCGGACAAGCACCGTCTCACTCTGCGGGAGAAAAGGTAGGTTCCCTGGTGGGCGGAGTTAATCACCCTACGCCAGGCCAAGGGTGACAACCGGGAAAGACGTAGTCATGCCGACCGCCTAGTGCAGATCACTGTCCCTATGACCCTGGTAGCTACCTCGTTGGCATCGTAAGATGCCCTCCTAGCTCCAGGCCACGTGCAGAGAGTGCGATGGCTTGTCTGGTTTGCTCCGTGTCAGGCAATGAGGCTAGGAGCTGACCTAGCCTGGACCACAAGAACCTGTCATAGGCTGCGTAGTGGGCCTGATGTGCAGAGATAGAGAGAAGTAACCGTGCCGAGTAGAAAGTCCTCCTACCCCAGAAATCAAAATCCGAGGAGTCTTGATCTGGGGGCCAGTCACGGTGAAGGGCGCGAAGCCCATCAGGCGATCCAACTGCAGGCCAATCCAGACTGTGGATGAGGCATGGAACCTGGAGACTCCGGGGGTGCGCAATACCTCTGGCTGAGATCCCTTGGGGCAGGAACTCCGGAGAAGGGCCTCTGCCAGGAACACAACGACGCCTCCCGAAAGGGAGCCGGCCAGGGCGGCACCACAAGGGTGGCTTCACCAAAATCGCCTAGAAAGGCATGCGCCAAGTGTTCAGGATTGCTGACAGTGGAAGGAGAAAGGTGCAAATCCTCCAACATCCTCACGAGGAATCGCTGATACTCAGAGAGATCAGCAGCCGGAGAGAGGTAGACAGAGGGCTCCTCTCCCCCTGAAGAGGGGGATGAGGAGCTGGAGGTCACCATCTGTTCAGTGGGTGGCTGCGAGGGGAGGTTGAAAAACTTGGCTGTCCATTGCCCTAACGTAAGCAGGGAACCGGGCAGCCACTGCTCTGAACTGCTCCCAGGTGAGAGGGCCGCTAGGACCGAGGATGCCTGGAAGCACAGGAGAGTGTGGCAGAGGAATGGGGACAGAGCCGAGAAGAGATGTCGGCTGACCTCCGCCTGGGCTAAGGAGCGAGGTGCCCCGGAAGACCCCACAGCCGACAGTTGAACAACCACATTGGTACTGCCTTGGCTGCGCCCGGAAGAATCCCCCCAGTGAGGCAATCGGGGCCGTATAGGTCCAGAAGGATGGTCCCCTGCCTCAAAAGAACGGGACTCTCTCAAAGAGACCACAGAGGAAGAGCGGAAATCTGCACTACGGAAGCTCCCAGGGCCCAGGTGGACCCCAGAAAAGGCGCCGGCTGCCGACCGATACCCTCGCCCCTCGGAGTCTGAAAGAGTCCTCCTCCTCGAGAGGGCCAGCCTAGGTAGCTGGCATCTCTGGGCAGCCCCCGAAGGGGATACCCAGGGAGCAGTTCCATCCCCCCCCGCAGGTGCTCTGAAGGGCCCCAAAGTTGAGCGATCAAGGCACACCACCGGAGGGGGTACCACAACTGAGGGATCGGTGAAACCGCCAAGACCAGGCTGCAGAGCTATGGTGGCGCGCACCACTGCCTGCTGGTCAGCACCACTGACCCTAATCTCGGTAGCCACCGACCTCACCTCAGAAGGGGGCTGGCTCCGACTGGTCGAAGAGACCACCGTGCTGCCCACGTCACCAGCCAACCCCGAGGGGTGAGACTGCACGTCCGACTCAGAGCTCGACTCTGTCTCCGAGGAGGTAGAGTCCGAGGCCCTGAGCCACACCGTAGGAGGGCGGGCAGAACCATCCCTACCACCAGGCCCGGGGACCACAGCTGTGCCCGAGTCGGTGCCAGCGCCCCCCGCAACCCCGCGAGCAGGATCTGAGGGAGGCACGGCCCCAGCCCGAGCCAGAGATCCACAGCCAGGACCAGTCGCAGTACCATCCTGTCTCACGGCACTGGAAGCGGCACCAAGGACAGGGACGGCACCGATGACAGTCCCGGCGGTACCCTCAGCGGCGGTGCTGCCTGGCTCCTCGGCACCGGCCGTCCTAAAGGCAGACACGGCACCGAGCACGCCCCGCCCCGCCTTGGTGCCGCGAGCGCTGCGGACGGTACCTACTGATGGAACCGGCGCCCCATGGCGCCGAGCTCGAGGACACGGGCGCTGCTCAACTCGCGCCGAGGACAGCACTGAGGCGAGACATGGCAAAGGACGATATCGCAGTGGATCTCAAGGCGCCGCAAACAGTGTTGGTGCTGCGAACGGCGCCGACAGAGCTAACGGCGCCAGCGACAAGTCGGCGCCGACAACGGCCCCATCAGGGCCCACAGCGCTGAGGACTCCGACGGCGCCGGCCGACAGCATTGAGAACGGTGCCGACCCGGGCCTTCCGAGCTGCGGGAGCGACACCGGGGGAGTCTTCACCCCTGAAGGGGCGATTGCCATGGCGGCGCTCCCGCCCGGCCTCCCGGAAGGAGCGGACGGGCTTCCCGCGCCGCTGGAAGAAGCCTCGGCAATGGCTAGGCTATTGGCAGCCGAGGCTCCCTCCTCCTCGGTCCGTATAGAACCGGAGGGGACCCGGAGGAAAGGCCGAGAGAGCGTGGCTTGGCCCGACGAGTGCACACATGACCCCCCGAGTCTCGGCGGAGCTCGCCTCACTTTCCACGCACGTTGTTCGAGGACCCGGCGGTCTATGGAGAAGCAGGCGTCGCACGAGTCCATGTCTTGAAGCGGGCCAAGACACGAGAGACACCGGTCGTGCTAGTTGGTGACGGAGAATTTTCGGCTGCATGGGCACCGTCGCATGGGGGGCCGACCCGTCTTAGAAGATTTCTTGCCCTCCGACCGAGACATGACCTACGGGAAAAAAACACCAAAACAGACTCGAGGTTGCGAAAATATAAAGATAAGGAAAGATCTTACCAGGCGACGTCGAGTAGAGGCAAGAAACAGAACCGGCAGGAGTACCGACGGACTTGACGCTGAAGGATTGGGTTTCGAAGAGCAGGCCTAAGATTTTCTTCAGAGCTTCCCACGAGGCAACCTCTACGGCGGGAGACAAAGAACTGGCAGGCAGGCGGAGTCGACACAGCCTAACGGCCAACCCCCGAGCACCACGCAGTGCGTCGGCCTCGAGGGTGGCGCCGATGGTGTGTCAGGCTCCGCCTACCCTGTTTAAACAAAAAAAAGCTCCCGCAGGGTCCTGACCTCCGGCCAGATACCCCATCTGTGATAAATGGTGAAGACTTGACACAGATAAGATCCTTACTTACAACTACTTATGTACGTGTACAGTGTATATATACAGTAGGAGGACCAAGCAAATAATACACCTTTGGCCCTGAACATCACAATCACCACCCTGTATTTGCAGGCTCAGGGAACCCTGTCCAATGCCAGGGTGACAACCTTGACCTATCTCTGTTCAACTTAGTTCGTCTGCCAGAGTTTTGTAGACTCCTGGCAGATAGATTGCTTGGAGCAAGATCCCCTGCTCCAGGCACCATTTCGACACTCTCACTGCCTCTCTGCAGAGAGGGTAAGACTGAGTATGGTCCTCCCCATGTTTGCTGATATAGTACAGGACAGATTTCTTGTCCACCTAAAGGAGCACAGTCTTTTGGTTGGTCAAGTCCACTAAAGCTTTCAGATCATAAAGAAATGAAACTTACAGTCATGGCCAAAAATATTGGTGCCCTTGCACTTTTTTCAAATAACTCACAATTTCCTCTAAACATAAGTTGAAATTAACAACAGTATTTGGTCTCCACAATTCTTTATTTCTCTGTTAATATTACAGAACTTTTGTTTTTGATTCAGAATTTAATACTGTACTGTATATCCTTTTAAATCAGAAAATGAAAAGAAACGGCATTGACAAAATTATTGACACCCTAGACTTAATATTTGGTACCATAGCCTTTGGTCAAAATAACTGCAATCAACCGCTTCCTATGGCCATGGATGAGCTTCCTGCAACTCTCTACTGGCAGTTTGGCCCACTCTTCTTAAGCAAACTGCTCCAGTTCTCCCAGATTTGAAGTGTGCCTTCTCCCAACTGCTGTTTTCAGATCTCTCCACAGGTTTTCAATGGGATTTAGATCTGAACTCATTGCTGGCCACTTCAGAACAGTCCAGCGTCTTGTCTTGAACCATTCCTGGGTGCTTTTTGAAGTGTGTTTGGGGTCATTGTCCTGCTGGAAGACCCATGACCTTGACGAAGACCCATCTTTCTGACACTGGGTTCAACATTGCGCTCCAAAATGGCCTGGTAATCTCCAGATTTCATGATGCCATGCACGCTTCAAGCACCCAGTGCCAGAGGCAGCACAGCAACCCCAAAACATCACTGAACCTCCTCCATGTTTGACTGTAGGGAAGGTGTTCTTTTCTTTAAAGGCTTCATTTTGTTTTCTGTAAACATAGAGATGATGTGCTTTACCAAAAAGCTCTAATTTGGTCTCATCTGTCCACAGGACATTCTCCCAGAAGGATTTTGGCTTGTTCAGGTGTGTTTTGGCAAACTCCAGTCAGGCTTTCTTAGTCTCTCTCTCTCAGCAATGGGGTCCTCCTGGGCCTCCGACCATATAACCCCCTTTCATTGAGTTGGCGACGGATGGTGCGAGTTGAAACTGTCTTACCTTGTGTCTGAAGGTCAGCTTGAATCTGTTTGGCAGTTGATTGAGGTTTTTTTTTTTCCACCATTCAAACAATCCTGCGCAGCAATCTTCGATCAAGTTTTCTCTTGCGGCCACGTCCAGGGAGGTTGGCTACAGTGCCATGGGCCTTAAACTTCCTGATAACATTACGTACGGTGGAAACAGGAATATCAAGGTCTCTGGAGATAGATTTGTAGCCTTGAGATTGTCCATGCTTGGCTACAATCTTCTGTTTGACCTCCTCAGACAATTCTCTGGCTTTCTTTCTTTTCTCCATGCTCATTGCGGTACACACAGTGACACAAAAAAGGAGAATGAGTCCTTTTCTCTATTCAAACTGGTTGAATGAGTGATTTTCATATTGCAGGCACCTGCAACTCACCACAGGTGAGTTCAATTCCAAAGTGAAGGAGAATCACCTGCTTGAAATCTAATTATTTCTAACTACTTCTAAAAGGTGCCAATAATTTTGTCCGGGACATTTAAGGATTTCTATGTGGAATAAGCTAAGACTTAGCACATTTTTCTGCTTTTTGTGTGTTATTCCACTGCAAACCAAAGAAATACATATGTGGATACCAAAATATTTTTTAATTTCAACAATTTTCTGGAAGGAATGGTGCATTATTAGAAAAAACTGCAAGGGCGCCAATATTTTTTCGCCACAACTGTACATACTGACTGTAACCCTTGATCTTTTAGGAATATTTTCACCATTGAGTCACACTAATGTGTCTCTGCCAGAGGCATTACGACCTTGCAGGAGCCAGAAAATTTCCAGAGAGCTAGCGCCATGGTATGCTTCGCACATGCACACCACCACGAGACTGGTTCGCGCTACATGGCTTACCTTGGCAGCAGCCCTCAACCACCTCAGTTCCCTTCTTCCCTGCTGCTGAGTGCACTTCAGTGTTGTTGCTCACCTGCTGGGAGTCAGAACTTCATGTCTGTATGACAATAGTGTTCAGTCACTCTCAGTTTCTTGTGTTTAGAGGTTATTTTTGTGTCAGTTGTGATTTTACAAAAATATTTTCCTCAGTCTCTCACAGCACTTTATAGTCAACAGTCGTGGACGACAGCAGTAGGGAGCCACCTCACGCAAGCTGCTCCAGCATTGGGGCTGTATCCACTTCAGTTCCCCCTTCGAGGGAGGGTTCTGATGATGTGCGGTCCTGTGCCCAGGAGGAAGGACAGTCCTCCCAGAAGCAAAAACCGAAGCTGGTCCATTCCCAATCTGGGTTATGCACTTCTCAGCCCTGACTTCTTCCTCTTCCCATATAAGAGGAAGAATGGTACTGCTCAAGGCTTCCTTCTATGAGGTCTGCCATAAGACACTTGGTTTCTCAGAACAGAAGGTCCTCAGCAGCGCCGTCAGCATCACTGGTTGTTTCAGTTTACAGAAGGTCGATTCTCAGGCCCAGAGTCCCTCTCTGTCTCTTAGTGGGGGCTCCAGTCGGCAGTTTCTCCACTAGGTAGCTGTTACGGAACACGGCATGCAGCGTCTGCCTCATTCACCTCTGCCTGCGAAACCAGTCCCTGGCTCTTCCAGGCTGGTGGCACTGCAGACACGGGCAGGGACTTCAAGTTGGGTACAGCGTCTGGCTCGGTGACTGCACCACTGACTCCTGTCTCACTGTCTGCATCCCCATTCAGTGCCACTGCGATGGGACCAGTCACGGTACCTTTCCCGGTCACTTCACTGCCAGCTGGAATGACAGTGGCGGGGTCTGCACTGGGCTTAGGCCTCTAGGGGGTAATGCCGGCGCTGCCTCAGTGCTACATGGCTTACCTTGGCAACAGCCCTCAACCACCTCAGTACATTTTTACCGAGTAAATTCAGCACAATCTAACTAGCAAATATACACTTCAATGAAGGGCACAAGATAGCTTTGGTGACCCAGATAATTAGGGTCAACAAACCAGTAACACAGTATCTTCACAACCCAAACATGAAAATTACGTACCTACCTACCGTAATTCCTGATCTTCTTGGACGAGTCTCCACCACTCATTCACACTATTGGGGATCTGCTCCGGAGGCACCAGGACCATCGAACAAACTTTTGCTGGAGGGTGTAGCCAGAGATGATGCTGCGCGGTACACGGCACCGCATGCCTCAACTCGCGCAGTAAAGACTATCTTGGCGCCGACCTTCCAACCGCCTCAGTACCTTTTTTACCAAGGAGGTGCAGCTTAACTAACCTAGAAGGGTAGCCTAACCTAAAAACCGGACATAAGATAGTCCGGATGACCCGTATAAGGGTCAACAAAAGAAGTCTTCACAGCCTAAAAATTTGAGGGAGTGAAGACCAACAACAGAGGTGAGCTCGGGGGACGGAGGGTGGGCGTGTGAATGAGTGGTGGAGACTCGTCCAAGAATTACGGTAGGTACGTAACTTTCATATCTTCCTGGACATAAGTCTCCACCACTCATTCACACTATTGGGAGAGTACCGAGCTAATAATTCCCCGAGAGGGCGTCAGGAGAGACCAAGAGCTCACATTCCTAAGACAGAAGTCCATTAAGGATGGCTCTGCCAAAGGAAGAATGTCGTCTGGCATGGACATCTAGTGCATAATATTTAACAAAAGTATGCACTGAGCTCCAGGTGGCCGCGTTGCAAATATCTGCAATGGGCACGTTGCGAATTTCCGCTAGGGATGCCGCGACCGCTCTAGCAGAGTGAGCGTAAACTCTACCTCCAACTTAACCTGCACCATGGAATAGCAGTGGCGAAGGCATACCACTAGCCATGCTGAGATACATCTGATAGCGACAGGTTGACCCAGCCGGTCTCGCTGAAGGAAACGAACAGTTGCTGGCTTTTATGAAGTCCTTGGTTCTATCCAGATAGAAAGCGAAGGCCCTCTTAACGTCAAAGAATGAAGAGCGCTCTCCTTCATTCTGGAAGTTCATAAAGTAAGAGGAAGGACCAAAGGTTGGTTTAGATGAAATTCTGACACAACCTTAGGAAGAAACTTAGGATGAGTACGAAGAACTACTTTGTCCCTGTGGAACACAGTATACGGAGGGTCTGTGACTAGGGCATGTATCTCAGAGACCCTGCGGGCTGAGGTAATGGCCACTAGGAAGGCAGTCTTCCAGGTGAGACATTTTAGCTCAAGTAGCCAGAGGTTCGAAGGTTTCGAGAGCATATCTAGCACAAGATTGATGTCCCAGGCTGCAACTGGACGCCTTGTAGGAGGTCTGGTATGCAGAATTCCTTTAAGAAATCTCTTAACCACAGGTAACAGCCAGAGATAAGGAAAAATCGGCTCATGATATGCTGAAATGGCACTAAGGTGAACTTTGACTGTAGAGAACTGTAGGCCTGAATTTGAGAGGTCTAAGAGGTACTCAGAACTTTATCTGGTGGGCAGGAAAGGATTAAAGAGGACTTTGCACACCAGAAGAAAACGCTTCCATTTGGCTGTGTAAGTTTTCCTAGTGGCTGGTTTCCGTGCAGCCAGAAGAATATCTGAAACTCTTCGAGACACATTGAACCGGTTTACTTCTACCTCTTCAGAAGCCAAGCGCGAAGGTGAAGCGATCTCAGGTTGGGATGGACCACAGGCCCGTGAGTCAAAAGGTTCATCTGTAGGGGAAGTGGTCTCGGAGGAACTGCCAACATATTGTTGAGTAGTGGAAGCCACAGCTGCTGAGGCCAAAAGGGAGCAATGAGAATCATCTTGTCCCCCTGGGATTCGAACTTGAGGAGTACTCTCTGAATTAGAGGAAGAGGTGGAAAGGCGTAAAGAAAGCGTTTTGTCCACCGCAGCCTGAATGCATCCTGACAGAAAATGCCAGGCCCTGGATTTCTGGAGCAGAAGAGAGGCAGTTTTGCGTTGAGTGGGGATGCAAAAAGGTCCACGTCTGGAGTTCCCCACTCTTCGAATAGTGACTGAACTATGGTTCAGTCGAGACCACTGTGAGGGTCTGTCTCTGTTCTGCTGAGACGGTCTGCCAGTTCGTTCTGAATACCTGGCAGGTAGACCGCTTGAATTAGAGCTTTGTGCTCCAAGCACCATTCCCATACCCTCATTGCTTCCCTGCATAATGGGTAAGAATGAGCACCACCCTGCTTGTTGATGTAATACATCACTGCTTTGTTGTCCATTTGAAGGAGAATGTTCTTATGACACAGAATGTCCTTCAACGCTCGAACCGCATAAAGGATGGCTCTCATTTCTAGGACGTTTATGTGAAGCTGGGACTCAACCTGAGTCCACGCACCTTGAGTGTGGAGAGCCTGACAGTGAGCTCCCCACCCCATCAGGGATGCGTCCATGGTAATGGAGATCTGATGGTCCAGAGGAGCAAAGGGATATCCTTCCAGGAGATTGCTCTCTTGAGACCACCAGGTGAGTGACCTCTTTAAAGGTTCTGTCACCTTGATGAGATAGGACTGCGGGTGAGTGGTTGGGGACCACTGGGTACTGAGCATCCACTGAGTGGTTCTCATGTGCGACGTGCTAGGGGTACAGTGAACACTAAGGAAGCCATGAGGCCTAGCATCCATTGCATCGAGAGAGCTGTAACTGAGGAGTTCTCCCCGATGTGACGGGCCATTTGAAGGATATCGTTCTTTCTGTCTTCTGGAAGAAAAGCCTTCGCACAGGAGGTGTCCAGAAGAGTACCTATAAAGAGAAGCCTCTGGGAGGGCTGCAGTTGCGACTTCTTGAGGTTCAGCAGAACTCCCATGGATGTAAGGAGGTGAGAAGCTGTCTCTACGGTGTCCAGGGTCCCTTGCCTGGAAGGGCTTGCTAGAAGCCAATCGTCCAGATAAGGGAACACCTGTATCCCGACCTTTCTGAGGTGCGCTGCGAGAACTGCACAACACTTTGTTAAAACCCGCGGCGCTGAGGATAGCCCAAAGGGCAGGACTCTGAACTGATAATGCTGTCCCAGAGCCACAAACCTCAGGAATTTGTGGTGCCTCGGGTGAATAGGAATGTGCCGGTAAGCATCCTGCATGTCTAGGGAGGCTAGCCAGTCGTGTTGATGAAGCAAAGGTAACAGGGATCCCAGAGAAATCATTTTGAATTTCTCCTTGGGGAGAAATTTGTTTAGCTTTCTGAGATCCAGAATGGGGCGCATACCCCCGGACTTCTATGGAACCAGAAAGTAATGGGAATAGAAACCCGTGTTCCGTTGATGCAGCGGCACCACTTCTACTGCCCTGTTGTTGAGAAGGCCCTGAATCTCGGTGGCGAGAAGGTCTGACTGAAGGGTTGACAGCCTGGGTTGCCGTTTGGGAGGACGATCTGGAGGGGTCTCCAGAAGATTGAGTGAATACCCCTCGCGAATTATCCAAAGGACCCATTTATCTGAGGTTATGGACTTCCACTGGTTGTAGAAGTGCAGACGACCTCCCACTGGAGAGGAAAAGTCCACCTCGGGCAGCTGAGATGAGACTTGGGCCAGACAATCATAAGGTAGCGCTGGGCGCTTTGGGCCCTTGCGCTTTCTGTTGCGTCTTCTTTTGAGGTTGGGCAGGTTGTTTTTTATGGAAACCTCCTCTGCCTCGAAAGGACTGACAATTATGAAACTGACGTTTATTGACATACCCTCGAGAGGGGGCAGGAGGGGGTCGAGCCAACTTAATGGCAGACCTAGTCTTTTGAGTAGCTTCTAGAGCTTGCTCTACCTGAGGACCAAAAAGATACGCACCATCAAAGGGCAACGCCATTACCTGCTGCTGCACGTCATTCGTGAAACCCGAAGTGCGCAGCCAGGAATGACGGCGGGTGCAAATACCAGGAGTCGCTGAACGGAAGCAGTGCTCAAAGCATCCATGGCTGCTTTAACCTGCTGGTTGTTAGATTCATACCTCTGGTAATGGTTTGAAGAAGCTCGGCTTTGCATCCGACTCGGAAGAGCTTCAACCACCTGCTTGATAGAGTGCTCTACACAAGGTGTTTATCTTGATAAGATTCTTGTTAATAGGTCGAGGCTACAGTAGTTTGAGGAAGAACGACCTTATCATTCTCTGCCAGGACTACAATAGGATCTGCAAAGGCTTGAGATGCCAAAATGGGACGATCCTTGGGGGCTGAATACTTCCTATCTATGGATTTAGCCACCGAAGGGGTGAGAGCAGGATTATTCCATACCATTTAAGACAGCGTCTCGAAGGAAGGCTGAACCGGAGGAGTCAAATCCGTAGGGATCTCCGGAACATGAAGGTATTGGAGTCTTAACTTCCCAGGATCGATGTCTGTAGTCTGGAGAGAAAGAGTGGAACTCAGATTTTTCAGCAGAGACTTAAATGACAGGTCCTCGACCACAGGCTCTGTAGCAGTGATAGATCCTGCTTCGTCCACTTTATCACCCAACTGAAGGTCTGGGTCAGGCTCAATGTCATCTCCTGACAGTCCAGGAGGGACTGTATGGACAGGAAGGAATGAAAACCAGAAGAGAGAGAAGAAGGAAGCGAGTGAAAGAGGGTCCTGAAGGCAGAGGCCGAGCCCCAGGCGCAGAGGGCCACGCGGCACTGAGAGACGAGCTGGGGACCCGCGCAGCATCGAAAATGGCCGAGGGACCACACGGCACCAGCAGCACCGAGAAGCCACATGGCGCCAAGATGGCGCCGAAGCCACATGGCGCTGAAGACGGCGCCGAGAAGCCGCACAGCGCCAAGGATGCCGAAAACACCCCCAGACTCTGAAAAACAGGTTTTGAAGGAAGAACAGTAGGAGATAAAGGCATCAGTGTGGCCCCCTGCGCTGCAGCCATGTGAGGAGGGGAACACCTAAGCGCGGGGTCGACGGCACCGAAGAAGGTGCCGCGCGACCAGGAAAATCCAACTGCCCTACCTGGTCTCTCAATGAGCCGGAAAGCCCACGAGTGACCGAGACAGGTAGCTGAACTAACCTCCGAGCCCATTGCTCCATAAGAGCGGCCCACTGATGAAACTGCTCATCTGAAGACCTACCTGCGGGCGGGTAGGACTTGATGTCAACCGTTAGCTACCAGAAGCAGGGTTGGTGACTCCGAAGGAGGAGGCAAACAACTTCTTGATAACCCGAGCGTCTCGCGCAGACATATCAGAGGCGACCTCGGTGATGCCTTCTCTTTTAGACCTGTGGGCGAAGAAGAGCTCGAGGCGAGCGGTGCCGAGAATGCAACGTTTATTTTCTGCTTCATGAGGACCATCCATCCCCGGGCATTGGACTGACCATTGTCAGACTCCCCCTCTGGAGAAGGCGGCGGACCGGACCCAGCCCGACTGACTGAACAGCTTTCATACGAAGTCTCCCTACCGTCACCTGACCTGCTTATGGTCGACTCCATCAAAGTAGGCTGAGACTTCTTTATTTTTAAAATAAGACTAAGCGATACTGTATCGAGATAATACTACAAAATAACAAAACTGAAAACTATGCTGCTAGTTTGAAGTTTGACTCCCGGCGGGTGGCGGACGTTGTCACTGAAGCGCACTCAACGGCGGGGAAAAAAGGAACTGAGGCGGTTGGAGGTCAACACGAGATAGTCTTTACAGCGCGAGCTGAGGCTCATAATGCCACCGTTGCCTCATGATGCCATCTCTGGCGCCGACCCTCCAGCAAAAAGTTTGCTCCCGATGGGTCCTGGTGCCTCCGGCGCAGATCCCCAACAGTGTGAATGAGTGGTGGAGACTCATGTCCAGGAAGATCATGAACAAGAGGTGAAGAACAACAAACAGACTGGAATAAGTCTAGTGGATGGTGGATGGGTGTGTGAATCAATGATAAAGTTATTACTAGAAGATCATTAATTACAGGAGTATGTAATTTCCGTATTTTCCAGGAAATCGGTTTTCACCATAGGTTCACACTAATAGGTCAGAGTACCATGTTTAGACAAAAATACCCCGGACAAGAGCAGTAGGACCCAAGGCTCACCCAGGACAAAAGCCAATTCACGACATTTCTGCCAAAGGAGGCACGTTGCCTGGCATGGACGTGCAGGGCATAGTGCTTAACAGAAGGGTGCATTGTACTCCAAGCTGAAGCTCTGCAAATATCACTGATGAGTACACAATGAATCTCTGTCAGGGACATGGCAACCACTCGGGTGCAGTGCACTTATACCTGGCCTTCCAGCTTGATCTGCACCATAGCATAGAAACATAGATACTGACAGCAGATAAGGACCACTTGGCCCACCTAGTCTGCCCATTTTCCCTACCTACTTTAATACCGCACAGCAGTGACATAGGGAACCAACAATCCAAGCTGAGATGCATTTGCTTGTAACATACTGTTCCATCTGATCAGGATCAAGAGAGACAAAGAGCTGCTTAGGGTGACTGAAGTCCTTGGTTCTGTTAAGGTAGAATCATAGAAACATAGAAGTTGACGGCAGATAAGGACCGCAAGGCCCATCCAGTCTGCCCATTTCTTTTTCTACCTTATAAATGTGCCATCGGCCTTTGCTCTGTCAGTGACCTATCTATTCATAGTCATTTGTATTGCTCCCTTATGCCTATCCCATGCCTGTTTGAAGCCCTGCACTGTATTCATAGCCACCACTTCTTGTGGTAAGCCATTCCATGCATCTACCACCCTTTCTGTGAAAAAGAATTTCCTCAATTCCCCTTAATCGGCCTCCCTCTAATCTCATGCTGTGTCCTCTTGTCCTGCTATTTTTCTTATATTTAAACATGTTAGACTCTTTCACTTTGTTTATGCCCTTAAGGTGTTTAAATGTCTCGATCATATCACCTCTCTCCCTCCTTTGCTCAAGGGTATACATATTGAGCTCCGTTAATCTGTCCTCATGATGTTCTGATGCAGTCCCTGCACCATTTTGGTTGCCCTTCTCTGGACTGCCTCAATTTGGTTAATGTCCTTGTGAAGGTGTGGCCTCAATACTGCACGAGTACTCAGATGGGGCCTAACCAATGTCTTGTACAGAGGGATTATTACCTCCCTCTTACGACTTGTGATACCCCTACTAATACACCCTAACACCCCTAGCCTTACCTACTGCTTTAGAGGTCTGCTTGGATGATTTGGGTCATCAGTGATGATGATGCCCAAGTCTCTTTCTTCCTTTGTGACTGCTAGCAACTCCCTGCCAGCCTATAAGTGGCTTCAGGGTTTCTCTTCCCTATGTGCATGATTTTGCACTTCTTTGCATTAAATCCCAGTTGCCACTCTTCTGACCATTCTGCTAGTTTATCAGATCTCTTCTCATTCTGCCCACCCCATCTGGATCATCTACTCTGTTGCAGATCTTGGTGTCATCTGCAAAGAGACAAGCCTTACCTCTAGTCCATCTAGAGGTCACTAATGAAGATGTTGAATGGGACTGGCCCCAGGACTGATCCCTAAGTACCCACTTGTGACTTGCATCTCTTCTGACTGTATACCATTTACTACCACTCTGTTTTCTGCCAGTCAACCAGTTTGCCACCCAGTTGACCAACTTCGACCCACCCCTAGCCTACCTAGCTTATTTATCAATCTTCTATGTGGAACAGTGTCAAAGCTTTGCTGGAAGTCAAGGTAGGCGACATCAACTGCTCCCCTTGGTCCACCACTTGGTTACCCAGTCAAAGAAATCTATGAGATTAGGTTTGACAGGACCTTCCTTTGTAAACCCATGCTGTCTTGGATCCTGTGCCCTATGGATTCCAGGTGTTGCACTATCCTTTCCTTAAGGAGTGCCTCCATAATCTTGCCCACTACTGAGGTAAGACTGACGGTCTGTAGTTCCCCGCCTCCTCCCTGCTACCACTCTTGTGGAGTGGGATCACATGAGCCCTTCTCCAGTCTTCTGGGACCTCTCCTGTGCTCAGAGACTCACTAAACAATTCTGCTAATGGCTCTGCTAGTTCCTCCTTTAGCTCCTTAAGTACCCTGGGATGTATGCCATCAGGTCCCATTGCCTTATCCACCCTGAGCTTAGCAAGCTCTTGTGTGGCATGAATGAATGGCACAGAAGAATCAGGAGAGCTCTTTGGGACGACCTTTTCGTCTGGCGGAGAAACAAAGCTGACGTTCGAGAGCAGTGTGGCATGCGATCACACAGCAGAGGGTTGAATTTCATTCTTAGATTCTATAATTAGCATAAAATTCTACTCTCCAGGGTAGCTCAATCTAGTGGACTGATTGCAGTGGTTAAACATAGTGAGAGATTCCAGGGGTTTGAATCGAGGCAGTTTTGGCACTGATCGGGGATGCAAAAAGGACCACATCTGGGGTTCCCCCACTTGTTGAACAGCGACTGCACAACATCTTGCGCTAATGACCACCAATGAGGCTTGGCTTCTATTCAGCTGCGGTTGTCTGCCAGAATGTTCTGAGCTCCTGGTAAGTAGACTGCCTGGATCAGAACACCCTGTTCTAGACACCATTCCACGCTCTCATTTCCTCTCTGCAGAGAAGGTAAGAGTGTGCTCCCCCTTGCTTGCTGATGTAGTATATGACAGGCTTGTTGTCCATCTGGAGGAGTACTATCTTGTTACTGACTAGGTCCACAAGGGCCTGCAGGGTAGAGAGACCTGCTCTCATTTCCATCACAGTGATGTGGAGATGGGAATGTACAGGGCTTCAAACTCCTCGAGTGTGGTACCCTTGACAATGGGCTCACCATCCCATTAAAGATGCATCCATGGTGAGGGTTACCAGAGGCTCTGAGAGGAGACCCTGGAGGAGACTGTCCTCCCGTGTCTGCCACACAAGAGATCGAAGCAGAGGCTTCGTCACCTTGACGGGGTTAAACTGATAGTGCAACACTTATGACCACTGTGTGCTAAGCATCCACTGAGTTGTCCTCGTGTGTAGTTGTGCCAGAGACACTGTGAATACTAAGAACCTAGCATACATTGCATGGAACATGTCCTGAACCAACTTGTGCTCTATTATGAAATATGCTGTCAGAAGGATGGCTTTCCTTCTGTCATCTGGAAGGCAGGTCGATGTTCTGGTGGTGCCTAAAAGGGCCCCTATGAAGAGGAGCTGCTTGAGAGGTCTGAGTCTGCCACTTCTCTAGATTCAATAGGATTCTCATGGAGGTAAGGAACTGAGAGGCTGTGGCCACTGCTCGTTCAGTCTCCTGCCTGGACGGACTGGCTAGAAGCCAGTTGTCTAAATAGGGAAAGAGCTGGAAAGTACAGTTACGTAAGAAATGAAAATTACGTACCTACCGTAATTCTTGATCTTCTTGGACGAGTCTCCACCACTCATTCACACTAGTGGGATTAGCGCCGGAGGCACTAGGACCCATCGGGAGCAAACTTTTTGCTGGAGGGTCGGCGCGGATGGCGCGCGAGAGCCTACGGCGCCGGAGCAGCAGCTCGGCGGTAGACTATCTCGGACGACCTCCAACCGCCTCAGTACCTTTTTTACCAAGGAGGTGCAGAGCAACTAACGTAAAGAGTAAATGTAACCTTAAAAAACGGACATAAGATAGTCCGTACGACCCGTGAAAGAAGGGTCAACAAAGAAGTCTTCACGGCCTAAAGATTTGAGGGAGTGAAGACCAACACAGCGGTGAGCTCGGGGGATGGAGGGTGGGCGTGTGAATGAGTGGTGGAGACTCGTCCAAGAAGATCAAGAATTACGGTAGGTACGTAATTTTCATATCTTCCTGGACATAAGTCTCCACCACTCATTCAAACTAGTGGGAGAGTACCAAGCTGATAATCCCCCAAAAGGGCGGCAGGAGAGCCAGAGCTCACGACTAAGACAGAAGTCCACTGAGGATAGTTCTGCCGAATGCGGAATGACGCCTGGCATGAACATCCAGTGCATGTGCTTAACCAAGGTATGCACTGAGCTCCAGGTGGCGGGCGTTTGCAGATATCCAGAATTGGAACATTGCGACTTCCGCTAGGGATGTCAGCGATCGACTCTAGTAGAGTGAGCGACACTCTCACCTTCTAATTTAACTTGAGCCATGGAATAGCAATGTCGAAGACATGCCACTAACCATGATGAGATGCATCTGATAGCGACAGGTTGACCCAGCCGGGTGTCACTGAAAGAAACAAACAGTTGCTGAGTCTTGCGAACATCCTTGGTTCTATTTAAATAGAACTGCAAGGCTCTCTTAACATCCAAGGAATGAAGAGCTCGTTCCCCTTCATTTTGGAAATTAGCGAAGTAAGCGGGAAGTACCAGAGGTTGGTTTAGATGGAATTCTGACACAACCTTGGGAAGAAATTTAGGATGAGTACGGAGAACTACTTTGTCTTTATGGAATACTGTATACGGAGGGTCCGTGACCAGGCATGTATCTCAGAGACCCTGGGGCTGAGGTAATGGCCACCAGGAAGGAAGTCTTCCAGGTAAGAAATTTTAGCTCACAGGTAGCTAGGGGTTGAAAGGCTTCCGAGTGAGCATGTCCAGCACCAGGTTAATGTCCCAGGTTGCAACGGACGCTAACAGGGTCTGGTATGAAGAATCCTTAAGAAATCTCTTCACCATAGGTAACTGAGCCAGAGTCAAGCAAGAAACCAGCTCATGGAGCTGAGATGGCACTAAGGTGAACTTTAACTGTGGAGTACTGGAGACCTGAGTTTGATAGGTCCAAAGATACTCCAGAACCTTGTCAGGAGGACAGGAAAGGGTTCCAAGAGGACCTGCCACACCAGAGAGAAAACGTTTCAATTTGGAGCGTCGTTTTGGTGGCTGGCTTCGAGCAGCCAGAAGGATGTCTGAGACTCTGAGAGACGTTGAACCGATTCACTTCTATCTCTTCAGGAGCCAAGCATGAAGGTGAAGTGATTTCAGGTTGGATGGACCAACGCAACCCGAGTCAAAAGATTGATTTGCAAGGAAGTGGTCTCGGAGAGGCTGCCAACATACTGTTGAGTAGAGGAAACCATAGTTGTCGAGGCCAGGAGGGAGCAATGAGAATCATCTTGGTCCCCTGAGACTCGAACTTGAGGAGTACTCTCTGGATTAGAGAAAGCGGTGGAAAGGCGTAAAGAAAGCGTTTTGTCCACCGCAGCCTGAACGCATCCTGACAGAAAATGCCAGGCCCTGGATTTCTGGAGCAGAAGAGAGGCAGTTTTGCGTTGAGTGGGGATGCAAAAAGGTCCAGGTCTGGAGTCCCCCACTCTTTGAACAGAGACTGAGCTATGGCTGGATCGAGAGACCACTCGTGAGGGTCTGCCTCCGTTCTGCTGAGGTGATCTGCAAGGTCGTTTTGTATACCTGGCAGATAAACCGCTTGAATCAGAGACTTGTGCTCCAAGCACCACTCCCACACCCTCATTGCTTCCCTGCAAAGGGGATAAGAATGAGCACCGCCTTGCTTGTTGATGTAATACATCACAGCTTTGTTGTCCGTTTGAAGGAGAATGTTCTTGTGATAAAGGACATCCCTCAGAGCTCGGATCGCATAGAGGACCGCTCTCATCTCCAGGACATTTATGTGGAGATGAGTTTCGAACTGAGTCCATACACCTTGAGTGTGGAGGGAGTGACAGTGAGCTCCCCATCCCATTAGCGATGCGTCTGTGGTGATGGAGATCTGATGATCCGGGGGGGCAAAGGGGAATCCTTCCAGGAGATTGCTCTCTTGAGACCACCAGGTGAGAGACCTTCGAAGGGGCGCCGTCACCTTGATGGGATAAGACTGGGGGTGAGAGGTCGGAGACCACTGAGTGGAGAGCATTCATTGGGTGGTTCTCATGTGCAACCAGGCCAAGGGTACAGTGAACACCGAGGACGCCATGAGACCCAACATGCGTTGCATCGAGAGAGCTGTAACTGATTGGTTCTCCCCGATGTAACGGGCCATCCGAAGGATGTCGAGTCTTCTGTCCTCTGGAAGGAAAGCCTTCAGGGAAGAGGTGTCTAGAAGCGTCCCTATGAAAGAGACCTCTGGGAGGCTGCAGTTGAGATTTTTCAAATTCAGCAGAACTCCCATGGAGTGAGAAGATGAGAAGTCGATGCACGGCTTCCAAAGTCCCTGGCTGGAAGGCTTGCTAGAAAGCATCGTCCAGGTAGAGAAACACCTGAGTCCGATCTTCCTGAGATGCTTGCGAGAACTGCACAACACTTTGTAAAACTTCGTGGCGCGAGGATACCCAAAGGGCAGGACTCTGAACTGATAATGCTGACCAAGCTACAAACCTGAGGAACTTGCGGTGGGCGGGTGGGTGGAGGGATATGCTGGTAAGCATCCTGCATATCCAGAGAGGCCAGCCAGTCGTGCTATGATGCAGCAAGGGTAACAGGGTACCTGGAAATCATTTTGAATTTCTCCCTGGGGAGAAATTTGTTTAGCTTCTGAGGTCTAGAATGGGCGCATCCCCCAGATTTCTTTGGAACCAGAAAGTAAAGGAGTAGAACCTGTGTTTCGCATGAATGCGGGGCACCAGTTCTATTGCCCTGTTGTTCAGAAGGCCCTGGATCTCGGCGGTGAGGAGGTCTGACTGAGAGGCCGACAACCTGGGTTGTCGTCTGGGAGGACAATTCGGGGGGGTTTCAAGAAATTGAGAGAATAACCCTCGCGAATTATCCGAGGACCCATTGTCAGTTATGGACTTCCACTGATTGTAGAAGTACATCAGGCGACCTCCCACTGGAGAGAAAGTTCCACCTCGGGCAGAGTGGATGGAACTTAGGCCAACGACTCATAAGGTAGCGCTGGGAGCTTTAGGCCCCTCGCTTTCTGCTGTCTTCTTTTGAGGTTAGGCAGGTTGGCTTTTATGGAAGCTTCCTGCCTCTGCCTCGAAGGACTGACGACTATGAAACTGGCGTCTGTTCACATGCCCCGAGAGGGGCAGGCGGAGGTCTAGCCAACAATGGCCGATCTAGTCTTCTGAGTGGCCTCTAAGGCTTGCTCCACCTGAGGTCCAAAAGATGGAGCCATCAAAGGCAGCGCCATCACCTGCTGCTGAGCATCATCGTGAGACCAGAAGTACACAACCAGGAATGGCGCCAGTACAAATCCGCGGCTGCTGAGCGGAAGCAGTGTTCGAGCGTCCATGGCGGCTTTGACCTGTTGGTTATTGGACTCAATACCTCTAATAACGGTCAGAAGAAGCTCTGACTTGGATTCCGAATCTGGAAGAGCTTCAACCATTCTTTTCATAGAGTGCCACAGGATATACTCATACTGAGAAAATAGCCTTGATAACTGGCAATCGCATACTTAGAGTGGAGGCAGCAAAGACTCTCTTACCTAATGTATCAATCTACTGAGACTCTTTGTTAATAAAATTCGAGCTGTAGTAGTTTGAGGAAGAACGACCTTGTCATTCTCTGCCAGGACTACAATAGGATCCACAAAGGCTTGGGATGCCAAAATGGGACGATCCTTGGGAGCTGAATACTTCTTATCAATGGATTTAGCCACTGAGGGAATAAGAGCAGGATTATTCCATACCATTTGAGACAGCGTCTCGAAGGAAGGCTGGATCGGAGGAGTCAAATCCGTGGGGATCTCCGAAGCATGAAGATACTGGAGTCTTAATATCTTCCCAGGATCGATGTCTGTAGTCTGGAGAGAAAGAGTGGATCTCAGGTTCTTCAACAGAGACTTAAAGGACAGGTCCTCGACCACAGGCTCTGTAGCAAAGAAAGATCCTGTTTCCTCCACTTCATCCACCCAACCGAAGGTCTGGGTCAGGACTCAACTATCATCTCCTGATGGTCCAGAAAGGACTGTTTGGACAGGAAAGGGTGAAAATTAGGAGAGGGAAATAGCAGAAAAACAAGGAGAGTCCCCAAGGGCTGCAGGCGCAAGGGCAGCAAAGCAGGCTGAAAACTGACAGAGGAGAGCCTCACAGCGCGCGAAAGACGCATGACCCCATAAGCGCCCAGCAGCGCCGTGGACAACAATACACGCAGCGCGTGACCCGTGGCACCGCGCCGCAGTGCACGCGAGACGGCTGCCGTGCAGCGCCGCGAACGACGCCCATGGCGAAGCAGCGCCCCGCGGACAATAGCGCCAGCCGGCGCCCGAGACGGCGCCTCGACAGCAGCCCTATCCGGCGGCGCCAGCCAAGACCCCGCCACAGCAGACGGTGCCCCGCAAGACCAACAGCACAGCGAAGCGCGACAAGCCAACAGACCGCGGAGCGCCGGAACCAGAGAACCTGGAAGCTGAGAAGGAAAAAACCAGGAGATAAGGGCATCGGTGAGGCCCCTGCCCGCAGCCATGTGAGGGAAACACCTAAGCACAGAGTCGCTGGCACCAGAGAAGCCACCGACTAGGAAGGTCAACCGCCCTACCTGATCGCGGAGGGGCCGAGGGCTCCGAGGCAACCGAGCCAGGCAGAAGAACCAACCTCCGAGCCCATTGCTCCATAAGAGCGGCCCACTGATGAAACTGCTCATCTGGAGTCCTACCTATAGGCGGGGAGGGACTCCGATGTCGAGGACGACGATTACCGGAAGTTGGCGACTCCGAAGAAGGAGACCGGCAACTAGCAACGATAACCGAGCGTCGACGCGCAGACATACCAGAGGGCGACCTCGAGTGATGCCTTCTCTTTTTTGACCTGTGGGCGAAAGAAGAGCTCGAGGCGAATGGTGCGAGACACGACCGTTTATTTTTATGCCGGCGGGGACCGTCCATCCCCAGACATCGGACTGACCGTTGTCAGAACCCGCTGAGGAGAAGAGGCTGACGGACCCAGCCCGGCTGACTGAACAGCTTTCATACGAAGTCTCCCTACCGTCACCTGACCTGCTCATGGTCGACTCCGTCCAGTAGGCGAGACTTCTTCAAGTAAAATTAAATATTAGAAAAATTAACGAAAATAGAATAAAATTAAGCGATACTACTTATAGTGATAAAGTTACAAAAACAAACTGAAAACTATGCTAGTTTGAAGTTTGACTCCGACAGGCGGCGGCGAGTCGTCACTGAAGCGCCTTACGGCAGCGGAAAAAAAGGAACTGGCGGTTGGAGGGTGCGTCGCCGAGATAGTCATTACCGCTCGAGCCGCTGCGCCTGCGGCCGTCTCGCGCCGACCCTCCAGCAAAAAGTTTGCTCCCGATGGGTCTTAGTGCCTCCGGCGCTGATCCCACTAGTGTGAATGAGTGGTGGAGACTTATGTCCAGGAAGATCAGCTCTTGCAGCAGGTTACACCATTAGGACTGAAGCCAGCAGGCTCCAGGACCCCACGGAAATTTTCTAGCTAGCAGTATTCAGTGAGGACCACCCCCGACATCGGTCCCGCACCTGGCGTCAGGCACAGTACATAAGGGGGCGGTCCCCCAGAATCCCCAGTTCTTCCGCCGGAGACTCCCGGCCGCTGGATGACATTAGAAGAGGAGACTGAGGATCCGTTATCAAATGGCAGTCAGAGAGATGCTGAGACACCTGATCCTAGGAGAAGGATGTTAGAACTAGAATCTACCTCCAGCAGGAATGGTGGGAGGGAAAGTACCTGCTGCAAGAGCTGTTCTCTAAGATCTACTGTTACGGTAAGTTCCTACGTAACTGTACTATCTTACTTCGAGAAACAGTTCTTGCAGCAGGTTACACCATTAGGACCGATTCCCAAGCAATAATGGAAATCCCACCCCATAGGGAGGAGGGAAGGTAGAAATCCTTAATGAAACCAAAGCCTAGGACAGATTTCCTTGAAGGACTGCTAGACTAAAACCTGCTCTTGCCTCGATGCAATATCCAGGCTGTAATGCCTGATGAAAGTGTGCGCGGCTCCAAGTAGCAGCACACAGATAGCCGAGGTGGACACATTCTTAAGGGCCGCAAAGGAGGTAGCCACCCCCCTTGTGGAATGACCCTTGACCGTGCCCGGTAGGGTTTGTTACGCTTCTGGTAACAGAACGTGATACACTGAATGAGCCACCTGGATAGCGACTGTTTAGATACAGGAGCTCCCATCATCCTGTGGGCGAAGGAGACAAAAAGCTGGTCCAATTTTCGGTGATGTTTTGTTCTGGTCAGGTAGTATCGGAGACACCTATGCACATATAGGGTGTACAGCAGGGCCTCTCCTCGATTCGAATAGTTGGGAAAGTACACTGGTAGATCGATGTCCTGATTAAGGGTGAGAGCTGAGACCACCTTAGGCAGAAATTTGGGAATAGTCCGTAGGGATACCCTGTCTTTGTGAAAAATCAAATAAGGCTCTTTGCACATGAGTGCATGGAGTTCAGAAATTCTTCTGGCTGAGGTAACGGCAACTAAAAACAATGTCTTCCAAGTGAGAAGGCGTAGCTTAATCCACGGCTGGTTCAAGCGTGGCAGCGTAAGCTGTTCAGGACAAAGGGTAGATCCCATGGCAGGATTGGATCCTTACTCGGAGGTCTAAGGTGGAGAATACCTCTCAGGAAGGCTCATGCCGTGTCCAACTGAGATATGGTGCATTGGCCTATAGGATAATGATAGGCTGATATGACACAGAAGTGTACTTTGATCGAGAAGTAGGCCAGGCCTGTCTGAAAAAGAGACAATAGGTAGTCCAAGACCAACTTTTCTGGACAGTCTAGAGGCGAAAAATGAAAATTACGTACCTATCGTAATTCTTGATCTTCTCTTGTATCTTCACCATTCATTACTGCTTGGGTTAAGCCGAAGGCGCGCACCCGCTATGGGAGTTTTTTTTTTTTGGAGTCGGCTCCAACGGCGCCGCCCTAGGAATGACGTGCGTGTCATGCGCGGGGGCGGCCGTTGAGTGCCCCAGACTCCTCCTCCATCTCAGTTCTGTTAGCGGAGGCGAAAATAAAGTGTAAGAAAGAAAGTGAGGCAAGAGAGCCGAGGGATAGAAAAGGAAGGAAATAAACTGAAAAGGAATAAGCCGATGGAGAATAGACAAAGAGAGAGAATTCCTACCCTAAGGGACCAGGGGCCTCCTTTGGGGCGGCTCTAGGGGAGGAACAGAGAAAGGAGAGGAAGTAGAAGAAGAAGAAGAGGAAAGAAAGAAAGAAGAGGCATGTTGAGAAGGAGAACAGTGCCCATCGAGCATTGTTGGTTGAGAGGCCTATAGGCTCAAAACTAATAAAGAGTAAGAATCCCAGTTGCTAGGACTGAGGAGAGGTTCCACGAACCTCCTGAACAGACCAAGAGGGCAGACTCTCTGAACTCTCAACATGCCAAGTCCTTCATCCTAGTTGAGGGCTCCTAGACTATCCGAGCAGAACCTGTTCCGGAAGGCGCCCATCAGGAAGGGACTAAGTTCCTTAGCACCTTGTTAGATTGCTACGACAGAAGAGTATGGGAAAGACTATGCCTTCTGAAGGCAGTTTGTAAGAAAAATAGAGAGGAACTCAATCAGACTTGCTAGGACAAGGCAGACAGAGGCTTGAAGCTGACAAGTTTAGTCAGCAGCTGGAAAAGCTGGAAAAATAATGCCTGCCAGGGGGATTCCAAACTTTGAGGAGGCCAAGACAGGGCATGGCCACCAGGCTGTGAAACTACATGACCTGAAGAAGGTAAGGAATCACACCATAGGGCAGTCAGAAAGAAGTTCCCTCAGAATTAAAGAAATTTGCAACGTACTCGTACTCCTCCCTACCTTGAGGAAAAGAAAATCCATTCACAAGAGCAGGGAAAAAACAGATTTTTTTTTGGGGGCATAAAGGCCAAGGGGAGAGGAATGAGGCAGGAGGCTAGAGAGCATACAGAAGGAGGCCACTGAGGGAAGGTGGGTGGGTATCAGTAATGAATGGTGAAGATACAAGAAGATCAAAATTACGGTGAGTGCGTAATTTTCATATCTTCCTTGTCAATCTTCACCATTCAATTACTAACAGGTGATACCAAGCCCTCCCCTTGAAAAAAAGGGGTAGAACCTGAGGGAACAAGACCCCAGCCTCCTGTTGGTGAGGAACAGAAGGGAAGACCCTGGCTAACACAAAGAAGCCTAAGTGGGAGAAGAGCTAGGAGGTGCCCCCAGGACGGGGAGGCGGAGAACCCTGCAAAGTCTCTCTAGTTCTGGAGGGAAAAAGACGGTCCCCAAGCGGGCGCTATCACCCTACGCCCGAGCCAGGGTGACAACCTTGATAGAGCGAAGCACCATCCGCCCTAATGCAGATCGCTGTCCCATAAGCCTGGAAGCCACCTCATTTGCGTCATAAGATGCCCTTGCTTGGTGTCTTGCCAACTCCAGGCCTATAGCGGAGAGGGCAATAGCCTGTCTGGTTTGCTCCGTATCAGGCATTGATGCTAGGAGCTGGGAGAGCATCGACCACAGATGCCGATTATAGGCAGCATGGTGAGCCTGATGTGATGCAATGCAAGCCACCACACGAGAAGAAGAGAACACTCTTCGCCCCCACCGGTCGAATTGTAGTGAATCCGAATCTGGTGGGCGGTCGTGTGCCAGGCGGCGGCGCCCGGAAGAAGTCTCTAGGTACACCAAACCCAGGAGGACGGGTTGGGAAGGTCACCAAAGTTCTGAGGGGCACAATGCGCCTGCGACGACAGTCTGCGGGGCTGGAGAAAGGGCGGCTGGCGACTGCCAGGAACAGATAGACGCCTCCTGGAAGGATAGGCCAGGAAGGTACCACCAGGTGCTGGGCACTGAATTCTCAAGGAATTCACGTCTCCCGTTCAGTATTGTCTCGCCTAACGTAAGAGATTGAAGATCCCTCACCATCCTCGAGGAGGGATTGCTGATATTCAGTGAAATAAGTCGGAAGAAAGATGAGCAGGGTTCCTCTCCTCAGAGGAGGAAGACGAGGATGATGGAGAGCTCGAATGTCCAGAAGATTCCTCGCGGTGGGGAGAGTCGAAAGACCCGCTCATGCATGTATCTAACGTATGAGGGGAAGGCCGCCGCAGAACCTCTGAACTGCTCCCAGGATAACGGACCCGTAGGACCGACATGGCCTGGAAGAGTGGGGGTGGATGCAGAGGTACTGGAGAAGGGCACCTATGAAGAGGCAACTGACCTCTGCCAGGGCTCTGAAATCCGGAGGCAGGCCAGGCTGGCAGGATCCCGGAGAACAAACCAGGCCGCAAGGCAGAGACCCTGAGGATCCGATGCTGGAAGAGCCCAGGGGAACCTCCTGTGTGAACCAGGACTGCATGGATCCAGAAGGGCAGTCCACAACAACACCACGGAGGGAACCCAGGCCCAAGAGGAAAGGGCGGGGTTCGGCTCACGGCTCCTAGCCACCCACGGTGGCCAAGCGGACGGACACCCGTCCCCTGCCTCGACACCCTCAGACTCAGAGAGGCCCTTCTCCTCGACTGCAGCGTTCCCCCACCCGAGGAGGCAACAGCACCGGGAGGGCAGATGCCTGAGCCCCCAGGAGGGGCCTCCTCCTCAGTCCCCACATCACCCCTGGGACCCAGGGCCACCCTAGCCGAGGGCCCTCAGGGAGGGCAGGAGTGGGGACAGTGGAAGAGCCGCTTCTGCCGCCCTAGCACCCCTGTGCCACCGGGGACCCTGACCCCGAAGAGTCAGGGTGCCAGGATGGGTCCACATCTGAGTCACTGGCCTCCGAAGAGGACGAGACCAGCAGAACCTCAATGCTGGCAACCGCAGAGGTCCCCGGAGCAACGGCGCCGGACGACTCCAGCCCACTCGCGACAGCCAGGCCCGGTTCTGGCTCCCCTGCCGCACCAGTTAGGCCCACGGTGCCGCTCCTGACGTCGGAACCCAACCCGGCACCGCTGGGAGCACAGACCGGGCCCGTGGTGCTCGGCAGCGGCGAAGGCCAGGGGCAGCGCCGCCTGACGCCGTCGATCACTGGCGCGGATCGAAACGGTGCGGAGGGCATCGTCGAGGTCCACGGTGCCAGGCCCAGAAATCGTGGGCCTCGACACTGGGGAGCCTGCACCTCCGAGGAGGTGACTGCCAAGCGGTGTCCCATCACGGCCCGGGAGGGACGACGCGTTCCCGACACCTGAGAGCTTCCTCTTGGCAAGAGAAGAGGAGACTTCCTCCTCCGCGACCGTATAAGCCAGGAGGGACCGGGGAAGGGCCTAGAGACCTTACCTGGGAATCCCTGAATGACAGCTGTCCCCGAAGGTCGGCGGGCCTTGCCGAGCTTGAACGCGGACTTCGAGGACACGACGGTCCATGGAGAAACAAGCATCGCACGCGTCCATGTCGTGGTTGGGTCCCAGGCAACGGAGACAGACATCATGCCGGCCACAGGAGCACTGACGCATAGGGGCGCGGCCCGCCTTTGACTTACGCCTTGCTCCCAAACCAGACATGATGTGAACTAAACAAGGAAAAAAAGCAATAAAGCACTCGGCGCCGCAGTATAGAAATAAAAAGGAACGGTCTTACCAGTATACGGCGTCGAGTGGATGGTCTGAGAAAAACGAGGAGTCTTGAGTTGTTGGAAAAACGAGAAACTATACGCTACCGCACAACAGCAGGTGCAGCCTCGATGGCGGGAGAAACAGAACTGAGATGGAGGAGGAGTCTGCGGCACCTAACGGCCGCCCCGCGCACTGACGCGATGCGTCAGATCCTCGGTAGGCGCCATCGAATCCGACTCCAAAAATCCTCCGTAGCAGGTGCGGACGCCCGCCAACCCAAGCAGTAATGAATGGTGAAGATTGACAAGGGAAGATCCCGCGCTGGCCCATAGGCAAAAACGGTGCCATTTCATGGCGTAAGTAGCATGAGTGACCGGTTTTCTTGCGGCAACCAGAACGTCAGCTACCTCTTGCGAGACCCTGTGTCGCAAAATGGCTATGTCTCGAGGAACCAAGTGTGCAGGCTCAGTGAACGAAGGTCCGGATGGACCAAGGAGCTTCTCTCCTGAGACAACAAGTGAGAGCTGATTGGCAGAGGCACCGGAGGTTCCCGGGATAGCTGATGTAGCAGAGGTAATCAGATCTGCCTGGGCCAAAATGGCGCGATGAGAATCAGCGTCACCTGCTGTCTGCGAAGTTTCAGAAGAACCCTCTGGATCAACGGAAAAGGGGGAAAGGCATAGAGGAATCTGCCCGCCCAGGAGAGGGACAACGCGTCTCGCCAGAAAACACCAGGCCCTGGATCTAGCGAGCAAAAATTGGGCAGTTTTGCATTGGATGGGGACGTGAAAAGGTCTAACTCTGGTGTATCCCATCTGCGAAACAGATCCTCTACTACCTCCTGGAGTAGTCCCCACTCGTGGACTCTGGCCTGAGAGTGGCTCAGGCCATCTGCAATGACGTTGTCCACTCCTGGGACATGAACAGCAATGAGGTTTGTGCCGTGTTGCAAAACCCAATCCCACACCCTCATGGCCTCCCTGCAAAGCAGGTAGGAATGGGTGCCTCTTTGTTTGTTGAGGTAATACATTACCGCGGAATAGTCTGTTTGTAACAGAATGGTACCCGGTGGAATCTCTGACTGGAAGGCCTGCAGGGCGTGAAGAACTACTCTCATTTCCAGGATATTTATGTGGAGATGAGTCTCTTGGGCTGTCCACAGGCCCTGAGACCAGACACCATCGAGGTGTGCTCCCCATCCGAGCCCCGAGGCGTCTGTGGAGAGTGTCACTATCAGAGACGGCGCAATGAAGGGGACCTCTGCGGATAGATTCTTCGGCTCTAGCCACCATTGCCAATCTCGGACTATGGTCTTCGTGATCTGGATTGGAAGCTGCAGATGGTCTTGCTTTTGGTCCCACTGGAGCAGTAACATCCACTGGGTGACCCGCATGTGGAGACGAGCAAGTGGAACTGTTACAATGGCAGCAGCCATGTGTCCGAGCAGGCAAAGGACCAATCTGGCAGGAATGGTCTTCTTTGCCGAAATGTCCCTGATGAGGGATCTGATATGTTCCGCTCTGTCCTGGGGAAGAAAAGCTTGCCTCTGGACGGTGTCCAGAACTGCACCTATGAACTGCAGAGTCTGTGATGGAACCAGGCGTGACTTCTCGTGATTGATCATGATGCCCAGTGTCTCGAACAGAGACTGAGTATAATGGGTGGCGGACATCAAGGCCTCCCAAGAGGGTGCCATGAGAAGCCAGTCGTCCAGGTAGGGGAACACGTAGTGGCCTTGTCTCCTCAGAGCCGCTGTTACGACTGCCATACACTTCGTGAATACCCGCGGTGCCGATGACAGTCCAAAGGGGAGGGCTCAGAACTCAAATGGTGGCCCTGGAACTCTAAGCGCAGAAACCTGCTGTGCGCTTGAGCAATGGGAATATGCAGGTAAGCGTCCTGTATGTCCAAGGACGCTAGAAAGGCACCCTGCTTAAACATGGGAATCAGACCTGGGAGGGTCACCATGCGGAAGCGTTTGTACAGGACCGACTCGTTAAGGTCAACGAGGTCCAGTATCGGACAGAGGTTCCCTGTTTTCTTGGGAACCAGAAAGAAGTGAGAATAATATCCTGCACCCCTCTGATTCTGTGGAATGTGCTCTATCACTTCTTTTTCCAGGAGCACGAGTACCTCCTGCTTTATGAGCAGGGCGTGCTGACCCGAGTAACGGGAAAGCAGGGGAGGTCTTGCCGGCGGGTGGTCGAGAAATTCCATGAAGTGACCCTTCTTGACCAGTTGGAGAACCCACCAGTCGGTGGTAATTGACTGCCACCCTGAAAAGTGGCGAGCGATGTGACCCCCGACCTTCTGTGCCCGTTGATCCAGAGGAGGGGCGGGGAAGGAGTCATGCTGTGGCAGCACTGGTCCCTGCAGGCTGGGCCGGTTTAGTGTAGTGTTGGGCTCTGCCTGGGGACGACTTAGCCTGGGCTTTCCGCTGAAAGGTGCCCCTTTGTTGCTAGCCGGAACGTGGCTGCTGCCTTTGTTGCTGGCTGCGAAAACGGCTCTGGTTCCTACGAAAGGAACCGGGCCTGGATCTATACATGGCCTGTACAGACCTGACTGCCTTCCCAGCATCCTGAAGTTTGGTGATAACCTTCTCCGAGGGTTCACCAAAGAGTACTTCGCCATTATAGGGGACGTCAAGAATGTTCTTCTGTGCGTCTGGGGTGAAGCCAGAGACACGGAGCCAAGAGTGTCGCTGGAGACAGAAGCCTGAAGCTGCAGCTCTGGCGGACGAGTCCTCAGAATCGTATGCGGCTCATAGTACTTTGGTACCCACATCAGACCCTGTGCGGAGAAGGTTTAGGAGCTCCACCTTCTGATCGCCATCCGGACGCTTATCGACCAGGTCCTGGCCCTGTCCCCATAGGGTGTTCTGAAACTGAACCATGTGGGTTAAGTAGTTCAGGGACCTGATGGAGCATGTAGCAGCCGCATACTTGTGTCTCCCCAGGGCGTCCAATTGTTTGGATTCCTGGTCCGGTAGCTGTGTGCTTATGTGTTGCGGTCTTTGGGACCAGTCATGTGAGGCCGTAATGACCAGGGAATCTGCCAGAGGTTGTTGAGCCACGTACTGGTCCTCTCTCGGGGCCTTGTACAGGCGGTCAGCTTTCTTCGGCACCGCAGGAGTGCAGTGCGGATGCTTCCACGCAGCTTTGGTGACATCCGCAAAGGTGTCCACCAAGGGTGGCACTACCACAGGCTTTGGGTCTTTCTGACGAAGATAATGGGCAAGGCGCTGCCTTTCAGGGTCGAGGTCTTCAGCATCCCACCCCATGTTGTCCTGGATGTGCTTCATAATCTCAGAGAAAGAGGAATCATCCGGAGGAGACCTGGGAAGGTCATGTGGGTCAGGTGATGAAATGCTGAGTGGAGAAGGAGATCTGGAGTAATCCGAGGTATCCGATCTGGAGTCCTCCCGCGACGGAGTATACCGCCGACATCTGGGTCGTTGGGGCTGGCAGACCCTGATGGCGATCTTGAGGGAGGCCTTCTCCGATCCTGGGATCTACCCCTAGGAGGTGGAGTCTGCTCCTTGGGGGTTGGTGGTCGTACTGCTGGCCCCTGTGGTGGAGAAAGGGGCATAGGAGATGAAGGAGTAGGAGGAGGGGGAGGCTTTACTGGGACCTCGTCTTTACGGATGGTGTCCCACCAGAAAGTAAAGAGTTCCTTTACTTCTTGAATATTCATGTCAGACGATGGGCCTGGCGCCGGTAGTCTGTTGCCGGGGTTGGACGTCTGGTCCTCGGGTGTCTCCGGGGTGGGCGAAGGTTCCCTCGGTAGCCCGGCATCTTCTGTGTCACCTGCCTAGGCTTCAGGCAACGCAGTGTCCTCCTCCGTGGAGTCCCTGTGACCGGTGTCCACCGGTGACTGGGGGGCGGTCTTCTGCTCCGGTGAAGCCGACGTCGGTCGCTTGGCCTACGACTTCGGGTCTGGTGAATGCCTGGTGGGCGTCTGGTGCTTGGCCGATGTTCTCGGCTCTGGGGAACGCCTGGCCGACATCAGGTGCTTGGCTGACGTCAGGTCCGTCGTTCGCTTGAGGGACATCAGGTCCTTCGTCTTCCTGGGTGGTGGATCCGGGCCCCCAGGGGACTGGGAGACTGACCTGGAGTCGGGGTCCCGACGTCGGGTGGAAGAGGAAGACTTGTGGCCCTAGAGGGAGCAGAGGAAGCCAAGGGCCTGGAAGTCTTGATGGGCTGAAGAGTCGAAGAACCGCTGGAAGCCCAGACCTTAACCGGAGGGGGCTGAGACCTAGCCCTGGAGGGAGAGCGGTCCGATTGGGTGGAGCCTGAACTCTGCGAATCCGAGGCCCAGTTCGGGGATCTGGACCTTGCCTTCTCCCGGTGCTTGTGGACCTTGGAGGAAGAATCACCCCTGGAGGAAGGTTCTTAGTCCATCCTACTAAGTTTTTCCTCTAGCAGGTAAGCCTGAAGTGCCTTCCGACAGTGGATCCTGGTGCGGCTGTTGAACCTTTGGCAAAAGGTGCAGGCCTTGGTGTCGTGGTCCGAGCCTAAGCACCTCACGCAGAAAGAGTGAGGATCCTTGAAAGGGATCTGTTTTCCGCAGGCACACTTTGAAAGGTGTCCCTCAAATGAAGGAGTTGGAGAGGACATTAGTTAAGTAGAAAATCTTGAAGTTCTAAGTCGTCGTGCACTAGGTAGAGACCAATGCTGGTGAGTCGACGCCGGGAAAAGAACTGGGGATTATGGGGGACTGCCCCCTTATGCACTATGCCTGACATCAGGGCCGGTCCCCGCTGAATACAGCTAGCTAGAAAATTTCTGTGGGGTCCTGGCGCCTGCCGGCTTCAGTCCTAATGGTGTAACCTGCTGCAAGAGCTGTTTCTCGAAGTAAGATCTAGACAGACCAGGATATTACGCACATTCAAAAACTCCTGCTGGAGATACCTAGCCTGGAATATGGCAACTGGCTCAAAATTTAGGACAGTATGCATATTTTTGAGCAGAGCTTGAAAGGAAAGATCCTCCTGAAGTACAGTGACAGAAGATGGTTCTGGGTTCTCAAACCTGTACAAGGAGTTGTCATCCTCCCAACTAGGGGTAATTAGGCCCAGATCCGACTCATCTCCTTCTATCCTGGGAGGGTAGATGGGGACCATAACAGCGACAGCAGGAAATGAAAATTACATACCTACCGTAATTGTTGCTCTTTTTGTGTATCTTCACCATCCATCACTAGTGGGTACAGCGCCTGAGCTAGAACTCTACGGGAGACTTTTTTTTTCTATGGGCGGAGTCGATGCAATGCTGGCGCCGTCCTTGAGGCCGACGCTCCACGTGGCACTCGCGGGTTGGCCATTATCTGCCATCGACTCCGCCCCAGCCCCAGTTCTGAGACGCCGGAGAGTGTAAGGAAAGGGAGGTGGGGAGGAGCAAGGGAGCCCAAGGGATACATAAAAGAAAAGTATATATATATATATATATATATATATATATATGTAAAAACTAAAAGGAGAAATAAACGACAGAGGAGACAGGAGGGAGAAACCAGATATGGGAAATTGGGGAAAGGAAGGGCCCCAACTCTGGAAGGAGAAGAAAGAAAGGGAGGGATGAGGGAGGGTGGGGGAAGAGGACCACACCCCCAGAGACGATCCTGAATCCTAGGATTTTGACAAGAACGATAGACTATAATCTGGACTACCAAGGTTAATAGCTGCCGGGAGGCAAAGCCTGAACTATTAAGCAGCATTCGCCTGGGAGGGCCAACCTTTACAGAGGGGGTCAGGAGTGGGGGTCTCGTAGTCCTCCACCTCCCCCCCCCGAAACAGGGGAAAACTAAAATGCCAGGAGGACATTAAAGGGATCTAATTCAAGGAAATGAACCCAAGAGTTTTGAGTTCATAAAGAAAAATGGGGGTCCCCAATCCCTCGGCTCACTCGAAGAAGTGAGGGAGAAGACAAGCGAGAAGGACCCCCCCCCAATATACCCCCTACCGGAGAAAATTCCTCCCTGTGTGTCTCCAGGGTCCTCCTCTTCCTAACCACGAGGGAGAGAAGAGCGAGGAGAAAACAACAGAGACACACACGGGGGGAAGAGGGAGCCCAGAGACTGAGGCCCCAGGGGGAAGGAGGGCAGGATTTAGTGATGAATAGTGAAGATACACAGAAAGATCAACAATTACGGTAGGTATGTAATTTTCATATCTTATCTGTATCAATCTTCACCATTCATCACTAGTGGGTGAGTACCGAGCCCCCGAAGGGTGCCCTAAGCTTCCCTTAAGGGGCTAAGTCCCTTAGCCTCCAGTGGGTGAGACACTGGAAGAGAGAACCCTTACAGGCCCTGGGAGGCCTGAGACTGGTCCGGGTGAGACGGGAAGCCCCCAGTGGGGAAGGGAAGGCACCCCGAAAGTCACTGTCTTATCCTGTGGGAGAAGAGGTGGATTCTCCGGTATGCGGAGGAGATCACCCTACGCCGGGCATGGGGTGACAACCAGGATAAGCGCAGCCATGCCGACCTCCTAATGCAGATCGCTGTCCCTATAGCTCTGGAGGCTACCTCACTGGCATGATAAGCTGCCCTTGCTTGGTGCCTTGCTAGCTCCAGGCCCAGAAAGGGCAATGGCTTGCCTGGTTTCCTCCGTATCTGGCACTGAGGCTAGAAGTTGTCCTAGCCTGGACCACAAGAACCTATCGTAGGAAGCAAAGTGAGCCTGATGAGAAGCAATAGAAAGAAGGATCTGCGCCAAATATAAAACCCTTCTCCCCCAAAAATCGAAGTCCGCAGAGTCAGAGACTGGGGGTCGGTCACAGTGGGGGTGCAAGGCCCAGAGGGGGTGTCCAGGGAGGTCAAGCCCGAAGAGGGATGAGGCAGAGTACCTGAAGACCCGGGGGGGGGGGTGCAATACTGTTGGCATAGGCCCCTTGGGGCTGGAACAGTGAAGAAGGGATGTAGCCAAAGCCGATGTGACGCTTCCTGGAAAGGAACAGGCCAGGCAGGAATCACTAGGTTGGTCACACTGAACTCGCCTAAGAAGGCGCGTGTCACATGCTCGGGATTGCTGCCAGGGACCAGGGTAAGATGGAGCTCGTCCAACATCCTTGCGAGGAAGCGCTGATAGGAAGTAAGATCAGATGCTGGGGAGAAGTGGACAGAAGACGTAGGCGAGCTCTGAGGTTCAGGGTCCGGCTGCAAGGAAGCATGGTGGAACACCTGCTGGTCCAGGGCATGGAGATAGGTAGGGCAATGTGCAGCGGAACCTCTGAACTGTTCCCAGGTGAGAGGTCCCCTAGGACCTGGGATGGCCAGGGATGGAGGCAGAGGCATGGGGGGACAAGCTCCTAGCAGCAGGAGAACAGCCTCTGTCAGGACAGGGGGCCCTAGAGGAAACTCCCCGCAAGGAGGGAGACCCGAAGGTCCCAGCAGCTAACAAATGTTCAACTGGATCAGAACAGTCAGAGCTGTGCCCATGGGAAGAAATCCCCCCATGAGGTGACTGGGACCATGAGTCCAGACAGAAGGCCCCTGACATACGAAGTTGAAGTCCTTCTTGAGGACCGATCCAGGGAAGAGCGAGGGTCCACACTGCGACTCCTCCCAGAACCTGTCCGGGCTCCGGTGAGGGCGTGCTGTGCCACACCCCGACTCCTCAAGTCCAAGAGGGACCTCGTCCTCACAGCCACCAGCCTAGGCAGCTGACAACTCTGGATAGATTCCAAAGAGTCCACCCAGGGAAGAGTACCTTCCCCCCTTCCCGGCATGCCTCGGGCTGTCCCAAACTTGGACTGTCCAAACACACCAGGGAAGGGGGTGCCCCAGTGAGAGGAGCAGACGTGCCAGTGGCCCCAGGTTACCTGGCAGTGGCCACGAGGACCAATGCTGGTTGGTCAGTTGGTCACTGACCCCAGAGCTACTGGTAATGACTGACCCCCAGAGGGAGGCCGAGTGGGGGCCAAGGTGCTGGACACAGAGGGATCGGAGGATTCTGAAGAATTCAGGACCCAATCTGGATCAGACCCAAAGTTTTCCTCCGAGGAGGTAGACCCAGAGGTCCAATGCCAGATCACCCCTCGATCCCCGCCAGTTCTCGGACCATGAGCTGGACCACATTCAACCCTGGCACAGGAGCCAAGCACGGCATCGCGCCCAATGCCACCAACCTCCCCGGCGCCAGGTGCAACACCAAGCGTGGCACCGCGCTGCACCCTGGCCTCGACCACGGTGCCGCCCCACCCCCAGTGCCGCAAACGGTACCGGAGTCGGGAACAGCGCAGACTCCAGTCCCAGTGCCGCGCATGGTGCCAGAAACTGTAGCAACACTTCCCTCAGTGCCAACATCTCTGGTGCCACGAATGGTGCCAGGAGTGACAGCGGCACTGCCCTCCAAGCCTCCGATGCCACGAACAGCATTGGAACCAAGAGCGGCACCACCAGTTGACACCGAGGACGGTGTCAGTCCAGGCCTGGATGGCCCAGAACACGACACTGGGGGAACCTTCACCTCCAAAGAGGCGACTGCCATAGCGGTGCCTCCCGTCTGCCCCCCCCGAGAGGGGAAGACTGAGCCTCCTGCACCGTGGAAGGAGACCTTGCCCGCCTCGGCAAGGCTGAGAGAGGCGGCGGCCCCCTCCTCCCACGGGCCGTATAGGACCAGGAGGGGACACGGAGGAAGGGCTGAGAATCCTCGCCTTGGCCCGCCGACTGTAAACCCACCCCCGGAAAGTCAGTGGTGCACGTCCGACTTTAAACGCGCAGATCTCAATAACTTGACGGTCTATAGAGAATCACGCATCGCAGTTGTCCATGTCCTGGGCTGCGCTGGGCTGGGCCAAGGCAGGAGAGGCAACAGTCATGCTGGTCCATCACGGAATAAAGGCAGCCACAGGGGGCACCGACGCATAGGTGACTGCCCCACCTTTGATGATTTTATGCCCCCGGGATGAGACATGACTGTACAGCAAATGAAAAACGGAAATTACGTACCTACCGTAATTCTTGATTTTCTCTTGTATCTTCACCATTCATTACTGCTTGGGGGTAAGCCGGAGGCGTGCACTCACTATGGGAGTTTTTTTTTTTTTTTTTTTTAGAGAGGGGTCGGTGCCAGTGGCGTCGTCCCAGGAGTGATGCACTACATGGTGCATGAGGGGTGGCTGTTAGGCGCTGCAGACTCCTCCTCCATCCCAGTTCTGTGAGCCGGAGAGGCGAAATAATGACAGGAGAAAAGGAGAGCGAGGCAAGAGAGCCGAGGGATAGGTAAAGGAAAGGATATAAACTGAAAAAGGAATAAGCTGATAGAGGACAGGAAAGAGGAAAACCTACCCTATGGGACCACAGGGCCTCACTCCTGGGGGTGGCTCCAAGGGAGGAACAGATAAGGGAGAGAGAGAAGAAGGAAGAAGAAGAAGAGAGAGAGGGGGATATTGGGAGGAGGGAGAAGTTCTGCCAAATTGTGAGAAAGGCTTGAAGGCTCATAAGCTTGGGACCAAGGTGAGGGAGCAAGGATCCCATTGAAGAAAACTGATGAAGAAGGTTCAACAGAACCTTTTGCACAGCCTGGTAGACAAAGGCAGACTCTCTGCACCTCCCGCCATCCCCAACCCCTTACACTCCAGCTGAGAGCTCACAGACTGCCAAGGCAGAAAATCTGTTCTGAAAGGAGAGCGCCGAACTAGGAAGGGGAAGGAAGCCCATTAGCACCCTGTTACGTGCTAACACAGATGTGTGTGTGGGGTGGGGGTATTTGGAGCCCTATAGAGGGCACCCTTTTTCGGTAAAGGACAGAGTGGGAACTCAATTTGACTCCCCAAAGGCAAGTAAACAGATCCTCCAGTTCAAGGCAACTGGAGTGCCAGGACAGCGTTTAACTAGCAGAAGCTGGTGCAAACAGGAGATTCAGACATGCCAGAAAGGACCAAGAAAAAGAAACCGAACCATTTAAGGAACTGTTTCTTTAACTGTAAATTGAACAACATGGCTTAAGAAAGAGACAAGAGATCACCCCAAGGGGCAATCAGAAAGAGTTCCCTCAGGATAGGATAAATTCTACTCGTTCTCCTCCCTTCCTCAATTAAAAAAGATCCGTTCTGATATAAGAACGGAAGGTACAAAAAAAAAGAAAAGTTTTTTTTATTTTTAGGCTTTAAGGCCATGAAAAGGAGGGAGGAGGAGACGCCGAAGGAGGAGGCCCATGACGGGAAGGTGGGCGGGTATCAGTAATGAATGAAGACACAAGAGAAGATCAAGAATTACAGTAGGTACGTAATTTCCATATCTTCCCTTGTCAATCTTCACCATTCATTAGTGCTTGGGTTAGCACCATGCCCCCCCGAAGGTGGACTAGGAAAACCCTGAGCGAACAAGACCCTTAGCCTCCTGTTGGTGAAAAACAGAAGGAAGAGACCCTGGCCTTACAGGACAGGAATCCTAAGGCTGAGGAGAGCTAGGAGGTGTCCCCTGGAGACGAGGAGACAGAGGAAGTCCCTGCAGAAGCCCCCCTAGCTCTGGTGGAGAAAAGGCAGGTCCCTCGGAAGGCGGAGCGAAACCCCCTACGCCAGGCCAAGGGTGACAATCTTGATAGACGAAGCCATGCTGTCTGCCTAATGCAGATCACTGTACCTGCAAGCCTGGAGGCCACCTCACTGGCATCGTAAGATGCACTTGCTTGGTGCCTTGCTAGTTCCAGGCCTATAGTGGAGAGGGCCACAGCTTGCCAGGATTGCTCCTTATCAGGCATTGTTGCTAGAAGTTGAGAGAGTATCAACCATAAGTGCATGCTGTAGGCAGCAAGGTGAGCCTGATGTGATGCAATGCACAACATCGCACGAGAAGAAAACACTCTTCGCCCCCACCGGTCAAAATGTAGGGAATTTGAGTCCGGTGGATGGTCGTGTGCCAGGCAGCTATGGCCGGAAGGAGTCTCTAGGAACTCCAATCCCGGGGTTGGGGAGAGTGGGGAGAGTACGTAGAGACTCAGATGGGGCAAAATACCTCCTCCTGCAGTCTATCGGGGCTGGGAAAGGAGCAGATGGAGACTGCCAGGTGCGGATAGACACCTCCTGGAAAGGGATAGGCCAGGATAGCACCACCAGATGCTGGGCACTGAATTCCCCAAGGAATTCATGTGTCTCTCACTTGGTATTGCCTCGTCTGACGAAGGAGATAAGGAGATCCCCAACCATCCTCGATAGGAAGTGCTGATATTCCGTGAAATCTGCGTCGGATGAGAGGTGAGCAGAGGGTTCCTCTCCCTCTGAGGAGGGAGTCGAGGAGGATGAGGAACTCAAATGCCAAGAGGACTCCTGCGGCGGAGGGGAGAGACAAAAAACCCACTCATGCATATATCTAACATATGATGGAAAGGCCTCCGCAGTGCCTTTTAACGTCTCCCAGGATAACGGGACCGTAGGACAGACATGGCCTGGAAGAGTGGGGGGTGGCTGCAGAGGAATGGGAGAGGGGCACCTACGAGGAGGCAACTGTCCTCTGCTACAGCTCTGAAATCCAGGGAATGGAGCCCGAGCTGGCAGGGTCCCGGATATCAAACCAGGTCACAGAACGGAACCCTGGGGAAGCGAACTCTGGAAAAGCCTGGTGGGGGAATTTCCCCTGTGACGCACCTGGGGTTGCAAGGATCCAGAAGGGCAACCCACAGCAATGCCACTGGAGGGGTCCCTTGAACCCAAGAGAGAGAGGCAGGGCTCGGCACTACTGCTCCTCCCCACATCCCGAGGGGTGGCAGGCAGAACCCGACAGCCCTCACCACAGCCCCTCAACCCCCTCAGACTCTGAGGACACCCTCCTCCTCAACCCCCGCGACAGGTTCCTTCGATCCTGAGGCCTCCAAAGGGGGGCCCCTGAAGACAGAACCCTTAGCCCACCCCAAGAAGGCGCAGCAGCACCGGAAACGGCAGCTGCCACAGCCCCCTCTGAGAGGACAGTCCCCTCCCTAATCTCCAAGCTGCCCTCCCACATGGACCCCAGACAACCCCAGCCTGGAAGTCCTCAGAGGAAGACTGCTCTGAAGACTCAGGAATGAGAGTGCTGGACTGCCCGACACCACATTCCACAGAAGACTCTGAGTCCGAAGAATCAGTGAGCCCGGCCGGGTCAACTTCTGAGTCGTCTGCTTCCGAGGAAGAGTCGATCAGAAGGACCTTGATACTGCCACTCCAAGAGTCCCCTGAGAGATGGTGCTGCTAACAGTGCCGGTGTCACTGTGACGCCGTCTGCTCCCGGCGCACCACTCACAGCTCCAGCCCAGCCCAACCCGCCCATGGCTCCGGCCAAGTCCCCGGTGCTGCCCGCGGCACCGGAACCTAACACGGCACCGCTCACGGACTCTACTGAACCCATGGCGCCAAAAACCAAGCTGGCACAGCAGAGATCCAAGACGGCGCCGGAGGGCGGCATCGAGGGTCCACCAATGCTGGATCCAGCAACCGTAGGCCACAACACTTGAGGAGGGACCATGGCGTTCCTCTGACACCACGAAAGAGGCCTCCTCCTTGGGAAGGCTTGAAGATGAGTAGACCTCCTTATCAGACCACATAGGCCTAGGAGGGGACCCAGAGGAAGGGCCTAGAGACCTGGCCTGGGAGTCCCGAGAATGATGCCGTCCTCCAAAAGTCGGTGCGGCCTTGCCGATTTTGAACGTGTGGACTTTGAGAACATGGCAATCCATCGAGAAATAGGCGTCGCACCTGTCCATATCATGGTTAGGTCCCAGGCACCGAAGGCAGACATCATGTTGATCCGGAACGGAAAAATGCCAGCCGCAGGAGCACTGACGCATGGGAGCATGGCCCACTTTCGACTTACATTTAGCTCCCAAACCAGACATGATGCGAAATTAACTATAGACAGTAAAGCTCCCAGAGCTGTAAAAATAAAGATAGGAACGGTCTTACTGGCAAACGGCGTCGGGAATCGAACTGAGATGGAGTAGAAGGTTCGCTGAAGAGAAGGCCTAATGTCGTAGTACTGACAACTCGCACAGCAGGTGTTGCCTCGACGGTGGGAGAAACAGAACTGGGATGGAGGAGGAGTCTGTGGCACCTATCGGCAGCCCCTCGTGCACCATGTAGTGTGTCAGTTTTGGGGGTGGCGCCGTTGCCGTCAACTCCTCTCAAAAAAATAAAAAACTCCCATGGCGGGTGCGCGCCTCCAGCTTACACCAAAGCAGTAATGAATGGTGAAGACTGACAAGGGAAGATCAGTACTCGATGTCACCTAAAAGTAATGAAACGGTCTTACCGGCAGAAGCGATGTCGAGCAGGGCAAAACAGAACTGAGACACACACCAGGCCGTGACAAAACTACGCAGTTTGATTGAAGAGTCTCCACATGAGGTCTACATTCAACGGTGGGAGAAGAACAACTGGGGCTAGGGCGGAGTAGACAGGTAACGGCCAACCTGCGAGCGCCACATAGAATGTTGGCCTCGAGGGCAGTGCCGGCCCTGCGTCAACTCTGCCCGTAAGAAGAAAATTCTCCCGCGGGGTCCTAGCTCCGGCGCTATACCCACTAGTGATGAATGGTGAAGATTGACACAGATAAGTTATAGCAGTTACGTAAGAACTTACCATAACAGTAGATCTTTGAGAGAGGTTCCTGCAGTAGGTCTTCACAGATAGGACTGCACCCCCTGGCATCAGGACCGCATGGCAAAACTGTAGCTAGCAATTGCTGGTGGGGACTGCCCCCATCGTCAGGTTACGGACATCAGCGTGACTATAAAAGGGGCGGTCCCCACCCGCTCTCCAGTTCTTCTGCCAGAGACCTCTAAAGAGGAAGCAAAAAAAGGAGTGGAAAACTCCTGGGACCCTGTGTCCTGGATGAAACAGATTCCCGGGAAGGCAATAAAGAGAAAAAAATACAGGAGCTGGGGGAAGGTGGGTGGGAAATCTAGACCTACTGCTGGAACCTCTCTCGAAGATCTACTGTTACGGCAAGTTCTTATGTAACTGCTATATCTTACTTCGAGGGGGTTCCTGCAGTAGGTCTTCACAGATGGGACTGAATACCAAGCAGTAAAATAAAAAAAGGAGTCATCGGAGATGAGGATACGGGAGGAGGAAAATGTCTGCCAACTGTAGGTCTTTCAAGACAGAAGATCCTGAAAGACTGCAAGGCCAAAGCCAGTCCTATGCCTAGAAGCAATGTCTAGACTATAATGTTTCGTGAAGGTGTGGATGGAGGACCAAGTGGTCGCTGCACAGATGTCTGCAGAGGACACGTTCCTGAAGAAGGCAGTGGAAGTGACCACACCCCTAGTAGAATGCCCTTAACCGTCCCCGGAAGGGGCTTCTCATATTTCTGGTAAATGTAGAGTATACAATTTGCCAGCCCCCTTGACAAAGTCTGTTTCTTGATAGCCTTACCCTGGCACTTGGGAGCAAAGGCTACAAAGAGCTGATTCGATTTATGAACCTCCTTAGTCCTTGAGACATAGTATCTCAAAATCCTGTGCACATCAATAGTGTGCAAGAGATACTCCCCTCTGTTGGAGTGTTCTGGGAAGAACACCGGCAGCTCTACATTCTGGTTAAGGGTCAAATCTGAAACCACTTTAGGAAGAAAGGATAGGTTAGTCCGCAGAGCCAACTGGTCTCTGTGGAAAATTAAATAAGGCTCTCTAAAAACTAGAGCCTGAAGCTCTGTAACTCTTTGAGCTGAAGTGATGACAACTAAAAAGAGCATTTTCCACACTAAAAAACGTACATCACAGCTTGCTGCCGGTTCAAGGGGGGCAAAATAAGTTTCTCCAACAGAAAATTAAGATCCCAGGGGGTAACAGGATTCTGGACTGGAGGTTTGATGTGAAGGATCCCCTTCAGGAAAATTCTGGAAGGACTTCCGGTGATGTCACTGGCGCAATGGCGGTATAAGAGAAGAGCTTCCCGACCCCTCGGCACAGAAAGCACCCATACAGCTCTAATTTGAGTTATTTTCAGAGTCAAATAAGCAGCGGGACAGCACAGGGCAACATATCTCGCTCCAAAACTTACAAAAAGAGTGGCCAGACCACAGGCTTGCCAAGGATGAGCCAGCCCGCTAGTGGGAGAGATTCCCCATCCAGTATGGTGAGTGGAAACACCGAGATGGAGTTAGAAACGTTAGCACTCTCCAGATTCGAAATTCTGCTTTCACAAATTAAACAATTCCGGAATGAAAATAAGGCAGAATTTGACAAGCTGCACACTGGCCTGGTCAAAATCGAGTACTGAATGACCACAACAGAGAAGAGAATTACTGGGGCGGAAGATGACATCCTACACCTCACGCAGGCAACTGAGGCCCTCAGCCAGCAGCAAGAAGATACTGCAGCTGAATGTTTAGACCTGGAAGCCTGGGCCTGGAGAGAAAATCTCAGAATTTATGGCCTCCCTGAAGACTCAGAGGTAGGGGGGATGCCAGACTTTGTTTCAGATATGTTGCAGCACGTATTAGAATTACTGCAGTCCTTTACTTTCCAGATCGAGAGGACCCATAGAGCACTATCAGCTAAACCTACTTCGCCGACTGCTCGCTCCCGATCCATAGTGGCCAAATTCTCCAGCTACATGAGATAAAGAGATGGTACTTCGGACTGTGTGGAGGCAACAGAAAGTGGAGTACAACAGATATCGCCTCTACTTTGATCAAGATTACCCTCTTCAGATCTAGCAAAACCGAATGGCTTATGCACCAGTTCTTCACAAGCTTAAGTCACTTGGAGTGAGGTTCCAAATGCCATACCCTGCATGATTGCGGGTCCATTGGGAGACGGGAACGGAGCTATACTGTACACCGAAGGAGACGATTCACACCCTTAAGGAGAAGGGTCATGAAGTCGTGAGCACAAGTAAGCAACCTGACTCGGTTCCCAATTTTCCAAGACCTTGGCAAAAAGCAACATCGCGCAGGAACAGGAGATCGGGCCAGGGTTCAGCACCATCCACCATGCAGGACATTAAGGTTTTATTGCAGTAATTCACTCAACATCAACAGGAGGAAAGAGAGACCAGGAAGGACATGGGCACTTGAATTAGAGAACTGTGAGATTCAGTTATGTCCGTCTGTAATGAGGTCTTTTTGATTTGTCAATACCCCTGACCTCTCCTGGCTGGTGAGCCCTCGCAGCTGCCCTGGTTGCAATAGCATCTGGCTAGGCCTTGGAGCCGCTTGTGGGGCGCTATATTTCAGGGTTTGAAGGACTTCTTAAATCATATTACTGAGCCCAATATACTTTTCAGGGTAAATCTACCGAGTCATGCACTCAACGACACAAGGACAGAATATGCCTATCATCACAGTGAGTTACTCTGCTAATTTAAAATTGCATTTGGCAATGGAAGAATTTACGGAGAAAGGGATACATTTAGTGGAAACCTTTATTGGCAAGGGGGGTGGATCCACCTTCCAAATTTAGGATGGGCTTGGAGTTTATTTGTTGGACCATCCTAATATAGGATAGGCGAAACACCTGCTCAGGCATACATCCAACGTATGAAGGGAAGGCCACCGCAGTAGCTCTGAACGTCTCCCAGGATAACGGACCTGTAGGACTGACGTGGCCTGGGAGAAGTGGGGGTGGCTGCAGAGGAATGGGAGAGGGGCACCTGCGAAGAGGCAACTGTCCTCTGCTCTGGCTCTGAAATCCAGAAAACGGAGCCCAAGCTGGCGGGGTTCCGGACAACAAACCAGGTCACAGAACGGAACCCTGGGGATGCGAAACCTGGGAGAGCCTAGAAGGGGATACTCCCCTGTGATGAACCTGAGGCTGCATAGGTCCAGAAGGGCAGCCCACAACAATGCCACCTGAGGGGTCCCTGGAGCCCAAGAGGGAAACGCAGGGTCCAGCGCTAGGGCTCCTACCCACACCCCGAGGGGTGGCAGACGAAGACCGATGCACCTCCCCTTGGCCTCTCAACTGCTGAGACTCCGAGGACGCCCTCCTCCTCGACCTCAGTGAAGGGACCTGTCGATCCGGGGTTTTCCCGAGGGAACCCCCAAAGACACAGTCCACGACCCACCCTTAGGAGGCGCAGCAGCACCGGGAATGGCAGCTACAGCAGCCCCCTCAGGGCAGGCAACCTCTTCCCCAGCCTCCACCGCCTCCCCCTCCGAGAACTCCAGACCACCCCCAGTCTGGGGGTCCTCTGAAGGAGAAAGCTGGGGCGGCTGAGGAATAGGAGTGCTGGGCCGCCTGACACCACGTCTCACTGGAGACCCAGACTCCGAAGAATCGTGGTGCCAGAATGGGTCCACATCCGAATCATCCTCCCTGGATAAAAAGGAGACCAGCTGGACCTCAATACTGGCGAGAAATGGCACCTCGAACGGTGCTGGTGGCGCCGGATGACCTCTGACCACCCGCAATGCCCAAATCCGGTCCCGACTCCCAGGCGGCGTCAGCTAGACCCACGGCACCGCCATCAGCACCAGGAGCCAGCACGCCGCTGCCAATGGAGCCGACTGGGTCCACGGCGTCACAGGCGGCACCAAGAGCCGAAATGGTGCTGCCAACGGCGCCGCCCCTATCACCGGCACCTCGAATGGCACCGGGATCCAGAGCGGCGTTGCAGGGCGCCATCAAGGGACCACTGGTGCCGGGCCCAAAAACATTGGGCCGTGACACTGGGGGAGCCTGCACCTCCGGGGAGGTGACTGCCGATGCGGTGTCCCCACCGCGGCCCTGGGAGGGACCACGGTATTCCCCCAACACCACAAAAGAGGCCTCCTCCTCAGCAAGACTAGAAGATGAGGAGGCCTCCTCCTCTCCAGAACGTATAGGCCTGGGAGGAGACCCGGAGGAAGGGTCTAAAGTTCTTACCTGGGAAGCCCTAGAGTGACGTCGTCCCCCGAAAGTCAGTGGAGCCCTGATGATCTTAAACATGCAGACTTCAAGGACTCAGCAGTCCATGGAGAAACAAGCATCGCACAAATCCATATCATGGTTGGGTCCCAGGCAACGTAGACAAACATCATGCCGGTCCGTGACGGAAAAATGCTGGCCACAGGAGCACCGATGCATAGGGGCACAGCCCGCCTTCGACTTACGTTTGGCTCCTGAACCTGACATGATGAGAAATAAACAGAAAAATACAGCAAAAAGATCCTGGTGCCGTAAGAAACTAAAACAGAACGGTCTTTCCGACTAATAACTTCAGCGGCGTCGGGATGAGCAGAAAATGGAGAAGGAGGAGTCGCAAGTAGGCCTCTGACACAGCTGTTAATCTCGCATGCGGAGCAGGTGCAGCCTCAATGGCGGGAGAAACAGAACTGAGATGGAGGAGGAGGAGTCTGCGACAACTAATGGCCGCACCTCGTGCATGACGCAATGCGTCACTCTCGAGGACAGTGCCGTAGGTGCCAACTCCAAAAAAAATAAATAACTAATCTTCCGTGGCGGGTGCACGCCTCCAGCACAACCCAAGCAGTAATGAATGGTGAAGACTGACAAGGGAAGATCACCTGAGCATGGAGTTGATGGCACCAAAGAAGGTGCCGCACAACTAGGAAGGTCCAACCGCCCTATCTGGTCCCTCGAATGGCCCGAAGGCCCCGGAGTGACCAGCCCAGGCAGCTGGACCAACCTCTAAGCCCACTGCTCCATAAGAGCAGCCCACTGGTGAAACTGCTCATTGGAGGCCCATCCAATAGGTGGGGACGGGTGCCGATGTCAAAGAGGTCGGGCACCGGAGCCAGAAACCAGCAACTCCGAGAGAGGAGGAGACCGGTGCTTAGCCCCAATGACTGACTATCGACGTGCAGACATACCAGAAGGTAAACTCGAGTGATGCCTTCTCTTTCTCGACTTGTGCGCCGAAGAAGAACTTGAGGCAGAACAGTGCTGCGAATGGGACCATTTCCTTTTATGCTTTCGGGGGGACCGCCCATCTCCCTGAGCACTGGACCATCCATTGTCAGACTCACCCTCCGTGGAGGGCGGCGGACTGGACCTAGCCCGGCTGACCAAACAGCTTTCATACGAAGTCTTCCTACCGTCACCTGACGCGCTCATGGTCGACTCCATCAATGGAAGGCTGAAAACTTCTTTATTAATCAATAAAATTAAATCTACTTGGTACTTGTTTCGAAGATAAATTACAAAACAATAAACTGAAAACTATGCTGCTAGTTTGAAGTTTGACCCCCTGGCAGGCGAGCGACATCGTCACTGAAGCGCACTTGACGGAGGGGAAAAAAGGAACTGAGGCGGTTGGAGGGTCGACATCGAGGTAGTCTTTATTGCACGAGCCACGGCTCACGGTGCCACTTCCTTGCAGCTCCATCTCTGGTGCTGGCCTTCTTGAAATGTTTGCTCCCGCTGGGTCCTAGTGACTCCAGCATAGATCCCATTAATGTGAATGAGTGGTGGAGACTTTTAAGTCCAGGAAGATCCTCCACCCTGTCCACCGGGAGTCATGCTCTGGCTCAGCAAGAGTCGAGCTCTGCCCCGATAAAGCATATCACCTGTGATGGCATGAGCTCAGACTTGGCCTCATTGATCAGGAGGCCAAGTTGAGAGCAGGTCTGGAGGGCCAGGTCCATGGACCTCGCTACCTCTTGCTGGGTTTGAGGTAAGGGTATACTCTGATCCCTTGACTCCTGAGATGGGCTGCCACCGCTGCAATGAATTTGGTGAAGACTCGTGGGGCCGACGACAGGCAGAATGGCTTGGCCCGGAACTCATCAAGGGTCTCCTCTGCTCTGGAGGAACCGCTGGTGAAACAAATGGATTGGGATGTGAAAAAACGCATCCTGGAGAGCCAGTGAGCAGAACCACATGTTTTGCTCCAGGGATGGTATAATCTGGGACAGAGTTACCATCCTGAAGGTGCGTGGCCTGAGAAACTTATTCAGGTCGTTCAGATCAAGAATGGGGCGCCAGCCCCCCATCCACTTCAGGACCAGGAGGTACCTGGAAACGAACCCTGGGATGACTGGAGGATCTGCCACTCGAAGCACTGCCTCCTTGAGGAGGAGTTGGGCTATGTAGTCTCTCAGAGCTGACCGAGTGTGGGCTGATACTTTCTCCTCCCGTGGGGTGTGGGCTTGGCAGGGAGGGCACTGCTCAAACTCCAGAGGCAGACCATGGCCGACCACTTTTAAGAATATCTGTAAAAGGGTACTCCGCCTGTTTCTGGACAGGTTTCAGAGGCATCTTTGTGTATTCGGAGATAAGGCGGACAATTCCCAAAAATGATGAAGGGTCCTCCTCCATCTACAGAGTCATCATCCAGCGGGTGAAGTGGAGGTCAGTGTCATCATAATCCGAGGTATCTGGATAGATTGGTCGGCCACCAAGGTCCCTTTGTACACGCCTGGGGCGGTCAGGCATTATGGTGACCGATAACTGGCAAGGAAGACCCGGAACTGTCCGAGATTCCTTTGTAGGAGCCCCTCCTGAAGGCTGTTTAGGTGGTGGTTCCACCATTATTGGTAGAGAGACCAATTTTGGCCAAACTGGGGCACGTTTTACTGGCTCCACGGGTGAAGGAACTGATTTTACTGGTTCCAATGGAGTCGGTTTCGGCTTGGGAGGCGAAAGCCAGGCAATGGCCAGGGTGGAAACTGTAGAAGGCTTCTGCCCGGACAGAATGAGCTGCTGCCACATTAGATCTTTGTAGCGTTGACAGAGTTTCCACCGAAGCCTCTCCTCATGCAAGGACGACGAAGATGAACGGTGGCATCGCCTCTTTTAAGAGCACTTATGCGCCTTCCTTGGCCTTTTGGTCAACTGGGTCTGAGATCTTGACTTCAATCAGACTGGCCGAGCGGGTCATTCAGGGGACACTGGGGGAACTGGTGATTTACACGGATCAGGGATCAGTTCCTCGATGGGTTTGCCAGCAGGCTGGGTTTCCTCATCAGGAAAGTTCAGGACTGGGGTCTTGGTAAGAGAGTTGTCAGCCTCATCAGGAGACAACAGATTGACAGGGTCAAGAGTGATCTCCACTGCATCTTCGATCGAGACCTCGGCCAGCTGACTGAGAAGCCGGCAGCTGAAGAAGCAGTCTTGATCGAAGCCGAGACTGGAGATTCCTCTGACCGTGATCGCTCTCGATCCCAAGAATGTCTTTGCTGAGCTGAAGAATCCCTCAGTTCTTGACCTTTTTACAGGACCAGGAGGTATGCGAACCCGAAGGTCTCTCGCCCATGGTGGGGAGAGACAGGCACATCTCTCGAAAGGAGCCTGAGTACGTGGAGTCCAGGTTGAGTGGAATGAAAATCAGTTGAGAGGAGAGCTCCGTGGCCCACGCCGCCTCTTCCTCGAAGGCCTGCATCTGTTCTAACTGCTCGGCGGACCCCGCAGCCATGGAGACTGCCCAACGGGCCTCTTTGGATTTCTCATGTGGTTTCCGTTTCTCTGGCCTGCCCAACTTGAGCCGTGCAAGACGATCATTAGGGATGTTTGGGTGGAAAGCGAGACATCTCGCATGCCTGGGTGTCATGGCCGACACTCAAGCAGTAGACGCACGCGGTATGTGGGTCTGTGTGCGACATTTTCTGGCTGCATGAGCACCGGCGAAAACCAGGGGAAGATTCATCTTCCATAATCGAATAGCAAAATTTGCAATCACTAGCTCGAACGAGCTTAATCTTCAGAGAATCCGAAGAAATCGAAGCCAGGGTCTACAAAATGAGGGAGAGGAGGAATCCTGAATCTTCCTGCGGAAAGGAAAATCTGGCGTCCTGGGGTGGAGCCGAGGGTTATACCACCTGGGTGGGTGGGAGGAGCCAGCTTGAAGACCTTCCGGCAAGAATTAAAGGGGAAAGGGACAAGTCAAGAAGCGTGGATGAACAACATATTCATGTCCCTAGAATCAGATTTTTTCAGATGCCTCACATTAATGCAAAGTTTACATACACCAGGCACTCGTGCTGTTGGAGGAAGTGTGGGACAGAGGTGGCCATGCACACGAATATTTTATGGTCATGCCCAGTTTTCAGACCATTCTGGTCCAGGGTAGAACAAGTCATTCAAGCCATAATTTCAGATGTGGAGGCCCAACCTCACAGATAATCTTATTACTATCTTACCCCAACCCCACCAACATCTTAAAAATGGGGTACATAGATGAAAATTACGTACCTACCGTAATTCTTGATCTTCTTGTATATCTTCACCACTTATCACTGGTAGGGTTATACGCCAGAGACACTATGACCCGCAGGAGCTATCAGCTTACAAATTTGTTTACTGGGGGAGGAGTCGGCGTCATGGATGGCGCCGCCCATGAGGACAACGCACAGCATGCTGCTCAAGCATCAGCCAATAACCAACGCCGACTCCTCCCTCACCTCAGTTCTGTCCATCAGAGAGAGTGAAAAATAGATATAGAGAAAAGAGAGGGCGGGGCAAGGGGGGCCGAGAGACAGTAAAAGGAAAGGATATAAACAGAAAGGAGAAAAAAGCCGACACAAGAGGAGGGAGGCTACCTGGAGGTGTGGCATAGGGAGGAGGCCTAAACTACTGGGCAGTCCTAAGGGATAGAGAAGTCGGACGGGTTAAGGAAAATTCAAGACAGTAAAAGAAGAAGAAGGGATAGAAAAAAATGAGAGACCTCACGGCACCCCACTCTCTCTAGGGAGACAGGATGAAGATGCCAAGGGCGGTTTCCACCTCTACATTCTCCAGACACTTTCACATGACAGACAGACTGTCTCCCATTTGAGACAAATCCGGGCTATTCAAGCTAATAGATAGCCCAGAGAACCTCCCCTCCCCCCCGAGTCAAACGAGAGAACGCCTGTTGGGACCCTGGGGAGTAGGATGCTGGGGTCTCTACAGGTTGTCCAAGGATGCAGAGATGGAGACAGGACACACCCCAGGAAAGGAACGCTCAATAGCCATTCCACATCCAGGTGTTGTTACTTCCTGTAACTCGTTCAAAGCCAGTGGCAAGGGAGGAGAAGCCATGGAAGGAGAGGAACTGCTCCAGGTTAACCAGGTCGGTTCACAAGGAGAAAGAGACAGGAGGAGGGGTCCCCAGGTCCCTCAGAATCCACCGGGATTTGAAAAAGGACCAAACTGACCCTGCTTAGAAGGCAAGATGGAGATCAGGAAGGAACCCGAGGAGCCCTCATTATAAGAGGGCAAAAGATTCAGCTTGTCCTCCCTTCTTCAAGGAGACTACTAACCCCCTGGAGGGACAGCGGAGCAGGGAAGCCAGAAGGCTTACCCACAAGGATATCCATGGAGAGGAGAGCAACCAGGAAGGGCACTGCTCAGAGGCTGAGGCACAGAGCAGATGGCGTGCGGGAAGCAGTGATGAATGATGAAAATATACAAGATCATCAAGAATTATGGTAGGTATGTAATTTTCATATCTTCCTGTATGTATCTTCACCATTCATCACCGGTGGGTAAGTACCAAGCCCTCTAATGGGGACCTGTCATTTCCCTGACGGCAGAACTTCCCTCAGCACCTTGTGGAGGAGAAGCCCCTTACGGGTCCAGAGAGGCCCGAAACTGATCACGGCGAGACAGGGACTCCCATGACCTGGGACAAGGAAGGCGCCCCGCTAATTCCCATCTCACCCTGTGGGAGCAAAAAGGAAGGGCAAGGCAATCACCCTACACTGGGCCAAGGGCGAGAACCTGGAAAGGTGAAGCCATGCTGCCCATCTTATACAGCCTGCAGATCCTGGCAACCTAGAAACTACCTCATTAGCGTTGTATGATGCCCTTGAGAGATGCCTCGCTAGCTCTAGGCTAGAAGTAGAAAGGCAGATAGCCTGCCTGGTTGCCTGAGTCAGGCAAGGTGGCTAGGAGCTGTCATAGCACCATCCATAAGTGCCTAGCATAGACAGCCACATGTGCCTGATGGGCAGAAATGCATAGGATACACACAGGGGAAAAAAATCCTTCTCTCCCAGCAGTTAAACTCTGGGGGGGTGGTAATGTCTTGGGTGGCAATGCCCAGAGAGGGTATCCAGTAGCTCTGTCTCTGAAGTGGGGTGAGGCATGGAACCTGGAGAACCCTGGGGGGCACGATATCTGCACTGGCAGTCCCTCAGGGCAGAAAGAGTCTGCCAGACCTGATGGGACCCCACTCCATCCTTGGCACCACCCCTCTGCTCAGCGCCAGCACCATGAGTCTCCCTGGTGCCAACAGCACCAGAAGACTCAGAGATGGCGGCCCCAGAGACACAGCCAGCTGGGGGGGGGGTGAAGATGCCTCCAGAAATTTGCAGCTAGGCCTCGTAGGGCAGCGAGACTCCTCAGAGCTGGAGAGAGCTCTTCAGAGGGGGGCAACCACTCTGGGTCAGACCTGTCCTCCCCCTCAGAAGAGGAAGAGAGCAGGGTGACCGGGAGAGAGGCCACCGCTCGCACCCTATTGCGCAGCGAATGAAGTCCACCTCGCAACCTCGGTGCCACCCTACTCACTGGCCCCAAAGACAGGACCAGGAGCCCAAGTGGAGTCGGTGGATGGAGGGGGGCCCCACTGGTTTTAATCCAACGCATGGCTCCGACCGCAACACCAGGGGTGGTCATGGCTCCAAGGAGGAAGACAAACGAGAGGGGTCCTCAACCGACCTCTGGAGGAGGCAGACTGTCCACCCAACCCCTCTAGCGAGCTGGAAGAGCCAGCAAGGCTGGCATCATCGATGCCTCGCGGCCCTCCAGTAGGTATAGTAACAGACGGCGACCCTGGGGAAGGGTCCAAAGTTCTTGCCATGGCATCCCTGGACTGACGCCATCCTCTGAAAGTAGGAAGTTTCCGACCCACCTTCAATGCAGCGTTTCCTGGACCCAGCGGTCCATGGAGAAGCAAGCGTTGCAGTTGTCCATGTCATGCTGTGGTCCCAGGCAAGAGAGACATCGATCACAGCAATCCGTTACGGAGATGGATTTAGGATCCAGATCAGACATGATCGACTACACACAAAATAAAGAAAAGACTTGGTGCCGTAAGGAAAAATAAAACAAGAATATAATAAAAAAGGAATGGTCTCACCCTTTTGCAGCTCTATGGCATTGAGTAAACGAACAGAACTTCAGCGACATCGAACAAATGACGAACTGCGCAATTTGGCTCTTCAGCTCCCACGAGGTGCACTCTTGTAGGTGGGAAGAACAGAACTGAGGTGAGGGAGGAGTTGGAGTCGGTTACTGGCTGAAGCTCAAGCAGCATGCTGTGCATCGTCCGTGTGGGCAGTGCCATCCACGATGCTGGTTCCTCCTCCAAGGAAAATAATTTGTAAGCTGAAAGCTCCTGCATGGTCATAGTGCCTCCGGCGTATAACTCCACCAGTGATGAATGGTGAAAATACATATAGAACGATACACCTTTTTATAACATGGGTCCCTAAAATACTGTCTTCTGATTGATCCAAACAGGTCACCTGACCATGGATTAATGTTTTATATGCCCACAGTTGCATGGTCACACGGTTTTATTTCACAGTTTTTTTAGGTAAAACTCAAACAAAACATTGCCCATGTTATAAAAGGATTAATCCACTCCAGGGTATGGTTTTACTGAGCATTAATCCACGTCTGGGTGGCTGAAATTACTCGATTTCACCTCGTGATTCCAACCCCCACCCCAGGCGTGGATTGATGCTCAGTAAACCCATACCCTGTTGTGGGTTAATTGAGCGATAATGCATGACAGGGTGTGTGTTGTGCTAGGATAACGTCACGCCTGGGGTGATTAAGCACGAGGCTGCAGGCAGGTGCGACTAATCACCCAGAGTGGCGTATCTAACAGAGGCTACACACTCTGGAGATACGTGTGCTATTATACAATAGCTCGTTTGTGAAAATAAAAAAATTAAAAATACGTGTTTGCTTAAGTTTTTAATAGATTTTCTTGTATGTGGAGGTATACTTCTTTAAAAAAAGTCCACAGTTTCTATTATGGGCAGCATGCGGCACTTCTTAGCAGCTGCTTTTCTGTTGTGTGCTTGGTCTGGCTTCTCATTTCTCTCAGAGAAACAATTTTTCTTTGTGTTATATTTCTCTCCCCCACCGAAGGCACCACTGCACCTCCGGTTTAATTGAGCAGAAACTGCGATGGGAAGGAAGCATGAAGCCGATCGTGGAAACCCAACACTGGTAAGCGGCGTGTGGTCTGTGTTTAAAAAGGAGATGCGCTGGATTGTGAAAACAGTGTGGTTTCCTGTTGGCTTTGTTTTTCAAATAGAAGGGAGAAACAGACAGGGAGTTTCGGGGTGTTTCACTGAGTGAAGCTATGAATGTGTGGCAGGATACTTTTACTGAGTTAAGCACTATGAATGTGTGGTATGCTGAAGAATGGGACAGTTTGTCTGCATGGTGAGGGGAAGCAAAGAGTAAAAAAAAAGAAACTTTGCGGTTTCAGTTTTCGGCAGTTTCGTTGTCTAGGCAGGAAGCGGATTCCTATGGAGGTACTTAATTTGTAAATGTGAAGGAAGTGGAAACTGGAATGATCTGACGGGGAAACCGGATCTGACCGGGGAGCTGACTGTGAAGTGGGGTTATCGAGCAGGGATCGCTGTAGGATGCGTGGAATGATTCTGGCAACAGTTCGTGTGGTCATTTGTGTGCTTGGACTAGACCCGTGATGTTGTACTGGGATAACATTAAGGGTCCAGTCTCACAGTGGCCAATCACAGGCCAGAATTTTTTCTTGCCATTGTATAATCCCTCAATATACACTCCTTACAGCAGCCAAGACACCAATCACGCAACTACAGCTCCAAGCAGACTCTTCAACTATGACTAATTAGGAAGTCACAGTGTGGGATATTTATGGAATGGAGAAACTCATGGCCCATTTACAAAAGATGGAGAAAACAGATGGAACCTATGACTACCCCATGTAATGTCACATAGACCAGATAGAGTCCCCAAACCTAGTCAAGCAAAATGGGTTGGAGGAGGAGAAGAGCGTAAGAACTTACCGCAACAGTAGATCTTCGAGAGAGGCTCTTGCAGTAGGTAATTACAAATAGGACTGGCGCGGCAGGTGGCAGGACCCCATGGAAAAATTTCTAGCTAGCAGTCTGGCGAGGACCGCCCCCATCAGGTGACGGTGTCAGGAGATGTCAGTATAAAGGGCGGTCCAGGGCTCTGTCTTCCAGTTCTTTCCTGCCACAGGCCGAAAGAGGCCGGACGAGAGAGGGCGGATATTTCCCTCAATGGAAAGGAGCTGAAAAAGCCTAGGGGATGGAGGCGGGAAGAGTATTACCTAAGAGCCTCTCTCGAAGATCTACTGTTACGGTAAGTTCTACGTAATTGTACCATCTTACTTCGAGAGGGCTCTTGCAGTGGTAATTATATAGGACTGAATCCCAAGCAGTCTGGAAAAAGAAAGGCACCGGAGGAGGAAAATTACTCCAAGAAGCAGTTCTAGCTGTGCAAGCTTCAAGATAGGAGGCCTTGCAAACAGCTAGCCAAAGCCTGCTACTGGCGAGAGGCAACATCCAAACTGTAGTGTTTCTCAGAAGGTATGGACGGAAGTCCAGGTGGCGGCAGCGCTGATGTCTGCCGCAGACACATTCTTGAAACAAGCCACAGAGACAGCTACGCCTCTTGTGGAGTGGCCTCTGACTTGACCCAGGAGGGTACTTCTTGTATTTGTCATAACAGAAAGTGATGAAATGAGCCAACCACTTAGACAGGCATAGCCTGGAAACAGCATTGCCTTCCCTTTTGTGAGCAAAAGAGACGAACAGCTGATCAGTCTTTCTGAGATCCTTCGTCCTGTTGGTGTAGTATCTCAGAATCCGGTGAACATCCATAGTATGGAGTAAATATTCCCCTTGATTGGAGTACTGCGTAAAAAAGGCAGGTAGCTCTATGGACTGATTTAAGGTAGACTCTGCTACTACTTTAGGTAGAAACTTGGGATTCATGCGAAGAGCAACTAGTTCCTTGTGAAAAATCAAGTAGGGGATTTTACACATCAGGGCCTGGAGCTCGGAGATTGCTCGAGCCGAAGTAATGGCCACCAAGAACAGCGTCTTCCACGAAAGAAACTTCAAATCCACAGAAGCTGCAGGTTCGAAGGGAGGAAGGGTAAGTTTCTCGAGAACAAAATTCAAGTCCAAAGGGGGACAAGAGTACGGATGGGGGGCCTCAGATGGAGAACCCCTCTGAGAAAGGTCTTGGAGACCTCCAGTTGAGCAAAGGCCTTGTTTGCGAAGGGAACATGATAGGCCGAAATGGCCGCCATGTGTACCTTCAGAGAGGAATGGCTGAGACCCAGGTCAAACAGATGACGTAGATACTCCAGAAGCCCCACTGAACAGGAGAAAGGTTCCACGTTCTTGGAAGCGGCCCAAATAGTGAATCTTTTCCACTTCATGGCATAAGTGGATCTGGTGGAGGGTTTTCTGGCCTCCACTAAAATCTCCGCCACTTTGGGAGACACTCCAAAATGGGATTGGGCTAGGTCTGCAGGAGCCATGCATGCAGTTGAAGGGATTTGAAGCCTGGATGGACCAGGGTCCCCTGATCCTGGGTCAACAAACCTTGAGATAGAGGAAGAGGAAGAGGAGGAGCCTCTGAATATTGCTGTAGAAGAGAGAACCAGATTTGCCTGGGCCAGAAAGGAGCAATCAGAATCATTCTCGCTCCTTCTGAAGCTAATTTCTGCAAGACTCGTGGGATAAGAGGAACTGGGGAAAGGCATAGACAAATCTGTCCTTCCAGTCTAGAGACAGAGCGTCGCTCCAAAAAGCACCTCGCTCTGGAACGAGCGAGCAGAAGATGGGAAGTTTTGCATTTAGGGGGGATGCGAACAGGTCGACCTGTGGTGTTCTCCAAAGTTGGAAGATATTGTCTAGGACCCCTTGGTCCAGTTCCCACTCATGAGTCAGAGCAGAAGAGCGACTCAGCTTGTCTGCCAGGGTGTTGTCGACTCCTGGAAAGTACAGTTACGTAAGAACTTACCGTAACAGTAGATCTTCAAGAGGAGCTCTTGCAGCAGGCTATTACATTTAGGACTATGCCGCAGGCACTAGGACCGCCTGGTGAAAACTTCTGCCAGCAATACCAGCGGGGACCACCCCCGACGCCGGCCACGCCCCGACGTCGGTCAGGGTACAAGAGGGGGCGGACCCAGCTCCACCTCAGTTCTCCCGCCAGTACCCAGCAGAAGGCCTGACAAGAGAAGGAGGCGAAGCCCACCATCTAGAAAGGAAAGAAGGAAAAGAAAATAGATCTGCACACCTCGAGGGGGAAGGCGGGAGGGAAGCAGTGCCAGCTGCAAGAGCTCCTCTCGAAGATCTACTGTTATGGTAAGTTCTCACGTAACTGTACTATCTTACTTCGAGTTGGAGCTCTTGCAGCAGGCTATTACATTTAGGACTGAATCCCAAGCAGTCCCACAGCAAGGAAGTAGCCGACCCCAGGAGGTGGCATATGCTGACTCCAGAGGCCCTAGGACAAAAGCCCTTGTAAAACCGCTAGGCCGAAGCCAGCACAGCGTCTGGAGACGATATCCAAGCTGTAATTGCTTGATAAAAGTATGCACCGAGTTCCAGGTTGCAGCCGCACAAATGTCCTGGATAGCGACATTCCGCATAGCGGCAAAAGAAGCTGACACTCCTCTGGTGGAGTGACCCCTAACCGGGCCCAGCAGGGGTTTATTGTGATGCTCGTAGCAAAACGAGACACAGCGGACTATCCATTTAGAGATAGTTTGCTTGGACACCAGTTGACCCAAGCGATGTGGTGCAAAAGCCAGAAAGAGCTGCTCCGATTTACGGTGCTGAACCGTTCTGTTGAGGTAATACCTCAGGGTCCTGTGGACATCCAATGTGTGGAGGAGAGCCTCCCCTCTATTGGAAGGGGAAGGAAAATAAACTGGAAGATCAACCGACTAGTTGAGGGTCAATTCAGAGACCACTTTAGGAAAAAACTTAGGATTAGTTCTGAGGGAAACCCGTTCCCTATGAAAAACCAAATACGGCTCTTTACACATCACAGCCTGAAGCTTGGAAACCCTTCGAGCTGAACTAACAGCAACCAAAAAACAAACTTTGTTTCATTACACCCTAAGGAACAGGGTCCCTTAGCCCTCAGTGGGTGACACACTAAGGGGGGGGAACCTTCAGGGCCTGGGGAGGTCCGAGAGTGGGGAGAGAGAGAGAGAGGCAGGGTCCCCGGAGAGAAGCTACCCGACAGCGTTGTCTCAGCTCATGGGAAAAAGGTAGGTTCCCTGGTGGGCGAAGCAAATCACCCCACGCCGGGCCAAGGGTGACAACCGAAAGAGCGTAGCCATGCCGATCTCCTAGTGCAGATCGCTGTCCCTATGACCCTGGTAGCTACCTCGCTGGTGTCGTGAAGATGCCCGCTTGGTGCCTCACAGCCCAGGCCACGCGGCAGAGAGTGCGATGGCTTGTCTGGTTTGCTCCGAGTCAGGCAATGAAGCTAGGATCTGACCTAGCCTGGACCACAAGAACCTGTTGTAGGCTGCACAGTGGGCCTGGTGAGCAGAAATAGAAAGGAGCAACCGTGCCGAGTAGAAGGTCCTCCTCCCCCAAAAATCAAAATCCGAGGAGTCTTGATCTGGGGGCTGGTCACAGTGGAGGGCGCGAAGCCCATCAGGAGTGTCCAGATGCGTCAAGCCAGACTGCGGATGAGACATGGAACCTGGAGACTCTGGGGGAGCGCAATACCTCTGGCTGAGGTCCCTAGGGGCAGGAACTCCGGAGAAGGGCCTCTGCCAGAAACGCAAGGATGCCTCCCGAAAGGGAGCAGGCCAGGGCGGCACCAGAAGGGTGGCCTCGCCAAAAATCACCTAGAAAGGCGTGCGCCACATGCTCAGGATTGCTGACAGTAGAGGGTGAAAGGTGCAAGTCCTCCAACATCCTCACGAGAAAACGCTGATACTCCGAGAGATCAGCAGCCGGAGAGATGTGGACAGAAGGTTCCTCTCCCCCAGAAGAGGGGGATGAGGAGCTGGAGGTGGCCATATGTTCCAAGGGTGGCTGCACGGGGGGAGGTTGAAAAACCTGGCTGTCCATAGCTCTAACATAAGCAGGGAACTAGGCAGCCACCGCTCTGAACTGCTCCCAGGCGAGAGGGCCGCTAGGACCAAGAATGCCTGGGAGCGCAGGAGAATGTGGCAGAGGGATAGGGGCAGAGCCGAGAAAGGAAGTCGTCGGACCTCCGCCAGGGCTAGGGAGCGGACCGTGAGCACCTGAAGAGGGTGCCCCGGAAGACTCCACAGCTGACAGCTGTACAACCACGTTGGTACTGCCTTGGCTGCGCTCAGAAGAATCTCCCCAGTGAGGCGACCGGGGCCGTAAAAGTCCAGCAGGACGGTCCCCTGCCTCAAAAGAATGGGACTCCCTCAAGGAACCTGAGGGGGAAGGGTGGAAATCCACACTTCAGCTCCGTCCAGGGCCTGAGTGGACCCCAGAAAAGGGCCGACGCGCCGACCCCACACCCCTCGACCCCTCAGAGTCCGAGAGAGTCCTCCTCCTCGAGAGGGCCAGCCTAGGTAGCTGGCATCTCTTGGCAGCCCCCGAAGGGGAGACCCAGGGAACAGTACCCTCCCCTCCTGTAGGCTTCTCGATGGGCCCCAAAGTTGGGCAATCAAGACACACCACTGGAGGGGGTACCACCACCGAGGGGTTGATGAAACCCCCAAAACTAGGTTGCAGAGCTATGGTGGCTCGCACCACTGTCTGCTGGTCAGCACCACTGACCCTAGTCTTGGGGGCCACCTGACTCTCCTCAGTAGGGGGCTGGCTCCGATTCGTCGACGAGACCACAGTGCTGCCCTCCTCCGCAGTCAACCCCGAGGGGTGTGACTGCTCGTCTGACTCGGAGCTCGACTCCGACTCCGAAGAGGTAGAGTCCGAAGCTCTGAACCAAACAGTAGGAGGGCGGGCAGAACCAACCTTGCCACCAGGCCCGGCAGCCAGAGTTGTGGCTGAGTCGGCACCCGTGCCCTCCGCAACCCCGCGAGCGGGACCTGCAGAAGGCACCGGGGCAGCTCGAGCCAAAGGTCCAGAGTCAGGGCCAGACACAGCGCCGTTGAGTCCACCAGCACCGGGGGCGGTACCAGGGACAGGGACGGCGCCGACAGCAGCATCCTCGGCGCCGACAATGACACCGCCCAGCCCCACAGCACCGCGAGCGGCATCAAGGATGGAAGCGGCACCGACGGTCCTGAAGGCAGACCCGGTGCCGAACACGGCACCGACCAGCCCCTCGGCGCCGAGGATGGCACCGACAGCCGGAGTCGAAGGCCCTCTGCGCCGAGCTGTGAAAACGCAGCGCTGTGCTCAACATGGCGCCGGCTGAGACATGGCAAGGAGGACGCCAGATCCGGTCCCACAGCGCCGAGCGACGAGTTAGCGCTGACGACGGCGCCAACAGGGCCCACGCCGACCAACGGCGCTGACCCGGGCCTTCCGAGCCGTGGGAGCGAAACTGGGGGAGCCTTCACCCACGAAGGGGCGATTGCCGTGGGAGCGCCTCCTGCCCGCTCCTGGGAGGAAGCGGGACGGGCCTCCTGCGCCGCGGGAGGAGCCTCGGCGATGGCCAGGCTACAAGCAGCCGAGGCTCCCTCCTCCTCGGTCCGTATAGAACCGGGAGGGACCCGGAGGAAGGGCTGAGAGAGGCGTGGCTGGCCCGACGAGGCGAACCCTACCCCAAGTCGGCGGAGCTCACCCACTTTCAACTCGCTGTTCGAGGACCTGGCGGTCCATGGAGAAGCAGGCATTGCAGTCCATGTCGTGAAGTGGGCCCAAGACATGCAAGACACAGTCGTGCTGGTGGGAGTGTGGAAAATTTGGGCCGCTGCAGGTACCGGACGCATGGGGGCCGACACGTCTTGAAGACTTTTGCCCTCCAACGAGACATGATCTACGGAGAAAAAACATCAAAACAGACTCAACGTCTGAGAATTCAAATAAAAAGGAAAGATCTTACCGGGCGACGTCGAGTGGAGGCAGAACACAGAACCGGCAGGCAACCAATGGACTGGCGTCGATTTGAAGGCTGAAGGCCTAAAATTCTGACAGAAGCTTCCCACGAGGCAACCTCGGCCAGGGGGAGCGAAGAACTGGTAGGCAGGCGGGTCGACAGCCTAATGGCCAACCCTTGAGCGCCACGCAGTACATCTGCCTCGAGGGCGGCACCGATGGTGTGTCGGCTCCGCCAACCCCCTTTAAAAAAAAAAAAAAACCTCCTGCGGGGTCCTGACCTCCGGCCAGTACCCATCTGTGATGAATGGTGAAGACTGACACAGATAAGATTGTCCCATCCGCCTCAGAGCCGCAGCCACCACTGCGAGGCATTTGGTGAAGACTCGCGAAGCGGAAGAGAGGCCAAATGGGAGCACCCGAAACTGAAAATGCTCCCCTTGTAAGCGGAACCTCAAGAACTTCCTGTGAGGAGGAAAGACTCCTATATGCATGTATGCATCCTGCACGTCGAGAGAACAGAGCCAGTCCCCTTGGTGCAGCACGGGAAGGAGACCTGGAAGAGTCACCATTCTGAACCTTTTGTACTCGATAAAGAGGTTTAGTGGACTGAGATCTAGAATGGGCTGAAAGTCCCCAGTCTTTTTTGGGACCAGAAAAAAGTGGGAGTAGAACCCCTGACCCCGCTGCTCCCAGGAGACTCTCTCTATAGCTCTCTTTTGCAGGACGGTCTGTATTTCTCCTTCTAATAGTGGGATGTGAGAAGGAGGATAACGGGAGAGCTTTGGTGGAGTATGCGGAGGAAACTCTGTGAACTCCAAGGTGTGTCCTCTCCGTACAATGTCCAAGACCCATTGGTCTGTGGTAAAGACTTCCACCCTTGAGATGAAGGAGAGCGGCTAACGGCTCCCATGAACTTGGTCAGAAGGGGCGGAAGGAAGTCATTGGGCAGAGCAGGAGTTAGAAGAGGCCTGGGAGGACTTGGGCCTGGCGGAAGGTCCACCAGACTGCTGGTTTCGGATCTTCTGGAAGCCACCTCTCTGTCCTTGTTGGTTTCCACGGGCTGAAACTTGGTTGCCTGAGGACTTCGAAAAGGCCGTCCCGGTGTGGACGTCGCTGGTCGCCACGGTACATCTGGCAGACCGACCAGATCGACTTACCCGACTCCTGGAGACGGGAGATCAGAGCCTCCGTCTCCTGCCCAAACAACACGGTACCCTGGAAGGGCAAATCCTGGATACCAGACTGCAGATCCTGGTGAAAGCCCGAAACTCTCAACCAGGCATGGCGCCGAAGGCATACCCCAGAGGCGGCTGCCCTGGCTGCAGTGTCATACGAGGCTCTCAGCACGTGACAGCCTACATCTGAGCCCGACTGCAAAAGGGCCAGGAGCTCAGTCTTCTTATCAGAGTCTGGCATGGCCTGTGTCAGCTCAAGTCCCCGTTCCCATGACGCATCCTGATACTGTACCATATGCGTGAGGAAATTCAGGGAGCGAATGGAACAGGTGGAGGCCACGTAAACTTTTTTGCCCACCTGGTCCAGGTATCGGGACTCCGGGTCGGGAGGCTGGGAGCTGAGATGCTTCGGCTGCCGAGATTTATCATGGGCAGCCATGATCACCGATGAGTCGGCCTGAGGGTGTTCTGTCAGGAAGGGTTCCGCCCTCGAGGCCTTATAGAGCCTATCTGACTTCTTCGGAACTGCCGGGATAGAGACCGGATGTATCCAGGTAGATCTTGTAAGATCCTGGACAGTATCCACCAGAGGAGGAATCACCAGGGGCTTCGGCTCCTTCTGCCTCAGGTATTTAGCCAATCTCCGGTGTTCCGGATCCAGGTCTTCCATGTCCCACTCATTGGAAGCCTGGATGTGCCTCATGACATCCATAAAAGTAGGATCATCTGGAGGTGAGCGAGGCAGGTCCTTCTCTTCAGGGGAGCACCTGAGACTGAAAGAAGAAGAAGAAGAGGTCAATGAAGAAGAGGAGGAGGATCGACTATCCGATTTGGAATAGTCTGATTCTACCCCATGACTATGCCTGCACTGACATCGGTGACAAGGGGACTGACGACGGTCCGAAGACCGACTCCGGTCCCTGGACCAGCGATGGAGTGATGACCGACGTCGGGAGCAGTCCCACTTAGTGCGAGAAGGGCTCCTGGAACAAGACCTAGACCGACGTCGGTCACTAGAAACCTTAGAGCGACGTCGGTGGTCCTCGGATCTAGAGCGGGAACGAGCCCTGGAAGGGGATGAAGGACGGCGCTCCGGTGACCTCAACGGAGAAGTCTCACCCTCCGGCTGTGGTTCTCCCGCAGGATCCGGAACCGGTGTCTGGGCCAGCGACAGGGAGGTCCGCTTGTGGACCTGCCCCCACCAGAAGGAGAAAAGCTCCTTGAGCTCATCTTTGGAAAAAATCTCAGCTGCACGCTGCAGAAAAGAAGTCTCAGCAGTGAGTCGAAGGAGAGCTCTCCTGAGGGCCCAAGGGGAGGACTGACAGCGACAGGGGCGTCGGTATCTCACGACCGACCCGGGTCCTTTGCCTCCGACGGCGTCGGTGTAGGGACCGGCGGCGGGGTAACACTCAAGGGTGTGCGGAGGTCCCTTATCGTGGTAGCACCTTTAGCAGGCGCGCCGGTGCCTTAGCAGGTTAGGCAAGCAAGTGCCTCAAGCACTTGGCGATGATCCTAGCGGAGTCACCTTCGCTTGGCTGGCTTCTCCCCGACGGGCCGGCCTTAGCCTGTGGAGTCTTGGCGATTCTTCAGACCCTGAGGGCCAGGCCTTTTAGGAGAAGGCCTTGAATGCGATCTGGACCGAGACCGGGACGGTGTGGGACATGAAAATACGTACCTACCGTAATTGTTGATCTTCTCTTGTATCTTCACCATTCATTACTTCCTGGAATTGTAAGCGGGCGGCGCACCGTCAGGAAGCTTTTTTTTTTAAACTTTGGCTCATGGCACCGTCCCTCGAGTGGCGTCAATCATGCGCAGGGGCGTAATAGCGACCGACTCCCTCCTCCAACTCAGTTCTGTCAGCCGGAGAGCAAAGCGAAAGCAGAAAATAGAGAGCGAGGCAAAATAGCCAAGGGATAGCAAAGCAAGGAAGAATGAACTGAAAAAGGGATAAGCCGATGGAGGAAGGACAGAGGAGATAAGTATCCTAACCTAGGGACTGCAGGGCCTCCTTACCTGGGCGACTCTAGGAGGAGGCGAAGGAAGAAATGAGACAGATGAAGAAGAAGAAGAGAGAGAGATGGGATGTTGAAGGGACCAGAATGCCCAGCGAGCATAGTTAGCTTATAGCTGAAGGCTCGACTAATAGGGAAGCAAGAATCCCGGAGATAGAGCTGAAGAGAAGGTTCACCAAACCCGCTAGACAGACTCAGGAGGGCATAGTCCTCATCTTCAACATGCCATTGTTGTTGATACCCCCTTCGGGGTCCTGGCCGCGAGCCTTTAACTGGAGAACACCGAGGAGGGAAGAATAAACCCAGGCAGTAGAGCGCTGCTCAGGGGTTTAGAAATGGAAAATGTAAGCCTTTCAGGCGGTAGCACAGAAGTGGGACTCAGGCGGACTCGCCAAGGCAGGCCAGAGGCTTAGGCTGGCTGGGATTGGTTACGGTCAGCACTGCTCTTCTGTAAAATTGTCCAGGAGGACACCTGAAAGGAAAAACCAATCATCAAAATCTCACGAGAAGGGTTGCCTGCCCTCTCATCTCCCTTGTTTGTTTTCCCCTTTTTTTTTTTTTTTTTTGATAATAACTTGCAGGCTAGGAGCATGACCCCAATACCAAAAATGCCTATAGCAGTCGAAGAGAGTTCCCTCAGCATTTTTTTTTTTTTGAGAAAAGAAAAACAGACGTGCCCGTTCCTCCGCTCTGCAAGGCAAGAATTAGAGAAGGGGGAGGGGTTCTTGATTCTAGGGCGCAACAGCTGGAGCACGGGATTGCAGGATCAAAACTGAATAGCCTGAGCCAGGCTAAAACCCCAGAGGTATCTCGCCCGAGGGATGGCAAGATATAGTTGTGCAGTTTGATCGCCAATGCAAACCCACGAGATGGCTCAAGAATCTTAGAGTAAATAATTTTTCTGGAGAAATAAGAACCCTCCCCCCCAAGAAATAGATTTTTTTTTTTTTTTGGAAAAGTTGAGCAACTCTTCCTATCTTTTGAAGTTTTTTTTTTTTTTAATATTGCAGAGAGAGGAAGGAGACGGGAGGTGGAGAAGCCACAGGAAGAGGCCACTGAGGGGATGGTGGGCGGGTGTAAGTAATGAATGGTGAAGATACAAGAGAAGATCAACAATTACGGTAGATGCGTAATTTTCATATCTTCCCTTGTCAATCTTCACCATTCATTACTTCCTGGGTGAGTACTCAGCCCTCTTCCCAAAGGGGAAGAGGTCATACCCTGAGGGAACAAGACCCCAGCCTTCTGCTGGTGAGAAACAGAAGGAGAAGACCCTGGCTTATTCAGAAAGCCTAAGTGGGGAAAGAGCTAGGAGGTGCCTCCCGAGGACGAGGAGACGGAGGGAGCCCTGTAAAGTCTCCTAGCTCTAGAGGAGAAAAAGCGGTCCCCGGAGGCGGGCGAATCACCCTCGCCGGGCCAGGGGTGACAACCTGGAAAGACGATGCCATGCCGTCCGCCTGATGCAGATCGCTGTCCCTAAGCCTGGAAGCCACCTCATTGGCGTCATAAGATGCCCTTGCTGTGTCTTGCCAGCTCCAGGCCTACCAGCAGAGAGACAGCGGCTTGTCTGGTTTGCTCCGTGTCAGGCATTGATGCCAGCAGCTGGGACATCATCGACCACAAATGCGGTTGTAGGCAGCGTGGTGAGCCTGATGTGATGCAATACAGTCACTGCTACGAGAAGAAGAGACACTCTTACGCTAGCGGTCGAACTGGAGAGAGTCCGCATCCGGTGGCGGTCGTCGCCAGGCAACGGCGCAGAAGGAGCATCTAGGTAAACCAAACCAGATGGCGGGTTGGGAAGGGAACCTAGAGACTCTGAGGGGCACAATACCTCGCTGGCAGTCAGCGGGGCTGGAGAAAGAGCTGCTGGGACTGCCAGGACCGGATAGACGCCTCCTGGAAGGGGATAGGCCAGGAAGGTACCACCAAATGCTGGGCACTGAATTCACCAAGGAATTCTCGCGTCTCCCGTTGGGTATTGTCTCTCCGAACATAGGAAATCCGAAGGTCCCTCACCATCCTCGAGAGGAAACGCTGATATTCCGTGAAATCAGCATCGGAGGAAAGATGAGCAGGGGGTTCCTCTCCCTCAGAGGAAGGAGACGAGGATGATGGGGAGCTGGAATGTCAGAGGATTCCTCGGCGGTGGGGAAAAGTCGAAGACCGCTCATGCATGTATCTAACATATGAGGAAGGCCACGCAGAACCCTGAACTGCTCCCAGGATAGCGGACCCGTGGGACCGACATGGCCTGGGAGGCGGGGTGTGAGAGCAGAGATGGGAGGGGCACCTCGAGAGGCAACTGCTCTCTGCGAGGGCTCTGAAATCCGGGAAAGGAGGCCTAGTAGGAGGGGCCGGATATCAGACCAGGCGCAAGAGCGGAACTCTGGGAAGCGGAGCCTGGAAGAGCCCTGGGGAGAACCTCCCCTGTGACGCCTGGGACTGCATGGATCCAGAAGGGCAGTCCGCAGCACGCCCGGAGGACACCTAGAACCCTGAAGGGAGGGGGCTCAGCACTCGGCTCGCCACCCCCTGGGGTGGCCAAAGAGACAAGTGCAGACCCCTGCCCCTCAACCTCCCGGACTCGAGGGCCTCCTCCTCGACCACAGCGTCCCCTGTCCCAAGAGGGCAACAGCACCCAGAGGTAGCTGTCACAGACCTCAGAGAGAGCCTCCCCTCCGTCACCCCACCCTGCCCTGGGCTCCGGCCACCCAGCGGGGAACCCTCAGGAGGCGGCGGCAGGGGACAGAGAAGGAGCCGCTGCGCCGCCTGGCACCTCTAGCCACCGGGACCCAGACTCCGAAGAGTGGGGGTGCCAGGATGGGTCACGTCCAGTCCCGCCCTCCGAGGAGGGCGAGACCAGCTGGACCTCGATGCTGGCCACCCCAGGGGTCCCGAGGCCAGGGCATGGCCCCCGTGTACCAAGGAGGCGCCGTTCGCCCCCCATGCCGGAAGCAGCCAGGCCCAATCCCAGACCCTAGCGGTGCGCGCAGCTAGCACCGCCGGAAGGACGACAGGCCCGCGGCGCCGCCCGGCGCCGGGAGGCGGTAGCACCGCCGGCAGGCGCCGCCATGTCCATCGGCGCGCGGCAGGCGCCGAGGCCCAAGCGGCACCGCCAGCAGCGCCACCTCGATCACCAGTGCATGACGGCGCCGGGATCCGCCTTGGCGCCCGGAGGCAGCGCCGCCTCGATCACCAGCACCACAGAATGGTGCGGGATCAGCAGGCGCGGCGGCGTGACAGTCCACCGAGCCAGGCCCAAAAGTCGGGGCCTCGACAGAGGCCTGCACCTCCGAAGAGGTGACTGCAGGCGGTGTCAGCGTGCGGCCCGGGAGGACTCTGACGCTCCCCAACACACAGAAGAGCCTCCTCCTCGGCAAGAAAAGGCAGGAGACCCCCTCCTCCTCGGACCGTATAGGCCGGGAGGGACCGGAAAAGGCCTAACGACCTTGCTTGAGAATCCTGGTGGCCTTGCGTCCCAGTCGGACGGGCCTTGCCGAGCTCATGATTTCGAGGACACGGCGGTCCATCGAGAAACAGGCGTCGCCGCAATCCATATCATGGTTGGGTCCCAGGCAACGAAGGCAAACGTCATGCGGTCCGGGGCGAATACGGCCACAGGAGCACCGGCGCGCAGAGGCACGGCCGGTCTTGGCGCTTAGCTCAGGAACCGGACATAGCGAAAATAACAAGGCTAAACACAGTAGGAAACACGCCCGGCGCTGTAAGATAGAAAAAAGAACAGTCTTACCGGATCGGCGTCGAGTGTGACGAAAAAACAGGAGTCGGCCTAGACTACGCAGTACTAATTACTCGCTCCACGCAAGCAGGTGCTGCCTCGGCGCGGAGAAACAGAACTGAGTTGGGAGGAGTGGGGTCGCTACTAGCAGCCGCCCTTGCATGGCGATCACTCTGGGGACGGTGCGTTAGCCAAAGTTTAAAAAAAAAAAAGCTCCCGTGACGGGTGCGCACCTCCGGCTTACACCCAGGAAGTAATGAATGGTGAAGATTGACAAGGGAAGATCGACTACGCTCCTTGCTGTGCCGCTTTTTCTCTTTCCTCTTCCCTTCCAAAGAGTGCAGATCGATTTTTTGCTCTAGAAGGTAGGCCTTAAGGGCTTTCAGGCGGCGTATGCGGGTCCGGCTGGTGAAGGCCTGGCAGTCAGCACAGTTGGTGGTGTTGTGGTCGGGACCAAGATAGAAGATGCACCGACGGTGCCCGTCCTTGGCGGGAATCTGCCACCCGCAGTTGCACTTATTCAAGTGTTCAGGGGACGCCGAAGCCCGGGAAGACAGCGAACCCGGCTCGGGAGGAAGAGGGCTGACGTCGGTACTAGAAGCAGCAAAACCAAACAAAAAAACACAGCGCAAAAGCGGGAAAACTGTGATGAGACGACGGCAGCGAAATTGACGTCAGTGTTGGTAAAATGGTGGAAAACCGTCGAAAAAGTCTTGATAGAAGGTCGTCTTCTCGCTGATAATCGCAGACAGAAGCAAGCTTCACGTGCGGGTACGCGGCGGGAAAGAACTGAGGTGGAGCTGGGTCCGCCCCCTCTTGTACCCTGACCGACATCGGGGTGGGGCTGGCGTCGGGGGCGGTCCACGCTGGTATTGCTGGCAGAAGTTTTCACCGGGCGGTCCTAGTGCCTGCGGCATAGTCCTAAATGTAATAGCCTGCTGCAAGAGCTCCCACTCGAAGTAAGATCGTGAATCGCCATGAGGTGAAGGTCGTGTTGTGTTGCCCAATCCCAAACCCTCACTGCCTCCCTGCATAGAGGGTAGGACCGAGTCCCTCCCTGCTTGTTGATGTACCACACCACACATATGTTGTCCGTCTGGACGGCTAGGAGGCCGGGAAGGATGAATTGGTGAAGGGCTTGGAGAGCGTACAACACTGCCCGAAGCTCGAGCATATTGATGTGGAGAGCTTGTTCTAGCCTGGACCAGGAGCCCTGGGTCCGATGAGGGCCTAGATGGGCTCCCCAACCTTCGCCTGAGGAGTCTGTGGTTAGAGTCTGGGAGGGGGGAGGATGAAAGAAAGGAACCCCCGAAACAGGTTCTCTCGAACCATCCACCATTGCAAGTCTCGCATCATCGGCGAGGAGATCAGAACTGAGTGATCTAGGTTGTCCACTAGCCAATTCCACTTAGAGCGTAGAGTCCACTAAGAGATCCTCATGTGGAGTCGAGCGCGAGGGACTGTCGGGATAGCAGCCGCCATGAGCCCGAGAAGGCGAAGGACCGACCTGGCAGAGACCATCCTGCGGTCGGACAACAGATTTATCTGGGTCTGAAGGGAGGCCGCCCTGTCCGGAGGCAGGAAGGCCTTGCCCATGGTCATATTGAGGATCACCCCAATAAACTGTAGCCTCTGGGATGGGTCCAGATGAGACTTGGAATGGTTGATGGTGATACCCAGGCAGGCAAAAACCTGCTGGGTAAGGGAGAGGAAACGCAGGAGTTCCTCCCTGGACAAGGCCGCCAGGAGCCAGTCGTCCAGGTAAGGAAAACCTGTACTCCTTGGTGCAGGTGGGCGCCACCACTGCCAGGCATTGAGGTAAATACTCGGGGCGGGGACAGACCAAACGGAACACCTTGAACTGGTAGTGGTCCCCCTGGAACTCAAAACGAAGGTATTTGCGATGAGACGGGCGAATGGGAATGTGCAGATAAGCATCCTGCATATCCAAAGCACAAAGCCATTGACCCGGCCAGAGGAGGGGCAGAAGGCTCTGCAGAGAGCATCCTGAACCTTTTGTACTCTACATAAAGATTCAGGGAACTGAGATCTAAAATTGGTCTGAGATCTCCCGTCTTCTTTGGGACCAGGAAGAAATGGGAATAGTAACACGTCCCCTGAAGATGAAGGGGGACAGGCTCTATCGCTTGCTTCAGCAGAAGAGCCGAGATTTCCTCCTGGACCAAAGGAAGATGTTCCCATGAATACGATGACTTCAGAGGGGGGTGGCGGGGTGGTTTCTGAAGAAACTCTATGGAGTGTCCTTCTGCTATGAGCTGGAGCACCCAAGAATCCATGGTTATCCTCTCCCATCCTGGAAGGTGGAGGGAAAACCTCCCTCCTACCAGTTCCTCCGGAGTCCGGAGGCAGTGGGAGAGGAAAGGAGTCAGGTGGTGTGGGGCAGCGCCGCAGCTGAAGCACCCGCTGCTTTTTTGGGCGGGGGGGGCGCTTAGCAGCTGCGGGGGCCCAGCGTTTTGTGCCCGCCTTCCCTGGGGTTTCGCCTTTGGCCGATTCCGTCTGCGAAAGGGACGGCGCTGCTGCTGATGGGGACGGTACATGGAATCAACTGACTTCAGAGCTGTCCCTTCTCCTGCAAATCGGTAATGATGTCCTTGACATCACCCAACACCGACCCCGGAAGGTGCTTCCTGAATAACAGATTGTACCTCCGGGACCAAACTTGACACAGTGCCAAGCATGGCTGCCGTGAGCTCAGCCAGCTGAGCTCCGCCAGCAGTGTCCACTCGTAGTATGTTGCACGCGTAGCATGTGCAGCTGGCCGAATGAGCAGAGCGGACGAGATCAGCCAACTCCTGCTTGACTTGGGAGTCAGGCAAGGAGTCCAGCTTGGCTTCCGTCTGAGTAAGGATGGCCTTCTGGTAGTCCCTCATGTGGCCGACATAGTTCAGCGCCCTAATTCCCAGTGTGGAGGAAGCGTAAATCTTTCTCCCATACTGGTCCAGAAGTCCAAATTCCTTATCAGGAGGTGACGAGCTAAGATGTTTGGGGTTCGCCGACCGGCCGTGAGCGGCACTAATCATGACCGAGTCGGCACCAGGGTGAGGATCCAGGAAATCAACACCCTCTGGAGCCTGATATAGCCTGTTTGACTTCCTAGGAAGTGGAGCTAAGGCCGACGGCTGTTTCCATATCATGGTAACAAGGTCGGCGTGAGGCTCTATCCAGGGTGGCACCAAGGTAGGAGCTGTCACGGGCAGATACAGATGTTCAGCGAGTTTCAGACGCTGAGGATCTGGTTCCAGGGAGTGCCACTGATGAACCTCCTGGATTTTCCTAAGCAACTCCGTAAAAGAAGGATCCTCCGGAGGAGTCCTTGGCCGGGGGGCTTCGACGGAAAGCGAGGCTCATCGTCTCTCTCGGAACAGCCGTCGGAAGAGTCCGAGGAGTCCGAGAGTGAAGAGGAGGATGAAGAAGAGAAAGACTCCCTTTCCCGACACAGGGGAGGAACGGACCCCTTGGGGAGTCCCCGGGGACGCGTGTCCTGCCCCTCTCTGGATCCAGACGGAAGAACCCTGGAGTCCGGAGGTGGTGAGGGAGTGTGACGCCTGGGGCGTATGGGAACCTGGGACGGCACCGTCGCCAGAAGGTGGCTCTCGACCTCTTTGGTGAGCTGAGCCTTGGCCTCAGCCCACCAGAGGCCAGAGTCTCAACGAGGTCCACCGGCGGCCATGGTGGAGGAATGGAATACGGGTTATGCCCGTATGGGCGTATCCAAACCCAGCTGTGGGTAGCCCGGCGTCTGGTATTGGGCGTCGGTACCTGGCGTCGGGAAGCCCGGCATTGGGTACTGTGGCCGGATACTGCGTTCCCGGTACACGGCATCAAATAAGACGGAGGATACCGGGCGGGGCTGCCGACAGGCAATGCCCGCTGGGAACCTCACCGGCGGGTCCGTAGTGGAGAGCCCGGAGGGCCCGATGGGAGCAGAATATCTCCTGGAGTCAGTAAGGCCGACGTCAGGGCCGACGGCGGAGGCCCTGGCGCCAGAGGTACTGATGTCGGAGGGGCCGGCGTCGGAGCTGGCATCCAGGGAGGGACGTCTGGTCCTGCGCTCCAGATGGAGGAAGGACTGACGGAGGCAAAAGATCCCCAGCTTTGCCCAGGGACGGAGGGGAAAAGTCCCCGGGTTCAGGTTGGGGGACTCTGGTTCCCCAGACAGCAGCGAAGGCTGCGGGGAACCAGGAACGACTGACATTGGGGGGTCCGTCGTCAGTTCCTTCGCCGGCTGGGCGTCAGGCAGAGCCGGCGTGAGGCTTAGTGGCAAGCTCTCGGCAGGCGCGGAGTAGCGGCGTCCGACAAGAGATCGGCCTGGTCGGTGGAGGCGCGCATCACCCCGGTCGGACATCTTACCAGCCCTCTCCAGGCGGACGTCAGAGGAGCCAACGCCCGGCTTACCGGAGTCACCCACAGTGGTAGGCTGCGAGCCTGCGGCTGAACCAGGGGCGGAGGCCTCCAACTGCCCAGAGGCGCCTGCAAGGCCCGAGCGCAAGCCAGACGGGCGGGCCGACGCAGCCTCAGAAACCTCTGAGGCGGCCGACGAGGAGCGATCCCCCGGAGGGGATGTTACCTGCGTCCCAGCGACTCCCGAGGGAGACGTGGTGGAGGAGCCTTTGTCCTGGTGCCTCTCCTTGTCCTTCTTCTTCTGATGGCCTTCGGGGGAAGTGGACGCTTGCCTCAGTTTTTTAAGCTCCTTCTCCATAGAGCTCATTTCTTCTGTAGAATATGGGCTTCCAGGGATTGCTGCCGCCTTTTTCGGTATACGTTAAAGCTGAGGCAATGCTGGCACTTCTCGACCGGGTGATGGGCCTAGGCAGAACAGGCACAGGGACTGGCACGTCAGCAATATGATGGTTAGGCGTCACACGGATCGCACTTATTCTTGTGCTCGGAGGGTGTAGGGGACAACATACACCGACGCTAGTACTGACGTTAGTCAAAAAAGAGAGTTTTTTTCGGTAAAAAAATGACGAAGGAAGGGCTGACGAAGCACAAACTTTTCCATGAGCGCCTTGCGAGCTAGCAATTGAGGAAAAAAGAACTGGAAGGCGGGCATCAGGGACTGCCCCTTTATACCGACGTCTCCTGAAGCCGGTCACCTGACGTGGGGGCGGTCCCTCGCCAGGGACTGCTAGCTAGAAATTTTTCCGTGGGGTCCTGCCGCCGTCAGTCCTATATGTAATTACCTACTGCAACAGCCCTCTCAAAGTAAGATTTGGTGTTCAAGGATGAGTGCTGGTGTCTGCAGTCCTCCCACTGGGGAAGAGGGCCTAGATGGTTCAGGATCTATTTAGTGAGACTAAAGGGAAACTGCTGTATTTAATGCTAAGCTCTGCCTATCCCTGCCTATGTACATGTTGTAACCTGTTCAAAGCATAAATTAGTGTCAGAGACTTGATTAACAGCCTTTGCTAATCAAACTTAAAAATGATTAGCACTCAGCCGGTTTTGAAGAGCAAGTTCTAAAAGTGCTTATTTTTAACTACAGCATATCAAAACTGTTTGTATTTACTATTTAACAGTAAAAATAAAACACTGTTTTGAGTTATTTTTATGTGTATTTTCTTTTCAAAACTGCTCAGGTAAATCGCAAGAAGGCCAACAGGCTACCAACTGCACATTTTGTGGTCATGCTGATTAGCACAGAATCAGAACCAGTGCTTAAGGCACTGAAGTCTCGGCTTCTGTTTTTTTGCAGGGCTCTGCCTGAAGGCAGTGTCAGTAGTGAGAAAACCGTTCTGAGTCCAACACAGCAGGGGCTGAGGCACACACAAGAATCACTGTGCTATACAGTGTCTGATCCGTTCCCCCCACCCACACAGAAATGTAACCAGACACAAAATTCAGTGCTCATTTTCTCTGCAACAAGGCTCTGGCACATTACAGGCTGGACATTATCTTGCAGGGCACTTCACCTTGGTTTGGTCTCACCTCAAGTTCACATATCTTTCCTATGCAGACTACAGCACGATTTTAGTATTGGCCCCAGCCTCTTAGTCTCTCTCTCTCTCTTTCCTGCAGTAATTTGCCTTTTTACTAACTTTCAGTTTAATTTGTATGCTCCCAGATTCAGCTTCTTACACTGATTTTGGTCCCAATAAGAAGGGAAAAAAAATAAGACGTACCATCCTGCGTCCTAATATATGTTACGTGTAACTTTTGGAGAGTGGATAATGTGGCTTCTGGCAGACAGCAGTCTGCGTTCACAGCTGCCCACTTTCAGTTAGCCCAAAGTCACACTGTCCCCGAACCACAGCTCCCTCATTGCTTATTGCTGCGCAATCGACACCTTTTGGAAAGAAGTACTGACACGGTCTAAAACAGCCTCTTACCTCAGCAGTTCAATGGGCCACAAAGATTTCCAACAGTGGCTCAAGACAGTAGCTGAGCTGTGCCAAGTTTGCGATATGACACCGGGCTTTTACGGCAGTCAAAATGTAAGACAATGGACCACTTTTATCTGGACTGTTTAGTGCTGCCTTTTTAGAGGGATCTTGTAGTTTTCTCAGTCACTCTCATTTCACATGCACTGCTCTCAGTTGGCTTCAACCTCTTCCCGCATGCTTGCAATGATGTGATACTGCATTAGTGAGACTGCTAAATGAAGGTGGGTTTAAGCAATGGAGACCCAATCAGTGACTGGGAAATACAACACTCCCATAAGAATGTTCCCGTGCGAGCAGGTCTAAAGCTAGCTCCAAAACAGCTCCGCCTACCCTTCCTCTCTGTCCCTGGCGAATGGCTTCTGTGGACGGGGAGACCCACTGGCACAGTATCAGTCTTTCCGTAGCACTAGAACAATGTACAGCAAAGAAAACGTGACACCATATTGGTCAGATTGCTAAATGAGGGTGGGTTTAGGCAGCAGTGCAGAGTCAGTAACTGGGGAATACATGGACCTCAAGTTGTTGACTAAAATTTAGGCAGACTTTGTAAAACACACCAACAGACCAGCAAAGAAATTGATTAGCAGTCCCAGCGAATCCAGTTTGAGATTCATTAACTGCAGTTTTTTGGGACGCAAACCCGCTTATTTTATGCCTTGCTTTCTCACCTGTATGCCATAAAAATGTAGTACAATTTCAGTATAACCTTCCCCCGAAGAACTGAATGCTGTTGTCATATAAACTGTGAAGTTTAGGCTCTGACAAGGATGATGAATGAGACGTTGTGCACCTGATGGTGTGAAAAAACAAACTGAAGAGATGGGGGCTGGCACCACTGTATTCCAGCAGGCATGTGCCAGTGGCATGTTGGGGGGCTACTTGCGACACCAGCCCACACCAGAAAGGTTCTACCTCCCATGGGGTCCTATCGCTTCCAGCTCAGACCCATCAGTGGGAATCTACAGAGAAGATCAATTCTTGGAAGGTCAGTAGGGAATACTGATGAAAACCCACAGAAAGCAGTATTAACAGGCTCACTCCCTTGTTTCAAATTAAAAAAAAAATGCTAAAGCAGACTCAAAATGGGGAAAAAGGGATGTCTTACAGGTCAAAAGGGGCAATCTAAATTAGAACCAGAAATACAGGCACAGTTTCACTGTAATGTGCACTTCTGCAGATGATTTTTTACATCCTGCCCACTACCTTCCTTCACTGAAGGACAGCACCTTGCCAGTGAAACAACCCTAGGTGCTACTGGTAGAGGAAAGAGAAATTCAAGTCTGTTTCCGCACCCAGGTCGCTCACACAGCAGCATTCTGTACTCGGCTATGGTTAAAAAGGTTTTACAAGAAAATATTTTAATAATTTTAAGAATATGGTAGCAGCAAAATTTGTCTTCTGTTTTCCAGGTTCCAGCACAGTAATAAGAACACTGCAAGGCAGTCTATCTACACAGACAACAGCAGGCCAAATTGGGCACAACCTTCTCAGAAACTGCAGCATCTATAGTAGGGGTACCACAAGAGTCAATCTTGGGACCACTTCTGTTCTCTGTCTAGACACATCAACAACTGCAGGAGTGCCTTAATGTCAGTACGCCTATACTCTATGCAGACGATCTCGTACTCCTGGCCAGCTCCAACAGTACGTGTAATACAATAGTATGCTATCCCACGACCTTCAGGCAGTGCAAATATGGCTTTTGCATAACAAACTGCTCCTAAATGTATCCAAAACACAGGCCATGCTATCCGGCTCCCCACCCCCTAATAAAAAAACTGCCTGTGCACCTTACAAACATACTGCAATGATGGTACTCTGCTTGAAGCAGTACGTGCCTTTAACTACCTTGGTATTAATTTGGACCCCTCACTTGATTTTCATCTGCACATTATAAAGACTTGCAAAGCGGTGAATGCTAGACTTGATCTGGCCTACTGAATTAGAAATAACCTTACAGCACATGCCTGTCTATCTGTAGCCAGGGGATTATTACTCCCTAAGCTTATATATAAAGTTGCTGTAGATGCACCTGCTACCTCGAAGTCAGCTCTTAAGAAATGGGACGTCACTTATAATGATATTTACCATTTTGTTCCAACAACCAATAAACTTGTAAATTACAGTACTTTGTATTTGAAATTAAGTTGGTTCCCCCCAGTAGTGTATGTGAGCTCGCAATAGGTGGTACCATCTACCTTCCGAGTCAGACCCATCCCTCCCCCCAGCAGAGAGGAGAGGTCTGCTGTGGGCAGCTGAGGCAAGACTGGGGCTGAAATTTTAGAGAGTGGCACTGGGCATTTTTGGGGCCTGTGCTTTCGGGTGCGCTTTCTTCTGCGGCTGGGGAGGCTGGGTCTTGATTTGAGCTCCCTTGCTTTTGCCTTGAAAGGACTGCTGATTATGATAAAAGACTCACCCCTTTCCCCTCTGTGGATGAGATGGGGCAGACCAAGAAGTCTTGATGGCTGCTCTGGTCCTCTGGGAGGCCTCAAGAGACTGTTCTACCTGTTGACCAAACAGATATGAACCATTAAAAGGAACATTCATAACCTGCTGCTGGATGTCACTGGAGGAGCCAGATGTCTGAAGCCAGGAGGGTCTTCTAATACAGATTCCCACAGCAGCAGAACACAAGGCAGTGTCAAAGGCATCCACAGCTGCCTTCAACTGATGACTGGTTGACTCAGCGCCGTGACAGTCTGAAATATTTTATGCTTAGTCTCTGATTCAGGCAAGAACTCTGCAAGAGACTTAAGTTCAAAGGGCATACTCATATTTGGAGAAAAGTCCCAGTAGCTGGTTATCCTCATGCTAAGGGTAGCAGCAGTGAATGCTCTTTTTCCCTATCATGTCCATCTTGCGTGACTCCTTACTGATGGGATGAGCAGTGACCTCCAGAGGGAGAATGGCCTTGTCAATCTCAGCCAAAATGACAAACTTGTCCGCAAGAGGCAGGGAAGCAGGGATAGGTCTGTCCTTGAGGGAAGTACACTTACAGTCTATCTTCCTACAGACAGAGGGGCTAGACACAGGTCTAGCCCATATTGCGTCTGACAGAGTCTCAAATGTAAGGGAAACGGGGGTATGAGATTGACCGGCATGGTGGAAACATTGAGCCACTCCAGATGGAGATGTTTCCATGGGTCAAAGGTAGAAGGCTCAAAAGCAAGAGCTGCATGTGTTGTGAAGGACATTCTGAAAAGAAAGATCCTCCTGGGGAAATGAAGAAAGGCCTGGGGTTGAATTATCCATGTTGTAAAAAGAGTCATCGCCGCCGCCTCCAGAAATAATGAGTTTGGAGTTAGATTCATCCCCCTTCAGATCCTCTCTGGGAAGAGGGTCTCTGAGAGGGGTGGACCTAAGGTTTCCTAACCCCGTTCTAGGAGTCGGCAAGACAGGTGAAACTGGCAGAGGCAGAGAAGCACCCAGCACTGGCCCCACCACAGACAAAAAAGGAGTTGGTGCCAGAAGCAGCATTGCCAAACAGACTGGGCCCAGCACCGAAAACGCCCTTGGCACTGGGGTCGGAGCTGGAGGCAGCACCAGGCACAGTGCCGGAGTACGCCTCAAAGAGCCTGATAGCAGCGACAAGAGTCCAGCCAGCAGAGGAGTGACCGGCAGAGGTACCTGGGTTAGTCCCAAAACAGTGACACTGGAAGAGGGGTATGGTCAGTGGAACAGGCGTTGGCAGCGTGGTCACCAGGAAGGACCTAGAGGCCGCTGATGGAGCGAAACGCACCACCCAGCTGGAATATCCTGACTGCAGATCCAATGCTCCCAGTCCCGAGGGTCCTGGGGATGGCTCCCCAACATGGGGCAAACAAGCCAGACACTACTCATTGCTCCAAAAGAGCTGCCCAGTGATGAAATTGTACACTGGTGTCCCTACAGGAAGAATGGGAGGGACTCTGGGCCTGAGACCTCGAGTGCCCACAAACAGAAATTGTTGGTGACACTGACGGTACCGGGTAAGGCCTACTGCTTCGAGACACCAAGGACTTTGTGGCAGAACTGCCAGAGGGCGACCTTGAGTGGCAACGTTTCTTCCCCTTCTGGTAAGAAGAGGGAGAACTTGAGGTCAAACGGCGCCAGGTCACCGACTGGGATCAGGAACAGGCCTGCTATTTTTTTTGTGTTTATGGGAGGGCTGTGCTTCCTCCCAAAGATAGAACTGCCCATTGTCAGAACCCTCCCCTGCCAGACGAAGTGGACCAGAAATGGCATTGCTGCCAGAGCAGCATGCCTGAGTAGGCTCCCTACCGTTACCGTGGCTGTCCATGGCTGTTGACTGTTGCTAGCTTTAACACTAAAACTGAGAAGAACTGAATGCTGCTATCATACAGATGTGAAGTGCTGACTCCTGGAGGCCGAGTGACGTGCACTCGGTGGGAAAAAAGGAACTGAGGCAGTTGAGAACAGGTGCCATGGTAAGCCATGCATTATCAGCTAGTCTTGCGGTGCCACATGTGCACGCCGCCTACCTCTGTGCCGGCCCTCCTAGTTCTTGATCCTGCAGGGTCCTAGCACCTCTGGCTCAGAACCCACCAGTGTGAATCAATGGTGAAGATGGATTCCTAGAGGATCTGCTATTTTTGTATACCGCACATTTTCACGTTTACATTATCATTATTGATCAGCCAAGGAAAGTACTTTCCTTGGCTGATCGATAACAATAATGAAAACGCAATAATGTGCAGTACATAAAAACAGCAGTTACAATGTGACTATAAGGCACACAAACATCCCCCACGGTATCATGTGCGTCATTAGGGGGCTGACTGTGAAAAATGGCTGGTGGGGGGGGGGGGCTGCAGTATTAACCAGTTAAATACAAGACTAGTAAGTGACTAAAAAAATTCACCTCACGTGTGATTTTGCTAATTGGGACCTATGGGTTTTGATGCTTTCTTTCTGGTGAGTTGACAGTTCCCTTTTAAGAACCAAACTTAAAGACTTCATACCTGCGTGGTGTTAGCCTTGAATCCAAGCTGCCAGTTTTCATTGTAATGGTGTCAGTAAACAGCACATCTTTTGCTGGGGATGCCAAGGCCTCAGAGTGGGAGAGAGAGGGATGCATCCTTTGCTGCTGCAACCTTTTCAATGTAGCATAGCCAAAGGCATCTCGTGGACTTGTGTAGCTGATGTTACAGTCTGCTAGACTTTTAATTGTAATGACAGAAGGGGCTTTCAGGGACTGTGCTCTTCGCGGTAATGTATGAGAAGACCCTGGTGGTACCAGAGACACAGAGTTTGATTTAGAAAGTGGGAGGTGGTTAGACTGTGGGGTTAAAGAGTGGCTTGTTTTAACTGTTTTAGTGCTTACCACTGTATTTAAACTCCCACAGTCAGTGTCAATGTTTGTAGTGTCCATGCCAACTGTTTCCCTGGAGGGGCTTGAGCTCATTGAGCTAATACCACTTGTAGTAGTATCTGTATTAAAACTCTGACTTCGTTTTTTGACCAGTGGGTTGGTAGAACCATCTTCAATCAACTTCTCCCTACTTGAGCTTTCCCGGGGCCATCCCCTTGGCAGTTTCAGATCACTGTCCACTATACTTGGTGTACTACCTCCGTGTTCAGTATGCTTGTTTGAAATAAAGGAAGTCTCAAAAAATGGTTGTCTTTTACTGAAGGGTTTAGTTCCATTAGGGGTAAACAAGTCTCGATGCAGAGAGTCAGTGTTACTTGAAGGGTCAGTGATCGTACGTGTCCTTCCTTTATCATCCAGTTTTCCTCCTTTAGGATCACTGCTGCTACGAGGTTTTTTACCAGGCAAGGGAATTGAATTTAAAATGCGGCTTCCCAAAAGTGCCAAACTTTTACGATTTTCCTTTAAAGATTTAGTTCCATCATAAGGATGTGCCTCGGTGAGTTCTAAAAAGAATGTGCTAGTAGAGCTGCTGCCACACCGGTCATCCTCAAGAATAAACATACCTGAAACAGAAACGACAGTGTTACTTTTCTGGGATTAGGTGCACTGGTATACAGTGCTGATCATGAAAAAGTTCTCCGTTACTGCAGCAGGAGAGGCACTGCATGCTGCAGCAATGGAAAGTTACTTGCATGTAACTCTTGATATTCTACAGTATCTCCTCCACAGAGCAACATTCTTACAGCAGGAGGCACTAGGGCCCTACTGTAGGCACAAGAACCTCTTGGACTGGAGACGTCAGTGTACGGCACCAATGCATGGAGCCATTTATGCACATTCAGCTATGGGAGGCACTAGGGTCCTGCAGGAATCAGAACCTTTGGGACTGGCGACATCAGTGCATGGCACCAATGTATGGAGCCATTTATGCACTGTCAGCTACAGGAGACACTAGGGCCCTGCAGGACAGTGCCAGCTCGCTGGCTCGTGCTACTGCCTGCGGCACTGACTACCCATGTTCAGGAGCGAGCATGGAGAGTCAGGGGGATGGCCAGGGGAGGAAGGATGAGTGTCCCACAGACAGTTCTCCTCCTACCGGGGTGGGGGTGGGGTATGCCAGTGACACCCAGTGGAGACTGCGTGCGCAACATGCAGGACCACCCCACCAGGAAGTGAGTGGAGGTGTTGGTGGATGTCTGTAGGTCAGCTACAGGAGCATGCCCAACTTATGCTGATATCACTGCACATCTGTACCTTGGGGGGAGGACCTAAAGGGGAAAACCCCTGGGCATGGTAGCACCATGAAGCCCCATGACAACCTCCTGAATGACGCCCCAGGCGTGAGCCTCGGCTAGGGCCTCTGGTGTAGCTCAGTCTCTCCTGTTGGGCAGCCCCACCGTAGGGGGCAAGCTACAGGTCACCCAGTCCTGGTGGCAGGGAGGAGAGATGCCGGGAGGTCAGTCCAGGCACCGATGAAGGGGTACATCCCCCATCCGCAGCCTGTGCAACAAAAATAAATAAGAAAAAAAAAAACTAGGGCCCAGCAGGAATCAGAATCTTTGGAACTGCTGACATCAGTGCATGGCACCCATGTATGGAGCCATTTATGTGCTGTCAGCAATGGGAGGAGCTAGGACACTGTAGGAACCTGAACCTTTGGGACTGGCGACATCCATGCATGGAACCAATGGAAACAATGGATGGAGCCATTTATTCGCTGTCAGCTATGGGAGACATTAAGGCCCTGCAGGAAACAGAACCTTTGGGACTGGCGATGTCAGTGCATGACACCAACATATGGAGCCATTTATACGCTGTTGGATATGGGAGGCACTAGGGCCCTGTAGGAACCAGAACCTTTGAGAGTGGCAACATGAATGCATGGCATCAATGTATGGAGCAATTTATGTGCTGTCAGCTATTGGAGCACTAGGGCCCTGCAGGAACCAAAATCTTTGGGACTGGCAATGTCAGTGCACAGCACCAAAGTATGCAGCCATTTATGTGCTGTCAGCTATGGGAGGCACTAGGGCCCTGCAAGAACTGGAACCTTTGGGACAAGCAATGTCAGTGCAAGGCATCAACCTTTATGCACTGTCAACTATGGAGGCACTAGAGCCCTGCAGGACAAGAACTTTTACGACCAGTAGTGTCAATGCATGGCACCAATGTATGGTGCCATTTATGTGCCGTCAGCTATAAAGCAGCACCGCACCCAACAACCTCCGTACTCTTTTTTTTAACCAAGGAAGAGAAAAGAAAAAATTATCGAATGACAAACTACTTAAAAATTCTAAAATGTAAGACAACAAAGTATAATACAGCACGATTGTCCTTACAAGGACCATGTACTGCTATGAACAAAAAATGAAAATTACGTACCTACCGTAATTCTGATCTTTCTGTGCATCTTCACCATTCATCACAGATGGGGGTACTGGCCGGAGGTCAGGACCCCGCGGGAGCTTTTTTTTTAAAAAGGGTAGGCGGAGCCGACACCATCGGCGCCCGCCCCCGAGGCCGACGACTGGCGTGCGGGCGCCGAGGGCTGGCCGATAGGCTGTCGACCCGCCTGCCTACCAGTTCTGAGTCGCCAAGAGGTAAGAGGAAGGGATGGAGGGTGGACAAGAGAGTCCAAGGACAGAAAAGGAAAGGATAACTGAACCAAAAGGAGAAATAACGACTGAGAGGACAGCAAAGAAGAGATTAGACTAAGGGGATTGGGTAGGGGCCCCAATCTCTGGAAGCGGAAGAAGGAGGGTAGGGAGGAGAGAATTTAGGAGAAGTGAGAGGTATCATGGTATCCGAGACCCTTGTCCATCACCAGACTGTACATGAACTGCAAGGAGTAGCAAAGCTCTCTGCCAGAATTCAAGGCACAGAATAACTGGCAAATACCCCAGAAGCAGAGTCGGCTATTCTGGAGGAAGGACAGGGTACAGGGATTTAGTACTCTCTCAGGAAAAATGTTGGTGAAAAAAGGGTTGTTTTTTTTTTGAAACGGATGGAAACCAGAAGGAGAACAGAAGGAGGGCAACCACCAACTCCCACCCCATCGGGTTGGAGACATGTAGTAGAGAAGAAAAAATTACTCACCTTAGTAATTGCTTTTCTTCTCATGGAGTCTTGCTATATTAGGACCTAATGCAGTTAGCCACTGCACTTGAACTGCCCCGGAGAGGAAACAGTTAACTCCAGAGTAATCTGGAGTTCCACAGCACGAGGGCGCTGTTCAAAGCTCTATCTGGCTAGTTTCAAATGAAACTGCCAGGTTCTTTATAACTAAACTAACATAGCAAGTCTGTGTGGAAAACTCTACACTAGCCATTGGCTACCTACCAGTAGTAGAACAACAAAAACACAACAATCACAGAATAAAAACAATATTGCATATTATTGTTAGAATCACCCTGACAAGCACTAATAGGCCCCTCTCCCAAAGACTCAAGTCCAGAGGACCATCTATCAAACAAAAACAGAATTACCTAGTTCCTAACCCAAAAGAAACAAAAAGGGAGGGAACTAGAGAGACTAAAAGGCATGACACAGTGATTGCACTAATTTGCCAACCCTGACTCAAGTAGGAATTCTGAGAGGGTAGGAGGGGGTTGTCCTAATAGCAAGACTCCATGAGAAGAAAAGCAATTACTAAGGCGAGTAATTTTTTCTTCAAACACCATGAAGTCTTGCTATTATAGGACCTAATGCAGATTATACAGCAGTACCTCCATGGAGGAGGGCCAGAACCTACTTAGGGAATAGGCTCTGAAGCACAGCTGTGCCAAAACGAGCATCTCTCCTGGACTGAACGTCCAGAGAATAATGCTTGGTGAAAGTGTGGACTGTCTTCCAGGTAGCAGCTTGACAAATTTCCAAAATAGGAATATCTCTAGCAGCGCTAGAGATGCAGCTGTACCCCTGGTGGAATGAGCCCTCAGTCCTGAGGGAGGTTCTCTACCTAGTTTTTGGTAACAGAACTGGATACAAGAGACAATCCACCTTGCGATTGTCCTTTTAGTGGCAGGTCTCCCTTTGCCTACTTCTCCATAGGTAAGGAAGAGTTGGAGGGATTCGAACCTACGACCCTTGGTGCGTTCCAAATAGTAGCTTAGGGCTCTTTTGACGTCCAAACTGTGCAATCTCTTCTCCCCAGAGGAAGAGTGCTCAGTGAAAAATACTGGAAGAGAGATGGATTGATTGAGATGAAAATCTGAAACCACTTTAGGTAAAAACTTTCTGTTAGTCCTGAGGACGACTTTATCTCTGTGAAAAGAAATAAAATCCTTTTCCACTGACAAGGCTTGTAATTCACTTATCGCCTAGCAGAAGTGATAGCCACTAGAAAACAGTCTTCAAGTTAAAACTTGAGATCTGCGAAGACAGAGGCTCAAGGGGATTGCATTAGCTGAGCAATGCAAACATTCAGATCCCAGGCCGGAGCCGGTTCCGAAAGGAGGTTAGTGTGAAGTAACCCCTTGAAAAACTTGGAAAACACAGGGTGAGAGGAGAGGGAAACTGGTTTCCCTGCAGAAACAAAAACAGAAACAGCTGCTAGATGAACCTTCAAAGTAGCTGGTTTGAGGCCTAGGGAATTTAAGTGGACCAAATAGTCCAATAAAATGGCCAAGTCAGCAGATTCTGGTACAATTTGCCTCTCAGAACACCAGAAGGAAAACCTCTTCCACTTGGGTTGTAAGTGGCCTGGTAGAAGGCTTCCTAGAAGCCTTCAAATATCCAGGACACCTTGAGAAAGGTGTAAATCAGCAAATTCTAACTCCTCAAGAACCAGGCCTTGAGGTGGAGGGACTTGAGGTCCGGATACCACCCTCCCTGTGCACAGGTCAGCAGGTCGTGGATCCTGGGCAAGGTCAGGGAGGGTGAGATGTCAGGGACAGGAGAAGAGGGTACCAGGGCTGCCTGGCCCAGTCTGGAGCAATCAGAATCACTTTGCAGGGCTGAGTTCTGATTTTTACTAGTACCCTGAAGAGGAGAGGAAGGGGAAGACATACAGGAACTTCCTTTCCAATCCAACTGAAAGCGTCCAGGGGACTGATCCCAGCACTGGAGGCCTGCAACAAAACAGAGGAAGTTGGTGGTTGTCTGGGGCTGCGAAAGATCCATCTGAGGGTGCCCCATCTGGCAAAGACTGACCCCAACACCTGAGGATTCAGAGCCCATCGTGATGGCTCTGAGAAACCTGCTGAGGGCATCCACCGGACATTGTCCTTCCCTGGAAGGTGAACTGCTATCAGGGAGGTGTTCAGGGAGTAAGCCAGAGACCACAACTTCATTGCTTCGGTGCACAAGGCCGAAGACCGAGTGCCCCCTTGCTTGTTGATGTACCACATTGTTGTGGTGTTGTCTGTCCTGACTTGGACTACCTTGTTCTGGACAGTAGCTGAAAAAGCTTGAGAGCTAAGAGAACAGCTCTGAGTTCCAACAGATTGATGTGGAGCAGAGATTCCTGAGGGGACCACACTCCCTGAGTGGAGAGGTCGCCAGTGAGCCCCCCACCCTAACAGGGAGGCATCCGTGGTGAGGTGAGGAATGAAGAACGGGTAAGAAGGGGACCCCCTGGGTTAGATTGCTTTGATCCTGCCACCACTGAAGGGCTAGGATCAGGGTTTTGGTCACTGGGACTAATTTGGTAAGGGGGTCCTTCCTTTGAGACCAGTAGGACCTCAATTGGAACTGGATGTCCCTCATCTAAAATCTTGCTCCTTGCACGACAGCTGTGGAAGCGGCCATGTGCCCTAGGAGTTGCAGAAAGTGCCTTGCTGGTCGAGAGACCCAAGAGGGTAGGAAGATGCCAGGGCAATGATTCTGTCCACTCTTTCCGAGGGAAGGAATGCCCTGGCAGACTTTGTGTTCAACTCTGCACCTATGAAAGTTAGTACCTGAACTGGTTCGAGAACTGACTTTGGAAAATTCAGCAGGAATCCCAGAGAAGTGAGAAGCTGCTGGGTGACTTGCAAGTGGGATTTTACCTGATCTGGAGACTGACCCACTATGAGCCAGTCGTCCAGGTAGGGAAACACAGCAACCCCTTGCCTTCTTAAATGAGCCACTACCACAGCTAGACATTTTGTGAAAACCCTTGGAGCAGAAGTGAGGCCGAAGGGCATTGCTCTGAACTGGTAGTGGCCAGAGGGCAGTTCGAACCTGAGGTACTTTCGTGAGAAGGCCTGATCAAGATATGAAAATAGGCATCCTTGAGGTCCAGGGAAGCTAGCCAGTCCCCTGGCCTTAGGGGAGGCAAAATCATTGCCAGAGTTAACATTTTGACCTTTGGTTTCAAAAGATGCTTGTTCAGGAATCTTAAATCTAGGATGGGCCGCCATTCTCCTGTCTTTTTTGGGGTAAGGAAGTACCTCGAGTACAGCCCCTTGCCCTGATGGCAAGGAGGAACCCTTTCCACTGCTTTGCAGTCTAGAAGAGAAGAAACCTCTGCTTCCAAAGCAAAGGCTTCTGAAGGATTTGCAGGAGTAAAATGTCTGGCTCTCATCTTTGGGAACTGCTTGAAGCTGAGAACCAGACCTTGGCTTACCACCTCCAGAACCCATTTGTCCGAAGTTAGGGACAACCAGTTCTGGCTGAAAGAAGCCAACCTGCCCCCCACCGGTACAGGAGAATCGGCCCTGGACACCCCGTCAGGGTGCCTGCTTGGCAGCAGCTTTAGGCTGAGGAGAGGGAGAGGGTCTGCCTGTGCCCCGTCTACCTCTGCCTCTGAAAATTCCCCTCTGTGCAAAGGCTGAAGAGGCCTGAACCTGGTAAAAAGGCCTGTGGTAAGGCCTGCCCCTACCCCTGGGGGCATGCCTTTGTGGAGTGGCATGCCTCTCCTTAGCTTGGGCACTTTTGTAGGTAGTTCTGTATTCATCCATCTTTTTCATGTAATTTTCCGTTTGATCCCCAAACAGAGAATTTCCTACCACAGGAAAATCTATAGCCTTTGACTGAGTGTCCTGGGACAGATTATGCATTCTGAGCCATGCCAACCTACGGAGAGCTACAGAAGTGGCCATGACCCTAGAGGAAACATCATTAACATCAACAGCAGTATGAAATTGAACTTTAGAGGCTTCAATGCCATCAGCAGCCACTTGTTCCAACTCACTAACCAGCTGGCCCTGGGCCTGCTTGGCCAACTGCAATATAGTGTCCCATCTAGATTTCTGATATCTAGCCACATAAGCCATATAATTAGCCTGTCTGAGTCCCAATGAAGCTGCCATATATTGTTTTTTCGCCATGGCATCAATCCTCCTGGAATCCTTATCAGGAGGATGTGAGGCCAGGAACATTAGCCTTGTCACAGGCTGCAGCTTGAACAACACCTACATGACTACACTGCTCAGTGAGGAAGTCTGTATCAGGGCCTGATAAAGTATACCTTCTGTCCATTTTTTTATCTACAGGAGGAACAGAATGAGGGCTTTTTAAAATCTTCGTTGTTTGCTTCCTAAATGACTTATGCAAAGGAATAGACAACCTCCTAGACTCTGGAATATCCATCATTTCCACATAATCAGGCTCCTCTTGCTCATCCACAGCCTCCTCTAAAGGGAGCTGGAGGGTTTCTGCAACCTTTTTATAAAACCTAAAAGAGAAGGGGACTCAGACAGTGAAGGGGGAGATTCAAAGGGTCTGTCTGGAGAATTTCGGCTCAATGGGCACTTCCAGACCCTTCCCAGTCACAAATGCACTGATCAAAATCCTCCTCCCCCTCCTGTGGTTCATAAAAATCCTCAACATCATAATCCTGAACCACTGGACCTGAACGAGCCACCCTTTTCCCAACTATAGGGGGTTCGATAAGTCCCTGAGACAAAGACTGAACAATCTGAATGGCTTTAGCTATCTCTGCAGCAGTTGGAGAGACAATTTTGGACTCCAGACCTGCTGATTTCTTTGTCTTTTTAACTGGGACTGGTTCCTCCGAACCAGCCTTCCTTTTGCCCGAGGAAGTCTCGCCCTGGTCAGAGGGCACTCCCTCTGGTTCAGTGGGTGCTGGACCGGGCTGGCCATCCGGGTCAGCGGACTTCTTGGCCTCTCGTTCCCTGAGCCGGCCCAATCTCTTTTCCAGGGTGGCTGCAGGGAAATTTCTACACACCTGGCAGTCTGACAGGAGGTGGTCAGCCCCCAGACAATAGACACAAGTGGTGTGTGGGTCAGCCTTGGCAAAGGCTTCCCCACAGACATCACAGTGTTGAAACCCAGTGGGCCCGGATTTTCTTCTGGGTTTCTCAGACATAATGCCAGCCTAACCAACAAACTTGCCTTTAAGCGGCCGTGCAGGCAAGACACCTTATCGTTCCTAACCGTGTCACGGTATTGGAAAACCCCAATAAAATAAAGTTTTTAGAACCGATAAGAACCGGTACCGTGCACTTCTACAGCCCAAAATTGAAAATAAACAACCGGGTCGGTTCAGACTGAACCGATAATGTATTCACACAGACTTTTTTTTTTTGTACTTACGGTTTGCAGATAGAGCTTTTGACCGAAACCGCAGTAATTTTAAACATTGCCGTTCAAATGAACCGAATAACTCGCTTGAACCGCAAAACGAACCGAGCTGAGGGAGCTGATCTCCGGAGCGACTGTTCAGTGAAAGGGGAGTAAAGAATCTGGCAGTTTCATTTGAAACTAGCCAGATAGAGCTTTGAACAGCGCCCTCGCGCTGTGGAACTCCAGATTACTCTGGAGTTAACTGTTTCCTCCCCGGGGCAGTTCAAGTGCAGTGGCTAACTGCATTAGGTCCTATAATAGCAAGACTTCATGGTGTTTGAAGGAGTGCCGCTCGAGCTGTCTACCCTTCATAGGAGAATACCCCACTGTGTGTCCCTACTTTACCCCGCTCCTAAAGAGGAGAGGGGGAGCCACAGAGAGGGAGGGGGACCCAGAGACTGAGGTCCCAGGGGGATGGTGGGTGGGGTTGTGATGAATGGTGAAGATACACAGAAAGATCAGAATTACGGTAGGTATGTAATTTTCATATCTTATCTGTGTCAATCTTCACCATTCATCACAGATGGGTGAGTATCAAGCCCCCCCGAAGGGGGTTGTTTCATTACACCCTAAGGGACAGGGTCCGTTAGCCCTCAGTGGGTGACACACTAGAGGGGAACCTTCAGGGCCTGGGGAGGCCGAGGTGGGGAGAGAGGCAGGGTCCCCGAGAGGAAGAGCTGCTCGACAAGTGGCCTCGCTCTATGGGAGAAAGGTAGGTTCCTGGTGGGCGGAGCAAATCACCCCTACGCTGGGCCAAGGGTGACAACCGGAAAGACGTAGCCATGCCGATCTCCTAGTGCAGATCGCTGTCCCTCGACCCTGGTAGCTACCTCGTTGGCATCATAAGATGCCCTGGCGTGCTTTGCTGGCTCAGGCCCGCGTGCAGAGAGCACGATGGCTTGTCCGTTTACTCAGGAGTCAGGCACGAGGCTAGGATCTGACCTAGCCTGGACCACAAGAACCTGTTGTAGGCTGCATAGTGGGCCTGGTGAGCAGAAATAGAAAGGAGCAACCGTGCAAGTAGAAGGTCCTCCTCCCCAAAAATCAAAATCCAGGAGACTTGATCTGGGGGCGGTCACGGTGGAGGCGTGAAGCCCATCAGGAGTGTCCAGATCGTCAAGCCAGACTGCGGATGAGGCATGGAACCTGGAGACTCCAGGGGACGCATACTCTGGCTGAGGTCCTTGGGGCAGGAACTCCGAGAAGGCCTCTGCCAGAAGACGCAGGATGCCTCCCGAAAGGGAGCAGGCCAGGGCGGCACCAGAAGGGTGGCCTCGCCAAAATCACCTAGAAAGGCGTGCGCCGCATGCTCAGGATTGCTGACAGTAGAGGGTGAAAGGTACAAGTCCTCCAACATCCTCACAAGGAAACGCTGATACTCCGAGAGATCAGCAGCCGGAGAGATGTGGACAGAAGGTTCCTTCCTCTCCCCCAGAAGAGGGGGATGAGGAGCTGGAGGTCACCATATGTTCCGAGGGAGGCTGCACGGGGGGAGGCTGAAAAACTTGGCTGTCCACAGCCCTAACATAAGCAGGGAACCGGGCAGCCACCGCTCTGAACTGCTCCCAGGTGAGAGGGCTGCTAGGACCAAGAATGCCTGGGAGCGCAGGAGAATGTGGCAGAGGGATAGGGGCAGAGCCGAGAAAAGAAGTTGGCTGACCTCCGCCAGGGCTAGGGAGCGGACCGTGAGCACCCGAGGAGGGTGCCCTGGAAGACTCCACAGCTGACAGCTGTATAACCACATTGGTACTGCCTTGGCTGCGTCCAGAAGAATCCCCCCAGTGAGGCTGACCGGGGCGTAAAGGTCCAAGACGGTCCCCTGCCTCAAAAGAATGGGACTCCTCAAGGAACCCAGGGGAAGGTGGAAATCATACTACAGCTCAAGTCCAGGGCCTGGGTGGACCCCAGAAAGGTCCGCGTGCCGGGCCCACCCCTCGACCCCTCAGAGTCCGAGAGAGGTCCTCCTCCTCGAGAGGGCCAGCCTAGGTACATGGCATCTCTGGGCAGCCCTCAAGGGGAGACCCAGGAACAGTACCCTCCTCCTGTAGGCTTCGATGGGCCCCAAAGTTGGGCGATCAAGACACACCACTGGAGGGGGTACCACCACCGAGGGGTCGATGAAACCCCCAAGACCAGGTTGCAGAGCTATGGTGGCTCGTACCACTGCCTGCTGGTCAGCACCACTGACCCCAGTCTTGGGGCCACCTGACTCTCCTCAGTAGGGGGCTGGCTCCGACTCGTCGACGAGACCACAGTGCTGCCCTCCTCCGCAGCCAACCCCGAGGGGTGTGACTGCTCGTCCGACTCGCAGCTCGACTCCCACTCCGAAGAGGTAGAGTCCGAAGCTCTGAGCCAAACCGTAGGAGGGCGGGCAGAACCAACCTTGCCACCGGGCCCGGCAGCCAGAGTTGTGGCTGAGTCGGCACCCGTGCCCTCCACAACCCCGTGAGTGGGACCTGCAGGAGGCACCGGGGCAACTCGAGCCAAAGGTCCAGAGCCAGGGCCAGACGCAACGCCGTCGAATCCACCACTACCGGGGGCGGTACCAGGGACAGGGACGGCACTGACAGCAGCCCCAGCAGCATCCTCGGCACCAATGCCGACACCGCCCGTCCCCACGGCGCTGCAAGTGGTACAGAGGACTGAAGCGGCGCCGACAATGAAAATGACGTACCTACCTTAATTCTTGATCTTCACCATTCATTACTACAGTTGGGTTAAGCCGGGCGTGCACCCGCTTCTGGGGATTTTTTTTTTTGGAGTCGGCTCCAGCGGCACCATCCTCAGGGCGATGTACGCATCATGCGCGAAGGCGGCCGTTAGGTGCCACGAGACTCCTCCTCCATCTCAGTTCTGGTAGCCGGAGAGGAAAATAAAGTGTAAGAAAAAAGAGTGAGGCAAGAGGCCAAGGGACAGAAAAGGAAAGGAAATAAACTGAAAAAGGAATAAGTCGATGGAGAATAGACAGAGGAGAGAGAATTCCTACCCTAAGGGACCTCAGGGCCTCCTTTCCGGGGCAGCTCTAGGGGAGGAACAGAGAGAGGGAGAGGAAAGTAGAAGAAGAAGAAGAAAGAAAGAAAGAAAGAAAGAGGCATATTGAGAGGGAGAACAGTGCCCATCGAGCATTGTTGGTTGAGAGGCTTATAGGCTCGAAACTAATAAGAGAGCAAGAATCCCAGTTGCTAGGACTGAGGAGAGGTTCCACCAAACCTCCTGAACAGACCCAAGTGAGGGCAGACTCTCTGAACTCTCAACATGCCAAGTCCCTTCATCCTAGTTGAGGGCTCCTAGACTGTCCGAGCAGAACCTGTTCCGGGAAGAGCGCCCATCCAGGAAGAGGACTAAGTTCCTTAGCACCTTGTTAAGTGCTAACACAGAAGAGTATGGGAAAGACTATGCCTTCTCGAAGGCAGTTTGTAAGAAAAGTAGAGAGGAACTCAATCAGACTTGCTAGGACAATGCAGACAGAAGCTTGAAGCTAACAAGTTCAGTCAGCAGCTGGAAAAGCTTGAATAACAATAATACCTGCCAGGGGGATTCCAAACTTTGAGGAGGCCAAGACAGGGCATGGCCACCAGGCTGTGAAACTACATGACCTGAAGAAGGTAAGGAATCGCACCATAGGGCAGTCAGAAAGAGTTCCCTCAGAATTAAAGAAATTTGCAACCGTACTTGTTCCCCCCTACCTTGAGGAAAAAAGAGAATCCATTCACAAGAATGGGGGAAAAAAACAGAAAAAAATTATAATTTTTTTTGGCATAAAGGCCAAGGGGAAGAGAGGAACGAGACGGGAGGGGGAGACGCCACAGAAGGAGGCCACTGAGGGGAAGGTGGGTGGGTATCAGTAATGAATGGTGAAGATACAAGAGAAGATCAAGAATTACGGTAGGTACGTAATTTTCATATCTTCCCTTGTCAATCTTCACCATTCATTACTGCTTGGGTGAGTACCAAGCCCCTTCCCCCCTTGAAAAAGGGGGTAGAACCCTGAGGAACAAGACCCCAGCCTCCTGTTGGTGAAGAACAGAAGGGAAGACCCTGGCTAACACAAAGAGAAGCCTAAGTGGGAGAAGAGCTAGAGGTGCCCCGAGGGAGGGGAGCGGAGAAGCCCCTGCAAAAGTCTCCTAGCTCTAGAGGAAGAAAGCAGGTCCCCGGAAAGCAGAGCGCATCACCTACGCTGGGCCAGGGGTGACAACCTTGACAGACCAGAGCCATGTCGTCCGCCTAATGCAGATCGCTGTCCCCGCAAGCCTGGAAGCCACCTCATTGGCGTCATAAGATGCCCTTGCTTGGTGTCTTGCCAGCTCTAGGCCTATAGCGGAGAGGGCAATAGCCTGTCTGGTTTGCTCCGTATCAGGCATTGATGCTAGGAGCTGGGAGAGCATCGACCACAGATGCCGATTGTAGGCAGCGTGGTGAGCCTGATGTGATGCAATGCAAGCCACCGCACGAGAAGAAGAGAACACTCTTCACCCCCACCGGTCGAATTGTAGTGAATCCGAATCCGGTGGACGGTCGTGCACCAGGCGGCGATGCCCGGAAGGAGTCTCTAGGTACACCAAACCCGAGGACAGGTTGGGAAGGGTACCTAGGGATTCTGAGGGGGCACAATGCCTTCGACGACAGTCTGCCGGGGCTGGAGAAAGGTCGGCTGGGAACTGCCAGGAACGGATAGACGCCTCCTGGAAGGGGATAGGCCAGGAAGGTACCACCAGGTGCTGGGCACTGAATTCTCCAAGGAATTCACGCGTCTCCGTTCAGTATTGTCTCGCCCTAACGTAAGAGTTAGAAGATCCTCACCATCCTCGAGAGGAATCGCTGATATTCCGTGAAATCAGCGTCGGAAGAAAGATGAGCAAGGGGTTCCTCTCCCTCAGAGGAGGAAGACGAGGATGATGGAGAGCTCGAATGTCCAGAAGATTCCTGCGGCGGTGGGGAGAGTCGAAAGACCCGCTCATGCATGTATCTAACGTATGAGGGGAAGGCCGCCGCAGAGCCTCTGAACTGCTCCCAGGATAACGGACCCGTAGGACCGACATGGCCTGGAAGAGCGGGGGGTGGATGCAGAGGTACTGGAGAAGGGCACCTATGAAGAGGCAACTGACCTCTGCCAGGGCTCTGAAATCTGGGGAATAGAGCCCGAGCTGGCGGGATCCTGGACAACAAACCAGGCCGCAAGACGAGACCCTGAGGATGCGATGCCTGGAAGAGCCCAGGGGGGGAACCTCCCCTGTGACGAACCCAGGACTGCATGGATTCAGAAGGGCAGCCCACAGCAACGCCACCGGAGGGAACCCCGGGGCCCAAGAGGAAAGGGGGGGGTTCGGCGCTACGGCTCCTAGCCACCCGACGAGGGGTGGCCAGCGGAGACCGGGACGACCGTCCCCCGCCCCTCGACCCCTCGGACTCCGAGAGAGCCCGCCTCCTCAACTGCAGCGTTCCCCCAGCCCGAGAGGAGGCAACAGCACCCGGGAGGTAGCTGTCACAGGCCCCCAGGAGGGGGGCCTCCTCCTCAGCCCCCACCACATCACCCCCTGGGACCCAGGGCCACCTAGCCGAGGGCCCTCAGGGAGGACAGGAAGTGGGACAGTGGAAGGGGCCCGCTGCACCGCCTAGCACCCTGTGCCACCGGGGACCCTGACCCCGAAGAGTCAGGGTGCCAGGATGGTTCCACATCTGAGTCATCGGCCTCCGAAGAGGATGAGACCAGCAGAACCTCAATGCTGGCAACCCCAGGGGTCCCCGGAGCAACGGCGCCGCGAACGGCGCCGGTGCCAGGGACGGCGCCGGACGACCGCAGCCCACTCGCGACAGCCAGGCCCGGTCCTGGCTCCCCTGCCGCACCAGTTAGGCCCAGGCGCCGCTCCTGGCGTGGACCCCAACCGGCGCCCGCCGGGAGGCACAAACCGCCCGCGAGACGGCACCGGAGGGCGGCGTCGAGGGTCCACCAGTGCCAGGCCCAGATATCATGGGCCTCGACACTGGGGGAGCCTGCACCTCCGAGGAGGTGACTGCCGAGGCGGTGTCCCCATCACGGCCCCAGGAGGGACCACGACATTCCCCCGACACTGCGAGAGAAGCTTCCTCTTCGGCAAGAGAAGAGGAGGAAGCTTCCTCCTCTGCGGACCGTATAGGCCCGGGAGGGGACCCGGGGGAAGGGCCTAGAAACCTTACCTGGGAATCCCTGGAGCGACGCCGTCCCCCGAAGGTCGGCGGGGCCTTGCCGAGCTTGAACGCGCGGACTTCGAGGACACGACGGTCCATGGAGAAACAAGCATGGCACGCATCCATGTCGTGGTTGGGTCCCAGGCAACGGAGACAGACATCATGCCGGTCCGAGACGGAAAAATGCCGGCCACAGGAGCACCGACGCATAGGGGTGCGGCCCGTCTTCGACTTACGCCTTGCTCCTGAACCGGACATGATGCGAACTAAACAAGGAAAAAAAAGGCAATAAAGCACTCGGCACCGCAGTATAGAAAGAAAAGGAACGGTCTTACCGGTATACGGCGTCGAGTGAAAACTTCTGAGGAAACGAGGAGTCTTGAGGTTGGAAAAACCGAGAAACTATTCGCTACCGCGCAGCAGGTGCAGCCTCGGCGGCGGGAGAAACAGAACTGAGATGGAGGAGGTCTGCGGCACTAGCGCGCCCTCGCGCATGACCGCGAGCGTCGTCCTTGAGGCGGCGCCGTTGGACCGACTCAAAAAAAAAACACTCCCGTAAGCGGGTGTCGCCTCGCTTAACCAGCAGTAATGAATGGTGAAGATTGACAACGGAAAATCGCCCTAAGGCAGACCTGGCACCGAACACGGCACTGACTGGCCCCTCGGTGCCGAGAGCGTGGACGGTGCCGAGGGCGGCACCGACAGACTAAGTTAAAGGTCCTGGCGCCCGAGCAGCGAAAACGCAGCGCCGAGGACAGTGCCGGCGAGACATGGCAAGGAGGGACGCTGGATCCGGTCCCATGGCACATAGCGGCGCTGGTGCCGCAAGCGGCGTTGACTGGGCCTACGGCACGGCGGCGAGTCAGCGCCGATGGGCCCATGGTGCGTGAATGGCGCCGAGGCGCCGACCGGCAACATCGGGGCGGCGCCGACCGAGGGCTTCCGGGCAGCGGGAAGCGACACCAGGAGCCTTCACCCACAAAGGGGCGATTGCCGTGGCGGCGCCTCCCACCCGCTCCCGGGAGGAAGCGGGACGGGCCTCCTGCACCACGGGAGGAGCCTCGGTGATGGCCAGGCTACAAGTAGCCAAGGCTCCCTCCTCCTCGGTCCGTATAGAACCGGGAGGGGACCCAGAGGAAGGGGCCGAGAGGCGCGGCTTGGCCCAATGAGGTGAACCCCTACCTGAAACTGGGTGGAGCTCGCCACTTTCAGCGCGCTGTTCGAGGACCCAGCGGTCCATGGAGAAGCAGGTGTCATGCGAGTCCATGTCGTGAGCGGGCCAGGCACGCAAGACACCAGTCGTGCTGGCGGTGACGGAGAATTTCGGCCCATCGGGCACCGACGCACAATGGACTGCCTCAAGACTTTGGCCCTCCCAACGAGACACATGACCCACGGAAAAACACTCAAAACAGACCTCGACGTCGCAGAATTCAAATAAAAAGGAAAGATCTTACCAGGCGACGTCAAGTGAAGGCAGAACACAGAACCAGCAGGCAACCGACGGACTGAAAACGCCAATCTCGAAAGGCTGAAGGCCTAAAATTCTTGACAGAAGCTTCCCACGAGGTGACCTCGATGGCGGGAGACAAAGAACTGGTAGGCAGGCGGAGTCGACACAGCCTAACGGCCAACCCTCGAGCGCCACGCAGTACGTCGGCCTCGAGGGCGGCGCCGATGGTGTGTCGGCTCCGCCTACCCTTTTTTAAAAAAAAAAAAAGAAAGCTCCCGCGGGGTCCTGACCTCCGGCCAGTACCCCCATCTGTGATGAATGGTGAAGACTGACACAGATAAGATCATAGAAACATAAATTTTGTCAGTAGAAATGCACCTTCAGGCCTATCCAGTCTTCCCCTTGTCCCAACCTATTCTGTCACCACTGACCTTAGTTGGTCACAGATGCCACTCCCTCCCCCATTCCTCTAACCAATATGCCCCATGTCTATCCCAAGCATGTCTGAAGCTCCACACAGTCTTTGTCCCCACTATCTCCTCTGGCGGGCAGTGTCAGTTATCCACCACCCTTTCCGTGAAGAAGTATTTCCACAGATCTCTCAAATTTTCCCCCTCTTAGCTTCATTGCATGCCCCGTTGATCTAGTGCCTTCTTGTCTCTGAAACAGACCCTCTACTTGCACCTTGTTCACTCCTGTGAGGTACCTGTAGGTTTCAATCATGTCCCCTCTCGATCTCCTCTCTTCTGGGGAATATATGTTGAGCTCATGCAGCCTTTCTTTACATGGCTTCTCGTGCAACCCCTCACTATTTTGGTTTCCCTCCCCTGTACTGCTTCCACTCTTCCAATGTCCTTACAGCGGTGCAGTCTCCAGAACTGGACACAGTACTCCAGGTAGGGCCTCGCCATTGAGCAATACAATGGCAGCATCACCTCTCCTTCTCCTAGAAGTCCCTCTCCCAATGCACCCCAGCATCCTGCTAGCCTTTCCCACTGCTTGGTCACACTGCCCAGCTACCCTAAGGTCATCAGATATGATGATCCCTATGTCTCTTTCTTGCTTGGTGACTGTAAGCTCCACTCTCTCCTTCTTATACAAAGCCTTTGGGTTCCGCAGCCCTAGGTGCATAATCTTGCACTTTTTTTTGAAGCACAAGCTTTACTAACTAACAAGACAGGTAAATATACAGGAGGCTAATAGGAATAATGACAATACAGCATCAAATACATACAGTATGGCTAAAACGTAAGTCTCCTGTCTGATAGACATGACATCAAACAATTAAAACATAGCATCTTACTTCAAGGAAGCACATGCAGCAGGCCACACCAGCAAGACTAAGCCACCGAGCACTAGGACCACATGGAAAACTTCTAGCTAGCAGTCTACCACAGTGGACCGTCCCCTGCCAATGTCAGTCAGCTGATGTTAGGACAGCCCATATAGGAAGGCGGTCCCCCCACACCACCTCAGTTCTTTTCCTGCCATCGACCCACGCACATCGGACCTTAGTGGATGCTGCAGCTTCAGTCAACTACCATTTCCCGCGCTTTTTTATTTTCAAAGTTTTCTTAGTGTAAAATATCGAATTTTCAGTGTTTTTTCACCAAGTTTATGTCTTCTCCACAAGCCTCGTCTTCGGACTGTTACACCAAGTGTGACTGTGGCAAACAGATTCCTGAAAAGGAAAGCCACTCTGCGTGTCTGATCTGCCTCGGCCCCAGCCACAACACCAAAGTCTGCCAGTTCTGCCAGAAATTTAACCAGGCCACTCAGAGACGTCGTTTAAAACTCTGGAAAGCCACCTTTTAAAGCAGAAGCTGGTCACCATGGAAAAGGAGCTGCAGGCCAGGAGCTCTATAGCCTTGCCGGCCCAGTCCTCCAGGGCCCCCTCTTCTCACAGAGAGAAATCCAGGAAGCATAAGCACTGGGATAAACACTGGGAAAAGGATCAGTCAGCTTCTCCGTTGGGGTCACCCCACAAATCGTCGACTGTGATGGGGTCGTCCTCCTGCGGAGAGTCAGCTCCTCCAGCCCTCTCTTCCTCCGGGCTCTCAGTGGCTCCGCCACCCACCCTTATCTCTATCTCGGGCAGTGGCTCTTTGGGGCAGGAGACATGATGCTCAAGCCCTTATCCTCCATGGGCACTCAGCCAGGTGGCTCGGCTGGTCTTGCTCATTCAGGCAGTGGTTCTATGACCATTGGACTACCCCCAGTGCTGCCTTCGTCAACTCCCATCTTGGGGACCGATGCCAGTCCAGCTAGACAGCACCCACAGAAGGCCTCCGCTTCCTCCTACTCACTGGTGTCACCTCTGCCTCCTACTCGAGTGTCTCCATCCCCTCGGGCGCTGGCCTCTCCTCTTTGGCCGGCACCGGCATACCCTTTGCCTGGGTGCTTTGGACCAATGCCCGCTGGGCCACCGCCTGTACTGCCACAACCTCAGCCATTGGGTCTGGCATCGTCATCGCCATTGCTGCAGCAGACACCGCAGCTGACACCTGTTGGCCTTTTTGCCGGCTTGCTACTTGGTGCCAAGTGGATCAATTCTGGGGTATGCTTTGCAGTCTCCTCAGCCGTCGTTCCCCAACGCACCTTCTATTCCATTCCTGCCGATGTACAGCATGGCACCTCAGGTGGATTATAATGCCTTGTTTTCAGTGTGGTGGTCTTTCATGCAAAAGCAGACCCTTGCCCCAAAGGGCACGCCTCCGGCACCCACCTTACCCTCCACAGGACGCTCAGCCATGGAATTTGGACCAGGCCGGTCCCAGCAATCCCCGTACATCAGGATCTTCAGGGGAGCGACCTGACGTTGGTTCAGGCTCTAGAAGGGATGATCGCTGGCCCCTAATGCTGGTCCTGGACAGTGATCCTTCAGTGGAGGACTCCAATTCTTTGGGGGCTTCCTCCTCTCAGGGCGAGTCCTCGGATGGGAAGATCAGGCTAAGGAGGTGTCTAAGTCCCCCCACCGATGACCCATCCTTTATGGATGTTATGTGTCACATCCAGTTGATCATGGGCTGGGAGGCGAAGGAACAAGACCCCAAGCAACACTGCTTGGTTCTCTACCTCCGGTGGTGCTCCTACGATTGGCTCCTAACGAGGATGTCACCAAGGCAGCTTGGGCCCATCCCTCTACTACTCCTCCTCTCCCTAAGAAGGTGGATCATCTCTACCATGCCCCAGTGGGCAAGCCCTTCCTGGGAAGCCACATTAATGCAGATTCTGTGGTGCTTAATGTGGCACATGATCGTAATCGGAAGCCCAAGCACCTCAGTACTCTTCCCCCTGGACCAGGAGTCCAGGCAGCTTGATCACCTTAGCAAACTGGTCTTTGCCTCTACTACCTCGGCTATTAGGACCATCAATTATCTGGCCCATATGGTTCAATATTAGAATGTTCTCTGGGACCAGGCCAGGGATTTAGTACAGACCTTGCCTGAGGGCGCCACCAAAATACAGCTCGCCCAGCTTCTGAAGCTGGGCCCAGATGTCAGCAGTCATGCATAATGCAAATATGTGGGATCTTTTGGGTCTGATAAAAAGGGACCAAACATATGACACTAGGTCTCACAGTTTTCAATTATTCAAGGATAGATACAATACAAACAGGAGGAAATATTGGTTAAATAATAGAGTGACAGAAGTGTGGAACAGCTTACCAAGAGAGATTGTGGAAAGTGGTACAATGCAGTTATTTAAAACACAGCTGGACAATTACCTTTTAGAAAGAAATATAATTGGGTATAAGTAAAACATGACTTGCGAGCTCATGGACAAATTGTCTTTATGCTCTGTATGATCTATGTAATCTATATCCTCCATGTGGCTTATGATGCTGTCAATGCCTCCGGATGAGGGGCAGCTGCTGTGGTCTGTCTCCGCTGCCATTCTTGGCTCCGGGTGTCTGGTTTTACCCCGGACATACAGGCTACTATTCTGGACGCCCCCCTTTGCAGGGAAGTCCTTTTCGGGGAAGATGTCCAGGACATCATTTCTGCTTTACAGGCGTCTGGGCGGCCCCTTTATTTATTTTAGTTGTTTAACCAGGTATAGCACACTAAGCTGAAAGCTTTTTTACAGGAGCGACCTGGGAGCACAAGGAGGCTAAGTGACTTGCTCAGGGTCACACAGTATGCAAGTGGAAGCTGTGGGATTCAAACCCAGGTCTGGTCTGCTGGATGTCACCAGATTTTCAGCTCAGAGCCTTAGACCACTGCGCTATACTGCCTCCCTTAAGTTGGTCTATTTGCTCTGTCATACCCAATGTAGAGCAGGCCAATGTTGGTCCTTCATCTGCCCTCCAGTAAGTAACCTCGGGGCCAAAAGGCAACCCTACCCCACCGCCTGACTCTCACCCGACCCCCACCACCACCACCACCACAGACAACTGGGTGCTCCAGATCATATCTCACGGTCACACTTTGGAATTTCTAGAGTGGCCACCAGAAACCCCCTGTCCACTCTTCCTACCCTCCCGCACACCTCTCTTTGGTCCAGGAGGAGATTCAGGTGCTTCTTCAAAAAAGAGCCATATAGCCCATCCCTCAGGCTCAATGGAGAAGGGGGTTTTACTCCCATTTCTTCCTTGTCCCCAGAAAGACCGGGGATCTTTGGCCCATCCTGGACCTAAGTCACCAGAATCTATACATAGAGTACAAATGCTTCAGGATGGTCACCGTTCAGGGACTGTTACTGCTTTTGCACCAGGGGGATTAGCTCTGTTCACTGGTCATGCAGGATGCCTAGCTGCACATCCGGGTCTTTATTGCCCATCATCGCTTCCTCCACTTCCAATTTTAGGGAGCCCATTGCCAGTTCTGGGTCCTCCCTTTTGGCACCTTTGGTGTTTACCAAGTGCCTGGCAGTGATAGCTGCAGCATTGCGGAGGCAGGGTTTCTAGGCGTTTCTGTACCTGCATGACTGACTCCTTGCAGCCCCTCCAAGGATCACTTGGTTCAGACCTTGGAACCTACTGTCTCTTCCAGGTTTTGGTGATCACCATAAATCTACTGAAGTCCTGTCTCTCCCCTTGCCAGCACCTCCAGTACATTAGGGTAGTCCTGGACACCAGTCAGGGCAAGGCTTTTGTGCCGCAGGACAGGGCGAAGTGACTGATGGAGCAGGCCCACCTGGTTTCCTCCAGCAGGGATGATCCAGACTGAGTCTTTCTCAGTCTTCTGGGCCACATGGTGGTGACTACCACGGTTTCCTTGGCCCGTCTGCACATGCTGGTTCCTCAGTGGTAACCTGCACCAACTGGTCCTGGACTCCGACCCAGTCAGGAGGACTCTGTCATGGTGGCTGGACCCAGCCAACCTTCTTGGGGAGGTTTCCTTTCAGCTTCCAGCTCCACCCCACAGGTTCTTATGACAGATGCATCCAGCCAGGGATGTGGTGCCCACCTAGCCAGCCACCAGATGCAGGATACCTGGACAGAAGTGGACCAGGGTCTTCATATCAATGTCCTGGAGATGTGGGTGGTTCTTTACACCCTGCAGGCCTTACAAACTTATCCCTTCCCTGGTCCGCTGCTGACAGAGACGGACATGTGTGTGGTGTATTACATCAACGAGCAAGGGGGGGACTCATTCTTACCCTGTGTTGGGAGGCGATGAGAGTCTCTCTCAGCTGTGCATGTTCCAGGCGTTCAAAACGTCTTGGCCGACTGTCTCAACAGCTCCAGGTCATGGGCTCACAAGTGTGAACTTCTATCCTCTGTGGTGGAAGATCTCTTTGACAAGCGGGGACATCCACAGTTGGACCTCTTTGCATCCTCACTCAACGTAAAGCTGCCACTTTTTTGCTTGCTCAATCCTGGGCCTGCTGTTTTCTGGCAAGAAGCATTGTCCCTCTCTTGGAAGGAGATGTTTTTCTACTCTCTCCCTCCCTTCCCGCTCCTGCAGAGGGTTCTGTTCAAGCTCCAACGGAAGGGAGCAGAGAGGATTTTCATAGCACGCTTCTGGCCCTGCCAAATTTGTTTTCCCCTGCTTCAAAAGCTAGCAGTGGAACCTCTGGTGCCCTTGCCCCTGTGCACCAGCTTGTTCTCCGAGGACTAGGGAACCCCGGTCCATCTGGAACTGAAGACCCTGCATCTCCATGTGTAGCTCCTGTGGACCTACCTACTGCCCGCTTTGGGGTTTCCAACAGGGTCACTGATGTCTTGATGATGGCCAGGAAACCCTCCACCAGGGTCACTTATGCTATGAAATGGAAGAAAAAATTACTCACCTTAGTAATTGCTTTTCTTCTCATGGAGTCTTGCTGTATTAGGACTATAGCAGTCATTCCCCACACTTGAACTGCCCCGGAGAGGAAAGGGTTAACTCCAGAGAAGTCTGGAGTTCCACAGCGCGAGGGCGCTGTTCAAAGCTCTATCTGTGCAGTTTGAAGTCAAACTGCCAGATTCTTTTCGAAGCTAAACTAATATAGCAAGTCTGTGTGGAAAAACCCTACACTAGCCATTGGCTACCTACCAGTAGTAGAACTACAAAACACAGAACAATCACAAAATAGCAACAAAATTATTAAATATTGTTAGCATCACTGAAAAGAAGCATTAACAGACCCTCTCTCCAAAAGACTCAAGTCAGGAGGGGCCACCTACTCAACGGTAACAACAGAATTACCTAGTTCCTAAACCCAATAAGCAAGAAAAAAGGCATGATGCAGTGCTTGCACTAATTTGCCAACCCCATACCTACAAGGAGGAGTTCTGAGCGGGGTAGGAGGGAGGGTTGTCCTAATACAGCAAGACTCCATGAGAAGAAAAGCAATTACTAAGGTGAGTAATTTTTCTTCAAACACCATGAAGTCTTGCTGTAATTAGAACTATAACAATTACACAGCAGTACCTCCATGGAGGAGGGTCAGAACCTACTTGGAAAATAGGCTCTGAAGCACAGCTGTGCCAAGCAGGCATCCCTCCTGGATTGAACATCCAAGGGTAATGTTTGGTAAAGGTGTGAACTGTTTTCCAGGTAGCAGCTGACAGATCTCCAAATGGGAATATCTCTAGCAGCCGCTAGAGATGCAGCTGTACCTCTGGTAGAATGAGCCCTCAATCCTGAGGGGCTCTTTACCCAGTTTTGGTAACAGAATTGGATACAAGAGACAATCCACCTTGCAATTGTCCTCTTAGTGGCAGGTCTCCTTTGCCGACTTCCCATAGGTAAGGAAGAGCTGGAGGATTCAAACCTATGACCCTTGGTGCGTTCCAAATAGTAGCTTAGAGCTCTTTTGACGTCCAGACTGTGCAATCTCCTCTCCCTGAAGAGGAATGCTCAGTGAAAAATACTGGGAGAGAGATGGATTGGTTGAGATGAAAATCTGAGACCACCTTTGGTAAAAACCTTCTATTAGTCCTAAGGACTACCTTGTCCCTATGAAAAGAAATGAAATCTTCTTCCACTGACAAGGCTTGCATCTCACTTACATGTCTAGCAGAAGTGATGGCCACTAGAAAAACAGTCTTCCAAGTCAAAAACTTGAGGTCTGGATCAGCAGATTCTGGGGAGATTTGCTTCCCAGAGCACCAAATGGAAAACCTCTTCCACTTAGAATTATAGGTGGCCCTAGTAGAAGGCCTCCTGGCCGCCTTCAAAATATCCAAGACACCTTGAGAGAGGTGTAGATCAGCGAATTCTAGCTCCTCAAGAACCAAGCCTTGAGGTGGAGGGAACTGAGGTTTGGATACCACACTCTCCCTGTGCACAGGTCAACAGGTTGTGGGTCCTGGGCAAGCTCAGGGAGGGTGGACAATCAGGGACAGAAGGAGAGGTACCAGGGCTGTCTGGCCCAATCTGGAGCAATCAGAATCACCTTGCAGGACTGAGTTCTGATCCTCACTAGTACCCTGAAAAGGAGAGGGAAGGCATATAGATATTTCCCCTCCCAATCCAACTGGAAGGCGTCCAGTGGGACTGATCCCAACACTGGAGGTCTGCAACAAAACAGAGGAAGTTGGTGGTTGTCTGGGGCTGCGAAAAGATGTATCTGAGGGGTGCCCCATCTGGCAAAGACTGACCCCAGCACTAGAGGGTTCAGGGCCCATTCGTGGTGGCCCTGAGAAATCCTGCTGAGGGCATCCGCTAGGACATTGTCCTTCCCTGGAAGGTGAACTGCTATCAGGGAGGTATTCAGGGAGTAAGCCAGAGACCACAGCTTCATTGCTTCGGTGCACAAGGCAGAAGACCGAGTGCCCCCTTGCTTGTTGATGTACCACATTGTTGTGGTACTGTCTGTCCTGACTTGAACTACCTTGTTCTGGACAGAAGCTGAAAAGGCCTGGAGAGCTAAGAGGACAGCCCTGAGCTCCAGAAGGTTGATGTGGAGCAGAGATTCCTGAGGAGACCACACTCTCTGAGTGGAAAGGTCGCCCAAGTGAGCCCCCCATCCTAGGAGGGAGGCATCTGTGGTAAGTGTGAGGGAGTGAGGAATGGGTAAGAAGGGAACCCCTTGAGTTAGACTGCTCTGGTCCTGCCACCATTGAAGGGCCAGGATCAGAGACCTTGTCACTGGGACTAATTTGGTGAGGGGGTCCTTCTTTTGGGACCAAAAAGATCTCAGGTGGAATTGGATGTCTCTCATCTGGAATCTTGCTCCCTGCACGACAGCTGTGGACGCAGCCATGTGTCCTAGGAGTTGCAGAAAGTGCCTTGCTGGCTGAGAGACCCGCATGGTGAAGGAAGATGCCAGGGCAATGAGTCTGTCCACTCTCTCGGAGGGGAGATATGCCCTGGCAGACTTTGTGTTCAACTCTGTACCTATGAAAGTTAGTACCTGAACTGGTTCGAGAACTGACTTTGGAAGATTCAACAGGAATCCCAGAGAGGTGAGAAGCTGCTGGGTGACCAGCAAGTGATTTTACATGATCTGGAGACTGACCCACTAGAGCCAGTCGTCCAGGTAGGGAAAATCAGCCACCCCTGCCTTCTCAGATGAGCCACTACCACAGCCAGACATTTTGTGAAACCCTTGGGGCAGAGGTAAGGCCGAAGGGCATTGCTCTGAACTGATAGTGGCCAGAAGGTAGTTCGAACCTGAGGTACTTTCTGTGAGAAGGCCTGATCAAGAAATGAAAATAGGCGTCCTTGAGGTCCAAGGAAGCTAGCCAGTCTCCTGGTCTCAGGGAGGGCAAAATCATTGCCAGAGTTAACATTTTGAACTTTGGTTTCAGAAGATGCTTGTTCAGGAACCTTAAATCTAAGATGGGCCGCCATTCTCCTGTCTTTTTTGGGGTAAGGAAATACCTTGAATAAAGACCCTTGCCCTGATGGCAAGGAACCCTCTCTACTGCTTTGCATCCCAGCAGAGAAGAAACCTCTGTTTCCAAAGCAAAGGGCTTCCAAAGTTCACAGGTGGAAATGTCTGGCCCTCATCTTTGGGAACTGTTTGAAACTGAGGACCAGACCTTAGCTTACCACCTCCAGAACCGACTTGTCGAAGTTAGGGACAACCAGTTCTGGCTGAAATAAGCCAACCTGCCCCCCACGGTACAGGAGATTCGGCCCTGGGCACCCCATCAGGGTGCCTGCTTGGCAGCTGTTTTGGCTGAGAAGAAGAGACCCAGTCTGCCTGAGCCCGTCTGCCCTGCCTCTGAAGAAACCCCTCTGAACAAAGGCTGAAGAGGCTTGAGCTTGATAAAAGGCCTGTGGTAAGGCCTACCCCTACCCCTGGGGCATGCCTTTGGGGGCATGCCTCTCTTTAGCTGGGCACTTTTGTAGGTAGTTCTGTATTCATCCATTTTTTCATGTAATTTTCTGTCTGATCACCAAACAGAGTTACCTACTACAGGAAATCCATAGCCTTTGTCTGAGTGTCTTGGGACAAATTAGTGCATCTGAGCCATGCCAACCTCACGGAGAGCTACAGAAGTGGCCATGACCCTAGAAGAAACATCATTAACATCAACAGCAGTATGAAATTGAACTTTAGAGGCCTCAATGCCATCAGCAGCCACCTGTTCCAACTCACTAGCCAGCTGACCCTGGGCCTGCTTGGCTAACTGCAAAAATAGTGTCCCATCTAGACTTCTGATATCTAGCCACATAAGCCATGTAATTAGCCTGCCTGAGTCCCAAAGAAGCTGCCATATATTGCTTTTTGCCATGGTATCAATCTTCCTGGAATCTTTGTCAGGGGATGTGATGCCAAGGAATATTAGCCTTGTCACAGGCTGCAGCTTGAACAACACCTACATGACTACACTGCTCAGTGAGGAAGTCTGTATCTGGGCCTGATAAAGTATACCTTCTGTCCATTTTTTTGTCTACAGGAGGGACAGAATGAGGATTTTTTTTAAATCTTTGTTGTTTGCTTCCTAAATGATTTATGCAAAGGAATAGACAACCTTCTAGACTCTGGAATATCCATCATTTCAACAAAATCAGGCTCCTCTTGCTCATCCACAGCCTCCTCTAAAGGGAGCTGGAGGGTTTCTCCACCTTTTATAAAACACAAAATGAGAAGGGGACTCAGACAACAGAGGGGGAGACTCTAAGGGTCTGTCTGGAGAAATGTCCGGTTCAATGGGCACGTCCAGACCTTCCCAGTCACAAATGCACTGATCAAATTCCTCCTCCCCTCCTGTGGTTCATAAAACTCCTCAATAACATAATCTTGAACCCCTGGACGAGCCACCCCTCTGCCACTTGTGGAGGGCTCTTCGAGTCCCTGAGACAAAGACTGGACAATCTGTATGGCTTCTGCTATTTCTGCAACAGTTGGAGAAACTATCTTAGACTCCAAACCTGCTGATTTCTTTGTCTTTTTTGCTGGTGCTGGTTGCTCTGAACCAGCCTTTCTCTTGCCCGAGGAAGTAACGCCCTGGTCAGAGGGCACTCCCTCTGGTCCAGTGGGTACTGGACCGGGCTGGCCATCCGGGTCAGCGGACTTTTTGGCCTCTCGTTCCCTGAGCCGGTCCAATCTCTTCTCCAGGGTGGCTGCAGGGAAATTTTTACATATCTGGCAGTCTGAAAGGAGGTGGTCAGCCCCCAGACAATAAACACAAGTGGTGTGTGGGTCAGCCTTGGCAAAGGCTTCCCCACAAACATCACAGTATTCAAAACCATGGGCCGGTTTTTCTTTTGGGTTTCTCAGACATAGTGCCAGCCTAACCAAAACTTGCCCTTTTCTTCAGGCGTGCCAAGAGCAAGACACCCTTATTGGTTCCTAACCGTGTAATATTGGTATTGGAAAAATCCCCATTTAAAACGCAGGGTTTTTTTAGAACCCGATAAGAACTGGTACCTCACGCCTAAAAATTCACCAAAATACAAGAAACACAGTTCAGACTGAACCGATAATTATTTCCACACAGACTAAATTTTCGTTTTACTTACGGTTACCAGATAGAGCTTAAGCGAAACAGCGGTAATTTGAGACTTTTGCAGTTTTCTGAACCGAAGGAACCGACCGAAAACAGCGTAGTGAACCGAGCTGAAGGAGCTGATCTCCGGAGCGACTGTTCAGTGAAGCGGAGTAAAGAATCTGGCAGTTTGACTTCAAACTGCACAGATAGAGCTTTGAACAGCGCCCTCGCGCTGTGGAACTCCAGACTTCTCTGGAGTTAACCCTTTCCTCTCCGGGGCAGTTCAAGTGTGGGGAATGACTGCTATAGTCCTAATTACAGCAAGACTTCATGGTGTTTGAAGTGCTTTTTCATTTGAGCCACTGCTCACCATTTGGATCCATTCACCTGCCCAGTGAATGAGGTGCTGGAGTACCTACTTTCCCTTTCGGATTCAGGCCTGGGATACTCCTCCCTTAAGGTGCACCTTTCTGCCATCTCTGCGTACCATGCACCTATTGAGGGCAAAGCTGTTGCTCAGCTTGAAGTGTCACGCACTTTCCTGCAAGTCATTTTACATTTGAAACCTCCCATTCAGGACCCAGTCCCTCTATGGGAGCTCAACTTTATGTTGAAGAAACTCACTCTACTTCCCTTTGAACCATTCACGAGTTGTGAACTGCACTTTCTGTCATGGAAAGCATTCTTTTTAGTTAGTTACTTCTGCTTGAAGGATTCCTGAGCTCCATGCTTTGATGAGTGAAAAACCTTATATGGTTTTCCACAAAGACAGGGTGTCTTTGCATACTAATCCTAAGTTTTTATTTAAGGTGGTGTCTGAGTTTACTTTAAACCAATCCATCCATCTGCCAGTTTATTTTCCTGAGCATTCTAATCGGGCGGGTGGGGGGACCGTTGCTCCATACTTTGTCACAGAATGTTGCAGTATTACACGAACCGCATGAAGTCTGTAAGGAAAACTGACTAGTTGTTTTCATTCACCCCCAAGAGAGAGGGCGCTCCTGTTTCTAAACAGTGTTTGTCTAAGTGATTATCGAATTGCACTGTTTATTGCTACCTCAAGTACAACAAACCCCTTCCAGGGGTGGTCAAGGATCATTCCACCAGAGGTATGGCTGCCTCCATGGCTTGCTTCAGAAATGTGTCTGCTGCGGACATCTGTGCAGCTGCCACCTGGAGTTCTGTCCACACCTTCACCAAGCACTACAGTCTTTACATCGCCTCTAGACGTAGGGACAAATTTGGTCTGGCAGTCCTTCAGGGCCTTTTGTAATGAGCTCTTGGCCGCTGTCTGGTCCTCCTCCCAGTGGTGTTTTCCTGCGATAACCAGTACTGCTTGGGACTCAGTCCTACTGGTGTGGCATGCTGTAAGAGCTTCCTAGAGGTAAGATAGTACAGTTATGCAAGAACTTACCGTAACAGTAGATCTTCAAGAGTAGCTCTTGCAGTAGGCCCTTTTTTCCCCTCCCTCCATCCTTCCCCCTGCTGTTCCTTTTCTATTGACCATCTTCTGCCTGCCTTTTGGCTTCTGGGAAATCTCCTCAGTTCTCCATCAGCTGCTCGTACAGGGTCTCCGGTGGGAGAACTGAGGTGGTGTGGGGGACCACCCTCCTATATAGACTGTGCTGACATCAGTTGACTGAAGGCGTCGGGGGGGCAGTTCCACATGGTAGACTGCTAGTCAGAAGTTTTCTGTGTGGTCCTAGCGCTTGGGGGCTTAGTCTTACTGGTGCTATCTGCTGCAAGAGCTCCTCTCTAAGATCTACTGTTAAGGTAAGTCTTTACGTAACTGTACTTTCTAAACCTAGGTAAACAAACAGGAAAAAGGAAACATTAAGAACAATCTGAACATCAACAACCCAGTGACTCTACAAAAAATGAAAATTACGTACCTACTGTAATTATGATCTTTCTGTATATCTTCACCATTCATCACTTTTGGGTACATGGCCGGAGGTTATGACCCCTCGGGAGCTCTCTTCTTTATTTTTTGGTAGGCGGGGCCGACGCACCATCGGCACCACCCTCGAGACAGATATATTGCGTGGCACTCGTTGGTTGGCCGTTAGGAGCTGTCGACTCCACCTGCCTGCCAGTTCTGAGTCACCGGAGAGGTAAGAGGAAGGGAGTGGAGGGTGGGACAAGGAAGTCCAAGGGACAGGAAAAAGGAAAAGACATAAAACTAAAAGGAGAAATAATGACTGAGAGGACAGAAAGAAAGACGTTGGAAACTAAAGGGATTGGGAGGGGCCCCAATCTCTGGAAATAGAGAAGGAAGGGAGGTAGGGCGGGATAAAGAATTTAGAAGGTAGGAAGAGAGGGGAGAAGGTTAAACACATCCCATACCCTGGTCCATCTCCAGATTGTATAGGAACTGCAAAGAGTAGCCAAAGGCTTCTTGCCAGAATTCAAGGCACAGAATGGCTGGCAAAAACTCCATCTGAACAGAATCGGCTATTCTGGAGGAAGAACAAGGCACAGAGAATTAACACCCTCTCAAGGAAAGATTTTTGGTGAAAAAGGAAAAGGAGTTTTTTTTTTTTGTAATAAAGGATAGTCCAAAGGACAAGGAAAAATAAGATGGACGGGAACAAGGAGGAGGAGGAGAGAATGGAGGACAACTGCCAGCTCCCACCCCACAGGGGTGGAGCTAACACACTGGAGAAGGAGTGCCCCCCATGCTGACCACTCTCCCCAGAGCATTATCCCCCTATGTGCCCCTGTTCACCCCACTCCTAACAAAGAAAGGAGCAGGGGGGGTGAGGTTGGGCACAGAGAGGGAGGTGGACCCAAAGACTGAGGCCCCAGGGGGATGGAGGGTGGGATTGTGATGAATGGTGAAGATACACGGAAAGATCATAATTATGGTAGGTACATAATTTTCATATCTTATCTGTGTCAGTCTTCACCATTCATCACTTTTGGGTGAGTGCCGAGCACTCCCAAAGGGGGTTTTCTTTTACACCTTAAGGGACAAAGTCCCTTAGCTCTCAGTGGGTGACACACTAACAGGGAGAACCTTCAGGGCCTGGAGAGGCCCGAGAGTGGGGAAAGTGAGACAGGGACCCCCCGGAGGGGGAAGGAAGTGGCCCCGACAAACGCCGTCTCACTCTACGGGCAGAAGAGATAGGTTATCTGGTGAGCAGAGTTAATCACCCTACGCCGGACCAAAGGTGACTACCGGGAAAGACTCAGCCATGCCGTCCGCCTAGTGCAGATCGCTGTCCCTACGACCCTAGTAGCTACCTTGTTGGCATCATAGGATGCCCTCACTTGGTGCCTTGCTAGCTCCAGGCCATGCGCAGAGAGTGCAATGGCTTGTCTGGTTTGCTCTGTGTCAGGCATCGAGGCTAGGAGTTGACCTAGCCTGGACCACAAGAACCTGTCATAGGCTGAATAGTGGGCCTGATGTGGAGAAATGGAAAGCAACAACCGTGCCGAGTAGAAAGCCTTCCTACCCCAGAAGTCAAAATCCGAGGAATCCTGATCTGGGGGCCGGTCACGGTGAAGGGCACGAAGCCCATCAGGAGTGTTCAACTGCATCAATCCGGACTGCGGATGAGGAATGGAACCTGGAGACTTCGGGGGGCGGGGGGGGGGGCAATACCGCTGGCAGAGATCCCTAGGGGCAGGAACTCCGGAGAAGGGCCTCTACCAGGAGCACGACACCTCCCAAAAGGTAGCAGACCAGGAGGGCACCACAAGGGTGGCCTCGCTGAAATCACCTAGAAAGGCGTGCGCCGAGTGCTCTGGATTGCTTACAGTGGAAGGGGTGAGGTGCAAGTCCTCCAACATCCTCACGAGGAAACGCTGATATTCAATGAGATCAGCGGCTGGAGAGATGTGGACAGAAGGCTCCTCTCCCCCAGAAGAGGGGGATGAAGAGTTGGAGGGCACCAACTGCTCAGAGGACGGCTGCTCGTGGGGAGGTTGAAAAACCTGTCTGTCCATTGCCCTAACGTAAGCTGAGAAATGAGCAGCCACAGCCCTGAACTGCTCCCAGGAGAGAGAGGCCCGCTAGTACCAAGGATGCCTGGGAGAGCAGGAGAATGTGGCAGAGGGACAGGGACGGAGCCGAGAAGAGATGTCGGCTGACCTCCGCCTGGGCTAAGGAGTGGACCAAGAGCATCCGAAGAAGAAGGTGCTCCAGAAGACTCCACAGCCAATAGCTGAACAAGCATTTCAGTACTGTCTTGGCTGCGCCCGGAAGAATCCCCCTGTGAGGCGACCAGGGCCGTACAGGTCCAGAAGGACAGTCCCCTACCTCAAATGAATGGGGCTCTCTTAAAGAGATCGAGAAGGAAGAGAGGAGAGCCACACTACGGCTTCTTCTAGAGCCCGGGTGGGCCCAAGAAAAAGGTCGCTGTGCAAACTCCATGCCCCTCAACCCATTAGAGTCTGAAAAAGCCCTCCTCCTCGAGAGGGCCAGCCTAAGTAGCTGACAGCCCTGGCCAGCACCCGAAGGTGCTATCCAGGGCACAGTACCCTCCCCTCCCGTAGGAGCCCTGATCGGCCCTAAAGTTGGACGATCCAGGCACACCCCAGGCAGGGGTACCACTGCTGAGGGGTCAGTGAACCCACCAAGACCGGGCTGCAGAGCAATGGTGGCCTGCACCACTGCCCGCTGGTCAGCACCCCTGACCCCAGTCTCGTTAGCCACCGACCCCACCTCAGAAGGGGGCTGACTCTGGCTTATCGAGGACACTACAGGGCTTCCCACACCTACAGTCAACCCCTAGGAGTCAGCCAAGGCCCTGTGCCAGACCGCAGGAAAGCACCTGGTGCCATCCTTGCCAAATGGGGTGCCAGAAACCGAGACCATGCCCGAGCCAGTGCCTCCCACAGCACCGCGAGCGGTATCCACAGAGGACACAGCCCCGGCCCGAACAGCAGCCCCAGAGTCAGTACCAGTCATGGCGCCGTCCGGACCCAGAGGTTGAGCACGGCGCAGTGTCCGTCTCGGGACTCGGCGTTGTGGGGGTTTCGGATTCCGCTGTCGGCACCGCGGACGTGCTGCCCGGGCTCCACTGTGCCAAGGGCAGGGGGTGCCAACGAAGGCACCGACAGCGGAATCCGAAGCCCCCATGGCGCCAATTCCTGAGCCGGACACAGCGCCGTGCTCAACCTCGGTGCTGCGAGCGGTGCCAAGGAGAGAAGAGGACAAAGACAGCACCATAGAGACTCCCACGGCGCCTCTAGCAGCATTGGCGCCGCCAGCAGCCATGGCAGTGAGCGACAAACCGGCACCGATGATGGCTCCATCACAGCCACGGCGCCGACTGACGGCACTGAGGACGGCATTGACCCGGGCCTTGTGAACCACGGGTCCACACAGGGGAGCCTTCACCCCAAAGGGCGACAGCCTTTGCGGCGCCCCACCCCCGAAGGAGCGGACGGGCCTCCTGCACTGTGGAAGGAGCCGCAACGGCCAGGCTACTAGAAGCCGAGGCTCCCTCCTCCTCGGTCCGTGTAGAACCAGGAGGGGACTCTGAGGAAGGCCGAGAGTGCGTGGCTTGGCCCGATGAGTGCGTGCCGGCCCCGAAGTCGGCGGAGCTCGTCCCACTTTCCACACGCGTTGTTCGATGACCCGGTGGTCCATGGAGAAACAGGCATCGCACGAATCCTTGTCGTGAAGTGGGCCAAGACCCGTAAGGCAACGGTCGTGCTGGTCGGTGACAGAAAATTTATGGTCACAAGGGCACCGTTGCATGGGGGGCCGTCCCGTCTTCGAAGTCTTCTTGCCCTCCAACTCAGACATGACTTAAGAGGAAAAAAAACACCAAAAACAGACTCGACGTCACCAAGCATAAAAATAAATGGAAAGCTCTTACCAAGTGACGTCGAGTAAGGAGACTAGAACCGACGGACTGCGGCATGGAGGAAGAATATAGCTGAAAAGACGAAACTGCGTAGGCGATAGGCCTCAAGTTCTGCAACGCTTCCCACGAGGTGATCTCGACGGTGGGAGACGAAGAACTGGCAGGCAGGCGGAGTTGACAGCGCCTAACGGCCAACCCGCGAGTGCCACGCATGCGTCAGCCTCGAGGGGCGGCGCCAATGCGCGCCGCCTCACAAAAAAAAAAAAGGAGCCCATGGGTCATGACCTCCAGCCATGTCCAAAAGTGATGAATGGTGAAGACTGACACAGATAAGATCTGACTGACCTACCTGCCATATTCCATTTATCATTACACAATACAACGTTAACATTGGAACTATATGGAACCCAATAAAAGATGCCAAATTAAGGGCATCTAGCCCTTCCGTATCTTAGGAAATTGTTTGTTGTACAGTCATCAGAACATTCAAAAATCAGACTAAAAATGGAAATTATGTACCTACCATAATTCTTGATCTTCTTAGACAAAGTCTACACCACTCATTCACACTAATGGGAGTACGCTGGAGACGCTAGGACCCAGCGGGAGACAAACTTTTTCAGGAGGGCCGGCGCTGAGATGGAGCCGCGAGGGAGCGGCACCGTGAGCCAGGCTCGCGTGGTATAAACTATCTCGGCGTCGACCCTCCAACTGCCTCAGTACCTTTTTTTCTCCAAGGAGGTGCAGCGTAACTAACCTAAAGAGGACTAACCTAAAAACTGGATGTAAGATAAACCGAATGACTCCTGTAAGAAGGGTGAAATAACCAAGTCTTCACAGCCCAATGACTGAAGGAGTGAAGACCATAAACAGAGACGTGAGCTCGGGGGATGATGGGCAGGCGTGTGAATGAGTGGTGGAGACTTCGTCCAAGAAGATGAAGAATTACAGTAGGTACAACATTTCCATATCTTCCAGGACATAAGGTCTCCACTACTTATTCACACTAATGGGAGAGTACCGAGATAAAATAATCCCCCCGAGATGGGTGGCAGGAGAGAGAGGAGCTCATTTTTTAGGACAGAAGTCCATTAAGAATTGTCCTGCCAGGCTGGCCCATCAGCGTAGCGGTTGGATTTCCGCATGCAACGCCAGCGACCCAGGTTCTAGAGTGAGCCTGGGTTGCTGGAGGTCCGGCGAGGGAAGAAGTATGGTGCGTCCCAAGAACAGCTCTCCTTTTCTGGGGGGAGGGTGAGGGAATGCTCCGGTGCCTGTTGGCTCCTAGCAGAGGCTGGGAGTATCACAGGGCACCGGATCACATACATCATCGGGAGGGGTGGACGTCGGCATCAGCCATTACGTCACTACGCCACCCTGAACAGAAAAGAGGAAAATGACTGGGTGCTCGCTGGATGACGGCCTCCAGACCCTCTGCACCTCCGAACACTCCAGGGAACCGCTTCCACGCTTGGTGTAAGCATGGCTCAGTTGGTAGCACATCCGCCTCTGGACCAGAAGGTTGTGGGTTCTCGTCCCACACTGGGATTGGACTTGCACCTAAAAATCTCTGGCATCCGAGTGCAGTACTGGGGGGTGCTGTACTGCTGGGGTGTGCCATCCTTCGGATGAGACGTTAAACCGAGGTCTCTTCTGCCCATCCTGGTGTTGTCCTGGTGGGTGTCCAGGTGGAAGTAAAAGAACCCAGGGCACTCTTCGCAAAGAGTAGGGAACATTCCCGGTGTCCTGGCCAACATTCCCCTTCCCATAAACCGGTTCATGCAATTATCCAGGCTGTGTGTGGGTGATGATGTGCGATATGGCCGCCACCACACATTCAGTCACTTCACTACCAGTCTAGCATTGCTTGTAAAGCACTTTGGATGTATGAAAAGCGCTATATAAATGCTGATTCGTCTTCTTCCCACAGGCCTCAGCAGCGTCCTATGGCCTATAAGGTAGGTGCTAGTGTTCCCCATCACTGGTGCATCCCCAAAGGGGCGCCGCCTGAAGGCAACGCGATACCGTGGGAAGGCTGCACATGGGGCTTGCCGGGGGCCAGGACTGAGTGGGGCAGTAGGGAGGTATGGCAGAGAAGGTCACTGGAGTGCCTGAAGGAGAGAGGGGCATCTGAGCAGGAATGAGGGGAATAAATATAATACACAAAAAAAAAAAGGACTGTCCTGTCAAAGGACTGATGCTGTCTGGCATGGATGTCTAAGGCATAGTGTTTAACAAAAGTGTGCACGGAGCTCCAGGTAGCTGCACTGCAAATGTCTACAATGGGAACATTACAAATTTTTGCCAGAGATGCCGTGACTGCTCTGGTAGAGTGAGCATACACTTTGCCTTCTAGCTTGACCTGTGCCATGGAGTAGCAGTGGTGAAGGCATGGCACCAACCACGCTGAAATGCACCAGATAGCAACAGGCTGACCCAGCTGGGTCATGCTGAAGGAGACAGACATTTGCTGACCCTTGCGAATTGCTTTCGTTCTGTCCAGATAGAACCACAAAGCTCTCTTTACATCCAGAGAATGAAGGGTATACGCTCCCCCATTCTGGAAGTTAAAGTAGATAGGAAGGATTAAAGGTTGTTTCAGATGACATTCTGAGACAACTTTAGGAAGAAACTTAGGATGAATCCTAAGAACTACTTTGTCCTTGTGAAATACAGTATATGGGGGTCTGTGACCAAGGCGTGTATTTCTGATACCCTACAAGCAGAAGTAATGGCCATCAGGAAGGCCGTCTTCCAAGTGAGGAATTTCAACCCGCAAGTAGCTAGAGGCTCGAAAGGTTTATGAGTGAGCATGTCTAGCACAAGGTTAATGTCCCAGGCTACAACTGGACGTCTAATAGGAGGTCTGGTATGCAGAATGCCCTTAAGAAACCTCTTAACTACAGGTAACTGAGCCAGAGACATGGAAGTACTGGCTCATGATATGCAGAAATTGCACAAAGATGAACTTTGATTGTAGAGTATTGCAGACCTGTGTTTGAGAGGTCTAAGAGATACTCCAAGACTATTCGGTGGGCAGGAAAAAGGATTCCAAGAGGATTTTGCACACCAGATAGAGAAACGCTTCCATTTAGCTGTGTAGGTTTTTCTAGTAGCCGGCTTGCATGCAGCTAAAAGAATATCTGAATCTCTACAAGAAACATTAAAAACCTGTTCACCTCTATCTCCTCAGGAGCCAAGCGTAGAGGTGAAGAGATCTCAGGTTGAGATGAACTACTGGGCCCTGGGTCAGAAAGTTTGTCTGAAGGGGAAGCAGTTTTGGAGAGGTTTCCGATGGCCTGTTGATCAGAGGAAACCAAATCAGACAAGGCCAGAACAGGGCAATGAGAATCATTCTACCCCCTGTGCCTCCAATTTGAGCAATACTCTCTGAACTAGGGGAAGAGGAGGAAATGCATAAAGAAAGCGTTTTGTCCAATGCAGCCTGAATGAATACTGACAAAAAATGCCAGGTCCTGTATTTCTGGAGCAGAAGAGAGGCAGTTTTGCATAGTGTGGGGACGCAAAAAGGTCCAGATCCAGAGTTCCACATTCTTGGAAGAGTGACTGAACGACGGTTAAATTGAGAGACCACTCGTAAGGATCTGCCTCCGTTCTGCTGAGATGGTCTGCTAGTTCGTTTTGTACTCCCGGCAGATAAACTACCTGAATCAGAGCACTGTGCTCCAGGCACCATTCCCACACTCTCATAGCTTCCCTGCATAATGGGTAAGTGTGTGCACCGCCCTGTTTGTTGATGTAATACATCACTGCCTTGTTGTCCGTTTGAAGTAGAATGGTCTTGTGACAGAGTATCTCCTTCAAAGCCTGGACTGCATAGAGGACGGTCCTCATTTCCTGAACGTTTATGTGGAGTTGAGACACGTCCTGAGTCCATGTGCCCTGGGTGTGGTGATCCTGGCAGTGAGCTCTCCAACCCATCAGGGACGCATCTGTGGTAATGGAGATCTGATGACCCAGAGGGGCGAATGGATATCCTACTAGAAGGTTGCCCTCCTGAGGCCACCAGGTGAGGGGGACCTCGTCAGAGGTTCTGTCACCTTGATGAGAAAGGACTGAGGGTGAGTGGATGGGGACTACTGAGTACTAAGCATTCACTGAGCAGTTCTCATGTGGAGACGAACCAAAGGTACAGTGAACAGAGAGGATGCCATGAGACTCAGCATCTGCTGCATCGAGAGAGCTCGAATTGAACTGTGTTCTCTGATGAAACGGGCCATTTGTAGGATATCGCTCTTTCTGTCCTCCGGAAGAAATGCTTTCATGCAGGAAGTGTCCAGAATGGTTCCTATGAAGAGGAGCTCCTGGGAGGGCTGCAACTGCAACTTTTGAGCTTCAGCAGGACTCCCATGGATGTGAGGAAGTCTGAGGCTGTGGCCACAGCCTCCAAAGTCTGTTGTCTGGAGGGGGCTTGCTAGAAGCCAGTCGTCCAGATATGGGAATACGTGAATTCCAATTTTCCTTAGATGCACCGCGAGAACTGCACAGCACTTTGTGAAAACTTGAGGAGCCGAGGATAACCCAAAGGGCAGGACTCTGAATTGATAGTGTTGACCCAATGCCATGAACCTTGGGTATCTGTGATGCTCTGGGTGTACGAGAATGTGTTGGTAGGCATCCTGCATGTCCAGGAAGGCTAGCCAATCCTGTTGATGAATCAAAGGTAACAGGGTACCAAGTGATATCATCTTGAACTTTTCCTCTTAGAGGAATTTAACTTTCTGAGATCGAGAATAGGGCTCATGCTACCAGTCTTCTTTGGAACCAGAAAGTAATGGGAGTAGAAACCTGTGTTTCGTTGATCCAGCAGAACTACTACTACTGCCCTGTTGTTCAGAAGGCCTTGCACCTCGGAAGCAAGAAGGTCTGACTGCGCAGTAGACAGCCTGGGCTGCTGCTTGGGAAGATGATCCAGAGGAGTTTCTGACAGGCTGAGAGAGTACCCCTCGCGGATTATCCTGAGGACCCATTTGTCTGATGTTATAGACTTCCACTGGTCGTAGAACTGAGTCAGACGTCCTCCTACTGCTGAGGAAGAGTCCCCCTTGGACAGCTGAGGTGGGACCTGGGCCAGAAACTCAGAAGGTGGCACTGGGTGCTTCTGGGCCCTGTGCTTTCAGCTGCATTTTCTTTTGCAGCTGAGGAGTTTGGTTTCTGTTAAAACCTCCTCTGCCTTGACGGTTATGAAACTGACGCTTGTTCCCACCTCCTCGAGAGGGAGGGGGCAGGGGTCTAGATATCTTAATGGCAGATCCAGTCTTCTGAGTGGCCTCTAGTGCTTGCACCACCTGAGGCCCAAACACATGCATACCATCAAAGGGTAAGGCCATGACTTTTTGTTGAGTGTCATTCGTAAAGCCTGAAGTATGCAGCCAGGAATGGCGATGGGTGCAAATGCCAGCCGCTGCCGCTCTGGAAGCAGTATCGAAAGCGTCCAATGCAGCTTTAATTTGTTGATTACTGGACTTGATACCTCTAGTTATGGTCTGTAGTAGCTCTGAGTTAACCTCTGACTCTGGCAGAGCTTCTACTGTTGCTTTGAGCGAATGCCAAAGAAATGGAAATTACATACCTACCGTAATTCTTGATCTTCTTGAATGAAGTCTCCACCACTCATTCACACTGATGGGATCTATGCTGGAGGCGCTAGGACCCAGCGGGAGCAAACTTTTTTGTAAGAGGGCTAGCGCCAGAGATGGAGTTGCGAGGAGCGGTGCCGCGAGTCTTGGCTCGTGCGGCAATGACTATCTCGGCATCGACCCTCCAACTGCCTCAGTACCTTTTTTCCGTGGAGGTGCAGCGTAACTAACCTAGAAGGATTAGCCTAATAAAAACTGGACATAAGACAGTCTGAATGACCTGTATAAGAAGGGTTAACAAAGAAGTCTTCACAACCTAAACATTGAGGGAGTGAAGATCAACAACAGAGAGGTGAGCTTGGAGGATGGTGGGTGGGCGTGTGAATGAGTGGTGGAGACTTCGTCCAAGAAAGGAAAATTACGTACCTACCGTAATTCTTGATCTTCTCTTGTATCTTCACCATTCATTACTTCCTGGGTGTAAGCCGGAGGCGCGCACCCGTCACGGGAGCTTTTTTTTTTTTTTAAATGCCTAACGCCCCAATACCTCGAGAGTGACGCTCATGGCGCGAGGCGGCCGCTAGTAGCGATCGACCTCCTCCAACTCAGTTCTGTGAGCCGGAGGCAAAAGTGAAAGCAGAAAATATAGATGTGAGGCAAGATAGCCGAGGGATAGCAAAAGCAAGGAAGAATGAACTGAAAAGGAATAAGCCGATGGAGGAAGGACGAGAGATAAGAACATCCTAGCCTAGGGACTGCAGGGCCTCCTTACCTGGGCGACTCTAGGAGGAGAGATGAGTAAGGAAATGAGAAAATAGAAGAAGAAGAAGAAAGAGAGATGGGATGTTGGAGGGACCAGAGCATGCTTGAGCATAGTTAGCTTTAAGCTGAAGGCTCGACTAAAGGGAAGCAAGAATCCCGTAGATAGAGGCTGAGAGAAGGTTCACGAACCCGCTAGACAACTCAGGAGGGCATAGTCCTCATCTTCAACATGCCATTGTTCTTCACACCCACCTCGGGCTCCTGGCCTTGGAAGGCCTTTAACTGGAGGACAGCCAGGAGGAAGAATAGAACCCCAGCAGCATGAGAGTGCTGCTCAGGGGTTTAGAAATGGAAAATGCAAGCCTTTCAGGCGTTTCAAGATAGAAATGGGACTCAGACTGACTGGCTAAGGCAGGCCAAGGCTTAGGCTGGTTAGGATTGGATATGGTCAGCAGAGCTCTACTGTAAAAATTGTCCAGGAGGACACTTAAAGGGAGAAACCAATAGCAAAACAGCGAGAAGGATAGCCTACCTTCTCATTTGCCTTCTTATTTGATTTCTCCTTTTGACTAGATGCATGACCCAGATACCAAGATGCCTATAGCAGTCGGAGAGAGTTCCCTCAGCATTTTTTTTTTTTTTGGAAGAAAGAGGAACAGGCGTACTTGTTCCTCTGCTCTGCAAGGCAAGAATAGAGGTGAGATTAGATTTCAGGCAACTGTATCGAACAGGATTGCAGGATAAAACTGAATAGCCTGAGCCAGGCCAAAAAACCCCAGAGGTATCTTGCCAGAAGAATAGCAAGAGATAGTAGTGCAGTCTGATCGCCAATGCAATCCACGAGATGGCCCATGAATCTTAGAGTAAGTAATTTTTCTGGATGTTAGAACCCCCCCCTCTTAAGAAAGATCTTTTCTTTTTTTTTTTTTTTATTATATATATATTTTTTTTTGGAAAAATTAAACAATTTTCCCTATATTTTATAAAGAATGCAGAGAGAGGAAGGAGGCGGGAGGTGGAGAAGCCACAGGAAGAGCCACTGAGGGATGGTGGGTGGGTGTAGTAATGAATGGTGAAGATACAAGAGAAGATCAAGAATTACAGTAGATGCGTAATTTTCCTATCTTCCTTGTCAATCTTCACCATTCATCTAACTAGTGCTAAAGCTCCTCTCTTCCCTGGAGGGAAGAGGCCATACCCTGAGGAACAAGACCCCAGCCTTCTGCTGGTGAGAAACAGAAGGAAGACCCTGGCTTATTCAGAAAGCCTAAGTGGGAGAAGAGCTAGGAGGTGCCTCCCGAGGGCGAGGAGGCGGATGGAGCTCCTGTAAAAGTCTCCTAGCTCTGGATGAGAAAAGCGGGTCCCCGGAGGCGGGCGCATCACCCTCGCCCGGGCCAGGGGTGACAACCTGGAAAACAAGCCATGCCGTCCGCCTGATGCAGATCGCTGTCCCAGAAGCCTGGAAGCCACCTCATTGGCGTCATAAGATGCCTTGCTTGGTGTCTTGCCAGCTCCAGGTCTACCCTGGAGGGCAACGCTTGTCTGGTTTGCTCCGTGTCAGGCATAGATGCCAGCAGCTGGGACATCATCGACCACAGATGCGGTGGTAGGCAGCGTGGTGAGCCTGATGTGATGCAATACATGCACTCGCACGAGAGAAGAGAAACACTCTTAGCCCCCACGGTCGAACTGGAGAGTCGAATCCGGTGGGCGGTGTCGCCAGAGCAACAGCTGCCCAGAAGGAGTTTCAGGTATACCAAACCTGAGGCGGGTTGGGAAGGAACCTAGAGACTCAGAGGGGCACAATACCTATGCTGGCAGTCCGCTGGGGCAGGGAAGAAGCGGCAGGGAACTGCCAGGACGGATAGGCGCCTCCTGGAGGATAGGCCAGGAAGGTACCACCAGATGCTGGGCACTGAATTCACCAAGGAATTCACGCGTCACCCGTTAAGTATTGTCTCTCGAGCGTAGGAAATCGGAGATCCCTCACCATCCTCGAGGAAAGCGCTGATACTCTGTGAAATCAGCATCGGAGGACAGATGAGCAGGAGGTTCCTCTCCCTCAGAGGAGGGAGGGATGATGGGGAACTGGAATGTCCAGAGGATTCCTGCGGCGGTGGGGAGAGTCAAAGACCCGCTCATGCATATAACTAGCATATGAGGGAAGGCAGAAGAGAACCCCTGAACTGCTCCCAGGATAACGGCCCCGTGGGACCGACATGGCCGGAGGCGGGGTGGTGAAGGCAGAGAGATGGGAGGGGCACCTCTGGGAGGCAACTGCTCTCTCGAGGGCTCTGGAATCCGGGAAGGGAGCTCTAGTGGGGATCCGGATATCAGACCAGGCCCAGAGCGGAACTCTGGGGAAGCGGAGCCTGGAAGAGCCCTGGGGAGAAACTCCCGTGATGCCGGGACTGCATGGATCCAGAAGGGCAGTCCGCACACCGCCAGAGGACACCCTAGAACCCTGGGGGAGGGTGGGGCTCTGCACTCGACTCCTGGCCACCCCTGGGTGGCCAAGGAAGACCGGGCAGCAGGCCACCTGCCCCTCAACCCCTCAGTTCGAGAGGTCCTCCTCCTCGACTGGCGTCCCCTGTCCCTGGGAGGCAACAGCACCCGGGGGTAGCTGTCACAGACCTCAGAGGAGCCTCTCCCTCCGTCACTCACCTGCCCTCCAGGGGCTCGGCCACCCCAGCCGAAGAACCTCAGGAGATGACAGCAAGGAGGACAGAGGAGGGCCGCTCGCCCGCCTGGTACCCCTGCCACCGAGGACCCAGATTCCGAAGAATGGGGTGCCAGGATGGGTCCACATCGAGTCATCGTCCTCCGAGGAGGGCGAGACCAGCAGGACCATGCTGGCCACCCAGGGTCCCGAGGCCATGGGGCATGAGCGACGGTACCAGAATCGCGACGCCGCTTGCGCCGGCAGCAGGAGGCTAACCCCACACCCCAGCAGCTCCGGCAGGCCTGGCACCGCCGAGGAAGGCCCAGCGCCCGCCGCGGCGTCGGGGGCAAGCGGCACCGTCGGCCGGCGCCGCCACGTCCATCGGCACCGAGCAGGCGCCAGGATCGAAAACAGCGCCGCATCGATCACCAGCACAGCGAGCAGGCGCGGGATCGAAACAGCGCCGAAGTGGCGTCGAGTCCACCGAGCCAGGCCCAACAGGCGAGGGGCTCGACACAGAGCCTGCACCTCGAGAGTGACTGCCGGCGGTGTCAGCGTCGCTACCCGGGAGGGACCACGGCTCCCCGACACCGGAAGGGCCTCCCCTCGGCAGAGAAGGCGAGAGACCCCTCCTCCTCGGACAGTATAGGCCGGGAGGGACCGAGGATGGGCCAGAGACCTTACCTGGGCGTCCCTTGGCGGCGTCGTCCCCGAGGTCGGAACCTTGCCGAGCTTGGCAGCGGACTTCTAGGACAGCGGTCCATGGAGAAGCAGGCGTCGCCGCGAATCCATGTCATGGTTGGGTCCCAGGCACGAAAGGCAAGCGTCATGCCGGTCCAAGACGGAGAAATGCCGGCCACTTGGGAGCACCGGCCTTGAGAACACGGCCCGTCTTATAGACGTTTAGCTCAGAACGGACATGCTTGAAATAAACAGGTTAAACACAGTCGGAAATACACCGGCGCCGTACAAAGAAAAGGAACAGTCTTACCGTGGGCGTCGAGTGTAGAAAAGGAGTCGGCGAATCACGCACTGTCGGTGAGCAACTGGCGAACAGGTGCTGCCTCGACGGGAGAAACAGAACTGAGTTGGAGGAGGAGTAGGTCGCTACTAGCGGCCGCCATCGCGCATGACGCCACTCTCGTGAGGGAAGGGGCCGTTAGGCATTAAAAAAAAAAAAAAGTTCCGTGATGGTGCGCCGCCCCGCTTACACCCAGAAGTAATGAATGGTGAAGATTGACAAGGGAAGATGTTCAAGAATTATGGTAGGTACGTAATTTCCATATCTTCCTGGACATAAAGTCTCCACCACTCATTCACACTGATGGGAGAGTATCGAGCTAATAATCCCCCGAGACGGTGGCAGGAGAAACCAAGAGCTCACAAATTTAGGACAGAAGTCCGTTAAGGATAATCCTGCCAAATGAAAGATGTCGCCTGGCATGGACATCCAGGGCATAGTGCTTGACGAAAGTATGCACCGAGCTCCAGGTAGCCACACTGCAAATATCCGCAATGGGCACGTTGCGGATTTCCGTCAAGGATGCCATGACTGCTCTAGTAGAGTGAGCATACACTCTGCCCTCCAGCTTAACCTGCGCCATGGAATAACAACGGTGAAGGCATGCCACTAGCCATGCCGAAATGTATCTGACAGCGACAGGTTGACCCAGCCGGGTCTCACTTGAAGGAAACCATCAGCTGTTGAGCTTTGCGAATCTCTTTTGTTCTATCCAAATAGATATGCAGTGCTCTTTTAACATCAAAAGAATTTTTTTTTATTTAGTCTTTTTATTTAATTTATAAATGCAACAATTTTACAAGCAGCAATGCGTCACTTATTAATACCAGTTGATAACATCACAATACATTTCATGTATACTTGTAGCAGTCATATTAGGGGAAAATAAATTAACATCTTATTACTTCAGTGTCCAGAGAATCATAATTACTCATTTAAAGTTCAGTCTGTGATCCATTCAAATCAAATCAGGCATATCACGGTGAGCCCTCCCCTATCCCTCCCAGATTTTATTCCCAAGGAGCATCACTGATCATATCCCGAGTATTTTTTCAGTGCAAAAGAAAACAAAATAATATGTTCAGTACATAGCTTAAGGTACAAAATCATCATAATGATTTAGTTGGTATGGTATCCAGTTTTGCCATTGTACATCACATTTTTGAAATTTGTCCATCATCTTGGCTGAGAATTGCTCAAGGGCATATATCTCCCTGGACAAAACAATCCAGGCTTTTTAAGTGGGTATTTTATTTGTAAACCACAGTCTAGTGACAATTTTGTGGTCTGCTGTTATAAATTTTTAAATTTGTTTCAGCACGATTTTGTCAATTTGCAGACCTTTTGGTTTAATAAAAGTCAATATAAATGCGGGAGTGAATAAATCAGTGGTGTCATAAATTGCACTCAGCTCCTCGAGGATCTCCTTTCAAAACTTGGACAGCTTAGGACATGACCAAAGGACATGGCTCTGATTTGCTCTATCATCCCCACAGACTCTCCAACACTGTCCCTCCCCTAATTCTCCCACATTAGCCAGCAAGGCTGGTGTGCGGAAGAAACGAGAACTGAGTTTTCACATGTATTCACGCTAGTATGGTGAGAAAAAGATTTTTATAGTTGGTAAAGCAGAGTAATTCCAGTCCTGCTCACTGATTGAAACCTGTAGTTCTTGTTCCCATCTAAACCTGATTGAGTTAGTCAAGTCTCCCTGTCTTTCATTTAAGGCCTTATATATCTTACTAATCAGGCGATCCGAGGTCGTTCCTCTGATATGAGCTTGTAACAGTTGTATTATTTGGGTAGGGTTTTCACTTAGGGCCGCAAGTGGCTGTTCATATGGCTGAAGGTATGATTTAAGATGTAAATAAGAAATAAAATATTTATGGGACAAGTGATATTCCTTCTGAAGGGAGACAAAGGGAAGGAGACCTGTTCTGCCCTCTAACTGGAAAATGAATAAAACGCCATATCTCTGCCATTGAACTACATAGGGGCCTGATGGACCTGCTGTCAAATTTGCATTATACTTCAGTGTTCCCAAGAACAATTTTTCAGGGAATGTAAAATAATCATTACTGATCTTAAGCCATATTTTTAAGGGTTCCCTGGAGAACTTCGTCTAATTCATTATCCCTTGGCACTTGGGGCCTCCCAAAAGGAGCTCCTGAGTGTTGTATAGGTCTCCCAGGTTACTTCTAATTTTAACATCTAAAGAATGGTCCGCTCTCCTTCATTCTGGAAGTTCGCAAGGTAGGTAGGCAGGACCAAAGGTTGGTTTAGATGGAATTCTGAGACAACCTTAGGGAGGTACTTAGGATGGGTCCTAAGAACTACTTTGTCCTTGTGAAATACAGTGTACGGAGGGTCTGTGACCAAGGCATGTATTTCAGAGACCTCCGGTCTGAGGTAATGGCCACCAGGAAGGCCGTTTTTCCAAGTGAGGAATTTCAGCTCACAGGTAGCTAGAGGTTTGAAGAGTTTTCAAGTGAGCATGTCTAGCACAAGATTAATGTCCCAGGCTGCGACGGGACATCTGATAGGAGGTCTGGTATGCAGAATACCCTTAAGAAACCTCTTAACTACAAGTAATTGAGCCAGTGACAGAGAAAGTACTGGCTTGTGATAGGCTGAAATAGCACAAAAGGGGAACTTTGACTGTAGAGTATTGTAGACCTGAATTTGAGAGGTCCAGAAGGTACTCTAAGACTTTATTTGGTGAGCAGGAAAAAAGGATTCAAAGAGGATTTTGTGCAGCAGAGAGAAAAACGTTTCCATCTGGCAGTGTAGGTTATTCTGGTTCCACTGGTTGTAGAACTGAGTCAGACGTCCTCCCACCGCTGAGGAAGAGCCCCCCTCAGACAGTTGAGGTGGGACCTGGGCCAGAAATTCAGAAGGTAGCACTGGGCGCTTTGGACCCTTGTACCTTCTGTTGTGTTTTCTTTTGAGGCTGGGGGGTTTTGTTTTTGTTAAAACTTCCCCTGCCTTTGCCTCAAAAGGACTGACTGTTGTGAAATTGATGCTCGTTGACACCCCTCAGAGAAAGGGTGGGAGCGAGTCGAGCCGTTTTAAAGGCAGACCTAGTCTTCTGTGTGGCCTCCAGAGCTTGCTCTACTTGAGGTCGAACAGATACATACTGTCAAGATAGCATGACCTGCTGCTGGGCATCATTCGTGAAGTAGCGATGCGTAGCAGGAGTGGTGGACGGGTACAAATGCCCGCTGGCCGCCGAGAGGCAGTATCGAAAGCGCCCATAGCTGCTTTAACCTACTGGTTGTTGGACTCGATACCTCTGGTTATGGTTTGAAGAAGCTCTGAGTTAGTGTCCAACTTGGGCAGAGCTTCCACCATCTGTTTGAGTGAATGCCAAAGAACATACTCATATTGAGAGAAATAGCCCTGGTAGCTGGCACTACGCACACCCAGGGTGGAGGCAGCAAAGACTCTCTTACCTAAGGTGTCTATCTTACGAGATTCTTTGTTTATAGGTTGGGCTGTAGATGCCTGAGGGAGAACGACCTTATCATTCTATGCCAAGACTGCAATAGGGTCAGCAAATGCCTGGGAGGCCAAAATGGGTCGATCCTTGGGAGGAACATACTTCCTGTCTATGGACTTAGCCACAGAAGGGATGAGAGCGGGATTATTCCATACCATCTGAGAGCGCGTCTCAAAGGATGGTTGTACTGGAGGAGTTAAATCCATAGGGATCTCTGGGACATGTAGGTACTGGAGTCTTAAAAGTTTTTCAGGATCGATATCTGTAGTCTGGAGAGAAAAAGTACAATTAAAATTTTTCAGCAGAAACTTAAATGACAGGCCTTCAACCAAAGGCTCTGTGGCAGGATTAATTCCTGCTCCTTCAAAATCATCACCCAGCCAAAGATCTGGGTCAAGCTCAATATCATCTCCTGACAGCCCAGAAGGGGCTGTATGGACAGGAAAGGAATGAAAGTCAGCAGGAAATGAAGAAGAGAAAGGAATCAGAGTTGAGAACGCCTGTAGGCTGGACAGTGCCGCACCAAGCCTCGGCGCCGAAGAGAAACACAGCGCCAAAGGCAAGGGAATCGGCACTGTCTGAAACAGCCCAGCACACGATGCTGACAGAGCCCACGGCGCCGAAAGAGCCCACAGCGCCGAGAACAGTGCCGACAGAGCCCATGGAGCCGAGGACAGCGCCAAACAGCAGACAACCCCAACAGCGCCAAGGATGGCGCCGATAACGTCAGTGACGCTGAGGGCGGTGCCAACAGGCGCTTCAGCACCGAGAGACCCATTGACGCTGAAAGCAACCCAAATGTCGCCGTCAGTGCCGAAAGCAATCCAGGGCCCCGAAAACTGAGATTCGAAGAAAAAGTAGGAGGAATACCAGGAGATAGAGGCACTGGTGTGGCCCCTTGCGCCGCAGCCATGTGAGGGGGGAAAAACACCTGAGTACGGAGTCGATGGCACCAAAGAGGGCGCCGTGCGACTAGGAAGGTCCAACCACCCTACCTGTTCCCTCGAAAGGCCGAGGGCCTTGGAGTGACCGGGCCAGGCAGCTGAACCAACCTCCGAGCACACTGCTCCATAAGAGCGGCCCACTGATGAAACTGCTCACCGGAAGCCCTTTCAAAAGGCGGGGAAGGGCTCCAATGTTGAAGAGGTCAGTCACTGGAGACAGAAACCGGTGATTCCGGAGGAGGAGACTGGCACCTGGCCCCAATAATCAGCCGTTGACGTGCAAACATACCAGAAGGCGACCTCGAGTGGTGCCTTTTAATTTTTTTTACCTGTGGGCCGAAGAACAGCTCAAGCCAGCAGTGCAGAGTGTGTGACCGTTTTCTTTATGCTTTGGGGACGCCCTCCCCAACAGCGGACCGTCCGTTGTCAGACCCCACCCCCGGAGAAGGCGGCGGGCGGATCCAGACCGGCTGACTGAATAGCTTTCATACGAAGTCTCCTTACCGTCACCTGACCCACTCATGGTCAACTCCGTCAAAGTAGGCTGAAGACCTCCTTTTCTGAATAAGTAAAGATAAAAGTAAGTGGCACTTATTTTGAGAGATATTACAAAATAATAAACTAAAAACTATGCTGCTAGTTTGAAGTTTGACTCCCGGCGGGTGAGCGACATTGTCACTGAAGCGCACTCGATGGCGGGAAAAAAGGAACTGAGGCGGCTGGAGGGTCGACGCCGAGATAGTCTCATGGCGCCACTACTCGTGGCTCCATCTCTGGCGCCGGCCCACTTGCAAAAAAGTTTGCTCCCGCTGGGTCCTAGCGCCTCTGGCGTAGATCCCATCAATGTGAATGAGTGGTGGAGACTTTATGTCCAGGAAGATCATATTCATATTGAGAAAAATAATCCTGGCAGCTAGTAATACGCATGCCCAGTAGGCAGCAAAGACTCGCTTACCCAAGTTGTCGATCTTGAGAGATTCTTTGTCTATAGGATGGGTTGTGGATTCCTGAGGGAGGACAGCCTTATTATTCTCTGCCAGGACCACTATGGCATCAGCAAAGGCTTGTGAGGCCAAGATGGGGCGATCCTTGGGAGGGGCATATTTCCTATCTATGGACTTAGCCACAGAGAGAATAAGAGATGGATTCTTCCACACCATCTGGGAAAGAGTCTCGAAAGAGGGCCATACTGGAGGGGTTAAATCCATAGGGATTTCCGGAACATGTAGATACTGGAGGCGCAGAAGCTTCCCAGGATCAATTTCCACAGTCTGGACTGAAAGAGTAAAATTTAAATTCTTGAGCAGAGACTTAAAGAAAAGATCTTCCACTATAGGCTCTGTAGGAGGGTTGATCCCTGCCCCCAGGGCAGAATTGGCATCAACATCATCACCTAGCCGAAGATCCGGATCAGTCTCAAAATCATCTCCTGACAGTCAAAGAGGGTCTGTATAGACAGGAAAGGAATGAAAACCAGGAGAAAGAAGAGGAGGAGACAGAATCGGAGTCAAAAACCTCTGAAAACTATGTGGCACTGTAAACATCCCTGGCACCGTGGAAGAGTGGGCACAGAGCACAGCGACGGCGACGACACAGAAAACGGCACCATGCATGGCACAGACAGGCAGTAAGGCATCGCTCATGGCATCGAGGACAGCACTGACAGGGAACGCAGCACCGCACATGGTGCCGACCTCACTCCTAGCACTGAAACCACACACGGTGCCGAAAAGGACCTCGGTGCCGGAGGACCCGGCACCGCAGGCAGTGGCATCACTGCAGAAGTCCGCGAACTGCGATTTAAAGGTAAAGAATGAAAAAATGGCAGGAGATAAAGACACTGGTGTGGACCCCTGCACTGCAGCCATGTGAGGGAGATAGACACCGGGGCGCGGAGTCAATGGCACCAAAGAAGGCGCCACGCGACCAGGAAGTCCTTACCACCCCGCCTGTCGATCCAAAACAGACAGACCCGAAGGCTCTGACGATGGACTGGCTGGTTCGGGCAGTCAGGACAACCTCTGAGCCCACTGCTCCAAAAGAGTGGCCCAATGGTGAAACTGCTCATTGGAAGCCCCTCCAGTAGATGGAGAGGGGCTCCGGTGTTGAAGAAGCCGACTGTCAGAGACGGAAACCGGTGACTCCGAAAGAAGCAGAGACCGGCCCCTGACCCCAACAACTGACCATCTATACGCAGATCAGATGTACCAGAGGGCGACCTCAAGCGATGCCATTTCTTCTTCAACCGGGTGGGAGCGAAGAACTCAAGGCCGAACGGTGCCGTGAATGGAACCGTTTCTTTTTATGCTTTTGGGGGGACCACCCATCCCCCCCGAGCACTCATTGTCAGACCCCCCCCCCGGAGAGGGTGGCGGACCAGACCTGGCCAGGCTAACTTGAACAGCTTTCATATGAAGTCTCCCTACCGTCACCTGCACCACTCATGATCAGCTCCATCAATGGAGGGTTGAAGACTTCTTTCTTATACAAGTAAGTAATTTTATTAAAATGTAATCAGTGCTTTTCATGATAAAATACAAAATAATAAAACTGAAAACTAAGCTGCTACTTTGAAGTTTGACTCCTGGCGGGCGAGTGACGTCACTGAAGTGCACTCAACGGTGGGAAAGAAAGAACTGAGGCGGTTGGAGGGTTGACGCCGAGATAGTGTATACCATGCGAGCCTGGCTCGTGGTGCCGCTCCCTCGCAGCCCCATCTCGGCACCAGCCCTCCTGAAAAAGTTTGCCTCCCACTGGGTCCTAGCACCTCCGATGTACTCCCATTAGTGTGAATGAATGGTGGAGATTTTATGTCCAGGAAGATCAAAAGCTTATCTCAATGAATGAATGCAACTGTATTTAATGTATGATGTTTGAATTGTTTGGTATGGATGTTATTTTGTACTGTAGTTATTAATTTTGTTTGTATTTGTGCTGTATATTTTTAAAACTTGTCGCTTGTGAAAATAGGTAAATCTGTTCATCAGCTAACAAGTATAAAAAATAAAAACGAAATGAAAAAATAGCTAGTACAGCATATAAAGAGTAGAGGAGCATCAAAAATTAGGCAAATAAAAGCATATCAAAAAGTAATACCATAGGTAAACGTTCATGGCTAAAATGGAAATTAATTACTGTACCTACCGTAATTCTTGATCTTCATGGACGAAGTCATCACCATTCATTCACACTAGGACTACGCCGGAGGCACAAAGACCAAGTGGGAGCCAAAAATCTTTCAGAGAGCAGGTGCCGAGATAGGACCATGCATGCATGCAGCACCACGAGATTGCCTAGCACCCGTATAGGCTATCTTGGTGTTGACCCTCCAACCGCCTCAGTACCTTTTTGATCAAGGAAGTGCAGTATAACTAACCGAGGAAACTAACCTAACACAGGCATAAGATAGCTCGGATGACCTGTGTAAGAAGAGTCAACTCAGCAATGTCTTCACACACTAAGTCAACGAGAGAGTGAAGACTACAGACAGGATAAGAGAGCTCAGGGGATGGTGGGTGAGTGTGTGAATGAATGGTGAACACTTCATCCAAGAAGATCAAGAGTTACGGTAGGTACGTAATTTCCATATCTTCCTGGACCTAAAGTCGTCACTGTTCATTCAAACTAATGGGAGAGTACCAAGCTAAAAAACAATCCCCCGAGCAGGGCGGCAGAAGACAGAGCTCACTCTGGACAAAAGTCCATGAAGGACTGTCCTGCCGAATGAAGTGTGCTGTCTGGCATGGGCATTCAAAGTATAGTGCTTCACAAAGGTGTGCACCGAGCTCCAAGTAGCCGCTTTGCAGATATCTGCAATGAGTACATTCCGAATTTCTGCCAGGGATTCCTCAACCGCTCTGGTAGAGTAGGTGTGAATCCGGCCTTTCAACTTTACCTGCGCCATCAAGTAGCAGCGACGAAGACATGCCGTCAACCATGCAGAAATGCATCTAATGGCAATAGGCTGACCCAGCCGGGCCATGCTGAAAGATAAAAAAAAAGTTGCCTGGATTTGCAGATCCCTTTAGTTCTGTCAATGTAGAATCACAGAACGCTCCTGACATCCAAGGAGTGAAGGGCACATTCCCCTTCATTCTGGAAGTTGGCAAAATAAGTGGGAAAAACCAATGGCTGGTTAGGTGAAATTCAGAAACCACCTTGGCTAGGAATTTGGGGTGAGTACGTAGTATCACCTTGTCCTTGTGAAATACAGTGTAAGGAGGGTCCGTGACCAAGGCATGTATTTCAGAGACTCTGTGTGCGGAAGTAATGGCCACCAGGAAGGCAGCCTTCCAGGTCAGAACCTTCAAGTCACAAGTAGCTAGAGGCTCAAAGGGCTTACGGGTGAGCATGTCTAGCACAAGGCTGATATCCCATGTGGTCACTGGTTTCCTGACTGGGGGTCTAGAGTGTAGGATACCCTTGAGGAATCTCTTTATTAGCAGTAACCGAGCCAGCGACATGTTCTGCACTGGCTCATGGTAGGTGGAAATCGCGCAGCAGAGGTGTACCTTCACTGTCGAGTATTGCAGTCCTGCATTTGACAGGTCTAACAGGTACTCCCAACACTTTATTTGGTGGGCAAGAAAATGGATCTAGGGTGGACTTTGCACACCAAATGGAAAATCATTTCCACTTAGCCGTGTAAGTTTTCCTAGTAGAGGGCTTACCTGCCGCTAAGAGGATTGCTCTGATCCTTTGAGACACCTTAAACCTACCCACTTCTATCTCCACAGGAGCCCAGCATGGAGATGAAGGGAGCGCAAGATAGGATGGACAACAGGCCCCTGTGTCAGGAGGTCCACTTACAGAGGAAGTTGCCTCGGAGGGACTTCCGCCAACCTGTTAATTAGCGGTAACCATATCTGAAGAGGTCAGTGTGGGGTGATTAGGATCATCATGTCCACCTGGGCCTCCAGTCTGAGCAGCACCCTCTGAACCGACAGAAAAGGAGAAAATGTATAGAGAAAGTGTCTTGTCCACCACAGTCTGAATGCATCCTGACAGAAAATGCCAGGTTCTGGATTTCTGGAGCAGAACGGAGTCAGTTTAGCGTTGAGTGGGGACGCAAAAAGGTCCAGGTCTGGAGTGCCCAACTCGTCGAATAGCGATCTGTCCTGCTGAGGCGATCCACCAGGTCATTCTGAGCTCCTGGAAGGCAGACTGCCTGAATCAGTGCCTCGTGCTCGAGGCACCACTCCCACACCATCATGGCCTCCCTGCACAGATGGTAGGAGTGCGCTCCACACTGCTTGTTGATGTAATACATAACAACCTCATTGTCTGTTTGAAGGAGAATTATTTTGCAACAGAGGACGTCCTTCAGTGCTCAAACAGTGTATAGGACAGCTCTCTTCTCCAATACATTGATTTGTAGATGAGATTCCTCCTGATTCCACATTCACTGAGTGTGGAGGTCTTGACAGTGAGCCCCCCAAATGATCAGAGATGAATCTGTAGTGATGGTGATCTGAGATTCCAGTGGGGCAAAGGGCAGACCTTGGTGAGGCTTGCCTTTCTGTGTCCACCACGCAAGCGATCTTGTCAAAGGCTCTGTCACTTTTATGTGGAAGGACTGCGGGTGCATGGTCGGTGACCACTGAGTGTTGAGCATCCACTGTATGGTCAGGCTAGAGGCACCATGAAGACAGACGATGCTATGAGACCCAGCATCCGCTGCATCGAGAGTGCCTGAACAGAGTTACTCTCTGATGTAGTGAGCCAGCTAGAGAATCCTGTCCTCTCGAGGAAAGCCGTTGCACTGGAGGTGTCCAGGAGGGCAACTATGAAGAGAACCTACTGGGAGGGATGAAGCTGGGATTTTCCCATATTCAGCAGCACCCCCATGGAAGTGAGGAAATGAAAATTACGAACCTACCGTCATTCCTTATCTTCTTGGATGAAGTCTCCACCACTCATTCACATGAATGGGACTACGCTGGAGGCGCTAAGACCGAGCGGGAGCCAAAAATCTTCAGAAGGGCCTGCACCTAGGTAGGGCTGCACAAAGTGGTGCCACAAGACCGGCTTGCTCAATATAGGCTACCTCGGTGTCAACCCTCCAACCGCCTCAGTACCTTTTTTACTGAGGCGGTGCAGTGTAAACTAACCTAGTGAAACTAACCTATGTCGGACATAAGATAGTCTGAATGACCCATATAAGAAGGGTTAACACAACAGAGTCTTCACAGCCCAGCCATCGAGGGAGTGAAGACCAAAAACAGATAGGTGGGCTCAGGGGATGGAGAGTGGGCGTATGAATAAGTGGTGGAGATTTCATCCAAGAAGATCAAGAATTACGGTAGGTACATAATTTTCATATCTTCCAGGACATAAAGTCTCCACCACTTATTCACACTAATGGGAGAATACTGAGCTAAAATAATCCCCTGAAAGGGCTGCAGGAGAGAGGAGTTCACTTAGGACAGGAGACCATTAAGGATCGTCATACCAAAGGATAAGTGTTGTCTGGCATGGACATCCAAAGTGTAGTGCTTCACAAAAGTGTGCACAGAGCTCCAAGTAGCTGCACTGCACATGTCTGCAATGGGCACGTTCCATATTTTTGCCAGAGATGCCTCAACTGCTCTGGTAGAATGGGCGTATACCCTGCCTTCCAGCTTAACCTGTGCCATGGAATAGCAGTGACATCGACATGCCACCAGCCACACTGAAATACACCTGATGGCAACAGGCTGACCCAGCCAGGCCATGCTGAACAAAACAAACAGTTGCTTTGACTTACGGATCTCTTTACTTGTAAGTAGAACCACAAAACCCTTTTAACGTCCAGAGAATGTAGGGTACGCTCTCTCTCTCTCTCTCTCTCTCTGTCTCTCTCATTCTGGAAGTTCGCAAAGTAGGTCCGAAGAATTCCGAGACTACTTTGGGGAGAAACTGAGGATGAATTCTGAGAACCACCTTGTCTTTGTGAAATACAGTATAGGGGGTATGTGACCAGGGCATGTATTTTTAGACACTCTGAGAGCAGAAGGTAATGGCTACGAGGAAGACGGACTTCCAAGTCAGGAACTTCAGCACACATGTTGCTAGAGGCATGAAAGGTTTACGGGTGAGCATGTCTAGCACAAGGTTAACATCCCAAGCAGCTACCGGTCTCCTGACTGGTGGCCTAGTGTGGAATATACCTTTAAGTAACCTCTTAACCAAGCGTAACTGAGCCAGAGACATAGACTGTATAGGCTCGTGATAAGCTGATATCGCGCAGAGATGGACTTTCATGGTTGAGTATTGTAGCCCTGTATTTGACAGGTCTAGTAGATACTCCAGGACTTTGTTTGGTGGGCAAGAAAGGGGATCCAGGGAGGACTCTGCACAACAGATGGAGAAACGCTTTCACTTTGCTGTGCAAATTTTCCTAGTAGCTGGCTTGTGTGCCGCTAGGAGAATGTCTGAGACTCTACGTGAGACATCAGATCTATCCACTTCTATCTCCTCAGAAGCCATGCGTGGAGATGAAGGGAGCTCAGGTTGGGATGGACCACTGGGTCCCTGGGTCAGGAGGTCCGTTTGAAGTGGAAGTTGTCTTGGCTGAATTTCCGATAATCTGCTGATCAATGGAAACCAAATCTGACAAAGCCAAAATGGGGCGAAGAGGATTGATCTGCCCCCCCCCCCCGTGCCTCCAACTTGAGCAGAACCCTCTGAACTAAGGGAAGAGGAGGAAATGCGTATAGAAAGTGTCTTATCCACTGCAGTCTGAATGCCTCCTGACAGAAAATGCCAGATTCTGGATTTCTGGAGCAGAATAGAGGCAGTTTTGCATTGAGTGGGAACACAAAAAGGTCCAGGTCCAGTGTGCCCCACTATTCAAAGTGCAACTGCATGACGTTTACGTAGAGAGACCACCTGTGAGGATCCACCTCTGTTCTGCTGAGGCAATCTGCTAGATCGTTCTGGACTCCAGGCAGGTGGACTGCCTGGATCAGGGCTTTGTGCTCTAGGCACCATTCCCACACTCTCATCGCTTCTCTGCACAGGAGATAAGAGTGCACCCTGCCCTGCTTGTTGATGTAGTACATCACCACTTTGTTGTCCGTCTGAAGGAGAATTATTTTTGCGACAAAGGATGTCCTTCAGAGCTTGGACTGCATACAAGGCGGCTCTTATTTAAAGGACATTTATGTGGAGTTGAGACTCGTCCTGACTTCACAGACCTTGGGTGTGGAGATCTGACAGTGAGCTCCCCATCTAAGTAGAGATGCATCTGTGGTGATGGTGATCTGTGCCTCCAGTGGGGCAAAGGGAAAGCCTTTTAGAAGGTTGTCCTCTTGAGTCCACCAGGTGAGTGATCATTTTAGAAGTTCCGTCACCTTGATGTGAAAGGACTGGGGATGTGTGGTCGGGGACCACTGAGTACTGAGCATCCACTGAGTGGCCCTTATGTGAAGACGAGACAAGGGCACCGTGAACACTGATGACACCATGAGATCCAGCATCCGCTACACCAAGAGAGCTCTGACTGAGTTGTTCTCTTTGATGAAGTGAGCCATCTGGAGGATATCATTCCTCCTGTCCTCCGGGAGGAAGACCCTTGCATTGGAGGTATCCAGGAGGGCTCCTATGAAGAGGAGTTGCTAGGAGGGCTGTAGCTGCGATTTTTCCAGATTCAACACAACTCCCATAGATGTGAGGAACCTGGGAGTTGTGGGTACTGCTTCCTGTGTCCCTTGTCTGGAGGAGCTTGCTAGGAGCCAAGCATCCAGACATGGAAAGACTTGAATTCAGAGTTTCCTTAGGTACGCTGCAAGAAATGGAAATTATGTACCTACCGTAATTCTGATCTTTCTGTGTATCTTCACCATTCATTATCTTTCAGTACTTGGCTGGAGGTCATGACCCTGCGGGAGCTTTTTTTTTGCAATGGGGGGAGTCGACGCACCATCGGCGCCACCGCACTGCATGGTGCTCGCAGGTTGGCCATTAGGTGTTGTCGACTCCGCCCTCCCGCCAGTTCTGAGTTGCCGAGAGGTTAGAAAAGGGTTGGAGGGTGGGACAAGGAAGTCCAAGGGACAGACAAAGGAAAAGATATAAAACTAAAGGAGAAATAAACGACTGAGAGGACAGAAGAAGTTCAAGACTAAGGTGGGATTGGGTAGGGGCCCCAATCTCTGGAAGTAGAAAGGAGCAGGGAGGGAAGGAGGGTTAAAGTTTTTAGAAGTAAGGAAAAATCTAGGGGGGGGGGGGACAGGAGAAACATACCCTGTAACCTTGACCTGTCTCCAGTGTATACAGGAACTGCGAAGGAGTAGCCAAGAGGCTAACTGCCAGAATTGCAGGCACAGAATTACTGGCAGAACTCCTAAAAGCAGAATTGACTATTCTAGAAGAAAAGACAGGAAAACAGGGATATCTCCCCCTCAAAGGAGGTTTGATGCAAGAAACCTAGTTTCTTAAATTAACTGAGGTTATGTCCACAGGACAAGGAAATCAGAGAAAATCAAGGATTGACGGGGAGTAGGGGAGAAGGAAAGAAAAGGGCGCAACTGCCAACCCCCACCCCACAGAGGTGGATCCGAAGTACTGAAGGAGAGCCCCCACTCCTGACCACTCTACCCCAAAGGAAAATTATCCCATGTGCCCCAGTTTACCCCGCTCCTGACTCACTGAAAGGAGACGGGCAAGAGAGGGGGCACAGAGAGGGAGGGCGAACCAGAGACTGAGGCCCCAGGGGGATGGAGGGTGGGACTGTGATGAATGGTGAAGATACACAGAAAGGATCAGAATTACGGTAGGTACGTAATTTCCAAATCTTATCTGTCTCAATCTTCACCAATCACCACCTTTAGGTGAGTGCCGAGCACCCCCGAAGGGGGTTTTAAACCCTAAGGGACAGAGTCCCTTAGCTCTCACTGGGTGACACACTAAGAAGGAGAACCTTTAAGGCCTATGGAGGCCAGAGTATGTGGAGATGGTAGGAAGTTACCCCAACAGATGCCGCCTCACTCTACGGGAGAAAAGATAGGTTCTCTGGTGGGCGGAGTTAATCACCCGACACCAGGCCAAGGGTGACAGCCGGGAAAGATGCAGCCATGCCGTCCACCTAGTGCAGATCGCTGTCTCTATGACCCTGGTAGCTACCTCACTGGCATCATACGATGCCCTCGCTTGGTGCCTTGCTAGCTCAAGGCCACGTGCAGAGAGTGCAATGGCTTGTCTGATTTGCTCCGTGTCAGGCATGGAGGCTAGGAGCTGACCCAGCCTGGACCACAAGAACCTGTCATAGGTTGCATAGTGGGCCTGATGTGCTGCAACAGAGAGCAGCAACCATGCCGAGAAGAAGGTCCTCTTCCCCCCAGAAGTCAAAATCTGAGGAATCTTGATCTGGGGGCCGGTCACGGTGCAGGGCGCAAAGCCCATCAGGAGTGTCCAGTTGCATCAATCCTGACTGAGGATGAGGCATGGAACCTGGAGACTTCGGGGGGGCACAATACCACCGGCAGAGTTCCCCAGGGGCAGGAACTCTGGAAAAGGGTCTCTGCCAGGAACGCAACAATGCCTCCCGAAAGGGGGCACCACAAGGGTGTCCTCACTGAAATCGCCTAGAAAGGCGTGTGCCGAGTGCTCTGGATTGTGTAGAGTGGGAGGGCTAATGTGCAGGTCCTCTAACATCCTCACGAAGAATCGCTGATACTTAGCGAGATCAGCAGCTGGAGAGATGTGGACAAATGGCTCCTCTCCCCCAGAAGAGGGGGATGAAGAGTCAGAAGACCTCAAAGATTCAGAAGTTGTCTACTTAGGGGGAGGTTGAAAAAACCTGTCTGTCCATTGCCCTAATGTAAGAGGGAAACTGAGCAGCCTGAGCTCTGAACTGCTCCTAGGAGAGAGGCCCACTAGGACCACGAATGCCTGGGAGTGCAGGAGAAGCTGGCAGAGGAATAGGGGCAGAACTGACAACGGGGATCAGTTGACCTCTGCCTGGGCTAGGGAGCACACCGGGAGCCCTAGGAGAAGAAGGCGCTCAAGAAAACTCCACAGCTGACAGCTGAACAACCAAACTGGTACTGCCTAGGCTGCGCCCTGAAGAATCCCCTCTGCGAGGTGACCAGGGCCGTGTAGGTCCAGAAGGACGGTCCTCTACCTCCAAAGAATGGGGACCTCTCGAGGAAGCCGAGGGGGAAGAGCGGAGATCCGTACTACAGTTCCTCCCAGAGCCTGGATGGGTTCCAGAAAAAGACCGCCGCACAGACCCCATACCCCTCGACCCCTCGGAATCCGAGATCGCCCTCCTCCCCGAGAGAGCCAGCTTAGGCAACTGACAGCCCTGGTTGGCCCCCGAAGGAGCTATCCAAGGAGCAGCACCCTCCCCTCCCGTGGGTGCTCTGATCAGCCCCAAAGCTGGGCAATCCAGGCACACCACATGAGGGGGTACCACCACTGAGGGGTCAAAGAACCCTCCGAGGCCAGGCTGCAGGGCAATGGTGGCCTGCACCACTGCCTGCTGGTCAGAACCCTGACTCTGGCCCCAGCATTCACTGTCCACTCCTCAGAGGGGGGCTGACTCCGGCCTGTTGAGGACACTACCAGGGTGTCCATGCCGGCAGCCAACCCCAGGAAAGCCAGACTGCCCGTCTGACTCACAGTCAGACTCCTCCTCCGAAGAGGTGGAGATTGAAGACCTGTGCCAAACAGTGCGCGGACGCACGCTGCCATCCCTGGTGAACAGGACATCAGGACCAGAGACTGCACCAGAGTCGACGGTGTCAGAAGAGGACATGGCCCTAACAAGGGCGGCAGCCTTGGAGCCGGAGTTTGTCACGGCGCCATCGCGACCCACGGTGCCGAGACCAGCAACGGCGCCGATGACGGCTCTGACCACGCCCTTGGCGCTGAGGCCGGAAACCCCCACAGCGCCGACCTGTCCCATGGCGCCGCAGACAGAGATGGCGCAGACAACAGCCCCGACAGCATGAATGGCGCTGAGGCCCTGAAACCACCGCAGCACCGTGATCATGTTCGGAGCCGCGAATGGCTCCAGAACTGGATATGGCGCAGTGCTCAACCACAGCTTCGGGAACAGTGCCGGGGCAAGAAACAGACAGGGATGGCGCCGTAGAGCCTCCCACGGCACCGACAGTCCCATCGCCACTGCAAACGGTGCCGACAGCAGCAACAGTGCCAAGTGACGGACCGGCGCCAACGACGGCACCATCAGGGCCCACGGCGCTGCGAACGGCGCCGAGGCCCAAGACGGCACCGACAGACGGCATCGACCCGGCCTTCCAAGCCGGGTACGACACTGGTAGCCTTTTGCCCTCAAGGCAACTGACAAAGCAGCGCCCACCTGTCTCCCCTGGGGACGGACAAAGCCGGCCTCCTGCACTGTGGGAGGGGCCTCTGCCATGGCTAGGCTAGGAGAGGCAGAAGCCCCCTCCTCCTCTGTCCATACAGAACCGGGAGGGGACCCGCAGGAAAGGCCGAGAAACTGCGGCTTGGCCCGACGAGTACACGTCTGACCCCTGAAAGTCGGCAGAGCTCGCCCCACTTTCCACGCTGTTGCTCGATGATCCGGTGGTCCATGGAGAAACAGGCATCGCACAAAACCATGTCGTGAAGCGGGCCAAGAAACGCAAGGCAACGATCGTGCTGGTGGGTGACGAAGTACTTACGGTCACAAGGGCACCATCGCATGGGGGGCCGTCCCATCTTGGAAGTCTTTTTGCCCTCCTCCAACCTAGATATGACCTATGAAAAAGAAACACCACACTAGACTTGACGTCGCAAAGACAAAAAAAAAATAATGGAACAATCTTACCAGGCGATGTCGAGTAGGCGAACAGAACCGGCAGGAGATATGAAGCCAACGGACTGCGGCACACAGTTGATAAATAATCGAGATGGAGTCGAGCAAACAACTGCGCACGAGGTAGGCCTAAAACTTCTTCACTGCAAGCGTCCCACGAGGTGACCTTGACGGCGGTAGATGTACCCAAAGGTGGTGAATGGCGAAGACTGACACAGATAAGATCTGTAAAACACTATGTAAAAGCTTGCGGTGCTGAGGACAGTCCTAAGGGCAGCACTCTGAACTGATCGTGCTGACCCAGGGTCACAAATTGAAGATACCTGTGGTGGCTTGGGTGCACAGGAACGTGTTGGTAGGCATCCTGCATGTCCAGGGAGGCCAGCCAATCATCTTGATGAATCAGAGACAGAAGCATACCGAGTGATATCATCTTGAATTTTTCCTTGAAGAGGAACCTGTTAACTTCCTTAGATCTAGAACAGGGCGCATACCGCCTGTTTTCTTTGGAACTAGGAAGCAGTGGGAGTAGAAATCTGTGTTCCACTGTTCCTGCGGAACTATGTCTACTGCCCTGTTGTTCAGAAGGCCTTGAATCTCGGAAGCAAGGAAGGTCTGACTGAGTAACCGACAGTCTGGGCTGTCATTTGGGTGGATGATCAGGAGGGTTAGCCGAAAAATTCAGAGAAAAACCCTCGCAAATTATCCGAGAACCCATTTGTCTGGAGTGACTGACTTCCACTGATTGTAAAACTGAATCAGACGCCCCCCCCACTGTTGAGGAAGAGTCCCCCTCGGATAGCTGAGGAGGGACCTGGGCCAGAATCTCAGAGGCTGCATTAGGCGCCTTCGGGCCCTCTGCCTTCTTACGCATTTTCTCTTGTGGCTGAGGGGCTTGGTTTCTGTTCAAACCTCCTCTGCCTTTGCCATGAAAGGACTGATGGTTATGAAACTGCCGGCAGTTCCCAACCCTCTGAGGGGCAGCAGGGGCTGGTCTGGCTGTTTGATAGCCATCCTAGTTTTCTGTGTGGCCTCAAGTGCCTGCTCCACCTGTGGGCCAAAGAGATACCGTATTTCACCTTTTGAGGCCACGGCTTCTATTTAATTTTTTTTATTTTGGGCTGCGGCTTCTTAATGAGGGTGGCTTTAATTACTAACATGTAAAACGCCATCCTCATACTGTGCTCCCTTCCATAATTTCCCACAGTAGGCAATGAATTCTTTGACTGCGGGAGGACTGCTATAATGAAAAAGCTACTTTCCCCAACAACAGCGTTCATGTAACATGCAGATCGAGGGACAAGTTAAGGCAAAATATGGACCACATGGCAGAGGCCAGGGAGCAAGAGAATTCTTTGACTGAGAGGAGAGTGCAGGTCTATATCTTAATACCAGTAGTGTCACTTCTTTTACTACTTCTAAAGCCTTGCAGACACTACAAGAGAGCGTGTGGGAGTGTGTGAGAAAGTGTATCTACCTTAGCAGTTCGGTGGCAGTTTGGATAGTCATTTGAGAGGGGAGGAAAGCACAGAAGTTTATTACTGCCCATTTTGCTTGCTGCCCCCTTTAGAAGCCACAGCTACAAATCGTCGGCGGCTTCTATTAATAAACTATTCTTTGGTTGTGGCTTTAATTTGGGGGCGGCTTCTAAACGGTGAAAAATGGTAAGCACCATCAAATGGTAAATTCATGACTCTTTGCTGGGCATCATTTGTAAACCCCAAGGTTCGTAACCATGAGTGGCGTCGGGTGCATATTCCAGCTGCTGCTGCTCTACAAGCAGTGTCAAAGGTGTCCACAGCAGCCTTAAGTTGCTTATTATTAGACTCAATACCTCTAGTGATAGTCTGGAGGAGCTCTGAAGTAACATCCGATTCTGGGAGAGAGTCTCCACAGTAGCTTTTGGTGAATGCCAGAGGGTATACTCATATTGTGAGAAATAGCCCCAGGCTAGCAAGTAACACGCATACCCAGGTAGCTACAAGAAGACTCGCTTCCCCAGTGTATCAATCTTATCAGATTCCTTGTTCACTGGATGGGCCATAGACTCCTGAGGGAGAACGGCTTTGTCGTTTTCTGCCAAGACCACTATGGTGTCAGCAAAAGCTTGAGAGGCCAGGATTGGTCAATCCTTAAGTGAAGCTTCCTTCCTGTCTATGGACTTAGCCACAGAAGGAATAAGCGCCGGACTGTCCCACACCATTTGTGAGAGTCTCTCGAAAGAGGGCTGTACCGGAGGAGTCCATTCCAGAGGGATCTCTGGGACATGCAGATATTGAAGGCGCAACAACTTCCCCGGATAAACCTCTGAAGTCAGGAGAGAGAGAGAGGATGGCATTTATATTCTTCAGTACAGACTTAAAGGACAGGTCCTCAACCAGAAGCTCTGCTGAAGTAGAGGGCTTACTTCCCACTCTGAGAGATGAATTTTCATCAAAAATCATCTCCTAATCGCAGTTCAGGATCAGGTTCAATATCGTCTCCTACTAGCCCAGAAGAGATAGTATATAAAAGAAAGGGAGGAAAGAAAATAGGAGGAGGTGCTCCTTGAATCGGAGTCGAGAATCCCGGCATCCGAGGCGGCACCGGTCCTGAAAATGGTGCTGGCCACGGCACTGCCAAGACTGGAGTTGTAGGTGGTACTGCAACTGGCGCTGCACCAGCGCTTGGAGACCCTAAACCAACTCTCGGAACCCCCAAGGATGAAGATCTGAAAACAAGAGTATGAGAAAATGGTACTTGTGCAGGCCCCTGCACTGCAGCCATGTGAGGGGGAAAAGCACAAGCGCGTGGTGTTGTCGACACCAAAGAAGATGCCGCGCAACTAGGAAGACCCAACCATCCTGCCTGCGGGTTCGAAGCCCCAGGCCCAAAGGCCCTGGGGCTGACTCTGCACGCTCAGAAAGTCAGGACAACCGCCAAACCCACTGCTCCATAAGAGCAGCTCAATGATGAAACTGCTCACCGGAGGACCCCTCTGGGGGCGGGGAAGGACTACGGAATCGAGGATGCTGGCCACTAGGAACAGTGGCCGGAAGTGACCTAGACGGAGTCGGCCTTCTGTTCCCAGTTACCGACTGATGTGTAGACATACCAGAGGGCAACCTTGAGCGGTATCGTTTCTTCTTCGATCAGTCGGATGAAGAAGAGCTTGAGGCTGAGCGGTGTCGGGTTCTCGACAAAAACTGAGAATAGTCCCGCTTCTTTTTGTGCTTTCAGGAGGACTGCCCTTCCTCCCGGGCACTGAACTGCCTGTAGATATACCCTACCTCCGTCGAAGGTGGTGGATCAGACCCAGCCCAGCTGGAAACATAGCTTTAATGTGAATTCTCCCTACCGTCACCAGAGCCCTTCATGGTCGACTCCGTCGAAGGCGGACTGAAGAAGACTTCTGTTTTTCAGTGAAAAAACTTTTTTTTTTTTTACTTAAATGATAAAAATAAATAATACTTCAAAACTGAACGATAAAGCTGCTGTCATATAGACCTGAAGATTTAACTCCTGAGGGCAGTGACGTTGTCACTGGAGTGCACCTGACGGCGAGAAAAAGGAACTGAGGCAGTTGGAGGGTCGGCTTTAAGTAGTTTATAGGCGTGAGCCGGTCTCACGCACTGTCCGCATGGCCCTACCTCGGTGCCGGCCCTCCTGAAGATTTTTGGTTCCCGCTCGGCTCTAGCACCTCCCACATAGACCATTAGTATGAATTGGAGGTGGAGACTAGGTAGAGACTTTATGTCCAGGAAGATCTGAGAAGCTGTGACAGCTGCTTCCTGCCTCTCTTGTCTGGATGGGCTCGCTATGAGCCAATCGTCCAGGTAAGGGTAGACTTGAACGCTGAGTTTCCTGAGGTGTGCTGCGAGAACTGCAAAGCACTTTGTAAAGACTTGAGGTGCCGAGGAGAGCCCAAAGGGCAGGACTCTGAACAGGCAGTGCTGACCCAGGACCACAAAACGGAGATACCTGTGGTAACTTGGGTACACTGGGACGTGCTGGCAGGTGTCCTGCATAGCTTGGGATGCCAGCCAGTCATACTGTTGAATCAACGAAAGTAATGTTCCTAGAGAGGTCATCTTGAACTTCTCCCTGGACAGGAATTTGTTCAACTTCCTGAGGTCTAAAACTGGACGCATGCTACCTGCTTTCTTTGGAACCAGGAAGCAATGGGAGTAGAAATGGAAATTACATACCTACCGTAATTCTTGATCTCCTTGGACAAAGTCTTCACCATTCATTCACACTAATGGGCTATGTTGGAGGCACTAGGACCCAGAGGGAGCCAAAATTCTTCAGGAGGTCCGGCGCCAAAGTAGGACCACACATGCGTGGCACCGCGAGGCTGGCTTATGCCAGTATGGGCAATCTCGGCATCGACTCTCCAACTGCGTCAGTTCCTTTTCAACCGAAGAGGTACAGCGTAAACTAACCTGAGAAACACCTAACCTAATCCAGGCATAAAATAATCCAGATGACCTGTGTAAGGGTCTATTCAACAGCGTCTTCACAGCCCAAGTCAAGGAGGGAGTGAAGACCAGATGCAGGATGAGTGAGCTCAGGGACTTTGTTGTTCTTTTTTTTATCAAGATGGCAACTGGTATGAGTCTTCCCTAAACAGCTGCTGCAGCAACAGTTATTTTTTAATTCTTTTTTATTTATTCATTTTATTTGTTTGTGTTAGCTTAGTTTGCTTCACTGAGGGCTTTGCAGTGATTAAGGCCAGTGAGGGTGCGTATTTGTTTTCTTTTTTGAGGGACCGCTATTGTTTGTTCACTCAAAGTTTTGAAGCCGCTGCCTAGTGCTTAATTGCTAACTGCACCAGGATTTCAGTTTTTCATTGCTTTTTTGTCTCTCCTCTGAGCGACTATCCAGTTCTGTCTTAGGGCTTCTTGGACTGGTCGCTTCTGGTTAATTTTCCATTCTTTGCGGTCCATTTACCCAACAATACTCTGCTTCTGAAGACAATGATTTCCACCCACTGATTATACCGGGAGGTTGTGGTTAGCCGACGGAGCCTACAGGGTCTGCTTCTGAAGGCTCTGACTGAGGAATTCCTTGGATCCTGGATCAGGGAAGAGTTGCCCAAGGACTTGTGAACTGATTTATTCCCGCCATGTCGGAGTTGAGGAGGTGGTGAGCTTGCCTGGTTTGGCACTTTTCTCTTTTTAACATCGCTGGGAACTGTAGCGAACTTAGTCGGTGCCCTGTGACCTAGTCAGGGAGTGGCGTCTCAGCCTGCTCTCTCCGTGGGGTATGGGGGTGGGCAGGTGCTCACCAGTGGGTGTAGCACACTTGTCTGCCTCGGGGGGCTACTTGGAGCGTAGCAGTTGTAGGAAGGCATCAGCTCTGGGGCCCTGATCCTGGAAGTGGTTCGGGCCGAGAAGGCTGCAGTCTGGGCTCTGTCCTGGGGTCCCTGACTCTGGCAGGACTGGTCGGATTGTTTTGACAACCTACAGTGGATTGCCCAGTTCTCCTTCAGATTCAGGAGGCTGCATCTGGAAATATCTTGAAACACGAGAGGCGGAGTGTCTTCAGTGATTTGGAGGGTTCTGCTGGTACTTGACTGATGAGGCTGTGAGAGAGCCTCTAGACTTCATATTTACTTTATATATTTGTTTGCTGTGGTGAGAGAAATGAAAATTACGTACCAACCGTAATTCTTGATCATCTCTTGTATCTTCACCATTCGTTACTGCTGGGTGTAAGCCGGAGGCGTGCACCCGCCACGGGAGTTTTTTTTTTTTTTAAGAGGAGTCAACGCCATCCCCTGAGAGTGATGCACTGCGTGATGTGCGAGGGGCGGCCATTAGGCATCGCAGACTCTTCCTCCATCCCAGTTCTGTTAGCTGGAGAGGCTAAATAAGCATAAGAAAAAAGAAGAGCGAGGCAAGAGAGCTGAGGAATAGAAAAAGGAAAGGATATAAACTGAAAAAGGAATAAGCCGGTAGAGGACAGAAAAAGGATGCCTACCCTAAGGGACTGCAGGGCCTCACTCCTGGGGCGGCTCTAAGGGAGAAACAGATAAAGGAGAGAAAGAAGAAGGTAGAAGAAGAGAGGAAAAAAGGAAGAGGGATGTAGGGAGGGAAGAAAAAGTCTGCCAATTGAGGAAATGGTTTAAGGCTTATAAACTCGGAACCAAAAACAAGGGAGCAAGGATCCCATTTGGTAAAACTGAAGAGGAGGTTCAACCGAACCACTTGAACCGCTTGGACACAAAAGGCAGATTCTCTACACCTCCCGCCATCCTCAACCCCTTAAACTCTAGCTGAGAGCTCACAGACTGCCAAGGCAGAAATTCTGTTCCAAAAGGAGAGCGCCCAACTAGGAAGGGGAGAAGCCCACTAGCACCTTGTTACGTGCTAACACAGAAGTAAGTGTGTGTGTGTGTGTGTGGGGGTGCCCTAAAATGGACATCCCTTTGCATAACGGGTAGAGTGGGAACTCAATCGGTCTCCCTGGAGGCAAGGTAAAGAACACCAACTCAAGAAATTGTAGTGCCAGGACAGCACCAAGTAGCAGAAGCTAACACAGTAGGTGACTGAAACCTGCCAGAGGGTACCTGGAAAAAGGGGACCAGGCCAAGTAAGGAGCGGTCTCTTTAACTGTGACTTGAACAACATCGCTAAAACGAGCCAAGAGGTCACCCTTAAGGGTAATCAGAAAGAGTTCCCTCAAGATAGATAAATTCCGCTCATTCCTCTGTTCCCCAGAGGGGAGGGATCCGTTCAGAAGGACGGAAGAAAAACCAAGATAGTTTTTTTTTTTTTTTTGCTTAAAGGCCAAAGGAGAAGGAGGAACAAGCAGGAAGGGGGAAGACGCTGAAGAAGGAGGCCCGTGAGGGGATGGTGGGCAGGAATCAGTAATGAATGGTGAAGATACAAGAGAAGATCAAGATTTACAGTAGGTACGTAATTTTCATATCTTCCTTTGTCAATCTTCACCATTCATTACTGCTGGGTGAGCACCAAGCCCCCCCCCGAAGGGGGGGTCTGGATAGACCCTGAGGGAACAGATCCCTCAGCCTCCTACTGGAGAAAAGTAGGAAGGGAGAGACCCTAACCAATAGACTAGAAAGTCTAAGGTGGGTGAGGAGGAGGTGGTGTCCCCGTGGGCTGGGGGAGGGAGGTTGTCCCTGAAGAAGCCTCTTCGCCCTGCAGGAAAAAAGGCGGGTTCCCCAGAAGGCAGAGTTAGCCACCCCACACCGGGCAATGGGTGACAGTCTGGAGAGATGAAGCCATGCCGTCCGCCTAATGCAGATCGCTGTCCCTACTAGTTTGGATGCCACCTCATTGGCATTGTAGGATGCCCTCGCTTGGTGCCTTGCAAGCTCCAGACCCTGTACAGAGAGGGCAATGGCTTGTCTAGACTGCTCTGAGTCAGGCAAAGAGGCTAAGACCTTAGCCAGCATCGACCACAGATGCCTGTTGTAAGCAGCATGGTGAGCCTGATGAGATGAGATGCATAACAACGCATGACCGGAAGAGAAATCCTCCGTCCCCACCGGTCGAATTCAGCAGAATCCAAATCCGGAGGTCTGTCGTGCCGCACGCGCTGAAGCCCGGAAGGAGTGTCTAGGGACGTTAAACCCGAAGGAGGGTGAGGCAGAGAAATGAAAATTACGTACCTACCGTAATTCCTGATCTTCTCTTGTATCTTCACAATTCATTACTTACTGGGTGTTAGCCGGAGGCGCGCACCCGCCACGGGAGCTTTTTTTTTTTTTTTTTTTAAAGTTTGCCTAACGGCACCGCCCTCGAGAGTGACGCCGCGCCATGCGCGAGGGCGGCCGCAGAAGCGATTTACTCCTCCTCCAACTCAGTTCTGTGAGCTGAAGAGTAAAAAGTGAGAGTAGAGTATAGATAGCGAGGCAAGATAGTCGAGGGATAGCAAAGCAAGGAAGAATGAACTGAAAAGGAATAAGCCGATGGAGGAAGGACAGAGGAGATAAAGTATCCCTAGCCTAGGGACTGCAGGGCCTTACCTGGGCGACTCTAGGAGGAGAGATAAAGTAAGGAGATGAGAAAATAGAAGAAGAAGAAGAAAGAAGAGAGAGATGGGATGTTGAAGGACCAGAATGCCCAAGCATAGTTAGCTTAGAGCTGAAGGGTCGATCAAGAGGGAAGCAAGAATCCCGGAGATAGAGCTGAGAAGAAGGTTCACCAAACCCGCTAGACAGACTCTGGAGGCATAGTCCTTATCCTCAACATGCCATTGTTATTGATACCCCCTCGGGTTCCTGGCCGTGACAGGCCTAGAATCTGAGGACACCCGAGGAGGAAAGGAACCCCAGACAGCAGGAGAGTGCTGCTCTGGGACTTAGAAAAGGAAAATGTAAGCCTTCAGGCGTTTTAGGCTATAGAAATGGGACTCAGACAGACTGGCCAAGGCTTAGGCTGGCTGGGATTGATATGGTCAGCACAGCTCTTCTGTAAAAATTGTCCAGGAGGACACTTAAAAGGAGAAACCAAATTGCAAACTAGCGAGAAGGAGATTACCTTCTCATTTCCCTCTTGTTTGTTTTTCCTTTTTTTTTTCAGAAGAAATTTGAGGTTGGTTGCATGACCCCAAAACCAAGGTGCCTATAGCAGTCTAAAAGAGTTCCTCAGCATTTTTTCCCCTTTTTTTTTTTTAAAAGAAAAGGAACAGACGTGTCTGCTCCTCTGCTCTGCAGGGCAAGAATAGAGGGGGGGTTTGATCTCAGGGCAATATCTGGAACACGGGACTGCAGGATCAACTGAATAGCCTGAACCAGGCCAAAACCCCAGAGATATCTTGTCAGGATAACGGCAAGAGATAGTTGGCAGTCTGATCGCCAATGCAATCCACTAGATGGCCCACTTAATCTTAGAGTAATTAATTTTTCTGGAAAATTAGAAACCCCCAAGGATTTTTTTTTTTTTTAAAATTAAGCAATTTTTCCTAGTTTTTAAGAAAAATTTTTTTTTTTTTTTTGCAGAGAGAGGAAGGAGACGGGAGGTGGAGAAGCCACAGGAAGAGGCCACTGAGGGGATGGTGGGCGGAGTAAGTAATGAATGGTGAAGATACAAGAGAAGATCAGGAATTACGTAGGTACGTAATTTTCATATCTTCCTTGTCAATCTTCACCATTCATTACTTCCTGGGTGAGTATTAAGCTCCTCTTCCCCTGGAGGGGAAGAGGTAACCCTGAGGGAACAAGACCCCAGCCTTCTGCTGGTGAGAAAACAGAAGGAGAAGACCCTGGCTTATTCAGAAAGCCTAAGGGAGAAGAGCTAGGAGGTGCCTCCAAGACGAGGAGACGGAGGGAGCCCTCAAAAGTCTCCTAGCTCTGGAAGAGAAAAGACGGGTCCCGAAGGCGGAGCGAATCACCCTACGCCGGCCAGGGTGACAACCTGGAAGACGGAGCCATGCCATCCGCCTGATGCAGATCGCTGTCCCACAAGCCTGGAAGCCACCTCATTGGCGCATAAGATGCCCTTGCTTGGTGTCTTGCCAGCTCCAGGCCCACCGCGAGAGGGCAACGGCTTGTCTGGTTTGCTCCGTGTCAGGCATAGATGCCAGCAGCTGGGACATCATCGACCACAAATGCCGTTATAGGCAGCGTGGTGAGCCTGATGATGCAATACATGCACTCGCACTGAGAAGAAGAGAACACTCTTCGCCTCAAACAGCTCGAACTGAGAGAGTCCGAACCGTGGGCGGTCGTACGCAGGCAACGGCGCCCAGAAGGAGTATCCAGGTATACCAAACCTGAGGACGGGTTGGGAAGGAACCTAGAGACTCAGAGGGGCACAATACCCACGCTGGCAGTCCGCCGGGTTGGGGAAGAAGCGCAGGGAACTGCCAGGACCGGATAGACGCCCTGGAAGGGGATAGGCCAGGAAGGTACCACCAGATGCTGGGCACTGAATTCACCAAGGAATTCACGCGTCTCCCGTTCGGTATTGTCTCTCCGAACATAGGAAATCCGAGATCCCTCACCATCCTCGAGAGGAAACGCTGATATTCTGTGAAATCAGCATCGGAGGACAGATGAGCAGGGGTTCTTCCCTCAGAGGAGGGAGACGAGGATGATGGGAGTTGGAATGCTCAGAGGATTCCTGCATGGTGGGGAGAGTTGAAAGACCCGCTCATGCATGTATCTAACATATGAGGGGAAGGCCGCTGCAGAACCTCTGAACTGCTCCCAGGATAACGGACCCGTAGGGACCTCACATGGCCCGGGAGCGGGGGTGGTGAAGGCAGAGATGGGAGAGGGCACCATGAGGAGGACAACTGTTACCAAGTAGGGCTCTGGAATCTGGGGAAAGGAGCCCCAGTAGGAGGGATCCCGGATATCAAACCAGGCCGCAGAACGGAACTCTGGGAAACGGAGCCTGAAGAGCCCTTGGGAGAAACTCCCGCGACGACGCCTGGACTGCATGGATCCAGAAGGGCAGTCCGCACAACGCCACCGAGGACACCCTAGAACCCTGGGGAGGGACGGGCTCTGCACTCATGCTCCTGGCCACCCCCTGAGGTGGCAAGAAGACCGGGCAGCAGGCCGCTTGCCCTCAACCCTCGGATTCCGAGAGGCCCTCCTCCTCGACTGCAACGCCCCCTGTCCCTAGAGGAGGCAAAGCACCCCGGGGTAGCTGCCACCGAGCCTCCAGAGAGGGAGCCTCCCGTCACCCCCACGCCTGCCCCTCGGGACTCGGCCACCCCAGCCGAGGAACCTCAGGAGACTACTGCAAGGGGGACAGAGGGAGGGGCTCGCTGCGCCCGCCTGGTACCCCTAGCCACCGAGGACCCAGATCCCAAGAATGGGGTGCCAGGATGGGTCCACATTCGAGTCATCGCCCTCCGAGGAGGACGAGACCAACAGAACTCGATGCTGGCCACCCCAGGGTCCTCGAGGACACGTAAGGCTTAACGTCCCCGCTACCAAGGGCGACGCCGCCCCCACACACCGCAGCAGGAAGGTTTGGCCCACACCCCCAGCGGCCCGCAGGCCCGGGCACCGCCTGGGAAGGGGAAGGGCCAACGGCGCCCGCCGGCAGCGCCGGGAGGCGGAGCGGCACTGTCGACGGCGCCGCTTATGTTCACCGCACCGCCAATGGCGCCGAGGCTAAAGCGGCACCGCCAACGGCGCTGCCCAATCACCGTGCCGCTAACGGGCGCCGATCCAAGCGCGCCGCCAACGGCGCAGCCCCTATCATCGACGCTGCGAACGGCGCCGATCCAAACGGCGCCATGAGGCGGCATTGAGGGTCCACCCAAGCCGGGCCCAAAAGCCAAGGGCCTCGACACGGGGAGCCTGCACCTCCGGCAGAGGTGACTGCCGAGGCGGCGCCAGCGCTTGCAGCCCTGGGAGGGGCTACGACGCCCCCAACATCATGGAAGGGGCCTCGCAAGATAGATGAGGAAACCCTCCTCCTCGGATCAGAGCAGGGCCCGGAGGGGACCCGGGAAGGGCCTAAAGATCTCGCCCGAGATTCCTGTGAGCGACGCCGTCTCCTAAAGCCGGCGGGCTTGCCGAGCTTGAACGCTAGTGACTTCGAGAGGACGCCGACGGTCCATCGAGAAACAGGCGCCGCATCTAATCCATTTCATGGTTGGGTCCCAGGCAACGGCGGCAAACGCTATGCCGGTCCGAGACGGAGAAATGCCGCCACAGAGCACCGACCGATAGGGGCGCGCCTGTCAAGATCGCTTAGCTCCAGAACCGACATAACGCGAATTCAACGAGACTAAAACACAGTAGGAAATACACCGCCGCAAAGAAAGAAAAGAACAGTCTTACCGTATCAGCGCCGAAAGTGTCAGGAAAACAGAGTCGAAACTGCTACACTACCAGCGCTACGCTGCGGACAGGTGCTGCCTCGACGCGGAGAAACAGAACTGAGTTGGAGGAGGAGTCGGTCGCTACTAACGGCCGTCGCATGACGTCACTCTCGAGGGTGGTGCCGTTAGGCAAACTTTTAAAAAAAAAAGCTCCCGTGGCGGGTGCGCGCCTCCGGCTAACACCCAGGAAGTAATGAATGGTGAAGATTGACAAGGGAAGATCCTAGAGACTCATGGGGGACACAATACCGTCTCCTGCAGTCTCCCGGGGCTGGAGAAGGAGTGGCTGGAGCCTGCCAGGTGCAGATAGACGCCTCCTGGAAGGGGATCGGCCAGGAAGGCACCACCAGATGGCAAGCAATGAATTCACTAAGGAAAGCACGCGACTGCCACTCGGTATTGTCCCTACGGATGTAGGAGATACGAAGCTCCGAAACCATCCTCGAAAGGAAACGCTGATAGTCTGTGAAATCAACGTCAGAGAAAAGGTGGACAGAAGGTTCCTCTTCCTCAGAGGAGGAAGACAAGGAGGAAGTGGAGCTCGAATGCTCAGAAGACTCCTGCGCAGGGGAGACAGGTGGAAAACCTGTTCGTCCATGGCCCTGACATAGGACGGGATGGCTGCCGCAGAAGCTCTGAACGTCTCCCAAGTTAATGGCCCAGTGGGCCCCGCATGGCCTGGGAGAGAGGGAGGTGGTTGCAGAGGGATGGGCGAGGGCACCTAATAGCACGTGCCCGACCTCTGCCAGGGCTCTGGGATCCAGGTAACGATGCCACCAAGACTGGGGACCCTGAGATTATGCCGGGTTGTGTAGTAGAAAGGGTAAGAGGCAACTCCGGAAAGAGCCCTGAAGGGGAATCTTCCCTGTGATGTGCCTGGGATTGCATGAGTCCAGAAGGGCAACCCTCAGAACTGCCACCCGAACATGCTTTAGAGACCTTAAGAGAAAGGTGAGGATCAGCGCTGTGACTCCTCCCCACACCCCGCAGGGTGGTGGGGAATCGTCGCCGCTCCTGACCTCTGCCCCTCAATCCTTCGGACTCTGAAGCAGCCCTCTTCCTCGTGACCAGTGGTGGAGGTCCCTGTTGAGCAAAACCCTGAAGGGAACTCGCCGAGGCAGAGTCCTCCCCCTTCTGCTGAAGGACCCGAGCAGCATCAGGAACGGCAGCTGCCAGGAGCCTCCGAAAAGAGGGTATCCTCTCCGGAACACCCAAAGGGTCCAAAATGGAAGACTCCAGGCCACCTCTAACCATGGAATCATCTGGGCTAACCAGCTCCGGGGACTCAGAGAGGAACACTGGAACGTCTAGCCCTGCGGCCTATAGGAGGTTCCAAGCCCGAGGACTCTAGTTGTTGGTCTGGGTCCTCACTTGAATTGTCCTCCTCCGAGGAGAGGTCGACAAGGAAGACTCCATCACAACAGCCGCAGGAACCTGCCCAGAGGCAGCACCAGGCCAGGTATTACTGTAGGCAACGATGCCAACCAGGTCCGCAGAGTCATCCACATCTTTGGTGGCGCCAGGTAGTCGGGCCACACCGCGAACGGCGCTGCCAGAGTCCCCGGCACTGTGAACGGCACTGAGGCCCAAGACGGCACTGCTGACTGTGCCACCCGAGTCCCCAGTGCCGAGGCCCAGCACGGCACTGCTAATGGCGCTGCCCGAGTCCCTGGAACCGTGAACGGCGCCAAGATCCAGAACGGCACTGCCGGTGGCGCTGTCCGAGTCCCCGGTGCCACAGATGGCGCCGAGACCCAGAACGACACCACCAACGACCCCGACCGAGTCACCGGCACCGTGATCTGCGCCAGACTCTACGTCAACAAGGGCAGACGGGAATGAGGGTCCACCAGAGCTGGGCCCCAAAACCGGGGGCTGTGACACCAGAAGAGCCTGCACCTCCATGGAGGTGACTGCCGGGACAGCGCCAACGGCTTGACCCCAGGAGGGATCACACTGTTCCTCCGGCGCCGAAGAAGAAACCTCCTCCTCGGCAAGGCTGGAAGTGGAGGAGGCTTCCTCTTTGCCGGGCCGTATAGATCCGGGAGGGGACCCGGAGGAAGGATCGAGAGATCTGGCCTGGGAAGCCCTCGGGCGACGTCATCCTCCGAAAGTCGGTGGAGCTCGTCCGACTTTAAACACGTGGACTTCCAACACACGGCGATCCATGGAGAAGCAGGCGTCGCAATGATCCATATCATGTTAGGGTCCCAGGCACCGGAGACAAACATCATGATGGTCCGTGATGGAAAACTGCTGGGCACAAGGGCACCGACGCATAGGGGCACGGCCCGCCTTAGACTTTCGTTTTGCCCCCAAAACAGACATGATCCGAAACAATTAAGGAAAACACAGAAAAGCTCTTGGGCGGCGTCGAAATAGTATAGAAAAACAGAACGGTCTTACCGGTCAACGACATCGAGAAAACGGGATGAAGGAGCTTGACGGCTTCGAGAAAATGCGCCTATGACGAGTATTTAATTCGCTGCACGTAGCAGGTGCAACCTTGACGGGTAGGAGAAATAGATGGAGGAGGAGGCCTGCGGCGCTTAACGAGTCGCCCCTCGCGCATCACGTGGTGTGTCACTCCGGGCGGCGCCACTGGTGCCGATCTCTTAAAAAAAAATATTCCCGCAGCGTTTCCCAGCTTACACTCTATCAGTAATGAATGGTGAAGTTTGATAAGGGAAGATATGAAAGATATGGAATTATGTACCTACCGTAATTCTTGATCTTCTCTTGTATCTTCACCATTCATTACTGATAAGGTGTAAGCTGGAGGCGCGCACCCGCTATAGGAGTTTTTTTTTTTTTTTTTTGAGGAGCCGGCGCCAACGACGCTGTCCCCAAGAACAACGCACTATGTGGTGCGCGAGGGCCGGCCATTAGGCACCGAAGACTCCTCCTCCATCTCAGTTCTGTAAGCCGGAGAGGCGAAATAATGATAAGAAAAAAGAAGAGTGAGGCAAGACAGCCGAGGATAGGGAAAGGAAAAGATATAAACTGAAGAAGGAATAAGCCGACAGAGGACAGGAAGGAGAAAACCTACCCTATGGGACCACAGGGCCTCACTCCTGGGGTGGCTCCAAGGGAGGAACAGGAAAGGGAGAGAGAGAAGGAAGAAGAAGAGAGAAAGAAAGGGGGATGCTGGGAGGAGTACTGCCAAACTGTGAGAATTGGCTTGAAGGTTCGTAAGCTCAGAACCAAGGAGAGGGAGCAAGGATCCCATTTAAAAAGGCTGGTGAAGAAGGTTTAACTGAACCTTTTGCAGAGCTTGTTATACAAAAGGCAGACTCTCTGCACACCTCCCAGCATCCTCAACTCCTTACATTGTAGCCGAAAGCTCACAGACTGCCAAGGCAGAATCTGTTCTGAAAGGAGAGCGCCCAACTAGGAAGGAGAAGAAAAGCCACTAGCACCTTGTTACATGCTAACACAGATGTGTTTGAGGGGAAGGGGGGATTTGAAGCCCTACAGAGGGCACCCCTTAGCGGCAGGAAGAGTGGGAACTCAGTCTGACTCCCTGAAGGTAAGGCAAAACAGATCACCAGTCCAAAGAATTGGAGTGCCAGGGCAGTGTTTAACTAGCAGAGGCTGGTGCAAACAGGAGATTCAGATATGCCAGAGGGGATCTAGAAAAAGGAACAGAACAATTTAAGGAATGGTTTCTTTAACTGTGAATTGAACAGCATGGCTTAAGAAGGAGCCAAGAGGTCACCCCAGGGGCAATCATAAAGAGTACCCTCAGGATAGAGATAAATTCTACTTGTTCCCCTCTCTTCCTCAATTAAATGAATCCGTTCTGAGAGAAGAACAGAAGGCTCAAAAAATGTTTTTTTTTTTTTTGAAATAGGCTTTAAGGCCATGTGGGGAGGGAGGAAGAACGAGCAGGAAGGGGGAGACACCTAAGAAGGAGGCCCATGAGGGAAGGAGGAGGGATAGTAATGAATGGTGAAGATATAAGAGAAGATCAAGAATTCACGGTATGTAATTTCCATATCTTCCCTGTCAATCTTCACCATTCATTACTGCTTGGGTGAGTACCAAGCCCCCCCAATGGGGGGCCAGGAAAAACCCTGAGGGAACAAGACCCTCAGCCTCCTGCTGATGAGAAACAGAAGGAAGAGACCCTGACCTTACAAGACAGGAAGCCTAAGGACGAGAAGAGCTAGGAGGTGTCCCCCGGAGACAAGGAGATGGAGAAAGCCCCTGCAGAAGCCTCATAGCCCTGGTGGAAAAAAGGCGAGTCCCTCAGAAGGTGAAGCGAATCACCCTACGCCGGGCCAGGGGTGACAATCTTGATAGATGAAGCCGTGCTGTCCGCTTAATGCAGATCGCTGTCCCCACAAGCCTGGAAGCCACCTCATTAGCGTCATAGGATGCCCTTGCTTGCTGCCTTGCCAGTTCCAGACCTATAGCAGAGAGGGCAATGGCTTGTCTGGATTGCTCCAAATAAGGCATTGATGCTAGAACCTGAGAAAGCACAGACCATAAATGTCTATTGTAGACAGCATGGTGAGCCTGATGTGATGCAATGCACATCGCATGAGAGAAAGAGAACCCTCTTCACCCCCCGCCGGTCAAACTGTAGGGAATCTGAGTCCAGTGGATGATCATGCGCCAGGCGGTGGCACTCGGAAGGAGTCTCTAGGAACTCCAATCCCAAGGGTGGGTTGGGGAGTGTACCTAGAGATTCCAATGGGGCACAATACCTCCTCCTGCAGTCTACCAGGGCTGGAAAAGGTGTGGCTGGAGACTGCCAGGTGCGGACAGACTCTTCCTGGAAAGGGACAGGCCAGGATGGCACCACCCGATGCTGGGCACTGAATTCTCCAAGGAATTCGCTTGTCTGCTGCTCGGTATTGTCTCGTCTGAGAAAGGAGATACTGAGATCCCTAACTGTCCTCAATAGGAAGAGCTGATATTCCAAAATCAGCGTCGGATGAAAGGTGAGCAGAAGGTTCCTCTCCCTCAGAGGAGGGAATCGAGGAAGGTGAGGAACTTGAATGCCCAGAGAACTCCTGCAGCAGTGGGGAGAGGTGACAAACCCGCTCATGCATATACCTAACATATGACAGGAAGGCCTCCGCAGAGCCTATGAACGTCTCCCAGGATAACGGGCCCATAGGACCGACATGGCCTGGAAGAGATGGGAGTGGTTGCAGAAGAATGGGAGAGGGGCACCTACAAGAAGGTAACTGTCCTCTGCTAGGGCTCTGAAATCCAGAGAACAGAGCCCAAGCTGGCAGGATCCCAGATATCAAATCAGGTCGCAAAACGGAACCCTGGGGATGCGAACTTTGGAAGAGCCTGGCGGAGGAATCTCTCCTATGACGCACCTGGGGTTGCAACGGTCCAGAAGGGCAACCCATAGCAGTGCCACCGGAGGGGTCCCTTGAGCCTAAGAGGGAGAGGCGGGGCTCTGCACTTGGGCTCCTCCCCACACCCCGAGGGGCGGTGGGCGGAGCTCGACGCCCCTCACCTCAGCCTCTCAACCCCTCAGACGCTGAGGACGCCTTCCTCCTCGACCCCAGCGACAGATTCCATCGATCCTGAGGCCCCCCAAGGGGAGCCCCTGGAGACAGAACCCTGAGTCCACCCCGAGAAGGCGTGTCAGCACCGGAAACAGCAGCAGCCACAGCCCCCCTGAGGAGACAGACCGATCCCTAATCTCCAAACCGCCTTCCCTGATGGGTTCCAGACCACCCCCAGCCTGGGAATCCTCAGTGGAAGATAGTTTGGGAGACTTAGGAATGGGAACGCTGGGTCGCCTGACACCACGTTCCAGAAAAGACTCTGATTCCGAAGAATCAGGGAACCAGGCCGGGTCAACCTTCGAATTGTCTGCCTCCGAGGATGAGTCGCCCAGAAGGACCTCAATGCTGGCCAGCCCAAGTGTCCCTTGAGAAACGGCGCCACACGGTCCCGGCGCATCGCCCACAGCTTCGGCTAAGACTCTGGCACCAACCGCGGCACCAGAATCCAACACAGCACCGCTCACGGAGTTGACTGGACCCACGGTGCCGTGAGCTGTGCCAAAAGCCAACTCTGCACCACACACGGCGCCACACCGATCACCAGCACCGCAGACAGTGCCGGGATCCGAGATGGTGCCGGAGGGCGGCATCGAGAGTCCACCAATGCCAGACCCAGCAATCGTGGGCCTCGACACTGGGGGAGCCTGCACCTCCGAAGAGGTGACTGCCGAGACAGTGTCCCCACCGTGGCCACTGGAGGGACCATGGCGTTCCTCCAACACCACGAAAGAGGCCTCCTCCTCGGCAAGGCTGGAAGATGAGAAGACCTCCTCACCAGACTGTATAGGCCTGGGAGGGGACCCGGAGGAATGGCCTAGAGACCTGGCTTGGGAGGTCCGAGAGCGACGCCGTCCTCCAAAAGTCAGTGGGGCCTTGCCGATTTGAACGCTCGGACTTCGAGAACATGGCAGTCCATCGAGAAACAGGTGTCGCATCTGTCCATAGCATGGTTAGGTCCCAGGAAGTGAAGGCAGACATCATGTCGGTCCGAAATGGAAAAATGCCGGCCATAGGAGCACCCACGCATGGGGGCACGTCCCGCTTTTGACTTACGCTTAGCTCCCGAACCAGACATGACGCGAAAGTAACTAAAAAAACAGAAAAGCTCCCGGCGCCATTAAAATATCGAAGAAAAGAACAGTCTTACTGGCAATGGCGTCGGGAAAACGAACTGAGACAGAGTCGTAGAGAGAAGGTCTAATGGCGTAGCACTGTCGATCTCTCGCAGCAGGTGTTGCCTCAACGGCGGGAGAAACAGAACTGAGATGGAGGAGGAGTCTTCGGTGCCTAACGGCTGCCCCTCGTGACACCACATAGTGCGCTGTTTTGGGTGGCACCATCGGGCGCCGCTCCCTCAAAAAAAAAAAAAAAAAATCTCAGAGCGGCAAGGCCCAGCTCACCCAAGCAGTAATGAATGATGAAGACTGACAAGGGAAGATCTGCAACGTGGATTTTTAATTTTAGTGGTCATGGTGGGGGTGAGATCCCCATCCCTTCCTATGCTATAGCATTGGCCCACTTAGTTCTACACTGATTCATTTGCTGCTATTTATTTGTAATCTAAGTTTGTACTCTGGGGGAGTGGGGATTGTGGGTATTGGATTTAATATTTGTATTGGTTTTGTTTGTTTTCCTGTGTTGCTGCTTTGATGTAGTCTTTATAATGTGTTGGCAGAGGTCTCCTCCGGTCAGGCACTACTCTCCTGTTGAGCTCCGTGGCCTCCGCCCCTTTGATTGTTCATATTAGCTGGCTGAGGTATATACCCGATGCCAAGCTTTGGGTATTGTGAGTAGTCATCATGAGGGTGGGGGCAGTGGACCTCTCGGGAGAGGGGAGCTGAGCAGCCAGATTAGGGTGGTGAGGACCATAAGACGTCCTGGGGTGAAATGGGTCCCAGATATAGGTCCTCCCTGTCTGGTTCCCATATCCAAGGGCTCCACCATGAGTGGGCAGATGGCTCGACCGGCCTCGGGGTCCCATCCTTCTTGTGTGGTGTTGTGCAATGCCAGGTCCATCAAAAACAAGATGGCAGTGATTGCTGATCTTGCTGGGTCATCAGACCTGGTCTGCATCACCAAGACCTGGCTGGATGAAAATTCTGGCCCAGTTCTTGAGTCAGCCACTCCTGCCAGGTTCTCAGTGATACACCGCCCGAGGACGGATCATAGGGGAGGGGTGTAGCCATAGGTTTCAGAACGGAATTGGGCCTTGTGGATGTGCCGGTTGGGGAGACCTGGTCCTTCGAATGTATCATGGGCGCAGGTGTGGGGTGCAGGATTCTTCTTGTTTACCATCCACGTGGGTCGAGAAGCAACTCCTGCAGGAAGTCATGGACTTCATTGTTGACATGATGTTGGAGTCCCCCAGATGGATAGTTCTGGGGGACTTTAATGCTTGGTTCGACGATGAACTCTCGCAGTTTGGTCAAGACTTTCTCCAATTGATGAATTCATTGGGCTTCACACAGGTGATTACCTCTGCGACCCATAATTATAGTCATTCCTTGGACCTGGTCTTCCTTCCGGGTATGGAGACTTCTGACTTGGTGGTGGAGCCTATCAGTTGGTCTGACCATCACACCATAAGGTTCAATTTCCAGGCTCCCCCTATAGGCCTACTCCTACAGAAATGGTCCAGTACAGCCCTTTAAGGGGTTTGACCCCTGATGGCCTGGCGGAGGTACTGGACCTATCGGGTCTAACAGGGTTTAGCGACAATCTGGATACCTTGGTACAGAGTTATAATGATGCTGTGACTGGGGCTCTAGATGTACTCGCTCCTGTCTGGGTTCGCCCTCTCCCCCAGCGCCCTCGGTCCCCTTGACTTGATGCGACTTTGAGGGAGCTGAGGAGAGTCGGATGAAGGACAGAGCGCAGCTGGCGGAAATTGAGCCTGGATGCCGACAGACTTAGAATGATGGCCCATTATAAGGACTATCAATCGGCTATCTCCCGTAAGAAGACAGAATTCCTGTCCAGGGAGATTGCTGTGGCACAGAATCAACCAGCTCATCTCTTTTGGACTGTGGACAGGCTGTGCAATCCAGCCTATCTGTAGACTCGGAGAGCATTGTCACAAGAAAAATGTGACGAGTTTGCTCGATACTTTGCCAATAAGGTTGCCAACATCAGGTTCAAGAACCATGCAGCTCGCTCCAATGGGGATGGCAGCAGTCGGTGGGAGGTTGCAGCTCCCAGGTCTGTCTTTGGCCGACTGGTGATCGAGGATGTTGTGAGGATTATTCAGACTATGTGGCCGACCTACTGTAGTTTGGACCCAGGCCCAATGTGCCTCCTGGTGGGGTGCACTGAGATCATTAACCCAGTCCTTGCTGAGATTGTCTGGTGTTCGTTAGATTTAGGAACGTTTCCGGACACCCTGAAGGATGCAGCAGTGACGCCTCCTCTTAAGAAACCTTCTCTCGACCCAGACAGTCTTGCTAACTACAGACCCGTCTCTAACTTTCCTTTTGTGGGTAAGGTTATTGAGAAGATGGTTGCGCTGCAGCTGAAGGATCACTTGACCATCTACGATGCTCTCCAGTCCGTATTTCAGAAAAGGCATAGCACTGAGACGGCCCTTGTTCAGGTCCTCAATGATCTCCTGATAGCGAGAGATTGGAAGAGCCATTCCTTCTTGGTCCTTCTTGATCGCTCTGCGGCATTTAACACCGTGGACCATGGTGTGTTGGTTGAGCACCTGCGGCTGATCTGTGGACTATCAGGTACGGTCCTCAGATGGTTCCATTCTTTCCTCACCGGTAGGTAGGTAGGTATCAAGAGAGTTGTCTCTGGGGTTTACTCCTCTAACAAGTTCTCCCTGCTGTGCAGGGTGCCACAGGGCTCTGTACTATCTCCCATGTTGTTAGCGGTGTACTTGCTGCCGTTGGGAGACACTGTAAGGCGGTATGGGCTGAGTTTTCACTGCTATGCAGAAGACACTCAGCTCTGCCTGTCCTTTGTGCCAGATCAGGTGGGAGCTATCTCGAGCTTTAACAACTGCCTTTCCAAGATTGAGGACTGGATGAGTGCCAACTGGCTAAGGTTGAACCTGAATAAGTCTGAGGTTCTGGTAGTGGACCCAGGTCATCGGGTAGAGGGGTCTTTGGCAGGACGGGCATCCGGGCTTTGGCCTGGTGGCTGCCAGCTGATGACCTCTGAATGGGTGCAATATTTGGGTGTGATTCTTGACAAAGGCCTGACACTAAAAGTTCAGGTGTCATCCGTTGTCAAGACTTTGTTCCACGCCTTTGTTATCTCTCGCCTTGATTACTGTAATTCCCTATACCTAGGATTACCGGAGGTTGATATCCACTGCTTGCAGCTGGTGCAGAACGCAGCAGCTAGGCTGTTGACTGGCCTACCGCGAGGTTGCCATATCGTGCCAGTGCTGCGCGATCTGCACTGGCTGCCTATTCAGTGGCAGATCACCTTCAAGGTCAGCTTGCTGACCTATAAGACCCTACACGGACAGGGTCTGAGCCATCTGCAAGAACTTCTGTGCCCGTACTGCCCCTCTTGGCCTCTCTGCTCCGCCAACGAAGGATTGCTAGAGATTCCTAGGGTTAGTTTAAGGTAATCTGGGGCTCGAGCATTTGAATTAGTAGCCCCTTCCCTGTAGAATCCTCTACCTCGTTGGATTAGACAGTGCAGTGCATGACGATGGGGAGTTTTAAAACTGCATTGGAGACACATCTGTTTAATCTTGCTTTCCCTGATATTATTTAATATTTGTAATGAAAGTCTGTTAAAATTATGGAGTTTTTGGCTGAGATTTTATTATTATTGTATTAGCGCTATGATCCTTCGGGGAATAGCGCTGTTTTTAGAAATAAAGTTGATTTTATTTTATTTGGGTGGGTGTGAGAATGAATGGTGAAGACTTCATCTAAGATCAAGAATTACAGTAGGTATATAATTTCCATAACGTCCTGGACTAAAAGTCTTCACCATTCATCCACACTAATGGGAAAGTACTGAGCTAAAAACCAATCCCCAGAGTAGGGTGGCAGGAGACAGAGGTCACTCAGGACAGAAGTCCATTAGGATTGTCCTGCCGAAGGAAATGTGTTGTCTGGGATGGACATCCAAAGCGTAGAGCTTCACAAGGGTGTGTACCAAGCTCCAAGTAGCCGCTTTGCAAATATCTGTAATGGGTATGTTATGAATTTCTGTCAGGGATACCGCAACCTTTCTGGTAGAGTGGGCGTAAACCCAGCCTTCCAACTCGACCTGCGCCATCGAGTAGCAGTGACAAAAGACATGCCACCAACCATGCAAAAATGCATCTAATGGCAACAGGCTTACCCAGATTGGACATGCTGAAAAATACAAAAAGATGCTTGGATTTGTGAAACTCTTTAGTTTTGTCAATGTAGAATCGTAGAACCCTCTTGACATCCAGAGAGTGAAGGGTGTGTTCCCCTTCATTCCGGAAGTTGGAAAATAAGTGGTAAGAAATGAAAATTACGTACCTACCATAAGAACAGGTTACTCACCTGTAACAGTAGTTCTAGGAGTGGTATATGTTGTTAATCCACACTCTCTGATATGTCCCTTTCCCCTTTAAATCTTACAGGAAGTCTTCAAACTGGCTCCTCCCACCCACCCGGGTGGTAAATACCTTGGCTCTGCCCCATGACACCAGATCTTAGCTCGCTGGAAGCAAGGTTGTGCGCCTAAAGCCAGGGTGGTCGGGTGGGTGCGTGTGGATGAACAACATATACCACTCCTAGAACTACTGTTACAGGTGAGTAACCTGTTCTTCTAGGAGCATGGATATGTTGTTCATCCACACTCTCTGGCAGACTCCAAGCAGTTCTCCAGGAGGAGGGAGGCAAAGCGCACACCCCCTACTTGAGAAATAGAGATTGGAGAACCGAGGCCCCAAAACCAGCATCCCAGCATGACTCAAGGTCAGTGTGGTAGTGGGTAATAAAGTTATTTGCAGACTTCCAGGTAGCAGCCCAACAGATTTCCTGGATAGGGATGTCCCTGGAAGCAGCCAAGGGTGCAACAGTATGGCGGGTAGAATGAGCTCTTATCCCTCTGGGAGGATCCTTGCCAGCCAACTCATACCACAGACCTATGCATGATGTAATCCATCTTGCTATGGTCCATCTGGCTGCAGGTCTGCCAGAAGCAGCTTCAGCGTAGGTGACAAACAGCTGGCGAACCTCTCCACGAATTTCCACCGTCCTCTCCTTGTAGTAGGAGAGAGCATATCTCAGGTCCAAGATATGGAGCCTGTACGTGGCGTCCGAGGTGTAATTTGGGTAGTATACCAGCAGAGTCAATACCTGGTTAAGGTGGAACTCTTGACACCACCTTCGGAAGGAATTCCGGGTGGGGGTGCAGGACAACTTTGTTCCTGTGAAAGACCAGGTAAGTGGAGTCCACCGAAAGCGCCTGGAGCTCCCCTGTCCTTCTGGCTAACATGATGGCCTCCAGGAAGGCCATCTTCCACAACAAGTGTGAGAGCTCACATTTGTGCATGGTTCAAATGGCTTGCCCATGAGCTTTGCCAAAACCAGTAACAGATCCCATGGAGGAAGAGGTTCACGCACGGAGGTGATATGTGATCCAGGCCTTTGAAGAAGCACCCGACCACTGCCTCCTGTGCCACTGTTGGCTGACCGGCCCGTGCCCGGTAAGCGGAAATGGCTGCCAGGTGCACCCTAAGGGTCGATGTCCGCACACCCCCTTTGAAGAGTGACCAAGGGTAGTCGAGAATGTTAGCCGCAGGACAGAATAAGGGGTCCAGACTCTTACCCTGACACCAAATGGAAAACCTTTTCCATTTGAAGGCGTAACATTTCGATTCCTTTCGAGATGCCTCCACCATGGTGAAGACATCTTCGCAAAGACCCAAAGCCTGGAACTCTAGCCGCTCAGGTACCAGGCTGTGAGATGCAGGGATTGAAGGTCCGGATGGAATACCTTCCCCTGGTTCAGAGATATCAGGTGCGGGCATGTACAAAGCCACTCCAGCGGCCTGCAGCTGAGGCTGAGGAGATCTGGGTACCAGAACTGGCTTGGCCAGTCTGGGGCTACCAGAATCACCTTCGCCTTGTCCCCTCTCACCTTGAGTAACACCTTGTGGATCAAGGGAAATGGAGGGAAGGTGTAGAGGAGGCCTGGGGTCCATGGCCTCAAGAAGGCATCCCCCTGCAGTGAGCCCTGCTGAGGGGGGCGGGCATGATACAGCATCAGCTTGTTGTTTTACCTAGAGGCAAACAGGTCCACCATCGGTTTGCCCCAATGGGAGAACAGGCTGTAAGCTACCTCTGGATGGAGAGACCATTCATGGGATGTCTGGCCTATGCGGCTGAGAGCATCCGCCAGCTGGTTCGAGGATCCTGCCACATGAATGGCTAGGAGATCTGCCTCCAACCAGCTTACGAGAGTCCAGATGCAGACCGCCGCCTTGCACAGCAGACAGGAGTGCATGCCGCCCTGCTTATTGAGGCAGTACATGGTCGTGGTATTGTCCATCTGGACTTGAACCACTTGACCACGGAGCTGAGGAGCAAAAGCTGACAGTGCCATTCTGACTGCTCTGAGCTCCAACAGGTTGATGTGGCATCAGGACTCCTCGGGGGTCCAGAACCCGTGGGCCCTGTTGTCCCACATGTGGGCTCCCCAGCCCATGAGAGAGGTATCGGTCGTAAGGACGACCTTTGGCTAGGGGCAGACAAACGGGATCCCTTCCTGCAACCGGTCTGGGGCGGTCCACCATTGGAGAGCGTCCCACATCTTCTGGGTTACAGTGATCAGCTGATCGACGTGACCATACTGCTGAGCCCACTGGGCAGCTAGATCCTATTGAAGGGGGCGCATGTGCCACCAGGACCAATGGACCACCGAGGTGCACGCCGCCATGTAACCCAGAAGGCGCAGAAAGTCCCGGGCAGGGCGCAAATGCCCAACCAGAAATGATCAGGCAAAGGAAGAGAGAACCTCCACTCTGTCTGCCGGAAGCCGAGCTCTGGCTTGACAAGAGTCGAGCTCTGCCCCAATGAAGCCCATCATCTGAGAAGGCAAGAGTTCCGACTTGGCCTTGTTGACCAGGAGGCAGAGTTGGAAGCAGGTTTGGAGGGCCAGATCCCTGGACCTCTCCACCTCCTGATGGGTGGAACCTGCCAAGGGCCAATTGTTGAGATAAGGGTAGATTCTGACTCCTCGACGCCAAAGGTGGGCCGCCACCACTGCAATGCAATTGGCGAAGACCCGTGGGGCTGATGACAGGCTGAATGGCATGGCTCGGAACTCGTACAGCGTCCCCTCGACCCTGAAGTGAAGGAACTGCTGATGGGACGGACGGATTGGGATGTGAAAGAACGTGTCCTGTAGATCCAGTGAACAGAACCACACGTTTTGCTCTAGGAGTGGTATGATCTAGTTCAGAGTGACCATCTGAAAGGTGCGGGACCTGAGATATTGATTCAAGTCGTGGAGATCTAGGATGGGGCGCCAACCCCCCCCCCCCCATCCACTTGGGCACCAGGAAGTACCTAGAAACAAAGCCCAAGTCTGTTGAAGAATACGGCACTGAAGCTACTGAGGAGCTGAGCTACGTCATCTCGAAGAAGCAACTGGGTGTATGAGGAAATTCGTTCCTCCCGAGGGGCGTGGGCTCGGCTGGGAGGGTACTGCTTGAATTCTAGAGGCAGTCCCTGACCGACCACTTCGAGAACCCACCTATCCAAAGTGATAGCGGACCAGACGGAAAGGAAGTGGCGGAGCCAACCCCCCATGGGAGGACCCAGAGCTGGCGTGACGGGTGAAGGGGTGGCCACCCCCAACCCATCACTGAGCAGGCTTAGAAGAGGAGGAGGAGGAGGATCCAGGACCTGAGCCTCAGCTTCCTTTACGGGGCTGCTGAGGACCCTGCTTGGGCCGAGGGAACCAAGCTTGAGCCTCCTGCTGCTGCTGATGTTGCTGTCCTTCTTGATAGGAAGGCTGCAGGACCACAGGGGAAGAGTGCCCAAATGGTTTCTTCTTTTTCTTCTGCTGATTCTTGCCTGAAGAAGCCCTGGCAGAAGTAACACCCAGGGTGGCACTGGACTGCTCTATACGCTGAAGGTGACTGGCCATTCTTGGACTGAACAAGTCAGTACCCAGGAAGGGCACATCAGCAAGCTTATGCTGAGTATCCGCCGGGAAGAAGGAACGTCTCAGCCAAGCCCTGCGGCGAGAGGCCACTGCGGCTGCCAGCGAGCGGGCACAAGAATCCCTGATATCCAAGGCCATCTGGAGCTGCTGTTTAGCAACAGCACAGCTCTGGTCATGGACCTGCTTGACTGTAGTCTGCATGTCCAGTGGGAGATGAGGGAAGACCTCATCTAATGACCCAAGAAGGGCATGAGAGAAGTGTGCCATAATGACAGCCGAGCTGGCTTGACGAAGGCCCAGAGAAGAGGCTGCATAGACCTTATGGGCAGTGTGGTCCATATTCTTGGACTCCTTGTCCAGGGGTCGGTCAGTGTCGGCCGAACTACAAGTACGCCTGAACACCAGGCTCTCGGCCGAAGGGTGCTCTGTGAACCCCACAAGGGACCCCATGGGCACAGCGTAATTGCGGGCAGATGGTACTGGGCAGGAGGCAGGATGCTGCCAAAGTTCAAGGGCTGGGCCAACAATGGCCTTGGCCACTGGAAAGGCCTCCATCGGGGTATCCCCTCTCTTGAGAATGTCAGTGAGAGGGTACTCCACCTTTTTCTGGATAGGCTCAAGGGGCATTCCGGTGGAATCGGAAATGAGGCGGAGAATGTCCTGGAAAAAGGAAGGGCCTGCCTCTATCCCTGCGCCAACTGACGACTCATCATCCCCGGGATGTGAGTGCAAGACGGTGATGTCCAAGTCCGAAGAGTTGTGATACAGCGGTCTACCACCTAAGTCGCCCTCGATCTGCCGAGGGCGGCCCGGGGCGACTGTTAGATGTCGGGGAAGCCCAGTGTCCTGTCGGTCCTCTTTTGAGGGCGCCCCTCCCTCGGGCTGTTTAGGTGGTGGTTCCACCTGAATCGGTGAAGAGACTGGAGCAGGCCTAATCAGGAGACGGCCTGGCCAAACGGGCTGAGGAACCGAGGGCTTCGGTTCCGGAGGGGTCAGCATCGGCCTAGCAGGCGAGAGCCAAGTGATGGCCGGGGTAGGCAGTGGAGCCGGTTTCTGCCCAGTCAAGATCAGCTGCTGCCACATAAGGTCTTCACAGTGCCGGCAGAGTTTCCGCCAGAGCCTCTCCTCATCTAAGGAGGATGAGGACCTGTGGCGTCGCCTCTTTTTTGAGCGCTTATGGATCTTCCTCAGCCGTTCAGCCGAGGGGGTCCTGGACCTAGACTGAGACCGGGGAGGGCGACTTGGTCGATCAGGAGACACTGGGATTGGAGAGACCCGAGGGTCCAGGACTGGGTCCTTGAAGGGGACACCAGCAGGCTGGGTCTCCTTATCTGGAAAGACTAGGACCGGAGTCCGTTCCAAAGCGTCATCGGGCACAGCCGGCGACAAGGGGTCGATCGTGTCGAGGATAATTTTGACCTCGTCGGCCACTTCCTCGGTCCCTTGGCCAGAAGGAAGGTCCGAAAAGCCAGCGGCTGAGGATGCATGTGCTCTTGGGACTCTGACCTCTCCCGGTCCCTACAGCATCTCCGTCGAGACAAAGACAACGGGTCCTTCTCCCTCTTTCAAGAGTGGGAGGAGTGCAAGCCTGAGGGTGCCTCACCCCAAGTGGGGAGAGACTGGCACATCTCCTTGAAGGAGCCCGTAAAAGTAGAGCCTAGGTTCAGCAGGACAAAGAAGCTTCGATTGGCTGAAGCACGAACTGCTTCCTCCTTGAATGCCTTCATCTGTTCCAGCTGTTCGGCGGAGCCCGTGGCCGCGGAAACCGCCCACCTAGCCTCCTCCTTCGATTTCACTGGTGGGTTTCTTTTTTCCGGTCTCCCCAGCTTCAAGCGTGCCTTGCGGACGTCCAGGACATTGGGATGGAAGGCCAAGCAAAAACCGCACAACGAGGTGTTATGTTCGACACCTAGGCAGTAAATGCACGTGAGGTGGGGATAGGTACGTGATATCTTCTGGCCGCAGGGGCATCGGTGAAATGCTGGGGAAGATTTTTCCTCCATAGTCGATACGACGAAAGTGCAATTGCTAACTTGAACGAGTTTGATTTTCGGTAAAACTGACAATTTGTAAGTCAGGGCCTACCAAATGCTGAGAGCATGAGGGAACCTGCATCTTCCAGTGGAAAGGAAGATCTGGCGTCATGGGGCAGAGCTGAGGTATATACCACCCGAGTGGGTGGGAGAAACCAGCTTGAAGACTTCCGGCAAGATTTAAAGTGGAAGGGGACATGCCAAACAGTGTGGTGTGGATAAACAACACATCCACGCTCCTGGAATTCTTGATCTTCCTGAACGAAGTCTCCACCACTCACTCACACTAGTGGGATTACACCAGAGGTGCTAGGACCCAGCAGGAGTCAAAAATCTTCAGGAGGGCTGGTGCCGAGGTAGGACCATGAATGCGCGGCACAGCAAGGCTGGCTCGTGCCATATATGCTATCTCAGCGTCGATCCTCCAGCTGCCTCAATACCTTTTTTTATCGAGGAAATGCAGCATAAACTAATCTAGGATACTAACCTAACCCGGACATGAGATAGTCCGTATGACCAGTATAGGAAGGGTCAACTCAACAGTGTCTTCACAGCCCAGTCAATGAGGGAGTCAAGACCAGAAACAAGATGAGTGAGGTTGAGGGGTGGGGTGGGGTGGGCATGTGAGCATGAGAATGAGTGGTGGAGACTTTGTCCAAGAAGATCAAGAATTATGATAGGTATGTAATTTTCATATCTTCCAGGACTGAAAGTCTCCACCACTCATTCACACTAGTGGGAAAAGTACTGAGCTGAAAACAATCCCCTGGGCAGGGCGGCAGGAAAAAGGAGCTCACTTAGGACAGAAGTCCATTAAGGATTGTCCTGCCAAAAGAAGGATGCTGTCTGGCACAGACATCCAGGGCATAGTGCTTCATGACAGTGTGCACAGAGCTTCAAGTGGCTGCGTTACAGATGTCTGTAAAGGGCATGTTCCGTATTTCCACCAGGGATGCCACGACCGCTCTGGTAGAGTGGACATACACCCAGCCTTCTAGCTTGACCTGCACCATCGAGCAGCAATGGCAAAGACATGCTACCAACCATGCTGAAATGCATCTGATGGCAACAGGCTGACCCAGCCGGGCCATGCTGAATAATACAAATAGTTGTTTGGATTTGCAAATCTCTCTTGTCCTGTTGATGTAGAATCACAAGACCCTTTTGACATTAAGAGAGTGAAGGGTGCATTCCCCTTCATTCTGGAAATTTGCAAATTAGGTCAGGAGGACCAAGGGCTGGTTAAGGTGAATTTTCGAGACCACTTTGGGTAGGAATTTACGGTGAGTTCTGAGAAACACCTTGTCCTTGTGAAATACCATGTACAGGGGGTTTGTGACCAGGGCATGTATTTCAGAGACCCTGTGAGTGGAGGTAATGACCACTAGGAAGGCGGCCTTCCAGGTCAGAAACTTCAAGTCGCAGGTTGCTAGAGGCTTACGGGTGAGCATATCTAGCACAAGATTGATATCCTACGAGGCCACCGGTCTCCTGACCAGCGGCCCAGTGTGCAGAATGCCTTTAAGGAATCTCTTGACTAGTGGTAACTGAGCCACGAACATATTCTATACCGGCTCGTGATAGGCAGAAATCGCACAGAGGTGCACCTTTACTGTTAAGTATTGCAGTCCTGCATTCAACAGATCTAGAAGATGCTGTAACACCTTACTTGATGGGCAAACAAAGGGGTCTAGGGCGGACTTTGCGCACCAAATGGAAAACCATTTCCACTTTGCCGTGTAAGTCTTTCTAGTGGATGACTTACACATGACTAAGAGGATTTCTGAGATTCTTTGAGAGATGTTAAACCTACCCACTTCATCTCCATGCCTGGCTCCTGAGGAGATGGAAGGGATTGCAGGCTGGGATGGACCATCGGAATCTGCGTCAGGAGGTCTGTTTGTAGAGGAAGTTGTCTCGGAGGCATTTCTGACAATCCGTTGATTAATAGAAACCATATCTGATGAGGCCAGTATGGGAAGAGGAGAATCATGCTGCTCCCCTGTGCCTTCAATTTGAGCAGCACCCTCTGAATTAAGGGAAGAGGAAGAAATGCATACAGAAAGCATCTTGTCCACTGCAGTCTGACTGCATCTTGACAGAAAGCACCAGGTTCTGGATTTCTGGAGCAGAACAGAGGTAGTTTTGCATTGAGTGGAGATGCAAAAAAGTCCAAGTCTGGAAAGCCCCCCTCTTCAAACAGTGACTGCACGACAGTTGAGTCCAGTGACCACTCATGTGGATCCGCCTCCATTCTGCTGAGGCAGTCCGCCAGATCATTCTAGATTCCCGGCAGGTAAACTGCTTGGATCAGGGCCCCATGCTCCAGACACCACTCCCACATTCTCATGGCTTCTCTGCACAGAGGGTAAGAGTCTGTTTGTTGATGTAGTACATCACAGCTTTGTTGTCCGTCTGAAGGAGTATTACTTTGTGACAGAGGACATCATTCAGGGCTTGGACAGGACAGCTCTTGTCTCCAAGACATTTATGTGTAGATGGGACTCCTCCTGGCTTCACAGATCCTGGGTGCGGAGGTCCTGACAGTGAGCTCACAATCAGTCAGAGATGCATCTGTGATGATGGTGAGCTGCGCTTCCAGTGTGGCAAAGGGAAAATCTTGGAGAAGGTTGTCCTCCTGAGTCCACCAGGTGAGAGATCGTAGAGCCTCTGTCATCTTGATGTAGAAGGACTGTGGATGCGTGGTTGGGGACCACTGGGTGCTGAGCATCCACAGAGTGATCCTCATGTGTAAGCGGGCTAGTGGCACCGTGAATACGGATGATGCCATGAGGCCAAGCATCCGCTGCATCGAGAGAGGTCAAATTGAGTTTTTCTCCTTGATGAAGCGAGCCATCTGGAGAAAGTACAGTTACGTAAGAACTTACCGTAACAGTAGATCTTCGAGAACAGCTCTTGCAGCAGGTTACACCATTAGGACTGAAGCCGGCAGGCGTCAGGACCCCATGGAATTTTTCTAGCTAGCAGTCTTCAGCGGAGACTGCCTCTGACGTCGGTCCCGCCCCCGTCAGGCATAGTACATAAGGAGGCGGTCCCGCCAGAATCCCCAGTTCTCCCGCCGGAGACTTCCGGTCACTGGATGACATCAGAAGAGGAGACCGAGGACCTGCCATCAGATGGCCAAGACTAAGAACCGACCTTTCCGATTCTAAGGAAAGTGTTAGGCTGGAACCTACTTCCTCCAAGGGGGAATGGTGGTCAGGAAGGTACCTGCTGCAAGAGCTGTTCTCGAAGATCTACTGTTACGGTAAGTTCTTACGTAACTGTAATATCTTCTTCGAGATACAGCTCTTGCAGCAGGTTACACCATTAGGACTGATTCCCAAGCAATGGCACCTTTGAAAAGCCATCGGGAGGAGGCAAGACGGAAATTGAGACCCATCCTGAGCCTAAGACAGAAGTCCCTGAAGAACGGCTAGGCCGAAACCAGCTCTTCGCCTTGAGGCAATATCCAGGCTATAATGCCTGATAAAAGTGTGCACTGAACTCCAGGTGGCTGCGGCACATATAGCCGCTGTAGACATGTTCTTCAGTGCTGCAAAGGAGGTAGCCACTCCTCTTGTGGAATGGCCCTTGACCACTCCTGGTAAGGGTTTCTTACGTTTGTTGTAACAAAACGAGATACACTGAATGAGCCAGCGTGAAAGGGTCTGTCTCGAAACTGGGGCTCTTTTCATCCTCTCAGCAAAGGAAACGAACAGCTGCTCCGCTTTCCGGTGCTGTTTGGTTCTGGTCAAATGATATCTGAGACACCTGTGGACATCCAAGGTGTGGAGCAGTGCTTCTCCTCGATTGACGTACTTAGGAAAGTACACTGGTAAATCAATGTCCTGGTTAAGAGTAAGGGCTGAAACCACTTTAGGCAGGAACTTAGGATTCGTCCTCAGGGACACCCTATCCTGATGAAAAATTAAATACGGCTCCTTGCACATGAGAGCATGTAATTCCAAGATTCTTCTCGCCGAAGTAACAGCAACCAAAAACAACGTTTTCCACAACAGAAAACGTAGCTCGCAATCTGCGGCAGGTTCAAAAGGTGGCAGCGTAAGCTGCTCCAGGACAAACGGTAAATCCCAAGGAGGGACGGGATCCTTAATGGGCAGCCTAAGGTGGAGGACCCCCTTAAAAAGGCATGGATTGTATCCAGCTGGGCCACCATGCGGTGGCCTATGGGGCATGATAGCTGAGATTGCACAAAGGTGCACTTTGATCGAGGAGCAAGCTAGCCCGATTGAAGAGGAAAAGCAGGTTCTCCAGAACCAGCTTCTCAGGACAGTCTAAGGGCGAGAAACAGTGCTTGAGATCACAGGCAAAACCCGCGCCACTTCATGGCGTATGTAGCGGGTGTCGCCGTTTTCTGGCTGAGAAGCACATCTGCCACCTCTTGCAGTAGACCCATGTCGTTAACATGGCTATGTCTCTGGGAGCCAAGCATGCAGGTTCAATGAATGTAAGTCCGGGTGGACTAGTGAACCCTCCTCCTGAGACAAAAGGTGGGAGCTGATTGGCAAAGGAAGCGGAGGTTCCCGGGACAACTGGTTCAGAAGCGGGAACCAAATTTGCCTGTGCCAAAAGGGTGCTATCAAAATAAGCGTCGCATGCTCCCTGCGAAGTTTGAGAAGGACTCTCTGGATCAACGGGAAAGGAGGGAAGGCGTAGAGGAATCTGCCCGCCCAGGAGAGGGACAACGCGTCTCGCCAGAAAACACCAGGCCCTGGATCTAGCGAGCAAAAATTGGGCAGTTTTGCGTTGGATGGGGACGCGAATAGATCTAATTCTGGAATGCCCCATCTGTGGAACAGATCCTCTGCCACCTCCTGTAGAAGTTCCCACTCATGGACTCTGGCCTGGGAAACGACTCAGGCTGTCTGCGACAGTGTTGTCCACTCCGGGAATGTGAACTGCAATGAGGTTTGCGCCGTGTCGTATTACCCATTCCCACACCCTCATGGCCTCCCTGCAAAGGGGGTAGGAGTGTGTGCCTCCTTGTTTGTTGAGGTAATACATCACCGCAGTATTGTCTGTTTGTAACAGGAGAGTACTCGGTGGAATCTCAACTGGAAGGCTTGCAGAGCATAAAGGACTACCCTCATTTCCAAAATGTTGATGTGGAGATGAGACTCCTGGGCTGTCCACAGGCCCTGAGACCGAACACCGTCCAAGTGTGCTCCCCACCCAAGCCCTGAGGCGTCTGTGGAGAGGGTCACAGTCGGAGACGGCGCCGTGAAGGGACCCCCCCCGCAGAGAGGTTCCCTGGATTTAGCCACCATTGCCAATCCCGAATGACGAGTTTCATGATTCGGATTGGATGCTGCAGATGGTCTAGCCTTTGGTCCCATTGCACCCGTAGCATCCACTGGGTTACCCGCATGTGGAGACGTGCCAGCAGGACTGTCGCAATGGCCGAAGCCATGTGTCCGAGCAGGCGAAGGACCAGTCTGGCTGGGACGGTCTTCTTCACCGACAAGTCCCTGATGAAGGATCTGATGTGTTCCGCTCTGTCCGAGGGAAGAAAAGCTTTCCCTCTGACAGTGTCCAGAACTGCTCCTATAAACTGCAGTTTCCGGGACGGCACCAGGAGTGACTTCTCATAGTTGATGAGAATACCCAGTGATTGAAAAAGGGACTGGGTGCAGTGAATTGCCGTCATCAGTGCCTCCCTGGAGGGCGCCATGAGAAGCCAGTCGTCCAGGTATGGGAACACATAGTGGCCTTGTCTCCTCAGAGACGCCGCTACGACCGCCATGCACTTCGTGAATACGCGAGGTGCTGATGACAGCCTGAAGGGAAGAGCTCGGAACTAATAATGGCGGCTCTGAAACTCGAAGCGCAGGAACCTCCGGTGCGCTTGAGCAATCGGAATATACAGGTAGGTGTCCTGCATGTCCAAAGACGCCAGAAAGGTGTCCTGCTTCAGCATGGGAATTAGGCTCGGAAGGGTCACCATGCGGAAGCATTTGTAAACAACCGAAAGGTTGAGGTCGCTGAGGTCCAGTATTGGACGGAGGTCCTCTGTTTTCTTTGGAACCAGGAAGAAGTGAGAATAGTACCCTAGTCCTCTCTGGTTCTCTGGGACGTGCTCTAAAGCTTCCTTTTCCAGAAGCGTGAGCATTTCCTGCTGTATGAGCAGGGCATGCTGACCCGAGTGTCGGGAGAGCAGGGGAGGTCTTGTAGGTGAACTGCCTACAAATTCTATATAATGGCCTTTTTTGACCAGCTGCAGAACCCACCTGTCGGTGGTGATCGATTGCCACCCTGGCAAGTGACGTGCGATGCGACCCACGACTTTCTTTTCCCGCTGATCCTGAGGAGGGGCGAGGACCAGGAAGGAGTCATGCTGTGGCAGCGTTTGATCCGGCAGGCTGGGCCGACTTTGCAAATCGTTGGCCTCAGCCTGGGGATGACTTGGCCTGGGCCTTGCAGGTGAAAGTGCCCCTCTGCTATTGGCCAGAACGTTGCTGTTGCCTTTGTAGCCGGCCACGGAAACGGCTCTGGTTCCTACGAAAGGAACTAGGCCGAGACCTGTACATAGCTTGTACAGATCAGACTGCCTTCCCTGCGTCCTGAAGTTTGGTGATTACTCTCTCAGAGGCTTCACCAAATAGGACCTCGCCGTTATAAGGGACGTCCAGGGTAAAGCTGGAGACACGGAGCCAAAAGTGTCTCCGGAGACACACGCCTGAGGCTGCAGCTCTGGCTGAAGAGTCCGCAGAATCATATGCAGCTCTGAGCACTTGGGTCCCCACATCTGAACCCATGCGGAGGAGGTTCAAGAGCTCCTCCTTGTGGTTGCCATTGGGCATCTTCTCGACTAGGTCCTGTCCCTGCTCCCACAGTGCGTTCTGGAATTGAACCATGTGGGTGAGGTAATTCAGTGACCTGATGGCGCAAGTCATGGCCGCGTACATGTGCCTACCCAGGAAATCCAATTGCTTGGATTCCTGGTCCGGTGGCTGTGAGCTCAAATGCTGAGGTCTCTGAGACCGATCATGCGAAGCAGTGATGACCAGGAGTCAGCCAGAGGATGAATCGCCAGATACTGGTCCTCCCTAGGGGCCTTGTATAGGCGGTCAGCCTTCTTTGGCACTGCGGAAGTGGAGTGCAGACGTTTCCAGGCGGCCTTGGTGATGTCCGCAAAAGGTATCCACCAAGGGCAGCACTACCACAAGCTTTGGGTCTTTCTGACGAAGGTAGAGAGCAAGGCGTTGTCTCTCAGGGTCGAGCTCTTCAGCATCCCTCCCCATGTTCTCCTGGATGTGCCTCATGATCTCCGCGAAAGAGGGATCATCCGGAGGAGACCTGGGTAGGTCGTGTGGGTCCGGAGAGGGAATGCTGATAGGAGACGGTGATCTGGAGCACTCTGAAGTGTCAGATCTGGAATCCTCCCCAGACAGAGTGTACCGGCATCGACTGGGTCTCTTGGGACTGGGTGACCCTGAGGGGGATCTAGAGGGAGGTCTTCTCCTTTCTGAAGATCTGCTCCTTGGGGGTTGGCGATCGTCCTACGGGCCCCTCAGGTGGAGGAGGGGGTGCAGGTGGTGAAGCAGTAGGTGGAGGCAGAGTCGGAGGAGGAGGAGGACGTGTGGTGACCACATCTTTTTTGATGGTGTCCCACCAGAATGTAAAAAGTTCTTTTACCTCTGCCAGATTCATACCAGATGGCGGGCCTGGCACTGGTGGCCTGTCGCCGGGGGTCTCCCGCTCCGGGGAAGGTTCCCATGGCAGCCCGGCGTCTCTGGTGTCACCCGCCTGGTCCTCGGGCTGTGTGGCGTCCTCCTCAGACGAATCCTTCTGACCGGCGTCCACCGGCGACAGTGGTGCGGTCCTCTTCTCAGGAGTAGCCGACGTTGGTGCCCTGGCCAACGTCCTCGGAGGCAAACGCCTGGCCGGCGACAGGTGTTTAGATGCCGCCCTGGGAGCGCCGGTGGTAGCCGGCCAACGCTGCGGGCCGACTGCGGGTCAGACATCCGCTTTGAGGGACGCCAGCTCTTGGTTTTACAGGGAACCGGATCCGAACCACGCGGAGGCTGGGAAACTGACCTGGTGTCGGTGTCCCGCTGGCGGGAAGAAGATTTATGGTGCTCCCCAGACTTCAACGAGGCCTTAGATGGAGTGGAAGAGGCTGACGGCCTGGAAGTCTTCGGAGGCTGAAGAGAAGAGGAGCCGCTGGAAGTTCTGACCTGAACCGGGGGAGGTTGCGACCGAGCCCTGGAGGGAGAGCGGTCCGATTTCGAGCCGGAGCTCCGGGAGTCCGAGACCCTCGCAGGAGACCTGGATCTTTCCTTTTCCCAGTGCTTGTGGGTTTTACCCGACAACTCCACCCGGGAGGAAGGTTCCTTATCTATAATTTTCAGTTTCTCCTCCAAGAGAAACGCTTGAAGGGCCTTCTGGCGGCAGATCCTGGTGTGACTGTTGAAGCCCTGGCAGAAGGAGTAGTCCTTGGTATCGTGTTCCGGGCCTAGGCAGCGCACGCAGGCCAAATGTGGATCCTTGAAGGGGATCTGTTTGCCACAGGCACACTGCGTATGGTGACCCTCTAAAGAAGTTGTTGGAGAGGACATCAGTTGATCCAAAGTTGAAAGGCAGACAAAAATCGTCATAGTTCTAATGGTCATCGCATGCTAGAAAGAGAGACTGAGAGGCAGATACTGGCAGTGTCGACGGCGGGAAAAGAACTGGGGATTATGGGGGGACTGCCTCCTTATGTACTACGCCCGACGTTGGGGGCGGGATTGACGTCAGAGGCGGTCCCCGCTGAAGACTGCTAGCTAGAAAATTTCCGTGGAGTCCTGGCGCCTGCCGGCTTCAGTCCTAATGGTGTATGTAACCTGCTGCAAGAGCTGTATCTCGAACTAAGATTGTCGGTACCTCCTATGTTCTGGGAGAAAAGCTCTTGCTCTGGAGGTGTCCAGAAGAGCGCCTATGAATAGAAATTGTTGGAAGGGCTAAAACTGCAATTTTTCCAGGTTCAGTAGTACCCCCCATGGATATGAGGAACTTGGATGCTGTGGAGACCACTTTCTGTGTCCCCTGCCTGGAAAGGCTTGCCAGGAGCCAATTGTCCAGGTATGAGTACACCCGAATGCTGAGTTTTCTGAGATGCGCCATGAGTACCACAAAAAGCATACCGTGAGCTTCATTGGCGCCAAGGAGAGCCCAGGGCCTCTAGCCTACAAAGCTTTTGGTGGCTTGGGTGTACCGGAACATGCTGGTAGGCGTCTCGTATGTCCAGAGATGCCAACCAGTCATTCCGATGAATGAGGGGCAGCAGTGTTCCCAGCGAGATCTTGAATTTTTCTTTGAACAAATATTTGTCCAACATCCTTAGATCTAGAATAGGGTGCATACCACCTGTTTTCTTTGGAACTAGGAAGTAATAGGAGTAGAAACCTGTGTTCCGTTCTGCCTGTGGAACCACTTCTACTGCCCTTTTGTTCACAAGGCCCTGACTCTAGAAGCAAGGAGGTCTGAACGAGCAGTAGACAGCTTGGGCTGTCACTTGGGTTGACGATCTGGGGGAGGCTCTGTGAAATTGAGAGTATCCCCCTCTTGAATTATCCTGAGGACCCATTTGTCCATTGTGACGGATTTCCACTGGTTGTAAAATCGAGTCAGACGACCCCTTACCGCTGAAGAGGAGTCCACTTCGGGAAGCTGAGGTGGGACATGGGCCGTGTCTTCAGAGGGTAGCACTGGGCACCTTTGGGGCTTGTGCCTTCTGCTGCATTTTCTTTTGCGGCTGAGGGGTTTGGTTCTTGTTAAAAGCTCCTCTGCCTTTACCTTCAAAGGACTGCCAGTTATGGAACTGTCGTTGGCTTCCACCCCTCTGAGGGACGGCAGAAGCCAGTCTAGAAGTCTTAATAGCAGTCCTGGTCTTCTGAATGGCCTCCTGTGTCTGTTCCACTTGTGGGCCAAACAGATAAACACCGTCAAAAGGGAAATTCATGACTCTCTGCTGAGCATCATTTGTGAAGCATGAAGTCCTTAGCCAGGAATGTCGCCGGGTACAAATTCTGGTCGCTACTGCCCTAGAGGCAGTGTCAAAGACATCTATAGCAGCTTTCAGTTGCTGATTATTGGACTCTATGCCTCTGGTAATGGTCTGAAGAAGCTTTACGTTAGTGTCCGACTCTGGGAGGCTCTCAACCGTTGCCTTGAGCAAATGCCAGAGGGTATACTCATCCTGACAGAAATGGCCCTGGTAACTAACTGTACACATGCCCAAGGTAGCAGCAGCAAACATTCGCTTCCCCAGAGTGTCTATTTTACAAGATTCTTTATTCACCAGATGAGCTGTGGATTCCTGGGGGAGCATGGCTTTCTCATTTTCCATCAGAACCACCAGGGCATCTGCGAAGACTTGAGAAGTAAGGATTGGCCAGTGCTTAGGGGGACTGTGCTTCCTAACTATAGACATAGCCACGGAAGGAATGAGCGCCAGTCTGTCCCACACCGCTTGTGAAAGTGTCTCAAAAGAAGGTTGCACTGGCAGTGTCAGGTCCACAGGAATTTCAGGAACATGGAGGTATTGCAGGCACACAAGCTTCCCAGAGTCCACCGCAAAAGTCTGGAGAGCCAAGCTGGAATTCATATTCTTCAGCAGAGATTTAAATGAAAGGTCTTCGACCACAGGCTCAGCTGAAGTAGAGGGCTTACTTTCTATCCCATAAAACGAGTCCTCGTCCACATCATCTGTCAGGTGCAGATCAGGATCAGACTAATCAAAGTCCCCCTCTACCCCAGAAGGGATAGCAAAGGTAGTTAAAGAAGGGGGAATAGCTGGAGGTGCCACCTCAGGAATCGGAGTCGAGAACCCCAGCACCCGAGCTGGAGCCAGCGCCATTTTTGCACTGGCACTGTCGCTACTGCCAGAGCCGCATGTAGCACCGCTGTCAGCGCCGAATGAGTGCCTGGAGTTCCCAACCCCAACACCACTGGAGATCTGAAAGTGTGAAAAGGAGTAAGGGGAGAATAGAGTACCTGTGCCGGACCCTGCGCCGCAGACATGTGAGGGGGAAATGCACAAGGGAGCGGCACTGATGGCATGGAAGAAGGTGCTGTGCAATCAAGCTTACCCAACCACTCCAACCGCAGACCAACAGCCCCTAGGCCTGAAGGCCCTGGGATCGAGTCCGCAGGCAAGGGCAGTCAGGACAACCGCTGAACTCACTGCTCCATAAGAGCAGTCCAATGAGGAAGCTGCTTCCTGGAAGACCCGGGGCAGGGAGGGACTCCAGTGTCGAGGACTGCAGCCACTAGAGACTGAGGCCATAGGAGACCCCGACGGAGCCGGGGTCGGCCTACCATCCACTGCTACAGAAGATCTCCGTGCAGTCGTACCAGAGGGTGACTTCGAGTGGTACCACTTCTTCTTCGACCAGTGGAAGGAGGAAGAGCTCGAGCTGTGCCAAGCCCCCCCCCCCCGAGATCGGGAATGAGCATGCTTCTTTTTGTGCTTTCAGGAGGACCGCCCTTCCTCCCGAGCACTGGATTGCCTGTGATCAGACTCCCCCCTCCGAACTGGACCCAGCCCCGCTGCCAAAACACCTTTCAAGTGCAGTCTCCCTGTGACCAGGAGCTCCTGCCACTCTTGAGGACCAACCTTTTCTTAAATCTGTTGCAACAGTTCTTCTGTTTCTAAGCCTAATCTATCCTTTATTATTTCTAGTCCATAAGGTTGGCCACCTGTGGGCACCCCCTTCTCCCTCCCTTGACTATGCTACAGTGTCCTCTTTAATTTTCATTTTTCCCTCTTAGTTCCTTGTATAGGGAGATTATGGCAGTGACTGCAGAGTGTACATAAAACAGATTGTGTTTATTGTTGTTGGATTTAGTATGTAATAGCACTACGTTATAAAACACCTTAAAGTATATACCTTATGTTTATGAAACCTGTAAATGTTGAAAATACCATGGCACTTGGTGTTTTGATAATGGTAAAAAGTACTAGGTGACTATTACAGAAATTAAACTAGCTGTGTTATTTAAAATGCATGTATATTGTTGTAAACTTAAGTAAGAAATGGCATGATTATTTGCATATATCCCATGATGCATTGCATTATGGAAGTGTGTATGATAATGTATTTCTTTGAAACTTGATTTGTTGCCAATGCCCTTTGAGGTAACCTTTATTTCAGTGATTCTGTATTGAGATTCTTTGTCTATAGCCTTTTTTTTTTTCTTTTTGGCCCACCACTACCCAAGCAAATGAAGCCTGGATAGGGGTGGTGGCTACATCTCAACTAGTGAATTGGATTACAGATCAGTGTCAGTAGGTGCTGGCTAAGTGTAGAGAAAGGACATTCATAGCCTATTGCTACAAACTGATGTACTGAAGAAGGAATATGGCATTGCAGAAGCCTATTTCTTGTATTTTAAATAAACATCACACAGAGATTTGTGTGTTGAACCTGAAGTTTGGTGTCTGGTCCATCTGTTATGTCACAACCCATTCACACTCCCTACCGTCACCTTTCATAGTCGACTCTGTGAAAGGTGGGCTGAAGAAGACTTCTTTCTCTTCATTATTTCACTTTTTTTTTTTTAATAGTACTAAAAATACAAACCAAATCAAATACTGAACTACTGAAGCTGCTGTAGTATAGACATGAAGATTTGACTCCAGGCAGACAAACAATGTCATCATTGAAGTGCACTCGACAGTGGGGAAAAAAGGAACTGAGGCGGTTGGAGGGTCTATACAGTGTGAGCCAGCCTCGCGGCACCAGCCCTCCTGAAGATTTTTGGCTCCTGCTGGGTCCTAGTGCCTCCGGCATAGTCCCACTAGTGTGAATGAGTGGTGAAGACATTTAGTCCAAGAAGATCCAAGGGGTTGGTTAAGTCAAGTCATGTTTGTTTATAAAAAAGCACAGTTCACAAAGACCAAAGTGCATGTACACAGATAACAAAGAAAAACTAACATTTTCACTTATCTAAAAAAATAACTGAAATAATAAAAGAGCAGCAGACTTTATCAATCTTCAGGAAACACTATGCTAAACAGATATGTCTTCAATGCAGATTTAAAGAACTCAGCGGTCAGGCACTCTCTGACCCAATGAGGTACACAGTTCCACAGGGTCGTAGTCACAAATGCAAGGGATCTGGCCCCTGAGGTCTTCAAACAGATCCTGGGAACTTCTAGCAATCCCTCATCAGAGGAGCAGAGCAGGCGGTAGGGGTAGAGGAGATCTTGCACATACTGCGGTCCCTGTCCATGTAGGGCATTACAGGTCAGTAAACAGTGCCCACAGTGTGCATTCAACAGCGGCAAAAACAGAACTGAGGAAGGAGGAAGGCCAGTGTTAGCTAGCCCACATATGCAACATCACTATGCCTGCCTCTTGGACAGTGTCAGCACCAACTTCGGCTCCCTCTTAGGTTGCAAAAGACATAATTCCTGTGGGGTCCAAGCACCTCTGACTTAGACCCATCTGTGGGTCTGAATGGTGAAAACTGATTCTTGGAAGATCAGTGTTTTCCTTTTTTTTTTTTTTTGTTAAGTTTTTGTAACAAGGATTCTTCTGTTTTGGACTGAGAAGGGGGATCACTCACTTGATGGCACAGATTCACTCTCACTGTTATGTCTTGAGCTCGTAGATTCAGAATTCAAACTAAGTGTGCTTGGTACGGAGGAGAGTTCATTACAAAGTTGTTCCACGTCGTCAGGGACCACGGGCCAAGGTTGTCTGCGACTATGCCTGACTGAATCCCAGTTGTGCTGTTTCAAGATATCGCAGCCTTGCTTCGTTTTGGCTAGCAGACCAAGTACGTACAGGCAGGTTCTGTCAAAAAATGTGGATGTCTTATGTTAACTAAATCGATTTACACACAGTAGATCACAAACAAAAAAACATATATGCATTAGGGACATACAGCAGTGCTAAAGAATAATCTGACAGTTTATCTGTGAAATACTGTATACCAGATAAAAAGAATTCTAATACAGATACACCATTTTTGGAATTCTGCCTAAAATCTTATTCTATACCCACCAATGGTTTGGTATCTGTTGCCCCGTGATTTATGAAACAGAAAAACAGAAACATTGAGTCTGATGGCAAATCAAGGGCCGCTTGGCCCACCGAGTCTGCCTGTTTTTCCCTACCTACATTCTCACTGCAGACCGTACTTTATCTACAGCTCTTTCGCCCTCCCTCCCTTTTCAGTACAATTCCCTTGTGCCTGTCCCATGCATTCTTGAACCCCACCACTGTTTTTGCTCCCATCACCTCCACTGGAAGACTGTTACAGGCATCTCCCATGAATCTACTCCCTTCCAACATCGTGGCATGTTGACTTGTTCTTGAGACCCTTTTTTCTGAAATACACTTCCCTCTTGTACCTTACTTATCCCTGTGAGGTATTTAAAACTATCATATGCCCTCTCTACCTCCTCTCTTCCAGAGACTACATACTGAGGTCCTTTACTCTCTCCTTGCAGGGCTTTTGATGCAGACTCTGCACCATTTTAGTTACCCTCCTCTGGACTGCCTCCACTGTATGTCCTTCCAAAGATGTGGTCTCCAGAAGTGGACACAGTACTCAAGGTGGAGTATTACCAGTGATTTACAGGGGCAACACCACCTCCCTCTTTCTGCTGCTGATAAATGAAAATAGCGTACTCACCATTAATTCTCGAGCTTCTTGGACCATCTTCACCATTGATTCACAATGATGGGTTCTGAGCCAGAAACGCTGGAGCCTTGCGAGAGCCACAACTTTTCAGGAGGGCCAGTGCCAAGGTAGGCTGTGTGCATGCAACACTAGCTCACACTGCATGGCTTACCTAGGCACTGGCCCTCAACTGCCTCAGTACCTTTTTTACCGGGGAGGTGCAGCATAACCTAAGTAAAACACCTAACCTAAAATGGCATAAGCTAGCATTTTGATCCGTATAAGGGTCAACAACAAGACAGCAGTGTCTTCACAGACCAAACCGAAACGAGGAAAGGTGAACACCACTGAACAAAAAGAGTGAGCCCAGGGGATGGTGGGTGGGTGGGCAAATCAGTTGTGAAGATGGTCCAAGAAGATCAAGAATTACAGAGAGTACATAATTTTTATATCTTCTGGACTGTATCTTCAACACTGATGGGTTCAAGTACCAAGCTTAGATAAAACTCCCCCCACCCCAGCAGGGTGGTAGGAGTTGGAGCTCACCACTGAGAACTGTCTTGCCAAAAGAGGCATGCTATCTATCATGGACATCCAAGGCATACTGCTTGATGAAAGTGTGCACTGTGCTCCACGTGGCAGCTCTTCGAATATCAGGGATCAACACAAAGCGAATCTCTGCCAAAGATGTAGCAACCGTTCTTGTGGAGTGGGCAAGAACCTGGCCTTCCAACTTGACTTGCGCCACGGAATAACACTGACGGAGACAAGCTACTATCCATGCAGAAATGCAGTTGATTGTAACTGGCTGACACAATTGGTTGGGACTAAAGGAGACGAAGAGCTGCTTAGACTGCTGGAAGTCCTTAGTTCTATTGCGGTAGAACTTGAGGGCTCTTTTAAGATCCAGAGAGTAGAGGGTGCGCTCTGCCTCATTCTGGAAGTTGGGAAAGTATGTGGGCAACACCAAAGGCTGGTTCAGATGGGGCATGTGCGGAGAATACAGGTTACTCACCTGTAACAGGAGTTCTAGGAGTGGTATATGTTGTTCATCCACACTTATCGGCAGGTTCCTTGCCGCTTTAAATGTTGCCAGAAGGTCTTCAAGCTGGCTCCTCCCACCCACCCAGGTGGTAAAACTCTTGTCTCCGCCCCATGATGCCAGATCTAGCCCGCTGGAAGCCAGGTTGCACGTTGAAGCCGGGGAGGTCGGGTGGGTTGTGTGGATGAACAATATATACCACTCCTAGAACTCCTGTTACAGGTGAGTAAATGGAAATTACATACTTACCGTAATTATTGATCTTCTTGGACAGTCTCCATCACTCATTCACACTAGTGGGATAGCGCGAAGAGGCACCAGGACCAGCGGGAACTAAGGTTTTTCTGAAGGGTCGGCGCGAGAGAGGACCACGCATCGTGGCACATGAAGACTAGCTTGCGCCTGTGTAGGCTATCTCAGCGTCGACCTCCAACCGCCCTCAGTACCTTTTTGACTAAGGAGGTGCAGCGTAACTAATGAGAATAACTCATCCAGAGTTTCTGGGCCTGAGAGGGCCCAGATGGCCTTAAAGAAAGGCCAAAGAGTAATGTCCTCACAGTCTGAATCATAGGACTGTGAAGACCAGGAAAGAAAACAAGTGAACCCAGGGGATGGTGGGTGGGCGTGTGAATGAGTGATGAAGACTGTCCAAGAAGATCAATAATTACGGTAAGTACGTAATTTCCATATCTTCCTGGACTAAGCCTCCATCACTCATTCACACTAGTGGGAGAGTACCAAGCTAAAACCAACAACCCTGAGTAGGGTGGTAGGAGACGGGTTCACTCAGAAAGGACAGCCATGGACCGTACTGCTAATAAAAAGAGCTGTCTTGTAAGAGCGTCTAGAACATAGTGCCTACAAGATAAGCGCTCGAGCTGTAACTAGTCACCTTGCCGACGACTGCAATGGGCACAAAATGAAAGTCTGCCAGGCAGCCGCAACCACTCTAGGAGAGCGGCAAGGACCTGGCCTCACAATTTGATCTAGGACCAAAATTAACAGTGTCAAAGGCATGTACTAATGTAACGTAAAGGGACCTCAGGAACTAAAAGAGTCGGAGGTAAAGTCTACTGGTTCAGGGTAGACTGGAAAGTGCAGCTGGAAACCCCCACTATCCAGAATGGTTGACCTGTAAACAACAGGTCCAGAAGCACTTGAACCCCTTACTTGGTGAGCAAGAGAGTCCAGGTGAGGTTAGCCCATCAAGGAGAATCGTCTCCACTTAGTCACAGGATCTTCCTGATGGAAGGCCAAGCACGACTTAGAAACCTCTCGTGGTGGTCTAGTAAAACCAGATCCTACCCACTGCATATTCCAAGAGGAATAATCCTGCCCCTGTGTGTACAACTGTAGCAGCAGTCTCTGAACTCGGGGAAGAAAGGAAAAAGGTGTACAGGAAGACGTGTCCACTGTGGAAAGAAAAACATTCTGACAGAAAAAAAACAGGGGCTGGATTTCTAAGGTCAATAGAGGAAGATGTGCGTCGAGGAGGGACACAGCAGGACCAAGTTAGGGCTAACCCATTTGTTGAAGTGACTGAAAGAGGCAGTGACTCAATGCGATGAGGCACTACCCACTCTGGCTTTCCTGAAAGGAGTAGGAAAGGATTCTAGTTTGTTTGCTGAAAAAGAAACATCACCACTCCCTCTCGCACTTGAAGAGGATAGCTTCGTGAGCGACTGGCATGGACCAGGCGCAGGAACCCGAGGTGTGAATATTTGAGAAGCTTCCTCAGAAAAGGGACCTATCTGACCATTAGGTCAAGAAGGAGAAAATCGCCTGTTAAATTAAGCAAGCAAGGAAGCAGGAACCTGAGTTCCGACTCGCTTCTGCTGCTGTAAGGCTCTGCTCAAGAGAAGAAAGCCTGATAAAAAGAAAAGGAATTAACAGACTGGGCAGTCGCCTAGGTCTAGGAAATGTCTCTGAATGAGAGAAATCTCTCAGAGAAAGAGATGACCCATATCGTCGCCGGATCGGACTCCCCGTAGGGGAAGAAGAAATCAGGTACTCTTTACCGTATCCCGGAGACGAGCACCTCAGGGGCTAAGGAGGAATCTGACCAGATCCAAAAAAAAAAAAAAGGGGGGGTACCGGGTAATTTCGGCTAGACCCTGTGCTGTGATAGAAACTATACTGATTTATATATATATATATATTTTTTTTTTTTAGTCCGAGCCTAACAAGGCCTTCAGGCTGCTATTTTGAGGATTGTCTTGATACAAAAAGACGAAGATGTTCTCCATCTGAGTGCGGAAAGAGCCTGAGTGTCCATACTGAAATCATGACCGGACTAACAATCACAGCTGGAGAGAAGTTAACCACCTGTGCCGAAGAAGCCACCGAAGAGGCAATATCACAAGGAGGCTATATATCCCTATCAAAGGAGTGGAAGAGTCAGAGCAGCTCCCGACCATTAAATTAAAATGTTCCACAGAGTGCAACTGTCTTGACATTGAAAAAGTCTAGACGCAGAAGAGTATGGTCCACGGACACAGTGTGAAATACTATAGTGGACCCCATTACTGAGGAACTACTGAAAGGATTTTCCATCACGGACTCTGGTGAAAGAGAGGACGTGCCCTCCAGTATATAAAATGAGCCGTCCACTGTGTTACTGACCAGAAGGACAGGGAAAGACCCATCTAGATGCACTTCTACCCCAGAAGGACCTCCAAGAGAGGTCTAGGTCAGAGCCACTAGAGACTCCGACATCAGGAAGGATGTCGAAGAGCTTGGTACCATGTAGGGAGCAGAGAAAGTGCTGAGCAGAATGAGATTCCGCTGGCAGAATGGTACAGCAGAGTTCCATAGCAGAAAACTGCTGGATGACACAAGATCCCACATAGACCACCACTCACTAAAATGTGTGGAAAAAATAATCCGCAAAACAGGAGTTCATTCTGCGGTCAACATCCCGCCACAAGTTCTGTGGAAAGGAGTCCGAAAGGAAAAAATGTGTCACTAATTCTGCTATACAGCACCCACTAGCACCCGTGTGGCATCAGCACCACTCGTGGCACAGGAGGGCACCAAGCAGTGCCTATGCCAACCTGGGCGATACCCGGGGGCAGCCACGGCAGTATCCGCAGGTACTCCCGGCACCCATGTAGCAATGGCACACGAGGGAACCTCCAACGCCCATGGCACCGATGGCACAATGGACCCATGACACCCATGGCAAGAATGGCACCGAGGGCACCAGGGGCATCCATGGCACCTGAGGGCACCAGTGGCATCCATGGACACCTGCGGGTGTCACCCCGGTACCCAAGGCACCAGTGGCACCCATGGCACCTGAAGCATTCATGGAACCAATGGGTGCCCACAGCGTCACCAGCAGCACCCACGGGGTGCTCCCGGCACCACCCGTCATCCCTGGCACCCAAGGGTGTACGGCACTGCCCGCGGGTGCATGGCACCACTGACGGCACCGAAAACCAGTGGCAGCAAAGAGAGCACCCACGGTACCGCACAGAGTGACGGAGCCGACCCACGGCGCCGACCAAGGCCCCGAGGCTCAGCGCCAACCGAGGCGCCGAACCATGGTGCTGACCAATGCTCTGAGGCTCGGCACCGCCCAGCTATGGCTCTGAGGCACGGCGCCGAACCACGGTGCCGAAGAAAAATGCCAATGGAAATCCTGAAAAGGGGAGAAGGAAAGATGGTGCCCGTGTCGCCCCTGCATGGAAAAGGGAGAGGGGGTAGGCACGGGTCGACACGATGGCAAAGGCACCCACAGGGCACCTCGCCATACGTGATCCAATCGACCCGGCTCAGGTCCAACGGCTCCGAGGCCCAGAGGTGAAACTGCCCACCGGAGCACCAGCGAGGACAGAGATGGAGCTCAGAGCCGAGAAAGCAGCCATTAGGAGCGGGGCCAAGAGGAACCCACCAAAGTCGGTTCGGGCCCATCGCCTCTCCCGAACATTCCTCGGGCAGACATACCAACGGGCAACCTCGAGCGGCACCGATTCTTCTTCCCCGAACGAGGAAGAGAAGCTCGAGGTCAAGCGGAGCCGGATCACCGGAACTGTTAGATTTGTGCTTCGGAGGACTGTCCTCACCCCCAAGCACAGGACTGTCCGTAGTCAGACCCCCCCCCCGGTTAATTAAGGGCGGTGGACCGGACACAGTCCCCCTGCCATAAAAACTTTCAAACGAAGTCCTCCTACCGTCACCGCTACCGTCTAAGGATGACTCTGTTGATGGCAGGAAAGAATTTCTTTTTCTTCTTCTTGTTTGTAAAATAATAAATTAGTACTTTAAAATATTAAAACATTAAGAGCTGTTGTCATATAGACGAAAACTTCGACTCCGGCAGGCGGGGCGTGTCGACATCAAAGCGCACTCGGCGGGGAGAAAGGAACTGGCGGTTGGAGGTCGCGCCGGATAGCCTACAGTAGTGAGCTGGTCTCACGGTGCCGCGCATGCGTGGTCCTCTCTTGGCGCCGACCCTACTGAAAACTTTAGGCTCGCGCTTGATCCTAGCGCCTGCGGCGCTATTCCACTAGTGTGAATGAGTGATTGAGACTTAGTCCAGGAAGATTCTGTGTTCTGCTGGTCCAGTGGAACTACCTCTACTGCCCTGTTGTTCAGAAGGCCATGAATCTCGGATGCAAGAAGGTCTGACTGAGCAGCAGACAGCCTGGGCTGTCTCTTGGGTGGATGATCCAGAGGGGTTTTCCACAGACAGAGAGTACCCCTCTCGGATTATCCTGAGGACCCATTTGTCTGAGGTTATCGACTTCCACCTGTTGTAAAACTGAGTCAGATGCCCTCCTACTGCCAAGGAAGAGTTCCCCTCTGACAGCTGAGGTGGAACCTGGGCCGGAATCTCAGAAGGTGGCACTGGGTGCTTTGTGGGGCCCTGTGCCTTCTGTTGCACTTTCTTCTGTGGCTGACGAGTTAGGTTTCTGTGAAAGCCTCCTCTGTCCCTACCACAAAAGGACTGATGGTTATGAAACTGACGCCTGTTCCCGCCCCCCTTTGAGGGGCTGCGGAAGGGTGTCTTGCCATCTTGATGGCTGACCTAGTTTTCTGAGTGACCTCCAGTGCCTGCTCTACCTGAGGCCCAAACAGGTACACACCATCAAAAGGTAAGGCCATAACCTTTTTCTGGGTATTATTAGTGAAGCCTGAGGTACGCAACCAAGCGTGGCAATGGGTACAAATACCAGCCGCCGCTGCTCTGGAGGCAGTATCGACAGCATCCATGGCAGCTTTAAGCTGTTGATTATTGGACTCAGTGCCTCTGGTAATGGTCTGTAGGAGCTTCGTGTTAACCTCCGAATCAGGAAGAGCTTCTACCAAAGTTTTCAGTGAATGCCAGAGTGTATACTTGTACTGAGCAAAATAACCCTATTAGCTAGCAATGCGCATGCCCAAGGTTGAAGCAGCAAAGACTCGCTTGCCCAAGGTGTTGATCTTGTGAGATTCTTTGTTTATTGGACATGCTGTAGCTTTCTGTGGAAGAACAGCCTTGTCATTCTCTGCTAGAACAATGATGGCATCAGCAAAAGTTTGAGAGGCCAGAATGTTACGATCCTTGGGAGGGGCATATTTCCTATCTATGGACTTAGCCACAGAGGGAATAAGAGCTGGGTTATCCCACACCATCTGGGATAGAGTCTCATAAGAAGGCTGCACCGGAGGGGTTAAATCCATGGGGATATCTGGAACGTGCAAATACTGCAAACACAGCAACTTCCCAGGATCAATATCCGAGGTCTGGAGCGAGAGAGTGGAATTTCATTCCTGAGCAGTGACTTAAAGGAAAGGTTCTCGACCAAAGGCTCTGTAGCAGGTTTGTTCCCGGCCCCTAAGGTGGAATCATCATCAAAGTCATTTCCCAATCGAAGATCAGGATTAGATTCAATGCAGGGATTTATTTAACTCTAAAAATTGATTAGCGTTTTGTTCATAAAAGTGCTAAATCTTTGTGAAAATGCATAGCTCTTGCCTCATTGTGTTTAACAAACACAGCACTTCTAGAAAATCTATACAAATACTTTATGTACAGTTAGTATAGTCCCAAGGAAAAAACTGCTAATCAATTATTTAAAACCCTGCAATGTCATCCCCTGCTAGTCCAGAAGGGACTGTATAGATAGGAAAGGGGTGAAAAGAAGAGGAAGGAAGAGGAATGAAAAGAATTGGCGTCAAAAATCTCTGATACCTGTGTGTGGCCGACAGAGCCCCCAGCGCCGCCATAGTAAGTGGCGCACAGAACACAGGCAGAGCCGGCATAGGAAGCAGCACAGAGCGCAGCGCTGGCAAGGATTGTGGCACAGAGCATGGTGCCGACACAGCAAATGGCGCCGGGGAGATCGGCACCTCCAACTGCGGCACTGTGGCAGAAGTCTGAAAACTCCAATTTGAGAAAGAAAAAAGAAGAAATTGAGCAGGAGATAAAGGCACCGGTGTGGACCCCTGCACTGCAGCCACGTGAGGGAGACAGACACCAGGGCGCCGAGTTGATGGCACCGGAAAGGGTGCCGCATGACTCTGAAATCTTAACCGCCCAGCCTGCAGGTCTGAAACTGAGAGGTTAGAGGGCTCCAGCAATGGACTAGCTGGCTCAGGCAGTAAGGACAACCGCCATACCCACTGCTCCATAACAGTGGTCCAATGGTGAAACTGCTCCTCTGGAGGACCCCCCCAACGGGCGGGGAGGGACTCCAGAGTCGAGGATGCCGGTCAACAGGGACAGAAACCAGAGGGGACTCCGGAAGAGGTGGAGACTGGCCCCTGCCTCAGCAACTGATGATCTATGCACAGAAGTACCAGAGGGCGACCTCGAGCAGTGCCACCTCTTTTTCGACCGGGAGGCTGAAGAAGAGCTTGAGGTCGAGTGGTGCCGAGAATGAGACTGCTTCTTTTGTGCTTTCGGGGAGACTGCTCTTTCCCCCAAGCACCAGACTGCCTGTAGTCGGATCCCCCCCTCCGTACAGGGCGGCGGACCAGACCCAGCCCGGCTGACTGAACAGCTTTCATGCGAAGTCTCCCTACCTACCGTCACCTGCCCTATTCATGGTCAACTCTGTCAATGGAAGTATGAAGACTTTTTCTAATGAAACAAATAACTCAATAAATTAAATAATTTTAAACAGTACTTACTGTTTTCTAGAAAATAATAAAACTAAACACTACTAAAACTGAAGTTGCTGCTGTACAGACCTGAAGTTTTGACTCCCGGCGGGCAAGTGACATCATTGCACTCTACGGGGGAAAAAAGATATTGAGGCGGTTGGAGGGTTGATGTTGAGTTAGTCTACACGGCGCGAGCCTGGCTCGTGGTGCTGCTTCCTCACGGCCCTACCTTGGCAATGGCCCTCTTGAAAAAGTTTGGCTCCCGCTGGGTCGTAGCGCCTCTGGCGTAGTCCCATCAGTATGAATGAGTAGTGGAGACTTTATGTCCAGGAAGATCTGGCATACCCAGTGAATAGTCCCAATTTGGAACTCATTTCCATTGAAAGTAGTCGGTAGTACATCCACAGAGTCCTTTAAACAAAGCTTAGATAACTTCTATAGGGCCAGGGGTAGAATCCCATAATTACAAAAAATAGCAAGCATAATGGACGCAAGTCTAAAAAGCTTGTTTTTTTCTATGATTCCTATGAACCGGTTCTATGGCCTGCTTCTGCAATAGGGCCTGAATTTCCTCTTCTATGAGGGAGATGTGAGCCTGAGGGTAATGGGAGGGGACAGCTGGGTTGTCTGGGGGCAAGTCTGCGAATTCAAGAGTGTGCCCTTTTTCCACCAGCTGAAGGACCCATTGGTCTGATGTTATCTAACACTAACCTTCTATGTATAAGGAGAATCGACCCCCCACCACTTCCTCCAAGGCTCCGGCTGGGGAAGGGGAGTCAGGCTAAGGAACTAGGGAGGGGCAGCATGACCTGGGAGGCTCTAGGGGTGGAACATCCGGAAGCAGGGGTGGAAGCTTTACACTTGAATCTTGCTCTATACTGCCGTCCTCTAGGCTGCTGTCTGGCATTCCTATGAAAGGATTGCTTGGGATATTGTTCAGGCTGAGATTTGTACATGGTATGTGCAGATCTGACAGCCTTTCCTGATTCCTGCAGGTGGGTAATAATATTCTGTGAGTCCTCGCCAAAAAGGACAGGATCCCTGAAAGAGGCATCCATTATTTTGGATTGTACATCCATTGCGAAACTAGACACCCTCAGCCATGAGTATCGACAAATACAGATTGCGGAGGCCATAGCCCTTCCCGCTGAGTCTACCGTTTCATAAGAGGCTCGGAGGGACGTGCTTGCTAACGGTCGAGCCTGACTTCAGGATGGCCATCAGCTCTGCCCTACCACGACAGTCAGGCATGGCCTGAGCCACCTCCATGGGCTTGTCACACAGGGCATTCTGGTACTGGACCAAGTGGGCGAGGAAATTCTGAGACCGTCTAGCACATGTGGCCGAGGAATAAACCTTGCCGGACAACTAGTCAATTTGTTTGGAGTCTTTATCTGAAGGCTGAGTGCTCAGGTGCCTAGGGTTTTAGGAGTGATCGTGGGCAGCATTAATCACGGCGGAGTCTGCCTCCGGGTGCTCCCCATATAAAGGATCATATCTGGGAGAACAATACACAGTCGGTCTAACTTTTTGGAGACGGCAGACATCGAAAAGGGGCGTTTCCAGGCCGCCCTGTTGACGTTCTTATAGGAGTCAATAAGTGGAGGAACAACCATGGGAAGGGTGTCCTTCTTTCTAAGAAAGGAGGCTAGCCGACATTGGTCCGGATCCAGCTCCTCCGTGTCCCAGCCATTCATCTGCTGGATGTCCGCATGACGCCCATGAAAGTTGTATCGCCAGTGGGCGGGAGGGGGTTCGAGGAGTGTCTTTATTCCCCTCCAGATCTGATGGAAGGTCAGAGTCATCACGGCCTCAGGAGGAGAAAGAGTACCCATCCGAATCCCCAGAACCTGGGGCGTTGCTGTCAGTTGATCCGGGCTACTTGGCATCAGTCCCTGGTGGACACAGCCATCCAGTGTCGGACAGGCTGGACTGGGCTTCAGGCCATCTGGTGTCTGGTCCTTGGGCGTCAGCTGAGGGTGGGCGTCGGGCCTAGCCGGCGACTTAGAGGACGGGTGGGGACGGGGTCCCCAAAAGAGAAGTCAGAGAAGCCGGCGTCTAAGGCACAGGTATAGGCAGGTGTCACACTGGAGACTCAGCCAGCGTCCGCCTAGGAGTTGCCTGAGCAGGGGAGCTGGCTCCGAAGTGGGATGAAGGCGCCACTCTCGCAGGGGAGGAGAGTGCCTGTCCCAGGCTTCGCCTGGCAGAGACGGCCCCCCGACGTCGGGGAGGACTTGGCAGACACCCTCCAGGAGAGTGACAGGCAAAGACCTGCCACCCAAAGAGCCACTGGCCAAAGCACCCCAGCTTCGGGCCCGCAGGAACTAAGGGCCTAAGTTTCAGGGGCTGAGAGGCAGGAGACAAAGTCCCGAGCCCTGAAGAACCTTCTTCCAATACAGTAAGGAGGGATGGAGGTTTGGTCTCCGGTAGCCTGGAGGAGGAGAGGGCTGTCGCGGTGAAAGGAGTCAACCCCCCACGGGGGAAAGACCCAGAAACAGTCACCGACTTAGTCGGGGACCTGGCTCTGGAAGCTGACCCAAGTTTTCTCCCTATGCTTCTCCTGGTACTTATGCTTGCCACTTGATGACTTCTCCTTATGGGAAGAAGAAGCTCAAGCCCCAGAGGCCAGGGAAGATGATGAACTTTTCCGGTGAAGCTCCTTCTCCATCAGCTTTGTGGAAACAGGAAGGCATCGAGGGTCTTTTGGCGGAAAAGCCGAGTACGCTGGTTGAAATCTAGGCAATGCTGGCAGGCCTCTATTCATGGTCTAGGCCTAGGCAGAACAGGCAAGCCGAATGGCCACCCTTGTGAGGGATCTGCTTGCCGGAGACACACTTCAATTGCTGCTACCTGATGGAGCAGGATGGAGAAAAAGACATGCACAAGAACTTGTAAGAAAAAATACTTTTTGCAAAAATAATAAAGGGCGAGTGATCGCGAAAATGGCGGTCGACTTAGAACAGAAGGCGTCAGTGGAGCCGATGTGCGTGGGTCGATGGTAGTAAAAGAACTGAGGCTGGGTTGGGGGACCACCCCTTTTATACCATACATGACGTAGGGGTTGGGCTGACATCAGGGGGAGGTTCCCCACTATAAACTGCTAGCTTGAAGTTTTCCGTTGGGTCTTGGCACCTGCTGGCTTCAGTTCTAAAGGTGTAACCTGCTGCAAGAGCCCCCTTGAAGAAAGATCAGGTGGTTCACTACCTCCTGAGGGAGGTACCACTTGTGCGACATCTCACCCACCCACCTGAGAGTGTCTGCCTGCTGACTGACCGCTCCTGTGACGTGAACCACCACGAGATTTGCACCTGGGTTGTACACGAGGGTCCAGGTGTGGAGGGCCTCCCAACACCACTGGAGGGAGTGCGTTCTGCCCTATCTGATCAAGTATAACATGGTCATGGTGTTGACCGTCTGGATTTGCAGGACCTGACCTCTGATGAGAGAAGTAAATTCCATCAGAGCTAGCCACACTGCATGAAGCTCCAGTAGGCTGACGTGGTGACTGGACTCCCTGGGTGATCAGGACCCGTGGGTTCTGTGGTCCCCCAGATGTGCTCCCCACCCCACTAGAGATGCGTCCGTCATGAGAGTTATGGTTGGTTTTTGGTTAATAAACGGGACTCCTTTTTCCAGATGTTCTGGGGTCAACCACTACTGGAATGCATCCCACATTGCCTGGGTCACTGTGATCGGCTGGTCCAGGTGTCCCAAGCTCTGGGACCACTGATGGCCCATTTACCAACTGCAGCTGCCATATCCTAAAGCAAGCCCACCTGACCATACTGGTGCAACATGCGATGTACCCAAGTAACTTCAGGAAGTCCCAGGCAGGTCACAAGCACCCAACCTAAAATAATCGGGCACAGGAGGTAAGATCCAATGCTTAGTCCACAGGGAGGTGGGCCTTGGCCCATAGGGAGCCTAGCTCTGCCCCAATGAAATTAATCACCTGCAAGGAGATCAGTTCGGACTTGGATGGGTTGACCAAGAGGCCCAAGTCTCTGCAGGTCTGGAGGGGCAGATCCCTGAGCCATTCCACTGCCTTTTTGGATGGCTGTCCAAGTAGAGATAAATCCTGCCGCCCTGGTGCTGGAGAAAGGCTGCCACCACTGCAGTGCACTTGGGAAGACCCTGTCACAGAGAACAGGGCATATGGGGTGCTCCTTCAAGGAGTCTTCACTGGGAACAGGCTTGTCAGGCCGGTTATTAGTGGAAATTACCCAGCTGGTTGACTCCAGGGTGGTTCATGGTAGTAAACAGTCAAGAGCCATCCTTTCAGAGTCCTCTAACAACTCTGATGGGTCCTCCATGCAGTCTTCATGGACACATACTTTCAACCAGGAATCGGACAAGGAATTTACCACTGACCACAGGCCAGTGTCTTTTGGGGCTCTTCTCCAACTCATGTCAGAGTCCTTGAATGTTCCTCTGGAGCCAGTTTGAAAGTGGGCTAATTTTAAATACCCTTTCACTGACATCCTGGATAAGGAGGAATCCCCATGGGTTGCCTTTCCCATGACCAAGGCCATTATGTGACCGGCTCTGGAGCTTTGGCAGCATCCAGTATCTTGCCAGACACCCTCAAGCCCATACTGCCTGCAAATATGCAGTTCCTACAGCCTCTTTGTCTGGATTCTCCGACCATACCTAAGTCGGGGGACTAGGCTCCAATTTTATCTTCCAGAAATCCGGCAATAATGAGGACGTGGGCAAGCTCCCTGACTAGGAGTCAAAGAAGCTTGACCACATAGCCAAGAAAGTCTACATCATGTCCTTAGGTCTCTGCCTGGTGAGCCACGCCATGATGATGCACATTTCAGCCACTGCCTGCAGGATGTGCTCGATAATGTCTTCTCTTACCTGAATGCTGATAGGCAGCTCCCCAGTAAAGGTCATCCAAGACCAAAGTCAAGAGCTGGCCGAACACCAGCTCCAGATGGCCTTGGACACTGGTGATTCTTGCACTCGTGCCATGGCAGTGGCCACTGGGGGTCCTAGCTGTGGATCTCCACCTTGATTACAGACACTTAGCACAAGTTTGCTGATGTCCCTTTCCTGGTCCTCTACAGCACAAGTGTAGAATCAAAAAGTCGAATGCTACCCTGGATTCTGTGGCTTCATCACAGAAAGACATGAAAGGTCAAAAGCAAAAGAGAAAAGCCTTTCAGTTTCAGCCATTGCAACCACAGCAGTCTCAGTAGCAACACCCCCAGCAGGGGCAGTTCCAAGCCTGATGCCCCAAGGCCAAGTTCACCAGCAAGGAGCCCAAAAGGGTGTGGGTAGGGGAACTGGTGCCCCTCCAGCCTCAGTGGTTGGTGCCCCCTCAAAAAAGCTGCCCAGTGATGGATTTGGGGGGGGGGGGGTTCACCTCCCAACTGTCCAGTACCTGACTCTGCTCACAGTGGGAGGTCAGCTTTGCTACTTCTGGCCTCACTGGTCTATCATTACTATGGACAATTGGGTTCTCGAGGTGATCAGCATTGGTTGCCTCTCGACTTTGAGGCTGTTTCACCTTACCGAGCACTTGCTCCAAGATGTTCTCAGTGCTGCAGGACATGCTGTCTGCCATCAGGGAAGACATTGTTCAGCTCGTCGCAAAACAAGCTACAGCCCATGTCCCAGATGCCCTGGCAAGTCAGAAGTATGTGTCGAGGTACTTGATCTTCATGATCTGAACCAGTTTCTAAGGAAGCACAAGTTCGGATGGTCATGCTGAACCAGACCATACCACCTCTGGAGCAGGGCATGTGGTTCTGCTCCCTGTTCGTCCAGGACATGTTCTTCCATATCTCAGTCCATCTCACTGGTAGTACCTCCGGTTCTGCAGAGAAGTGGTGCTCTATCAGTTCTAGGTCATGCCACATGGGTTTCTGTGGAGGTGGTTCCATCAACAAGGGTGAAGAGAGACACATGTTGGAGACAGCTGTATCGGGTGAACCGGCATGGGCTGGACTGGCACCAGCCAGCTGACCAAAGGGGTCAGGGGTAGAGACCCACCCAGCCCCTTCAAGATCCATTGCTGCCAGAGGATCTCCTCTTAGCACTGCCCCATCCACCAACAGAGCTTCTCCTCATCTGAAGAGGATGAAAAGCGTCAACAGCGATGCCTCCCAGTAGAGCGGGATCAAGAACTCAAGGAGAACTTCAACTGTTGAACTGAGGGCCAATGTTGGGGAGACACAGCTAGAGGTGTGGTGTATCTCACTTGTACCAGTCTTGACTGTACAACCTCCACTGGAGGCTGATCCCAAGTGGGGATGGCTGGGGATACCGACTACTCTGTGTCCTACTGGGTAAGGACTGGGATGACTGGGGTCTTGAAAATCAACTCGTCGATCCCCTCCGACAACGGGTCAGCAGTGTTCAGAAAAATCTCGACTGCCTGACTGACCGGTGTCGAGGTGAGCAAGCCTGACAGGGTACCATGGAGCTAGCGACCTGCCCCTCGACCAACCGTGGCTCAGTTAAAGTCAAGCGCTCAGTCATCGAGCAGTCGAGGGAGTGGGAGGAGGGTGATCTCTACTGGTCCCATGACTGACAGAGTGTTTCTTGCTTTTGTGCTTCTTATTGTGGTGGACAGAGCTCTCCCAATGTCACAAAACTTCTCTGTGAAGGATGCTCTGATGCTGACAAGGTGCCTGCTGCAGCTTTCACCGTCACCGCTACAATTGCTGCTAGTTGGGATGTGGACCTCACAAACCAAAGGCCACCTTGCGACTACCCTTGGTCTGCAATTTAGGATTTCGATCGACCTGCCTCCAAGGAGAAGATGAGCCTTTCGGTCTTTGGTGATGACGGGAGCATCATCTGGCAGAGGCTGCAAGCAGCAGTGTCATGTGCCGTCCCAAGGCAGTACAGGCACGATGTGTGTGGGTCTATCTGCGACATCTTCTGTTGGCACGTGATGCACTGTTTCAAGCCAAGAGTGGGCTTTGCTTCCTCGTGTTCCATGTTCTCGAGTGCCAAGAGCAGATGCAAGGAATACACTAGTTATCAAAAAGTAGAAAAAAGTCACTAAGTTTGCCAATGGCGCACTTAATAGGCCCTACAACGAGAGAGCAGTGAAAGAGGAGACCAAACTCTTCCAGCAGAAAGAAGGATCTGATGTCATGAGGTGGAGCCAAGGGATATACCACCTGGGCAGTGGAAGGAGCTTTGCCTGAAGATGTTCGGGTGAATCAGCTCTTTAAGGAAGAACTGCCATTGTGTGGATAAGTGAGTCATGTCTACACCCCTAGAACCAGCAGTTAGCTACAGCAGATTACATAAGGAAACAGCATTTCTATTTATCAGTAATAACCTGGTTCTAGATATACCTACCCTCTAATGGAAAGCACCTCGCAGTGTTGTGCCAATGCTATTACATCTGGAATCACATTCTCTTCTTGAAGCAAGTTCAAGCCCCAATTGGATGAGCCAATATTGCCCTACAATAAAAATTTCCACAGAGCTTTCAGCTTGTATATATGTTGTTTACATTGACAGTCTATTTCATGAAACTAACACAAAGGATAAAGCTCAATTACACATAAAAGGAGCTAATTCAAGCACATAAAAAGACCATTCAAAATGAAACAAAGCCAATTAAAATTTGAGTATGAGGAAAAAAACAATCTCTAAAAAAGGCCATTTTAAAGCGTGTTTTCACTGGCAAGGTTTTCGTGCACCAAAAGAGCTACTGAATTCTCATGAACAATTAAACACAGTCACAGACAAAAAAAAGATCCGACTACAGTCTACTGTATTAACCAATTTACTGAACCTTTTGTATCTTAATGTGAAAGCAATGAAGAAAATTTGTGTTATTTATGCATTCGTTTATTTACAGTATTTTTGATAACTGGGTGAGCCCACTGGGACACAGTCCCTTTTAAAGAAGTAACCCGGGCACAGAAGCAACACACAGTACATTAGAGAAGACACAACAACAATATAAATGTTAGACAGGGTGTTATACTATACACACAAATGAAAATTACGTACCTACCGTAATTCCTGACCTTTCTGTGTATCTTCACCATTCATCACAAATGGGGTTTGGCCAGAGGTCACGACCTGGTGTGAGCTTTTTTTTTTTTTGGATGAGCGGAGTCGACGCACCGATGGTGCCGCCCTTAAGGCCAACGCACTGCGTGGCGTTTGTGCACTGGCCATTAGGTGTCGTCAACCCCAACCTCCCGCCAGTTCTGAGTTGCCGTAGAGTAAGAAAGGGTTGGGAGGGACAGACAAAGGGAAAAAACATACAAACTAAAAGGAGTAATAAATAATGGAGAGGACAGGAGAGTGAGAAAAACTAGGGGGATTGGGAAGGGGCCCCAATCTCTGGAATCAGAAAAGGAAAGGAAAGGAGGGAGGGAAAAACACAAAGTGGGAGAGGGGGGAGGACATACCCTGGATTGACTGACTGTCTCCAGATTGGATTAAGAGCTGTGAAGGAGTAGCCAGAAGGCTGAATTGCCAGAATTCAAGGCACAGAATCACTGGCAAGTAACTCCAGTATGAGCAGAAGAGGCTATTCTTGGAAGAAAGGGACAGGAATACAGGGTTGCCCCCAAAAAAAAAACAAATAACTGAAAGGGGAGAAACAATAAGTTGCTTTAATTAAAACTGAGGGATGAGTCCCTAAGGACAAAGATGGAGGGGAACAGAGAAAGAGAGAGAGAGAGAAGAGAGGGCAACCACCAACCCCCACCCTAAAGGAGTGGAGCCAAGGCATTGAGGAGAGAAGCGCCCTCTCCCCGGATCGCTCTCCCCTCCTGCCAGAAGGTAAAAATCCCCCTGTGTACCCAAGTTCACCCTGCCCCTGACCAGTAAAAAGGAAGGGGGGGGGAGGGGGCACACAGAGGGAGGGAGACCCACAGACTGAGGCCCCAGGGGGATGGAGGGTGGAATTTGTGAGGAATGGTGAAGATACACAGAAAGATCAGGAATTACGGTAGGTATGTAATTTTCATATCACATTTGGGTGAGTACCAAGCCCCCCCAAAGGGGGCCCTGGACCCTAAAGGACTAAGTCCCTTAGCTCCCAGTGGGGGAAAAGCACTGAGAGGGAGAACCTTTACGGGCGTGGTGAGGCCCGATTCTGGGGAGAGCAAGACAGGGACACCCCGGAGGGGGCAGAAGGTTGCCCCGACAGATGCTGCCTCATCCTATAGGAGAAAAGGTAGATTCTCTGGTACACGGAGGAAATCACCCTACGCCAGACCAAGGGTGACAACCGGGAAAGACGTAGCCACGCCGTCTGCCTAGTGCAGATCGCTGTCCCTACAACCCTGGAAGCTACCTCGTTGGCATCACAAGATGCCCTTGCTTGGTGCCTTGTTAGCTTCAGACCACATGCAGAGTGTGCAATGGCTTGTCTGGTTACCTCCAAATCAGGCACAGAGGATAGGAGTTGACCTAGCCTGGACCACAGAAGCCTATCACAGGTAGCATGGTGGGCCTGATGAGCAGAAATTGAAAGTAGCAACCATGCTGAGTAGAAGGTCCTCCTCCCCCAGAAGTCAAAATCCGCAGAATCTTGATATGGGGGTCGGTCACAGTGGAGGGCACGAAGCCCATCAGGAGTGTCCAGCTATGTCAGTCCTGACTGTGGATGAGGCGTATGACCTGGAGACTCTGGGGGGTGGGGGGGGGCACAATACCTCAGGCTCAGATCCCTAGGGGCTGAGACTCCGGAAAAGGGTCTTTGCCAGAACTGCAATGTTGCCTCCTGGAAAAGAGCAGGCCAGGCAGGCACCACAAAGGTGGCCACACTGAAATCACCTAAGAAGGCACATGTCGAATGCTCCGGATTGTGCCGAGTACGTGGGGTGACACACAGGTCTTCCATCATCCTCATGAGGAAACGCTGATACTCCGCGAGATCAGCAGCAGGGGAGATGTGGACGGAGGGCTCCTCTCCTGCAGAAGATGAGGAAGCAGAAAACCTCAGAGATCCAGAGGTTGGCTGATCAGGGGGAGGGTGAAACACCCGTTCGTCCATGGGCCTGACGTATGTAGGGAAGTGAGCAGCCGCACCCTTGAACTGCTCCCAGGAGAGAGGTCCCATAGGGCCACAAATGCCTGGGAGAGCAGGAGATAGTGACAGAGGAGTGGGGGCTAAGTCAACAACAAAAGGAGACCGTCCCCTGTCGAGGCAAGAGAGTGCACCAGGAGCCTCAAGGGAAGGAGGAACTGTGGAAAGCCCAACAGCCGACAGCTGATCAACCACGCTGGAACTGCTTAGGCCATGCCCTGAAGAATCCCCCCTATGAGGTGATTGGGACCGTGAAAATCCAGGAGGATGGTCCCTTCCCTCCAAAGACCAGGGCCCTCTCGAGGAGACCGAGAAGGAAGGGTGGGGGTCCATGTTAAGACTCCTCCCCGAACCCGGGTGGGTCCCAGAAAAGGGCTGCCACACATCGAACCCTGACCCCTCGACCCCTCAGAATCCGAAAGAGCCCTCCTCCTCGCAAACACCAGCCTAGACAGCTGACAACCCTGGTCAGTCCCCGAGGGGACCACACAGGGAGTAGCACCCCCCCCTCCCCTCCTGCGGGTGCTCCGGTCAGCCCTAAAGTTGGGCGATCCAGGCACACCACCTGAGGGGGTAACCCAACTGAGGGGGCAGAAAACTCTCCAAGCCCAGGCTGCAGGGCAATAGTGGCCTGCACCACCACCTGCTGGTCAGCACCCCTGACCCTAGACTTGAGGACTACCGCCTGCTCCTCAGAGGGAGGCTGGCTCCGGTTAGCCGAAGTAACCACCAGGGTGTCCACATGGGCTGCCAACTCCAAAGAGTCGGACAGCCGGTCTGAACCAGACTTGGAGTCTGCCTCCAAAGAGGTAGAGACCGAAGTCCGGTGCCAGACCGTATGCGGACGCCCACTCTTGTCTGGACTGAAGGAGGCACCAGTCCGGGTGTCTGCACCAGAGCTGGTGCCGAACTCCGCCACGACACCGTGAATGGTGCCCGAAGAAGAGATGGTGCCGAGAGCGGTAGCAGAACTGGAGTCGATGTATGCCACGGCACCGTCCTGTCCCACGGCACCGCGAACGGCACCAGAGTCAGGGACGGCACCTACAGCGACACCTCCCATGGTGCCATATCCTCGCTCGACACCGCAAATTGTGCCGGAGCTAGACATGGTGCCATCCCCAGCCTTGGTGCCACAAAAGGCGACTAGACAAAAAACGGTCAAAGATGGTGCTACAGAACTTCCCACGGCACTGCAAGCACTACTGGCGCTGTGAACGGTGTCAACAGCAGAGACGGCTCCGAGCGGTGGACCGGCGCTGACCACAGTGCCATCAGGGCCCACGGCACCACGAACAGCGCCGAGGCCCAAAACGGCACTGGATGGACAGTGTTGAGGACGGTACCGACCCAGGATTTCCAGCCCGAGGAAACGACACCGGGGGAGCCTTCACCCCCCGAAACGGTGATTGTAGAGTGGTGTCTCCCGCCTGTGCCCTAGGGGGAACGGACTGGGCCTCCTGCACCGTGGGAGGGGCTTCTGCCATGGCGAGTCTACAAGAAGCAAAAGCCTCTGCCTCTACGGTCCAGACAGAACCGGGAGGGGACTGGGAGGAAAGGCCGAGAGACCGCGGTTTGGCCCGACGAGTGCGTGCCCGTCCCCCGAAAGTTGGAGAAGCTCGTCCAGCTATCCACACATGTTGTTCCAGGACACGACGATCCATAGAGAAAAAGGCATTGCATGAATCCATGTCGTGAAGCAGGCCAAGGCACGTAAGGCAATGATCATGCTGGTCAGTAATGGAGTACTTGCGGCCGCATGAGCACCGACGCATAGGAGGCCGCCCCGCTTTCAGCGAATTTTGGCCCTCCGACCTAGACATGATCGACGGAAAAACAATGCAAAAAAATGGAAATTCCGTACCTACCATAATTCTTGATCTTCTTGGATGAGGTCTCCACCACTCATTCATACTAATGGGATCTACGCCGGAGGCGCTAGGACCCAACAGGAGCAAACTTTTACAGAGGGCCGGCGAAAGAGATGGAGCCACGAGGAAGCGGCACCATGAGCTATGGCTCGTGCAGTAAAGACTACCTTGGCGTCGATCCTCCAACCGCCTCAGTACCTTTTTATCCGAAGAGGTGCAGCGTAACTAATCTAGAGGTCTAACCTAACAAAATTGGACATAAGATAGTCCGAATGACCCGTGTAAGAAGGGTCAACAATAGAGTCTTCACAGCCCAACCATTGAGGGAGTGAAGACGAAAAACAGAGACGTGAGCTCGGAGGATGGCGGGTGGGCTTGTGAATAAGTGGCGGAGACTTCGTCCAAGAAGATCAAGAATTATGATAGGTAAATAATTTCCATATCTTCCTGGACATAAAGTCTCCACTATTCATTCGCACTAATGGGAGAGTACCGAGCTAACAAACCCCTTAGACGGGTGGCAGGAGAAACTAAGAGCTCACATACTTAGGACAGAAGTCCGTTAAGAATAGTCCTACCAAACGACAGATGTCGTCTGGCATGGATATCCAAAGCATAGTGCTTAACAAAAGTATGCACTGAGTTCCATGTAGCCGCACTGCAAATGTCTGCAATGGGCACATTGCGGATTTCCACCAGAGATGCCGTGACTGCTCTAGTAGAGTGAGCGTACACTCTGCCTTCTAGCTTACCCTGTGCATACAATAGCAATGGCGGAGGCATGCTACCAGCCACGCTGAAATGCACCTAATAGCGACAGGTTGACCCAGCTGGGTCTTGCTGAAGGAAACAAACAGTTGTTGAGTCTTGCAAATTTGTTTTGTTCTAGCCAGATAGAATCGCAGTGCTCTCTTAACATCCAAAGAATGCAGGGTACGTTCCCTTCATTCTGGAAGTTAGCAAAGTAGGTAGGTAGGACTAAAGGTTGGTTTAAATGAAATTCTGAGGCAACCTTGGAAAGAAACTTAGGGAGAGTCCTAAGAACTACTTTGTCCTTGTGAAATACAGTGTACAGGGGTGGGTCTGTCACCAGAGCATGTATTTCAGAAACTCTATGGACCGAAGTGATGGCAACCAGGAAGGCCGTTTTCCAAGTGAGGAACTTCAACTTGCAGGTAGCTAGAGCCTCGAAAGGTTTCCAAGTGAGCATGTCTAGCACAAGTTAATGTCCCAGGCTGCGACTGGACATCTGATAGGAGGTCTGGTATGCAGAATGCCCTTAAGAAACCTCGTAACTACAGGCAACTGAGCCAGAGACAAGGAATGTGCCGGCTCATGCTAAACTGAAATGGCACAGAGGTGAACTTTGATAGTAGAGTACTGCAGATCTGAATTTGAGAAGTCCACAGGAAAAAGGATTCAAAGAGGATTTTTGCACACCAGAGAGAGAAACGCTCCCATTTGGCTGTGTAGGTTTTTCTAGTGGCTGGTTTACACACAGCCAACAGAATATCTGAAACCCTATGGGAAACACTTGAACCTATTCACCTCTATCTCTTCAGGAGCCAAGCATGAAGGTGAAGCGCCTTCAGATTGGGATGGACCACAGGCCCCTGAGTTAGAAGGTTCATTTGAAGGGGAAGTGCCTTTGGGAGGGTTGCCGACAGGCTGTTTAGCAGCGGGAAATGAAAATTATGTACCTACCGTAATTCTTGATCTTCTCTTGTATCTTCATCATTCATTACTATTGGGTGATAGCCGGAGGCGTGCACCTGCCACGGGAGTTTTTTTTTTTTTGGAGTCAGCGTCGACGGCGCCGCCCTGGAGTGACGCTCTCGTGTGAGCGGTGAGGGGCGGCCGTTAGGCGCCGCAGACTCCTCCTCCATCCCAGTTCTGTTAGCCGGAGAGGCGAAATAAGGGTTAGAAGAGAGAGTGAGGCAAGAGAGCCAAGGGATAGAAAAAAGGAAAGAATATAAACTGAAAAAGGAATAAGCTGATAGAGGACAGAAGGAAGAGGAAGAAAACTGCCTACCCTAAGGGACCGAAGGGCCTCACTTCTGGGGCAGCTCTAAGGGAGGAACAGATAGGGAGAAGAAAGAAGAAGATGGGGAAAAAGAGGAGGGGAAGCTGGGGGGGAGGGAGAGTCTGCCGTTGGTAAACTGGCTTAGGGTTATAAGCTCGGAACCATAAACAAGGGAGCAAGGATCCCATTTTGAAATTTCAAGGAGAAGGTCAACCGAACTTCTCATGCAGATTGGACACCAAAGGCAGATTCCCTAAACCTCCCACCTTACCCAATTTTCTAGACTCCAGCTGGGAGCTCTTCAATTATTAAGAGGGAAAATCTGTTCCAAACGAGAGCTGCCAACCAGGAAGGGAAAGAAGCCCCCTAGCACCTTGTTAAGTGATAACACAGTATCATGTACAAGAGGGAAGTGGGGGGTGTCTACAGGGGACACCCCTATATGACACAGAGAAAGAAAGAGAACTCAATCAGACTCCCTAGAGGCAAGGCAGAAAAACACCTCTTATGGAAGAAGCACCAGACAGCACCAACCAGTAGAGACTGGACAAGGACCAGGGCCTGCTAGAAGGGGCCTGGGAAAGAGAAGGCGAGCCACTTAAGGAACCATCTCTTTAATCATGAATTTAAAACATGGCTGGGAAAAAGCCAACAACTGCCCAGTAAGGGTAGTCAGAAAAAGTTCCCTCAGGACAGATGAACCTTTGCTCTTTCCTCCTATTCTGAGAGAGAGGGATATTTTTTTTATATTTTGGCTTAACGGCTAAAAGAGAAGGGGGAGGAATGAGCAGGGAGGGGGAGACGCTGAAGAAGCAGGCCATTGAGGGGATGGTGGGAGGGATTCAGTAAAGAATGGTGAAGATACAAGAGAAGATCAAGAATTATGGTAGGTACGTAATTTTCATATCTTCCCTTGTCAATCTTCACCATTCATTACTGTTGGAGTACCAAGCCTCTCCCGGGGATTAAGAGAAAACTCCAGAGGGAACAGATCCCTCAGCCTCCTACTGGTGACAAGTAGAGAGGGGAAGACCCTAACCAATAGACAGGAGTCTAAGGTGGGTGAGGAGGAGGAGAAGGCGCCCCCGAGGGGCTGTGGGAGGGGGGTTGCCCCTGAAGACACCTCCTCGCCCTACAGGAAAAAAGACAGGTCCCCCGGAAGGCAGAGCCAGTCACCCTACACCGGGCCATGGGTGATAGTCGGGAGAGACAAAGCCATGCCGTCCGCCTGATGCAGATCGCTGTCCCTTCTAGTCTGGATGCCACCTCGTTGGCGTCGTAGGATGCCCTCGCTTGGTGCCTTGCAAGCTCCAGACCCTGCGCAGAGAGGGCAATGGCTTGTCTAGACTGCTCTGAGTTAGGTAGCGAAGCTAACACCTGAGCCAGCATCGACCACAGATGCCTGTTGTAAGCAGCGTGGTGAGCTTGATGGGAGGAAATGCACAACAATGCACGACCAGAAGAGAAGACTCTTCGTCCCCACTGGTCGAACTCAGCAGAATCCAAATCCGGAGGCCTGTCGTGCACTGGGTGGCGAAGCCCAGGAGGAGTATCCAGGGACGCCAAACCCGAAGGTGGGTGAGGTAGAGAACCTAGGGACTCGTGGGGGGCACAATACTGTCTCCTGGGGCTGGAGAAGGAGTGGCTGGAGACTGCCAGGTGCGGATAGACGCTTCCTGGAAGGGGATCAGCCAGGAAGGCACCACCAAATGGTGGGCGCTGAATTCAATAAGGAAAGCACGCCTGCCGCCGCTATTCTCTACTTAACGAGGGAAATACGAAGCTCCAAACCATCTCGAAAGGAAACGCTGGTAGTCGGTGAAGTCAGCGTCAGAGGAAAGGTGGACGGGAAGTTCCTCTTCCTCAGTTGAGGAAGACGAGGAGGAAGTGGAGCTCGAATGCCCAGAAGACTCCTGCGGCGGGGGAACAGGCGAAAGACCTGTTCGTCCATGGCCCTAACATAGGACGGGAAGGCCGCCACAGCAGCTGTGAAAGTCTCCCAAGTTAATGGCCTACTGGGCTCCACATGGCCCGGGAGAGAGGGAGGTGGTTGCAGAGGGATGGGCGAAGAGCACCTAATAGTATGTGCCTGGCCTCTGCCAGGGCTCTGGGATCCAGGTAGCAATGCCGCCAAAACTGGGGACCCTGGGATCATGCCGGGTTGCATAGAAAAGAGGAAAAGAAAACTCCGGAAAGAGCCCTCAAGGGGAATCTCCCCTGTGGCGCGCCTGGGATTGCATGAGTCCAGAAGGGCAACCCTCAGAACCGCCACCAGAAGATGCTTTAGAGACCTTCAGAGAGAGGTGAGGATCAGCACTATAACTCCTCCCCGCACCCCGCAGGGTGGTGGGGGCTCGTCGCTGCTCTCGACCCCTACCCCTCAATCCTTAGGACTCCGAAGCAGCCCTCTTCCTCGAAACCAGTGGTGGAGGTCCCTGTTGAGCAAGACCCCGAAGGGCACCCGCTAAAGCAGGGTCTTCTTCCCTCTGCTGAAGGACCTGAGTAGCACTGGGAATGGCGGCTGCCTGGGACCTGCCAGAAGAGAGAATCCCATCTCGGACATCCGAAGGGTCCACCACGGAAGACTCCAGGCCACCCCTAACCATGGAGCCATCCAGGCTAACCAGCTCCGGGGAGTCTGGGAGAGGAACACTGGACCATCTAGCCCTGTGACCTACAGGAGGTTCAGAGCCAGAAGACTCTAGCTGCTGGTCTGTGTCCTCACCTGAATTGTCTCCCTCCGAGGAGGGGTCGACAAGGGAAGACTCCATTCCAGCCGCCGCAGGAACCTGCCCAGAGGTATCACTAGGCCTGGTATTGCCGTAGGCCATGACGAGTAACACGTCAGCAGAGTCATCTGTACCTCTGGAGGTGTCAGGCTCCCGGGCCACACCGTGAATGGCGCTGCCCGAGTACCCAACACCGCCAACAGCACAGAGATCCGGCACAGCACCACGAACGGTGCCACGCAAGTCCCCGCACTAATGAACGGTGCCGAAGGCCCAGCGCCGGCACCGCCTGGAGTCCCCGCGCCAATGGCTCAAAGCAGCACCACCAACGGGCGCTGTCTCAATCCACGGCACCGCAAACGCACCGGGCTCCAGAGCGGTACTGCCATCGCGCACTTCCCAAAACCCACTGCACTAGCGAACGGGCGCTGGTAACCCAGAGCTGACACTGCCGACGGGCGCCGCAAATGGCACCAAGGCTCCAGAACGGGCGCCGCCGACGCCCCGAAGCGAAGTCGCTGGCAGCCGCAAGCTGCGTAGACTCACTGGCGAGGAAAGACAGGAACGATGGCCCACCAGCACCGGGCCCTGCAACCGGAGGCTGCGACACCAGGGAAGCCTGCACCTCTGAGGAGGTGACTGCCGGAACAGCGCCAATGGCGCGACCCCGGGTGGGATCACACCGTTCCTCCGGCGCCGAAGAAGAAACCTCCTCCTCGGCAAGGCTGGAAGTGGAGGAGGCTTCCTCCTCGCTGGGCCGTATAGACCCGGGAGGGGACCCGGAGGAAGGGTCGAGAGATCTGACCTGGGAAGCCCTAGGGCGACGTTGTCCTCCGAAAGTCAGTGGAGCTCGACCGACTCACAATGCGCGGACTTCTAAAACATAGCGATCCATGGAGAGGCAGGCGTAGCAATGGTCCATATCATGGTAGGGTCCCAGGCACCGGAGACAAACATCATGACGGTCCGTGACGGAAAACTGCCGGCCATAGGGGCACCGACGCATAGGGGCACGGCCCGCCTTAGATTTACGCTTTGCCCCTAACCAGACATGATGCCAAATAATTAGGAAAACACAGAAAAGGCTCCAAAGGTCGTTAAAAATATATCAACGGAACGGTCTTTCACCGTCGACGACGCCGAGAATCACCAGATGAAGAAAATGTCGAAAAATCTCGGCTAATGCGGCTCTAAGTGACGAGGAGTACTGGGAACCCCACGCAACAGGTGCAGCCTCAATGGCGGGAGAAACAGAACTGGGATGGAGGAGGGGTCTGCGGCGCCTGATGGTCACCGCGCTACACAGAGCGGCACTCCAGGGGGCAGCGCTGCCGACGCCGACTCCTCAAAAAAAAAAACTCCCGTGGCAGGTGCGCACCTCCAGCTATCACCCAACAGTAATGAATGGTGAAGACTGACAAGGGAAGAACCATATCTGCCGAGGCCAGAAGGGAGCAATGAGAATCATTGTGAGGTTTGGTTTCTTTTCTGGTTATAAACTAAATATCTCTAAATGCGAGATTTTTCCCTTAAACAGCTATACGTTTAAGCAGACTTTCCATGCTTTCGGAATGAAATGGGCTTCCAGCTCAATCAAGTATTTGGGGATTCATTTCTCTACAGATATCTCTCTTCTTAAAAAGCTCAACCTTACTAGGATTAAGGATTCGATCAGTCAGGATCTGCAACGTTGGACAGCCCTTCCTATCTCCTTATGGGGTAGGATAAATATTATTAAAATGAATGTCTTGCCCCGAATCTTCTATCCGTTGAACCTCACTAATCTCTGGCTCCCCCTTTCTTTTTTTCAGAAGCTCCATAGTTTGATTTCTGCTTTTATATGGCGTGGTAAAGGAGTACGGTGTTCTTATAGGAAGTTATCACTTCCTAAAGAGAGAGGGGGTCTGAAACTTCCTTTCTTTTATACTATTGGGCTGCCCATTTGTCTAAACTAGGCAGATGGTTTTCCACAAACAATGACTATCTTCTTCAGCTAGAAAAGACCTCCCTTTCTGAACTTAAATTTGATATATTGTCTTTACCTTATCTAACCCCGAAATCACTCTCTCATTTAATTTTGGATGATGCAACGGTAGTTTCCCTTAAAGCGTTGGCCCAATGTCTCAAGTATTTTCGGATTGCTACCCATACCGACTTAGGGCAGCCAATATTACTCAATCCTAATATCAAATTAGGAAACTCCTTGATTGGTCCGAACTGGCTCCCACATCTCCACAACCTTACGATTGAGCATTTGTTTGATCAAACCCGGCTTCGCGACTCTGGGGAAATTTTAACCAGGCTTGACATATCAGGTAAACATATTTTCAAGGTATTCCAACTGCGACATCTGGTGAATAGTATTTTCGGTAGTTCCTTCAAACAGTCATTAGTACAACCTTTTTTTTCGACTATTACCAATTTGGTGTCCCAAGCACACTCAATATCGTGGATATACTCCTATCTCTTAACTTTTAATCTTGACGAAGAGGCTGGGGGCCCTCTATTCTGGACACATCTCTTCCCTGAGGCTGTTCCATGTTGGAATACCTTCTGGATTAATTTACACAAATATCATACACAGGATAGATTTCGTTTAGTACAATATAACATTGTTAACAACCTTTATTATACTCCTCTCAAACTCTTCAAACGTAATTTAATTCCCACTTCAGACTGTTTCAGATGTCTGTGAGAGGAGGGTAACCTAGTTCATATATTTTGGGAGTGCCCCAAAGTTGCTCCTCTGTGGTCTTTGATTCATGATAGTCTGGATTCCCTTCTGGGTTTGAGAGAATTCTTCTGTCCGGCAATTTGTGTTTATGGGGATCTTTCTCTAATCGATAGTGGGGAACGTAGATATTATATGGCTCTGATATCTATGGCAGTCAAGAATTTGGTCCTAAGACATTGGCAAGATCAATTGATCCTAACATACACGGATTGGTTAAAAGAGATGATGTCATATTTTCAATCTGAGAGCTTGATTGCCAGTTACAAAAATCGCCCAGACCTATTTTGTAAAAGATGGGGTAAGCTCCATGCTTTCTGCTTACCCTAACTGGTGACCTGATGACCGGATCCCTTGGCCCTCATGCTCCATGTTACATTACGTTGCCTTATTACATGCCAGGTGCTATCTACTAATCTTAGGTCATACATCCCAGAAGCCCTGTTATTCTCTCTCCATACTCGTTCTGTTATCAGTTAGGCAACGGGTGGATTTGTGGTGGGATGATACTTTCCAGACTCTGTTCATTTTGCCAACATGTTATCGGGGGTGCACTTGAAACTCAGGGACTAGGATGGGGGAGGGGGTGGTTTTTCCTGTATTATCTGGTTGGGGACCATATTAAGTGTTTTTGATCGCTGTTATGTTTTGCAGTCCCCAAATACCTTATGTATCTATGGGGGTTGAAGGTTGGTCGGGGTGGTTTACTGTTCAATATATTAATGGTTTGTCACGAATGTACTCTATCCATTTTTCTTTGGATTTAATATACTTAAATTTTGAGTACTCTGATGGGGGGGAGGGTGAATTGTGGTGGATGTTTTGGGGAATGAGAGGGTTGGAGGGGATTGGGTTTATGTTGTACCTGGTAATTTATTGGTTTGTTATTATAGTCAAGTTGTATGGTTGTTTTTTTTGTTGTTGAAAATCAATAAAATCATAAATTTCAAAAAAAAAAAATGAGAATCATTGTGTCTCCCTGAGACTCGAATTTGAGAAGCACCCTCTGAATTAAAGGAAGAGGAGGAAAGGCGTTTAGAAAGCGTTTTGTCCACTGCAGCCTGAACGCAACCTGACAGAAAATGCCAGGTCCTGGATTTGTGGAGTAGAAGAGAGGCGGTTTTGCGTTGAGTGGGGAAGCAAAAAGGTCCAGGTCTGGAGTTCCCCACTCTTTGAAGAGTGACTGAACGACGGTTGAGTCGAGAGACCACTCGTGCGGATCTGTCTCCATTCTGCTGAGACAGTCTGCAAGTGTGTTCTGCATGCCTGGTAGGTAAACTGCGTGGATTAGAGCCTTGTGCTCCAGGCACCATTCCCACACTCTCACAGCTTCCCTGCATAATGGGTAAGAGTGTGCACCGCCCTGTTTGTTGATGTAATACATCACTGCTTTGTTCTCCATTTGAAGGAGAATGTTCTTGTGACACAGCACGTCCTTCAAGGCCCGGACTGCACAGAGGACGGCTCTCCTTTCCAGGACTTTTATGCGAAGCTGGGACTCGTCCTGGGTCCACTTACCTTGGGTGTGGAGATTCTGGCAGTGAGCTCTCCACCCCATCAGGGACGCATCAGTGGTAATGGAGATCTGATGATCCAGAGGAGCAAATGGATACCCTTCCAGAAGGTTGTTCTCCTGCGACCACCAGGTGAGTGACCTCATTAGAGGTTCTGTCACCTTGATGGGAAAGGACTGAGGGTGAGTGGTTGGGGACCACAGAGTACTAAGCATCCTCTGAGAGGTTCTCATGTGGAGACGTGCTAGGTGTACAGTGAACACCGAGGATGCCATGAGACCCAGCATCCACTGCATCTAGATAGCTTGAACTGAGCTGTTTTCTCTGATGTATCGGGCCATCTGTAGGATATCACTCCTTCTGTCATCTGAGAGAAAGGCTCTCACACAGGAGGTATCCCACAAGAGTTCCTATGAAAAGGAGTTTCTGGGAGGGCTGCAACTACAATTTATTGCGATTCAGCAGGATTCCCATGGACGTGAGGAAGTCTGAAGCCTTGGCTACGGCGTCCAGAGTTCCCTGTCTGGAAGGGCTTGCTAGAAGCCAGTCATCCAGAAATGGAAACACTTGAATTCTGATATTCCTGAGATGCACTGCAAGAATTGCACAACACTTTGTAAAAACTTGCGGCACTGAGGATACCCCAAAGGGCAGGACACTGAACTGATAATGTTGACCCAACGCCACAAACCTCAGGTATTTGTGGTGTTTTGGGTGTATAAGAATGTGTTGGTAGGCATCTTGCATGTCCAGGGAGGCTAGCCAATCGTGTTGATGAATCAAAGGTAGATGGGTACCTAGAGATATCATCTTGAACTTTTCCTTGTGAAGGAATTTGTTTAACTTTCAGAGATCAGAATGGGGCGCATGCCCCGCGTTTTCTTTGGAAGTAGAAATCTGTGTTTCGTTGGTCCAGCGGAATTACTTCTACTGCCCTGTTGTTCAGAAGGCCTTGCACCTTGGAAGCAAGAAGGTCTGACTGTACTGCTGACAGCCTGGGCTGTTATTTGGGGGGATGATCCAGGGGGTTTTCTGAAAGATTGAGCGAATACCCCTCGCGGATTATCCGGAGGACCCATTTGTCTGATGTTGTAGACTTCCACAGGTCGTAGAACTGAGTCAGATGTCCTCCCACTGTTGAGGAAGAATCCCCTTCAGGCAGTTGAGGTGGGACCTGGGCCGAGAACTCAGAAGGTGGCACTGGGCACTTTGGGGCCTTGTGCCTCCTGCTGCATTCTCTTTTGTGGCTGCGGGATTTGGCTTTTGTTAAAGTCCCCACCATTGCCCTCAAAGGATGGACAGTTTTGAAATTGATTACTGGCACCTCCCCAAAGAGGGAAGGGGGCAGGTGTGGGTAAAGCTATCTTAATGGCTGACCTAGTCTTCTGTGTGGCGTCCAGAGCTTGTTCCACCTGGGGCCTGACCAGATACATACCATCGAAGAGTAAGGCCATGACCTGCTGCTGAGCATCATTCGTGAAGCCTGAAGTGCGTAGCCAAGAGTGGCGACTGGTACAAATGCCCGCTGCCACTCAAGAAGCAGTATCAAAAGTGTCCATTGCGGCTTTAACCTGTTGGTTATTGGACTCTATGCCCCTGGTTATGGTGTAAAGTAGCTCTGAATTAGTTTCCGAGTCAGGCAGAGCTTCTACCATTTGCTTGAGTGAATGCCAAAGAACATACTCATATTGAGAAAAATAGCCCTGGCAGCTGGCAATACACATATCCAGGGTGGAGGCAGCAAAGAATCTCTTACCCAAGGTGTCTATCTTACAAGATTCTTTATTGATAGGCTGGGCTGAGGATGCCTGAGGGAGGACGGCCTTGTCATTCTCTGCTAAGACTACAATGGGATCAGCAAAAGCTTGTGAGGCCAATATGGGTCGATTCTTGGGAGCAGCGTACTTCCTATCTATGGACTTAGCCACGGAACAGATGAGAGCAGGATTGTTCCATGCCATCTGAGAAAGGGTCTCAAAAGATGGTTGTACCAGAGGAGTTAAATCCATAGGGATCTCCAGGACATGTAGGTATTGGAGTCTTAAAAGCTTCCCAGGATCAATTTCTGTAGTCTAGAGAGAAAGAGTGGAATTTAAATTTTTCAGCAGAGACTTAAAGGAAAGGTCTTCGACCACAGGCTCTGCAGCAGGATTAATCCCTGCTCCTTCAACATCATCACCCAGACGAAGATCTGTGTCAGGCTCAAAATCATCTCCTAACAGTCCAGGGGGGACTGTATGGACAGGAAAGGAGTGAAAATCAGAATGGAAATTAGAAGAGCAAAGAATCGGAGTCGAAAAGCCCTGGAGGTTGGACAGCGTCGCACCAAGCACTGGCACCAATGAAGAACATGGCGCAAAACCCAAGGAAGTTGGCGCCATCGGAAACAGCCCAGCACACTGTGCCGACAAAGGCCATGGCACCGACAGAACCCTCAGTGCCACGGACGGCGTCGATAGAGTCCCCAGCACCATGAATGGTGCAGACAGACCCCCACCTCTGCGGATGGTGCTGACAGACCCCCGGCACTGACAGAGCCCTCGGCGCCACGGATGGCTCCGAGAGTGTTCCAAGGTTCCGAAAACTGTGATTTGAAGGAAAAGAAGGAAAATTAACAGGAAATAGAGGCATCAGTGTGGACCCCTGCGCCGCAGCCATGTCAGGGGGGGGGAACACCTGAGCATGGAGTCAATGGCACCGAGGAAGGCGCTGAGCAACTAAGAAGGTCCAACCGCCCTACCCGGGTCCCTCGAGTTCAAGACCTGGAGTGGCCGGGCCAGGCAGCTGGACCAACCTCCGAGCCCACTGCTCCACAAGAGCAGCCCACTGGTGAAACTGCTCATCGGAGGCCCGTCCAATGGGGGACAGGCTCGATGTCGAAGAGTCGGCCTCCAGGGCAGAAGCAGCGACTCGAGAGGAGGGCCGGTGCCAGCCTAATGACTGACCGTCAGCAGAGCATACCAGAAGGCGACTTTGAGTGATGCCTTCTTTCGCGACTTGTGCACCAAAGAACTCTAGGCCGAACAGTGCCGCAAAAGGGACCGTTTCCTTTTATGCTTTCAGGAGGACCACCCATCTCCCTGAGCTCTGGACCGTCCATTGACAGACCCACCCTCCGGGGAGGGCAGCGGACCGGACCCAGCCCGGCTGACTGAACAGCTTTCATATGAAGTCTCCCTACCGTCACCTGACCTGCTCATGGTCGACTCCGTCAATGGAGGGCTGAAGACTTCTTTTATTAATCAATAAATGTAAATTAAAATCTACTCTGTACTTCCGAAGATAAATTACAAAACAATAAACTGAAAACCATGCTGCTAGTTTGAAGTTTGATTCCCGGAGGGCGAGTGACGTTGTCACTGAAGCGCACTCGACGGTGGGAAAACAGGAACTGAGGCGGTTGGAGGGTCGACACCGAGGCAGTCTTTACTGCATGAGCCATGGCTCATGGTGCCGCTTCCTCGCAGCTCCATCTCGGCGCCGACCCTCTTGAAAAGTTTGCTCCCGCTGATTCCTAGTGCCTCCGGTGTAGATCCCATTAGTGTGAATGAGTGGTGGAGACTTTATGTACAGGAAGATCGGCTGTTTCAACTTTCCAGACTCCTTCGTCCAAAGCAGGTAGTATTTCAAAGTTCAGCGCACATCTAACATATGGAGCAGTGCTTCCCCTGGATTGTCATGCTCTGGAAAATAAACAGGAAGGTGGATAGACAGGTTGAGTGTAAACTTGGAAACCACCTTAGGGAGAAACTTAGGATTTGTGTGCAAAGACACCCTGTCTCCTCACATCAGAGGACCTGAAGCTCTGAAATTCTTTGAGCAGAAGTAGTGGCAAGTAAAAATGAAAATTACGTACCTACCGTAATTCTTGATCTTCTTGGACGAGTCTCCACCACTCATTCACACTATTGGGATCTGCGCCGGAGGCACTAGGACACATCGGGAGCAACCTTTTTGCTGGGGAGTCGACGCCAGAGATGGCGCCTGTGAGGAACGGGCACAATTCCTAGCTCGCATGTAATGACTATCTCAAGGCCGACTCCCAACCGCCTCAGTAATTTTTTACCAAGGAGGTGCAGCGTAATTCAACCTAGAAGGGTAGCCTAATCTAAAAACGGACATAAGATAGTCCGGATGACCCTGTAAGAAGGGTCAACAAAGAAGTCTTCAAGGCCTAAAGATGGAGGGAGTGAAGACCAAGAGAGGTGAGTCGGGGATGGAGAGGGAGGTATCGAGGAGACTCGTTCAAGAAGATCAAGAATTACGGTAGGTAATGTAATTTTCATATCTTCCTGGACATAAGTCTCCCCACCATCTCACACTATTGGGAGAGTACCAGCTAATAATCCCGAGAGGGCTGCAGGAGAAACCAAGAGCTCACGCTTTTAAGACAGAAGTCCATTAAGGATGGCTCTGCCAAAGGAAGAATGTCTGGCATGGACATCGAGTGCATAATGCTTAACGAAAGTATGCACTGAGCTCCAGGTGGCTGCATTGCAGATGTCTGCAATGGGCAAGTTGCGGATTTCTGCTAGGGATGCCGCTACCGCTCTGGTAGAGTGAGCGTAAACTCTACCCTCCAACTTAACCTGCGCCATGGAATAGCAGCGACGAAGGCACGCCACTAGCCATGTTGAGATACATCTAATAGCGACAGGTTGACCCAGCCGGGCCTCAATGAAGGAAACGAACAGTTGCTGGGCTTTACTAAAACTTGGTTCTATCTAAGTAGAAACGCAAGGCCCTTAACATCCAGAGAATGAAGAGAGCTCCCCTTCATTTTGGAAGTCCGAAATAAGAGGGAAGGACCAAAGGTTGGTTAAGATGAAATTCTGACACAACCTTAGGAAGAAATTTAGGATGAGTATGAAGGACTACTTTGTCCTTATGGAACACAGTATACGGAGTGTCTGTGACCAGGGCATGTATCTCAGAGACCCTACGGGCTGAGGTAATGGCCACTAGGAAGGCAGTCTCCCAGGTGATTAACTTCAGTTCACAGGTAGCTAGAGGCTCAAAGGGTTTCCGGGTGAGCATGTCTAGCATAAGATTAATGTCCCAGGCTGCAACCGGACGTCTTGTGGGGGGTCTGGTGTGCAGAATGCCCTTAAGAAATCTCTTAACCACAGGTAACTGAGCCAGTGAAAGATAAAAAACCGGCTCATGATACGCTGAAATGGCACTAAGGTGAACCTTAACTGTAGAGTACTGGAGACCTGAATTTGAGAGGTCCAAAGGTACTAAACTTTTCCGGAGGGCAGGAAAAGGATTCAAAGAGGACTTTGCACACCAGAAGGAAAACGCCCACTCAGTCACGGTAAGCTCGAGTGGGCTGGCTCACAAGCAGCCAGAAGGATATCCGAAACTCTTCGAGAGACATTGAACCGATTTACTTCTACCTCTTCAGGAGCCAAGCGTGAAGGTGAAGAGATCTCAGATTGGGATGGACCACCGGTCCCTGAGTTAAAAGGTCCATCTGCAGGGGAAGTGGTCTCGGAGGAACTGCCAACATACTGTTGAGAAGTGGAAACCACAGTTGTCGAGGCCAAAAGGGAGCAATGAGAATCATCTTGTCTCCCTGAGACTCGAACTTGAGGAGTACTCTCTGAATTAGAGGAAGAGGCGGAAAGGCGTAAAGAAAGCGTTTTGTCCACCGCAGCCTGAACGCATCCTGACAAAAAAATGCCAGGTCCTGGATTTCTGGAGCAGAAGAGAGGCAGTTTTGCGTTGAGTGGGGACGCAAAAAGGTCCAGGTCCGGAGTTCCCCACTCTTCGAATAGTGACTGAACTATGGTTGAGTCGAGAGACCACTCGTGAGGATCTGTCTCTGTTCTGCTGAGACGGTCTGCCAAGTCGCTCTGTACACCTGGCAGGTAGATTGCTTGAATTAGAGCCTTGTGCTCCAAGCACCATTCCCAGACCCTCATCGCTTCTCTGCATAAGGGGTAAGAATGAGCACCGCCTGCTTGTTGATGTAATACATCACTGCTTTGTTGTCCGTTGGAGGAGAATATTCTTGTGACAGAGAATGTCTTTCAAAGCTCGGACCGCATAAAGGACGGCCTCATTTCTAGGACATTTATGTGAAGCTGAGACTCGAGTTGAGTCCACACCCTGAGTGTGGAGAGCCTGACAGTGAGCTCCCCACCCCATTAGTGAGGCGTCTGTGGTAATGGAGATCTGATGTTCCAGAGGGGCAAAGGGCTATCCTTGCAGGAGATTGTCCTCTTGAGACCACCAGGTGAGAGACCTCCGAGGGGTTCTGTCACCTTGATGAGACAGGATCTGGGTGAGTGGTTGGAGACCACTGAGTACTGAGCATCCACTGGGTGGTTCTCATGTGCAGACGGGCCAGAGGTACAGTGAACACTGAGGATGCCATGAGGCCCAGCATCTGCTGCATCGAGAGTGCTGTAACTGACCTGTTCTCTCCGATGGTAATGGGCCATCAGAAGGATATCGTCCTTCTGTCCTCTGGGAGAAAAGCCTTCAACAGGATGTGTCCAGAAGGGTCCCTATGAAAAAGGAGCCTCTGGGAGGGCTGCAGCTGTGATTTCTTGAGGTTCAGCAGGACTCCCATGGACGTAAGGAGGTGAGAGGCCGTCCTCACGGTGTCCAGAGTCCCTTGCCTGGAAGGACTTGCCAGAAGCCAATCGTCCAGATAAGGGAACACCTGTATTCCGAAGTTTTCTGAGGTGCTAAGAGAACTGCACAACACTTTGTAAAACCTCGCGGCCGAGGATAGCCCAAAGAGCAGGACTCTGAACTGATAATGTTGTCCCAGAGCCACAAACCTCAGGAATTTGTGATGTCTCGGTGAATGGAATGTGCTGGTAAGCATCCTGCATGTCTAGGGAAGCTAACCAGTCGTGCTGATGAAGCAAGGGTAACAGGGTTCCTAGAGAAATCATTTTGAATTTCTCCTTGAGGAGAAATTTGTTTAGCTTTCTGAGATCTAGAATGGGGCGCATTCCCCCAGATTTCTTTGGAACCAGAAAGTAATGAGAGTAGAACCCCGTGTTTCGTTGATGCAGCGGCACAAGTTCTACTGCCCTGTTGTTTAGAAGGCCCTGAATCTCGGCGGTGAGAAGGTCTGACTGAAGGGCAGACAGCCTGGGCTGCCGTTTGGGAGGACAATCCGGAGGAGTTTCCACAAATTGAGTGAGTACCCCTCGCGATTATCCGAAGGACCCATTTGTCTGAGGTTATGGACTTCCATTGGCTGTAGAAGTGCATCAATGACCTCCCACCAGAGAGGAAAAGTCCACCTCGGCAGTTGAGGTGGGACTTAGGCCAGCATCCATAAAGTAGCTGCGCTTTTGGGTCTTTGGCGCTTCTGCTGAGCCTCTTTGAGGTTGCAGGTTGGTTCTTATGGAAACCACCTCTGCCCCCAAAAGGACTGACGGTTATGAAACTGACGCTCACTGGCATGCCCTCTAGAGGGGCAGGAGGGGTCTAGCCAACTTAATGGCTGACCTAGTCTTTGTGTAGCTTCTAGAGCTTGCTCGACCTGAGGACCAAAAGATATGCACCATCAAGGGCAATGCCATTACCTGCTGTTGCGCATCATTGGTGAAGTTTGAGCGCGCAGCCAGGAATGGCGGCGGTGCAAATACCAGCAGCTGCTGAACGGGAAGCGGAGTCGAAAGTGTCCATGGCTGCTTTAACCTGTTGGTTGTTAGATTCAATACCCCTGGTAATGGTTTGGAGAAGCTCTGGTTTTGAATCCGACCCCGGAAGAGCTTCAACCATTTACTTGAGAGAGTGCCACAGGATATATTTGTACTGAGAAAAATAGCCCTGGTAACTGGAAATACGCACACTTAGGGTAGAAGCAGCAAAGACTCTCTTACCTAAGGTGTCTATCTTACAAGATTCCTTGTTAATAGGTTGAGCTGTAGTGGTTTGAGGAAGGACGACCTTATCATTCTCTGCCAGGACTACAATAGGATCCGCAAAGGCTTGGGATGCCAAAATGGGACGATCCTTGGGGGCTGAATATTTTCTATCAATGGATTTAGCCACCGATGAAGAGAGAGCAGGATTATTCCATACCATTTGAGACAGCGTCTCGAAGGAAGGCTGAATCGGAGGAGTCAAATCCGTAGGGATCTCCGAGGCGTGAAGGTACTGGAGTCTTAGCAATTTCCCAGGATCGATGTCTGTAGTCTGGAGAGAAAGTGTGGAAATCATATTCTTCAGCAGAGACTTAAATGACAGGTCCTCGACCAGAGGCTCTGCAGCAGTAAAAGATCCTGCTTCGTCCACCTCATCGCCCAGCCGAAGGTCTGGGTCAGGCTCAACGTCATCTCCTGACAGTCCAGGAGGGACTGTATGGACAGGAAAGGATGAAAGCCAGAAGAGGAAGGAGGAAAAGAGACAAAGGAAAGTCTCGGAGCCCCGCGCCAAGGAGGTGCCGAACGACGCTTAGGGAACCACGCCGCGCGCAGCAAACAGCGCCGAAGCCGCGACAGTGCGAGGATGAGCCGCGGCGCCGACATGGTGCCAAACGGCCGCGAAGCAAGCTGCCAGGCGACGCCCTGAAGCCGCCATAGACGCCACGGGGACGCCGAGGATGGCGCCCTGAGGCTGCAACGGCGTCAAGGCGCCCCAGAGACCGAAAAACAGGTTTTGAAGGAAAAAGAGCAGGAGATAAGGGCATCGGTGTGGCCCCCTGTGCCGAAGCCATGGGGGGCACCTAAGCACGGAGTCGATGGCACCGAAGAAGGTACCGCGCGACCAGGAAAGTCCAACTGCCCTACCTGGTCGCCCAGAGAGCCCGAAGGCCCACGAACGACCGAGCCAGGTAGCCGAACCAACCTCCGAGCCCATTGCTCCATAAGAGCGGCCCACTGATGAAACTGCTCATCTGAAGACCTACCTGCGGGCGGGGTAGGACTCCGATGTCGAAGACGTCGGCTACCAGAAGCCGCTGTTGGCGACTCCGAAGGAGGAGACCGGCAACTAGCCCCGATAACCAAACGCTCTACGCGCAAGAGCGATTGTGAGGGCGACCTCGAGTGATGCCTTCTCTTTTAGACCTGCGGGCTAAGAAGAGCTCGAGGCCGAACGGTGCCGAAATGGCGACCATTTGGCTTATGCTTCCGCTGGGACCGCCATCCCCGGGCATTGGACTGACTGCTGTCAGACCCCCTTCCGGAGAAGGCGGGCGGACCGACCCAGCCCGACTGGTTGAACAGCTTTCATGAAGTCTCCCATCGTCACCTGACCTGCTCATGGTCGACTCCGGCCAGTGTAGGTTGAGACTTCTTCATCGCTTTTATTTAAAAATAAGAATAACTTAAGCGATACTGTATCGAGATAATACTACAAAATAATAAAAACTGAAAACTATGCTGCTAGCTTGAAGTTTGACTCGACAGGCGAGCGGCGTCGTTCACTGAAGCGCTTCGTCGTGGGGGAAAAAGAACTGAGGCGATTGGGAGTCGACGCCGAGATAGTCATTGCCGCGCTAGGCTCATGCACTGCTTCGCGCGCCCATCTCTGGCGCCGACTCCCAGCAAAAAGTTTGCTCCCGATGGGTCCTAGTGCCTCCGGCGCAGATCCCAATAGTGTGAATGAGTGGTGGAGACTTGTGTCCAGGAAGATATAACGTTTTCCAAGAGAGAAAGCGTAAATCACAGGACATGACTGGTTCAAAATTCAAGTCCCAAGCCGGGAGAGGAAAAGTGATTGGTGGTTTCGGATGCAGGATGCCCCTTAGAAAGGTAAAGGAGACATCCAGTTCTGTGAACAAACGTGCGGTTATCCATGGGCCCTTAAAAGGCAGAACTAGCTGAAAGGTGCGCCTTGAAGGAGGAGTACTGGAGACCTGAGTCAGACAGAGAGAGTAGGTAATCCAGAATGTGGTTCACTGGGCGGGTGAACGGGTCCAAACTAAAGTTTGGCAGCCCAGATGGCAAACCGCTTCTACTTCATGGAATACGTGGCTTGAGTGGAAGGCTTCCGGGCAGCCACTAGGACATCCGCCACTCTGTTAAGATACCCCAAACCTGGCGATGGCTATGTCCTCACGAGCCGAGCATGCAGATGGAGGGACCTGAGGTTGGGATGGACCAGGGTCCCCCGATCCTGTGTCAGCAGGTTCCTGCAGGAGGAGGAGAAGGACTGGAGGTTCCTACACCAACTGCTGAAGTGGGGAAACTATATCTGCTAGGACCAGAATGGAGCTACCAGAAGAAAAAAATTACTCACGTAGTAATCTTCTTTCTTCCAGGGTATTCTTCAATATCATTAACTCTCTCAGTCAGCTTCTTGGATTGCACTGCCCCGGAGATGAATGGAACTTATGCTAATAGTGGAACACTGATTGGTTCATGCCACCATTCAAACCTGCTGCCCTGTCAACTGTATGCATTCTAAAACGCTGCAGCTAAATCCCTTACTATGCTGTCCTAGCAGATGACAACAAAATAATGAGGATAATTTGATTAAATCAAACTCCTCTTTTTGTTCCCTTAAGCCAACTGGCAATGTCCAAAAAGACCAATAACAATAAAACTGGGCCATCTGGTTAAAAAAATAAATTTGTACCAGTGTAAGGCCAACAAACAATATAATACCATCTGTAAGCATATACTGATTGGTTCTGGAAGAGAAGGAAGGGTGGGCGAGTTAATGATATTGAAGAATACCCTGTAAGAAATAAGATTACTACGGTAATTTTTTCTTCTAACCCAAGGTATTCTTCAATATCATTACCTTTGGAGGGGGGCCCAGAACCCTACTTAGGGAACAGGCTCTGTAGTACTGCTGTGTCAAACCTGGCATCACTCCTGGACTGAATGTCCAAACTGTACTGCTTTGTAAAGGTATGTACAGATTTTCATGTGGCTGCTTTGCAGATCTCCAACAAGGGAACATCCCTAGCTGCTGCTGCTGTAGCAGCTGTACCCCTAGTGGAATGTGCCCTCAGGACTACTGGGGGCTCCTTGCCAGCTTTACTGTAACGGAATTGTATGCATGCCAAAATCCAGCATACAACTGTCCTTTTTGAAGCTGGCCTACTCACATCACAATAAGTCGGGAACAGCTGCTGCGTGTCCTGCCTATGCCCCTTTGTATGCTCAATGTAACAGGACAAAACTCTCTTTAGTTAGTAAGTAATTTTTTATTTGTAAAAAGGCGCCTTTCTTCAACCAAGGCGCCTGTACATATCGTAAGTCATAAAACACACAACATAAGTGCTACTGAAGATACAACCTTAATTATACATCCATTATAAATTAAAATTCATTAAAATCACCGTATGCAGACTCAAATAAATAAGTTTTCAGTGCAGTTTTAAACTCGTGGATGGTCAGGCAATCCAATATCCGGTGAGGTAGAGAATTCCACAGGGTTGGGGCTACAAAGCTGAAAGAACGAGCTCCAGATGTCTTCAAGCTAACCCTGGGAATCTCTAGCAATCCCTCATCGGCGGATCGGAGAGGGAGGAGGGGGCAACAGGTATGAAGGAGATCCTGCAAGTAACTAGGTCCCTGGTCAAGTAGGGCTTTATAGGTCAGTAAACCGACCTTGAAGGTGATCCTTCACCGCACTGGAAGCCAGTGCAGTCCGCGGAGCACAGGCGTTATATGAGTGGATCTAGCTGTCCCAGTCAATAGTCTGGCTGCCGCATTCTGCACTAGCTGAAGGCGGTGGAGGTCAACCCCCAGCAGCCCTAGGTATAGAACACTGCAACAGTCAAGGCGGGAGGTAACGACGGCATGGACCAGCGTAGAAAGATCTTCGGGAGGAACTAGGTGTTTCACCTGGGCGATATTCCTCAGATGATAAAAAGAGGTTTTGTCAACCGCCGACACCTGTGATTTAAGGGTCAAACCGTTGTCAATAATAACGCCCAGGTTTCGCACCTGGTCTGAGGTAGTTAGCATCACCCCCGCACGACATAGTCCTGAGGGTGATCCTGCCAACATACCCGCTTCTCCCAACCATCAGGGTCCACCACCAGCACCCAGTTTTACCCGGATTCAACCAGAGCCAGTTTGCACTCATCCAGTTCTGGATTTCGTGAGACAGTTGTTATATGTCGAGAGGAACACATCTTGACCAGGTGCAAAGGACAGGTATAGCTGAGTATCATCTGCATAGCAGTGAAAACTCAGACCATACCGCCTAATAATCTCTCCTAATGGCATAATTACTGCAACAACAACATAGGTGACAGAATAGAACCCTGCGGTAATTCTCAGAGGATAGAGGAAGAGAGCCAGGAACAAATTCCAGACACTACTCCTCTGAGTTCTACCCTCAAGGAAAGATCGAAACCATCTGAGGACTGTACCAGACAGACCACAGATAGACCGCAGAAGTTCCAATAATGTTCCATGGTCCACAGTGTCAAATGCTGCAGAGAGGTCAAGGAGGACTAAGATGGATCGCGTCTTCCGATCTCTCGCTATTAGGAGATCATTTAACACCCGTACAAGGGCCGTCTCAGTACTGTGTCTCTTCCTAAATCCAGACTGGAGAGAATCACAGACATTGTGGCTGGTCAAATGGTCATCCAGTTACAATGCAACCACTTTCTCAATAACCTAACCCACAAAGGGTAGGTTAGAGACAGGTCTGTAGTTTGTCAAACAGTCGGGATCAAGGGAGGACTTCTTAAGGAGAGGATGAACAGCAGCCTCCTTCAGGGGATCTGGAAAGATTCCCCTCTCCAATGATACCCATACCATCTCAGCTAGGACTGGGCCAATCACATCAACACAGCCTACCAAGAGGTGTGTAGGGCCTGGGTCCAAACTACAGCTGGTTGGTCGCAATATCTGGATGGCCATCACTATGTCACTGATTGCAGGCCGGCTAAAGTCGGACCAGGTAAACTGCAGGCTCGACATCCCTTGCCGACCATCGCAAATTCCAGTGGAGTGGGACAGGTGAATCTCGGACCCGACTGTGGCAACCTTATCAGCATAGAAACAAGCAAACTCGTCACATCGTTCCTGCGACAAGGCTCCCCCAGACCACAGACAGATTGGATTGCACAATCTGTCCACGGTCCGGAAGAGCTGAGCTGGTCGGTTCTGTGCAGCAGCAATCTCCCTGGACAGAAATTCTGCCTTCTTCAGGGTGATTGCTGATTGATAGATCACATAATGATCCATCAATCTAAGTTTGTCATCATCCAGGCCCGATTTCCGCCAGCTCCTCTCCAGCCTTCGCCCCCCTCTCCTCAACTCATTCAAGGACTCATCAAACCATGGAGACCTCAGGCGGAGGGTAAGGGTGCAAACAGGGACAGGTGCTATGGAATCCAGGGCCTCCACCACTGCCTTATTATAGGCAAGTACTAGCACCCCAGGATCCATGCATTTACTTGGTACACCCGATAGGTGCAGTACCCTCATTAGGCCATCAGGGGTAACACCCCTTAAAGGACAGTACCGGACCATTTCCATAGCGGCAGGCCTATTTGGGGGGGGCCAAGAAACTGAACCCGATGGTGTGATGGTCAGGCCATCCAACTGGTTCCACCACCAGATCGGATATCTCCATCCACAGGAGGAACACCAAGTCCAGTGAATGTCCCTTAATATGGGTTGAGGAGGTAATAACCTGTGTAAGGCCCAGTGAATTCATTAACTGGAGGAAATTTTGACCAAATTGCCAGAGTTCATCATCAACCCAAGCACTGAAATCCCAAAGGATCAGCCATCTGGGGAAGTCCAAAGCTAGGTCGACAATGAACTGCAGGAAAACTTTCCCATCTCCGGGTGGACGGTAGATGAGAAGAATCCTGCACCCTACACCCTCACTCAGGATACATTCAAAGGAGTTGGTGGTCCCCACTGGAACTTCCACCAGACTCAGTTCTGATCTAAAACAGATGGCTACCCCCCCGCCTCTACGATCCTTCCTTGGGTGGTGTATCACCGAGAACCCCGCTGGAACTGCTGATGCCAAAACTGGGCAAGCATTTTCATCCAGCCAGGTCTCGGTGATGCAAGCCAGGTCAGATGATTCAACAAGATCCGCTATTACAGCAGTCTTGTTCTTAACAGACCTGGCATTGCATAACACCGCCTGAGTAGGATGAGTGATCAAGGAAGACCGAGAAACTTGCCTGCAAACAGCAGGGCCCTTGGGTATGGGAATCAGGCAGGGAGGACCCCTTCCCTGAACCCATTTCGCCCCAGGGTGTCTTCTTGTCCCCACCACCCCAATCTGCCCACTCCTTTCCATTCTCCAACCAGTCCCGGCCCCTGACCCCTTTCTCCTCCTCACTATCCTGAGAGCCCTACAACACCTATCTACCTCTGGGGTCAGTGAGGGACAGACAAAGGGGTGGAGGTTCCGGAGTCTGGAGGGGGAATACTGCCTGACCATCCCTGCACCTTTCCAATTCATCAAACAATCTAAAATGACAACACCCTACCCTCCCACTCAAACCAAAATAAACTATAAATCACTAAATTAAAAACAATACAGACCACAACAAAGAAGCCCCATGTAAAGTCCACTCTAAAGAGAGAGTTCAAGTCCCGGAAAATTTAGTACTGTAACACTGAATAAAATAAAATCTACACATTAAAATATAAGATAATCCCTTCTTAATAAAATATATTTAAATGAACAATAATGATTACAGTTACACCTTCAACCCCTGGTACTCTCACTACCCTAGGAGTCAGTGCTAAACCAGGCACTCTCACTGCCTAGGTAATATAATAAAAAATGAGTATTTGGGATTTCCAGGCACTCACACTACCTGGAAAATAATGAAAATAATTAGGGCACTCTCACTGCCCAAAAACAGAAAAATAAATCCAAATCAAAAATAAAATTCCACCACAAAGTCCAAGAAATGTTCTCTCCAAAAGGGTATTTTCATAAATCCGAAAGAAAAAAAGTCTCTCACAGCCAGTCCCTTAATAGGAAAAAATTATCCACAGCAGTACTAGTCCAAACTTTCCAGATGAGCACCAAACAGCCATGCAATATTGTTAAAGTCCTCTAGTAGGTTACATTTCCCAACCTGTAAACCACCCCAAGGAGGACACAGGAGCACCACCAGATCACTCCACTTAAGAAGTGGGGACAATACAACCCTTTTACATTGAGACTATGCAATCTATGCTCTCCAGAGCTAGAATGCTAGGTGAAAAAGACTGGCAAAGTAATAGATTAGTTAAGGTGGAAGCCAGAAATGACTTTTGGAAGAAATTTCCTGTTAGTTCTAAGCACCACCTTGTCCCTGTGGAATGAAATGTAGTCTTGCTCCATACACAGGGCCTGTAAGTCACTTATCCTTCTTGCAGATGTGATGGCTACTAAGAAGACAGTCTTCCAAGTGACGAACTTTAAATGAGCAGTAGCCAATGGCTCAAATGGAGGCTCCATGAGCTTGGCAATACAGATATGGAAATTACGTACCTACCGTAATTCTTGATCTTCTCTTCTTGTATCTTCACCATTCATTACTGCTTGGGTATAAGCCAGAGGCATGCACCCGCCACAGGAGTTTTTTAATTTTTTTTCTTGGAGAGGAGTTGGCGCCGATGGCGCCACCCCCAAGACCGATGCACTACGTGGTGCGCGAGGGGTGGCCGTTAGGCGCCGCAGACTCCTCCTCTATCCCAGTTCTGTAAGCCGGAGAAGTGAAATAATGATAAGAAAAAAGGAGAGCAAGGCAAGAGAGCCGAGGGATAGGTAAAGGAAAGGATATAAACTGAAAAAGGAATAAGCCGACAGAGGATAGGAAAGAAGAAAAACCTATCCTATGGGACCACAGGGCCTCACTCCAGGGGCGGCTCTAAGGGAGGAACAGATAAGGGAGAGAGAGAATAAGAGAGAGAGGGGGATGTTGGGAGGAGGGAGAAGTTCTGCCCAAGTTGTGAGAACTGGTTTGAAGGCTCATAAGCTCGGGACCAAGGTCAGGGAGCAAGGATCTCCTTTAGGAAAACTGGTGAAGTAGGTTCAACTGTACCTTTTGCACAGCTTGGTACTCAAAAGGCAGACTCTCTGTACCTCCCGCCATCCCCAAACCCTTAACTCCATGTGATAGCTCACAGACTGCCAAGGCAGAACATCTGTTCTGAAGGGAGAGCGCTCAACTAGGAAGGGGAAGGAAGCCCACTAGCACCATGTTACATGCTAACACAGATGTGTGTGTGGGGGGGGGTGTATTTGAAGCCCCATTGAGGGCACCCCTTTGCAGAAAAGGACAGAGCGGGAACTTAGTCTGACTCCCCGAAGGTAAGGCAAAACAGATCACCAGTTCAAGGCAATTGGAGTGCCAGGACAGCGTTTAACTAGCAGAGGCTGGCGAAAACAGGAGAGTCAGACATGCCAGAGGGGACCTAAAAAAGGAACCGAACCATTTAAGGAACGGTTTCTTTAACTGTGAATTGAACAACATGGCTAAAGAAGGAGCCAAGAGGTCACCCTCAGGGGCAATCAGAAAGAGTTCTCTCAGGAATAGATGCATTCTACTCGTTCCCCCTTTCTCTCTCAATTAAATGGATCCAGTCTGAGAGAAGAACGAAAGGTTCAAGAAAGAGAGAGGAGGAATGAGCAGGGAGGAGGAGACACCGAAGAAGGAGGCCAGAGAGGGGAAGGTGGGTGGGTATCAGTAATGAATGGTGAAGATACAAGAGAAGATCAAGAATTACGGTAGGTACATAATTTCCATATCTTCATCATTCATTACTGCTTGGGTGAGTACCAAGCCCTCACGAAGAGGGACTAGGAAAAACCCTTGAGGGAACAAGACCCTCAGCCTCTTGTTGGTGAAAAACAGAAGGAAGAGACCCTGGCCTTACAAGACAGGATGCCTAAGGCCGAGGAGAGCTAGGAGGTGTCCCCTGGAGACGAGGAAACAGAGGAAGCCCCTGCAGAAGCCTCCTAGCCCTGGTGGAAAAAAGGCAGGTCCCTCGGAAGGCGGAGCGAATCACCCTACGCCGGGCCAGGGGTGACAATCTTGATAGACGAAGCCATGCCATCCGCCTAATGCAGATCGCTGTCCCCGCAAGCCTGGAAGCCACCTCACTGGCATCATAGGATGCCCTTGCTTGGTGCCTTGCCAGTTCCAGGCCTACAGCGGAGACGGCAATGGCCTGTCTGGATTGCTCCATATCAGGCATCGATGCTAGAAGTTGAGAGAGCATCAACCATAGATGCCTGCTGCAGGCAGCATGGTGAGCCTGATAAGATGGAATGCACAACACTGCACGAGAAGAAGAGAACACTCTTCGCCTCCGCCGGTCAAACTGTAGGGAATCTGAGTCCGTTGGATGGTCGTGCGCCAGGCGGCAACGCCCGGAAGGAGTCTCTAGGAACTCCAATCCCGAGGGAGAGTTGGGGAGTGTACCTAGAGACTCAGATGGGGCACAATACCTCCTCCTGCAGTCTGCTGGGGAAGGAATGGCTGGAGACTTTCAGGTGCGAGTAGACGCCTCCTGGAAAGGGACAGGCCAGGATGGCACCACCAGATGCTGGGCACTGAATTCACCAAGGAATTCATGCATCTCCCGCTCGGTATTGTCTCATCTGACAAAGGAGATACGGAGAACCCCAACCATCCTCGAAAGGAAGCGTTGGATGAGAGGTGAACAGAGGGTTCCTCTCCCTCCAAGGAGGGAGTCGAAGAGGATGAGGAACTCGAATGCCCAGAGGACTCCTGTGGCGGTGGGGAGAGCCATAAAACCCGCTCATGCATGTATCTAACATATGATGGGAAGGTCTCCACAGCGCCTCTGAACATCTCCCAGGATAACGGGCCCATAGGACTGACATGGCCAGGAAGAGAGGGGGGTGGCTGCAGAGGAATGGGAGACGGGCACCTACGAGGAGGCATCTGTCCTCTGCTAAGGCTCTGAAATTCAGGGAACAGAGCCCGAGCTGTTAGGGTACCGGATATCAAACCAGGTCGCAGAACGGAACCCTGGGGATGTGAACTTTGGAAGAGCCTGGATGGGGAATCTCCCCTGTGATGCACCTGGGGCTGCATGGCTCCAGAAGGGTAACCCACAGCAACGCCACTAGAGGGGTCCCTCGAGCCTAAGAGGGAGAGGCGGGGCTCGGTGCTACGGCTCCTCCCCACACCCCGATGGGTGGCAGGAGGAAGACGCTCCTCACCCCAGTCCCTCAAGCCCTCAGACTCGGAGGATGCCTTCCTCCTCGACCCCAGCAACAGGTTCCGTCGATCCTGAGGCCTCCCAGGGGGGCCCCCAAAGACAGAACCCTTGGTCCACACCGAGAGGGTGCAGCAGCACCAGAAACAGCAGCTGCCACAGCCCCCTCTGAGGGGACAGTCCCCTCCCTAATCCCCAAGCCGACCTCCCCCATGGACCCTAGGCCACCCCCAGCCTGGGAGTCCTCAGAGGAAAACTGCTCTGGAGACTCAGGGATGGGAGCTCTGCACCACCCGACACCGCGTTCCACACAAGACTCTGATTCTGAAGAATTGGGGAGCCAGGCCAGGTCCACCTCTGAGTCGTCTGCTTCCGAGGAAGAGTCGATCAGAAGGACCTCAATGCTGGCCACCCCAAGAGTTCCCTGAGAAACAGCATCGGTGCCACCCGCAACACCGTTCACTCCCTGTGCACCACACATGGCTCCAGAGCCCGGCCCCGACCCGCCCACGGCTCCAGCCAAGTCCCTGGCACCGCCCATGCCACTGGAACTCAGCACGGTGCCACCCACAGAGTCAACCAGGCCCACGGCGCAACCAAACCGGCGCCACACATGGTGCCACTCAGATCACCGGCACCAGGATCCAAGATGGCGCTGGAGGACGGAGTCGAGGGTCCACCAATGCTGGACCCAGCAACCATGGGCCGCAACACTGGGGGAGCCTGCACCTCCGAAGAGGCGACTGCCGAGGCAGTGTCCCCATCACGGGCCTGGGAGGGACCACGGCGTTCCTCCGACACCGCAAAAGATGCCTCCTCCTCGGCAAGGCTTGAAGCTGAGGAGACATCCTCCTTACCAGACCGTATAGGCCTGGGAGGGGACCCGGAGGAAGGGTCTAGAGACCTGGCCTGGGCGGCCCGAGAACAACGCCATCCTTCAAAAGACGGCAGGGCCTTGCTGATTTTGAGTGTGCGGACTTCGAGAACACGGTGGTCTGTTGAGAAAGGAAAATTACGTGACTCACCGTAATTTTGATCTTCTCTTGTATCTTCACCATTCATTACTCTTGGTGTAAGCTGGAGGCGCAAGACCCGCCACGGGAGCTTTTTTTAAAGTTGCCTAACGGCCCCGGCTCGAGAGCGACGCCATGCGAGGGGCGCCGTTAGTAGCGACCGACTCCTCCCTCCAACTTAGTTCTGTGAGCCGGAGAGGCAAAATGAAAGCAGAAAATATAGATAGCGAGGCAAGATAGCTCGAGGGATAGCAAAGCAAGGAAGAAATGAACTGAAAAAGGAATAAGCCGATGGAGGAAGGACAGAGGAGATAAGAACATCCTAGCCTAGGGAGTGCAGGGCCTCCTTACCTGGGCGACTCTAGGAGGAGAGATGAGTAAGGAAATGAGAAAATAGAAGAAGAAGAAGAAAGAAGAAGAGAGATGGATGTTGAAGGGACCAGAATGCCCAACTCAGCATAGTTAGCTTGTAGCTGAAGGCTCGACTAAAGGGGAAGCAAGAATCCCCGGAGATAGAGCTGAAAAGAAGGTTCACCGAACCCGCTAGACAGACCTCAGGAGGGCATAGTCCTCATCTTCAACATGCCATTGTCTTGACACCACCTCGGCTCCTGGTCTGGAAGGCCTTTTAACTGGAGGACAGCCGAGGAGGGAAGAATAAAACCAGCAGCATGAGAGCTGCTGTAGGGTTTAGAAATGGAAATGTAGCCTTCTGTATGCTTCTAAGATAGAAACGGACTCAGACTGATCACTAAGGCCGGCCAAGGCTTAGGCTGGCTAAGATTGGATATGGTCAGCAGAGCTCTACTGTAAAAATTGTCCAGGAAGACACTTAAAGGGAGAAACCACTAGCAAAACAGCGAGAAGGAAAGCCTACCTTCTCATTTGCCTTCTTGTTTGATTTCTCCTTTTCCTTTTTTTTTTTTTTTACAGATAAAAAAAAAAATTTCTTCTTTTTGACTAGATGCATGACCCAGATACCAAGATGCCTATAGCAGTCGGAGAGAGTTCCCTCAGCATTTTTTTTTTTTTTTTTAAAAGAGAAAGGAACAGACGCATTGCTCCTCTGCTCTGCAAGGCAAGAATAGAGGGGGGATTAGATTTCAGGGCAACTATCTGAACACGGGATTGCAGATCAAAACTGAATAGCCTGAGCCAGGCCAAAACCTAGAAGTATCTTGCTATAAGAATAGCAAGAGATAGTTGTGCAGTCTGATCGCCAATGCAATCCAGTAGATGGTCCATGAATGTTAGAGTAAGTAATTTTTCTGATTTTAGAACCCCCAAAGAAAGATTTTTTTTTTTTTTTTTATAGAAAAATTAAGCAATTTTCCTATATTTTATAAAATGCAGAGAGAGGAAGGAGACGGGAGGTGGAGAAGCCACAAGAAGAGGCCACTGAGGGATGGTGGGTGAGGTAATGAATGGTGAAGATACAATAGAAGATCAAGAATTACGGTAGGCACGTAATTTTCCTATCTTCCTTGTCAATCTTCACCATTCATTACTTCCTGGGTGAGCATTAAGCTCCTCTTCCCCTGGAGGGGGAAGAGGCCAAACCCTGAGGGAACAAGACCCCCAGCCTTCTGTTGGTGAGAAACAGAAGGAGAAGACCCTGGCTTATTCAGAAAGCCTAGGTGGGAGAAGAGCTAGGAGGTGCCTCCCGAGGACGAGGAGACAGAGGGAGCCCCTGTAAAAGTCTCCTAGCTCTGGTAGAGAAAAGACGGGTCCCCCGGAAGGCGGAGCGAATCACCCTACGCCGGGCCAGGGGTGACAACCTGGAAAGACGAAGCCATGCCGTCCGCCTGATGCAGATCGCTGTCCCCGCAAGCCTGGAAGCCACCTCATTGGCGTCATAAGATGCCCTTGCTTGGTGTCTTGCCAGCTCCAGGCCTACCGCGGAGAGGGCAACGGCTTGTCTGGTTTGCCCGATCAGGCATTGATGCCAGCAGCTGGGACATCATCGACCACAGATGCCGGTTGTAGGCAGCGGGTGAGCCTGATGTGATGCAATACATGCACTCGCACGAGAAGAAGAGAACACTCTTCGCCCCCAACGGTCGAACTGGAGAGAGTCCGAATCCGGTGGGCGGTCGTGCGCCAGGCAACGGCGCCCAGAAGGAGTATCCAGGTATACCAAACCTGAGGACGGGTTGGGAAGGGAACCTAGAGACTCAGAGGGGGCACAATACCTACGCTGGCAGTCCGCCGGGGCTGGGGAAGAAGCGGCAGGGGACTGCCATGACCGGATAGACGCCCTGGAAGGGGATAGCCAGGAAGGTACCACCAGATGCTGGGCACTGAATTCACCAAGGAATTCACGCGCCTCCGCTCGTATTGTCTCTTCGAACGTAGGAAACTGGAGGTCCCTCACCATCCTCGAGAGGAAACGCTGATATTCTGTGAAATCAGCATCGGAGGACAGATGAGCAGGGTTCCTCCCTGGAGGAGGGAGACGAGGATGATGGGGAACTGGAATGCCCAGAGGATTCCTGCCGGGTGGGGAGAGTCGAAAGACCCGCCATGCATGTATCTAACATATGAGGGAAGGCCGCCAGAACTTTGAACTGCTCCCAGGATAACGGACCCAGAGGGACCGACATGGCCTGGGAGCGGGTGGTGAAGGCAGAGAGATGGGAGAGGGCACCTCCGCTGGAGGCAACTGCTTCTGCGAGGGCTCTGAATCCGGGAAAGGGAGCCCGGAAAGAGGGATCCCGGATATCAGACCAGGCCGCAGAACGGAACTCTGGGAAGCGGAGCCTGGCAGAGCCCTGGGGAGAACCTCCCTGTGACGACGCCTGGACTGCATGGATCCAGAAGGGCAGTCCGACAAACGCCGCCGAGGACACCCTAGAACCCTGGAGGGAGGGCGAGGCTCTGACTGCCCTGGCCACCCCCTGAGGTGGCTAAAGAAGACCGAGCAGCAGACCCCTGCCCTCAACCCTCGGACTCTGAGAGGGCTCCTCCCACCACAGCCCCTCTGTCCCAGAGGGGCAACAGCACCCGAGAGGTAGCTGTCACCGGCCTCGAGAGGGGAGCCTCCCCGCGCCACCCCCACGCCTGCCCCCCGGGCTCCCCGCCACCCCAGCCGGAACCCTCAGGAGACGATACAGAAGGGGGACAGAGGGAGGGCCCGCTGCACCGCCTGGCACCTCTAGCCACCGGGACCCAGATTAAGAGTGGGGTGCCAGGATGGGTCCACTTGAATCATCGCCTCCGAGGAGGACGAGATCAGCAGGACCTCATGCTGGCCACCCCAGGGGTCCTCGAGGGCTACGGGGCCGAACGCCCCGCAGCCTGGCGGGAGGCGCCGCTGGCCTCCCTCACGCCAGTAGCAGCTACAAGCTCCATTATTTCAACGGTGCCGCGCGGCCGGCACCACCTGGAGGAAGGACAAGGCCCACGGCGACCGGGCGCATCGGAAGGCGAGGCGGCATCACGACGGCGCCGCGAACGCGCCGAAGCCCAAAGCGGCACCGCCAACGGCGCCGCTCGATCATCGGCGCTAAGTAACGCGCCAGGATCCAAAGCAGCGCCGACTCAAGACGGGCCGGAACGGGCGCCAGATCGATCACCGCACCGCGAACAGCGCCGGATCCGAAACAGCCAAGGGCGGCGTCGAGGGTCCACCCAGCCAGGCCCAAAAGTCGAGGGGCCTCGCCACGGGGAGCTCTGCACCTCCGAAGAGGTGATCGCCGAGGCGGGTGTCAGCGCCAGCGTCTCCGGAGGGACTACGACGCCCCCTCGACACCGCAGAAGGCCCCTCCTCGCAAGAAAAGACGAGGAGACCCTCCTCCTCAGATCAGAGATAGGCCCGGAGGGGACCCGGGAAAGGCCAAGAGACCTTACCTGAGAATCCTTGAGCGACGCCGCCCTCGAAGGTCGGCAGGGCTTTGCCGAGCTTGAACGCTGACTTCGAGGACACGGGCGTCCATGGAGAAACAGGCGCCGCATCTAATCCATGTCATGGTTGGGTCCCAGGCAATGGAGACAAACGCCATGCCGGTCCGAGACGGGAAAATGCCGCCACAGGAGCACCGGACGCATAGGGCGTGGGTCGTCGAAACGCCGCCCAGAACCGACATAACGCGAAACAAACAAGGTCAAAATACAGAAAGAAAACACCCGCGCCAGTATAAAAGAAAAGGAACAGTCTTACCGAGTATGGCGCCGGAAAAGGAAAATCGGAGTCGGTCTACTGCGCAGTTGAATTGATGCTCCACACGGAACAGGTGCTGCCTCGACGGCGGAGAAACAGAACTGAGTTGGAGGAGGAGTGTCGCTACTAACGGCCCCGCGCATGACGATGATGTCGCCTCGAGGGAAGGGGCCGTTAGTGAATTCTAAAAAAAAAAAAAGTTCCCGTGACGGGCAGGCGCTTCCCGGCTTACGCCCAGGAAGGCAATGAATGGTGAAGATTGACAAGGGAAGATACATGCGTCGCATCTGTCCATATCATGGTTAGGTCCCAGGCACCAAAGGCAGACATCACGTTTGTCCAAAACAGAAAAATGCCGGCCACAGGAGCACCGACACATGGGGGCATGGCCCGCTTTCGACTTACATTTGGCTCCCGAACTAGACATGATGCGAAATTAACTTATAAACAGTAAAGCTCCTGGTGCTGTCAAAATAAAGAAAAGGAACGGCCTTACCAGAAAATGGCATTGGGAAATCGAACTGGGACGGAGTAGAAGGTTCGCTGAAGTTTTAGGCCTAATGACATAGTACTGACAACTCGCGCAGCAGGTGTTGCCTCGACGGCAGAAGAAACAGAACTGGGATAAAGGAGGAGTTCGGGCGGCATTGAACGGTTGCCGTGAGACCACATAATGCGCCCACTCTTGGGTGGCGCTGTTTATGTCAACTCCTCTCAAAATAAAAAAACTCTTGTGGTGGGTGTGCGCCTTTGACTTACACCCAAGCAGTAATGAACGGTGTAGATTGATAAGGGAAGATATTTAGATTCCAGGCCGGAGCTGGCTCCCTGTGAGGAGTATGCAGATGGCCCAGCCCTTTAAAGAATTTCCTAAAAATAGGATTAGCTGCTAAGGAAGCTCTCTTACCAGCTGAGAGAGATGCAGAAACAGATGCCAGGTGGATCTTCAGTGTAGCTGGCTGGAGTCCTAGAGTATGTATGTTTGTCAGGTAATACAGCAGGACTGATAACCCTGCCTCAGTGGGTACCACCTCCTTTGAAGCACACCAGTTGTAAAATCTCTTTCATTTGGAAGTACAGGTTTTCCTAGTTGGAGAGTTTCCTGGAAACTCCTAGCACCTGTATGACATCCTCTGAAAGGTGTAAGTCAGCATATTCTAGGTCCTCAACAGCCATGCACTGAATCTGAGAGACCTGAGGTTCGGGTATAGAATCCTCCCCTGGGAGGATCTCAGGACATTATGTCTGTGTGGAAGGTGTATTGGTTGGGCCACTGACAGAGAAAGCAGCAGTGAGTACCATGTCTGCCTGTCCCAATCTGGAGCTACCGGAACCACTGTGGTTGACTGGGACCCGAGCTTGATCAGGACCCTGAGCAATAAGAGGAATGAAAGAAACGCATACAGGGTTTTCCCTGTCTGTCAGAGTTGGGACCCCCCCCCTTTTTTTCTGTTTATTATATTTAGTGACATCACGAGGCATTTCTTTCTCCATCCCTTTATTCTAAAAAGCATACTGCAGTAGTGCTTATTTCTTGTCTTTTTTCTTTCACCTTTCTATCATGATGGGGTTGCCTCCCATTACGATATCTTAATCTACCTGCCCCACTTTATATTCCTTCCCGGTCTCAGTGATGTGATTTTTTTTTCTTTATTTTAGTTTGGGTAATGCAGCTGTAAGAAGGTTCCTAAGTATGCGAGCCGCGCTGCATTCAAAAATAAAGTGCACAAGTTGTGTAATGCCTGAAAGGCAGCTAGAAAGTCCTATCTTGCACATTTGAAACAGGCATTGAAGTAATAAGTACAGGGATGCCTATACAGACAAAAATAAAAGAAAATCACAAGGCTTTCAAGTGATTGAAAGAAAAAGGGTCTCCATTAGGTTTTAGTTGGGCTAGACCATAATAATGTTAAAGCAGCCCATAATATCTAGAACACCCGGATGAACTACTCAGTCTGCAGTTCACAATAAGGAGTAGTTCTAAGAACCAGCTAGCAAAGCTCCAAATGAAAATAATTACCTGTAAAACAATCATTATTTAATATATGGATCATCAATTTAATAGTGTAGTAAAGAATACCATTTTTTTACGGTAATACTATCACTCGCGAAGTGATAATACCACACTTCCGAGAGTGATAATACTATCGTTCAGGACTGGTAATACTATTGTGTGGGACCTGAACGATAGTATTACCAGCAAAACAGAACAGCGCAAGCGCTAGTTTCCCTCCTGTCTTGACAGCGTGCTGTCCAATTGGCCACTTTTCCTGTATGGGCAGGCAGAGCAAAACAAAAAACACGGCGTCTCTCTCGCTCGCTAAGCAAGAGAAATGAAAATTACGTACCTACCGTAATTCTTGATCTTCTCTTGTATCTTCACCATTCATTACTGCTTGGTTACGAGGCGCCGACCCGCCACGGGAGTTTTTTTTGGAGTTGGTTCCAACAGCGCCCCCTCGAGGACTATCGATAGCCGCCGCGCAGGGCGGCCGTTAGGTGCCGCAGACCCTCCTCCATCTCAGTTCTGTTTCTCCCGCCCGAGGCTGCACCTGCTGCACGGTAGCGATAGTTTCTCGTTTTTTTCCACAACTCAAGACTCCTCGTTTTTCTCAGCCCATCCACTCGACGCCGTATACCGGTAAGACCATTCCTTTTTATTTCTATACTACGGCGCCGAGTGCTTTATTGCTTTTTCTCCTTGTTTAGTTCGCATCATGTCCGGTTCGGGAGCAAGGCGTAAGTCGAAAGCGGGCCGCGCCCCTATGCGTCGGTGCTCTTGTGGCCGGCATTTTTCCGTCTCGGACCGGCATGATGTCTGTCTCCGTTGCCTGGGACCCAACCACGACATGGATGCGTGCGACGCTTGTTTCTCCATGGACCGTCATGTCCTCGAAGTCTGCGCGCCTCCGGCTTAACGCAAGCAGTAATGAATGGTGAAGATTGACAAGGGAAGATATTCTCGGCGCTCCTTGCAGCGTTTTTCTGGTCTCTTTACTGCCTAGTGCAGTCTCATTTTCACCATGGAGTAGTATCCAACCCATTAATGTGACTATCGGAAATGCCAGGCAGCAACCACCTTCTCTTAACTCATCGTACAGGACCATCAGCTGAAACCACCTCGCAAACATCGTGGTCAGTGCTGTAACCTTTACTGTGCTACTAAAAACTTTGCAAACCGCATCCATATATTAAAAAAAATAATGTTTATGTACTGGTGCATTACCAGCGAGTGATACCATCTCGAGGTTCTGGACAAGGAAACCTCTCGAGCTTCGCTCTCGAGGTTCCTGCGTGTCCAGAACCTCTCAATGGTATTACTCGCCGGTAATGCACCGCTACATATATACAGGTTACTCACCTGTAACAGGAGTTCTAGGAATGGTATATGTTGTTCATCCACACTGTCTGGCAGGTTCCTTGTCGCTTAAATCTTGCCGGAAGGTCTTCAAGCTTGGCTCCTCCCACCCAACCGGGTGGTAAAACCTCGGCTCCACCCCATGACGCCAGATCTGCCCGCTGGAAGCTCAGGTTGTGCGTCAAGCCGGGAGGTCTGGATATGTGGATGAACAACATACCATTCCTAGAACTCCTGTTACAGGTGAGTAACCTGTATTTCTAGGGACATGGATATGTTGTTCATCCACACTGTCTGGCAGACTCCTAGCAGTTCTCCGGGAGGAGGGAGGCAAGGCGCACACCCCCTACTTAGGGAATAAAGACTGGAGAACCGAGGCCCCAAAACCAGCATCCCGGCGTGACTCAAGGTCGATGTGGTAATGGGTAATAAAAGTGTGTGCTGACTTCCAGGTAGCAGCCCTGCAGATTTCCTGGATAGGGACGTCCCTGGAAGCAGCCACCGATGCAGCAGTATGGCGGGTAGAATGAGCTCTTATCCCTCTGGGAGGCTCCATGCCCGCCAACTTATAGCAGAGATCTATGCAGGAGGTGACCCACCTGCTTATTGTCCACTTGGCTGCAGGTCTGCCAGGTGCGGCTTCAGCGTGAGTGACAAACAGCTGGCGAACCTCTCCCAATTTCAAGCCGTGCGCTCCCTTATAATAGCGCACCTTCTAAGGTCAAAGTGTTGAGCCTGTTATTAGGCCTCCGAGGTGTGATTGGGAGTAGTACACCGGCAGAGTCAACACCTGGTTAAGGTGAAACTCCGACACCACCTTGGAAGAAATTTGGTGGGGCACAGGACAACCTTGTCCCTGTGGAAGACCAGGTAAGGAGACTCAATGCAGAGCACCTGGAGTTCTCTCATCCTTCTGGCTGACATGATAGCCACCAAGAAGGCGGGTCTTCCACGACAGGTGAGAAGTTCACACCTGTGCATTGGTTCGATAAGCTGCCATGAGCTGCCAGCCACCAGCAGTAGATCCCATGGAGGTGGAGGTTCTCGCTTGCCGGGAGGGAAATGTGATCAAGGCCTTTGAAAAAGCGTAGACCACCTTCTCCTGCATCACCGACTGCTCCCGGCCTGCGCCAGGTAAGCAGAGATAGGCTGCCAGGTGCACCATTAGGATCGTCGACCTAAGCCCTCGACTGGAAAGGACCATAAATAGTCCAAGATGCTTGCCAAGGACAGGAGGAAGGGTCAAGCCCTTGCCCTGACACCAAATGAAATATTTTTCCATTTGAAGGCGTAACATTTTACAGGTCGACTCCTGCAAGGACGACTCAACAACATTGAGACCTCGTCGGAAAGACCTAAGGCCTGGAACTCTGGCAGCTCAGGAACCAGGCCGTCAGGTGCAGGGATTGAAGGTCCAGATGGAAAACCTTCCCTGATTGACTGAGAGCAGGTCGGGCGAGCTGGAAGCTGCCTCGGGGCCTGGAGCTGAGGCTGAGGAGATCTGGGTACCAGAACTGGCGGGGCCAGTCTGGGCTATCAGAATCACCTGCGCCTTGTCCCTCCTTGCTTTGAGAAGCACTTTGTGAATCAAGGGAAATGGAAGAAGGCGTGAGAAGAACCGGGGTCCACAGCCTCGAAGGCATCCTGCAGCGAGCCCTGCTGAGGGCGGGCATGAAACAGCCTCAGCCTGCATTCTCCTGGAGGCAAACAGGTCCACCTGAGGTGTGCCCCAATGGGAGAAACAGATCTGTACTACCACCGGCAGGAGGACCACTCGTGAGATGCAGCCCCTATCCGGCTCAGGGCATCGGCCAAGGTGTTGGAGGCTCCTGCCACATGAATAGCTAGGAGATCCGCCTCCAGGCTGCATACGAGTGACCAAATGCGGAGAGCTTCCTGCATAGAAGCATGGGCAACGTCCCGCCCTGGCGGTTTAGGTAGTACGTGTCGTGGTATTGTCCGTCTGGACTTCGGACCACTTGACCCCGGAGAAAGCGGAGCAAAAGGCGGTGAGAGTTAGGCGGACAGCTCGGGGCTCAAGCAGGTTGATGTGGCATCGACACTCGCGGGGACCAGGCCGTGCGCTGGTGTTCCCCAGATGGGCACCCCAACCCATCAGAGAGAGCATCGGTCGATAGAGAGAGACCGCCGCTCCGGGGGACAACAGGGATGCCCTCCTGCAGATGAGATGGACCGGTCCACCACGGAGAGCGCTCCACATCTCCTGGGTCACCATCACTAGCTGGTCCAATGGATTGCAGCATTGTGACCACCAACTGCCAGTCCCCCACTGAAGGGGCGCGCATGTGGCGTTAGCGGACCACGATGGTACAGGCCGCCATGAGACCCAGGAGGCGCAGGAAGTCCCGGGCAGGGCGCGATTGCCCAACCAGAAATGATTGGGCAAAGGAGGAAAGAACCTCGGCCCTGTCCGCCGGGAGCCGTGCTCTGGCTCGAGAGTCAAGCTCTGCCCCGATAAACAGAATCACCTGCTTCGGCTCGAGTTCCGACTTGGCCTCGTTGATGAGAAGGCCGACTTGAGAGCAAACCTGGAGGGCCAGATCTCTGGACCGCTCACCTCCCTGTCTGGAGGGGCTGCTATCATGATCGTCCAGGTAAGGGTAACTCGGACCCCTCGGCGCCGCAGAAAGCTGTCACCACTGCAATGCATTTGGTGAAGACCCTGGGAGCTGGAGACAGGCGAAGGGCATGGCTTGGAACTCGAAGAGGGACCCCTCCGCTCAGCGAAGGATCTCTGATGTGACAGGCGGATAGGGACATGAAAGAACCGTCCCTGCGTCCAGAGAACAGAACCACACGCTGTTCCAGGGATGGTATTATCTGAGCCAGAGTGACCATCCTGAAGGTTCGAGACCTTAGGAACTTGTTCAGGTCGTGAAGGTCGAGAATAGCGCCAGCCCCATCCGTTGGAACCAGGAAGTACCTGGACACAAACCCGGGTCTGGGAGGTCGCCACCTCCTGATCACCTCCTTTTGGAGGAGGAGGCGATGTCGGCCCGGCAGGCCGACAGTGAAGACTCTGCGGACCCCGAGGCCCCAGTGCGGACGTCTGAAGGGCGGGGCCTGCTCGAATTCTAGAGGCAGGCCTTTTCCCACCACCTCCAGTACCCACCTGTCCATGGTAATAACGGACCAGGCGGAAAGGAAGTGCGAACCGTCCCTCACGGGGAAACCAGGGTGATGGCGAGGTTGAGGGCGACACCCTCAGCCCGTCACTGGCAGGCTTGGAGGAGGACCGGCTGAGGGACCTCCTGGGCCTTTACCTCCCTGCTTCCTGTTGGAGAAGCTCCGGGCTTAGGTTTGGGATGCCAAGCCGAGCCTGGTACCCCTGGCGTTGCTGGGCGGACGGCAGCGAAACAGAGCCGAAAGGAGCTTAGGCTGTGGTTTGCGGCCTTTGTCCTTCTGAGCGGAAGAGACCGAGTCCAAGGTAGCATTGGGCTTCTCGATCCTCTGCAGGTGACCTTCCACCCCAGGGCCGAAGAGGTCAGTCCCCAAAAAGGGAATATCCGCCAACTTGTGCTGGGTATCTGAAGTAAAGGTGGATATCCTCAGCCAAGCCCGACGACGCATAGCCACTGCAGCCGCCACAGACCTGGCACATGAGTCCCCAATGTCTAAAGCAGTCTGGAGCTGCTGCTTGGCCACTGCCCTGCCCTGGTCCCGCACCTGCCTGACCGTGGTCTGCAGATCCGCGGGAAGATGAGGGCGACCTCATCCAGGGAGCCCAACAGGGCATGAGAAAAATGTGCCATGAGACGGCCGAACTGGCCTGGGGAAGGCGAGAGGGAGCAGCATAGACTTTTCACCGGCATAGTCAATTTCTTGGACTCCTTGTCGGGAGTTTGTCCACATCCTAGCGTTCCGACACGCCGAGAGCGCTGTCAGTAACCAACCCCTCCCTGAGGGGTGTTCCAAAAACCAGACAGGGAACCGGTAGGGACCGCATACTTCCTGGACATCCTGGCGGCGCAGGACAGGAAGCAGGGCGCTGCCAGAGCTCCAAGGCCGGACCCACTATGGCCTCGGCCACGGAAAAGGCCTCCGTAGAGAATCCCTCGGTCCAGAATCTCCGTGAGGGGATACCTGGCCCGTTTAGAAATGAGTTCGAGCTTCATCCCGGTGGACTCCGAGATGAGCCGAAGCAATCCTAGGAAGGACGAAGGGCTATCGTCCACCGACTGTCCTCCTGAGGACTCCAAGTCCACTCGCTTGGAGAAAAGGGAGGAATCATCCTCAGACTCGGAAGAGTCCTCAAAGAGCTGCCTCGGGCCTGAGCCACCCTCCACCTGCCGAGGTCTATCGGGAGTGAGGGTGACAGACAGCCTATGGGGCAGTCCCCGAGCTGACCTAGAATTTTTGGTTGGAGCCCCAACTAACGGCTGTGGAGGCGGAGGTTCCACCAGAATCGGTGGGGCAGCTGGAATTGGCCGAACAACAGCCTGGGAACAGGCTCCTCGGCTAGAACGAGGGGTTGTTTCGGCCGCTCCGGTGACAGCCACTTAATGGCCGGGGAAGAAGGCGGCATCTTATTCCGGTCAGAAGACTGTTGCCACATGAGTTCCTCATACCTCTGGCAGCAACTTGCTTGAAGCCTCTCCTCGTCCGAGGAGAGGAAGGACAAGTGGCGGCGCCGCTACGTGGTGCGAGACCGAGAACCCGCCTATGGCCGGGATCGGCTGGACCTCAAGACGTCCGAGATCGAGAACCTCGGCTAGGCCGAGGACGGTGCGGGAGGTGTGTGGGAAGCAGCACTCCCTCGGTTCGAGACGATTCAACCGAAGGCTCGGAACGGAGGCACAGCGAGACCGGCAGGATCCTCAACTCCACCGGGGAACTGGGGAGAGGGATTCTCGGCTTCTCCAGCCGACAACCGTCCAGCGGGTCGAGAAAAATCTCAACCAGCGTCGGGAGTCTTGGTCAACTGGCCTGAGCGGGGACACCGTGAAACCAGGCCGTCGGTGGGTCGCACTCAAAGTCGACGGCCGACAACTCGGGAGAGGGATCTTCCACTCCCAAGAGCGTCGACGGTGAGACTTACCCTTGTCTCTCTTTTTGGACCGAGAAAACGGTCCAGAAGAAGTTGGACCCTCACCTTTTGTCGAGAGGGTCAGACAAAGCTCCTTAAAAGAAGCCGAAAAAGAGGCACCGAGAGATAGCGGGACAAATGCCGCAGCTGAGGTAGAAGCGGCCCGCGCCGCCTCCTCTTCGAGGGCGATCATCTGCTCGAGCTGATCCGCCGAGCCCGCCGCCGCGGACACCGGCCGACCAGGCCTTCTTTTGACTTAACCGGAGAAATTCCTCTTCGGACGCCCCCAGTTGTAAACAGGCAGCACGGCTCCGAGGACGAGGTTTAAAAGGAAGAGCACAGGTCGAGGCCCGCGGTCGTGCTCAAGGCTCCAAGCAGTAGACGCATATGAAGTGTGGATCCGTCTGAGACATTTTCTGCCACGAGGCATCTCCGAAACCGAGTCGATTTGTCCATCGCAGCCGCGAGGGAGAGAAGACCAAGTTTTTTAGCAAAATCTTTTAATTTCAAAAATCCGAAGAATTAGGAACCAGTCTTATACGCAGAGCGTTAAGGAGGGAACCTGAGCTTCCAAGCGGTAAGGAAGATCTGGCATCATGGGGAGGAGCCGAGAGTTTTACCACCCGGGTGGGTGGGAGGAGCCAGCTTGAAGACCTTCCAGCAAGATTTAAAGCGGCAAGGAACCTGCCAGACAGTGTGGATGGACAACATATCCATGTCCCTAGAACCATTATTCTCTTTTTAATATATAGAACTTGTGCAAGGGAAACATGCTCTTTTTGGGTTAAAACATTGTTTGTGTATATTATAGTTGTATTCTTACCTCTCCCAGGTTGGTCATGTCATGGACAGCACTGCATCTCTAAGGGCCAGTAGCCCACATCTGAAGCTTATTTATAATGAGCAGAGCAATGAGGACAACACCTTGTGGGAGGGGACTAAGATCACTAATTGTCAATTAAGCCTTTTCTTGCTTTCAGAATAGGTTTAGGAGATGGACATAACAGTAGATAGGATTTTGGGTCTGGAGAGGAACTCCAGGGAGCTCTGCCAGACGCTCTACTGTGTTGGACTTTGTCTAATTTATTCATATTTTCTTATGTTGATTTGCTGTCGAACCAGTTCGCTGTAATTCATGTGTCCTGCTTGGAAGGAGAAAGAAATAAATTTGAACTTTAATGATTGCTGATGTGTCAGACTATCAGTGCTGTCCACTTGCTCACCTGCACCCTATCACACTGTCCAATTCAGCACCATGGCATCCACAGGAACTGACCCCTTGGCTGGGGGTCTGCAGCAAAATTTTGGCAACTGATGATTCTCTTCTGAGGCAGAGATCTATCTCTGGAGTGCCCCCACCTTCAGAACAATATCTCCAGCACCTGTCTATTGAGGCACCATTCGTGGTGATTTTGACTGATTCCACTAAGGGCATCTGCCAACGTATTGTTCTTTCCTGGAAGGTGCACTGCTACTAGGGACACCTACAGAGAATATGCCAAGCCCCAAATCTTCATTGATTCTGTGCAGAGCAGGTTGGACCTTGTCCCTCCCTGCTTGTTGATGTAATACACAGTGGTGGTATTGTCTGTTTTTTACCTGTACCACCTTGCCCTCTATCAGGGATGCAAAAGACCGAAGTGCTAGAAGCACTGCTCTGAGTTTCAATAGATTTATATGCAGCAGTGACTCTGTGGGGGGCCAAGTGCCATGCATCGTGTGTTCCTCCAGATGCGCCCCCCACCCCAGCAGGGAAGCATCTGTTGTGAGTACAATGGTAGGGGACTCTTTCTCGAATGGTACTCCCTCATATTGCTTTTGTCCTGCTACCATTGCAAGGCCTGTATCAGAGTCCCTGACACTGGCACAAACTTTGAGAGATGGTCCTCTTTCTGACACCAATCGACCCTGAGGTGGAACTGGATGTCTCTCATCTGAAAATGGCATCCCCTGCACTGTGCTTGTGACTGCAGCCACGTGTCCCAGCAATTGCAGGAAATGTCTTGCTGGTCTTGGCCTGTTTAGGACAAAAGATCCTGCAATGTTCACTGTACTGTAAACACTGTCTTTGGGGAGGAAAGCCCTGCCCTGTACAGTGTCCAGTTCTGCTCCTATGAAGTGCAGTATCTGAACAGGCTGCAGTAGAGACTTTTGGACGTTTGTAAGAAATCCCAGAGACTCCAGTGTCTCTTGTGTGACACTCAGAGCGTCTTATCTGTTGTGAGGTTTCTCCCACCACTAACCAGTCATCCAAATAAGGGAACACACTGATATGCCTTGCCTTCACAGATGTGCCACTACCACTGCCAAGCACTTTGCGAATACCCTTGGAGCAGAGGTCAGGCTGAAAGGCAGAGCTGCAAACTGGTAATGACCTGACGGTAGTCTGAACCTCAAGTACTTTCTGTGAGATTCCCTTACAGGAATGTGGAAGCAGGCATCCTTGAGATCCAGTGATGCCAGCCAGTTTCCTTGTAGTGCGGGTAAGATCACTGCCAAGGTAACCATCCAGAACTTTGACTTTATGATATGCCAGTTTAGGGATCTGAAATCTAGTATGGGTCACCACTCCCCATTTTCCTTTGAGGTTAGGAAGTATCTGGAGTAAAAAACCTCTTTCCCTTTGAGAGGAGGGAACAGGCTCTACAGCTTTTGCTACCAGCAGTTTCCCTTCTGTTGGGTCTGGACACCTGAAAAGTTTTGGTCTCAACCTGGGGAAGGTTCTGAAGCTGAGGACTAGTCCCTGAGCCACCACCTCCAACACCCACTTGTCTGTGAAGACGGATTTCCAATTTGGAAGTAGTGGGTCAGTCTGCCCCCGACCAGAGTTGGGGAGGCGACCCTGACTAACATCAGTGGTTCTGCTTGCTTTGTGTGGCAGGATGAAGGGACTGTTTCCCCCCCTTCTGGAGCCTCTGCGGCCCCTACCCCTACAGTATCCCCTCTGTGGGTAACTAGGGGTAGCTTGTGCCTGGTAGAAAGGTTGTGTAAACCTCCTATCTCTACCTCCCCTTCCAAAGGGCCTGTATGAAGTGAAGGCCTTATCCCTAGCAGTTACTTCTGTAAGTGGCCTTATATTTGTCCACTTTCTTCATGTACTCCTCTGTTTTGGGCCCAAACAGGGAATTGTTCACCACAGGGAAGTCCACAGCCTTGTTTTGAGTGTCCTGGGTAAGGTTGGTTGCCCTGAGCCAGGCAAACCTCCTAAGGGCTATAGACAAAGCCATCCATCTGGCTGCATTGTCGTTTGCGACAACAGCCATATGAAATTGATATTTTGTGGCTTCTAGGACACACTTGGCTGTTTCCATAAGGTCAGCTTGCAGACTTGGTGGTGCCTTGTCAGCAATGGCCATAACTGAGTTCCACAAAGTATTCCGGTATTGGGCTGCATAGCCCCTATAATTAGCCTACCTGATTCCCAAGGAGGCTGCCAGATACCTTTTTCTTGGCCATGCCATCCAGCTTTCTGGAATATTTTTCCGGAGGGTGTGTAGCTAGGGGTACTTTAGACTTATCACAGGTTGCTGTTTTTACCACTCCCTCAGGTTCTAGGTGGGACAACAGGAACTCTGCCCCCAATGGGTCAAGCTGATATTTGTCAGCTCTCTTATTCACAGGGAGGATAGAATTTGGGGTCTCAAGTATTTTGTCCACCTGTTTTTTGAAACATTTGCTGATGGGCAATAAAACCTTTGTTGTGGGTATTAACCCCATCATTTCCATGAACTGCACCTCCTCCTTATCCTGTTCAGGTTCATAAGGAGTGAGGTCAAGGGCCTCGACCATCTGCCTCACAAAAGTAAAATATGAGAAGTCCTCAGGAGCCCTAGGAGAGGATTTGAACTCATGTTCCAGGAAGATCTCCGGTTCAATCGGTTCATCCTCTTCATACTCCTCCCCAAATCATTCTGGGGCATAGCCTCTGCAGGGGACAGGCTCACTGACGAAGAGGGACCGACCAGTTACTGGTTAACCAGTGCTAATCCAGTCTGCTAGGCTTGTAATATTTGGAGGGCCTGTGTGACCTGGTCAGCTGTGGGAATATTGCCCAGAACTACTGGGAGCCCTGTTGCTTTTTCAGCTGGGGGACCAGTGTTATTTTTCTTATCCAGTCACTATAAAGGAGGTGAATCCTTTACTGGTTCTCCCGGTCTTTTAAGTCCAGATGTCTCACCTTTTTCAGGGGCATTTGAACAGATATGTTTAGATATACCAGTTTTCTCAACGGTCGGATACTTTGGATCCAGAACCAACCCTGTGGAAGTTCTTTCTTTAAAACGTTTCTTGTGTTTTTTCAGTTTTTTCAGGAAAGTTTTTACATATGTCAGACTCAAAGTGTTCAACCCCGAGACAGAGCAAACATAGATCATGCTTGTCCTCTTTAGAAAATATCTCCTGGCATTTAACACAATTTTTAAAACCAGTTGGTCCGGTCTTTTTCTTAGGTTTATCAAACATTGCTAAATAGACCAAAATAAATAATTATATATTTGAAAACGGTTCTTGAACCATGATGAAACCAGGGATTTATCGCAAGTTACAGAATTAAGAGCTCTTGGTTGGTTCCTCAACCAAGGAAATCCGTGAAAAACACAAAAAAATCCCCGAAGTAGACCGGACTAAATAATAAGTAAACAAACTAAAAAAAGGCGAAAGATACAGCAATTTAACGCTAATATAAACTAAACTAAACGCTTCCTCACCGGTTGCCAGGAACCGACAGGGAACCGTAAAAGTGAATAAAAACTGCTAAAATTGAGCTAAAACTAACTAAATCTATAACGAACAGCAGAAAAGAGAAGTAAACTAAAACAAATACCTATGATTTTTCTTCAAAATTTAAAGTTCTCTTAGTAACACTGAGGAGCAGTCTCCGAGGCAACCAACTAGGCAGGCAGAGAAAGAAATCTGAGCATTTTAGAATGCATACAGTTGACAGGGCAGCAGGTTTGAATGGTGGCACAAGCCAATCAGTGTTCCACTATTCCATTAGTTCCATTCATCTCTGGGGCAGTGCAATCCAGGAGGCTGACTGCTAGAGTTCATGATATTGAAGAATACCTGGGGTTAGAATCATGCTGGCCCCTTCCTTCTGCAGCTTGATTAGCACCCTCTGAATTAGAGGAAACAGAGGGAAGGCGTAAAGGAATCTCTCGCTCCAGGACAGGGACAATGAGTCTCACCGGAAAACTCCAGGCACTGGATCTAGCAAGCAGAAATTGGGCAGTTTTACACTGAGTGGGGACGCAAAAAGATCCAACTCCAAACGACCCCATCTGTTGAACAAGTCTTCTGCGACGGATGAGGGGAGCTTCCATTCAGGCATGCTGGACTGAGTCCGGCTGAAAATGTCCACCGGAGAGTTTAACATGCCTGGCATGTGGACCACTAAGAGAGACAGATGGTGGTCCAGCACCCAGTACCACACTCTCATGGCCTCCCTGCACAGGGGTACAAATGGGTAACCCCCTGCTTGTTGATGTAGTATACTACACTGAGGTTGTCTGACTGCACCAGCAGCTGACCTGGAGCAAGGTGTTCCTGAAAGGCCTGCATGACACAGAGCACTGCCCTAATCTCCAAGACACTGATATGCAGGGAGGTTTCCCACTGAGACCAAGACCCCTGGGTCTGGAAGGAACCCAGGTGTGCTCCCCAGCCCAGACCTGAGGCATCCGGAGTAAGGATCTGTTGCGGGGAGGAGATCAGGAATGGAACACCTTGAAGTAGATTCAAGGGGTCCATCCACCACTGCAGTACCTTGCGTACTTGGGAGAAGACCAGGACTGGTTGATCTAACTCGTCCGTGTGCTGGTTCCACTGTACCCGGAGGGTCCACTTGAGGATGCGCATATGAAGTCTGGCCAGTGAAACAGTGGGTATGGCAGCTGCCACTAGGCCCAGTAATCTGAGGTATACCCTGGCAGGAATGCAGTGACTTTGGGCGACTTCCTGAGCTTGAGTCATGAGGCACTCTGCTCTGTTTTGGGGCAGGATGGCCTTTCCCTGTGCAGAGTCCAGCACTTCCCCTATATACTGCAACCATTGAGAGGGTAGTAGAACCGACTTGGGCAGAACTGACAGGGATGCCCAGAGAGTGGAAGAGCTGGATAGTTCGCTCCAGGGTCAGCAAAAGCTGTTCCCTGGATGGGGCTTTTAAGAGCCAGTCATGCAGATGAGTGAAAACATACAGTCCCTCTCTTCTGAGGGCTGCTGCGACTGCTGCTAGGCACTTGGTAAAGACTCGCAGCACCGAGGACAAGCCAGAGGGCAGCACTTTGAACTGATAATGCTCGTCCTGAAAGGCAAAATGGAGAAACTTACTGTGAGGAGGAAAGACCAACATGTGCAGGTAGGCATCCTGCATGTCCAGGGAGCAGAGCCAGTCCCCGGTTTTGAGAAGGGGCATCAGGCCTGGCAGTGTTATCATCCAGAACTTTTTGTACTGGACATACAGATTGGGGTCTTTAGATCCAGGAAAGGCCTCAGATGGTCGTTCTTTTTTGGAGACCAGGGAAAACTATGAGTAAAACATGGAAATTACGTAATTATCGTAATTCTTGATATTCTTGGACAAAGTCTCCACCACTCATTCACACTAATAGGACTACCCTGGAGGTGCTAGGACCCCGCAGAAGCCAAAAATCTTCAGGAGGGCCGGTGCTGGGATAGGACCGTGCATGTGCGGTGCCGCGAGACTAGCTCGCACCGTATAGGCTATCTCGGCGTCGACCCTCCAACCGCCTCAGTACCTTTTCGACTCAGGAGGTGCAATGTAAACTAACAAAAGAAAACCTAACCCTAACTTCCGGGCATGTAAGAAGGGTCAATTTAACAATGTCTTCAAGCCCGAACAACAAGGAAGTGAAGACCAAAGCAGAACAAGTGAGCTCGGGGGATGGTGGGTGGGCATGTGAATGCATGGTGGAGACTTCGTCCAAGAAGATCCAAGAATTACGGTAAGTATGTAATTTCCATATCATCCTGGACTAAAAGTCTCCATTTCTCATTCGCACTAATGGGAGAGTGCTGAGATAAAAATCAAACCCCACTGAGTAGGGAAGTAGGAGACAGAGCTCGCTCAGGACAGAAATCCTTAAGGACTGCCCTGCGAAGGAAAGTTAACTGTCCAGAATGGACATCCAGAACATAGTGTTTTACAAAGGTATGCACTGAGCTCCAACTTGCTGCCTTGCAGATGTCTGCAACGGGTACATTATGAATCTCCACCACGAAAGCCGCAACCACTCTGGTAGAATGGTGTGAACCCGGCCTTCCAACTTGATCTGTGTCATGGATTAGTAGTGGTGAAGACATGCTACTATCCAAGCAGAAAACATCTCATGGCAACAGGCTGATCCAGCCGAGGCATGCTGAAAGATACAATAGTTGCTCGGATGCATATCTCTTCATTCTGTCAATAAATAACTGCAGAACCCTCTTAACTTCCAGAGAAATGAAGGAAGCACTCTCCTTCATTCTGGAGTTAAAGTAAGTAGAGAGAAGCAAAACTTGACTAACGGTAACTGAGCCAGTGACATGCTGTCTACTGGCTCAAGATAGATCGAAAACATGCAGAGGTGTACCTTCACTGCTGAGTGTTGCAGACCTGCGTTCGACATGTCCAAGAGGCACCCCAACACCTTATTTGGTGGGCAACCAAAGGGTCCAGATGGGACTTGCACACCAGATGAAGAAGGGTTTCCACTTAGCCGCGTGAGCCCTCCTGGTGGAAGGCCTATGCACGGCTTAGAAGATGCCTGTGATGGTCTGGGAAACCTAAAACAGGCCCACTTCCATTTCCTCCGGAGCCCGGCAAGGAGGTGAAGGGAGCGTAGCCTAGGATGGACTAAAGTACCTGTGTTAGAGGGTCCGCTCATAGAGGGAGTCACCTCGGGGGGCAACTTCTGACAGACTATAGATCAATGCAAATCGTATCTGCCGAGGCCAGTCTGGGACGATGAGAATTATCCTGCTCCCCTGTGCCTACAACTTCAGCAGCACCCTCTGAATTAAGGGAAGAGGAGGAAAACGTACAGGAAGCATCTTGTCTACTGCAGTGAATACATCCTGACAGAAGACATCAAGGTCTGGATATTTCTGAAGCAGGACAGAGGCAGTTTTGCTTTGAGAGGGGATGCAAAAAGGACCTGGTCTGAACTGCCCCACTCCCTGCAGAGAGGGTAGGAGCACGCCCCACCCTGCTTGTTGATGTAATACATCAGAGCTTTGTCAATATTTATGACAACATGAGGTTCCTCCTGGCTCCACACCTCAGTGTGGAGGTCTTGACAGTGAGCCTCCCGCAAGTGATTTTGTTCGAGGCTCTGTCATTTTGTACAGAGGACTGCGGATGCGTGGTCAGAGACCACAGCTTGCTGCAGAGGACGCCCTGAGTCCCGGCATCCGATCAAATAAAAAGGGCCCGAATAGAGTCGTTTTCCATGATGTAACGAGCCATCTGAATATGTTGTTTCTCCCATCCTCTGGAATGAAAACCGATGCCCTGGAGGTATCCAGTAGGGCTCCTAAGAGGAGGAGCTGCTGGGCAGATGAAACTGGCATCTTCCCTGATTTAGAAACCCCCCCCCCCGGAGAGAACAACTGAGAAGCTGTGGTGACTGCTTCCAGTGTCTCTTGCCCGGATGGGCTGGGTAGGAGCCATATGTCCAGGAAGTGAAGACTTGAATGCCAAGGTTTTAGTGAACTCCTCCCTGAACAGGTACTTGCTTAATCTTCCAAGGTAGACAATTGCGCATGCTGCCTGTTATCTTGGAACCAGAAGAAATGGAAATAGGAACCTGTGCCACATTCCGCTGTGGAACAACTTCTAGTGCCCAGTTCCCACAGAAGCCCCATATCCCAGAAGCAAGAGAGTATGACTGGGAGGCAGACAGACTGGGCTGCCATTTGGGTGGAAGGTTTTGGGAAATCTGCAAAACTGGGAGAGTATCCCTCTTGGACAATCCTGATGACCCATAAGTCCACTGTAATGGACTTCCACTGGCTCAAAAAACAAATTAGATGCCTCTCCTACTGCTGAGAGGCGTCCCCCTCAAACAGCTGAGGTGGGACCTGGGCTGGATCCACAGAGGTTGGTACAGGGCACTTTCGGGCCCTGTGCCCTCTACTACATTCTCTTCGTGGCTCAGGGGTTGGTTTCTGATATAGGCACCAAGGCCTCTACCTTGAAAGGACTGCCTGTTATGAGAATGTCGACAGTTCCCATTCCTCTGAGAGGTGGCAGGCGCCGCCTTTTGTTTAAATGGCAGCCCTACTGTTCTGCATGGCCTCCAGAACTCAACCTGAGGGCCAAACAGGTAAGCACCATCAAGGAGACATTAAACCACCTGCTGCCAGTGGCAGCTGCGCTAGAGGCAGAGTCGTAGCTGTCCATAAAAGCTTTCAGCTGATTATTGGGTTATATGCCCCTAGCAATGGAGCGTTAGCGTGTGGGAGGTTCTCAACCACTGCACTGAGTGTGTTCCACAGGGTATACTTGTACTGAGGAATGTAGGAACTCAAGACGTAGAAGTCTGCTTTGGTCCACAGATGAAGGCTGAAATGTTATGATGGACCCCACATCCCTGAGGAAAAAACTGGAAAGAAGATATTCCATCACCCTGATACAGAAGAAAAAATTACTCACCTTAGTAATTATGTTTCTTCTAATGGAGTCTTGCTGTATTCTGACATGTTGCAGTGATTCCCAACCTTTGAACTGCCCCAGAGAACAAAAAGTTAACTTTCTATGCAGGGCATAGAATGCTGAGCTCGAGCTCGGTTGAAGTCTCTGTCTGGAGTGTTTCAAACTCAAACCGTCAGATTCTTACGAGCCCAACTAACTAAAAATTCTATGTGGAAATTGTAAAAATTCCTACTAGCCAACTGGCAGAAAAAAGTTTTGGATTCCCAAGGAATACTCAAGTCAGGAAACCCAAAAAACAATCTAGTACAAATAACAGTAATAAATCAGCACCCAAACAAAAAACACCACTGGGGTGCAACACTGCACCTGCCCACCCACTTCCCAAAAACAGGTTCTGAGAGGGGAGGCAGGAAGGGAGGTCAGAATACAGCAAGACTCCATTAAAAGAAACATAATTACTAAGGTGAGTAAATTTTTCTTCAAACAACATGAAGTCTTGCTGTATTCTGACATATTGCAGACTTCCAAGCAGTACCTCCATGGAGGAGGGACAGAACCTACTTTGGGAACAGGCTCCGAAGTACTGCTGTGCCAAACCAAGCATCACTCCTAGCCTGGATATCCCGAGAGTAATGCTTGGTAAAGGTATGGACTTTTTTCCAGGTGGCTGCTTGACAAATTTCTTTTTTTTTTTTTATTCACTTTATTTTATTGACACCACAATAACGCATGAATTATACAACTCTGTGCAGGTTAACACTTACAAGTTACATATGCCATTAACATGTAAACGTATTTACCAAGCCAGTATCATTAAGGTAAACAGGACTGACATAACACATAACAATGTGACCAGCGTCATTTTACCCTGTACCCCACCCACCACCCATTCCCTAGACAGCATCTACACCCTACTTGGGATACCACGAGGAATCTCAGTAAAGGAAGAGACATGGATCAATAAATACGTCTATCGGGGGGATATTTCCTATGACAAGGTGATCTTAGCTTGCCAAGTAGCCAAGACAGCATCCAATGGGCCCCACTTGGAATCATAGGACTGGATTCTGTTACTCATCTTGGCTATGTGTAACTCCAACTGTAAAGCAAGCATTATCTCTCTATACCATTCTAGGATTGGTGGGGTAGTAGTGTCCTTCCAGTGCCTCAGAATAACGGCTTTTGCCGTGGCCGATGTGATGGCCATATACAATTTATTTTTGTTTGGTCATGCTAATGTGGAAGCTATTCAGCAAGCAGATTTCTGGTGTGAAATAGTACTACAGGCCTGTAATCCATGATAATAAGGCACTAATTGCCTTCCAGAAGGATTGAATCTTAACACATTCCCATAGTACATGGAACAAATCTCCTTCCTTGGTTCCACATCTAATGCAGGTAGGCGAAGATAATTTACCCATTCTGTAAAGTTTAGCAGGAGTGTAGTACATATTGTGCATAATGTTAAATTGCTGAAGTTTGTATCCATCTTGTCTGATGTTTTTGTAATTATTTGCCCCTATCTGCTCCCATATTCCCCTATCTTCTGTCATCCCTAGTCTTTGCCTCCAATAATAACTGACACCAGAGGGGAGGTCTCCACCTATCCTTTGCAGTAGATTATAGACTCTAGAAGTAGAGTGGGGTTGGTCTGCCACTTTAAGTAATAAAGACAACTCAGTCCTATTTTCTACCCATGTTTCCATTTTGTGAAAGTGGGTCTTTACTGAATCACAAATTTGTCGAAACTTGAAATTATGTCCTTTTAATTCTGGGAATTGGGTACAGGCATGCTCATACGATATTAACTTCCCCTGGGGAGCCAAATCCCCAGCCGTAGTCCCTCAGTTGGTCCCCAGAATCTGGAGGAGATCGGAACCCGCTGTATTAAGAAGTGGATGCTCTGTGTCAAAGCTTGTTTTGGTGAGTTCTGCCGGTTTACTCTAAGGAGCTTCTGAACCTGTTGCAGAGCTTTTAGCGACCATCCAATGGGGTGTCTTTAAGCGGTTTGGGAAGGAGTTTAATAGTGGTATAGGCAATCGTGTTTAGAGACAACGAGTATTTAAAAGCTAGATCGCTTTCAATGCGTAGCCAAGAAGGCACATAGGAGTTTGAGGCCAATGACGTGTTCAACTTATTCCAATGTACTACTTTACTGATATGTGAAGCAATGTAGTATTTAAAAAAGGAAGGGAGTGCACGGCCTCCTGACTTTTTTAAACCTGTGAGTTTCGGGTATGATCTCCTGACCGCTTTCCCTTTCCATAAAAAAAATTGAGTATTTTTTGCAAGTTCCCGAACCAGGCTTTAGGTAGGTAGCATCCCAACATATTTATAAAATAAAAAATCCTAGGTAGTATATTCATTTTAACAGTTTCTATTCTGGCCCATAGTGACAGGGGCATTAGGTTCCATCTAGCTAGATCCTGTTTAATAGTTTTAATAAGGTTGTGGAGATTCTCCCTAATCATTGAACTTATCTCTCTAGTGATTCTGACACCGAGATGAGTCAAAATTTTTGATTCCCAAGTTAATCCATACTCCCTTGCTATATTAGGATAACATCCATTATTCAGCGGAAAAAGTTTTGTCTTGGAGACACTGATTTTATAATTGGAGACTCTGGAAAATTTTGTAATTTCATGTAATATTACCGGTATACCATTTTCTGGATCTTCTAAATGCATAAGCAAGTCATCCGCATAAGCAGAAATTAAGTATCGCCTGTTACCCACTTTAATTCCCTTAATCTCTTGCGATGCCATTAAGCTACGAATCAGGGGTTCAGGGTATAAGTTAAACAAGAGCGGGGATAATGGACATCCCTGTCTTGTGCCACATGATAATGAAAAGGGAGCTGACAGTATGCCGTTGCAGTAAATCCGTGCTGTGGGCGTACTGTATAAGACCCGTACCCAATTTAGGAATTCTTCAGGTAGACCAAAATTGGCGAGTGCTGCAAAAAGAAAATCCCATGACACTCGGTCGAACGCCTTTTCGGCATCCAATGCAAGTAACGCCGCAGGAATCTGCAAGCTTTGGGCATGTGCTATTAAGTGGTGGAGCTTACGTAGGTGATCACTAGACATCCTACCACTCATGAATCCCACTTGCACATCGCTAACCAAGCTATTCATTAGCGGGCCGAGTCGGTTAGCTGAAATTTTAGCCAATATTTTAATGTCGACATTCAGCAATGATATTGGACGATAGCTGCCGGGAAGGACAGGATCTCGTCCTGGTTTAGGAATAAGAGTTATGACAGCCTCTAAGAACGATGTTTCCGAGAGTCCCTCCCTAAACCAAACATTATATACCTTAGTTATAACAGGACAAATTATGTCCACGTAAACCTTATAAAAGTTAGTAGTTAGACCATCCGGTCCAGGAGACTTATCCCCAGCAAGTTGGGAGATCGCTTGTTTCACCTCCTTCTCTTGTATTGGAGATCCTAACTGCTTCACCTCAGAACTTGCAATCCTGGTCAGGGTAACCGAGTCTAGAAATTCATGAATTTCTTCAGGGGTTGCTCTATCCTTAGGCATAGTAGAGTAAACCCGCTGAAAGTATTCCCTGAAAGTAGCAGCAACTTCCCTAGGGTCACGTACTGCAGTATCTCCCCCCCATCCCTTTGTATTGCAGCTATGAATCGGTTAGAGTCTAACTGTTTCAATATGAGAGCTAATAATTTGCCTGCCCTTTCCCCAGACTCCAAATACCTAATTTTAGTTCTACGGAGGGCTAGTTCTGCTTTCTGCATCATAATTGCGAATATTGGGTTTGAAGTTGGTGCAATTTAACTCAGTCTGCCTCAGTTGAGTGTCGTGTAATGTTATTTTCCAGGACTCTAATAGCATTAGTGATTTCATTTAACTGCATTTTAGCTTTCTTGGCCCTAGTGGAAGATATTCTAACGCTCTCGCCCTAAGCGCACATTTCAGAGCTGCCCAGACAATATCTATATTAGAAACTGAGTTAAGATTACAGGTGAGAAAGTGAGATATGAAATTCCTCAGGTGTCCCTGGGTAAAGGGCTCCTGTAACAAATGGTTATTAAATCTCCACATAAAAGCCCTCTTTATACTGTGACTTGGTTCAAACTGAATGGAGACTGGGGAGTGATCTGATATAACCCTGGCGTTGATTCTGGCATCTGAAATCGAGGAAAGTGCACTAATGATGACTAGAAAATAGTCTATTCTGGAATACGACTTGTGCGGGATAGAAAAAAAGTATATTGCCTCGCTTTCCCATTGGTCAGCCTCCAGACATCTATGAGGCCTAAACTCTCCATCACCTCATTTAAAGCTCTCTGGGTGGGGGAAAGTCCTACTCGTTTATTATCGGTTCTGTCAAGATACAAGTGTGGTGTTATATTCCAATCCCCTCCTATTAGTATTTTCAAGGATACATAGTTATTTAAGATATCTAGCACTTGTATAAAAAACTGCGGGGAATCCATATTGGGGCCACAGACTGACCCAATAACCACTTGCTCTGAAATTAAGGTCCCAACTAGAAAAATATATTGGCCCTGTGTGTCCCATATCTCCTTCTCTAGCTGGAAGGGGGTCCTTTTGTGAAATAAGATGGCTACTCCACCTCTGTTTGAAGACAAGCCTATACCAAATGCTTGACCCACCCAATATCTAGTGAATAACTGGATATCTTCTCTGTGAAGATGTGTTTCTTGTAAACAGGCTACATCACAGTTAAGAGTCGATAGATGCTTTAGCACAATTTGCCTTTTGCATCTATCCCCGGGCTCCCTTAATGTTCCAACTTAAAAGACTGACACCCCCCTTCATCATCCTCCAAGTTTTAATAGTAACGTCCCTTTACGTATTATCTACGAGTGTATACCCTCCTGTTAGTGTAGGTATCGACGTCGTCCCAGAGTTTAGTGTATAGATGCTGTATCCTTCAAAGCCCCCTATCCCCACACAATCCCCCCTATTTTCCACAAACACCCCCAGTTCTAACAACTGCACTATCATATCAAACCGCCGTGTGATGAAACTACCAGCCCAGGTAAAGGGTAGCCCATCCTCCAGCCCAGTTCCCAATCTAATTAACAATATTTGTCCTATTAATCTGGACCCTCACAAATTTAGCCAAGTAACAAACACCTTCACAGGGTGCATAAAAGTCGCACCTAAAATACATAGGAAGGGTTGCCCTCTATTATGATATCATTACCATCTAAAGCATACTAGTAGTGCTCTATTGAGTAATAAGGTAAAGCAGTTCCCTAGTCTATATCCCCCTCTAGTGGGGGACTAGGCAAGCTGTAGATAGCAATTAACTACAGAGAGAGGTCTTTAACTTAACAGATAAATTAGGCAGTAATTGAATAATCAAGCCAATCATTTACTATCGAGTTATGCACCAGCAAAATCAATGAGGCAAAAGCATTCCCCCCAGTCACTGATGTCTTGGAAACCAGGAATATACATGAAATATTCTCCTATTACCGCGATTTTCTTGATTTCCCTGGCAATGAACCTGTGCATTCGCTATTAGGACAGTAGAGGCTATCCGGAGTTGTAAACAGCCATGGCAAACCCTATATGTGATGAATGTTCCTGAAAAGACTGATGTAGACTCCCTGGATAGTGAGGTTTATCACTACCCACTCGGATTCCTAGCACCAGCTATGAGCACCGCTGTCTCTTGGTCTCCGGTGCGCTGATAGCCAGACCTAAATAGAGACACGAGTCTTCAGGAGCCTGATAGCGATGGCAATGCGAAACCTCCGATGTGATAGCCATTGACTGCATTTCCTGCTTGCTTACCATAATAAGTCATAATCTTCGGGTAGCAGATGTAGATTTACAGGGTTCCCTGAAAAGAGTAATCTGTGCCCTTGAAGCTTCGAAAATACGGCTCAGTCCGTTTCAGTAAGGAGGAGGATCAGCAAACTGAGGGTATATGCTACTGAAGATACACTAATAAACATACCAACGAGCAAAAACTTATTAGGGATTCACTCAGGTTAAAAAGTCATCGTTTCAACTGCATTTTCCAACCTTTGTATCGCTCTCTTCGGTTAGACTGCAAAGCTTTTTAACTACCTTGATGGTGCAACCGATCCCTTATTTAAACAGCTCCGGTAAGGCTCTTTTAAGTTCAATTTGTGCAGCCTCCACTGATTCATAAGAATACCATTGCTCTTTTATTTTAACTTGGAGTAAAGCTGGGTATTTAACCCTGAATTGAAAACCCGCGGCTATCAACTTGGAGACAATGGGGTGCATGTCCTGACGTTTGAGCTGCACAGAATGGGGTAGATCATGAGTTATTCTGATCTTTTTACCCTCCCAGGAGATTTCCTGTAGCGCTTTAACTTTGCTTAATATGTGCTGCTTATCCAAGTAGTTTAAAAGCTTGCAAATGATCGGTCTCGGTAATGCACCGGGAAGGGAAGGGGGGCGAAGTGATCTATGTGCCCGTTCCACCGTGTAGCTTCCATTTGGGGGTGGACCAGCGAACTTCTCAAAGAGCTTCTGAACGAACTGTATGGGCATTGTACCTTCCTCCTTTTCCGGGATTCCGATTATGATTAAGTTATTTCTTCTGCTCCGACCCTCCAGGTCTTCGAGCTTGTCTTCGATCTTTTTAATATGTTTATTGAGGGAGGCCTGTTCGAGATTGTGTTTATCCACTCTTGCTTCCACAGATTTTATTTTAATTTCGTTGTCTCCTACCCTTGTGCTAGGGATTCCAATGCCGATCTAAAACAGTGGATCTCCGATGAGATCTCCCCTACCGAGAATTGTAGAGGCGCAATTATTTCCAGAAACCTTTCCTCCATTAGCGCTGAAGGCCCCGAGGTTGATTTGCTGGGTCCCTGGCGAGGGTGCTTTGCGGCCTGCTCTTTCTCCGGGGAGGGAGGTGGCGTATGCTTAGCTGGTTGTTTTTTGACGAAGGCTTCCATTTCGAAAGTATTTATCGTTCTAGGTAGCGACTCCAACACTTCACAAATGGTTGCCACCCAAAAAGCACAGTTTTTGTTTTTGGTGAGGGCTGTTAAACCGGGCTGAAAAGGGAGCTGATCAGAAGAGCTGCTTTTCCTAGGCTGCCATCACGTGACTCCACTTGACAAATTTCTAAGACAGAGATATCCCTGACAGCAGCCAGGGAAGCAGCTGTACCTCTTGTGGAATGAACCCTCAGGCCTGAGGGTGGAGTTTTTCCCAGTTTTTCATAGCAGAATTGTATACAAGACACAATCCACCTGGCAACAGATATTTGGTGGCAGGTTTGCCCTTTCCCACTTCTCCATAAGTGAGGAACAACTGGAGGGAGCCAAACCTGTGACCCTTGGTACGCTCTATGTAGTAACTAAGGGCTCTTTTAACATCTAAACTGTGTAGCCTCCTCTCTCCTGAGGAAGAATGATCAGTGAAGAAAACAGGAAGAGACACAGACTGGTTTAAATGGAAGTCTGAAATCACTTTGGACAAGAACCTTCTATTAGTTCTAAGGACCACTTTATCCCTATGAAATGAGATAAAATCAGGTTCCACAGGCAGGGCTTGCAATTCACTGATACACCTGGCAGAGGTAATGGCTACCAGGAACACAGTTTTCCAAGTCAAGTACTTAAGCTCTGCTGAAGACATAGGCACAAAGGGGGGGTTGCTCAAGTTGAGCAATGCAAACATTCAAATCCCAGGCAGGGGCAGGGTCTCTAAAAGGAGGATTGGTGTGAAGCAATCCTTTAAAAAATTTACACAACACAGGATGAGAAGATAGTGAGGAAGACTTCCCCACAGACAAAAACGCAGAAACAGCTGACAAGTGTACTTTGAGAGTAGCTGGTCTGAGGCCTAGGCCATTAAGATGGACCATATAATCCAGAACAGTAGGCAATCCAGCAGTGTCTGGAGAAACATGCTTCTTAGAACACCAAATGCTGAATCTTTTCCATTCAGAGTTGTAAATCTTTCTGGTGGAGGGCTTTCGAGAAGCCTTGAGGATATCCAGGACCCCTTGGGAAAGATGCAGATCTGCAAACTCTAACTCTTCAAGAGCCATGCTTTGAGATTGAGAGACTGAAGACTGGGGTACCAAATCCTTCCCTGAGAGGATGTTAACAGGTTGTAATTCCTGGGACGAGACAGGGGAAGATGGACTGCTAGGGACAGCAACAGGGGGTACCAGGGCTGTCTAGCCCAATCTGGAGCAATCAGAATCACCTTGCAAGGCTGAGACCTTATTTTTACCAAAACTTTGAACAGGAGTGGGAAAGGGAAAGGCATACAGAAACTTCCCTTCCCAATTCAGGATCAGGGCGTCCAGAGGGACTGAGCCCAAGACTGGAGGTCTGCAACAAAAGAGAGGGAGTCGGTGATTGTCTGGGGCTGCAAAGAGATCTATCTCTGGAGTGCCCCACCTTGAAAAAAATCACTTTCAACAGCTGAGGGTACAGGGACCATTCGTGATGGCCCTGAGAAATCCTTCTCAGTGCATCTGCTAGCACATTGTTCTTGCCTGGAAGGTGAACTGCTACAAGAGAGGTTTGCATGGAATAAGCCAGGGACCACAACTTCATGGCTTCTGTGCACAAGGCCATGGACCGAGTGCCTCCCTGCTTGTTGATGTACGACATGGTGGTGGTGTTGTCTGTTCTGACTTGAACCACCTTGTTCTGTACTGACTGTGAGAATGCTTTTAGAGCCAGAAAAACTGCTCTGAGCTCTAGAAGATTGATGTGGAGAAGGGATTCTTGGGGGGACCACAGCCCCTGGGCAGTAAGGGACCCCAGATGGGCTCCCCAGCCCAGGAGAGAAGCATCCATGGTAAGGACCATTGAACAAGGCTGAGCAACAAAAGGAACACCTTGTCTTAAATTGTCCTGATCCTGCCACCACTGGAGGGCTTGGATCAAGGTCAGAGTCACTGGGATTAGTTTGGTAAGGGAATTCTTCTGAGACCAGAAAGCTCTCAGGTGGAACTGAATATCCCTCATCTGGAATCTTGCCCCTTGGACCACTGCTGTTGAAGCTGCCATGTAGCCCAAGAGCTGGAGGAAATGCCTTGCTGGTCGAGATACCTGAAGGCTGAAGGAAGAAGCTAGTTCCATAAGAACCCTTGCCCTTTCTAGAGGAAGAAAGGCTCTTGCTCGGAGTGTGTCCAGTTCTGCCCCTATAAAGGTAAGAAGCTGGACTGGTTCGAGAACTGACTTGGGAAGGTTGAGGAGAAATCCTAGAGAAGTGAGCACTTGCTGGGTTACTTGTAGGTGATACCTGACTTGGTCTGGAGACTGACCCACTATTAGCGAATCGTCCAGATATGGAAAAATGGAAATCTTTTGCCTTCTTAGAAAGGCAACTACTACTGCCAGGCACTTTGTGAAAACCCTTGGGGCTGAGGTTAGGCCAAAGGGCATTGCTCTGAACTGATAATGGCCTGAGGGCAACTCGAACCTGAGGTACTTTCTGTGGGAGCACCTGATGGGAATGTGAAAGTAGGCATCTTTGAGGTCCAGGGAGGCTAGCCAGTCCCCTGGCCTTAGAGAGGGAAGGATTATTCCCAGAGTTGTTATCTTGAACTTTGGTTTTAAAAGATGTTTGTTTAGATATCTTAGGTCTAGGATGGGTCGCCACTCCCGTCTTTTTGGGGGTCAGCAAGTACCTGGAGTACAGTCCTTTGCCCTAGCGTAGGGTATGTACTCTCTCTCTATAGCTCTTAAAGCTAGGAGAGAAGAAACATCTGCCTCTAGGGCAAGGGTTTCCGAGAGATTTGCAGGTGGAAAAGATCTGGCTCTCATCTTTGGAAACTTTTTTGAAGCTGAGAACCAGTCCCTGGCTTACCACTTCCAGGACCCATTCATCTGATGTAATAGACATCCAGTCCTGGACAAAGTAAGCCAGCCTGCCCCCTACTGGAATAGGACAGTCAACCCGGGCAGGCCCATCAGGGTGTCTGCTTGGCAGCGGCTTTAGGCTGAGGAGTGGATGCAGCCCTGCTCATCCCCCTTCTTCCTCTCCCTCTGAAGAACCCCCTCTGAGAAAAGGAAGAAGAGGCCTGTGCTTGGTAAAAAGGCCTTTGAAAAGGCCTGCCCCTGCTCCTAGACTGCTGCCTTTGAGGAGTTGCCTGCCTTTCCTTGGCCTGAGCACTCCTGTAAGTGGACCTGTACTCATCCATTTTCTTCATGTAATTCTCTGTCTGCTCCCCAAACAGAGAATTACCCACTTACAGGAAAATCCATGGCCTTAGCCTGGGTGTCCTGTGAGAGGCTAGTACATCTGAGCCAAGCCATCCTCCGAAGAGCCACAGATGTAGCCATGACTCTTGATGACACATCTTTAGAGTCCACAGCAGCATGAAACTGAACCTTAGATGCCTCGATCCCATCTGCAGCCACTGCCTCCAGCTCCTTGGCTAGCTGGGGGGAGGCCTGTTTAGCCAGTGCCAGTACAGTGTCCCACCTGGACTTCTGGTACCTGGCTGTATAAGCCATGTAATTCACCTGTCTGAGTCCCAAAGAAGATGCCATGTACTGCTTCTTTGCCATGGCATCAATCTTCCTGGAGTCCTTGTCGGGGGGTGAAGCCAAGGGAATATTTGCCTTGTCACAGGCAGCAGCCTGCACTACCCCAACATGGCTGCATTGCTGATATAAGAACTCCGTGTCTGAGCCTGAAAGTGTACACCTCTTGTCCATTTTTCTATCCACAGGAGATATAGTGTTAGGAGACTAAGATTTTTTTGTGCCTGTTTCCCAAAAGATTTATGGAGGGGAACAGACAGTCTCCTGGACTCTGGGAAGTCCATCATCTCTACATAATCAGGCTCCTCTTGATCTTCCACAGCCTCCTCCATAGGAAGCTGGAGGGTTTCAGCCACCTTTCTGTAAAACATAAAGTGAGAAGGGGACTCAGAAAGGCTAGGAGGGGAAACACCTGAAGGTCTGTCTGGGGAGATGTCCGGTTCCACAGACACATCCAGACCTTCACTTACATCATCATCCTCAAATTCCCCTTCCTCTTCAAATTCCGGTTCATAAAAATCTTCAAGGGTATACTCTTGAACTGGGGGAAACCAACCAAACTGAACCCCTGCCAGAAGGAGCCGGATCGGTCGGAACCGGATGGAGCGATTCCACAATCTGAATCGCTCTGGGTATCTCTTCAGCAGTCGGAACATGAACCTCTGGATCCGAACCGGTCGATTTATCTTTGCGTTTTCTTTTGGTCGGAACAGATCCCTCGGAATCAGCTCTCCTTTTGCCCGAAGAAGTATCGCCCTGGTCAGAGGGCACTCCTTCTGGTTTGGTCAAATTGAACCGGGCTGGCCATCCGGGTCAGCGGACTTCTCGGCCTCCTTTTCCCTCAGTCTACCTAATCTCTTCTCAAGGGTAGATTTGGAAAGTTTTACATATTTGGCAGTCTGAATCGAGGGTGGTCAAACCCAGACAATAAACACAGGTGGTGTCGAGAATTTGTGTAGCAAAGACCTCTCCCCACACTCCTGCAGTGTTGAAACCCAGTGGGCCCGGTTTTTTTCTTGGGTTTCTCAGACGTGGCCAACCTAACCAAACTAACCCTTTTTTTGGGAACCGCCAGACAAGACTCCCTTATCGGTTCCTAACCGTGTCATGGGTATTGGAAAAAAACGTTTAAAACACATTTTTTTTTTTTTTAGAACCGATAAGAACCGGTAGCCACACACACTAAGTAAACACACAAATTTCACTATCAAAAGGCTGGTTCAGCCGAACCGAGCCGCACTTTTTTTTTTTTTTCCCTCTTCTGTGTGGAACTTGTAAAAGAACAATTCCTATCTAGTACTTACGGCACCACAGACAGCGACTGAACTGACTATGTGGATACTTTTTTTGGTTTAAAAACCAATGAAAACTGAAAGTTTAACCGACTTTCGAACCGAGCTGAAGGAGAAATCTCCGGAGCGACCGTTCAGTGAGGCAGAGTAAAGAATCTGACGGTTTAGGTTTGAATCACTCCAGACAGAGACTTCAACCGAGCTCGAGCTCAGCATTCTATACTCTGCATAGAAAGTTAACTCTCTGTTCTCTGGGGCAGTTCAAAGGTTGGGAATCACTGCAATTGTCAGAATACAGCAAGACTTCATGTTGTTTGTTGCAATACAGTGATTTGGATAAGCATTTCAACAAAATGACCTTCATCTGATCTAGAAACCGGTAAACAGCCACTACAAGGTAGCACTGTCAGGGTAGGCAGGAACATAGGAGGGTGGAAGGGGGAGATAAGGGATAGGTACGGGGGATGAGGGGGAAGAGGAGGGAGGAAGGGAGGTGTGAGTTGGATTATGTAGTCCTACAAGGGGGTCACGTTCATACCTCTCAACTGTCCCTGATTTTCAAAGACATCCCTGATTTTGCCTCAAAATTTTACTCTGTCCCCCCTACAATTTAAGTTTCTATGGCTAAACAGAGGGGATTGTAAGCAAAAAATAATGTCAAGCATTAAAGTTACAGACTCGTTCTTCTTTAGAAAATGCATTTTGCACTAAGCCCCATATTCTACCAACTTTCTGGGTAGATCTCAAATTTTGAAGATGTGACCCTGATTTTGGTCCTTTGCCCCTGATTATTTTAAGGCTTGTCCCCGATTTATGAGGCAGGAGGTTGAGAGGTACGGTCATGTTAGATATTTAAGTGCAGTTGCTGGTTATTTTCAATGCAAAGTACTTTCTCAAGGCTGCTTTAAAATGACCGGGGTGGACAAGTCCAGTATTGCAACTGGGAGCTCATACTAGTAATGTTCTGGGTGGCCATAAGGTTCTGTTGTCTATCCACCAGCAGGCGGGACCACAGGCCAGAGAGTCTTTCAACTAACTCATGGCTACACCTAGCTAGGAGGGATGCATGGTTGACCTGTCATGTGCTCAGGGGTGCTGCTGCATACACTGCTACTAAAGTGGTTCAATTTCTTGGACTCTGTCTGGTGACTTGTTAAGACTCTCCCAGTATTCTGACCTTGCAGGACACTGCGTTTGCCACCAGGCCCCCCCAGTGATGGGTGTTCCATGCAGGGGTCGATCTTAACATTGTTTTACTAGCCCAAACCCTAGTGCAAATTGACCAGGACTAGTGGAACTAAAAAAAAAAAGGTTAAGGCTGACCCCTGGCTCCATGAACCCTGTTTACCTTCTCAGGGATACCACATATTTATGGCCCATCCTACAGGAGAAGCCAAGGAGGACGGTAGGTGCTCTTAGATGCTAAGTGTACGGCCAATAACAGCTGGAGCAACGGAAAGGTAACCCCTGGGGAACAATCCTTCTCCAAGATGTCCATTAGTGGGTAGGTCCACTGGACTGCTTCAAAATGAATGTTCAGGACCAAGGACATCAAGACCAGTAGTGGGACAAAAGAGGAGTAGTTTGCCCCAAGGCAGCTCTACCTACAAGTAGGCCATTTTGTTCCCAACCCCTCGAGACTGACTGGAATGAAGACCTGTCAAGCATCTCAGTCTGGATACAAGTAGGCTGGATGGTGACGAGATGCATGGACCACCCGTTTGGTTGGGTTGACCACCATCAACTAGGTACTAGGGGAGCACAATACTCTGCCTGGAGTCCTTGGGAGCACCCACCCTTGGCTGAGGCAGTGAGAGCTTGACCAGCATGGGATCCTGCATCACTGCCAACAATACCAGTAGTGGTGTCTGTGTGGGTGCGAGCAGGGTCAAGGAAATAAGGAATAAATAAGACATGGCCAGTCCGACTATCAACAGCGGTCTACCACATGGCTTCAAATATAAATTATACGTCCTCTACTGCGACACTGCCTTTTCTTACCAATGGGTTTGACACTGGTGAAAATGAGCTTGGTGGCAGGGTCAAGAGCAGGAACAGGAGCAAAATCTTGACCTTGATCCATTTTGATGGGGTTCTGATGCTACCAGAGTCAGCAGCCCCATCAGAGAACCTGAATGGCACTGGCCAAACTGGTGAAACCACACTGCCACCGCCAGCTAGTCTTCCAGCTGGATCATGAACCCCACTGCTGCTGAAACCCAGGCTCAGCCTTCCCTTCTGTACCCTAAGTATATGATTGCTGAGGGAGTTACAGTGCATCCTGTGGCACCAGTGGCAGTCAGCCACATCAGGGGTAATACTTAGGGGGCATACAGTATATAGGCATTGTGCATGAGTCACCAAAACAGTAAAACTAAATATCATGTACATCTTAAAGCCAGGTTTCCTCTTCTAGTCAACTGGGTCAATGGAGCAGTGAACCTGAGCCACAGGGCAGTGAATGAGTTGAAAGAAAAATACAGAATTGGAAACACTAGAAAAACAGCCTGAAAACGCAAATTCCATCTTCACATGCAGGAGCTGTGAAGGAGGGAACCTGCTTCTATAAGCAGAAAGAAAGATCTGAGATTATTTGGGGTGGAGACCACAGTACATGCAATTGAGTGGTGGAAAACGAAAGCTTGAACATTGTTCCCGGAACCAGAGTATGCTCAGTGAAAATGACCATTGTGGATAAAACTGAATCCAGGTAATTAAAAATATATAATTACTGGTGACCATGCTATCAACTGGATTACTGTTTTGTTAACAATGCATATCAACTGGATTTCGAGTTACTATGCTCGAAAGGCAATAACATCCTGAAATCTGGTTGATATGACACTCCCCCAAAAAACTGTTGCATTCCATTGTTTCACAAAAAGTATTTCAACTGCAGTATTTTCAACTGTGTTTTATGCATGTACAGTTCAATTTCTGCAAAAATAAAACTGCCCTCTAGCTAAAAAAAGTATGTTTCTTTCAAGCTGCTAGAAATACAGTCTAAACCTCCACACCAGCAATTATAAAATAAATAACGGATACGTAAGTTTGATGTTATGGATTTTTTTCATACACCCTTGGTGTGTGATGACCACATAAACTTCTCGAGCTTCGCTCTCAAGGTTTGTGGGTCATCACACATCTCGTGTGCGTGAAAAAAATCCATAACACACACTTACCTATCCATTATTCTCTATACATAACACCAAGGAACAACCAGTACTAAACTGTTGGCACCTATTAACGGAAGTACTCCTCAGTAGTCTGCACGTTCCCTTTATCTAGCTATTATCTAGGTAAGCAGACCATTTATTTTCCACTAACAGACTACTTCTGCATAAGCAATGGAAACAGAATATATGGACTTGTGCCACACAGAAGTCATACTTTACTTTGGGCTGTACCATAGCCTTTGTTCAAAGCAGTAAAGTGGCACAAGATAGTTATTTGTGAGACTGTACATTACTTACCAAGGCCCAAAGAGCTGCCTTTAGCTGTTTCACCCCTTCCCACTTATCCAACATGGGGGAGCGGACTGTGTAGCTGAGATCTGGGACTACATTCTGCAAGATTAACAAATTCTTGATTGAAACTAAAAACTAGGATACAGTAAATCTGCTTCTCAAGCATGCTGCTATGAAGGACCAATGCAAGTTAGCAATTTATTCATGTGTTCTGGTAAATTAGTGCTGTCACTCTGGAGTGCAACAAAGAACAGTTATGTACTTACCACAACAGGAGATCTTTGAGAGAATCTCTCTCATCAGGCCATGCTGTCCCACCCTCCTTCCCCGAGGGGCTTAAGGCTACAACTTCTGCTGTCTTCATCTCCATCATGGTCTACCTGTAGCTCTCTGCCTTGCCTGGATTTGCAGAGTACTTGGTTCTCTCCTGGTTCCCTACAGAGAGGTCCTCAGAGCATGATCTCCGGTTGGGAACTGAGGAGGGGCTGCCTATGTTTACGTAGCAGTTGACGTCATCATGGGCGGCCCCTGGTGGACTGCCTGCAAAAGTTTCCATGTGGTTCTAGTGCCTGGCTGCTTATAGTTCCATAGGTGTGGCCTGATGAAAGCGATATCCTAAAAGAAGATGAGGATTTCCAGCTACTTCCATACTTTTTTTCCTACCCTCTGACCCCTTCTGTGCCACCATACTATGCTGTCTATCCACCTTTAAAAGGCCTTTGCTATACAATGTTATCTAGTAAACACGTATGTAGTGTTGCTGAATAGATTCCTAAAATATTTTGCTTCACAAGCAAAGGTGATCGACTTGTTTAAGCAGTGTATTTAGTTTCACAATCAAGTGTTTGGTTACTGTGTTTTCAGCTTCAGCTGGGAAATACTGTAAATATCTGCCACAAAAAAGTATTGTTAGCTACCGTAACAGTAGATCTTAAGAGGGAATCTCCTCCATTGAGCCATATCATGGAACTAAAAGCCATCGGTGCCAGGACCACCACGAAACCTTTTGCAGACTGGGGCTGCCCACACTGATGCTAATCATCATCGCCTATATAACACTGCATGCCTCAGTTCCCCCTGGAGACAAACTCGAAGGATTATTTGACTAGCAGGGACTGAAGCAACCAGAACCATATCAGGCACACAGGAGAGAATATGGAAACCTTGGTATAGATGCCATGGGGGCATCAGAGGTGAGAGACTGCAACAGCTAGCAGTATAGTCACATATTAGCCGACAATAGGGGAAAGAGGGAGGGAGAGCTGTGGATCAATGGAGGAGATTCTCTCAAAGATCTGCTGTTACAATAGGTGACTATTCTATCTTCTCTGAGGCTACCTCTCTCCTCTTTAACACATCATGGAACAATTCCCAAGCAGTATCAAGCACTGAGGGAGGAGACAGGACCTAAAGACCCTGAGTAAGGAGGCCTTGTAGAACACTAAGGCCAAAGCTGGCACGTCTACGAGACATGGTGTCCAGACTGTAGTGTTTAGTGAATATATGAAAAGTACTCCAAGTGGCAGCAGTACTGATGTCAGCAGTGGACGTATTCTGAAAACAAGTCACTGAGATAGCCATCCCATGGGCTGAATGTACACGAACAGTACCTGGAAGCTGCTTACTGCACTTATGGTGACAAAATGTAATACAACTGGCCAGGCCTGCAAAAGAAAATGAGGACTGGTATGTAACGTGTCCCTATCCATCTGAAAAATAATAAACGGCAGATCTGTGATTGTAGCCTGTAACTCAGATGAGACTAGCAGACATCACAGCCACTAGAAACAGTATATTTCCAACACAGGAAGAAGCGTATCTCACAAGTAGCTGCAGTCTCAAAGGGAAGTGCAGTAAGGGTCTGTAAGACAAAATTAAAATCCCATAACGAAACCGGATCTCAAACTCTGCATGGGGGTGGGGTGGGGGGAGTTGCAAAAGGAGGATGCCCCTTAGGAATCTACAGGAAACCTCTAACTGGGCATGAAATGCTGACAGAGTGGCCATGTGGACATTTACTGAGGAATATCCTAGGCCTGAGTACTTAAGGATGAGAGGTAGTCCAGTACTTTAGGAACTGGACATATAGAGGGATACAGCTCATGCTTAGCACACCAAACAATAAAAAGTTTACATTTTTGTAAATAAGTGTACTGCATAGACAACTTTCTAGCTGCTAAGAGAACATCAGCCACCGCCATGGAAACCTCAAAGTGGTAAAGTTCTACATCTTCAGAAGCCATGTGTCAAGATGCAGGGACCGGAAGATCCGGGTAAACCAGAAATGAAGATTATATACTCATCGTAATTTTTGATTTAAGAATATCTTCACCACTCATTCACACCAGTGGGTCTGAGTCAGAGGTGCTAAGACCCCGCTGGAGCCAGAACTTTTCAGGAGAACTGGCGATAAGGTAAGCTGCTTGCAGGACTAGCGTGCGAGCAAAGGCTTACCTCAGCATCAGCCCCCCAGCTGTTGCAGTACCCCGTTTACTGAGGAGGTGCAGCATAACCTAACAAGTTGTTATGCACTAAACCTAAGGGCATAAGATAGCCCTGGTGAGCCATGTAAGAGGGTCAACAAACCAGCAAATACAGGTTACTCACCTATAACAGGAGTTCTAGGAATGGTATATGTTGTTCAGCCACACTTTCTGGCAGGTATCCTTGCCACTTTAAATCTTGTCGGAAGGTCTTCAAGCTGGCTCCTCCCACCCACCCAGGTGGTAAAACTCTCGGCTCCGCCCCATGACGCCAGATCTGGCCCGCTGGAAGCTTAGGTGGTCGCGTCGAAGCGGGAGACCGGTGCAGTCGGTGGATGAACAACATATACCATTCCTAGAACTCCTGTTACAGGTGAGTAACCTGTATTTAGGACATGGATATGTTGTTCATCCACACTTTCTGGCAGACTCTAGCAGTTCTCAGGGAGGAGGAAGGCAAGGCGCACACCCCTACTTAGGGAATAGAGACTGGAGAACAAGCCCCAAAACCAGCATCCCGGCATGACTCAAGGTCGATGTGGTAGTGGGTGATGAAGGTGTGTGCTGACTTTCAGGTAGCAGCCCTGCAGATTTCCTGATAGGGACGTCCCTGGAAGCAGCCACCGATGCAGCGGTATGGCGGGTAGAATGAGCTCTTATCCCTCTGGGAGGCTCCATGCCCGCCAACCTATAGCAGAGATCTATGCAGGAGGTGACCCACCTGCTTATCGTCCGCTTGGCTGCAGGTCTGTCAGGTGCGGCTTCAGCATAGGTGACAAACAGCTGGCGAACCTCTCCCCGAATTTCAGCCGTGCGCTCCTTATAGTAAGCAAGCACCCTCCTAGGGTCCAGAGTATGGAGCCTATATTCGGCCTCCGAGGTGTGATTGGGGTAGAACACCGGCAGAGTCAACACCTGGTTAAGGTGAAACTCTGACACCACCTTGGAAGGAATTTCGGGTGAGGCAGGGCGACCTTGTCCCTGTGGAAGACCAGGTAAGAGACCTGATGGAAAGCACCTGGAGCTCTCCCATCCTTCTGGCTGACGGATAGCCACTAAGAAGGCGGTCTTCCACGACAGGTGAGAGAGATCACACCTGTGCATCGGTTCGAATGGCTTGCCCATGAGCTTTGCCAGTACCAGCAGTAGATCCCATGGAGGTGGAGGTTCTCATCGGGAGGAAATGTAATCGGGCCTTTGAAAAGCACCAGACCACTCTTATCCTGCGCTTACTCAACTGCTTCCTGCCCGCGCCCGGTAAGCAGAGATGGCTGCCAGGTGCACCTTTAGGGTCGTCGACCTAAGCCCTTGCTGAGAAAGGGACCATAGATAGTCCAAGATGCTTGCCAAGGAACAGGAGGAAGGGTCCAAGCCCTTACCCTACATTGAGGACCTCGTCGGAAAGACCTAAGGCCTGGAACTCTAGCCGCTCAGGAACCAGGCCGTCAGGTGCAGGGATTGAAAGTACGGATGGAACACCTTCCCCTGACTGACAGAGTAGGTCCAGGCGAGCTGGAAGCTGCCTCGGGAGCCTGGAGCTGAGGCTAAGGAGATCTGGATACCAGCATTGGCGGGGCCAGTCTGGGGTTACCAGAATCACCTGCGCCTTGTCCCTCCTTGCTTTGAGAAGCACCTTGTGGATCAAGGGAAATGGGGGAAAGGTGTAGAAGAGGCCCGGGGTCCACGGCCTCAAGAAGGCATCCCCCTGCAGCGAGCCCTGCTGGGGGCAGGCATGGAACAGCCTCAGCTTCGCATTCTCCTTGGAGGCAAACAGGTCCACCTGAGGTGTGCCCCAATGGGAGAAGAGACCCTGTACTACCTCCGGCAGGAGAGACCACTCGTGGGACACAGCCCCTATCCGGCTTAGGGCATCGGCCAGGGTGTTGGAGGCTTCTGCCACATGAATGGCTAGGAGATCCGCCTCCAGGCTGCGCACAAGTGACCAAATGCGGAGAGCTTCCTTGCACAGAGGCATGGAGCACGTCCTGCCCTGGCGGTTTAGGTAGTATATGTTTGTGGTATTGTCCGTCTGGACCTGAACCACTTGACCCCGTAGGAACGGAGCAAAGGCGGTGAGGGCTAGACGAACCGCTCCAAGCTCCAGCAGGTTGATATGGCATCGGGACTCCCGAGGGGACCAGAGGCCATGCGCTCTGTGCTCCCCCAGATGGGCACCCCAACCCATCAGAGAGGCATCGGTCGATAGAGAGACCATCGGCTCGGGGCGGACAAACGGGATGCCCTCCTGCAGATGAGCTAGAACGGTCCACTACTGGAGAGCATTCCACATCCCTTGGGTCACCATCACTAGCTGGTCCAATGGATCGCAGCGCTGTGACCACTGGCTGGCCAGTCCCCACTGAAGGGGACGCATGTGCCAGCGGGCCCAATGGACCACGCTGGTGCAGGCCGCCATGAGACCCAGGAGGAGCAAGAAGTCCCGGGCAGGGCACGATTGCCCAACCAGAAATGATTGGGCAAAGGAGGAAAGAACCTCGGCCCTGTCCGCCAGGAGCCGTGCTCTGCCCCGATGAAAAGAATCACCTGCTTCGGTCTGAGTTCCGACTTGGCCTAGTTGATGAGGAGGCCGATTTGAGAGCAAACCCGGAGGGCCAGATCTCTGGACCGTTCCACCTCCTGTCTGGAGGGGGCTGCTATCAGCCAATCATCCAGGTAAGGGTACACCTGGACCTCTCGGCGCGGAGGAAAGCTGTCACCACTGCCATGCATTTGGTGAAGACCCTGGGAGCAAGAGAAAGGCCGAAGGGCAAGGCTCGGAACTCGTAAAGGGATCCTTCCGCTCGGAAGCGGAGGAATCTCTGGTGAGACGGACAGATAGGCACGTGAAAAAAACGCGTCCTGTAGGTCCAGAGAGCAGAACCACACGCCGCGTTCAAGGGATGGTATTATCTGAGCCAGAGTGACCATCCTGAAGGTCCGAGACCGTAGGAACTTCTTTAGGTCGTGCAGGTCGAGAATGGGGTGGCAGCCCCCTGTCCGTTTTGGGACCAGGAAGTACCTGGACACAAACCCCGGGTCTGAGGGAGGGTCCGCCACCTCTCTGATCACCTCTTTCTCGAGGAGCAGAGCGATGTCGGTTCGGCGAGCCAACAGCGAGGCTGCGGACCCCGAGGCCCCCCTGGGGGTGACGGCTCGGAAGGGCGGGGCCGGCTCGAACTCCAGAGGCAGGCCCTTTCCTACCACTTCCAAAACCCACCGGTCTGTGGTTATAGCAGACCAGGCAGAAAGGAAGTGGCAGAGCAGTCCCCCCATGGGGGGAACCTGGGGTGGGGTGACGAGGTTGGGGGCGACACGCTTCAACCCGTCACTAAGCAGGCTTGGAGGAGGAACCGGCCGAGGGACCACCTGGGCCTTTACCTCCCTGCTTCCTGGAAGAGGAAGCTGCAGGCTTGGGATGCCAAGCGCGAGCCTGCTGGCCCTGATGCTGCTGGGCCGGATGTGCCGTGGGCGCAGATGGACGAAAGGGCTTGGGTTGCGGTCTGCGGCCCTTGTCCCTCTGGGTGGATGAGACCGAGTCCAGAGTGGCATTGGACTTTTCGATCCTCTGGAGGTGACCTTCCACTCCAGGGCCGAAGAGGTCAGTCCCCAGGAAGGGGACATCCGCCAACTTGTGCTGGGTATCCGCTGTGAAGGTGGATATCCTCAGCCATGCCCGACGGCGCATAGCCACTGCGGCCGCCACTGACCCGGCGCATAAGTCACCGATGTCCAAAGCAGTCTGAAGTTGCTGCTTGGCCACTGCCCTGCCCTGGTCCCGCACCTGCTTGACCGTGGTCTGCAGGTCAGCCGGGAGATGAGGGACTACCTTGTCCAGGGAGCCCAACAGGGCATGAGAGAAGTGCGCCATCAGCACAGCCAAGCTGGCCTGACAAAGGCCAAGGGAGGACGCAGCGTAGACTTTGCACCCGACGTAGTCCAACTTCTTGGACTCCTTGTCGGGAGGCTTTTCCACATCCCTGGTGCTTCCGGCACGCCGGAAGACGCTGTCGGTAACCAATCCCTCGGCTAAGGGATGTTCCGAGAAACCGGACAGGGAGCCGGTAGGGACCGCATACTTCCTTGCCATCCTGGCTGAAGGCACAGGGCAGGAAGCAGGAAGCAGGACGCTGCCAGAGCTCCAAGGCCGGGCCCACAATGACCTTGGCCACCAGAAACGCCTCCGTAGGAGAATCCCTTCAGTCCAAAATCTCCATGAGGGGGTACTTGGCCTGCTTGGATACGGGCTTGAGCTGCATCCCGGTGGACTCCGAGATGAGCCTAAGCAAACCCATGAAGGACGATGGGCTATCGTCCAGCGACTGACCTCCCGAGGACTCCAAGTCAACCCGCCTGGAGAACAGGGAGGAATCATCGTCGGACTCAGAGGAGTCCGCAAAGAGCTGCCTTGGGCCTGAGCCACCCTCCACCTGCCAAGGGCGATTGGGAGTGAGGGTGACAGACAGCCTATGGGACAAACCCTGGGCTGACCGAGAACTCTTGGTCGGGGCCCCAAACAACGGCTGTGGAGGCGGAGGTTCCACCAGAATCGGTGGGGCAGCCGGTTTTGGTCGGGCAACAGGCCTGGGAGCAGGCGCCTCGGCTAGAGTGAGGGTTTGCTTTGGCCGCTCCGGTGACAGCCACTTGATAGCCGGGGAAGGCGATGATGTCGGCTTGCTCCCGGACAGAAGAAGCTGTTGCCACATGAGGTCCTCGTGGCGCCAACGCAACTTGCGTCGAAACCTCCCTCGCCCGGAGGAGGACGAAGGCGCACCGCTTGCCGCGTACCGGTGACTGAGACCGCTTATGACGGTGGGATCGGCTGGACCGAGAAGAAGTCCGAAGACCGAGACTGCGAACCTCGGCTTTTTCGAGGAGGGTTCTGGGGCAGGGCGGGGGAAACCCACTCTCCCTTGGCTCGGAGGGTTCAACCGTGGACTCCGGAACCGGAGGCACGGGCAAGTCCACGGAAACCTCAATCTCTGCCGGGGGAACCGGGGAGTGAGGGTTTTCGGCTTCACCGGTAGACAACCCATCCGACGGGTCGAGAAAAATCTCGACTGCGTCGACAGGAGTCTCGGTCAACTGACCTGACGGGGACGCCGTGAGGCCAGTGGCCGAAGCCGAAGGATCGACCGAAGTCGATGGTCGACTACTCAGTGAGAGGGACCTCTCCCACTCCCAAGAGCGTCGACGGAGGGGCTTACCTTTGTGGTCCTTCTTCTTGGACCAAGAGGAAGGCCCTGAAGATGATGGTCCCTGTCCCTTAGTGGAGAGAGACAGACACAGCTCCTTGAAAGAAGCTGAATAGGAGGATCCCAAGGAGAGCGGGATAAATGCCGCGGCCGAGGAAGACGAAGATACGGCCTGGCCGCCTCCCTCCTCGAGGCGATCATCTGCTCAGCTGATCTGCCGAGCCGCCGCCGCTGAAACCGCCAAACGGGCCTCCTCTCACTTTACCGAGGATAACGCTTCTCGGGCGCCAAGTTGCAAACGGGCGCGCGGTCTTCCAGGGACGAGGGCCGAAAAGGAAGAGCACAGGTCGCAAGCCTGCAGGTCATGCTCAAGGCCCAAGCAGTAGACGCACGTGGAGTGCGGATCCGTCCGAGACATCTTCTGCCCGCATGGGCACCTCCGAAAACCAGGAGTCGATTTGTCCATCGCAGCCGCGAGGGAGATAAATGACCGAAGTCTTGAAAACCTTAAAAGTAATTTCGGGTAGACCAAAGAAATAGGAACCAGTCTTATATGCAGAGCATTAAGGAGGGAACCTGAACTTCCAAGTGGTAAGGAAGATCTGGCGTCATGGGGTGGAGCCGAGAGTTTTACCACCCGGGTGGGTGGGAGCAGCCAGCTTGAAGACCTTCCGGCAAGATTTAAAGCGGCAAGGATACCTGCCAGAAAGTGTGGATGAACAACATATCCATGTCCCTAGAACACACAGTTTTTACAGCCCAAACCAAGAACAAGAGATGAAAACCAATAAACAAACTGAAGTGAGCCCACAGGACAGTGTCTGGGCGTGTGAATCAATGGTGACGATATTCCTACAAGATGGTGACTACATAAGTTTCAAACCTTCCAGGAATCAGCCGGCCCGTCGGCGCAGTGGTAGAGTTACCACTTGAGGTGCCAGCGACCCGGGTTTGGGAATGGACTCGAGTGGCTGGAGGGCCAGCAAGGGGAGAGGGAGGAGGATCGGCGCCAGGGCTGCTCTCCTCCTCCGGGTGGGGTGGGATGCGAGTCCCGCTGCGATACCACCACCTGGGTGATCACGGGTGGAGGTGCAGCGAGACAGCATACAAGGGGAGGGCGGACGTCTGCTGGGAGCCAGAGCGTTAGCATGTCGAGGCGTGCGTCACTCCTTGGCTCCCCCCCTTGCGTGCAGACGTCCGAGGGGTAGGGACCAGAGAAAAGCGGAAAGAACCCTGCACTGGGCTCCTATAGATGGGACCCGGCTGACCCGAGAAAACCCTTAACCAGGCTCCACTGACGGGGCTTACGAGGCCTTCCGACACAGTCTCTAGGTGTGAGAGGGGGACTATCTGGGGGTTCCCCCTCCTCCCCCCCGGGGTAAACCGCTGCAGGATGGGGAAGGCTAGCCAAGCATCCGGAGGGAGGTACCTGGGGCGGGACTATGGGAAACTACAGCCTAGGAGATCCCCGAAGAAAGGAACTCAGCGCAGTGAGGAAGGGGCCATAAAGAGGAAGAAAAAAAAAAAAAAACTTCCAGGAATCAACCTTCACCACAAATTCACACTAATGGGTCAGAGTACCAAGCCCAGAAAAACGCCTCCCTCCCCAGACTAAAGCAAGAGGAGCAAAGGGCTCACTCATAACAGAAGTCCATTCAAAATAATCCTGCCAAAGGTGGCATGCTTCCTGGCATGGACATCCAGGAGATAATGTTTGGCAAAGTGTGCACTGTGCTCCACACTGCAGCTCTGCCATATATCACCAACAGACACAGAGCAAATCTCTGCCAGGGACGGGATAACTGTCCTAGTGGAGTGGGCACGTACCCAGCCTTCCAGCTTCACCTACACCATGGTATGGCAGTGGCACAGACAGTTCACAATTCAGGCAGAAATGCACTTGAATAGCTGGCCCACTGGTGCAGCAGTAGTGTTACCACTCACAATGCCGCCGGCCAGGGTTCGGGAATTTGCCTGGGAGACGGAGGACCGGCCAGGGGAAGAGGCTTGAACATCGGAATGGCTGCTCACCTTCTCCGGGGAGGGCGGGGCGACGAGGCTCAGCACCTGACTGACGTCTGGCTGAGGCCAAAGATGCAGCAGGCACCAAGCCATACCAACAGGGGAGGCATGACGGAAATCGGTGATTGCGCCTAGAAAAATGGGGAAAACGACTCCCTGAAGCACCGGGTAGATGGAGCACCCGGCACAGACCACAATATCCTCTGCCTATCTCGATGAAACTAGAAGCTCAGGGTGTACAGGCCCCACCTCGTTCCCGCCAGGGATAGCCACGGCTCCATGGGAGGGGGGTTCACCTGAGGGCTCAAGGCAGTGAGGATGGGGCAGATGCCTAGGCGACTCTCGAAGAAGCGGCACTCAGGGAGCGAATAAACAGCAAGTAAAAAAAAAAAAAGAAACGCATTTGAATGCAACAGGTTGACCCCTCTGACTGGGATCAAAGGTGACAAATAGCTGATTGGATTGCCTGAGTCTTTAGATCTGTCCAGCTTAAATGTAAGGAACTTCTGAACATCCAGAGAATGGAGAGTGCACTCTCCTGCATTCTGGAAGTTGGCAAAGTAGGTAGGCAGCACAAACAGCTAATTCAGATGGAACTCCAACACCACTTCAGGAAGAAACTTAGGGTGTGTGCGAATAGCTATGTTGTCTTTGTGGAAGGCAGTATATGGTGGATCTATGACCAAGGCATGGATTTAAGACACACTGTGAGCAGAAGAAATGGCCACTAAGAAAAAATTACTTACCTAGTAATCTTGTTTCTTCCAATTGACACTAAGGTATTCATAACTATATGCAGTCTTCCTCCTGAGTAGAACTGCCCAGAGATAATTTGGAATACATGCAAATGATGAAATCTTTTGCATGAGCCACTTTTCAGATGCTGCCTTAGTTCTAAACACTTCAGAATTCCTGGATGCCTGAAAAGACAGACCCACGGGGACCAAGTACAATAATAATAGTAATGATAACAATATTAATAATATAACAGAGGGCACTCCCTCAACACTAAGTGTAATAATAATAATAAAACTAATAATCAGAGAGAACTCCCTTAACCCACAAAAAAGGGGCCTCCAACTGGAGGGCATAACATATGAAAGAACACCCTAGAATGTCCAAATTACCCGAAAAGGGGTGGGGGACAACAACAGGGAACCCAATCACAGTATGTGTGCCAGAAATGGCATTTATGCCCCTGACAGCATGGTATTCAGAAGTGCAGAGGCTGAAGGTTCCAGAAGGGGAGGCAGGGTGGGAGAGTTATGACTACCCGAGTATCACTTGGAAGAAACAAGATTACTAGGCAAGTAATTTTTTCTTCTAACCCCAGTAACACTCAGTTATTCATAACTATATGCAGACTACCAAGCAGTACCTTTGGAGGTGGGCACAGAACCCTATCTTAGGAACAGACTTCGCAGGACTGCTGTGCTGAATCTGGTATCACTCCTGGACAGATTACCCAGAGTATAATGCTTAGTAAAGCTGTGTACTGTTTTCCAGGTAGCTGCTTTAGAGATTCACCAGGGAAACATCCCTGATAGCTGCTATGGTAGCAGTTGTGCCCCTTGTGGAATGGCCCTCCACCCACAAGGGGCTCCTTTCCAGCCTTAGAGTACCAAACTGGTTATTCAGTTGTTTAACCAGGAGTAGCACACTAAGCTGAAAGCTTTTTTACAGAAGCGACCTGGGAGCACAGGCAAGTTAAGTGACTTGCTCAGGGTCACACAATATGCAAGTGGAAGTTGTGGGATTCAAACCCATGTCTGGTCTGCTGGATATCACCAGATTTCCAGCTCAGAGCCTTAAACCACTGCGCTACACTGCCTCGCTAATACGGTTATACTGTACTATCCAGTAATAAGTGGACCTTCTTTGATGCTGGATTATCCTTTCTCACATTCCCACAGGTCAGGAACAGCTGTTTTCCGTCCTGCCTAAGGGCTTTAGTGGCTGTCAAATAGTAGCTAAAACTCCTTTGACATCCAGACTATGAAGATTTTTTTTCCACCAGGAGTAAAGTGTTCAGTAAAAAAGACTGGCAAGGTAATGGTTTGGTTCAAATGATAATTAGAGGTCATGTTAAAAGGAAACTTCCCGTTTGTTCCCAGGACAAGGTTGTCTCTGTGGACTGAAATATAGACTTGTTCAATTCAGAGTGACTTGAGCTCACTGATTCTTTCGTCAGAAGTGATTACCACAGGAAAAACACATTTTTTGACATATTTCAAATAAACTGAAGACATAGGGTCAAAAAGGGGACCCATGAGCCAAACTATACACACATCTAGGCCACATGCTGGCACTGGTCCCTTGTGAGAGGGTGCAAATGGGACAGGCCTTTAAAGATCCCTTTGAAGATAGGGTCCAAGTCCTGAAAAACATTCTGTCCAACTGAAGTGTTAGTAGATGCTGCAGCCAAGGTGGACGTGTAAGGTACTGGACTGCAAGCCCAGTAAGAGCAAACAGGTAAGATAGCCCAGCACAACAGGAACACCAACCTGTGTTGACATGTGCTAGGCCCATAAAGAACGTTTTGTAGCTAGGATCTGAAGCAATAAAAACATTCTGTCCAACTACTATGCCAGCAGATGCAGCAACCAGGCGGACCTTGAGGGTACAGGATAGCCAGACCAATGACTGTAAATAGATAAAATAGTCAGACAGCTGGGACCCAGCGTGTTCTGAAACCAATTTCCTGGTTGAACGCCAATCATAAAACTTTTTTTCCTATTCTGAAGCATAGATTTTCTTAGTGGAAAGCTTCCTGTAACCACATCACATGCTTAAGACACTTTGAGAAAGATGCAAACCTGCATATTATACCAAAGGTACTCAAGAGCCATGCCTTGAACGTGAGTGAGCCGAGGTTTGGATGCAGGAGCCTCCTGATAGGAGGTCAGCAGATTGTGCCTCCGAGGGAAGGTGCATTGGTTCGGGCCCAGGCATGGAGGGTAGCAGAGAGAGACATGTCTGTCTGGCTAATTCTAGTGCTATCAAGATTATTGATGCTGACTGGGACCTGAGCTTGAGAAAATTGCTCTGTATACCAGAAGGAAGAAAGATGCACTTGCTTCTCTTGCCAACTCAAAACCAGAGCATTCAGGGGAACTGTTCCCAGATCTGGCTATCTGTCATAGTACTGTGGCAGGTGGTGGTTGTGGTGGGATGTGAACAAGTCAACCTCTGTGGTGGCCCACCTCCTTAAGATAACTTGCACCACCTGACTGTTTAAGGACCATTCATGATGGGGCTGGCTGATTTGAGTTGATATATCTGCCAAGGTACTGTCCTTACCTGGCAGTGGCAGATGAATATCCTGAAAGGGCCCACTGAGCATGATAGAACCCATATATTCACAAATCGTGTGCTGGGAGGGCTTAACCTTGTCCCTCCTGAAATGTTTATGTAGTACATTGTGGTGGTACTGTCTGTTCTGACCTGTACCCCCTCTCCTTGTAGTAGTTATGTAAATCCTTTAGTGCCAGTAACACTACTTTTAGCCCCAGCAGGTCTATGTGCCATGGGAGGTGTGAACCCCCAGGTGGGGCCACACTCCAGTCAAGATGCCTCTGTTATCAGACAACTGACGGAGCTTTTTGCTGAAAAATAAACTCCTTTCATCAGATTGGTTTCATTTTTTCTCCATTGGAGACCGTAAATGGAAATTACGTACCTGCCATAATTCTTGATCTTCTTGGACGAAGTCTTCACCACTTATTCACACTGATGGGATCTACGCCGGAGGTGCTAGGACCCAGCGGGAGCAAACTTTTTGCAGGAGGGTTAGCGCCAGAGATGGAGCCGCGAGGAGCGGCGCCACAAGCCTCGCTCATGCGGCAATGACTGTCTTAAGGCCGACTCTCCAACCACCTCAGTACCTTTTTTCCGAGGAGGTGGCAGCGAACTAACCTAGAAGGATAGCTTTACAAAACCGGACATAAGATAGTCCGGAAGACCCGTATAAGAAGGGTCAAAGAAAGAAGTCTTCACAGCCTAAAGACTGAGGGAGTAAAGACCAACAACAGAGGTGAGCTCGGGGAATGGTGGGTGGGCGTGTGAATGAGTGGTGGAGACTTCGTCCAAGAAGATTAAGAATTACGGCAGGTACGTAATTTCCATATCTTCCTGGACATAAAGTCTCCACCACTCATTCACACTGATGGGAGAGTACCGAGCTAATAATCCCCTGAGAGGGCGGCAGGAGAGATCAAGAGCTCACAAATTTAGGACAGAAGCCCATTAAAGAGCTAGTGTACTGCTTAGAATTAATAGTAATTTTCAGATGCAGTCGGCTATCACTTCATATATCTGAAGTATTTTTTCTTTTCAGTTTGCTAATTAAAAGATTTTCCACCTGGCAGTACTTAGGTGATGTGTGGAGAAGCACACTGTATGGAGGAAAAAAAAGTCAGTTCTGTTCCTCTCACTACATCGTCAGAAATGAAACCAAACACCTTGAGGCACCACAATCCTTGTAGCCTGACTAGTGACTCTCACAAGCTACCAATCAAAACACAGGAAACCGTGACATCACTAGTAACCAGGGAGAGACAGTCCCTGTGGCTTCCTGTGAAAGTGAAACATGGCAGTGAGAAATGGTTCTCATTGGTTACGAATGATGTCGTTGTCAGTGTGGTCTCAGTGTTGATGTAGTGGGAGGAACAGAGATTACTTTTTTTTTCCTTCAGACAGAGTGCTGCTCAGCACATCACCCCAGTACTGCCAGGTGGAAAATCTAATTAGCAAACAGAAAATAAAAAAATACTTAAGACATAAGAAGTGATAGCGGACTACATCTGAAAGTTACAATTAATTGCAGGCAGTACACTAGCTCTTTAAGGATGGTTCTACCAAACGAAATATGTCACCTGGCATGGACATCCAGGGCATAGTGCTCGAGGAACGTGGTAAGGAAGATCTGGCGTCATGGGGTGGAGCCGAGAGTTTTACCACCCGGGTGGGTGGGAGCAGCCAGCTTGAAGACCTTCCGGCAAGATTTAAAGCGGCAAGGATACCTTCAGTTTGCTTATTGGTTTTCATCTCTTGTTCTTGGTTTGGGCTGTAAAAACTGTGTGTTCTAGGGACATGGATATGTTGTTCATCCACACTTTCTGGCAGGTAAAGCCCGGACTGCATAAAGGACAGCTCTCATTTCTAAAACATTTATGTGAAGCTGGGACTCGTCCAGAGTCCACATACCTTGGGTGTGGAGATTCTGACAGAGAGCTCCCCACCCCATCAGGGACGCGTCCGTGGTAATGGAAATCTGATGATCCAGAGGAGCAAAGGGATTCCCTTCCAGAAGATTGTCCTCTTGTGACCACCAGGGGAGTGACCTCTTCAGAGGTTCTGTCACCTTGATGAGAAAGGACTGAGGGTGAGTGGTTGGGGACCACTGAGTACTGAGCATCCATTGAGAGGTTCTCATTTGGAGGCATGCAAGGGGTACAGTGAACACTGAGGATGCCATGAGACCCAGCATCCGTTGTATAGAAATAGCTCGAACCGAGCTGTTCTCTCTGATATATTGGGCCATCTGTAGGATATCGCTCCTTCTGTCCTCTGGTAGAAAAGCTTTCACACAGGAGGTGTCCAAAAGAGTTCCTATGAAAAGGAGCTTCTGGGAGAGCTGCAACTGCGATTTCTTGAAATTTAGCAGGACTCCCATGGACATGAGAAAGTCTGAGGCCGTAGTTACGGCGTCGAGAGTTCCTTGCCTGGAAGGGCTTGCTAGAAGCCAGTCGTCCAGATATGGGAACACTTGTATCCCGATCTTTCTGAGGTGCGCTGCGAGAATTGCACAACACACTGTAAAAACTTGTGGAGCTGAGGATAGCCCAAAGGGCAGGACTCTGAACTGATAATGTTGGTCCAAAGCCATGAAAGGAAAATTACGTACCTACCGTAATTCTTGATCTTCTTGGACGAGTCTCCACCACTCATTCACACTAGTGGGATTGGCGCCGGAGGCACTAAGACCCATCGGGAGCAAACTTTTTGCTGGAGGGTCGGTGCGAGAGACGGCGCCGCGAGCAGCGGCTCGAGCGGTAATGACCATCTCGGCGACGACCCTCCAACCACCTCAGTACCTTTTTTACCAAGGAGGTGCAGCGCAACTAACGTAAAGAGTAAACCCAACATTAAAAAACGGACATAAGATAGTCCGTATCACCCGTGTAAGAAGGATCAGCAAAGAAGTCCTCACGGCCTAAAGATTTGAGGGAGTGAAGACCAATACAGCGGTGAGCTCGGGGGATGGAGGGTAGGCGTAGAATGAGTGGTGGGAGACTCTCGCCCCAAGAAGATCAAGAATTACGGTAGGTACTGCACTTTCCATCTTCCTGGACATAAGTCTCCACCACTCATTCACACTAGTGGGAGAGTACTAAGCTGATAATCCCCCAAAAGGGGCGCAGGAGAGCCAGAGCTCACGCTGCCTAAGATAGAAGCCCATTAAGGATAGTTCTGCCGAATGCGGAATGTCGCTTGGCATGAACATCCAGTGCATAGTGCTTGACGAAGGTATGCACTGAGCTCCAGGTAGAGCGTTGCATATATCTGCAATTGGAACATTGCGACTGGGCTAGGATGACAAGGACCGCCTCTAAAGAGAGTGGAGCGTATACTCTACCCTTCTAATTTAACTTGAGCCATGGAATAGCAATGACTAAGGCATGCCACTAACCATGAAGAGATGCATCTAATAGCGACAGGTTGACCCAGCCGGTGTCGCTGAAAGAAACGAACAGTTGCTGAGTCTTATGAACATCCTTGGTTCTATCTAAATAGAACCGCAAGGCTCTCTTAACATCCAAGGAATGAAGAGCCTGCTCTTCATTTTGGAAATTAGCAAAGTAATGGAAGTACCAGAGGTTGGTTTAGATGGAATTCTGACACAACCTTGGGAAGAAATTTAGGATGAGTAACGAGAACTACCTTGTCTTTATGGAATACAGTATACGGAGGGTCCGTGAACCAGGGCATGTATCTCTAGAGACCCAATGGCTGAGGTAATGGCCACCAGGAAGGCAGTCTTCCAGGTAAGAAATTTTAGCTCACAGGTAGCTAAGGGTTCGAAAGGCTTCCGAGTGAGCATGTCTAGCACCAGGTTAATGTCCCAGGCTGCAACTGGACGCTTAACAGGGTCTGGTATGGAGAATCCTTAAGAAATCTCTTCACCATAGGTAACTGAGCCAGAGTTAAGGAAGAAACCGCTCATGGAACGCGAGATGGCACTAAGGTGAACTTTAACTGTGGAGTACTGAAGACCTAAGTTTGACAGGTCCAAAAGATACTCAGAACCTTGCCAGGAGGACAGAAAAAGGGATTCCAAGAGGATTTTGCACACCAGAGAGAAAACGCTTCCATTTGAAGCGTGATGTTTTTTCGGTGGCTGGCCTCGAGCAACCAGAAGGATGTCTGAGACTCTACGAGAGACGTTGAACCGATTCACTTCTATCTCTTGAGGAGCCAAGCATGAAGGTGAAGTGATTTCAGGTTGGGATGGACCAACGAACCCTGAGTCAGAAGACTGATTTGCAAAGGAAGTGGTCTCGGAGAGGCTGCCAACATACTGTTGAGTAGAGGAAACTATAGTTGCCGAGGCCAGGAAGGAGCAATGAGAATCATCTTGGTCCCCTGAGACTCGAATCTTGAGGAGTACTCTCTGGATTAGAGGAAGGTGAAAGGCGAAGAGAAAGCGTTTTGTCCACCGCAGCCTGAACGCATCCTGACAGAAAATGCCAGGCCCTGATTTCTGGAGCAGAAGAGAGGCAGTTTTATGCTGAGTGGGATGCAAAAGGTCCAGGTCTGGAGTCCCACTCTTTGAACAGGGACCGAGCCACGGCTGGATCGAGAGACCACTGTGAGGGTCTGCCTGCTCTGGCTGGGAGGATCTGCTAGGTCGCTTTGTATACCTGGCAGATAAAACCGCTTGAATCAGAGACTTGTGCTCCAAGCACCACTCCCACACCCTCATTGCTTCCCTGCAAAGGGATAAGAATGAGCACCGCCTTGCTTGTTGATGTAATACATCACTGCTTTGTTGTCCGCTTGAAGGAGAAATGTTCTTTGTGACAAAGGACATCCTTCAGAGCTCGGATTGCATAGAGGACCGCCTCATCTCCAGGACATTTATGTGGAGATGAGTTCTAACTGAGTCCATACACCTTGAGTGTGGAGGGAGAGACAGTGAGCTCCCCATCCCATTAGCGATGCATCTGTGGTGATGGAGATCTGATGATCCGGGGAGCAAAGGGGAATCCTTCCAGGAGATTGCTTTCTGAGACCACCAGGTGAGAGACCTTCAAGGGGCTCGCCACCTTGATGGGATAAGACTGGGGTGAGAGGTCGGGGTACCACTGAGTGGAGAGCATCCACTGGGTTCTCCCTCATGCAGTCGGGCCAGAGGGACAGTGAAGACCGAGGACGCCATGAGACCCAACATGCGCTGCATCGAGAGAGCTGTAACCGATTGGTTCTCCCTGATGTAACGGGCCATTATAAGGATGTCGAGTCTTCTGTCCTCTGAAGGAAAGCCTTCGCTGAAGAGGTGTCTAGAAGTTGCCCCATGAAAAGGAGCCTCTGGGAGGGTTGCAGTTGAGATTTTTTCAAATTCAGCAGAACTCCCGATGACGTGAGAAGACGTAGAAGTCGCTTGCACGGCTTCCAAAGTCCCTTGGCCGAAAGGGCTTGCTAGAAGCCAATCGTCCAGGTAGGGAAACACTGGAGTCCCGACTTTCCTGAGATGCTCCGCGAGAACTGCACAACACTTTTGTAAAATCATTGGCGCCGAGGGATAGCCCAAAGGGCAGGACTTGAACTGATAATGCTGACCCAAAGCACAAACCTGAGGAATTATGTGGGTCGGGTGGACGGGGATATGCTGGTAAGCATCCTGCATATCCAGAGAGGCCAGCCAGTCGCTGTTGATGCAGCAAGGGTAACAGGGTACCTAGGGAAATCATCTTGAATTCTCCTGGGAGGAATTTGTTTAACTTTCGAGGTCTAGAATGGGGCGATCCCCAGATTTCTTTTGGAACCAGAAAGTAATGGAGTAGAACCTGTGTTTCAGATGCGGGGCACCAACTTATTGCCCTGTTGTTCAGAAGGCCCTGGATCTCCGCGTGAGGAGATCTGATTGAGAGGCCGACAACCTGGGGCTGTCGTATGAGGACACCTGGGGTTCCAAGAAATTGAGAGTAACCCTCAATTATCCTAAGAACCCATTTGTTCTGAGGTTATGGGACTCACTGGTTGTAGAAGCACATCAGACGACTCCCACCGGAGGAGAAAGTTCCACCGGGCAGAGTGGATGGAACTTGGTCAACGACTTATAAGGTAGCGCTTGGGAGCTTTAGGTCCCTGCGCTTTCATGCCTTCTTGAGGTTGGGCAGGTTGGCTTTATGGAAGCTTTCTCCCTGCCTCTGCCCTCAAAGGACTGGATCACTTATGAAACTGATCGCCTGTTCACATGCCCCGAGAGGGGCAGGCGGAGGTCTGGCCAACTTAATGGCCGATCTAGTCTTCTGAGTGGCCTCTAAGGCTTGCTCCACCTGAGGGCCAAAAGAAAGGAGTTTACCGTGCTAAAGTTTCATCACCTGCTGCTGAGCATCATTCGTGAAGCCAGAAGCACGCAGCCAGGAATGGCGCCGAGTACAAATCCCCGCTGGCTGCTGACCGAGAAGCAGTGTCGAAGCATCCATGGCGGTTTGACCTGTTGGTTATTGACTCAATACCTCTAATAACGGTCAGAAGAAGCTCTGACTTGAACCGAATCTGGAAGAGCTTCAACCATTCTTTTCATAGGCTACAGGATATACCCATACCGAGAAAAATAGCCTTGATAACTGGCAACACGCATACTTAGAGTGGAGGCAGCAAAGACTTTCTTACCTAATGTATCAATCTTACGAGACTCTTTGTTAATAGGTCGAGCTGTAGTAGTTTGAGGAAGAACGACCTTGTCATTCTCTTGCCAGGACTACAATAGGATCCGAAGGCTTGGGATGCCAAATGGGACTCATCCTTGGGAGCTGAATACTTTATCAATGGATTTAGCCACTGAGGGAATAAGAGCAGGGTTATTCCATACCATTTGAGACAGCGCCTCAAGGAAGGCTGAATCGGAGGAGTCAAACCAGAGGGATTCTCCAAGCATGAAGATACTGGAGTCTTATTATCTTCCCAGGATCGGTGTCTGTAGTCTGGAGAGAAAGAGGGATCCCAGGTTCTTCAATAGAGACTTAAAGGACAGGTCCTCACCACAGGCTCTGTAGCAAAGAAAGATCCTGTTTCTCCACTTCATCACCCAACCAAGGTCTGGGTCAGGCTCAACATCATCTCCTGATGGTCCAGAAAGGACTGTTTGGACAGGAAAGGAGTGAAAATTAGGAGAGGAGGAAATGGCAGAAAACAAGGAGAGTCCTGGCTGCCGGGCGCCGAGACGGCAAAACGGGCTGAAGATTTGCATCGTAGGAGGCGACGGCGTCAAGAGGCACGCTGCCCCACAAAATGCTTCGGCGGCGCTGCGGACGACGCCACAAGCGCGACGGCGCGCCAACGGCGCCACGGACGACGCCAACGGGCGCTAGGGACGACGCCGCTGAACGGTATCGCAGACGACGCCGCCAACGGCCCTACCGATCTAACGGCACCACCGCGGCGCCGCGAGACAACGCTGGCACCAACGGGCGCCGAACCACGCTGGCGCCGCCAACGGGCGCCAAGAAGCTCCGGGCGTAGAAACGCGCCGACACGGCCACAGACCCTGCAGAAGGCGCCTGAAAAGCCCCGGAACCTGGAAACAAGAGAAGGAAAATACCAGGAGATAAGGGCATCGGTGAGGCCCTGCTCCGCAGCCATGTGAGGGGGAAACACCAAGCACGGAGTCGCTAGCACCGAAGAAGGCGCCGATAGGAAGGTCCAACCGCTTCTACCTGATCGCCGGAGGAGCCTTTAGGGCTCGAGGTAACCGAGCCAGGCAGAAGAACCAACCTCCGAGCCCATCGCTCCATAAGAGCGCCCACTGATGAAACTGCTCATCTGGAGCCCTACCTATAGGCGGAGGGGCTCCATGTCGAGGACGACGATTATCGGAAGCTGGCGACTCCAAGAAGGAGACCGCAACTAGCAACGATAATCGACCGCCGACGCGCAGATATACAGAGGGCACCTCGAAAGATGCCTTCTTTTGACCTGTGGGTCAAGAAGAGCTCGAGGCCGAACGGCGCCGTAGAATGCGATCGCATTTTTATGCCGGCTGGGGACCGCCCATCTCCGGCATCGGACTGGACCGTAGTCAGAACCCCGCTGAGGAGAAGGAGGCTGACCGACCCAGCCCGCTGACTGAACAGTTTTCATACGTAAGTCTCCCTACCGCCACCTGACCTGCTCATGGTCGACTGGCCCAGTAGGCCGAGACTTTCAAGTAAGTTAAATTTAAATATTAGAAAAATTTTACTAAAAATAGAATAAAACTAAGCCGGATACTACTATCGTGATAATGTTACAAAACAAACTGAAAACTATGCGCTAGTTTGAAGTTTGACTCCCGACAGGCGAGCGACGTCGCTACTGAAGCGCACCCGACGGCGGGAAAAAAGGAACTGAGGCGGTTGGAGGGTCGTCGCCGAGATGGTCATTACCGCTCGAGCCGCTGCTCGCGGCGCCATCTCTCGCGCCGACCCTCCAGCAAAAAGTTTGCTCCCGATGGGTCCTAGTGCCTCCGGCGCTAATCCCACTAGTGTGAATGAGTGGTGGAGACTTATGTCCAGGAAGATCAGCCCTAGTCTGATACAACAAAAGGAGCTTACTGTGGTGTATTCATCCATTTTTAACTTTTATCTTTCCTCTAAAGAGGAATTACCCTCGACTTGGAATCCATAGCCTTGGTTTAGGAATACTGAGTTAGGCTGGTGACTCACAACTTTGAACCACTGTATTTACTATCTATCTAGCAGCAGCCATTTAAACTTTTATTTGGCTGCTTCCAAACCAAATGTAGTTGTTTCGGCTAGATCATCTGGCAGGGGAGTAACATGGACTTGAAAGTATGTCAGTTTTCCTGGGATCCATGTTAGGAGAGAAGGATGCCAGGGATCTCTTTGCCTTGTCACAGGCTGTTACTTCACCTACTCCTTGATGTATAGGATGAGGGAACAAACTTTGAATTTCCTCCCTGTCTAGCTGATGTTTCTTAAACATCCTCTTATCAAGAGGTGAAACAGAGCTTAGAGTTTGTAAAATCTTTAAAGTGTCTTCCCCGATTAATTTATTCACAGGAAGGGGAAGCTTTTAGTGGGTGTCAGCCCAATCATTTCTCACAAATGTGAAGAGTGAGGGATAATCTTTATTTTTGGTGAAAACCTAAACATTCCATAAAATCACAGTCTTCCTCCAGATAATGGGAAGACTGATCAGATGAGACAAGCTGCTGTGCTGAGGTCTGCTGCTGAGAAGTAGACAGCACTGGAAAGCCTAAAAGCGTTTTCTTTAGCCATTCCAGGCATATCTTTACACTTTTTTTTTTTAAAGGAATGTTTACAATTTTCACACCTTCATTCACAGTGAAAAACCTCCAGAATGAAGCACAGTGCTACAAAATTCTGCAGTAAAGGATACCATTTCAGTGGGAATTAATCCATTTAGTGATACAGTAAACCTGAGACACTGTATCTCATCCTGGGGCTTCACCATAGGTAACAATCTGCAGGAATTGGCAGGCTTTCTAGCAGGCACAGGGTTGGTGTGCAGAGCCACACATTCCTTGTGAAAAATCAAATACGAGATTTTGCACATCAAGGCCTGAAGCTCAGAAATTCGTCGAGCTGAAATAATCGCCACTAGGAAGAGAGTCTTCCAAGAGAGGAACTTTAAATCTGCTGAGGCTGCTGGCTCGAAAGAGGGCAGAGTAAGCTTCTCGAGAACAAAATTTAAGTCCCAAGGAAGAGCGGATTGGGGGGGAGGGGGTCTCAAATGGAGAACCCCTCTGAGGAAAGTCTCACAGACTTCCAACTGAGCGAAAGCCCTGTCTCTGAAGGGAACATGGTAGGCTGAAATCGCTGCCATGTGGACCTTTAAAGAGGAATGGCTGAGACCCAGATCGAAGAGATGACGCATGTAGTCCGGGATCCTATTGACTGGGCAAGAGAAAGGTTTGAAGTCATTCGACGTGGCCCGAACACAGAATCATTTCCACTTCATGGCATATGTGGACCTGGTGGAAGGCTCTCTGGCCTACACCAAAATATCTGCTGCAAGCGGAGAAACCCTGAAGCGGGCTTTAGCTGCGTCTGCAGGAGCCACGTATGCAAATGAAGGGATCTGAGGCCTGGATGAACAAGGGTCCCCTGATCCTGGGTCAACAAGTGTTGCGACAGAGGAAGAGGAATTGGAGGTTCCTCTGAAAATTGTTCAGAAGAGAGAATCAAACTTGCCTGGGCAAGAATGGAGCAATGAGGATCATTTGTGCTCCCTCTGTTCTGAGCTTGTGCAGGACCCTCGGAATTAAGGGAAATGGAGGGAAGGCATAGACGAATCTGTCCCTCCAATTGAGAGATACAGCGTCCCGCCAGAAAACGTCTTGCCCTGGAGCGAGCGAGAAGGTGGGAAGTTTTGTGTTTTGAGGAGACGGGAACAGGTCTGCCTGAGGGGTTCCCCAAAGCAGGAAGATGTCGTCTACTACCTCTTGATCCAGTTCCCATTCGTGGACCCTGGCTGAGGTTCGACTGAGGTGATCTGCCAGCGTGTTTTCTACTCCCGGAACATGAACAGCCATCAGGTGAAGGTTGTGCTGGGTAGCCCAGCTCCATATTCTCATTGCTTCCTGGCACAGGGGGTAGGAACGTGTTCCTCCCTGCTCGTTGATGTACTAGACCACACACGTCTGTCTGTACGGTTAGATGACCGGGAAGTATGGAGGAGTGTAGGGCCTGGAGGGCATACAGAACCGCTCTGAGTTCGAGCACATTTATGTGCAGTCTCTGTTCAAACCTGGACCAGCTGCCCTGAGACTTGTGAGACCCGAGGTGGGCTCCCCAGCCCTCTCCTGAGGCATCTGCTCTCAATGTCTGGGGGGGGGGGGTGGTTGGATATTGAAGTGAACTCCCCAGCAAAGGTTCTCTTGTACCATCCACCATTGCAAGCCCCTGATCATGGGATCAGAAACTAGAACCTCTTGGTCTAGGTCATCCAGTGTTTGGTCCCATACAGACCGAAGCATCCACTGAGAGATCCTCATATGGAGCCAAGCACGTGGGACTGTCGGAATGGCCGCTGCCATTAGCCCGAGGAGGCGAAGGACTGGCCTGGCTCCGACCCTTCTCCGACTGGACAGGAGATGGGCCTGAGTCTGAAGGGTGTCCACCCTGTCCGGAGGCAAAAAAGACTTTGCCGACGGTCGTGTCCAAGATCGCCTCTATAAATTGGAGGCATCGGCAAGGGACCAAATGGGACTTGGCCTGGTTGATGGCGATACCCAGGCTGGTGAAAACCTGCAGGGTAAGGGAAAGGGAGTACAGGAGTTCCTCCCTGGACAGGGCTGCCAAGAGCCAACTGTCCAAGTATGGGAATACCTGCACTCCCTGGGCACACAGGTGGGCCGCTACCACCAACAGGCATTTGTAAGTACTCGGGAGGCTGAGGAAAGACCAAATGGGAGGGCCTTGAATTGATAGTGGTCCCCCTGAAAACAAAATCGGAGGAATTTGCGGTGGGAAGGGCGTATAGGGATATGTAGGTAAGCATCCTGCATATCCAAAGCGCACAGCCACAGTACCGGCCGAAGGAGAGGCAGAAGGCTCTACAGGGGGAGCATTCTGAAGCGTTTGTACTCCATGAACATGTTCAGGGAACTGAGGTCTAAGATAGGCCTCACATCTCCTGTTTTCTTTGGAACTAGAAAGAAATGGGAATAGTAACCCATCCTCCAAAGGTGGTTGGGAACTGGTTCTTTTGCCGCCGTCGAGAGAAGGGAGGTGATTTCTTCTAGGACCAAAGGAAGATATTCCGGGGAGTAAGATGACTTGGGGTGGTGGTCTTCAGGGTGGTTTCTGAAGAAACTCTATTGAGTGTCCTGCTGTGATCAGCCGGAGCACCCAAGCATCTGATGTTATCTTCTCCCAACCTGGTAGATGAAAGGAGAACCACCCTCCTACTGGTTCCTCTGGTGAGTCCAGAGGCCGTGGGAGAGGCAAGGAGTCAGGAGAGCTGAGGCAGCGCAGCAGCCGAGGCTCCCGCAGCTTTTTTGGGAGGGGAGTCTTGGTTGCTGGAGGGGCCTGACGCTTGTTGGCCCACTTGCCCTGTGGTTTTGGTTTTTGCCAGTTACGTCGACGAAAAGGGTGCTGCTGCCCCTGACGGGGTCTGTACAAAGAGTCCAGGGATTTAAGTGCAGTGCCCTTCTCTTGCAGATCGGTTATGATGTCCTTGACATCACTGCTGAACAGCACCGAACCCCTGAAGGGTGCATCCTGAATCGCGGATTGCACTTCAGGGACCATACCTTACACCAGGAGCCAGGCATGACGCCGAAGACCCATGGCGAAAGCCATGCTCCATCCAGCTGCATCCACTGCATTGTAAGTGGCACGGAGCATGTGCCGACTGGCCGAATGAGCAGAAAGTACAAGATCTGCCACTTCCTGTTTCACCTGGGACTCAGAAAGGAAGTCCAACTTTGATTCCACCGGACTCAGGATGGTTTTCTGGTAGTAGCCCATATGAGCTACATAATTCAGGGCCTTAATACCTAGGGTAGAAGACGCATAAACCTTCTTCCTATATTGGTCCAGAAGCCGAGACTCCTTGTCAGGCGGAGACGAGCTGAGATGCTTGGGATTAGCACATCGTCCGTGAGCGGCGCTAATCATGACCGAGTCCACTTTAGGGTGTAGATTCAAAGAATTTATTCCCTCAGGAGCCTGGTATAGCCGATCCGCTTTCCTCGGAAGGGGGGCTAACACGGATGGTTGCTTCCAAATAGTGGAAACAAGATCTGCGGGAGGCTCTATCCAGGGTGGAATCAATGTTGGAGCGGTCTCGGGCACATCCACGTGGGCAACGAGCTTTTTACGCTGTGGATCTGGCTCCAGAGATTGCCACTGGTGAACTTCCTGGATTTTTCCTCAATGACTCCAGAAAAAAAGGATCCTCTGGAGGAGACTTCGGAGGAGTTTTTGGCCTGGGTCGATCTGGAGCACGGGGCTCGTCATCCGGGTTGGAGCATCCCCCTGTGTCCAAGTCAGAGGTCTCGGACATAGAAGAGGAAGACCCCTCCTGACGCAGGGGAGGAACTGTCCTTTTGGGAAGCCCTCTGGGAAGCGTGTCCTCCCCACCCCTGGTGCCCAAGGGTTCACCTCTGGTGTCGGGTAAGGGGAAGGGAGTTCGTCTCCAGCAAAGGGGATCCTGAACAGGGTCCGGTGCCGGTAAATGGCTCTCTACCTCTCTGGTGAGTTGAGCCTTGGCCTCAGCCCACCAGGCAGCTACAGTCTCCTTCAAGTCCGCTGGCAGCTGTGGGGGCGGCTGAGGAGGAGGATACGGATACTGTGGATATCTGTAAGGTGAGTATCCGTAACCCAACGGCAGGAAGCCCCGCATCGGGTATTGAGGCGTCTGGTACTGTGGCACCAGGAAAGGTGGCACAGAATTTAGTGGTGTCAGATACCCAGGTGCCAGGGGCTCTGGCGGAGCAGAGGGACCTGGCAGAGGCCCAGCAGGCGGGGTAGGTAAAGGTGGCTCCACAGGCGTTGGGACCAGCATAGGAGCATCGTCTGGTAAAGGGACGTCGGCTGGTGTCGGGTAAGCCGGCGTCAGGGTGTCTAGCCCAGTAGGACGGGGCTTGACGGCAGCGTATCCAGGTCCTCTGTGACGACCGGGAAGGGAGGGTTGCAGGGACCTCAGTTGGCAACATCAAGTGCTGTGGGGAACGTGGAGCATCGGACTTGTCGAAGGGGTCTGGTGCAATTTCTTTGGCTGGGCGGTTGTCGGAGGAGCTGACGTCTGGCTTATCAGCTGGTTCCGGATGGACGCTGGAGGAGCCGGCGTCCGACTTATCGGATCCCCTGTCCGAGGAAGGCCGCGCTGGGGAAGAGACCTTGTCGGGTGAACGAACGACTGTGCGCACTCCTGAAGGAGCCAGCGGCTTACCAGTCTTGTCCGGACGGACGTCAGTGGGACTGGCGTCTGACTTAGCGGACCCGCTAGAGTCTGGCGGCTGCGAGGTTGCAGCCTTCCCAGGAGCGGAGGCCTCCTTTACCCTGAAGGAACCTGAGGGGCCCCGAGCGCGAGCCAGACAGGAGGGGCGACACTTTCTTGGACACCACCAAGACGGTCGTCGAGGATCGGTCCCCTGGAGATGACATTACCTTTAAAACCACGACTCCAGCCAGAATCACAGAGGCTGTGGAGGTCGAGTGCCGGTCCCGGTGCTTCTACTTCTTGTGGCCTTCGGGGGAAGTGGAAGCCTGCCTCAACTCTTCCAACTCCTTCTCCATGGGTGCCATCCTTTTCTTTAAAATATGGGCCTCCAGGGACTGCTGCCTCCATTTCTGGGTGGCTGAACTACATTTCTGGCAGTGCTGGCACTTCTCCACAGGATGATCCGGGCCTAGGCAGAAGAGGCATAGGGAGTGACCGTCCTTATGCGGCAGCTGGGAACTGCACGAGTCGCACTTATTTTTATGCGATTCGGAAGGCATCGGAGATGACATACACGGTGTAATAATATTGAAAATGTTGCAAATATATAGAAAAAAATCGGTCAAAAAGTTGGAGAAATGAAAATTACGTACCTACCATAATTATGATCTTTCTGAGTATCTTCACCATTCATCACTGTTGGGTATCTGCCAGAGTTCAGGACCCTGTGGGAGTTTGTTTTTTAAGGTAGACAGAGACGACACACCATCGGCGCTGCCCTCGAGGCCAACGCACTGCGTGGCGCTCGCAGGTTGGCCGTTAGGCTGCGTCGACTCCACCTCCCTGCCAGGTCTGAGTCACCGGAGAGGTAAGAGGAAGGGAGTGGAGGGTGGGACAAGGAAGTCCAAGGGACAGAAAAAGGAAAGGATATATAACCAAAAGGAGAAATAACTACCGAGAAGACAGAAAGGGAGAAAGTCGGAAACTAAAGGGATTGGGAGGGGCCCCAATCTCTGGAAAAGGAAGAAGGAGGTAGGCTGGGTAAAGGATTTAGAAAAAAGGGGGAGGGGAATTAAACATCCCAGACTCTGGTCCGTCTCCAGATTATACAGGAACTGCAAGAAGCAGCCAAAGGCTTTCTACCAGAATTCAAGGCACAGCATGACTGGCAAACACTCCTGAAGCAGAGTCGGCTACTGTGGAAGAAGGACAGGGTACAGGGAATTAACACCCTCTCAAGGAAAGATTATTGGAGAAAAAAAGGGGGATTTTCCTTTTTTTTTTTTTTAGAAAAAGGTTAGATGGGAACAGAGAGGAGAAGAGAAAGGAGGGCAACTGACAACTCCCACCTCACGGGGTGGAGTCAGAGCACTGGAGAAGGAATGCCCCCCTTGCTGTCCACTCTCCCTGGAACATTATCCTCCTGTGTGCCTCTGTTTTACCCCACTCCTAAGAAAGGAGAGGGGGAGGATGGGCACAGAGAGGGAGGGGGACCCAGAGACTGAGGCCCCAGGGGGATGGAGGGTGGTATTGTGATGAATGGTGAAGATACACAGAAAGATCAGAATTACGGTAGGTACGTAATTTTCATATCTTACATGTGTCAATCTTCACCATTCATCACTGTTGGGTGAGTACTGAGCCCCCCAAAGGGGGTTTCTTTGACACCCTAAGGGACAAAGTCCCTTAGCTCTCAGTGGGTGACATACTAAGAGGGAGAACCTTCAGGGTCTGGAGAGAGTGAGACGGGGTCCCCCCGGAGGGGGAAGGAAGTTGCCCTGACAAGCGCCGTCTCACTCTATGGGAGAAGAGATAGGTTCTCTGGGGAGCAGAGTTAATCACCCTACGCCGGCCCAAGGGTGACAACGGGGAAAGACACAGCCCAGTGCAGATCGCTGTCCCTACGACCCTGGTAGCTACCTCATTGGCATCATAAGATGTCCTCGCTTGGTGCCTTGCTAGTTCCAGGCCACGCGCAGAGAGTGCAATAGCTTGTCTGGTTTGTTCCGTATCAGGCAATGAGGCTAGGAGCTGACCCAGCCTGGACCACAAGAACCTGTTGTAGGCTGCATAGTGGGCCTGATGTGCAGAAATGGAAAGCAATAACCGTGCCAAGTAGAAAGTCCTCCTACCCCAGAAGTCAAAACCGAGGAGTCTTGATCTGGGGGCGGTCACGGTGAAGGGCGAAGCCCATCTGGAGTATTCAACTCGCCAATCCAGACTGTGGATGAGGCATGGAACCTGAGACCGGGTGTACAATACACTCTGGCTGAGATCCTTGGGGCAGGAACTCCGGAGAAGGGCTCTGCCAGGAAACACAACGACACCTCTCAAAAAGGAGCAGGCCAGGGCAAATTAAGGTTGCCCCACCAAAACTGCCTAGAAAGGATTGCTGATTGTAGGAGTGAGGTGCAAGTCCTCCAACACCCTCACGAGAAAGCGCTGATACTCAGCAAGATCAGCAGCTGGAGAGATGTGGACAGAAGGTTCCTCTCCCCCAGAAAAGGAGGATGAGGAGCTGGAGGGCACCGGCTGTTCAGTGGGTGGCTGCACCGGTTGGGGGTGGGGTTGAAAAACCTGGCTGTCCAACGCCCTAACGTAAGCAGTGAACCGAGCAGCCACCCCTCTGAACTGCTCCCAGGAGAGAGGCCCGCTAGGACCAAGGATGCCTGGGAGCGCAGGATAATGTGGTAGAGGGATGGGGACAGAGCCGAGAAGAGATGTCAGCTGACCTCCGCCTGGGCTAAGGAGCGGACCGGGAACACCCACGGAAGAAGGTGCCCCGGAAGACCCCACAGCCGACAGCTGAACAACCATTTCGGTACTGCCTTGGCTGCGCCTGAAAGAATCCCCCCTGTGAGGCAAGCTGGGCCATACAGGTCCAGAAGGACGGCCCCCTACCTCAAAAGAATGGGGATCTCTCGAAGAGACCGAGGAGGAAGAGCGGAGATCTGCACTACGGCTTCTCCCAGAGCCCGGTGGACCCCGAAAAGCCCGGCCGACCCCACGCCCTGACCCCTCGGGGTTGAGAAAAGGCCCTCCTCCTCGAGAGGGCCAGTCTAGGTAGCTGGCATCTCTGGGCAGCACCCGAAGGAGCTATCCAGGGCACAGAACCCTCCCCTCCTGTAGGTGCTCAGATCAGCCCCAAAGTTGGGCGATCTAGGCACACCACAGGTGGGGGTACCACTACTGAGGGGTCAGTGAAACCACCAAGACCAGGCTGCAGAGCTATGGTGGCCTGCACCCCTGACCCCAGTCTCGGTAGCCACCGACCCCACCTCAGAAGGGAGCGGAGTCCGGCTTGTCGAGGAGACTACTGGGCTGCCCACCTCAACAGCCAACCCCAAAAGGTCAGACTGTCCGTCTGACTCACAGCTCGACTCCGCCTCCGAGGAGGTAGAGGCGGAGGCCCTGTGCCAAACCGTAGGAGGGCGCCCATTGCCATCTTTGCCAAAGGGCCCAGAAACCAAAGCTGTGCCCGAGCCGATACCAGTGCCCCCCGCAGCACCGCGAGTGGAATTCGCAGGGGGCACGGCTCCAGCCCGAACAGGAGCTCCAGAGCCGGGACCAGTCATGGCACCATCTGGCCCCATGGCGCTATGAGCGGCGCCGAGGATGAAGACGGTGCTGAGGACGGCCCCGATGGCACCATCAGCGTCAACAGCGCTCCTCAGCGCCAAGGACAGATACCGCCCAGGTACACGGCACATGACAACGCTGCCGAGGGCAGGCGCGCCGGCAGACAGTGTCGACGGAGAATCCAGGCACCACGGGCGCCGAGCCCGGGACACTGCATCAGGCCCAACCTCGGCGCAGAGGACTGTGCCGAGGCAAAACATGGAGAAAGACGGCGCCGTAGCAGCTCCCACGGTGCCACTAGCAGTGTCAGCGCCACGAAAGGCTCTGACCTGAAGCCACGGCGCCATGCAACAAGTCGGCACAGATGACGACTCCATTATGGCCCACGGTGCAGCGAACGGGAGGCCTGCAACAGCGCTGACCAACGGTGTCGAGGACAGCGTCAACCTGGGTATTGCGAACCACGGGTCCAACACCGGGGGATATTCACCCCTGAACTGCCATGGCGGCGCCTCCCGCCTGCCCCAGGGAGGAGCGGGATGGGCCTCTTGCACCGTGGAAGAAGCCTCGGCAATGGCTAGGCTACTAGTAGCCGAGGCTCCCTCCTCCTTAGTCTGGATAGAACCGGGAGGGGACCCGAAGGAAAGGCCAAGAGAGCGTGGCTCGGCCCGACGAGTGCACACCGATCCCGAAGTCAGCAGAGCCGCCTACTTTCCATGCGCGTTAGATGACCCGCGTCCATGGAGAAACAGGCATCGCACGAATCCATGTCGTGAAGCGGGCCAAGACACGAAAGACACCGGTTGTGCTGGTCGGTGACGGAATACTTTCGTCCGCATGGGCACCGTTGCATGGGGGTGCCGACCTGTCTTAGAAGATTTCCTGCCCTCCGACCGAGACATGACCTACAGGGAAAAAAACACCAAAAACAGACTCTACGTCGTGAAAATATAAATAAAAAGTAAGCTCTTACCGGGCGATGTCGAGTATTGGCAAAAACAGAACCAGCAAGAGAACAGACGGACTTTGGCACCGAAGGATAGGATTTCGAAAAACTGCAGAGCAGGCCTAGGATTTTCTTCACAGCTTCCCACGAGGTGACCTCTACAGTGGGAGATGAAGAATTGGCAGGCAGGTGGAGTCGATGCAGCCTAACGGCCAACCCGCGAGCACCACGCAGTGCGTCGGCCTTGAGGGCGGCACCGATGGTGCGTCGGCTACGCCTACCTTAAAAAAAGAAAAGCTCCCGCAGAGTCCTGACCGCTGGCAGATACCCAACAGTGATGAATGGTGAAGACTGACACAGATAAGATGTGATCTGACAAAAGACTGACGAGCGAAGAACTCTACCGCAAGGAACTTTCACAAGTCGATGGCGGGAAAGAACTGGAAGGTGGGCACAGAGGACCACCCATTTATACTGACGTCGCAATGTCAGTTACCTGACGTGGGGGCGGTCCCACGCCAGAGACTGCTAGCTAGAAATTTTCCGTGGGGTCCTGATGTCTGCCGGGTCAGTCCTATATATAAATACCTACTGCAAGAGCCCTCTCGAAGTAAGATCTCCAGTAACTGTAAAATAAACCTCGGTTTACCCCTGGTTATCCCGAACCGAGAGAAACCGAGAAACTTGTAATTTAAACACTAAAACTGCAAGTTTATTAAAATTACAATAAGTAAAAGGCAGCAAAAGAAATGTTTAAGAATACTTGTCATATTCTGTAAGGTTTCTCACACCAGGACAAGATGAGGAGGAGGAGAGAATCTCTGAGCATCTAAACTTATCAGGCAGAGAGAGAGAAATCTGAAGGGTTTAGAACTAAAGCAGTTAGCATACGGCAGCATTTGAAAAGTGGCTCATGCAAAAGATTCTATCATTTGCATATATTCTAAATTCTCTCTGGGCAGTTCTACTTAGAAGGAAGACTGCATATAGTTAAGAATACCAGAATATTACTGGGGTTAGAAAAAACACTGTTTTCCAAGTTACAAACTTCAGCAAAATGTTGCAAAGGGTTCACAAGGCTTGCAGGTGGGCACAGCCAGCATAAGGTTGATGTCCCAGGTAGACAACAGCTTCCTGATGGGAGGACTTGTAAGATGCCCTCGAGGGACCTCTTGATCAGTGGCAGGTATGCCAGGTAGAGGATACCGATGGACTCATGGTATGCAGAAACAGCACACAAGTGGACCTTAACTAAGGAATACTGCAGGCCAGCATCAGAAAAGTCCAGCAAGTACTCCAGAACCTTTCGCAGGTGGGCACACACAGGGGTCCATGTGGGTTTTGGAGCAACAGATGGAAAACCCTTCCTATTTGGCTGTGAAAGTCTTCCTAGTGAAAGGTTTACGACAGCCAAAAGTATTTCAGAGACCTTCTGAAATACCTTGTACCTGTTTACTTTCATCTTTTCTAGAGGCAGGCCTGAAGGTCAAGGGAGCGCAAGCTGGGATGGACCTGCCTTGGTTGTATCCAGAAGAGCTCCTCTGAACAGCAGCTGCTGTGAGGGGTGGAGCTCAGACTTCTAGATGCAGCAAAACCCCCATGAAGTTAAGGAACTCAGAGGTTGTGGACACTGCTTGTTACGTTTCATTCCTGGATGGACAGGCTATCAGTCAACAGCCCATGAGGGTAAACCTGGAGTCCTGATTTTCTCAGGTGTGCTAGAAGTACTGCAAAGCACTTTGCAATGACCTGTGACACTGAGGAGAGCCCAAAGAGCAGGTCTCTGAACTAGAACGCTGCCCCAGCATGAAAAATCAGAGGTATCTAAGGTAGCTGGGGAGTACCAAAAAGTGCTGGTATGCATCTTGCATATCCAGGGAGCTAACCAATCCTTGAAGAAAAAATTGTAAATTTCTTGATTCAAGAAACTGATATTACAGAGGTCGAGGAAGGGGTGCATGTCTCTTGTGAACATACCAGTGGTCCGAGCCAGAGATGTCCTCTGATGCAAATGCCTAGTGGGAAGCAGAAGCAAAGGCATCCAAGCAGCTTAGAGCTGATGACTGTTGGACTAAATTCTGTACATGGCAGTGACGAGAATATTTTTTTAGCCTCTGCTAGAGACTTAAGCAAGCTCCAAAGGGGATAGTCAAAAAAGAAAAAATGTTTCTGGAGCTAGCAATCTCCATGGGTAGGGTAGCTGTTTTCCCATAGTGTCCAACCTGCATGAGTCCCTGCGAGAGGGTGCGTACTGACCTCCTAGGGCAGCATGGCCTTGTCATTCTTAAGAATAACAACAAAGGCACCAGCTAAGGCTGAGAAACATACACTGCACCATCTAGAGGCTGTGTATTTTTGTCATCTATCTGCTTGCAGACAGATGGAACTGAAGCAGGCCTATTTCAGACCACATTAGATAGGGGTTTAGATGTGGGTGGAGTAGGAGAAACTAAACTTGACTGGCATGGTAGAAACAGTTAACCACTGCAGACAAAACTTTTACCTTGATCAATGGCTGTAGGTTCAGAATTAAGTGGAGAAGCATGTCTTTGAGCACAGGATTGAAAGTTAGATCCTCCTGAGGCACAGCAGTAGGGCCTGGATCAGAAGAGGCCAGGCTAAAAGTCATTATTGCCACCCTCAGGAAAGATGAGATTGGGGTCAGACTCTTCCCCCTCCACATCCTCCCCAATGGGAGGGGCATACGGGGGGGGGGGGGGTCTGGATCACAGGACCTGTAATCCAGAAACATGGCCCCAGCAACACCGAAGACACTGGCCCCAAGGACGAGGGGCTGGTGTCAGAGGCGGCACTAGAACTAGAACTGAATCTAGTGCCAAGAGATTTCTGGCACCAAAGGTGGTGCCAGGAACTCCTGGTGCCAAAGGTGCCACACCGGAACCGGCATCAACCTAGCACCAGGACCACTACCAGTACTAAAAATAGCACCAGACCAGGCCTCGAAGGGCCCAATCCCAGTGTCAGAACAGATCCTGCACCACTGATGCAGCCGGCACCTTAGTGACTGGCAATGGTACTCGGCAAGTCCCACCAAGTGACTCAGGAGTCAGCGGTGCAGTCACTGGCAAGGACCAAAGGCTGTTGCTGGAGCAAAACGCTTTACCTGGCTTGAGGGCCTTGCCTGCGGCTCCAGTTCCATTGGCCCCGAAGTGCCAGAGACTGGATCTGCTGGCAGAGATGCATGAGCCCGATGCTGCACCCACTTCTCCAAAGAGCTGCACAAGAGTGGAACTGCCCACCAGTACCCCCACTTATAGACAGGGTTGGGGGGGAGACTCCAGGCCCAAGATCTCAATATCCCAGTACCAACAGCCCCCGGCGATGCCGCCAGTGAAGGCCTCTGGCCTGGGAGAGAGAAGCTGCCCCGAGGCAGACCTCCAGAGGGACGCACTCGAAGTTGTAACGCTTTTCCCTTCTGAAGAGAAGAGGAAGAACCTAGGCTGAGAGTCACTGTTGTCCACTTTGGGGATGATGTCAGGATTTCTCACTTGTCTCTATTTCCTCCACATTCAGAGGGTAGTTAAGAGGAGGTGCTTGAAAGGTGACAGCACACACCGTGGTCTCAGACCCAGGTGGGGCCTTGGGAATGGCACCAGTTCAGAGGACAGCCCAGGGACCAGTCACGAAGTAAACAATCCCAGCACTGAAGACATGTGCAGCACCATCGGTGCCGAGGTAGCTCTTGCAGGACCAAAGCCTAGCACAGTAGGCAGCACCACCAACAGTGTCAACCACGTTGACAGCCTTACGGGCCCCTTGGCCTTTTTGTGGCTGTCATTTTCTCTGTTTCTGTGTTTCTATGACTGTCAAAGTGGTGAAAGCCAAATTATACTATGGCAAGTGTCCCTTGTACTGAAAAATCTTCCAGCAGCATCATTATGCCTTTGTATTTTAAATTCCTAGTGTTCTCTCCTGGAAGGACTTAAGTGTACATAAAGAATCTGAATGTCCAGAGAAGAATGTTTCGAAAGGGCTATACTAGGCTATATTTTGGGACATGACATTATTAAATACGTTTGGAGCTTTGGGATACAGTGTTCCTGAAAAGCCCTAAATGAAAATTATTCTCTTTCGTTTAACTGGTATCCACAAAAAGCTTGATATAAGGCTTTCTAGTAACTTTCATTAAATCATACTATAACTTGGAAATAAAATGAATGGAACCCATACAAGTATAGTACTATATAAATACAAAAACATCAATACTTATACTAAAAAAAACATGAAGTACTACATCATCATTTGTGATTGGTATAATGAATGAGGACTGTTCAATAATTTATATGCTACTGCCCCCACCTGGGCCTCCAGTAGATGACAGCCTGTTTTGTGGTGCACCAGTTGACCATATAAGTGTACAGGCAAGTAGACATTAGGCCTCTGTAACCTAAAGAAATACAAGAAGAAGAAACCCAGATTAAAAAAAAAAAAAAAACACTAATTTTTATAACACAGGCATACTGTTTGTTGGTACAGCATATTATAAAAATGAAAATTACCGTACCTACCGTAATTCTTGATCTTCTTGGACGAAGTCTCCACCACTCATTCACACTAATGGGAACTACGTCGGAGGCACTAGGACCCAGCAGGAGCCAGAAATTTTCAGGAGGGCCAGCGCCTAGATAGGGCTGTGAGGAAGTGGCGCCGCGAGCCTGGCTCGCACTGTATAGGTTACCTCGGCGTCGACCCTCGAACCGCCTCAGTACCTTTTTTACAGAGGAAGTACAGCGTAAACTAACTTAGTGAAACTAACCTATGTTGGACATAAGATAGTCCGAATGACCAGTATAAGAAGGATCAACACAACAGAGTCTTCGCTGTCCAACCAACAAGGGAGTGAAGACCAAAACCAGATAAGTGAGCTCGGGGGATGGAGGGTGGGCGTGTGAATAAGTGGTGGAGACTTCGTCCAAGAAGATCAAGAATTACAGTAGGTACATAATTTTCATATCTTTCTGGACATAGTGTCTCCACCACTCATTCACACTAATGGGAGAGTACTGAGCTGAAATAATCCCCTGAGAAGAGTGGCAGGAGAAAGGAGTTCACTTAGGACTGAAGTCCCTTAAGGATTATCCTGCCAAAGGATTGGTGCTGTCTGGCATGGACGTCCAAAGTGTAGTGCTTCACAAAAGTGTGCACGGAGCTCCAAGTAGCTGCACTGCAGATGTCTGCAATGGGCACATTACGTATTTCTGCCAGAGATGCCATGACTGTCCTGGCAGAATGAGTGTATAACTCTGCCTTCCAGTTTAACCTGTGCCATGGAGTAGCATCGGTGAAGACATGCCACTAGCCACGCCGAAATACATCTGATCGCAACAGGCTGACCCAGCCAGGCCGAGCTGGAAGAGACAAATAGTTGTTTAGATTTGCAGATCTCTTTAGTTCTAAGTAGAACTGCAAAACTCTTTTAATGTCCAGAGAATGCAGGGTACGCTCCCCTTTATTCTAGAAGTTGTAAAGTAGGTCAGGAGAACCAAGGCTAGTTCAGATGGAATTCTGAGGCTACTTTGGGAGACACTTAGGGTGAGTTGAAGAACCACCGTACCTGTGAAATACAGTATGGGGGATCTGTGACCAATGCATGTATTTCAGAGACTCTAGGAGCAGAGGTAATGGCTACCAGGAAGGTGGTCTTTCAGGTCAGGAACGTCAACTCACAAGTTGCTGGGGTTTGAAAGGTTTATGGGTGAGCATGTCTAGCACAAGATTGATGTCCCATGCGGCTATCGGTCTTCTGACTGGTGGCCTAGTGTGAAGTACACCCTTAAGGAACATCCTTAACCAGAGGTAACTGAGCCAGAGACAAGGAGTGCACTGGCTCATGGTACACTGAGATTGCACAAAGGTGAACCTTCACGGTTGAGTATTGCAGTCCTGTATTAGACAGGTCTAGAAGATACTCTAGGACTTTGTACATCAACTGGAGAACTGTTTCCACTTTGCCATATGAGTTTTCCTAGTAGACTGCTTGCGAGCCGCTAGGAGAATGTCTGAGACCCTATGTGAAATGTCAAACCTACCCAATTCTATCTCCTCAGGAGCCAAGCATGGAGGTGAAGGGATCTCAGGTTGGGATGGACCACTGAGCCCTGGGTAAGCAGGTTTATCTGAGATGGAAGCTGTCTTGGTGAAGTTTCCGATAATCTGTTGATTAATGGAAACCAAATCTGACGAGGCCAGAATGGGGCGATGAGGATCATTCTGCCCCCTTGAACCTCCAGCTTGAGCAGTACCCTCTGAACTAAGGGAGGAGGAAATGCGTAGAGAAAGTGATTTGTCCACCACAGTCTGAATGCATCCTGACAGAAAGCGTCAGGTTCTGGATTTCTGGAGCAGAATAGAGACAGATTTGCATCGAGTGGGGAAGCAAAAAGGTCCAGGTCTGGTGTTCCCCATTCTTCGAAGAGAGATTGCACGACGTTTATGTCGAGAGACCACTCATGAGGATCTGATTCTATTCTGCTGAGATGATCCGCCAGATCGTTCTGCACTCTCAGAAGGTAAACTACTTGGATGAAGGCTTTGTGCTCCAGGCACCATTCCCACACTCTCATCGCTTCCCTGCACAGGGAGTAAGAGTGTGCTCCTCCTTGTTTGTTGATGTGGTATATCACTGTTTTGTTGTCCGTTTGAAGGAGAATGATCTTGCGACAGAGAATGTCCTTCAGAGCATGGACTGCATACAGGACAGCTCTCATTTCTAAGATATTTATGTGGAGTTGAGACTCATCCTGATTCCATCGACCCTGGGTGTGGAGATCTAGACAGTGAGCTCCCCAACCGAGTAGGGATGCGTCCGTGGTGATGGTGATCTGAGATTCCAGTGGGGCAAAGGGGAACCCTTTCTGAAGGCTGTCCTGTGTCCACCAGGTGAGCGACCATTTTAGAAGTTCTGTCACCTTGATGTGAAAGGACTGGGAATGTGTGGTTGGGGATCACTGAGTACTGAGCATCCGCTGAGTAGTCCTCATGTGGAGGCAAGCTAGAGGCACAGTGAACAATGAGAATGCCATGAGACCCAGCATCCGCTGCATCAAGAGGGCTCGAACTGAGTCATTCTCTCTGATGAAGTAGGCCATTTGAAGGATGTCACTCCCCCTGTCCTCTGGAAGAAAAGCTTTTGCGCTGGAGGTGTCCAGAAGGGCTCCTATGAAGAGAAGCTGTTGGGAGGGTTGTAGTTGTGACTTTCTAGATTTAACAGAACTCCCATGGACACGAGAAATTTGGAAGCCGTAGCCACGGCTTCCTGAGTCTCTTGTCTGGAGGGACTTGCTGGAAGCCAGTCGTCCAGATATGGGAACACTTGAATTCCGAGCTTCCTGAGATGAACTGCGAGAACTGTAAAGCATTTTGTAAAGACTTGAGGCGCCGAGGATAGCCCAAAGGGAAGGACTCTGAATTGGTAGAGTTGACCCAACGCCACAAATCTGAGATACCTGTGGTGGTTTGGGTGTACGAGAACATGCTGGTAGGCGTCCTGCATGTCCAGGGAGGCCAGCCAGTCATTTTGATGAATCAGAGGTAACTGAGTGCTGAGTGATATCATCTTGAATTTCTCCTTGTAAAGGAATTTGTTTAACTTCCTCAGATCGAGAAAAAGGCGCATGCCACCTTGTTTTCTTTGGAACTAGGAAGTAATGGGACTAGAAGAAAAAATTACTCACCTTAGTAATGTTGTTTCTTCTAATGGAGTCTTGCTATATTATGACAGTAGCAGTTTGATCCAGCTCTAGAACTGCTCCGGAGGTGAAATGGTTAATACCATTCCAAAATAGAACTTTGAGCACGAGCTCTAAGAAGCAGCTCTCTCTGTGTAATTTCAAACCTGAACTGTCAGATCTTTACGAGCAAAAACTCACTAAGGTCTGTGTGGAAGCTGTAACCTACACTCAGCCAAATGGCTACCTAAATACCAACAACCATTGCTGGTCCCAACACCCAAGACTCAAGTTAGGGGACCAGAACTACTATACAATTCTAACAACATGAGAATAAAACAACAGTATAATAAACACACCCCAAACCCCCAAAAGGGAGAAAGCGTTAAAAGGCACAAAATAGTGCCCACACTAGGTTGCCCGTACCCCACCCAAGTAGAAGTTCTGAGAGGGGCAGGCTGGGGGGGAGGTCATAATATAGCAAGACTCCATTAGAAGAAACAACATTACTAAGGTGAGTAATTTTTTCTTCAAACAACATGAAGTCTTGCTATATTATGACAGTAGCAGACTACACAGCAGTACCTCCATGGAGGAGGGGCAGAACCTACTTAGGGAATAGGCTCTGAAGAACAGCTGTGCCAAACCGAGCATCTCTCTGGCCTGGACATCCAGGAGTAATGCTTGGTGAAAGTGTGTACCGTTTTCCAAGTAGCAGCCTGGCATATCTCTAATATAGGGATGTCTCTGGCAGCAGCTAGAGACGCAGCTGTACCCCTGGTAGAGTGAGCCCTCAAGCCAGAGGGGGGATCTCTGCCCGGTTTCTGATAACAAAATTGGATACAAGAGACAATCCACCTGGCAATTGATCTCTTAGTGGCAGGTTTGCCTTTCCCAACTTCACCATAGGTAAGGAAAAGTTGGAGGGATTCGAACCTGTGACCTTAGTGCAGCTCTTATATAGTAACTAAGAGCTCTCTTAACATCCAGGCAGTGCAACCTCCTCTCACCAGAAGAGGAGTGATCAGTGAAAATACTGGAGGGAGATAGATTGGTTAAGATGGAAATCTGAAATCACCTTAGGTAAAACCTCCTATTAGTCCTAAGGACTACCTTATCCCTGTGGAAAGAAATAAAGTCAGTTTCTACTGACAAGGCTTGCAACTCACTTATGCGTCTAGAAGAAGTGATAGCCACCAGAAAAACAGTTTTCCAGGTTAGATACTTAAGCTCTGCAGAAAACAGAGGTTCAAAAGGGTTGCATTAACTGGGCAATACAAACATTAAGGTCCCAGGCAGGGGCGGTTCCCGAAAAAGGGATTGGTATGGAGTAATCCCTTAAAAACTTGGAAAACACAGGGTGAGTGGAAAGAGGGATGACTTTCCTGCTGAAACAAAAGCAGATACAGCTGCCAAATGGACTCTCAGGGTAGCTGGTCTGAGACCCAAGGAATTAAGATGGACCATGTAATCTAATACAATGGGCAAATCAGCAGATTCTGGGGAAACATTTTTCCCAGCACACCAAATGGAAAACCTTTTCCATTTAGAACTATAAGTAGCCCTAGTGGAAGGCTTTCTGGAAGCCTTTAGGATTTCAAGAACACCCTGAGAGAGGTGTAAATCAGCAAACTCTAACTCCTCAAGAGCCAGGCCTTGAGGTTGAGGATTGAGGTCCAGATACCAAACCTTCCTGGGCACAAGTTAATAGGTTGTGATTCCTGGGAGGCAAAGGGAAGATGGATTGTCAGTGACAGAAGGAATGGGTACCAGGGCTGCCTGGCCCAATCCGGGGCAATCAGAATCACCCTGCAAGGCTGAGATCTGATTTTGACTAATACTTTGAATAGGAGAGGGAAGTGGGGGAAGCATAAAGAAACTTCCCGCCCAATCCAGGAGAAGGGCATCCAGGGGACTGAGCCCAGCAAAGGAGGCCTGCAACAGAACAGAGGAAGTTGGTGATTGTCTGGGGCTGCAAAAGATCTATCTGAGGGGTGCCCCATCTGGCAAAGACTATCCCCAGCACTTGAGGATCCAGGGACCATTCGTGATGGCCCTGAAATCCTGCTGAGAGCATCTGATGGACGTTGTCCTTCCTGGAAGATGAACTGCTATGAGGGAAGTGTTCAGGGAATAGGCCAGAGACCACAACTTCATTGCCTCGGTGCACAAGGCCGAAGACCGAGTGCCCCCGTTTGTTGATGTACCACATTGTTGTGGTGTTGTCAGTTCTGACTTGTATCACCTTGTTGTGGACAGATGCAGAAAATGCTTGAAGAGCTAAAAAGACAGCTCTCGAGTTCCAGCAAATTGATGTGGAGCAGAGATTCCTGGGGGGACCACACTCCCTGAGTGGAAAGGTCGCCCATGTGGGCTCCCCAACCCAGAAGGGAAGCATCTGTAGTGAGAGTCAAATTGTGAGCAGGGGAAATGAAGGGGACCCCCAATCTTAAATTGCTCTGATCCTGCCACCACTGGAGGGCCTGGATCAAGGTTCGAGTCACTGGGACCAACTTGGAAAGGGTCTCTCCTCTGAGACCAATAGGTTCTCAAGTGAAACTGAATGTCTCTCATCTGAAATCTTGCTCCCTGCACAACAGCTGTGGATGCAGCCATGTGCCCCAGGAGCTGCAGAAAGTGTCTTGCTGGTCAAGAGACCTGCAGAGTGAAGGAGGAGGCCAGAGCCACTAAATTCGTCACCCTTTCTAAGGGAAGAAAAGCTCTGGCTAGCTTTGTGTCCAACTCTGCCCCTATAAAGGTGTACCTGGACTGGTTCCAGAACCGACTTTGACAGATTTAGCAGAAAGCCCAGGGAGGTGAGAAGCTGCTGGGTGACTTGCAGGTGAGATTTTACCTGTTCTGGGGACTGGCCTACAATGAGCCAATCATCTAGATAGGGAAAACAGCAATCCTTTGCCTCCTTAAGTGGGCCACTGCCACTGCCAGACACTTTGTGAATACCCTTGGGGCAGAGATGAGGCCGAAGGGCATTGCTCTGAACTGGTAATGACCTGAGGGTAGTTCGAATTTGAGATACTTTCGATGGGAGCTTCTGATTAGGACATGGAAATAGGCATCCTTGAGGTCCAGGGAGGCTAACCAGTCCCCTGGCCTTAGGGAGGGTAAAATCATTGCCAGAGTTACCATTTTGAACTTTGGTTTCAAAAGATGCTTGTTCAGATATCTGAGGTCTAATATGGGCCGCCATTCTCCTGTCTTTTTTGGGGTAAGGAAGTATCTGGAATACAGACCCCTGCCCTGGTGCAGGGGAGGAACCCTTTCCACTGCTCTGAGAGCCAACAGGGTTGAGACCTCTGCTTCTAGAGCAAGGGTCTCTGAAGCACTTGCAGGTAGAAAAAATCTGGTTCTCAACTTGGGAAACTTTTTGAAGCTGAGAACCAGACCCTGGCTTACTACTTCCAGAACCCACTTGTCTGAGGTTAAAGAAGCCCAGTTCTGACTGAAGTAAGCCAGCCTGCCCCCTACCGGTAAAGGAGAATCGGCCCTGGGCACCCCATCAGGGTGCCTGCTTAGCAGGTGCTTTAGGCTGAGGGGTGGGAGCAGGCCTGCCCACCCCTCGTCTGCCTCTGCCTCTGAAGAAGCCCCTCTGAGCATAGGCAGAGGAGGCCTGAGTCTGATAAAAAGGCCTGTGAAAAGGCCTACCCCTACCCTTGGGGGTATGCCTCTGGGGAGTGGCTTGTCGCTCCTTAGCTTGGGCACTTTGTAAGTAGTCCTATATTCATCCATCTTTTATGTAATTCTCTGTCTGCTCCCAAACAGAGAATTTCCCACCACAGGAAAATCCATAGCCTTAGTCTGGGTATCCTGTGACAGGCTAGTACACCTGAGCCAGGCCAACCTACGAAAAGCTACAGATGTGGCCATGACCCAGAGAAACATCATTAACATCCACAGCAGCATGAAACTGTACCTTAGAAGCCTCAATGCCATCAGCAGCCACCTGTTCTAGTTACGCTAGCCAGCTGGCCATTGGCTTGCTTGGCTAATTCCATAACAGTATCCATCTAGATTTCTGACACCTAGCTACATAAGCCATATAATTTGCTTGCCTGAGTCCCAGAGAGGCTGCCATATACTGTTTTTCGCCATGGCATCAATCTTCCTGGAATCCTTGTCAGGAGGATGTGAAGCCAGGGAATATTAGCTTTATCACAGGCTGCAGCCTGAACTACTCCAACATGACTGCATTGCTGAGAAAGGAATTCTGTATCAGGACCTGACAATGTGTACCTTCTGTCCATCTTTTTATCTACAGAAGGCACAGAATTAGGAGCTTTTAAAATTTTTATTGTTTGCTTCCTAAAAGACTTATGCAAAGGAATAGACAATCTCCTAGACTCTGGAATATCCATCATTTCTACAAAATCAGGCTCCTCTTGCTCATCCACAGCTTCTTCCAAGGGAAGCTGGAGGGTTTCAGCAACTTTTTTGTAAAACATAAAATGAGAAGGGGACTCAGATAGCATAGGGGGAGAATCCAAAGGTCTGTCTGGGGAAATGTCCGGTTCAATGGGCACACCCAGACCTTCCCAGCCACATTCATGCTGTTCATAATCATCCTCCCCCTCCTCTGGTTCATAAAACTCCTCAACATCATATTCCTGAACCACTGGAACCGGACGAATCGACCTTTTGCCAGATAGTGGCGGTTCGGACGGAACCTGAGACAGTGACTGGACAATTTGTATGGCTTTTGCTATCTCTGCAGCAGTTGGAGAAGGATTTTGGACTCCAAACCTGCTGACTTTCTTGTTTTCTTTACTGGAACTGGTTCCTCAGAACCAGCTTTTCTTTGGCCCGAGGAAGTCTCGCCCTGGTCAGAGGGCACTCCCTCCGGTTCGGTTGGCACCGAACCGGGCTGGCCATCCGGGTCAGCGAACTTTTTGGCCTCTCGTTCCCTAAGCCTGCCCAATCTCTTTTCCAGGGTGGCTGCAGGGAAATTCTTACATATCTGGCAGTCTGACTGGAGGTGGTCAAACCCCAGACAATAGACACATGTGGTGTGTGGGTCAGCTTTGGCAAAGGCTTCCCCACAGAACATCACAGTGTTGAAACAGTGGGCCAGTTTTTCTTTTGGGTTTCTCAGACATAATGCCAGCCTAACCAGAAAACTGCCCTTTAAATGGCAGTGCTGAAGACACCCTTATCGGTTCCCAAACGTGTCACGGGTATTGGGAAAAACGAATAAAATCCGCTTTTTTAGAACCGATAAGAACCGAACCCACTCTAAAATGTTAAACTTTAAAATTAATGAGTTTTAAACCCAGCTGATCGGTTCAAAACCGAACCGATAAACTTACAAGTTCCACACAGACAAAACCTTTTAATTACTTACGATTACCACAGACAGAGCTTGAACCGAACAGTTTTGCGGTTAAAATAAAACTATTCTCGGTTGAATCGGACCGAGAAAACACTGTTTAAACCGAGAAATGAACCGAGCAGTAGGAGAAATCTCCGGAGCGACTGTTCACTGAGGCGGAGTAAAGAATCTGACAGTTCAGGTTTGAAATTACACAGACAGAGCTGCTTCTTAGAGCTCTCAAAGTTCTATTTTGGAATGGTATTAACCATTTCACCTCCAAAGCAGTTCTAGAGCTGGATCAAACTGCTACTGTCATAATATAGCAAGACTTCATGTTGTTTGAAACCTGTGTTCTGTCGATTTAGCAGAACTATCTCTACTGCCCTGTTGTTCAGAAGGCCTTGAATATCGGAAGTAAGAAAGTTTGAGTGAGAGACAGACAGTGTGGGCTGCTGTTTGGGTGGATGATCTGGAGGGGTTTCTGAAAGATTTAGAGAGTAGCCCTTGCGGATTATCCTGAGCACCCATTTGTTTGAAGTGACTGACTTCCACTGGTTGTAAAACTGAGTCAGACGCCCTCTTACTGCCGAGGAAGAGTCCCCCTTGGACAGCTGAGGTGGGACTTGGGCCAGAATCTCAGAGGGTGGCACTAGGCGCTTTTGAGCCCTGTGCCTTCTGCTACATTTTCCTTTGTGGGTGGGGGGTGCTTGATTTTTGGCGAAGCCACCTTTGCCACGAAAGGACTGATGGTTATGAAACTGCAGCTGGTTCCCACTCCGCTAAGGGATGGCAGAGGGCGCTCTGGCCGTTCTGATAGCTGTTCTAGCTTTCTGTGTGGCCTCTAGTGTCTACCCTCAGGTGTCTGTATCTGTAGCAAGTGAAATGAATGCATCAAGAAACATAGTGGATTTATATAGAGGGGTTGAACCTAGGACTGGGCCCCTGCCTAAAATTGACGTCTGGCGAAGTTGGAGCAGGAAATTACTCACCCCAGAGAAACTGTCCGTATGGTACTGGACTTTACAGCCGCCCAGATTTTTGGGTTAACAAATATGTTATACTTTCCCTAAAAGGACATAGTCCAGGAAACGTACTGTTAGTCTCTGTTGAGAAATGAGTTAATGCCTCAGGGTAAAAAATGATATCATCTATCATGTTTATGACAGAATGTTTATTGTTAATAGGGACCCTGAGACAGAGCTTCTGAAGATGAATGGGTGGAAGCTCCATCCCTTCCTGGGACAGGAAGGTAGTAAGCAGTCTGCAATAGCTGCTTCCCTCTTAAGGTGGGGGATGTGTGACAGGGAGCTCCTGCCACTCTTGAGGACCAACTTTTTCTTAAATCTATTGCAACAGTTCTTCAATTTCTTAGCCTAATCTATTCTTTACAATTTCTAGTCCATAAGGTTGGCCACCTAAGGGCACCCCCCTCCCCTTTCTTGACTATGCTATACTGTCCTCTTTAATTTTCCTTTTCCCTCTCGGGTCCTCATACAGGGAGATTATTGCGGTGACCTCCAAACGTATGTAAAATAGGTTGTGTTTATCGTTGTTTGATTTAGTATGTATCAGCACTATGTCATAAAATACCTTGATCTATATACCTTACGTTTATGAAACCTGTAAATGTTGAAAATACCATGGCACTAGGTGTTTTTGATAATAGTAACACATACCTGGTGACTATTATAGAAATTATGTTAGTTGTGCTATTTAAAATGCATGTAAATTGCTGTAAACTGAACAAATCTGAAATGTCATAGTGATCTGCATATATCCCATGATGCTTTGCATTATGGAAGTATGTATGATGATGTATTTTTTTCAAACTTGATTTGCTGCCAATGCCCTTTGGGGTAACCATCTTTTCAGTGTTTCTGCACTGAGGTTCTTTGTTTTTAGCTTTTTTTTTTTTCCTTTTGGCGCCCACTACCCATGCAAATGGGGCCCACATAGGGATGAAGGGTTTTCACTTAAAAGTGGTTAGATCAGAGATCAGTGTCAGTAGGTGCTAGTTAAGTGCAGAGAAAGGACATACAGTCTGTTGCTGCAAACTGATGTACTGAAGAAGGAATATGGCATTGCTGAAGCATATTTCCTGTATTTCGAATAAACATCACACAGAGATTGTGTGTCAAACCTAAAGTTCGGTGTCTGGTCCATCTGTTATTCCACAACCACTCCAGAAGGACCAGATTTGTTCCATCAAATGGCAAACTCATAACTCTCTGCTGGGCATCATTTGTGAATCCCACGTCCATAACCACGAGTGACATCTGGTACATATACCCGCTGCTGCCCTGGAAGCAGTGTCAAAGGCATCCATAGTGGCTTTAAGCCACTGATTGTTGGATTCAATGCCTCTAGTAATGGTCTGGAGAAGCTCTGTGCTAACATCTGACTCTGGAAGAGTTTCTACAGTGGCTCTGAGCGAATGCCAGACAGTATACTCGTACTGAGAGAAATAACCCTGGTAGCTAGCAATGTGCATACCTAGGGTGGAGGCAGCGAAAACTCGCTTCCCCAAAGGGTCAGTTTTATGAGATTCCTTATTTACTGGACATGCCATAGATTCTTGAGGAAGGACGGCTTTGTCATTCTCTGCCAAGACAACTATGGCATCAGCAAAGCCTTGCGAAACCAGAATAGGACAATCCTTGGGAGGGGCGTATTTCCTATCTATGGATTTGGCAACCAAAGGAATAAGCTCCGGATTATCCCACACCATTTGTGAGAGACAGTCTCAAGAGGGTTGCACAGGAGGAGCCAATTTCACAGGAATATCCGGAATGTACAGATACTGCAAACGCAGCAATTTCCCAGGATCAATCTCTGAACTCTGGAGAGACAGAGTGGTATTCGTGTTCTTAAGCAGAAACTTACAGGAAAGGTCCTCGACCAGAGGCTCTGCTGAAAGAGATGATTTATTTGCCAACCCCAGGGAGGAACCGTCGTCAAAGTAGTCTCCCAATCGAAGATCAGTATCAGGCTCAAAATCATCTCTTATTAGCCCCAGAGGGACAGAGTATATAGGAAAGGTAGAACAAAAGAGTAGGAGGAGCTCCGCGAATTTGAGTCGAAATCCAGTGTCTTATGCTGCACAACGGCGCTCCTCGCGCCGGCACAGGATGCAGCACTGGTGCTGGCGCCGCAGGATCAGAGGCCCCTAACACCCCACTCAGGGAGGAAGATCTCAGAAATTCAGCAGGAGAGAAAGGCACCTGTGCTGGCCCTTGTGCCACAGCCATATGAGGGGGAAAAGTACCAGAGTGCATTGTCAACGGCACCGGAGAAGGCACCGCATGACTAGGAAGTCCCAACCGCCCTGCCTGGGGGCCCGAAATCAGTAGGCCCGAAGGCCCCAGTGATGGACTCACTGGCTCAGGCAGGTGGGACAACCATCGAACCCACTGCTCCATAAGAGCGGCCCAATGGTGAAACTGCTCATCGGAGGACTCCCCATGGGGCAGGGAGGGACTCTGGAGTCGAAGATGCCAGTCACCAGGAACAGAGGCCATAGGAGACCCTGGAGGAGTTGGAGTCGAACCCCTGCTCCTTGCCACCGACGATCGACACGCAGACATACCAGAGGACGGTCTCAGAGTACAGTTTCTTTTTCCACTGGAGACCGAAGAAAAGAAGTAGAAGTCGAGTGGTGCGAGTCCTCAACGCGAGAGAGAGAATGGGGCGCTTTTTTGTGCCTGAGGACCGCCCATCCTTCCCCGAGCACTGGACTGCCCAGTGTTAACCCCGTAAGGGTGGCAGACCAGACCCAGCCCTCCTGTAACAGTAGTTCTAGGAGTGGTATATGTTGTTCATCCACACTTTTGGCATGTCCCTTTCCCCTTTAAATCTTGCCGGAAGTCTTCAAGCTAGCTCCTCCCACCCACCCGGGTGGTATATACCTCGGCTCCGCCCTATGACGCCAGATCTTACCCCACTGGAAGTCAGGTAGTGTGCGTCCACATCCGCGGAGGTTGGGTGGGTCCGTGTCGGTGAACAACATATACCACTCCTAGAAATGAAAATTACATACCTACCGTAAATATGATCTTTCTGTGTATCTTCACCATTCATCACTGTTGGGTACTCGGCCGGGGGTCAGGACCCTAACATACTAAAATGCCAGCAGAATAGGCCTAATGGTCTTTCGAGTCTGCTCGACTGGTCAGCCCCCACCCTGGGTGCTTATCTTGCTGCCCCCCTCACCTTCTCTGGCTTCTCCCTTCCCAGTTCCGGATATTCTTGCTGCACTGGATTTTGCTTCCAGAACCCTTCCCCTGTACCTGTCCCAGCCCCTCTTGAACCCCTCCACTGTCTCTGCCTCCACCAGCCCCCTAGGCAGTGCATTCCATGGCTCAACCACCCTCTCAGTGAAGTAGCACCTCCTCCTTTCTCCCCTGAATCTTCCCCCCTCCAGCTTCCACCCATGCCCTCTAGTGGCCCCGTCCTCCTTCCTTCAAAGCACCCTGACTGTTCCTCCCCTATTTACCCTCTTCATGTACTTGAAGACCTCTATCATGTCCCCCGGTCCCTTCTCTCTTCCATTGTGTACATATTTAGCTCTTCGAGCCTCTCCTCATAGGTCCTGTCCCCCAAGCCCCAAATCATTTTCGTTGCCTCCTCTGGACCCTCTCCAGGAGTTTAATGTCCCTCTTTAAGTGTGGCCTCCAAAATTGCACGCAGTACTCAAGGTGTGGCCTCACCAAGCAGTTATACAGAGGAAGCATCACTTCCCTCCTTCTGGAGGTGATCCCCCTAGTGATGCATCCCAGCATCCTGTTGGCCTTGGCTGCTGCCCTCCTACAAGTCTCAGAGTTGTTCATTTTGATATTCACCACCACCCCCAGGTCCCTCTCAGCCATCGAGACTTGTAGCATTCCCCCCCCAGGGTGTATACTTGGCCTAGGTGGAGTACCTTGCATTTCCCTGCATTGAACCTCAGCTTCCACTTTCTAGACCATCTTTCCAGAGCCTCCAGGTCCCCCTGTAGGGCCACCCTCCCCTCCTCCCCATCCACCACCGCCCCCAATTTTGAGTCATCCATAAGAGACTCATCTCACTCCTGATTCCTGTCCTTATGTCAGAGATGTAGGCGTTGAACAGGAGAGGCCCAAGGACTGATCCCTGTGGGACCCCACTAATGACCCTCTTTGGAGATGAGACTATCCCGCCAACTACGACCCTCTGGGTCCGGTCCTGGAGCCAACTGCCTATCTATCTGATCATCTGGTTCCCCACCCCCATTTCTCCCAGCTTATCCAACAGGCCCATGTGAGGAACAGAGTCAAATGCCTTGCTGAAGTCTAGAAAGAGGACGTCCACTGGTCTACCAAGGTCCAAGGCACTCGTCACCCAGTCATAGAACTCCACAAGGTTTGTCTGACACGATTTCCCCAAGACGAATCCATACTGTTTATCATCTAGGAACCCTGACTTTTCCAGGTCCCCCCCCAGCCTCTCCTTGACAATGCTCTCCATCACCTTGCCCACCACCGATGTCAGGCTGACAGGCCTGTAGTTCTCTGCCACCTCCCTTGATCCCACCTTGTGGATAGGCACTATAGCGCCACCTTCCAGTCCTGGGGCACCCACCCTGTCCTCAGAGAGATGGTGAAAGCTCCGCCAGGAGTTTGCCAGGACATCCACTGAGTTCCTTCAGCACTCTGGGATGTAATTTATCCGGCCCAGTGTTTTCTCCGTCTTAAAGGGCTGAGGGCTTCCTCACTCTCCCTGCTTAGCCTCCCCTCCTGCCAGTTATGCGCCCCTCTCCCCAGTCCCACGATCGGTAAGGTCCCCCTCCTCAGTATCTCTGTCTCCTCCCATGTATGATGCAGCACCCCATTTTCCTTGGTGAAAACTGAGGTGAAGTACTCATTTAGTACCTCAGCCTGCTCCCCCGGGTCTTGTGCCCATCTCTCCCCTGATTTAATCCTGCTAATCTGCCCCTTCACCCTTCGTTTTTCCCCAATGTATCTAAAGAACCCCTTGTTCCCTCTCCTGATTTCCCTAGCCAGGTTCTGCTCCTTCCTTGCCTTAGACGCCCTCACCACCCTAGTGGCCCTTCTAGCCATCAGCTCATACTCCCCTCGATCCCTTTCACTCCTTGAGCACTTGAATTGCCTATAGGCTGCCTTCTTTCCCTGCACCACCTCCTGGACCTCCCTGGTCCACCACCAGGGTTTTCGGGCCCTACCACATTTTCGTCTTACTCTTGCACAGGTGCTGGTAGCATCTTGCACCCCTCTCCTGATGATTTCCCACCTACTGTCAGCGTCCATGTCTGACCCAATCCCATCCAAATGCTCCTTAAGGATCCTTCCCATTTCCTTAAAATCCGTTCCCCTGAAGACAGTTACCTCCGTCTTTGTGCAGCTTTCTAGCCCTCCTAGGTCCAGGCAGAACCAGACCGTGGCATGGTCACTCCCCGCCAATGGGTCCCTTACCTCCAGGCCCCTAATCTGGTCACTGCCAGGACCACATCCAGTACCCACGCCTCCCTGGTTGGTTCCCCCACCTGCTGAGTTAGGAACGCGTCTTGAAAGACATCCAACAACCTCTGTTCCCTGGTCACAGAAGATGTCATAGTCTCCCAGTCTGTTCCTGGCATGTTTAAGCCCCCCCCAACACCACCGCCGTTCCTCTGCCCAGTCTGCAGTGTCTCCCAACATCTGCCAGGAGTTTTTCTTTTTAGGTAGGTGGAGCCGACGTACTGCGTGGCGCCTGTGGGTTGGCCGTTAGTCTGCGTCAACTCTGCCTACCTGCCAGTTCTGAGTCGCTGGAGAGGTAAGAGAAAGGGAGTGGAGGGTGGGACAAGGAAGTCCAAGGGACAGAAAAAGGAAAAGATATATGAACCAAAAGGAGAAATAACGACTAAGGAGAGAAAGGGAGAAGAGTCGGAAACTAAAGGGATTGGGAGGGGCCCCAATCTCTGGAAATGGAAGAGGAAGGTAGGGTGGGTAAAGAATTTAGGAAGAGAGGGGAGAAGGGTAACACATCCCCAGACCCTGGTCCGTCTCCAGATTGTATAGGAACTGCAAGGAGTACTCAAAGGCTTTCTGCCAGAATTCAAGGCACAGAATAGCTGGCAAACACTCCAGATAAGCAGAGTTGGCTATTCTGGAAGGACGACAGGGTACAGAGAATTAACACCCTCTCAAGGGAAGATTATTGGCGAAAAAAGGGAAAAATTTTTCTTTTTTCCTTTTTAGATAAACAAGGAGAAATAGGTTGGACAGGAACAGGGAGGAGGAGAGAAAGGAGGGCAACTGTCAAATCCCACCCCACAGAGGTGGAGCCAAAGCACTGGAGAAGGAGTGCCCCCTGCTGTCCACTCTCCCTGGAACATTATCCCCCTGTGTGTCCCTGTTTTACCTCTAAGAAAGGAGAGGGGAAAGGATGGGCACAGAGAGGAAGGGGGACCCAAAACTGAGGCCCCAGGGGATGGAGGGTGGGATCATGATGAATGGTGAAGATACAGAAAGATCAGAATTCACAGTGAGTGCGTAATTTTTTCATATCTTATGTGTGTCAATCTTCACCATTCATCACTATTAGTGAAACCCCCCCAAAGGGGTTTCTTTTACACCCTAAGGGACAAGTCCCTTAGCTCTCAGTGGGTGATACACTAAGAGAGAGACCTTCAGGGCCTGGAGGCCTGAGAGTGGGGAGAGTGAGGCGCCCCCAGAGGGTAAAAGTTGCCCAACAATGACATCTCGCTCTACGGGAGAAGAGATAGGTTCTCTGGTGAGTGGAGTTAATCACCCTACGCCGGGCCAAGGGTGACAACCGGGAAAGACACAGCCATGCCGTCTGCCTAGTGCAGATTTCTGTCCCTACGACCCTGGCAGCTACCTCGTTGGCATCATGGGATGCCCTCACTTAGTGCCTTGCTAGCTCCAGGCCACGCGCAGAGAGTGCAATGGCTTGTCTGGTTTGCTCCGTATCAGGCAATGAGGCTAGAAGCTGACCTAGCCTGGACCACAAGAACCTGTTGTAGGCTGCATAATGGGCCTGATGTGCAGAAATGGAAGTCAAAATCTGAGGAGTCTTGATCTGGGGGCCAGTCACGGTGAAGGGCACGAAGCCCATCAGGAGTATCCAACTGCATCAATCCAGACTGCGGATGAGACATGGAACCTGGAGACTCCGGGGGTGCTCAATACCTCTGGCTGAGATGCCTTGGGGCAGGAACTCTGGAGAAGGGCCTCTGCCAGGAACGTATCGACGCCTCCCAAAAGGGAGCAGGACAGGGAGCTGCATCGCAAGGGTGGCCTCGCCAAAATCACCTAGAAAGGCATGTGCCGAGTGCTCAGGATTGCTAATAGTGGCAAGTGTGAGGTGCAAGTCCTCTAACATCCTCAAGAGAAAGCGCTGATACTCAGCGAGATCAGCAGCTGGAGGGATGTTGACAGAAGGTTCCACTCCCCCAGAAGAGGGGGATGAGGAGCTGGAGGGCACCTGCTGTTCAGTGGGTGGCTGCCCGGGGGGGAGGTTGAAAAACCTGACTGTCCATCGCCCTAACGTAAGCAGGGAACCGAGCAGCCACCTCTCTGAACTGTTCCCAGGAGAGAGGCCCGCTAGGACCAAGGATGCCTGGGAGCGCAGGAGAATGTGGCAGAGGAATGGGGACAGAGCCGAGAAGAAATGTCGGCTAACCTCTGCCTGGGCTAAGGAGCGGACCGGGAGCACCCACGGCAGAAGGTGCCCCAGATGACCTCACGGCCAACAACTGAACAACCATTTTGGTACTGCCTTGGCTGCGCCTGGAAGAATCCCCCATGAGGCGACCGGGGCCATATAGGTACAGAAGGACAGTCCCCTACCTCAAAAGAATGGGGCTCTCTCAAAGAGACTGAGGAGAAAGACCGGAGATCTGCACTACGGCTTCTCCCAGAGCCCGGGTGGACCCCCAAAAAAGGCCGCTGTGCCGACCCCAAGCCCCCCGACCCTTCGGAGTCCGAAAGAGCCCTCCTCCTCGAGAGGACCAGCCTAGGTAGCTGACAGCACTGGGCAGCACCCAAAGGAGCTATCCAGGGCACAGCACCCTCCCCTCCCGTAGGTGCTCTGATCGGCCCCAAAGTTGGTCGATCTAGGCACACCACAGGTGGGGGTACCACTACTGAGGGGCTCAGTGAACCCAAGACCAGGCTGCAGAGCAATGGTGGCCTGCACCACTGCCTGCTGGTCAGCACCCCTGACCCCAGTCTCGGTAGCCACCGACCCCACCTCAGAAGGGGGCTGACTCCAGCTTGTTGAGGAGACTACTGGGCTGCCCACCTCAACAGCCAACCCCAAAGGGTCAGACTGTCCGTCTGACTCAGAGTTCGACTCTGCCTCCGAGGAGGTAGAGACCGAGGCCCTGTGCCAAACCGTAGGAGGGCGCCCACTGCCATCTTTGCCAAAGGGGCCAGAAACCAAAGCCGTGCCCGAGTCGGTACCAGTGCCTCCTACAGCATCGTGAGCGGAATCCGCAGAGGGCACGGCTCCAGCCCGAACAAGAGCTCCAGAGTCGGGACCAGCCATGGTGCCATCCAGCCCCACGTGCCTATGGCGGCCCCAGCACCACCACTGGCGCCCGAGGATGCGGTGCCCTGGCTCCTGCAGTGCTCTGACGCGCTGATGGCAGAGGTGGCACCGGCAGGCGGAATCCGATGGCCCCATGTCACCGAGCCCCAGGACACGGCACTGTGCTCAACCCGGGCGCTGAGGGGCGCCGCAGGCGAGACATGGACAAAGACAGCGCCGTAGCAGCTCCACAGCGCTGCTAGCAGTGTCGGCACGTGAGCGGCCGACAGAAGCCACAGTGCGCTGCAGTCTCCATCAGGGCCCATGGCACCGTGAGCGGCGCCCGAGACTTCTGGCGCTGACGGCGGCGTCGAGGGCAGGCGCCGACCAGGGCCTGCGAACCATGGGTCCGACATGGGGAAGCCTTCACCCCGAAGGGCAACTGCCGTGGCGGGCTTCCTGTCGCTCCCCAAAGGCGGGACAGGCTCCTGCACCACGGAGGAGCCTCGCAGCAGCTGGGCTACTAGTAGCCGAGGCTCCTCCTCCTCTCGGTCCATGTAGAACCGGGAAGGGACCGGAGGAAGGCTGAGACAGCGTGGCTTGGCCCGATGAGTGCGCGCCCGACCCCGGAAAGTCGGCGGAGCTCACCTCACTTTCCATGCGCGTTGTTCGATGACCCGGCAGTCCATGGAGAAACAGGCATCACACGAATCCATGTCGTGAAGCGGGCCAAGACACGAAAGACATCGGTCGTGCTGGTCGGTGACGGAATACTTTCGGCCGCATGGGCACTGTTGCATAGGGGGCCGACTTGTACTAGAAGTTTTCTTGCCCTCCGACCGAGACATGACCTATAGGGAAAAAAACACCAAAAACAGAGTTGACGTCGTAGAAATAAAAAGATATGGAAAGATCTTACCGGGAGACGTCAAGTATGGCAAAGCAGAACCGTCAGGAACCAACGGACTTCTGCACTGAAGTAAATAAGATACGGCGTTGAAGGATTTTCGGCATCAAACTAGGCCTCTAGCAGCAGTTTCCACATGAGGTGCGACCTCTCACGGTGGGAGGCGAAGAACTGGCAGGCAGGCGGGTCGGCGCCTGATGACCAACCTGCGACCACTACACAGTGTGTCGGCCTCGGGGCGGTGCCAGGTGGTGCGTCGCTCTACCTGCAGCAAAAAAAAAAAAAAAAGCTCCCGGGGTCGGCTTCCGTCCGAGTACCCAACAGTGATGAATGGTGAAGATTGGCAAAGATAAGATCTACTGTTACAGGTGAGTAACCTGTTTTTCTAGGATCGTGGATACGTTGTTCATCCACACTTACTGGCAGACTCCAAGCAGTTCAGGAGGAGGGAGGCAAGGCACATATCCCCTACTTAGGAAACAGAGATTGAAGAACTGAGGTCCCAAAACCAGCATCCCGGAGTGATTCAAGGTCGATGTGGTAGTGAGTAATGAAGGTGTTTGCTGACTTCCAGGGAGCAGCCTGACAGATTTCTTGGATACGGATGTCCCTGGAAGCAGCCAACAATGCAGCAGTATGGTGGGCAGAATGAGCTCTTATCCCTCTTGGAGGCTCCATGCCCGCCAACTCATAGCATAGACCTATGCATGACATAATCCATCTTGCTATGGTCCGTTTGGCTGCAGGTCTGCCAGAAGTGGCTTCAGCATATTTGACAAACAGCTGGCGAACCTTTCCACGAATTTCTGCCATCCTCTCCTTGTAACAGGAGACAGCACGTCTCAGGACCAAAGTATGGAGCCTGTACTTGGCCTCCGAGGTGTAATTAGGGTAGTATACCGGCAGAGTCAACACCTGGGTAAGGTGAAACTCTGACACCACCTTTGGAAGGAATTTCGGGTGGGGACATAGGACAACTTTGTCCCATTGGAAGACCAGATAAGGGGAGTCCACCGAAAGTGCCTGAAGCTCCCCTGTCCTCCTGGCAGACGTGATAGCCACCAGGAAGGCTGTCTTCCACGACAAGTGTGACAGCTCACTCTTGTGCATTGGTTCGAATGGCTTGCCCATGAGCTCTGCCAATACCAGCAGTAGATCACACGGAGGTGGAGGTTCACTCACCGGAGGGTATATGTGATCCAGGCCTTTGAAAAAGTGGCCGACCACTGTCTCCTGCACCAATGTCGGCTGACCAGCCCGCGCCCGGTAAGCAGAAATGGCTGCCAGGTGCACCCTAAAGGTCGATGACTGTAGACCCCCTTTGGAGAGAGACCAAAGGTAGTCAAGAATGTTAGCCACAGAACAAGATAAGGGGTCCAGACCCTTACCCTGACACCAAATGGAAAAACTTTTCCATTTGAAGGCTTAACATTTCCCGGTTGATTCCTTTTTAGATGCCTCCACCACAGTGCAGACATCTTCAGAATGACCCAAGGCCTGGAACTCTAGCCGCAAGGTACCAGGCTGTGAGGTGCAGGGATTGAAGGTCCGGATGGAAGACCTTCCCCTGGTTCAGAGATATCAGGTCCAGGCATGTACGAAGCCGCTACGGGGGCCTGCAGCTGAGGCTGAGGAGATCTGGATACCAGAACTGGCGCGGCCAGTCTGGGGCTACCAGAATCACCTTTGCCTTGTCCTGCCTCACCTTGAGTAACACCTTGTGGATCAAGGGAAATGGAGTGAAGGCATAGAGGAGGCCTGGGGTCCACTGCCTCAAGAAGGCATCCCCGTGCATCGAGCCCTGCTGGGGAGAGGCGGGCATGAAACAGCCTCAGTTTGGTGTTTTCCCCTGGAGGCAAACAGGTCCACTATCAATTTGCCCAACGGGAGAACAGGCTGTAAGATACCTCTAGATGGAGAGACCACTCATGGGATGTCTGGCTTATGCGGCTGAGAGCATCCGCTAGCTGGTTCGAGAATTCTGCCACATGGATGGCTAGGAGATCCGCCTCCAACCGGCTCACGCGGGTCCAGATGTGGAGCGCTTCCTTGTACAGCAGACAGGAGTGCGTACCACCCTATTTGTTGAGGTAGTACATGGTCATTGTATTGTCCATCTGGACTTGAACCACTTGACCCCAGAGCTGAGTAGATAAAGCTGACAGTGCCAGTCTGACTGCTCTGAGTTAGAAACATAGAAACATAGATTTTGACGTCAGATAAGGACCGCTTGGCCCACCCAGTCTGCCCATTTCCCTACCTAATGGATAAGCTGCAGATCCTAGTTAACCAGCAGCCTACTTCTTCCTACCCCCACCACCTAGAATTGCCTTATGACTGTCCCATGCATGCATGAATTCCACCACTGTTTTGGACTCCACAACCTCCTCCGGAAGGCCGTTCCATGCATCCACAACCCTCTCTGCGAAAAAATACTTCCTTAAATTACCTCCGAGCGCCCCTTCTATCTTCAAATTGTGCCCCCTTGTTCTTGCACACCTCTTTTTGAAAGATGCTATCCTCTTGGACTTTGTTGATTCCTTGAGATACTTGAAAGTTTCTATCATGTCCCCTCTCCCCTCCTTTCCTCGAGGCTATACATATTCAGCTCCTTAAGTCTCTCTTCATATGTCTTCGGTGCAGACCCTGCACCATTTCAGTACCCTCCTCTGGACAGCCTCCATCCTGTCTATGTCCTTGGAGATTGGGTCTCCAGAACTGCACGCAGTACTCAGATGGGGTCTCACCAGACTGTCTGTACAGAGGAATAACAACTTCCTGTTTTCTACTGGTGATGCCTCTCCCTATGCATCCCAGTATCCCCCCAGCCCTCCTTGCTGCCCTCTCACATTGCTTGCCCACCTTTAGGTCATCTGATATGACTACCCCCAGGTCCCTTTCCATTTTTGTTGTTGTTTAGTATCTCACCCCCCACTGTGTACTCTTCCCCTGGGTTTTTGTTTCCCAGGTGCATTACCTTGCACTTCTTAGCACTGAATCTAAGCTGCCATACATTTGACCATTCCTCTAACCTTGCCAAGTCCCTTCTCATCCTTTCCACCCCACCTTCGCATCAACTCTGTTGCAGATCTTTGTGTCATCTGCAAAGAGACATACTTTTCCTTCCAGTCCCTCTGCAGTATAGAACATAAAGACATTGAAGAGGACAGTCTAATACTGAACCCTGCGGTGCCCACTAGTAACCCCTTTCTTCAGAGTGGACTCCATTTACTATTACCCTCTGTGTCCTATTCTCCAGCCAATTCTTTACCCAGGCTGTCATCTTGGGACCCACTCCCAGGCTGGCTAACTTGTATATTAATCTTTTGTGTGGGACTGTGTCAAATGCCTTGCTACAAAGTCTAGGTAGGCCATGTCCACAGCCCTCCCTGATCTACTACTTTGGTCACCCAGTCAAAGAAATCTATCAGATTTGTCTGGCATGACCTTCCCTTGTGAATCCATGCTGCCTTGGGTCCTGAGCCCTCTGGCCTCTAGATACTCAACAATTCTTTCCTTCAGAAGTGATTCCATCTTTTCCCTACCACTGAGGTTAAACTAACAGGTCTGTAGTTTCTGCTTCTGCCTTGCTCCCACTTTTGTGAAGGGAATCAATCTGCCCTTCTCCAGTCTCGGGAACCCACATCCTCCCATGATTTGTTAAAGAGGGTAGTCAGTGGTGCCACTAGTTCTACCTTAGTTCTTTTAGAATTCTGGATGAATCCCATCAGGCCCCATTGCTTTGTCCACCTTCAGTTTTAAGAGTTCTTTCAGAACCCTTTCTTCTGTAAATGGGCTGGTATCAACTTCTGTATCCAGAGTGTTTCTACTGTTTGTTTAGGTACCTCCCCTCTTCCTTTGTAAATACTGAACAAAAATATTTGTTTAGTATCTCTGCCTTTTCACAGTCACCCTCTGCCCACCCTCACTCCCTCCTCTTTATGAAGCCTCACTAGCCCTCCCTTGGTCTTCCTTCGCTCCCTGATGTACCTATAAAAGGTTTTATCCCCCTTCTTAACTGTTTTGGCTATCTTTTCCTCAGTTTGGGCCTTTGCTGTTCTGACTGCCTTCCCAGCTTCCTTTTGCTTTAACTGATACAGTTCTCTGTCCTGCTCCTTCTGTGATTCCTTGTACTTCCTGAATGCTTTCTTTTTCTCTTGAACCTTCACTGCCACTTCCTTTGAGAACCATAGTGGTTTCTTACATCATTTCGTTTTGTTAATTTGCTTCACACAGTTCCAATAGGTTGATGTGGCATCGGGACTCCTCGGGGGTCCAGAGTCCATGAGCCCTGTTGTCCTCCATGTGGGCTCCCCAGCCCATGAGAGAGGCATTGGTCGTGAGGACGACCGTCGGCTCAGGGCAGACAAACAGGATCTCTTCCTGTAACCAGTTTGGGGAGGTCCACCATTGGAAAGCGTCCCAAATCTCCTGGGTTACAGTGATCAGCTGGTCGAAATGACTGTGGCGCTGAGTCCACTGGGCGGCCAGCTCCCATTGGAGGGGGCACATGTGTAACCGGGCCCAATGGACCACTGAGGTGCATGCCGTCATGTAACCGAGAAGGCGCAGAAAGTCTCGGGCAGGGCGCAAGTGCCCAACCAGAAATGACTGGGCAAAGAAGGAGAGAACCTCTGCCCTGTAGGCCGGGAACAGAGCTCTGGCTTGACAAGAGTGGAGCTCTGCCTCAATGAAGCCCATCACCTGAGAAGGCATGAGTGCCGACTTGGCCTCGTTGATCAGGAGACCGAGTTGGGAGCAGGTCTGGAGGGCCAGATCCTTGGACCTCTCCACCTCCTGTTGGGCGGAACCTGCAAGGAGCCAATCGTCGAGGTAGGGGTACGCGCCAGACATGGGCCCCCACCACTACAATGCATTTGGTGAAGACCCGTGGGGCCGATGACAGGCCGAACGGCATGGCTCGGAAGTTGTACAGGGCCCCCTCGACCCTGAAGTGGAGGAACCACTGGTGGGACGGATGGATTGGAACGTGAAAGAACGCGTCCTGCAGATCCAGTGAACAGAACCATATGTTTCGCTCCAAGGGTGGTATGATCTGGGACAGAGTGACCATCCAAAAGGTGCATAACCTGAGATATTGATTCAGGTCGTGGAGATCTAGAATGGGGCACCAGCCCCCCATCCGCTTGGACACCAGGAAGTACCTGGAGACAAAGCCTGGGTTTGCAGACAGATCCACCATGACAGCTACTGCCTCCTTGAGGAGCAGCTGAGCGATGTCGTCTCGAAGAGCCGACTGGGTGCATCCGGAAATCCGTTGTTCCCAAGGGGTGCGGGCTCGGCTGGGAGGGTACTGCTCGAATTCTAGAGGCAGTCCCTGACCGACCACTTTGAGAACCCACCTGTCCGAAGTGATAGTGGACCAGGCGGAAAGGAAGTGGTGGAGCCGGACCCCCACAGGAAGACCCAGAGTTGGCGTGACGGGAATGGGTGGCAGCCCCAACCCCCGTCACTGAGCAGGTTTGGGGGAGGAGAAAGCTCCAGGACCTGAGCCTCAGCCTCCTCTGTGGGCCTGTTGGGGTCCAGGCTTGGGCCGAGAGCGCCAAGCTTGAGCCTGCTTCTGATGCTGCTGTCCTCCCTGGAAGGAGGACTGCTGAACTGCAGAGGAAGATTGCTGAAAAGGCTTCTTCTTTTTCTTCTGTTGGTTGTTGCTCGAAGAACTCTTAGCAGAAGTGGCATCCAAAGTGGCAGTGGACTGCTCTATGCGCTGTAGGCGACTGGCCACTCCTGGGCAAAACAAGTCGGACCCAAGGAAAGGCACATCAGCTAACTTGTGCTGAGTATCCTCCGGGAAAGAGGAGAGCCTCAGCCAAGCCCTGCGGTGAGATGCAAGTGCGGCGGCCATTGAGCGGGCACAAGAGTCCCAGATGTCCAGGGCTGTCTGGAGCTGCTGTTTGGCGACAGCACGGCCCTGATCTTGGACCTGCTTGATCTTGGTCTGCATGTCCGCGGGGAGATGTGGGAGGTCTTCATCCAATGACCCAAGAACAGCATGGGAGAAGTGTGCCATGATAACAGCTGAACTTGCCTGACGAAGGCCCAAGGAGGATGCCACATAGACCTTCCGCTCCAAGTGGTCCAAATACTTGGACTCCTTGTCGGGAGGTCGGTCAGTGTCGGCAGAACTTCCAGTACGCCTGAACACAGAGGCGGTCACCAGGTTCTCGGCCGAAGGGTGCTCTGTGAACCCCGCAAGGGACCCCATGGGCACCACATACTTGCGGGCCATGCAGGGAGATGGTGCTGGACATGAGGCAGGATGCTTCCAAAGTTCGAGTGCCAGACCAACAATTGCCTCAGACACAGGAAAGGCCTCCATCAGGGTATCCCCTCTCTTGAGGATGTCCGTGGGAGGGTACTCCGCCTTTTCCTGGATGGGTTCCAGGGGCATCTCTGTGGAATCAGAGATGAGATGAAGGATCCCTTGGAATGAGAAAGGGCCTTCCTCCATCCCTGTGCCAATGGATGACTCATCATCCCCAGGATGAGAGTGAAGCCCGGTGATATCCGAGTCGGAAAATTCGGGGTACAGCGGCCTGCTGCTGAGGGCGATCCGGGGTGACCATGACTGACAGATGTCGGGGAAGCCCAGTATCTGGTTGGTCCTCTTTGGAATGAGCCCCTCCCACAGGCTGCTTTGGTGGCAGCTCCACCACTATTGGTGGAGACACCGGAATAGGCCGAACCTGAGGATGGGCCAGCCCCACAGGCGGGGGAACTGAAGGCTTCGGTTCCAAGGGGGTCGGCTTCAGCCTAGGAGGCGAGAGCCAAGTAATGACCGGGGTAGGTGGCAGAGCAGGCTTCTGCCTGGACAAAAATCAGCTGTTGCCACATAAGGTCCTTGTAGTGCTGACAGAGTTTCCATCGGAACTTCTCATCTGAGGAGGACGAGGACGAACCTGTGGTGTTGCCTCTTTTTGGAACGCTTGTGGCTCTTCCTTGGTCGACCGACCCAGGGGGTTCTAGACCTCAACCGAGATCAGGCAGGCCGACTCGGTCGTTCAGGAGATACCGGAGGGATCGGTGAAACCCGGGTCTGGAACCGGGACCTTGATGGGGACACCAGTGGGCTGGGTCTCCACATCGGGGAACACAAGGACCGGAGTCCTCTCCAAAGAGTCGTCAGCCATGGCCGGCGACATAGGGTCGATTAGATAGAGAACAATCTCGACCTCATCGGCCACATCCTCAGTCGTCTGGCCAGATGGAAGGTCCGTGAAGCCTGCGGCCGAGGTAGCGATCTCTACTGAGGTCGAGACCGCATACTCCTGGGACTGAGACCTCCCTCGGTCCCAAGAGCACCTCCGCCGAGACAAAGATGTGCCAGGGTCCTTGTCTCTCTTTCGAGACTGGGAGGAGTGCGAGCCCGTGGGCGCCTCACCCCGGGTGGGGAGAGACTGGCACAACTCCTTAAAGAAACCTGTGAAGGTGAAGCCCAGGTTGAGTGGGACGAAAAAGCTCTGATTAGCTGAAGCGCAGGCGGCTTCTTCTTCAAATGCTTTCATGCGTTCCAGCTGCTCAGCGAAACCCGCGGCTTCGGAAATCGCCCACCTAGCCTCCTTGGACTTCATCGGAGGATTCCTTTTCTTCGGTCTCTCCAACTTCAAACGTACCAGGCGGTCGCCCAGGACAATGAGATGGAAAGCCAAGCAATAGCTGCAGGAGGAAGTGTCATGGCAGACACCCAGGCAGTAGAGGCATGTGAGATGGGGATCGGAGCGTGACATCTTCTGGCCGCAAGGACACTGGCGAAATCCTGGAGAAGATTTCTCTTCCATGATCGAGGATGCACAAGCGTGATCGCTAACTCGAATGGGTTTTATTTTTGGTCAAACCGAAGTTTTGAAAGCCAGAGCCTACAAAATGTGTGAGGGAGGCAACATGTATCTTCGAGCGGAAAGGAAGATCTGGCATCATGGGGCAGAGCCGAGGTATATACCACCTGTGTGGGTGGGAGGAGCCACCTTGAAGACTTCCGGCAAGATTTAAAGGGGAAATGGACATGCCAATAAGAGTGGATGAACAACATATCCACGATCCTAGAAACGCAGCTTTCATGCAAAGTCTCCCTACCGTTACCTGCCCCGTTCATGATCGACTCCGTCGAAGGAGGGCTGAAGACTTCTTTCCTGATGAAAATTACTCTGCTTTCTTTTTTTTATTGAATTAATAAAATAAATAAAACCTAATCAAATATTTAAACGACTATAGCTGCTGTCGTATTGATGTGAAGATCTGACTCCCAGCGGGCGAGCGACATCGTCACTGAAGCGAACTCGATGGCGGGGAAAAAAAGAGAACAGAGGCAGTTGGAGGGCCGATGCCAAGGTAGCCTATATGGCACGAGCCAGGCTTGCGGCGCCAGTTCCTCGTAGCCCTACCTAGGTGCTGGCCCTCCTGAAGATTTTCAGCTCCCGCTGGGTCCTAGTGCCTCCGGCATAGTTCCCATTATTGTGAATGACTGGTGGAGACTTTATGTCCAGGAAGATCAAGAGCACACAGACGTACTACTGTTGGTACAGTATTTTATAAAACATGAACAAAGTTTTGCTGTTGACCTAGACTATTATATTTTTCTATGTTGACTGAGGATCATTTTCAAACGACTGGTTTCCAAAACACAAATGCAGTTAAATGCTGCCACCTAACCTCCTCAAATGCAAGTTACCTTTGGTTGCTTCTTCGAACGTAATTGTCTCCATCGACAGGTTTACGGTAAGTGGTGAGTGCTTCATTAAGTTGCTCTTCTATTAAATCAACATATTTTAAATTGTACTCCTAAAACAAATTGCAGAAGGTTAGTAATGTATTCTTCTTACGGAAAACCTGTTTACCAGTTCCACTTATTTGTCTCTGCATCCAGCACTGTTGTAAAACCTCAGCTGTCAGCATTAGCACTACCCACCACACTGTATACAAACTGAGAAACAACAGGAGTAATATGCAACATTTTTTTAATACAAAATTTACTTTAGGCAAAAAAAAAAAAAAAGGATACTCAGATTTTTTTGTCCATCGTTTTGGAATAACTAGCAACTTTCTTTTATTTATTTGTCCTCCACACAGACCTAAATTTGTTAGTTACTAGGACAAGAACTACTTCTGCATTTCATCCAAAGGGTACAACAGGTCATCTCGGCCGCATCTATCTGAGTCAACTTCTGGTTAATTATGATACCCCATGCCCCCTCCACTTTGCTGAGGCAGGCCCAGTGTTGCTGCCAGGTCACATTTATTTCATTTAGGTGACAGATCAAGTGCCCACTCAATGGCGGGGAGAAAGGGCACTAAGATGACTGGACCACTGGTAATGCCTATCTCCATAGGTATGTGCACTGTGCCATGCAGGCTGATGGTGTCAACGGCCCAGAAGTTTTACTTCCGCAGGGTTCTAGAACCTTCAGCTTTAAGACCAAAGAGTGGGACTTTATAGAGAAGACCATTTCTTGGAAATCTACAACACTGAGATCTTTAAGCAGGAAAATAGTTCACATGCTAAATTGCTCATTCAAAATCTTGTCATAGAAAGCAGAGGAGTCAGAAACTGTGGCACTGCCCAGAAAGAGTAATAAAAAAGAACAGTTACCTGGCATAACTCTGGATCTTCAAGAATATATTATATAGACAGCCACATTCTTTGGTCTTAGAGCCGAAGAGATATAATCCGGTAGGAACCAGTCCTTTTGGAGATGGTTGCACTGGTGCCTAGCACCAACAAATAGTGTTGCCTGCACACCCACAGGGTAAATAGCAGTGCTAGCTACAACAGCCCAAGTACCATTTTAAAAATGTTATTAATGAATAATAACAATAATAAGAGAAGAGCACAACACAGCCCACCGGTCCCTGCCTGTAAGAAGAGAAAACAGCTTGTGTATTCATCGCCCATAACTATTCAGGAATAGGGGAAGAAACAAAATAAACAAGACTGATGTGTTTATTATCAAGGAATGCTGTGTGCAAATATATTTGTAATACAATTTTATGAGTGAGAAAGAAATAAGTGCCCCAGCTGTGATTTTAACCCAGGTCTGCTTGGAATACCATTCTGTTGCACTAACCAGCTGTACTACCAGGACAACTGGAACCTGAGGATCCCCAAGGGCATTCAACTTTTTCTCAAAATGTACACCCAGGTCCGCTGGCCCAGTGGCGTGGAGGGCTGAGGCATCATGCCTTACCTCCTGTCACGCCGGCGACCCGAGTTCACGGGTTGCCGGGGGTCGACCGGGGAGGGAGACTTGGCAGTCCCGCTGAATGACATCCCACGGGTGGAGGCCTGAGGGTAGAACGGGACAGGGACACCACGAAAGGGTGGGTGCTGCGGGACTTCTCAGCATGCATACGCCTCCATGTACATGTGCTGACGTGTCACGTCTAAGCAACGGGGAGGGACAGGCAAAAATGGAGGAAAATACCCCCACAGTGGTGGGATGACGATCGACCCCCAAGCAGCTCTGTGCCAGTGGCTGGGCAAGCTTGGTCCTATGGCTAGGACAGGCGAACACAAGGTAAGATCCCGGAGGAGCCAGGTGATGAGGCTGGGGGGGGGGGGTCGTTAGGATGCGGGGGAGAAAGGAGGATAAAAGTACAGATAAAAACCAAAATGTATACCCTGGATCTACCCAAATTAGTTGCATCTTTTATTATCAAGGAGGCGGATGTGCATGTATGTGATGTTTGAAAGACTAATGCATATCTGGGTCATGAACGAAGGGCTTGTGTGGCTCTATGAAGAGAATATTCATGAAGATCTAGAGTAACAGTAAGCAATTTTTCCATCATCAGAAATATCAATCTGCTCCACAGAGCCACCCACACTCTTTGGTCGAGTGACGAGCAGTGTAAAATCCCTCAGACTTGTGAGGCTGAAGACCTTTGGACTCGTGAAAAGAGCAGGCCTTGTAAAACAGCCAACCAAAACCCTGCATGTCTCCTGGAGTGGACATCTAGGGCATAGTGTTTTGTGAAGGCATGAATGTTACTCCAGGTAGCGGTCCTTCGTATTTCTTAGATAAGGACCGAACAGAGTGAAGGGACTGAGGCAACTGCCTGGCTGGAATGAGTGCTGAGAGAGTCCTCCACCCATTGCCCTAATGGTAGCAATGTTGAAATACAACTGACAATCCAATTTGTGAGGTATTGTTTGGAGGCAAGATGTCATTTCCAACTGGGGCTGAAAGAGACAAACAGCTGGGAAGCTTGCCTGTAGTCTTTGGTTTTATTACGGTGGAATCTAAGAATCCTAACAACGAAATAGGGTACATTAGCAACACTTTCCCCAGGATTTCCAGCTTGGGGCAGAAAGCTGGAGGCACCAAAGGCTATCTGAGATGGAACTCAGACACCAATTTAGGTAGGAATTTAGGCTGGTCCTGAGCACCACTCTGTCCTTATGGAAAACTGTGTAAAGAGGATCACTCACTCAAGCCTGTAATTCCATATACTCTGCATGCAGAAGTAATGGCCACCAGAAACACAGTTTTTCAGGTAAACTTTCATGTAACAAGTAGCTGCTGGTTCACAGGCCTTGCATGTGAGCATGTCCAAAAATGGAAATTACATACCTACCGTAATTCTTGACCTTCTTGGATGAGTCTCCACCACTCATTCACACTAGTGGGATCTGCGCTGGAGGCAATAGGACCCAGCGGAAGCAAACTTTTTGCTAGAGGGTCGGCGTCAGAGATGGAGCCGCGAGGAGCGGCACCATGAGCCTCAGCTCGTGCGGTAATGAATATCTCGGCATCGACCTCCAACCGACTCAATACCTTTTTTTCCGAGGAGGTGCAGCATAACTAACCTAGAAGGATAGCCTAACCAAAAACCAGACATAAGATAGTCCAGACGACCTGTATAAGAAAGGTCAACAAAGAAGTCTTCACAGCCTAAAGATTGAGGGAGTGAAGACCAACAACAGAGGCGACCTCGGGGGATGGTGGATGAGCATGTGAATGAGTGGTGGAGACTCGTCCAAGAAGATCAAGAATTACGGTAGGCATGTAATTTCCATATCTTCCTGGACATACAGTCTCCACCACTCATTCACACTAATGGGAGAGTACCGAGCTAAAAATCCCCCGAGAGGGCGGCAAGAGAGACCAAGAGCTCACAGTTTTAGGACAGGAGTCCATTAAGGATGGTTCTGCCAAAAGAAAGATGTCATTTGGCATGGACATCCAGGGCACAGCGTTTGACAAAAGTATGCATTGAGCTCCAGGTGGCCGCATTGCAAATATCTGCAATGGTCACATTGCGGATTTCTGCTAGGGATGCAGCGACCACTCTAGTAGAGTGAGCGTACACTCTGCCCTCCAGCTTAACCTACGCCATGGAATAACAGTGGCGAAGGCATGCCTGCCATGCTATGAAATACATCTGACAGCGACAGGTTGACCCAGCCGGGTCTCGCTGAAGGAAACAAACAGCTGTTGAGCTTTACGAAAATCTTTTGTTCTATCTAGATAGAAACGCAAAGCTCTTCTGACGTCCAAGGCATGAAGAGAACGCTCTCCTTCATTTTGGAAGTTCACAAAGTAAGAAGGAAGGACCAAAGGTTGGTTTAGATGGAATTCTGAAACAACCTTAGGGAGAAATTTAAGATGGGTCCTAAGAAAGTACAGTTACGTAAGAACTTACCGTAACAGCAGATCTTCGAGAGAGGCTCTTGCAGTAGGTAATTACAAATAGGACTGACGTCGGCAGGCGTCAGGACCCCACGGAAAAATTTCTAGCTAGCAGTCTCTGGCGAGGGACCGCCCCCACGTCAGGTGACTGGCGTCAGGAGACGTCGGTATAAAGGGGTGGTCCCTCACACCCGCCTTCCAGTTCTTTCCTGCCACAGGCCACAAGAGGCCGGAGAGAGAAGCAGATATTTTCCTCACTAGAAAAGGAGCTGAAAAAGCTTAGGGGGATGGAGGGCAGGAAGGTATTACCTACTGCAAGAGCCTCTCGAAGATCTACTGTTATGGTAAGTTCTTACGTAACTGTACTATCTTACCTCGAGAGGGCTCTTGCAGTAGGTAATTACATACAGGACTGAGTCCCAAGCAGTCTGGAACAAGAAGAAGCACACGGAAGGAGGAAAGCTACTCAAAACAGATCCTCTCGCTGTGAAGGCCTTAAGAAAGGAGGCCTTGCAGAACAGCGAGCCGGAAGCCTGCTCTACGGCGAGAGGCAGTATCCAAACTGTAATGGTTTGTAAATGTATGGACAGAAGTCCAAGTGGCAGCAGCACAGATGTCTGCCGCTGACAAGTTCTTGAAACATGCCGCCGAGGCAGCGACCCCTCTGGTGGAGTGTCCTTTTACTTGACCGGAAGGGTCTTGTTGTACTTGTCATAACAGAAGGTGATGCAATGAGCCAACCATTTAGACAGGCATTGCTTGGAAACAGCATTGCCTTCTCTTTTGGGGGCAAAAGAGACAAACAGTTTATCAGTCTTTCTGAGATCCTTTGTTCTGTTAGTGTAGTATCTCAGGATCCAGTGAACGTCCATAGTGTGAAGTAGATACTTCCCCTCATTGGAGTACTGTGTAAAGAAGGCGGGTAACTCTATGGACTGGTTCAATGTAGATTCCGCTACCACCTTGGGGAGAAACTTAGGATTGGTGTGTAGAGCCACACGTTCCTTGTGAAAAATCAAGAAAGTACAGTTACGTAAGAACTTACCGTTAACAGTAGATCTTCGAGAACAGCTCTTGCAGCAGGTAACACCATTAGGACTGAAGCCAGCAGGCGGCAGGACCCCACGGAATTCTAGCTAGCTAACTTCAGCGGGGACCTCTGACGTCGGTCCCTCCTCCGACGTCAGGCGTAGTACATAAGGGGGCGGTCCCTCCAGATTCCCCAGTTCTCCCGCCGGAGACTTCCGGCCACAGGACGACATCAGAATGGGAGACCGAGGATACACCATCAGAAAACAAAAGGGCAGAAGCCCCTGCCAAAGGCTCGGTAAGCCATGCCTCCTCCAAGCGGGAAGGTGGGCGGGAAGGTACCTGCTGCAAGAGCTGTTCTCGAAGATCTACTGTTACGGTAAGTTCTTACGTAACTGTACTATCTTACTTCGAGATACAGCTCTTGCAGCAGGTTACGCCATTAGGACTGATTTCCAAGCAATAATGCTTGTAAGCATTCTGGGAGAAGGAAACTAGAAAAATCCATACCAAGTCCTGACTCTAGGACAGGAGACCCTGTAGCACAGCCAGGCCGAAACTGGCTCTTCGCCGTGAAGCAATGTCCAGGCTGTAATGCCTGATAAAAGTATGCACAGAGCTCCAAGTGGCTGCAGCACAAATGGCAGAGGAGGAGACGTTGCGAAGTGCTGCAAACGAGGTAGCCACCCCCTAGTGGAATGGCCCTGGACTGTACCGGGAGGGCTTAGCTTATGATCACAGCAGTATGATATACACTGGACAAGCCAGAGAAAGGGACTGCTTGATACTGGTTGGCCCATCATCCTCTCAGCGAAGGAAATAAAGAGTTGCTCCGACTTATGGCTGTTTAGTCCTGTTCAGGTAATACCTTAGACAGCGGTGAACATCCAGGGTGTGAGCAGCCTTCTCTATTAGAATAGTTAGGAAATATACAGGCAGGTCAATGTCCTGATTGAGAGTGAGTGCAGAGACCACTTTAGGCAAGAACTTAGGATTAGTCCTCAGGGACACTCTGTCCTGGTGGAAAATCAAATAAGGTTCCTTACACATTAGAGTGTGAAGCTCGGAAATTCTCCTTGCTGACGTAACAGCAACTAAAATAACGTTTTCCATGACAGGAAGCATAGCTCGCAATCATGGCAGGTTCAAAAGGGAAGCATGAGTTGTTCCAGGACAAAGAGTAAATCCCATGGAGGAACAGGGTCCTTAATGGGTGGCCTAAGGTGTAACACCCCTCTCAGAAAGTCTCGAGAGGCGTCAAGTTGCGCCACTGTGCGCTGTCCCACAGGGAAGTGGTAAGCAGAAATAGCGCAGAGGTGCACCTTAATAGAGGAGTAGGCGAGACCCGAATGGAAAAGGGAGAGCAGGTATTCTAACACTGCTTTCACTGGGCAACCTAGAGGGGAAAGGCCGCGTGCTTGCGACCACAGGCAAAAATGGTGCCATTTCATGGCGTACGTCGCATGCGTTGCCGGCTTTCTGGCCACGGAAAGAACTTCCGCCACCTCTTGCGAGACCCCGTGTCACAAAATGGCTATGTCTCTAGGAGCCATGCATGCAGGTTCAGTGAGCGTAAGTCCGGGTGGACTAGAGAACCTTCCTCCTGAGACAAGAGGTGGGAGCTGAAAGGCAACGGACGGAGGTTCCGGGACAGCTGCGTGAGCAAGGGAATCAGATCTGTCTGGGCCAAAAGGCGCTATCAGGATCATTGTTGCGTGCTCCCTGCGCGGTTGGAGAAGAACTCTCTGGATCGAAGGGAGGGAAGGCGTGGGGAATCTGTTCGCCCAGGAGAGGACAACGTCACCAGAAAACACCAGGCCCTGGATCTAGCGAGCAGAAATTGGGCAGTTTTGTGTTGGATGGGAGGCGAATAAGTCCAGTTCTGGAGTGCCCCATCGAAGAAACAGATCCTCTGCGACCCCTTGAAGAAGTTCCCACTCGTGGACTCTGGCCTGGGAGCGACTCAGGCCGTCTGTGATTGTGTTGTCCACTCCGGGAACGTGAACTGCAATCAGGTTCGTGTCGAATTACCCAATCCCACACTCTCATAGCTTCTCTGCAAAGGGGGTAAGAGTGTGCGCCTCCTTGTTTGTTGAGTTAATACATCACCGCCGTGTTGTCTGTCTGAAGCAGAAGAGTGCTCGACGGGATTTCTGACTGAAAGGCCTGCAGGGCGTAGAGGACCGCCCTCATCTCCAGCACGTTGATGTGGAGGGGCTTCCTGAGGGTCCATGTTCCCTGGGACCTCACCCTGTTCAAGTGCGCTCCCCACCCCAGCCCTGAGGCGTCTGTAGAGGATTATCTCGGGCAGGCGCTGTAAGCAGGACACCTGTGAAAGTGTCCTGGGTCTAGCCACCATTGCCAGTCTCGAATCACGGTATTTGTGATTCTGACGGATACTGCATGTGGTCTTGCCTTTGGTCCCACTGCACCTTGAGCATCCACTGAGTTACCCGCATGTGGAGCCTTGCCAAAGGGTCTGTCAGAATGGCCTGAGCCATGTGTCCGAGACAGACGAAGGACCAGCCTGGCAGGGACAGTCTTCTTACGAGAGATCCCTGATGAGGGATCTGATGCATTCCGCTCTGTGCGTCTGGAGAATACTTTCCCTGACGGTATCCAGAACTGCGCCTATGAACTGCAGCTTCTGTGACTGTCTGAGGAGAGACTTCTCGTAGTTGATTAGAATGCCCAGAGACTGGAACAGGCCTGGGTGCTCCTGAATAGCCAGCAACAATGCCTCTCTGGAGGCTGGCCATGAGAATGCTCGTCCAAATGCAGGGAACACATAGTGGCCCTGTCTCTCCAGGGCGCTGCCACGACTGCCATGCACTTGGTATAGACCCTGGGGGCCGATGACGAGGTCGAGCGGAAGAGCCGGAACTGAAAATGGTAGCCGAGGAACTGAGCACAGGAACCTCCTGTGCGCTTGAGCCCTGAGAGATGTGCAGGTGGCGTCCACCATGTCTAGGGCGCTAAAGGCGGCGTCCTGCTTTAGCATGGGAATGAGGCCGGAAGGGTCACCATCTGAAATCGTTGTGGCGACCAGCGTATTTAGGTCGCTGAGGTCAAAGACTGGACAGAGGTCCCCTGTTTTCTTGCAACCAGAAAGAAGTGGGAATAGTATCCGGAATCTATCTGGTTCTCTGGAACATATCCACCAGCTCCCTTCTGCAGGGCGTGAGTATTTCTTGCCTGATAAGCAATTTGTGCTGACCAGTAGCGGAGAGAGAGGAGGCCTCGGGGTGGCTTGTCTACGAAGTCTATAAAGTGGCCTTTTCCGACCTACAGAGGCACCCACCTGTCGGTGGTTATGGACTGCCATCCTGGCAGGTAATTACATAATGACCCCGACCTTGATGTCTCCGTTGATCCTGAGGCGGGGGCCAGGAAGGAGTCAGGCTGTGGCGGCGGAGAGCCATGAGCTGAACTAGCTAGCTGGGCGCTGACTTCTGCCCAGCGGGCTGTCTTCCTGGGCTCTGCGAGAACCGGAGCCCCTCTGTTGTGGACAGTGCGGGACTGTTGTCTCTGTGACTGTCCACAGCGGCTTTGGTTCCTCTGAAGGAACTAAGCTTTGGTCGGTACATTGCCTGGACCGACCTCACCTCTCCCAGCCTCTTGGAGCTTAATGAGAACCTTCTCAGAGGGTGCACAAAGAATACTTCTCCTTCAAGGCGTCCATGATGTTCTTCTGGGCGTCCGAGGTAAATCCGGAACACAAGCCATGAGTGTCTCCGAGCTCGCCTGAAGCTGCCGTTCTGGCGAGGAGTCCAGCGAATCATCTGGCGGCTCGCAGCACCTGGGTTCACGTCCGAACCCCGTCTGGAGGCTGTAACATCTCCTCCTTCTGCTCACCTTCTGGCAATTTCTCCACCAGATCCAGTCCCTGCTCCCACAAAGCATTTTGGAACTGCACCATGTGGGTCAAGTAGTTCAAGGGATCTGATGGCGCAGGTAACAAAGCATCGCGCCCTGCCCATAGCATCCAGCTGTTTGGACTCCGAGGTCCGGTGGCAGGGATCTCGAATGTTGCAGTCTCTGGGACCGGTCATGAGAGCTGTTATGACAAGAGAGTCGGCCAGAGGGATGTTGGGCCAAGTACTGGTCCTCCCTTGGGAGCCTTGTACAGGCGGTCCGAGCTTTCTCGGCATGGACGGGAGGCGGTGTGGGCGCTTCCACTGCCTTGAGTGGCGTCCACAAAGTGTCCACCAAGGGTGGGTACCACCTGAGCATGGGATCCTTCTGCCGAAGATATCTAGCAAAGCGTGATCTTTCTAAAGGTCTAACTCTTCCATCCCAGCCATGTTCTTGGATGTCTCTCATGATTTCCGAGGAGCGATGGGTCATCCGGAGGAGATCTAGGAAGCTCACGTGGGTCGGAGAGGGTATCGGAAGGGAGAGAGGGATCTGGATCTTATCGAGACTCCGATCCTGTATCCTCCGTCGAAAGGCGAGCAGATTGGCGTCTTCTGGGTCTCTTAGGGACTGGGTGACCCTGAAGAGGATCTAGGCGGAGGTCTCCTTTATCTGGTCTTCCCTTGGAGGTCCGTGAGGCTCCTGGGGAGAGGGTACTGACCTGCTGCCCGGATGGAGAAGGGGCGCAGGGGCCGGGAGGAGTGCAGGTGGCGGAGGAGGAGGGAGGAGGTAGAGGGAGGTGGTGTGGGAACCACATCGCACTAATGGTATCCCACCAGTAGGTAAGAGCTCCTTAACCTGAAAGGAAAGGCAGCAGACGGACGGGCACGGTCATCAGGTTCGGCGTGGTCCTCAGGGAGCCTCAGGTTGTGGGAGGGTTCCTGGGAGGCTCGACAGGACGGGTTAAGCCCGTCTGGTCCTCGGGCTACGTCAATTCCTCCTCCGTGATAGTCTTCTGACCCGGCGTCGGTAAGGAGGCGGAGTCCTCTTCTCGGACTTATGCGGACGTCGGCCCTCACGGCGGCAGGCGTCTGGCGGAGATGACGGCTCCTGGGACCTGTGATGAGTGGCTGGCGTCGGACGGGCCGACGTCGAAGTCCGGCCAGCTGGCAGGTAGCTCGCTTGGTCTTCCGCTGGGGAGGAGGAGGCAAGGCAGACCTGACAGTCGGGTTGGAATGGCGGGAACCCGACTTGCAGTGATGATGATGGTCCCCAGACCCTAACCAGGGCTTTGGAAGAAGAGGACGAAGGGCCTGGAGGTCTTGGCCTGTGAGGAGGAAGAGGCCCAAGTTTCTTCACCGCAGCGGAGGGGCTGAGAAGCGGGCCGGGATGGCGAGCAGTCGGACCGGGGCGAGGAGGCCCTGAGCGAGGACCTGGATGGAGCCTTCTCCCTGTGCTTCTCAGAATGTTTCTGGAGCTTTCTCATGCAGAACTCCCTTGGAGGTGTCCATGGCCTTAACTTTCTCCTCGAGCAGGAATGCCTGCAGAGCCTTCTGGCGACGGATCCAGGTCCGGCTGTTGAACCCCTGGCAGAAAATACAGGACGGGTGTCATGGTCTGGGCCTAGGCACTGGACACAAGCAGAATCACGGATCACTTGAGCAGGTTGCTTCCCACAGAGGCGCACTTCAAGGGATGGCCTTCAGCGGAGGTTGGGAGAGGACATCAGACAGCAACTGAGCGAAAAAATGAACTTTTTCCCGAAGGAAGAACTTAACCATCGTCACGCACTAGAAGCGATCGAAGAATTGAGACATACAAAGTTGACTGTGAGAAAGAACTGGGAATCTAGCGGGACCGCCCCCTTATTACTACGCCTGGCGGTGGTAGGCGGGACCGTGCAGGCGGTCCCGCTGAATGAAGTAGCTAGAAGAATTCCGTGGGGTCCTGCCGCCTGCCGGCTTCAGTCCTAATGATGTTACCTGCTGCAAGAGCTGTATCTAGAAGTAAGATCGGGATTTTACACATCAGGTCCTGGAGCTTGGAAATTCTCCGAGCAGTAGTAATGGCCACTAGCAAGAGCGTCTTCCGTGAAAGGAACTTTATGTCTGCTGAGGCAGCTGGTTCAAAAGGAGGCAAAGTACTCTAAACTGATAATGTTGGCCCAAAGCCACAAACCTCAGGTATCTGTGATGCCTAGGGTGAATAGGAATATGTTGGTAAGCATCCTGCATGACCAGGGAGGCTAACCAGTCGTGCTGATGAAGCAAAGGTAACAAGGTTCCTAGCGATATCATTTTGAACTTCTCCTTGGGAAGAAATTTGTTCAATTTTCTGAGGTCCAAAATGGGGCACATGCCCTCTGTTTTCTTTGGAACTAGAAAGTAATGGGAGTAGAACCCTGTGTTCCATTGATCCAGTGGAACTATTTCTACTGCCCTGTTGTACAGAAGGCCTTGTATCTCTGAAGCGAGAAGTTCTGACTGAAGTACTGACAGCTTGAGCTGCCGTTTGGGGGGGACAATCCGGAGGGGTCTCAGAAAAATTGAGGGAACACCCCTCGCGGATTATCCAGAGGACGCATTTGTCCAATGTTATGGACTTCCACTGGTTGTAGAATTGAGTAAGACGACTTCCCACCGCTAAAGAGGAGTCCCCCTTGGGCAGCTGAGGTGGGACTTGGGCCAGAAACTCAGAAGGTGGCACTAGGCACTTTGGGCCCTTGTGCTTTCTGCTGCATTTTCTTTTGAGGCTGAGGGGCTTGGTTTTTATTAAAACCTCCTCTGTCTTTGCCTCGAAAGGACTGGCAGTTGTGAAACTGGCACTTATTAACACCCCGAGAAGGGGCGGGAGCAGGTCGAGCCAATTTAATGGCAGATCTGGTCTTTTGTGTGGGCTCTACAGCTTGTTCTACTTGAGGACCGAAGAGATACACACCGTCAGAACAGCACATGACCTGTGTTGCTGAGCATCATTCGTGAAGCCTGAAGTGCACAGCCAGGAATGACGGCGGGTACAAATGCCCGCTGCCACAGCTCGAGAGGCAGTATCGAAAGCGTCCATAGCTGCTTTAACCTGTTGGCTGTTGGACTCGATACCCATGGTTATGGTTTGAAGGAGCTCTGAATTAGTGTCAGACTCCGGTAGAGTTTCAACCATTTGTTTGAGAGAATGCCAAAGAATATACTCATATTGAGAGAAACAGCCCTGGTAGCTGGCGATACGCATACCAAGGGAGGATGCATCAAAGACTCTCTTACCTAAAGTATCTATCTCACGAGATTCTTTGTTTATAGCTTGAGCTGTGTAGTAGTCTGAGGCAGGATGACCTTATCATTCTCTGCCAAGACTACAATAGGGTCCGCAAAGGCTTTAAAGACCAAAATAGGTTGATCCTTGGGAGCAGCATACTTCCTATCTATGGACTTAGCCACAGAAGGAATGAGAGCAGGATTATTCCTTACCATTTGAGAAAGTGTCTCAAAGGAGGGCTGTACTGGGGGAGTTAAATCCATAGGGATGTTCGGAACATGAAGGTACTGGAGTCTTAAAAGCTTCCCAGGATCGATATCCATAGTCTGGAGAGAAAGAGTGGAGTTCAAATTTTTCAGGAGAGACTTAAACGACAGGTCCTCGACCACAGGCTCTGCAGCAGGATTAGATCCTGTTCCTTCTACATCATCACCCAGCCTAAGGTCTGGGTCAGGCTCAATATCATCTCCTAGCAGCCCAGGAGGGACTGTATGGACAGGAAAGAAGTGAAAATCAGAAGGAAAATAGGAAGGAAAAAGGTTGAGTTGAGGAGCCCTGAAGACTAGAAGACGTTCCGCCAAGTCTCGGTGCCGAAGAAGAGCATGGCGCTGCCTGACTCAGCACAGCGCATGGCGCCGAAGGTAACGCCGACATGCCCAACGGCGGCTGCGAAAAGCTGCATGGCGCCAAAAAGCCGCAGACGGACCCAAGGACGGCACCGACATTATCTCAATGGCGCCGCGAGGACGGCGCCAAGAGACGATATACGCCAAGGACCAAGCCGAGTGACCCATCGATGTACGGGCGCCCAAAACCAACGCAGAGGGCCTGAAAACTGAGATTTGAGGAAACAGAAGGAAAAATACCAGGAGATAGAGGCACTGGTGTGGCCCCTGCACTGCAGCGATGTGAGTGGAAACACCTGGAGTGGTCAGCGGCACCCGAAAGCCACTTGCCGGCACGACTAGGGAGGCCAACCGCTTACTGATCCCCCAAAGAGTCTGAGGGCCCCCTGGAGTGACCAGGCCAGGCAGCTGGACCAACCTCCGAGCCCATTGCTCCATCAGAGCGGCTCACTGATGAAACTGCTCATCTGAAGCCCTATCAGAAGACAAGGAAGGGCTCCGATGTCGAAGAGGTCGGAGACCAGAGACAGAAACCGGCAACTCAGGAGGAGACCATCAACTGACCCCAATGACCTACTGTCGACGCGCAGACATACCAGAAGGTGACCTCGAGTGATGTCTTCTCTTTCTCGACCTATGGGTCGAAGAAGAGCTCGAGGCCGAATGGTACCGAGAGTGCGACCGTTTTCTTTTATGCTTCCAGGGGCGACCGCCCCTCCCCTCAGGCATTGGACTGTCCATTGTCAGACCCCCCCTATGGAAAGGGCGGTGGACCAGACCCAGCCCGGCTGACTGAACAACTTTCATACGAAATCTCCCTACCATCACCTGACCCGCTCATGGTCGACTCAGTCAATGTAGGCTGAGACTTCTTTCTTGTAATAAATTATAGTAAGCGGAACTTTATTCAAGAAATACTACAAAATAAAAAAACAACTGAAAACTATGCAGCTAGTCTGAAGTTTGATCCTCGTGGGCGAGCGACGTCGTCACTGTAGCTCACTTGACGGCGGGAAAAAAGGAACTGAGGCAGTTGGAGGGTCGATGCAGAGATAGTCACTGCCGCACGAGCCGAGGCTCGCGGCGCCGCTCCTCACGGCTCCATCTCTGGCGCTGACCCTCCTGCAAAAAGTTTGCTCCCACTGGGTCTTAGCACCTCCGGTGTAGATCCCATCAGTGTGAATGAGTGGTGGAGACTTTATGTCCAGGAAGATCATCCTAACGTGAGTGGGTAATGGCAGGAAAGAACTGAGGTGGAGCTGGGGTCCACCCCTTTTGTAACTGAGCGGCGTGGGGCGGGGAGCCTTGGAATCAGGTGGGCAGTCCCTGCTGGGCACTGCTGGCTAAGTTTTTTCCAGTGGGTCCTAAGGCCTGCAGCAATAGTCCTAATAGTAACAGCCTGCTGCAAGAGCTCCCACTCGAAGTAAGATCTGCTGGCCTCTTCCTCTTTAAGGATGTGAAGGGGCTGGTCTTGAAGACTTTATGGCTGTCCTAGTCTTGTAAGAGGCATCCAGAGACTGTTACACCTGATGGTCGAACAAGTAAGTGCCATCGAAGAGGACATTCATAACCAGCTGCTGAGTATCAGTGGAAAATCCTGAGGTTCACAGCCAGGAACATTTTCTTATGCAGATTCTGGCAGCGGCGGCAGCATGAGAAGCAGTGTCATATGCATCCATGGCAGCTTTTAACTAAAGACTGTTGGACTCTATACCATGAAAGACAGTCTGAAGAATATTTTGTTTAGTATTCGATTCTGGTAAGGACTTAGCCAGAGACTTAAGGGAGGTTCAGAGGGCATATTCACACTGAGAGAAATGGCCTTGGTAACTGGCTATTCGCATGTTCAGAGTGGCCGTTGCGAAAGCCCTTTTTCCCACAGTATCAATCTTCTGAGATTCCTTATTAATAGGATGTGCCGTAAACTGCTGAGGAAGGATGGCCTTATTTTCTGCAAGGATAACAATTTTATCTGCAATATGCTGGGAAACCACAACAGTTCTGTCTTTAGGAGTATACTTATGGTCTATTACCTTACAGACAGATGGAATGGAAGCAGGCCTACAGTAGACCACAACACCTCTGAGAGGGTTTCAAACTGGAGGGACTCACCAGGCTGAAAAAAGTGTCATCATTGCTGCCCTCAGAGAGAATGAGGTCAGGGGCGGACTCATTTCCTTCCAACTCCCCCTCAGAAGGAGGAACTGGGACAGGAGTGAACTTTGTAAGTCCTCTCCCAGGCCGCAGAGTCAGATAGACAGGTGACACCAGAACTGGAGTTGGCACTGGCCCAAAAGGAGCTGGCACCAGACCCGGTACCAGGCCCATAGGAACTGGCGCCAGAGACGGCACCAGACCCAACAGAGCCGGAGCCAAAGTCCCAGAAGGAAGAGCCAGCATTGAAGAGACTGGAGAAGGTACCTGTGCTGATCCCTGTGAAGAGACAGAGCAAGGGAGGGCGGCACGTGGAACTGGCATCGGCAGAGCAGCCACCGTCCAGGGATTTGGATCCAATGGCAGAGCCAAACACTCTACCCAGCCTGAAAACTCCAACCCCGGTCCTGAGAAGCCTAGATCAGAAGGCACCGGCACCAGGTCCGCAGGGAGGGGCAGACGAGACAGACGCTATACCCACTGCTCTTTAAGAGCTGCCCAATGATGAAACTGGCCACCGGAATCCCCACAAGAGGACAGAGAGGGGCTCCGGGCCAGACACATGGAACGACCGCAAACAGAAGCTGTCAGAGAGACTGATGGACGGTGCTTGTGAAGACAGTACAGTTACGTGAGAACTTACCGTAACAGTAGATCTTCGAGAGAGGTTCCTTCAGTAGGTCATCACATATAGGACTGGCACCACCTGGCGTCAGACCACACGGCAGACTTTTCTAGCAATCCCTGACAGGGGACCGCCCACCAGACGTCATGTGACTGACGTCCAGCGTGACCATATATAGTAGGCAGTCCCCACGCCTGACCTCCAGTTCTCCTGCCGGAGCCAGGAAGAGGCCTGACAGCAGGAGCTAACAGGATTTGGAGACCCTATAAAACATAAAATGAGGGGAAGGAGGGAGGGTAAAATATGACCTACTGAAGGAACCTCTCTTGAAGATCTACTGTTATGGTAAGTTCTACGTAACTGTACTATCTTACTTCAAGAGGGTTCCTTCAGTAGGTCATCACATATAGGACTGAGTCCCAAGCAGTCCCTCCAAGGAGAGACCAAGAGAAACTAGGGAGGAGAAACAACTCCAACGGAAAGAACTGGAGTCAGCAGGACCAATTTAGGACAGTAGGCCTGCAGGGCAGCTGAGCCAAAAGCCAGCCCTCGCCTAGAAGCAATGTCAGACTATAATGTTTGGTAAATGTATACAGAGCTCCAAGTAGCGCAGCACAGATGTCAGCCATGGAAACATTCCGTAGGAAGGCCACGGAAGCAGACATGCCCCTAGTAGAATGACCTCTGATGGTACCCGACAGAGGTTTATCGTACTTCTGGTAACAGAATCGAATACAGTTGCCCAACCATTTGAAAAGGCCCTCTTTAGAAACCGGTTTGCCCTTCGATCTTGGGGTGAAAGAGACAAACAAGTGGTCACAGGAGCGAAACTCCTTAGTCCGGTGAGTATAACACCGGAGAATCCGATGGACATCCATAGTGTGAAGGAGTGCCTCACCTCTGTTAAAGGAGGACAGGCAATACACCAGAAGCTCTACCAATTGGTTCAACGTGGCTTCCGACACCACCTTTGGGAGGAACCTCGGATGGGTTCTAAGGACTGCCCAGTCCCGATGGAAAATCAAGTAAGCTCCTTACAGACTAGAGCTTGAATCTCCGAAATCCTTAGGGCTGATGTGATGGTCACCAGAAAAAGCGCCTTCCAGGACAGGAAGCGCAGATCACAGCTCATAGCTGTCTCAAATGGAGGAAGGGTGAGCTTTTCCAGGACGAAGTTCAAGTCCCAAGGTGGAGTTGGGCTGCAGATGGGGGTTTCAGACGGAGAATCCCTTTCCGAAAGGTTTTAGAGACATCCAACTGAGCCACGTGTTTACCATCCACTAGCTCATGGTATGCTGAGATATGTACCTTTAAGGAAGAGTAGGACAGAATGGAGTCTGACAAGTGAAGGAGCTATTCCACGACTTGTGGGGCCGAGCAAGAGAAGGGGTTCCGGCCCTTTGCGGTCGCCCATGTGGAAAACCACTTCCACTTCATGGTGTAAGTGGAATGGGTAGAAGGTTTTCTGGCCTCAATTAGGACCTGAGAAACCCGAGGGGAAACCCCGAAACGGGATACTGCTATGTCTGCAGGAGCCATGCATGAAGATGCAGGGTCCTGAACTCCGGGTGAACCAGACGGCCTTGATCCTGAGTAAGGAGGTTGTGAGTCACTGGAAGTGGAACCGGTGGTTCCCTGGAAAGCTGCTGTAGCAGCGGCAACCACATCTGTCTCGGCCAGAGAGGAGCGATGAGGATCATCCTTGCCCTCTCCGCTTGATGCTTGAGAAGAACCCTCTGCAGAATGGGAAATGGAGGGAAAGTGTAGAAAAATTTCCCTGTCCAAGATAGAGGCAATGCGTCGCTCCAAAAAGCACCTTGCTCTGGAACGAGTGAGCAAAACTTTGGAAGTTTTGTATTGGATTGGGAGGCAAAGAGGTTGATTTCCGGACGCCCCCAACTTCGGAAGATGGATTCGGCCACTTCCTGATGTAGTTCCCACTCGTGAGCTAGGGTCCAAGATCTGCTGAGACTGTCCACTAGGACGTTGAGAACGCCCGGCACATGCATGTCCACCAGGGCCAGATGGTGCTGGACTGCCCAGTTCCACACCCTGGTCGCCTCCCTGCAAAGAGGGTACGACTGGGTTAATCCTTGTTTGTTCATGTACCAAACTACCGACAAATTGCGTGTCTGGATCAGCAGTGTTCCCTTCGGAAGGAGGGTCTGAAAGGCCTGTAACGCGTACAGAACTGCCCTGAGCTCCAGAACATTGATGTGGAGAGAAATCTCCAAGCCAGACCAAAGTCCCTGGGCTTGATGTTCCCCCAGGTGAGTGCCCCATCCCATGTTCGAGGCATCCGTGGTGAGGGTAGCTGCTGGTGCAGGGTTCCGAAAAGGGAGTCCCAAGGAAAGATTGCGAGAATCCATCTGCCACTGCAAATCTGTCTGAACTGCTGAGGAGATCAGGACCAGATGGTCCAGATCGTCCAGGAGCTGGTCCCACTGCACCCGCAAGGACCACTGAGTGATTCTCATGTGGAGCCTTGCTAGGGGAACAGCAGTGATGGAGGCTGCCATCAGGCCCAAAAGGCAGAGGACTTCCCGGGCTGGGATAGTCCTGTTGGAAGCCACTTTGGAGGCCTGATGGATAAGGGTCTCCACCCTGTCTGGGGGGAGGAAGGCTCTGCACCGGACCATATCCAGGATTGCCAAAATAAACTGGAGTTTCTGGGCAGGGATAAATGATGACTTTGGCACGATGACCGTGATCCCTAATCGACTGAACAAGTCCAGAGTAAAGTAAAGAGCCTCCAGCAAGGAATCCCTGGACAGGGCTGCAATCAACCTGTCGTCCAGGTAAGGGAATACCGCACCACCCTGGCGGTGCAGGAATGCTGCGACCACTGCCAGGCACGTGGTAAAAACCCACAGTGCGGAAGACAGACCAAAGGGGAGTGCCCAGAACTGGAAGTGTTCCCCTTGGAAACGGAAACGCAGGAATCGGCAGTGGCTGGGGAAAATAGGGATATATAGGTAGGCATTCTGCATATCCAGGGCGCACAGCCAGTGGTTCTCCATGAGGAGAGGTAGGAGGCTCTAGAGTCTCAGCATTCGAAATTTTTTGTACTTGACAAACTGGTTGAGCTGACTTACATCAAGTATGGGTCAGAAGTCCCCGGTCTTTTTTGGAACCAGGAAAAAATGGGAGTAAAATCCCTTTCCCCTTTGTCTTGAGGGGACGTGCTCGACTGTTTCTTTGAGCAAGAGCAAATTTACCTCCTCGCGAACGAGAAGTGCTTGATTTTGAGAGTACGAGGACTTCTGCAGAGGATTTCCTGGGGGGAACTCCAGGAGCTCTATGGTGTGTCCGATGGACACTAGTTGCAGGACCCATTTGTCGGAGGTAATCGCCCTCCACTCCTGCGTGTAGCGGGCGAACCTCCCCCCCACCTGCTCCCCGTTGCAAGACTTAGGAGGCAGTGGGGCTGGGGAGTCAAGAAGTGGCGGGACGTTCAGTGGGAGGGACTCCTGAACGTCTCTGATTCTTGGAGGCAGGAGGGGTGGCTGTACCCGTGGCCTTATGCTTCCCTTGGCGGTGCGTCTGAGCGTTCTTCCTCGGCCTCCAGGTCTTTTTCCGAAAAGGCTGCTGCTGCTGTTGTTGAGTGCCCAATCGGTACATAGACCTTAACAGATCTAAGAGCAACTCCTTTGTCCTGTAGGTCCGTTATGATATCCTTGGTGTCCCCACCAAAAAGGACAGAGCCCCTGAAAGGGGCATCTTGAATCGCCGACTGGACCTCGTTAGCGAGGCCCAAAAGGCGAAGCCAGGAATGCCATCTAAGGGCAATGGCAGTTGCCGAGGTACGGGCCACAGCATCAACAGAATCATAAGTGGCCCTCAGAGCATGCCTGCAAGAGATCTTGGATAGGCGGAGATCCTTGGCAAGTTCCTCCTTGAGAGGTGAAGGATCCATGGACTGGACCTACGTCTCCAGCCTGGCCATAGTCGCTTTTTGGTGGGACACCATGTGGGCCACGTAACTGAGGGAGCGAAGGGCACACGTGGCTGAGGAGTAGACCTTTTTCCTGAACTGGTCCATCTGCCTTGACTCTTTGTCCGGAGGAGTAGTGCTCATGTGCTTAGGAGCAGAGGAGCGATCATGACCGCTGAAATGACTACAGAGTCAGCCTTAGGATGAGACTTTAAGAAAGGGGCATCCTTTGGCGTCTGATAGAGTCTGTCCGCCCGTTTGGGGACAGCCGGAATAGACTGAGGCATCTGCCAGATGGTCATGGTGAGGTCTTGATGGGGGCCCATCCATGGAGGAACTGGGATGGGAGACAGAGACTCCAAGTCTAGGTGTTCCATGAGTCTCTGTCTCATCGGGGCCTGTTCCTCAGACTCCCAGTCAAAGTAGTCTCTCAAGGCCCTCAAGAGGTCTGAGAAGGAAGGGTCCCTACTGTGGTGATTTCGTCGAGGCCTTACCTTTCGGTTCCTCGAGATCCTCCAGGACCTTCTCCTCTGAGGAATTTTCCCTCACATCTGAGCTGTCATCATCCGCCTCCTCGTCAGGACAACATATAAAAACCGGAAGGGAAACGTCCTGCAGAGTCTTCCCCGAGATGTGGACAGTCGGAAGTGAGCTGCTTGGGGAAGGGGACCTAGGAAGCTGCGGTTGTGGGAGTCTAGTTTCCAGGTCTGAAACCAGCTCGCTCTAGCCCCTGCCACCAAGACTGTATAGGGTCTTGAAATCCGGAACAACGGGGGAGGGGCGGCTGAGGCTGGGGGAGGAGGAGGAAGGGGGACCGTGGGGATAATAACCATGGGGTCCCATGTAGTGGAACAGGGTTAAATCCTGGGTAGAACTGTCCCAGATGACTCCAGTAGGGAGCGGAACACCCCCGGATAAGGATCCCAGGATACTCATATGGGTAATGGAGGACAGTTAGGGTCGGTGTAAATCCCGTCATCAGCCCTGACATCAGGGAATCCGTCAGACCTGCCGTAGTACTCAATCAGAGAGGAGGTCGGCGTCGGGACAATCCATGTCAGAGGAACCGACATCAGCACCGGCGCTACCCGATCCGGCGCCGGAAGGGGATCCGGTGTTGAAGGGGCCGGGGTCGGGACCGGATGTAGGGGCTCAGACGTCAGAGTCGGGTCTGGCGTCGGGGCCACAGGTAGAGGCCAGATGGCCGGTCCTGGCAGAGGGACTGTTATCGGGATTGCTGGCGTCAGAGGAGGGGCCATCAGGCAGAGGAGGGGCCTCCACAGAAAGGCCACCCGGCCGAGGAGGAGCCTCCTGCGCCTGGACCCAGGCAGGGGAGCACAGAGAGGAACCCAACATGTCAACAGGTTCGAGGGGGTCTCCGTTGCTATCGCCGGACGTGTCCGTGGTAGAATGCGAGGACACGGGCGTTCTCCCTCTCGTCCCGACAGATGTTGGGTGTGGCGCCGTGAGGCCCCGAAGGGGGAACCAAGTCTGTGCGGTCGTCAGAGAAGAGACGGCCGACTTAGCAGGCGGAGTCGGGTGGTCAGGGTGGAACCCGGCCAACTGATCGACCGAGCCGGGCAGTAGCTCCCCAACCGGAGCCGACTTATCACACCGCGCGGTCTCTGGAGGAGCCAGGGGCCGATTTACCAGCTGAGGCGGTGACGATTGACTTATCTGCCAGAGTTTTGTCCAACTTACCGTCCGGTTTCCTGGGCAGCAGCTGGGCCTTGCTCGTCAAGGGCCTGGCGTAAATCTGCAGGCGAGCCCGCTCCTAGACTTCTTTGTTTTAGAAAGGGAAGATTTTTCAGACGAGTCCCTAAGCCGATCCATCTTTTTCTCTAGAGAAACTAGGCGGGCTTTGAGCAGGTGGGCCTCCAAAGCCTGCTGTCTCCTTTATTTCGTGGCCTGGTTGAAAGACTGGCACTCACGGCAAGAGGAGACTAGATGGTATGGGCCAAGGCAGATGACACACTTCGGATTGCCGTCTTTGTGCGGGATCTGGTTGCCACAGGATGAGCACTTCTTCTTAGGAGAAGACATCAAAAAGGGAAGAAATAAAGCAGCGAGGGATTACCGACGTGATGAACTTTCTCGATGATCGCAAATGGAAGTCTGCAGAGCGACTGATACGAGGCAACTGCAGGAAAGAACTGGTGGGCAGGCGTGGGGACCGCTCACTATATACGGTCATGCTGACGTCAGTCACGTGACGTCGGGTGGGCTGTCCTGTGATGACCTACTGAAGGAACCCTCTCGAAGTAAGATCTTCTGTTCCCGGATGTAGGAGATCTCTTAGCAGACGTACCAAAGGGGGACCTCAAACAGTACCATTTCTTCCCTTTCTGACAAGAAGAGGAAGAACCTGAGGTCGAGCAGTGCCGAGTCCATGACCGATATCGGGTCCGCTTCTGTTTGTGTTTACACGAAGACTGTCCTGCACCCCACCACCCCCGAGAAGAGGTGGACTGGACACAGCCCTGCTGCCAGAGCGGCACTCCAAAGGGGGCTCCCTACAGTTATTGTCCATGGTCAAGATGATTGCTCGGTAGGGCTGAGAAGAACTTGATGAAAAATCTTTCTCTCTCTCTCGCTCTCAACACAAGCAAAATAACAAACACTAGGTAAAGGCTGAACGAACCAAATGCCATTGTCGTACAGATGTGAAGATCTGTCTCCCAGTGGGCGAGCAACATCGTCACTGAAGTGCACCTGGCAGGAAAAAAGGAACTGAGGTGGCTGAGGGCCAGTATCGAGATAGGCTATGTTCCACCAGCTAGTCTCGCAGTGCAGCACATGCATGCAGCCTACTGCGTAAGATTTTTGGCTCTGGTAGGGTCCAGTGCCTCCAGCTTGAAGCCAGCAGTGTGAATGAATGAATGGTGAAGATAAGGTCCAGGAAGATCACAGTCTTCCAAGACAGGAACTTGAGGTCAAAGGTACAGGGTTTTATTTAACTCCAAAAATTGATTAGCGTTTTGCTCATAAAAGCGCTAAAACATTATGAAAATGCATAGCACTTGCCTCACTGTGTTTAACAAACACAACACTTCTAGAAAACCAATAAATATACTTTCTGTACAGTTAGCATTGTCCCAAGAGAAAAACTGCTAATCAATTATTTAAAACCCAGAGGCAGCCAGAGGTTCAAAGGGCTTATGTGTGAGCATGTCTAACACCAGACTGACATCCCAGGCAGCTGCAGGTTTTCCGACTAAAGGTCTAGTGTGTAAAATGCCCTTCAAGAACCTCTTGAAAATGGGTAGCTGAGCCAGGGTAAGATTCTGTACCGGCTCATGATAAGCAGAGACAGCACATAAAAAAACCTTAACAGAGGAGTATTACAAACTGGGATCTGAGAGGTCCAGAAAATATTCCAAAACCTTTTCTGGTGGGCAACAGATTGGATCTACTCAAGATTTGGAACATCATTCAGCAAAACGTCCCAATCTGGCCATTTAAGTGGTTCTAGTAGCGGGCTTACGAGTGGCCAGGAGAATCTCAGAGACCTTGTATCTTCTCACTTCTATCTATTCAGGAGCCAGGTGTGAAGATGAAAGGACGCAGGTTGAGATGAACCAGTGACCCCTGTGTTAGAAGGTCTGTCTGGAAGGGGAGAAGTCTGGGAAGGGCAACTGACAAGCTGTTGAGTAGAGAACACCATATCTGCCAAGGGCAGTATGGTGCAACGAGAATCATCTTGCCCCCATGTGCCTCCAGCTTGAGCAGCACCCTCTGAACCAGAGGAACAGGTGCAAATTCGCACAGAAAGTGATTTGTCCACTGCAGACTGAATGCATCCTGAAAGAAAACACCAGGTAATGGATTTCTGGAGCAGAATCAAGGCAGTTTCGTACTGCGTGGAAGTGCAAAAAGGTCCAGTTCTGTAGTTTCCCACTCGTTGAAGAGAGACTGTACTACATCTGGAGCTAAGGACCACTCGTAATGAGCTGGTCTGCTAGACTGTTCTCAGTCCCTAGCAAATTAATTGCCTGGATCAGGGCATTTGTGCTCCAAACACCATTCGCACACACTCATTGCTTCCCTGCACAGGGGGTAAGAATGTGTTTTGTCCTGCTTGTTGACATAGTACACGACTCCTGTTGTCCGTCTGCAAAAGAATCATCTAGTTGCGGAGGTGACCCACCAGAGCTCAAAGGGCGTACAGAGCTGCTTTCATCTCCAAGACACTGTTGTGGAGATAGGACTACGTACAGCTCCAGACTCCCTCACTGTGGTGGCCCAGACAGTGGGCTCCCAACCCCAACAGAGATAAATCTGTGGTGAGAGTTACCTGAGGCTCTGGGGGAGAAAAGGGGAGACCTTGGAGAAGACTGTCCTGCGTCCACCAAGCGAGGGATCACAGGAGAGGTTTCTTCACCTTGATAGGGTAAGATGGAGGATGTGCTGTCGGGGAACACTTGCGCTGTTTGGGACCACAGAGTGCTGAGCATCCACTGGGCTGTCCTCATGTGCAAACGTGCTAGAGGCACCATGAAGACAGAAAAGGCTATGAGGCCCAGCATCCAATGCATGGAGTGAGCCCAGACTGACTTTTTCTCCATGATGATGTGGGCCATCTGAAGGATGTCTTTCCTTCGGTCTTCTGGGAGGAAGGCCCTTGCCCTGGCATTGTCCAAGAGGGCTCCGATAAAGAGAAGTTTGCTGAGAAGGCAGACATTGCGATTTCTCCAGGTTCAGCAAAACTCCCATGAAGGTCAGGAACTATACTGCTGTGGTCATTGCTTGTTCCGCACCCTGTTTGGATGGGCTGGCTAAGAGCCAGTCATTTAGATAGGGGAAGACAAAGTTCGAGCTTTCGGAGGTGTGCCGCGAGAACTGCAAAGCACTTTGTAAAGACTTAAGGTGCCGAGGGTAGCCCAAAGGCAGGACTCAAAATTGGTAATACTGGCCCAAAGCCATGAAGCGAGGAAATTTGTGGTGACTGGGATGCACAGGAATATGCTGGTAGGCATTTTGCATGTCCAGAGAGGCCAACCAGACCTGAGACGTAAGAAGTGGAAGCAGGGTCCCTAGAGAGACCATCTTGAACTTCTTGGTGCAAAAACTTGTTCTGTTTTGTAAGGTCGAGAATGGGTCGCATGCCCCTTAACTTTTTCAGACCCAGGAAGTAGTGAGAGTAGAAGCCTGTGTTGCGCTCTGTCTACGGCACTACTTCCACTGCCCTGTTGCTCAAAAGGCCCACTATCTCCGAGGCAAGAAGGTCAGACATGGCAGTGGACAGGGGGTGCGGTTTCCTGGGCAGATAGTCTTGGGGGGTTCTGTGAAATTCAGTAAGTACCCCCCCTCCCCGGATGATACGCAAGACCCACTTGTCAGTGGCGACAGTTTTCCAATTGACTGTAAAATTTAGCCAGACGTCCCCCCACCCGAAAGGAGAGGTCTGCTTCAGGCAGCTGAGGCAGAACTGAAGCTGGAACTTCAGAGGGTGGCACTAGGCACTTTTGGGGCCTGTTCCTTCTGCTGCACTTTCTTTTGCATTTGAGGAGGTTCAGACTTGACTTGGGCTCCTCTACCTTTTCCACAAAAGGACTGCTTATTTCAGTAGATGACTCTGCCCTTTCCCCTTGGAGGCTGAGATAGGGCAGGTCGAGCAGTCTTGATGGCTGTTCTGGTCTTTTGTGAGGCTTCAAGGAATTGCTCTACTTGCTGGCTGAACAAGTAAGAGCCATCAAGGGGAACATTTATGACCTGCTGTTGGGCGTCATTGGAAAACGTGGATGTCCGAAGCCAGGGATGTCTTCTAATACAGACACCAGCTGCAGCAGCATGGGACCCAGTGTAATATGCATCCATAGTTGCTTTTAACTGGTGACTGTTAGACTCTGTACCATGAGTTAACAGTCTGAAGAATCTCATGCTTAGTGTCAGAGTCCTGCAGTCCTGCAAGGCCTCAGCAAGTGATTTGAGCGAGGTCAAAAGGACATACCCATACTGAGAGAAATGACCTTGATAGCTTGCTATATGTATATCCAAGGTAGCTGCAGTGAAAGCTCTTTTCCTCATTGTATCAATTTTCTGAGACTCGTTACTGATAGGATGGGCCATGACTTCTTGAGGAAGCATGGCTTTATCATTCTCAGCCAGAATGACAATCTTGTCCGCAGTGGGCTGTGAGCCAGAATAGGCCTGTCCATAGGGGCAATGTACTTGTGGTCTATCTGCTTAGAGACTGAGGGAAAAGAAGCAGGCCTGGCCCATACAGCCTCTGACAGAATTTCAAAAGCAGGAGGGATAGGAGGTGGAATGTTAGGCACATGTAGCCACTCAAGATGCAGCCATTTACCTGGTTTCAAGGCGGAGGTCTCGAGTGTAAGGGTTGCTTGCATATTGCAAAGCAGGACCTGAAAAGAAAGATCCTCATGAGGGACAGGAGGAGTGCCTGGAGTAGGGGTATCCAGGCTGCAAAAGGAGTCATCATCACCGCCCTCGAAAATAATGAAGTTGGGTTCGGACTCATGCTCTTCCAACTCCTGTTTGGGAAGAAGGAAAGGAACAGGCGCGGACCTAGAGCTGCCTAGTCCAATCCTGAGCGTCAGAAAAACAAGTGACACCGGAACAGGAGCCGGCACCGGATAAGGCGCCAGCCCAGTAAGAGCCGGCTCCACCCCAAGAGGGATCAGCACCAGTCCAAAAGGGGCCAGCTCCGAACCCACAGAAACTGAACCTGGTGCCGAGGAGGTCTTCGACATCACAGGTATGGTGCCGGACCCTGCGCCAGCACAAGCTCAAGAAGACCTGACCCTGACATTGAACCTGACGCCACCCCCAACAAAGGTCCCATCAGCACTGGAGTGGCCAGCAAAGATACGGAAGCCGGACCCTTAACCCTGAAAGTGCAAGGGTGTGTGGCTAGTGGAACCGGCATCGGCAATGTGGTCACTACAAACCAAAGGTATCATAGGTAGTTACTGAGCAGAGAAGACTTTCGTCCATTGTGCTCGCTTAGGCCCTAGTTATGGTAACTCCCGATTTTGTTTGTTACACAATATTTATCCAGTTCCCTCTTGAACTCAAGCATGTTCTTACTTGCAACCACCTCTTCAGGCAAGTTGTTCCAGACTGGAATTACCCTAACACTAAACCAGTGTTTTCTTTTTATTGTCTTAAAATGTTGCCCGTTCAACTGCAATGTGTGCGTCCTAGTGTTATAATACTGATCCCTAAGTGTAAGTCCCAGTTTCCCCCTTAAGTTGGTGTCTTTAAGCGATCTATACACCATACACAGATCTCCTCTCAGTCGCCTATACTCCAGTGTGTACAACCCCAGCTCCTCCAGTCTGTCTTCATAATCTTGGTCCCTAACATCTGCCACCAACCTTGTTGCCCTTCTCTGAACCCTCTCCAATCTCTTGACATCTGTCCTAAACCCAGGTGACCAGAACTGGGCACAATACTCCAAATGCGGTCTCACCAGTGAACCATAAAGAGGCACAATCACCTCCCTCTTCCTACTCTTAATATGTTTCTTAATATTATTAAGAATACCACTAACAGTCCTTATCATCTGGCTACAGTGTTGATGAAACTTGAGATCATTAGTCACTTTGATGCCCAGATCTCTTTCTTCGGTGACCTTCCCCAGCATATGTCCATTTAGAACATAATCTGTTTTTTTGTTATTTTTTCCCCAAAGTGCATAACTGCACATTTATTAGTGTTAAAAGATCACTTATAATCCCTCACCCATCTTTCCATTTTAGACAAAGCATCCTGCAGCTTCATTGCATCCTCAATATTTTTGATGCTAGTACCAATCCTGGTGTCATCTGCAAATCTGGTCTCCCAAACATCCCCTCCACCAGTCAGGGAGTGTATATGTACATACATATATATATATATTAAACAAACAAGGCCCCAGTATTGATCCCTGGGGAACTCCACTTTCCACATTTAACCAATCAGAATATACACCCTTCAAACAAATCCTCTGCTTTCTTTCACTCAACCATGCTTTTACCCAACATGTAATATACCCAGGTATATTGTGTTCTATTAAGGTGTCCACTAATTCCCCATGGGGGACCTTAACGAATGCCTTTGAAAAGTCCAAAAACACTACATCCACAGAGGTGCCCTCATCCAATGCCCTACTCACATGCTCATAGAACTCTAGGAGATTTGTTTGGCATGATGCACTTTTCCTAAAATCATGCTGTGAATTATTACAGTCCCATGCCAAGTTCATGAACTCCACTATTAGGTCCTTAATAATGGTTTCCAACATCTTCCCCAAAACAGTGGTCAAGCTTACAGGCCTGTAGTTGCTCAGTTCTTGTTTTGACCCCTTTTTATAGATTGGAACAACGTTTGCTTTTTGCCAAACCTCTACCACCTCCCCTCTATCCAGTGATGTTTGGAATAGTACTGTTATGGGTGCTGCCAATACTGTTGCCAGCTCCTTAAGGACTCTAGGATGGATCCCATCTAGTCCCTGAGATTTATTTGGGTCCAGATGCATCAATCTGTCCTCAATATCCCCTTTATTCAAAGTAATTCTATAGCCTGCATTATACTGATGGTCCCTAGTACCTTCAGATTTGTCATTAAAGACCGATGAAAAATAAGTATTAAAATGCCCTGCCATAGCCTGGCTGTCATCAACAAATTCCCCAGCCTGATCCTCAATAGGCCCCACAGTAGTTTTACACCCCTTTTTGTTATTAATGTAAGTAATGAAAGATTTATGATTATCCTTAACTTGTGACCAGATTTAACTCATATTTTCGAGTTACTTGATTAACTGCTTTTTTAGTTTCTTTTAACAGTTTTTTTATACACCACCCAGATTTTTGCACACCCACTTTTCCTGGCTTTATTATAAGCTCTTTTTTTCATTTTAATCTATCTTCTAATTCTAGGGGATAGCCATGAGGGAATTGTACCCATTCTATTATATTTCTTCCTTAGTGGTACATACTTATTTACCAAACCTATGATCTTCTTCTCCAAGATTACCCAGTTATCACTTAATGTTCTATTTTCAAACTCTTTCTGCCATCCCAACTCCATGAGTTCCTCCTCATTTTACTGAAATTGGCCTTGTTAAAGTTCCAAACCTCGGTTGAACCAAAAATCATTGGTTCAAAGGGATCGGAATCCGTTGATGGAGCCAAATACTCCACCTGGCCAGAGACTCTACTGCATCACGGAGGTCCCTGGCCTTGAGGTCCTAGAACTGGATCCGCTGGAAGGGGCAAACGAACCAGATGCTGTACCCCCTACTCCATAAGAGTTGCCCAGTGGTGAAACTGTCCACCAGAATCCTCTCTAGAGAACAGAGCGGGGCTTCGGGCCAGAGACGTTGAGGGACTACGAACAGAAGAAGCCAGGGACACCAGTGTCGGGGAATGTCTTCTGCTCCTGAACCTCAAAGACCTCGCAGCAGTCCTACCAGAGGGTGACTGGGTATACCAGTGCCAGGGAAGGTCTCCTGCTCCCGGACCTCGAAGCCCTTGCAGCAAACCTACCACAGGGTGACCTCCAGCGGTACCATTTCATCCCCTTCCAACAGGAAGAAGTTGAGGCCAAGTGGTGCCGGGTTCTCTACCAGGATCGAGAATGGGCACGCTTCTTTTTGTGTTTATGAGAGGATTGCCCTTCTTCATGACCATCAGATCGCCTGTCATCAGAACCCTCCCTCAGTGAGGGAAGTGGAACGGACACGACCCCACTGCCAAAGCAGCATGCCTGAAGAGGCTCCCTACCATCACCATCGTCATCCATGGTTATAGGCCTTTGTTTTGCAGGACTGAGAGAAAGACAGAAATTTTTTTTTTTTTTTTTTAAACTAAACTGACAACAGATAAACAGTAGATAATATATAAATGGAATGAACTGAACGTTGTTGTCCTGTAGAGGAGAAGATCTAACTCCCGGCAGGCAAGTGACGTTATCACAGAGGCTCACTTGACAGTGGGTAAAAAAAGGAACTGAGGCAGTTGAGGGCCAGTGCCAAGGTAAGCCATGCAGTGCGAGCTAGTCTCATGGTGCTGCTACCTCGGCACCGACCCTCCTGAAGATTTTTGGCTCCCACGGGTTCATAGTACCTCTGGCTCAGAACCCATCAGTGTGAATCAATGCTGAAGATGCGGTCCAGGAAGATCTGCAACAGTAAGGGCACAGTCATGAATTTATGATTGTAATACACTATAAAATATTGTGTACAAGCAATCGTTTAACACAACTGTTTTTCAATCTCAAGGTTTCTGCATTAACGAGACCTCCTGAGCGGCGCTCTTGAGGTCACCTGTTACCAAGGAAACCGCTCAACTGAAAAACAGCCTTGTTGTGTATGATTCCTTATACACAATCCTCTGTGTCTGATACAACCATAAAAGTGTATTTGAACTGTGCAGCACTGAAAAGATTGCATTGCCTCATGTACCCTACCTAAACTTAACAGAATGGCAACAAGTGTCAAGTGTAAGGATTCTTATTCAGTGGTATAAAGAATAAACTAAGCATGCAATTAGTAGGTTACCTTTTGCCACTTTTCCAGTTGCTTTACGACGTAGCCCCTTTCATTTAGATAAGAAAAGCCTTTCGGAATGGATAGAAATCTACAAAAGCAATGGATCATTAAAGTCTCATACAATAATGGCAGCACTATCTAGAGTAAATACACATTTTTTTAAATAGAAAGAACTTTTTAATTTGCAAACAGATGCAGCGTATTTATATATTATATATCCCCTTCCGTAATCCAGCCCCCTCCAGAACACTGCTTCCCATCCCCTCTCCCTCCCTTACAGGAAACCATCTGCAGGACAAGTTGCCTTCTCACAGCATTTTCCTTAGTGCTGGTCTTCTGTTTCTCAAATATCCACTCAGTCTCATCATTCTCTTCCCTCAAGTCTGTGCAACTGTACTTCACCCTTGTGTTCCCGTTTTATTGATGCTCCCATGCCCCCAGTTCTGAGCAATTTCCCACCAATCCTAGGCCACTGACTGAACTGTAACGGTTCCAAATCAATTATTCACACCTGGTAATGTTTTGGGCCTGTATCTACCTTACAGAATTGATACTGATAGCTATTGCACCTTGCAGACTAGGTAGTATCTTATCTGACGTTTGCTGCCAGTAATGTATTACTTGTACCTTAATTTGCACTGTTTTCATCTCTATTTTGCATGCCCTGACTGTGCCTGTACATTCGTGACTGCAGAACTGTAATGCATTTTACTTTTATGTTTTATTGCAATGTTATTTTTAATGCATTGCATTTTTATTATCATTATTATTTCAGCTTATAGTATGTTATTTTTACCTGCACATCTTGTATTGTTTACTCCCCATCCCCTATCTCCCCAGGACGCATTTAGAAATGAGCTGTTTGTTCTGTATGTCTTTCTTGGTTAAAAAAAACCCTTCGAAATAAATAAATAAAATAATAAGTTTACCGGAGTAGCAGCAGAAGGCCCTTGTCTCCAAGATGTGATAAAGCTGGTTTCATCTGGACAAGGGCATGAAGATTTGCCTAGAAAATATGAAGAGGGAAAATACAATGCTTGAAGTATTGTTTGTTCACTTTTTTCCCCGGAATGATACAATCAGTTCACAGCAAAGGCAGTGACACTGGAGATGAAAGTCTGCAGTATAGCTGTAAGGCAGGTTTAGTATACTCTCCCAGTCTAAGTCTGTTATGGTAATACATGTCAGCACTACCCTGTAGGAGTCTACATACTCAAGTGATGTAGGGTTCTTTTTCTATTACCTGTGCCAAAGGGTGCTAACTAAGGCCTTGTTCACGCTGGGCTACTTAAGACGTTTTATCCACCATAAAACATTGCAAGTAGCCACAAGCACGGTTTGCGTTCGCACTGAACACGACTTCGGAACCGTTTTAGTAAACCGTGCTCAAACACTGATTTGAGGTATGCTTGAGCACGGTTTAAAAACGGTTCTGGAGTTAAACTGGACTAACCTGCAGCATGGACGGTCTGGCATGGTTAACTTTAATGAAGCTGGATGTCCCCGAGTTGGAACCCGCTGATAGTTAATCCGGTCCAGAGGCAGTAGTGCAGATGTTGTAAACCATTTTTAATAACGGTTTACAACATGCTAGTGACAGTGTGGACAGAGCAACACAGATACTACAGCACGGTAATTAATCCGAATTTAAAAACATTTTATATTATCGTGCTGTAGCGTGAACAGGGCCTAAATAACAGTGTGTGGTGGTATTTCTCAGATGTAGACGCTGTCATCTAGGAACACTGAGAAATACAGGTTACTCACCTGTAACAGGAGTTCTAGGACTGGTATGTGTTGTTCATCCACACTGTCTGGCAGGTTCATTGCCGCTTTAAATCTTGCCGGAAGGTCTTCAAGCTAGCTCCTCCCACCCACCCGGGTGGTAAAACTCTCGGCTCCACCCCATGACGCCAGATCTGGCCCGCTGGAAGCTCAGGTTGTGCGTCGAAGCCGGGGAGGTCGGGTAGGTCGTGTGGATGAACAACATATACCATTCCTAGAACTCCTGTTACAGGTGAGTAACCTGTATTTCTAGGGACATGGATATGTTGTTCATCCACACTGTCTGGCAGACTCCTAGCAGTTCTCCGGGAGGAGGGAGGCAAGGCGCACACCCCCTACTTAGGGAATAAAGACTGGAGAACCGAGGCCCCAAAACCAGCATCCCGGCGTGACTCAAGGTCGATGTGGTAATGGGTAATGAAGGTGTGCTGACTTCCAGGTAGCAGCCCTGCAGATTTCCTGGATAGGGACGTCCCTGGAAGCAGCCACCGATGCAGCAGTATGGCGAGTAGAATGAGCTCTTATCCCTCTGGGAGGCTCCATGCCCGCCAACTTATAGCAGAGATCTATGCAGGAGGTGACCCACCTGCTTATCGTCCGCTTGGCTGCAGGTCTGCCAGGTGCGGCTTCAGCGTAGGTGACAAACAGCTGGCGAACCTCTCCCCGAATTTCAGCCGTGCGCTCCTTATAATAAGCGAGCGCCCTTCTAGGGTCCAAAGTATGGAGCCTGTATTCGGCCTCCGAGGTGTGATTGGGGTAGAACACCAGCAGAGTCAACACCTGGTTAAGGTGAAACTCCGACACCACCTTCGGAAGGAATTTCGGTGGGGCTAGAAGACAACCTTGTCCCTGTGGAAGACCAGGAAGAGAATCAATGCAGAGCGCCTGGAGTTCTCCCATCCTTCTGGCTGACGTGATAGCCACCAAGAAGGCGGTCTTCCACGACAGGTGAGAGAGTTCACACCTGTGCATTGGTTCGAATGGCTTGCCCATGAGCTTTGCCAGTACCAGCAGTAGATCCCATGGAGGTGGAGGTTCTCGCACCGAAGGGGAAATGTGATCAAGGCCTTTGAAAAAGTGCCAGACCACCTTCTCCTGTGCCACCGACTGCTCCCCGGCCCGCGCCCGGTAAGCAGAGATGGCTGCCAGGTGCACCCTTAGGGTCGTCGACCTAAGCCCTTGACTAGAAAGGGACCATAAATAGTCCAAGATGCTTGCCAAAGGACAGGAGGAAGGGTCCAAGTCCTTGCCCTGACACCAAATGGAAAATCTTTTCCATTTGAAGGCGTAGCATTTTCTGGTCGACTCCTTACAGGACGCCTCAACAACATTGAGGACCTCATCGGAAAGACCCAAGGCCTGGAACTCTAGCCGCTCAGGAACCAGGCCGTCAGGTGCAGGGATTGAAGGTCCGGATGGAAAACCTTCCTGATTGACTGAGGCAGGTCCGGGCGAGCTGGAAGCTGCCTCGGGGCCTGGAGCTGAGGTTGAGGAGATCTGGGTACCAGAACTGGCGGGGCCAGTCTGGGGCTATCAGAATCACCTGCGCCTTGTCCCTCCTTGCTTTGAGAAGCACCTTGTGAATCAAGGGAAACGGGGGGAAGGCGTAGAAGAGGCCCGGGGTCCACAGCCTCGAGAAGGCATCCCCCTGCAGCGAGCCCTGCTGAGGGGGGCGGGCATGAAACAGCCTCAGCTTCGCGTTCTCCCTGGAGGCAAACAGGTCCACCTGAGGTGTGCCCCAATGGGAGAACAGATCTTGTACTACCACCGGCAGGAGAGACCACTCGTGAGATGCAGCCCCTATCCGGCTCAGGGCATCGGCCAAGGTGTTGGAGGCTCCTGCCACATGAATGGCTAGGAGATCCGCCTCCAGGCTGCGCACGAGTGACCAAATGTGGAAGCTTCCCTGCATAGAAGCATGGAACGCGTCCCGCCCTGGCGGTTTAGGTAGTACATGGTCGTGGTATTGTCCGTCTGGACTCGGACCACTTCACCCCAGAGAAACGGAGCAAAGGCGGTGAGAGCTAGGCAGACCACTCGGAGCTCCAGCAGGTTGATGTGGCATCGGGACTCCCGCGGGGACCAGAGGCTGTGCGCTCGGTGTTCCCCCAGATGGGCACCCCAACCCATCAGAGAGGCATCGGTCAATAGAAAGACTGTCGGCTCGGGCGGACAAGCAGGATGCCCTCCTGCAGATGAGATGGAGCGGTCCACCACGGAGGCGCTCCACATCTCCTGGGTCACCATCACTAGCTGGTCCAATGGATCGCAGCGTTTGAGCACCACTGCCAGTGCCCTCACTGAAGGGGCGATGTGCAGTCGTGCCCAATGGACCACGCTGGTACAGGCCGCCATGAGACCCAGGAGGCGCAGGAAGTCCCGGGCAGAGCACGATTGCCCAAACAGAAATGATTGGGCAAAGGAGGAAAGAACCTCGCCCTGTCCACCGGGAGCCGGGCTCTGGCTCGAAGAGAGTAGAGCTCTACCCCGATAAACAGAATCACCTGCTTCGGCTCGAGTTCCAACTTGGCCTCGTTGATGAGAAGGCCGACTTGAGAGCAAACCTGGAGGGCCAGATCTCTGGACCGCTCCACCTCCTGTCTGGAGGGGGCTGCTATCAGCCAATCGTCCAGGTAAGGGTACACCCGGACCCCTCAGCGCCACAGGAAAGCTGTCACCACTGCAGTGCATTTGGTGAAGACCCTGGGAGCTGGAGACAGGCCGAAGGGCATGGCTTGGAACTCGAAGAGGGACCCCTCCGCTCGAAAGCGAAGGAATCTCCGATGTGACGGACGGATAGGGACATGAAGGAACGCGTCCTGCAGGTCCAGAGAGCAGAACCACACGCCGTGTTCCAGGGATGGTATTATCTGAGCCAGTGTGACCATCCTGAAGGTTCGAGACCTTAGGAACTTGTTCAGGTCGTGTAGGTCGAGAATGGGGCGCCAGCCCCCCGTCCGTTTCGGAACCAGGAAGTACCTGGACACAAACCCCGGGTCTGAGGAGGTCCGCCACCTCCCTGATCACCTCCTTTTGGAGGAGGAGAGCGATGTCGGCCCGACGAGCCGGCAGTGAGGCTGCGGACCCCGAGGCCCCCCGAGGTGCGACGGCTCTGAAGGGGCGGGCCTGCTCGAATTCTAGAGGCAGGCCTTTTCCCACCACCTCCAGTACCCACCTGTCCGTGGTAATAACGGACCAGGCGGAAAGGAAGTGCCGGAGCCATCTTCCACGGGGAACCTGGGTGAGGTGACAGGGTGGGGAGTGACACCTCAGCCCGTCACTGGGCAGGCTTGGAGGAGGAACCGCCGAGGGACCTCCTGGCCTTTACCTCCGTGCTTCCTGTTGAGGAAGCTCGCGTTTGGGTTTGGGATGCCAAGCCCGAGCCTGCTGGCCCTGACGTTGCTGGGCGGGCGCGCGTGGCTGAGAAGACGAAAGCTTAGGCTGTGGTTTGCGGCCTTTGTCCTTCTGAGCGGAAGAGACCGAGTCCAAGGTAGCATTGGACTTCTCGATCCTCTGCAGGTGACCTTCCACCCCAGGGCCGAAGAGGTCAGTCCCCAAAAAGGGAACATCCGCCAACTTGTGCCGGGTATCCGAAGTAAAGGTGGATATCCTCAGCCAAGCCCGACGACGCATAGCCACTGCGGCCGCCACAGACCTGGCACATGAGTCCCCAATGTCTAAAGCAGTCTGGAGCTGCTGCTTGGCCACTGCCCTGCCCTGGTCCCGCACCTGCCTGACCGTAGTCTGCAGATCCGCGGGAAGATGAGGGACGACCTCATCCAGGGAGCCCAACAGGGCATGAGAAAAATGTGCCATGAGGACGGCCGAACTGGCCTGGTGAAGGCTGAGGAGGACGCAGCATAGACTTTTCGACGGCATAGTCAATTTCTTGGACTCCTTGTTGGGAGGTTTGTCCACATCCCTAGCGTTCCCGGGCAGCAGAAAGCTGTATGTAACCCCTCCGAGGGGTGTTCCAAAACCGGACAGGGAACCGGTAGGGACTGCATACTTCCTGGCCATCGGCACAGGACAGGAAGCTAGGGCGCTGCCAGAGCTCCAGGCCGGACCCTATATGGCCTCGGCCACCGGAAAGGCCTCCATAGGGGAATCCCTCTGTCCAGAATCTCTGTGAGGGGATACCTGGCCCATTTAGAAACGGGTTGCTTCATCCTGGTGGACTCCGAGATGAGCCGAAGCAATCCTAGGAAGGACGAAGGGCTATCGTCCACCGACTGTCCTCCTGAGGACTCCAAGTCCACTCACTTGGAGAAAAGGGAGGAATCATCCTCAGACTCGGAAGAGTCCTCAAAGAGCTGCCTCGGGCCTGAGCCACCCTCCACCTGCTGAGGTCTATCGGGAGTGAGGGTGACAGACAGCCTATGGGGCAGTCCCTGAGCCGACCGAGAATTTTTGGTCGGAGCCCCAACTAACGGCTGTGGAGGCGGAGGTTCCACCAGAATCGGTGGGGCAGCTGGAACTGGCCGAACAACCGGCCTGGGAACAGGCTCCTCGGCTACAACGAGGGGTTGTTTCGGCCGCTCCGGTGACAGCCACTTAATGGCGGGGAAGGCGATGGCGTCGGCTTATTCCGGTCAGAAGAAGCTGTTGCCACATGAGTTCCTCATACCTCCGGCGCAACTTGCGACAAGCCTCCTCATCCGAGGAGGAGGAAGGGAGCGGTGGCGCCGCTGCTGCGATGCGAGACCGAGACCGCCCATGACGGGCGGGATCGGCTGGACCATGACGTCGACGAGACCGAGAACCTCGGCTAGGCCGAGGACGGTGAGGGAGGTGTCGGCGGAATCGGCACTCCCTCGGTTCGACGATTCAACGAAGGCTCCGGAACCGGAGGCACAGACGAGCCAACAGGATCCTCAACTCCACCGGGGAACCGGGAGAGGATTCTCGCTTCTCCAGCCGACAACCCGTCCAACGGTCGAGAAAAATCTCGACCGCGTCGACGGGAGTCTCGGTCAACTGGCCTGACGGGGACACCGTGAAACCAGTGGCCGAAGCCGAGGGGTCGACCGAAGTCGATGGCCGACAACTCGGGGAGAGGGATCTTTCCCGCTCCCAAGAGCGTCGACGGTGAGACTTACCTTGTCTCTCTTTTTGGACCGAGAAAACGGTCCAGAAGAAGTTGGACCCTCACCTTTTGTCGAGAGGGTCAGACAAAGCTCCTTAAAAGAAGCCGAACAAGAGGCACCGAGAGATAGCGGGACAAATGCCGCAGCCGAGGTAGAAGCGGCCCGCACCGCCTCCTCTTCGAGGGCGATCATCTGCTCGAGCTGATCCGCCGAGCCCGCCGCCGCGGACACCGCCGACCGGGCCTCTTTTGACTTAACCGGAGGAAATCTTTTCTCGGGACGCCCCAGTTGTAAACGGGCAGCACGGTCTTCGAGGACGTAGGCCGAAAAGGAAGAGCACAGGTCGCAGGCCTGCGGGTCGTGCTCAAGGCCCAAGCAGTAGACGCACGTGGAGTGCGGATCCGTCCGAGACATCTTCTGCCCGCAAGGGCATCTCCGGAAACCGGGAGTCGATTTGTCCATCGCAGCCGCGAGGGAGAGAAGACCGAAGTCTTTTTAGCAAAAACTTTTTAATTTCGAAAATTCGAAGAATTAGGAACCAGTCTTATACGCAGAGCGTTAAGGAGGGAACCTGAGCTTCCAAGCGGTAAGGAAGATCTGGCGTCATGGGGCGGAGCCGAGAGTTTTACCACCCGGGGGTGGGAGGAGCCAGCTTGAAGACCTTCCGGCAAGATTTAAAGCGGCAAGGAACCTGCCAGACAGTGTGGATGAACAACATATCCATGTCCCTAGAAATGGAAAATGCGTACTCTACTGTAATTCTTGATCTTCTCTTTTATCTTCACCATTCATTACTGCTGGGTGTAAGCCGGGAGGTAGTATCTACTACAGGAGTTTTTGTTGGAGAGGGAGTCGGCGCCGATCAGTGCTGCCCTCGAGCGACACACACAGGCGTGAGGGGCGGCCAAGAAGGCCGCAGACTCTCCATCCCAGTTCTGTAGCCGGAGAGGCGAAATAAGGATAAGAAAAAGGAGAGTGTGAGGCAAGAGAGCCGAGGGATAGGCAAAGGAAAGGATATAAACTAAAAAAAAAAGGAATAAACCAACAGAGGACAGGAAACAAAGAACCCTACCCTAAGGAACCGCAGGGCCTCACCCCTGGGGTGGCTCCGAGGGACGAAAAGGTAAGGGAGAGGAAGAATAAGAAAGAAGGAGAGAGAGAGGAGGATGTTGGGAGGAGGGAAAAATTCTGCCAAGTTGTGAGTTGATTGTCTTAAAGGCTTATAAGCTCGGAACCAAAGGACAAGGGAGCAAGGATCCCATCAAACAGAAACTGGCGAAAAAAGGTTCGACCAAACCTTTTGCACAGCTTGAACACAAAGGGCAGACTTTCCACACCTCCCACCATCCCCAACCCCTTACTGTAGCTCACAGATTGCCAAGGCAGATAATCTGTTCCGGAGGGAGAGTGCCCAACTAGGGAAGGGGAAAGAACCCCACTAGCACGTTGTTATGAGCTAAAACCGGTGCGGGGGTATTTGAAGCCCTATAGAGGGTACCCTTTGGCAGAAAAGACAGAGTAGGAAACTCGTTCTGACTCCCCGAGAGGCAGAGGCAATAATCAGCTTACCAGTTCAAGAGCAATTTGAAATGCTAGAACAGAGTTCGACTAGCATAGACTGGCGTAAACAAGACAAGATCCAGAGATGCCAGCGGGACCCTAGACCAAAGGAACAGGACCCACTAAAGGAGTAGCTCTTTTAACTGGTGATTGAGCAACATGGCCAAAGAAGGTGCCAACAGGTCACCTTCAAGGCAATCAGAAAGAGTTCCCTCAGGAGAAAGACAAATCCTACTCATTCCCCTCGCCTTCCAGACTTATGCTATCTGTTCTGAGAGAAGAATGGAGACCCAGGTTTTTAGGGATTTAGGCTCTAAGGCCATGAGGTGAAGGGGAAGAGGAACGAGCAGGGTGGAGGGGACGCCCAAGAAGGAGGCCCATGAGGGGAAGGTGGGCGGGATTCAGTAATGAATGGTGAAGATACAAGAGAAGATCAAGAATTACGGTAGGTACATAATTTTCATATCTTCCCTTGTCAATCTTCACCATTCATTACTGCTGGGTGAGTACCAAGTTCCCCCCCTCCCCGGAGGGGAACTAGAGTAACCCTGAGGGAACAAGACCCTCAGCCTCCTGCTGGTGAGAAACAGGAAGAAGAGACCCTGTCCATACTAGACTGGAAGCCTAAGGACGAGGAGAGCTAGGAGGTGTCAACTGAAGAAGAGGAGATGGAGGAAGCTCCTGCAGAAGCCTCCTAGCCCTGGAAGAAAAGAAGCTGGTCCCTCGGAAGGTGAAGCAAATCATCCTATGCCGGGCCAGGGGTGATAACCTTGCGAGACGAAGCCATGCTGTCTGCCCAATGCAGACTGCTGTCCCTGCAAGCCTGGAAGCCACCTCATTGACATCACAGGATGCCCTTGCTTGGTGCCTTGCTAGTTCCAGGCCTATAGCGGAGAAGGCAATGGCCTGTCTAGATTGCTCCAAATCAGGAACTGATGCTAGAAGTTGAGAGAGCACTGACCACAAGTGCCTGTTATAGGCAGCACGGTGTGCCTGATGTGATGCAATGCACAGCATCGCACGAGAAGAACAGAACACTCTTTGCCCCCACCAGTCAAACTGTAGGGAATCTGTGTCCGGTGGTTGGTCATGCGCCAGGTGGCGGCACCCGGAAGGAGTTTCTAGGAACACCAATCCTGAGGGAGGGTTGGGAAGAGAACCTAGGGACTCAGATGGAGCACAATACCTCCTCCTGCAGTCTGCCACAGCTGGGATAGGGTCGCGGGGAGACTGCCAGGTGCGGATAGACGCCTCCTGGAGAGGAATAGGCTAGCATGGCACCACCAAATGCTGGGCACTAAATTCACCAAGGCATTCACACACCTCCCGCTCAGTATTGTCACGTCTGACACAGGAGATATGGAGATCCCCAACCATCCTCGAAAGGAAGCACTGATAATCAGTGAAATCAGCGTCGGAAGAAAGGTGAGCAGAGGGTTCCTCTCCCTCTGAGGAGGGAGTTGAGGAGGATGGGGAACTCGAATGTTCAGATGACTCCTGTGGCAGAGGGGACAGGCAAAATACCCACTCATGCATGTATCTAACATATGATGAGAAGGCCGCCGCAGTGCCTCTGAATGTCTCCCAGAATAACGGCCCCGTAGGACCGACATGGCCTGGAAGAGAGGGAGGTGACTGCAGAGGAATGGGAGAGGGGCACCTACGAGGAGGCAACTGTCCTCTCCCAGGGCTCTGAAATCCAGGGAATGGAGCCCGAGCTGGTGGGATCCCTGAAATCAAACCAGGTCGCAAGACAGAACCCAGGAGATGCGAACTCTGGAAGTGCCCAACCACTCCACCACTCATTCACACTGATGGGATCTACACCGGAGGCGCTAGGACCCAGCGGGAGCAAACGTTTTGCAAGAGGGCTGGCATCAGAGATGGAGCCACGAGGAGCAGCGCCGCGAGCCTCGGCTCGTGCGGTAATGACTATCTCGGCGTCGACCCTCCAACCGCATCAGTACCTTTTTTCCGAGGAGGTGCAGCGTAACTAACCTAGAAGGATAGCCTAACAAAAAACGGACATAAGATAGTTCGAGCGACCAGATAAGAATGGTCAACAAAGAAGTCTTCACAGCCTAAGATTGAGGGAGTGAAGACCAACAACAGGGGTGAGCTCGGGGGATGGTGGGTGGGCGTGTGAATGAGTGGTGGAGACTTCGTCCAAGAAGATCAAGAATTACGGTAGGTACATAATTTCCATATCTTTCTGGACATAAAGTCTCCACTACTCATTCACACTGATGGGAGAGTTCCAAGCTAATAATCCCCCGAGAGGGTGGCAGAAGAGACCAAGAGCTCACAAATTTAGGACAGAAGTCCGTTAAGGATAGTCCTGCCAAACGAAAGATGTCGTCTGGCATGGACATCCAGGGAATAGTGCTTGACGAAAGTATGCACTGAGCTCCAGGTAGCCGCACCGCAAATGTCTGCAATGGGCACGTTGTGGATCTCCGCCAGGGATGCCACAACTGCTCCACTAGAGTGAGCGTACACTCTGCCTTCCAGCTTAACCTGCACCATGGAATAACAGTGGCGAAGGCATGCCACCAGCCATGCCGAAATTCATCTGATAGCGACAAGTTGACCCAGCCGGGTCTCGCTGAAGGAAACAAACAGTTGTTGAGCTTTGCAAATTTCTTTTGTTCTATCCAAATAGAAACGCAAAGCTCATTTGACATCTAAAGAATGAAGGCTACGCTCTCCTTCATTTTGGAAGTTCGCAAAGTAGGGTAGGTAGGACCAAAGTTTGGTTTAGATGGAATTCTGAAACAACCTTAGGGAGAAACTTAGGATGGGTCCCAAGAACTACATTGTCCTTATGAAACACAGTATACGGAGGGTCTGTGACCAAGGCATGTATCTCAGAGACCCTGCAGGCCGAGGTAATGGCCACCAGGAAGGCCATTTTCCAAGTGAGAAATTTCAGCTCACAGGTAACTAGAGGCTCGAAAGGCTTTCGAGTGAGCATGTCTAGCACAAGGTTAATGTCCCAGGCTGTGAATGAACGTCTGATAGGAGGTCTGGTATGCAGAATACCCTAAAGAAACCTCTTAACTACTGGTAACTGAGCTAGTGATAAGGAAAGTACTGGCTCATGATAAGCTGAAATGGCACAAAGGTGAACTTTGACTGTAGAGTATCGTAAACCTGAATTTGAGAGGTCTAAAAGGTACTCTATAACTTTATTTGGTGGGCAGGAAGAAGGATTCAAAGAGGATTTTGCACACCAGAGAGAAAAACGCTTCCATTTGGCTGTGTAAGTTATTCTAGTGGCTGGCTTGTACGCAGCCAAAACAATATCTGAAACTTTCCAAGAGAAATTGAACCTGTTCACTTCTGTCTCTTCAGGAGCCGAAGGTGAAGCGACGTCAGATTAGGGTGGACCACAGGCCCCTGGATCAGAAGGTTCATCTGAAGAGGAAGCACTTTCGGAGAGGTTTCTGACATACTGTTGAGTAACAGAAACCATATCTGTCGAGGCCAGAAGGGAGCAATGAGGATCTTTTTGTCCCCCTGGGACTCGAATTTGAGAAGTACCCTCTGAATTAGAGGAAGAGAAGGAAAGGCGAATATAGAAAGCGTTTTGTCCACTGCAGCCTGAATGCATCTTGACAGAAAATGCCAGGCCCTGGATTTCTGAAGCAGAAGAGAGGCAGTTTTGTGCTGAGTGGGGATGCAGGAAAGGTCCAGGTCTGGAGTTCCCCACTCTGCGAATAGTGACTGAACTAAAGCTGAGTCGAGAGACCACTCGTGAGGATCTGTCTCTGTTCTGCTTAGACAGTCTGCCAGTTCGTTCTGCACTACCGGCAGGTAGACCACCTGAATTAGAGCCTTGGGCTCTAAGCACCATTTCCACACTCTCATCACTTCCCTGCATAAAGGCTAAGAGTGTGCACCGCTCTGCTTGCTGATGTAATACATCACTGCTTTGTTGTCCGTTTGAAGGAGAATGTTCTTGTGACAGAGAATGTCCTTCAAAGCCTGGACTGCATAAAGGATGGTTCTCATTTCTTGGACATTTATGTGAAGCTGGGACTTATCCTGAGTCCACGTACCTTGGGTGTGGAGAGTCTGACAGTGAGCTCCCCACCCCATCAGGGACGCATCCGTGGTAATGGAAATCTGATGATCCAGGGGAGCAAAGGGATACCCTTCCAGAAGATTGTCCTCTTGCGACCACCAGGTGAGTGATTACTTCAGAAGTCCTTTCACCTTGATGAGAAAGGACTGAGGGTGAGTGGTTGGGGGACCACTGAGTACTGAGCATCCATTGGAGGTAAACTAAGTGAATATACCTAAGGCTGGGAGTCAGCAGTGGTTATTGACTAGTGCACGGCACCGTGAATGGGGGAGCGCAGGCAATGTGCTAGCCTCCTGGCCATAAGCTCTGGTTCCACAGGGGCCCTAGTGCCTCCAGCCCAGACCCATAAGTGGGAATCAATGGTGATGATTCATTCTTGGAAGATCATGAACTCTTCATATAACTGTTCTGTGTTCTTTTACTTGGAAGAAAAACAGTTACGGTAAGCGTGGAACTTTCATTTTTCTGTATCAACATCTTTTTCAAATAAATTGTGACCCAAGAGAAGAAATTCACCAAAGTCAAATATATCTAGAGTAAGACAGGAGAGATAAGTTTATTTACACAGCAATGTTTCCCCCTTGATAATAAGGGAACTGGGGTGTGGGATGCTGCATTTTTTACTATAATAAATAATTATAATAATAGTCAATATTTAAGAGGGATAGTCTACATCCAGCCCGTGAGGAAACAGCAGCGCTGGAACAAAAACTGGGTGTAAACAGTACACAGGCCAGTTTTTAAACTAGAGCAGGAAAGTTAATGATGTTCTTTCCTGCACTTATCTGGATAAGGGAGACATTCCTGGCTCTCCTCTAACTATGATCGGAAAGAGGGTAAAGTGAAAGAATGGCAGACCAGTGGAATGGGTTGCTCAGCACAGGAAGGTGGAGGCACGAACTGTGGAAGGATTTAAAGTAGGGTGGGACAGATTCAAGAGCTTGGTGATCCCGACGGGGGACTGGGGATACATAGACTCTGATCTGGGCTAGAAAGGCAGTTAAAAGTGAAAGTCAGCAATAAGCACAAGATCACTGCAAGTCTGGCAGTGCTGAAAATTAGATTCATTATTTGCTTCCTGAGCTGTCGGGTGTGATGTGGAGTGAGAAACAAGTACTCCAAACCCACTGTGGGCTAAGCAGCATGAGCTGAAGCAGAAAGCTGTCTGATGTGGGGTTGGGGGGTGGGATTACCAATCGTAAACCACCCGAGGAGTTGCCTTACTAGAATTATGAAACACAGTAAGGCACTTTAACTTGTTTAACTTTAACTTGTTGAGCAATTAATTTTTGTTTTAAACTTGCATTGTGCCTCCTGTGCACACGTCATGGCTGTGGTGGGACTCAGGCCTAGGTTCTCCAGTCCACAGTTCTGTGATATAACCAGTAGACTATGTTAACTCCACTAAAGGTTTAGTATCACTTTCCCATGACACAGGCATAGCAAGGAGGGAAAGTACAGTTACATAAGAACTTACTGTAACAGTAGATCCACTGAGTACTGAGCATCCATTGGAGGTTCTCATGTGGAGGTGTGTTAGGGGTACAGTGAACACAGAGGATGTCATGAGGCCCAGCATCCGTTGCATTGAGATAGCTCAAACTGAGCAGTTCTCTCTGTTGTATCGAACCATCTGTAGGATGTCACTCTTTCAGTCCTCTGGTAGAAAAGCTTTCGTGAGTTCCTATAAAAAGGAGCTTCTGGGAGAACTGCAACTGTGATTTCTTGAGATTTAGCAGGACTCCCATGACGTGAGAAAGTCTGAGGCCGTGGTAACGGCTTCAAGAGTTCCTTGTCTGGAAGAGCTTGCTAGAAGCCAGTCTTCCAGATATGGGAACACTTGTATTCCGATCTTTCTGAGATGTTGCGAGAAATGCACAACACTTTGTAAAAACTCGTGGAACGAAAGATAGCCCAAAGGGCAGGACTCTGAACTGATAATGCTGACCCAGTGCTACAAACCGTAGGTATCTGTGATGCTTTGGGTGTATAGGAATATGTTGATAAGCATCCTGCATGTCCAGGGAAGCTAGCCAATCGTGTCGATGAAGCAAGGGTAACAGGGTCCCGGCGATATCATCTTGAACTTTTCTCTGAAAAGAAACTGGTTTAACTTTGAGGTCCAGAATGGGGCGCATGCCACCAGTCTTTTTCGGGACCAGGAAGTAATGGGAGTAGAGACCAGTGTTTCCTTGATGCAGCAGAACTATTTCTACTGCCCTGTTGTTCAGAAGGCCTTGTATCTCAGAGTCAAGAAGGTCTGACTGTATTGTTGACAGCCTGGGCTGTCATTTGGGAGGACGATCTGGAGGGGCTTCTGAAAGACTGAGAGTGTACCCCTCGTGGATTATCCAGAGGACCCATTTGTCTGATGTTATGGACTTCCACCAGTTGTAGAGCTGAGTCAGACGTCCTCCCACCGCTGAGGAGGAGTTCCCCTTGGGAGGTTGAGGTGGGACCAAAGACAGAAACTCACAAGGTGGCACTGGGTGCTTTGGGCCCTTGTGCCTTCTGTTGCATTTTCTTCTGAGGCTGAGGGGCTTGGTTTTTGTTAAAATCTCCCCTGCCCTTGCCCCGAAAGGACTGATGGTTGTGAAACTGACGCTTGTTAAGACCTCCTCCCGAGAAGGGGGGGGGGAGTGGGTCGAGCCGTTTTAATGACTAACCTAGTCTTCTGTGTGGCCTCCAGAGCTTGCTCTACTTGAGGTCTGAACAGATAGATACCGTCAAATGGTAACGTCATGACCTGCTGTTCGGTATCATTCGTGAAGCCCGAAGTGCGTAGCCAGGAGTGATGACGGGTACAAATGCCTGCCGCCGCTGCTTGGGTAGCAGCATCGAAAGCGTCCATAGCTGCTTTAACCTGCTGGTTGTTGGACTCGATACCTCTTGTTATGGTCTAAGTAGCTCTGAACTACTGTCTGACTGGGGCAGAGCTTCTACCATCTGTTTGAATGAATGCCAAAGAACATACTCCGTATTGAGAGAAGTAGCCCTGGTAGCTGACAATACATATACTCAGGGTGAAGGCAGCAAACACTCTCATACCTAAGGTGTTTAACTTACGAGAGTCTTTGTTTATAGGCTGGGCTGTAGATGCCTGAGTAAGGACGGCCTTATCATTCTCTGCCAAGACTACAATAGGGTCTGCAAAGGCCTGGGAAGCCAAAATGGGTCAATCCTTGGGAGCAGCATACTTCCTGTCTATGGACTCAGCCAACGAAGGAATGAGAGTGTGATTATTCTATACCATCTGAGAGCGTGTCTCAAAGGATTGTTGTACCGGGGGAGTTAAATCCATAGGGCTCTCCGGAACATGTAGGTTCATCACCCAGTCGAAGATCTGGGTCAGGCTCAATATCATCTCCTGACAGACCTGAAGGGACTGTATGGACAGGAAAAGAGTGAAAATCAGTAGGAAACGAAGAAGAGAAATGATTCGGAGTTCAGAACCCTTGAAGGCTGGACAGCACCCAGCCTTGGTGCCGAAGGCAAGGGAGATGGCGCCGTCACAAACAACCCAGCAGACAGCACCGACAGAGACCATGGTGCCGACAGGCGCATCGGCGCCGGGGACGGTGCAGACAACCCCAGCGGCACAGAGGACGGCGCCAACAACCCCAGCGACACACCGAGGACGGCACTGACAGGCGCAATGGCGCCGAGGATGGAGCTGACAGGCGTGATGTCGCAGAGGAACACATCAACACAGAGAGATTCCCCAATAGTGCCGAAAGCAATCCAGGGCCAGGAAGACTCCGATTTGAAGAAAAAGAAGGAAGAATACCAGGAGATAAAGGCATCGGTCTGGCCCCCTGCGCCGCAGCCATGCGAGGGGGAAAAACACCTGAGCACAGAGACAACGGCACCGAAGATAGCGCCGCGCAACTAGGAAGGTCCAACTAGCCTACACGCTCCACTGAAGGGCCCGAAGGCCTCGGAGTGATCGGACCAGGCAGCTGGCCGAACCTCTGAGCCCATTGCTCCACAAGAGCAGCCCACTGATGAAACTGCTCATCGGAAGCCCTTTCAATAGGCGGGGAAGGGCTCCGATGTCAAAGAGGTAGGTTACCAGAGCCAGAAACCGGCGACTCCGGAGGAGGAGACTGGCATCTGACCCCAACGACCGACCCTCGACGTGGAGACATACCAGAAGGCGACCTCGAGCGATGCCTTCTCTTTTTTGGCCTGTGGGCCGAAGAAGAGCTCGAGGCTGAACGGTGCCAAGAGTGCGACTGTTTCTTTTTATGCTTTTGGGGGGACCACCCATCCCCAAAGGCATCAGACCGTCCGTTGTCAGGCCCTCCCTCTGAAGAGGGCGGAGGACCGGACCCAGCCTGGCTGACTGAACAGCTTTCATACCAAATCTCCCTACCATCACCTGACCCGCTCAAGGTCGACTCCGTCTTTGAAGGGCTGAAGACTTCTTTTTCTTAATAAGTAAAGTTTAAAAATAAGTGGTACTTATTCAAGATAAATTACAAAACAATAAACTGAAAACTATGCTGCTAGTTTGAAGTTTGACTCCTGTCGGGCGAGCAACGTCATCACTGAAGCGCACTCGAAGGCGGGGGAAAAAAGGAACTGAGGCGGATGGAGGGTCGACGCCAAGATAGTCATTTCAGCACGAGCCAAGGATTGCGGTGCCACTCCTAGCGGCTCCATCTCTGGCGCCAGCCCTCTTGCAAAAAGTTTGCTCCCACTGGGTCCTAGCACCTCCGGCGTAGATTCCATCAGTGTGAATGCGTGGTGGAGGCTTTATGTCCAGGAAGATCAGGCTTCCACTTGGTATGCAGTCCTGTTGAAATATAAATAAACTTCAGCTTCAGCACTAGACACAGTCTAACATGGGTCAAATCACACCCACTGGTGTAAAAAGTATAAAGTTAAAAATAAAAGCCTGCTGGGTCAAAAACACTGAAAGCAAACACTTCCATGATACTGTAACTGAAAATTGTCAGAAAATGCATATTATATAATACACTTTTTTTTTTTTTTTTTTACAGTTCAGTTTTCTTTGCTTCAGATATTCTTACAGACCACATGCATCACACTGGACCCAATGGTGTATTTGGAAGGGGGATAATTTCAGGCCAGTTTGCAACTTTTGCCATTCTGGTACATGAGAGCACTGTCCTTTGCATAATCATTCAAAGAAGCCTTAAATGAGTCTGACCTGAAGGTTCGCCAGGAACAACTTGAAGATGGGGAGGACTGCGCATGGAGGAATAAGCAAGATTTAAATTAAAGGGACAGTGTCATCTTTTTTTTTTTTCTTTTCATTTTCAGGCTACACCTGAGCATTAGCCCTTTTACAATCTCTAGATCTATAAATGGCATAAATGCTTTAGGATTTGCCTCAGAGTTAAATTTATTCTTTTTTTGTTCAAAATTAATATGATGCAGATCAACCTGAAGCCTCACAGTCCAATCTTCCAGAGTGTCCACGTTCATGACCTGGAGGCAAGCCGCCTGTAAACTCGCTCATGAACAAGTCAGTCATTTTTTTAGGCATATGAGCAAAATATATCCAGTGACAATGTGGACTTAAATGAACTCGGCAAACTTACTCCCCTCTTTAAAACAAGTGCTCTGACCCACTTAATCATTTGTTTGAAAAGTAAAGCCGGGACTCCGGGCATGTGCATTAGCATCGACAGTAATGCGCATGTCCAAGGTCATGGCTTCACATTTCAAATAGCTGATTAAATGGGTTAGAGCACTTGTTTGGAAGAGGGAGCAACTTTACAGAGTTCAGTTAAGTCCACATTGTCAGGATATATTTTGCTCATATGCTTAAAAGATGAGCAACTCGTTCATAAATGAGTTTACCGGCGGCTCAGCACCATCTCATGTTCGTAAACGTGCAGGAAAATCGACTGGCAGGGCTTGAGGCCGGTCTGCTTCAAATTAATTTTGAACAACAACAAATTATCAATACATTTAACTCTGAGGTAAAGCCTGGGGCATTTATGCGATTTGTAGATCTAGAGACTGCAACAGGACTAATGGTCAGAAGGAGTCTGAAAATGATGGGGGAGTGACAGTGTCCCTTTAAAAAACAATGATGAGTTTCATGTCCCTCCCTAATGGAGGTGTACAGTTACGGACAGTCACCTTCCTCATATCCAAATGGCATAAAGAAATAGATTAGTTGACGTATTGGCCCTTGTAAGAACAGATCCAGAAGCAAATGGTTTGATACCTTTCATTGGACCAACATAGATGTTACAAAAAGAACACAATGTCTAAGCTTTCGGACAAACCAAGTCCTTCCTCGGAGACTTATGACAACTGTTTAGAGTCACAATCTATTAATACCCAGATCATACATTAAAAAAAATAACTGAAAAAAATTCTCATTGGTTAGAAGTACCTTTTTCAAAAAAAATCACACATTTAAATGGATTGAACAGCATCCCTTTAGCTTGCTGTTACTGAGACTCTTTTCAAGGTCAAACCATAGATAAGCTAATCACTCAAGCAGGCAAAGTTTGTAACTGAAATTATTAATGAATGTGTGAGTTAGGAGAATACATTCAAAATTAAAAGTAAGCCCTTCAATTTAATACCACAAACGTCCAATTTAAAACTTGATAGTATAGTATGATAAAAAACTGTACAACAGAAATATATGTATGGTAATAATAAGGGAATAAGAAAAATGTACCTTGTATGAACAATACAATAATTAAAATATCTAATTAGATTTTTTTATTTCTAGAAATTTCCCTTACTCTTTGTGATGACTGGGACAGGGACAGATTCTGTCTTAACTTTATTTTCTTAACATATCCAGACTCAATCAGGGCAGGGACAGATGACGCTCTACCCAAGAGTGAGTGTTCAAGACAGCAATGCTTAATTACTGGAGTTGCTCTGCTGAAATTTGAGCTCCATGACTTAGTTGGAATTTGTGAATTAACTAGTTTTAGACCCAGGACAGCTCAATGAAACAGATTATTTCCCTTTCAGTAGGGCCTTCTTCTATCCAATTTTACAACAGAAACACACGTTGGGAGGGAGGTAACTTGCTCAGGATGAAATGGTGAGGACGTGACTGGCAGAATTTAAACCCATGCCTCCATGGTCACAAATCTGTGTTCTGGGCACTACACTACACTGCCTCCTAGATTTACTTTGCTGGGTATGCATGATGCAGTTATCCCTGTGTATCAAACTATGAATCTGAAGAAAATTTAAGCAGGTTGTAGAAAAGAAAAGTTGAAATAACCTCAACTGAAAAGTATATCCAGTGTTTCCTTTACCTTATCCTCACACGCCTCATCTAGGATATCAAGTGCCTCAGAGGAGATGGTTTTGTTTTTGTCGTGCAGTTGCGTCACCAGAAGTTCGATTCCCCAGTTACTGAAGAACTCCACATTGGCCCGCAGTAAAACCCTCAAGTGTTTAGTAGCATACAGTCTGCAGTTCTAAATGTAAACAAACCAACAAGCCAAATCATCCCTTGTATTCATAATGCAATACATACAGTTGATTAAATTATGGTTTACTGTACTACACAAATCATTACTGGAGTTCATGCATGTCAAAGAAATCAAAACACTTATCTGAATATTTCATGATCTTCCAAGAATTAATCTTCACCACTGATTCCCACTTATGGGTCTGGGCTGGAGGCACTAGGAGCCTACAGGAGCAAAGTTTTTGGCCAGGGGGCTGGTTATGTGGCTACTGTGTACGGCACAGACACAACCCCCAGGTGGTGTTGCATGCAAGTCAATACCTGTTGCCAGTTCCCTCACCACCCTTAGTTCTGTTCACCAGGGAAGAAACAACATGGGGGAAAAACAGGGAGAGGGCTAGGGAAAGGATATAGGAAAAGAAACAACTAAGTAAAACCCAACTACCAGCCTCTAAATAGAAAGAAGGGCACACTAGGTGGCACAAATAGGTAACTGGGTATGGAACTGGAGCCTCAGCACCACTAGCAAGGCAGTAGATTGGTAGTGATACTAAGAAAGCCGCCATGAAGCACGTGGTTCTGGCAGGTAAACTAAGTGAATATACCTAAGGCTGGGAGTCAGCAGTGGTTATTGACTAGTGCACGGCACCGTGAATGGGGGAGCGCAGGCAATGTGCTAGCCTCCTGGCCATAAGCTCTGGTTCCACAGGGGCCCTAGTGCCTCCAGCCCAGACCCATAAGTGGGAATCAATGGTGATGATTCATTCTTGGAAGATCATGAACTCTTCATATAACTGTTCTGTGTTCTTTTACTTGGAAGAAAAACAGTTACGAAGCGTGGAACTTTCATTTTCTGTATCAACATCTTTTTCAAATAAATTGTGACCCAAGAGAAGAAATTCACCAAAGTCAAATATATCTAGAGTAAGACAGGAGAGATAAGTTTATTTACACAGCAATGTTTCCCCCTTGATAATAAGGGAACTGGGGTGTGGGATGCTGCATTTTTTACTATAATAAATAATTATAATAATAGTCAATATTTAAGAGGGATAGTCTACATCCAGCCCGTGAGGAAACAGCAGCGCTGGAACAAAAACTGGGTGTAAACAGTACACAGGCCAGTTTTTAAACTAGAGCAGGGAAAGTTAATGATGTTCTTTCCTGCACTTATCTGGATAAGGGAGACATTCCTGGCTCTCCTCTAACTATGATCGGGAAAGAGGGTAAAGTGAAAGAATGGCAGACCAGTGGAATGGGTTGCTCAGCACAGGAAGGTGGAGGCACGAACTGTGGAAGGATTTAAAGTAGGGTGGGACAGATTCAAGAGCTTGGTGATCCCGACCGGGACTGGGGATACATAGACTCTGATCTGGGCTAGAAAGGCAGTTAAAAGTGAAAGTCAGCAATAAGCACAAGATCACTGCAAGTCTGGCAGTGCTGAAAATTAGATTCATTATTTGCTTCCTGAGCTGTCGGTGTGATGTGGGAGAAACAAGTACTCCAAACCCACTGTGGGCTAAGCAGCATGAGCTGAAGCAGAAAGCTGTCTGATGTGGGGTTGAGGGTTGGGATTACCAATCGTAAACCACCCGAGGAGTTGCCTTACTAGAATTATGAAACACAGTAAGGCACTTTAACTTGTTGAGCAATTAATTTTTGTTTTAAACTTGCATTGTGCCTCCTGTGCACACGTCATGGCTGTGGTGGGACTCAGGCCTAGGTTCTCCAGTCCACAGTTCTGTGATATAACCAGTAGACTATGTTAACTCCACTAAAGGTTTAGTATCACTTTCCCATGACACAGGCATAGCAAGGAGGGAAAGTACAGTTACATAAGAACTTACTGTAACAGTAGATCTTCGAGAAATGAAAATTACGTACCTACCGTAATTCTGATCTTTCTGTGTATCTTCACCATTCATCACCTTTGGGTACAGTGGCCGGAGGTCACGACCCAGCGGGAGTTCTTTTTTGGGGGGAGATGGGCAGTGTCGATGCACCATTGGCGGCGCCCTCGAGGCCGACGTACTGCGTGGCGCTCGTGGGTTGGCTGTTAGGTATCGTCGACCCCGCCCTCCCGCCAGTTCTCAGTCACCGTAGAGTAAGAAGGTTGGGAGGGTGGGCAAGGGAGTCCAAGGGACAGATAAAGGAAAAGATGTACAAACTAAAAGGAGAAATAAATGACTGTGAGGACAGAATAAGTTGGAAAACTAAGGGACTGGGAAGGGGCCCCAATCTCTGGAAGTAGAAGAGAGGAGGAGGAGGAGGGTTAAAGAGATTCAGAAGTAAGAATGTGGGGGGGGGGGAGAGAAGGGAACATACCCTGGAACCCTGACCTGTCTCCAAATTGTATAGGAACTGCAAAGGAGTAGCCAGAAGGCTAAACTGCCAGAATTCAAGGCACAGAATCACTGGCAATGACTCCAACATAAGCAGAATCGGCTATTCTGGAAGAAAAGACAGGATAAAGGGAATACCCCCCCAATCAAATTTTTATAATAAGAAAACTAATTTCTTAAATTAAATTGAGGCTGTGTCCAAAGGACAAGGAAATCAAAGGAAAGCTGACGGGGAGAGAGGGAGAGAGAACAGAAAAGAGGGCAACTACCAACCCCCACCCCACAGGGGTGGAGCCGAGGCACTGAGGAAGGAGTGCCCCCCATCCTGACCACTCTGCCCCTAGAGAAAAACATCCCCCTATGTTCCCAAGGTCACCCCACTCCTGACCAACAGAAAGGAGGGGTTGGAGGAGAGGGCACAAAGCGAAGGGGGAGGGGGACCCAGAGACTGAGGCCCAGGGGGATGGTGGGTGGGATTGTGATGAATGGTGAAGATACACAGAAAGATCAGAATTACAGTAGGTATGTAATTTTCATATCTTATCAGTGTCAATCTTCACCATTCATCACCTTTGGGTGAGTGCCGAGCCCCCCCGAAGGGGGGCCTTAACCCTAAGGGACTAAGTCCCTTAGCTCTCAGTGGGTGGAACACCAAGAGAGAAAACATTCACGGGTCTGGAGAGGCCGGAGACTGGGAAGAGTGAGACGGGGACCCCCCGGAGGGGGTAGGAAGTTGCCCCAACAGACGTCGTCTCACCCTACAGGAGAAAAGGTGGGTTCTCTGGTAAGCATAGGTAATCACCCTATGCCGGGCCATGGGTGACAACCGGGAGAGACGCAGCCATGTCGTCTGCCTAGTGCAGATCGCTGTCCCTGTGACCCTGGAAGCTACCTCATTGGCGTCGTAAGATGCCCTTGCTTGGTGTCTTGCTAGATCCAGGCCACGTGCAGAGAGTGCGATAGCTTGTCCAGTTTCCTCTGTGTCAGGCATCAAGGCTAGGAGTTGATCTAGCTTGGACCACAGGAACCTGTCACAGGTAGTGTAGTGGGCCTGATGTGCAGATATAGAGATAAGCAACCATGCAGAGCAGAAAGTCCTCCTACCCCAGAAGTCAAAATCCATGGAGTCTGCATCTGTGGGCCGGTCATGGTGAAGCCCATCGGAAGTATCCAGTTGCGTCCGCCCTGAACTAGGATGAGGTAGACTACCTGGAGACTCCGTGGGGGCACAATACCTCTCGCGGTGACCCCTAGGGGCTGGGACTCTGGAAAAGGGTCTTTGCCAGAAGTGCACCGACGCCTCCCGAAAGGGAGCAGGCCAGAGGGGCACTACAAGAGTGTCCACACTGAAATCACCCAAAAAGGTGCACGTCAGATGCTCCAGATTGTGCTGAGTGGGTGGGGTAATATGCAAGTCCTCCAACATCCTCACGAGGAAACGCTGATACTCAGCGAGATCAGCAGCTGTGAAGATGTGGACAGATAGTTCCTCACCTCCTGAAGAGGAGGATGAGGAGTCAGAGGACCTCAAAGGTTCAGAGGCTGGCTGCTCAGGGGGAAGTTGAAAAACCTGTCTGTCCATGGCCCTAACATAAGAGGGAAAGTGAGCAGCCACAGCTCTGAACTGCTCCCAGGAGAGAGGGACGCTCAGACCAAGAATACCTGGGAGAGCAAGAGGAAGTGGCAGAGGAGAGGGGGCAGAGTTGACAACTGGAATAGGCTGTCCTCCGTCTGGGCTAGAGAGCGTACCTGGAGCCCTAAGAGTAGAGGGAGCTCTGGAAAACTCAAGAGCTGACAGCTGGTCAACCATACTGGAACTGCCTAGGCTGCGCCCTGAAGAATCCCCCCGTGAGATGACCAGGGCCATGAAAGTCCAAAAGGATGGTCCCCTACCTCCAAAGAATGGGACCCTCTCGAGGAAACCAAAAAGGAAGGGTGGAGATCCACACTATGACTCCTTCCGGAAACCCGGATGGGTCCAAGAAAAGGGTTGCCGCATCGAACCCCTACCCCTCGGAGTCTGAAAGAGCCCTTCTCCTCGAAAAAGCCAGCCTAGGCAGCTGGCAAACCTGGTCAGCCTCCGAAGGGACTACCCAGGGAGCAGCACCCTCCACTCCTGTGGGTGCTCCGATCGGCCCCAAAGTTCTGCGATACAGGAACACCACCCGAGGGGGTACCACCACTGAGGGGTCAGAAAACCCTCCGAGGCCAGGCTGCAGAGCAATTGTGGCCTGCACCACTGCCTGCTGGTCAGCATCCCTGACCCTGGACCCAGGAGCAACTGTCAGCTTCTCAGAGGGGGGCTGGCTCCGGTCTGTCAAGGACACTACCAAGGTGTCCATGTGAGCAGCCAACTCCAAAGAGTCAGCCTGCCTATCTGACCCAGAGTCCGATTCCGCCTCCAAGGTGGTGGAGACTGAAGTCCTGTGCCAGATGGTACGTGGACACCTGCTGCCATCCCGACTGAATGGGGCACCAGATCGAGTGACTGCACCAGAGTCGGTGCTGAGGACCTCAACCGCATCGCGAACAGCGTGCGAAGAAGACACGGCGCTGAGGATGGCAGAAGTATCGGGGCCGTGGGCCTGTCACAGCACCGTCCAGACCCACGGCGCTGCAAGTGGTGCTGAGGCCAGAGACGGCACCGATGATGGGTCCAACTGTGCTCTCAGCACCTCGAATGGTGCCAAGATCGGAAATCCCCAGGGTGCCGTGTCCTCACTTGGCGCCGCAAGTGGCACCGGAGCTGGACACGACCACCATGCTGAACCACGGAGCCGCGAACGGCACCGAGGCAAGAAAGTGAAGGACAGTACCGTACAGCCTCCCACGGCGCCATCAGCAGAGACAACGCCTAGTGACAGCCTGGTGCCGATGGCGCCATCAGGGCCCACAATACTGCAAACGGTGCTGAGGCCCAAGAGGGCATCAACAGATGGCGTCGAGGATGGAGCTGACCCAGGCCTTCCGACCTGAGGAAACGACACCGGGGGAGCCTTCACCCCCAAAGGAGTGATTGCCAATGCGGTGCCTCCTGCCTGTCCCCCAAGGGGAACGTACTGGGCCTCCTGTACCACGGAAGAACTTCTGCAATGGTGAGGCTACTAGAAGCAGAAGCCCCCTCCTCTGCAGTCCGTATAGAACCGGAAGGGGACCTGGAGGAAAGGCTGAGAGACCGTGGCTTGGCCCTATGAGTGCGTGCCCGTCCCCCGAAATTCGGCAGAGCTCGTCCAATTTTCCACACGCGTTGTTCAATGACACAACGGTCCATTGAGAAGCAGGCATTGCACAAATCCATGTCATGTAGAGGGCCAAGACACGCGAGGCAACGGTCATGCTGATCGGTGATGGAGTACTTATGCCCACAAGGGCACCAACGCATAGGGGGCTGTCCCATCTTTGAAGTTTTATTGCCCCCCCCCCCCAGACCGAGACATGACCTACGGAAAAAAACAACCAAAACAAGACTTGACGTCGCTAAATAAAAGAAAAGGAACAGGCTTACCAGGCGACATCAAGTGGTGGCGGACAGCAGAACCGGTAGGAAATTATTAGGATTTGAATACTACGGAGTCAACGGACTCAGCGTCAAGCAAGAACGGAGCCTAAGGCTTCGAAACAGACAGCAGGCCTCTTGCGCAGCACCGCTTTCATGAGATGCGACCTCTATGGCGGGAGATGAAGAACTGGCAGGAGGGAGGGGTCAACGACACCTAACGGCCAATCCGCTGGTGCTATACAGCGCGTCGGCCTCGAGGGTGGTGCTGATGGTCGTCCGACCGCTCCATCCCCCAAAAGCGCTCCCGCGGGGTCGTGACCTCTGGCCACTATACCCAAAGGTGATGAATGGTGAAGACTGACACAATAAGACCAGCTCTTGCAGCAGGTTACACCATACGGACTGAAGCCGGCAGGCAGCAGGACCCCACGGAAAACGTCTAGCTAGCTATACCCAGTGGGGGGCCTCGCCCCCAACATCAGATACATAATAAAATGGGTGGTCCCGCAGCATACCTCAGTTCTCCCGCCGGAGACTCCTGGCATAACGATGTGATTCAGAAGGGGAGACCGAGGATCTGCTTCCAGAGGAAGACTAATAATTCTGATGCGTCCGAAACGCTATGAAGTAGAACCAAAACTCCTGAGGGGAAGGTGAGAGGGAAGAAAAAAATTACTCACCTTAGTAATGTTGTTTCTTCTAATGGAGTCTTGCTATATTATGACAAGTGCAGTTTGTCCCACCACTAGAACTGCTCCGGAGGTGAAAGAGTTAACTTCCATGCAGAGCATGGAGCTTAGAGCGCGAGCTCGGTTAAGAAGCTCTGTTAGGGTGGTTTCAAACCGAAACCGTCAGATCTTTTCGAGCAAAAATTCACTAAGGTTCTGTGTGGAAGCTGTAACCTACACTAGCCAACTGGCTACTAACATATTCACACATTTTCCTGGTCCCAACACCAAGACTCAAGTTAGTGGACCAGAAAAATAAGATAAAATAACTAAACAAACACAACACCCAAACATGAAAGAGGGCATCAATAAATGCCAACAGAGGACTGCCCACCCCATACCCAAAGTAGGAGTTCTGAGAGGGGCAGGCTGGGGGAGAGGTCATAATATAGCAGACTCATTAGAAGAAACAACATTACTAAGGTGAGTAATTTTTCTTCAAACAACATGAAGTCTTGCTATATTATAGACAAGTGCAGACTTAAAGCAGTACCTCCATGGAGGAGGGACAGAATCTACTTAGGAATAGGCTCTGAAGCACGGCTGTGCCAAACCGAAGCATCCCTCCTGGCCTGAATATCCAGGAGTAATGCTTGGTGAAAGTGTGTACTGTTTTCCAAGTAGCTGCTTGACATATCTCAAAGATAGGGATGTCTCTAGCAGCAGCTAGAGATGCAGCTGTACCTCTGGTAGAGTGAGCCCTCAGGCCTGAGGGGAACCTCCAGCTTTTGATAGCAAAATTGGATACAAGACGATCCACCTGGCAATGGATCTCTTAGTGGCAGGTCTCCCTTTCCCAACCTCACCATAAGTGAGAAACAGTTGGAGGGAGTCAAACCTGTGACCCTTGGTACGCTCTATGCAGTAACTTAGGGCCCTCTTAATATCTAGGCTGTGCAGCCTCCTCTCACCAGAGGAGGAATGGTCAGTGAAGAACACTGGAAGTGAAATAGATTGGTTAAGGTGGAAATCTGAAACCACCTTAGGCAAAAAATACAGGTTACTCACCTGTAACAGGAGTTCTAGGAATGGTATATGTTGTTCATCCACACTATCTGGCAGGTTCCTTGCCGCTTTAAATCTTGCCGGAAGGTCTTCAAGCTAGCTCCTCCCACCCACCGGGTGGTAAAACTCGGCTCTGCCCCATGATGCCAGATCTGGCCCACTGGAAGCTCAGGTTGTGCGTCGAGCCGGGGAGGTCGGGTGGGTGGATGTGGATGAACAACATATACCAAACCCTGAACTCCGTAATGACTTCCTATTTCTAGGGACGTGATATGTTGTTCATCCACACTATCTGGCAGACTCCTAGCAGTTCTCCGGGAGGAGGAGGCAAGGCACACCCCTTAATACTTACTTGGGAAATAAGGACTGGAGAACCGAGGCCCCAAAACCAGCATCCGGCGTGACTCAAGGTCGATGTGGTAGTGGGTAATGAAGGTGTTTGCTGACTTCCAGGTAGCAGCCCTGCAGATTTCCTGGATAGGGACGTCCCTGGAAGCAGCCACCGATGCAGCAGTATGGCGGGTAGAATGAGCTCTTATCCCTCTGGGAGGCTCCATGCCCGCCAACTCATAGCAGAGATCTATGCAGGAGGTGACCCATCTGCTTATCGTCCGCTTGGCTGCAGGTCTGCCAGAGTGCGGCCTCAGCGTGAGGTGACAAACAGCTGGCGAACCTCTCCTGAATCCCACCGTGCGCCTCCTTGTAATAGGCGAGCGCCCCTTCTAGGGGTCCAAAGTATGGAGCCTATATTCGCCTCCGAGGTGTGATTGGGGTAGAACACCGGCAGAGTCAACACCTGGTTAAGGTGAAACTCCGACACCACCTTCGGAAGGAATTTCGGGTGGGGGCGTAGGACAACCATGTCCCTGTGGAAGACCAGATAAGGAGACTCGATGCTCAGTGCCTGGAGTTCTCCCATCCTTCTGGCTGACGTGATAGCCACCAAGAAGGCGGTCTTCCACGACAGGTGGGGGAGACCACACCTGTGCATTGGTTCAAATGGCTTGCCCATGAGCTTTGCCAGTACCAGCAGTAAATCCCACGGAGGTGGGGGTTCCCGCACTGGAGGGGAAATGTGATCAAGGCCTTTGAAGAAGCGCCCGACCACCTTCTCCTGCGCCACTGACTGCTGACCGGCCCACGCCCGGTAAGCAGAGATGGCTGCCAGGTGCACCTTTAGGGTCGTCGACCTAAGCCCTTGACTAGATAGGGACCATAGATAGTCCAAAATGCTGGCCACAGAACAAGAGGAAGGGTCCAAGCCCTTACCCCGACACCAAATGGAGAATCTCTTCCATTTGAAGGCGTAGCATTTTCTGGTCGACTCCTTACGGGATGCCTCAATGACGTTGAGGACCTCGTCGGAAAGACCCAAGGCCTGGAACTCTAGCCGCTCAGGAACCAGGCCGTCAGGTGCAGGGATTGAAGGTCCGGATGGAACACCTTCCCCTGATTGACTGAGAGCAGGTCCGGGCGAGCTGGAAGCTGCCTCGGGAGCCTGGAGCTGAGGCTGAGGAGATCTGGGTACCAGAACTGGCGGGGCCAGTCTGGGGCTATCAGAATCACCTGCGCCTTGTCCCTCCTCGCTTTGGGCAGGACCCTGTGAATCAGGGGAAAGGGGGGTGGAGGCGTAAAAGAGGCCCGGGGTCCACGGCCTCGAGAAGGCATACCCCTGCAGCGAGCCCTGCTGAGAGGGGCGGGCATGAAACAGCCTCAGCCTCGCGTTCTCCCTGGAGGCAAACAGATCCACCAGAGGTGTGTCCCAGTGGGAGAACAGATCTTGTACTACCTCCGGCAGGAGAGACCACTCGTGCGATGCAGCCCCTATCCGGCTCAGGGCATCGGCCAGGGTGTTGGAGGCTCCTGCCACATGAATGGCTAGGAGATCCGCCTCCAGGCTGCGCACAAGTGACCAGATGCGGAGAGCTTCCTTGCATAGAAGCATGGAGCGCATCCCGCCCTGGCGGTTCAGGTAGTACATGGTCGTGGTATTGTCCGTCTGGACTCAGACCACTTGACCCGGAGAAAGCGGACAAAAGGCGGTGAGAGCTAGGCGGACCGCTCGGAGCTCCAGCAGGTTGATGTGGCATCAGGACTCCCTCGGGGACCAGAGGCCGTGCACTCGGTGTTCCCCCAGATGGGCACCCCAACCCATCAAAGATGCGTCGGTCGATAGAAAGACCGTCGGCTCGGGGCGGACAAACAGGATGCCCTCCTGCAGATGGGTTGGAACGGTCCACCACTGGAGAGCGTTCCACATCTCCTGGGTCGTCACCACAAGCTGGTCCAAGGGATCGCAGCGTTGTGACCACTGGCTGGCTAGCCCCCACTGAAGGGGGCGCATGTGCCAACGTGCCCAACGGACTATGCTGGTACAGGCCGCCATGAGACCCAGGAGGCGCAGGAAATCCCGGGCAGGGCGCAACTGCCCAACCAGAAATGATTGGGCAAAGAAGGTAAGAACCTCGGCCCTGTCCGCCGGGAGCCGTGCTCTGGCTCGTAGAGAGTTGAGCTCTACCCCGATGAACAGTATCACCTGCTTCGGCTCGAGTTCCGATTTGGCCTCGTTGATAAGAAGGCCGACTTGAGAGCAAACCCGGAGGGCCAGAACTCTGGACCGCTCCGCCTCCTGTCTGGAGGAGGCTGCTATCAGCCAATCGTCCAGGTAAGGGTACACCCGGACTCCTCGGCGCCTCAGGAATGCTGTCACCACTGCCATGCATTTGGTGAAGACCCTGGGAGCTAGAGAAAGGCCGAAGGGCATGGCCTGGAACTCGAAAAGGGATCCCTCCGCTCCAGAAGCGGAGGAATCTCGTGAGACGGACGGATAGGGACGTGAAAGAACGCGTCCCTGAAAGTCCAGAGAACAGAACCACACGCCTGTTCAAGAGATGGTATTATCTGAGCCAGAGTGACCATTCTGAAGGTTGAGACCTTAGGAACTTGTTTAGGTCGTGGTGGATTAGAGAATGAGGCGCCAACCCCGTCCGTTTTGGGACCAGGAAATACCTGGACACAACCCGGGTCTGAAGGAGGGTCCTCCACCTCTCTTATCACCTCCTTCTGGAGGAGGAGGCGATGTCGGGTCAGCGAGCCGCCAGTGAGCTAGGGGACCCGAAGCCCCCAAGCGGCAGCTCTGTAAGGCGGGGCCTGCTCGATTCTAGAGGCAGGCCTCTTCCACCCTCAAGACCCACCTGTCCGTGGTAACAGCGGACCAGGCGAAAGGAAGTGCCAGAGCCGTCCCCACAGGGGAACCAGGGGTGAGCAGCGGGGATGGGAGGCGACACCCTCAGCCCGTCACTGAGCAGGCTTGGAGGAGGGACGGCCGAGGGACCTCCTGGGCCTTTCCTCCTTGCTTCCCTGTGGAGGAGAGCAGCGGCTTGGGTTTGGGGTACCAAGGTCGAGCCTGCTGGCCCTGACGTTGTTGGGCCGGGCGCCCTGCGGGCGCAGAAGGGCGAAAAGGCTTAGGCTGAGGCTTCCGGCCTTTGTCCTTCTGCGCGGAAGAGACCGAGTCCAAGGTGGCATTAGACTTTTCGATCCTCTGGAGGTGACCTTCCACTCCAGGGCCGAAGAGGTCAGTCCCCAGAAAGGGAACATCCACCAATTTGTGCTGGGTATCCGAGGTGAAGGTGGATATCCTCAGCCAAGCCCGCCGACGCATGGCCACTGCCGTCGCCACTGATCTAGCACAAGAATCTCCGATTTCGAGAGCAGTCTGGAGCTGCTGCTTTGCCACTACCCTGCCCTGATCCCGCACCTGCTTGACCGTGGTCTGCAGGTCTGCAGGAAGATGGGGAACGGCCTCATCCAGGGAGCCCAACAGGGCATGGGAGAAGTGTGCCATCAGGACGGCCGAACTGGCCTGACGAAGGCCGAGAGATGATGCAGCATGAACTTTCCACCGGCGTAATCCATTTCTTGGATTCCTTGTCAGGTGGTTTGTCCCGTCCCTGGCGTTCCGGCGCGAGGAAAGCTGTCGGTAACTCAGCTCCTCGGCAGAGGGTGTTCCGAGAACCGGACAGGGAACGGTAGGGGACCGCTGCATTTCCTAGCCATCCTGGCCGCGGCGCAGGGCAGGAAGCAGGACGCTGCCATAGTTCCAAGGCTGGACCAACGATGGCTTCGGCCACCGGAAAGGCCTCCGTCGGAGAATCCCCTCGGTCCAGAATCTCCGTGAGGGGATATCTGGCCCGTTTGGAAACGGGTTCGAGCTTCATCCCGGTGGACTCCAAGATGAGTCGAAGTAGGCCAAGAAAGGATGGAGGGCTATCGTCCACTGACTGCCCCCCTGAGGACTCCAAGTGCATCCGCCTGGAGAACAAGGACGACTCATCTTCAGACCCCGTCGAGTCTTCGAAGAGCTGCCTCGAGCCTGAGACACCCTCCACCTGCCGAGGTTTATCGGGAGTGAGAGTGACCGACAGCCTATGGGGCAGCCCTGAGCCGACCGAGAACTCTTGGTGGGCCCCAACCTAACAGCTGAGAGGCGGCGGGTTCCACCACAATCGGTGGGGCAGCAGTAATAGGCGAACAACGGCCTGGGAACAGGCTCCTCGAGCCACGCGAGGTTGTTTCGGCCGCTCGGTGAGCCATAATGGCGGAGAAAGGCGACTGGGTGGCTTATTCCCGACCAACAGAAAACTGTTGCCACATAAGCTCTTCATATTTCCGGCGCAACTTGCGTCAAGCCTCCCTCGTCAGAGGAGGAAGAAGAAGAGGAAGAGTGGCGGGCGCAGCTACCATGATGCGAGACCGAGACTGCCTATGGCGGAGGGATCAGCTGGACCCGAGAGGTCGAGACCAAGAATCTCGGCTAGGCCGAGGTTGTGTGCCGAGGTACGAGGATCGGTACTCCCTTGACTGAGATGATTGCACCGGCGGCTCCGGAACCGGAGGCACAGTCGAGCCGCAGGATCCTCAACTCTGCCGGGAGAACCGGGAGAGGGAATATCAGCTTCCTGGCCGACAACCCATCTAGCAGGTCGAGAAAAATCTAGGCCGCGTGGTCAGTGTCTCAGTCAACTGGCCTGATGGGGGCCCGTGAAGCCAGTGGCGAGCTGAGGGTGGGCCGAAGTGGGCTGTCGACCAGGGAGGGAGATCTTTCCCGCTCCCAAAGCGTCGGCGATGGGACTTACCCTTACTCTTTTTGACCGAGAAAGCGGTTCAGAGAGGTTGGACCCTCGCCCTTAGTCGAGAGGTCGGAGACAAAGCTCCTTAAAGAAGCAGAGTATGAGGCACGAGGAAGGCGGGCCAGATGCATGCGCCGAAGGATGGGCGGCCTGGGCCACCTCCTCTTCGAGGCGATCATCTGCTCGAGCTGTTCTGCAGAGCCGCAGCCCATGACACATGTCGGGCCTCCTTGACTTGACCGGGAATCTCTTCTCGGGACGCCCCAACTGCAAATGGGCAGCCACGATCCTCGAGGACATAGACCGAAAAGGAAGAGCACAGGTCATGAGCCTGCGGTTCGATGCTCAAGGCCTGGGCAGTGAGCATGCGTGGAGTCTTGGGTCTGTCCGAGACATTTTCTGCCATGAGGCACCTCGAAACTCTGGGAATCGATTTATCCGCCATGGCAGCTGGGAGAAGAGAGACAAAGTGTTTTGGCTAAAGTGAAACGAGTTTCAAAATTTTGAAGAGTTAGGCACCAATTCTTAATGCTGAAGAGCGTTAGGAGGAACCTGGGCTTCAATGATGAAGATCTGGCGTCATGGGCGAGCCGAGAGTTTACCACCGGGTGGGTGGGAGGGCTAACGAAGACCTGTCGGCAAGATTTAAAAGCGGCCAAGGAACCTGCCTGAAGATAGTGTGGATGAACAACATATCCATGTCCTAGAACTTCCTGTTAGTCCTGAGGACTACTTTATCCCTGAGAAGGAAATAAAGTCAGTCTCTACTGATAAAACATTGTAACTCACTTATCGCCTGGCAGAGTGATGGCTACCAAATCACGGTTTCCAAGTCAAATACTTAAGCTCTGCCGAAGACAGAGGCTCAAGGGGTTGCATCAGCTGAGCAATGCATACATTAAGATCCCAAGACCCGGGCAGGGTCCCCTGAATGGAGGATTGGTGTGAAGCGATCCTTTAAAAACTTGGAAAATACAGGATGAGCAGAAAGAAGAAGGGCTTCCCTGCTGAAATGAAGGCAGAGACAGCTGCAAAGTGCACTTTCAGGGTAGCTGGTCTCGGTCCCAAAGAATTAAGATGGACCATATGTTCCAATACAGTGGGTAGATCAGCAGATTCCGGAAACATGCTTCCCCAGAACACCATATAGAAAACTTTTCCACTTGGAGTTATAGGTAGCCCTGGTGGAAGGCTTCCTAGCAGCCTTCAGGATTTCGAGAACACTTGAGAAAGTTGTAGATCAGCAAACTCTAACTGCTCAGAGCCAAGCCTTGAGGTTGAGGGATTTGAGATTAGGATGCCAAACTCTCCCTGAGCACAGGTTGACAGATTGTGGTTCCTGGGAGACACAGGGAAGATGGACTGCTAGGGACAGAAGGAGTGAGTACCAGGGCTGCCTGGCCCAGTCTGGAGCAATCGGATCATTTGCAGGGCCGAGACCTGATTTTGACTAGTACTTTGAACAGGAGAGGAGAGGAAGGGAAGGCATAAAGAAACTTCCTTCTAATCAGGAGAAAGGCATCCAGGGGACTGGGCCCAACACTGGGGCCTGCAACAAAACAGTGGAAGTTGATGACTGTCTGGGGGCTGCAAAAGATCTATCTGAGGAGTGCCCCATCTGGCAAACACTATCCCAGTACTAGGGGATCCAGTGACCATTCGTGATGGCCCTGGGAAATCCTGCTGAGAGCATCTGCCAGGACATTGTCCTTGCCTGGAGGTGAACTGCTATGAGGAAGTGCTCAGGGAATAAGCCAGAGACCACAACTTCATCGCCTCGGTGCACAAGGCCGAAGACCGAGTGCCCCCTTGTTTGTTGATGTACCACATTGTAGTGGTATTGTGTGTTCTGACCTGTACCACCTTGTTCTGAACAGATGCAGAAAAAAACCTGAAGTGCTAGAAAAACAGCTCTGAGTTCCAACAGACTGATGTGGAGCAGAGATTCCTGAGGGGACCATAACCCCTGGGTGGAGAGGTCGCCCATGTGAGCTCCCCATCCCAAGAGGGATGCATCTGTAGTAAGGGTCAAGGAGTGGGACAGAGGGATGAAAGGCACCCCTTGTCTCAGATTGCTCTGATCCTGCCACCACTGAAGGACTGGATCAGAGTTAGTCACTGGGATTAACTTGGATGAGAATCTCTTCTTTGAGACCAGAAAGCTCTCAAATGGAACTGAATGTCCCTCATCTGAAATCTTGCTCCTTGCACTACAGCTGTGGAGCAGCCATGTATCCTAGGAGCTGCAGGAAATGCCTGTGTTGGTCGAGAGACCTGCAGAGTGAAGGATGAGGCCAGGGCCACTAAGGTCCCTACCCCTTTCAAGGAAGGAAGGCTCTGGCCTGCTTTGTGTCCAGTTCTCGCCTATAAAGGTGAGTACCTGGACAGGTTCCAAAATTGACTTTGGAAGATTGAGAAGCAAGCCCAGAGAGGTGAGCAGCTGCTGGGTAACTAGCAGGTGTGATTTGACCTGGTCTGGAGACTGACCCACAATGAGCCAGTCATCCAGGTAGGGAAAAATGGCAATCTTTTGCCTTCTCAGATGAGCAACTGCCAGACATTTTGTGAACACCCTTGGGGCAGAAGTGAGGCCGAAGGGCATTGCTCTGAACTGATAATGGCCTGAGGGCAGTTCAGATCTGAGTACTGATGGGAGCTACTGATAAGAACATGGAAGTAGGCATCCTTGAGGTCCAGGAGGCTAGCCAGTCCCTGGCCTTAGAAAGGAAAAATCATTCCCAGTGTCACCATTTTGAACTTTGGTTTTAAAAGTGCTTGTTAGATATCTTAGATCCAGGATGAGCGCCACTCTCCTGTCTTTTTGGGGTAAGGAAGTACCTGGATTACAGACCCCATGCCCTGGTGTGGGGAGACCCTTTCCACAGCTCTGAGAGCCAAGAGGTTGAGACTTCTGTTTCCAAAGCAAGAGTCTCTAAAGGGTTTGTAGGTGGAAAAGATCTGGCTCTCATCTTTGGAAATTTTTGAAGCTGAGAACCAGACCCTGGCTCACTACTTCCAGGACCCACCTGCTCTGAAGTTAAAGACTCCCAGTCCTGAGGCAGAAGTGAGCCAGCCTGCCCCCTACAGGTTGGAGAGCCAACCCTGGGCATCCCATCAGGGTGCCTGTTTGTGGGGGCTTTTGGGCTGAGGGGTGGGAGCAGGCCTGCTCGTGCCGTGCCTCTCCCTCTGAAGAACCCCCTCTGTGCACAGGCTGAAGGAGGAGGCCTGGGTCTGAGAAAGGCCTGCCCCTACCCCTGGGGCTGCCTCTGAGGAGTGATGCCATTCCTTGGCTTGTACACTCTATAAGTGGTTCTATATTCATCCATTTTCTTCATATAATTCTCTGTCTGCTCCCCAAACAGAGAATTTCCCACCACAGGAAAATCCATAGCCTTAGACTGGGTATCCTGTGACAAAGTAGTACACCCTGAGCCAGGCCAATCTCAAAAGCCACAGATGTAGCCATGACTCTAGAGGATACATCGTTAGAATCCACTGCAGCATGGAATTGCACCTTAGATGCCTCAATACCATCAAGAGCCACCTGCTCCAGCTCCTTTGCAAGCTGGCCAGGGACCTGTTTAGCAAAGGCCATGACAGTATCCCATCTAGATTTCTGGTATCTCACAACATAAGCCATATAGTTTGCTTGTCTGAGTCCCAAGGATGCTGCCATGTGTATTGTTTTTGGCCATGGCATCAATCTTCCTGGAGTCCTTGTCAGGAGGATGTGAAGCCAGGGAATATTAACTTTATCACAGGCTACAGCCTGAACTACTACTAACGTGACTGCATTGCTGTGAAAGAAAATCTGTATCAGGACCTGACAAAGTGTACCTCCTGTCCATCTTTTTATCTACAGGAGGCACAGAATTAGAAGCTTTTAAAATTTTTATTGTTTGTTTCCTAAAAGATTTATGTAAAGGGATGGACAATCTCCTGGACTCTGGGATATCCATCATCTCTACACAGTCAGGCTCCTCTTGCTCATCCAAAGCCTCCTCTAAGGGAAGCTGGAGGTCTCAGCAACTTTTTATAAAACAAAAAATGAGAAGGGACTCAAGAAAGCCTGGGGAGACTCACCTGAAGGGGTCTGTCTGGGGAGATGTCCGGTTCAATGGGCACATCCAGACTTTCAAAGTCACATTCACACTGATCATAATCCTCCTCCCCTCCTCTGGCTCATCAAAACTCTTCTATATCATATTCCTGAACCATTGGAACCCGACAGAACGACCTTTTGCCAGACAGTGGTGGTTCGGAGGGAACGAGACAGTGACTGGACAATCTGCATTGCCCTGGCTATCTCTGCAGCAGTTGGAGAAGGAATTTTGGACTCCAAACCTGCTGATTTTTAGTTTCTTTGCTGGAACTGGCTCCTCAGAGCCAGCTTTTTGTTTGCCCGAGGAAGTCTCGCCCTGGTCAGAGGGCACTCCCTCTGGTTCGGTTGGCACCGAACCGGGCTGGCCATCCGGGTCAGCGGACTTTTTGGCCTCTCGTTCCCTGAGCCTGCCCACTCTCTTGTCCAGGGTGGCTGCAGGAAATTTTTTACAAATCTGGCAGTCTGAATTGAGGTGGTCAAACCCCAGACAATAGACACATGTAGTGTGTGGGTCAGCCTTGGCAAAGGCTTCCCCACAGACACTACAGTGGTGAAACCCAGTGGGCCCGTTTTTTCTTTTGGGTTTCTCAGACATGATGCCAGCCTAACCAACAAACTTGCCCTTTTAATGGCACGTGCAGTACAAGACACCCTTATCGGTTCCAAACCGTGTCACGGGTTGTGGAAAAAACGTAATGAATCCGTTTTTTTTAGAACCGATAAGAACCGGGAACCGCACTCTAACAAGCCTTAAAAGGCTTTAAAACTAAGTTTTAATAAATTCGATCAGTTCAAACCGAACCGATAACAATTTTACAAGTTCCACACAGAAAAAACCTATCTATTACTTACAATACCATAGACAGAGCTTGAACCGATCGGTTTTGCGGTTAAAATAATTAAATTGCGGTTAAATTCAACCGAGAAATAGCGCTTTAAACTGAAGAAATGAACCGAGCAACAGGAGGAATCTCTGGAGCGACTGTTCAGTGAGGCGGAGTAAAGAATCTGACGGTTTCGGTTTGAAACCACCCTAACAGAGCTTCTTAACCGAGCTCGCGCTCTAAGCTCCATGCTCTGCATGGAAGTTAACTCTTTCACCTCCGGAGCAGTTCTAGTGGTGGGACAAACTGCACTTGTCATAATATAGCAAGACTTCATGTTGTTTGAAACTACCTGCTGCAAGAGCTGTTCTCGAAGATCTACTGTTACGGTAAGTTCTTATGTAACTGTACTGTCTTACTTCGACATACAGCTCCTGCAGCAGGTTACACCATAAGGACTGATCTCCTAGCAGTAAGGGTGTAATGCTAACCCAGTCGGGAGGAGGATAGGAGAGCGAGGAAAAAAAAGGGACCTCTCAGGACAAAAGTCCTTGGAGGACTGCCAGGCCGCAGCCCGCTCTACACCTGGAGGTGATGTCCAAACTGTAGTGTCTCACGAAAGTGTGCACCAAACTCCAAGTAGCTGCTGCGCAGACGGCGGATGCCACTGCATTTTTCAAGGCAGCGAAGAAGGTAGCCATCCCCCTTGTAGAATGGCCCTTTACCGGTCCCGGTAAGGGTTTGTTGCATTTCTGGTAACAGAAAGCAATGCAGTTAACAAGCCACTTGGAGAGAGTTTGTTTCAATATGGGTGCAACCATCATCCTTCGAGCGAAGGATAAGAACAGTTGGTCAGATTGTTTGTGCGAATGGGTTCTGGCCAAGTAGAACCTCAAAATCCTATGCACATCTACAGTGTGCAAGAGGGCCTCCCCTCTGTTCGTATAGTTGGGGAAGTACACCGGAAGGTCAATGTCTTGGTTTGAGGTTAAGGCTGAAACCACCTTGGGGAGGAACTTAGAACTGGTTCTTGAGGACACCCTGTCCTTATGGAAAATCAAGTAAGGCTCTTTACACATGAGCGCCTGAAGCTCAGAAATTCTCCATGCTGAAGTAACGGCAACTAAAAATAACGCCTTCCAGGAGAGAAGGTGAAGCTCGCAACCTGCAGCTGATTTAAAAGGAGGCAGCATAAGCTGATCTAAAATGAAAAGAAGGTCCCAAGGAGGAATCAGATCCTTGATCGGGGGTCTGAGATGCAAGACACTGCACAGAAAAGTGCGGGAAGCCTCTAATTGGGCTAATGAATGCTGACCAACCAGTGTGTGGTATGCTGAAATGGCAGAGGTGTACCTTCAGGGATGAACATGCTAATCCCAACTGGAAAAGGGATAGGAGGTAGACTAAAATAGAATTCTCAGGGCATCGGAGAGGATTGCGGTCAAGGGCCTGAGCCCACAGACAACATCTCTGCCATTTCAGAGCATATGTGGCATGAGTCGAAGGTTTCCAGGCTGCCACCAGAATATCTGCAACCCCTTGAGAGACCCCGTGCCTAAGAATGGCTACGTCTTTAGGAGTTAGGCGTGCAGGTTCAAGGATTTGAGGTTTGAATGGACTAGGGAGCCGGCCACCTGGGACAGCAAATGAGAGCTGATTGGTAATCGTAAGGGAGTCTCCTGAGCCAGCTGGTGAAGCAGCAAAAACCAGATCTGTCTGGGCCAAAAGGGCACTACCAAGATCACTGACACTCATTCTGATCGGAGCTTGATAAGAACCCTCTGGATCAAAGGGAAGGTCATGAAAGTGTAGAGGGACCTGCCCACCCAAGAGAGGGACAAGGCATCTCACCAGAAAACACCAGGCCCTGGATCTAGCAAGCAGAAATTGGGCAGTTTTGCATTGTATGGGGACACGAATAAGTCGACGTCTGGTGTCCCCCATCGCCAGAACGGGTCCTCTGTGACCTCGTGTAGCAATTCCCATTCATGAGCTCTGGCCTTCGACCGGCTCAGGATGCCTGCAACAGTGTTATCCACACCTGGAACGTGCACTGCGGTAAGCATGGTGCCATGTTGTAGTGCCTATTCCCACACCCACTTTGCCTCTCTGCAAAGGGGGTAGGAGTGAGTGCCTCCTTGTTTGTTGATGTAATACATCACCGAGGTGTTGTCCGTTTGGACCAACACATGATCCGGTGGAATCTTTGACTGTAAGGCATACAGGACTGCCCTCCTCTCCAGGACACTGATATGAAGGTGAGTCTCCAGGGGTGACCAGGTACCCCGGGTCCTGGTGTCTCTCAGATGAGCTCCCCAGCCAGACCCCGAAGCGTCGGTGGTGAGGGTCAGAGATGGTACTGGCACCACGAAGGGGACTCCCACAGAAAGAAGTTCTGGGACCAGCCACCACTGCAAGTCTTGAATGACTGGCCTTGTGAGTCTGACTGGCTGGTCTAAGTGATCCTGCCTCTGGTCCCACTGGGTTCTCAGAGTCCACTGAGTAACTCTCATGTGGAGACGAGCATGGGGGACCATGGCAATGGCAGCCGCCATATGTCTGAGCAGGCAAAGTATGATCTAAGCGGAGACCAGAATTTATGCCGTGATGGTCCTTATCAGTGACCTGATGCATTCCGCCCTGTCCCTGGGCAGGAAGACTCTCCCTTGCCGGGTATACAGAACCACGCCGATGAATTGTAGTCTCTACGAGGGATTGAGAGAAGACTTCTTTTGGTTGATGGTGATCCCTGGAGACTGAAATAGGGAACAAGTGTTGTGAATGGCCTTCTCCAATGCCTCTGGGGAGGAGGAGGAGGCCATCAGAAGCCAGTCGTCCAAACAGGGGAAGATGTAATGGCCTTGTCTCCTGAGGGCCGCTGCTACAACTGCCATGCACTTGGTAAAGATGCGTGGCGCCGAGGACAAGCCGAACTGGAGTGCTCGGAACTGGTAATGAGGTCTTGATGGTGGGTGGTCAAGGAACTCTATAGAGTGTCCTCGACTGATAAGCTGAAGAACCCACCAGTCGGAGGTGATCCTTTGCCACCCTGACAGGTGGTAAGTGAGTCGACCCCCAACCCTTTCTTCCCTTTGATCCAGAGGTAGGGGAGGGGCGAGGGCTGGGAAGGAGTCATGCCATGGCTGTACTGGCTCTGGCAGGTTGGGTAGGTTTTGGTGCGTCTCTGAACCTGACCTCCGGAGAATCTCTGCTGGTTTTTACAGCTGAAATTGCCCGTGTTGTTGCTGGCCTGACCGAGGTTGTTGTTTGCTCTGTTGACCATGAAAATGGTTCTGTGGTCTGTGAAAGGAACTAGGCCTCGATTTATACATGGCTGAATCGTTCTGACCGCCATCCCAGCATCTTGGGAGTCTGGTGATAACCCTCTCAGAGTCTTCACCAAATAACATAGAGCCATTGTAAGGCACAAGGATGCCTTTCTGGACGTCTGAAGTAAATCCCGGAGGCACTCAACCAGGAGCATCTCTGGTGGCAAATGCCTGTTGAGGCACCTCTTACTGCTCAGTCCGCCGAGTCGTAAGTGGATCATAGGACTTGGTTCCCAACATCCGAGCCCATATGGAGGAGATTAAGCAGCTCCTCCTCCTTCTCACCATCCGGAGAGTCCTTTAGTAGGTCTTGGCCCTGGTCCCATAGTGCATTTTGAAATTGCACAATGTGCAATACATACGGAGGCCCAGCGAATCCAACTGTTTGGATTCCTGGTCCAGTGGCTGGGTGCTGAGGTGCTGCAGCCTTTGTGAGTGGTGGTGCGAAGCTGTAATGACGAACGGGTCTGCCACAGGTTGCTGAGCTAAATAAGAAGCATCCAGCGGGGCCTGGTAAAGTCTGTTGGTCTTCTTGGGGACCACTGGGGTCGAATATGGGTACTTCCATGCAGCCTTGGTAGCGTCCAAAAAGGTATCCACCAGGGGTGGAACCACCACAGGCTTGGGGCCTTTCTGCCTCAAATAACATGCTAGGCATTGCCATTCAGGATCTAAATCCTCTGTCTCCCATCCCATGTTCTCCTGAATGTGTCTCATAATGTCGGAGAACAATGGGTCATCAGATGGTGACCTAGGAAGGTTGTGAGGCTCTAGGGAAGGGGTACCCAGAGGGGAAGGAGATCTTGAGGTGTCAGGACGTGAGTCGTCGTCCGATCAAGAGTGGGATCTTCGTCGGGGCCCCTTGCATCCATGATCGCTAAAGACCCTGAAAGGGTCCTGGAGCGTGGAGGTCTCTTGGCCTTTACCTGTCTGTCCCTGGACCTACCCCTGGGTGGTGGTGTAGAGTCCTTAGGCTCAGGCATTACTGCTCTGGGAGGTGCTCCGGGGGATAGGGTCCCTCCGGAAGACTTGGCAGGTACCACATCTTTTTTTGATGGCAACCCACCAAAAGGTGAACCGATCCATAACCTCCTGTAAATTAAGGCCGGACAAAGGGCCTGGTGTCGGTGCTTGCCCGTTGATAGGGGAGGGCGCCGGCGGTTGAGGCGTTGTCGGGTCCAGTGTCAGATCATTTGGTAGACTGACATCGGGCAGGCCGATGCCTTCTGTCTCTCGTAACGTGTGGTCATTGGTGGCGTGAGCTCTGACGTCCTCCTCCGATATCCCCCTGTGACCAGTGTCCGGTGGCAGAGATGGTGTCAGGTTTCTGGGGCGTTTAGCGGATGATGGATCCAGCGTCCGCTTAGCCTCCAACGTCCGCTTAAGGGATGTGAGTGCCAAAGTTTTTCTCAGAGGTACGTCCGAGGTCTTCGGAGGTTGGGAGACCAAACGTCTGGTGTCCTGGCGTCGGTCCTTGCAGTCGGTGCTAGGCCTAGTCACCGACTTTTGCTTGTGGTGGTCGGAAGCCTCCAACCTGGTGGCCGACCCTGAGAGATAGCTGTCCTTAGACTTGGTTCTCAGCGGTTGCAGAGAAATAGAGCTGAAGCCCCCTGAGGTCCTAATCTTACTGGGGAAGGGGGAACCGGGATGGAGATCGGTCTGACCGGGCGGAGCTGGAGCTGGCCCAGGAGTCGGAAGCCCGAGTGGGGGATCTATCCCTAACCTTATCCCGGTGCTTATCCTTGTGCTTTCCTAAAGATGGGTCTTTCTCCATGGTCTTAAGTTTCTCTTCGAAAAGGAAAACTCTGGAGTGCTTTCTGGCTGTGGATCCTGGTTCTGCTGTTGAACTGCTGGCAGATGGGGCAGGCCTGAATATCGTGGTCTGGGCCTAGGCACCGCACACAGACTGAATGCCTGTCTTTGAAGGGGATCTGCTTGCCAAAAGTGCACTTAGAAAGGTGCCCTTCTGTAGAAGGAGTCAAGGAAGCAGACATGTACTTGCCAGTTTTGCTGTGAAAAAGGATGGAAAAATGAAGAAAATTCTTTCTGGCTTCGTTCATCTGCTGAAGGCGTCCATGGAGCCGATGTGCGTCTGTCGATGGCAGGAAAAGAACTGGGGTATGCTGGGGGGCTGCCCCTTTTATAATGTAGCTGACATCAGGGGCGGGGCCGACGTCGGGGGCAGTCCCGGGGGAGGGGGCTAGCTAACTAGAAGTTTTCCGTGGGGTCCTGCTGCCTTCCGGCTTCAGTCCCTATGGTGTAATCTGCTGCAAGAGCTGTATCTCGAAGTAAGATCAAAATACTCTCCAAATAAAGTGACAGAAAGGAGTACCTTTTTTAAAATGACAGACAATGTGCCCAGAGATTAAACAAAGAAAAAAGATGAAAAACAATGGCTTTAAGTGCAGAGAAAGCTAGACTGAATCTGAAAAGTTTAAGCAGAAGAAAAAAATCTGATAACTGGAAAACCAGAGGCAAGGCATAGGGTAATACACAGGGCACACTTTGCTGCTGACTTCCAAGGGATCCAAGTGTAAGCGTATGGGTCTGTAGACAAATCCATACTGTAAAAAATGATATCTAATATGTGTGTGAAAGGCTATTTCAAGGATTTTTTTCAATTAAAACGTTCTAACATTTTTGTTTATGTAAATCAAAACAATCTGCAAATGCAACCAAACACTCCTAGAATGAGAAAAGCCACAAGCAGTTCCTGAAAGGTCTTCATTGATTTCTTAACAGCTGATGACAGACTTTAACTCTACATTTATTGTACTTACATCAGCACCCGCAGTTAAGATTTTAGAAAGGATCACCCTGGCAAGTCCATCTCTACTGTAGTCCAAACAGGAAACTGTCAGTTTTAGCAAGTTATCTTGATTCTTCAAGGAACAAAGATTTAGGAGACTATAAAGAGATAAAAAAGAAAAGTGATTTGTCTTAAATGATAATACGTACCTACCGTAATTCTTGCTCTTCCAGTGTATCTTCATCATTCATCACTGGGGGGGGTTCAAGTCGGAGACGCTAGGACCCCGTGGGAATCTTTTTGCTAAAGCTTTGTGTGTGTAGGAGGGGCTGACACTGGGGACAGTGCCGTCCTCGAGAACGATGCATTGTGTGGCCAGTAACTCAGCCACCTCAGGTCTGATCGCCAGAGAGTAAAATTAGAAACAGAGGAAAAAGAGAGGATGGTTGGGCAAGGGAGCATAAGTAAGAGATAAAGGAAAGAATATAAACTTAAAGGAGGTATAAGCCGATCAGAGGAACGGGATGGGCCCTAAGTTTTGTGGAAGGAAGGTTCCAATCACTGGGCAGACTAGGATGGGTAGGGAGAAAAAGGGCAAGAAAAGAGATAAAGACAGTAAGTTAATAAGGAGGAAGTGGGAGTGATGAAAGAGAGAGAGAGTGAGTGTGGACCTCAACCGGTCAACACTGCAGGGGCTCTTCCACTGCCTGATGCCTAAGGAAGGAGTGCTACTCAACTGCTCTTTGTAATTGACCCTTAGTTTTCTCCAAGGATGACACAAGGACCTATATGGCGGCGCAAAGAAATGAAAATTACGTACCTACCGTAATTATGATCTTTCTGTGTATCGTCACCATTCGTCACATATGGGTACTCGGCCGGAAGTCAAGACCCAGTGGGAGCTTTTTTTATTTTGGTAGGTGGAGCCGACGTGCTCTTGGCGCCGCCCGAGGTCGACGTTCTATGTGGTGCTTGCGGGTTGGCCGTTAGACGCCATCGACTCCGCCTGCCTGCCAGTTCTGAGTCACCGGAGAGGTGAGGAAAAAAGAGGGTTGGGAGGGTGGGACAAGAGAGTCCAAGGGACAGAAAAAGGAAAAGATACAAAAAAACAAAAGGAGAAATAAACGACTGAAAGGACAGAGCAAGAGAGAAACGAAATGCTAGGGAGATTGGGAAGGGGGCCCCAATCTCTAGAAAACTGAAAAGGGTGGGAGTTAGGGAAGGATGGGGAATTTTTGATATATAAATGTTTAGCATGAGAGGGGGAACAAAATGCCAGAACATGCTAGATTCTGTCCTGTCTCTAAAATGTATAGGAACTGCAAGGAGTAGCCAAAAGGTTTAATTACCAGAATTCAAGGCACAGAATCACTAGCAAAGAAACTCCTTCATGGCAGAAAAGAAAAAATTACTCACCTTAGTAATGTTGTTTCTTCTTTTTTTTTTTTTTTGGATCTTACGACCAGGTATCCGCCCTGGTCATGGACCCCAAGGTCTTCCTCTCTCGCCGACCGTAACCCCGGTCACCCTGGCTTCCCCAGAGGATGGGGCCGCGGAGCTGGCACCTCATTCCAGTCCCCGTCCCAGTAACTGGTTGGGGATCGGCAACACAGGAAGGAAACCCCAGGAGGGCTTCATAGAGGTGGAGGTCCTATATTTTTTAGTTATATAGTGTAGCCCTCTGGAGAGCTGGACGTGCAATGACGTCCGCGCACTTACGTGCAGACGTCTGCCGGCTTCTCCCCCCTGTCAGATGCGCTCGCTGTCATACACCCAACCTCCGCTGGGTGTCAATGCGCTAGCAAGTAGCCCTCACCACCCCGAAGGAAGGAGAGCTGTCGCGGGAAGCTCAATCCTTCCTTCCCCTGCCAGCCCCCGCTGCCAGAGTCCATTCCCGAACCCGAAATGCCGGGCGTGGCGAGGTATGGCGCCCAGCGCCTCAACCCTCAGCGCCACCAGGCCGGCGTAATGTTGTTTCTTTTAATGGAGTCTTGCTATATTATGACATATGCAGTGAGTCCCAACCTTCGAACTGCTCCAAAGGTGAAAGAGTTAACTTTCCATGCCAGGCATGGAACCTTGAGCGCGAGCTCGGTTGAAAACTGTCTGTTGTTCTTCAAACTGAAACTGTCAGATCTTTACGAGCAAAACTCACTAAGGTTCTGTGTGGAAGCCGTAAACCTACACTAGCCAACTGGCTACTAAATATAAGAACACATTTTTCTTGGTCCCCAAAAATGAAGACTCAAGTCAGGATCCAAAAATTAAAAACATAACACCCAAACACCCCAAAAGGAGGGGTGAAAATAAGGTGGGCATCTATGCTAACACTGCACTGCCCACCCACATCCTGAAAGTATAGGTTCTGAGAGGGCAGGCCGGGTGGGTCATAATATAGCAAGACTCCATTAGAAGAAACAACATTACTAAGGTGAGTAATTTTTCTTCAAACAACATGAAGCCTTGCTATATTATGACATTCTGAACTACACAGCAGTACCTCCATGGAGGAGGGACAGAACCTACTTAGGAAATAGGCTCTGAAGCACAGCTGTGCCAAACCGAGCATCACTCCTAGCCTGGATGTCCAGGGAGTAATGCTTGGTAAAAGTGTGAACCGTTTTCCAGGTAGCTGCTTGACATATCTCTAGGATAGGGATGTCCCTGGCAGCAGCCAGAGACGCAGCTGTACCTCTGGTAGAGTGAGCCCTCAGGCCTGAGGGAGGAACCTTACCCAGTTTTTCATAGCAAAATTGGATACAAGAGACAATCCACCTGGCAGTGGATCTTTTAGTGGCAGGTTTTCCTTTACCAACCTCACCACAGGTGAGGAACAGTTGGAGGGAGTCAAACCTGTGACCCTTGGTACGTTCTATGTAGTAACTAAAGGCTCTTTTGACATCTAAACTGTGCAGTCTCTTCTCGCCAGAGGAGGAATGGTCAGTGAAGTACACAGGGAGAGAAACAGATTGATTAAGGTGAAAGTCTGAAACCACCTTAGGCAAGAAATACAGGTTACTCACCTGTAATAGGAGTTCTAGGAATGGTATATGTTGTTCATCCACACTTATTGGCAGGTTCCTTGCCGCTTTAAATCTTGCCGGAAGGTCTTCAAGCTGGCTCCTCCCACCCACCCGGGTGGTAAAACTCGGCTCCGCCCCATGATGCCAGATCTGGCCCGCTGGAGCTCAGGTTGTGCGTCGAAGCCGGGAGTCGGGTGGGTCGTGTGGATGAACAACATATACCATTCCTAGAACCCGTTACACGGTGGTAACCGATTTATGGACATGGACATGTTGTTCATCCACACTTATTGGCAGACTCCTAGCAGTTCTCCGGGAGGAGGGAGGCAAGGCACACACCCCTACTTGGGAATAAAGACTGGAGAACAGAGCCCCAAAACCAGCATCCCGGCATGACTCAAGGTCGATGTGGTAATGGGTAATAAAGGTGTGTGCTGACTTCCAGGTAGCAGCCTGCAGATTTCCTGGATAGGGACGACCCTGCAAGCAGCCACCGGCTGCAGCAGTATGACGGTAGAATGAGCTCTTATCCCACTGGGAGGCTCCATGCCCGCCAACTTATAGCAGAGATCTATGCAGGAGGTGACCCACCTGCTTATCGTCCGCTTGGTTGCAGGTCTGCCAGTGTGGCTTCAGCGTAGGTGACAAACAGCTGGTGAACCTCTCCCGAATTTCAGCCGTGCGCTCCTTATAATAAGCGGCGCCTTCTAGGTCCAAAGTATGGAGCCTGTATTCGCCTCGAGGTGTCACTGGGGTGAGAACACTGGCAGAGTCAACACCTGGTTAGGTGAAACTCCGACACCACCTTGGGAAGGAATTTCGGGTGGGGCGCAGGACAACCTTGTCCCTGTGGAAGACCAGGTAAGGAGACTCAATGCAGAGCGCCTGGAGTTCTCCCATCCTTCTGGCTGACGTGATAGCCACCAAGAAGGCGGTCTTCCACGACAGGTGAGAGAGTTCACACCTGTGCATTGGTTGAATGGCTTGCCCATGGGCTTTGCCAATACCAGCAGTAAATCCACGAGGTGGAGGTTCTCCCACCGGAGGGGAAATGTGATCAAGGCCTTTGAAAAAGCGCCAGACCACCTTCTCCTGCGCCACCGACTGCTCCCCAGCCCGCGCCCGGTAAGCAGAGATGGCTGCCAGGTGCACCTTTAGGGTCGTCGACCTAAGCCCTTGACTAGAAAGGGACCATAAATAGTCCAAAATGCTTGCCAAGGAACAGGAGGAAGGGTCCAAGCCCTTACTCTGACACCAAATGGAAAACCTCTTCCATTTGAAGGCATAGCATTTCCTGGTCGACTCCTTACAGGACGCCTCAACAACATTTTGGACCTCGTCGGAAAGACCCAAGGCCTGGAACTCTAGCCGCTCAGGAAACAGGCCGTCAGGTGCAGGGATTGAAGGTCCGGATGGAACACCTTCCCCTGATTGACTGAGAGCAGGTCCGGGCGAGCTGGAAGCTGCCTCAGGAGCCTGTAGCTGAGGTTGAGGAGATCTGGGTACCAGAACTGGCGAGGAGCCAGTCTGGGGCTATCAGAATCACCTCGCCTTGTCCCTCCTTGTCTTGAGAAGCACCTTGTGAATCAAGGGAAATGGGGGAAAGGCGTAAAAGAGGCCCGGGGTCCACAGCCTTGAGAAGGCATCCCCCTGCAGCGAGCCCTGCTGAGAGGGGCGGGCATGAAACAGCCTCAGCTTCGCATTCTCCCTGGAGGCAAACAGGTCCACCTGAGGTGTGCCCCAGTGGGAGAACAGATCTTGTACTACCTCCGGCAGGAGAGACCACTCCTGAGATGCAGCCTCTATCCGGCTCAGGGCATCAGCCAGGGTGTTGGAGGCTCCTGCCACATGAATGGCTAGGAGATCCGCCTCCAGGCTGCGCACGAGTGACCAAATGCGGAGAGCTTCCTTGCATAGAAGCATGGAGCGCATCCCGCCCTGGCAGTTCAGGTAGTACATGGTCGTGGTATTGTCCGTCTGGACTCAGACCACTTGACACCGGAGGAACGGAGCAAAGGCGGTGAGAGCTAGGCGGACCGCTCGGAGCTCCAGCAGGTTGATGTGGCATCAGGACTCCTGCGGGGACCAGAGGCCGTGCACTCGGTGTTCCCCCAGATGGGCACCCCAACCCATCAGAGAGGCATCGGTCGATAGAGAGACCGTCGAGCTCGGGGCGGACAAACGGGATGCCCTCCTGCAGATGGGATGGAACGGTCCACCACTGGAGAGCGTTCCACATCTCCTGGGTCACTGTCACTAGCTGGTCCAATGGATCGCAGCGTTGTGACCACCGGCTGGCCAGTCCCCACTGAAGGGGTCGCATGTGCCAGCGTGCCCAACGGACCACGCTGGTACAGGCCGCCATGAGACCCAGGAGGCGCAGGAAGTCCCGGGCAGGGCGTGATTGCCCAACCAGAAATGACTGGGCAAAGGAGGTAAGAACCTCGGCCCTGTCCGCCGGGAGCCGTGCTCTGGCTCGAACAGAGTCGAGCTCTGCCCCGATGAACAGGATCACCTGCTTCGGCTCGAGTTCCGACTTGGCCTCGTTGATGAGAAGGCCGACTTGAGAGCAAACCTGGAGGGCCAGATCTCTGGACTGCTCCACCTCCCGTCTGGAGGGGGCTGCCATCAGCCAATCATCCAGGTAAGGGTACACCCGGACCCCTCGGCGCCGCAGGAATGCTGTCACCACTGCCATGCATTTGGTGAAGACCCTGGGAGCTGGAGATAAGCCGAAGGGCATGGCTTGGAACTCGAAGAGAGATCCTTCCGCTCGAAAGCGGAGGAATCTCCGATGTGACGGACGGATAGGGACGTGAAAGAACGCGTACTGCAGGTCCAGTGAGCAGAACCACACGCCGTGTTCCAGAGATAGTATTATCTGCGCCAGAGTGACCATTCTGAAGTTCCGAGACCTTAGGAACTTGTTCAGGTCGTGTAGGTCGAGAATGGGGCGCCAGGCCCCCGTCCGTTTCGGAACCAGGAAATACCTGGACACGAACCCCGGGTCTAAAGGGGGGTCCTCTACCTCCATGATCACCTCCTTTTGGAGGAGGAGGCGATGTCGGCTCGGCGAGCCGCCAGTGAAGCTGCGGACCCGAGGCCCCACGGTGCGGCGGCTCCGAAGGGCGGAGCCTGCTCGGAGTCAGAGAGGTAGGCCTTTTCCACCACCTCCAGTGCCCACCTGTCCGTGGTAACAGCCGGACCAGGCGGAAAGGAAGTGTCTGAGCCATCCCCGCAGAGGAACCAGGAGTGGGTGACAGGGATGGGCGACACCCCTCAGCCCGTCACTGGGCAGGCTTGGAGGAGGGACCGGCCGAGGGACCTCCTGGGCCTTTACCTCCCTGCTTCCTGTTGGAGGAAGTGGACGGCTTGGGTTTGGAATACCAAGCTCGAGCCTGCTGGCCCTGACGTTGCTGGGCCGGGCGCGCCGCGGGCGCAGAAGGACGAAAGGGCTTAGGCTGTGGCTTGCGGCCTTTGTCCTTCTGAGCGGAAGAGACCAAATCCAAGGTAGCATTGGACTTCTCGATCCTCTGCAGGTGACCTTCCACCCCAGGGCCGAAGAGGTCAGTCCCCAAAAAGGGAACATCCGCCAACTTGTGCTGGGTATCAGAGGTAAAGGTGGATATCCTCAGCCAAGCCCGACGACGCATGGCCACTGCGGCCACCACAGACCTGGCACGAGTCCCCGATGTCTAACGCAGTCTGGAGCTGCTGTTTAGCCACTGCCCTGCCCTGGTCCCACCTGCCTGACCGTAGTCTGCAGATCTGCGGGAAGATGAGGACAACCTCATCCAGGGAGCCCAACAGGCGTGAGAAAAATGTGTCATGAGGGCGGCCGAACTGGCCTGGCGAAGCCGAGACAGGGCATGGCATAGACTTTTAAGCCCGGCATAATCAATTTCTTGGATTCCTTGTCGGGAGGTTTGTCCCATCCTGGCGTTCTATGCGTCGGGCAGCTGTCGGTAACCAACCCCTCGGCCAAGGGTGTTCCGAAAAACGGACAGGAACCGGTGGGGACCGCATACTTCCTGGCCATCCTGGCGGAAGGCGCAGGGCAGGAAGCAGGACGCTGCCAAAGTTCCAAGGCCAGACCCACTATGGCTTCAGCCACCGGAAAGGCCTCAGTAGGAGAATCCCCTCGGTCCAGAATCTCCGTGAGGAATACCTGCCCGTTTAAAGCGGGTTAGAGCTTCATCCTGGTGGACTCCGAGGATGAGTCGAAGCAACCCTAAGAGGACGAAGGCTATCGTCCATTGACTGCCCTCGAGGACTCCAAGTCCATGCGCTTGGAAAGAAGGGAGGAACCATCATCGGACTCAGAAGAGTCCTCAAAGAGCTGCCCCGGGCCTGAGCCACCCTCCACCTGCCGAGTTTATCGGAGTGAGGGTGACAGACAACCTATGGGGCAAACCCAAAGCCGACCGAGAATTTTTGGTTGGAGCCCCAACTAATGGCTGTGGGCGGAGGTTCCACCAGAATCGGTGGGGCAGCTGGAATTGGTCGAACCCGGCCTGAGACAGGCTCCTTTACTACAGCGAGGGTTGTTTCGGCTGCTCAGTGACAGCCACTTAATGGCGAGGAAAGCTGACTGGGTCAGCTTATTCCTGGTCAAAAGGAGCTGTTGCCCACATAAGTTCCTCGTGCTTCAGGCGCAACGCGCGAAGCCTCCCTCATCCGAGGCGACAGCGGCGCCGCTTACGCCGATGCCGAACTGAGACCGCCTATGGCGGCCGGGATCGGTTGGACCCTGAAGGATGTCGAGACCGAGTCTCGACTGGGCGGGCGGGGAGAAGTGTCGAAATCGGCACTCTCCTCGGCTCGGACGATCCACCGAGCTCCGGAACCGGAGGCACAGGCGGCCCGACGGGATCCTCAACTCCCCGGGAGCCGGGAGAAGGATTCTCAGCTTCTCCAGCCGACAACCCGTCTAGCGGGTGAGAAAAATCTCGACCGCGTCGGCGGAGTCTCGATCAACTGTCCTGGCGGGGGACACCGTAAAGCCAGTGACGAGCTGAGAGTCGACGAGAGTGGGCTGTCGACAAGGGAGGGATCTTCCCGCTCCCAGAGCGTCGACGGAGAGACTTACTTTCTCTTTGGACCTGGAAAGGTCCGAAGAATTGGACCCTCACCTTTACGTCGAGAGGGTCAGATAAAGCTCCTTAAAAGAAGCCGGTACGAGGCACGAGAAGGCGGGACAAATGCACGCAGCCAGGTGAAGCGGCCAGCGCCGCCTCCTCTTTGAGGCGATCATCTGCTCGAGGCTGATCCGCCCGAGCCAGCCGCCCTTGGAACACATGTCGGGCCTCTTTAGATTTCACAGTGGAATTCTTTTCTCGGGCGCTCAGTTGTAATCGGCATACGGTCTTCAAGGGCGTAGGCTGAAAGGAAGAGCACAAGTCGCGGGCCTGCGGTGCGTGCTCAAGGCCCAGGCAGTAGGGCATGCGTGGAGTCGCGGATCCGTCCTAGACATCTTCTGCCATAAGGCACCTCCGAAACGAGTCGATTTGTCCACCGCGGCGCAAGGAGAAGACCGAAGTCTTTTAGCAAAAACTTTTGATTTGAACTTTCGAGAATTAGGAACCAGTCTTAATCATGGGCGTTAAGGAGGGAACCTGAGCTTCAAGCGGTAAGGAAGATCTGGCGTCATGGGGCGGAGCTGAGTTTACCACCGGGTGGGTGGGAGAAGCAACGAAGACCTTCCGGCAAGATTTAAGCAAGGAACCTGCCAATAAGTGTGGATGAACAACATATCCATGTCCCTAGAACTTTCTGTTAGTCCTGAGGACCACCTTATCTCTATGAAAGGAGATAAAATCGGGCTCCACTGACAATGCTTGTAATTCACTTATACGCCTGGCGAAGTGATGGCTATAAAAACACAGTTTTTCAAGTCAAGTACTTAAGCTCTGCTGAAGACAAGGGCTCAAAGGGGTTGCATAAGCTGGGCAATGCAAATATTAAGATCCCAGGCAGGGCAGGGTCCCTGAATGGAGGGTTGGTGTAAAGCAACCCCTTGAAAAACTGGAGAATACAGGATGAGCTGAAAGAGAAGAGGTTTACCTGCTGATAAGAAAGCGAAACACGGCTGCCAGGTGCACTTTTAGGGTAGCTGGTCTCAGCCCAAAAGCATTCAAATGCACCATATAATCCAGGACTGTGGGTAAGTCAGCAGTTTCTGGGAAATATGCCTGCCAGAGCACCATATGGAAAATCTCTTCCATTTGGAATTATAAGTAGCCCTGGTGGAAGGCTTCCTAGAAGCCTTCAGGATATCCAATACACCCTGGGAGAGATGTCGGTCAGCAAACTCTAACTCTTCAACAGCCAGGCCTTGAGATTGAGAGATTTGAGGTTCGGATACCAAACTCTCCCCTGGGCACAGGTTAACAGGTTGTGATTCCTGGTGAGACACAGGGGAAGATGGACTGCTAAGGACATAAGGAGTGGATACCAGGGCTGTCTGGTCCAGTCTGGAGCAATCAGGATCATCTTGCAGGGTTGTGATCTGATTTTGACTAGCACTTTGAACAGGAGAGGGAAGGGGGGGAAAGCATAGAGAAACTTCCCTTCCCAATTGAGAACTAAGGCATCCAGAGGGACTGAGCCCAACACTGGGGCCTGCAGCAAAAAGGGAAGTTGGTGATTGTCTAGGGCTGCAAAAGATCCATCTGCGGGTGCCCCATCTGGCAAATACTATCTCAGTACTAGAGGATCCAGTGACCATTAAGTGATGGCCTGGGAAATCCTGCTGAGAGCATCTGCCAGGACATTGTCCTTGCCTGGGAGGCGAACTGCCGTGAGGAGGTGTTCAGGGAATAAGCCAGAGACCACAACTTCATTGCTTGATGCACAAGGCCGTGAACCGAGTGCCTCCTTGCTGTTGATGTACCACATTGTAGTGGTGTTGTCTGTTCTGACCTGTAGCGACTTTGTTCTGAACAGATGTGGAGAAAACTTGAAGTGCTAGAAAAACTGCTCTGAGTTCCAACAGGTTGATGTGGAGCAGAGATTCCTGTGGGGACCACAATCCTGGGCAGTGGTCGCCCATGTGAGCTCCCACCCCAAGAGGGATGCATCTGTAGTCAGGATTAGGAGTGAGACTGAGGGTGAAGGGACCCCCTGTCTCAGATTGCTCTGGTCCTGCCACCACTGAAGAGGCTTGGATCAGGGTTCGAGTCACTGGGATCAATTTGGTTAGAGGTCTCTCCTTTGAGACAAAAGGCTCTCAAATGGAACTGGGCGTCCCTCATCCTGAAATCTTGCTCCCTGAACTGCTGTAGAAGCAGCCATGTGCCCCAGGAGCTGCAGAAAATGCCTTGCTGGTCGGAGGCGTGTAGGGTGAAAGAGGAGGCCAGAGAGACCAGGGTCCTTGCTCTTTCTAGAGGAAGGAAGGCTCTGGCCTCTTTTTGTGTTCAGTTCTGCACCTATGAAGGTGAGAAGCTGGACAGGCTCTAGAACTGACTTTGGAAGACTGAGAGGAAACCTAGAGATGTGAGCAGTTGCTGAGTTACCTGAAGGTGTAGTTTGACTTGTTCTGGAGACTGGCATCATGAGCCAGTAGTCTAGGGTAAGGAAAGATGGCAATCTTTGCCTTCTTAAGTGAGCAACTGCTACTGCCAGGCATTTTGTGAACACCCTCGGGGCAGAGGTGAGGCCGAAGGGCATTGCTCTGAACTGGTAATGGCCTGAGGGCAGTTCGAATCTGAGGTACTTTCGATAGGGAGCTTCTGAAAGAACATGGAAGTAGGCATCCTTGAGGTCCAGGAGCAGTAGCCAGTCCCTGGCCTTAGAGAGGGTAAAATAATTCCCAAAGTCACCATTTTGAATTTTGGTTTTAGAAGGTGCTTGTTTAGGTATCTGAGATCCAGGATGGGCGCCATTCTCCTGTCTTTTGGGGTAAGGAAGTACCTGGAGTACAACCTTTGCCCTGGTGAAGGGTGGAACCCTTTCCACGCTCTGAGAGCCAGGAGGGTAGAAACTTCTGTTTCTAGGGCAAAGTGCCTCTGATGGATTTGCAGGTGGAAAGGACCTGGTTCTCATCTTTGAAATTTTTGAAGCTGAGAACCAGTCCCTGACTACTACTTCCAGGATCCACTTGTCTGATGTTAAGACTTCCAGTCCTGGACAAAGTAAACCAGCCTGCCCCTACAGGTAGTGGAGAATCGGCCCTGGCCACCCCATCAGGGTGCCTGCTAGGCGGGGGCTTTGGGCTGAGGGTGGAAGCAGGCTTGCTTGTACCCGTCTGCCTCTCCCTCTAAGAACCCTTCTGGGAAAAGAAGAAGAGGCCTGGACTTGGTAAAGGCCTATGAAAGGCCTGCCCCTGCCCTGGGATGCTGCCTTTGAGGGTGGCCTGCCTTTCCTTGGCCTGAGCACTCCTATAGGTGGTCCTATATTCATCCATTTTCTTCATGTAGTTCTCTGTCTGCTCCCCAAACAGAAATTGCCACAACAGAAAATCCATGGCCTTAGACTGGGTATCCTGTGACAGGGTAGTACATCTGAGCCAAGCCATTCTGGAGTGCCACAGATGTAGCCATGACCCTTGATGACACATCATTAGAGTCTACTGCAGCATGAAATTGCACCTTGGATGCCTCAATACCATCTGCAGCCAACTGTTCCAACTCCTGGCAAGCTGGTCAGGGACCTGTTTTGCCAGGGCCAGCACAGAATCCCATCTGGTTTCTGGTACCTAGCAACATAAGCCATATAATTTGCCTGTCTGAGTCCCAAAGATGCTGCCAAGTACTGTTTCTTTGCCATGGCATCAATCCTCCTGGAGTCTTTTTCAGGGGGATGCGAAGCTAGAGGAATATTTGCCTTGTCACAGGCTGCAGCCTGCACTACCCCCACATGGCTGCATTGTTGTGTGAGGAACTCTGTATCCGAGCCTGATAATGTATACCTCTTGTCCATCCTTTTATCAACAGGAGGTATAGTGTGAGGAGTTTTTAGAATTTTTATTGTCTGTTTCCGAAAAGATTTATGCAGAGGAATAGACAGTCTCCTAGACTCTGGAATATCCATCATTTCTACATAATCAGGTTCCTCTTGGTCATCAACAGCTTCCTCAACAGGGAGCTGGAGAGTTTCAGAAACTTTTTTATAGAACATAAAATGAGAAGGGGACTCTGATAGCCTGGGAGGAGAAACCCCTGACGGTCTGTCTGGAGAGATGTCCGGTTCAATGGGCACATCCAGACTTTCAAAACCACATTCACTCTCCTCATACTCCTCTTCCCCTGCTCCGGTTCATAAAAATCCTCAAATCATAATCTTGAACCGGTGGAACCGGCCGAACCGAGCTCTTCCCTGATGGTGTCGGTTCGGTCGGAACCGGGGAAAGTGACTGGACAATTTGAATTGCTTTAGCTATTTCCTCAGCGGTTGGAGAAAGAACTTTTGGCACACTAGCTGACTTTCTAGTCCTTTTAGTTGGAACCGGCTCCTCAGAGCTGGCTCTTCGTTTGCCCGAGGAAGTATCGCCCTGGTCAGAGGGCACTCCCTCCGGTTCGGTTGGAACCGAACCGGGCTGGCCATCCGGGTCAGCGGACTTTTTGGCCTCCCTTTCCCTGAGCCTATCAACTCTCTTTTCTATGGTGGCAGCAGGAAAATTACTACATATCTGGCAGTCTGCATTGAGGTGGTCAAACCCCAGACAATACACACAGGTGGTATGTGGGTCAGCCTTAGCAAAGGCTTCCCCACAAACACTACAATGCTGAAACCCAGTGGGCCCGGTTTTTCTTTTGGGTTACTTAGACATAGTGCCAGCCTAACCAAACTTGCCCATTTATGGCAATCCGCCAAGCAAGACTCTCTTATCGGTTCCCAACCGTGTCACGGGTCGTGGAAAAAACCGTAATGAAATCCGTTTTTTTTTAGAACCGATAAGAACCGGGAACCGCACTCTAAATAAGGACTAGTAAAGTTTGAGAATAACCTGATCGGTTCAAACCAAACCGAAAGACGTTTAACAAGTTCCATACAGAATAAAAATAAATGTAAGCCTATCTATTACTTACAATACCACAGACAGAGCTTGAACCGACCGGTTGCAGTTTAATTTCGGTCAAAAAACCGATAAAATAATACTTTAACCGACAAAATGAACCGAGCAGAAGGAGAAATCTCCGGAGCGACTGTTCTGTGAGGCGGAGTAAAGAATCTGACAGTTTCAGTTTGAAGAACAACAGACAGAGTTTTCAACCGAGCTGCGCTCAAGGTTCCATGCCTGGCATGGAAAGTTAACTCTTTCACCTCCGGAGCAGTTGAAGGTTGGGACTCACTGCATATGTTATAATATAGCAAGACTTCATGTTATTTGAATTGGATATTCTTAGAGGACAGGGACAGAGGTTCTGCCCCCTCTGGTATGTAAAGACGAGAATTTATTTATTTATTTTTGGTAGGGATAAATGAGCTTTAAAACATGTCCAGAGGACAAGAAAACTGAGATTTGAAAAGGGACAAGGAGGAGGCGAGGATGGAGGGGAACGCCCCTCCCACTCCAAAGGAGTGGAGCCGGAGCACTAGAGAGGGAGTGCCGCCCCATCCTGACCACTCTCCCCCCAAACAAACTATTCCACCATGTGCCCCAAATTACCCCCGCCCGGACAAAGACAGGGGAGGGAGGCAAGGAAAGGCACAGAGAAGGAGGGTGATCCAGAGACTGAGGCCCAAGGGGGATGGCGGGTGGGGTTGTGATGAATGGTGAAGATACACAAAAGATCATAATTACGGTAGGTATGTAATTTTCATATCTTATCTGAGTCAATCTTCACCATTTATCACATATGGGTGAGTGCCGAGCTCCCCCCCCGAAGGGGGCTTTAAAAACCCTAAAGGACAGAGTCCCTTAGCTCTCAGTGGGTGACACACTAAGAGGGAGAACCTTCTGGGCCTGGAGAGGCCCAAGAGTGGGGAGAGTGAGACGGAGACTCCCCGGAGGGGGAAGGAAGTTGCCCCGACAGACACCGCCTCACCCTATGGGAAAACAGATAGGTCCTCTGGTGCTCGGAGTTAACCACCCTACGCCGGGCCAAGGGTGACAACCAGGAAAGATGTAGCCATGCCATCCGCCTTGTGCAGATCGCTGTCCTTATGACCCTGGTAGCTACCTCACTGGCGTCATACGATGCCCTTGCTTGGTGCCTTGCTGCTCTAGGCCACGTGCAGAGAGAGCAATGGCTTGTCTGGTTTGCTCCGTGTCAGGCAAAGAGGCTAGGAGCTGACCCAGCCTGGACCACAAGAACCTATCAAAGGCTGCACAGTGGGCCTGATGTGCAGAAATAGAAAGCAGCAACCGTGCCGAGTAGAAAGTCCTCCTACCCCAGAAGTCAAAATCCGAGGAGTCTTGATCTGGGGGCTGGACACAGTGAAGGGCACGAAGCCCAACGGGAGTGTCCAGCTGCATCAATCCTGACTGAGGATGAGGCATGGAACTTGGAGACTGCGTGGGGGGCGCAATACCGCTGGCAGTGATCCCTAGGGGCGGGAACTCCTTAGAAGCGTCTCTGCGAGGAACGCAACAATGTCTCCCTAAAGGGAGCAGGCCAGGGGAGCACCACAAGGGTGCCCTCACTGAAGTAGCCCAAAAAGGCATGCGCCGAGTGCTCTGGATTGCTCTGAGTGGCAGGAGAAAGATGCAGGTCTTCCAACATCCTCACAAGGAATCATTGATACTCTGCGAGATCAGCGGCTGGGGAAATGTGGACAGAAGGCTCCTCTCCCCCAGAAGAGGGGGATGAAGAGTCAGAGGACCTCAACAGTTCAGAGGGTGGCTGCTCGGGTGGAGGTTGAAAAACCTGTCTGTCCATCGCCCTGACGTAAGCAGGAAAGTGAGCGGCCACGGCTCTAAACTGCTCCCAGGAGAGAGGCCCGCTAGGACCAAGGATGCCTGGGAGTGCAGGACAGTGTGGCAGAGGGATGGGGACAGAGCCAAGAAGAGAAGTCGGCTGACCTCCACCTGGGCTAGGGAGTGGACCATGAGCGCCAGAAGATGAAGGTGCTCCGGAAGACTCCACAGCCGACAGCTGAACAACCACTTCGGAACTGCCTTGGCTGCGCCCGGAAGAATCCCCCTGTGAGGCGACCGGGGCCGTATAGGTCATGGAGGATGGTCTCCTACCTCAAAAGAACGGGGCTCTCTCAAAGAAAGCAAAGGGGAAGAGCAGAGATCCACACTGCGGCTTCTTCCAGAGCCCAGATGGACCCTGAAAAAGGCCTCCGCACATACTCCATGCCCCTCGGAATCTGAGAGTGTCCTCCTCCTCCTCGAGATGACCAGCCTAGGTAACCGACAGCCCTGGTCAGCACCCAAAGGAGCTATCCAAGACACAGTACCCTCCCCTCTCATAGGTGTTTTGATCGGCCCCAAAGTTGGGTGATCCAGGCACACCACATGAGGGGGTACCACCGCTGAGTGGTCAGCAAATCTTCCAAGGCCAGGCTGCAGTGCAATGGTGACATGCACCACTGCCCACTGGTCAGCGCCCCTGACCCCAGCCTTGGAAGCTGCCGGCCACTCCTCAGAGGGGGGCTGACTCCGGTCTGTCAAAGACACCACTAGGCTACCCACACTAGCAACTAGTTCCAAGGAGCCAGACTGCTCGTCTGACTCACAATCAGACTCCTCCTCCGAAGAGGTGGAGGCCGAGGCCCTGTGCCAAACCATAGGTGGGCGCCTTTTGCCATCCTTACCAAACAAGGTGCCAGAAATGGACACCACACCCGAGTCGGTGCCAGTGCAATCTGCAACACCGCGAACGGTGACCAAAGACACAGCTCCAGCCCGAATAGCAGCCTCAGAGTCAGAACCTGCCACGGCACCAATCATGCAGTGCATGAAATGGCCGAGGGCAGAGATGGGCGCGAGACGACAGCTCTGGCGGCGCCGGCACCAAGGACAGCACCAAAGTCAGAAACCCCCACAGTGCCGTCCCCTCCATAGCAGCAAAAGGCGTCGAGAGCAGAAGCGGTGCCGGCGATGCTCCGACAGTGCCTTCTGAACTCCCCACAGCACCGTGCCAATGTTGAGCAGCGAACAGCTCAGAACTGGACGCGGTGCCGTGCTCAACCTCAAGCGCCATGGGCGGCACGAGGCAAGAGGAGAAGAAAGGCGCAGCGTAGCGACTCCTACGGTGCCGCTAGCAGTATCGGCACCACGAATGGCACGATAGCAGCCATGGCGCCAAGCGACGGACTGGCGACGACTACTACACCAGGGCCCACGGCACTGCAAATGGCACCGAGGCCCAAAACAGCACCAACCAACAGCGCCAAGGATGGCGCCGACTCGGGCCTTGCGAACCGCGGGTCCGACACCAGGAGAGCTATCGCCCCCGAAGGGGCGATTGCCATGGCGATGTCTCCCCGCCCCTGAAGGGAACGGACTGGGCCTCCTGCACATGAGGAGGAGCCTCGACCACGCTCCTCCTCCTCGGTCCATACAGAACCGGGAGGGGACCCGGAGGAAAAGCTGAGAGAGCATGGCATGGCCCGACGAGTGCGCACCCGACCCCCGAAAGTCGGTGGAGCTCACCCCACTTTCCACGTGTGCTGTTCGATGACCAGGCGGTCCATGGAGAAGCAGGCGTCGCACAAATCCATGTCCAGAAGCGGGCCAAGACACGAAAGGCAACGGTCGTGCTCGTCGGTGATGGAAAATTTTCAGCCGCATGGGCACCGTCACATGGGGGGCTGACCCGTCTTCGAAGTCTTCTTGCCCTCCAACCTAGACATGACCTTCAGAAAGAAAAACAAACAAGACTCGACGTCGCTGGAAAACAGTAACATGGAAAGGTCTTACCAGCTACGTCGACTGGCTAGCAGAACCGGCAGGAGGACCGACGGACTTGTCGTCGAAAACTTTTTAAACGAGAACGAACTATGAACAGGTAGGCCCGAACTCAAGCTGGAGAAAGCTTCCCACGAGGTGACCTCGACGGTGGGAGATGAAGAACTGGCAGGCAGGCAGAATCAACGGCGCCTAACGGTCAACCCACGAGCACCACATAGAACATCAGCCTTGAGGGCGGCGCCATGAGTGCATCGGCTCCACCTACCAAAAAAAAAAAAAGCTCCTGCAGGGTCCTGACCTCTGGCCGAGTACCCATATGTGATGAATGGTGAAGACTGACACAGATAAGATGATGCCTGCTACCACACAAACAGTCATGTTCCAGGTCCCAGAAGGAGAGGTCAGACCAATTCCCTCTCACTCTCCACCACTCCCCCTTCCTCTCTCCCCTCCCCACCCAGTAGATAAGGGTCAGGGTAAAATTTACACACCCCCAGGGCAAGGCCCCTCCGTCACAAGAGTAGGAGTCACCTCAACATGAGCCCTGCTTAAGATCTGGTGGAGAGCTGCCTGCACCTAGATCTACTCCCAAGAGAAGAAGACACGGTTTACCTCTGCAAGAGGTAAGAAGGACTTTGCCCCAAGTATACTCATTGGGTGCTCACATGAGTATTAAGGAACCACACATGGCCCCTGAGAGGAAGAAGATAGAGATCCTCGGGGCCCTGCCAACCAGGCTGGGAACCAAGGGAAACAAAGAAGGGTCCCACACAAAGGAGGGGTCCCAAGACCAGGAACCCTGATCTAGGAAGTTGTCTCAGAGATGACCCCAACAGGTCGTACAGAGTTCCGAGGAGCCTCTGGCAAAAGAGGGCAAGAGCTCCTGCTTGCTCTCCCCCAGAGGTGGGCCTCTATTGCTTCATAGAGGAATCAGTGGACCCGAAGGTGCCAGCAGGACTATGTCCACAACTGGCCTCAACTGGGAGGAAGGCAAGCAGGGAGGAGGCACTGCCCAGGAAGCTGAGGCCTAAGAGGAAAAGGTGGGTGGAAAACAGTGTTGAATGGTGAAGATATACAGGAAGATCAAGAATTACGGTAAGTACGTAATTTTCATATCTTACCTGTATCGATCTTCACCATTCATCACTGGTGGGTGAGTACCAAGTACCTAAAGGTGCTGTCATGTCCCTGAGGGAGAAGTCTCCCATAGCCTCCTGTGGGGAGAACACAGGAAGGCAGGAGCCCCTTACAGGCCTGGCGAGGCCCACGAGCAATCAAGGTGAGACATGGACTCCCACTGCCTGGGAAAGGGAAGGTGCCTGCTAACTCCTGTCACACCCTGCAGGAGAAAAATGGGCCCCCTTGAAAGGGGATGCAATCACCCTACGTCAGGCCAAGGGTGAAAACCCTGATGGGCGAAGCCACGCCGTTCGCTGAATGCAGACCGTAGTTCCTGCCAGTCTAGAGGCCACCTCACTAGCGTCATAAGATGCCCTTGCCTGGTGTCTCGCCTGCTCCAGACCACGTGCAGAAAGGCTAATGGCTTGCCTGGTTTCCTCCAAATCAGGCACTGATGCCAGAAGTTGGCCCAGCATCGTCAATAAGTGCCTCGAGTAGGCAGCCTGATGGGCTGCCACGCACGGAAGGAGCCGTGCCTCCGAGAAGACCCTGAAACCCCAACGACCTAACTCAGCAGAGTCTGATTCCGGTGGGTGGTCATGCCTTGGGCGATGATGCCCGGAGTAGGTGTCCAGGAGCTCCACTCCCGAGGCAGGTGAGGCTTAACACCTGGAGACCCCAGTGGTGCGCAATATCTGTGCTGGCAGTCCCTAGGGGCTGGAGATGGGAAGTAGGGGCTCTGCCAGACCCTGTGCAATGCTTCTGCCAACGAAACAAGCCATGGAGGAATGACCAAGAGGTGAGCACTGAACTCGCCTAGGAAGGTGCGTGTCACACGGACAGGATTGCTCGATCCGAAATAAGATAGATGGAGCTCCTCCAGCATCTCCAATGGGAACTGCTGATAGCTGGATGAGATCACAGTCAGAGGAGAGATAGATAGAGGAGTCCCCTTCCACAGGGGAGGAAGGAAAGGAAGCTAAGGAGCTCAACTTAGAGCTCAAAGCAGCTGGGAGCTCAGATCAGAAAACAACCTTATCCATGGCCCTAACGTAATGGGGGAACGCAGTTGCTGAGGCCCTGAACTGTTAACAGGTCATGGACCCCGAGGGGCCAAAGAAGCCTGGAAGAGGGGGAGGGTGACGGAGAGGGGTGAAGGAAGAAGATCTCTGGCTGGGCAGAGCTGACCCTCTGCTAGGGCTGCGAGAACGCACAGGGGATCCCTCTCGAGGGAGGGGGACTGCTCACCCCACCCGAAGGATGCCCAACTAGACCAGTGTGACCATGGCAGTGCCATTAGAGAGAATCCCCCAGATAGCGTGAATGGAGCCGTGTAGGCCCTTGTGGGTGGCCCCTCACCCCACCAATTGCAGACCCTCTCGAGAAGGAAGCAGCTAGGAGGAAAGGTTCAGCACTTCTGCTCCTCCAAGGACCACCAGCTGTCCTAGAAAGGAGCCACTGTGCCTCCCTCAACCTCCCGGCCCTCACACCCTCAGAGAGGGATCTGCTCCTCAGGGGAACCCTAAGCCTGAGGGACTGGGGGGGCAGGCGCCTCCACACAGAGTGGTGCTGGAAACTATCCCAGACCCTGATGCAGCACTGGGGTCCCAAAGTAGTGCCGCTAACAACACCCATCCATGCCGGACACAGAACCGATTACTGCAACCAGCACACATAAACAGCCGACTCCGGTGCCAACTGCAGCACCAGAATCAACCGCACTGCTGACTCCAACAATGGCCATGGAGCCAACCATGGCTCCATCTGCAGAGCCGGCTACGATAGCGCCCGCGACACCTGCCAGAAGATGGGAAGCCCCACTTTGAGCATAAGATTCCACAGCTAGGCAAAAGAAAGCCTCGGAGCTCCGAGGAGTCAGGCTGCCAGTCGGGGTCATCCCATTCCTCCTCCTCTGAAAAGAAAGAGACCAGGGATGCCTCCCGAGAGGCAATGCCCAAGACACTCCCTCCTATGGCATTGCGAATGGCACCAGAGGGAGACCCAGCACCAACCCTGGCACCACCCTGCTCACCGACACTGGAGGCAGTATCAGGAGCCGAAGCAGTGTCGGAAGGCACTACCAAGGGTACCACCGGCTGAAGCCCAGCATAAAGCAATGGCTGGAACACTGAGGGTGTCTGGGCTTTGAAGGAGGCCAAGGACTGTGAGGGGTGTTTAGCCAACACCCCCCCTCCCAAGAGGATGACTGTCCACCCGACCCCTCACGTGTGCTCCCGGTCTTGGTGAGACCAGAAACGGAGGCCTGCTCCCCCTCGGTACATAAAGTATTAGGGAGAGACCCAGGGGAAGTCCTCAAAGTCTTGGCCTTGGTGTCCCGGAACAGACACCACCCTCTGAAGATAGGCGGATCCCAAAAACCTTCATCGTGCAAACTTCAAGGACCCGACGGTCCATGGAGAAACAGGCGTCGCAACTATCCATGCCATGATTCGGACCCAGGCAGGACAAACAGCGATTATGACGGTTCATCACGGTCATGGGCTTGCCGCAGGGGCACCAACGCATGGGGGCACGCCTCATCTTGGATTCAGAACTAGGCCCGGAACCACAGATAATTGTGCAGATATAAATAAAATTTAAACAAAGCAACAGACTTGGTGCCGTAGAATTAAAAAAAAAAAAAGAGAAAAGAAATATAGGGAACATTTTTACCGGTTCCAGATGCTCTACGGGGTCAAGTAGTGGCAGCAGAACTCAAACGTTTTCCTCATGCACAGCACAAGATGGCTGCAGCTCCCACGGGGTGATGCACACTCGGCGGGAAAAGAAAAACCGAGGTGGTGGAGGGGCTGGGGTAAGTTACTAGCCAACCCCCGAGCACCACACAATATGTCATCTTCGAGAGCGTTGTCGTCCCCGACGTTGGCCCCTCCTCCAAACAGAAAGCTTTAGCTAAAGCTTCCCACGGGGTCCTAGCACCTCTGTCTTGAACCCACCACTGATGAATGGTGAGGATTGATACAGGTAAGATCTCTTGATCTTCTTGAGACTCTCCTCCTTACAACCACTCCTTGGTCTTAGCCCAGAGGCACAAGGAGTTCCACAAGAACCAGAAAGAAAAGTTACACACTTACCATAACTGAAGATCATCCTGAATATCTCCTCCATAGAGGACCCCTAGTTCTCTGCAGCACTTCAGTTCTGATTTCTGCAGCAAGCCTCCTATCTGGCTTATGCGGCAGGATTTGTTGACTCCTGCAGTAAGATTTATTCTTTTCTGTGTCAGAATGCAGTCTTGCCATTGGCTACAGTATTTGATGCCATTGATGGCACTGCATGCTGAGCATGGAAGAGGGGGCTTCAGGACAAACAAGGAGAGAAGGGAGCCACACACTATGGAACAACTGTATTTTTGAATGAAAATTCACCAAGAGCAATGAATTCTGCGATACTACATATACTCTGCAAAATAATACACATTCTGTGAAAATTTCCACAGCCATGGAATCACAGACTGTCAGGGACCTTGTCCACAGAGTACCACTTATGGCTCTAAGCCAGAAAATACTAAGATCCCACGGGAACCAGAACTTTCCTGAGGGGTGAAGATGGAAGTATGCCCCTGCATGCATGTCACCAGCATGTGTCCAATGATATACAGCCACACCCAACTCTACCACCTCAGCATCTCTTCTTATTGAGGAGGAAAGTACAGTAAATCTACGAGCAACCTAACACTAACTCAGAGCATAAGGCAGCCCAATCTTGGTATGGATAAGCTGAGCTAACAACTCTTAACACAAAGCACAGTATCTTCACAGCTAATACCTATTCAAGAAGGGTACGAGACAGTAACCCAATACAACAATACTGCAGCGAGTCCAGGTGATAAAGGGTGGGTTGTGGTACTCTATGAAGAAGCTATTCAGGAAGATCTTCAGTTACGGTAAGTACATAACTTTTCTATCTTCCAAGAATTAGTCTTCTTCGTAGAGTCCCTCTTATGGGGAGTTTGGAGTTTTGAGACTCACTAATAATAAGCAAGTCATTCAGAATGGTTTTGCCAAAGCTAGCCTGCTGTCTGGCATGAATATCCAAAGCGCTGTGCTTGGTAAAAGAAGCACACCACTCCATGTGGCAGACCTGCAGATCTCCGTGATGGGCACCAAGCAGATCTCCACTAAGGATGTGGCTACTGCTTTTGTGGAATGGGCATGTACCTTGCCTTTCAGCTTTGCCCCGGCCATAGCACAGACAGAATCAATTAACAATCCACATAGATATATACTTGATAGTAACAGGGAGAGACTTCCAACTGAGATCAAAAGAGACAAGCAGCTGCTATGCCTGTCCATAGTCTTTAGTTCTATCCGGAAAGAATCTAAGGACTTTTGACATCAAGAGAGTATACATTTCTTTCCCCCACTCATTCTGATGGTTGGAGAAGTACACTTGAAGAACCAGAGGCTAGTTCAAGTCAGACTCTGCCATCACCTAAGGTAGGAACTTGGGGAGAGTACATAGATCCATTTACCTTAAGGAAGACAGTATATGGAGGATTTGTGACCAGAGATTTTAGACAATTTGACAGCAGGGGTGATGGCCATTAGAAGTGCTGCCTTCCAATTCAGGAATTCCATGTCCCAAGTCTTAAGGTTTGTGAGTGAGCATGTCTAGCACAAGACTGGGACGAAAGGAAGTAGCTTGCTTCCGTACTGGAGGTCTCATGTGCAGACTTCCACTCAGGATCCCCCGTTCCAGACACCATTTCCACTTTCTCAGTGCCTCCCTACAGAGGGGACAGGAGTGTGCTTCTCCCCACTTGTTGACATGATATGAGACACATATGTTGTCTGTCTGGAGGAGTACTGCCTTTTGGCTGACCAGGTACAATGGGGCCCAAAGGACAACAGGCCATAAAGGGCTGCAAGCATCTCTTGCACACTGATGTGGAATTGTATTTCTGAGTCATCCCAGACTCCTTGTGTCTGACAACTTTCAGTTTTCATTTTCAAAATTTTTATTTTTTTATTTTTTATACCTGTACGCTAATGAGCAATACTGCCCATTTTCATTAGCGACAAGTTAATAACTACAAATATGCAATATAGTAATAACACAAATAGAAAAAAAATAACACATTAGTTAAAATAAGTACAAACATTACGTTTGAAGAGACATTGTTTTGAGCAATCTTTAAACATGGCCACGGTTGGACAACTGACAAGTTCACTGGGTAACAAACTGAAACAGAGAAGCCTTATAAAAAAAAAAGATCTTTGAGTGGAACATTTTTTAAATAATGGAGTGCTGTAGGGCCTTCTATTCTGAGATTGTGTTACATGCACATTGAGTCTTACTAAACAAGCATGAGTCAGGTTTGGGAAGCAGATCAAAAATGGACATTATGTACTTACCGTAATTGTTGATCTTCTTGGACACAGTCTCCATCACTCATTCACACTAGTGGGATAGCTCCGGAGGTGCTAGGACCAAACAAGAGCCAAAAATTTTCTGAAAGGTCAGCGCCGAGACAGGACCACGCATGCACGGCACCAAGACACTAGCTCGTGCCTGTGTAGGCTATCTCGGCGTCAACCCTCCAACTGCCTCAGTACCTTTCCAACCGAGGAGGTGTAGCGTAACTAATGAAAATAACTTATCCTGACTTTCTGGGCCAGAGAGGGCCCAGATGGCCCTTGCAAGAAGGGTCAAAGAAATGGAAATTACATACCTACCGTAATTCTTGATCTTCTTGGACAAAGTCTCCACCACTCATTCACACTAATGGTAGTTAGCCGGAGGCACTAGGACCCAGCGGAAGCAAACTTTATCAAGAGGGCCAGCGCCTGAGATGGAGCCATGAGGAAGTGGCACCATGAGCCCCGGCTCGTGCGGTAATGACTAGCTCGGTGTCGACCCTCCAACCGCCTCAGTACCTTTTTTCCGAGGAGGTGCAGCTAACTAACCTAGAAGGACTAACCTAAAAATCAGACATAAAATAGTCCGAATGACCCGTGTTAGAAGGGTCAACAATAAAGTCGTCATAGCTCAGCCATTGAAGGAGTGAAGACCAAAAACAGAGAAGTGAGCTCGGGGAATGGAGGGTGGGCGTGTGAATGAGTGGTGGAGACTTCGTCCAAGAAGATCAAGAATTACGGTAGGTACGTCATTTCCATATCTTCCTGGACATAAAGTCTCCACCACTCAATCACACTAATGGGAGAGTACCAAGCTAATAATCCCCCCGAGATGGGTGGCAGGAGATAAAAAGCTCACATACTTAGGACAGAAGTCCGTTGAGAATGGTCCTACCAAATGGCAGATGCTGTCTGACATGGACATCCAAGGTATAGTGCTCGATGAAAGTATGCACTGAGCTCCAAGTAGCTGCATTGCAAATACCTGCAATGGGCACGTTGCGGATTTCTGCTAGAAATGCTGCGACTGCTCTGGTAGCGTGAATGTACACTCTGCCTTCCAGCTTGACCTGTGCCATAGAATAGCAGTGGTGAAGGCATGCCACTAGCCATGCTGAAATGCATCTTATAGTGACAGGTTGACCCAGCCGGGTCTCGCTGAAGGAAACAAACAGTTGTTGAGCCTTGCAAATTTATTTTGTTCTAGCTAGACAGAATAGCAATGCTCTCCTAACATCCAGTGAATGAAGGGTACGCTCCCCTTCATTCTGGAAGTTCAAGTAGGTAGGAAGGACTAAAGGTTGGTTTAGATAGAATTCTGAGACAACCTTAGGGAGAAACTTAGGGTGAGTCCTAAGAACTACTTTGTCCTTGTGAGATACAGCGTACAGGGGTCTGTAACCAGTGCATGTATTTCAGAAACTCTACGGGCCGAAGTGATGGCCACCAGAAAGGTCGTTTTCCAAGTGAGGAACTTCAAGCCGCAAGTAGATAGAGGCTGAAAAGGTTTACGAGTGAGAATGTCTAGCACAAGGTTAATGTCCCATGCTGCGACTGGACGTCTGACAGGAGGTCTGGCATGCAGAATGCCCCTAAGAAACCTCTTAACTACAGGTAACTGAGCCAGTGACATGGCTCATGATATGTCGAAAAGGCACAAAGATTAACTTTGTCTGTGGAGTACTGCAGACCTGTATTTGAGAGGTCTAAAAGGTATGCCAAGACTTTATTTGGTGGGCAGGAAAAAGGGTTCCAAGAGGATTTTGCACACCAGATAGAGAAATGCTTCCATTTGGCTGTGTAGTTTTTCTAGTCGCCAGCTTACGTGCAGCCAAAAGAATATTTGAAACCCTATGAGAAACACTGAACCTATTCACCTCTACCTCTTCAGGAGCCGTGGGTGAAGTGACCTCAGATTGGGATGGATAACGGGACCCAGGGTCAGAAGGTTCGACTGAAGGGAAAGCGTCTTCGGGGGGGGGGGGGTTCTTACAGACTGTTGAGCAGTGGGAACCATATTTGCTGAGGCCAGAAGGGTGCAATGAGAATCATTCTGCCCCCGAGACTCCAATTTGAGTAGTACCCTCTGAATTAGGTGAAGAGGAGGAAAGGCGTATAGAAAGTGTCTTGTCCACTGCAGCCTGAATGCATCCTGACAAAAAATGCCAGGTCCTGCATTTCTGGAGCAGAAGAGAGGAAGTTTTGCGTTGAGTGGGGATGCAAAAATGTCCAGGTCTGGAGTTCCCCACTCTTTGAAGAGTGACTGAACGACGGTTAAGTTGAGAGACCACTCATGAGGATCTGTTTCCACTCTGCTGAGACGGTCTGCCAGCTCGTTTTGTACTCCTGGCAGGTAAACCACCTGAATCAGAGCCCTGTGTTCCAGACACCACTCAAACACTCTCATAGCTTCCCTGCATAATGGGTAAGAGTGTGCGCCACCCTTTGTTGATGTAGTACATCACTGCTTTGTTGTCCGTTTGAAGGAGAATGTTCTTGTGACAGAGATGTCCTTCAAGGCTCGGACTGCATAGAGGACGGCTCTCATTTCCAGGACGTTTATGTGGAGTTGGGACGCGTCCTGAGTCCACATACCCTGGGTGTGAAGATCCTGGCAGTGGGCTCCCCAACCAATCAGGGACGCGTCCATGGTAATGGAGGGCTGATGATCCAGAGGGGCAAAGGGGTATCCTTCCAAAAGATTGTCCTCGTGTGACCACCAGGCGAGTGACCTCTTCAGAGGTTCCGTCACCTTGATGAGAAAGGACTGAGGGTGAGTGACTGGGGACCACTGAGTACTGAGCATCCGCTGAGAGGCTGTCATGTGGAGATGAACTAAGGGTACAGTGAACACCGAGGATGCCGTGAGACCCAGCATCCGTTGCACCGAGATAGCTTGAACCAAGCTGTGATCTCAGATGTATTGGGCCAACTGTAAGATATTGCTCCTTCTGTCCTCTGAAGGAAAAGCCCTCACACATGAGGTGTCCTGAAGAGTTCCTGTGAAGAGAAGCTTCTGGGAGGGCTGCAACTGAGACTCCCATGTACGTGAGGAAGTCGGAGGCCATGGTCATGGCCTCCAGAGTCTCTTGCCTGGAGGGACTTGCCAGAAGCCAGTCATCCAGATATTGGAACACTTGCATTCCGATTTTCCTGAGATGCGCCGCAAGAACTGCACAACAGCCTGGACTGTCGTTTGGGAAGATGATCAGGAGGGGTTTCCGAAAGATTGAGTGAGTACCCCTCGCAGATTATCCGGAGGACCCATTTGTCTGATGTTCTGAATTTCTACTGGTTGTAGAATGGAATCAGACGTATTCCCACCGCTAAGGAGTCCCTCTCGGACAGTTGAGGTGGGCCCTGGGCCAGAAACTCAGAAGGTGGCACTGGGTGCTTTGGGCCCTTGTGCCTTCTGCTGCGTTTTCTTTTGTGGTTGAGGGTTGTGGTTTTTGTTAAAACCTCCTCTGCCCCGAAAGGACTGACGGTTGTGAAACTGACGCTTATTGGCACCCCTCCGGGAGAGGAAGGGTGCAGGTCTAGCTGTCTTAATGGCAGACCTAGTCTTCTGTGTGGCCGTCAGAGCATGCTCCACCTGGGATCAGAACAGATACATACCGTCAAAAGGTAAAGCCATGACCTGCTGCTGGGCATCAATCGTGAAGCCCGAAGTACGTAGCCAAGAGTGGCGACTGGTGCAGATGTCAGCCGCCGCCACTTGGGAAGCGGTATCAAAAGCATCCATTGCAGCTTTAACCTGTTAGTTGTTGAACTCGATACCCCTGGTTATGGTCGGAAGTAGCTCTGAATTAGCTTCCGATTCGGGCAGAGCTTCTACCATTTGTTTGAGCGAATGCCAAAGAACACTCATATTGAGAAAAATAGTCCTGGTGGCTGGCAATACCCAGGGTGGAGGCAGCAAAGACTCTCTTACCTCAGGTGTCTATCTTGCGAGATTCTTAATTTATAGGCCGGGCTTGAGAGGGGCATACTTCCTATCTATGGACTTAGCCACGGAAGGAATGAGAGCAGGATTCTTCCATACCATCTGAGAGGGTGTCTCGAAAGAGGGCTGTACCGGAGGAGTTAAATCCATAAGGATCTCCAGGACATTGAGGTATTGGAGTCTTAGAAGCTTCCCAGGATCAATTTCTGTAGTCTGGAGAGAAAGAGTAAAATTTAAATTTTTAAGCAGAGACTTAAAGGAAAGGTCTTCGACCACAGGCTCTGCAGAAGGATTGATCTCTGCTCCTAAGGCTGTGTCATCAACATCATCACCCAGCCGAAGATCTGGGTCAGGCTCAAAATCATCTCCTGCCAGTTCAGGAGGGACTGTATGGACAGAAAAGGAGTTAAAATCAGGAGGAAAAGCACAAGAGGAAAGAATCGGTGTCGAGAACCCCTGGAGGCCAGATGACATCACACCAAGCCTCGGTGCTGAAGCAGAAAACTGTGCCGAGCATAAGGAAGTTGGCGCCATCGGAAACAGCCCAGCATATGGCACAGACAGTGGCAACGGTGTCGACAGAGCCCACGGCACTGCGCCAACAGACTCCCATGCACCACGGATGGTGTCAACAGACTCTTCGGCGCACGGAGCCCCGACGCTGCAGAAGGCGCGGAGAGTCCCAACGGTCTGAAAACTGCGATTTGAAGAAAAAGGAAAATTGACAGGAGATAGAGGCATCAGTGTGGACCCCTGCACCGCAGCCATGTGAGGGGGGGAAACACCCGAGCACAGAGTCGATGGCTTCAAAGAAGGCGCCGTGTGACTAGGAAGGCCCAACCACCCTACCCATCCCTCCGAACCCGAATAGCCCGAAGCCCTAGTGACCGGATCAGGCAGCTGGACCAACCTCCGAACCCATTACTCTATAACAGCAGCACACTGGAGAAACTGCTCATTGGAAGCCCCTCCAATAGGTGGGGAGGGACTCCAGTGTCGAGGAGGTCGGCCACCAGAGACAGAAACTGGCGACTCTGATAGAGGTTGAGACCGGCACCTGGCCCCAATAACCGACCGTCTGCGCGCAGACATACCAGAAGACGACCTTGAGTGATGCCTTCTCTTTTTCGACTTGTGTGCCGAAGAAGAACTCGAGGCTGAACGTTGCCGTGAGTAAGACTGTTTCCTTTTATGCTTTCAGGGGGACCGCCCATCTCCCCAAGCATCAGACCGTACATTGTCAGACCCCCCCCCCCCCAGAGAGGCCGGCGGACCAGACCCAGCCCGGCTGACTGAATAGCTTTCATACCATGTCTCTCTACCATCACCTGACCCGTTCATGGTCAACTCCGTCAATGGAGGGCTGAAGACTTCTTTCTTATAATAAGTAAAATTAAATATAATCGGTACTTATTCGAAGATAAACTACAAAACAATAAAACTGAAAACTAAGCTGCTAGTTTGAAGTTTGACTCCCGGGGGGCAAGCGACGTCACCAAAGCACACTTGACGGCGGGAAAAAAGGAACTAAGGCAGTTAGAGGGTTGACGCTAAGATAGTCTTTACCGCACGAGCCGGGGCTCACGGTGCCACTCCTCGTGGTGCCATCTCTGGCACCGGCCCTCTTGAAAAGTTTGCTCCCGCAGGGTCCTAGCACCTCCGGCGTAGATCCCATTAGTGTGAATGAGTCGTGGAGACTTTATGACCGAGAAGATTGATCCTAATAGCTCCTCTGTGGCCCCGGCAAGTGTGGTTTCCTCTACTTCAACAACTCTCAGTACAGGAACCCGTTCCATTGTCAATCAGAACAGACCTCAACTCAGACTAATGGGACTTTGTTGCATTTCAGCCTGAAGGCTCTACACCTCCACGCTCCAATACAGTGGCGGATCACCTTCACGGGGCTTGTTAGCCGGCCGGTAACCATGTTTCATTACAAAGTGGCCATGATAATATATAAAACTGATAGAAAAGATGCCGCCCATTGATTATAATGGAGCGCGCCCCCGCGTTCTCACTGGCATCTCGTCATAACGTTAGTGAGCGTAGGGGCGGAATGAGGGCGGCACTCATAACAGGGAAGTCCATGGGACCCCGTTTCAACAATTTTACAGGGGATACAGTTTTTTTTCTAAATGAATTATATTAGAAAATCTTCACAATTCCGGACTCCTGTGGCAGTAAGGCACCTGTATTTCAGGTGTACAGCTATTTTTATTCACATTGGTAAATTTTTTTTTTTTTTAACTGTTGTATTCATCCTCCTCCTAACTGCCCCGTTTCCACTCTTTCAGACTACCTCTACCCGTGTGTGCGATCCTTCTCCTCATCTGGGTCTGCCCCATGAGTGCTAAGTCCACTAACCTTAGGTGCCTGGATAACCCCCGGGTAGGGTAAGGAGGCATGCCCCACTAACCTCCTCCGACCCACACATGCTGCGACATGGACTTACGTGCACAGCGGACTCTGCCCAACGAGCCCGAGGATCCACACACACACAGCGAGGCGTCATCACCTAGGAGAGAGGGTGTTTTTCCTCCTGTTCTTTACCCCTGACGTTGGTATGCAATGAAAGCTAAGGAGCCAGAAGGCACGCCGAGATGTGCCTCCTGCTCCACCCCTCTGCCAACGTCCTACCCTATCCCTGATGCTGCTACTCCCCGCACCTTCACCCTGGCTCTCCTAGGTATCGGTACTGCGGTGGGAGTGTGCAGATAACCCCCCTCCCCAGAGAAGGAAAGCAGCCATTGGGCACTCAATCCTTCTCCTCCCCGGCCGACCCCCAGCGGCCCATGGTCGTTCCTGAACACAGGTCGCTGGCGTGGTGCAAGGTGTGGCATTCAGTGCCTCAACCCTCGGTGCCACTGGGCCGGCCGGAGAATCTCTTTAACTACTGAATGTATCTACATGTGTCGCTTGTGAAAACGGGCAGTTTTGCTCACCTTGCCAACAAGTATAAAAAAAATAAAAGTGAAATGAAAAATTCCTAAAGATGGCCGAGTTATGCACGTTCGTTGAAATATTTCTACGCTCACGCATAACTTTGGTAATTTTCAATATTTTGGGTCCAAATTTTTAACATAGCCATTTTTCAAACCACAACATGGGAACAGTACAGCTACCATTTTTCACATCCCGTCCGAAATGTGTTTTCGCATCTGTGGCATGGAATGGAATTTTGGCATGGATGTGAAAATTTTCACCTATGGGGTTCATGAGGTAGGATCATAAGAAGACTATGTTGAAAATTTGGTGTCAAAATATCACAAAATGCCAAAGTTATAACCATTTGTTGCAATTTCGCTATGCACACTCGTAACTTTCTGAAATTTTTAATATTTTGACTCCAGATTTTCAACATAGCCGTCTTATTACTCCACCTCACATATGTCATTGCTGTCATTTTTTAAATCTGGCCCAAAATGTGTTTTCGCACCTGTGGTGCAGAATGGCATTGTAGTTGCACAGAATTATGTTTTGGCAGGGATTCGAAAATATTCTGTAATGAGTACATGAGGTAGGGAATAAAAAGGCTATGCTGACAATTTGTTCTCTGTTGTCCTATAAATGGAAGCACAAGGCCCGAAGGGCCCTGTGCTTCCACAGCTACAGACTCCCATGGGGAAATGGGAGCACAGGTACTAAGGACCCTGCACTCCAGCAGTAAAATAAGGATACTATTACACTATCTCAAAACTTAAGTAAATAAATTGCAAAAACTCTGTTAATGCATCAGTTAGGGTTAAAGCGACAAAAGTAAGAAAATGTGTCATTAGGGTTTCTAATCCTAACACCCATCCCCTCCCCCATCCTGCACAGACCATGAGGCACTGGGGGCAGCACTGTGTTATCTGCCCTAACACTCACACCATTCCATTAGAAAATAAGCTGGGTGGAAGCAGAATAAGAGAATGTGGTGAGTGTTAGGGCTTATAACAATCGCCCCCCCACTCACCTCTTGGTTTCTGCAGGGTGGGTGCGTGTTAGGTTGGAACCCTAATGCCACATTTCCTACTTTGTTGCTTTAACCCTAACTAATACATTAACAAAGTTTTTTGCAATATATTTATATATACATACATGTACGCGGACACATATACAATAACATAGATAGAGGGTGCGTAGATGAAATCAGCCTGGTCCTAGTCAAGATAGTCTGGAGGTCACTGGAGAGGGGGGTCTTTCTGGATCCTCTAAAGGGGGCGGTTGTTCGACCCCTCCTTAAAAAACCCTCCCATGACTATGTATGGGCAACTACAGACCAGTCTCTAACCTACCCTTTTTGGTAAGGTTATTGAGAAAGTGGCTGCACTGCAGCTGGACGATCATTTGTCCAGCCACAATATCTATGCTACTCTCCAGTCGGGATTTAGGAAGAGGTATAGTACAGAGACGGACCTTGTTCGGGTGCTTAATGACCTCCTAATAGCGAGAGATTGGAGGACCGTTCCATCTTGGTCCTCCATGATCTCTTTGCAGCATTTGATAATGTGGACCACGGTGTGCTATTGGAGCACCTGCGGTTCATCTGTGGACTATATGGAATGGTCCTCAGATGGCTTTAATCTTTCCACGAGGAGAGTGGTGTCTGGAATTCATTCCTCAGCTCCTCTCTCCCTACCTTGCGGGGTACCGCAGGCTCCATCTTGTCACCCACGTTGTTCACAGTATACAATATATGCTGCTGTTGGGAGAGATCATTAGGCAGTACTTGTCTGAGTTTTCACTGCTATGCAGAAGATTCCCAGCTGTACATGTCCTTTGTGCTCGGACAAGATGTGATCCTCTCTGTATTTAACAACTGTCTGTCAGAGATCCAGGATTGGATAAGTGCCAGCTGGCTACAGCTGAACCCGGATAAAAATGAGGTGCTGGTTGTGGACCCAGACCGTCAGGAGGCGGGTTTGTTGGCAAAACAACCTTCTGGGCTTTGGCTCGAGGGTGTTCAGCTGACTACCTCAGATCGGATGTGGAACCTGGGCGTTATTTTTGATGATGGTCTGACCCATAAATCTCAGATGTCAACCGTTGTCAAATCCTCTTTTTACCATCTGAGGAATACCACCCAGGTGAAACATCTGGTTCTTCCTGATGATCTTCCAATACTGGTCAATGACTTCGTAACCTCTCGCCTTGACTACTACAATGCCCTTTACCTAGGGCTACCGGGGGTTGATATCCGCCGCTTGCAACTACTGCAGAATGTGGCAGCCAGGTTATTGACTGGTACTTCTAGGGCCAGTCACACAACACCTGTGCTCTGTGGACTGCACTGGCTGCCACTGCCAATACAGTGGCGGATCACCTTCAAGGTCGGGTTACTGACCTATAAAGCCATATACGACGAGGGACCCCATTACCTGCAAGATCTCCTTTGCCCTTAGTGCCCCCTCTGTCCTCTCCGATCTGCCAATGAGGGATTCCCACTGTTCGTTTAAAGATATCGGGGGCCCGATCTGTTGCTTTTGCAGCCCTGACCCTGTGAAATTCTCTGCTTCATCAGTTAAGATATTGCCTGACCATCCAGAGTTTCAAGATGGCAATAAAAGTATATTTATTTACACTAGCATATCCAGATTAGTCTCTGAATTGAATACTTAGACTAGCATACTCAGATTTCACTGAAGCTAATATTTATGGTACTGTAGTTTTATGAATTTTAATATTTCTGATTGTAATGTGTGTTTTTAAATTGTTATTTTGTTTGGTTTATGTACAGCGCCTTGGTATAGTGCCTGACAAAGGTATGGACAGAACTCCAGGTAGTGGCAGCACAGATATCTGCCGTCGGTACCATCTTTAACGCTGCAAAGGAAGTAGTGATAGCCATGGTAGAGTGAGCTTTAATCAGCCCGTGATTACACCTATTATGCTTCTCGTAGCAGTAGGAAATGCAGTGACCCAACCAGCGCGCAAGGGTCTGTTTGGTGACCGGGTGACCTACGGACCGCTGGGCAAAGGACACAAAAAGCTGATCAGACTTCCTGTCTGCCTTAGTTCTAGCTAGGTAACATCTGAGAGCCCTGTGTACGTCCAAAGAGTGAAGCAGGATCTCCCTCCTGTTGGAATGCTCCAGGTAGTAGATCGGGAGCTGAACCAACTGTTTCAAAGTGAGCTCCGAAACTACTTTTGGTAGGAACTTCAGATTGGTGTGGAGATCAACCCTGTCCTTGTGGAAAACAAGGTAGGGTTCTTTACACATGAGTGCTTGAAGCTCTGAAATGCGCCTTGCCAAAGTAATAGCTACTAAAAGCAGAGTTTTCCAGGAAAGGAAATGGAGCTCCGATTTCATAGCCTACTCGAACGGAGGAAGAGAAAGCTTCTCCAGGACGAACAGGAGATCCCAAGGAGGAAATGGGCCCTGTAGGGAGGTCTGATGTGGAGAATACCATGCAAAAAGGCTTTGGACACCTCCATCTGAGCCATTGTCTTACCCGACACAGACAAATGGTAAGCGGAGATGGCGGCCAGGTGTACCTTGATGGAGGAATAGCTGAGGCCTTTCTCATAGAGAGAAAGCAAGTATTATAGGACGGTATTAACTGGACAGACCAATGGATCTACTTGCTTGGCTGTAGCCCAAATGCAAAAGTGTTTCCACTTCATAACGTAAGTGGCCCTGGTGGCACGTTTCTGTGCCTCAACCAACACCTGAGCGACCGGATCAGACACTCCGAAACGGACCTCAGCTAAGTCCTGAGGAGCCACGCATGCAGGTGAAGAGAACGGAAGTTCGGGTGCAGTAGGGACCCCTTGTCCTGCGAGAGCAGGTGTGAGGAGAGGGAAAGAGGCAATGGCGACTCTGCCACTAGACGCTGTAGTACAGGAAACTAGATTTGACGAGGCCATAGCGGAGCAATCAGGATAATCGTGGAAGGTTCCGACTGAGCCTTGAGGCGGACCTTCTGAAGGAGGGGAAAGGGAGGGAAGGCATACAGGAACCTCCCGCTCCAACAGAAGGACAATGCGTCTTGCCAAAAAGCTCCAGGCTCTGGACCTAGCGAGCAAAAACTGTGCAGTTTTGCGTTGGACTGTGATGCGAAAAGGTCCGCCTCTGGCGTCTCCAATAGATGGAAGATGCGATCTGCAACCTCTTGAAGCAATTCCCATTCATGGGCTTGTGATCTTGTACTGCTGAGCATGCCGGCTAGCACGTTTTGAATCCCAGGAACATGCACTGCTGTCAAAAACAGACGATGTTCCAGGGCCCAATCCCAAACCCACATGGCTTCCCTGCAAAGGAGATATGCATGTGTGCCGCCTTGTTTGTTGATGTAGAACATCACCAAAGTGTTATCTGACTGCACCAAAAGATGGCACGGTGCCAAGACCGAGGCCAGGGCTTGAAGTGCGTAAAGCAAAGCTCTCATTTCCAGGACACTGATGTGCAGATTCGCTTCCGAGGGAGACCAGGAACCCTGGGTACGATGGTTCCCCAAGTGTGCGCCCCATCCCTATGACAAGGCATCCGTGGTCAGAGACTGGAACGGCACCTCGGATTTGAAGGGTATGCCCCCCAGTAGATTTTCAGATGACATTCACCAGCGAAGTTCTTGGCGGACTGGCTCCGATATTCTGATCAAGGCGTCCAGGCTGTCTGAAGTTTGATCCCACTGGACCCTCAGGGACCACTGAATGGTCCTCATGCGCAGACAAGCCAGAGGGACTGAGATAATGACAGTGGCCATGTGCCCCAACAGCCGGAGGAGAAGGAGCCGAGCTGGCACCTTTGAGGCTGACGAGATCTGGGACGCGATGATCCGAATGCGATCCACTCTGTCGGAGGGAAGAAAAACCTTCCCGAGAGTGGTGTCCAGAAGAGCTCCGATGAACTGGAGAATCTGAGTAGGGGACAGATGGGACTTGTCCCTGTTTATGGTGATTCCGAGACTCTGGAAAAGTGAGATGGAATCCCTGATAGTTTCCGACAGGCGAAACCTGGAGGGGCCAGGAGGAGCCAGTCGTCCAGGTAAGGAAACACAAAGTGGCCCCGTCTTCGAAGTGCCGCGGCCACGACCGCCAGGCATTTGGTGAAGACCCTGGGGGCCGAGGAAAGAACAAAGGGGAGGACTCGAAATTGATAGTCCTATTCTTCGAACTTGAACCTTAGGAACCTTTGATGGTTTCTGGCGATGAGAATATGCAAGTAAGCATCCTGCATGTCCAGGGATGCCAGCCAATCTCCTGCTGCTATGAGAGGAAGGACAGTAGGAAGAGAAACCATCCTGAATCTCCTGTATGAGACCCACTGATTTAGATCGCTGAGGTCCAGGATGGGCCTGGGAGATCCCCCGACTTCTTCGGTACCAGGAAGAAGTGGGAAAAGAACCCTTTTCCTGACTCAGCCGGTGGAATCGGCTCGACTGCCCTTTTGTCCAGAAGGGAGGAGATCTCCTGCCGGATCAGAGCTCTGTGCTTCCTTGTGTATCAGGATGGTGGTGGTGGTCTGTTCGGAGGAATGGATTCGAACTCTGTGGAGAGCCCGAACTCCACGAACTCCAGTACCCATTGGTCGGAGGTCACCTGGCCCCACGCATCCGCGCAGAGGAAAAGCGACCTCCGACCAGCTCCCCTGGTTGGAGTACCAGAGGAGAAGGGTCAGCTGAATAGTCAGGCGTTGGGTGGGGGAGGGTGGCTGCGGCTGCTCTGGGTGGTCTAGAGGCGGAGGCCGAATTGCCTCTGGCTCCGCCTCTAAGACCAAAGCCCCCTCGCTGTGCCTGTTGTTGAAAAAGCGAGGTTGCTGTGACTGATGTCCCCCATGGCCATGAAAATGAGGCCGTCGTGCGTGGCCCTGTTTCGGGCGGTACATGGACTGCACGGAATGGACAGCCTTTGCGGAGTCCTGCAGCCTGGTGATGATGCACTCCGTGTCCTCACCAAAGAGCATGGAGCCTTTGAAGGGAGCATCCAGAAGGTTGGTTTGGACGTCTGGATCGAACCCAGACACCCGCAGCCACGCATGGCATTGGAGGCAAATGCCAGTGGTGGCCGCCCTGGAGGAGGTGTCCACAGAGTCGTAGGCCCAACACAGAACGTGGGTGCCCACGTCTGAGCCGGTCTACAGCAACTTGGCAAGCTCTGTCCGCTGGGGACAATTGGGCAGGCCTTGCACAATGTCCAATCCCTGTTCGCAGAGGGCGTTCTGGAATTGGACCATATGCGTCAGAAAGCTGAGAGTCCTGATGCTGCACGTGGCAGCAAAGTACATCTTACGACCCACAGAATCCAGCTGCTTCGATTCCCTATCAGGCGGCTGGGTGCTCAGATGTTTGGGCCTCTGTGAACGATCGTGAGCTGCCAAAATCACACTGAGGCCACTGCGGGTGGTTCAGCTAAAAAAGGGGTGGTCCGCAGGCACCCGGTAGAGCCGGTGAGCCTTCTTCGGCACAGTGGAGGAGGAGGAGTGAGGGTGCTTCCAGGTAGCACAGGTGACATCCTGAAAGGTGTCTACCATGAGAGGGATGACCACCAGCTTTGGGTCTTTTTGGAGGAGGTATTTAGCCAGCCGCAGTCGCTCGGGGTTCATTGCTGCGGTGTCCCAACCCATGTTGGCCTGGATGTGCCTCATCACCTCCATGAAGTTGGGGTCATCTGGAGGGGATTTAGGGAGGCCCTCCATGTTCCCTAGGTCTGACTCCAAGTAGACAGAGAAGGAAGAGTCTGAGTCCACATAGGAGACCGTAGAAGAAGAGAGTGAGGGGCTAAGCCTCTTCCCTTTGTGCCTCTTGTCTGGAGGAGGAGAGGGAGAGCGACAGGAACTGCTAAACCTGTCCCTCTTGGACTTTTTCGGGGGAGACACCCCCCCCCCCGCAACCATCCGGTTCGACAGGTTCTGGAACTGTCTCCAGAGTGGGTGGAGGCGCACCCGCTGGTAAGTCTTTTTTAACAGTCTCCCACCAGTAGGTAAAAAGCTCCTTAACCTGAGAAAGGTGTAGTTTCGGTGAATCAGGTGTAGGCTGAGGAGCGCCTGAGCCCGTACCGGTGCCGGCTCCGCTGTCCGGGAGGGCTGGCGGGTTCGAACCCTTGTTGACCGGTGTTGGCCTAAGGGAGGATGTCAGGGCAGCATCAGCACCAACGTTGTCGGATTCCGGCATCAGGTGGACCGGCAACCATGGAGAAGGGGTGTCCGAACTGATGTTGGGTGTCAGGGACAGAACAGGCGTTGGGCGGGCCGGCATCAGTTTAACAATGACCGGCAGCGGGATAACCTTCGCCTGGACCGGGGCCGAGGGAGCTGCGGGCGAACGAGGGTCCGGCGTCCGCTTGTCCTTGGAACCTGACGGACGTTGTTCCTTTCCATGGGACAGACAGTTGGATTTGTGGCTCGAGGTTTTCTCGGCTGAACACCGGTCCCCAATTAACATTAAATTCACCAACCAAAATCCATTCACAATTTGATGGTATAATATTAAAACTAGAAATGAGGTCACACAAGTTCCCTCTGTTCAGTGGGAATATAGATGGAATTAATTAACAAATGTTTTCTTAAGCCCAAGGTAAGTCCACAGTTGTAGTTACAGTACATACACTGTGATTTGGAGATGGGGATACCTCTTGGTCCTTGGTCTCTTTTACAGAATCAAACACCTTCCTACACAGGATGCAAAAAAGGGGCAGGTCCAAACCACCTTCTTACCAAGTCTGGATTACGCTGACTTCATTTACGGCCAAGGACCTGGTACTGTGCTAGCCAAACTGGATAAACTCTACCACACAGCATTAAGATTTATCTCTAGAGCACTGTACTCAGCTCATCACTGCTCCCTTTATTCCTTAGTAGGCTGGTCATCCCTAAATGTTAGAAGACTGTCCTGTGGACTTACAGAGCAAACTCTAAAAAGCTGCCTCAGTACATTTCTGATTGTCTACCTCAAAGTATGATAGGTAAATATGACCTGAGAAGTTCCTCATACATTTTACTAATTATACCCAAGGTCAGTTTGTGTTTTGGTAGGTCTTTAATAAGTCATTCACTACACCAACTCTGGAATAAACTGCAAACAATATTGAGAGTGTCCCACCCTATTACACTGTCCGCATTCAAAACTCTTTATGCACGTTCTGGTAAGGAATCCTGCAATTGTTTCTCCTGATACTTTTCTGTTTTGCCATACTTCTTGTAGCCATCAAGAGACCCCCGCACACTGGTGTCCCCCGGCTTATTCCAACACTTCGTATCTTCCTTTTTCTGCTCCCTTTCTCTCCCGTGTCTCCATGTCTAACCTATTTTTTTTTTTACTTCCTTTCTTGCTTGGTTTAAGGTTTCGCCTCACAAGTCCCTGCAGGCTCCTTGTATATATTGTAAATAGATATGTGCCATTTTTTTTTCTTGGTTACATACTGTTATAGAACTTCATTTTGCACCCAATCATCTTGTATTTGCTCGATGTGTGTGTCATTATTTTGTGTATTGTTTATGTGTACTTGTCCAGGTCCACCTTTAAAATGAGTATTCTCAAAGGTGTTCCGCCTGGTAAAATAAAGATATTGATTGATTGATTGAAGATTGGTGGCAACATATATCAACGTACCTCGCTTTCTCAACCATGTCTTCTTTAAATATAAAGTAGCCTTTCAATCTTATTTGTTTCTGTTTTTATCATTTAACCATGTTTACGAGAGGGCTATGACATCAAATGTATAAGATTCTACTACGCTTCAAAACAATTCTATTTAGCCAGGAGACTCTGTATAGTAACAAACAATTTTCAGATGAGGGTGCATGCATATGGAAATTACATACAGTAATTCTTGATCTTCTTGGACCATCTTCACCACTGATTTACACTGACGGCTTCTGAGCCAGAGGCACTAGGACACTGCGGGAGTCAGAACCTTTCAGGAGGGCTGGCACCGAAGTAGGCTTGGGAGAAGAGATAAACAGGTTACTCACCTGTAACAGTAGTTCTAGGAGTGGTATATGTTGTTCATCCACACTGTCTGGCATTGTCCCTTTCCCCTTTAAATCAAGGGGTCTCCCACCTAAGTCCCCCTCAATGCGCCTAGGGCAATCAGGAGTGACCGTAATGGACAACCTATGGGGAAGCCCGTAGTTTGTCAGTCCTCCTTAGAGAGAGACCCTCCCTGAGGCTGTTTGGGTGGTGGTTCCACCAAAATTGGTGGGGAGCCCGTAACAGGCCGAGCCGAAATACGCACTGGTCCCACCGGAGGGAGAACCGGGGTCCTCGGAACCGAGGGAGTCGGTGTCGGCCGAAGAGGCTGGGGCCAAGTAATGGCCGGTACAGCCGGAGCAGACGGCTTTTGACCCATCAAAAGAAGTTGCTGCCACATGAGGTCCTCATAATGTCGACGGAGCTTCTATCTAAGTCTCTCCTCGTCAGAGAAGCATGAGGAATGGTGGCGGCGCCTCTTCCGGGAGTGTTTGTGACCCTTTCTCGGTTTACCGACCGACGGGGTCCTACTCCTCGATCGAGACCGACGGTGTCGGCTCTGTTGGTCGGAAGAAGCTGGATTCGGTGAGAATCGAGGTTCTGGCTCTTGTTCCTCGATCGGCATTCCCGAAGGACGGGTCTCCCTCGTCGGGGAAGGAGAGAATGGGAGTCCTCTCCAAGGAGTCGTCGACAACGGCTCGATCGGGTCGAGAGAAATCTCGGCCGGTTCTGCCGTATCCTCAGCTTCGGTGCCCTGTCCTGACGGCAGGTCCGAAAAGCCGGCAGCCGAGGAAGCGATCTCAACCGTGGCCGAGACCGCCTGCTCCTCAGTGTCGGACCGCTCTCGGTCCCAGGAACATCTTCTTCGGGTAGAAGAAGAAGATTTTGGATCCTTATCCTTCTTCTTGGATCGGGAGGAGTGCGAGTCGGAAGGCGCCTCACCCTTAGTAGGGAGAGACTGGCACAACTCCCGGAAGGATCCCGTGAAGGTGGAGCCCAGGTTGAGCGGCACGAAGAAGCGCTTTGCGAGAGCTTGGGCAGCTTCTCTTTGAAGGCCGCCATCTGCACCGACTGGCAGATCCCGCAGCCTTGAAACCGCCCACCTGGCCTCCTCGATTTCACCGGTGGATTGAAGCTCCAGTCTCCCCAACTAAAGGCGTGCCTTGCGGTCCTCTAGAGCGGTGGGATGGAAGGCCGAACAGAGGGTGCAAGCAGTATCATACAGCGCCCTCGCAATAGGCCTTGCGAGAGGTGGGGAGTTGGTGCGAGACATTTTTGTCCACAAGGACACCAAGCGAAACCGAGGGAACAACTTGTACTCCATATCCAGCATTAGGATCCGAATCGTAAACTCTGGCGAGTTTTAAGGCAAGTAAGTCGGCAACGTCGATTTGACTCCAGGGCCTATGGTACTGCAAAGTAGCACGAGGAACCTGTATCTTCCAGCGGAAAGGAAGATCTGGCGTCATGGGGCGGAGCCGAGGTATTTATCACCCGGGTGGGTGCGAGGAGCCAGCCTGCAGACTTCCGGCAAGATTTAAAGGGGAAAGGGACAATGCCAGACAGTGCGGATGAACAACATATCCACGCTCCTAGAAAGATAGGTTCTCTGGTGAGCGGAGTTAATCACCCTACGCCGGGCCAAGGGTGACAACCTGGAAAGACACAGCCATGCCGTCCGCCTAGTGCAAATCACTGTCCCTACAACCCTGGTAGCTACCTCGTTGGCATCATAGGATGCCCTCGCTTGGTGCCTTGCTAGCTCCAGGCCATGCGCACAGAATGCAATGGCTTGTCTGGTTTGCTCCGTGTCAGGCAACGAGGCTAGGAGTTGACCTAGCCTGGACCACAAGAACCCATCATAGGCTGCATAGTGGGCCTGATGTGCAGAAATGGAAAGCAACAACCGTGCCAGAGTAAGCCCTCCTAGCTCAGAAGTCAAAATCCGAGGAATCTTGATCTGGGGCCGGTCACGGTGAAGGGCGCAAAGCCCATCAGGAGTGTCCAACTGCGTCAATCTGGACTGCGGAGGAGACATGGAACCTGGAGACTCGGGGGCAATACCACTGGCAGAGATCCCTAGGGGCAGGAACTCCAGAGAAGGGTCTCTGCCAGAAGCGCAAATACGCATCCCGAAAGGGAGCAGGCCAGGGAGGCACCACAAGGGTGGTCTCGCTGAACTCGCCTAGAAAGGTGTGCGCCAAGTGCTCTGGATTGCTTACAGTGGCAGGGGTGAGGTGCAAGTCCTCCAACATCCTCAAGAGGAAACGCTAATACTCAGCGAGATCAGTGGCTGGAGAGATGTGGACAGAAGAAAAAATTACTCACCTTAGTAATGTTGTTTCTTCTAATGGAGTCTTGCTATATTATAGACATTAGCAGTTTGATCCAGCTCTAGAACTGCCCCGGAGTGAAATGGTTAAAACCATTCCAAAATAGAATTTTGTCACGAGAGCACCTCTATCTATGTCATTTCAAACTTGAACTGTCAGATCTTCTGAGCCAAACTCACTAAGGTCTGTGTGGAAGCTGTAACCTACACTAGCCAAATGGCTACCTAAATAATAACAACCATTGATGGTCCCAACACCCAAGACTCAAGTCAGGGGACCAGAAATACTAACACCATTCTAATAATATGAAAATGGAACATAAGTATAATAAAACACACACATGCGTACACACACACACACCCAAAGTCCCAAAGGGGACAAAATGCCAACAGGACATAAGTAGTGCCCACACTAAGTTGCCCGCACCCCACCAAGTAGCGGTTCTGAGAGGGGCAGGTTGGGAGGTCTATAAATAGCAAGACTCCATTAGAAGAAACAACATTACTAAGGTGAGTAATTTTTCTTCAAACAACATGAAGTCTTGCTATATTATGACAATAAGGAAATACCAGTCAGTACCTCCATGGGGAGGGCATAACCTACTTAGGAATAGGCTCTGAAGAACAGCTGTGCCAAACCGAGCATCTCTCCTGGCCTGGACATCCAGGGAGTAATGCTTGGTAAAAGTGTGTACCGTTTTCCAAGTAGCAGCCTGGCAAATCTCTAATAAAGGGATATCTCTGGCAGCAGCTAGAGACGCAGCTGTACCCCTGGTAGAATGAGCCCTCAAACCGGGGGCTCTGCCCACTTCTGATAACAAAATTGGATACAAGAGACAATCCACCTGGCAATTGATCTCTTAGTGGCAGGTTGCCTTTCCCAACTTTACCATATGTAAGGAAAAGTTGGAGGATTGAACCTGTGACCTTTAGTGCACTCTATATAATAACTAAGAGCTCTCTTAACATCCAGGTTGTGCAACCTCCTCTCACCAAGAGGAGTGATCAGTGAAAAATACTGGAAGGAGATAGATTGATTAAGATGGAAATCTGAAACCACCTTAGGCAAAAACTTCCTATTAGTCCTAAGGACTACCTTATCCCTGTGGAAAGAAATAAAGTCAGTCTCCACTGACAAGGCTTGCAATTCACTTATCGTCTGGCAGAAGTGATAGCCACTAGAAAACAGTTTTCCAAGTTAGGTACTTAAGCTCTGCAGAAGACAGAGGTTCAAAGGGGTTGCATTAACTGGGCAATGCAAACATTAAGGTCCCAAGCAGGGGCGGTTCGAAAAGGAGGATTAGTATGGAGTAATCCTTAAAAACTTGGAAAACACAGGATGAGAGGAAAGAGGGGATGACTTTCCTGCTGACACAAAAGCAGACACAGCTGCCAAATGAACTCTCAGGGTAGCTGGTCTGAGACCCAAGGAATTAAGATGTACCATGTGATCTAACAAAATGGGCAATTCAGCAGATTCTGGGGAAATATTTTTCCCAGCACACCAAATGGAAAACCTTTTCCATTTAGAACTATAAGTAGCCCTAGTGGAAGGCTTTCTGGAAGCCTTTAGGATCTCAAGAACACCCTGAGAGAGGTGTAAATCAGCAAACTCTAACTCCTCAAGAGCCAGGCCTTGAGGTTGAGGTTGAGGTCCGGATACCAAACCTTCCCTGGGCACAAATCAACAGATTGTGATTCCTGGGAGGCACAGGGAAGATGGACTGTCAGAGACAGAAGGAGTGGGTACCAGGGCTGCCTGGCCCAATCCGGGGCAATCAGAATCACCCTGCAAGGCTGAGATCTGATTTTGACTAGTACTTTGAATAGGAGAGGAAAGGGAAAGCATGAGGAACTTCCTCCCAATCCAGAAGAAGGCATCCAGGGAACTGAGCCCAGCACTGGAGGCCTGCAACAGAACAGAGGAAGTTTGTGATTGTCTGGGGCTGCAAAAGATCTATCTGAGGATGCCCACCTGGCAACTATCCCCAGCACTTGAGGATCCAGGGACCATTGTGATGGCCCTGGGAAATCCTGCTGAGGGCATCCGCTAGGACATTGTCCTTCCCTGGAAGATGAACTGCTATGGGAAGTGTTCAGGGAATAGGCCAGAGACCACAACTTCATTGCCTCGGTGCACAAGGCCGAAGACCGAGTGCCCCCTGTTTGTTGATGTACCACATTGTTGTGGTGTTGTCTGTTCTGACTTGTATCACCTTGTCGTGGACAGATGCAGAAAAAGCTTGAAGAGCTAAAAAGACAGCTCTGAGTTCCAGCAAACTGATGTGGAGCAGAGATTCCTGGGGGGACCAAACTCCCTGAGTGGAAAGGTCGCCCATGTGGGCTCCCCAACCCAGAAGGGAAGCATCTGTAGTGAGAGTCAAGTCGTGAGAAGGGAAATGAAGGGACCCCGCTCTTAATTGCTCTGATCCTGCCACCACTGGAGAGCTAGGATCAGGTTCGAGTCACTGGGACCAACTTGGAAAGGGTCTCTTCTCTGAGACAAAAGGTTCTCAAGTGAAACTGAATGTCTCTCATCTGAAATCTGGCTCCCTGCACAACAGCTGTGGATGCAGCCATGTGCCCCAGGAGCTGCAGAAAGTGTCTTGCTGGTCGAGAGACCTGCAGAGTGAAGGAAGAGGCCAGAGCCACTAAATTCCTTACCCTTTCTGGGAAGAAAGGCTCTGGCTAGCTTTGTGTCCAATTCTGCCCCTATAAAGGTGAGTACCTGGACTGGTTCCAGAACCGACTTTGTAGGTTTAGCAGAAAACCAGGGAGGTGAGAAGCTGCTGGGTGACCTGCAGGTGAGATTTTACCTGTTCTGGGGACTGGCCTACAATGAGCCAGTCGTCTAGATAGGGAAAAACAGCAATCCTCTGCCTCCTTAAGTGGGCCACTGCTACTGCTAGACACTTTGTGAATACCCTTGGGGCAGAGGTAAGGCCGAAGGGCATTGCTCTCAACTGGTAATGACCTGTGGGCAGTTCGAATCTGAGGTACTTTCGATGGGATCTTCTGATTAGGACATGGAAATAGGCATGCTTGAGGTCCAGGAGGCTAGCCAGTCCCTGGCCTTAGGAGAAAGGTAAAATCATTGCCAGAGTTACCATTTTGAACTTTGGTTTCAAAAGATGCTTGTTCAGATATCTGAGATCTAAAATGGCTGCCACTCTCCTGTCTTTTTGGGGTAAGGAAATATCTGAGATACAGACCCTGCCCTGATGCAGGGAGGAACCCTTTGTACTGCTCTGAGAGCTAACAGGATGAGACCTCTGTTTCCAAGAGCGAGGGTCTCTGAAGCACTAGCAGGTAGAAAAGTCTGCTTCTCAACTTGGGAAACTTTTGAAGCTGAGAACCAGACCCAGGCTACTACTTCCAGAACCCACTTGTCTGAGGTTAAGAAGCCCAATTCTGACTGAAGTAAGCCAGCCTGCCCCACTGGTACAGGAGAATCGGCCCTGGGCACCCCATCAGGGTGCCTGTTTGTGAAGACGTTTTAGGCTGGGGGTGGGAGCAGGTCTGCCCACCCTCGTCTGCCCTGCCTCTGAAGAAGCCCCTCTGAGCATAGCAGAGGAGGCCTGAGTCTGAGTAGAAAGGCCCTGTGAAAGGCCTACCCCTACCCTGGGGGCATGCCCTTGAGGAGTGGCTTGCGCTCCTTAGCCTGGGCACTCTTGTAAGTAGTCCTATATTCATCCATCTTCTTCATGTAATTCTCTGTCTGCTCTCCAAACAGAGAATTTCCCACCACAGGAAAATCCATAGCCTTAGTTTGGGTATCCTGTGACAAACTAGTACACCTGAGCCAGGCCAACCTCTAAAAGCTACAGATGTGGCCATGACCCTAGAGGAAACATCATTAACATCACAGCAGCATGAAACTGAACCTTAGAGGCTTCAATGCCATCAGCAGCCACCTGTTCTAGTTCACTAGCCAGCTGGCCATGGGCCTGCTGGCCAGTGCATAACAGTATCCCATCTAGATTTCTGATACCTAGCTACATAAACCATATAATTTGCTTGCCTGAGTCCCAGAGGGGCTGCCATATACTTTTTTTTGCCATGGCATCAATTTTCCTGGAATCCTTGTCAGGAGGATGTGAAGCCAAGGGAATATTAGCTTTATCACAGGCAGCAGCCTGAACTACTAACATGACTGCATTGCTGAGAAAGGAATTCTGTATCAGGGCCTGACAATGTATACCTTCTGTCCATCTTTTTATCTACAGGAGGCACAGAATTAGGAGCTTTTAAAATTTTAATTGTTTGTTTCCTAAAAGACTTATGTAAAGGAATAGACAATCTCCTAGACTCTGGAATATCCATCATTTCTACAAAATCAGGCTCCTCTTGCTCATCCACAGCCTCTTCTAAAGGAAGCTGGAGGGTTTCAGCAACTTTTTTATAAAACATAAAATGAGATGGGGACTCAGACAGCATAGGGGGAGATTCTAAAGGTCTGTCTGGGGAGATGTCCGGTTCAATGGCACACCCAGACCTTCCCAGCCACATTCATACTGTTCATAATCCTCCTCCCCTCCTCTGGTTCATAAAATTCCTCAATATCATAATCCTGAACCACTGGGACTGGACGAACCGACCTTTACCAGATAGTGGTGGTTCGGACAGACCCTGAGACAGTGACTGGACAATTTGTATGGCTTTGCTATCTCTGCAGCAGTTGGAAGGAATTTTGGACTCCAGACCTGCTGATTTTCTTGTTTTCTTTACTGGAATTGGTTCCTCAGAACCAGCTTTTCTTTTGCCCGAGGAAGTCTGGCCCTGGTCAGAGGGCACTCCCTCTGGTTCGGTTGGCACCGAACCGGGCTGGCCATCCGGGTCAGCGGACTTTTCGGCCTCTCGTTCCCTGAGCCTGCCCAATCTTTTTTCCAGGGTGGCTGCAGGGAAATTCTTACATACCTGGCAGTCTGACTGGAGGTGGTCAAACCCCAGACAATAAACACATGTGGTGTGTGGGTCAGCCTTGGCAAAGACTTCCCCACAAACATCACAGTGTTGAAACCCAGTGGGCCCGGTTTTTCTTTTGGGTTTCTCAGACATAATGCCAGCCTAACCAAATACTTGCCCTTTTAACGGCAGTGCAAGGCAAGACACCCTTATCGGTTCCTAACCGTGTCACGGGTATTGGAAAAAACCGTAATAAATCCAGTTTTTTTTAGAACCGATAAGAACCGGGAACCGCACTCTAAAATAGTAACTTTTAGTTTTAAATGAGTTTTAAACCCACTGATCGGTTCAAAACCGAACCGATAACTTACAAGTTCCACACAGACAAAACCTTCATTTACTTACAGTTTACCACAGATGAAGCTTAGACCGAGCGGTTTTCTTGGTTAAAATAAAACTATTCTCGGTTAAATCCAACCAGAAAACACTTTTAAACCGAGAAATGAACCGAGCAGAAGGAGAAATCTCCGGAGCGACTGTTCACTGAGGCGGAGTAAAGAATCTGACAGTTCAAGTTTGAAATGACACAGATAGAGCTGCTCTCCTGCCAAAATTCTACTGTGGAATGGTTTTAACCATTTCACTCCGGGGCAGTTCTAGAGCTGGATCAAACTGCTAATGTCTATAATATAGCAAGAATTCATGTTGTTTGAAAGCTCCTCTCCCCCAGAAGAGGGATGAGGGGTTGGAGGCACCGACAGCTCAGAGGGCAGCTGCTCGAGGGAGGTTGAATAACCTGTCCGTCCATTGCCCTAATGTAAGCTGGGAACCGAGCAGCCACAGACCTGAACTGCTCCCAGGAGAGAGGCCCGCTAGGACCAAGAATGCCTGGGAGGCGCAGGAGAATGTAGCAGAGGGATGGGGACAGAGCCAAGAAGAAATATTGGCTGACCTCCGCCTGGGCTAAGGAGCGAACCAACAGCACCCGAAGGAGAAGGTGTCTGGAAGACTCCATAGCCGACAGCTGAACAACCATTTCGGTACTGCCTTGGCTGCGCCTGGAAGAATCCCCCCTGTGAGGCGACCATGGCCGTATAGGTCCAGAAGGACGGTCCCCTACCTCAAAAGAATGGGGTTCCCTCAAAGAGACCGAGGAGGAAGAGCGGAGATCCGCACTACAGCTTCTTCCAGAGCCCACGTGGGCCCCAGAAAAAGGTCGCCGTGCAGACCCCATGCCCCTCGACCCCTTGGAGTCCGAAAGAGCCCTCCTCCTCGAGAGGGCCAGCCTAGGTGGCCAACAGCCCCGGCCAGCACCCGCAGGAGCTATCCAGGGCACAGTACCCTCCCCTCCTGTAGGTGCTCTGATCGGCCCCAAAGTTGGGCGATCCAGGCATACTACAGGCGGGGGTACCACTGTTGAGGGGTCAGTGAACCCACGAGACCAGGCTGCAGAGCAATGGTGGCCTGCACCACTGCCCGCTGGTCAGCACCCCTGACCCCAGTCTCAGCAGCCACTGGCCCCACCTCAGAAGGGGACTGACTCCAGCTTGTCGAAGATACTACAGGGCTGCCCACCCCAACAGTCAACCCCAAGGAGTCAGACTGTTCGTCTGACTCACAGCCCGACTCCGCCTCCGAAGAGGTAGAGGCCCTGTGCCGGACCGCAGGAGGGCAACCGGTGCCTGTCACAAACTCGCTCAGCTGGTCAGCCCTCTACTCCTAAAGTGCCAACTTCAGAGTGTATGATTTGTGTACAGTGAACAGAACAAGGTAGCACTCTTGTCTGTTTTGGGGGTTCAAGTCACCTTAGTCTCAAGCTCTGGAGGGATTCAAACTGATAACCTCTTGTTAGCGTACCCAATTATCAGGCTCAGATAATTCTGTCTTCGGGGGGCCAGATATCTTTGCCTAGGGGCACCCAACCAGGTCTTTCAAATGAACCCTTAGAACTCTATGCAAGACTTTAGAGAACTCTATCCATTTCCCAGTTTGGTACACAATAAGCCCATACACAGTGTTACTTATAACCTTTAAAAGCTACACTTAAATAAAAAGAAATGTCAAGGCACTCCAGACAGTTCCGTTGTAAAAATATCTCTTTACTTTAAAAACATCAAAACAGAACAATAATTACAGAACAAAATATACATCCCAACACATCCAGCCTTAAAACAAACAGGAAAAAGTACAGTTTCTATAATCCGTACATTTAGACTCGTCTAATCTAATGCTTACTTTCTTTCAGTGCTTTGAGGGTCTCTCTTCTCTCAACAGATATATTGTCTTGTGCATCTCTAAGACTTGCTCAGTTGGATAAGAGAGTTCTGAGCCGGTCTCCTCTCTGAGATCATTAAACTCTGCCTTGGTGTATTAAAAGTTATATGTTACCACATAGGATGTCCCAATAAGATTAAAAAAAATGATAAGTGACATACTCAATTTCTTCTTCTCAGGGTAACTGATTTTTCTTCTGACACACACACACACACACACACACACACACACACACACGTTCTGTGATGTCCTCCCAAGGCTTCCTGGGAAATGCGTATTTGACCATCCAAAGTTGTCTGGATCCTGTCTGGCCCAGACATCAAACCTCTTCAATGTCCATTCTGGCCTCTCTCCGACACCCCTCCCCACAAGTTCTCCCTGGCAACTATGCAAGTCAAAGGATCTTCCCTGAGGGAATTATGCATAGCTAATCTTATTTCCTGGGATGAAAGCAAATTGACAAGGTAATTGCACCCCAGATCTCTGCAGTTTAAAATACCTCCTGTCCTTTGAACTTATCCCTGGGGGTTTTGATGTGTCGGTTCCAGTAAGGCAGTAGTTTCCTCAAACTGACCTTCCCATCACATATTTTATATGTAATAAAAAAAATTAATACAGCACTCGAGCACTCAGAGCTGGCTGTCTACGTCACATGCCTCCCCACCTAGACTTACTTTGGGGGATCCATCCTCTACATGGGATGAGCTTCCCAAATCAGTTCACTCCTCACAGACCCTAGACAGTCCATCTGAGTTCTTATTTTTGGCTCCGGCCCGATGTACGATTTTCAGATCATACCCTTGTAAAGCAAGACTCCATTTTAGTAATCTGCCATTGTTTTTCCCCATCTGTGACAACCAAACCAGGGGGTTGTGGTCAGTCTGCACCACAAAAGGCTGCCCATACAAGTATGGCTCCAATTTCTTTAGAGCCCACACTAGGGCAAGACGGTCCTTTTCCACCATGGAGTATGCTTGTTCCTTGGGGAGCAGCTTTCGGCTCAGGTAGGCTATCGGGTGGTCCCTCCCTTCGCTGGATGTCTGGCTTAGCACTACCCCAATACCCAAGTCTGAGGCATCCATCTGAACTATAAAAGTTTTGCTATAGTCCGGACTTGTCACGACAGGAGCACTGCACAGTGCCTCTTTCAGTTTGGTAAAGGTTTCCTCACATGCTGGGCCCCAGGTGATTTTCCTTGACATTTTTTTCTTTGTTAGGTCAGCTAGGGGAGCAGCCAGGGCACTGTAATTACGTACAAACTTTCTGTAGAACCCTGCTGTCCCCAGAAAACTCCTGACCTGCTTCTGTGTTTCTGGTCTGGGCCATGCCTGTATTACCTCTGTCTTGATTTGGTTAGGACGGAGCTGTCCCCGGCGTACCACATGCCCGAGGTATGCCACTTCCCCCATGGCCACCTGGCACTTCTCGGCTTTGACAGTGAGCCCGGCCCTCTGTACTCTGCCCAGCACTTCCCTAAGGTGCGACAGGTGTTCCTCCCAGCTGGTACTAAAGATGGCAAGGTCATCCAGGTACACCATGGCATACTCCTCAGCACCATTTAACACCTGGTTCATCAACCTTTGGAAAGTGACCGGGGCATTCTTCATTCCGAAAGGGATTACTGTGAACTCAAATAAGCCTATCGGAGTGATGAAGGCCTACCTCTCCCTAGCTCTGTCTGTCAACTCTACCTGCCAATACCCCTTTGTCAGGTCAATGGTCGTGAGTTAGGTCACCCCCCCCCAACTTGTCCAGGAGTTCGTCCGTCTGGTGCATCCGGTGGGCGTCTGCCTTCGTGACTCCATTCAGTCCACGATAGTCTACACAGAAATGAGTTGAGCCATCTGGCTTGGGTACAAGGACTACAGGTGAGGCCCAGGAACTGTGGGATCTCTGGATTACCCCTAAATCCAGCATCTCCTCCACTTCCCTCCTAATGTCCTTTTGGACAGCCTCTGACACCCGATATGCTGTCCGCCGTATGGGCGTCTGTGTCCCAATCTCCACATTGTGTGTTGCTAAGGAGGTTAGTCCTGGCTTGGCGCTAAACACGGGGGCAAAGTCTGCTAAAACCTCCACCACTTTCTGGATCTGGTCTGGGGTCAGCTGAGGAGACAATTTTACTGCCTCCACAGAGGACTCTATCTTACTCTCTTCCAGCAAGTCCAGAGGGGTTTCCTTCATCCGTCCCCTCCCATGACTACACACTGCGAACACCATGTCAGCCCCTATTTGCATATGGCTTCATTATGTTGACATGGTACATTCTTTCTGTCTGTCTACGGTCAGGTAACTCCACAATGTAGTTTACGTCATTTACCTCCCTAACCACTTTGTACGGTCCTGCCCACTAAGCTTGCAGCTCGTCCTTCCGGACCGGAATAAGGACCATGACTTCCTGACCCACCATGTACGAGTGAGCTCTGGCTTTGCAGTCATATCATACCTTTTGTTTCTGTTGGGCAGCTGCCAGGTTGCTCTGGGCTGTCCCCATAAGCTCCTTCAGCCTTTCCCTAAACCTTAGGACATAATCCACAAGAAAAAATTACTCACCTCAGTAATGTTGTTTCTTCTAATGGAGTCTTGCTATATTATGACATATGCAGTGAGTCCCAACCTTCGAACTGCTCCGGAGGTGAAAGAGTTAACTTTCCATGCAGGGCATGGAACCTTGAGCGCAAGCTCAGTTGAAAACTCTGTCTGTTGTTCTTCAAACTCAAACTGTCAGATCTTCTGAGCAAAACTCACTAATGTTCTGTGGAAGCAGTAAACCTACACTAGCCAACTGGCTACTAAATATAAGAACACATCTTTCTTGGTCCCAAAACAAAGACTCAAGTCAGGGGATCCAGAAAAAATAAAAACATAACACCCAAACACCCCAAAAAGGAGGGGTGAAAATAAGGTGGACATCTACAAGTGCCAACACTACACTGCCCACCCACATCCCAAAAGTAGAGGTTCTGAGAGGGCAGGCCGGAGATCATAATATGCAAGACTCCATTAGAGAAACAACATTACTAAGGTGAGTAATTTTTCTTCAAACAACATGAAGTCTTGCTACATTATGACATATGCGAACTACACAGCAGTACCTCCATGGAGGAGGGACAGAACCTACTTAGGAAATAGGCTCTGAAGCACAGCTGTGCCAAACCGAGCATCACTCCTAGCCTGGATATCCAGGAGTAATGCTTGGTAAAAGTGTGAACTGTTTTCCAGGTAGCTGCTTGACATATCTCTAGGATAGGGATGTCCCGGCAGCAGCCAGAGGCAGGCTGTACCTCTGGTAGAGTGAGCCCTCAGGCCTGAGGAGGAACCTTACCCAATTTCTCATAGCAAAATTGGATACAAGAGACAATCCACCTGCAATGGATCTTTTAGTGGCAGGTTTCCTTTACCAACCTCACCATAAGTGAGGAACAGTTGGAGGGAGTCAAACCTGTGACCCTTGGTACGTTCTATGTAGTAACTAAGGGCTCTTTTGACATCTAAACTGTGCAGTCTCCTCTCGCCAGAGGAGGAATGGTCAGTGAAGTACACAGGAAGAAATAGATTGATTAAGGTGGAAGTCTGAAACCACCTTAGGCAAGAACTTCCTGTTAGTCCTGAGGACCACCTTATCTCTACGAAAGGAGATAAAATCAGGTTCCACTGACAATGACTGTAATTCACTTATGTGCCTGGCAGAAGTGATGGCTACCAAAAACACAGTTTTCCAAGCCAAGTACTTAAGCTCTGCTGAAGACAAGGACTCAAAAGGGGGTTGCATAAGCTGAGCAATGCAAAAATTAAGATCCCAGGCAGGGGCAGGGTCCCTGAAAGGGGGGTAGGTGTGAAGCAACCCCTTGAAAAACTTGGAAAATACAGGATGAGCTGAAAGAGAAGAGGGTTTACCTGCGGACAAGAAAGCAGACACGGCTGCCAGGTGCACTTTTAGGGTAGCTGGTCTCAGCCCCAACATATTCAAATGCACCATGTAATCCAGGACTGTGGGTAAGTCAGCAGATTCTGGGAAATATGCCAAAACCACCAAATGGAAAAACTCTTCCATTTGGAATTATAAGTAACCCTTGGTGGAAGGCTTCAGAAGCCTTCAAGATATTCAATACACCTTGGGAGAGGTGTAGGTCAGCAAACTAACTCTTCAACAGCCAGGCCTTGAGATTGAGAGATTTGAGGTTCAGATACCAAACTCTCCCCTGGCCACAGGTTAACAGGTTGTGATTCCTGGGAAGACACAGGGGAATGTGGACTGCTAAGGACATAAGGAGTGGGTACCAGGGCTGCCTGGCCCAATCTGGAGCAATCAGGATCATCTTGCAGGGTTGAGATCCGATTTTGACTAGCACCTTGAAAAGAAGAGGGAAGGGGGGAAAAGCATAGAGAAACTTCCCTTCCCAACTGAGAAGGAAGGCATCCAGGGGGACTGAGCCCAACACTGGGAGCCTGCAGCAAAAAAGAGGAAGTTGCTGATTGTCTGGGGCTGCAAAAAGATCTATCTGCGGAGTGCCCAATCTGGCAAATACTACCTCCAGTACTAGGGGATCCAGTGACCATTCGTGATGGCCCTGGGAAATCCTGCTGAGAGCATCTGCCAGGACATTGTCCTTGCCTGGGAGGTGAACTGTTGTAAGGGAGGTGTTCAGGGAATAAGCCAGGGACCACAACTTCATTGCTTGAGTGCACAAGGCCGTGGAGCCGAGTGCCTCCTTGCTTTTGATGTACCACATTGTAGGGTGTTGTCTGTTCTGACCTGTACGACTTTGTTCTGAACAGATGTGGAAAAACTTGAAGTGCTAGAAAAACTGCTCTGAGTTCCATCAGATTGATGTGAAGCAGAGATTCCTGTGGGGGCCACAATCCCTGGGTAGTGAGATCGCCCATGTGAGCTCCCCACCCCAAGAGGGATGCATCTGTAGTAAGGATTAAGGAGTGAGACTGAGGGGTGAAGGGGACCCCCTGTCTCAGATTGCTCTGGTCCTGCCACCAATGAAGGGCTTGGATCAGGGCTCGAGTCACTGGGATCAATTTGGTTAAAGGGTCTCTCCTTTGAGACCAAAGGGTTCTCAAACGGAACTGGACGTCCCTCATCTGAAATCTAGCTCCCTGCACCACTGCTGTAGAAGCAGCCATGTGCCCCAGGAGCTGCAGAAAATGCCTTGCTGGTCGAGAGACTTGCAGGGTGAAAGAGGAGGCCAGAGAGACCAGGGTCCTTGCTCTTTCCAGAGGAGGAAGGCTCAGGCCTCTTTTGTGTTCAGTTCTGCACCTATGAAGGTGAGGAGCTGGACAGGCTCTAGAACTGACTTTTGAAGATTGAGAAGGAAACCTAGAGATGTGAGCAGTTGCTGAGTTACCTGAAGGTGAAGTTTGACTTGTTCTGGAGACTGGCCTACTATGAGCCAGTCGCCCAGGTAAGGAAAGATGGCAATCTTTTGCCTTCTTAAGTGGGCAACTGCTACTGCCAGGCATTTTGTGAATACCCTCGGGGCAGAGGTGAGGCCGAAGGGCATTGCTCTGAACTGGTAATGGCCTGAGGGCAGTTCGAATCTGAGGTACTTTCAATGGGAGCTTCTGATGAGAACATGGAAGTAGGCATCCTTGAGGTCCAGGGACGCTAGCCAGTCCCCTGGCCTTAGAGAAGGTAAAATAATTCCCAGAGTCACCATTTTGAATTTTGGTTTTAAAAGGTGCTTGTTTAGGTATCTGAGGTCCAGGATGGGCCACCATTCTCCTGTCTTTTTTGGGGTAAGGAAGTACCTGGAGTACAACCCTTTACCCTGGTGTAGGGGTGGAACCCTTTCCACAGCTCTGAGAGCCAGGATGGTAGAAACTTCTGTTTCTAGGGCAAGTGCCTCTGATGGATTTGCAGGTGGAAAGGACCTGGTTCTCATCTTTGGAAATTTTTGAAGCTGAGAACCAGTCCCTGACTACTACTCCAGGACCCACTTGTCTGATGTTAAAGACTTCCAGTCCTGGACAAAGTAAGCCAGCCTCCTACAGGTAGAAGAGAATCGGCCCTGGCCACCCCATCAGGGTGCCTGCTTGGCGGGGGCTTTGGGTGATGGGTGGAAGCAGGCTTGCTTGCACCCCGTCTGCCTCTCCCTCTAAAGAACCCCCTCCGGGCATAAGCAGAAGAGGAGGCCTCTACTTGGTAAAAAGGCCTATGGAAAGGCTGCCCTGCCCCTGGGAAGCTGCCTTTGAGGAGTGGCCTGCCTTTCCTTGGCCTGTGCACTCCTATAGGTGGTCCTATATTCATCCATTTTCTTCATGTAATTCTCTGTCTGCTCCCCAAACAGAGAATTCCCCACAACAGGAAAATCCATGGCCTTAGACTGGGTATCCTGTGACAGGGTAGTACATCTAAGCCAAGCCATTCTCGAGTGCCACAGATGTAGCCATGACCTGATGACACATCATTAGAGTCTACTGCAGCATGAAATTGCGCCTTGGATGCCTCAATACCATCTGCAGCCACCTGTTCCAGCTCCTGGCAAGCTGGTCAGGGACCTGTTTTGCCAGGGCCAGCACAGTATCCCATCTGGTTTCTGGTACCTAGCAGCATAAGCCATATAATTTGCCTGTCCGAGTCCCAAAGATGCTGCCATGTATGTTTCTTTGCCATGGCATCAATTCTCCTGGAGTCCTTTCAGGGGGTGGGAAGCTAGAGGAACATTTGCGTTGTCACAGGCTACAGCCTGCACTACCCCCACATGGCTGCATTGCTGTGTGAGGAACTCCGTATCAGAGTCTGATAATGTATACCTCTTGTCCATTCTTTTATCAACAGGAGGTATAGTGTGAGGAGTTTTTAGAACTTTTACTGTCTGTTTCCGAAAAGATTTATGCAAAGGAATAGACAGTCTCCTAGACTCTGGAATATCCATCATTTCTACATAATCAGGCTCCTCTTGGTCATCAACAGCTTCCTCAACAGGGAGCTGGAGAGTTTCAGCAACTTTCTTATAGAACATAAAATGAGAAGGAGACTCAGATAGCCTGGGGGGAGAAACCCCTGATGGTCTGTCTGGAGAGATGTCCGGTTCAATGGGCACATCCAGACTTTCAAAACCACATTCACTCTCCTCATACTCCTCTTCCCCCTCCTCCAGTTCATAAAAATCCTCAAAATCATAATCTTGAACCGGTGGAACCGGCCGAACCGAGCGCTTCCCTGATGGTGTCGGTTCAGTCGGAACCGGGGAAAGTGACTGGACAATTTGAATTGCTTTAGCTATTTCCTCAACGGTTGGAGAAAGAACTTTTGGCTCCCCACTAGCTGACTTCCTAGTCCTTTTAGTTGGAACCGACTCCTCAGAGCTGGCTCTTCGTTTGCCCGAGGAAGTATCGCCCTGGTCAGAGGGCACTCCCTCCGGTTCGCTGGGACCGAACGGGCTGGCCATCCGGTCAGCGGACTTTTTGGCCTCCTTTCCTGAGCCTACCAACTCTTTTTTCTATGGTGGCAGCAGGAAAATTCTTACAAATCTGGCAGTCTGCATTGAGGTGGTCAAACCCCAGACAATATACACAGGTGGTGTGTGGGTCAGCCTTAGCAAAGGCTTCCCCACAAACACTACAGTGCTGAAACCCAGTGGGCCCGTTTTTCTTTTGGGTTTCTCAGACATAGTGCCAGCCTAACCAAACTTGCCCGTTTATGGCAATCCGCGAAGCAAGACTCCCTTATCGGTTCCCAACCGTGTCACGGGTCGTGGAAAAAACCGTAATGAAATCCATTTTTTTTAGAACCAATAAGAACCGGGAACCGCACTCTAATGAAGGACTAGTGAAGTTTGAGAATAAACTGATTGGTTCAAACCGAACCGAAAAGCGTTTACAAGTTCCACACAGAATAAAATAAATGTAAGCTTATCTATTACTTACAATACCACAGGCAGAGCTTGAACCGACCGGTTGCAGTTTAATTTCGGTCAAAAACCGATAATTAATACTTTTAACCGACAAATGAACCGAGCAGAAGGAGAAATCTCCGGAGCGACTGTTCAGTGGTAGAGTAAAGAATCTGACAGTTTCAGTTTGAAGAACAACAGACAGAGTTTTCAACCGAGCTCGTGCTCAAGGTTCCATGCCCTGCATGGAAAGTTAACTCTTTCACCTCCAGAGCAGTTCGAAGGTTGGGACTCACTGCATATGTCATAATATAGCAGGACTTCATGTTGTTTGAATGGGAGTTCCCTGGGTGGCGTGCTTGCCTTCCCAGTCCTCCCGGGTCAAGTCTAGGGGGCCCACGTACACGGCGTTCATACAAGAGTTTGAAGGAGGAAAATCCTGTCGACTCTTGGGGCACCTCCCTGTATGTGAACAACAGGTGGGGAAGGTATTTCTCCCAGTCCCTCCCATGTTGTTCAGCAAACGCCCGGAGCATTGACTTTAGTGTACCATTGAAGTGTTCCACAAGCCCATTGGTTTGTGGGTGATACGGTGTTGTGCATCTCTGCACCACCCCACACTTCTTCCATAGACATTTCATTAGGTCCGACATGAAGGAACCCCCTCGATCGGTATTACCTCCTGCGGAAACCCAACACAGGAGAAAATCCCAAGGAATGCATCTGCCACTCTGTCTGTCCTCAGTGAGGAAAGGGCGACTGCCTCTGGGTACCGGGTGGCATAATCCACCACAGTCAGGATGAACCTTTTCCCTGAGGAGCTGGAGGTATTTAAAGGCCCCACAATATCCGTTCCCATCCTATGGAATGGCTCCTCCACTATGGGCAAGGGGATCAGGGTGGCTTGGATTTTCTTGCCCGCCTTCCCTATTTCTTGGCACAGGTGACAAGCCCTGCAGTACTCCTTCACCTGCTGGGTGAAGTTAGGCCAGTAGAAATTCTGGGCCAACTGCTGCATTGTGCACGCGATTCCCAGATGACCAGACAAGGGAATATCATGGGCAACCTTGAGCAACTGCTCACGATATCCCCGGGGAATGACAAGCTGCCTGCCTAGCAGCCCTCCCTCTGTCTGTACTGCCTGTGTATACATAAGTCCATTTTTCCAATAAACCCTATGTCTGCCATCACCTCCCTGTGCACCGTCTGAGTTTGCCCAAGCCCTCAGCTTCTCTAAACTAGGGTAATTTTTCTGAGCAGCTGTGAATCCCTCACACCTTCCCAAGGCATGGGACAGGTCCCCTTCAGTGGCTAAACTAGGGTACCTAGCACTAGCGTCAGGGCCCTCAGGATCACAGTCAATCCCTACCCTCTGACAAGGGGTCACCCCTCCCTCTTTGGAGTAACCCTCTGTAGCTATGGGGTTATTTGCTACTAGGAAATGTCTACACTCTTTTATGAGTCTCCCTTTTGGAGACACAGGCTGGGGAATCAGCCTCAGTATCTTCCCAATGGCTTCTGGGGGCTCAGGAACTACAATTTTCCTGGCGCTCGACTCGGATAAAGTACAGTTACGTAAGAAACTTACCGTAATAGCAGATCTTCGAACAGCTCTTGCAGTAGGTTACACCATTAGGTCTGAAGCCGGCAGGCGCCAGGAACCACGGAAATTTTATAGCTAGCAGTATTCAGCAGGGACCTCCTCCACCGTCGGTCCCACCCCAACGTCAGGCATAGTTCAAAGGAGTGGTCCCCAGAATCCCCAGTTCTCCCGCCGGAGACTCACGGCCGCTGGATGACATCAGAAAAGGAGACTGAGGATCCGCCGTCATATGGCAAACAGAAAAGGAAAAAAAAAAAAAAAGGACTGTGAACGCCTTATCCTAGGAGGAGGATGTTGGAACCAGAATCTACATCCAGCGGGGATGGTGAGAGGGAAGGTACCTGCTGCAAGAGCTGTTCTCGAAGATCTACTGTTACGGTAAGTTCTTACTTAACTGTACTATCTTATTTCGAGAAAAAGTTCTTGCAGTAGGTACCATTAGGACTGATTCCCAAGCAATCCTGGAAATCACACACCATCGGTAGAAGGGAAGGTAGAAATCCTCAAATGACATCGAGCCTAGGACAGAAGTCTCTGAAGGACTGCTAGACCAAAACCTGCTCTTCGCCTCGATGCAATATCCAGGCTGTAATGCCTGATGAAAGTGTGGACGGAGCTCCAAGTAGCTGAGATGGATATGTTCTTTAGAGCTGCAAAAGAGGTCGCCACCCCTCTGGTGGAATAACCTTTAACCGTGCCCGGTAGCGGTTTGTTGTGCTTCTGGTAGCAGAACGTAATACACTGGATGAGCCACCTGGACAGCGACTGTTTTGAAAGAGGAGCTCCCATCATCCTGTGGGCAAAGGAGACAAAAAGCTGATCCGATTTTCGGTGGTCTTTGGTTCTGGTCAGGTAGTATCTGAGACACCTATGTACATCTAGAGTGTGCAGAAGGGCTTCTCCTCGATTAGAGTATTTCGGAAATGCACTGGTAATCGATATTCTGAATAAGGGTGAATGTTGATACCACCTTAGGCAGAAATTTTGGATTAGCCCTTAGGGATACCCTGTCTTGGTGGAAAACCAAATAAGGTTCTTTGCACATAAGTGCATGTAGTTCAGAAGTTCTTCTGGCCGAGGTAACAGCAACTAAAAACAGCGTCTTCCAAGAGAGAAGACGTAGCTCGCAATCCGTGGCTGGTTCAAAGGGTGGCAGCGAGAGCTGCTCCAGGACAAAGGGTAGATCCAATCACATCCTTAATCAGGGGCCTGAGGTGGAGGACACCCCTCAGGAAGACACGTGTCGTGCCCAATTGAGCTATAGTACGTTGGCCTATAGGGACGTGATAGGCTGAGATGGCACAGAGATGTACCTTAATCCAGGAGTAAGCCAAACCTGACTGGAAAAGAGACAGCAGGTAGTCCAATACCAACTTCTCTGGACAGTCCAAAGGCGATAAACCGCGTGCTTGAACCCATAAGCAAAATCTATGCCACTTCATGGCGTAGGTAGCATGGGTAGCTGGCTTCCTGGCAGCAGTGAGAATGTCTGCCACCTCTTGCGAGACCCCGTGTTGCATCATGGCTATGTCTCTAGGAGCCAAGCATGTAGGTTCAGGGAACGTAGGTCCGGATGGACTAAGGAGCCAGCCTCCTGAGACAGCAAATGGGAGCCGATTGGCAACGGCACTGGAGGTTCCCGGGATAGCTGATGCAAGAGAGGGAACCAGATCTGTCTGGGCCAAAATGGCGCAATCAGTATCAGTGTCGCTTGCTCTCTGCGAAGTTTTAGAAGAACTCTCTGGATCAATGGGAAAGGGGGAAAAGCATAGAGGAATCTGCCCGCCCAGGAGAAGGACAACGCGTCTCGCCAGAAAACACCAGGCCCTGGATCTAGCGAGCAAAAACTGGGCAGTTTTGCGCTGGATGGGGACACGAAAGGTCTAGTTCTGGAGAGCCCCATCTGTGAAACAGATCCTCTGCTACCTCCTGAAGTAGTTCCCATTCATGGACTCTGGCCTGAGAGTGGCTCAGGCCATCTCGATGAAGTTGTCCACTCCCGGAACATGAGCGGCAATGAGGTTTGCACGTGCTGCAAGACCCAATCCCACACCTCCATGGCCTCCTGCAAAGCGGGTAGGAATGGGTGCCTCCTTGTTTGTTGAGGTAATACATCATGGCGGAATTGTCTGTTTGCAACAGAAGTGTGTACCGTGGAATCTCCGACTGAAGGCCTGCAGGCGAAAGAACTGCCTCATTTCCAGGATATTTATGTGGAGATGAACCTCTTGGTCTGTCCACAGGCCCCAAGACCGGACACCATTGAGGTGTGCTCCCCAACCGAGCCCTGAGGTGTCTGTGGAGAGTGTCACAGTCGGTGGCGGCACAATGAAGGGGACTCCCACCAAGAAATTCCTTGAATCTAGCCACCATTGCCAGTCTCGGAGTATGACCTTCGTGGTCCGGATTGGATGCTGCAGATGGTCTTGCTTTTGGTCCCATTGGACCCTTAACATCCACTGGGTTACCCGCATGTGGAGATGGGGTAGCGGGACTGTAGCAATGGCTGCAGCCATGTGTCCGAGCAGGCAAAGGACCAGTCTGGCAGGAACGGTCTGCTTCGCTGAAAAGTCCCTGATGAGGGATCTGATGTGTTCCACTCTGTCAGGGGGAAGAAAAGCTTTCCCTTGGACGGTGGCCAGAACTGCACCTATGAATTGCAGAGTCTGGGACGGAACCAGGCGTGACTTCTTGTGATTGATGATAATGCCCAATGTCTCGAACAGAGACTGAGTGCAGTGAATGGTAGACATCAAGGCCTCCCGAGAGGGCGTCATGAGAAGCCAATCGTCCAGGCAGGGGAACACGTAGTGGCCTTGTCTCCTCAGAGATGCAGCTACGGCTACCATGCACTTCATGAACACCCGAGGTGCAGATGACAGCCCGAAGGGGAGAGCTCGGAACTGATAGTGGCAACTCTGAAACTCGAAGCGCAGAAACTTCCTGTGCGTCTGAGCAATGGGAATATGCAAGTAGGCATCCTGCATGTCTAGGGACGCTAGAAAAGCATCCTGCTTTAACATGGGAATCAGACCTGGGAGGGTCACCATGCGGAAGTGCTTGTACAGGACTGAGTCGTTGAGGTCGCTGAGGTCCAGTATCGGACGGAGGTCCCCAGTCTTCCTTGGAACCAGAAGAAGTGAGAATAAAATCCTAGTCCCTCTGGTTCCTTGAGTACGTGTTCTATGGCTACTTTTCCCAGAAGTGCGAGCACCTCCTGCTGTATGAGCAGGGCATGCTGACCCAAGTAACGGGAGAGCTGGGGAGATCTTGCAGGTGGGTGGTCGAGAAATTCTACGAAATGGCCTTTCTTGACCAACTGAAGAACCCACCTGTCGGTGGTAATCGACTGCCACCCTAAAAAGTGGCGAGCGATGAGACCTCTGACCTTTCTTGCCCGTTGAGCCAAAGGAGGGGTGGAGGCCGGGAAGGAGTCATGCTGTGGCAGCACTGGTCCCTGCGGGCTGGGCCGGTTTCGTGTAGCGTTGGCCTCTGCCTGGGGACGGCTTGGCCTGGGCTTTACACTGAAAAACGCCCCTTTGTTGCTGGCCAGAACATGGCTGTTGCCTTTGTTGCCAGCTGCGAAAGCGGCTCTAGTACCTATGAAAGGAACTAGGCCTGGATTTGTACATGGCCTGTACAGATCGGACTGCCTCCCTGTGTCCTGGAGTTTGGTGATGACCTTCTCCGAGGATTCACCAAAGAGTACCCACGCCGTTGTCACGGGACGTCTCAGAATATTCTTCTGTACGTCCGGGTAAAGCCGAGACATGAAGCCAAGAGTGTCGCTGGAGACAAATGCCTGAAGCTGCAGCTCTGGCCGAAAGTGTCCGCTCAATCGTATCTTGGCTCTAAGCACTTGGGTCCCCATCTGACCCTGTGTGGAGCAGGTTAAGGAGCTCCGCTTTTTGGTCACCATCAGGAAGCTTGTCGACCAGGTCTTGGCCCTGTTCCCACAGGGCGTTCTGAAACTGTACCATGTGGGTAAAGTAGTTCAGAGACCTGATAGCGCATGTAGCAGCCGCGTACGTGTGCCTCCCCAGGGCATCCAATTGCTTGGATTCCTGGTCCGGTGGCTGAGTGTTCATATGTTGGGGTCTCTGAGACTGGTCATGTGAGGCCATGATGATCAGGGAGTCTGCCAGAGGTTGCTTCACCAAGTACTGGTCCTCTCTCGGAGCCTTGTACAGGCGGTCAGCCTTCTTCTGCACTGCGGGAGTGCAATGCGGACGCTTCCACGCAGCCTTGGTGACGTCCGCAAAAGTGTCCACCAAGGGTGGGACTACTACAGGCTTTGGGTCTTTCTGCCGAAGTCAGCAGGCAAGGCGTTGTCGTTCGGGGTCAAGGTCTTCAGCATCCAACCCCACGTTGTCCTGGATGTGCCTCATGATCTCAGCAAAAGAGGGATCATCCGGCGGAGACCTAGGGAGCTCATGTGGGTCTGGAGAGGAGATGGTGAGCGGAGAAGGAGATCTAGAGTAGTCCGAGGTGTCCGATCTGGAGTCCTCAACCGATGGAGTATACTGACGCTGTCTGGGTCATTTAGGGCTGGGAGACCCTGATGGAGATCTGGAGGAGGCCTTCTCCTGTCTTTAGATCTGCTCTAGGAGGTGGAGTCTGTTCCTTGGGGGTTGGTGGTCATCTTACTGGCCCCTTAGGTGGAGGAGGGGGCGTAGGAGGTGAATGAGTAGGAGGAGGAGGTTTAACAGGAACCACATCCTTCCGGATGGTGTCCCACCAAAAGTAAAGAGCTCCTTTACTTCTTCGATATTCATGCCCGACGACGGGCCTGGCGCCGGTGGTCTGTCGTCGAGCGTCGGGTCCCCGGGTGTCTCCTGATTCGGGGAATGTTCCCATGGGAGCCCGGCATCCTCTGTGTCGCCCTCCTGGTCTTTGGGCAGTGGGGTGTCCTCCTCAGTCGATTACTGGTGACCGGCATCCGCCGGTGATGGGGGGGCGGTCTTTCGCTCCGGAGAGTGCGATGCTGACGTTGGTCTCCTGACCGACCCCTTCGGATCCAGCGAACACCCGGTCGGCGACTGGTGTCTGGCTGGTGTCACCGGTTCCTGTGAGCTCCTGGCTGACTTCGAATGTTTAGCTGATGTCGGGTCCAACACCCTTTTCAGGGATGTCAGGTCCTTGGTCCTTCTGGGGGCTGGATCAGGACCTCTGGGCGGTTGGGAGACCGACCTGGAGTCGGTGTCCTGACGTCGGGTGGAAGAGGATTTATGGCGCTCAGAAGACTTAGAAGAGGCCTTGGATGGAGTGGAGGAAGCCGAGGGCCTCGAGGTCTTGATCGGCTGGAGTGAAGAGCCGCTTGAAGTCCGGACCTTAACCGGGGGGCTGTGACCGAGCCCTGGAGGGAAAGCGGTCCAATCTGGAACCTGAGCTGCGGGAGTCCGAGGCCAGAGGATCTGGACCTACCTTCTCCGGTGCTTGTCCCAGTGTTTATGGGCCTCTGAGAAGATTCTCCCTGGAGGAAGGTTCTTGGTCCATCCTTTTAATTTCTCTTCAAGGAGGTATGCCTGTAGTGCCTTCTAACGGCAGATCCTGGTGCTGCTATTGAACCCCTGGCAAAATGTGCAGGCCTTGGTATTGTGGTCCCAGCCTAGCAACACACAGGAAGAGTGAGGATCCTTGAAAGGGATCTGTTTTCCATGAGCACACTTAGAAAGGTGACCCTCAAGCAATGCAGCTGGAGAGGACATCAGTTGGCAAAAAATACACAGAAAGTTCTGTAGTCGTCGTACGCTAGGTAGAGACAGAGGCCGATGCTGGCGAGTCGACAGTGGGAAAAGAACTGGGGATTCTGGGGGACCACCTCCTTTTGTACTACGCCTGACGTCGGGGGCAGGACCAATGTCGGAGGCGGTCCCCGCTGAATACTGCTAGTTAGAAAATTTCCGTGGGGTCCTGGCGCATGCCGGCTTCAGTCCAAATGGTGTAACCTGCTGCAAGAGCTGTTTCCCGAAGTAAGATCTGCACATACCACCCCCTGCTGGAGACTGTTACCCAGGATCACATCCACTGCTAATGTGTTAGCTACAGCCACCTGTTGCACAGTTTCCCGTTTCACCCCAGTCCAGGAGAACGCTGGCCAGTGGCAATGTTTTCTCTTCATCAGTAAACCCCTGTAGTTATGTATTTGTTGGGTATAAGCTGACCAGGCTGTACCAGATCCCCTTTACCAATGTCAGGGATGCCCTGTGTCCCTTAACCCCTCGCCTGTCGTCATTTATCATGACTGGGTGCATGTGTTCCCTCATGTTCACTGCCATGCTTCCAGGGACACACAAACAACCCACTTCCTTTCTGGTACCACTTTGCATATTATTGCTTGCCCTTCTTGGACACTGTCTGGCAAGGTGCCCAGTTTCTTTACATAACCAACAAACATTTCTTACTTCAGAGAAATCTTTTCTTTGAAACCTGGGGCTAACTGGTTTCGGTGGAGGCAGTGAGGGTTTTAGCTGCCCTGAAGGCACGCTTTTCCCTTTCTGCACTGCCACACTCGCCCCATTCGCTCTCAGAGCAGGTCTGCTCTTGGCATAACGGTCCGAGAGTTCAGCAGCCTCTTGCACTGTTTTTGGATCTCGGTCCTCTAGCCAGGTTTTTAACTCTGTTGGGCATGCCCAATAAAACTGTTCTAACAAAATCACGTTTTCAATTGTACAACAGTGTTTGCCTCAATTCCTTCTCACCAATGTTTTAAAACTGGACGCCGTTTCGTTAGGCTACCCTCATAGCTCATATCAGGGCTTCTCCAGAGCTTACGGAATTTAGCTCTGTATGATTCAGCAGTTAATTCAAACTTTTCTAGTAGTGCTGCTTTTAACTTGCTGTAATCATCACTGTCTTTATTGTCCATGTGACCCAATGCATCCCAAGCTCTTCCGGTAAGCAGCGGGGATTGCTGGAAGCTCCAGGACTCTTAAGGAATTTTAGCCTGAATACAAACTTTTTCAAAAGAATTTAAAAAGGCATCTATGTCCTCTCCGTCCTTAAACTCAGCTATTAAGTTAGAGTTCAATTTGTACCCCAGTCCTGCAGTCCCAGTTAAACCCAAGCCACTTACCTGCCCTGGTGCTGCTGGTTGGAGTCGTAGCTTCTCCAGTTTGTGTTGCCACTGGCGCTCCTCTCTTCTCTCCTCTGCAGCTTTGCATTCTCGTTCTCTCTTCTCCTCTGCCTCTGCGGGTGTTCACGTTCCTCATGGTCTGCCTCCTCTGTTGTCGCTCTGCCTCCAGTTCCATCCTGCACAACTCAATTTGCAACTAGCACCTCTGGATTCAGGATACTAGTGACCTTCCCCTGCTGCTGTGGCCCGCTGTCCGCCTCATCAGCTCAGGACCCCTCACTGGCCACTAGTTCTGCCACACTCGAGGTCTGGTCCCTTTCAGTCATGGCTGGTGACTTGCTGCCCTGGGTATCTGCTACCATCAGGGCCTCTATGAGGTTCTGCTTACTGGCTTTCACCCCAAACGGGACTCCCCTGTCCCCGCACAACTGCTTTAAGAAATCTACAGTGTGCTTGCTGTAGTCGGAAGCCATTTTCTTCTTCTCTCACTACTAATACTATACTGACTGGCACTTCAGAAAAAAAAATAAAATGGATGGGAACTTAACTGTAAGTCAAGGTATATAGTTCCGTTTCCTTTTGAAATAAAACACTGCCTTTTTTTTTTTTCCCAAGTGAGCTAAACGGTCTCAAGCTAACACTCTGAACAATGAAGCTTATACCACCAAACTATTTACATCACCGCTGCCACCAATCTGTCACAAACTCGCTCAGCCGGTCAGCCCTCTACTCCCAAAGTGCCAGCTTCGGAGCGTATGATTTGTGTACAGTGAACAGAACAAGGTAGCACTCTTGTCTATTTAGGGGTTCAAGTCACCTTAGTCTCAAGCTCTGGAGGGATTCAAACTGATAACCTCTTGTTAGCGTACCCAATTATCAGGCTCAGATAATTCTGTCTTCGGGAGGCCAGATATCTTTGCCTACGGGCACCCAGCCAGGTCTTTCAAATGAACCCTTAGAACTATGCAAGACTTTGAGAACTCTATCCATTTCCAGTTTGGTATACAATAAGCCCATACACAGTGTTACTTATAACCTTAAAGCTACACTTAAATAAAAGAAATGCCAAGGCACTCCAGACAGTTCCGTTGTAAAAATATCTCTTTACTTTAAAAATATCAAAACAGAACAATAATTACAGAACAAAATATATCCCAAAACATCCAGCCTTAAAAACAAAACAGGAAAAGTACAGTTTCTACAATACATACATTTAGACTGGTCTAATCTAATGCTTACTTTCTTTCAGTGCTTTGAGGTCTCTCTCTCTCAGTCAGAATATTGTCTTGTGTCTCTAAGGCTTGCTCAGTTGGATAAAAGAGTTCAGGCGGCCTCCTCTCTGAGATCATTAAACTCCACCTTGGTGTATTAAAAGTTATACGTTACCACACAGAATGTCCCAACAAGATTTAAAAAAATTATAAGTGACATACTCAATTTCCTCTTCTCAGGGTAACTGGTCAGAACTGGTTTCTGTTCTGCCACACAAACACATATAAGCAGGTTCTGTGATGTCCTCCCAAGGCTTCCTGGGAAATGTGTATTTGACCTTCCAAAGTTGTCTGTATCCTGCCTGGCCCAGACATCAAACCTCTTCAATGTCCATTCTGGCCTCTCTCTGACACCCTTCCCCACAAGTTCTCCCTGGCAACTATGCAAGTCAAAGGATCTTCCCTGAGGGAATTATGAATGGCTAATCTTATTTCCTGGGATGAAAGCAAATTGACAAGGTAATTGCACCCCAGATCTCTGCAGTTTAAAATACCTCCTGTCCTTTGAACTTATCCCGGGGGTTTTGATGAGTCGGTTCCAGTAAGACAGTAGTTTCCTCAAACTGACCTTCCCATCACCTATTTTATAAGTAATAAAAACATTAATGCAGCATTCGAGCACTCAGAGCTGGCTGTCTAGGTCCAGCGCCATCCTTGCCAAAGGAGGTGCCAGAAACAAACCATGACTGACCCAGTGCCCCTACAGCACCACGAGTGGAATCCACAGAGGGCACGGCCCAGCCCCGAACAGCAGCTCCAGAGTCAGGACCCGACACGGCGCTATCTGGTTCTCACAGCGCCCACAAGCGCGCTGAGGGCAAAGACGGCACTGAGAGATCAACCCCGACGGTGCCACTGGTGCTGGAGGATGGCGCCTGCCTGGCAGAAGCAGTGCCGATGATGGCGCGAAGCAGCGGAATCAGGCTCCCAGGCACCAAGTCAGAGGACATGGCGTCAAGTGCTCAACAGGCGCCAGGGACGGAGTCAAGGCAAAGCGCAGACAAAGATATGGCGCCCGTGAGAAACTCCCCACGGTGCCACTGCGAGTATCGGCACCTTGAGCGGTGCCGACAGCAACTACGGTGCCAGCGACAAACCAGCACGGCGGCTCCCTCAGGGCACCTGACTTCCTTGACGGCACCCGACCGACAACGTCAGGGCGGCACCAACCCTGGCCTTGCAACCGCAGGTCCGACACTGGGGAGCTCTTTCACTCAAGGGGCGAATGCCTTGGTTTCACTCTCCGCCTGCCCCCAAAGAGCGGGACGGCCTCCTGCACGCGGAAGAAGCCTCACTAACGCCCAGGCTACTAGTGGCCGAGGCCATCTCCCCTCGGTCCACATAGAACCAGGAGGGACCTGGAGGAAAGGCCGAGAGTAGGTAAAACCAGCCCAGACAAGTCGCACCAACCCCGAAAATCAGCGAGCTCGCCCCACTTTCCATGCGCATTGTTCGATGACCCAGCGGTCCATGGAGAAACAGGCGTTGCACGGATCCACGTCGTGAAGCGGGCCAAGACACGCAAGGCAATAGTTGTGCTGGTTGGTGACGGAAAATTTATGGCCACAAGGGCACCGTCGCATTGGGGGCTGTCCCGTCTCCAAAGTCTTTTTGCCCGCCGACCCAGACATGACCTACGAAGAAAAAAACAGACTCGACGTTGGCAAGAATAAAATATATGGAAAGATCTTACCAACGACGTAGAGTAAGGCAACTAGAAACGGCAGGACACAGCTCCGATGGACTGTAGGACGAGAAATAGCGGGAGAATGAACTGTGTAGGCGGTAGGTCTCAAATTGGATCTGGCTTCCCACAAGGTGACCTCTACGGCGGGAGATGAAGAACTGGCAGGCAGGCGGAGTCGACAGTGCCCAACGGCCAACCCGCGAGCGCCACGCAATGCGTCGGCTTCGAGGGCGGCATCGACGGTGCATTGGCTCTGCCTACCAAAAAAAAAGGGCTCCCGCCTGACCTCACAGATAAGATCAGAGATCAGAAGCTGAGCCACCCAGAGACCCTTCTTTTCCTGGTGCTGCGAAAGGGCAGGAGGGACCTAGTCGCGCAGTCAGCGTCGCACCACTCACTGGCACAGGCCTGAGAGCCGAAGCGACACTGGACTGCAGCACCAATGGATCCACCAGTGCAGGGCCAGCATATAGCTGCGACGCTGCCACGGGAGGTGTCTTGATCCCCGAAGGGGTACCGGACTGGGAGGGTGCGACTCCCCCACGAGGTCAGCTCTGCACAGACCACTCCCAAGCCTCCTATCTCAGCGAGATGAGGAACAACAGAGCCTATCACCTCGGTATGTATAGTACGGGGAGGGCTCAGGGAAGAGCCAGAGACCTGCCCCTGGATTCCACAGGTGTGGCGTTGGCCTCCAAAGGTGGAGGGCCCATTCCCACCTCATCGTATGGATTTCTTGAGTATGGCGGTCCATATTGAAGCAAGCATCGCACAAATACTTGTGCTGTCTAGCACCCAGGCAGGTCAAACACAGGTCATGACAGTCACGAGCCGACATATTCTTCCCATGGGGGCACAACGCATGGAGGAAAGATTCGCTCTTTGTCCGACTTCTTCTTAGGCCCCAGACAGGACACGACCAAACTTACAGAAAAAAACAAACACACACCACAAACAGTACCCAGTGCCATACAAAGGACAGTAAAATAAAGATACGGGCCCAGATATCCAAACTGCGCCAGGCTGTGGCGCAAGCTTGGGTGCAGCTCAACTTGGATGCGCAGGGGTGTGGACTGGGCGATATTCAACGGAGCTGCGCCATGACTTAGCAGCTTTGAATATCGCACCCTGGCCACCCCCAGTGTGCATGGCGCAGTGGCACTGCGCCAGCGCAAGTGGCCAGAGTGGAGCATGGAGATGCACTAGCGCAAGTTCCATTGCGCCATTCACAGCAACCACGATATTAAAACTTGACATGCAAATGGAGACAATGTATGCAGGGGCACATGGGGCCATTTGCATATTTACTCTTCATTGCATGCAGATGCGCTGGTCCCCGGCGACTTGTGCTGGCGCCTGCCAGGCAGCAGCCGTCGGGAACCGACGCCCCTGAAGCCCGATCGCGGGCATCTGTATCTAAAAAGAATACTTTGTCCTATATCCCTGGTGGTCCAGTGGACCTCTATCTGCCCGATCGCGGGCATTTGTAAAAAAAAAAAAATAGAATAATTCGTCCAATATCCCTGGTGGTCCAGTAGACCTCTATCTGCCCGATCGCGGGCATTTGTAAAAAAAAATAGAATCATTCATCCAATATCCCTGGTGGTCCAGTGGACCTCTACCTGCCTGATCGCGGGCATCTGTGAAAAAAAATAAATCGATCCAATATCCCTGGTGGTCCAGTGGACCTCTATCTGCCATTCGCAACCCTTCTGAATATCCGGGCCACGGTGTCAAATGGATGAAGCAATAGTACGGCGTCGAGAAATGGCGGCAAACGAACTTGTGATGTAGATTCAGCCAATGCTCCTATGGAGATGCAGCCTCCACAGCAGGAAAAACAGAACTGAGGAGGAGAGGGTGCCTGCATTGGTTACTGGTCAGTCCACTAGCGCCACATCATATGTTCACCTCATGGGTGGCGCCGGCCCAGACGGTGGCTCCCCTCCTTCAAAAACTCAAAGCTATACACTCCCGCGGGGTCCTAGCAACTTCCGCATAGACCCGTCGGTGATGAATATTGAAGACCAATTCCTTAAAGATTTACAGTGAATTTCCATATCTTCCTGGACCGTATTTTTACTTTTGATTCACACTGATGGATATGAATACCGCAGGGCCAAGAGGAGTCGGAGCTCACTCAGGACAAGAGTCCACTGAGGACTGTCCTGCCACAAGATGCATGCTGCCTGCCATGGACATCTAAGGCACAGCGCCTGATGAAAGTGTGCATTGTTCTCCAGGTAGCAGTTCTGTAAATGTCAGCGATAGGGGCACTGCTAATCTCTGCCAGGACACAGCAACCGCCTCTGGTGGAGTAGGCCTGAACCTGGCCTTCCAACTTGACCTGCGCCATACAATATTACTGGCAGAGGCAATCGACAATCCATGCGCAAATGCATTTAGTTGTAACCGGCTGGAGCAGCTGTTTTAGGATTGAAGAAGACAAAGAGCTACTTGCACTACCAGAAGTCCTTGTCTCTTTCTAGCTAGAATCTTCTGAGGGCTCTTTTTTTTTTTTAGTTAATTAATACTTTATCACTTAATATTGCAACCAGGCACAAAAGTACAGGCTGAAGTTCTATACAGCATAAAAAGATAAACATTTACATATAGCAGACCCAAAACATAAAAGTATATAATTTTAAAACAAGAATAAAAAAATATATAACATTCATTTCACCACATTCAAATATTGCACAAAGATTTACTGTAAGTCTGAGTTCTTACCACAGGTTTTTCCCACATCTCTTTACTTAGCAAATTATACCCAGACATATTCCTCGGTACAAGTAAACAATGCAATTTTACAAATGTTTTTAAAAACCTCTTTAGTCATTTTTTCTCTTCTAGTCTTTAACTTATCAAGCCCACATTTAATCAAGGCTTCCCTATAACTCACATCCCACCCAACAATTACTCTTAGTGCCCTTTTTTGTACTCTTTCCAAATCTTCAGATTCACTTTTGTGAGGCCACTATGCCACACAGCAGCTCCATATTCAACCACCAGTCTAACCACTGTAGTAAAACAATAAACCAAATCTGATTCATTCAAACCTGCACATCTCATAACAGTTAAAAAGTATAACCCATTTGCTTTCTTTACCATGCTTAAAACCTGTTCAGCCCCAAAAAAATCATTCTGAAAAATAAATCCCAAATACGTCAGTTTTCTTACTACTTCTACCTCCTCGCCCCAAAAAGACAATCCTTTTATCTCAGACCATTTATTCTGCTTACCAAAACGTATCTCTTTGGTTTTTGTAGGACTGATTTCTATAAAATTCTTTTCAGACCACATTTCTATATAATCTAAATCACTTTGCATAGCACTATCTTCAACATTTTCCCAAATATCCAATATTGTAGTATCATCTATGTACTTTATACATGGGCCCTTCATGTCTAGATCATTTATCATAATCAAAAATAATAACAGCCCCAATCTAATTCCCTGAGGAACCCCACCACACATATCCACAACCTCAGATTTCATGCCTTCCACCTCAATCCACTGTGATCTTCCCTGCAAAAAACTGGCCTCCCAATTTACCATACACTCTGGCACATGTAAACTTTGCAATTGTTGTATTACCACCCCATGATTAATAAGATCAAAAGCTTTTTTATAATCTACCAAAAATGAAAATTACGTACCTACTGTAATTGTTGATCTTCTCTTGTATCTTCACCATTCATTACTGCTTGGGTTGTGCCGGAGGCGCGCACCCGATACGGGAGATTTTTTTTTTTTTTTGAGTCGGCTCAATGGCGCCGCCCTGAGAGTGACGCTGCGTCATCGCGAGGCGGTTGTTAGTGTGCAGACCCTCCTCCATTTCAGTTCTGGTAATGGAGAGGCGAAAACAAGGGTAAGGAAAGAGGGGCGAGGCAAGAGAGCCGAGGGACAGAAAAAGGAAAGGATATACACTGAAAAAGGAATAAGCCAGTAGAGGACAGAAAGAAAGAGAGAGAATGCCTACCCTAAGGGACTGCAGGGCCTCACTTCTGGGGCGGCTCCAAGGGAGGAACAGATAAAGAGAAAGAGAAAAAGGGAGAAGAAGAAGAAGAAGAAGAAGGGGAAGGAAACAAGGGATGTTGAGAGGGGAGAACACTGCTCATAGATATATTGGATGAGAGGCTTATAAGCTCGGAACCAAAAACAAGGGAGCAAGAATCCTCCTGATAGGACTGAGAGAAGGTTCAACTGAACCGCTTGTACAGATTGGACACAAAGGGCAGATTCTCTAACCTCTCGTCATCCCAACCCCCTACACTCTAGCTGAGAGCTCACAGACTGCCCAGGCAGCAATTCTGTTCCGGAAAGAGAGCGCCCAACTAGGAAGGGGAATAAGCCCCTAAGCACCTCGTTAAGTGCTAACACAGATATGTGTGGTGAGGGGGTAAGCCCTAAAGAAGGCAGCTTTGTATGAAAGGATAGAGTGGGAGGTCAACTGGACTCCCTGAAGGCAAGGCAGGAACAACAGCTCAAGGTAAATGAAGTGCCAGAAGCACCAAGCAAAAGAAGCTGACACAATATTAATTAATACCTGCCAGAGAGAACCTGAAAATTGGGGCCGAGCCACAGAGGGATGGTCTCTTCAGCTGTGAACTGAACAACATGGCTAAGAAGCCAAGAGGTCACCTCTAGGGGCAATCAGAAAGAGTTCCCTCAGGATAGAACAAATCCTACTCGTTCCCCTTTACCTTGAGGAAAAAGGATCCGTCCAGAGAAGAACGGAAAATCAAAATAGGGTTTTTTTTTTTTTTGGTTTAAAGGCCAACGAGGAAGGGAGAGGAACGAGAAGGGAGGGGGAGACGCCGCAGTAGGAGGCCACTGAGGTGAAGGTGGGCGGATATCAACAATGAATGGTGAAGATACAAGAGAAGATCAACAATTACGGTAAGTACGTAATTTTCATATCTTCCCCATTCATTACTGCTTGGGTGAGTACCAAGCTCACCCCCAAGGGGGGGGAGATAATAGAAACCCTGAGGGAACAAGACCCCCAGCCTCCTGCTGGTGGGAAACAGGAGGGGAAGACCCTAGGCTAATCAGACAAGAAGCCTATGGCGGAGGAGAGCTAGGAGGTGTCCCCTGGGGACGGGGAGATGGAGGAAGCCCCTGCAGAAGCCTCCTAGCCCTGGAGGAAAAAAGACGGGTCCCCCGGAAAGCAGAGCGAATCACCCTACCAGGGGTGATAACCTTGATAGACGAAGCCATGTCGTCCGTCTAATACAGATCACAGTCCCTGCAAGCCTGGAAACCACCTCACTGGCGTTGTTAGATGCCCTTGCTTGGTGTCTTGCCAGCTCCAGGCCTATAGCAGAGAGGGCAATGGCCTGTCTAGACTGCAAATCAGGCATTGATGCTAGAAGCTGGGATAGCATCGACCATAAATGCCTATTGTAGGCAGCATGGTGTGCCTGATGTGAGGCAATGCACAGCATCGCATAAGAAGAAGAGACCCTCTTCTCCTCACCGGTCAAACTGTATGGAATCTGAATTGGGTGGGTCATGCGCCAGGCAGCGCCCGGAGGGAGTTTCTAGGAATGCCAATCCTGACGGCGGGTTGGGAAGAGAACCTAGAGACTCCAATGGGGCAGAATACCTTCTTCTGCAGTCTGCCAGGGCTGGAACACGGACGGCTGGCGACTGGAACAGATAGACGCCTCCTGGAAAAGAATAGGCCAGGACAGTACCATCAAATGCTGGGCACTGAATTCAGTGAGGAATTCACGCGTCTCCCGTTCGGTATTGTCTCGCCTAACAAAGGAGATACGAAGATCCCTCACAATTCTCGAAAGGAATCGCTGATATTCAGTGAAATCGGCATCAGAGGAGAGATAAGGAGGGAGTTCCTCTCCCTCCATGGAGGAAGACGAGGATGATGGGGAGCTCGAATGTCCAGAGAACTCCTGTGGCGGTGGGGATAGGCGAAACACAAGCTCATGCATACATCTAACGTATGAGGGGAAGGCCGCTGCAGAGCCTGTGAATGTCTCCCAGGATAACGGGCCCGTAGGACCGACATGGCCTGGGAGAGAGGGGGGTGGCTGCAGAGGAACGGAGGGGCACCTCACGACGAGGCAACTGTCCTCTACTGAGGCTCTGAAATCCGGAAAACGGAGCCCGAGCTGGTGGGATCCCGGACAAGACACCAGGTCGCAGAACGAAACCCTGGGGATGTGAAGCCTGGAAGAGCCTAGTAGGGGATCCTCCCCTGTGACAAACCTGGGGTTGCATGGGTCCAGAAGGGCAGCCCACAGCAGCATACGAGAAGGTCCCTGGAGCCGAGAGGGCAAGGCGGGGCCCCGCGCTATGGCTCCTACCCGCACCCCGAGGGGTGGCAGGTGAAGACCGAGGTGCCTCAACCCGGTCTCGCAACCCTCCAGACTCTGAGAACGTCCTCCTCCTCGACCCCAGCGACAACCCACCCCGAACAGATGCAGCAGCACCAGGATCGGCAGCTACAGCAACCCCCTCAGGACGATGAGCCCTTCCCCCCGCCTCCACGCCATCCCCCTCAAGGGGACCCCAGGCCACCCCCAGCCTGGGAGGCCTCAGGAGAAGACAGCAGAGAGACAGAGGAATAGGCGTGCTGGATCGCCTAGCACCTCGTCTCACTGGAGACCCCGACTCCGAAGAGTCAGGGTGCCAGGATGGGTCCACATCCAAATCACCCTCTTCCCAGGAGGAAGGGACCAGCTGGACCTCAATACTGGCCACCCCACGGGTCTCCACAAAAATGGTGCTGCAAACGACGCTGGTGCCAGCTACAGCTCCATGCGGCTTCGGAGGACCAGATACACCAGAACCCAGCCCTGACTCACCAAAGGCGTCGGTCAGACCCCCCGACACCACCCTCGGCGCCTGGACCCAACACGGCACCGCTAGAAGAATCGACCGGACCCACGGCACTGCTGATGGTGTCGACAGCCAACATGGCGCCATGATCGGAATGGAGCCATCGAGTCCACTGGCGCGGGACCAACAGATCTGGGCCTTGACACTGGGGAGCCTGCACCTCCGAAGGGTGACTGCGAGCGGTGTCTCCACCGTGGCCCAGGTGGGACCTAGCGTTCCCCGACACTGTGAAAAAGGCCTCCTGCTCGGCAAGACCAGAAGATGAGGAGGCCTCCTCCTCTCCAGACCGTATAGGCCTGGGAGGGGACCCGGAGGAAGGGTCTAAAGACCTTACCTGGGAAGCCCTGGAGCGACATCGTCCCCCGAAAGTCAGCGAAGCCTTGCCAATCTTGAACGTGCGGACTTCTAGGACATGACGGTCCATCGAGAAACAGGTGTTGCGTGAATCCATATCATGGTTGGGTCCCAGGCAGTGAAGGCAATCATGCCAGTCCGTAACGGAAAAATGCCGGCCACGGGCACCGGCCTTAGGGTGCAGCCAGCTTTCGTTCACGTTTGCTCCCAGACTGAACATGTCGCGAAAACAATAAAACACAGAAAAAGGCTCCCGGTGTCATAGAAATAAGGAACGGTCTTTACCAGACTGAAAACAGTTCAGCGCGCCAGGAGGAACTGGAGGAGGAGTCGAAGGAAGGCTATGACACAGGTTCTCAATCTCACACCACGGTAGCAGGTGCAGCCTCAGCGGTGGGAAACAGAACTGAAATGGAGGAGGAGTCTGTGGTACCTAACGGCGGCCCCTCGCACATGATGCAGCGCGTCGCTCTTGGGGGTGGCGCCATTGGAGCCAACTCCAAAAAAATATATTAAAAAATCTCCCGTATCGGGTTCGCGCCTCCGGCACAACCCCAACAGTAATGAATGGTGAAGATTGACAAGGGAAGATCAGCCCTTACATTATTTCCTTTATCCCAAGCTTTCAAACTTGGTTCCAAAAATTTTAAAGCAGCATCAATAGTTGAGCAACCCCTCAAGGAACCAAAATTATTTGTGTCCAAAATCCCCTCCACAACCTCTATAATCCATCTTCAAATAAACATTCCACATACTTTCGAAACCATACATGTTAAAGCAATTGGTCTAAAATATGTTGCCATATTTTTAGGTGTCACAATTTTAGGAAGGGAAACAACCTTTGCCTGCTTCCACTGTAAAGGAATTTCACCACTCAACATGGATCTATTAAAAATATGACACACCCATGGTGCAAGCAAGTCAGCACCTTCCCTTCCATACCCAATTTGGAATAGTATCAGGGCCTACAGCCTTATTTATCTTAATCTTTTTTAATTCCTTTGCTATTTCTTCCACAGATACCAAATACTTATGGGGACCATTATCCTGAAATATCCTTCTTTTCCAATGGGAGTAAATCTTTACTTACTTCACCAAATAGTCTATTTAAGCAGGTCAAAAGAAAACACCTTCGTCTCTCAGAAAAAACTACACATTTGCTCCCATCTTTTTATTTGGTCACCTAGTTTTCCTGATCCCAAGAATTCTTTTGTACTTTTCCACCACTTTCTCGGGTCAGATTTCCTTAACCCCTCCAATTTGCTGTCATAAAAATTCCTATGTAACCTCTTTCTCATCTCTTAACATCCAAAGAGTGAAGGTTGCGTTCCCCTTCATTCTGGAAGTTGGAAAAGTACGTAGGCAGTACCAAGGGCTGGTTCAAGTGAAACTCTGAGACCACCTTGGGTAAAAATTTTGGGTGTGTGGGGAGAACCACCTTGTCTCTATGAAAGTCAATATACGGAGAATCTGTAACCACAGCATGTATCTCAGAGACCCTGCATGAGCGATGGCCATCAAAAGGCAGTTTTCCAAGTTAGAATTTGAGGTCACAGGTAGCCAGGGGCTGAAAGGGCTTATGGTGAGCTTATCCAACACCAGATTGAGGTCTGGGGCGCGACAGGTTTCATGACTAGGGGCCTAGTGTGCAGGATGCCCTTTAAGAACCTCTTAAAAAGAGGCAACTGAGCTAGAGTGAGGTTCTGAACTGACTCGTGATAAGTGAAGACAGCGCGCAAATGGATCTTAACTGAGGAGGACTGCAATCCTGCATCAGAGAGGTCCAGCAAATTCTCCAAAACCTTATCAAGTGGGCAACAGATGGATCTATACAGGATTTGGAGCACCACTTCGAAAAACACCTCCACTTGTGGCCATGTAAGTTTTTCTGGTAGAGGGCTTACAGGCGGCCAGGAGAATTTCAGAGACCTGCTGAGAGACATTGTACTGGCTCACTTCGGTCTCTTCAGGAATCAGGTGTGAAGATAAAGGGAGTGCAGATTGGGTTGAACCAGGGACCTCTGCGTCAGAAGGTCTGTCCGCAGGGGGAGAAGTCTTGGAGGGACAACTGACAAGTTGTTAAGTAGAGTAAACAATATCGGTCAAGGCCAGTACGGTGCAATAAGAATCATGTCACCCTAGTGAGCCTCCAGCTTGAGCAAAAAGGTCCAGTTCTGGGGTACCCACTCGTCAAAGAGAGACAGTACTATATCTGCAGCTAAGGACCACTCATGAGGATTTGCTTCTGTGTGACGGAGTTGGTCTGCCAGACTGTTCTGAGCCCCTGGCAAATAAACTGCTTGGATCAGAATGTTCTGCTCCAGACACCATTCCCACACTCTCATTGCTTCTCTGCAAAGAGGGTAAAAGAGTATGCTCTGCCTTGCTTGTTGATGTAGTGCATTAATGTCTTGCCTGTCTGCAAGAGGATTACCTTGTTGTGGACATAGTCCACTAGGGTCTGAAGGGTGTACAGGACTGCTGTCATCTCCAAGATGTTGATGTGAAGAGGAGATTCCATCGGGCTCCAGACTCCCTGAGTGTAGTGGTCCTGACAATGAGCTCCCCATCCCAACAGAGATGAACCTATGGTGAGGGTAATCTGAGGTTCTGGGGGAGAAAAGGGGAGACCTTAGAGAAGACTGTTCTTCTGCATCTACGCAAGGGATTGAAGGAGGAGCTTTGTCATCTTCATAGGGTAAGACTTGAGGATGCGTTGCTGGAGACCACTGAGCGCCGAGTATCCACTGTGTTGTCCTCATGTATAGGGCAAGCTAGAGGCACTGTGAAAACAGAGATGGCTATGAGGCCTAGCATCTGCTGCATGAAGTGAGCCCTGACTGACTTGTCTTCCATGATGAAGCATGCCATCTGTCTTCTGGGAGGAAAGCCATCATACTGATAGTGGCCAAGATGGCTCCGATAAAGAAGAGCTGCCGAATGGATTGAATCTGCGAATTCTCCATATTCAGCAGAACTCCCATGAAGGTCAGGAATTGAGCTGCTGTGGTTACTACCTGTTCTGTGCCCTGCTTGCACAGGCTGGCTAGGGAGCCAGTCATCCTGACAAGGAAAAATTTGAAGTCCAACCTTTCGGAAGTGCGTCGCAAGAACTGTGAAGGACTTTGTAAAGACTCGAGGTGCTGAGGATAGCCCAGAAAGCAAGACTTGAAAATGGTAATGCTGACCAAGAGCCACGAAACAAAGAAACTTGTGGTGGCTGGGATGGAGCAGAATATGTTGATAAGCATCCTGCATGTCCAGAGAGGCCAGCCAGTCCTGGGACTTGAGAAGTGGCAGCAAGGTCCCTAGGGAGGCCATTTTGAACTTTTCTCGAAGCAGGAACTTGTTCAGTTTTCTGCGTTCGAGAATGGGGTGCATGCCCCCCCCAACTTCTTTGTAACAAGGAAGTAATGGGAGTGGAAGCCAGTGTTGCATTCCACTTCTGGCACTACTTCCACTGCCCTGTTGCTCCAGAGGACCGGAATCTCCGTGGCAAGAAGGTCTGTCATGGCAGTTGATAGGGGGTACTGCTTCTTGGGTGGATAGTCCAGAGGGATTTTCAAGAAATTCAGTAGTATCCTCTTTGAGCCCAAGTGGTGAAGACCGAGCACCAGACCCAGTGCTGGGGCCGGTGCCAGACCTGGTGTCTCAACCGGCACCAAAGACCCGGCCAACACTGGGGTGTCCAACAATGGCACCAGGCCAGTCCCACCACAGTGACACTGGATGGGGGTGCGGTCCATGAGACAGGAAGTTGGCAGCATGGTCACCAGCAAAGATCCCAGGGCTGTTGCTGAAGCTAAACTCTCTACCTGGCCCAACAGCCCTGCCTGCGTTTCCAGTTCTACCAAAGTTCCACCAACTCTATAGGGTCAGGAACCGATTCCACCGGCAGAGGTATACAGGCTTGATGCTGCACCCACTGCTCCATAAGAGTTACCCAAAGATGGAACTGGCCACCCGAGTCTCCACGTACACAAAGACGGGTGGCTCCAAGCCCGAGACTACGGACCTTCCAGAACCAGAGGCCCTTAGGGACACGAAGGTGATGACAAGGCCCATGGCAATCTCATGGCACACCTCGCAGAGGGCAACCATGACGGTGCCATTTTTTCCTCTTCTGGCAAGAAGAGGAAGGTGTCAATGCCAAGTGGTGTCACGACCTCAAAGCAGAATAGGATCAGAGACCCTCATTTGTAATTACAGGAGAACTGCTCTTACTCCCAAGAACACAGCCACCCGTAGTGAGAACCCTTTCCCACCAGGGTACGTGGACCGGACATGGCCCTCCTCCCAGAGCAGCCTGCATGTTCAGGCACCAAACCATCATCCATGGTCTTCGACCACTGATGCTCTCAGTAGGGTTGAGAGAAACGGACATATATATTTTTTGTGATTATACACTGAATTGACAAAAAAAATGACAAACTTCAGCTGTAAACACTAAAACTGAGAACACTGCTGTCATATAGATCTGATGTTTCGACTCACTGTGGATAAGCTACAAAAATCTAATGCGCACTCAATTGTGGGGAAAAAAGGAACTGAGGCAGTGGGGGACTGACGCTGATGTAAGAAGGTGGCCACATGTGCTTATTCACAGTATCGAGTATACGTGCTGCTTGCCTCTGTGCCAGCCCTCTGAAAAGTTCTGCCTCCTGCTGGGTCCTAGCACCTCCGACTGGGACCCACTAGTAGGAATCAATGGTGAAGACTGATTCCTGGAAAATCAACCTTAGATTTTACAGTATATAATATTTACATATGTGTGTGCAAGTACTTACCTTCCTTTCATAAATCTTCTAAATAAAAACTTGTACTGCTGCATGAGTCATTATTCCATATTAGTTACAGTAAGCATCACATGTATGGAGCAGACTCCATTAGCTTTGATTTCTTTCCAAAGGTGTGAGACCATGCTGAGCCATCAGCTGGTTCCTATACACTCACCATTGAAACACGCTGCATTTTCAAGCATTTTGACTCCATGAGGGTGACAGGAGAGTGTGCCAATGAACAGGAAGTAGTGCTGGCTAAAAGTGTTCATTAATCCATTATTCTGAAGGCTGCGTTCAGACTTCATTCCAGAGGCAAATGTAAGCCACTGAACAATGTCTCTCACTAATTCTTCAAGGTATGCTTGCCCCTCCTGCAGAATACAAATGGATTAAATTAAATTCGTATCACATGGCATTTATTTTAAACTGTATTTCAATATATGGTCAGCATGTTTTTTGATGTTTCAGAAAATGGTTGTTAACATAGAACTGTTAGAAACAACTTAAAATGTGAAGAGCAGAGACAGGCAGGTGGAAACAGCACTGAATGCTTGATTTAAGAAAACATTGGCAGCTGGCCCAGTGGCGCTGAGGGTTGAGGTGTTGGATGCCACACCTTGCACTACACTGGCATCCCAGGTTCGGAAACTAGCCCAGGTCACCGAGGGCTGGCTGAGGGAAGAGCTGGATTGAGTCACTGATTTGCAACTCTCCACTCCCGGGGAAGGTGAGGCACCGTTCCGACTAGCGGACAGTGTCGGGAGGAGGTGCTGTCAGCTGACTGACAGAAGCCGTGCCTCAGCCTGGACCTTGGTCCTGTGCACTGGTGTTCTTGGGGGTGGGGATTAGGGGAGTCAAGCAGTCACGTAAAGTAACTACAAAAAAAAAAATACACCCCCCCCCCCGACCGTGCAGTGTGATCCTCATACGGTGGTGGTGGTGGTGGGCGGTGGGCTTTGCGAAGTTGCCAAAACTGTTTCTGGCTTCCTTGACACATGGAGTCCATAGCTACAATCAAAATTGGTTTCAACGAGAATCACACTGCCAGCTGTAAGATGATGCAGCAGGAAGAAGGGGCCAAAATGAAGCAGCAGTGCACTTGAGAGAAGTGCAACTAGCTGAAACTGCCAGTGGCTTGTGGCTGATCAACAGATCGGCAAACTAAGAGGAGCAACTGGCCATAAACTGTCAGAAGTTTGGAGATCAACCCTCAAAGAGGACGGGGGACAGCGGGCAGTGAAGCAGCTACTGCAACAGTTCTGGAATGCTACCAAAGCAAAGATTTCACAGCATCAGGCAGGGTAAATTAAAAAAACATGCTACCCAAATATTATTAAATAAAATGAACACCAAACTGAGAACACACTGATTCACACATCCCATAGGTACTGTAATATTAGTAGAACATGTAAGCTTCACTTTCATGTTATTATGAGACAGTACCTACTCGGTATGTGACCAAGATTATTCTTCACAGTTTGGTGTTAATTTCTATATAGCATTTACAATTTTTTTTGAAAATCATTAAGCAGAAAACCTCTGCAGGGTGCAGCATTCCATTTTCAGGAGTACCCTGGAAGCAACAGTAAAAACACCAGAGGGCACCAAACAGTGCATGAAAGAAGAAACACAATTTTATAACTCGCACACTCAGATATAATAAAAATTAAAGATAATCACTGCAAGGTATGAAAATGTCAGCACTGATGCTTTAAAAGACTCCGGCCTTGTAGTAAAAAAAAAATATATATATATATAATAATTTCACCTAACTGGGAATTGAACCCAGGATGCCAGATAATACATGGTGTAGTGTGTGAAATTCGAATTTTATACACACACCCCCTCACTGTTGGATGCTTGAATAAACCCCTCGAGCTTCTCTCTTGGGGTTTATGTAGCATCCAACACCTTGTGTGCGTGTGTAAAATTCTCATTAAGCACAAAACCCCATGCATTATTCTACATAACTGCTAGGTATCATTTTCTCGCCACTGGAGTTATATAAAATAAACAGACTTCCCTGTGCAGCCACGGTCCGCTGGGTTCAGCATGGTCTGTGGGCAAAAGCGTCTGCTGAAAGAAACAATTACCCTTTTTTTTTACAATTTTTCCTTTTTCTAAGCAGCCCAGTTTAATAGCATTTTAGCCCCGTACTGAGGAAGGAAAGAGTGGTGGATGGTGCATGTGCAGAACAAAGGAAGTCCAGCACATGTTCAGCATTATAATCCACTGGTTACAACGGTGAATTATAACCAGGTTTCCCCAAGAGAAAAAACAATACCCAGTTATTATAGTAAAGTTACATAAGAACTTACTGTAATAGTAGTTCTTTGAGAGAATCTCTTGCATCAGGCCATACCTATGGAACTATAGCTGCCAGGCACTAGGACCACATGGAAGCGTTTTAGCTAGCAGTCTATTAGGGGCCATTCACACAAGGTCATATCCGACAACATCCCTCCCATATAAATGTGGGTGGCCTCGCGCTCTCCTCAGTTCTCCCGCCAGAGACTGTATACAGAGGATCTCCTGCTGAGGAACAGAGGAACAGCCAGAGGTTCCTGCCATGAAGAAAAGTGAAACAAAGGTGAACCCATCCTGGAGACAGAGACAGAGAAGCCTTAAGTCGAAGGGGAACAGAGGGTGGGATGGCATACTTTCGAATATCTACTGTTACAGTAAGTTCTTACGCAACTGTACTATCTTCATCGAGGATATCTCTTGCATCAGGCCACACCTATGGAACGAATCCCAAGCAGTACTTACAGAGACAGTCTGGGTGCTGGAGGCTATAGGCCTAAGACAGGAGGCCTTGAAGCACAGCCAGGCCGAAGCCTGCCCTTCTTCTAGAGGCAATGTCCAGACTGTAGTGTTTAGTGAAAGCATGGACCATATTCCAGATGGTAGCAGCACAAATCTCTGCAGCTGACACATTCCTGAAACAGGCAACAGAGGTGGCCATGCCTTTGGTTGAATGGCCATGCACAACCCAAAAAGTTCCTTACCGTACTTCCTGTAACAAAAAGCAATACAGTTGCCTAACCATTTGGACAAGACACTGTTTTGAAATCGGTACGCCCTCTTTCCCAGGGGTGAAGCAGACAAACAGCTGCAAGCCCTTTGTGCGATGAACATATCATCGGACTCTTCTACGTACATCTAAAGTATGGAGCAATGCTTCAGCTGGATTGGAATGCTCTGGGAAATAGACAGGCAGGTGAATGATTTGATTTAAAGTAAACTCAGACATCACCTTTGGAAGAAACTTAGGGTTTGTTCGCAAAGACACCCTGCCGTTGTGGAAAATCAAATAAGGAGGCTCACACATGACAACCTAAAGCTCGGAAATTCTTCAAGCAGAAGTCACAGCAACTAAAAATAATGGCTTCCACAACACACAGTGTTGCTCGGCTCGCAAGTCATGGCTGGCTCAAATGGAGCCAATGTTAAGTTTCTCTAAAACAAAATTCAGGTCCCAAGACATAACTGTATTGCAGATGGGAGGCTTTAAATGGAGAATTCCTCTCAAGAATGTACGGGACACCTCCAGCTGTGCCACAGTACAGCCATCAATAAGCACATGGAAAGTTGAAATGGCTGCCACATGCATCTTAATGGAGGAGTATTGCAGAACAGAATCTGAGAGGGACAGCAAATACTCCAGTATCAGATTTACTGGACAAGTGAAAGGGTCCAAATGATGGGAAGCCACCCACAGAGCAAAGCGATTCCACGTCATGGAATAGCTGGCCCTGGAAGAATGCTTCCTAGCAGCCACCAGCATGTCAGTCACCTTTTGGAAAACCCCAAATCTAGCCATGGCTATGTCATCGGGAGCCACATATGGAGGTGCAATGACTTGAGGTCCGAATGGACCAGGGTGCCCCGCTCCTGTGACAGCAAGCCTTCGCACAGCGCAGGGGTACTGGGGGTTCCACCGCTAGATGCTGCAGTAAGGGAAACCAGATCTGACAAGGTCAGAAGGGGGCAATGAGAATCAGAGTGGCCCCCTCCATCTGAAGCTTGATAAGCACCCTCTGGAGTAGAGGGAAGGTGTAGAGGAACCTCCCTTTCCAAGAGCGGGACAATGGGTCTCACCAGAGAACTCCAGGCCCTGGAGTGAGCAAGCAGAAACGCAGCAGTTTTGCATTAAGTGGGGACGCAAAAAGGTCCAACTCTGGACAAACCCACCTGTCGAACAAGTCTTCTACAACTGAGGTCAGCTGCTCCCACTCATGCATCTGAGACTGCAACTGGCTTAGTCTGTCCACCAGGATGTTTTGGATGCCTGGAACATGGATGGTTGGCAGTTCTAGACCATGTTCTACAGCTCAGTACCAGACCTTCATTGCTTCCCGACAGAGGGTATGAATGGGTTCCCCCTCTTATTTGTTGATGTAGTGTACTACACTGAAGTTGTCCATGTGCACCAGCAGATGGCCCAGGGACAGATGGGTCTGGAAGGCTTGTATTGTACACAGAATGGTCCTCATCTCTACAATGTTTATGTGGAGGGCAGCCTCCACGTTGGTCCACATTCCTGGAGTCTGATGAGGCCCCAGGTGAGCACGCCAGCCGAACCCGGAAACATCTGTGGTGAGGATCTGCTGAGAGGAAGGAATGAGGAAGGGAACCCCTTTCAACAGGTTGCTTGGTTCTATCCACCAGAGCAGCATCTTTTTGACCAAAGAGGAGACTAGAACTTGCTGGTCTAGGTCGTCAGTGCATTGATCCCACTGGACTCAATGTCCATAGGGGGGTGGGGAATCTGCATGTGCAGTCTGCCGGGGGAACCACGATAATGGCTGCAGCCATCAGGCCCAAGAGCCTCAGGAAGGTTCTGGCTGTGACATATCTGCTGTTGTAAAGCAGCTGGGCCTGAGTCATCAGGCAGCCTTCCCTGTCCTGGGGCAGGAAGGCAAAACCCTGAGCTGTGTCCAGTACCACTCCTATGTACTATAGGTGCTGACAAGGGTTCAAGATTGACTTGGGCAGATTGGAATTGATCCCTAGGGCATGGAAATGAAAATGATGTACCTACCGTAATTATGATCTTTCTGTATATCTTCACCATTCATCACTGTTGGGGTATCTGCTGGAGGTCAGGACCCAGCAGGAGCTTTTAAGGTAGGTGGAGCCGACGCACCATCGGCGTTGCCCTCGAGGCCAACGCACTGTGTGGTGCCCGTGGGCTGGTCATTAGGCTGCTTCAACTCCGCCTGCCAGCCAGTTCTGAGTCGGCAGAGGTAAGAGAAAGGAGTGGAGGGTGGGACAAGGAAATCCAAGGAACAGAAAAAGGAAAAGATATATGAACCAAAAGGAGAAATAACGACTGAGAGGACAGAAAGGGAGAGAGTCAGAAACTAAAGGGATTGGGAGGGGCCCCGATCTCTGGAAAAGGAAAAGGGAGGTGGGGTGGGTAAAGAATTTAGGAAGAGAGGGGAGAAGGGTAACACATCCCAGACCCTGGTCTGTCTCCAGATTGTATAGGAACTGCAAGGAGTAGCCCAAGGCTTTCTGCCAGAATTCAAGGCTAAGAACAGCTGGCAAACAATCCAGATAAGCAGAGTCGGCTAGTCTAGAAGAAGGACAGGGTACAGAGAATTAACACCCTCTCAAGGAAAGCTTATTGGTGAAAACAAAGGAATTTTTTTTTTTGCAAAACAAGGAGAAATAGGTTGGACTGGAAAAGGGAGGAGGAGAACAACTGTCAACTCCCACCCCACAGGGGTGGAGCCAAAGAACTGGAGATGAAGTGCCCCCCCTGCTGTCCACTCTCCCTGGAACATTATCCCCTTGTGTGCCCGTTTTACCCCACTCCTAAGAAAGGAGAGGGGGAGGATGGGCACAGAGAGGAAGGGGGACCCAGAGACTGAGGCCCAAGGAGGATGGCGGGTGGAATTGTGATGAATGGTGAAGATACACAGAAAGATCATAATTACGGTAGGTACATAATTTTCATATCTTGTCTGTGTCAATCTTCACCTCATTACTGTTGGTGATACTGAGCCCCGGAGGGTTTCTTTACACCTAAGGGACCAAGTCCCTTAGCTCTCAGTGGGTGACACACTAAGAGGAGAACCTTCAGGGCCTAGAGAGGCCTGAGGTGGGGAGAGTGAGACAAGGTCCCCAGAGGGGAAGGAAGTTGCCCGACAAGCGCCATCTTGCTCTATGGGAGAAGAGATAGGTTCTTTCGTGAGCGGAGTTAATCACCCTATGCCGGGCCAAGGGTGACAACCAGGAAAGACGCAGCCATGCCGTCCGCCTAGTGCAGATCGCTGTCCCTACGACCCTGGTAGCTACCTCATTGGCATCATAGGATGCCCTCGTTTTTTGCCTTGCTAGCTTCAGGCCATGCGCAGAGAGTGCAATGGCTTGTCTGGTTTGCTCCGTATCATGCAATGAGGCTAGGAGCTGACCCAGCCTGGACACAAGAACCTGTCATAGGCTGCATAGTGGGCCTGATGTGCAGAAAAGGAAAGCAATAACCGTGCACGTAGAAAGTCCTCTTACCCCAGAAGTCAAAATCCGAGGTCTTGATCTGGGGGCAGCATGGTGAAGGTGCGAAGCCCATCAGGAGTATCAACTGCGTCCAATCCAGACTGTGGATGAGGCATGGAACCTGGAGACTCCGGGGGTGCGCAATAACTCTGGCTGAGATCCCTTGGGGCAGGAACTCCGGAGAAGGGCCTCTGCCAGGAACGCAACAATGCCTCCCGAAAGGGAGCAGGCCAGGGCAGCACCACAAGAGTGGCCTCGCCAAAATCGCCTAGAAAGGCGTGCGCTGAGTGCTCAGGATTGCTGATAGTGGTAAGAGTGAGGTGCAAGTCCTCCAACATCTTCATGAGGAAGTGCTGATACTCAGCGAGATCAGCAGTTGGAGAGATGAGGACAGAAGGTTCCTCTCCCCCAGAAGAAGGGGGTGAGGAGCTGGAGGGCACCGACTGTTCAGTGGGCGGCTGCACAGGGGGAGGTTGAAAAACCTGGCTGTCCATCACCCTAACGTAAGCAGGGAACCGAACAGCCACTGCTCTGAACTGCTCCCAGGAGAGAGGCCCGCTAGGACCAAGGATGCCTGGGAGCGAGGAGAATGTGGCAGAGGGATGGGGACAGAGCCGAGAAGGGCGTCGGCTGACCTCCGCCTGGGCTAAGGAGGCGGACCAGGAGCACCACGGAAGAAGGTGCCCCGGAAGATCCCACAGCCAACAGCTGAACAACCATTTCGGTACTGCCTTGGCTGCGCCCGGAAGAATCCTGCCCCCACCCCCCCGTGAGGCGACCGGGCACGTATAGGTCCAGAAGGACGGTCCCCTACCTAAAAAGAATGGGGCTCTTTCAAAGAGACCGAGGCGGAAGAGCGGAGATCCGCACTACGGCTTTCCCAGAGCCTGGGTAGACACCCAAAAAAGGCCGTCGCGCCCACCCCACGCCCCTCAACCCCTCAGAGTCCGAAAGAGCCCTCCTCCTTGACAGGGCCAGCCTAGGTAGCTGGCATTACTGGGCAGCACCCAAAGGAGCTATTCAGGGCACAGTACCCTCCCCTCCTCTAGGCTCTCTGATCGGCCCCAAAGTTGGGTGACCTAGGCACACCACAGGTGGGGGTACCACTTCTGAAGGGTCAGTGAACCCACCAAGACCAGGCTGCAGAGCTATGGTGGCCTGCACCATTGTTTGCTGGTCAGCACCCCTGACCCCAGTCTCGGTAGCCACCGACCCTACCTCAGAAGGGCTGACTCCGCCTGTCGAGGAGACCTGGGCTGCCCACCTCAACAGCTAACCCCAAAAGGTTAGACTGTCCGTCTGACTTAGAGCTCGACTCCGCCTCTGAGGAGGTAGAGGCCGAGGCCCTGCGCCAAATCGTAGGAGGGTGCCCACTGCCATCTTTGCCAAAGGGCCCAGGAACCAAAGCCATGCCCGAGTTGGTACCAGAGCCCCCCGCAGCACCTCAAGCAGAATCTGCAGGGGGCACGGCTCCAGCCTAAATAGGAGCTCCAGAGTTGGGACCAGCCACAGCACCATCCAGCTGCTCGCGGCGCCGAGAACGAAGACAGTGCCGACGACGGCCCCAACAGCTCCATTGCACCGCGAATGCCGCTGAGGGCAGAGGCGGCACCGATGGTGGAATCCGAGGGCCCCACGGCGCTGAGCCCCAAGGACATGACGCCGTGCTCAACCTCGGTGCCGAGGACAGACATGAACAAAGATGGCGCCGTAGCAGCTCCAACGGCGCCGCTAGCAGTGTCGGCGCCACAAACGCCCGACAGAAATCACAGCATCGCGCCGACCATGGCTCCATCAGGGCCCATGGCGCCGCAAACAGCGCCGACCCAGGCATTGCAAACCACAGGTCCGACACCGGGAGCCTTCCCCTGGAGGGATACCATCCTGAACTTCTTATACTGGATGTACTTATACTGGGCCCAGGTACCAGAGCCCCGCAGCACCGCAAGCAGAATCTGCAGGGGCACGGCTCCAGCCTAAATAGGAGCTCCAGAGTTGGGACCAGCCACAGCACCATCCAGCTGCTTCGGCGCCGAGAACAAAGACAGTGCCGACGACGGCCCGACAGCTCCATTGCACCGCGAATGCAGCTGAGGGCAGAGGCGGCACCGATGGTGGAATCCGAGGGCCCACGGCGCTGAGCCCCAAGGACATGGCGCCGTGCTCAACCTCGGTGCCAAGGACAGATATGGACAAGATGGCGCTTTAGCAGCTCCAATGGGCGCATTAGCAGTGTCGGCGCCACAAACGGCTCCGACAGAAGCCACAGCATCGCGCCGACGATGGCTCCATCAGGGCCCACGGCGCCGCAAACAGCGCCGACCCAGGCATTGCAAACCACAGGTCCGACACCCGGGGAGCCTTCCCCCCTGGAGGGATACCATCCTGAACTTCTTATACTGGATGTAGAAATTCATCTTTCTCGGGTCCAGGACGGGCCGTAAATCCCCTGGGGATCTGAGGACGATAAAGAAATGGGAACAGGACTCTCTGCTCCTCAGAAAAGTACAGTTACGTAAGAACTTACCATAACAGTAGATCTTCAAGAGAGGCTCTTGCAGTAGGTAATTACATCTAGGACTGATGCCAGCCAGAGTCAGGACCCGAGGGAAACATTTCTAGCTAGCAGTCTCTGGCAGGGGACCGCCCCCATGTCAGGTGAGCGATGTCATGCGGCGTCAGTATAAAGGGGCGGTTCCCCATGCCCACCTTCCAGTTCTTTCCCGCCAAAGGCCAAAAGGCAAGACGAGAGAGAAGTGGATATTTCCCCTCCTGGAAAAGGAGCTGAAAACACTTAGGGGGATGGAGGGCGGGAAGGTATTACCTACTGCAAGAGCCTCTCTCGAAGATCTACTCTTACGCTAAGTTCTTATGTAACTGTACTATCTTACTTCGAGAGGGCTCTTGCAGTAGGTAATTACATATAGGACTGAGTCCCAAGCAGTCTGGAACAAGGAGAAGCAAATGGGAGGAAGAAAGCTACTCAGAAGTAGACCCTCTGGTTGTGAAGGCCTTAGGAGAGGAGGCCTTGCAAAACAGCCAGCCTGAAGCCTGCTCTACGGCGAGAGGCAATGACCAGGAGGCCAGAGTCTCCTTCAAGTCCACCAGCGGCTGAGGGGCGGTGGAGAGAGAGAGGAGGGATATGGATACTGAGGTACCCAGAGGGTGCATGTCCGTAACTCGACGGCAGGTAACCCGCATCGGGTAGTGAGGCACCGAGTTAGCGGCCGGGTAGGCGGCATCGGGAACTGGGGTGTCGGATATTGTGGAGCCGGGTAAAGGGGTCGGATACCTGGGAACCGGGGGTTCTGACGGAGCAGACGGCCCGCCGGAAGCCCAGTGGGCGGGCCTGGAGCAGAAGGCTCGCGGGCAGAGGGCCCAGCGCTGGAGTGGCAACCAGAGGGGATGTCGCCTGGCATCGGGTAGGACCGCGCCGGAGCCAGCGTCCAGGAACCGACGTCAGGTTGTCCGCCCAGCGGAGGTAGGCCTGACAGGGTGCAGCAGGAACCTCGGCATCGCCTGGGATGGGGAATCCCGGGGTCAGGATGAGGAGACCCAGGGTCCCGGAGGAGCAGCGAAGGCTGTGGGGAGCCGGGAGCAGGCGGGCGTAAGAGGTCCGACGTCGGCTCAGCTGGCGCATGGACATCGGGTCGGCCGACATCTGACTTATCAGTGGAGTCCGGTGGGCGTTGGAGGAGCGGCGTCTGACTGAGCAGACCCATCGCCCGAGGCAGGTCGTGAAGGAGGGGCAGTCTGCTCGGGCGGGAAAGTGGCCGTGCGCTACCCTGAAGGGTCAAGTGACTTATCAACCCGCTCCATGTGGGCGCTAGAGGAGCTGACATCCAGATTACCAGGGCCGTCAACCAGTAGGCCACAATGATGGCTATACCGGGAGTGTAGGCTCCAACAGCCCGGAGGTGACTGAACAGCCCGAGCGCAAGCCGGACGGGCTGGCCGACGCTGCCTGGAAACCTTCAAGAAGGCTGTCAGTGGAGCAGTCCCCAGAGGGACGATACCTGAAGTATGGCAACTCCAGCCGGAGTCGCAGTAGAAGAGGTGCCCTGTCTTGATGATTCTCCTTGTCCTTCTTCTTACGATGGCCTTGAGGAAGTGGGCGCCTGCGGAGCTTTTCAAATATTTCTCCATGGGGACATTTTCTTCTTGAGGATTTGGGCCTCCAGAGACTGCTGCCTCCGTCTGCGGTGGCGGCGTTAAATTAAAGCAGTGCTGGCACTTCTCCACCTGATGATCCGGGCCCAGACAGAAGAGGCACTGGGAATGGCCGTCTTTGTGCGGAAGCTGGGCGCCGTACGAGTCGCACTTATTTTTGTGCTCGGAGGGTGTACGGGACGACGTACACCAACAAAAGGCTGACGATTAAGTCAAATAATGTCAAAACAATGAGGGTAAATACTACCGGCGACAGAGCTGACAAGCACTGAACTTTACCACGAGGCGCTGACACGAGCTAACGGTGGGAAAGAACTGGAAGGCAGGCGTGGGGGACTGCCCCTTGATACTGGCGCTGCATGACGTTGGTCACCTGACGTGGGGGCGGTCCCCCGCCAGAGACTGCTAGCTAGAAATGTTTCCATCGGGTCCTGACGCCGGCCGACATCAGTCCTATATGTAATTACCTACTGTCCTCTCGAAGTAAGATCAGGTTCTATGGTTCCTTTCTGCAGCAATGTACTGATTTCCCCAAGCATCACTGGAATGTGATCTGAAGGGTAGCTTGAATGAACTGGAGACAGATCTGGAGGCCACTCAAGAAGTTCTAGAGTGTGACCTTGCTCTATGAGCTGCAAAACCCATGTGTCTGTTGTGATCTCCCTTCACCTCTCCAGGTGGAGGAGGAGGGACCCCCTACCACTGCCTCCTGTAGTGCTGAAGGGTGGGGTTCTAATAGAGAGTCATGTTGAGGTAGCACCTGTAGCCGAGGCCGCCCCTCCCCCTCTGGAGGCCTTCCTAGTGGTGGAGGTAAGGGTAAGCAGGGCTGTTGCTGCTCGGTACTTGCCCTGAGGTCGAGCACCAGACTTGGGTCTATGGGTGGCAAAATGAAAGAGCATCCTCAGGCCACTTTCTGTCTGGGTGTGATAGGACCGTACTGACCACAGGGTCCTTCCCCAGGCCTGTAGGTCAGAAAGGATGTCCTGCACATCCACTTCAAAGAGCTTGTAGCCTCTGAAGAGGGCATTCAGGATGGACTGTTGTACGTCAGAAGCAACACAGACACCCTGAGCCAAGAATGCCTTCTCAGGCAGATTCAAAGTGCAGCTGCTCTAGCAGAAGCATTGAAGGCATTGTAGGCAGACCTGAAAAGGTGTTTGCCCACATCTGCCCCAGACTGGAGGGCCTTAAGCAGTTCCTGCCTCTGGGGACCCTCTGGAAGGACCTCAGCTGCAGCTTTAGCCTTCCTCCAGAGACTCTTCTGGTATTGGACCATACAGGCAATGTAATTCATAACCCTGATGGCCAGCACGGCAGAGGCACAGGCCCTTATGCCCAGAAGGTTCAGCTTTCTGTACTACTTATCTGGGGAATGAGAGCTGAGGTGTTTAGACCTCTTGGACCTATATGGGCAGCATTTAGGAAGGAAACAATTTATACAGCGCTCCTCCCCACAGGCTCAGAGTGCTTTACAAACCAATACAATTACAAGTAAAAATAGCAATGGAGCAAATTAAAACAGTGTTAAGAATTGGTACAACAGATAAATTTGGAGTATAAGTTAGCACAACCAGTCAAGTTAATAAGTAGCAGGAAGCACATAATAATCAAAAAATTCAGACCAAATCAATTAAAAGCTTGCTGAAAGAGGAGCATTTAAGGCCCTTTGAAGGCCTCTGCCGAGAGTCTCGAAGGTGGCGGCGAGGAAGAGAATTCTACAAAGCTGGTGCAACAACTGAGACAACCTATCCCCGGATTGCCTCAGCCCAGCTCTGGGAATCACAAGGAGGCCACCCTCAGAGGAGCAGAGAGGCCGAGCTGGGCAATGGGGGCTCAGCAGGTCTTGCAAGCAGGCTGGACCCTCCCCGTGCAGGGCTTTATAGGTCAGAAGCTTGACCTTGAAGGTAATGCTTCATCTCACTGGCAACCAGTGCAGCTCGCTTTTTATCACTACTGAATCTGCCTGTGGATGCGCTGCATAAAACAGGCTTCTCTGAAGGAGCCCTGCACAATATGTCAGCCTTTCTGGGCACAGCAGGGATCATTTTGGCCTATAACAAGCAGCCATGGTGGCATCCTCAAAGGCAGCCAACAGGGAGGTATTATCAGAGGTGGAGTGTCTGGCAGTTCCAAGTATTCGGCCAGATTCCTCCTGGTAATATCCTGCTCCTTAGCATCAAACCCCATAACTATATGAAACTACCGCATCACTGAGAAGGAGGAGGGGGTCATCAGACGGGGACCTCAGGGTATACTTGGTGGAGTCCTTGCTCCCTGAGAAACAGTGGAGGAAGAATGGAGGGGCTCCTTGCTCCATCATCCTTAGGGGGAAGAAGATCAGGATGGTACTCATCCTCATCTCCTGGCTCTGAAAGGACACAGGAGATGTCAATACCCATGAGTGAGTGAGAGCACGTTGGCGTGGAAGATGTCGGTGGCGGAGGTGGCCCAGTAGTCCCAGCATCGATAGACAAAGAAGGAGCAAGGTGGTACATGAACTCCCAAAAGGAGGTAAGGATAGCTTGGATGTTGATGGTGATCAGCGTTGCTGGAGTGCCTTACAGCATTAACGGGGGCCTGGATCCCCAGCGTCGGTAGAGTGGCCTGAAGCATGGATGCAGAAGAATAATGCCTCAGTGTTAACGTGACGGGCTGAGATGTCAACAGGGGAGGCTGCATCCAGATGTCGACATAAGGGACAGTCCGTTGCCAGCCAAATCAAGTCCAGTGTAACTCCCGCCCGCTACTTCAGAGCAAGAGGGATCTGAATAGCAGGGGCTGGAATGCTGGTGGGGAGGCCAGGAGGTCCAACATCACGAACCATCACTAGCCAAAGCAGGTCCAGCAGCACTCCCAGTTTGCTGCCCCTGTGCAAAAAGGGGAATGAAAGGCAGGGATGTGAATGTCGGTGGGGGTGAGAGTAGGCCCGGTGAAGTGCACTGCTAAAGCTCACCCTGTGAAAGAGAGGGTATGGGTGGCAGTGGGAGTAACCGCCAAAGTGGGTAACAACCCAGGAGCGGCCAGCACTTGAAGTGGCGACAGAAAGTAAGTCGGGGAGGACCGATCCTTACTCCTTTCTTTTGCCCGGTGCTTGTGTTTACTGGCAGATCTGTCTCCGGCCTCTGAGGAATTGGAGCCCGAGGACAGAGCTGGCGATTGCAGAGAACCTTCTTGCCTGGAGCTCCTTCTCCATTCTTGCAACCTTCTGTTCTAGGAGGAAAGCCTCGAGGGCCTACTGATTGAGCCACAGGGTAGCCTGATGGAAACCACAGCAAACCTTGCAGGCCTCTATAACATGGACATCACCAAGACAGCGGATGCAGGCATTATGGCCATCCTTGTTGTAGATCTTCTTGCCACACTCGCAGTATCTGAAGAGTTTCTCGGTGTCGGTCGGCATTAACGAAGAGCGAAAATCACATTAGAAATAAAGTGATAAATCAACTAGGGTGAGAAAGAAAGGAAAAAATAGAAATCAAAGATTTTGGCAATTGACTTAAATGGCAGTGTCTCTGTGGTGTCCGACGTGCACTGGTCGACAGTGGGTAAAGAACTGAGGAGGGCACAGGGACACCCACATTTATATGAGAGGGATGTCTTCGGCATCTGACATCGGCGTGGGTAGCCCCTAGTAGACTGCTAGCTAGAAACGTTTCCATGTGGTCCTAGTGCCTGGTGGCTACAGTTGCAAAGGCGTGGCATGATGCAAGAGATATCCTCAATGAAGATTCCTAAATACCATTCTACATACACACTACCAACTGAAGTATTCCTCTGGTTTTGAACTCCACAGAGTAGTGAAGGCACAGCAATATGGACAACTTGATATACCCTAGGGGACAAAGGCTGATTTCTTATGAGACTACCAAATGGTATAAAACACACAAAGTGTTGAAAATGAAGGGATTAACTGGGGTGAGTATAAACAGATGCTTGTGCTGATGAGTACAAGCAGAACTAAAGGACATGCACTACACCAAGGGAAGGGAAGCAGACTCCATGGTGCTGAGCGATGGGAGGGGTGCTCTGGCATACTGACGAGCAGAGTTCAGGCTCCAAACCCAGAACATCCCAGTGAACATGAGTGGCAATGAGAGGCAAGTCTAGTAGTCATAAGAACACAAAGGGGTACAGGAAAGAGAGTAAAGCACAGTGAGGGTGTGATGAGGAAACATTAGAAAGCATTATTACCTAAAGAGGAGGATTTGAATGATTTGATTTAATTTAAAATTTGGTGACCAAGACTGCTACACTGAGCAGTGGCTTGTTTCAGGAGCACCCTCTGAAGGGAGACAGCAGGGAGTGAAACATCAATAACAAAGTGACAACAGATGCATGCAAGTGAACAACAGAGTTTCAGTACAGTACAGAAAGAGAGAGAAAAGAACAGGTTACACACCTGTAACAGTAGTTCTAGGAGTGGTATATGTTGTTCATCCACACTTCTTGGCATGTCCCTTTCACTTTAAATCTTGCGGAAGTCTTCAAGCTGGCTCCTTCCACCCACCGGGTGGTATATATCTTAGCTCGCCCCATGCGCCAGATCTTAGCTCGCTAGAAGCAAGGTTGTTTCCTCCAGAAGCCGGGAGGTCGGGTGGGGTGTGTGTGGATGAATACATATACCACTCCTAGAACTACTGCTAGGTGAGTAACCTGTTCTTCTAGGAGCATGGATATGGTGTTCATTCACACTTCTTGGCAGAGTCCAAGCAGTTCTCCAGGAGGAGGGAGGCAAAGCGCACACTCCCTACTTAGGAAATAAAGATTGTAGAACCGAGGCCCCAAAACCAGCATCCCAGCGTGACTCAAGGTCGATGTGGTAATGGGTAATGAAGGTGTTTGCTGACTTCCAGGTAGCAGCCAGACAGATTTCCTGGATAGGGATGTCCCTGGAAGCAGCGGTATGGTGGTTAGAATAAGCTCTTATCCCTCTGGGAGGCTGCTTGCCCGCCAACTCATAGCACAGACCTATGCATTATGTAATCCATCTTGCTACGGTCCATTTGGCTGCAGGTCTCCCAGAAGCGGCTTCAGCGTAGATGACAAACAGCTGGCAAACCTCTCCATGAATTTCTGCCATCCTCTCCTTGTAGTAGGAGAGAGCATGTTTCAAGTCCAAGGTATGGAGCCTGTACTCAGCGTCCGAGGTGTAACTAGGGTAGTAAACCAGAAGAGTAAACACCTGGTTAAGGTGAAACTCTAACACCACCTTCGGAAGGAATTTCGGGTGGGGGCACAGGACAACTTTGTCCCTGTGTGAGACCAGATAAGGGGAGTTCACCGAAAGCGCCTGGAGCTCCCTGTCCTTCTGGCAGATGTGATAGCCACCAGAAAGGCCGTCTTCCACGACAAGTGTGAAAGCTCACATTTGTGCATGGGTTTGAATGGCTTGCCCATGAGCTTTGACAAAACCAGCAACAGATACCACGGAGGTGGAGGTTCACACACGGATGGGATATGTGATCCAGGCCTTTGAAAAAGCACCCAACCACTATGTCCTGCGCCAATGTCGGCTGATCGGCCTGCGCCCAGTAAGCAGAAATGGCTGCCAGGTGCACCCTAAGAGTGGATGACCGCAGACCCCCTTTGGAGAGAGACCAAAGGTAGTCGAGAATGTTAGCCACAGAACAGGATAAGGGGTCCAGACCCTTGCTCTGACACCAAATGGAAAAATATTTCCATTTGAAGGCATAACATTTCCTGGTCGATTCCTTTCTGGATGCTGCCACCACGGTGTACACATCTTCGGAAAGACCCAAACCCTGGAACTCTAGCTGCTCAGGTACCAGGCTGTGAGGGGCAGGAATTGAAGGTCCAGATGGAACACCTTCCCCTGGTTCAGAGATATCAGGTCCGGGCGTGTACAAAGTCGCTCCGGGGGCATGCAGCTGAGGATGAGGAGATCTGGGTACCAGAACTGGCGCCAATCTGGGGCTATCAGGATCACCTTGCCTTGTCCCTCCTCACCTGGAGTAACACCTTGTGGATCAGGGAAATAGAGAGAAGGCTTAGGGAGGCTTGGGGTCCACAGCCTCGAGAAGGCATCCCTAGCGAGCCCTCCTGAGGCGGGCATGAAACAACTTCAGCTTGGTGTTCTCCAAGGAGGCAAACAGGTCCACCATTCGTTTGCCCCAACAGGAGAACAGACTGTAAGCTACCTCTGGATGGAGAGACCACTTGTGGGATGTCTGGCCATGCGGCTGACAGCATCCGCCAGCTGGTTCGAGGCTCCTGCCGCATAGATGGCTAGAAGATCTGCCTCCAACCGGCTTACGAGGGTCCAGATGTGGAGCACCTCCTTGCATAGCAGACGGGAGTGTGTGCCGCCCTGTTTGTGGAGGTAGTACATGGTCGTGGTATTGTCCATCTGGACTCGAATCACTTGACCCTGGTGATGAGGAGCGAAAGCTGACAATCTGACTGCTCTAAGCTCCAAAAGGTTGATGTGGTATCATGATTCCTCAGGAGTCCTGAACCCATAGGCCCTGTTGTCCATGTGGGCTCCCCAGCCCATGAGAGAGGTATCGGTCGTGAGGACTACCGTCAGCTCGGGGCGGACAAACGGGATCCCTTCATGCAACTGGTCTGGGGCGATCCACCATTGGAGAGCATCCCACATCTTCTGGGTTACAGTGATCAGCTGGTCAAAGTGACCAGATCGCTAAGTCCACTGGGCGGCCAGCTCCCACTGGAGGCGCATGTGCCATCAGGCCCAACGGACCACTGAGGTGCATGCTGCCATGTAACCCAGAAGGTGCAGAAAGTCCCCGGCAGGGTGCAAGTGCCCAACCAGAAATAATCGGGCAAAGGAGGAGAGAACCTGTGCCCTGTCCGTCGGAAGCCGAGCTCTGGCCTGACAAGAGTCGAGCTCTGCCCTGATGAAGCCCATCACCTGAGAGGGTACGAGGTCCAACCTGGCCTCACTGATCAGGAGGCCGAGTTGGTAGCTGGTTTGGAGGGCCAGATCCCTGGATCTCTCCACCTCCTGAAGGAAGGAGCCGTCCAGGAGCCAGTCATCGAAATAAGGGTAGATTCTGACTCCTTGACGCCGAAGGTGGGCTGCCACCACTGCAATCCATTCGGTGAAGACCAGAGGGGCCAATGACAGGCCTAACGGCATGGCTCGGAACTCAACCCTGAAGTGGAGGAACCGCTGATGGGATGGATGGACTGAGTGCGTGAAAAACGGTCCTGCAGATCCAGTGAACAGAACCACGTTTGGCTCCAGGGATGGTATGATCTGGTTCAGAGTGATCATCCAAAAGGTGCAGGACCTGAGATATTGATTCATGTCATGGAGATCTAGGATGGGGCACCAACCCCCCTCCCCCCTCTGCTCGGGCACCAGGAAGTACCTGGAAACAAAGCCTGGGTCAATCGGAGGATCTGGCACTGGAGCTACTGCCTCCTTGCGGAGAAGCTGAGCCACGTCATCTTCAAGAGCCGACTGGGTGCATGCGGAGATCCGTTCCTCCCGAGGGACGCGGGCTCGGCTGGGAGGGTACTGCTCGAATTCCAGAGGCAGTCCCTGACCAACCACTTCGAGAACCCACCTGTCCGAAGTGATCACGGACCAGGCGGAAAGGAAATGGCGGAGTCAACCCCTCACAGGAGGACCCAGAGCTGGAGTGATGGATGTAGGGTTGGCAAACCCCAACCAGTCACTGAGCAGGCTTAGAAAAGGAGAAGACTCTGGGACCTGTGCCTCGGCTTCCTTTACGGAGCTGTTGAGGACCCTGCTTGGGCTGCGGGTGCCAAGCTTGAGCCTGCTGCTGCTGTTGCTGCTGCCGGATCGCAGGGGAAGAATGCCGAAATAGTTTCTTCTTTCTCTTCTGCTGGTTCTTGCCCGAAGAACCCTTGGCAGAAGTAGCATCCAAGGTGGCACTGGACTGCTCTATACGCTGAAGGTGACAGGCCACTCCTGGAACGAACAAGTCGGTACCCAGGAAGGGCACGTCAGCAAGCTTATGCTGAGTATCTGCCAGGAAGTAGGAAAAGCTCAGCCAAGCCCTGCGACGAGAGGCCACTGTGGCTGCCATCGAGCAGGCACAAGAAATGGAAATTACGTACGTACCGTAATTCTTGATCTTCTTGGACAAAGTCTCCACCACTCATTCACACTAATGGGATCTCCGCCGGAGGCGCTAAGACCCAGCAGGAGCAAACTTTTTGCAGGAGGGCCGGCGCCAGAGATGGAGCCGCGAGCCTCAGCTTGTGCAGCAATGACTATCTCAGCGTCGACCCTCCAACCGTCTCAGTACCTTTTTTCCAAGGAGATGCAGCATAACTAACCTAGAAGGATAGCCTAACAAAAACTGGACATAAGGTAGTCCGGAAGACCAGTATAAGAAGGGTCAAGAAAGAAGTCTTCACAGCCTAAAGATTGAGGGAGTGAAGATCAACAACAGAGGTGAGCTCAGGGGATGGTGGGTGGACGTGTGAATGAGTGGTGGAAACTTCGTCAAGATTATCAAGAATTACGGTAGGTCGTAATTTCCATCTCTTCCTGGACATAAAGTCTCCACCACTCATTCACATTAATGAGAATGCCGAGCTAATAATCACCCGAGGAGGGGCGCAGGAAAAACCAAGAGCTCACACTTTCAGGACAGAAGTCCATTAGGACGGTTCTGCAAACGAAATATGTTGTCTGGCATGGACATCCAGGGAATAGTGCTTGGAAAGTATACACTGAGCTCCAGGTAGTCACACTGCAAATATCTGCAATGGGCACGCTTGCAGATTTCCGACAGGGACGCGACTGCTCTTGTAGAGTGAACGTACACTCTGCCCTCCAGCTGAACCTGCGCCATGGAATAATAGTGGCGAAAGCGAGCTACCAGCCACGCTGAAATACGTCTGATAGTGACAGGTTGACCCAGCCGGGTCTCACTGAAGGAAACAAACAGTTGTTGAGTTTTCCAAAATTCTTTTGTTCTATCTATATAGAAACGCAGAGCTCTTTTGACGTCCAAAGAATGAAGGGAACTCCCTTCATTTTGGAAGTTCGCAAAGTAAGTAGGAAGGACCAAAGGTTGGTTTAGATGGAATTCTGAAACTACCTTAGGGAGAAACTTAGGATGGGTCCTAAGAACTACTTTGTTGTTATGAAATACAGTATACGGAGGGTCTGTGATCGAGGCATGCATCTCAAAGACCCTGCGGGCCGAGGTAATGGCCACCAGGAAGGCCATTTTCCAAGTCAAACATTTCAACTCACAGGTAGCTAGAGGCTCGAAAGGCGTTCGAGTGAGCATGTCTAGCACAAGATTAATGTCCCAGGCTGTGACTGGACGTATGATAGGAGGTCTGGTATGCAGAATTCCCTTAAGAAACCTCTTAACCACATGTTACTCAGCCAGTGACAAGGAAAGTACTGGCTCATGATAAGCTGAAATAGCACAAAGGTGAACCTTGACTGTAGAGTATTGCAGACCTGAATTTGAGATGTCTAAAAGGTACTCTAGAACTTTATTGGTTGGACAGGAAAAAGGATTCAAAGAGGATTTTGCACACGGACCGACGCTTCCATTTGGCTGTGTAAGATTTTCCTAGTGGCTGGCTTGCCAGCAGCCAGAAGAATATCTGAAACTCTACGAGACACTGAACCTGCTCACTTCTCTCTTCAGGAGCCAAGGATGAAGGTGAAGCGATCTCAGATTGGGATGGACCACAGCCCCTGAGTCAGAAGGTTCGCTAAAGGGGAGTGCTTTCGGAGGGTTTCCTACATACTGTTGACTAACGGAAACCATATTTGTCGAGGCCAGAAGGGAGCAATGAGGATCATTTTGTCCCCCGGGACTCGAATTTGAGAAGTACCCTCTAAATTAAAGGAAGAGGCGTAAAAGGCATATAGAAAGCGTTTTGTCCACTGCAGCCTGAATGCATCCTGACAGAAAATGCCAGGCCCTGGATTTCTGGAGCAGAAGAGAGGCAGTTTTGTGTTGAGTGGGGATGCAAAAAGGACCAGGTCTGGAGTTCCCCACTCTGCGAATACTGACTGAACTACGGTTGAGTCGAGGGACCATTCATTAGGCTCTGCCTCTGTTCTGCTGAGACAGTCTGCCAGTTCGTTCCGCACTCCCGGCAGGTACACTGCGTGCATTAGAGTCTTGTGCTCCAAGCATCATTCCCACACTCTCATCACTTCCCTGCATAAAGGGTAAGAGTGAGCACCGCCCTGCTTGTTGATGTAATACATCACTGCTTTGTTGTCCGTTTGAAGGAGAATGTTCTTCAAAGCCTGGACTGCATTAAGGATGGCTCTCATTTCTAAGACATTTATGTGAAGATGGGACTGATCCTGAGTCCAAGTAACTTGAGTGTGGAAAGTCTGACAGTGAGCTCCCCACCCCATCAGGGATGCGTCCGTGGTAATGGAAATCTGATGATCCAGAGGGAGCAAAGGGATACCCTTCCAGAAGAATGTCCTCTTGCGACCACCAGGTGAGTGACTTCTTCAGATGTTCTGTCACCTTGATGAGAAAGGACTGAGGGTGAGTGGTTGGGGACCACTGAGTACTAAGCATCCACTGAGAGATTGTCATGTGGAGGCGTGCTAGGGGTACAGTGAACACCGAGGATGACACTAGACCTACCATCCATTGCATCGAGATAACTCGAACCAAGCTGTTCTCTCTGATGTATCGGGCCATCTGCAGGATATTGTTCCTTCTGTCCTCTAGTAGAAAAGGTTTCGCACAGGAGGTGTCCAGAAGAGTTCCTATGAAAAAGAGCCTCTGGGAGGGCTGCAGTTGCGATTTCTTGAGATTTAGCAGGACTCCCATGGATGTGAGAAAGCCTGAGGCCATGACTACAGCGTAGAGAGTTTCTTGCCTGGAAGGGCTTGCTAGAAGCCAGTCATCCTGATATGTAAACACTTGTATTCTGATTTTTCTGAGATGCGCTGCGAGAATTGCACAACACTTTGTAAAAACTTGTGGCGCCGAGGATAGCCCAAAGGGCAGGACTCTGAACTGATAATGCTGGTCCAAAACACCGAACCTTAGGTATTTGCGATGCCTTGGGTGAATAGGAATATGTTGGTAAGCATCCTGCATGTCCAGGGAGGCTAACCAGTCGTGTTGATGAAGCAAAGGTAACAGGGTTCCTAGCGATATTTTGAATTTCTCTTTGGGAAGAAATTTGTTCAATTTTCTGAGGTCCAAAATGAGGTGCATGCCCCCGGTTTTCTTTGGAACTAGAAAGTAATGGGAGCAGAAACCTGTGTTCCATTGATCCAGCGGAACTACTTCTACTGCCCTGTTGTTCAGAAGGCCTTGTATCTTGGAGGTGAGAAGTTCTGACTGAGGTATTGACAGTTTTGGCTGCCATTTGGGGGGAAAATCCAGACGGTTCTCTGAAAAATTGAGGGAATATCCTTCGCGGATTATCCAGAGGACCCATTTGTCCAATGTTCTGGACTTCCACTGGTTGTAGAATTGAGTCAGACAAACTCCCACCGCTAAGGAGTCCGCCTCGGACAGCTGGGTGGGACTTGGGCCAGAAACTCAGGAGGTGGCACTGGGCGCTTTGGGTCCTTGCGCTTTCTGTTGTGTTTTCTTTTGAGGCCAAGGGGTTTGATTTTTTATTAAACCTCCCCTGCCTTTGCCTCGAAAGGACTGGCGGTTGTGAAACTGGCATTTGTTAACCCCCCCGAGAAGGGGCGGGAGCAGGTCGAGCCAATTTAATGGCTGACATAGTGTTTTGTGTGGCCTCTAGAGCCTGTTCTACTTGAGGACCAAAGAGATACACACCATCGAAGGGCAATGCCATGACCTGTTGCTGGGCATCATTCGTGAAGCCTGAAGTGCGCAGCCAGGAATGACGGTAGGTACAAATGCCCGCCACCGCCGCTCGGGAGGCAGTATTGAAAGCATCCATACCTGCTTTAACCTGTTGGTTGTTGGACTCGATACACTTAGTTATACGGTTTGAAGAAGCTGTGAATTAGCGTCCGACTCTGGTAGAGCTTCAACCATTTATTTGAGTGAATGCCAAAGAATATACTCATACTGAGAGAAATAGCCTTGGTAGCTGACAATATGCATACCCAGGGTGGATGCAGCAAAGACTCTCTTACCTAAAGTATCTATCTTACGAGATTCTTTGTTTATATGTCGAGTTGTAGTACTCTGAGGAAGGACAACCTTATCATTCTCTGCCAAGACTACAATAGGGTCCGCAAAGGCTTGAGAGGCCAAAATAGGTCGATCCTTTGGAGCAGCATACTTCCTATCTATGGACTTAGCCACAGAAGGAATGAGAGCAGGATTATTCCATACCATCTGAGAAAGCATCTCAAAGGAGGGTTGTACCAGTGGAGTTAAATCCATAGGGATGTCCAGAACATGAACGTACTGGAGTCTTAAAAGCTTCCTAGGATCGATATCCATAGTCTGGAGAGAAAGAGTGGAATTCAAATTTTTCAGCAGAGACTTAAATGACAGGTCCTCGACCACAGGCTCTGCAGCAGGATTAGATCCCGTCTCTTCCACATCATCACCCAGCCTAAGGTCTGGGTCAGGCTCAATATCATCTCCTGACAGTCCAGGGGGGACTGTATGGACAGGAAGAAAAAAATTACTCACCTTAGTAATTATATTTTTTCTAATGGAGTCTTGCTGTATTCTGACAATTGCAGTGAATCACAACCTTTGAACTGCCCCAGAGAACTAAGGGTTAACTTTCCATGCAGGGCATGGAATGCTGAGCTCGAGCTCGGTTGAAGTCTCTGTCTGGGGGGTTTTAAACTCAAACCGTCAGATTCTTACGAGCCCAACTAAACTAAAAATGCTATGTGGAAATTGTAAAAATTCTACTAGCCAACTGGCTGGAAAGTTTTGGATCCCCAAGGAAGACTCAAGTCAGGAAACCCAACAACTAAACGCAATGTACTTAAAAAAAAATAACAATAAATAAGCACCCAAACAAAAGGGAGGAGGGTGCCAGCAAATAAACCCCTGGGGTGCAACACTGCACCTGCCCACCCACTTCCCTAAAACAGGTTCTGAGAGGGGAGGCAGGAAGGGAAGTCAGAATACAGCAAGACTCCATTAGAAGAAATATAATTACTAAGGTGAGTAATTTTTTCTTTAAACAACATCAAGTCTTGCTGTATTCTGACAACTGCAGGCTACCAAGCAGTACCTAGAAGGAGGAGGACAGAACCTACTTTGGGAATAGGCTCTGAAATACTGCTGTGCCAAACCGAGCATCACTCCTAGCCTGGACATCCAGGGAGTAATTCTTGCTAAAGGTATGGACTGTTTTCAGATGGCTGCTTGACAAATTTCTAGGAGGAATATCCCTGGCACAGCCAGGGAAGCAGCTGTACCTCTTGTGGAATGAGCCCTCAGGCCCGAAGGCAGAGTTTTTCCTAGTTTTTCATAGCAGAACTGTATACAGGACACAATCCACCTGGCAACAGATCTTTTGGTGGCAAGTTTGCCCTTTTCCACTTCTCCATAAGTGAGGAACAACTGGAGGGAGTCAAACCTGTGACCCTTGGTACGCTCTATGTAGTAACTAAGGGCTCTTTTGACATCTAAACTGTGTAGCCTCCTCTCTCCTGAGGAAGAATGATCAGTGAAGAAAACAGGGAGAGACACAGACTGGTTTAAATGGAAGTCTGAAACCACTTTGGGCAAGAAACTCTATTGGTTCTAAGGACCACTTTATCCCTATGAAGAGAGATAAAATCAGGTTCCACTGACAGGGCTTGCAATTCACTGATATGCCTGACAGAGGTAATGGCTACCAAGAACACAGTTTTCCAAGTCAAATACTTAAGCTCTGCTGAAGACATAGGCTCAAAGGGGGGTTGCATAAGCTGAACAATGCAAACATTCAAATTCCGGGCAGGAGCAGGATCTCTAAAAGGGGGATTGGTGAGAGACAATCCTTTAAAAATTTACAGAACACCGGATGGGAAGAGAGAGTAAGGAAGGCTTCCCACAGACAAAAATGCAGAAACAGCTGATAAGTGTACCTTGACAGCATGGGTGTAGGCAGGCATACTCCAAGCACTCCATGGTGTGCAGCTTTTTTTAAGGGGGTAGCAAATAGGCTCTGAACTGTTTCCTTTTTCCGTGAAAACTAACGAAGAAAATACTGAACCTTTCTGTAGTTTTATTCATAGGAGTCAAAACTAGAATGACTAGTCCCTAATACTCTCTTTGCATCCCAAGGACAATACAACTTTACAGGCTCTGGGCTGGTATTTGAGTCTTAGGGAACAATGTATAGCATTTGTATTTACCCATGCATGGCAACAACCATTGCCATGAGTTACAAAAGTTGTATTTATTGTGCCAAATAAGGCAACAAACATGGTCCTGGTGTACATTTATATATTGTCTGGCTACTCCCGGGGTAGATCACCCTAACAAGGGGGATGGGGTAGCAGTGAGTCCACTTGGTGTGCAGATCTGAAATCCCTGGCTACACTCCTGCTTGAGAGTAGCTGAACCGTAGGCAATTCAGCAGTGTCTGGAGAAATATTCTTTTAGAACACCAAATGCTGAATCTTTTCCATTTGGAGTTGTAAGTCTTTCTGGTGGAGGGCTTTCGAGAAGCCTTGAGGATGTCCAGAACCCCCCTGGGAAAGATGCAGATCTGCAAACTCTTAACTATTCAAGAGCCATGCCTTGAGATTGAGGGACTGAAGATTGGGGTACCAGATCCTCCCCTGAGAGGATGTTAATAGGTTGTAATTCCTGGGAAGAGACAGGGGAAGATGGACTGCTAGGGACAGCAACAGTGGGTATCAGGGCTGTCTGGCCCAATCTGGAGCAACCAGAATCACTTTGCAAGGTTGAGACCTTATTTTGACTAAAACTTTGAACAGGAGTGGGAAGGGGGGGAAAGGCATACACAAACTTCCCTTCCCAATTCAGAATCAGGGCATCCAGGGGGACTGAGCCCAAGACTGGAGGTCTCAAACAAAAGAGAGGAGTTGGTGATTGTCTGGGGCTGCAAGAGATCTATCTCTGGAGTGCCCCCCTGAAAAAATCACTTTCAACACCTAAGGGTCATGGGATCATTACGTGATGACCCTGAGAAATCCTGCTCAGTGCATCTGCTAGCACATTGTCCTCGCCTGGAAGGTGAACTGCTGCAAGAGAGAGCTTGCAGGAATAAGCCAGGGACCACAACTTCATGCTTCTGTGCACAAGGCAGAACCAGTGCCTCCCTGCTTGTTGATGATGTCGACATGGTGGTAGTGTTGCCTGTTCTGACTTGAACCACCTCGTTCTGAACTGACTGTGAGAGCAGCTTTAGAGCTAGAAAAACTGCCCTGAGCTTTAGAAGATTGATGTGGAGAAGGGATTCTTGGGGGGACCACAGGCCCTGGGCAGTGAGGGACCCCAGGTGGGCTCCCCAGCCCAGAAGAGAAGCATCCTTGGTGAGGACCACAGAACAAGGCTGAACAACAAAAGGAACACCTTGCCTTAAATTGCCCTGATCATGCCACCACTGGAGAGCACGGATCAAGGTCGGAGTCACTGGAATCAGTTTGGTAAGGGAGTCCTTTCTCAGAGACCAGTAAGTTCTCAGGTGGAACTGAATATCCCTCATCTGGAATCTTGCCCCTTGGGCCACTGCTGTTGAAGCTGCCATGTGGCCCAATAGCTGGAGGAAATTTATTTATTAATTTATTTAGTTTTTGTTTACCGGGTAAGTACACTAGACAAGTTTTATGCCTATTTTCAGGAACGACCCGGGAATGTCTTGCTAGTCGAGATACCTGAAGGCAGAGGGAAGAAGCTAGTTCCATAAGAGCCCTTGCCCTTTCTAGAGGAAGAAAGGCTCTTGCTCCGAGTCTGTCCAGTTCAGCCCCTATAAAGGTAAGGAGCTGGACTGGTTCGAAACTGACTTGGGAAGGTTTAGAAGAAATCCTAGAAGTGAGCACTTGCTGGGTCACTTGCAGGTGAGACTTGACTTGGTCTGGAGACTGACCCACTGATGTATCGTCCAGATAAGGAAATATGGAAATCTTTTGCCTTCTTAAAAGGCAACTACTACTACCAGGCACTTTGAGAAAACCCTTGGAGCTGAGGCTAGGCCAAAGGGCATTGCTCTGAACTGATAGCGCCTGAGGGCAACTCGAACCTGAGGTACTTTCTGTGGGAGCACTGATGGAAATGTGAAAGTAGGTATCTTTGATGTCCAGGAGGCTAACCAGTCCCTGGCCTTAGAGAGGAAGGATTATTCCCGAGTTACCATCTTGAACTTTGGTTTTAAAAGATGTTTGTTCAGATATCTGAGGTCTAGGATGGTGCTCACTCCCTGTCTTTTGGGGTCAGGAAGTACCTGGAGTACAGTCCTTTGCCCCAGTGTAGGGTAGGTACTCTCTCTCTAGCTCTTAAAGCCAGGAAAGAAGAAACCTCTGCCTCTAGGGCAAGGGTTTCTGAAGAATTTGCAGGTGGAAAAGATCTGGCTCTCATCTTTGGAAATTTTTAGAAGCTGAGAACCAGTCCCTGGCTTACTACTTCCAGGACCCACTTGTCTGTTGTAATAGACGTCCAGTCCTGGACAAAGTAAGCCAGCCTGCCCCCTACTGGAATAGGAGAGTCGACCCGGGCAGACCCATCAGGGTGTCTGCTTGGCAGGGGCTTTAGGCTGAGGGGTGGATGCAGGCCTGCTCATCCGCCTTCTGCCTCTCCCTCTGAAGAACCCCATCTGCAAAATGAAAGAAGAGGCCTATGCTTGGTAAAAAGGCCTTTGAAAAGGCCTGCCCCTAGACTGCTGCCTTTGAGGAGTTGCCTGCCTTTCCTTGGCCTGAGCACTCCTGTAAGTGGTCCTGTACTCGTCCATCTTCTTCATGTAATTCTCTGTCTGCTCCCCAAACAGAGAATTACCCACTTACAGGAAAATCCACAGCCTTAGCTTGGGTGTCCTGCGAGAGGCTAGTACATCTGAGCCAAGCCATCCTCTGAAGAGCCACAGATGTAGCCATAACTCTTGATGAAACATCATTAGAGTCCACAGCAGCATGAAATTGCACTTTAGATGCCTCAAGCCCATCTGCAGCCACCGCCTTCAGCTCCTTGGCTAGCTGGGGGGAGGCCTGTTTAGCCAGTGCCAGTACAGTGTCCCAACTGGACTTCTGGTACCTGGCTGTATAGGCCATGTAATTTGCCTGCCTGAGTCCCAAAGAAGATGCCATGTACTGCTTCTTTGCCATGGCATCAATCTTCCTGGAGTCCTTGTCAGCGGGGTGTGAAGCCAAGGGAATATTTGCCTTGTCACAGGCAGCAGTCTGCACTACCCCAACATGGCTGCATTGCTGATATAAGAACTCTGTGTCTGAGCCTGAAAGTGTATACCTCTTGTCCATTCTTTTATCCACAGGAGGTATAGTGTTAGGAGACTAAGATTTTTTGTGTATGTTTCCCAAAAGATTTATGGAGAGGAATAGACAGTCTCCTGGACTCTGGGATATCCATCATCTCTACAGAATCAGGCTGCTCTTGATCTTCCACAGCCTCTTCCATAGGAAGCTGGAGGGTTTCAGCCACTTTCCTGTAAAACATAAAATGGGAAGGGGACTCAGAAAGCCTAGGAGAGGAAACACCTGATGGTCTGTCTGGGGAGATGTCCGGTTCCACAGGCACATCCAGACCTTCACTTGCATCATAATCCTCAAATTCCCCTTCCTCTTCAAACTCCGGTTCATAAAATTCTTCAAGGGTATACTCTTGAAAGGAAAATTACGTACCTACCGTAATTCTTGATCTTCTCTTAGTATCTTCACCATTCATTACTTCCTGGGTGTAAGCGAGGCGTGCACCGTCACCAAGAGCCTTTTTTTTTTTTAAATTGCTACTTGGCCCCGCCCTCGAGGCGTCATACGTCATACGCAGCATTATGCGACAACTCCTCCTCCAACTCAGTTCTGTGAGCCAGAGAGGCAAAGTGAAAGCAGAAAATATAGATAGCGAGGCAAGATAGCTTAGGGATAGCAAAGCAAGGAAGAATGAACTGAAAGGAATAAGCCGATGGAGGAAGGACAGAGGAGATAAGAACATCCTAGCCTAGGGACTGCAGGGCCTCCTTACCTGGGCGACTCTAGAGGAGGAGATGAGTAAGGAAATGAGAAAATAGAAGAAGAAGAAGAAAGAGAAGAGAGATGGGATGTTGAAGGGACCAGAATGCCCAACGAGCATAGTTAGCTTGTAGCTGAAGGCTCGACTAAAGGGAAGCAAGAATCCCGATAGATAGAGCTGAAGAGAAGGTTCACCCGAACCGCTAGACAGACTCCAGGAGGGCATAGTCCTCATCTTCAACATGCCATTGTTCTTGACACCCACCTCGGGCTCCTGGCATGGAAGGCCTTTAACTGGAGGACAGCTGAGGAGGGAAGAATAGAACCCAGCAGCATGAGAGTGCTGCTCAGGGGTTTAGAAATGGAAATGCAAGCCTTTCAGGCGTTTCAAGATAGAAATGGGACTCAGACTGACTGGCTAAGGCAGGCCAAGGCTTAGGCTGGTTAGGATTGGATATGGTCAGCAGAGCTCTACTGTAAAATTGTCCAGGAGGACACTTAAAGGGAGAAACCAATAGCAAAACAGCGAGAAGGATAGCCTACCTTCTCATTTGCCTTCTTGTTTGATTTCTCCTTTTTGACTAGATGCATGACCCAGATACCAAGATGCCTATAGCAGTCGGAGAGAGTTCCCTCAGCATTTTTTTTTTTTTTTTTTTTTTTAAAAGAAGAAAGGAACAGACGTACTCGCTCCTCTGCTCTCAAGGCAAGAATAGAGGGGATTAGATTTCAGGGCAACTATCTGAACACGGGATTGCAGGATCAAAACTGAATAGCCTGAGCCAGGCCAAAAAACCCCAGAGGTATCTTGCCAGAAGAATAGCAAGAGATAGTAGTGCAGTCTGATCGCCAATGCAATCCACGAGATGGCCCATGAATCTTAGAGTAAGTAATTTTTCTGGATGTTAGAACCCCCCCTCTTAAGAAAGATCTTTCTTTTTTTTTTTTTATTATATATTTTTTTTTTTTTTTGAAAAATTAAACAATTTTCCCTATATTTTATAGAAAATGCAGAGAGAGGAAGGAGACAGGAGGTGGAGAAGCCACAGGAAGAGGCCACTGAGGGGATGGTGGGTGGGTGTAGTAATGAATGGTGAAGATACAAGAAGATCAGAATTACGGTAGTGCGTAATTTTCCTATATCTCCCTTGTCAATCTTCACCATTCATTACTTCCTGGTGATGCAAGCTCCTCTTCCCTGGAGGGGAAGAGGCCATACCCTGAGGGAACAAGACCCCAGCCTTCTGCTGGTGAGAAACAGAAGGAGAAGACCCTGGCTTATTCAGAAAGCCTAAGTGGGAGAAGAGCTAGGAGGTGCCTCCCGAGGACAAGGAGACGGATGGAGCCCCTGTAAAAGTCTCCTAGCTCTGGATGAGAAAAGACGGGTCCCCGGAGGCGGAGCACATCACCCCTCGGGCCAGGGGTGACAACCTGGAAAAGGAAGCCATGCCGTCCGCCTGATGCAGATCGCTGTCCCGCAGAAGCCTGGAAGCCACCTCATTGGCGTCATAAGATGCCCTTGCTTGGTGTCTTGCCAGCTCCAGGCCTACAGCGGAGAGGGCAGCAGCTTGTCTGGTTTGCTCCGTGTCGAGGATAGATGCCAGCAGCTGGGACATCATCGACCACAGATGCGGTTGTAGGCAGCGTGGTGAGCCTGATGTGATGCAATACATGCACTTCGACGAGAAGAAGAGAACACTCGCCCAACGTCGAACTGGAGAGAGTCCAATCTGGTGGGGCGGCCGCGCCAGGCAACGGCGCCTGAAGGAGTATCCAGGTATACCAAACCTGAGGGTGGGTTGGGAGAGGAACCTAGAGACTCAGAGGGCACAATACCTACGCTGGCAGTCCGCTGGGGCAGGGAAGAAGCGGCAGGAACTGCCAGGACCGGATAGCGCCTCCTGGAAGGATAGGCCAGGAAGGTACCACCAGATGCTGGGCACTGAATTCACCAAGGAATTCACGCGTCACCCGTTCGTGTATTGTCTCCAACGTAGGAAATCGGAGATCCCTCACCATCCTCGAGAGGAAACGCTGATATTCTGTGAAATCAGCATCGGAGGACAGATGAGCAGGGGGTTCCTCTCCCTCAGAGGAGGGAGACGAGGATGATGGGGAACTGGAATGTCCAGAGGATTCCTCGGCAGTGGGGAGAGTTGAAAGAACCGCTCATGCATATAACTAAGCGTATGAGGGAAGGCCGCGCAGAACCCTGAACTGCTCCCAGGATAACGACCGTGGGACCGACATGGCCGGGAGGCGGGGGTGGGTGAAGGCAGAGAGATGGGAGGGGCACCTCTAGGAGGCAACTGCTCTCTGAGGGCTCTGGAATCCGGGGAAGGGAGCCTAGTAGGAGGGATCCCGGATATCAGACCAGGCCGCAGAACGGAACTCTGGGGAAGCGGAGCCTGGAAGAGCCCTGGGGGAGAAACTCCCCTGTGACGACGCCGGGACTGCATGGATCCAGAAGGGCAGTCCGCACACACGCCGCCAGAGGACACCCTAGAACCCTGGGGGAGGGTGGGGCTCTGCACTACGGCTTCTGGCCACCCCCCCTGAGGTGGCCAAGGAAGACCGGGTAGCAGGCCACCTGCCCCTCAACCCCTCGGATTCCGAGAGGGCCCTCCTCCTCGACTGCAACGTCCCCCTGTCCCTAGAGGAGGCAACAGCACCCCGGGGTAGCTGTCACCGGGCCTCCAGAGAGGGGAGCCTCTCCCTCCGTCACCCCATGTCTGCCCTCCGGGGCTCTCGGCCACCCCCAGCCGAGGAACCCTCAGGAGACAACGGCAAGGGGGACAGAGGGAGGGCCCGCTCGCCGCCTGGTACCCCTAGCCACCGAGGACCCAGATTCCGAAGAATGGGGGTGCCAGGATGGAGTCCCATCAGAGTCGTCGTCCTCCGAGGAGGCGAGACCACTGAGACCCGATGCTGGCCACCCCAGGGGTCCCGAGGCCACGGGGCATAAACAACCCCGGTACCAAGTGCGCGCCTATAACACCCCCCATGGCAGCAGAGGCCTAACCCCAAGCGGCTCCGGCAGAGCCAGCACCGCCGAGAGAAAAGCCTGGCCCCGCCAGCGGCGTCGGAAAGCGGCGGCACCGTCGTGCGCCGCACGTCCATCGGCACTGCAGAAACAGGCGCCCGGCCAGCAACCGCGACAGCGCCGGGATCGAGGCTCCTCGCCGGAGGCAGCGCCGCGCTCGATCACCAGCACATAAGCGGGCGCGGGATCGGCAGGCGCCGAGCGGCGTCGAGGTCCACAAGCCAGGCCCAACAGGACGAGGGCCTCGCCACGGGGGAGCCTGCACTCGAAGAGGTGACTGCGAGGCGGTGGCGTCGTCGCTATCCGGGAGGGACCACGACGCCCCGACACGCGGAAGGGCCTCCCCTCGGCAAGAGAAGGCGAGACCCCTCCTCCTCAGACCGTAGAGGCCGGGAGGGGACCCGGGATGGGCCAGAGACCTTACCTGGGCGTCCCTTGAGCGGCGTACGTCCCCGAAGGTCGGCAAGGCCTTGCCGAGCTGGAACGCAGCGGACTTAGGACGACGCGGTCCATGGAGAAACAGGCGCCGCATCTAATCCATGTCATGGTTGGGTCCCAGGCAACGAAAGCAAACGTCATGCCGGTCCGAGACGGAGAAATGCCGGCCGCAGGAGCACCGACGCATAGGAGCACGGCCCGTCTTATAAGAACGTTTCGCTCCAGAACCGGACATAACGCGAAATAAACAAGGTTAAACACAGTCGGAAATACACCCGGCGCCGTACAAAAGAAAAAGGAACAGTCTTACCGTAGGCGTCGAGTGTAGAAAAAGGAGTCGGCCGAATACGCACTTTCGGTGAGCAACCGCGAACAGGTGCTGCCTCGACGGCGGGAGAAACAGAACTGAGTTGGAGGAGGAGTCGGTCGCTACTAACGGCCGCCCCTCGCGCATGACGTCGCTCTCGAGGGCGGGCCGCTGGGCAATTTAAAAAAAAAAAGCTCCCGTGACGGTGCGCGCCTCCGCTTACACCAGGAAGTAATGAATGGTGAAGATTGACAAGGAAGATCAGGGAACCAACCAAACCGAACCCCTGCCAGAAGGAGATGGATCGGTCAGAACCGGACGGAGCGATTCCACAATCTGAATCGCCCTGGCTATCTCTTCGGCGGTCGAAATATGAACCTCTGGATCCAAACCGGTCGATTTATCTTTGCGCTTCCTTTTTGTCGGAACCGATCCCTCAGAATCGGCTCTCCTTTTGCCCGAAGAAGTATCGCCCTGGTCAGAGGGAACTCCTTCTGGTTTGGTCGAAACCGAACCGGGCTGGCCATCCGGGTCAGCGGACTTCTCTGCCTCCTTTTTCCTCAGTCTACCTAATCTCTTCTCAAGGGTAGATTTGGGAAAATTTTTACATATTTGGCAGTCTGAATCGAGATGGTCAAACCCCAGACAATAAACACAGGTGGTGTGGTGATCGGCCTTGGCAAAGACCTCCCCACACTCACTGCAGTGTTGAAACCAAGTGGGCCCGTTTTTTTCTTGGGTTTCTCAGACATGGCCAACCTAAACAAATGTACCCTTTTTTCGGTAACTGACAGGCAAGACTCCCTTATTGGTTCCTAACCGTGTCACGGGTATGGGAAAAAAACGGTTATAACATGTTTTTTTTTTTTTTAGAACCGATAAGAACCGGTAACCACACACTAAATATAGCAAAATTCACAATCAAATGGTCGGTTCAGCCAAACCGACCGCACTTTTACAAGTTCCACGCAGAAATAATAGAACAATTCCTATCTAGTACTCATGGCACCACAGACAGAGACTGAACCGACTATGCAGATACTTTTTTCAGTTTAAACCGACGAAAAACTGAAAACTTTAAACGACTTCGAACCGAGCTGAAGGAGAAATCTCCGGAGTGACCGTTCAGTGAGGCGGAGTAAAGAATCTGAGGGTCGGAGTTTAAAACACTCCAGAAAGAGACTTCAACCGAGCTCGAGCTCAGCGTTCCATGCCCTGCATGAAAGTTAACCCTTAGTTCTCTGGGGCAGTTCAAGGTTGGGAATCAATGCAATTGTTAGAATACAGCAAGACTTCATGATGTTTGAAAGGAATGAAAGTCAGCAGGAAAGAAGTAGGAAATGGATTGGAGAAGCTCACGAAGACTGGCCGAAGAAAAGCCAGGCCTCGGCATCGAAAGAACCACGGCACGAAGGCGCATGGCACCGACTAAAGCGGACAGAGCCGAAGAAGAACACAGCGCCGAGAAGCCGCAAGGCACCAAACGCGTGCCGCAAGGCCGCTGGCGAGCCAGAAACTCAACGGCGCTGGAAAAGCCGCTGCATGGCGCCAAGGACGGCGCCAACAGGCACATCGGCGCCAAGTGACCCACTGACGCCGAAACCAAGCCAGGGCCCCGAAAATTAGGATTTGAGGAAAAAGGAGGAAGAATACCTCGAGATAAAGGCATCAGTCTGGCCCCCTATGCCGCAGCCATGTGAGGGGGGAAACACCTGAGCGCAGAGTCAACGGCACAGAAGAAGGCACCACACGACTAGGGAGGCCCAACCGCCCTACCCGATCCCCCGAAGGGTCCGAGGACCCCTGAGTGACCGGGCTGGGCAGCTGGACCAACCACCGAGCCCACTGCTCCATCAGAGCGGCCCACTGATGAAACTGCTCATCTGAAGCCCTACCAGAAGGCGGGGAAGGGCTCCGATGTCAAAGAGGTCGGTGACCAGAACCAGAAAATGGCGACTCCGAAAGAGGAGACCGGCAACTGACCCCAATGACCGACAGTCGACGCGCAGACATATCAGAGGGCGACCTCGAGTGATGCCTTCACTTTTTTGACCTACGGGTCGAAGAAGAGATTGAGGCCGAACGGTGTCGAGAATGCAACCGTTTTCTTTTATGCTTCCGGGGGGACCACCCCACCCCTCGGGCACTGGACCGTCCATTGTCAGACCCACCTTCCGGAGAGGGTGGTGGACCAGACTCAGCCCGACTGAACAGCTTTCATACGAAGTCTCCTACCATCACCTGGACTTGCTCATGGTCGACTCTGTCAATGTAGGCTGAGACTTCTTTCCTTAAAAGAATAATTAATATAAGCGTACTTATTCAAGAAATACTACAAAATAATAAAACTGAAAACTATGTGCTAGTTTGAAGTTTGACTCACGGCAGGGGTAGTGACGTCACTGAAGCGCCTTTCGACAGCCGAAGAAAGGAACTGAGGCGGTTGGAGGGTCGACGCCGAGGTAGTCATCGCCGCACGAGCAAAGGCTCAGAGCTCCATCTCTGGCACTGACTCTCCGGCAAAAGTTTGTTCCCCGCCGGTCCTAGCGCCTCAAGTGTAGATCCCATCAGTGTGAATGAGTGGTGGAGACTTTATGTCCAGGAAGATCCTCCTATATCCAAGGCTGTCTGGAGCTGCTGTTTTGCAACAGCACAGCCTTGGTCATGGACCTGTTTAACCATAGTCTGCATGTCCGGTGGGAGATGAGGGAGGATCTCGTCCAATGACCCCAGAAGAGCATGAGAGAAGTGTGCCATAACAACAGCTGAGCTGGCCTGACGAAGGCCCAGAGAAGAGACCGCATAGACCTTGCAGGCAGAGTGGTCCATATTCTTGGAATCCTTATCCAGAGGTCGGTCAGTGTCAGCCGAACTATCAGTATGTCTGAACACAGAGGCGGTCACCAGGCTCTCAGCCGAAGGGTGCTCTGTGAACCCCACAAGGTACCCCATGGGCACTGCGTACCTGCGGGCCATGCGGGCAGATGGTGCTGGGCAGGAGGCAGGATGCTGCCAAAGTTCAAGGGCTGGGCCCACAATGGCCTCGGCCACTGTAAAGGCCTCCGTCGGGGTATCCCCTCTCTTGAGTATGTCAGTGAGAGAGTACTCCTCCTTTTTCCTGGATGGGCTCCAGGGACATTCCGGTGGAATCGGAGATGAGGCGGAGGATGCCCTGGAAGGAGGAAGGGCCTTCCTCCATCCCTGCGCCGACCGATGACTCATCATCCCCGGGATATGAGTGCAAGCCGGTGACGTCCGAGTCCGAGGAGTCGTGATAGAGCGGTCTACCGCCTAAGTCACCCTCGATCTGCTGAGGGCGGTCCAGAGTGACTTATCGACAGACGTCAGGGAAGCCTGGCGTCTTGTCGGTCCTCTTTCGAGGGCGCCCTCCTCAGGCTGTTTAGGCAGTGGTTCCACACGAATTGGTGGAGAGACCGGGATAGATCGAACTGGGAGACAGTCCGGCCCCACGGGCAGAGGAACTGGTGACTTCGGTTCCAGAGGGGTAGGCATCGACCTATGAGGCGGGAGCCAAGTTATGGCTGGGGTAGGCGGCGGAGCCGGCTTCTGCCTGGTCAGGGTCAGCTGCTGCCACAGAGGTCTTCATAGCGCCGACGGAGCTTCTGTCGGAGCCTCTCCTCGCCAAGGAGGATAAGAACCTGTGGCGTTGCCTCTTTTTAGAGCGCTTGTGGCTCTTTCTCAGTCGTTCGGCTGAGAGGGTTCTGGACCTCAACCGAGATCGGGGAGGCTGACTCGGTCAATCAGGAGACACCAGGGTTGGTGAAAACTGAGGGTCCGGAACCAGGTCCTTGATGGGGACACCAGCAGGCTGGGTCTCCTCATCAGGAAATACAAGGACCAGAGTCCTTTCCAAGGAGTCGTCGGGGTTAGCCGGCAACAAGGGGTCGATCGGGTCGAGGATAATTTCGACCTGGTCAGCCACTTCCTCGGTCCCCTGGCCAGACGGAAGATCCATGAAGCCAGTGGCTGAGGATGTGATTTCGACCGAAGTCGAGACTGCGTGTTCCTGGGACTCGGACCTTTCTCGGTGCCAAGAACGTCTTCGCCGAGATGAAGACACAGGGTCCTTATCTCTCTCGAGAGTGGGAGGAGTGCGAGCCCGAGGGCGCCTCACCCACGCGGGGAGAGACTGGCACAACTCCTTGAAGGAGCCCATAAAGGTGGAGCCAAGGTTCAGAGGAACAAAAAAGCTTCGACTGGCCAAAGTGCGAGCTTCTTCCTCCTCGTACGCCTTCATCTGTTAGAGCTGTTCAGCGGACCCCGAAGCCGTGGAAACTGCCCACCTCGCCTCCTTCAATTTCACCGGTGGGTTCCTTTTCTCTGGTCTCCCCAGCTTCAAGCGTGCCTTGTGGTCGTCCAGGACGTTGGGAAGGAAAGCCAGGCAAAAACTGCACGATGAGGTGTCATGGCCGACACCTAGGCAGTAAACTGAGTGAGGTTGTGAGGATCGGTGCGTGATATCTCTGGCTCAGGGAACGCGGGCGAAATCAGGGGAAGATTTTCCTCCATGGCAGATGCTGACGAAGCACGATCACTAACTCGAAAGAGTTTAATTTCAGTAAAAATGACAGTTAGAATCCAGGGCCTATGATATGCTGAGAACATGATGGAACCTGCATCTTCCAGTGGAAAGGAAGATCTGGTGTCATGGGGCGGAGCCGAGGTATATACCACCCGGGTGGGTAAGAGGAGCCAGCTTGAAGACTTCCAGCAAGATTTCAAGTGGAAGAGGACATGCCAAGAAGTGTGGATGAACAACATATTGACGCTCCTAGAAAAATCAAGTGAATGTGCATAAGCACATTGTTTATGGGGTAGCCAGGACAAGAGCTAAGGGAGTGTACTGTCAGTGTATGGTAAGATACTGGTACAGAATTGTTGTAGCGTAAAATTCAAATTACAGAGTAATGAGTTGTAAGCTTTACAATTTGGTCACAGGCAAAAGTGGTTAAAATAGCGAAGGGGGTGGATAAGGCAATGGCTGTTGCAGCATGAAGAGAAGCCTAGCTGCAGATGTACGCAAGACTGGTTTTTGAGAGAGTACAGGGAGGAAGAGAAACTGATGGGGAGGGGGAGGCTGTTCCAGTGTTGTGGTTCAGTTAATACATGGACTCGCATTCCCAGCGAGATTTTGCAAGCTAGCACCATTCATGCTTTCAAAACAGACAGATTCCTGATGGCGTATGGCACTGCAGAATATACCACAAAAGTAGGGGTAGCATTCCAGCTGATACAATTGTATGTGTGTCCATAGTCAAACTGGGTATAAATCACTACTTTGAAGGAGAATAGAAGGGCATACAAGACTGACATTCTGTCACCACAGTGCTATGTTACTATGAAATTTCAAGATCAACCCTTCATCAAAGAGGTGATGAAGAAGAACCTCACAAATGAAGTGTCAACGCCAAAAACTGCAGTTACGTAAGAACTTACCATAACAGTAAATCTTGAGAGGCTCCTGCAGAAAATCTTCACATATAGACTGCGCCCCTGGCGTCGAGGTCCCACTGCAACAAGATTGTGATATGTAATCATCAGTGGGGAGCGACTGGCGTCACATGTCGTGGCGCAGCCCAACTATAAAAGGGGTGGTCCTGCACCCACTCTCCAGTTCTTTTCCAACGGAGACCTATAGAAAGGTAAGGATGAGACCGGAGTAAAAACTCCTCAGACCTTGCTTCCACTCTAGTCCTGAAGGGCTAGAAAGGATGGAAAATAAGGATAAAACATCCAAAAACTGGGGGAAGAAGGGAAGGAAACTAGACCTACTGCAGGAACCTCTCTCAAAGATCTACTGTTACGGTAAGTTCTTATGTAACTGCAACATCTTACTTCGAGAGGGTTCCTGCAGTAGGTCTTCACATATAGAACTAAATACCAAGCAGCCCCAGAGAAATACAAAAACATAGGTGCATCCGGGAGAAGGAGAAATCACGACAGGAGATCTTGCAAGACTGCAAGACAAAACCAGTTCTCGCCTAGAGGCAATGTCAGACTGTAATGCTTAGAGAAAGTGTGAACAGATGACCATGTGGCGCTGCACAGATCTCTGCCGTGGACTCATTCCTAAAAAAGGCAGTAGAGGTCGCCACACTATGGGTGGAATGGCCTTTTACTGCCCCCAGAAGGGACTTCCCATATTTCGTATACAAAAAATGGATGCAGTTCGCTAGCCATCAAGAGATAGTTTGCTTGGACATAGCCTTGCCCTGGCAATGTGGAGCAAAGGCTAGAAACAGTTGGCTGGATTTCTGAACCTCTTTAGTCCTGTTCGTGTAGTACCTCAGAATCCGGTGCACATCAAGGGTGTGAAAGGTGTTCCCCTCTGTTGGAATATTGTGGATAGTACACTGGTAATTCCACACTCTGGTTCAAAGTGGTTTCCGAAACCACTTTGGGTAAAAAAAGAAGGATTAGTCCGAAGGGCTACTCGGTCCTTATGAAAAGTCAAATAAGGTTCTTTACAGACAAAAGCCTGTAATTCTGAAACCCTTCTGGCCGAAATAACTGCGACTAAAAATAAAGTCTTCCAGGACAGGAAGCATAAGTTGCAGGAAGAAGCTGGTTCGAACAGGGGTAAGGTAAGCTTCTCGAGCATGAAATTCAGGTCCCGGGGGAACAAGGATTCCGGATCGGAGGTTTCAAAGAAGGATGCCTTTCAGAAAGGTTTTGGCAACCTCCAGCTGAGCCAAGGTTTTGCTCTCCACCGGGAGGTGGTAGGCCGACACCGCAGAAAGGTGGACCTTAATGGAGGAGTAGCTAAGGGCCGCCTCGGACAGACATGTGAGGTACTCTAGAACCTGGGAAGCTGAGCACGAAAATGGATCCCAGTGCCTTGCTTGGGTCCATATCGTGAATCTCTTCCACTTCACTGCATAAGTAGACCTGGTGGAGGGTTTTCTAGCCTCCACTAGAATATGTGCAATCTGCGAAGATACCCCATAACGAGAAATCGCTATGTCCACAGGTGCCATGCATGAAGGTGGAGAGACTAAAGGCTCGGATGCACCAGGGTGCCCTGCTCCTGAGTCAGAAGGTCATGGGAAATGGGCAAAAGAACAGGAGGTTCCAGTGCCAAATGTTGCAGCAGAGGATACCAAATTTGGCGCAGCCAAAGTGGGGCAATGAGGATGGCATGAGCTCCCTCCTGTTGCAGTTTCACCAAGACCTTTTGAATGAGAGGAAAGAGAGAAAAGACATACAGAAACCTCCCTGTCCAAGAAAGAGACAGCACGTCTCGCCAAAAAGCACCATGCCCGGGAAAGAGTGAGCAGAAAACGGGTAGTTTTGCATTGTATGGGGAGGCGAATAGATCTATCTCTGGCTGACCCCAGCGAAGAAAGAGAGATCTTCGACCACCTCTGACTAACTCCCACTCGTGGGCCCTGGCCACTGATCGACTGAGGCTGTCCACCAGGATGTTGCTTACACCCGGGACGTGGACTGTTGTCAAGTAAAGGCTGTGCTGAATCGCCCAGCACCCACACCCTCACTGCTTCTCTGCAAAGAGGATATGAACAGTTTCCTCCCTGTTTGTCCAGATACCAGACTGTGGACATGTTGTCCGTCTGGAATAGAAGAGATCCTGGAACCAGAAGCGACTGGAATGCCCTGGTCTCCAGAACATAGATGTGGAACAACAGCTCGTGGTCAGACCAAGACCCTTGTGTCTTGTGAGTCCCCAGGTGGACTCCCAGCCCAGGTCTGAGGCGTCCGTGGTGAGAATTTGGGATGGGACTGAAGGATGGAAAGAAATTCCCTTCGATAGGTTTGAGAGATCCTGCCACCAGAGAAGATCTCTCTGAAGACTGTTGGAGATCATGACCTTTTGGTTCATGTCGTCCGTCCTCTGGTCCCACTGGACTCGAAGAGACCATTGGGTGACCCTCATGTGAAGTCTGGCCATGGTAACTGTTGAAATGGCGGCCACCTTCAGTCCTCAGAGACGGAGCATGGAGTGTGCTGGGATCCATCGGGCCTGGGCCACTACAGTGGTCTGAGAAGCTAAGGTCTCGATGGCAGAAAAGCCTTGCCCTGAACTGTGTCTAGTACAGCTCCAATAAACTGGAGTTTCTGAGATGGTACAAGCTGGGACTTGGAAAAATTAAACGTTATGCCCTGTAGGCAAACAAGTTCAACGTGAAAGAGAGAGACTCTTTCAGGCTGGTAGGAGAGGTTGCTGCGAGGAGCCAGTCGTCCAGGTATGGGAAGACATAAATGCCCTGATGGCGTAAAAATGCCACCACCACCGCTAGGCATTTGGTGAACACTCTGGGAGCCGAGAGAGGCCAAAGGAGTGCTCTGAATTGGAAATACTTCTCCATAAGACAAACTGGAGAAAGCGGCAGTGGGCTGGGAGGATAGGAATATGCAGGTAAGCATCCTGCATGTCCAGGGAACACAATACGAATTGGTGGAGCAGGGAAGGAGCCCTGAAGGGTCAACATCTGAAAACTTCTTGTACTCAGCAAAGATGTTTAGTGTGCTGAGGTCCAGGATCGGTCTCAGGTCGCCCATTTTCTTTGGTACCAGGAAGAAGTGGGAGTAGAATCCCCTTCCCGTTTGGTTTGTTGGGACGGGTTCTATGGCCCTCTTCAAAGAAGTGCCTGAATCTCCTGAGAGACAATGGGGACATGATCCCAAGGATAGAAGGACCGTCCCGGCGGTTGAGGGGCTGGAATCTCACTGAATTCTATCAAGTGACCTTGCTGGATGAGCTAAAGCACCCAAGCTTCTGCGGTGACAAACCTCAACCGGTCCAGGTGAGGCTGAACCTCCCTCCGACTGGTTCCTCCTGTATTACTGAAGGGGGCGGAAGGAGGGAAAGTAGTCAGGATGCTGAGGGAGGAAGCTTTGCCCCAGAGGCCTGTTTGGGAAATTTGGCCTGTGGGGTTTGAGCTCCAGATCCAGAGGCGCGTTTCTTTGCTTGGCGCTTAGCCTGGGATTTGTTCCACCTTCTTTGGTGGCAAAAGGCTGCTTCTTCTGACCGCGTTTGTATAAGGAACAGGCGTCCCTTGAAGCGGTAGCTGTCTTGCAGCCCAATAATATCTTTAGCATAGCCAAAGAGACAGAACCCTAAAGGCGTCCAGAAGAGAGGATTATGCGTACTGTGCCAGGCCTGCTATACAAGCCAGGATAGGCAGCGGAGACAGATCCCAGGCTGCCGCTCTAGCCACAGAATCCACCGAGTCGTAAGTAGCCCGTAGGGCGTGACGACACAATGATTTCCCCATCCTAACTTTGTCCAAAACCTCTTCCTCAGGGTTTCATCCTGAACCTCTTGAAGGTCTCTCAAGATCCAAAAGAGAAGCTTTTTGAAAGGCAACCACATGCAAGACGTAATTGAGGGAACGTATCACACAAGAGGAAGAGTAGATTTTACGCCCAAACTGATCAAGCTGACGCGAATCCTTATCAGGAAGGGAAAAGCTCAAGTGTTTGGGCTGGGCTGAACAGTCGTGATCGGCCATGATGACCATGGAGTCAGCCTTAGGGTGGGAGTTAAGGTGAGGGATCCCTTCTGGGGGATAATAGGTGCAGTCTGCTTTGCTCGAAACCGCTGGTACGGAGGACGGTTGCTGCCAAATTGTGGTCACAAGGTCCTCTTGGGGCCCCATCCACAGGGGAATGGGGACAGGATCAGAGGTGGCCAGATCCAGGTGTTCTGCAAGGCATTTTCTTTGCGGGTCTACCTCTTTGGTTGGCCAGCCGCCTGAATGGAGCGCAGCAAATCTCAAAGAGGGGTCCTCCGGTGGAGACTTGGGAGAGTCTTTTGGGGGAACCTCTATGGGAGACCTAGGGTCCGATGGATCCGTGTCAGACGGCTCGGAACTACTAGGAATAGAAGGGTCTGGTCCTGTGGTGCCAACAGTTAAGAGCTCAAGCTCTGGTCCGAGGAGGCGGTGGAGAGGTGACCCTGGGGGTGGGTGCCTCCCCACAACTGTCTTAACTCTGACAGAAGTTGCGTTCTGGCGTCCTTCCACCAAGGGAATGGACTTGTGGTCAGTACCGGAGGTGTGGAGGAGGAGAGGGCTGGAAGCTCGGATACCCCGAATACTGAGGATACTGCCAGGAAGGGTAATAGTAAGAGTACCCGGGATAACCCGGCGTGGGGTGTCCTGGCATAGGAAACCCTGGTGTCGGATAAGATGGCATCGGGTAACCCTGCGTCGGGAGGCCCAGCGACGGAGGAACATAGCCTGGCGTCGGGTACTGAGTGACCAACGGAAGGCCGCCCAGGGGCAGGAGGGAGGGTTCAGAGTCTGGAAACCCAGCTGAAGAGCCTGCGGGGTGCAGTGCCATAGCGCCAGCAGATGGCGTCGGATCCGGGAGCGTGCCCAAAGTACCAGAGGGTGGAGGCTCCATGCAGGATCCCCAGCCGGTAATGGACTCCTGTCCCGAGGCATTGGAAGGCCTGGCGGGGGAGGGGCTCGAGGGACCCCGGCGGCGGGTCGAGTGCGATCTGGCTAGTGTAAGCGAAAGATCGGGTGGCGAGTCCTGGGTGAAGAACCCTGGGGACAGCGGTTGCGACTTGTCGCACTCTGTCCGGCGTCGAGGGCCAAACTGGAGTCCGACGGGAGAGTGGATGGATCCAGATGGACGTCTGAGGAGCTGACGTCCAATACAACAGATGTGGCCGAGCTAGAGATGATTGGAAGGCCGCCACTAGACTGATCGGTGGAGGCCACGTGCCCTTCGCTGGAGGCGAGGGCCGTCTTACCGGCAGGACAAGGTGAGAAAATTACAACCTCAAAGGAGGCTACCCCTGGCTGCCCGCTCAACTCAGCAGTAGGGGGAGAAGGGGCCCAGCCCAAGGAGGTGGTCGGGGCACCCAAAGAAGTACTCACAGTTGCAGGCCTCTCGTGTGGTGACGGACTCCAGTCCCAGCGGTTCTCTTTCCTTTTTTTTCTTTTTTGGGACTGGCGATGACAACCTTTCCCTCAGTTTTTGGAGCTCCTTTTCCATAGACGCCAAGCGTCGGGTCAGAAGATGGGCCTCGAGGGACCATTTGCGCCAGGTTCTGGTCACTTGGTTGAAGGCCTGGCAGATGGAACACTCCTGGATGTCATGTTTAGAACCCAGGCAAAGGAGGCAGTGGGAATGGTTGTCTCCGTGTGGGATTTGAGCACCGCACTTACAGCACTTTTTCTTCTGTCTAGAAGTCATCAATTTGAAGAATAACTTTGAGAGAAATATTAGTAAGAGGCGGAGAAAACTTCGACAAAATACAACGCAGACGTTGGATTGCTGTTCAAACATGAGCTGAACATTACTGAGGCGACAGCGGGAAAGAACTGTAGAGCGGGTGCGGGACCGATCCTTTTATAGTCGGGCTGACGTCACGACACCCGACGTCAGGGGCGGTCCCCGCTGATGACTGCTATCTACAAGTTTGCCGTGCTGACCTAATGCCAGGGGGCACAGTCCTATATGTGAAGACCTACTGCAGGAACCCTCTCGAAGTAAGATCATTGGTTCTTTTTTCCACTATATGGCAGTCCTCCTTAAAATCAAACTAGGAGTCACCCACTGCACATTCTGAGTTAGAAGTTTAAAAGAATAAAGACTGCTTTAAAATTTAAACTAATCCAAAAGTGAAAATTACATACTCATTGTAATTCTTTATTTTCTTGGACCATCTTCACCTTCACCACTGATTCACACCAATGGGTTCTGAGCCGGGCGCTAGAGCCTGCAGAAGACAGAACCTTTCAGGGGCTGGTGCCAAGGTAGGCTGCGGAATGCGGTGGCACCATGAGACCAGCTCATGCTGCATGGCTCACCCTCGGCAATGGCCCCTGAACTGCCTAAGTACATTTTTTACCGAGGAGGCAGTGTACCTAACTAAGCAAAACACCTAACCTAAAAGGGTGTAAGATAGTCCATTTTGACCCATATAAAAAAGGTCAATAACAAAAAAAAGTGTCTTCACAGCCCATAAGAAAACGACGGAAGGAGAAGACCATCGCACAGAAACAGTGAGCCTGGGGGACGCTGGGTGTGTGTGTGTGTGTGTGAATCAGTGCTGAAAATGATCCAGGAAAATCAAGAATTACGGCGAGTACATAACTTTCATATCTTTCTGGACCTTATCTTCACCACTGATTCACAGTAACGGGTTTGAGTACCAAGCTCAGACAAAATCCCCAGGCAGGGCAGATGAAATGAGCTTACTCAGGACAAGAGTCCATTAAGGATTGTTCTGCCATGCTGACCGACATGGACATCAAGGCATTGTGCTTGATGAAAGTGTGCACTGTGCTCCAGGTGGCAGCTCTGCAGGCATCAGCGACAGAAACAGAGCAAATCTCTGTCAAGGATGTAGCAACCACTCTTGTGGAGTGGGCACAAACCTGGCCTTCCAACTTGACCTGCACCATGGAATAATACTGGCGGAAGACCAGCGATGATCCATGCGGAAATGCATCTGATCATAACCGGCTGACCCTAGCCAGTTGGGGATGAAGGACACAGAGAGCTGCTTGGATTGCCTGAAGTATTTAGTTCTATAGAGGTAGAATCTGAGGGCTCTTTTAACATCCTGAGAGTGAAGGGTGCACTCCTGTCATTCTGGAAGTTAGGAAAGTATGTGGGCAACACCAATGGCTGGTTCAAGTGGAACCCTGACATCATCTTAGGCAAAAACTTGGGTGTGTGTGCAGAGTACCACCTTGTCTCTGCGGAAGATGGTATATTGAGGGTCTGTGACCAAAGCATGTATTTCAGAGACCCTGCGTGCAGAGGTGATGGCTACTAAAATGCAGTTCTCCAAGTCAGGAATCTGAGGTCACAGGTAGCCAGGGTTTACAGGTGAGCATACCCAACACAAGACTGAGGTCCCAGGCAGCAACAGAGTTCCTGACTGCGGGCCTTGTGTGTAAAATACCTTTTAAGAACCTATTAAAAAGGGGTAGCTGACCTAGGGTGAGGTTCTGAACTGGCTCATGGTAAAGACAGACAATGCATAAATGGACTTTAACTGAGGAGTATTGCAAAGCTTGCATCAGAAAGGTCCAGCAAATATTCCAAAACCTTATCTGGTGGGCATCGGAAAGTACAGTTACGTAAGAAATTACCGTAACAGTAAATCTTCGAGAGAGGCTCTTGTAGTAGGTATTCACATGTAGGACTAAGCCACCCGGAGTCAGGACCCCTCGGAAACATTTCTAGCTAGCAGTCTTTGGCGGGGGACTGCCCCCACATCAGGTGATCGTCACATGGCGGTCGATATAAAGGCGGTCCCATGCCCACCTTCCAGTTCTTTCCGCCAAAGAGGCAAGGCAGAGAAGAGATATTCCCCGTGGAAATAAACAAAGAAAACTTAGGGGGATGGAGGGTGGGAAGGCAATACCTACTGCAAGAGCCTCTCTCGAAGATCTATTGTTACGTTAAGTTCTTATGTAACTGTACTATCTTACTTCGAGAGGGCTCTTGCAGTAGGTATTCACATAAAGGACCAAGTCCCAAGCAGTCTGGAACAAAGAAAAGCACTCGGGAGGAGAATTGTTATCCATAGCATGGAACCTCAGAGCTGAATGGGTCTCATGAAAGGAGACCCTGTAGGACAGCCAACCCGAAGCCTGCTCTACGGCGAGAGGCATTGTCCAAACTGTAGTGTTTCGTGAAGGTATGGACAGAAGTCCAAGTTGTGGCTGCACAGATGTCTGCCGCTGACACGTTTTTGAAACGAGCCACAGAGGCAGCTACTCCTCTGCTGGAGTGACTCTGCCTTACCCGGAAGGGTCTTCTTGTACTTGTCGTAACAGAAAGTGATACAATTCGCCAATCATTTTGATAGGTACTGCTTAGAAACGGCATTGCCTTCTCTTTTGTGAGCAAAAGAGACAAAACGCTGATCAGTCTTCCTGAGATAATTAGTCCGATTGGTGTAGTATCTCAGGATTCTGTGAACATCCAAAGTATGCAAGAGGTACTCCCCTTGATTGGAGTGTTGTGTAAAGAAAGCAGGAAGCTCAACAGATTGTTTCAGCTACCACCTTAGGGAGAAACTTAGGGTTGGTGCGTAGAGCCACACGTTCCTTGTGAAAAATCAAGTAACGGGATTTTACACATTAAGGCCTGAAGCTCGGAAATTCGCCGAGCAGAAGTAATGGCCACTAGGAAGAGTGTCTTCCAAGAAAGGAACTTCAAATCAGCTGCTGCTGCTGGTTCGAAGGGAGGCAGAGTAAGCTTCTCCAGTATGAAATTCAGGTCCCATGGAGGGGCAGAAACGTGGATGGGGGGGTCTCAAATGGAGAAACCCTCTGAGGAAAGACTTAGAGACTTCTAAGTGAGCAAAAGTCCTGTCTCCAAAGGGAATATGGTAGGCTGAAATAGCTACCATGTGGGCTTCCAATGAGGAATGACAGACTCAGATCGAAGAGGTGACACATGTAGTCCAGGACTATGTTGACTGGCATGAGAAAGGCCCGAAGTTGTTCAGATTTGCCCAGACAGAAAACCGTTTCCACTTCATAGTGTAGGTGGACCTGGTGGAAGGCTTCCTGGCCTCCACCAAAATGTCTGCTACCAAAGAAGAGACTCCGAAGCAGGCTTTAGCTATGTCTACAGGAGCCACACATGGAGATGAAGGGATTTGAGACCTGGATGAACAAGGGTCCCCTAATCCTGGGTCAACAACTGTTGTGACAGAGGAAGAGGAGGTTCCTCTGAAAACTGTTGCAGAAGAGAGAACCAAACTTGCCTGGGCCAGAAGGGAGCAATGAGAATCATTCAAACTCCTTCCATTCAGAGTTTGTTCAGAACCCTCAGAATTAAAGGAATGGGAGGGGAAGGCAAAAACAAATCTGTCCCTCAAATCGAGAGACAGAGCATCCCGCAAAAAAATGTCTCGTCCTGGAGCGAGCAAGCGGAAGGCGGGAAGTTTTGCGTTTTGGGAAGAAACGAAGAGGTCTATCTGAGGTGTTCCCTATCACCCAAATATGTAGTTTACGACTTGCTGATCTAACTCCCATTCGTGGGACCTGACTGAGGACCGACTGAGTTCATCTGCCAGTGTTTTCTCCACTCCCGGAACGTGAACTGCGGTCACGTGAAGGTGATGTTGGGCTGCCCAATACCAGACTCTCATCGCTTCCCAGTACAGGGGGGTACGAACATGTTCCTTCCTGTTTGTTGAGGTACCAGACTATGCACATGTTGTCTGACTGTATGAGAAGATGACCAGGAAGGATGAAGGGAAGTAGAGTCTGAAGGGCATAAAGGACTGCCCTCAGTTCGAATACATCTATGTGCAGGTTTTGTTCGAACTTGGACCAGCTGCCCTGAGTCCTGTGAGACCCTAGATGGGCACCCCAGCCTTCGCCTGACGCATCTGTCGTCAATGTCTGGGAAGGGGCATCGATGCTGAAGTGAACTCCAAGGCACAGGTTCTCCTGAACCATCCACCATTGCAAGTCCCTGATCATGGGATCTGATACTAGTACCTCTTGGTCTAGATTGTCCCTGGTCTGGTCCCATTGTGACCGAAGCGTCCATTGAGAGATCCTCATATGGAGCCGAGTGAACAGAACTGTCAAAATGGCAGCCGCCATTAGCCCGAAGAGGCGGAGGACTGACCTGGCTCCGACCCTCCTGTGGCCGGACAGATGACAAGCCTGATTCTGAAGGGTGTCTACCCTCTGTCTGGAGGAAAGAAGGCTTTGCCAGTGGTTTCGTCCAGAATCGCCCCTATAAATTGGAGGCGTTGGCAAGGGACCAAGTGGGACTTGGCCTGGTGGATGTGATACCCAGGCTGGCAATAACCTGCAGGGTAAGGGAAAGGGAGTGCAGGAGTTCCTCTCTGGACAGGGCCACTAGGAGCCAATCGTCCAGGTACAGGAATACCTGTACTCCCTGGGTATGCAGGTGGGCTGCTACCATTGAAAGGCATTTGGTAAACACTCGGGGGGCCGAGGAAAGACCAAATGGGAAGGCCCTTAATTGGTAGTGGTCCCCCTGAAAACAAAACCGGAGGAATTTGCTCTTGGAAGGACATATGGGGATATGCAGGTAAGCATCCTGCAAGTCCAAGGCGCATAGCCACTGTCCCGGCCGAAGTAGTGGTAGAAGGCTCTGCAAGGAGAGCATTCTGAAGCGTTTGTACTCCATGAACATGTTCAGGGAGCTGAGGCCTAGAATGGGCCACAGATCTCCTGTCTTGTTTGGAACTAGGAAGAAATGGAAATTTACGACCTATCGTAATTCTTGATCTTCTTGGACGAGTCTCCACCACTCATTCACACTAATGGGAACTGTGCCAGAGGCACTAGGACCAGCGGGAGCAAACTTTTTGCTAGAGGGTCAGCACCAGAGATGGAGCCGCGAGGAGCGGCACCGCGAGCCTCAGCTCGTGCGGTTATGACTGTCTCGGCGTCGACCCTCCAACCGCCACAGTACCTTTTTCCCCCCCGAGGAGGTGCAGCGCAACCTAACCTAGAAGGATAGCCTAACCAAAAAAAATGGACACAAGACAGTCCAGACAACCAGTGTAAGAAGGGTCAACACAGAAGTCTTCACAGCCTAAAGATTGAGGGAGTGAAGACCAACAACAGAGGTGAGCACGGGGGATGGAGGGTGGGCATGTGAATGAGTGGTGGAGACTCGTCCAAGAAGATCAAGAATTACGGTAGGTACGTAATTTCCATATATTCCTGGACATAAAGTCTCCACCACTCATTCACACTAATGGGAGAGTACCGAGCTAATAATCCCCCAAGAGGGCGGCAGGAGACCAAGAGCTCACAGTTTTAGGACAGGAGTCCATTAAGGATGGTTCTGCCAAAAGAAAATGTTGTCTGGCATGGACATCCAGGGCATAGTGTTTGACGCAAGTATGCACTGAGCTCCAGGTAGCCACACTGTAAATATCTGCAATGGGCACATTGCGGATTTTCGCTAGGGATGCTGCAACCGCTCTAGTAGAGTGAGTGTACACTCTGCCCTCCAGCTTAACCTGCACCATGGAATAACAGTGGCGAAGGCATGCCACCTGCCATGCTGAAATACATCTGATAGAGACAGGCTGACCCAGCCGGGTCTCACCGAAGGAAACAAACAGTTGTTGAGCTTTGCAGACATCTTTTGTTCTATCTAGATAGAAGCGCAAAGCTCTCTTGACATCCAAGGAATGAAAAGAATGCTCTCCCTTCATTTTGGAAGTTTGCAAAGTAAGTAGGAAGGACCAAAGGTTGGTTTAGGTGGAATTCTGAAACAACCTTAGGGAGAAACTTAGGATGGGCCCTAAGAACTACTTTGTCTTTATGAAACACCGTATACGAGGGGTCTATGACTAGGGCATGTATCTCAGAGACCCTGCAGGCTGAGGTAATGGCCACTAGGAAGGCCGTTTTCCAAGTGAGAAATTTTAACTCGCAGGTAGCTAGAGGCTCAAAAGGTTTTCAAGTAAGCATGTTTAGCACAAGATTAATGTCCCAGGCTGCGACTGGATGTCTTAATGGAGGTCTGTTATGCAAAATCCCCTTAAGAAACCTCTTAACCACAGGCAAATGACCGCATGACAAGGAAGTATTGCCTCATGATAAACTGAGATGGCACAAAGGTGAACCTTAACTGTAGAGTATTGCAGACCTGAATTTGAGAGGTCTAAGAGGTACTCTAACACTTTATCTGGTGGGCAGAAAAAGGGGTTCAAAGAGGATTTTGCACACCACAGTGAAAAATGCTTACATTTGGCTGTGTAAGTTTTTCTAGTGGCTGGCTTGTGCACAGTCAGAAGAATATCTGAAACCCTGCGAGAGACATTGAACCTGTTCACTTCCATCTCTTCAGGAGCCAAGCATGAAGGGGAAGTGACCTCAGGTTGGGATGGACCACAGGCCCCTGAGTCAGAAGGTTCGTCTGAAGGGGAAGTGGTTCTGGAGGAGCTTCCGACATACAGTTGAGTAGTGGAAACCATATCTGTCGAGGCCAGAAGGGAGCAATGAGGATCATTTTGTCCACCTGAGACTCGAACTTGAGAAGTACCCTCTGAATTAGAGAAAGAGGCGGAAAGGCGTATAGAAAGCATTTTGTCCACTGCAGCCTGAACGCATCCTGACAGAAAATGCCAGGCCCTGGATTTCTGGAGCAGAAGGGAGGCAGTTTTGTGTTGAGTGGGGATGCAAAAAGGTCCAAGTCTGGACTTCCCCACTCTGTGAATAGTGACTGAACTATGGTTGAGTCGAGAGACCATTTGTGAGGATCTGTCTCTGTTCTGCTGAGACGGTCTGCCAGTTCGTTCTGCACTCCCGGCAGGTAGACCGCTTGAATTAGAGCCTTGTGCTCCAAGCACCATTCCCACACTCTCATCGCTTCCCTGCATAAGGGGTAAGAGTGAGCACCGTCCTGCTTGTTGATGTAATACATCACTGCTATGTTGTCTGTTTGAAGGAGAATGTTCCTGTAACAGAGAATGTCCTTCAAAGCCCGGACTGCATAAACGATGGCTCTCATTTCTAAGACATTTATGTGAAGCTGGGACTCGTCCTGAGTCCACGTACCTTGAGTGTGGAGAGTCTGACAGTGAGCTCCCCACCCCATCAGGGACGCATCTGTGGTAATGGAAATCTGGTGATCCACAGGAGCAAAGGGATACCCTTCCAGAAGACTGTCCTCTTGCGACCACCAGGTGAGTGATCTCTTCAGAGGTTCTGTCACCTTGATGAGAAAGGACCAAGAGTGAGTGGTCGGGGACCACTGAGTACTGAGCATCCATTGAGAGGTTCTCATGTGAAGGCGTGCTAGGGGTACAGTGAACAACGCGGATGCCATGAGACCTAGCATCCGTTGCATCGAGAGAGCTGAAACCGAGCTGCTCTCTTGTATGTATCGGGCCATCTGAAGGGTATTGCTCCTCCTGTCCTCTGGAAGAAATGCTTTCACACAGGAGGTGTCCAGAAGGGTTCCTATGAAAAGGAGCCTTTGGGGACTTCCGGTGATGTCACCAATCTGAATGGCTGCATAGGGGAGAAGCTCCAGCATATCCCACCGGTTAAATCTTCCTAATTTGGCATAGAAACACTGAAAGATATTTGTTAGCATTACATATAATGCCTGGGAGTAAAGATATGCCGAAAACGCGTCTGGGGAGACATCAGGGGAGAGCAGATGCATGTGGATCTGACAAGCAGCCCACCTCTAGCCGCAGCGTCTCCCCCACAAGCAGCATGGCCGGAGAACAGGACCCCAATATGGACAGGGAGAGCGAAAGGCTATCTCGATCCCGCTATGAGACACTCCTGACTGATATAAGAGCGTTTCGTGCGGAGAATAAAAAATAATTTTCAGTGCTGCGAAATAGGCTAACAGAGGTGGAGGAGAGACTGGAACGTTCAGAGGAGATAGCAGGGGAGATGGCTGAGGAAACTCTACGCCTGCATCAGGCAGTTGACTTCTTAGTCGACCAGCATGAAGTGTTGCAAGACAAGATCGTAGACCTAGAGGTGAGGTCCTGGAGGGATAATCTTCGCATATATGGTCTCCCTGAGGATTCCAAAACCGGTAAAATGGAAGATTTCCTCACAGACCTACTTAAAGATGTATTAGACCTCCCACCGGCATTCCAGTTCAGAATCGAGAGAGCACAAAGAGCCTTGACTTGCAAACCCACAGACCAGACAGCTAGACCTCGCTCAATTGTCCTAAAGTTTTCCAGTTTTAGAGATAAAGAAATGATCTTGAGAACAGCGTGGTCCAAAAGAAATATCTCATATAACTCTGCCAGGTTGCTGTTTGACAATGATTACCCTACCGAAATCATGAAAAAAAGGGTAGCTTACGCACCGATCCTAAGGCTCCTGAAAGAGAAAGGCATCCACTTTCAAACACCTTATCCTGCAAAGTTGCGGGTCTGTTGGGACTCTGGTAACGAAACGTACACGAGCCCTGAAAGATCATCCCGGAACTAAAGAAGAGGGGATGGAGTTTCCAACCGAATGGTCTGGTGCAACAGGAAAAGCGTCCCCTCCGCTCGCACTGGCAGAGTCTCACGAATAAACGAGGTGGCACTGGAAGGCGGAGAGGATTTCGATCTCTGCAGGAGGTCAGGGAATTCATCGGGAAGGAGCGTGCCCTCCCTAAAGAAGCAGTGCTGGAGGCCTGGGACTCAAACACCTGAGCAGACTTAATGGCTGCCTATTTGCAGGCCACTGGATGATGTTCTCGTTATCTCAAAGGGACTGGTGTACTTGAAGGGGCAGAAAGAAGCTAAGGACTGTTTCTTTGTATTCTTTTTTCAGTTTAAAGGATAATACAAGTAGCTCTGACTTCTATTTGGATGTTTATTCTGCCTTAGACCATGCTGCTGGTCGCAGTATAATTCAGGCAATTGCGACTCTGTTCAAAGTACTATCCGTTTTATAATCCCCATGGCGCAACCAGGTTGATATTCTGTGGTGTGTTGTGCTGTCAGACATTCCAACAGCTGTATTCTCTTGCAGCTCTTTCAGCCCTGTCCCATTTAGGGCAACTTCTAGGGAAATCGATCGGGCCATTAAGCCTGATGGGTTCCCTAGTTTGGTTGAAGTTTCTCTTATTCGACCTCGATGTTCTGAGGGGTCGGGGAGGCCTGACCAAGTTGGAGGTCACAATTCCTCCCACAGGGTCCCAGCCCGATTTTAGGCCTGGGCCCTCGTTACTCAGAGGGGTAGTTTCTACGCCCTCACATTTTGGAAGTGCTAATTTAAATAGGTTCGAGAAGTTGAAGTATGTTATAGTTACATATTATGTTAATTTAGTAGCAGTGCACTTGATGTTTTTCACCTTTTGGTATTGTTGCCTATGGATGATAAATTTAGAGTCTAGGATAGATTTAGAGCATATAGCTCCACAGGAATTTAGGTTGAAGAGGTTTAGATCCCCCTTTGCCAGGGCATTTAGAGAATTTGTTTGGACCCCATCTATAGAAGCTGCAGTTGTCCCGACCCGGTCAGCCCAGTGTATTAAACTAGCGCTTGATGGATAAAGTCTCCATAGTCAGGGTATGCTCGCACAATGTTAATGTGTTAAATAACCCGATAAAGAGATACAGGGTGATCACCTCTCTCAAAAAATTGAAACCTTCATTCCTCCTGTTACAGGAGACACATCTAGACAAACAGGAGCATCAAAAACTTTCCAAATTTGGGTTTTCCACAACAGTGGCCTCGATATATGGAAGGGGGAAGGGAAGAGGAGTGGTGGTTATGGTTCCCAAAAGCATTCCTTTCCGTCTAGTGAATTCCTACACTGATCCTGAGGAAAGGCTGGCAATAGCAGTGGGTCAGCTGGAAGGGCAGGATATTACCCTGGCCTCAATATATATTCCCCAAGGGGAGGGACCGGAAGTAAGGAAAATGTTGTTTCAAAGGGTCACGGAAAGGTGTAGAGGAGTATTAGTAATGGGTGGAGATCATAATTTAACCACCTCATATCTGGACACCTCTAGTATGAAATCTTTTAAAAAAATCCCCAGCACAACGGGCAGTGCAGGCCTATTTCTCTGGAGCTCATTGGGTGGACCTCCGGCGAAGTCTTCACCCCAACAAAAGAGAATATACACACTTCTCTGCCCCACCCCCCACAAAGTGTACACTCGTATAGATTATCTTCATGTATCCAAAGAGCACCTATATAAAATGCAAAGTTGTACACAGACTCCGACTGTACTGTCACATCATTCAATTCTCACACTAAATATGACCTGGGAAAAAGAAAAAATCAATACCCTATGGAGATTTAATAATTTCTTGCTGAACATTAAGGAGTTCAGGGAAATGATACAGCAAAAAATTAAACAGATCCTTGTAGACAATAAGAGGCAAGGGACTGGGGAGGGAACGCTATGGGACACCCTTAAAGTAGTTCTTAGGGGCGAGATAATAAAGTATGCAGCTCACTATAAAAAGAAGCAACAGCTACACCTGTATAAATTCCAGCAACAATTTAAAAATCTACAGGCTCAGCATGCTATGGGAGATGAAGGGGCTTCCCCCCTCCTGCAAGCCACCACAGAACAGATTCAGGCGATTCTGGATATCTGCACGGTGCAAGCTTTGCAATCTATTAAACAAAAATACTATGAAGGAGGCCCAAGGGCTACTCGCTTATTAGCTCATAGACTCAGGCAACATAAGACCCGATCCAGCATTACTCAGATAAGAGACCCGGACTCCAAGAGGGTAGTTACTCTCCCTAAGGAGATTGAATAACCTTTCCAGAAGTATTACAGTGCTTTGTATAGCACGGAGAAGAGGGGAGACCCCAAGGGAGTCGGGGCCTTCTTGGAGGACCTTGAGCTCCCGGGGATCTCAGAACAACAAAAACAATTGCTGGAAAAACCAATCTCCCCAATAGAGCTGGGTCAAGCAGTGTCGCCCCTTAAAACATATAAAAGCCCTGGCCCAGACTGATACACAGGAGACTTCTATAAGGAATTTAGGAAAGAACGGACTCCCACCCTACTGGAAACTTGTAGAAGTGTCCAAGCAGGTAAATCAACCCCTGATTCCTGGTGATATGCTTATATATCTAGCACAATAGTTCTTAGACTTTGTCACAGTGAGCCTCCCCAAATCCATGGAAAAGATTTTGAGCCTCCCCCAAAAACTGAAATAATCGTGAGCCTCCCCAAACAAAAATAACGTACTGTACTTTGCGCGCAGTACACCATGAATAAATTGAAACCCCTTTGAATACTTGGTTCACACTCAGTTCTGTCATCAGTTCTTTGTTTTATACTGATGTGGAACCTTTGAAAAAGAGCTCCTGCACTCAAAGGTGTTATGTGAATAACAAATAAATTAAACAAATATTCAGCTTATTGTAACACCCCCCTCCACAGACCAGCTTACTTGCTCCGCTATTTTCATTCTTGAACCATTGTTACCCCTTGTTGCAGTACCTTCATGGGTGAGACTACTTTCTCTGTTTGCTCCCTATATGAAATGACATTCCTACATACTTTTCCTCTCCCCTCCTTCCCTGCTCTTAAGCAACTTCTCAGGGATTGCTTTCCTCCTTCTTGCTATTGCTCTTAGCACTTCTATGCTCAACCCTTGTATTTGGGCTGTTCTGCCATCAGTCTACAAATTGATCAATTGCCAGCACTCATTATTAGTTTATTGTTCATATTTGTTTGCACTATTGTTCATTGTGTGTTTCTTTGTTTTGCGTTCACTACCTACCCCTCCCTGGGTACACCTGAAATGAGCCTTGGCTCAATCGCCTTCCCTTGTCACCTATTAGTAAATAAATACATAAAATTCACCTACTGTTGTTATCCTCTTTCAGTTTGCTTCTTTTTTTCACACAAAATACATAAAACTCAAAATTTAAATACAGTACTTTTTCAGACTTGCTTGAGCCTCCCCTGGAACAGGTTGGGGCCTCCCCAGGGAGGCTGGCCTCACCATTTGAGAACCCCTGATCTAGCATATTAAAGCCAGATAAAGACATCACATCCTGCTCATCATACAGCCCCATTTCGGTTCTTAACATTGATTATAAAATATCTGCATCTATAACATCAAAAAGATTTGAAACCTTTCTACCAGATAATAGACTTAGACCAAACTGGATTTGTCCCTGGTCGTCAAACACAGGACAATATAAAAAGAACGCTGCATCTTTTACAGAGGGTGAGGAGTTTGGGGTCTCCGTTTCTCTTGCTTTCCTTAGACGCAGAGAAGGCGTTCGACCATGTCGAATGGCCTTTTCTCTGGCCGGTGATGGAGAGAACTGGAATCCCACAGTCGGTTATTAAATTGATACAATCAATGTATGCTGACCCCAGAGCATATGTTAGGATAAATGGCTCTTTTTCCAGCCCTATTCCATTGTCCCGTGGCACCAGGCAAGGATGCCCTCTGTCCCCACTGTTGTTCGCAATATATATGCAGATGACCTCCTAATATACATAACCAATCTGGAGCTCTCCCCGGAACAAATTAAAAATTCGGAGAAATATCAGGGTATAGAATTAATGAAGCTAAGATGGAAGTTTTAGCTTTAAATTTTGTCCCACCTGGGGATTTGAGGCAAACTTGCAGTTTTTGATGGGATCTGAAAAGTATTCAATATTTGGGTGTACATATTGGTTTATCATATTATGATTTATTTTCCTTGAATTATACCCCCTTTATGACTAAGATCTGCACCAAATTAGAAAAGTGGAGAGCTCTCCCTTTGTCTCACATCAACGAATAGAGTCCATTAGGATAGTGGTCCTTCCCCGCTTTCTTTATTTGGCCCAGACCCTTCCAACACAAATCCCTGATATATTTTTTAGGACACTGCAGAGGAAAATTTCAGCCTACATTTGGGCGAACCAGAAGCCAAGGATTAACCTTTCAGTTTTGCAGCTTCCTAAGCATCAGGGAGGTATGTCCCTACCTAATTTTAGGTTGTATCACCAAGCTTCCCAGATCAGAATACTTTTATACTGGCTCGATACGAGTTATGTAGCTAGATGGAAGCTGCTGGAGAGTCAGGAGAAGGAACTTGTGGATGTTTGTTGCACTCTGCTCTCCTTCCCTCCGGAAGTTAAAACAGAGAATATAGCCAACCCTCATACCCAATCTACAGTGAAGTGCTGGCAAAAGGTATTAGCCTCGTGGGAATTTTTAACCTGGAGACCCGGCATATTCTCCTTGCCTCATATAAAAGCTTTTACCCCGGCCAAAATGGATAGAGGGTATGCTAAGTGGCAAAGGAGGGGTTTACATTTAGTATACCATTTTATGTCCCTAGGGACAATTTTGTCATTAACAGACTTAGTTCAAAAGTTTGACATCCCTTACTCGGACAGGTTTAGGTATTTTTAAACTAGGGATTACCTCAGTTCCCTTGGAGGGGTGAAGTGGAGGGATTCTCCTCTCCCTGGACTTCTGATGATCCTAATAGGTGCCATAGACGGGAGACCAATCCCACCCCATACAATCTCTGCTCTCTATAGAGGCCTGCATTTGCTACAGGGAAATCCCTTAGATAAAATCAGGCTAGTTTGGGAAAGGGATTTAGGGACAGAGATAACGGTATTTCAATGGGGAGGCATCTAAAGACAATGCAGAAGGGTACTAGTTCCGGGCTTTGGAGGGAGTTCGCCTGGAAACTGTCAGTGAGGTATTTCAGGGTCCCGGTGGTGGTTTAGAAGTACAGCACCTATGTGGGTGCGGAGTGTTGGAGGCAATGTGGATTTTCCCCGGCCACCCTGGGTCACATTTTTTGGACTTGTAAGGTCCTTCAGCCATTTCTTGTTCGTTTCCATGAGGCTCTCCAACAGATAATATCACCAAATCTAGCTTTTGACCTTCACTTTTTTCCCTTTGGTGAGGGCCCCTTGGAACATATTGATGCCCCGACTGGGAAACTGCTTAATTTGGCCACCCTAGCTGCCAAAAAAGCCATTACAAAGAAATGGAATTCCCCCTTGCCTCCTATTCTGGATTTATGGCATCAGATAATGATAGATATCTACAAGATGGAAAGACTTACTGCCATATTAAATAAGTCTCAAAATGCGTTTGAGAGCATGTGGAGAAAATGGGTAATATATATTATGCCCATTCGGGCAGATTTTGTACCTTGAACTATACCCGTGGTCTCTCTAAACTTGTAGGAGGGAATCAATTGAATTTTCCTGTGTCTATTCTTACATTGCTGAGCAACAATGACATTAGAGGGTATATTGCATATACGTGCACTTTCTGTTTAATCACTATATTTATTTTTTAATTTAATTTTTCCCTCTCTCCTTTGTAAGTGTATTGTAAAACTCTGTTTACATGTTTGTTCTCTATTACAAAAATAAAGAATGAAAGTTTAAAAAAAAAAAAAAAAGAAAAGGAGCCTTTGGTAGGGCTGTAGCTGCAATTTTTTAGGTTTAGCAGGGCTCCCATGGTCGTGAAAAAGTATGAAGCCGTGGATACAGCATCTAGAGTTCCCTGTCTGGAAGGGCTTGCTAGAAGCCAATCGTCCAGACATGGGAACACCTGTATTCCGATTTTTCTGAGATGCACTGCAAGAATTGCACAACACTTTGTAAAAACTCGCGGCGCCAAGGATAGCTCAAAGGGCAGGACGCTGAACTGATAATGCTGTCCCAAAGCCACGAACCTTAGGTATTTGTTATGCTTTGGGTGAATAGGAATGTGCTGGTAAGCATCCTGCATGTCCAGGGAGGCTAACCAGTCGTGTTGATGAAGCAAAGGTAACAGGGTTTCTAGTGATAACATTTTGAATTTCTCTCTGGGAAGGAATTTGTTTCGTTTTCTGAGGTCCAAAATGGGGCGCATGCCCCCGGTTTTCTTTGGAACCAGAAAGTAATGGGAGCAGAACCCTGTGTTCCGTTGATCCAGTGGAACTACTTCCACTGTCCTGTTGTTCAGAAGGCCCTGTATCTTGGAGGCGAGAAGATCTGACTGAAGAGCTGACAGCCTGACTGTCGTCTGGGGGGAACGATCCGGAGGGGTCTCCAAAAGATTGAGGGAATACCCTTCGCGGATTATCCGGAGGACCCACTTGTCCGAGGTTATGGACTTCCACTGATTGCAGAAGCGAGTCAGACGACCTCCCACCACTGAGGAAGAGTCCACACCGGGCAGCTGAGGTGGGACTTGGGCCATCAAATCAGAAGGTGGCACTGGGCGCTTTGGGTCCTTGCGCCTTCTGCTGCATTTTCTTTTGAGGCTGGGGAGCATGGTTTTTATTAAAACTTCCCCTGCCTTTGCCTCGAAAGGACCGACAGTTATGAAACTGGCATTTATTAACACCCCCTCGAGAGGGAACAGGAGGAGGTCGAGCCAATTTAATGGCTAATCTAGTCTCTTGTGTAACCTCTAGGGCCTGTTCTACTTGAGGGCCGAAGAGATACACACCATCGTAGGGCAACGCCATTACCTGTTGCTGAGCATCATTCGTGAAACCTAAAGTGTGCAGCCAGGAATGACGGCGGGTACAAATGCCCGCCGCCACTCGGGAAGTAGTATCGAAAAATAAAAATTACGTACCTACCGTAATTATGATCTTTCTGTGTATCTTCACCATTCATCACAGATGGGTACTGGCTGGAGATCAGGACCCCACGGGAGCCTTTTTTTTTTTTTTTAAAGGATAGGCGGAGCCGACGCAGCATCGGCGCCGCCCTTGAGGCCTATGTACTTACGTGGCGCTCGAGGATTAGCCGTTAGGCTGCGTCGACTCCGCCTGCCTACCAGTTCTGAGTCGCCGGAGAGGTAAGAGGAAGGGATGGAGGGTGGGACAAGAGAGTCCAAGGGACAGAAAAAGGAAGAGAAAACTGAACTAAAAGGAGAAATAACGACTGAGAGGACAGCATAGAAGAAGTAAGACTAAGGGGATTGGGTAGGGGCCCCAATCTCTGGAAATGTAAGAAGGGGGGAGGAGAAAATTCAGGAGAGAGTGAGAGGTAACAAGGATCCAAGACCCTTGTCCGTCACTAGACTGTATAGGAACTGCAAGGAGTAGCAAAGCTTTCTTGCCAGAATTCAAGGCACAGAATAACTGGCAATACCCCAAAAGCAGAGTTGGCTATTCCGGAGAAGGACAGGATACAGGGACTTAGTACTCTCTCTGTAAAGATATTTGGTGGAAAAAAGGGAAAATTTCTTTTTTTTTTTTAAAACAGTTAGATGGATAACAGAAGGAGGGCAACCACCAGTTCCCACCCTGTAGGGGTGGAGATATGTTGTAGAGAAGGAGTGCCACTCGAGCTGCAACCCTTAGGGAAGAAACTACCCCGTGTGTCCCAACTTCACCCCGCTCAAGAAGAGGGGTAGGCACAGAGGGAGGAGGCCCCAGGGGGATGGTGGGTGGGACTGTGATGAATGGTGAAGATACACAGAAAGATCATAATTACGGTAGGTACGTAATTTTTATATCTTATCTGTACCAATCTTCACCATTCATCACAGATGGGTGAGTACCAAGCCCCCCCGAAGGGGGTTGATTCATTGCACCCTAAGGGACAGAGTCCCTTAGCCCTCAGTGGTGACACACCAAGGAGGTAACCTTCCGGGCCTGATGAGGCCGAGGTGGGAAGGCGAGGCAGGGGTCCCCGGAGGAAGTTGCCCGACAAACGTCCGTCTCGCCCTACGGGAAAAAGAGATAGGTTCCTGGTGAGCGGAGCAAATCACCCTACGCCGGGCCAAGGGTGACAACCGGGAAAGGCGAAGCCACGCCGATCTCCTGGTGCAGATCGCTGTCCCTACGACCCTGGTAGCTACCTCACTGGCATCGTAAGATGCCCTTGCTTGGTGCCTTGCTAGCTCCAGGCCACATGCAGAGAGCGCGATGGCTTGCCTGGTTTGCTCCGAGTCAGGCAAAGCAGCTAGGATCTGACCTAACGCGGACCACAAGAACCTGTTGTAGGCTGCATAGTGGGCCTGATGAGCAGAGATGGAGAGAAGCAACCGTGCAAGTAGAAGGTCCTCCTCCCCCAGAAGTCAAAATCCAAGAAGTCTTGATCTGGGGGCCGGTCATGGTGGAGGGCGCGAAGCCCATCAGGGGTGTCCAGGTGCGTCAATCCGGACTGCGGATGAGGCACAGAACCTGGAGACTCCGGGGGAGCGCAATACCTCTGGCTGAGGTCCCTTGGGGCAGGAACTCCGGAGAAGGGCCTCTGCCAGAAACGCATGGACGCCTCCCAAAAGGGAGCAGGCCAGGGCGGCACCACAAGGGTGGCCGCTCCGAAATCGCCTAGAAAGGCGTGCGCCGCATGCTCAGGATTGCTCACAAACAGGGGAGAAAGGTGAAGGTCCTCCATCATCCTGACGAGGAAATGCTGATACTCGGCAAGATCACCGGCAGGAGAGATATGGACAGATGGTTCCTCTCCCCCAGAAGAGGGGGATGAGGAGCTGGAGGTCACCATGCGTTCTGAGGGTGGCTTCACGGGGGGAGGTTGAAAAACCTGGCTGTCCATGGCCCTAACATAGGCAGGGAACCGAGCAGCCACCGCTCTGAACTGCTCCCAGATGAGAGGGCCGCTAGGACCAAAAATGCCTGGGAGCGCTGGAGAATGTGGCAGAGGGATAGGGGCAGCCGAGAGAAGATGTCGGCTGACCTCTGCCAGGGCTAGGGAGTGGACCATGGACACCCATGGAGGGTGTCCCGGAAGACTCCACAGCCGACAGCTGTACAACCACGTTGGTACTGCCAAGGCTGCGCCCAGAAGAATCCCCCCAGTGAGGTGACCGGGGCTGTATAGGTCCAGAAGGACGGTCCCCTGTCTCCAAAGAATGGGACCCCCTCAAGGAACCGGAAGGGGAAGGGCGGAAGTCTGCACTGCGGCTTCGTCCAGGGCCCGGGTGGACCCCAGAGAAAGGCCGACGCGCTGACCCCACACCCCTCGACCCCTCCCAGTCCGAGAGGGTCCTGGTCCTCGAGAGGGCCAGCCTAGGTAGCTGGCAGCTCTGGGTTGCCCCCCGAAGGGGAGACTCAGGAAGCAGCACCATCCCCTCCTGCAGGCTTCTCGATGGGCCCCAAAGTTGGGCAATCGAGACACACTACCTGAGGGGGTATCACTGCCGAGGGGTCGAGGAACCCCCCCAAGGTCAGGTTGCATGACAATGGTGGCACACACCATAGCCTGCTGGTCAGTACCACTGACCCTAACCTCGGGAACTACCTGACGCTCCTCAGAAGGGGGCTGGCTATGACTCGTCGTGGAGACCACTGGCTCGCTCTCCTCCGCAGACAACCCCGAAGGGTGTGACTGCCCGTCAGCCTCCAAGCTCGACTCCGAAGAGGTAGAGTCTGAAGCCCTAAGCCAAACGGTAGGAGGGCGGGGGAAGGCAACCTTACCAAGGGCCCCGGCAGTCAGAGCAGTGGCCGAGGTGGCACCGTGCCCTCCACAGCCCCTCAGCGGGGCTGGCAAAACTCAGGGCCGCTCGGGCCAAAGGTCCAGAGCCAGGGCCAGCCGTAGCGCCGTCAAGTCCACTGGCACCGGGCGGTACCAGAGACGGCGCTGGACAGCACCCCAGCCTACGACCTTGGCGCTCGGCGACACCGCCAGGCCCTTGGTGCCGCGGGCAGCACTGAGGATCAAGCGCGACGCCGGCTCCAAAGGCGGCTCGGCGTTGACGACACTGCCAGACCTCGGCGCCGTAGGGCGGCACCCGACACGCGCTAGGCCCTCGGTGCCGTGACAGGCACCGACAGCACCAATGGCGCCGAGGCGACACCGACTGACGACGCCGTGCTCAACCGGCGAAGACGCAAAGGCGACGCTGAATCCAGGGTCACGGCGCCCGAGCAGCGCCGGGCGCCGGCGAAGCGCCCACGGCGCCGAGAGACGAAGTCGGTGCCGAAGAGCCCACGGGCGCAAGGCCCCCGACGGCACCGACCGACAGCTGCGAGGACAGTGTCGACCCAGGCCTTCCGGACGCGGGAGCGACACCGAGAGCCTTCACCCCGAAGAAGCGATTGCCGTAGTGCGCCTCCCGCCCGCTCCCGGGGGAAAGCGGGACAGGCCTCCTGCGCCCCGGGAAGAGTCTTGGCCAAGGCCAGGCTACTAGTAGCCGAGGCTCCCTCCTCCTCGGCCCGTACAGAACCGGGAGGGAACCCGGAGGAAAGGCCGAGAGAGCGTGGCTTGGCCCGAGTGCGAACCCTTCCCGCGAAAGTTGGCGGAGCTTGCCCCACTTTAAACGCACGCTGTTCGAGGACACGGCGGTCCATGGAGAAGCAGGCATCGCATGAATCCATGTCATGAAGTAGGCCAAGACACGCGAGACACCGGTCATGCTGGTCGGTAACAGAATACTTGCGGCCGCACGGGCACCGACGCACAGGGGGCCGACCCGCCTTGGAAAACTTCTTGCCCTCCGACCGAGACATGACCTATGGAAAAAAAACACCAAAAACAGACTCGACGTCGCAAACTTTAAATAAAAAGGAAAGATCTTACCGGCGACGTCGAGTGGAGGCAGAACCCAGAACTAGCAGGTAACCGACGGACTGTCGATCGAACGAAAGGCGAAGGCCTAAAATTTTCTTTAAAGTTTTCTTCAGTTGGCTTCCCACGAGGCGACCTCGACGGTGGGAGACGAAGAACTGGTAGGCTGGCGGAGTCGACGCAGCCTAACGGCTAATCCTCGAGCGACACGTAGTACGTCGGCCGAGGGCGGAGCCGATGCTGCGTTAGCTCTGCCTATCCTTTAAAAAAAAAAAAAGGCTCCCGCGGGGTCCTGATCTCCGGCCAATACCCATCTGTGATGAATGGTGAAGATTAACACAGATAAGATCATCCATAGCTGCTTTAACCTGCTGTTTTTGTTGGACTCTATACCCCTGGTTATGGTTTGAAGAAGCGCTGAATTATTGTCCACCTCCGGTAGCGCTTCAACCATTTGTTTGAGTGAATGCCAAAGGATATACTCATACTGAGAAAAATAGCCTTGGTAACTGGCAATACGCATACCTAGGGTGGAAGCTGCAAAGACTCTCTTACCTAAAGTGTCTATCTTACGAGATTCTTTGTTAATAGGTCAAGCTGTAGTAGTTTGTGGAAGGACGACCTTATCATTCTCTACCAAGACTACAATAGGGTCCGCAAAGGCTTGGGAGGCCAAAATGGGTCAATCCTTGGGAGCAGCATACTTCCTATCTATGGACTTGGCCACCGAAGGAATGAGAACAGGATTATTCCATACCATTTGAGATAGCGTCTCAAAGGAGGGCTGTACTGGAGAAGTCAAATCCATAGGGATCTCCGGAACATGGAGGTATTGGAGTCTTAACAGTTTCCCAGGATCGATATCTGTAGTTTGGAGAGAAAGAGTGGAATTCAAGTTTTTCAGCAGAGACTTAAAAGACAGGTCCTCGATCACAGGCTCTGCAGTAGGAATAGATCCTGTTCCTTTCACATCATCACCCAGCCTAAGGTCTGAGTCAGGCTCAACGTCATCTCCTGACAGTCCTGGAGGGACTGTATGGACAGGAAAGGAGTGAAAAATAGAAGGAAATGAGGAAGGAAAAGGGTTAAAGGAGGAGTCCTGAAGGCTGGATGACGCCTTAACAGGCCTCAGTGCCGAAGGAACGCACGGCGCTGAAAATATGCATGGCACCGAGAAGCCACATGGCGCCAAAAAGCTGGACGGCACCAAAGACGGCACCGAGAGGCCGGACGGCGCCAAGATGCCACACGGCGCCAATGAAGCGCATGGCGCCAAGGATGGTGCCAACGAGGCGCATGGTGCCGAGAAAGTCAACAGCGCCAAGGATGGCGCCGACAGACGCATCGGAGCCAAAGACAGCGCCGAGCGTGCCATCGATGCCGAGGGTGTCGAAAATATCCCAAGACTCTGAAAAACATGATTTGAGGAAAAAGAAGGATGAATGCCAGGAGATAAAGGCATCGGTGTGACCCCCTGCGCCGCAGCTGTGTGAGGGGGGGGAAATACCTAAGCTCGGAGTCGACGGCACCAAAGAAGGTGCCGTGTGACTAGGGAGGCTCAACCACCCTACCTGATCTCCCAAGAAGCCCGAAGGCCCCTGAGTGACCTGGCCAGGCAGCTGGACCAACCTCCGAGCCCCAGAAGGCGGGGTAGGGCTCCGATGTCAAAGACGTCGGCTACCAGAAACAGAAACCGGCGACTCCGAAGGAGGAGACCGACAACTAGCCCCAATAACTGACCATCTACGTGCAGACATCTCAGAGGGCAACCTCGAGTGATGCCTTCTCTTTCTCGACCTGAGGGTCGAAGAAGAGCTCGAGGCCGAATGGTGCCGAGAGTGCGACCATTTACTTTTATGCTTTCCAGGGGACTGCCCACTCCCTCAGGCATCGGACTGTCTGTTGTCAGACCCCGGAGAAGGCAGCGGACGGACCCAGCCCGGCTGACTGAACAGCTTTCATAAGAAGTCTCCCTACCATCACCTGACCCGCTCATAGTCGACTCCGTCAATGCAGGCTGAGACTTCTTTAATTAAGAATAAATAAACTAAGCAAAACTTATTCGAAATATTACTATAAAACAATAAAACTGAAAAACTAAGCTGCTATTTTGAAATTTGACTCCCGGCGGGCGAGCGACATCATCACTGAAGTGCACTCGACAGCAGGAAAAAAGGAACTGAGGCGGTTGGAGGGTTGACGCCAAGATAATCATTACCACATGAGTTGAGGTTCATGGTGCCGCTCCTCGCAGCTCTATCTCTGGCACCGACCCTCTAGCAAAAAGTTTGCTCCCGCTGGGTACTAGTGCCTCCGGCGCAGTTGCCAGTAGTGTGAATGAGTGGTGGAGACTTTATGTCCAGGAAGATATGGGAATAGTAACCTGTCCCCCAAAGATGAGTGGGGACTGGCTCTATCACCACCTTCATGAGAAGGGAGACGATTTCCTCTAGAACCAGAGAAGATGTTGTGGGGAGTAAGACGACTTGTGTGTGTGTGTGTGTGTGTGTGTGGGGGGGGGGGTTCAGGGTGGTTTCTGCAGAAACTCTATTGAGTGTCCTACCGATATCAGCTGGAGCACCCAAGCGTCTGATGTTATCCTCTCCCAACCCGGCAGATGGGAGGAGAATCTCCCCCTTACCGGTTCCTCTGGAACCTCCAGAGGCAGCGGGAGAGGCAGGGAGTCAGGAGGTGTGGGGCAGCACAGCAGCCGGGGCTCCTGCGGCTTTTTTGCTGAGGGGAGTCTTGGTTGCTGGAGGGGCTTGACGTTTGTTAACACGTTTTCCTTGTGGCTTTCGTCTTTGTCGGTTTTGGCAATGAAAAGGACGCCGCTGCCCTTGAGGGGGCCTGTACATAGTCTGGACAGACCTGAGTGCAGTACCCTCTTCTCTTGCAGTTCGGTAATGATGTCCTTGACATCACAACTGAACAGCACCGAACCCCTGAAGGGGAGCATCCTGTATAGCGGATTGTACCTCAGGGACCAATCCTGGCACGCGGAGCCAGGCGTGACGTCGTAGGCCTACGGCGAAGGCCGAGTACCTTCCAGCTGTGTCCAACACACTGTAAGTGGCACGGAGCATGTGCCGACAGGCTGAGTGAGCAGAACGGACAAGGTTATCTACGTCCTGCTTAGTCTGTGACTCAGGAAGGGAGTCCAATTTAGATTCCACCTGGCTAAGGATAGTCTTCTGGAAGTCCCCCATATGGGCAACACAGTTAAGGGCCCTGATGCCTAGGGTAGAAGAGGAATAGATGATCTTCCTATATTGGTCCAGAAGCCAGGATTCCTGATCACGCGGAGACAAGCATAGATGTTTAGGACTGGCGGAGTGGCCTTGGGCAGCACTGATGACAACTTGAATCCGCCTTGGGGTGAAGGCTGAGAAAGTCTACACCCTCAGGAGCCTGGTACAGCCTGTCCACCTTCCTCGGAAGGAGGGCTAATGCGGAAGGTTGTTTCCAAATGGTGGAAACAAGATCTGTGTGAGGCTCTATCTAGGGTGGAATCAGCGTAGGAGCAGTCTCGGGCAGATCCAGATGAGCAGCAAATTTTTTACGCTGTGGGTCTGGCTCCACTGATTGCCACTGATGTACTTCCTGGATTTTCCTCAATAACTCCAGGAAAGAAGGGTCCTCCAGAGGGGACTTCGGAAGGTCCCTCGGCCTGGGGCATTCCGGAATATGGGGCTCACCTTTGGGGTCACAGCGGCTGGAGTCTGAGTCCAAGTCCGAAGTCTCTGTAGAAAAGGAAGACGACATCTCCCTGGGAAGGGGAGGGACGACCCCTCCGGGGAGTTCCCAGGGGTGTGTATCCTCCCTGCCTCAGGCACCGGAGGGTTCTCCTCTGGCATCAGGCAAGGGGGAGGGAGTCTCCCATCTCCGACGTAGGAGATCCAGTATAGGGACCGGCGTTGGGAGATGACTCTTGACCTCCCTGGTGAGCTGAGCCTTGGCCTTAGCCCACCAGGAGGCCAAGGTCTCCTTCAGATCCACCGGTGGCTGTGGAGTGGGTGGCGGAGGTGGAGGAAGTGGGGGATATGGGTACTGAGGGTAAAATGAGTATGTGTAACCTGATGGCGGGTAGCCCGGCGTTGGGTATTGAGGTGTTGGGTACTGCGACGTCGGGCACTGTGGTGCCAGATACTGCAGCATCGGGTACTGCGGTGTCTGGTACCCTGGCGCCAGGGGCTCTGACGGAGCAGAAGAACCTGGCTGAGGCCATGCTGGCGGGTCAGACAGAGGAAGCGTTGGCACCATGGGCGTCGGGCCTGGAGTGGGTATACCATCGAGAGGGTCTGACAGTCCTGACAGAGGAATAGGTCTTCCATCGGGCAAAGGGACGCCAGAGGGTGGCATCAGGTCAGCCAGCGTCTGAGGATCCAGCTTCAGGGGGTCTGGCGCAGGAGGAGGGAGCCCTGACGGCAGCATCTCTAGGTCCTTGGTAACAACTGGGGAAGAAGGATTAAAATCCCCAGGGGTCAGTCAAGGGGACGTGGGGACCTCAGTGGGCAACGTGGTGAGATGTTGCGAAGAGCCTGGGGCGTCAGACGGGAAAATCGGGTCTGGCACAGGTTTCTGGCCGAGCGGTGATCGGGGTAGCCAGCGTCCGACTTATCGGACTCCCTATCTGTGGAAGGTCACAAAGGAGTAGTGGCCTTGTCGTAAGGGGGTTTGGCTGGCCGCTCACCCTAAGAGGCGAGTGGCTTAGCAGCCTTGTCCAGGCGGGGACCGACGTCAACTTACTGGACACGCTCTGACCAGAAGGCCATGAGCAAGGAGTGGCCTTAACAGGAGCGGAGCCTCCTTTGCCCTGGAGGCTCCCGAAGGGCCCTAGCGCAAGCCCAACGGGAGGGGCGATGCATTCTTGGTAGCCACCAAGACAGCCGTCGAGGATCGATTCCCCGGAGAAGAGCCGCGACTCCAGCCGAAGTCGCAGCTGATGTGGAAGACAACTCCCTCTCCCAGTGCTTCTCCTTGTCACACTTCTTTTTAATGCCTTCAGAGGAGGTGAATGCCTGTCTATGCTTTTTTAACTCTTTTTCCATGGAGGCCATATTCTTCTTGAGGAGATGGGCTTCCAGGGACTGCTGCCTTCTCTTGCGGGTAGTGGAGTTAAACTTCTGGCAGTGCTGGCACTTCTCCATAGGCTGGTCTAGGGCCTAGACAGAAGAGGCAGAAGGAGTGGCTGTCCTTGTGTGGAAGCTGGGAACCACCACGAGTAGCACTTGTTCTTATGCGATTCAGAGGGCATCGGGGACGACATATACAGCAATTATTGAAGAAAAATTTAAAATAGAAAACACAGGTGAAAAAGTTCAAAAACTTTAAGACCCGGCCAGAATGACAGCAGCGTGTTTTACAAAGAAACTTACAAGCCAAGGGCGGAAAGAACTGGAAGGTGATACCGCCTCTTTATACCGACGTCGTATGACACCGGTCACCTGACGTGGGGGCGGTACCCCGCCAGAAACTGCTAGCTAGAAATTTTTCTGTGGGGTCCTGATGCCGGGCGGCTTAGTCCTATATGTGAATACCTACCTCAAGAGCCCTCTCGAAGTAAGATCAGATCTATACGGGATTTGGAGCACCACTCAGAAAAACATCTTCATTTGGCCTGTAAGTCTTTCTTGGTAGAGGGCTTCCAAGTGGCCAATAGAATCTCAGAGACTCTCTCAGAGACCTTGTGCCGGCTCAGTTCTGTCTCTTCAGAAGCCAGACGTGGAGATGAAGGGAGTGCAAGCTGGGATGGACCAGGGACCCCTGTGTCAGAAGGTCCGTCCTCTGGGGAAGAGCCCTCTGAGGAGCAACTGACAAGTTGCTGAGTAGAGGAAACCGCATCTGATGAAGCCACTGCAGTGCAATAAGAATCCTCTTGCCCCTGTGTGCCTCCAGCTTGAGCAGCATCCTCTAAACTAGAGGAACAGGAAGAACTATGTACAGAAAGCAATTTGTCCACCACAGCCTGAATGCATCCTGACAGAAAACACCATGTCCTGAATTTCTGAAGCAGAATCAAGGCAGTTTGGTGATGAGTGGGGGCACAAAAAAGATCCAGTTCTGGGGCTCCCCACTTGTAGAAGAGAGATCACATGACATCTGATGCTGATGACTACTCATGAGGATCTGCTTTTGACTGACAGCTTGTCTGCCAAACTGTTCTGAGACCCTCATAAGTAAATAGTCTGGATCAGAACATCCTGTTTCAGACACCATTCCCACACTCTCATTGTTTCCCTGCAAAAGAGGATAAGAGTGTGCTCCCCTCTGCTTGTTGATGTAGTACATGACTAACTTGTTCTCTGCCTGCAGAAGGATTACCTTGTGACAGACGAAGTCCACTAATGCCCGGAGGGCATACAGAACTACTCTAATCTCCAATACACTGATGTGGAGATGGGACTCCATTGGGCTCCAGACTCCCTGAGTATGGTGACCCTGGCAATTGGTTCCCCACACCAACAGAGATGCATCTGTGGTGAGGGTTATCTGAGGCTCTGGAGGTGAGAAGGAGACACCCCCGAGGAGATTGTCCTCCTTCGTCCAGTACAAAGTGATCGTAACGGGGGCTTCATCACTTGAGGATGTACCGTCGGGGACCACTGCGTCCTGAGCACCCACCAAGTTCTCCTCATGTGCAGACGTGCTAGAGGCACTGTGAAGACAGAAGAGGCTATGAGGCCTAGCATACACTGCATGAAGTGAGCTTGGATGGACTTTTTCTCCATGATGAAGTGCACCATCTAAAGGATGGCTTTTCATCTGTCTTCCGGGACTTCCACTGGTGGTAAAACTGAGTCAGACCTCCCCCCACTGGAGAGCAAAGGTCTGCCTTGGGCCGGCGCTTCAGAGGATGGCACTAGTTGCTTTTGGGGCCTGTGCCTTCAGCTGCACCTTCTTCTGCGACTGAGAAGTCTGGGACGTAACCTGGGCTCCTCTACCACCTGACATGAAAAGACTGCTTATTGTGTAAAAAGACCTGGACTTTCCCCCTTTGAGGGTGAGCTGGGGCAGGCTGAGCAGTCTTAATGGCTCTTCTAGTCTTTTCAGAGGCCCCAAGGGACTGTTCCACTTGTTGGCCGAACAGATAAGAACCATCAAATGGAGCACTCATGACTTGTTGTTGGTGGGTCATTGTAGAAACCTGTGGTCCAAAGCCTGGAGTGTCTCCTAATGCAGATAGCTGTTGCAGCAGTGCAGGAAGCAGTGTCATATGCGTCAATAGCCGATTTGAACTGATGACTGCTGGACTCTATACCATGGGTAACAGTTTGAAGACTTTTCTGCTTTAGTGTCCGACTCCGGCAAGGCCTCAGCAAGAGCCTTGGGAGAGATCCAAACAGCATACTCGTAATGGGAAAAATGCCCCTGGTAGCTAGCTATCCGCATACTCACATAGTTGCGGCAAAGGCTCTCTTCCCCACTGCATCAATCTTATGAGTCTCTTTATTGATGGGGTCTGCCGTAACCTCTTGGGGGAGGACAGCTTTGTCATTCTCAGCCAAAATGACAATCTTATTGGCAACAGGCTGAGAAGCCAAAATAGGTCTTTCTTTAGGAGCAGTATACTTATGGTCTATCTGCTTACAGACAGAAGGAATGGAGGCAGGCCTGGCACACATTGCTTTTGAGAGAGTCTCAAAAGCAGGTGGGGTAGGAGGTATAACATTCACCAAAATACTGGGAACATGGGGCCATTCCAGATGTTGCCATTTACACAGACCTAGGGAAGAAGTTTCAAGGACAAGGGTTGCATGCATATTGCGAAGCAAGGCCTGGAAAGAAAAGTCTTCCTGTGGAACAGGAGGAGTGAACGGAGAAGGATTATCCAGGCTGTAGGAGTCATCGTCACTGCCCTCAGAGATAAGGAGGTCGGGTTAGGCTCGTCCCCTTCCAACTCCTCTCTGGAAAGAGGAGCTGGGAAAGGAGTGGACCTAGGAATGCCCAGTCCAGTTCTAGAGGTTGGAAAGGCAGGCGACACAAGCACCAGCCCAGGAGGAACAGACATCAGATCCAGCACCAGTACCAAAGGAACCAGTGCAGGACCCAAAAGGGCCAGCACCTCCAGAGAGACAGGGCCCAGCTCCAAAGATTCCCTCGACACTGAAGGCACTGTCAGGTGCGGTGCTGGGCACAGTGCCGGAACAGGCCCTAAGAGGTCTGAGCCCATCGCCGACTCTGGCGCCGCCTGTGGTGAAGGTCCAGCTGGCACCAAAGTGGCCAGAGAAGGTACCTTGGCCAGTCCCAGCACAGTGACACTGGGAGGGGTAGGGCTAATGGAACTGGTGTCAGTAGTGTGGTCACCTACATGTGATCAGGATCCATTGACGGAGCAAAATGCTCTACCTGGATTGAATGTCTTGACTGCATCACCGGGGGCCTGGGACCAGTTCCGAAGGAATAGCAAACGAGACAGACATATTACCAACTGCTCCATAACAGCTGCCCAGTGGTGAAACTACCCACTGGAATCTTCACAAAAGGACAGTGAGGGGCTTCCAGGCCCAAGACCTACAATGACTGCGGGCAGGAGTCACCAGGGATACAAGCAGCACCAGGTAAGGACTCCTGCTCCCAGACCTTGAAGACCTTTTGGCAGATCTACTAGAGGGTGACCTCAAGCAGCATGGTTTCTTCCCCTTCTGACAGGAAGAGGAAGAACTAAAGGCTGAGGGGCGCTGGGTCCTCGACCTGGATTGAGAACAGGCCCGCTTCTTTTTACATTTATGAGAGGGCTGCCCCTCCCCTAACACAAGACTGCCCATCGTCAGAATCTTCCTACGGCAGGGGAAGTGGACCAGACATGGCCCACTGCCAGAGCAGCATGCCTGAAGAGGCTCCCTATCATCACCATCCATGGTCTTAGGCCATTGTTCGGCAGGGCTGAGAGAACCTGACAGGAAAGGGTTTTTTTGTTTTTTTTTTTAATTTTTTTAAACTAAACTGATCAAAAAATAACAAACACTAGCTGAAAACTACTGAAACAGAATGGACTGAATGCTGTGTCGAATAGACACTAAATGTAAATTATGTACTTACCGTAATTATTGATCTTCTTGGACAGTCTCCATCACTCATTCACACTTGTGGGATAGCGCCAGAGGCGCCAGGACCAAGCGGGAGCCTAAAGTTTTCAGAAGGGTCGGCGCCGAGAGAGGGCCATGCATGCACGGCACCGTGAGACTAGCTTGCCTGTGTGAGGTTATCTCAAGGCCGACCCTCCAACTGCCTCAGTACCTTTTTGACCGAGGAGGTGCAGCGTGACTAATGAGAATAACTCATCCTGAGTTTCTGGGCCTGAGAGGGCCCAGATGGCCTTTGCAAGAAAGGCTAAAGAATAATGTCCTCACAGTCTGAATCATAGGACCGTGAAGACCAGGAAAGAAAACAAGTGAACCCAGGGGATGGTGGGTGGGCATGTGAATGAGTGATGGAGACTGTCCAAGAAGATCAATAATTACGGTAAGTACGTAATTTCCATATCTTCCTGGACTAAGCCTCCATCACTCATTCACACTAGTGGGAGAGTACCGAGCTAAAACCAACAACCCTGAGTAGAGTGGTAGGAGACGGGTTCACTCAGAAAGGACAGCCATGGACTGTACTGCTAATAAAAAGAGATGTCTTGTAAAGAGCATCTAGAACATAGTGTTTACAAGATAAGCGCTCGAGTTGTAACTCACCACTTTACAGACGACTGCAATGGGCACAAAATGAAAGTCTGCCAGGAAACCACAACCACTTTAGGAGAGTGGTAAGAACCTGGCCTCACAATTTGGTCTAGGACCAAAAGTAATAGTGTCAAAGATATGTACTAATGTAATGTAAAGGAACCTCAGGAACTGAAAGAGTTGGAGGTAAAGTCTACTGGTTCAGGGCAGACCGGAAAGTGCAGATGGGAACCCCACTATCCAGTATGGTTGACCTGTAAACAACAGGTCCAGAAGCACTTGAACCTCTTACTTGGTGAGCAAGGGGGTCCAGGTGGGGTTAGCCCATCAAGGAGAATGGTCTCCACTTAGTCACAGGATCTTCCTGATGGAAGGCCAAGCACGACTTAGAAGCCTCGTGGTGGTCTAGTAAAACCAGATCCTACCCACTGTATATTCCAAGAGGAATAATTCTGCCCCTGTGTGTACAACTGTAGTAGCAGTCTCTGAACTCAGGGAAGAAAGGAAAAAAGTGTACAGGAGAATGTGTCCACTGCAGAAAAAAACATTCCAACAAAAAAAACAGGGGCTGGATTTCTAAGGTCAATAGAGGCAGATGTGCGTCAAGGAGGGACACAGCAGGACCAAGTTAGGGCTAACCCATTTGTTGAAGTGACTGAAAGAGGCAGTGAGTCAATGCGGTGAGGCACTAGCCACTCTGGCTTTCCTGAAAGGAGTAGGAAAGGATTCTAGTTCATTTGCTGAAAAAGAAACATCACCACTCCCTCTCACACTTAAAGAGGATAGCTTCGTGAGTGACTGGCATGGACCAGAGCGCAGGAACTGAAGGTGTGAATATTTGAAAAGCTTCCTCAGAAAAAGAGACTTACTTGACCATCTGTCAAGAAGGAGAAAATCGCTTGTTAAATTAAGCACGCAAGGAAGCAGGAGACTGAGTTCCGACTCTGTGGAGAGTCGCTTCTGCTGCTGTAAGGCTCTGTTCGAGAGAAGAAAGCCTGATAAAAAGAATAGGAATTAACAGACTAGGCAGTCGCCTAGGTCTAGAAAATGTCTCTGAATGAGAGAAATCTCTCAGAGAAAGAGATGACCCATATTGTAGCCGGATCGGACTCCCTGTAGGGGAAGAAAAAATCAGGTACTCTTTACCGTATCCCGGAGACGAGCGCCTCAGGGGCTGAGGAGGAAACTGACCAGATCCCCCCTCAAAAAAAAGGGGGAGACTGGGTAATTTCAGCTAGGCCATGTGCTGTGATAAAAACCATATGATATAAAATTTTTTTTTTTTAGTCCAAGCCTAAGAAGGCCTTCAGGCTGCTATTTTGAGGATTGTCTTGATACAAAAAGACGAAGATGTTCTCCATCTGAGTGTGGAAAGAGCCTGAGTGTCCATACTGAAATCATGACCGGACTAACAATCACAGCTGGAGAGAAGTTAACCACCTGTGCCGAAGAAGCCACCGAAGAGGCAATATCACAAGGGGGCTATATACCCCTATCAAAGGAGCGGAAGAGTCAGAGTGGCCCCTGACCATTAAATTAAAATGTTCCACAGAGTATAACTGTCTTGACGACTGAAAAAGTCTAGACGCAGAAGAGTATGGTCCATGGACGCAGTGTGAAATACTATAGTGGACCCCGTTACTGAGGAACTACTGAAAGGATTTTCCATCATGGACTCTGAAGATAGAGATGACGCGCCCTCCGGTATATAAAATGAGCTGTCCGCTGCGCTACTGACCAGAAGGGCAGGGAAAGACTCATCTAGATGCACTTCTACCCCAGAAAGACCTCCAACAGAGGTCTAGGTCAGAGCCACTAGAGACTCCGCCATCAGGAGGATGTCGAGGAGCTTGGTACCACGTAGGGGGCAGAGAAAGTGCTGAGCAGAATGAGATTCCACTGGCAGAACAGTACAGCAGAGTTCCACAGCAGAAAACCGCTGGATGACACAAGATCCCACATAGACCACCACTCACTAAAATGTGTGGAAAAAATAATCCGCAGAACAGGAGTTCATTCTGCGGTAAACATCCCTCCACAAGTTCTGTGGAAATGAGTCTGAAAGGAAAAATGTGTCACTAATTCTGCCATACAGCACACACTAGCACCCGCGTGGCGTCAGCAGCACTCGTGGCACAGGAGGGCACCAAGCAGTGCCTATGCCAACCTGGGCGATACCCAAGGGCAGCCATGGCAGTATCCGCAGGTACTTCCGGTACCCATGTAGCAATGGCACTGAGGGCACCTCCGACGCCCATGGCACCAATGACACCCATGGCAAGAATGGCACCAGAGGGCACCAGTCCGCGGTACCCACGGGTGTCAACCCGGTACTCAAGGCACCAGTGTCACCCATGGCATCTGAAGCATCCATGGAACCCATGGGTGCCCACAGCGTCACCAGCGGCACTCACGGGTGCTCCACTCCTGGCATCTGCCTGCGGATGCACGGCACTATTGACGGCGCCAACAACCAGTGGCAGCAAAGAGAGCAGCCACGGCACTGCACAGAGTGACGGTGCCGACCCACGGCACCGAGCAAGGCGCTGACCATGGCCCCGAGCCACGGCGCCAAGGCACCAAGGCACGGCGCTGACCATGGCTCTGAGGCACGGCGCCGACCATGGTTCCGAGGTATGGCGCCGACCATGGCTCCGAGCCACGGCGCCGACCAAAGCACCGAGCCATGGCTCCGAGCCATGGCGCCGACTAAAACACCGAGGCACGAGGCGCCGACCAAGGCACTGAAGACGCAGGCGCGACCAAGACACCGACGCCAAAGCTCCGAGGCACTTCCACAACGACCATGGCTCCCGAGCCACGGGCGCCTACCAAGGCACCGAGGCACGGCGCCGACCATGGCTCCGAGGCACAGCGCCGAGCAAGGCACCAAGGCATGGCGCCGACCAAGGCACCGAGCCATGGCGCCGAACCACGGCACCGAAGGAAAATGCCAATGGAAATCCTGAAAAGGGGAGAAGGAAAAAGGTGGTGCCCGTGCCGGCCCCTGCATGGAAAAGGGAGAGGGGGGTAGGCACGAGGGGTCGACACGATGGCAAAGGCATCCAGAGGGCACCTCACCATACGTGATCCAATCAACCCGGCTCTGGTCCAACAGCTCCGAGGCCCAGAGGTCCCGAAATCAGGAACAGAGCCAGGAAAACTGGAAAATCGAACCCCCTGCTCCATAGGAGCGACCCAAAGGTGAAACTGCTCACCGGAGCTCCAGCGACGACAGAGATGGAGCTCAGAGTCGAGAAAGCAGCCGTTAGAAGCGGGGGGCCAAGAGGAACACACCAAAGTCGGTTTGGGCCCATCAGCCCTCCAGACGAACATTCCTCGTGCAGACATACCAACGGGCAACCTCGAGCGGCACCGATTCTTCTTCCCTGAATGAGGAAGAGGAGCTCGAGGTCAAGTGGAGCGGATCACCGAACCATTAGATTTATAGCTGGAGGCTGTCCTCCCCAGCACAGGACCCCTGTTAATTAAGGCGGCGGACCGGACACAGCCCCTCTGCCATAAAAACTTTCAAACGAAGTCCTCCTACCATCACCACTACCGTCTAAGGACGACTCCGTTGATGACAGGAAAGAATTTCTTTTTTTTCTTCTTCACAATCTTCTTCTTCTTTGTAAAATAATAAATTACTACTTTAAAATATTAAAACATTAAGAGCTGTTGTCATATAGACGAAAACTTCGCCTCCGGCAGACGAGCGACGTCGACATCCAAGTGCACTCGATGGCGGGAGAAAAGGAACTGAGGTGACTGGAGGGTCGACGCCGAGATAGCCTACACAGGCGCGAGCTAGTCTCGCGGTGCCGCACATGCGTGGCCCTCTCTCGGCACCGACCCTTCTGAAAACTTTAGGCTCCTGCTTGGTCCTAGCGCCCCCGGCGCTATCCCACAAGTGTGAATGAGTGATGGAGACTTAGTCCAGGAAGATGATCTGACTGTCAATGGCGGGAAAAAGGGAACTGAGGTGGCTGAGGGCTGTTGCCAAGGTAAGCCATGCAGTGCAAGCTAGTTTCGTAGTGCCGCACATGCGCACAGCCTACCTCGGCGCTGGCCTAAAGTTCTGGCTCCCACAGGATCCTAGCACATCTGGCTCAGAACCCATCAGTGTGAATCAATGGTGAAAACTTGGTCCAGGAAGATCACGCAGTATCAATATTCTCCAGTAAACCTTTTGACATAATGTATATTCTTCAGTGGCATGTCTAATCACAAACAGTTGTCCATTCAGAATGACTTGATGGCTTACCTGAATTACAGGCACAGTGGTTCTCAATGTGTCTCTATTTCATGCATGCACATTCAGAAAAATACATCTTCCTTTTCACTGCCAGTGCTAGGATGATTAGGTTTTATTCTGATTCTCTATCCCAGCATCTTCTGCTCAGCTAATCACCTTAGGAACATGGAAACGCAGAATCTGATGGCAGATAAGGGCCACTTGGCCCACCCAGTCTGTCCTTTTTCCCCCTTCCTACATTCTCACTGCAGGCCCTACTTGATCTACAGCTCTTTCTCCCTACCGCCTTCCTTTCCAATATGATTCCCTTGTGGCTCTCCCATGCATTCTTAAACTCCACCGTTTTCACCCCTACCACCTCTGCTGGAAGGCTGTTCCAAGAATCCACCACTCTTTCTGTGAAGAAGTACTTCCTCACATCTCTCCTGAATCTACCCCTTCCAGCTTCATAGCATGTTCTCTTGTTCTTGAGCACCTTCTCTCCTGAAAAATGCTTCCCTCCTGTACCTTATCTACTCCATGAGGTATCTGAAGATCTATATCGTACCCCACCCAAGGTGTATATACAGATGTCCTTAGACTGTAAAAGTTACGTTTAAATCACGCTTGTTGCCCCCCCCCACAAATCATGCCTGAGATCTAGATTTTCCTCTCACCTCCTGCCACCCCCTCTTGCCCATAACACAGACCTCTGTGTTCCCACCACTAATGAAATGGAGATTGGAGACAGCCCCAGGCCCTCAGTCGTGTCCAGGAGGTAATGTTTTCACCTACAGGTCCCTCTCCGGGACATCAGCAAGAGTAGTGCACTTACTCCAGCATGACATGCCAGTCCTCTCCTTCAATTTCTTTTGAATTACAAGTTTTTCCTCCGAGAACAACAGTAATGACACTTGGGGAAATAAATGCCCCCTATAGTATCCATTTATTAACAACTGTGTCCTGCTCAGTCACACATATGCCAGCTTCTCTTTCAGATTAATGTTGCTGCAGCCTGGCAAACAAGAAAAGTAGGTATAACTATTTTCTGCATAAACCTCAAGCAAAAAGTCCATTAAGGAGATAAAACCACTGGCTAATGTTTCCAGGAAAAGCACGGGAACTTTACAAATGAAGAAAGAGAGAGAGTGTTTTCCTTTAGAATTTAGAATGAGGCAGTATAGCGCAGTGGTCTAAGGCTCTGAGCTGCAAATCTGGTGACATCCAGCAGACCAGACCAGGGTTTGAATCCCACAGCTTCCACTTGCATACTGTGTGACCCTGAGCAAGACACTCAACATCCTTGTGCTCCCAGGTTGCTCCTGTAAAAAAGCTTTCAGCTTAGTGTGCTATACCTGGTTAAACAACTAAATTTAAAAAAAAAAAGAATTTCTCTATGAATTGAGTTTCAAATTAACAAGTTACCTCTTCTGATTCGAGCAGGAACTCTGTGAACTGGCAGCCCACCACCGTTAGCTGTTTGGCCTTAGAGTGATCCAGCTCCAGGCTACCATATAATTTGCTACTTGGTTTAAAGAAATACAGCAACCGACGTACAAACCTAATAAACAAAAGGACAGGGAAATCAGTTCTAAACCAAAGAAGCTTTGATGTTTAGCAACAAACAAGTACAACAGAATCATTATTACAAAACATTCTATATGGTCCCATTTGGCCTTGTGAGACTCGCACAGCATGGCGCGCCTCAACACTCCCAGATAATTATCCGCCATTCAGCAAAACTGAGCTAATATATGCATCACTAAGCTTTTTAGCAAACACACACACTGGTCACTTAGTGGGACTGAAATTATCAGGGATGGAAAGGATGCCAACTGGACTTTATGAGAAATTTCCATATAAAAAAACCTGCAACAATGGGAAGTCTACCAAACCAGTGCTCAATTTATTACACTGTCAAATATGGCAGCCTAGCTTTCTTCCTCCTGAGCAAGCCTTCATGAGAGAGTCACTAATACAAGAAGCAGCCTTACTCAGTCTTGGACAGGCAGTTATTTTTTTATTTTATTTCTTTTTTCCTGTTAATATTATACCCATGTTGAAATTAAAAGGAGAAAACACAGCTGAGCTAATATAAATCCTTCTCAAAATCCCAGCCTTGGAGTTCTACCGAGGTAGTCAATGTGCAGATGGAAAACAGGTTAATGGAACAGTTCAGAACTGATTCTTTGTGCTTCAGTTTTACTACTCACTTGTGCAATTGCTCATCCTTGTAATTCCGTAGGTTCACATTTGGCCACTGAAAACATAAACAATACTAGAATTTAACCGACATGCAATCTCAGGTCAACAAAACAGAAGAAGGCCACATCTTTTACCTCTTTTCTTTTGCAAATATAATCTTTATTCAACATTTTCAAAGTCTGCAAAATCCATAGGTATAACAATTTAGCAGTCCATACAACTCGGTGTGCAATCATAATATAAAAATACTTTGAAACAGTCCTGGCATACAAGGTAATAAATAATAATTGTGTCCTTCACCTCCTTGGGGACAGCGTGGAGGGTCAGGGGAGGAAGTGAGTGATGGTAATGTGCAGCCTAAACCTTCCCGAGATAAGGTGCACCATTTGTGTGGAGCAGGGAGCTACTGGGAGCCAGGGACCTTGGCTTTCCATTTTTACTGGTAACAATCACGGAATTCTGCTTGGTTTGCAGATTTTGAATTCTTGTACCGGTGCCTCACGGAAATTGCATGCCACTGCACAGAATCTCTAAGATTTCAGCATTTTTTTTATTTTCTCTTTCTATGTCCCCTTCTCACAGCATCAGTCTCCACCTTTCAGGCCGAGTATCCCTTAGCTTCACCCCCAGGTAATGCTCAGGAGCTCCTGTGCCCCTGCCCCTGTCCTGCCTGGGTTGTACCCCCACCAGATGGAAAGGGAGGAGACCCCAGGACCCATCCACACTCCCTTAGTGTGTGTCTGGCAGCTCAGTGGGTCTCTCATGGAGCCTGGTTATGAAGTCTGGGGCACCTGGGTCCCTTCTGCCAGTGGCTAATGTGGGGTGACTGTTCCTGGTTTTCTGGTCTCTGTCCCTGAGGGCACTGGCACTACAGGAGATCCAAGGAGGTAGGTCACATAGAGACATGCCACTGCTCCAGATCCTGGCTAGGGTCCTCCCCTCCTGATCAATCTGCAGCACCATTGCATCACCACCCATGGTCACACAGGTGGTGGTAAAGCAGCAGGATCTGCAGCCCACCCTTCCCCATAGGAGGAGAGCAGTCCCCCAGGTGCTCGATCCTACTCCCCTGGCCAGACCTCCAGCAACCCGAGCTCACTTCTGACCCTGGGTCACTGGCATTGCAATCAATAATGCTACCGCAGCACCAGCAGGCCGACCCAGATTTCAGCATCTTAAAATGAATGCTGCTACGCTTTGCATTCTTTCTGCTTTCCTGCATGTAGAGTCAGTAAGGAAATCACCCGCACTGCTTTGTTGTAATCAGCCACTCAGTTTAACCACCCATGCCTAGTGGTTAGAGTACCAAGCAGTGAATGAACTGGGTACAGCCAGCAGACTTGGGTTTGATTCCCACAACTTCCACTTGCATACTATGTGACTCCAAGCAAGTCACTTAACCTCCCCAGTGCTTCTAGGTCACTTCTGAAAACAGACAGTCCTGCCTAGTGGGACTTACCTGCTTTACAAAGAATATAAAAGAAAAAATACCAATATATGTTTACTACATCATAGAATAGTAGTCAGGGTACCATGTAATTTACCTGAGTTTTACTTGGGCTGAAATGATTTTGTATAGGTAAAGGTAAATGTTCAGATACATTTTATGTGTTTTATAAGCTTGTTTTTAGATTTTAGTCAGGTGTTAATTGTATTCTTTGCATATAAGCATCTAGGTTGTAGATTGCTAAATGCACGATCACTGTTACCAACTAGCTTATTCAAGTTTATAACCAGTAGGGCCATCCACAATCCTCAGTTGTTTGAATGAAAACTAGTCTGAATGAAAGTATGTTCACAAAGAAGAAACTGCCTCACTACTTATGAAAATACTTCACAGTTAGCACCCCCATTTAGGTGAATTGGATCATTTGCAGCTTTTCTCCCACCTACTGTTTCAGTTTCTGTGACAACAAAAGGTTTTCTGATAGACTGCTTCAACAAAAAGCAAATGTTAAGTACTTAAGTGTACTTATGTTTGGCCAGTGGATTTTGAAAGCACAGTCAATGATGTACAGAAGGTAAGACCCCAGGGGCTATATGATGCTAGTGGGCAGAGTAGTGCTCAATTCACATCTGAACAAAGACATGAAAACTGGGAGACACCCTTTTCATGCACACCAAGGGAAAACAAAAGCATCTACATGTCTGGTAGATGCATAAATCCATTTGAACGTCCTCCACTAATCACGTGTGGATTATTTAGGTGAAGACACTATTTCAAAGAAGCAAATTCAAGCAGTTTTTTACCCCCCGGCCATTCACTCCTTCAGGCCTGCCAAGGCCCTCTACCATCACTGCTGAGTGCCGACCACCATCCACTGCCCCTTACTGCTGTGCTACCAGGTAACCCAAAGTAACCCTTCACTGAGTGGGCCCCTTCCCCTGTGGGAGGCTACCAGGAAAGGAGAATTGCCCTAAAGAGCTTCCAGTGTATCCTGGGCATGGCAGGGGTCAGAACGGACACATGTCTGGGGATTCTGGCTTATACAGGGACCAACAGCTGTCCTTCGGTTGGGTGTTTTCCCATTTTCTTGGGAGCATGACAGGCCACATGATGTCAAGGCACAAGCTGACATCCGTCACGATCCCACCTGCAGTGAGGGTTGACATGTTGTCGTGCCTCTGGACTCCACCAGGGGCCAGCAAATGCTGAGCCATGAACCCACCCTTCCTCCCAGGAGAAGGTGAGTGGTCGTTGGACACTCAAACCTTCACCCACCAGCTGGCCCTCCAACGCCCAAGTCTGTGTCCTAACCCTGGTCAGCAGTGTCACAGGCAGAAATCCAATTCAGGCAGTTAAATTATAGAGAGAAAAAACAAAGGTAGTCGACCTTAGCGGTGATGGTTCAGATTAATTCACATCTGAGTTCTAACAAGCAAAGAGACCAAGTCATTTGTAACTTGTGCATGTGCAACAAAAAAGGAAAGGGACCTGGGGGTAATCATATCAGATGACCTTAAGGTTAGCAAGCAATGTGAGAAGGCAGTAGGGAGGGCTGGGGGTATACTGGGATGTATAGGAGAGGCATCAGCAGCAGAAAACAGGAAGTTGTTATCCCTCTGTGCAGACAGTTGGTGAGACCCCATCTGAGTACTGTGTCCAGTTCTGGAGACCCCATCTCCATAAGGACATAGACAGGATAGAGGTAGTCAGAGGAGGGCAACTAAAATGGTGCAGGGTCTGCAAGAGAAGCCGTATGAGGAGAGACTAAAGTAGCTTAATATGTATACCCTTGAGGAAAGAAGGGAGAGGGGGGACATGATAGAAACTTTTAAGTACCTCAGTGGAATCAACAAAGTCCAAGAGGGTAGCATCTTTCAGAAAAAGAGACTTGCAAGAACAAGGGGACACAATTTAAAGATAGAAGGAGGGCGGTTCAGGGGCAATGTGAGGAAGTATTATTTCACAGAGAGAGTAGTGGATGCATGGAACAGCCTTCCTGAGGAGGTTGTGGAGTCTAAAACTGTGGGAGAATTCAAGAATGCATGGGACAGACATAAGGCAATTCTTGTGGGGGGTAGGAAGAAATAGGCTGTTGGTTAACTAGGATCTACGGCCTATCCTGTAGGTAGGGAAATGGGCAGACTAGATGGGCCAAGCGGTCCTTATCTGCCGTCAAAGTCTATGTTTCTATGTTTCCATGTGGGGTGTGGGTGCTGAAGAAAGGGGATCATAGTGCTGTCACTACTGCCATCACACCAGAGGGATGTGGACTGCACTGTTGCTACTGCCATCACACCGAAGGGTTGGGGGCTGTAGTACTTCTGTCATCACCACTGGTGGATGGGGAATGTAGTACTGCTGCTGTGCCACCTGAGGGATGGTAGCCATAGCACTGATACTGCCATCATACCTGAGGAATGGTGAACGTAGTACTGCTGCCATCACACCTAAGGGATGGGGGCCACACTGCTGCTTCTTCTGTCACACCTGAGAGAGGGAGGTTGTAGTACTTCTGCTGCTGCCATCACACCAGAGGGATGGGGGTCATAGTGCTGTTGGTGCTGCCATCGTACCTGAGGGATGGGGCCGTAGTGCTGCTTCCTTTACATCTTAGGGATGGGGGCTGTAGTGTTGCTGCTGCCATCACATCTTGTACCTAAAACAACTTTAAATTGGTACAAGGATGGAAGGATGTGTAATAGTGGAAATCAAAACTGCTAAAATGCATGTTAGCAGAGTTAAAAATTGTTAAATAAAGTACACAAAACCAAACACCGGTAAAAGCAGATTTTGGCTTGGCAGACACCGGTGACAATACCATTTTTTACAATGTGCAAAATGGAATGTGCCTTTTCTCAATCCCGGTAAACCAGTGTCCCTGCTGGGAGCGTATCACATGCCCCAAGGGAGGTAGGGGGTAAGGGAGCAGAAAAAAAGAGAAAACAGGACCAACCATTATACTAGGGTAGAACTTTCACTAGGTAGAACTCATGGGCTGGGGCTGTCATTGGGCTCTTTTTACATTAAGAAGAAGAGGCCGCGCATGGAGTGAACATTCCCTTCAAGGGACAAAGTCTGGTTCTTCAGTCATCACAAGCAAGATATGGAAATTACATACTTACCGTAATTACTGATCTTCTTTGACAGTCTCCATCACTAATTCACACTAGTGGGATAGCGCCGGAGGCGCTAGGACCAAGCGGGAGCCTTAAGTTTTCAGAAGGGTCGGCGCCGAGAGAGGACCACGCATGCACGGCACCGCGAGACTAGCTCGCGCCTGTGTAGGCTATCTCGGCGTCGACCCTCCAACTGCCTCAGTACCTTTTCGACTGATGAGGTGCAGCGTGACTAATGAGAATAACTCATCCTGAGTTTCTGGGCCTGAGAGGGCCCAGATGGCCTTTGCAAGAAAGGTTAAGAATAATGTCCTCACAGTCTGAATCATAGGACCGTGAAGACCAGGAAAGAAAATGAGTGAACCCAGGGGATGGTGGGTGGGCGTGTGAGTGAGTGATGGAGACTGTCCAAGAAGATCAATAATTACGGTAAGTATGTAATTTCTATATCTTCCTGGAGTAAGTCTCCATCACTCGATCACACTAGTGGGAGAGTACCAAGCTAAAACCAACAACCCTGAGTAGGGTGGTAGGAGATAGGTTCACTCAGAAAGGACAGCCAAGGACTGTCCTGCTAATAAAAAGAACTGTCTTGTAAGAGCATCTATAAGATAGTGCCACAAGATAAGCAGCTACAGTAGTAACTGAATCACCTTGCCGAAAGCGACTACAATGGGCACAAATTAAAGTCTGCCAGGCAGCGCAACACACTCTAGGAGAGCGGCAAGAACCTGGCCTCACAATTTGATCTAGGACCAAAATTAATTGTGTCAAAGACATGTACTAGTGTAACGTAAAGGGACCTCAGGAACTGAAAGAGTTGGAGGTAAAGTCTACTGGTTCAGGGTAGACTGGAAAGTGCAGATGGAAACCCCCACTATCCAGTATGGTTGACCTGTAAACAACAGGTCCAGAAGCACTTGAACCCCTTACTTGGTGAGGAAGCGGGTCCAGGTGGGGTTAGCCCATCAAGGAGAATGGTCTCCACTTAGTCACAGGATCTTCCTGATGGAAGGCCAAGCACGACTTAGAAGCCTCTCGTGGTGGTCTAGTAAACCAGATCCTACCCACTGTATATTCCAAGAGGAATAATCCTGCCCTGTGTGTACAACTGTAGCAGCAGTCTCTGAACTCAGGGAAGAAAGGAAAAGGTGTACAGGAGGATGTGTCCACATGAAAAAACATTCCGACAGAAAAAACAGGGGCTGGATTTCTAAGGTCAATAGAGGCAGATGTGCGTCGAGGAGGGACACAGCAGGACCAAGTTAGGGCTAACCCATTTGTTGAAGTGACTGAAAGAGGCAGTGAGTCAATGCGGTGAGGCACTAGCCACTCTGGCTTTCCTGAAAGGAGTAGGAAAGGATTCTAGTTCATTTGCTGAAAAAGAAACATCACCACTCCCTCTCGCACTTGAAGAAGATAGCTTCATGAGTGACTGGCATAGACCAGAGCGCAGAAACCGAAGGTGTGAATATTTGAGAAGCTTCCTCAGAAAAAGGGACCTACTTGACCATCTGTCAAGAAGGAGGAACTCGCCTGTTAAATTAAGCAAGCAAGGAAGCAGGAACCTGAGTTTCGACTCAGTGGAGAGTCGCTTCTGCTGCTGTAAGGCTCTGTTCAAGAGAAGAAAGCTTGATAAAAAGAAAAGGAATTAACAGACTGGGCAGTCGCCTAGGTCTAGGAAATGTCTCTGAATGAGAGAAATCTCTCAGAGAAAGAGATGACCCATATCGTCGCAGGATCGGACTCCCCGTAGGGGAAGAAGAAATCAGGTACTCTTTACCGTATCCCGGAGACGAGCGCCTCTGGGGCTGAGGAGGAATTTGACCAGACCTTCCGGCTAGGCCCAGTGCTGTGTTAAAAATCATATGATATAAATTTTTTTTTTTTAGTCCAAGCCTAACAAAGCCTTCAGGCTGCTATTTTGAGGATTGTCTTGATACAAAAAGATGAAGATGTTCTCCATCTGAGTGCGGAAAGAGCCTGAGTGTCCAAACTGAAATCATGACTGGACTAACAATTTCAGCTGGAGAGAAGTTAGCCACCTGTGCCGAAGAAGCCACCGAAGAGGCAATATCACAAGGGGGCTATATACCCCTATCAAAGGAGCAGAAGAGTCAGAGCGGCCCCAGACCATTAAATTAAAATGATCCACAGAGTGTAACTGTCTTGACAATTGAAAAAGTCTAGACGCAGAAGAGTATGGCCCACGGATGCAATCTGAAATACTATAGTGGACCCCGTTACTGAGGAACTACTGAAAGGATTTCCCCCTCACGGACTCTGAAGATAGAGATGGCGTGCCCTCCAGTATATAAAATGAGCAGTCTGCTGCGTTACTGACCAGAAGGACAGGGAAAGACTCATCTAGATGCACTTCTACCCCAGAAGGACCTCCAAGAGAGGTCAAGGTCAGAGCCACTAGAGACTCCGCCATCAGGAAGGATGTCGAGGAGCTTGGTACCACGTAGGGAGCGGAGAAAGTGCTGAGCAGAATGAGATTCCACTGGCAGAATGGTACAGCAGAGTTCCATAGCAGAAAACCGCTGGATCACACAAGATCCCACATAGACCACCACTCACTAAAATGTGTGGAAAAAAATAATCCGCAGAACAGGAGTTCATTCTGCGGTAAACATCCCACCACAAGTTCTGTGGAAAGGAGTCTGAAAGGAAAAATGTATCACTAATTCTGCCATACAGCATCCAATAGCACCCGTGTGGCATCAGCAGCACTCGTGGCACAGGAGGGCACCAAGCAGTGCCTATGCCAATCTGGTCGATACCCAAGGGCAGCCATGATAGTACCCACAGGTACTCCTGGCACCCATGCAGCAATGGCACTCGAGGGCACCTCCGACGCCCATGACACCCATGGCAAGAATGGCACCCGAGCACGCGGCAGCACGGCGCTGCCCACGGGTGCACGGAGCCACCCGCGAGTGTGCAGCACCACTGACGACACCGACAACCACTGGCAGCAAAGAGAGCATCCACGGCACTGCACAGAGTGACGCGCCGACTAAGGCACTGAGCCACGGCGCCGAGCCATGGCGCCTAAGGAAAATGCCAATGGAAATCCTGAAAAGGGGAGAAGGAAAGGTGGTGAAGCTCAGCCGCCCCTTAACGGAAAGGGAGAAGGGGTAGGCACGAGGGGTCGACACGATGGCAAAGGCATCCAGAGGGCACCTCACCATACGTGATCCAATCAACCCGGCTCTGGTCCAACGGCTCCGAGGCCCAGAGGTCCCGAAATCAGGAACAGAGCCAGGAAAACTGGAAAGCTGAACCCTCTGCTCCATAGGAGCGACCCAAAGGTGAAACTGCTCACCGGAGCTCCAGCGACGACAGAGATGGAGCTCGGAGTTGAGAAAGCAGCCGTTAGGAGCGGGGCCAAGAGGAACCCACCAAAGTTGGTTCGGGCCCATCGCCCCTCCAGACGAACATTCCTCATGCAGACATACCAACGGGCAACCTCGAGCAGCACAGATTCTTCTTCCCTGAACGAGGAAGAGGAGCTCGAGGTCAAGCGGAGCCGGGATCACGGAACCATTAGATTTGTGCTCGAAGACTGTCCCCGAGCACAGGACTGTCCGTAGTCAGACACCCCGGTTGATTAAGGGCAGTGAACCGGACACAGCCCCTCTGCCATAAAAACTTTCAAACGGAGTCCTCCTACCATCACCGCTACCGTCTAAGGACGACTCCGTTGATGGCAGGAAGAATTTCTTTTTTTTCTTCTTCTTCATAATCTTCTCCTTGTTCGTAAAATAATAAATTACTACTTTAAAATATTAAAACATTAAGAGCTGTTGTCGTATAGACGAAACTTCGACTCCAGCAGACGAGCGACGTCAACATCCAAGCGCACTCGACGGCGGGAGAAAAGGAACTGAGGCGGTTGGAGGGTCGACACCGAGATAGCCTACACAGGCGCGAGTAGTCTTGCGGTGCCGCGGCGCGTGGTCCTCTCTCGGCGCCAACCCTTCTGAAAACTTTAGGCTCCCGCTTGGTCCTAGCGCCCCCGGCGCTAACCCACTAGTGTGAATGATTGATGGAGACTTAGTCCAGGAAGATCTACTCATTCCATCTTGAGCAGAGGTCAACCCCTATCATTCAGGCCCCACCCACACTACACCTCTGTAATGTTACAGAGGGTGTAAAACATTACCGTAACAGGTCGCGTTTACACCTGTAACGTTACAGGAGGCGTTTTCATAACCGTTGTTGAAACCACATGAGGTGGTTTCAACAACAGTTATGAAACTGGTCCAACCCTGGTAACATTACCGGTGGTAGTGTGGACGGCCGGTAACGATCCCCTGCAGGGCACGAAGCCCAGCGCGAGCCTGCTGAAGGATCAGGCGCCGCCCGTAACGGTCACCCAGCTCCCAATCGTGGACCGGCAGTGCCGGTCCGTAGCGACACCACTGAGGTGTGGATTACTGCACCGCTCCCCGGCAGTAACGGATTGCATCCGTTACCGGGCGCCAGCGGTGTAGTGTGGACAGGGCCTTAGTGTGTGGGTAATCCTCTGCATCCTATAAATCCCATTGACTATGGCAGTGGAATGCTGGGGTGAACAGGTAGGGGGATCACCAGCAGAAACAGCGAGGTGGTGTTACCCCTGTATAGATCACTGGTGAGATCCCACCTGGAGTACTGTGTAAAGTTACTGTGTCCAGTTCTGGAGACCTCATCTCCAGAAAGACATAGAAAGCGTGGAGGCGGTCCAGAAGATGGTAACCAAAATAGTGCATGGTCTGCATCAAATGCCCTATGAGAAAAGACTGAAGGACCTTAATATACACCAGAGGAACAGAGGGAAGGGGGGGATATGATAGAAACTTTCAAGTACCTCACAGCTATAAATAAGATTCAAGAGGGAAGCAACTTTCAGAAAAAGATGCTTAAGGACAAGGGTCATGCTATGAAGCTGGGGGGCAGATCCAGGGAGATGTAAGGAAGAACTTCTTCAGAGAAGGTGGAGGATACCTTGAACAGCCTCCCAGCAGAGCTGGTGGGGCAAAAACTGTAATGGGGTTCAAGAAAACATGGGCTAGGCATACGGGAACTTTAGTGATAAGATGGGGGGAATAAGTTGGAGATCAATTAGGCTCGGCAACCCAGCCCGGTGGCACGGAGGGCTGAGGCGCTGGACATCACACCTCGCGCCATGCCGGCGACCGGGGTGCAGGAGCGAGCTCGGGTTGCCGGGGGTCGGCAGGGTTGGGAGAGGACTGCGCGTCCATAGGACAGCTCTCCTCTCCCAGGGTGGGATAGGGCACAGAGACCAGAATAGCCTAACACCTAGCAGAGGCTAGGTGTTGATACGCCTGGTCCTGATAGTTCGGGGTCAGAAGGCAGGGCAGCCAGTGGGCATGCTGTGTGAGGACGTGTTCACAGCACGCCTTCTGCTGTCACTGAACGCTCTGCCTCTGAAGGCAGAACAAGGAAAAGGGGTGCCCTGGTAGTAGCAGCTTGATAGCCGTCTGTGTGTACCTGAGCCAGCTACAGGAGGGGAGCACCAGTGCAGATCTGGACGTGGCGGGGAAGTTGCTTCCCTGCATAATGGGTACGAGTGTGCACCGCCCTGTTTGTTGATGTAGTACATAACTGCCCTGTTGTCCGTTTGAAGGAGAATGTTCTTGTGACAGAGTACGTCCTTCAAAGCTCGGACTGCACAGAGGATGGCTCTCACTTCCAGGATGTTTATGTGAAGCTGAGACTCGTCCTGAGTCCATGTACCCTAGGTGGGGAGATCCTGGCAGTGAGCTCCCCAACCCATCAGAGACGCATCCGTGGTAATGGAAATCTGATGATCCAGAGGGGAGAAGGGATATCCTTCCAGAGGGATGTCCTCCTGAGACCACCAGGCGAGTGACCTCTTCAGAGGTTCTGTCACCTTGATGAGAAAGGACTGAGGGTGCATGATTGGGGACCACTGAGCATCCACTGAGAGTGGTTCTCATGTGAAGATAAGCCAATGGTACCATGAACACTGAGGACGCCATGAGACCCAGCATTTGTTGCATCGAGATAGCTCGAACCGAAATGTGTTCTCTGATGTATCGGGCCATCTGTAAGATATTGCTCCTTCTGTCCTCTGGAAGAAAAACCTTCGCACAGGAGGTGTCCAGAAGAGTTCCTATTAAGAGGAGCTTCTGGGAGGGCTACAACTGTGACTTGTTGAGATTCAGCAGGACTCCCATGGACGTGAGGAAGTCTGAGGCCGTGGCCACGGCCTCCAGAGTCTCTTGCCTGGAGGGTCTTGCTGGAACCAGTCATCCAGATATGGGAACACTTGTATTCTGATTTTCTTGAGGTGCCGAGGATAGCCCAAAGGGCAGGACTCTGATTTGATAGTGTTGACCCAATGCCATGAACCTTAGGTATTTGTGGTGCTTTGGGTGTATGAGGATGTGTTGGTAGGCATCCTGCATGTCCAGGGAGGCTAGCCAATCATGTTGATGAATCAAAGGTAGCAGGGTACCGAGTGATATCATCTTGAACTTTTCTTTGTGTAGGAACTTGTTTAACTCTGAGATCCAGAATACGGCGCATGCCGCCAGTTTTCTTTGGGACCAGAAAGTAATGGGAGTAGAAACCTGTGTATCACTGATACAGCAGAACTACTTCTACTGCCCTGTTGTTCAAAAGGCCTTGTACCTCAGACGAAAGAAGGTCTGACTGTACCGCCAACAGCCTGGACTGTCATTTTGGAGGATGATCCAGAGAGGTTTCCGAAAAATTGAGAAAGTACCCCTCGCAGACTATTCTGAGGACCCATTTGTCTGATGTTATAGATTTCCACTGGTGGTAGAACTGAGTCAGACGTTCTCCAACTGCTGAAGAGGAGTCCTCCTTGGGCAGCTGAGGTAGGAGCTGGGCTGGAAACTCAGAAGGTGGCACTGGGCGCTTTTGGGCCTTGTGTCTTCTGTTGAGCTTTCTTTTGCGGCTGAGGGTTTTGGTTTCTGTTAAAACCTCCTCTGCCTTTGCCTTGAAAGGACTGATGGTTGTTGGACTGGCGCTTGTTTCCACCCCCCCGGGAGGGACGGGCACATGTCTGGCTGTCTTAATGGCAGACCTAGTCTTTCGTGTGGCCTCCAGAGCTTGCTCCACCTGAGGTCTGAACAGATACATACCACTGAAAGGTAAGGCCATGACTTGCTGTTGGGCGTCATTCAAGAAGCCCAAAGTATGCAGCCAAGAGTTACAACGGGTGCAAATGCCAGCCGTCGCCACCCAGAAAGCGGTATCGAAGGCATCCATTGCAGCTTTAACCTATTGGTTATTGGACTTGATACCCCTAGTTATGGTCTGAAGTAGTTCTGAGTTAACCAACGATTCGGGTAGAGCTTCTACCATTGTTCTGAGCGAATGCCAAAGAACATGCTCATATTGAGAAACATAGCCCTGGTGGCTGGCAATGCGCATGCCCAGGGTTGAGGCAGCAAAGACTCGCCTACCTAAGGTGTCTATCTTGAGAGATTCTTTGTTTACAGGCCGGGCTGTAGATTCCAGAGGTAGGACAGCCTTATCATTCTCTGCCAGGACCACTATGGCATCAGCAAAGGCTTGTGAGGCCAAAATGGGGCGATCCTAGGAAGGGGCATACTTCCTATCTATGGACTTGGCTTCAGAAGGAATAAAAACCAGATTCTTCCACACCATCTGTGAAAAGGTCTCAAAAGAGGGCTGTACCGAAGGGGTTAAATACATAGGGATCTCCGGGACATGAAGATACTGGAGATGCAAAAGCTTTCCAGCATCGATTTCTGTGGTCTGGAGAGAAAGAGAAGAATTCAAATTCTTGAGCAGAGACTTAAAGGAAAGGTCCTCCACAACAGGCTCTGCAGGAGGATTGATCCCAGTCCCCAGGACAGTGTCAGCATCAATGTCATCACCCAGGCGAAGATCTGTATCAGGCTCAAAATCTTCTCCTGACAGTCCAGGGTGGACTGTGTAGACAGGAAAGGAGTGAAAATCAGGAGGAAGAAAAGAAGAAGAAGAAAGAATCGGAGTCGAAAACCCCTGAAGACCGGACGTGCTGCACTCATCTCCGGTGCCGTTGAAGAAAACGGCGCAGAGAACAAAGAAGGAGCCGCCATCGGAAATGGCACTGGGCAGCGCCACAGACGGCACCGAGAGAGCCCCCGGCACCGCAGATGGCGCCGACAGAGCCCCCAGCGCTGGAGAAGTCGGCACCGCTGACGACGACAATGTCACAGGAGTCTGAAACTGCGACTGGAAGTAAAAGAAGGAAAAAGGGCAGGAAATAGAGGCATTAGTGTGGACCCCTGCACTGGAGCCATGTGAGGGAGATAAACACCTGAGCGTGGAGTCGGCAGCATCGAAGAAGGTGTCGCGTGACTATGAAGGCCAGCCGCCTCACCTGCACGTCCGAAACCAAACGTCTCTAAGGCTCCGGTGTTGGACTGGTCGGCTTGGGCAACTGGACCAACCCTCAAGCCCAATGCTCAATAAGAGCAGCCCACTGGTGAAACTGCTCATCAGAAGCTCCTCCAATAGGCGGGGAGGAGCTCCAGTGACGATGAGGTCGGTCACCAGAGACAGAAACCGACAACTCCGACAGAGGTGGAGACCGGCGCCTGGCCCATTAGTGACCGTCTCACGGCGAGCGTACCAGAGGGTGACCTCGGTGGCGCTGTTTCTTCTTTGACCTCACGTGTCGAAGAAGAACTCAAGGCCGAATGGTGCCCAGAATGGGACCATCTCCTTTTATGCTTTTGGGGAGACCGCCCACCTCCCTGAGCATTGGACCGTCTATTGTCAGACCCCCCCCCCACCCAGCGAGGGTGGCGGACCGGACCCGGCTGACTGAACAGCTTTCATACGAAGTCTCCCTACCGTCACCTGACCCGCTCATGGTCGACTCCATCAATGGAGGGCTGAAGACTTCCCTTGTACCGCACATGCCGTGCTCGTGATGTCGCTTCCTCGTTTCTCCATCTCAGGCGCTGGCCCTCCTGAGAAGGTTTGCTCCCGCTGGGTCCTAGCACCTCCATCGTACTCCCATTAGTGTAAATGAGTGGTGGAGACTTTATGTCCAGGAAGATCAAGGCTGTCAGGTGCAGGGATTGAAGGTCCAGATGAAGTACCTTTCCCTGATTGACCGATATCAGATCCGGGCATGCTGGAAGATGCTTCGGGAGCCTGCTGCTGAGGCTGAGGAAATCTGGATACCAGAACTGATGTGGCCAATCTGAGGGTACCAGGATCATCTGCGCCTTTGTCCCTCCTCACCTTGAGAAGCACCCTGTGGATCCTGGGAAATGGAGGTAGGGCGTAGAAGAGGTCTAGGGTCCACAGCCTTGAGAAGGCATCCCCCTGCAGCAGGCCCTGCTGAGGGAGGCGGGCATGAAACACCCTCAGCTTGGTGTTCTCCCTGGAGGCGAACAAGTCTACCATCGGTCTGCCCCAGCGGGAGAACAGGCTGTGTGCTACCTCTGGATGGAGAGACCACTCATGGGACATCTCGCCCACATGGTTGACAGCGTCCGCCAGTTGATTTGAGGCTCCAGCCACATGGATGGCTAGATCATCTGCCTCCAGTCAGCTCATGAGGGTCTAGATGCTGAGCGTCTCCCTGCACAGCAGCTGGGAGTGTGCGCTGCCCTATCTGTTGAGGCAGTACATGGTCATGGTGTTGACTGTCTGGACTTGAACCACTTGACCCCGAAGGAGCTGAGCAAATGCTGACAGCGCCAGTCTGACTGCTCTGAGCTCCAGCAGGTTGATATGGTAATGGGATTCCACGGGGGTAGAGACCCCATGGTCTCTGTGTTTCCCCATGTGGGCTCCCCAGCCCATGAGCAGCACATCGGTCATGCGGATGACTGTCGGCTCAGGGCGGACAAATGGGATCCCTTCCTGCAGATGATGCAGGACGGTCCACCACTGGAGAACATCCCACATCTTCTGGGTCACAGTGATAAGCCGGTCAAAATAACCTTGGCGCTGAGTCCACTGGGTGGCCAGCTCCCACTGAAGAGGGCGCATATGCCACCAGGCCCATCAGACCACGGAGGTGCAGGCCTCCATGTACCCTAGAAGGTGCAGAAAGTCCTGGGCAGGGTGCAAGCTTCCAACCAGAAATTACTGGGCAAAGTAGGAGAGAACCTCTGCCCTGTCTGCTGGGAGCTGGGCTCTGGCTCAGCAGGAGTCGAGCTCTGCCTCGATAAAGCATATCACCTGCAACAGCATGAGCTCCGACTTGGCCTCATTGATCAGGAGGCCAAGCTGAGTGCAGGTTTGGAGGGTTAGGTCCCTGGACCGCTCTACCTCTTGCTGGGTGGAACCCGCCAGGAGCCAATCGTCGAGGTAGGGACAGACTCTGACCCCTCGACGCCGAAGGTGGGCTGCCACTACTTCAATGTATTTGGTGAAGACCCATGGGACTGATGACAGGCCGAATGGCATGGCTTGGAACCCATAAAGGGTTCCCTCTGCTCAGAAGCGGAGGAACCGCTGATGAGACAGACAGATTGGGACATGAAAAATCGTGTCCTGGAGATCCAGTGAGCAGAACCACATGTTCTGCTCCAGGGATGGTATGATCTGGGACAGAGTTACCATCTTGAAGGTGCATGGCCTGAGAAACTGATTCAGGTCGTGCAGATCTAGAATGGTGCGCCAGCCCCCCATCCGCTTCAGGACCAGGAAGTACCTGGAATTGAACTCTGGGTAAAGCAGGGGGTCCTTGACTCTGACCACAACCCCCTTGAGGAGGAGTTGGGTGATGTCATGTTGGAGAGCCAACTGATTCTGCATGGACACCATCTCTTACCGTGGGGCTTGGCTTGGCTGGGAGGGTACTGCTCGAATTCCAGAGGTAGACCCTAGCCAACCACTTCTAAGACCCACCTGTCCGTGGTAACAGAGGATCAGGCAGAAATAAAGTGCGGAGCCGGACCCCCACAGGAGGACCTAAAGCTGGTGTGATGGGGATGGGGTGGCAGCTCCTATCCCATCACTGAGCAGGCTTGGAGGAAGACGGTCCAGACTGGAAACTGCCTGAACCCCAACCTCCCTGTCTGCAGGCCACTGGAGGCCCGGACTTGGGCTGAGCGCGCCAAGCCTGTGCCTGCTGTTGCTCACCCTGAAAGGAGAGCTGCTTGGCCACAGGAGCAGGGTGCCGAAATGGCTTTTTTCTCTGCTTCTTGGTGCCTTAAGCATCTCTCTGAGCAGAAGTGACCAAGTCCAAGGTGGCATTGGAATTCTCAATCTGTTGTAGGTTACCATCCACACTTAGCTGAAGAGATCAGTGCGCAGGATAGGAACATCGGTAAGCTTATGCTGGGTATCTGCCATAAAAGTGGAGAGCCTTAACCAAGCCCTGTGGTGCAAGGCAACCGCAGCTGCCACTAAGCGGGCGCTTGAGTCCTCAAGGTCCAGGGCCGTCTGGAGTTGCTGTTTGGCAACAGCCCAACCTTAGTCCCAGACCTGTTTGACCATAGTCTGAAGGTCCACAGGGAGGTGAGGGAGAACCTTATCCAAAGAGCCCAGAAGGGCGTGACAGAAACGAGACATGATGACGGCCAAGCTTGCCTAACGGAGGCCTAGCAAAGAGGCAGCACAGACCTTCCTTGCAGAGCGTTCCAATTTTTTGGATTCCTTGTCCAGAGATCTGTCCATGTCTACCAAGCTACCTGTGCATCTGAACACGGATTCAGTCACCAGACCCTCCACAGAGGGATGTTCTGTGAACCCTGAGAGGGACCCAATGGGCAATGCGCACTTGCGGGTCATCTGGGCAGACAGGGCAGGAGGCAGAGTGCTGCCAAAGCTCCAAAACCAGAGCAACAATGGCCTTGGCCACTGGGAAGACTTCCCTCGGAGTGTCTCCTCTCTTAAGGATGTCCGTAAGAGGGTATTCAGCCCGTTTCTGGACAGGCTCATGGGGCATCCCCGTGGATTCAGAGATCAAGCGAAGAATCCCCAAGAAGGACGAAGGGCCTTCCTCTGTCGAGAGACTGTCCACCGACTCATCGTCTACTGGACGAGAGTATAGGTTGGAGTCATCAGATTCCGAAGTATCCGGATAAATCAGCCTGCCACCGAGGTCCCCCTCTATGCGCCTGGGGTGGTCATGATTGAGGGTAACCAACAAACTATGAGGAAGTCCCAGAACAGTCAGAGATTCCTTCGTAGAAGCCCCTCCCAAAGGCCTTTTAGGCGGCAGCTCCACCACTATTGGTGGAGAGGTCGATTTTTGCTGAACTGGGGCAGGTCTCACCGGCTCCGTGTGTGGGGGAACAGTTTTAATCAGTTCCAATGGAATCAGCTTCGGCCTAGAAGGCGAGAGCCAACTAATGGCCAGTGTGGAAACCATTGCCAGTTCCTGACCGGACAATATTAGCTGTTGCCACATAAGGTCTTCGTAGTGCTGACAGAGTTTCCGCCAAAGACTCCCCTCATCCGAGGAGGATGAAGGCAAATGGCGGCATTGCCTTTTCTTGGGAGCACTTATGCACGTTCCTCAGCCTATCGGTCAAGGGGGTCAGAGACCTCGATCATCGGGGTGGCCAACTGGGTCGCGGACGAGACACTGGGGGAACAGGCAATTTTCCTTGATTTGGGACCAGCTCTTCGATGATACAGCCAGCGGACTGGCTCTTCTCATCGGGAAGAGGCAGGACCAAGGTGCTAGTGAGACAGTTGTCAGCGTCATCAGCTGACAACATATCGATAGGGTCGAGAGTGATCTCAACTGCGTCGTTGATTGAAACCTTGACCTGCTGACTAGACGGCAGGGCCGAGAAGCCGGCGGCTCAAGTCGCAATCTCAACCGAGGTTGAGACTGGAGATCCCTAGGACCAAGGCCGCTCTCGACCCCAAGAACATCTCTGCCGAGATGAAGAATCTCTCAGTCCCTTGTCCTTTTTATGGGACCGGGAGACATGCGAGCCCGGAGGTCCCTCGCCCTTGGTGGGGAGAGATTGATACATCTCCAGAAAGGAGCCTGAGAATGTAGAACCTAAACTGAGCGGAACAAAAATCGGCCAAGAGGAACAATCCACAGCCCATGACCCCTCTTCCTCGAAGGCCTGCATTTGTTCAAGCTGCTCAGCGGACCCTGCAGCCATGGAGACTGCCCATCGGGCCTCTTTTGATTTGACCAGCAGATTCAGTTTCTCCGGCCTGCCCAATTTTAAACATGCAAGACAATCATCAAGGACGATAGGATGGAAAGCGAGACACATCTCGAGGCCTGGGTGTCATGGCCAACACCCAGACAGCAAACGCACATGGCATGCGAGTCTGTGCGTGACAACTTCTGTCCGAATGGGCACTGTCAGAATCCGAGAGAAGATTTATCTTCCGTTGCGGTCAAGATGGCACACTTGCGATCGCTAACTCTAACAAGTTTAATCTTCAGAAAAACCTAAATATAAGAAGCCAGGGCCAACAGAGAGCGGGAGCAGTAAGGAGGCAACCTGAATCTTCCAGTGGAAAGGAAGATCTGGCATCATGGGGCAGAGCCAAGGGTTATACCACCTGGGTGGATGGGAAGATCCAGCTCTGAGACCTTCCGGCGAGATTTAAAGGGGAAAGGGACATGCCAAACAATGTGGATAGAAATGAAAATTACATACCTACCGTAATTATGATCTTTCTGTGTATCTTCACCATTCATCACTGTTGGGTATCTGCCGGAGGTCAGGACCCCACGGGAGCTTTTTTTTTTGGTAGGTGGAGCCGACGCACCATCGGCGCTCTCCTCAAGGCGGACGCACTGTGTGGTGCTCGCAGGTTGGCCATTAGGCTGCATCAACTCCGCCTGCCTGCCAGTTCTGAGTCGCCGCAGAGGTAAGAGGAAGGGAGTGGAGGGTGGGACAAGGAAGTCCAAGGGACAAAAAAAGGAAAAGATATATGACCCAAAAGGAGAAATAACGACTGAGAGGACAGAAAGGGACAGAGTCGGAAACTAAAGGGATTGGGGGGGGCCCCAATCTCTGGAAAAGAAAGAGGGTGGGTAAAGAATTTAGGAAGGGGGGAGAAGGTTAACACATCCCAGACCCTGGTCCGTCTCCAGATTGTATAGGAACTGCAAGGAGTAGCCCAGGCTTTCTGCCAGAATTCAAGGCACAGAATAGCTGGCAAACACTCCAGATAAGCAGAGCTGGCTATTCTGGAAGAAGGACAGGGTACAGAGAATTAACACCCTCTCAAGGAAAGATTACTGTTGAAAAAAAAAAAAAAAAGGGATTTTTTTTTTGGTAAACAAGGAGAAATAGGTTGGACGGGAACAGGGAGGAGAGAAAGGAGGGCAACTGTCAACTCCCACCCCACAGGGGTGGAGCCAAAGCACTAGAGAAGGAGTGCCCCCCCCCCCGCTGTCTACTCTCCCCAGAACATTATCCCCCTGTGTGCCCCTGTTTTACCCCACTCCTAAGAAAGGAGAGGGAGAGGATGGGCACAGAGAGGAAGGGGGACCCAGAGACTAAGGCCCCAGGGGGATGGAGGGGGGATCGTGATGAATAGTGAAGATACACAGAAGGATCATAATAAGTAGGTACGTAATTTTCATATCTTATCTGTGTCAATCTTCACCATTCATCACTGTTGGGTGAGTACTGAGCCCCCCCAGAAGGGGGTTTCTTTTACACCCTAAGGGACAAAGTCCCTTAGCTCTCAGAGGGTGACACACTAAAAGGGAGAACCTTCAGGGCCTGAAGAGGCCCGAGAGTGGGGAGAGTGAGACGGGGTCCCCTCAGAGGGGGAAGGAAGTTGCCCCGACAAGTGCCGTCTCGCTCTATGGGAGAAGAGACAGGTTCTCTAGTGAGTGGAGTTAATCACCCTACGCCGGGCCAAGGGTGACAACCGGGAAAGATGCAGCCATGCCGTCCGCCTAGTGCAGATTGCTGTCCCTGAGACCCTGGTAGCTACCTCGTTGGCATCATAAGATGCCCTCGCTTGGTGCCTTGCTAGCTCCAGGCCACGCGCAGAGAGTGCAATGGCTTGTCTGGTTTGCTCCGTATCACGCAATGAGGCTAGGAGCTGACCCAGCCTGGACCACAAGAACCTGTCATAGGCTGCATAGTGGGCCTGATGTGCAGAAATGGAAAGCAATAACCGTGCCGAGTAGAAAGTCCTCCTACCCCAGAAGTCAAAATCTGAGGAGTCTTGATTTGGGGGCCGGTCACGGTGAAGGGCACGAAGCCCATCAAGGTCAGTCTAGACTGTGGATGAGGCATGGAACCTGGAGACTCCGGGGGTGCGCAATACCTCTGGCTGAAATCCCTTGGGGCAGGAAGTCCGGCGAAGGGCCTCTGCCAGGAACGTAACAACGCCTCCCGAAAGGAAGCAGACCAGGGCGGCACCACAAGGGTGACCTCGCCAAAATCGCCTAGAAAGCCGTGCGCAGAGTGCTCAGGATTGCTGATAGTGGTAGAAGTGAGGTGCAAGTCCTCCAACATCCTCACGAGGAAGCGCTGATACTCAGCGAGATCAGCAGCTGGACAGATGTGGACAGAAGGTTCCTCTCCCCCAGAAGACGGGGATGAGCAGCTGGAGGGCACCGGCTGTTCAGTGGGTGGCTGCACAGGGGGAGGTTGAAAAACCTGGCTGTCCATCACCCTAACGTAAGCAGGGAACTGAGCAGCCACCGCTCTGAACTACTCCCAGGAGAGAGGCCCGCTAGGACCCATGATGCCTGGGAGCGCAGGAGAATGTGGCAGAGGGATGGGGACAGAGCCAAGAAGAGATGTCGGCTGACCTCCGCCTGGGCTAAGGAGCAGACCGGGAGCACCCACGGAAGAAGGTGCCCTGGAAGACCCCACAGCTGACAGCTGAACAACCATTTCGGTACTGCCTTGGCTGCGCCCGGAAGAATCCCCCCCGTGAGGCGACCAAGGCAGTATAGGTCCAGAAGGACGGGCCCCTACCTCAAAAGAATGGGGATCTCTCAAAGAGACCAAGGAGGAAGAGCGGAGATCAGCACTACGGCTTCTCCCAGAGCCTGGTTGGACCCCTGAAAAAGGCCGCCATGCTGACCCCACGCCCCTCGACCCCTCGGAGTCCGAAAGAGCCCTCCTCCTCGAGAGGGCCAGCCTAGGCAACTGGCATCTCTGGGGAGCACCCGAAGGAGCTATCCAGGGCACAGTACCCTCCCCTCCTGTAGGTGCTCTGATCGGCCCCAAAGTTGGGCGAGCTAGGCACACCACAGGTGGGGGTACCACTTCTGAGGGGTCAGTGAACCCACCAAGACAAAGCTGCAGAGCTATGGTGGCCTGCACCACTGTCTGCTGGTCAGCACCCCTGACCCCAGTCTTGGTGGCTACCGACCCCACCTCAGAAGGGGGCTGACTCCGGCTTGTCGAGGAGACTACTGGGCTACCCACCTCAACAGCAAACCCCAAAGGGTCAGACTATCCATGTGACTCAGAGCTCGACTCCGCCTCCGAGGAGGCAGAAGCCGAGGCCCTGTGCCAAATCGTAGGAGGGCGCCCACTGCCATTTTTGCCAAAGGGCATAGGAACCAAAGCCGTGCCCGTGTTGGTGCCAGTGTCTCCCGCAGCACCGCGAGCAGAATCCACAGGGGGCACGGCTCCAACCCGAACCGGAGCTCCAGAGTCGGGACCAGCCACGGCGCCATCCAGCCCCACGGCACCGCTCACAGTGCTGAGAACGAAGATGGCACCGAAGACGGCCCTGATGACTCCATCGGCGCCGAGGACAGTGCCGCCCGGCTCCATGGCGCCACGAACGGCACTGAGGGCAGAGGCGGTGCCGAGGCGAAACACTGACAAAGATGGTGCTGTAGCAGCTCCAACAGCGCCGCTAGCAGTGTCGGCGCCTACATGAGTGGCTTCGACAGAAGCCACAGCAACTGCTGCGACAAGTCGGCGCTGATGACGCACCGCCAGGGCCCACAGCGCAGCGAACGGCACCAAGCGTCGCAGCAGCGCCGCAATCGATGGCATCGAGGATGCGCCGACCGGCCCTTGGCGGTATCGCGGGTCGCGGTCCGACACCGGGGGAGCCTTCACCCACGAAGGGGAGATTGCCATGGCGGTACCTCCCGCCAGCCCCCCGAAAGGAGCAGGATGGGCCTCCTGTGCCGCGGAAGGAGCAACGGCTAGGCTACTAGTAGCCGAGGCTCCCTCCTCCTCGGTCCGTGTAGAACCGGGAGGGGACCCAGAGGAAAGGCCAAGAGAGCGTGGTTTGGCCCAACGAGTGCGTGCCCGACCCCCGAAAGTCGGCGGAGCTAGCCCCAATTTCCACCCACGTTGTTCGATGACCCTGGCGGTCCATGGAGAAACAGGCATCTCACGAATCCATGTCGTGAAGCGGGCTGAGACACAAAAGACACCGGTCGTGCCGGAATACTTTCGGCCGCAAGAGCACTGTCGCATGGGGGCCATCCCGTCCTAGAAGTTTTCTTGCCCTCCGACCGAGACATGACCTACAGAGAAAAAAACAGACTCGATGTCACAGAAAAATATAATAATGGAAAGATCTTACTGGGCGACGTCGAGTATGGCAACACAGAACCAGCAGGAGGAACAGACTGTCTTTGGCACCGAAGAAAAATAGCAACGGAGTCGAGAAAACTGCAAAGCAGGCCTCAAATCTTCTCTCATCATCCCACGAGGTGACCTCTACGGCGGGAGATGAAGAACTGCCAGGCAGGCGGAGTCGACGCACCCTAACGGCCAACCCGCGAGCATCACGCAGTGCGTCGGCCTCGCTGGCGGCGCCGATGGTGTGTTGGCTCCGCTTACCTTAAAAAAAAAAAAGCTCCCACGGGGTCCTGACCTCCACCAGATACCCAACAGTGATGAATGATGAAGACTGACACAGATAAGATCAACAAATCCACGCCCCTAGAAAATGGGGCCTGCTGTAAGAGATCCTCTTGAAGATCTACTGTTATGTTAAGTTCTTACATAACTGTATTATCTTACTTTGAAGGTATCTTGTGCAGCAGGATATCACCAGTAGGACTGAGTCCCAAGCAGTTCTGGCAGAAATGACAGATAGTCTGGGTGGCAGGTAAAAGAAACAGCAACTTAAGAAAGGCGGCCTTGGAGGACGGCTAGGCTGAAGTTGGTCCTACGCCGAGACGGGATGTCCAGACTGTAATGCTTGGTAAAATTGTGGACAGTGCTCCAGGTGGCAGCAGCAAAGATGTCAGTGGCCAACAAGTTATGGAAGCAAGCCACTGATGCGGCCATACCACTCGTAGAATGGCCCTTAACCTCACCAGGAAGTTCCATACCATACTTCTGGTAACAATAACAATGCAATTCACTAACCACTTAGACAAACACTGATTGGATACTGGGACGCCCTCTTTCCAAGGAGCAAACCAAACAAACAACTGATTGGACTTCCCAGAGTCCTTAGTCCAATGTGTACAGACCTCAGGACTCGGTGCACCTCCAAGGTATGGAGCAATACCTCCACTTCATTGGAATGCTCCAGGAAGTAAACAGACAGGTGGATGCATTAGTTCAAATTAAACTTCGACACCACCTTAGGAAGAAATTTAGGATTTGTGTGCAAAGACACCCTGTCTTTATGAAAAACTAAACAAGATTCCTTACACGAGGGCTGAAGCTCTGAAATCCTTAGAGCAGGGGTAATGGCAACTAAAAAAGTACAGTTACGTAAGAACTTACGTAACCGCAGATCTTCAAGAGAGGCACCTGCAGTACATAATAACCATTAAGACTAGAGCCGCCAGGCACTAGGACCACGTGGAAAAATGGAAATTACGTACCCTACCGTAATTCTTGATCTTCTTGGACGAAGTCTCCACCACTCATTCACATTACTGGGAGTACGCTGGAGGCACTAGGACCCAGCAGGAGCAAACTTTTGAGGAGGGCCGGGAACTGAGATGGAGCCACAAGGAAGTGGCATTGCGAGCCCGGCGCATGCGGTAATGACTATCTTGGCATCAACCCTCCAACTGCCTCAGTACCTTTTTTTCTGAGGAGGTGCGGCGTAACTAATCTAGAAGGACTAACCTGACAATAGGACACAAGATAGTCCGAATGACCCATGTAACAAGGGTCAATTACAAAGTCTTCACAGCTTAGCCACTGAGGGAGTGAAGACCATAAACAGAGAAGTGAGCTCGGGGGATGGTGGGTGGGCGTCTGAATGAGTGATGGAGAATTCATCCAAGAAGATCAAGAATTACAAGACAAATCTCCTTCTCTCCTGCTCCAGATGGTGATATTTCACCTGAGAGGACAGCCCCAAGACCATGTCATTGGGAACTTATATTCAGCATTAAGGGCATATGACAAGACATCTTTGGATTATGTTAGAATTAAGTGGTCAAAGGATATGAACTAGAATTAGATCTGGAGCAATGGCAAATTTCAACCACACTATACTCCAGAATCTCCTCCAATGTATATTGGTGGGAATATGCTTGGGAAAGCCAGAGTAAGATATTTTAGAACCCTGGAAATCACGACTAAGTTCAAGGGACATGGATATGGGAGCTGCTGGAGGGGATGTGGGCAGAGGGAGGCGGGGATGGAACATATTATTTGGTCATGTCCATACATACTAGGATATTGGCAAGACATCATAGGTGAGTTAAATGCTATATACGGGAGGCCGGAGATACTTACCCCAACCTTTGTATTGACAGCAATACCTCTGGTGGGAATTAAGGTTCAGGGGTCACTTTTTAAAATGTTATCTCTATTAATACTAGTGGCAAAAAAAAAAAAATCACAACTCGTTCATGGCTTTCCACCCAGATTCCAGCCAAAGAGGCTTGGAGAATATTGACATATGAAAAATATAACCTCGAAAGGATCTCAGCAAAACTGATCAACAGGATCTCTGCATTTGATAACCAATGGAGAACTTGGGTGTTATATCAATTAAGGCAATATGGGGACTTTGTTCCTTAAATATGCATTATTATATTTAAAGGTATATGGGGCACTCGAGTCTACTGAGAAGAGAGATTGGATATTTTAATTGAGCTAAACATCGATGGGAAAGATGATATTTCCCCCTCTACTACCTTATTTATATGAGTCACCAATATAAACATTTTATTAAGGTTTATAACAGATAACCAAAATATGTTTGAGATTATACAGAGCCGGAGATCTCTGAATGTAGTTAGCTATGTCTGCTTACTATCAGCACTGTTCTTCACTGTACTACCTCTGAATGTACCTGAACTGGGTATCTGAAGGTATCTTTGCATTGCATTTGGTACTATAACAAGCTACTAAAACCAATAAAATAGCATTTAAAAAAAAAGATCAAGAATTATGGTAGATATGTAATTTCCATATCTTCCTGGACATAAAGTCTCCACCACTTATTCACACTAATGGGAGAGTACCGAGCTAAATAATCTCCTGAGATGGGTGGTAGGAGATAAAACAGCTCATGTGCTTAGGACAGAAGTCTGTTAAGAACTGCCCTGCCAAATGACTGATATCATCTGGCATGGACATTGAAGGTATAGTGCTTAACAAATGTATACATGTAACCCAGGAAGCTGCACTGCAAATATCTGCAAGGGGAACATTACAGATTTCTGCCAGAGATGCTGCGACTGCTCTGGCAGAGTGAGCGTACACTCTGCCTTCCAGCTTGACCTGTGCCATAGAATAGCAGTGGCAAAGGCATGCCACCAGCCACGTTGAAATGCACCTGACAGCAGTAGGTTGACCCAGCCGGGACGTGCTGAAGGAAACAAACAGTCGTTGAGCCTTGTGATTTTCCATTGTTCTATCTAGATAGAACCGCAATGCTCTCTTAACATCCAGCAAATGAAGAGTACGAACCCCTTCATGCTGGAAGTTCACAAAGTAGGTAGTAAGGACTAATGGTTGGTTTAGATGAAATTCTGAGACAAACTTAGGATGAGTCCTAAGAATCACTTTGTCCTTGTGAAACACAGTGTACCCGGGGGGGTGTCTGTGACCAGTGCATGTATTTCAGAAACTCTAGGGGCTGAAGCAACGACCACCAGGAAGGCCATTTTCCACATGAGGAACTTCAACTCTCAAGTAGCCAGAAGCTCAAAAGGTTTACGAGTGAGCATGTCTAGCACAATGTTAATGTCCCAGGTTGCAACTGGATGTCTAATAGGAGGTCTAGTGTGCAGAATACCCCTAAGAAACCTCTTAACTATGGGCAATTGAGCCAGCGACATGGAAAGTACTGGCTCATGATATGCCAAAATGGCACAAAGATGAACTTTGACTGTGGAGTACTGCAGACCTTGTTTGAGAGGTCTAAGAGATACTCCAAGACTTTATTCGGTGGGCAGAAAAAAGGATTCAGAGAGGATTTTGCACACCAGATAGAGAAATGTTTCCATTTAGCTGTGTAGGTTTTTCTAGTGGCCGGCTTATGTGCAGCCAAAAGAATATCTGAAACTCTACAAGAAACACTGACTTTATTCACCTCTATTTCTTCAGGAGCCAAGCATGAAGGTGAAGCGACCTCAGGTTGGGACAGACCACAGGACCCTGGGTCAGAAGGTTCGTCTGAAGGGGGAGTGTTTTCGGGGGTGGTTTCCGATAGCCTGTTGAGAAGTGGGAACCATATCTGCAGAGGCCAGAAAAGGGCAATGAGAATCATTCTGCCCCCCGGGACTCTAATTTGAGCAGTACCCTCTGAATTAGGGGAAGAGGAGGAAATGTGTATAGAAAGCGTTTTGTCCACAGCAGCCTGAATGCATTCTGACAAAAACACCAGGTCTTGGATTTCTGTAGCAGGATAGAGGCAGTTTTGCGTTGAGTGGGTATGCAAAAAGATCCAGGTCTGGAGATCCCCACTCTTTGAAGAGTGACTGAACGACTTTTGAGTCAAGAGACCACTCGTGAGGATCCGCTTCCGTTCTGCTGAGATGGCCTGCTAGCTCGTTTTGTACTCCTGGCAGGTAGACCGCCTGAATCAGAGCCTTGTGCTCCAGGCACCATTCCCACACTCTCATTGCTTCCCTGCATAATGGGTAAGTGTGCGCACAGCCCTATTTGTTGATATAGTACATCACTGCCTTGTCTGTTTGAAGGAGAATGTTCCTGTAGCAGAGTATGTCCTTCAAAGCTCGGACTGCATAGAGGACGGCTCTCATTTCCAAGACATTTATGTGAAGTGAAGACTCGTCCCGAGTCCATGTACCCTGGGTGTGGAGATCCCGGCAGTGAGCTCCCCAATCCATCAAAGACGCATCTGTGGTAATGGAGATCTGGTGATCTAGAGGGGCGAAGGGATATCCTTCCAGAAGGCAGTCCTCTTGAAACCACCAGGTGAGCGACCTCTTTAGAGGTTCTGTCATCTTGATGAGAAAGGACTGAGGGTGAGTGGTTGGGGACCACTGAGCATCCACTGAGAGGTTCTCATGTGAAGACGAGCCAAGGGTACAGTGAACAGCGAGGATGCCATGAGAACCAGCATCCACTGCATCGAGATAGCTCGAATCAAGCTGTGTTCTCTGATGTATTGGGCCATCTGTAAGATATCGCTCCTTCTGTCCTCTAGAAGAAAAGCCTTCGCACAGGAGGTGTCCATAAAAGTTCCTATGAAGAGGAGCTTCTGGGAGGGCCGCAACTGTGACCTGTCGAGGCTCAGCAGGACTCCCATGGACGTGATGAAGTCTGAGGCTGTGGCCACGGTATCCAGAGTCTCTTGGCTGGAGGGACTTGCTAGAAGCCAGTCATCCTGATATGGAGATGCTTGTATTCCAATTTTCCTGATGTGTGCCGCAAGAAATGCACAAAACTTTGTAAAAACTTGAGGCGCTGAGGACAGCCCAAAAGGCTGGACTCTGAACTGATAGTGTTGGCCCAATGCCACGAACCTTTGTATTTGTGGTGCTTTGGGTGTATGAGAATGTGTTGGTAGGCATCCTGCAAGTCCAGGGAGGCTAGCCAATCGTGCCGAAGAATTAAAGGTAGCAGGGTACTTAGTGATATCATCTTGATCTTCTCCTTGTGAAGGAATTTATTTAACTTTCTGAGATCCAGAATGGGGTACATAAGGCCGGTTTTCTTTGGGACCAGAAAGTAATGGGAGTAGAAACCTGTGTTTCATTGATCCAGCAGAACTACTTCTACTGCCCTGTTGTTCAGAAGGCCTTGTACCTCGGAAGCAAGAAGATCTGACTGAGCCACTGATAGCCTGGGCTGTTGTTTGGGAGGATGATCCGGAGGGGTTTCCAAAAGACTGAGAGAGTACCCCTCGCGGATTATCCTGAGGACCCATTTGTCTGATGTTATAGATCTCCACTGATTGTAGAACTTAGTCAGATGTCCTCCCACTGCAGAGGCGGAGTCCCCCTCTTGGGCAGCTGAGGTGGGACCTGGGCCGGAAACTCAGAAGGTGGCACTGGGCGCTTTTGGTCCTTGTGCCTTCTGCTGCGCTTTCTTTTGCAGCTGAGGGTTTTGGTTTCTATTAAAACCTCCTCTGCCTTTGCCCCAAAAGGACTGACTGTTACGAAACTGGCACTTGTTCCCACCCCCTCGGGAAGGGGTGGGTGCAGGTCTGGCTGTCTTAATAGCAGACCTAGTCTTCCATGTGGCCTCTAGTGCTTGCTCCACTTGAGGTCCGAACAGATGCATACCATCAAAAGGTAAGGCCATGACTTGTTGCTGGACGTCATTCATGAAGCCTGAAGTACGCAGCCAAGAGTGGCGACGGGTGCAGAAGCCAGCCGTCTGCCCGGAAAGCAGTATAGAAGGCGTCTATTGCAGCTTTAACCTGTTGGTTATTGGACTCAATGCCCCTAGTTATGGTTTGAAGTAGCTATGAGTTAACTTCCAATTCAGGCAGAGCTTCTACCATTGCTTTGAGTGAATGCCAAAGAACATACTCATATTGAGAAAAATAGCCCTGGTAGCTGGTAATGCGCATGCCCAGGGTTGAGGCAGCAAAGACGCTCTTACCTAAGATATCTTGCGAGATTCTTTGTTAATAGGATAGGCTGTAGATTCCTGAGGAAGGACAGCATTATCATTCTTTGCCAGGACCACTATGGCATCAGCAAAGGCTTGTCCTTGGGAGGGGCATACTTCCTGTCTATGGACTTGGCCCCAGAAGAAATAAGAGACGGATTCTTCCACACCATCTGTGAAAGGGTCTCGAAAGAGGGCTGTACCAGAGGGGTTAAATCCATAGGGATCTGCGGGACATGAAGATACTGGAGACACAGAAGCTTCCCAGGATCGATTTCTGTGGTCTGGAGAGAAAGGATAGAATTTAGATTCTTGAGCAGAGACTTAAAGGAAAGCTTCTCAGTAACAGGCTCTGCAGAAGGATTGATCCCTGCCCCCAGGGCAGTTTCAGCAACAACATCATCACCCAATCTAAGATCTGGATTGGGCTCAAAATCATCTCCTGACAGTCCAGGGGGGACCTCATAGTCAGGAACGGAGTGAAAACCAGGAGGAAGAAGAGAAGGAGAAAGAATCGGAGTCGAAAACCTCTGTAAACCAGATGGCACCGCACCCATCCCCAGTGCCATCAAAGAAAATGGCGCAGAGAACAAAGAAGGAGCCGTCGCAGAAAACGGCACCGCCAGAAAGCGCGACACCACACCCGATGCCATCACCACCCCGGCGCCAACAGATAGTGCGGCACTGCAAGGGACCTTGGTGCCAGAGAAGTCGGCACCACAGACTACGGCAACGTTACAAAAGTCTGAAAACTGCAATTTGAAGTTACAAGATGAAAAATGGCACAAGATAAGGGCATCGGTGTAGACCCCTGCGCCGCAGCCTTGTGAGGGAGATAGACACCCGAGCGCAGAGTCGACAGCACCAAAGGAGGCGCCGCATGACTAGGAAGACCTAACCGCCCCACCTGCCATTCAGGAACCGATGGGCCCGACGACCCCAGTGTCAGACTGGCCGGTTTGGGCAATTGGGCCAACCTCCAAGCCCACTGCTCCACAACAGCAGCCCACTGGTGAAACTACTCATCGGAAGCTCCTCCAATAGGTGGAGAGGGGCCCCGGTGTTGAAGAAGTCAGCCATCAGAGACAGAAACCAGCGACTCCGACAGAGGTAGAGACCGGCACCTAGCCCTAATAACCAACCGTCTATGCAAAGACGTACCAGAGGGCAACCTCGAGTAATGCAGTTTCTTCTTAAACCTGTGTGTTGAAGAAGAATTCGAGGCCGAGAAAGGGACCGTTTCCTTTTATACTTTCGGGGAGACCGCCCATCTCCCTGAGCATTGGACCATCTGTTGTCAGACCCCCCCCCTCCAGGGAGGGTAGCGGACCAGACCCGACCCCGCTGACTGAACAGTTTTCGTTCGAAGTCTCCCTACCATCACCTGCCCCGCACATAGTCGACTCCATCAACAGAGGCTGAAGACATCTCATTTGTATATGTAGAATTTATTAAATATAATCAGTACTTATCAAAGATAAAATACAAAACAAGAAACTGAAAACTAAGCTGCTAGTTTGAAGTTTGACTCCCGGAGGGCGAGCGACATCGTAAAGGATGTAAGTTTGTCATGGTAGTCATACACATCATTGATTCTATTCCGTTTGATCTCTATTCAGGACTTCCATGACTTTCACTAGTGTCATCAGAATGTAGCAATGATGACAGTGCCACAACATTTACTACTGTTTACTAATGATTTCACGAACAAACAATGAGTCATTAAAATCTCATCCATCACAAACTTACATCCCTAGACATCGTCACTGAAGCACACTCGACGGCGGGAAAAAAGGAACTATCTTAAGTCCGTTTTTTGTTAGGCTATCCTTCTAGGTTAGTTACGCTGCACCTCCTCGGGGAAAAAAAGGTACTGAGGTGGTTGGAGAGTCGACGCCGAGATAGACATTACTGCACGCGCCGGGTACGTGGTGCCACTTCATCGAAGCTCCATCTCAGGCGCCGGCCCTCCTGAAAAGTTTACTCCCGCTCGGTCCTAGCACCTCCGGCGTACTCCCATTAGTGTGAATGAGTGGTGGAGACTTTATGTCCAGGAAGATCTTCTGCTAGCAATGTCTGGCGGGGGACCACCAACCCAATGTCACATGATGGACGTCAGCGAGACACTATATAGTGGGCGGTCCCCACACCAGAACACCACACACCCGCTCTCCAGTTCTCCCGCTGGAGACCTAAGAAGGTGCAACAGGAGAAAGGAGTGGGCTCCTGAAGCCAAAAGAAAGGCTAGAAAGAAATAGCCCCAGAAGCAGGGGGAAGGAGGGAGGGAAAAATGTACCTACTGCAAGAGCCTCTCTCGAAGATCTACTGTTACAGAAAGTTCTTACGTAACTGTACTAACTTACTTCAAGAGGGCTTTTGCAGTAGGTAATAACCATTAGGACCGAGTCCCAAGCAGTGTAATTCAGATAAAGGCTGACACACAGGAGGCAGGAAAGGTCTGCAGTTGGTACCAGATTATGATAGGAGGCCCTGAAGGACTGCTAGTCCGAAGCTTGTCCTGTGCCTACAGGCAATGTCCAGACTGTGGTGTTTGGTAAAGGTGTGGACAGAACTCCATGTGGCTGCTGTACAAATTTCCACAGCAGAAACATTCCTGAAACAAGCAGTAAATGCAGCCATGCCTCTGGTTGAGTGTCCCTTGACTTCCCCCGGAAGGGGCTTGTTATACTTCTGATAAAACAAAATGCAGTTTGCTAACCATTTGGACAAGCTTTGTTTAGAAACTGCAGCACCCTCTCTTCTGGACGCAAAGGAAACAAAAACCTGATTTGTCTTACGGACTGATTTTGTCCAGTTTGTGTAATAATGCAAAGTTCTGTGCATATCGAGCGTGTGCAGAATGGCCTCCCCCTGATTAGAATGCTCAGGATAATACATTGGCAAAAGTATTGTCTGATTCAAAGTAAACTAGGGAAACCACCTTCGGTAGAAACTAAGGATTTGTACACAAAGCCACCCAGTCTCTGTGGAAAATCAAATAAGGCTTCTTACACATCAGGGCCTAGCTCAGAAATCCTTCAAGAAGAAGTAATGGCAACTAAAAAGAGTGCTTTGCAGGAAAGGTAGCGCAGGTTGCAACTCGTGGCTGGTTCAAAGGGAGGTAAAGTGAGTTTCTCAAGAATGAAGTTCAGATTCCATGGAGGAACTGGGTTCCTGATCCGGGGATTCAGACGGAGAATTCCTTTCAGAAAGGTTTTGGAAAACTCCAGCTAGGCCAAGGTTTTGCCATCCACCAGAGTGTGGTAGGCAGAAATGGCAGACAAGTAGACCTTCAGAGAAGAGTAACTAAAGCCAAAGTCAGAGAGATGCCGCAGGTATTCCATGACCTGTGGGACAGGGCAAGAGAAAGGGTCCCAACCCTTGGAAGATGCCCAAATGGAGAATCTCTTCCATTTTGGGCCTCCATAAGGATGTGTGCCACTCTGGAAGAGACCACAAAGCGTGCAACAGCTATGTCAGCAGGTTCCATGCATGAAGGTGAAGAGACTTGAGGCCAGGATGGACTAGCTTGCCCCCTGGTCCTGAGTCAGCAGGTTCTGGCAGAGGGGAAGAGGAATCAGAGGGTCCACCCTCAGCTGCTGAAAGAGAAGGAACCACACTTGGCGAGGCCAATAAGGGACTATGAGAATAATGTGAGCCCCTTCTTGCTGTAGTTTCAAAAGCACCCTCTGCAACAGCAGGAAGGGAGGGAAGGCGTACAAGAACTTCCCTTTTGCAGCAAAGAAACAGCGCGTCTCGCCCAAAAACACCACACCTGGGAATGAGCGAGCAGCAACTGGGTAGTTTTGCATTAGATGGGGAGGCGAACAGATTGAGATCTGGGCGACTCCACCGATCAAAGATGTCTTCGACTACTGACTGCCCCAGTTCCCACTCATGTGCCCTTGCCGGAGTGTGGCTGAGGGTGTCCGGCAGGACATTTTGAACACGTGGGATGTGCACTGTCATGAGCTGTAGGCTTTGCCGAATCGCCCACTGCCACACGCGCATCGCTTCCCTGCACAGAGGATATGACCGCGTTCCTCACTGTTTGTTGAGGTACCAGATATGTCTGTACCAGGAGACCCCCAGGAAGGAGAAGAGGCTGAAATGCCCAAAGGGCATATAGTACAGCCCGCATCTCTTGCACACTGATATGCAGACATAACTCCTGCAGAGACTAGGATCTCCGTGTCCTGTGGTTGCCCAGATGAGCGCCCCAGCCCTGACTGGAAGCATCCATCATCAGGGCCTGAGTCGGAGGGGGCACCTGAATGGGAAACCCTCTGGTGAGACTGGGCAGATTCTGCCACTAAAGGAGGTCCTGATGCATGGGGCTGGACACCAGGATCCTATGATCCAGGTCATCCGATTTCTTATCCCACCGGACTCTAAGGGTCCACTACGTAATACGCATGTGGAGCCTGGCCAGGGGGACAGTGAGGATAGCCGCATCCATAAGACCCAGAAGGCGTACGACGGAACAGGTCATGGTCCATATGCTGGTTGCCACTTGGATGGCCTGCTGATGCAAGGTTTCCGCCTGGTCCAGTGGGAGGAAGGCCTGACCCTGAAATGGAAATTACATACTTACTGTAATTATTGATCTTCCTGGACGGTCTCCATCACTCATTCACACTAATGGGACAGCGTCGGAGGTGCTAGGACCAAGCAGTAGCCAAAATTTTTCAGAAGGGTCGGCGCCGAGACAGGACCACGCATGCACGGCACCGCGAGACTAGCTCATGTCTGTGCAGGCCATCTCAGCGTCGACCCTCCAACCGCCTCAGTACCTTTTCAACCGGGGAGATGCAGCATAACTAATGAAATTAACTTATCCTGAGTTTCAGGGCCTGAGAGGGTGCAGACAGCCCTTGCAAGAAGGGTCAAGAAACAATGTCTTCACAGCCTGAACCCAGGGGATGGTGGGTGGGCAAGTGAATGAGTGATGGAGACTGTCCAAGAAGATCAATAATTACGTTAAGTACGTAATTTCCATATCTTCCTGGACCAAGTCTACATCACTCATTCACACTAATGGGAGAGTACCGAGCTAAAACCAACAACCCTGAGTAGGGAGGAGGAGATAGGGTTCACTCAGAAAGGACGGCCAAGGATGGTCCTGCTAATAAAAAGAGAAGTCTTGGAAAGAGCATCTAGAATATAGGGCTTACAAGACAAGTGCTTAAGTTGTAACTCACCATTATGCAGATGACTGCAATGGACACAAAATGAAACTTTGCCAGGAAGCCGCAACCACTCTAGGAGAAAGGCGAAAACCAGGCCTCACAATTTGGTATAGGACCAAAATTAATAGTGTCAAAGACATGTACTAATCTAATGCAAAAGGAAGTCAGGAGCTGAAAGAGCCGGAGGTAAAGTCTACTGGTTCAGGGTAGACCGAAAAGCACAGACAGAACCCCCCACTACCAAGTATGGCTGACCTGTGAAGAACAGGTCAAAGAGCACTTGAACCCCCTACTTGGTGAGCAAAAAGGTTGTCCAGATGAGGTTAGCCCATCAAGGAGAATGGTTTTCACTTAATCACTGAAAACTTCCTGATGGAAGGGCAAAGCACGATTTTGAAGCCTCGTGTGGTGGTCTAGTAGAGCCAGATCCTACCCACTTTATGTTCCAAAAGGAATCATCCTGCCTGTGTGTACAACTGTAGTAGCAGTCTCTGAACTCAGGGAAGAGAGGAAAAGTGTACAGGAGAAGGTGTCCACTGTGGAAAAACATTCCGACAGAAAAAACAGGGGCTGGATTTGTAAGGCAAATAGAGGCATATGTGCGTTGAGGAGGGACACAGCAGGACCAAGTTAGGGCTAACCATTCGCTGAAAGTTACTGAATAGCGGCAGAAGTGACTCAATGCTGGATTTGTAAGGCAAATAGAGGCATATGTGCGTTGAGGAGGGACCCAGCAGGACCAAGTTAGGGCTAACCACTCGCTGAAAGTTACTGAATAGCGGCAGAAGTGACTCAATGCAGTGAGGCACTACTTACTCCAGCCTCCCTGAAGGGAGTAGGAAAAGACTCTAGTTTGTTTGCTGAAAAACAAACATCACAGTTCCGTCACACACGCGGAGAAATAGTTTTGTGAGCGACTGGCACGAAACCAGTGCGCAGGAACTGAAGGTGTGTATATTTGAGAAGCCATCTCAGAAAAAAGACCTACTTAACTTACGGTAAAAAAAAAAAACAGGTTACTCACCTGTAACAGTAGTTCTAAGAATGGTATATGTTGTTCATCCACACTTTCTGGCATGTCTCTTTCCCCATTAAATCTTGCCGGAAGTCTTCAAGCTGGCTTCTCCCACCCACTCGGGTGGTATATACCTCGGCTCCACCCCATGATGCTAGATCTTAGCCCGCTGGAAGCAAGGTGATGCGCCTAAAGCCGGGAGGTTTGGTGAGGCGGGATGAACAACATATACCACTCCTAGGACTACTGTTACAGGTGAGTAACCTGTTTTTCTAGGAGCGTGGATATGTTGTTCATCCACACACTCTGGCAGAATCTTAGCAGTTCTCCGGGAGGAGGGAGGCAAGGCGCACACCCCCTACTTAGGAAACAGAGATTGGAGAACCAAGGCTCCAAAACTGGCAGCCCGACGTGACTTAAGGTCAATGTGGTAATGGGTAATGAAGGTGTTTGCTGACTTCCAGGTAGCAGCCCGACAGATTTCCTTGATAGGGATATCCCTGGAAGCAGCCACCAATGAAGCAGTATGGCAGGCAGAATGAGCTGTTAGCCCTCTAGGAGGCTCCTTGCCCACCAACTCATAGCACAGACTTATGCATGATGTAATCCATCTTGCAATGGTCCGTTTGGCTGCAGGTCTGCCAGACGCGGCTTCAGCGTAGGTGACAAACAGCTAGCGAACCTCTCCCCGAATTCCCGCGGTTCTCTCCTTGTAGTAGGAGAGAGCACGTCTAAGGTCCAGGGTATGGAGCCTGTACTCGGCGTCCGAGGTGTAGTTAGGGTAATATACCGGCAGAGTCAACACCTGGTTACGGTGAAACTTTAACACCACCTTCGGAAGGAATTTCGGGTGGGGGCGCAGGACAGCTTTGTCCCTGTGAAAGACCAGATAAGGGGAGTCCACCGAGAGCACCTGGAGCTCCCCTGTCCTTCTGGCTGACGTGATAGCAACCAGGAAGGCAGTCTTCCACGACAAGTGTGAGAGCTCACACTTGTGCATGGGTTCGAATGGCTTGCCCATGAGCTTTGCCAAAACCAGCAGAAGATCCCACGGAGGTGGAGGTTCAAGCACCGGAGGGGATATGTGGTCCAGGCCTTTGAAAGAAACGCCTGACCACTGTCTCCTGTGCCAATGTTGGCTGACCGGCCCGCGCCCGTTAAGCAGAGATGGCTGCCAGGTGCACCCTAAGGGTCGATGATGGAAGACACCCTTTGGAAAGAGACCAAAGGTAGTCTAAAATGTTAGCCACAGAGCAGGATAAGGGGTCCAGACTCTTACCCTGACACCAAATGGAAAACCTTTTCCATTTGAAGGCATAACATTTCCTGGTCGATTCCTTACGAGATGCCTCCACCACGGTGTACACATCTTCGGAAAGACCCAAACCCTGGAACTCTAGCTGCTCAGGTACCAGGCTGTGAGGTGCAGGGATTGAAGGTCCAGATGGAATACCTTCCCCTGGTTCAATGATATCAGGTCCGGGCACATACAAAGCCGCTCTGGGGACCTGCAGCTGAGACTGAGGAGATCTGGATACCAGAACTGGCGGGGCCAATCTGGGGCTACCAGGATCACCTTCGCCTTGTCCCTTCTCACCTTAAGTAACACCTTGTGGATCAAGAGAAATGGAGGGAAGGCGTAGAGAAGGACTGGGGTCCACGGCCTCAAAAAGGCATCTCCTTGCAGCAAACCCTGCTGAGGGGAGGTGGGCATGGTACAGCCTCAGCTTGGTGTTTTCCCTGGAGGTAAACAGGTCTACCAACGGTTTGCCCCAACGGGAGAAGAGACTGTAAGCTACCTCTGGATGGAGAGACCACTCGTGGGATGTCTGGCCTATGTGGCTGAGAGCATCCGCCAGTTGGTTCGAGACTCCTGCCACATGGATGACATGGAGATCCGCCTCCAACTGGCTGACGAAGGTCCAGATCCGGAGCGCCTCCTTGCATAGACGGGAGTGCGTGCCGCCCTGTTTGTTGAGGTAGTACATGGTCGTGGTATTGTCCGTCTGGACTTGAACCACTTGACCCCGGAGCTGAGGAGCGAAAGCTGACATTACCAGTCTGACTGGTCTGAGTTCCAACAGGTTGATGTGGCAATGGGACTCCTTGGGGGTCCAGAACCCGTGGGCTCTGTGGTCCCCCATGTGGGCTCCCCAGCCCATGAGAGAGGTATCGGTTGTAAGAACGACCGTCGGCTCGGGCCGGACAAATGGAATCCCTTCCTGCAGATGACTTGGGATGGTCCACCACTGGAGAGCATCCCACATCTTCTGGGTGACGGTGACCAGCTGGTCGTAAAGACCCTGACGCTGAGTCCACTGAGCGGCCAGCTCCCATTGGAGGGGACGCATATGCAGCCTGGCCCAACAGACCACTGAGGTGCACGCCGCCATATAACCCAGGAGGTGCAGGAAGTCCCGGGCAGGGCGCAAGCACCCAACCAGAAATGATTGGGCAAAGGAAGAAAAAACCTCCACCCTGTCCACTGGAAGCCGGGCTCTGGCTTGACGAGAGTCGAGCTCTGCCCCGATAAAGTCCATCACCTGAGAGGGCACGAGTTACTTGGCCTCACTGATCAGGAGGCCTAAGCGGGAACAGGTTTGGAGGGCCAGGTCCCTGGACTTCTCCACCTCCTGCAGGGAGGAACCCACCAGGAGCCAATCATCGAGGTAAGGGTATATGCGAACCCCTCAACGCCGTAGATGGGCTGCCACCACTGCAATGCATTTGGTGAAGACCCGAGAGGCCGATAACAGGCCAAACAGCATGGCTCGGAACTCGTACAGGGTCCCTTTGACCCTGAAACGGAGGAACCGCTGGTGGGACGGACAGATTGGGACATGAAAGAACATGTCCTGTAGAAGATCCAGTGAACAGAACCACATGTTTCTCTCCAGAGATGGTATGATCTGGTTCAGAGTTACCATCCGGAAGGTGCAAGACCTGAGATACTGATTCAGGTCGCGGAGATCTAGGATGGCCCCCCCCTTCTTGGGCATCAGGAAGTACCTGGACATGAAGCCTGGGTCTGTAGGAGGATCCGGCACTGGAGCTACTGCTTCCTTGCGGAGGAGCTGAGCAATGTCGTCCCGAAGGGCCGACTGAGACCCTTTCCTCCCGTGGGGCACGGGCTCAGCAAGGAGGGTACTGCTCAAACTCTAGAGGCAATCCCCGACCAACCACTTACAGGACCCACCTGTCCGAAGTGATACCAGACCAGGCGGAAAGAAAGTGGCGGAGCCGGCCCCCCACGGGAGGACCCAGAACTGGCGTGACGGGAGTAGGGTTGGCCACCCCCAACCCGTCACTGCGCAGGCTTAGAGGAGGAGGAGGCTCCTGGACCGGCACCTCGGCCTCCTTTGCAGGGCTGTTGGGGACCCTGCTTGGGATTAGGGCGCCAAGCTTGAGCCTGCTGTTGCTGCTGACCTCCCTGGAAGGGGGGCTGTCTAACCGCAGGGGAAGAGTGCCAAAAGGGCTTCTTGCACTTCTGCTGGTTCTTGCCCGAAGAACCCTTAGTAGAAGTGGCATCCACGGTGGCATTAGACTGCTCAATGCGCTGGAGGTGACCTGCCAAACCTGGAGTGAAAAGGTCAGTGCCAAGCAAGGGCACATCAGCTAGCTTGTGCTGAGTATCCACTGGAAAAGGAGGATAATCTCAGCCAGGCCCTGCGGCGAGTGGCCACTGCGGCTGCTAGTGAACGGGAACAGGAATCTCCAATGTCCAGTGCCATCTGGAGCTGCTGTTTTGCAACAGCACGGCCCTGGCCACGGACTTGCTTAACCGTGGTCTGCATGTCCATTGGGAGATGAGCGAGGACTTCATCTAGTGACCCCAAGAGGGCGTAAGAGAAGTGTGCCATGATCACTGCCGAGCTGGCCTGATGAAGGCCCAAGGATGAGGCCGCACATACCTTCCGGGCAGAATGGTCCATATTTTTGGACTCCTTGTCCGGAGGGCGGTCAGTATCCGCTGAGCTACCCGTGCGCTGAAACACTGAGGCAGTCACAAGGCTCTCGGCCGAGGGCTGCTCAGTGAAGTCTGCCAAGGACCCCATAGGTACAGTGCACTTGCGAGTCATGTGGGCAGATGGAGCCAAGCAAGAGGAAGGGCACTGCCATAGCTCAAGGGCCGGGCGAACAATGGCTTCGGCCACTGGAAAGGCCTCCACCGGGGTATCCCCCTCTTAAGGATATCTGCGAGAGGATATTCCGCCTTCTTTTGGGTAGCCTGCAATAGCATACCGGTGGACTCAGAAATGAGTCGAAGGATACCCTGGAAGGAAGAAGGACCTTCCTCCAGGCCTGTCACTGACAACTCATCATCAGGGTGTGAGTGAAGACCAGTGGTATCGGAGTCCGAGGAGTCAGGATACAGGGGTCTCCCGCCTCTGTCCCCTTCAATGCGCCTAGGGCGATCAGGAGCAATAGTGATGGACAGACGACGGGGCAAGCCCGTATCTGTCCGATCCTCCTTAGAGGGAGCCCCTCCCTGAGGCTGCTTAGGCAGTGGTTCCACCAAAATTGGTGGGGAGACTGGAACAGGCCGAGCAGGAATATGTGCCTGTCTACCGGAGGGAGAACCGGAGTCCACGGTACCAGAGGAGTCGGTTTCGGCCAAAGAGGCTGGGGCCAAATAATGGCCAGTGTAGCCAGAGTAGCCAGCATCTGACTGGTCAGAATTTGCTGTTGCCACATGAGGTCCTCATAACATCGACGGAGCTTCCGTCCAAGTCTCTCCTCGTCTGAGAAGGATGAGGAACGGTGGAGCTGCCTCTTCTGGGAGTGTCTGTGACCCTTTTTCGGTTTTTCGACTGACGGGGTCCTACTCCTCAATCGAGACCGACGGTGTCGGCTCTGTCGATCGTGAGAGGTTGGATTCGGTGAAAACAGAGGATCCGGCTCCTGTCCTTCGATCAGGATGCCTGCAGGATGGGTCTCCTTGTCAGGGAAAGAAAGGCTGGGTGTCCTTTCCAGAGAGTCGTCAAGCGGAGTCGGCGACAAATGGCTCGATCGGGTCAAGAGACATCTCGGCCGGTTCTGCCGTATCCTCGGCCTCGGTGCCTTGGCCTGACAGAAGGTCCGAGAAGCCGGCGGCCGAGGAAGCGATCTCGACCAAGGCCGAGACTGCCTCGTCCTATGAATCGGACCGCTCTCGGTCCCAGGACTGTCTTCTTCAGCTAGAAAAAGATTTGAGGTCCTTGTCCCTTTCCTTGGGGCGGGAGGAGTGCGAGCCCGAGGGTGCCTCACCCTTGATAGGGAGAGACTGGTACAGCTCCCGAAAGGACCCAGTAAAGGTGGAGCCCAGGTTAAGTGGCACAAAAAAACTTCAGCTGGCCAAAGCTTGGGCAGCTTCCTCTTCGAAAGCCGCCGTCGCAATGATCCATGTCATGGTTTGGGGTCAAGCACCGGTCATGCTGGTCCGAGACGGAGTAAAGTCGGCCGTAGGGACACCACCACATAGGAGGCCAGCCCGCCTTGGGAAGTTTTTTCTTGTCCCCAGAACAAGACATGACCAGACGGAAAAAACAACAAACAAAACAGTACTCAGCGTCATCAAAAATAAAAGGAAAGGTCTTACCCATCAACGGCGCTAAGAAACGCAGCAGTACAGAACTAGGACGATTAGACACTGTAAAAAATTCACTCCACACGAGGTCATGCTCACTCGACAGCAGGAGAAGCAGAACTGGGACTGTGGAGGGGTAGGCGTCGGTTACTAGCCAACCCGAGAGCGCCACGCAATGAGGCTGCCTCGACGTCGACTCCTCCCTCTTGCAAAAAAAAAAAAAAGCTCCCGCAGGGTCCTGATCCTCTGGAGAATCCCACCAGTGATGAATGGTGAAGACTTACACAGATAAGATTGAACGTTTCTGTTCTATCCCACCTGCCATAATACATCATGGCCTGTTTCAGCTGGCGTTTCTCGTGTATGTTCATAAGAGGCCTGTCCGTCTTGCCTCTGTAATGGGTAAACTGATGAGTTACTGGTCAAAAGGACCTTGTGGACTACCTAAAGAGCAACAGTCTACAGGACAGTAAACAGCATGGGCCTGTGGTAGGGAGGTCTTGTCAGACCAATTTGATAGTTTTCTTTTACTGGGAAACACAGGCAGTAAATAAGGACAACACTATGGATTTACGCCACTTTGATTTCAGCAAGTCTTCCGACCCAGTGCCACGCAGAAGGCTCCTGAGGAAGCTGGAGGACCTGGGCATGGCGAGTGGCATACTTAGATGGCAGGATACTGCCTGAAGGAAATGCAGCATAGGGTGATGGTTAACAGGGTCAAATTAGATGAGAGGGAGGTCACAAATGGAGTGCCACAGTGATATAACCTGCATTCTGTCCTCTTCGATATGATCATCAGCAATATTGTCGGAAGCACTCGTGACAGGTTGTCCCTTTTTGCAGATAACACTAAGCTCTGCTGTAGGATGGATAGCACCAAAGGGATAATGGAGATAAAGGGACCTAGGAATCAACATTAGTGACTCCCTCATACAATCAAGCCAGTGTAACAAGGCCTGCAGTAAAGCTACTAGGATGCTGGGGTGTACCGGAAGGGGTACTGACAGCAGGAAATAGGAGGTACTACTACCTCTACATAAGTCACTGGTGAGGCCACACCTGTAATACAATGCACCATTCTGGAGTCCTTACCTAAGGAAGGACAGGGACAAGCTGGAGATGGTGTAATGCAGGGTGACCAAGATGCTTCAGGGTCATCACGGAAGATCTTAGGAGGATTGTCTCAAGTCAGTGAACATGTACTCACTGGAGACCAGACGAGAGGTGGGATACGACAGGGTCCTTCATGTTCCTGAAGGGAATAAACAAGGTCAACTGCGAGGAACTATTTTACCACGAGTAAAGACTCAAGAACCCAAGGTCACCAGTGGAAAGTGGCAGGGGGAATGTTTAAGAGGGATGTGAGAAAGTTCTACTTCGTGGAAAAGGTGGTAGAACCATGGAACAACCTGCCAAATGATATGGTGGTCGCTAAGGCTACACATGGTTTTAAGCATGGCTGGGACAGAGTGAAGGGTCTGGTGGTTACTCAGGATGGTACCAGTAGAGAGGGGACCAGAGAGGCAGACAGAAAAGGACAAAACACCGTGTGGAAAACAGCTAATGGGGCAGATCGGGAACTATGGGCAGAAGAAAGAACACTATATGGACAAAAGGTTGTAAGGCAATAGGGAACTATGGGTAGAATAGATGGACCTCTTGGTCTGTTTCTGCCATCACTCTTACGTTTCTATGTAGTAAATTGTATATGCACCTGTGAAACAATCAAAATAGTGAGGTTTGCTCATTTCATGGCTTTATAACTTTCAAAGAGATACAACAAGACCATCAAACACCACCGCCACTTGATCATTACAGGTACCCATTTTTGAGACAAACTCCCTAAAATGTACTTGCTGTATATTTCTCCGATTAGGAAAAACACTAAACTAGTAGCTTGGGTTCTTAAACTATACACCTCCCTTACTTTTAGCAGTGTTCAGCATCGTGCAATCCTAAACTACAATCTTCCCATGCCTCAGTTTACTTTTATCAAACTTGTGAAGTAAGGCCACAACAATCTCATCATCTACAATAAGTAGCAGCAGAGTAAATTCAGGAACTACAAAAGATGTCAGTCTTATTCGAGACATTACAACAGTGCACAAAAAAAATCAAACAAGTATTTTAAGGTAGCCTTTCATAAAGGGTTTTAGCTGTAGGACTTCTACTCATGTAAGGCACTAATTGGTAAGAAAAAATTACTCACCTTAGTAATGTTGTTTCTTCTAATGGAGTCTTGCTATATTATGACCACTGCAGTGAGTCCTCATCTTCGAACTGCTCCGGAGGTGAAATAGTTAACTTTCCATGCAGGCATGGAACTTAGAGCGCGAGCTCGGTTGAAAACTCTGTCTGTTGTTCTTCAAACGCAAACTGTCAGATCTTTACAAGCTAAAACTCACTAAAGGTTCTGTGTGGAAGCTGTAAACCTACACTAGCCAACTGGCTACTAACATAAACACTCATTTTTGGCCTCAAACAAAGACTCAAGTCAGGAGACCCAAAAAAACAAAAACACAACACCAATTCACCCAAAAAGGAGGGTGAAAAACAACAAGGTGGGCATCAAAAAAGTGCCAACATTGTACTGCCCACCTACATCCCAAAACAGAGGTTCTGAGAGGGGCAGGCCAGGAGGGAGGTCATAATATAGCAAGACTCCATTAGAAGAAACAACATTACTAAGGTGAGTAATTTTTTCTTCAAACAACATGAAGTTTTGCTATATTATGACAATTGCAGACTACACAGCAGTACCTCCATGGAGGAGGGACAGAACCTACTTAGGGAATAGGCTCTGCAGCACGGCTGTGCCAAACCGAGCATCACTCCTAGCCTGGATGTCCAGGGAGTAGTGCTTGGTAAAAGTATGAACTGTTTTCCAGGTAGCTGCTTGACATATTTCTAGAATAGGAATGTCTCTGGCAGCAGCCAGAGAAGCAGCTGTACCTCTGGTAGAGTGAGCCCTCAGGCCTGAGGGGGGAACTTTAACAAACTTCTCGTAGCAGAATTGGATACAAGAGACAATCCACCTGGCAAGGGGTCTTTTAGTGGCTGGCTTCCCTTTACCAACTTCGCCATAAGTGAGGAACAGTTGGAGGGAGTCAAACCTATGACCCTTGGTATGCTCTATGTAGTAACTAAGGGCTCTCTTCACATCTAGGCTGTGCAGCCTCCTCTCACCAGAGGAGGAGTGGTCAGTGAAGTACACTGGAAGAGAAATAGATTGATTAAGGTGGAAATCTGAAACCACCTGAGGTAGGAACTTTCTGTTAGTCTGGAGGACCACCTTATCTCTGTGAAAGGAGATAAACTCCTGCTCCACTGACAGCTCTTGTAATTCACTTATGCGCCTGGCAGAGGTGATGGTTACCAGAAACACAGTTTTCCAAGTCAAGTACTTGAGCTCAGCTGAAGACAAGGGCTCAAAGGGGGGTTGCATAAGCTGAGCAATGCAAACATTAAGATCCCAGGCAGGGCCGGGATCCCTGAATGGAGGGTTGCTGTGAAGCAACCCCTTAAAAAACTTGGAAAATACAGGGTGAGATGAAAGAGAAGAGGATTTACCTGCTGAAATAAAAGCAGACACAGCTGCCAAATGCATCTTCAGGGTAGCTGGTCTCAGCCCCAAAGAATTCAGATTGACCATATAATCCATGACTGTGGGTAGATCAGCAGAGTCTGGGGAAATATGCTTTTCCGAGCACCATATGGAAAACCTTTTCCATTTGGAATTGTAAGTAGCCCTCGTGGAAGGCTTCCTTGAGGCCTTCAATATATCCATTACACCTTGGGAAAGGTGTAAATCAGCAAACTCTAACTCTTCAAGAACCAAGCCTTGAGATTGAGAGATTTGAGATTCGGATACCAAACCCATCCCTGGGCACAGGTTAACAGATTGTGATTCCTGGGAAGGCACAGGGAAGGATGGACTGCTAAGGACAGTAGGAGTGGATACCAGGGTTGTCTGGCCCAATCTGGAGCTATCAGAATGACTTTGCAGGATTGGGATCTGAGTTTGACTAGCACTTTGAACAGGGGAGGGAAGGCATAGAGGAACTTCCCTTCCCAACTGAGGGCTAAGGCATCCAGGGGGAGAGAGCCCAACACTGGGGGCCTGCAGCAAAAAAGAGGAAGTTGGTGATTGTCTGGGGCTGCAAAAAGATCTATCTGCGGAGTGCCCCATCTGGCAAATACTACTCCCAAGACCAGGGGATCCAGTGACCATTCGTGATGGCCCTGGGAAATCCTGCTGACAGCATCTGCCAGGACATTGTCCTTGCCTGGGAGGTGGACTGCCGTAGGGAGGTGTTGGGGTAGCCCAGAGACCACAACTTCATCGCTCCGGTCGCACAGGGCCGGACCAAATGCTCCCTTGCTTGTTGATGTACCACATTGTAGTGGTGTTGTCTGTTCTGACCTGAATACTCTTGTTCTGAACAGATTGGAAAAAGCTTGAAGTGCTAGAAAAACTGCTCTGAGCTCCAACAGGTTGATGTGGAGCAGAGATTCCTGGGGAGACCACAGACCCTGGGTGGTGAGGTCGCCCATGTGAGCTCCCCAGCCTAAGAGGGATGCATCTGTAGTAAGGATTAGAGAATGAGACTGAGTGACAAAAGGAACCCCTTGTCTCAGGTTGCTCTGATCCTGCCACCACTGTAGGGCTTGGATCAGGGTTCGAGTTACTGGGATCAACTTGGTAAGAGGATCCTTTCTTTGAGACCAAAAAGCTCTCAAATGGAACTGGATGTCCCTCATCTGAAATCTTGCTCCCTGCACAACTGCTGTGGAAGCAGCCATGTGTCCTAGGAGCTGCAGAAAATGCCTTGCTGGCCGGAAGACCTGCAGGGTGAATGAGGAGGCCACGGAGACTAGGGTCGTTGCCCTGTCCAGGGGAAGGAAGGCCCTGACTTCCTGTGTGTTCAGTTCTGCGCCTATGAAGGTAAGAAGCTGGACAGGCTCTAGAACTGACTTTGAGAGATTCAGAAGGAAACCTAGAGAGGTACGCAGTTGCTGCGTTATCTGAAGATGTAAATTGACCTGGTCTGGGGACTGGCCTACTATGAGCCAATCGTCCAGGTAAGGAAAGATGGCAAACTTTTGCCTTATTAGGTAGGCAACTGCTACTGCCAGGCATTTGGTGAATACCCTGAGCAGAAGTGAGGCCAAGGGCATTGCTCTGAACTGGTAGTGGCCTGAGGGCAGCTTGAACCTGAGGTACTTTCGGGGAGCTTCTGATGGGAATATGGAAGTAGGCATCCTTGAGGTCCAGGGAAGCTAGCCAGTCCCCTGGCCTTAGAGAGGGTAAGATAATTCCCAGAGTCACCATTTTGAACTTTGGCTTTAAAAGGTGCTTGTTTAAGTATCTGAGATTCAAGATGGGCCGCCATTCTCGTGTCTTTTTTGGGGTAAGAAAGTACCTGGAGTACAAACCTTTGCCCTGGTGTAGGGGAGGAACCCTTTCCACGGCTCTGAGAGCCAGAAGGGTAGAGACCTCTGCCTCTAGGGCGAGTGCCTCTGATGGAGTTGCAGGGAAAGATCTGGCTCTCAGCTTTGGAAATTTTTGAGCTGAGAACCAGTCCCTGGCTTACTACTCCAGGACCCACTTGTCTGATGTTAAAGACTTCCAGTCCTGGACAAAGTAAGCCAGCCTGCCCCCTACAGGTAGAGAAGAATCGGCCCTGGCAATCCCATCAGGGTGCCTGCTTGGCAGGGGCTTTGGGCTGAGAGGTGGAAGCAGGCCTGCTTGTACCCGCCTGCCTCTCTCTCTAAAGAACCCCTCTGAGCATAGGCGGAGGAGGAAGCTTGGTTTGGTAAAAGGCCTATGAAAAGGCCTGCCCTGCCTCTAGGAAGCTGCTTTGAGAGCGGCCTGCCTTTCCTTGCCTGTGCACTCCTATAGGTAGTCCTATATTCATTCATTTTTCATGTAATTTCTGTTTGCTCCCCAAACAGAGAATTGCCCACAACAGGAAAATCCATGGCCTTAGACTGGGTATCCTGAGACAGGGTAGTACATCTGAGCCAAGCCATCCCATAGTGCCACAGATGTAGCCATGACTCTTGATGAAACATCATTAGAGTCCACTGCAGCATGAAATTGCACCTTGGATGCCTCAATACCATCCATAGCCACCTGTTCCAGCTCCCTGGCAAGCTGGTCAGGGACTTGTTTTGCTAGGGCCAGCACGGTATCCCATCTGGATTTCTGGTACCTAGCAGCATAAGCCATATAATTTGCCTGTCTGAGTCCCAAAGATGCTGCCATGTACTGTTTCTTTGCCATAGCATCATTCTTCCTGGAGTCCTTCTCGGGGGTGTGAAGCTAGGGGAATATTAGCCTTGTCACAGGCTGCAGCCTGCACTACCCCCACATGGCTGCATTGAGTGAGGAAATCAGTGTCGGAGCCTGATAAGGTATACCTCTTGTCCATCCTTTTATCCACAGGAGGTATAGTGTGAGGAGTTTTTAAAACTTTTACTGTCTGTTTCTGAAAAGATTTATGCAAAGGAATAGACAGTCTCCTAGACTCTGGAATATCCATCATTTCTACATAGTCCGGCTCCTCTTGGTCATCAACAGCTTCCTCAACAGGGAGCTGGAGAGTTTCAGCAACTTTTTTATAAAACATGAAATGAGAAGGGGACTCAAAGCCTTGGAGGAGAAACCCCTAAGGGTCTATCTGGAGAGATGTCCGGTTCAATGGGCACATCCAGATCTTCAAAACCATATTCACTCTCCTCATATTCCCCTTCCCCCTCCTCCGGTTCATAAAAATCCTCAAAATCATAATCCTGAACCGGTGGAACCGGCCAAACCGAACGCCTCCCTGATGATGTCGGTTCGGTCGGAACCGGGGAGAGAGACTGGACAATTTGAATTGCTTTAGCCATTTCTTCAGCAGTTGAGGAGAGAACGTTTGGTTCTATGCTAGCTGACTTTCTAGTCCTTTTTGCTGGAACCGGCTCCTCAGAACCGGCTCTACGTTTGCCCGAGGAAGTATCGCCCTGGTCAGAGGGCACTCCCTCCGGTTCGGTTGGTACCAAACCGGGCTGGCCATCCGGGTCAGCGGACTTTTTGGCCTCCCTTTCCCTGAGCCTACCAACTCTCTTATCTATGGTGGCAGCAGGGAATTCTGACAAATCTGGCAGTCTGAACTGAGGTGGTCAAACCCCAGACAATAGACACATGTGGTGTGTGGGTCAGCCTTAGCAAAAGCTTCCCCACAAACACTACAGTGTTGAAACCCAGTGGGTCCGGTTTTTCTTTTGGGTTTCTCAGACATAATGCCAGCCTAACCAACTTGCCCGTTTATGGCAATCCGCCAAGCAAGACACCCTTATCGGTTCCCAACCGTGTTACGGGTCGTGGAAAAAACCGTAATGAAATCCGTTTTTTTAGAACCGATAAGAACCGGGAACCGCACTCTAAAAAAGGACTAGTAAATTTAAAGACAACCTGATCGGTTCAAACCGAACCGATAATGAATTACAAGTTCCACACAGAAAAACTAAATGTAAAACCTATCTATTACTTACATTACCACAGACAGAGCTTGAACCGACCGGGTTGCGGTTTAATTTCAGCTGAAAACCGACAAATAATACTTTTAAACCGACAAAATGAACTGAGCAGAAGGAGAAATCTCCGGAGCGACTGTTCAGTGAGGCGGAGTAAAGAATCTGACAGCTTGCGTTTGAAGAACAACAGACAGAGTTTTCAACCGAGCTCGCGCTCTAAGTTCCATGCCTGCATGGAAAGTTAACTATTTCACCTCCGGAGCAGTTCGAAGATGGGGACTCACTGCAATTGCCATAATATAGCAAGACTTCAAGTTGTTTGAAAATGAGTTTTCCATGCCCCCTGATTTCACTGAGTTTTACTATGCTATACAGCTATTTTTCACACCGAATATGTAAGTCTTTACATACCATTTCCCCCAAAAAATATAACTTCAACAATGACCCTGGGACAGCACACTTACCTAACTAAAATCTCCAACCCCTGAACAGGTAGCACTAACTCCTTCCTCCCCCCCACAGAACCTATCCTATGGCTCTTAGAAATATATTACCTAAGGAATCCATAGTACTGTCTCTCTCCTTTGCATGACTGATGCAGGATCACATGAATGACATCTTATTAACTAGATATACTAATCCCATTGAAAAGACTGTTATGTGCAACTACCGAATACTGTATACCCAGGACCTGTATATGTACCACTGTCTGTTATCTCATGTACTGTATTCCCAGGTCGCCCCTGAAAAAGGGACCTCCGGGGCCCAGTGGGCCTACCCGGTCATAAAAATTCAATAAATAAATAAATAATATATCTCGAGGGAGTGCTCTCTACCAATCGGAGTGGTCCTTTCCCTTGCATGTGAGACACTTTTATTCTGTGAAGAGCATCTTATGTGCAGATGCCCTGGAAACGGGCATGTTTCGGGAACATTTTTTTTTTTTTAAATATATTATTCATTGCTCTCAGTCAATAATATATTAACTCTTGCTGTGCCCCGGACTGATATATCAGTCCAGAATTTCTATACATTCTAATTCTGTTGGCAGCCTAAAGGTTAATATGTCCCCCATCGCCACTCATTCCTGTATCAGAGTGGTTTCGCTTGCCTTCAGCTTGAGCCAGAACGGCTCATCTTCATTTCGCTGTTCTGGCTCCAGCCAAACACGTGTGAAACCACTCTTGTACAGCAACGAGTGGCTCTGGGGATGCATTAACATATACTATAGAAGGGATATGCAATGGTGAGCTGTTGCATACATGATTTATATACACAAGTGCTGTTTTGACCTCGGGTAACCTCACGAGTGAGGTGGCCGAGGTCAAAGCAGCATGAGGCTATATAAATCATGTATGCAACAGCTCACCTTTGCATATTCAATTTATGCAATAAGTATGATTTTGAATAGTGGAATCCAATTTTTTTTTTTTTTATAGGTAATTTATTCTATTTTTTTTTAAAATAAATTCATGTGGACTTTTTGTGCTTTTCTGGTGTTTTTGCTAAGGTCGCCTGGACGCCCTGATGGTCCTTATGTCTCTGGCGTGTGCTTTGATTGGGATCAGCTGTATGTGGGCGGACTGGAGAGTTTCATAAACATGGCAGTTCCTTGTTTCACTTAGTGAGAGAGCCGCTATGATGTTTATGTTTTGTATTTTATTTTCTTAGCAAGAGAAAGGTCAATTATTTTATTTACATTCAGTAATATATTTGGCTGACTGTCTTTGGAGTGAATGGCTGGGTATGAGAGCTGGAGGACGGTTTGATGTGCGAAGTGGAGATCACAGCAGTACAGGAACAGGACGGGTTGGCATTTTAGAGGATGCACTTGATAGAGTGGGACAAAATAAGTTTTTTTTTTTTTTAAAGTGGAGAGTGCAGTATAAATTAACAGGGTGATGTTGGAGCACTCTGTTCAGTGGGAGCTGGGAGAGGAAAGCCAGGTATTTTTTCACAGAGAGGGTTGTGGATGCATGGAACAGCCTCCCTGAGGAGGTCGTGGAGTCAAGAACAGTGGGGGAATTCAAGAATGCATGGGACAGGCATAAGGCTGTCCTAGTGGGGGGGTAGGAGGAAGTAAGCTGTTGGTTAACTAGGATCTGCAGCTTATCTGTTAGGTAGGAAAATGGGCAGACTAGGTGGGCCAAGCGGTCCTCATCTGCCATCAAATTCTATGTTTCTGTTTCTAAGACAGGAGAGGAGCTATCCATGCTGTTCTGTGTGCAGCAACGGAATTAAGCATCTGAGCATCAGAGGTACTGTTGAGAAAAAGGAAAAAAAGAAAAGGAAAAACCCCACAAACTTCTGTTACTTATTTTTTTATAATGCTTGGTGCATAAGGGAAAGCTGATTATGTTTACAGTTGGTGCTGGTTATGCCGAGCAGTGCGGAAGCGGGCACAACTGGAATGAGTGAACAGTCAGAAACGGTCACACAGGTTGGCGGTGGTTTGGGAGTATTTTTAAATAAAAAAAAGTTTAGTTCACATGGCAGAAGCACTCTGTAAAACAGTACTGAGTTGAGAGAGCGGTGTTTTTTGCTACAGGTTGTGACAGACAGTGTTTGTATGTCTGCTCTGATAAAATAAGTAGTACTGGCTGGCAGGCAAGGGTGTAATGATGTGTCTACTGTGCAGATAAACGCCTGATGACGTGTCTACTGTGTGTATAAATGCGAGATTTCACATTTATACACATATTAGACACGCCATCAGCACTTTATCTCATGACAACAGTATTTATCAGTGGAGATTTATCTCCACCCCCAATGCATAAAAATATATATATATATATATATATATATATATATATATATATACATACACACACACACATATATACGTATTTTTAAAACTTTCTGCAATCAGCTTTTCTAACTTCACCTTAAGAATGGTCCCAATGAGATTCCAATTCCATTCCAGGTTCTCCTTGTGGTTTAGAACTTGGCATTCTCTCACATTTGACATGACTGCATCTTCTGTATCCTAAGGAACCAATGAACATCATTACAATTGAAGCAAGTCTGCACATCTTTACACAAGTCACAACTTACCAGAAAATCCTAAAGACCTGCAGTGAGTGACTAATAAAAGCTAACCCACGTACAGCCAGCAATACCTCTGAAGAAGAACATACATGGCATGACCTAGTCATGTAGTTTTCAGAGGATTTTATTTTTTAACTGTGCTCAAAAGTTTCCTTTTTACATTTCAACGAACAAAAACTGTACATATAGTTTATCAAATCATAAAACTATAAAAGTTATGTACTTACTGCAACTGGTGATCTTCTAAATATCTTCTTCACTGAGTACTCATTATTAATTAAGATGTTAAAACTCTGCAGGAGCCAATCTTTTTGGCCAGGAGGCTAGCAACGGCTACTGGCTACAGCACCTGTGTGACAACGCGTGGTGCCAAGTGCCAACCTATAACCATTGTCGGCTCCCTCATCTACCTCAGTTTTGTTAGCCAGCGATAATGCAAAGAGTGGGAGAAAACAAGCTGCAGCTTAAAGGCAAGCCAGCCGATAGGGAAAGGATCTAGAAACTTAAAATAAGAGGAGGGGCAAATTGTTTAACCAGGAAAGGCACGCTAAATCGAAGCTTGTTTCCAGGTGCGACCTGGTAGCATAAGGAAGTTAAGTGACTTGCTCAGGGTCACACAGTATGCAAATGGGGGCTGTGGGATTCAAACCCAGGTCTCCCGGTTTGCAACTCAGTGCCCTAAACCACAGCGCTATGCTGCCTCCCAGATAAATAAAGCCAGACTACCAACAAGAGAGACAGAAAGAAGGCACACCTGAAGGTGAGCACACAAGGTATGTCTATATATGTGAGCCACAGCCCCGAGAAAAATTGACTCACTCCTCAACAGTCATATACTGGACTAACCTTCAGATGGCAGTGGGTAAAACGGCAGTAACTCTGAAATGCATACAGGCTTTGGCTAGTACAGAAAAAAATCAGGGTAGTCAAAGGCAAGACCTGCCTGCAATTCAGATAAGTACTGGAAAGCATGTGATAAACACAATTAAAAATGAAGTGGCCCCTAGAACTAACAACATCACATTTCCACCAGGAGGAACATATTCAATTTTTTTTTTGTTTAAAGAAGTAGACAAGCGTCTAAGCCACACAGGGGAGCAGGAGCAATCATTCCAATTGGTGTATGTCATAACTGCAGAACATATGAAGCAAGAAAGAGAAGCCCCAACCTGAGGAAAGAGTAGCCCATTAGCTGCCACTCTCTCATGTCCCCTACTCTCTCATGTAATGTGTTTGTTATCATAGCCCCTGAATCAGGGACCTAGCAAGGAGATAAGGTCGAGAAGAAAACATTAATAGACAGAATTTCCACCATGAATACAGTGACAGTCAAGCCAGCTATTAGCTGATGTCCCTTTCTGGCAAGACAGCACAGGAATCTTACCCCCGAAATGGAGCCAGTTGCTCCCAGGTTGATTCATCTTTGCTGTGACAGAGCAAACAAGCATTTGTCAATGCCGAATGTTTGCTTGCTGGCATTGGCATTGGTAGTGTAGAAGTTACAGAGCTGCATAATAGGAATGGCAGTGAAATACTGAACTGAAGCCAACCCCACCACCACCCTGCAGAGAGTGACAGGCATTGGGGTGTGCCTTTGGTCATCAGGCATAACGGCAGTCATTTCACCACACCCTACCCTGCAGACACTGACAAGTCCGCAGTGTGCCTTGGGGTCTTTGGCCCTTATGCGCACCCCTTTCCATCAGGAAATACGGTGAGATGGGTGCGGTATAGGAGAATGGGGTGAACTTTGGGGCCGAAGAGTCTAAGGCATACCTCGATGCCTCTCACTGGCCGCAGGGTATGGAATGGTATGAGCATTACAGGCAAGAATCCCAAGTCACACCCCTGATGCCTGTCATTCTCTACAGGGTGGGGCGTTACGGTAGGAAACCCCAACACCTCAGGCATTCGTTGGTATTTTCACTCCAAATTTTCAACATGTTTTTTCTGAGACCCCCACCTCATGAACAGTGGCAATATCAGTTTGTTAGCCGAAAGCTGCTTATGCACAGCGACTACGGCATTTAGCACCACGGGTGCAAAAACACATTCAAACAGGATGTGAAAAATGACAGCTGTACTGTTCATGGGGAGGTGGAAAAAATGGCAATGTTGCAAATCTGCAGTAAAAATATTAAAAAACTGGTGAAGTCACGAGTGTGCATAGAAACCGTGCAACGCACACCCGTAATGTAATTAGTTTGGGATTTTTTTTACAGCAGATTGGCAACTCAGGCATTTTGGTGCCTCCGATCATGAATAGTGTCACAGTGATTTTCTTTATCTGTCCCGAACAATGATTTCCCACAGCGACCACGCATCTCTGCGCTGAAAGTGTGAAAACACATTTCGGCCACGTTGGGAAAAATGACAGCTGTACTGTTCATAAGGAAGTGTGGAAAATGCCACTGGTGAAAATCTGACTGAAAATATTACAAAGTCATGAACTTACGAGGGTGCATGGAAACTGCACAATGCTCACTCGTAACACAGTCATTTTCTGGACTTTTGTCACCAAATTTTCAACATAGCCATTTTAAGACCTCTACTCATGAACAATGTAACTGTGATTTTCTTAATCTGTCTCAAACATTGCTTTCGCACACCGACTGCACCATTGTGCGCTACATGTGCGGAAATACATTTTGGGCGACATGTGAAATATGGCAGCTGTACTGTTCATAAGGAAGTGTAATAAAATGGCAATGTGGAAAATCTGGAGTGAAAATATAGAATATCACAAACTTACGAGCGTGCATAGGAACTGCGCAACGCATGCTCGTAAAACAGTCATTTTTAGGAATTTTTTCACCAAATTTTCAACATAGCCATTTTAAGACCTCTGCTCATGAAAAGTGTCACTGTGATTTTCTTAATGTGTCCCATACATTGATTTTGCACACCGACTGCATCATTGTGCGCTACATGGGCGGAAACACGTTTTGGGCAAGATGTGAAAAATGACAGCTGCACTGCTCATAAGGAGGTGTGGTAAAATGGTAATGTTGAAAATCTGGAGTGAAAATATTGAAAATTAAACTTACGAGCGCAGTATAGGAACGGCGCTATAACGATGTTCAGAAAACAGTCATTTTAGGAATTTTTTCCACCAAATTTTCAACATAGGCTTTTTGAGAGCCCACCTTATAAACAGTGGCAGTGTCGTTTCGTTACTCAGCCCTGAAAGGTGATTTCACGCAGTGACTGCAAAATCACCCTTCGGGCCCGATTAACGCCATGACAGTGAGAGCATTCATGAGAAGGGGTCCCAAAAACCCCATGCTGAAAATTTGGTGCAAAAATTCCAAAAAAATGCCTGAGATATGCAGCAAAGTTGAACAAACCCTATCTATCCCATTATACAGCTTACCGGCATTTCCTCAGTTCGCGGTCGACTTTGAAGAGTGCAGACGTGTTCCCGGTCCACCGAAGATCGTCGCGCTGGAGTCCGGAGGTAAGTATGGGGGTGAGGGGGTGGGGAGGCAGGGTGCGAGTGGGTGGGCTCGGTGGGGCAGAGACAGCGAGGGACCATGAAGTTTTTGTTTTTTTAATGACGACGACGACGCGGACGCTTGCCACGCTAGTGGGCTCCCCAGCGTGGCAGAAGGATCACTGGTTGGGGGGCGGAGCCGACGGGATTGGGCACTCGTCAGCCATAGCATCTGTTGCCACTGGGTGGGCCTCCAGCGTGGCACCCTGTACCTGGGGTAGACAGTGGAGCTGACAGGGATTGGGCACCCCGCTGTTATACGATGTAGCCATGCTGGGGTGGGCACCCAGCGTGGCATATGGAACTGTGTTTTGGGGGTGCAGCAGCCGACGGAGTTAGGCACCCCGTCGGCTTCTACCAGTGTGTGCGGGGGGGCCATGCGCAGCGCGCGTGTGTTGTGTGTAGGGGATGTCGCATGAGCAGGCGATATCTGATCGCTGCTCACTGAAGCGTAGCTCCCCCTTTCAACTGTACGCCACTGCATTTTGGAGCTGTCATAGACAGCTCAGCAGGCATTGGAGAACTGCGGGTGCGCCTGCAAACACACTGACTGAATTGGAAGAGGGCTGCCACACCTCCGAAAACTCGGATGATGGCACTATGTTTCTTGCACATGCGTGCAAGCAAACATAAAAACACAGTGACAGTGGATTTGGAATTGAGACAAATTATGTATGTGTGTGTATGTATGTATCTGTGTATTTCAAAAGCTTTACTAGGAAAGACATCCTGAGCTGGTTAACAGCTCATTTTCAGGTGTGTCCTGGGTGAGGGGGGATACCCATGGTGCAAGGTTGCACTAGGCAATTAACAGGGATATCCAAGGTACAGAATGTACCCCAACAGGAAAAGCACATTTTTTAAACATTTTCTATCTACCTATCTGAAAACTGGTAACGGAAATGCAGAGCATGAAACACAGAAACACAGAATTTTCCCGGAATTAGGGACCACTTGGCCCACCTTGCCTGCCAGTTTTTCTCTGCCTACCATACCACCACAGATCCTACTTAATCTCCAGTCCATTTCCCTACCCCTCTTCCTTTCACATAAGATTCCCTTGTGCCTATCCCATGCATTTTTAAACCCCACCGTGTTCACCCCCACCACCTCTACTAGAAGGATGTTCTAGGAATCCATTACTCTTTCTGTGAAGAAGTACTACTTCACATCTCTCTTGATTCTATCCCCCCACCAGCTTCATATGATGTCCCCTTGTTCTTGTGCACCTTTTCTTCTGAAAAATACTTCCCTCCTGTACTTTATTTACCTCCTTTAGGTGTTACTCTCCTGGTAGGACTTCTGATGAAAATCCTGCACCATTTTAGTTGCTCTCCTCTGCATAGCCTCCAGTTCCTCTATGTCCTTTTGGTGATGTGGTCTCCAGAAGTGGACACAGTACTCTAGGTGGGGTCTTACCAGCAATCTATACATAAACAACACCACCTCCCCCTTTCTGCTGGTGATACCCCTCCCTATGCACCCCTCTATCCCAACAGATCTCCCAACTGCCTTGTTGCACACTGCCTGGTCACCTTTAGGTCATCCGATATGATAATCCCAGGTCTCTTTCTGTTTGGAGGTCGTCAGTACCACCCCAGACATTTTGTACTCCACTCCTGGGCTTCTGTGCTTCCAAATGCATTATTGTGTACTTTTTTGGGATTGAACCCCAACTGCCATACCCCTGCGGCGACTCATATTTTCTCAGGTCATTGCTCATCCTTTCCAGCGCCCCCCCCTCCGAAAACCGAGTGTCTATTGTACTGCAGATTTTGGTGTCATCTGCAAAGGGAAGGACCTTCCCTTCCAACTCCATGTGACAGGGATGGGTAAGAAGACCTTGTCCCATTTGTTGTGCAGATAGAGTTAAAAAGCAAGGATGTATTTTGTCCTCTCCCATTCTGCCACCTGCCTACCTTCTTGTGCAATCAAACATTTCTCTTTATGTACCTAGGAACTGGTCACTCGGATGGTCCCACAATTTCCACATTATCTCCCTTTTTTCCAATAGCTGTTTCTATTCTTTCTTTCTCCCCTTGCTTCTCTGTGGTTAAAATATATATTATGTAACTTTATGTGAAACTGGGATCCCTTGGTTTGCAAATGTATATAATCATACTGTCGAAATGACTGCAGGAAGCTATCTGGGTTTATTCAAGGTAACAGGGGGCACGCGGCCAATTCTGACCCTCTGACACAGCGCATCCAACAAGACATTACTAGATGGACCCTGATGAACGTCTCCTTATACTCCAAAATCCAGGCAGTAACTATGAATGTACTACCAAAATTCCTGTACTTATTTCAATGCTTCCCTCTTAAACTCCCAAAAACACAATTCCAAAGCTGGCAAGATACCATATCTTGCTTCATATGGACTCCAGGTAAGCACCAAATAAAGAGTACCATAATGTAAGCAGATAAAAAAAAAAACAGGAAGGACAGCCCTTCCAAACCTGGAAGATCATTAGTTAGCAGCACAACTCGGGTATGCATTGTTGTGGTCGGTAAAGGGGTATAAAGCCCACTGGAAATGAATGGAAGGGATTATGGTCGAAGGGGCTGCCCTGGGGCCAGGGTAATGGATTCACACCACAAATACAAAATGGGGAGATTCCCCTCCTATCAGTTCACAACATCCTGCAAGCCACATATAGAACATGGGGAAAGTTTAAATTGAAAGACGTTACCTGGGGGGGGGGGGCACTACCGAGCACGATTGAGTAAGAACGCCTTTCTCCCTCGCTCTGCAAACCACCGAGAAATACAAGTTTAGTTTGGTCTCCAGTTCACTTAAAAGTACAGAAAAAGTGATCTCGCCTGTTCGGAGAAGATCATAGACGAGTATCTCATGCCCGGTCTGACCAAAAGCTTGCGCACAGCAGGCAAAAAAAAAACCAACCGCCAGCAACTCAGGTTGAAAATGCAGGGCCCATCTTGTTCTCCGCTGCTGAAGTGTGCGCTGTAGGCCACGAGGTCACGCAGCAGGTCCTTGCCGCCCTGGAACCCCGTCTTACCAGCTTGGCATCTAATTTCGACCACAAGCTTCAAGAACTTGTAGATTTGCATGCCTCACATGCAACAAGGCTAACTGATATGGAGCAACGAATATCCGACGTCGAGGATGCCTCGGCCCCCGTCCCTGAACAAATTGTAGCTCTGCAAAGAGAATTAGCAGAATTTAAAGACCAATTTGACTACCAAGAAAACTACCAACGATGTCTAAACCTGCGACTTCGGGGGCTGCTGGAGGGACTTGAGGGCACTGATGTTTTAGAGTTCTGTGCATGAACTCTGCCTGAGATTCTGGGATATCCCCCAAAATCTCAGGCATAAATGTCAGAGTAGAGAGCTAATGCTGAAAGCTTATAGAAATATGTCTACCCTGCAGTATAAAGGTCATAAACTCAACCACTTCCAGGACTATTCTGCCCATTTACTGAAGAAACGCAGAGTCTTTAACTCAGTGATGGCACAGCTGCGAGAGGCTCAGACCAAATGTTTTATGCTGTACCCTGCAACCCTCAAAATTAAATACAAAGGGGCCACCTACCCCTTTTGGGATGTGCAGAAGGCAGAGGTCTTCGTGAAGGATCTGAAGAAGAAACTGAGGTGAGACTGCTTCTATCCCACCTGAACGTGTGTTTGCTGTGAAAGATGGCGAGTCTGGGCCCGTTTTTGTTTGGAGCTGTGTTTTACACTGCATTTAGTTTCAAGGTACTGTTATGTTTTACTTGATATACCTGCAGACTGTTAAACCATATGGAGGTACTACCTATTGTGAACTGTTTTCACCTGTTCTATTTGGTGCTGAGATATGGAACTGATCTGTCTTTAGGCTAAGTTTTGACCTAATCTGATCGCTTACACGTGGAATGGCTGCTCTGACCGCCACACTGAAAATATGGCGCATGAACAATCTCTCTACCGGGAAGAAGGACTGTTTATGTCTGTCACTGGAGACTGTTTTGTCCAGTAAGCTCACCGGGACTCCCCCTCTGCCTGATACTATATCCAAGTCAGACTTGTTCGAAAGGGGATTTATAATTGTAAAGAAGGAGGTTTGAGGGGAGGGGGGTAACTACACCATGAGATTCAATAGCGCTCAGTGGTTATTAAGTAGGCATCGCTCATACATCGTGGACATCCTGGACATGGACTCTGGGAAACTATCAGACCCTGGGGGTCTTGAAATCTGGGTCTTATTGGAATTGGTGGGAGAAAGGCTGCAAGACTGAAGATGTCAGGATTCCCATGGAGGCTTTGCTAGGAGAGACAAGGAGTGTGGGATAGAGGGGCAAACAAGGAGACACTGTACTGTTTAATAGCAATGTGTTCAAATATATGGTAAAGTGCATTTGTGATGGCGTTCTTGGTGGAACGGGGGACGCATTCTTGCTAAACTTTAGGGAGGTTGTGTGAAATCCTTGCTATATGCAATTCTGGTTACAAGAGGAGAGACAACTTGTTTTCTTTATAATGACTTGAATGGAAAAGGAGGGGGAGGGTGGAGGGTTACTGGGGGTGTATATAGTTGCTATGTACTGTTTGTTGTGGTGTTGTATGCTAACTACGAGATCCAGACATGACTATAGAATACTAGATGAACACTATGATATGTTGAAGTGGGCTTGGATTTGGGACAATCGAGTGCTGGAGGGAAGATGGTTTAGACAATAATGCTAATCCTACAGGGCTAACTATAGAATCATGGAATGTTAGGGGGATTTCCACCCCAGTTAAGCGCACCATGCTGTTAACTGCTCTCAAATGTCAGAATGTAAGCACTGCAATGTTGCAGGAGACCTACCTCACTAACGTGCTATGCAGAGTCCTTTACTTTATACAAACAAGGGGTGGCGGTCCTCCTGCAAAAAACGATTGCCATTTAAAGTGAATACGGTAGTGGTTGACCCCGAGAATGGTCGTTATGTGTTTGTAGTGGGAGAGCTCATGGGGGAAAAGTTAACTTTTGAGAATGTGTACGCACCTGCAGTGCACGACCCCACATTCTACCGGTCCCTCACAGCGCTTCTCATGGCAGAACAATTTCCAGGACTGGTCCTGGGTGGGGATCTAAACTGTTTGATGAATCTCACCCTGTACCACTCAGAGGGGAGGGGTACCTGTGGGGGAGCTATTCGGACCTGGATGGCAGGGATGGCTGATCTGGACCTGACTGATGTCTGGAGGACGGCCAATCCTACTTTGCATGAATATACATTTTTCTCCCCTCCTCATAAAACGTGGTTGAGACTAGACTATCTTTATATCCCCAAGGACTTGGTACTTTAGGCTGCTTCAGACTAAACATGGTCCAATTCACATTTCCGACCACACTATGGTACTTGTGTCTTTGACATTGCAGAAGGAAGGGGTCATCCCCCCAACATGGTGGCTTCCCAATTATTTATTTATAGGCTATCCAAACATTTAGGGACTACCTACAGGACCACTGGGAGTAATATGCCCAAAATAATCTTGAAACGGCTCCCTCAAAAGCTACATTCTGGGATGCGGGAAAAGCATATACAGTATAAGGGGCTCTATCATTAGTTATGTAGCACACCATAAGTGAAAAGTCCGGGAGAGGAAGGAAAACCTTGAACAACGCCTTAAGGTGCTGGAAAGGTGGGTGGCTCTGGGGAAGGGGGGGACGCTGCCCCTCGATTACTGGCAGTGACACGGGAAGCTTTAAATAGCTTGTTGCTGGAGGAGATGAGGAAAACATGTTTATTTGTCCGTGAACATTTCTATGAATCGGGGAACAAACCCAGTACTATGCTGGTGAATTTAATCAGGGGAAAATGAAGCACACATTTGATTTCTGCAATTAAAAGTACAGATGGTCAGCTACAGACAGATAGGAAACTCACAAAGGATGGGTTTAAACGATTCTATGAAGAACTTTACCAAACGCTGACTGGGGATACGCAGATCAATATGCAGACCTTCTTAGATGAACTAGGGCTACCCAAACTATCTATTCCGCAATGAGACTGGCTAAATGCTAAAATTACAGGAGAGGAAATAACTATGGCCATTGCAGGGTTAAAAAGGGGTAAAGTTAGCGGCCCAGACGGTTTCTCTGCGGAATATTACAAGGCTATGAAGTCACATTTACTTAGCCACTTCGGGGCAGTATTTAATGAAGCCAGGGAGGAGGAGGGGTCACTACCTCAAACATGGAGGAAAGCGGTCATTTGTTTGATTCCAAAGGAAGGCAAGTACCTGCTCGAATGTGCATTGTTTAGGCCTATCTCCTTGCTAAATTGTGATTCCAAAATTCTCGCTAAGATACTTGCAAGCCGCTTAGATAAGCTCTTACCAGAGCTGGTTCACCCAGACCAAGCCGGGTTCAAACTGAACAGATACTCCTATCACAACATGAGAACCCTCCTGAATGTGATCTGGGGAGCCTCGAATGGGTATGAACCAGTCCATATATTATCTATGGATGCGGAAAAAGCGTTTGATCGGGTCGAATGGCCATATTTAATGGAGGTTCTAGCCCAGTTTGGTTTGGGTGATGATTTTATAGGGATGGTCCGGCTAATGTATAATGCCCCTGTGGCTAGGGTACTGGTCAATGGCACTCTCACAGATAGTTTTGGGTTGCAGAGAGGAACCAGACAAGGGTGTCCTTTGTCACCCCTCCTCTTTGCCCTGGCCCTGCAGCCCTTGGCTGTTGCAATTAGGAAGCATCCCAAGATTCGGGGGTCCTGGGCCAATCGGGAAGAGCATATAAGCCTCTCTATATGCTGATGACATGCTCCTGTATGTTACCAAACCAGCTCAATCTATGCCACCACTTTTACACCTGACAGACCAATTCTCTAAATTTTTAGGGTATAAATTGCATTTAAGTAAGTCAGAGGAACTTAGAATAGGAGAACAGGGGGCTGGAAAGGAGGAGAGGAACATAGATTGGGGATTCCGGAAGGTTTATAACTCATTTGCCTATCTGGGTATCAGAGTTGGAAAAAACATAAAGGCCCTTTATGAACTAAACTATGCCCCACTGCTGCATACGATCATTGCTGACCTTGGGAGGTAGGTTAAATTACCTATAACATGGTTAGGCAGAATAAACCCGCTTAAAATGAATGTCCTGCCCCAACTATTGTATGGTATGCAGACGCTTCATGTGGGGCTCACACGAACAGATACAAAGCGCTTAGAAGGGGCATTCTCAGACTTCCTGTGGCAAGGTAAGCGATCAAGAGTGAGCCTTGCCCGTTTAAAAACTCCAGTTGATAAAGGAAGCCTGCAGTTTCCAGATCTAGGAAACTACCACCTTGCCATACAATGCCGGTACTTACAGGATTGGGTGGGCAGATCATCGGATGCGGGCTGGCTGGACCTGGAGGAGAGGGGATGCCCAGGCCGAGTGACCGCTTACCTGTCAGGGAAAGGCTATAAGGCATATATGGGGCTTGCTTAAACCGAACCCTTTGGTTAGGTCGGCATTAGATGGCTTCGGATGCCTGACCAGACGAGAGGGGGTGGAACAGGGGAAGACCCTGCTTCTTCCAATTGCTGGGAACCCCTTCTTTATTCCGGGCTTGGCAGACCTGGGATTTACGCAATGGGAGAAGGAAGGAGTAATGTGCTTAAGGGACCTGTATACTAGAGAGGGGCTAGACACCTTCAACCATATCCAGACTAAGATGGTGCACCAATATTTTTATCGATACCTCCAGCTCAGAGCATATTGCAAATATCTGGGGAGAAGGCACGGTACAGACTCTGCATGGGAACAACTCGAATAACTGATACAGAATGGGAGGCACAACCCCAAAGGCACCATATGTAGAGTGGCTAAGGCAGGCAGGCAGGCAGCTGCGCTCAGATATGACGCAGAAAACTAAGCAACTCTGGGAAAGGGATATGGGAGTCCCCATTGCAGAGGACACCTGGAAAGTGATGACTCAACTGCATCAGGACATCCTGATTTGTAATATGCATAAATACAGGTTACTCACCTGTAACAGGAGTTCTAGGAATGGTATATGTTGTTCATCCACACTGTCTGGCAGGTATCCTTGCCGCTTTAAATCTTGCCGGAAGGTCTTCAAGCTGGCTCCTCCCACCCACCCGGGTGGTAAAACTCTCGGCTCCGCCCCATGACGCCAGATCTGGCCCACTAGAAGCTCAGGTGGTGCGTCGAAGCCAGGGAGGTCGGGTGGGTCGTGTGGATGAACAACATATACCATTCCTAGAACTCCTGTTACAGGTGAGTAACCTGTATTTCTAGGGACATGGATATGTTGTTCATCCACACTGTCTAGCAGACTCCTAGCAGTTCTCCGGGAGGAGGGAGGCAAGGCGCACACCCCCTACTTGGGAAATAGAGAATGGAGAACCGAGGCCCCAAAACCAGCATCCCGGCGTGACTCAAGGTCGATGTGGTAGTGGGTAATAAAGGTGTGTGCTGACTTCCAGGTAGCAGCCCTGCAGATATCCTGGATAGGGACGTCCCTGGAAGCAGCTACTGATGCAGCGGTATGGCGGGTAGAATGAGCTCTTATCCCTCTGGGAGGCTCCATGCCCGCCAATCTATAGCAGAGATCTATGCAGGAGGTAAACCACCTGCTTATCGTCCAGTTGGCTGCAGGTCTGCCGGGTATGGCTTCAGCGTAGGTGACAAACAGCTGGCGAACTTCTCCCCGAACTTCAGCCGTGCGCTCCTTATAGTAAGCAAGCGCCCTTCTAGGGTCCAGAGTATGGAGCCTATATTCGGCCTCCGAGGTGTGACTGGGGAAACACCGCAGAGTCAACACTGGTTAAGGTGAAACTCCGACACCACCTTTGGAAGGAATTTGGTGGGGGCGCAGGACAACCTTGTCCCTGTGGAAGACCAGGTAAGGAGACTCGATGGAAGCGCTGGAGCTCTCCCATCCTTCTGGCTGACGTGATAGCCACCAAGAAGGCGGTCTTCCACAACAGGTGAGAGATGTGTCACCTGTGCATTGGTTCGAATGGCTTGCCCATGAGCTTTGCCAATACCAGTAGTAGATCCCACGGAGGTGGAGGTTCTCGCACCGGAGGGGAAATGTGATCAAGGCCTTGGAAAAAGCGCCAGACCACCTCTCCTGCACCACCGACTGCTTCCTGGCCCGCGCCGGTAAGCAGAGATGGCTGCCAGGTGCACCTTTAGGTCGCCAACCTAAGCCCTTAGCGAGAAAGGGACCATAGGTAGTCCAAGATGCTTGCCAAGGAACAGGAGGAAGAGTCCAGGCCCTTGCCCTGACACCAAATGGAGAATCTCTTCCATTTGAAGGCATAGCATTTTCTCCTTACGGGACGCCTCAACTACATTGAGGACCTCGTCGGAAAGACCCAAGGCCTGGAACTCTAGCCGCTCAGGAACCAGGCCGTCAGGTGCAGGGATTGAAGGTCCGGATGGAACACCTTCCCCTGATTGACTGATAACAGGTCCAGGCGAGCTAGAAGCTGCTTCGGGAGCCTGGAGCTGAGGCTGAGGAGATCTGGATACCAGCATTGGCGGGGCCAGTCTGGGACTACCAGAATCACCTGCGCCTTGTCCCTCCTCGCCTTGAGAAGCACCTTGTGGATCAAGGGAAATGGGGGAAAGGCGTAAAAGAGGCCTGGGGTCCACGGCCTCGAGAAGGCATCCCCCTGCAGCAAACCCTGCTGAGGGGGGCGGGCATGAAACAGCCTCAGCTTCGCATTCTCCCTGGATGCAAACAGGTCCACCTGAGGTGTGCCCCAGTGGGAGAACAGATCTTGTACTACCTCCGGCAGGAGAGACCACTGGGACACAGCCTATCCGCTTAGGGCATCGGCCAGAGTGTTGGAGGCTCCTGCCACATGGATGGCTAGGAGATCCGCCTCCAGGCTGCGCACGAGTGACCAAACGCGGAGAGCTTCCTTGCACAGAGGCATGGAGCACGTCCCGCCCTGGTGGCTTAGGTAGTACATGGTCGTGGTATTGTCCGTCTGGACCTGAACCACTTGACCGCGTAGAAACGGAGCAAAGGCGGTGAGGGCTAGACGAACCGCCCGAAGCTCCAGCAGGTTGATATGGCATCGGGACTCCAAGGGGACCAGAGGCTGGGCTCCTGTGCTCCCCAGATGGGCACCACAACCCATCAGAGAGGCATCGGTCGAAGAGAGACCGGCTCGGGCAGACAAACGGGATGCCCTCCTGTAAATGGACTGAACGGTCCACCACTGGAGAGCTGCCCACATCCCTGGGTCACCGCCACTAGCTGGTCCAATGGAACACAGCGCTATGACCACTGGCTGGCCAGTCCCCACTGAAGGGGATGCATGTGCCAGCGGGCCCAACAGACCACGCTGGTGCAGGCCGTCATGAGACCCAGGAGGCGCAGGAAGTCCCAGGCAGGGCGCGATTGCCCAACCAGAAATGACTGGGTAAAGGAGGAAAGAACCTCGGCCCTGTCCACCAGGAGCCGTGCTCTGGCTGGAAGAGAGTCGAGCTCTGCCCCGATGAAAAGAATCATCTGCTTCGGTCGAGTTCCAACTTGGCCTCGTTGATGAGACGGCCGATCTGAGAGCAAACCTGGAGGGCCAGATCTCTGGACCGCTCCACCTCCTGTCTGGAGGGGACTGCTATCAGCCAATCGTCCAGGTAAGGGTACACCCGGACCCCTCGGCGCCGCAGGAATGCTTTCACCACTGCCATGCATTTGGTGCAGACCCTGGGAGCAAGAGAAAGGCCGAAGGGCATGGCTCGGAACTGGTAAAGGGATCCCTCCGCTCGAAAGCGAAGGAATCTCTGGTGAGATGGACGGATAGGGACGTGAAAGAACGCGTCCTGCAGGTCCAGAGAACAGAACCACATACCTCATTCCAGGGATGGTATTATCTGAGCCAGAGTGACCATCCTGAAGGTCCGAGACCTTAGGAACTTGTTTAGGTCGTGCAGGTCGAGAATGGGGCGCCAGCTCCCCGTCCGTTTTGGGACCAGGAAGTACCTGGACATAAACCCCGGGTCTGAGGGAGGGTCCGCCACCTCTCTGATCACCTCTTTCTCGAGGAGCAGAGCGTGTCAGCTCGGGAGCTGACAGCGAGGCTGCGAAGCCCCAGGCCCCGGGGGCGAGCTCGGAGGGGGGCCTGCTCGAACTCCAGAGGCAGGCCCTTTCCTACCACTTCCAGCACCCACCAGTCTGTGGTGATAGCGGACCAGGCGGAAAGGAAGTGGCGGAGCCGTGCCACCACGGGGGGAACCCGGGGTGGAGTGACGAGGTTGGGGGCAACACCCCTCAACCCATCACTGGGCAGGCTTGGAGGAGGGACCGGCTGAGGGACCTCCTGGGTCTTTGCCTCCCTGCCTCCTCGAAGAGGAAGCCGCAGGCTTGGCTTTGGGATGCCAAGTGCGAGCCTGCTGGCCCTGATGCTGCTGGGCCGGACGTGCCGTGGGCGCAGACGGACAAAAGGGCTTGGGTTGCGGTCTGCGGCCCTTGTCCCTCTGGGCGGAGGAGACAGAGTCCAGAGTGGCACTGGACTTTTCGATCCTCTGGAGGTGACCCTCCACTCCAGGGTCGAAGAGGTCGGTCCCCAAGAAGGGGACATCCGCCAACTTGTGCTGGGTATCCGCTGTGAAGGTGGATATCCTCAGCCATGCCTGACAGCGCATAGCCACTGCGGCCGCGACTGACCTGGCACAAGAGTCGCCAATGTCCAGAGCAGTCTGAAGTTGCTGCTTGGCCACTGCCCTGCCTTGGTCCCTCACCTGCTTGACCGTGGTCTGCAGGTCAGCCGGGAGATGAGGGACTACCTCGTCCAGGAAGCCCAACAAGGCGTGACAGAAGCGTGCCATCAGCACGGCCGAGCTGGCCTGACGAAGGCCAAGGGAGGACGCAGCGTAGACTTTGTGCCCAGCGTAGTCCTACTTCTTGGACTCCTTGTCGGGAGGCTTGTCCACGCCTCTGGCGCCCAGCACGCCGGAAGACGCTGTCGGTAACCAACCCTCAACTGAGGGGTGTTCCAAACCCGGACAGGGAACCGGTAGGGCCGTAGTCCTCGCCATCCTGGCCAAAGGCGAGGGCAGGAAGCAGGACGCTGCCAGAGCTCCGGTGCTGGGCCGACAATGGCCTCGGCCACCGGAAAGGCCTCCGTGGGAGAATCCCCTCAGTCCAATATCTCCGTTAGGGGATACTTGGCCCGCTTGGATACTCGCTCGAGCTGCATACCGGTGGACTCTGAGATGAGCCTAAGCAAACCCATGAAGGACGATGGGCTATCATCCAGCGACTGACCTCTGGAGGACTCCAGGTCGACCTGCCTGGAGAACAGGGAGGAATCATCGTTGGACTCGGACGAGTTCGCAAAGAGCTGCCTTGGGCCTGAGCCACCCTCCACCTGCCGAGGGTGGTCGGGAGTGAGGGTGACAGACAGCCTATGGGGCAGGCCCCGGCCCGACCGAGAATTCTTGGTCGGGGCCCCAAATTTCGGCTGTGGAGGCGGAGGTTCCACTAGAATCGGTGGGGCAGCCGGTTATGGTCGAGCAACAGGCCCGGGAGCAGGCGCCTCGGCTAGGGCGAGGGGTTGCTTCGGCCGCTATGATGACAGCCACTTGATGGCCGGGAAGGCGGCGATCCGGGCTTGTCTCCCGGACAGAAGGAGCTTGCTGCCACATGAGGTCCTCAGAGGCTTGACTCAACTCATGGCGCTTCTCCTCGTCCGAGGAGGAAGAAGAGGACGAGCGGCGACGCCACTTACTACGGTACCAAGATCGCCTATGTCGACGGGATCAGCTGGACCGAGAAGATGTCCGAGACCGAGAACCTCAGTGTTTCCGAGGAGGGTTCTGGGGCGGGGCGGGGAGATCCGCTCTCCTCGGCTCGGAAGTTTGACTTCGGACTCCGGCGTGAGGCATAGGCAAGCTTCGTACCACCCGATCTCCGCCGGGGAACCGGGAGTGAGGGTTTTCGGCTTCACCGGTCGACAACCCGTCCGATGGGTTGAGAAAAATCTCGACTGCGTCGACGGGTGTCTCGGTCAACTGACCTGACGGGGACGCCGTGAGGCCAGTGGCCGAAGCCAAAGGATCGACCGAAGTCGAGGGTCGACTACTCGGGAGGGGGACCTCTCCCACTCCCAAGAGCGTCGACGGAGGGACTTACCTTTAGAGTCCTTCTTCTTGGACCGAGAGGAAGGTCCTGATGGTCCCTCTCCCTTGGTGGAAAGGGACTGACAGAGCTCCTTAAAAGAAGCTGAATAGGAGGATCCCAAGGAGAGCGGGATAAAGGCCGCGCGAGGAAGACGAAGATGCGGCCTGCGCCTCCTCCTCGAGGGCGATCATCTGCTCGAGCTGTTCCGCCGAGCCAGCCGCCACAGACACCGCCAAACAGGCCTCCTTCGACTTCACCGGCGGGTAACGTTTCTCGGGGCGCCCAAGTTGTAAACGGGCGGCGCGGTCCTCCAGGACGACCGAGAAGGAAGAGCACAGGTCGCAGGCCTGAGGGTCGTGTCAAGGCCTACAGTAGACGACGGGAGTGCTGGATCCGCTAGAGACATCTTCACCTGCATAGGGCACCTCCAGAACCAAGAGTCGACTGGTCCATCGTAGCCATGAGGGAAATAAATGACCGAAGTCTAGAAAACCTTAATCTTTATTTTGGGTAAACCAAAGAATTAGGAACCAGTCTTATACGCAGAGCGTTAAGGAGGGAACCTGAGCTTCCAAGCGGTAAGGAAGATCTGGCGTCATGGGGCGGAGTCGAGAGTTTTACCACCCGGGTGGGTGGGAGGAGCCAGCTTGAAGACCTTCCGGCAAGATTTAAAGCGGCAAGGATACCTGCCAGGCAGTGTGGATAAACAGCATATCCATGTCCCTAGAAAGAATCCTTTCATAAATTTTGTCACAGGCTATACTGCCCACCCCTGATTGTTAACAAATTCAACCCCTCGGTCTCCCCGATATGTCCCCACTGTAATGATGGCCTGGCCTCCTATTATGATTAGGAATTGAATATGTACTCCTTGGAGGAGAGGAGGGAAACAGGGAATATGACAGAGACATACAAGTATCTTACAGGGAGGAACAGGGTGAGGAATACACTATTTTTAAGTGAAAAAGATGTTCCAGGACTAGAGGGCATGGGATGAAGTTGGAGGAGGACGATTCAGAGGAAACGTGAGGAAGAATTTCTTCACAGAACGGGTGGTGGACAAGTGGAACACCCTGCCAGAGGAAGTGGTGGGGACTGAAACAATCACGGGATTTAAGAATGCATGGGATAGACATAAAGGAATTCTGGAGGTCAGGGTTAAGGGGCAACAGACTTCTAGGAAAACAAAGTAAACTTACAAGCTCAAATGGGCAGACTGGGTGGGCCGTAGGCCCTTATCTGCCAACACTGTCTATGTATCTATGTATTATTTCTGGTCCTGCCCTATTTTACAGGAATTTTGGAGGGAGATAAAGACGGAGGTCCAGACACTCACAGGTAGGAGGATCCCACAACTACCTATAGTAATGTTGTTTGGAGTGGAGGAGGTGGGTGAAGCGGATTGAGCCCCCCTGCCTAGGTGGCTTAGGGTCATACTGGTAATGGCCAGACATTGTATTTTGAATACATCAGCGTCTGCAGCTAAACCAGCTATACAACAATGGAAAGCACTAGTATTGCAGGCCCTTACCTTAGAAAGGCTTACTTATGTAATGCAGGACAGAGGGGAACAATTTTATAACACCTGCCAACCATACCTTAATTCTTTAACACCGCAGAGAACCTGACACTGGGGAAGGCTGGATATAGCGGGTGGGGGATAGTAGATGGTGCTAAACTGAATGGAACTGGAATAACCTAATTTAATGCAAGTTACCCCATTAATTATATAAATGATATTCTCATTCTATAAAGTGTCATATTCATACATTTTTTACAGTTAAGGTACTGGATCTCTTTGTACATAAGTTAGGCATGTTTTTTTTATTGGTCTGTGTATGCTGTTATTGTCTTGCCAGAAATGTCTGGCTTGTTTGTCTGTTTTTTGAAAAACTTGAATAAACATATGATACAAAAAAAAAAGAAGGTCGTTATCTGGCTTCTTCGATCGTTTGCTTGGGACAGTAATTTCACACCCTCCAGGAAAGACCTGACATTCAGGAGATGGTCGAGGCTGGGGCTATGTCATCTGGGACAATTCCGTACAGGTGGGGTAATACAAGAATTCTCACAAATCAGTGACACCTACCAAATAAGGAACTCAGATCGCTTTAGGTTTTTACAGCTTAAATCCCACATTATGGTCCTTCAGAGACGAACTCAGAGCACCACTTCCTTAGATTGTCTCTTAAATACCTTCTAAGACATCCTAACCTTAGCACTAGAAAAAGGACACATCTTAGCCACACAGAAGGCCCTTAGAAACCTGGGGGTGGGCTGTACAACAACCCTAAAAAGAAAATGGCAGCAAGAAATGGGGGCACAGCTGGGTGAGGGTGTTTACAGGGCCGAGCAAAACCAAACATTCCCCTTTCTGGCAGGAGTTTGAATGAAAAATTAAAACTAGATTTTTCTACGCCCCAGTAATTCAAACCAAATGGAATGGGGATAATTCAGCAGAGTGCTGGAGAAGGTGCACATAGCCCAGAGCACATCATTCACATTTTCTGGCAGTGCCAGCCTTGTAGCAATTTTGGAAGAAAGTCCAGGTAGCACTAAGAGATCTCTTCTTCTTGACTGCCCCACTGGATCTTCCTCAGTTGCTTTTGAGCCTACCGCCTAAGGAGATCCGAGGAGCAGACAGATTATATCACTGGAACATCCTGATGGTGGCCCATAAGGCAATCACCTGGAACTGGCTAAAGAAGGACTCTCCCACCTTCGACCAATGGCTAATAATAATACAGAAAATTCAAAGTATGGAAGAGTTGACTTTATAAAGTAAACTTGAAACTACACGTGTTCATCCATAGGTGGGCACAATGGGTAATATGGAGGAAGGGGGTCACTGTTGGCCCCACATAAATAAGCATAATATACCGAGATGGAAGATTGAGATCTGGGGTGTGCCTGGTTCTTGGGCCTGGGGAGGGGGTGCTTGCATGACCCGAGGAACTGGATAAGGGTGATGAGGAACACCAAACAAAAACAGACTCTATACTCTTTTTTTTTTTTCTTTATGCTCCTCCCTGCTGGTCGGCCCCCATCCAACTGACCCCCAAGCCCCTGGCCCCCAGAATCACTGTTTCCTTGCCCGGCACTGGAGTGGCGCTTGTTGGGGGTGGGGTGGGGGAATGTCTCTTCACCCTGCTGACTGGCATTTTCTCCTCCAGGTGTTTTTCTCCCAGAGGCCACAGGAGTCGGCGCACATGCACCGAACAGCCCCGGTCATGGCCTCCTTCCCCCACCCCAGGCCTAGTGCCTAGGCCACCTTGGCCCGAGCTTCCTCCAGCCTCCACTGGGGGTCGCCATCAGCAGAGGGACGCCATACTCCCTCCCCAGAGAAGAGAGCTTGCCTGTCGGCAGCTCCATCCAGCTCTGCCCTCCCCCCACGTGCCGACCTCCGATGCACCAAGCTCGTTCACGAACCCTGGTCACCGGTGTGGTTCGAGGTAAGGCACCAGCGCTTTAGCCCTCTATGCCACCCGGCCGCCCACTATACTCTCATTTCTAGTTATCAAAATGGAATGCGTGGGATGTGATTCGCACCAGATAAAGTAAAACGCTATTTAATTGTGTTAAATATGGATGGAAATGAATGTAAGACATGTACCTTGGAATGTATTCCTCATGTAATGCCCTGATGTTTCAATAAACATGAATTAAAAAACAAAAAAGGTAACAGATAGTGAAGCTAGCAGCCCAGTAAGAGAGACGTGCCTTTTTGAGCTCTGTTCTCAACAGGTCTTGTTTTTATTTTATTTTTTTTATTAAGAATTAATTTTGAGTGAGCTTTTCTGTATTATTTTCATATAAGCTGATAAATGAACATGTGCAGAAGCAGTGCACTGACTCTGGCAACATGGGAAGACCAAAAAATCCTCCAAAAGGTGACAAAGCTCAGCAGGGACTATCAAAGCCTCCTGCAACCGCTCAGCCACTATTGGTGGGCGGGGATTCTCCTGCCACCATAGAAACTCTGCAAACTGCATTTAATGCGCTCACCAGGACGATGAACAATATGGACAAAAAAAATGGATGGGTAGGTGGGGCACTTGGCTACTGTGAAACAGACAACAGAAGCAACTGCCACTAATATAGAGGAGACCAAAAATATGGATGGGAAAGCCATGACAGTGGCTGCAACAACAATAAAGGATCAGGGTGTTATCAACTCCAAGTTGGAACAGCTGGAAAACCTCATAAGAGCAACCAACGTTGAGGATTCTTGGGATGCCTGAAGGGATGGAGGGGGACAGCCCAAGAACTTTTCTGGAAAGGTGATTGCCCCAGATGCTGGGACTTGGATTTTTACCACATACAGTAAGGGCTTGTTGGATCACCCCAAGAAGGGCAAGAAATGCATCAGAGAGCCTTGGACCATTATCATAGTGCTGGATTCATCTGAGACAAGGGACAAGATCTTGCAAGTGTTTCAGGAGCAAGGTCCTATTCTACTTGAAGATCACAGACTTCTGTTTTTTCCCAGATTGCTCTTTTGTGATCCAGGCATGCCACGAGGCCTTTGAAGGCGCTACTTCCTGCCTGAAAGCTCTGGACATTCCTTTCAGACTCAGTTTCCCTGCTCACTTTCAGTTCATGGTTCAGGGGAAAATGCATTCATTTATGGACCCTAAAGCAGCTGGGACCCGTATCGAGAAACTGCTGAAGACCCCAAAGCAGCTGCAACTGCTCTTAGATGAGAATGACTACAATTCATGAATAATTGCCCATTCAGATCTTTAAAAAAAAAAACTGGTGTAGAGAAGGGGCTCATTTGATGAGAGAGATTATCAGGGCCCTGAACTTAAGTCCTTACTTTCTTTATCTGTCTTAAATGTCAGACACATTCTTTATATGGAACTTTAGCACTGGACTTTATAGCATATTTATTTTATTTATTTATTTAGTTTTTGTTGACCGGGTAAGTGCACTAGACAAATCTTGCCTATTTTCAGGCACGACCCAGGGCAGGGGGATACAGATGAATGCCAACTGACCTTGAACCAGATTAAGTTGTTGGTGGTACTTTTTTCAGTGAATGAGGGAAATTTGGCCAGGACACCAGGGAAATTCCCCCTACTCTTTTCAATAAGTGCCATGGGCTCTTTAACATCCACCTGAACTACCACCAATCCAGGCAGATGGAACCTTGGTTTAACATTTCATCCGAAAGACAGCACCTCAGAAGTGCAGCACCCCTCTCATGCTGCACTACAGTGTCACTACTGGGATATTAACCCAAGTGTCAGATGTGGGAACTGAACCCACAGCCCTCTGATCTCCCGGCCTCAGAGACTGGTTAACACTGTTTGTTTACTTGTTACCACTAAGAGCCTTTTTTGTTTTTATTTTTCTCTTCAGATCAGTATCTGACTCAACTTTACTGCCTTAATGCACAATGTATGGCTCAGAATGTAAACTCTGTACAATTTTCCTTGACTGACTTACGCGTACCGATAAGGGAAACGGGACCTGTTTCACCACCCCTATGAGGGGATTACGTGAGATGTTTTAATTAATGGAGGACAAGGCGGTGGTTCCAGTACAAGCTGACTGGTAGTGTGCTTCTGAAATGCAACCGGTTTCCTGACCAATTTTCTTTTTTGGCATGAAGTCCTACTTCATGGAGACCATGGAAACTCGGTCGACCAGGGCAGCACACTGCATGGACTGAATCATGAGCAGCACATATCGTAACGCATGACTGTTTCACCTTCAGGAGTGGCAGGTTTCTCTCTCCTACAAAGTTTTCACTTCAGGTACTTTTTCCAATCACACAAAGTGCATTACTTAAATCACCAGTTTAGAGAAGTTGATGGCTCTGTTCTTGGTAGGAGAGTATTTTTGTTCTCCCGGTTAACAATAAGTTCACTTCAGAGCACACAGAAGGAACTATCTGCCTACTAGTTGCTTAAGGCGTCTATCATATAAGCCAGAGGGCTTGGTAACATTCTCCTGGTAATGCTTAATTGAAATTGTTTCAATATTTCAGGTATTGGCTGCAATTACTAGCTCAAAAATGTTAAGATCAGTGGAGATTAATGTAGTTTATAGGATGCCTTCACTGTGGTACCACTAAGACTGGGAGTCTCAAATTCCTACTGTAATAATGGTGTTTATATTGCTAAACTCCGTACTAATGACCAGTTCTTGAGAAATGCTTTTATGCTGTACTGAAGTTTTAAAATGCAATAAAAGAAAGTGTAAAAAAAGATAACTACGTGAAACACAAAGGGTTGACCTTTAAATGCTTGTTGACCTCCAAAAGCTTGTTTACAGAACTGTCAACGGGAAACCAGCTCTGGGACAAAATGTAATATTTTGTTTCACCTGTTAAGCTTAGTTCAAGCTGGCCTCGGGAAGGACAATGACAACGTTTTGATAAGTTTTGTGAAAAACAGGAGCTATAACTTGCAACAACATGATGCAGAGTTTGAACTGCCAGGCAAAAACATCTTATATAACCAGAGTAGTTTTTTTTTTTTTTTTTTGGGGGGGGGTGTGCGGGAGAGACTCAGATAAAGGACTCTTTTTTTTGTCTATGTTGCCTGCCGGTCACACACTGGGTCGCGTACAGTACAGTCAAAGGGCACACAACAGGATGATGGTGGCCAGCACATCACACAGGAGATGAACGGAGTCACGCAACCACAACACATTTTATTTTTTTTAATGAGTAAGGGATTTTCTCCTCTCCCAAAGTCCCACCGAAAAATATTTCTGCCATGTATTAACAGATACCACAGAAATGGGTGCTGGGCTGCACATGGTCACACACTGGGTAGGGTATAGTGCAATCAAAGGGCACATGGCAGGATAATGGACTGGCCAGTATGCCACGGTGGAGATGGGAGTTACACAACACAGTGACACACCTTTTTTTTTTGTATTAAATGATATTTCTGCCTCTTCTCCTAACAGAGAAATATTTCCAACATGTATTAACAAACACCACAGAAATGGGTGCTGTCTGCGCTCGCGCGCACACACACACACACTGGGTAGGGTATAGTGCAAAGGGCACACAGCAGGATAATGGGCTGGCCAGTACGCCATGTATGAGACGAAGTCACACAACACGTCACACAGACTTTTTTAGTTTGTTTTTTTAAGAGTAAGGGATTTTCTCTCCTCCCAAAGTCCCCCCAGAAACTATGTCTGGCATGTATTTAAAGATACCAGGACTGGATGCTGGGCTGCACACATTCACACACTGGGAAGGGAACATACAGTACAGTGCAGTCAATGGCACATAGCAGGATGATGGTTTGGCCATCCCAGTATGCCATGCAGGAGTCACACACTGGTTACAGTGCAGCAGTCAAACTGCACACAGCAGAATGATGACCTGTACATACACAGAAGGATGATGACCATTCACTTGAGTCCACCAAATCCCAATCAGTCCCTGCCTACCTAGTACTCCCCTACTCTCTTGATCCCTTCCCAAAAAAACACCTTCCACCTTGCTTGGATTGTAAAAAAAAAAAAAGATTTTGTAAAATTTGCAAGCCTTAAGGCACTGAAATGCTTACTTCAGTAGCAGCAGGTGAAGTTCCCCCACACCCACCTCACTTATGTCTCTGGTGGCTGCTGCTTTGATTATACTACTTTTTTTTATTTATTTTCAGGAATTTCTGCCATACAGAAGAGAATGCATTCCAGTCCCACAGCCTGCCTCTACTTCTAACATTTTTGGTTTTCCAACTGCCCCACCGCCAACCGAGAGATATAGAGTATACACATGTGCTCTTCTACTCAATCCAGATCTGTCTGTCCCACTGTAATTCCTGTTGTGCCACACCAAGAACCAACATGAGTCACATGACTCAACTACACTACATGTTGCATAAGCTTGGGCTACACAAATTTAAACAGTCCCTCCAGAGTCTCCCCTCCCAGCACATGGGCTGGAATCAGACTGCCCCACCCCTGAGACCAGACTCCCTACCCACTAGGAGCGAGCACAAGGATATGTCAGGCAGTGACGCATTCTTTTTACTGTTGCTTTTGCTCACTTGTTTGACATAGAGATTTGTTCCCCCTGTTATGGCCTTTTTTATCTTTGTCCAGTATTCCTCCACCCCAGCCAGGTCAACCTTCACCCCCATCCCCCCAGCCAGGTCACCTCTGAGGCATTCACCTATCTTTATAAAATCTGCCCTCCTGAAGTCCAGGACTCTCACCCTTGTGTGATTCAATTCCACAGCTGTCCTTATACTGAACCACACTGTACAGTGATTGTTGGTCCCCAGGTGGCCTTCCACTTTGACATCTGCATCACTATCCCTGTTAGTAGCCGGTCCAGTGGCATGGAGGGCTGAGGCATCTGTGCCTCACCTCCTACCATGCCAGCGAACCCTGTACACGGTGCGAGCAGGCTGCCAGGGGTCGTCCGGGGAGGGAGAGGATTGAGCGTCCAGAGGACAGCTCTCCTCTCCCGAGGAGGGGGTGAAGATGGAGTCCACTGCTTGTCTGTCCCCTAGCGGTGGCTAGAGGATGGCACAATGGACCCAGACGAAGGGAGTGGATGCAGGGCAGATGCCCAGTGTGCCGTGTGTGGAAGCGTGCATGGCTCGGCCACTGGCGTCACTGCACGCCTCTGTGCCACATTCGGGGATGGGAGAAAAAGCAAGGAAAATATCCCGACCAGCAAGATGATGCCGGCCCCTTGCAGGCACCGCACCTGGCTAGCTGGCACCTCGTTAACAAGATTCAGAGGTGAGTCCACTGGACGCCAGGGTGACGGGGCTGGTGGGCCGGTCGGGAGGGGCAGAAACATAAAAGGAAAAAAAAAAAATATCCCTGTTAGCGAGTACCAGGTCCAGTATTGCCCCATCATCTATATCCACAGCTCATTCCTAGATGCAACCCCCCCAAGAGGGTGAACACATGGTACAAAGACAGTGAGCAATCAACAAGATGCACAAATGATAAGATAAGTATGCTCATGAGAATTAAAAGTACAAAAACAAATCAATAAGATAAGTAAACATGCCAGCCCATCGGCGCAGTGGTAGCACTACCGCTTACGACAACAGCAACCCGGGTTCAAGCGACTTGGGTCAGTCGGGGACCGCAGGGGGAGAAGATAGGAGCATCAGAGGATCACTCCTCCTCCTCAGAGGGAGGGCAGCCATCTCCGCTGCAATACCGCCACCTGGGTGACCACAGGTGGAGGTGCAGTTCAGGGATGCCATTGGCCGAGTTCCGGCACAGCGGTCATGTAGTGACATGCTTTGTCCCTTGGTGTACTCCTAGAGTGCCGACACCCTCGGGAAGACGGGAGCAACACAGGAAAATGCCCCCACAGATGAACCTGAAGATGGCCTCTGGCACACGGCCCACACACTTCGGACGATCCCTGAAGGCACCTGACAAAGACATAAGCAGCTGGGAGGGGCGAGTCAGGAGACTGCTCCTCTTCTCCCCTCCCCTCTGGGGGTGGGGCAAACCAAGGCAGCGTGGAGGTGGTCCCAGGGAAGAGTTCCGAGTGCAGCCAGCCCTGATGCCTTGAAGGACCTGAGGGAAAGTAAGGTTGTGGAGAGAAGGAGGGGGCAAACAGTATTAAAAAATTAAGATAATTAAACATGATACTATGCTGCAATTAAGCCCTAGAGCACATACATAGTGTGAACAGAATAGGGACAAAGTCTAAAAACTAAACATAAGGTGCAAATCAGATTACAATAACTTAACTAATTAGTTAATGGGGCTTTGAAGCACAGTTTATCTGGGTCAGGGAAAACACAGTAAGGACAGGCACAAGGGGAAGCAAAAGTGAAAATGTCTCAGTGGCTTGAGAAAGAGTTAAGTGGGGACTAAACAGATAGAGAGTGGAAGAGAGTTTCAGAGTGAGGGCAGGAGACCCAAGATTGAGAGTTACCCAAGGGAGAGCAAGTGGAGGAAGAGGGGCAGAGCAAGTCAGAGAGTTAGAAGGGACAGGATGAAAAAAGAATTTAGAAATGAAGGAAGAACCATGGGAGAAGTGGCAGGACAGAACGAAGCAGAGTTAATGAAAGTTACAGTGATGGGCAAAAAACAAACAGAAAATGTTGGATGAGAAAGATCACTGTCCATCCATACAATCATACACTTGAACATGTGACAAGCCCGAAGAAGGCCTTATGGTCTATGAAGTCTGCTCAAATTGCAGGGTTCTCAACTTCCAACTAATGACTCTGCCCTCTCCCAACCCCCCAACTGTCCATCCATCCCTCCCTCCCCAGAGACCCTTATCTTCCCTTTAACTCTATCCCATCCTCTCTTGAAGCTACCTACTGTTTCCAACAATATCACTTTCTTGGGAAGTCCATTCAAATCTACCACCACCCTCTCTGTGAAGAAGTGGCTCCTGAGCTATCTCCTAAAAAAAAAAAAAGACTGCATCTGTTTTGCCTGTTTTGGTCACAAACATTTGAAGAGGCTTTTGTTTTTAAAACTACATTGGAGAGAGGAGGACTTGGATAAGGAAATTTCAGAAACAACTGGCAAAATGGCTGAAAAAGGGGAGGTGTATTTGGTGGAGGACATCAGTCTAGACAGGTGTACCAGCCTAATCTTTCGATTTACGATGCAGAGGTTGGTATATCTGCAGATTCCTGCGTAGACAGACCTCACCTTTCAGAATTTGCTTGTTACCCCCGAGAAAATTGGCGGATGGCCCCTCGGGAGGCCTATTTCTGGTTTTGGACATTATGGGCCCTCCAGGCCCCATAGCTTGGCCTAGGAATGCCCAGTTTACAATTTCAAGGTGTCATTTTCTACATTTATTGCCATGCCAAGTTGGATGGAACAACTTAGAAAATCCCAAATGGCTGCCAAAATCCAATATAGCCACCATATTGCTAGTAAATACCTGATTCGCTAATAATTTCCAAATCCCTAGCTTCCAAGATACCGATTATCAATGATTCATGAACGGGGAGTTTATTATTACGTTTAATATAAACACATATTAAATTAATATAATAGAACATAAATAAATGATGCATAATGCATCAATCTGCTTGTTTGTGCCATTGACCCAAAACTGCATCTATTCTAAGAATTTGCCACTTTGTTCACAGGATTGCGTGGCATGTTCATGTACAATGTATGCCTATTTAGTTTGTATTTCTAGTTTTTAATTTTAGTTTCTGTTTCAGAAACATGGATAGCCCTCTAGCTGTACCTGCTGGATTGGTCAATCCAACCGATTTGCCTATATGTGTTCTTTGTGAGAAACAAATTAGAGATACGAAACTGCAACAAATATTAGGAGAGAATGGGCTGAATACTGTCAAGGCTTTTGCACAGAAATGGTCAGTCACAAACCAACTTCCGAGACGCCAGAAACTTCAACTCACATGGAATAAAGTCCATGACCAACTCCCCGGCCCTGGAGAAACAGGCTCACCGTTCATACAAGGTGTCGCCAAAATTTCACCAGTGAAAGGAAATTAAACACCAACTCAATGAAACAACTTTCTTCAGATTAATCTTCTGAAGCTGAATTCTCCGGCATACCTGACCCATAGACGTCCAGTAGCAGTGAAGAGGTCCATGTAACTCGACGAAAAAAGGAAATCGATGGAATTTAAAAAGGATGAGACCTGCTTCATCTATGATAAGAAAAGGAAAAAAAAGAGGAAATACAGAAGAAAAACTCCAAAGAGTTGAACTTGAAGATGGAAAGATTACATTGCATGAAAGCATGTTACGCAATGAAAATTCCAATGATCCTCTTTTGTCTGGTGCAGCCAAACGTTTGAAGGTCGCTACCGTCAATGTTGACATCTTTGCTGCAGATCTCAAATATCATCAAAGTTGTTACAACACTTTTGTCTACATCGGCAAACGAGAGAGACACACACCAGGTGGATTGGAAAGCATTCATACAAAGAGTGCATAAATGGAGTTTCTTGAAATTTTGAGAAGAAAGGTTGTTGAGCAGAAATGTTGCTATTACTCCCAGAGTTACTGGAGGATCTTCATAACGTCTACGAGTTCCATGGATGCAAACAAGATGCTGGAATAAATCACACATTTCAGTTGAAGAATCTTATCAGCAATGAATTCGGAGATGAGATAGGTTTTACTGTGGGAAAGGGGATACACAGGAATCCTCTCATTCTTCACTCGACAAAAGTAAACTCACTTGGCTATTCTATTGGCAACCTTGAGAGAAGCTGGGCTTAGAGATAGTGACATCACCAAGGCATTTGCAAAGATGATCAATCGGAAATTAAAAGATAGACAAATTGAGTCACCACAGTTTCCTATGGCATACGAAGACTTGTTTTCTAAGCTTGATGAACCCATTCCAGAAATCTTCAATGAGATAGCTCTCTCTATAAGCCCTTCTAAGAAGATTAATGCTCTAGGTTCTGCGACCATCCCAACAGAAATTCAAGCTACCAAGATATGGTCCATTGCTAGTGACGAACAAAGCCTCATTACCGGAGAACATTCTCCAAAGTCAATAGTTCTATCCATGGTCATTCATCGTTTCACCGGAAGTAAAGAAGCAGTCAATCTTCTACATCATTCTGGGGCTGGTATTTCTTACACAGACGTCAGAAGACAAAACAAGAAATTGGCCCATGATAGTAAATCTGAGGGGGGAAAAAAGGCACTGTACACGATTCCACCTGGACAGCCAACTCATGTCACAATTGATAACTCAGATGGTAAGCGACATTAACAAGAGTCTCAACAACACATGACACTAACTCAAATGATTTACATACCCCGAATTTCACGTCCTGCTGTCATCTGTGATTTGCCAGTACAAGAACAGAACATTCCAAGCAGCTCAACAACAGAAGTCCAGGAAACCTTTGAAAGCTCAGAACCCACTGACTATGGGGATTGTAAAATAGGAAAGAGAAAACCCCCACCGACAGTCCTATCCTATGATGAGGATGAAAGAAGGACAGAGATTGACCTTCGTTTGGCAAAGATTGTATTTGGGCTCTGGCAGAAAGCATAGAATCTTTCAGAGAAGATGAATCTCTTCCAGTCCTAGGATCATGGACAGCTTTCAATATAAAAGCAACATCGACCACTACCTTCAAATCCGAAACTGATTTCCTGCCCATTATACCACGTGAATCAGATGCTGCAGTTTGCAAATATTACCTTGACTTTCTCCTGGATCTAATGGATGACCTACAAATTGACCACATCTTCAGCCATAGCAATCATACAGTTTTCTACAAGATTGCACAAATAATGTGGAAATAAGAAAAATATACAAACGTGGTTAATTTGATGGATTTCATGAACTGATGGCGAGGCAGAAGATCCCCTACAAGCGATACAGTGCTATGGGACTTCGTTACTGGTGGGTTCAGGCAGGGATAACAGAGGATGGATATGTTGACCAGGCCTTGGAAGGACTCCATTATTCTAGATCGATGAGGTTACATAAACAGTCCCTCAAGGCTCTCCTACGATTCATGGGATCCAAGATTCACGGTTCACTAACCGATGGACTACGAGAAAAGCTCACCAACATGAGAAGATCTGTATTGTCAGAATTCCTGAATCTTGTCCTCTTGGATGAATCTTTCCCTGAAGTGCAGTCATGAATGCTGGAAACCTCTGGCACCATGGGACAGTGGGTGAAAGGCTACACTGGTGACACCAGCTCTCTTCTCACCCAGGTGGCCGCATACAGAGACAAGAATCTGAACTTACATCTGCAGGTTCACTGAGACAGTCTACCTTTACTGTCTGCATTCAACCATCAAAACTACTCTTGGTATTTGACGTGGCATCATGTAGACGTCAATCTGAAAACCATCAATGAGAACGCATACCATGAACTGCAGGAATATGGCATTGGGGCTAGTCTGTCTGGTGAGGCATTCGCCACAATACCTGGTGACCAAGTGACTGAGGTCTTAATCAACAGAGAGGTCAAGGTGAGGGGGTGGACCCATGAGAGGCAGTTACAGTATGTCTGAGGAAGCCGCTGGTGACTTTGTTTTGAATTCCCACAAGCTCGCTAAAATTTGTTTGCTGCTGAAGGAGAAGATGCTTCTGAAAACATCGGCCACACACAATGAGTTGACATATGGTGCCATGAAGAGATATGATGATCAAGTGAAAGAGCTAGTGAAGAAACTTTACGCATATTCAGATCCATGTCAGGGTACAGCATGACATATCGCAATGGGCACTGAAATACCGCCAGCAATAGTAGAGGGCCTTTTGAAAGCAAGGGCGATAGGGGAATTTATGTTGAGTGCATTTATAAATGACTGCCTCCTATCAAGGAAAGTTGGCCCATTAAATACAGTGGAATTTCCAGAGGAATGGACAAAAGGAAAAAGAAACCCAAAGCGGTATCAGTCTTGAAAGAAGACCGTCAGTCTTTCTGCATCATTGTTGCAAAGTGCCCCAACAAGAAAGATGCATTTTCCCATCCGCTCACAACATATCTTCTTGCAATAGCAACTCCAGAGGGAAACCTCTACAAACCTAATACCAAACATGTCTTACGAAATTATCTCATCGATGAAGCAGAAGCTCAAAGTTCTTCCCCTCCTCCGTTACGTTCAGTGTACATATACAACGCCATGGAAATGGTCACAGCAGTTCCAGCAAGTGTACATGGGACAGCCTTTGGAAAGCACTTCTTGTCGCATTCACACCTCCATCTACAGCAAACTCAGTTGAAGTCATCGTCATTTTTGATAACTATAAGGATGATCAGGAGTTCTCAGTGAAACAGCAAGAACGTGCTGAGCGAGTGGTAGGAAATGGAAATTACGTACCTACCGTAATTCTGATCTTTCTCTGCATCTTCACCATTCATCACCTTTGGGTTCTGGCCAGAGGTCATGACCCTGCGGGAGCTTTTTTTTGGGGGGGATGGGCGGAGTCGACGCACCATCGGTGCCACCCTCGAGGCCGACGCACAGTGTGGCGCTCGCAAGTTGGCTGTTAGGTGTTGTCGACTCTGCTCTCCCACCAGTTCTGAGTCGCCGTAGAGTAAGAAAAGGGTTGGGAAGGTGGGACAAGGAAGTCCAAGGGACAGACAAAGGAAAAGATATATAAACTAAAAGGAGAAATAAACAACAGAGGACAGAGCAAGTCTGAAAAGCTAAGGGGATTGGGTAGGGGCCCCAATCTCTGGAAGTAGGAAAGGAGTAGGGAGGAGGGTTAAGATTTAGAAATAAGGATGAACGGGGGAGAGAAAGGAAGACACCCTGGAACCTTGACCTGCTTCCAGATTGTATAGGAACTGTGAAGGAGTAGCCAAAAGGCTAACTGCCAGAATTCAAGGCACAGAATCACTGGCAATAACTCCAACAAGCAGAGTCGACTATTCTGGAAGAAAAGACAGGATACAGGGATATCACCCCCCACCCCAAATACATTTTTGGTGTAAGAAACTAGTTTCTTAAATTAAATTGAGGATGTGTCCAAAGGACAAAGAAATCAAAGAAGTTGACTGGGAGAAGGGGAGAAGGAAAGAAAGGAGAGCAACTACCAACCCCTACCCCACAGGGGTGGAGCCGAGGCACTGAAGGAGTGTCCCCCATCCTGACCACTCTGTCCTTAGAGAGAATTACCCCCATGTGCCACAAGTTACCCCATTCCTGACTAAACAGAAAGGGGGGACGAGAAGGGGGCACAGAGAGGAAGGGGGACCCAGAGACTGAGGCCCCAAGGGGATGGAGGGCGGGATTGTGATGAATGGTGAAGATACACAGAAAGATCAGAATTACGGTAGGTATGTAATTTCCATATCTTATCTTTGTCAATCTTCACCATTCACCACCTTTGGGTGAGTGCTGAGCACCCCCCCCAAGGGGACCCTAACCCTAAGGGACCAAGTCCCTTAGCTCTCAGTGGGTGACACACTAAGAGAGAGAACCTTCACGGGTCTGGAGAGGCCCAGGAGTGGGGAGAGTGAGACAGGGACTCCTCGGAAGGAGTAGGAAGTTGCCTCGACAGACGCCGTCTCGCTCTACAGGAGAAAAAGATAAGATTCTCTGGTGAGCAGAGTTAATCACCCTACGCCGGGCCAAGGGTGACAACCGGGAGAGATGCAGCCATACCGTCTGCCTAGTGCCGATCGCTGTCCCTACGACCCTGGAAGCTACCTCGATGGCATCGTAAGATGCCCTCGCTTGGTGCCTTGTGAGCTCCAGGCCACATGCAGAGAGTGCAATGGTTTGTCTGGTTACCTCCATGTCAGGCAAAGCAGCTAGGATTTGACCTAGCCTGGACCACAGGAACCTATCATAGGTAGCATAGTGGGCCTACTGCGCTGCAATAGAGAGCAGCAACTGTGCCGAGTAGAACGTTCTCTTCCCCCAGAAGTCAAAATCCATAGAATCTTGATCTAGGGGACAGTCATGGTGAAGGGCGCAAAGCCCATCAGGAGTGTCCAGTTGTGTCAATCCTGACTGAGGATGAGGCATGGAACCTGGAGACTCCTGAAGGGGGGGCACAATACAGCTGGCAGAGATCCCTAGGGGCTAGGACTCCGGAAAAGGGTCTCTTGCCAGGAACGCAGGGGGCACCACAAGGGTGTCCGCACTGAAATCACCTAGGAAGGTGCGCATCGACTGCTCTGGATTGTGTTGAGTGGGTGGGGTGATGTGCAGGTCCTCCAACATCCTCACGAGGAATCGCCGATACTCTGTGAGATCAGCAGCTGGGGAGATGTGGACCGACAGCTCCTCTCCAGAAGAGGGGGATGAGGAGTCAGAGGACCTCAAGAGTTCAGAAGCTGGCTGCTCAGGGGGGAGGCTGAAAAATCTGTCTGCCCATAGCCCTAACTTAAGAGGGAAATTGAGCAGCCACAGCTCTGAACTGCTCCCAGGAGAGAGGACCGCTAGGACCAAGAATACCTGGGAGCACAGGAGAATGCGGCAGGGCCGACAACAGGAATCTGCTGTCCTCCTCCTGGGCTAGGTGAAAACTCCACAGCCGACAGCTGGTCAACCAAACTGGAACTGCCTAGGCTGCACTCTGAAGAATTCCCCCTGTGAGGTGATCGGGGCCGTGAAAGTCCAGAAGGACAGTACCCTACCACCAAAGAACGGGGCCCTCTTGAGGAAACAGAATGGGAAGGGTGGAGATCCGCGCAATGACTTCTCCCAGAACCCGGGTAGGCTCCAGAAAAAGGCTCCAATCGGCCCCAAAGTTGGGCGATCCAGGCACACCACCTGAGGGGTCAGAAAACCCACCGAGACCAGGCTGTAGAGCAATGGTGGCTTGCACCACTGCCTGCTGGTCAGCACCCCAACCCTGGTCCCAGGTGCAACTGTCCTCTCCTCAAAATGGGGCTGGTTCCAGCCTGTTGAGGACACTACCAAGGTGTCCACGTGAGCAGCCAACTCCAAAGAGTCAGACTCCCTGTCTGACTCAGAATCCGATTCCCCTTCCGAGGAGGAGGTGGAGACCGAAGTTCTGTGCCAAACGGTGCGTGGACGCCTGCTGCCATCCCGAATGAAAGGGGCACCAGACCTAATAACTGCGTCAGAGTTGGCATGAGGCCCTCAGCCGCACCGCAAATGGCATGGAAAGAAGACATGGCGCCAACGATGGCAGCAGCACTGTAGTCGGGGCCTGTCATGGCGCCGTCCCGGCCCATGGCACCGCAAGCAGCACCGAGGCCAGAAACGGAGCCAGCGATGGCTCTGACCACACTCTCAGAGCCGAGGTCAGAAACCCCACGGCGACATCCCAACCCATGGCGCTGCGAGCGGCACTGAGGCCAAAGAAGGCACCGACGACTGCTCCGACCAAACCCGAAACCCCCATGGCACCATGTCCTTGCTCGGCACAGCAAGCGGCCCCAGAGCTGGACATGGTGCCATGCTCAACCACAGCACCGTGGCGAGAAACAGCAAAAGATGGCACCGTAAAGTCTCCCATGGCACCATCACGATCAGCGCCACGAATGGAGCCGACAGCAGCAACGGAGCCGAGCAACAGAAAGGCACTGCCGACGGCGCCATGAATGGCGCAGAGGCCCAAGACGGCAGCAACTCAGGCCCGCCAAGCCGAGGGTACAACACTGGGGGAGCCTTCACCCCCGAATGGGTGATTGCCAAGGCGGTGCCTCCCGCCCGTCCCCCAAGGGGAACGGACTGGGCCTCCTGCACCGCAAAAGAGGCTTCTGCAACAGTGAGGCTACAAGAAGCAGAAGCCCCCCTCCTCCTCGGTCCAGATAAAACCAGGAGGGGATCCAGAGGAAAGGCCGAGAGAACACGGCTTGGCCCGACGAGTGCGCGCCCATCCCCAGAAAGTCGGCGGAGTTCATCCAACTTTCCACACAGGTTGTTCGATCACACGATGGTCCACGGAGAAGCAGGCGTCGCACAAATCCATGTCGTGTAGCGGGCCAAGACACGTGAGGCAATGGTCGTCTTGGTTGGTGACGGAATACTTACGGCAGCATGGGGGGGCCGTCTCGTCTTCAAAGTTTTCTTGCCCCCTGACTGAGACATGACCTATGGAAGAAGAATACCAAACAAGACCCGACGTCACAAAATAAAATAAGTAACAGTCTTACCAGGCGACGTTGAGTGAAGCGAAACTGAAACGGCAGGAAAACGGAATCGGGGTCAACGAACTGCGACACGGAGTCGATGAACTGCGACACAGAGTTGAAGGCTTCTTGAAAAGTAGCAGGCCTCTCAAAGTTTCTCAGCTACCCATGAGGTGCGGCCTCAATGGCGGGAGACGAAGAACTGACGGGAGGATGGAGTCGACAACACCTAATGGCGAACCCACGAGCACCACGCAGTCGCCGGGTTCGAGGGTGGCGCCCGGCGGTGCATCGACTCTCCAATCTAAAAAAATGCCCCCACGGGGCCAGAACCCAAAAGTGATGAATGATGAAGATTGATACAGATAAGATCACGAGGAATTCAACTTCACATGGGATCAGATTCGCAAGAGATGCCACAGGGAAAGGCGCATCAGCAGTACCTTCACAACAATGACAACAAAACAGATCTCATACAGCGCTTCAATGAGTATGTTAGACAAGAGGCTGTCAGAAGAAACTTACGATACCCGTTTACAGTCAGCAATGGCAGAAGCACGTATACTATGTACCTAGATTCAGAAGAATTCCTGTTTTCCTGCAACCATGAGGAGACAAATACGAGGATAGTGCTGCATTGTTCTCTTACGGAAGGCCCAGTTGTTATCCACGCCAAAGATACAGACATCCTCGTCCTGATGGTTTACGCTTTCACAAAGACCCTTCCAGATTCACAATGGATGCTCCGAATCGACCCAGATGCATTTGTAAATATAGGCTCTACAACCGATCACATTGGACATACTGCAAGTCTCAGTTTGCCAGCATACCAAGCTGTCTCTGGATGCGATGCAGCGAGTTATCTCTACAAGGTATCAAAGAAATTAATCTTTCAATGTTCGCACAGGGTCGAAGAAAGACTAAATCTCCTTTCAGGGCTTGGGAGCATCACATATGCTTCACAAGACACTGAACAAAATGTCATGGCCTTCATTCAACACTACGTGTACAATAGTACAGGAGGAGAGGATCCGGTAGACACATGAGTAAGGCAATACAATAACCTGAAAGTGAAGACTACAGTATGCAAACAATCCTACCAGACCCAGTGAGCCTATGTCAGCACATAAAGAAAGTAAATTTCATAGTCTACTATTGGCACCACTGCACAGAGCCAGAAACCCTGAAAGTTGACCCTTGTTTGTCAGGATGGAAACCAGAGAATGAAATGCTGAAATCTGTGTGGTTAACTGGGTTTCAGTTACCCGACGTCCTACATCATAGAAAAAAGGGCAGAAGGTTAGCCAGCCGACAACGTGCAGCTGACGGAAATGATGCAGATGATGAAGGTGAGTCAACACCTCAAAGACACACAGAGAAGACCAAACAAAAACCTTCGACCACAGCACCAATTACTAATTGTATAGGAGATGATGACACTGAAAATGACACATCGGTAGCCAATGAACAAACTTCTGCAGATGAAGCTTCGGGAGTGAATGTGACAGTTCAGATCCAGAGTGGACACCAATATAATGACTTAAAAACTGGACATTACAACCAAGGTGTACTGCTGACCCAAAATATTCATAGTGTTGGGTCAAATCGTTGATAAAATGACCTAATTCTAAACAACAAATCAGCACACACAACATTTAGATTTTAAGCATTACTGTACCTACTTCAAACTATTTTATCAGTAAATTGCCTTGTGAATGTAATTGCTTTATGTAGTATTAATGTGTGCATTTGGTCCTGTGTCTAACAGGGAGCCTCAAAGCAATATATAGATGTCATAAATGTTCATGAATATTCAATATATAGATGTTCACAAATCATTGATAATCGGTATCTTGGAAGCTAGGGCTTTGGAAATTATTAGCGAGTCAAGTATTTACTAGCGATATGGTGGCCATTTTGGATTTTCTAAGTTGTTCCATCCAATTTAGCATGGCAATAAATTTAGAAATTGACACACTGGAATTGTAAATCGTGAATTCCTAGGCTGAGCATGGGGCCTGGAGGGCCCACAATGTCCAAAATCAGAACTAGGCCCCCAAGGGGCCATCCACCAATTTTCTCGGGAGTAACAAGCAAATTCTGAAAGGCGAGGTCCATCTACACAGGAATCTAGAGAGATATCAACCTCTGCATCGTAAATCGAAAGATTAGGCCGGTACACCTGTCTAGTCTGCTGGACATGGATTGGAGGAGCCTCCCTGCTGCAGCTTCATCTCGAAGTAGGGACACTCTGGACTACCTACAAGAGGCATTCCTCAGGCTGCTAGTAAGTGAACCCACTCACGATGGGGCAATACTAGACATGGTGCTTACTAACAGGGACAGTGTTGCAGATATCAAGGTAGGAAGCCATCTGGGGACCAGTGATCATCGTACACCGCGGATCAACACAAGGACAGCTGATGAATCCAACCACACAAATGCGTGGGTCCTGGACTTCAGAAGGGTTGATTTTAAAAAGATGAGTGAATGCCCCAGGAACTGAGGAGAGGGCGGGGGTGCCAAACTAAAAGAAAGGAAATGGGAAACTGCTTAACCAGGAAAGACACTAAGCCAGAGCTTGTTTCCAGGTGTGACCTGGGAGCACAAGGAAGTGAAGTGAATTGTTCAGGGTCACACAGTATGCATCAAAATCAGAAAAATGATCAGTGCTCAAACCAGAATGACAGGGGTGCTGCCATAAACACTGGCTATGCCTGCAAATATAAAGAACCAAGAACGCACTCTACCAGGAAAAATAAAGCAAATCCAAATGGAAATTTAGATAAGTTTTATTGTCAGGACAAATGTGCTGACATAATCGACTACCACCAGCACTTCGTCAGGGACCTCACCGCCCCCCTGATAAAAAGCCCTGACTGAAGCGCTGGGAGTAGTCCGTGAGTCGGCATGTCTGTCCTGACAATAAAACAATTTAAGTTTCCATCTGAATTTTGCTTTATTTTTCCTTGCGAGTATGCCATCTCTTGTTGATTCTTCACACAGTATGCAGGTAGGGGTTGATGGGATTCAAACTCGGGTCTCCAGGTTTGCAGCTCAGTGCCCTTAAAAACTATGTTATACTGCCTCCAAAAAATAAGTTGTGTAAGAACTTACCGTAACAATAGCTCTTCAGAGGGAATCTCTGTCATCAGGTCACACCTATGGAACTTTGCCACCAAGCACCAGAATCCCACAGAAGCTTTTTCTACAGCAGTGTATTAGAGACCACCTACGCCGACATCAGGCTCCGACGTCAGACATCAAATAAAGGCACAGGCGGCCCTGCTCCCTCCTCAGTTCTTTCCCTAGCTGGAGGCCATAAGGGACAGGAGTCCCACCACCAGGGAACTGAGGAGAGAGAGGAGGTGCCCAGCAAGCATAAGGGCTGAAGCAACAGGACAGCCGAGCTGTAGAGACTGAGATAGAAAGGGGGATGGAGGGAGAAATGACGTGACCTGATGACAGAGATTCTGTTGAAGATCTACTGTTACGGTAAATTCTTGCATAACTGTTCTGTCTTCTTCAGGGATATCTCTGTCATCAGGCCACACCTGTGGAATGAGTCTCAAGCAATGTTGAGGGCAAGGACAGTCTGAGTGGCAGGAGGCCAGTAGCCTAAGAAATAAGGCCCTGAAGCACAGCAAGACCAAAACCTGTCCTTCGTCTGGAAGCAATGTCCAGACTGTAGCACTTGGTGAAAGTGTGGACAGTACTCCCAAGTAGCAGCAGCACAAATCTCAGCTGCAGACAAACCCCTAAAACAGGCAATGGAAGTGGCCATGCCCTTGTCGGAATCGCCCTTAACCCCGGAAAGTTCCTTACCGCACTTCCTGTAACAAAAAATAATACAGTTGGCCAGCCATTTGGGCAAGTACTGTTTTGAAACTGCAGCGCGCTCTCTGCCAGGGGTGAAAGAAACAAACAACTGAGAGGACTTCCTACAGTCCCTCGTACAGTGTGCATAGTAACGCCAAATGTTATGCACATCCAAAGTATGCAGCAATGCTTCCCCTGGACTGGCATGCTCTGGAAAATAAACAGGTAGGTGGATGGATTGATTTAGGGTAAACTCAGACACCGCCTTAGGAAGAAACTTAGGATTTATAATGCAAAGAGATCCTGTCTTTTTGGGAACTCAAATAAGGCTGTTCACACATCAGAGCCTGTAGCTCTGAAATTCTTCGAGCAGAAGTAATGGCAACTAAAAACAATGCTTTCCACAACAAAAAGCATAGCTTGCAAGACGCGGCTGGCTCAAAAGGAGGCAGTGTCAGCTTCTCCAGAACAAAATTCAGGTCCTGAGATGGAACTGGATTACAGATAGGAGGCTTCAAGTGAAGAATACCTCTCAGAAAACTATGGGCCACATCCAGCTGTGCCACTGTACGGCCCTTGATAGGCACATTTTAGGCTGATAAAGCAGACAGGTTGACTTTAAAAATCAAAGGCAACCATATTAATACATTGTTCTTTTTTTTAAATTTACTTTACAGGTATTTCAATACAAAGTGACTGTTTTACAAGAATCTGTAGGTCTACTGTGATTCTTTTGATTGTTAATTTCGTTATATGTCCTCTTTATGTTTCTGTAATTGCAATCGGCAAATTGACTTTTTTACCAGGTCAGCTCCATTTGACTCACCTGCTGATCAAACGAGTGACATTTTCTTCGAATGTTCTTAGCAATCATGAGAAGACTGGATGTGCATGCTGTCTTGTTTCTACTACTAGGTGTCCTGCAGTAACATTTTACATTTATGTTTTTTTTTTCCTCCAACAAGAAAAGGAAAGCAGTATCTTATCATCTTGATAGCTGCCACTGATCTAGGTACTGTTGCACCTGTAAGCAACGGATCAGCTCCTGGTCTCCCAGATGATCGTCCTCTATGCTTCAAACGGAGGTCCTGTGGTTGGATTTTCTTTAACCATGTTGTGTTCTGCCCCCTCCATTGACATTTTTTTTTTTTTAGTCTAAAAAAATGTCTGCAGGAAGGCAATACAGTACTGCATTACACAATGCAGTATGATTTCTTAACATATGTGGTAAATGTGTATAAGATTTTGAATGAGGTTTGGAGGGGAGATTCATCGGCTGCAGTATTGGCAGCCAGTTAAAACATCTAAAACTGCAAAGTACACTTGTTTACAAAAACTTTAGGCAATGCTGCCACTGCCAGAGCTCACCGACACCCCTCTCGATCCCAGAATAATATTGTTTTCTAAGTGCCAAATTCCCCTTGCTCATCTCTGTTTGTATATGTACATTTTATAAATACCTGGTGGTCTAGTGGTGGAAAGACCACCAAGAGATTCGTAAACATCAGGGACCCTCTGGGTGGACTCACAAATTTCTGCTGCAACTGCCGCCTACGCCGCTACAACCGGAGATCTGAGAACACATCCCTCCCTGCTGGAAACTGTACCCCTGCCTTGATCAACTGAACTTAAAGTGTCTAAGTCCCAGCCATTTTGCAATTTAGTTTTAGCCTCAATTAATAAAACAATCTGAGTCATCATTTATGGACAGGAGATGATAATCAATCCAGGGGGTGCAGTGTTGTTGTGGCCAGCTGCAATACTGTAGCAACTGCAGCAGATCTTCGTGGGTCCACCGGGAGAGACCCTGATGTTTACAAATCTCGGTCTCCTTTCCACCACTAGACCACCAGGTATTTATATAGTATACATATACAAAATGAGACGAGAAAGGGGAATTTGGCACTTAGAAAATAATCATATTATTCTGGGACCTGCACACGCAGGGAGTATCCGAGAGGCATCGGTGAGCTCCACTGCCTAAAGTTTTTGTAAACAAGTGTACTTTGAAGTTGTAGATGTTTTAACTGGCTACTAGTGCTGCAGCAGACTAGTCTCCCCTTCAAAACTCATTCAGAATCTTAAACACACGTTTATCACGTGTTCAGAAATCATACTGTATCATATAATGCAGCACTGTATTTCCTTCCTGCGAACATTTTTTTTGACTGAAAAAAATACTGTCAATGGGGGGGACAGAACACAACATGGAAAAAGAAAATCTAACCACAGGAACTCCGTTTGAAATACAGAGGACGTTCATCTGGGAAACAAGGAGCTGATCTGTTGCTTACAGGTGCAGCAGTACCTAGATCAGCAGCAGCTATCAAGGTGATAAGATGCTGCTCTTCTTTTCTTATTTAAAAAAAATATAAATGGCTGGCCCGGTGGCGTGAAAGGCTGAGGCAGTGCTGCCTTATCTCCTGCCACACCAGTGACCCGTGTTCGTGGTGCGAGCAGGTCGTCAGGGGCCAGCCCGGGTGGGAGACGATCGAGCATCTGGAGGACTGCTCTCCTCTCCCAGGGAGGGTGGGGAACAGCGGGTGGCATTTACCTGACACCTAGTGGAGGTTAGGTGTTGGCACGCCTGACCAATACAGTGGGGCATGGAGCGGAGCAGCCGGCAGGTGCACTGCATGCGTGGCACGCCATCGGCAATGCACACCCCACTAGAAAAACTGGTGAAGCTAAGTCGAGCGCCTGATAGCTGTCCACCTGTATGTACAGTCTCCGGGCGCCACCTGTATTAGATCCAGTCCTGATGGGAAGTTGAGGGCTCCCCGCCATGGGGAAGGGGTAAGCCGTGGGGGTAACAAGGTGGTGGCCCAATGGGACACGGGTGCGGACGGACGGCAGCCGGAGATGCCTAGAATCATAGAAGCCAACCGGGGCCACGGGAAAAAAGAAGGTTAAGAAAAAAAAAATCATAAATGTAAAATGTCACTGCAAGACACCTAGTAGTACAAACAAGACATCATGCACATCCAACCTTCTCATGACTGCCAAGGACATTTGAAGAAAACATCACTACTTGTTTGATGTCCGCAGCCAAGTCAAACTATGCTGACTCGGTAAAAAAAAAGTCAAACTGCCGACTGCACTTAAAGTACAGTTACGTAAGAACTTACCGTAACAGTATATCTTTGAGAGAGGCTCTTGCAGTAGGTAATGGGAGAGGGTGATGAGGCGGTTTCTGGAGAAACTCTATTGAGTGTCCTTCTGCGATCAGCAGGAGCACCCAGGAATCTGAAGTTATCCTCTCCCAACCCGGGAGGTGGAGGGAAAACCTCCCTCCTACCGGTTCCTCTGGAAGGCCCAGGGGCTGTGGGAGAAGAAAGGAGTCAGGTGGTATGGGGCAGAATCGCGGCTGAAGCACCCGCTGCTTTTTTAGGTGGAGGGGGCTTGGCAGCCGGAGGGACCCAGCGTTTAGTGGCCCGCTTTCCCTGGGGGTTCGCCTTCTGCCAATTCCGTCTGCGAAAGGGACGGTGCTGCATTTGATGGGGATGATACATGGAGTCCACAGACTTCAGTGCAGTCCCCTTCTCCTGCAGATCGGTGATAATGTCCTTGACATCACCACCGAACAGCACCGAACCCCAGAAGGGCACTTCCTGAATAGCGGACTGCACTTTCGGGACCAACCCTGACACACGGAGCCAGGCATGATGCCGTAAGCTTACTGCATCGTAAGTAGCACGAAGCATGTGCTGACAAGCCGAATGTGCAGAGTGGACGAGGTCAGCCACTTCCTGTTTGACTTGAAAGTCCGGAAGGGAGTCCAATTTGGATTCCACCTCACTAAGAATCGCCTTCTGGTAATCCTCCACGTGACCGACATAATTTAGGGCCCTAATACCCAGAGTGGAAGAAGCATAGATCTTCTTCCCGTACTGGTCCAGAAGACGGGATTCTTTGTTAGGTGGAGACGAGCTCAGATGTTTCGGGTTAGATGTCCGGCCATGAGCAGCGCTAATCATGACTGAATCAACTCGAGGGTGAGAAACTAAAGAGTCAACACCCCCGGGAGCCTGATATAGCCTGTTCGACTTCCCAGGAAGTGGGGCTAAAGCCGACGGCTGCTTCCAAATAATGGAAACAAGATCAGCATGAGGCTCAATGCAGGGTGGCACCAAGGGTGGGAGCTATCACGGGCAGATCCAGATGCTCAGCGAGTTTCTTACGCTGGGGATCCGGCTCCAAGGAATGCCACTTATGAACCTAATGGATTTTGCGCAGCAACTCCGTAAAAAAAGGATCCTCCGGAGGGGACTTCAGAGGAGTCCTTGGCCTGGGTTTGGAAGGAGAGCGTAGCTCGTCATCTGGCTGGGAACAACCGTCGGAGTCGTCCGAGGAGGAAGAAGATGCTGATGAGGAAGACTCCCTCTCCTGGCGTGGGGGAGGAATGGACCCCTTGGAAAGCCCTTGGGGAAGTGTGTCCTGCCCTGCCCTGAAACCAGAGGGTTCGGCCCTGGTGTCCGGAGGTGGGGAGGGAGTCTGTGATCGCAGACGTACGGGAAACGGAACCGGCACTGTCATCGGGAGATGACTCTCCACCTCTCTGGTGAGCTGAGCCTTGGCGTCAGCCCACCAGGAAGCCAGAGTCTCCTTCAAGTCCACCGGCGGCTGAGGGGCCGGTGGAGGTGGTGGAGGAGGAGGAGGAGGGGGATACGGGTATGGATTATACCCATAAGGCGCGTATCCATAACCCGACAGCAGGAAGCCCGGCGTCGGGTATTGAGGCACCAGGTACTGCGGTGTTGGATAGGTCAGCGTCGGGTACTGGGGTATCGGATACTGTGGAGCCAGGTAAGACAGCGCCGGATACAACAGGGTCGGATACCCGGGAACCAAGGGGTCTGCCAGAGCAGATGGCCCGGCCGGAGGACACATGAGCGGGTCTGGAGCAGAAGGCCCGGTGGGCAGAGGGCCAGGCGTTGGAGCGGCATCCGGGAGCAGGATGTCACACGGGGTCGGCAAGACTGGCGTCAGGGTCGGCGGACGGGGAGCCAGCGTCGGGGCCGGTGTCCGGGGAGCCGATGTCAGGTCGGTTGGCCCAGTAGGCAGACGGTCTGACGGGGGCGCAGCAAGAACATCGGCATCATCCGGGGATGGAGGGGAAAAATCCCCGGGGTCAGGCTGAGGACACCCAGGGTCCCCGGAGGGCAGTGAAGGCTGCGGGGAGCCGGGAACAGTGGATGTGGGAGGGTCCGGCGTTTGCTCAACTGCCATGTGGACATCGGCCAAGCAGACATCCGACTTATAGGGGGGGTCCGGGCGGACGCCAGAGGAGCCGACGTCCGACTTAGCGGACCCGCTCGGCAGGCAGGTCGTGAAGGAGGAGCAGCCTGGTCAGGCGGAATAGCTGTGGCGCCACCGGTGGGGTTGGGCGACTTTACAGTCCCGCAGCGGCCGGAGGAGCGCGTCCGCTTACCGAGCGTTAAAACTAGCAGGCCGCATAGTGGCGACTTTTACCGGAGCAGAGGCCTCCAAAGGCCCAAGCCAGACGGGTGGGCCAATGCCACCTGGAAACCTCCAAAGGCGGCTGTCGCAGACTGTCCCCGGTAGAGGGAGCGTTACCTGAAGCACGGCGATCTCGAAGAAGAACGTAGATGAGGAGCCCTTGTCCCAGTGCTTCTCCTTGTCTTTTTTCTTGCGATGGCCTTTGGGGGAAGTGGATGCCTGCCGGAGCTTTTTTAACTCCTTTTCCACGGAGGACATTTTCTTCTTTAAAATATGGGCCTCCAGAGACTGCAGCCGCTGTCTGCGGGTGGCCATGTTGAATTTAAGGCAGTGCTGGCACTTCTCCACGTGATGATCTGGGCCTAGGCAGAAGAGGCACTGGGAATAGCCATCCTTGTGCGGGAGTTGGGCGCCGCACGAGTCACACTTGTTCTTGTGCTCGGAGGGTGGGGGACGACACGATGATGATACCTGACAAAATTCAAAAATTGAAAATAACTCGGTAAAACTACCGACGACTGAGGCTGACGAGCGTTGAACTTTACCGCGAGGCACTGACATAAGCCAAAGGCAGGAAAGTACTGAAAGGTGGGTGTGGGAGACCGCCCCTTTATACTGACGTCGCATGGCTTCGGTCACCTGATGTGGGGGTGGTCCCCTGCCAGAAACTGCTAGCTAGAAGTTTTTCTGTGGGGTCGGTCCTGATGACTGGCGCCATCAGTCCTATATGTAATTACCTACCACAAGAGCCCTCTTGAAGTAAGATCTGCAATTGCAGAAACATAAAGAGACATACAACGGAATTAACTATCAAAGGAACCACAGCAGACCTGCTGATTCTTGTAAAACAGTCACTTTTTATTAAAATACTTGTAAAATACATAAAAAAAAAAAAAAGAAAATGTATTAATATGGTTGCCACTGATCTTTAAGGGAGGAGTATTTGAGACCTGCATCAGACAAGGTTAGGAAATGCTCTAAAACCTGGTTCACCGGACAGGTTAAAGGGTCCAGGCCATAAGAAGTGGCCCAGATAACAAACTACTTCCATTTCACAGAGTAAGTAACCCTGGTGGAAGGCTTCCTGGCAGCCACCAGGATGTCAGTCACCTTCTGAGACACTCCAAACCGAGCAATGGCTATGTCCTCAGAAGCCATGCATTAAGGTGGAGGGACCTGACGTCTGGATGGACCGGGGTCCCATGGGCCTGACTCAGCATGTCCCGGCAGAGGAGCAGGGGAACTGGAGGTTCCACAGCCAACTGCTGCAGTAATGGAAACCATATCTGCCGAGGCCAAAATGGGGCCACTAGGTTTAGAGTGGCACCCTCTATCTCTAGCTTGATGAGAACTCTCCGAATCAGAGGGAAGATAAAGAATGCATAAATACACCTCCCTTTCCAGGAGAGGGACAATGCGCCTCACCAGAAAACTCCAGGTCCTGGATCCAGCAAACAGAAACGCGGCAGTTTTGTGTTGATCGGGAACACAAAAAGGTCCAACTCTGCAACACTCCACCTGTCGAACAGATCTTCTGCGACCAAAGTCAACAGCTCCCACTCATGCACTTTGGACTGTGAACTACTGAGGCAGTCCACCAAGGCATTTTGGGTGCCTGGTACACAAACTGACAGGTCTAGATCGTAATCTGGAGCCCAGCACAAGACCCTCACTGCCTGCCAGTACACAGGGTAGGAATGGGTGCCCACCCCTTCTTGATGTAATGGACCACACCAAGATTGTTCAACTGCACCAACAGAGGGCCCGGAGAGATGGTTCTGGAAGACCTGGAAGGCATAGAGAACTGACCTCATTTCCAAGACGTTTATCTGGAGGTGAGTCTCCCAGTGGGACCAAACAGCCTGGATCTGATAAAAGACCTAGATGGCTCCCCAACCCAGACCAGAAGCATCTGTGGTGAGGAACTGGTGAGGGGTGGGGATGAGGAAGGGAACCCCGTTTAAGAGACTGGTAGGGTCCATCCAACAGTGAGGCACTTTGTGTACTGGCAAGGAGACAAGGACCTGCTGATCTAGATTGCCTGAGCACAAATAGGAAAATTACGTACCTACCGTAATTCTTGATCTTCTTGGACGAGTCTCCACCACTCATTCACACTAGTGGGATTAGCGCCGGAGGCACTAAGACCCATCGGGTGCAAACTTTTTGCTGGAGGGTCAGTGAGGCAGCGCCCGCGAGCAGCGGCTCAGGTAATGACCATCTCGTGCAGACCCTCCAACACGCCTCAGTACCTTTTTTACCAAGGAGGTGCAAGCGCAACTAACGTAAAGAGTAAACCCAACATTAAAAAGCGGACATAAGATAGTCATTATGACCCGTGTAAGAAGGGTCAGCAAAGAAGTCCTCACGGCCTAAAGATTTGAGGGAGTGAAGACCAATACAGTGGTGAGCTCGGGGGATGGAGGGTGGGCATGTGAATGAGTGGTGGAGACTCGTCCAAGAAGATCAAGAATTACGGTAGGTATGTAATTTTCCACTCATTCACACTAGTGGGAGAGTACCAAGCTGATAATCCCCCAAAAGGGCAGCAGGAGAGCCAGAGCTCACGCATCTAAGATAGAAGCCCATTAAGGATAGTTCTGCCGAATGCGGAATGTCGCCTAGCATGAACATCCAGTGCATAGTGTTTAACGAAGGTATGCACTGAGCTCCAGGTGGCGGCGTTGCATATATCTGCAATTGGAACATTGCAATTTCCGCTAGGATGCTGCGACCGCCTAGTAGAGTGAGCGACACTCTACCTTCTAATTTAACTTGAGCCATGGAATAGCAATGATGAAGGCATGCCACTAACCATGAAGAGATGCATCTAATAGCGACAGGTTGACCCAGCCGGTGTCGCTGAAAGAAACGAACAGTTGCTGAGTCTTGAGAACATCCTTGGTTCTATCTAAATAGAACCGCAAGGCTCTCTTAACATCCAAGGAATGAAGAGCTCGTTCCCTTCATTTTGGAAATTAGCAATAGCGGGAAGTACCAGAGGTTGGTTTAGATGGAATTCTGACACAACCTTGGGAAGAAATTTAGGATGAGTACGGAGAACTACCTTGTCTTTATGGAATACAGTATACGGAGGGTCCGTAACCAGGGCATGTATCTCAGAGACCCTGCGGCTGAGGTAATGGCCACCAGGAAGGCAGTCTTCCAGGTAGAAATTTTAGCTCACAGGTAGCTAAGGGTTGAAAGGCTTCAGTGAGCATGTCCAGCACCAGGTTAATGTCCCAGGCTGCAACTGGACGCTAACAGGGGTCTGGTATGGAGAATCCTTAAGTCTCTTCACCATAGGTAACTGAGCCAGAGTTAAGGAAGAAACCGGCTCATGGAGCGCTGAGATGGCACTAAGGTGAACTTTAACTGTGGAGTACTGAAGACCTAAGTTTGACAGGTCCAAAAGATACTCCAGAACCTTGCCAGGAGGACAGGAAAAGGGATTCCAAGAGGATTTTGCACACAGAGAGAAAACGTTCCATTTGGAAGCGTCGACGTTTTGGGTGGCTGGCTTCGAGCAGCCAGAAGGATGTCTGAGACTCTACGAGGCGTTGAACCGATTCTTCTATCTCTTCAGGAGCCAAGCATGAAGGTGAAGTGATTTCAGGTTGGATGGACCAACGAACCCTGAGTCAAAGACTGATTTGCAAAGGAAGTGGTCTCGGAGGCTGCCAACATACTGTTGAGTAGAGGAAACCATAGTTGCCGAGGCCAGGAAGGAGCAATGAGAATCATCTTGGTCCCCTGAGACTCGAACTTGAGGAGTACTCTCTGGATTAGAGGAAGCGGTGGAAAGGCGTAAAGAAAGCGTTTTGTCCACCGCAGCCTGAACGCATCCTGACAGAAAATGCCAGGCCCTGGATTTCTGGAGCAGAAGAGAGGCAGTTTTGCGTTGAGTGGGGATGCAAAGGTCCAGGTCTGGAGTCCCCACTCTTTGAACAGGGACCGAGCTACGGCTGGATCGAGAGACACTCGTGAGGTCTGCCTCCGTTCTGCTGAGGTGATCTGCTGAGTCGTTTTGTATACCTGGCAGATAAACCGCTTGAATCAGAGACTTGTGCTCCAAGCACCACTCCCACACCCTCATTGCTTCCCTGCAAGGGATAAGAATGAGCACCTGCCTTGTTGATGTAATACATCACTGCTTTGTTGTCCGTTTGAAGGAGAATGTTCTTGTGACAAAGGACATCCTTCAGAGCTCGGATTGCATAGAGGGACCGCCTCATCTCCAGGACATTTATGTGGAGATGAGTTTCGAACTGAGTCCATACACCTTGAGTGTGGAGGGAGAGACAGTGAGCTCCCCATCCCATTAGCGATGCGTCTGTGGTGATGGAGATCTGATGATCCGGGGGAGCAAAGGGAATCCTTCCAGGAGATTGCTCTCTTGAGACCACCAGGTAAGAGACCGAAGGGGCTCCGTCACCTTGATGGGATAAGACTGGGGGTGAGAGGTCGGGGACCACTGAGTGGAGAGCATCCATTGGGTGGTTCTCATGTGCAGTCGGGCCAGAGGGACAGTGTGAAGACCGAGGGCGCCTTGAGACCCAACATCGTTGCATCGAGAGCTGTAACCGATTGGTTCTCCTGATGTAACGGGCCATTCGAAGGATGTCAGTCTTCTGTCCTCTGGAAGGAAAGCCTTAGCTGAAGAGGTGTCTAGAGCGTCCCTATGAAAGGAGCCTCTGGGAGGGTTGCAGCTGAGATTTTTTCAAATTCAGCAGAACTCCCATGGACGTGAGAAGACAGTGAAGTCGCGCACGCTTCCAAAGTCCTTGGCCGGAAGGGCTTGCTAAGCCAATCGTCCAGGTAGGGAAACACTCGAGTCCGACTTTCTGAGATGCGCCGTGAGAACTGCGCAACACTTTGTAAAACTGCTGGGCGCCGAGGATAGCCCAAAGGCAGACTCTGAACTGATAATGCTGACCCAAAGCTACAAACCTGAGGAACTACGTGATGGGGTCGGGTGGGCGAGAGGATATGCTGGTAAGCATCCTGCATATCCAGAGAGGCCAGCCAGTCGTGTTGATGCAGCAAGGGTAACAGGGTACCTAGGAAATCATCTTGAATTTCTCCCTGGGAGGAATTTGTTTAACTTTCTGAGGTCTAGAATGGGCGCATCCCCCAGATTTCTTTGGAACCAGAAAGTAATGGGATAGAACCCTGTGTTCATGAATCTTGGAGCACCAGTTCTATGCCCTGTTGTTCAGAAGGCCCTGGATCTCCAGCGGTGAGGAGGTCTGACTGAGAGGCCGACAACCTGGGTTGTCGTCTGGGAGGACATTCGGGGGTTTCCAAGAAATGGGAGAATAACCCCGCGATGTATCAGAAGGACCATTGTCGAAGTTATGGACTTCCACTGGTTGTAGAAGTACATCAGGCGACCTCCCACGGAGAGAAAGTTCCACCTCGGGCAGAGTGGATGGAACTTGGGCCAATGACTCATAAGGTAGCGCTGGGAGCTTTAGGCCCCTGCGCTTTCTGCGTCTTCTTTTGAGGTTGGGCAGGTTGGCTTTTATGGAAGCTTCCTGCCTCTGCCTCGAAGGACTGACGACTATGAAACTGGCGTCTGTTCACATGCCCCGAGTGGGGCAGGCGGAGATCTGGCCAACAATGGCCGATCTAGTCTTCTGAGTGGCCTCTAAGGCTTGCCCACCTGAGGGCCAAAAGAAAGGAGCCATCAAAGGCAGCGCCATCACCTGCTGCTGAGCATCGTTCGTGAAGCCAAATGCACGCAGCCAGGAATGGCGCCGAGTACAAATCCCGGTGGCTGCTGGCGAGAAGCAGTGTCGAAGCGTCCATGGCGGCTTGACCTGTTGGTTATTGGACTCAATACCTCTAATAACGGTCAGAAGAAGCTCTGACTTGGAACCCGAATCTGGAAGAGCTTCAACCATTCTTTTCATAGAGTGCCACAGGATATACTCATACTGAGAAAATAGCCTTGATAACTGGCAATCGCATACTTAGAGTGGAGGCAGCAAGACTCTCTTACCTAATGTATCAATCTTACGAGACTCTTTGTTAATAGGTAGAGGAGCTGGTAGTGTTGAGGGAAGAACGACCTTGTCATTCTCTGCCAGGACTACAATAGGATCCACAAAGGCTTGGGATGCCAAAATGGGACGATCCTTGGGAGCTGAATACTTCTTATCAATGGATTTAGCCACTGAGGGAATAAGAGCAGGATTATTCCATACCATTTGAGACAGCGTCTAGAAGGAAGGCTGGATCGGAGGAGTCAAATCCGTAGGGATCTCCGAAGCATGAAGATACTGGAGTCTTAATATCTTCCCAGGATCGATGTCTGTAGTCTGGAGAGAAAGAGTGGATCCAGGTTCTTCAACAGAGACTTAAAGGACAGTCCTCGACCACAGGCTCTGTAACAAAAAAAGATCCTGTTTCCTCCACTTCATCACAACGAAGGTCTGGGTCGAGCTCAACATCATCTCCTGATGGTCCAGAAAGGACTGTTTGGACAGGAAAGGAGTGAAAATTAGGAGAGGAGAAATAGCAGAAAACAAGGAAGTCTCCAAGGGCTGCGGTACGCGAGGGCGGCAAAGCAGACTGAACCCGCACGAGGGCGCCTGGCGCCCGAAGAAATGCCCATGCCCTGCAAAGCGCCCAGCGGCAGCGTGACCGGCAACGCCAGCGCCACTGACGCCCTTGACAGGACGGCAGCAGCGATCGGCGCTGCAAGCGATGCCGCGAGCGGCGCCGCCCTATCAAAGTAGCACCGCCCGGTATCCAGCGAGACCCCGGCACCAGCGAGACGAGCGCCATAAGACATAGCGGCACCGAAAGCGGGCGCGACAAGCCCAGCACAGACCCTCGGAGGCGCGGGAAAGCCCCAGGAACCTGGAAAGCTAGAAGGAAAAAACCAGGAGATAAGGGCATCGGTGAGGCCCCTGCGCCAGCCATGTGAGGGAACACTAAAAGCAGTCGCTGGCACGAAGAAAGGCGCCACCCGACTGGAAGGTCCAACACGCCCTACCTGATCGCCGGAGGGGCCCAAGGGCTCCGAGGCAACCGAACCAGGCAGAAGGCCAACCTCCAGGCCCACTGCTCCATAGGCGGCCACTGATGAAACTGCTCATCTGGAGTCCTACCTATGGCGGGGAGGGACTCCGATGTCGAGGGCGGCGATTGCGGAAGTTGGCGACTCGAAGGAGACCCGGCAACTAGCAACGATAACCGGTCGGCGCAGGCATACCAGAGGCGACCTCGGTGATGCCTTCTCTTTTTGACCTGTGGGCCGAAGAAGAGCTCGAGGCGAGCGGTGCGAGAATGCGACCCGTTTATTTTATGCGTGAGGACCCGCTTCATCCCGAACATCGGACGACGTTAGCCGAACCCGCTGAGGAAAGGAGGCTGACCAGACCCACCCGGCTGACTGAACAGCTTTCATCGAAGTCTCCCTACCGTCACCTGACCTGCTCATGAGTGCGACTCCGTCCAATGGGCGAGACTTCTTCAAGTAAAATTTAAATATTAGAAAAATTTAACGAAAATAGAATAAAATTAAGCGATACTACTTATCGTGATAAAGTTACAAAAAACAAACTGAAAACTATAAGCTAGTTTGAAGTTTGACTCCCGATAAAGCGGCGGCGGTCGTCACTGAAGCGCACTCGGCGGGAAAAAAAGGAACTGAGGCGGTTGGAGGTAAGTCGCCGAGATGGTCATACGCTGCGAGCACTTGCTCGCGGCGCCGTGTCTCGCAGCGTCGTCTCTCGCGCCGACCCTCCAGCAAAAAGTTTGCTCCCGATGGGTCTTAGTGCCTCCGGCGCTAATCCCACTAGTGTGAATGAGTGGTGGAGACTTATGTCCAGGAAGATCTGGGCTGGCAGTATAGCCTAGAGGTTAGAGGAACAAGGTGTGAATGAGCTTGATACATCCAACAGACCAGTTTGAGTTTGATTCTCACAACTTCCACTTGCATACTGTGCGGCTCTGAGCAAGTCACTTAACCGCCCAGTGCTCCCAGGTCACCCCGGAAAACAGGCACTTGTGCCTAGTGGGTCTAACCCGGTTACCAAAGACTAAAATAAAATAAAATAAATAAAAAAAATTCCCACTGAACCCTGACGGTCCTCTGTGGAATGAGCTTTCAGTAACCAGTCATACAGATATAGGAACACATATAGGCCTTCACGCTGAAGGCCTGCTGCTACAACTGCTAAGCACTTGGCAAATACCCAGGCGCAGAGGATAAGCCAAAGGGCATACCCTGAACTGGTAATGTTTCCCCTGGAACAGGAATCGCAGGTACCGCCTGTGAGGGGAGCAAACCAAGATATACAGATAGGCATCTTGCATATTGAGGGAGCATAGTCAATTGCACCGCTCGAGCAGAAGAAGGCCATGCAAAGTGACCACCTAGACCTTTTTGTACTGGATAAAAAGTTTCAGATCTTTGAGGCCTAGAATGGGTCTCAAGTCCCCTGTTCTCTTGGGAACCAGGAAGAACCTGGAGTAGAACCCCTTGTTCCTTTGGTGCCTGGGCAATGGTTCTATGATCTGTTTGCACAGAAAGGTGAGGACCTCCTCCCCAGTGTTTCCATTTACCCCCATCTGTACTTGATTCAAGTACAAATTATGAAATTCAAGTACATTTTTGTGTGAAGGGGGTACACTTTACCCCCATAATTCTGTTTGAAGTATATGTACCCCACAAATATGTTATACAAATGGCAGAATGAACCCTTATAATTTATTTTGTACCCCTGACAATTTTTGGAGAGGGTGCAGTGCACCCCCCAGATGTGCAGCCTTAATGGGAACACTGCTCCTCCCTAAGCACCTCTATGTGACTTGAAGGGTAAAACATGGGGTACTGGGGGAACATCTGCAGGCTGCTTTGGAAGCTCTAGAGCATGGCCCTGTTCGATTATAGTTATGGTTACGTAAGAACTTTCCATTACAGTAGATCTTCGAGAGGATCTCTTGCAGCAGACCACACTGGTAGGACATAGCCACCAGTGTCGTCAAAGCACAGGTCAGGAAGCATAAGAAAACCAGGAGTCGATTCAAAATTCTCAAATAGCATTTTATTATTAATAAAAGCAAAATTAAAAAAAATATTCAGTATAACTATTTACAAAGACAGTACAAACAGAGAAAACTAAGTCCTTCTTCTGAGGGTATCCAGATGGGTGGGCAGAATGAGAAGAGATCTGGATAAACTAGCAGAATGGTCAGAAGAGTGGCAACTGGGATTTAATGCAAAGAAGTGCAAAATCATGCACATAGGGAAGAGAAACCCTGAAGCCACCTATAGGCTGGGAGGGGAGTTGCTAGCAGTCACAAAGGAAGAAAGAGACTTGGGCATCATCATCACTGATGACCTAAAATCATCCAAGCAGACCTCTAAAGCAGTAGGTAAGGCTAGGGGGTGTTAGGGTGTATTAGTAGGGGTATCACAAGTCGTAAGAGGAGGTAATAATCCCTCTTTACAAGACACTAGTTAGGCCCCATCTGAGTACTGCATGCAGTACTGAGCCACACACCTTCACAAGGACATTAACCAAATTGAGGCAGTCCAGAGAAGGCAACCAAAATGGTGCAGGGACTGCATCAGAAGACATATGAGGACAGATTAGGAGCTCAATATGTATACCCTTGAGCAAAGGAGGGAGAGGTGATATGATCGAGGCATTCAAACACCTTAAGGCATAAACAAGGTGAAAAGAGTCTAACATGTTTAAATATAAGAAAAATAGCAGGACAAGAGGACAAAGCATGAAGATTAGAGGGAGGCGATTAAGGGGAATGTGAGATTATTTTTCACAGAAAGGGTGGTGGATGCATGGAATGACTTACCACAAGAAGTGGTGGCTATGAATACAGTGCAGGGCTTCAAACAGGCATGGGATAGGCATAAGGGAGCAATACAAATGACTATGAATAGATAGGCCACTGACAGAGCAAAGGCCGATGGCACATTTATAAGGCAGAAAAAGAAATGGGCAGACTGGATGGGCCTTGCGGTCCTTATCTGCCGTCAACTTCTATGTTTCTATGTAAGCATTGCTGCTCTTTTTATAAGTCTTTGCTGGGAACTCGTTTACAGAGTCTGTTTCTCACAGAATGTTTTTGTAAAGTTACAGAATATTCTTGTAAGTTTCATTCCTTGCAGGGGCAACAAAAAGAACAGTGACCCAGAACTGACCTCTTGTTTACAGTTCTGCAAAAGGCTTAAAAAAAGAAAATTACGTACCTACCGAAATTCTTTCTTCTCCTGTATGTTCACCATTCATTACTGCTTGGGTTAGTGCCAGAGAGCGCACCTGCTAAGGAGATTTTTTTTTTTTTTGAGTCGGCTCAGCAGGCGCCACCACAAGACGACGTGCTAAGCGTCATGCGCGAGGTGGCCATTAGGTGCCGCTTGACCTCCTCCATCTCAGTCTTGTAGCCGAAGAGGCAAAATAAAGGGCAAAGGAAAAAAAGGGAGAGCGAGGCAAGAGAGCCGAGGGACAGAAAAAGGAAAGGATATAAATTGAGGAAGGAATAAGCCGGTAGAAGACAGATAGAAGAGGAAGAATTCCTACCCTAAGGGACCACAGGGCCTCCCTTCTGGGGCGGCTCTAAGGGAGGAACAGGTAAAGAGAAAAGGAAGAAGAAAAAGAAGGGATGCTGAGAAGGGAGAACACTGCCCACAGATACACTGGTTGAAAGGGTTATAAGCTCGGAACCAAAAACAAGGGAGCAAGAATCCCTCCTGATAGGACTGAGAGAAGGTTCAACTGAACTGCTTGTATCGATTGGGCACAAAGGGCAGATTCTCTAACTTCTCATCATCCAACCCCTATACTCTAGCTGGGAGCTCACAGACTGCCCAGGCAGAAATCTATTCCGAAAGGACAGTGCCCAACTATGAGGGGGATAAGCCCCTTAGCATCTTGTTAAGTGCTAACACCGGAGTGTGAGGGTATGGGTTAGGCCCTACAAAAGCCAGCTTTGTATAAAGGATAGAGTGGGAACTCAATCGGACTCCCTGAAGGCAAGGCAAGGAACAACAGTTCAAGGTTAAGAAGTGCAGAAGCACCAACCAGAAGAGGCTGACAATTAAATAATGCCTGCCAGAGGGAACCTGAAATTTGATGCCGAGCCCCAGTGGGATGGTCTCTTCAGCTGTGAACTGAACAACATAGCTAAGGAGCCAAGAGGTCTCCCTTAGGGGCAGTCAGAAAGAGTTCCCTCAGGATAGGAAAAGTCCTACTCGTTCCCCTTTACCTTGAGGAAAAAGGATCCGCCCACAGTTGTCCAGGATAGGTTTTTTTTTGGCATAAAGGCCAAAGAGGAAGGGAGAGGAACGAAAAGGGAGGGGGAGACGCCGCAGTAGGAGGCCACTGAGGGGAAGGTGGGCGGGTATCAGTAATGAATGGTGAAGATACAAGAAGATCAAGAATTAGGTGAGTGCGTAATTTTCATATCTTCCTTGTCAATCTTCCATAAATCATTACTGCTTGGGTGAGTACAAAGCTCCCCAGGAAGAGGGGAGATAATAGGAACCCTGAGGGAACAAGATCCCCAGCCTCCTGCTGATGGTGAACAGGAGGGGAAGACCCTAGGCTAATCAGGTGAGAAGCTTATGGTGGAGGAGAGCTAGGAGGTGTCCCCCGAGGATGGGAAGACAGAGGAAGCTCCTGCAGAAGCCTCCTAGCCCTGGAGGAAAAGAGACAGGTCCCCTGGAAAGCAGAGTGAATCACCCTACGCTGGGCCAGGGGTGACAACCTTGATGGACAAAGCCATGCCGTCCATCTAATACAGATCGTTGTCCCTGAAAGCCACCTCACTTGCATCATAAGATGCCCTTGCTTGGTGTCTTGCCAGCTTCAGGCCTGTAGCAGAGAGGACAATAGCTTGTCTGGATTGCTCCATATCAGGCACTGATGCCAAGACTTGGGAGAGCATCGACCACAAATGCTACTGTAGGCAGCATGGTGAAACCTGATGTGATGCAATGTATAACACGAGAGGAAGAAGCACTCTTCCACCCCCACTGGTCAAACTGTAGGGAATCTGAGTCCGGTGGACCGTCGTGCGCCAGGCGTCGGCGCCCGGAGGGAGTTTCCAGGTATGCCAATCCTGAAGGAAGGTTGGTGAGAGTACCTAGAGACTCCAATGGGGCACAATACCTTCTTCTGCAGTCTGCCAGGGCTGGAGAAAGGGCGGCTGGTGACTGCCAGGAACGGACAGACGCCTCCTGGAAGAGAATAGGCCAGGACAGCATCACCAAATGCTTGGCACCGAATTCACGCATTTACCGTTCGGTATTGTCTCGCCGAACAAACAAGATGTGAAGATCCCTCACCATCCTCAAAAGAAATCGCTGATATTCGGTGAAGTCAGCATTGGAGGAGAGATGAGCAGTGGGTTCCTCTCCCAAGGAGGAGGGAGACGAGGATGATGGAGAGCTCGAATGTCCAGAGGACTCCTGCGGCAGTGGGGATAGGCAAAACACCCGCTCATGCATATATCTATTGTATGAGGGGAAGGCCGCCGCAGAGCCTCTGAACATCTCCCAGGATAATGGGTCCGTAGGACCGACGCTAGCCTGGGAGAGAGGAAAATTGGCTACAGAGGAATGGGAGAGGGGCACCTACGGCGAGGCAACTGTCCTCTGCTGAGGCTCTGAAATCCGGAAAATGGAGCCCGAGCTGGCGGGATCCCGGACAACAAACCAGATCGCAGAACGGAACCCTGGGGATGCGAAGCTTGGAAGAGCCTAGTAGGATATCCTCCCCTGTGACAAACCTGGGGCTGCATGGGTCCAGAAGGGCAGCCCACAGCAACGCCACCAGAAGGGTCCCTGGAGCTCAAGAAGGAAAGATGGGGCCCGGCGCTACGGCTCCTACCCGAGGGGTGGCGGGTGAAGAACGAAGTGCCTCAACCTGGCCTCTCAATCCCATGGACTCCGACAACGCCCTCCTACTCGACCCCAGCGACACCCCACCCCGAGGAGGTGCAACAGCACCAGAATCGGCAGCTGCCACAACCCCCTCAGGAGGGAGGGCCCCTCCTTCCGCCTCCACACCATCCCCAGCCTGGGAGGCCTCAGGAGAGGACAGCAGAGGAGAGAGAGGAACAGGCGCGCCGGGCCGCCTAGCACCTCGTCTCACCGGAGACCCTGACCCCGAAGAGTCAGGGTGCCAGGACGGGTCCACATCTGAATCATCCGAGGAGGAGGAGGAAGAGACCAGCTAGACCAAAATACTGGCCACCCCGGGGGTCTCCAGTGAAATGGCAGCACGAACGACGCCAGTGCCAGCGATGGCGCCGGACAATCCCGGACCACCCGCAACACCCAAACCCGGCCCTTACTCCCCAATGGCACCGGTCAGACCCGCGGCACCGCCCCAGGTGCCAGGACCCAACTCGGCACCGCTGGAAGAGCCGACCAGGCCCATGGTGCCGCAGGCAGCGGCGAGAGCCAACACGGCACCGTGAGCGGCACCGGGATCCGAAACGGCGCTAGAAGGCGGCATCGAGGGTCCACCGATGCTAGGCCCAGCAGACCCGGGCCTCGACACTGGGGGAGCCTGCACCTCAAAGGAGGTGACTGCCGAGGCGATGTCTCCACCGTGGCCCTGGAAGGGACCCCGGCATTCCTCCGACACCACGAAAGAGGCCTCTTCGGCAAGAGAAGATGAAGAGGCCTCCTCCTCCTCTCCAGACCGTATAGGCCTGAGAGGGGACCCAGAGGAAGGGTCTAGAGACCTTACCTGGGAATCCCTGGAGCGGCGCCATCCCTCGAAAGTCAGCGGAGCCTTGCCGAGCTTGAACACGTAGACTTCCAGGACGCTACGGTCCATCGAGAAACAGGCGTCGCACGCATCCATACTATGGCTGGGTCCCAGACAATGAAGGCAAACATCATGCCGGTCCGTGATGGAAAAATGCTGGCCACAGGAGCACCGACGCATAGGGGTGCGGCTGCCTTAGACTTGCGTTTTGCCCCCGAACCTAACATGATGCGAAACAATTAAGGCAAAAAACAGCACAGCTCTTGGCGTCGTCGAATAATAGAGAAAAAACAGAATGGTCTTACCAGTGACGACGTCGAGAAAAAAGCAGGATGAAGGAGAAGTCTGTGAAGACGGAGTCAACAACGACACCTAGGCCTAGTGGCGTACTATTAACTCTACCGTGCAGCAGGTGCAGCCTCGACTGCGGGAGAAACAGAACTGAGATGGAGAGTCTCTGGCACCTAACGGCCCCTTAGCATGATGCAGGCATAGCGCTCTCGTGGGCGCGCCGTTGGAACCAACTCCAAAAAAAAAAAATCTCATAAGCGGGAGGCCTCCGCACTAACCCAAGCAGTAATGAATGGTGAAGACTGACAAGGGAAGATCTACATCTCCGGTTAACCCCTTGAGTTCCAACTAGCTTTCTGCAATCATTTCAACAGTATAACTATATACCATTTTAAACAAAGAGATCCCAGTATCAGTGATATTTCCACATGAAGATTCACATCAATTTTTATACCCACAGATATACAAAGGGGAAGAAAAAACAGAAATAGCAAGGAAAGGCAGAGAGACAGCGAGAGGCAGAGAATTGCAAAACCATCGGAGTGATCAGTTCTAGGTCTCACAAGAAAATTTGGTTGTGCAACCAGACAGACAAGAGACAGAAAAGGAGAGGCTAGAACAGACCCTTGCATTTAAACTCTTTCTGCATAACAAATGGGACAGGGCCTTTTTTATCCCTGTCACAGCCAGGCACTAGGATCACACAGAAACTGTATAGCTAGCAGTCTACCAGAAGGGGTCGCCCACAACTGATATCACCCACTAACATTAGCCAACACCATAAGAGTGGGCAGCCCCCACTCACTCCTCAGTTCTCCCACCAGAGACCAAAAGCAGAACCTGCTGGGGGAAATGAGGAGGAGTCTGAGGTAACTATTTGAAAGAAAAGGAAGCAGAAGGCTCCCCTCCAAAGGAAGGGAAGACCACAAAGAAAAACAGAGAGGGGAAAGAAGGAAGGGAAAGCAGGGCCTGATCTGTGATGGTGGAGGTGGGAGGCCCCCTCTGGTAGACTGCTAGCTAGAAAGCTTCCATGTGATCCTAGTGCCCGGCAGCTAAGTCCTACCAGTGTGACCTGCTGCAAGAGATACCCTCAAAGTAAGATCCTCAAGATCCAAGCATTTGTTGTGATGGTTCTCCATTAAAACAGATGGAGTGAGAACCGACCTCTGACCACCACCTCCTGGCTTGGAGAAGGAGGAGGGAGTCTGACAAGGAGTCAGGCAGAGGTTGAACCAGCAGCCAGAGCTGCACCTCCATCTCTGGACTGTTTGGCAGAGGGACCAGAGGAGGAAGGGGGCAGGCAAGGTGGAGTTGGCTTTGTGCATAGCCTGAAGCTTGCCTCCAGGACCACACTTGTGAGAGACCTTACGAAAGGAGGACCTCTGTCTATTCCTGGGCTTGGTATAGTACAAAGAGTTGACAGACCAAATAACTCTGCCAATATCCTGTATGTCTCGACCAAAAAGTTTGTGACCCACAAAAGGTGCATTCAACACCTTTTCGTTGGACATCATTTACAAGGCCAGAGACCCTAAGCCAGGAGTGCCTTCGGAGGCAAATACCAGAGGCAGGTGCTCTGGCTGTAGTATCAGGCACATCATAGGTGGCTCTAAGGAGATGTTTAATGACATCTTCTGATGCCTGGAGTAGCTTAAGAAAATCCTGTTTGTGGGAACCCTCAAGTAGGGCCTGTGCAGCCACCTTGCCCTTCCTCCAAAGAGTGTTCTGATGCAACAATCCAATGGCCAAACTGCTCACCAAATTCTGCTTTATTAGAGTGGGGCTTCAGGATGAGGACCTCGAGCCTGCTGGCCCAGGCATCCTCACTGTCATCGGAGACGATGGTGGGGTACCCAGGTGCACAGGAATAGAGTGCCTCACAGCATGATGATTAAAGGATGACCTCGGGTATAGATCAAGAGCAAACGGTGCAAAGACCCCGATGCCAAGCATGTGTGGGATCCACACCGTTTATTTTTGCAACTCCAGGAGGATTCTCCATCCTCCCCGGTGCCAGACTGCCTGCTGCCAGAGCACCAGAGCAGAGACAGGTGGTGGCCAGACACAGACCCACTGCCACATCAACTTGTCTTTTCAGGCATCTTCTTCCATTGTCAACCGTATGCACAACATAGGACAGACAAAACTGTTGAGTTTCTGTATTAAACGAACACAAAAATCTGTATTATATCTAAAAACTAATGAACTGTTGTCATACACATGGTGAAGTCCTGGCCCTGTCTGGGAGAGCAGTGATGCTGCAGCACACTCGACAGAGAGGAAAAAACAGGAACTGAGGCAGTTGGGGGCTGAAGCCACTGTATATAAGTGGATGCACAGGGTCTACTCGAAGGCGCCCAGAAAAGTTCTGGCTCCCGCAAGATCCTAGTGCCTCCAGCTCAAACCCATTGGTGGGACTCTACTGAGAGAAATGATTCTTAGAAGATGCTATCCCCCGGCTTCAGAAGAGGGGGGAGAGAATGAGAGAGAAAAGTAAAATAATCCCTCTGTCAGTGAGACAGGGTGCAGACAGAAAGGGGTGAGCTGCCCAGTAGCCCTGGCTCGCAACAGACAGTGGGATGGTGGGAAGGCAAGTGGTACTCTATGGAAAAGATATTCTGGAAGATCACCGGTTATGGTAAGTATGTAACTTCTGTCTTCTCAAAATATATCTTCTCCATGGAGTCCCACTCTTAACCGGGGGGGGGGCCTGCTCGCCCCAAAGTTACAGATATAGCCCCAGCCTTCTGAGTGGGGGAGAACACATGAGGGAGGGATCTATTATCAATCAAGGTGCACCAAGGAGAGGTTGGGTGAAGGCACTGGCTTCTGGGGCACAAGAATGGGAAGGCCCCCAGACCTGCAGGGAGAAAAAAATGTGCCCCCAGTAGCTGGAGTTTAGCACCTGATACCAAGCCAAAGGTGCTAGTCATCAAAGTTGAGGCCACAACAACCGTCTGATACAGACTGTGAACATAATGATCCTAGAAGCCTCCCTGCTGTCATCATACAATGCCCTCAACTGCTGCTGTGCTGCCTCCCAGGATTTTGACTGAAATGTCAGCAGCTTGCAAGGTACCTTCACAGTCAGGCACTGCAGACAGCATGGAATACATATGCCGCCACACGCAACGCTAGCAACATCAGATAACAGTACTCATCAGCAAACCACTCCAGGCAAAAGAAGTGGGGTCCTGAGCAGACATTTTGTTACCAAAGTGACAAGATTTGAATGGAGCATTACCTGACAAAACAGTCATCAAACAACAAGAACAAGGTTGCCACAGCAAAGAAGCCAAAATATGACTGCAAAAACTGAACAAAACTGGAAAACAGTTCTGAATTTATGGTTAATGGATTTTTTGTAAACCCCCTTCCCCCTCACTTTACACAGTTGGCTACCCCTGGCACCCATAACTGCGCAAAGCCTTCAGAAACACATTTAGTAATGGTACCACCCCTAGCTTTGGGAATGTATACCAGGCTCATTACTCTAGAGATCAAGGGAAGGGGGGGTACAAAAGCAATTATGATCTATTAGGTATCTACAAAACCAGGTCCTGGGGAGAGAACTTTTTCCTAGGGCTATGCCAGACCTAACTTCTGGAGGGGTACCCAGTAACTCCACACAGGAAGCAATAAAGTAACTGTCCAGATCACAGTTGGGGTTCCAGAGTGTGACTTTATTCCAAAAGATGTTCTCTAAGAGCAAGGGTGGACCCCCAAGGTTTCCACATTGTGGCACCAGGAACTTGCAGAACAAATCGACTGTATCTGACAGAAAACTCTATTCCCACACTGTAGGACATAGACCCTCTTGCACTTGTATTCCCATATAGCATAGGACATAGAATATTTCTTCCAGTGGCAATGGCCACAACTGAAAACACATTTTGCTAACAAGTAGCGCAATCCATTTTAGGGGGTAAAATTCTCATCAGACATTGGCCCTTTGTCTAAAGTAACCAGGCACCCTTACTGAACCTGTAGTCCTTAACTGGTTACTCCAGATGGGGGTCTGCCCACCCTTTGCTCCCAAGTCCATACTCAGCCATTCTCTCAGAGTTAGGCTTTAGACATTCGGAAATACACTTTGGAAAATACTTATTGAAAGAAACTTTGGCATCCAGCATTTGAATCACTACACTGGTAGTGGAAAAACTAAAGTCCCGAACAATGTGATATAGTTATACTTCTGGACATAACACACTTGAGCCAGCTTTAAATTAGAACAGTCTCACACTTCTGAATTCACAGAAAAAGTTGTGCATTTCCCTTTTAGCCAGAGAACATAACAGCACAGGCACTTGCTTTCTGCAGCAAAAGTCAGATCCTACTCACTGTTAGACATTTCAGGCAGCTTCAAAACATCCTGAATCAAAAAGGGGGATGCCCCTTGGATCCATCCACTAGCAGTCCTTTTCATCCCTCCAGGGATGAAAATCAGGAGATCCTGCTGTAGACAATGGTTTCCACCACTTCTCTTGACAAACTGAAGAATTACCAGGACTAGGGCGATAATGCAGGGCCCTCAACTCAGAGCCCACAGCTGAGCAGTTCTCACTCCTCCTTCTTCCAACTACAGACCCCAACTGACCCTCATCTCAACATTCTAAACTCCCTTCTCACAGCTGGCAAAGGCTTATGCTGCTTTAAGAGTTCCAAATGAGCTCATCACTTCCATCTCAGCTGAAGCCAAGTAAACAGAAGAGTGAGCAGGTGAAAAATCTATTTAACTAGTTAATCACCAGCTGCCTCTCCCTGCCTAGTACTGATACTGAGGGGATTCTAGTAACCCCAGGGGACTGGGTGGTTACACAAGAAAAGGCGAAGTGATATACAACAAACTGGACAGAATGTTTATTTGAAGCACAAAAACTTCTGGTCCCTAAAAAGACAGGCAGTGCATTACAATGGCAGGGAAAACAAAACTGAGGCCATTAGGGCTGTCACCGCTTTGTAGGTTGCGTCCATGCGCATCACATCATACTGCAGGTCACTACTATGCATGGATATCACCGGTCCCAAATGTTTTGGTTTCTGTAGGGTCGCAGTGCCTCCACCTTAAAGACCAAAGCAGTGGGGCTTTATGGAAGAGATGCCCTCTTAGGAGACAGATGATATCTGACAGACTCGACTTGAGAGACTGATTAAGGTTACCAGGCTCTATGTTGGTGAGGACATGGTACTGTGTTGGTGATATGCTCATTTCTTTGGAGGGCTGGCCTCGCATGAAAGTACCCCATGTGCACTAGCATCGACTGTGGAGGCTGCTGCTTGCTCATCTTCCTGTTGGGTGATCGGTGAGACCATGGTTGACAAAAGTGAACTGTACAGAGTTTGAGTGGCAGCTGTGATGCTACCATATCATTTTAGTTTAGTTTGTTTTTATTGACGGGAAAGGAGGGCTAGATAACTCTGTCTATTTTCAGCCTCGTCCCAGGGTAAGGGAGAGATACAGATGGCAACCAACTGAAACTCAACCAGATTTAGCTTTTGGTAGTATTTTAGTGAATTTTAATCAATGCATTTCATTAACAGCTTAATATTTATTTTATTTATTTCAGTACTGGAATTAATACCTTTGAGCCAAAGGCTCTTTTACATAGGCTCCACATCATATCAAAGAACAGAAACAAACAGTGTAGTGAGAAAATATACAGTGATCCTAGGAGTAAACGTAACAATTAAATAAGCACATATGGATTTAAGTTACAAAAACAGGTATTTTGCAGACATACAGCAGCTAGGAGTAAACTTAACTAGCAAGGAAGGGCATTAGGGTTGGGATCTGGCTACAGGAGGAAAAAGATGCAGCCAAGTGTCATTGCCAGAGACAAAATGGGGAAGACAACTAGGGACGTGGTCTTACAGGATAGACAGAAGCTAAAGGCTAGGGCCTATCATTTTTCCAGAGCAGGGATACAGCCAAAGGCATTGTCCGAGCGGGGGTGGGCACGTTCCCAGGAGGGAATATAAGCAGACAAAGCGTGGGCTGTGTCATTCAGTTTCAGAGTGCACTCCAGTAGGGCAATCAGTGCGGGAATTGATGATGCCCTCTATGGAGCAGCAAGCATAGTTTGATGCTGGGACTGGTTAATGGGGACCTCAGGAAGGCAGGTAAGTTATAGGGTAGTAGCAAGGTAGGATGGTAGGGTGGAGGAATGGTGGGGTAGGGTGATGGCGAAGGAGAGGAAACAGGCCCAAGTTGTTTTATGCATGGCAGTCACAGGAGGCATTGATATAAAACAGTTTGTTAAAAACAGCATTAAATATTCACTTTAATGTTCTTTTAAAAATAAAGGAAACGTATCAAATGCAGCCGTAAACTGCAAAATGCACACTAAAGACATTTAGTATTTATAAAACAGAGGAAACCCCAGATAGTGCCTGTTAGATTTACCTTAAGAACGAAGATATCTTTCTGCACCCGAGAATGTTGATCCCGTTTCTGGTTTGCTGTTACTGCCTTGTGAATAATCTGACCCAAATACAGGCTGTGGGGTCTGGGACCTCGTTTCTTCATCTCATGGAAGCGTTTTAAGCAGTTCAGAGCTGCACTGGCTGGCCTGGCACAATTAAAAAAAGCACACTCAAGTTGGTAACTTTTTTAAAGCACTGAATCAAATTTTTTTTTTTTTCTTTTTCTGAGAACGCTAAATGAAATGGTAAATAGCTACACCTTAAGAACTATACAAATCCACTAAAGAGTAGAACAACAAATAAAACTATTCTCTTAATATAAATGTAAAACTGTTAAAATCTGGTGCTCCATTAACAGTTTGGCCCCAAATTATGTACAAATCATCAGCTAAACCAAAAATGCCAAACCTGTTCTTCTGCATCTGCAAGCAGGTCTGTTTGAGCGACTGATGTAACTGTCACACATGCCTCTCAAATGTCCCTCATTTTTAGGGACATCCCTGATTTTGCATAACAAATTTCCTCAGTCCCTTCTAAATTTGGTATTTTTGCTCCTGATGAATAGAGATTTCAATCAACAATCATATCGGACAATAGGTTTACCATCTAAATATTGGAAGCTGCAGGGAAAGGCGAAGTGGTAATAGTGGGGGACTTCAACCTGGCCAAGACTGACTGGAGCATATGTCCACAACATATGCCAGGAGTCAGGTGATACTAGAAGGGCTACAGAGGGAGTTCCTGACACAGGGTGTCACAGAACCCATGAGAGAGGAGGGAAATCCTTGACCTAGTGCTCAAGAATGGGGAGCACATACAAGAAGAAATAGCCGTCAAGGAGCTCCTGGGTGGAGCTGACCATCACACAATGTGGTTTCGATTGGATGGAGGCAGTGAAAACATCCCCACTAAGACCAAAGTTCTGGATTTTAGGAGGGTGGATATCCTGAAGATGGGTGAAGTGCTAAAGGGGCAGGCATCAGAACAGATATGGGGTTGGATCAAAAGTGGTCCATCATTAATGTTGCAACAGAGCAGTGCGTTAGGCTCAATGGGAAGAACTCAAAGGCCAAAGCACCCAGTTGGTACAGTTTTGAGGTTGCCCAGGCAGTAAGGAACAAGAGGTAAGCCTATAGGAAGTTCAGAAAGACCAGAAGAGAGGTGGATAAGGAGAATTACCTAAGGCTGGCCAGCAAGGTAAGTAAGGTAGTCCAGCAGGCTAAGGCATGGAAGGAAATGCAGATAGCTGAGAGAATTAAGAAGGTGGAGAAATACAGGTTACTCACCTGTAACAGGAGTTCTAGGAGTGGTATATGTTGTTCATCCACACTTACTGGCAGGTTCCTTGCCGCTTTAAATCTTGCCGGAAGGTCTTCAAGCTGGCTCCTCCCACCCACCGGGTGGTAAAACTCTCGGCTCTCCCTATGACACCAGATCTTGCCAGGCAGCCAGGGGTCAGTGCTTCGAAGCTGGGAGGTCGGTGAGTTATGGGATGAACAACATATACCATTTTGTATCTCCTGTTACAGGTGAGTAAATACAGGTTACTCACCTGTAACAGGAGTTCTAGGAATGGCTATGTTGTTCATCCACACTTATTGGCAGGTTCCTTGCCGCTTTAAATCTCGTCGGAAGGTCTTCAAGCTGGCTCCTCCACCCACCGGGTGGTAAAACTCTCGGCTCCGCCCAGCATGCGTCAGATCTTGGCCCGCTGGAAGCTCAGGTTGTGCGTCGAGCCGGGGAGGTCGGGTGGGTCGTATGGATGAACAACATATACCATTCCTAGAACTCCTGTTACAGGTGAGTAGCCTGTATTTCTAGGGACATGGATATGTTGTTCATCCACACTTATTGGCAGACTCCTAGGAGTTCTCCGGGAGGAGGGAGGCAAGGCGCACACCCCCTACTTAGGAAATAAAGACTGGAGAACCGAGGCCCCAAAACCAGCATCTCGGCGTGACTCAAGGTCGATGTGGTAATAGGTAATAAAGGTGTGTGCTGACTTCCAGGAGCAGCCCTGTAGATTTCCTGGATAGGGACGTCCCTGGAAGCAGCCACCGATGCAGCAGTATGACGGGTAGAATGAGCTCTTATCCCTCTGGGAGGCTCCATGCCAGCCAACTTATGCAGCGATCTATGCGGGAGGTGACCCACCTGCCTATCGTCCGCTTGGCTGCAGGTCTGCCAGGTGCGACTGAGCGTGAGGTGAGCAAACAGCTGGCGAACCTCTCCCAATTTCAGCCGTCGCTCCCTTATAATAGCGAGCCTTCTAGGGTCAGAGTATGGAGCCTATATTCGGCCTCCGAGGTGTGATTGGGGTAGAACACCGGCAGAGTCAGCACCTGGTTAAGGTGAAACTCCGACACCACCTTCGGAAGGAATTTCGGGTGGGGGCACAGGACAACCTTGTCCCTGTGGAAGACCAGGTAAGGAGACTCGATGCAGAGCGCCTAGAGTTCTCCCATCCTTCTGGCTGACGTGATAGCCACCAAGAAGGCAGTCTTCCACGACAGGTGAGAGAGATCACACCTGTGCATTGGTTCGAATGGCTTGCCCATGAGCTTTGCCAGTACCAGCAGTAAATCCCACGGAGGTGGAGGTTATTGCACCGGAGGGGAAATGTGATCAAGGCCTTTGAAAAAGCGCCAACCACCTTTTCCTGCGGCACCGACTGCTCCCGGCCCTCGCCCGGTAAGCAGAGATGGCTGCTAGGTGCACCTTTAGGGTCGTCGACCTAAGCCCTTGACTAGAAAGGGACCATAAATAGTCCAAAATGCTTGCCACAGAACAGGAGGAAGGGTCCAAGCCCTTGCCCTGACACCAAATGGAGAATCTCTTCCATTTGAAGCGTAGCATTTTCTGGTCGACTCCTTACGGGATGCCTCAACAACACTGAGGACCTCGTCGGAAAGACCCAAGGCCTGGAACTCTAGCCGCTCAGGAACCAGGCCGTCAGGTGCAGGGATTGAAGGTCCGGATGGAACACCTTCCCCTGACTGACTGAGAGCAGGTCCGGGCGAGCTGGAAGCTGCCTCGGGAGCCTGGAGCTGAGGCTGAGGAGATCTGGGTACCAGAACTGGCGGGGCCAGTCTGGGGCTATCAGGATCACCTGCGCCTTGTCCCTCCTTGCTTTGAGAAGCACCTTGTGAATCAAGGGAAATGGGGGAAAGGCGTAGAAGAGGCCCGGGGTCCACAGCCTCGAGAAGGCATACCCCTGCAGCGAGCCCTGCTGAGGGGGGCGGGCATGAAACAGCCTCAACTTCGTGTTCTCCCTGGAGGCAAACAGGTCCACCTGAGGTGTGCCCCAGTGGGAGAACAGATCTTGTACTACCTCCGGCAGGAGAGACCACTCGTGAGATGCAGCCCCTATCCGGCTCAGGGCATCGGCCAGGGTGTTGGAGGCTCCTGCCACATGAATGGCTAGGAGATCCGCCTCCAGGCTGCGCACGAGTGACCAAATGCGGAGAGCTTCCTTGCATAGAAGCATGGAGCGTGTCCCGCCCTGGCGGTTCAGGTAGTACATGGTCGTGGTATTGTCCGTCTGGACTCGGACCACTTGACCCCGGAGAAACGGAGCAAAGGCAGTGAGAGTTAGGCGGACCGCTCGGAGCTCCAGCAGGTTGATGTGGCATCGGGACTCCTGCGGGGACCAGAGGCCGTGCACTCGGTGTTCCCCCAGATGGGCACCCCAACCCATCAGAGAGGCATTGGTCGATAGAGAGACCGTCGGCTCGGGGCGGACAAACGGGATGCCCTCCTGCAGATGGAATGGAATGGTCCACCACTGGAGAGCGTTCCACATCTCCTGGGTCACTATCACTAGCTGGTCCAAAGGATCGCAGCGTTGTGACCACTGGCTGGCCAGTCCCCACTGAAGGAGCGCTTGTGCCAGCGGGCCCAACGGACCACGCTGGTACAGGCCACCATGAGACCCAGAAGGCGCAGGAAGTCCCGGGCAGGGCGCGATTGCCCAACCAGAAATGATTGGGCAAAGGAGGTAAGAACCTCGGCCCTGTCCGCCGGGAGCCGTGCTCTGGCTCGAAGAGAGTCGAGCTCTGCCCCGATGAACAGGATCACCTGCTTCGGCTCGAGTTCCGACTTGGCCTCATTGATGAGAAAGCCAACTTGAGAGCAAACCTGGAGGGCCAGATCTCTGGACCGCTCCACCTCCCGTCTGGAGGAGGCTGCTATCAGCCAATCGTCCAGGTAAGGGTACACCCGGACCCCTCGGCGCCGCAGGAATGCTGTCACCACTGCCATGCATTTGGTGAAGACCCTGGGAGCTGGAGATAAGCCGAAGGGCATGGCTCGGAACTCGAAGAGGGATCCCTCCGCTCGAAAGCGGAGGAATCTCCGATGTGACGGACGGATAGGGACGTGAAAGAACGCGTCCTGTAGGTCCAGAGAGCAGAACCACACGCCGTGTTCCAGAGATGGTATTATCTGCGCCAGAGTGACCATCCTGAAGGTTCGAGACCTTAGGAACTTGTTCAGGTCGTGTAGGTCGAGAATGGGGCGCCAGCCCCCCGTCCGTTCCGGAACCAGGAAACACCTGGACACGAACCCCAGGTCTGAAGGGGGGGTCCTCCACCTCCGTGATCACCTCCTTTTGGAGGAGGAGAGCGATGTCGGCTCGGCGAGCCGCCAGTGAGGTTGCGGACCCCGAGGCCCCCCGAGGTGCGACGGCTCTGAAGGGCGGAGCCTGCTCGAATTCCAGAGGTAGGCCTTTTCCCACCACCTCCAGTACCCACCTGTCCGTGGTAACAGCGGACCAGGCGGAAAGGAAGTGTCTGATCCGTCCCCCCACGGGGGGAACCAGGGGTGAGGTGACAGGGATGGGGGCGACACCCCTCAGCCCGTCACTGGGCAGGCTTGGAGGAGGGACCGGCCGAGGGACCTCCTGGGCCTTTACCTCCCTGCTTCCTTTTGGAAGAAGCCGACGGCTTGGGTTTGGGATACCAAGGTCGAGCCTGCTGGCCCTGACATTGCTGGGCCGGACGCGCCGCGGGCGCAGAAGGACGAAAGGGCTTAGGCTGTGGCTTGCGGCCTTTGTCCTTCTGAGCGGAAGAGACCGAGTCCAAGGTAGCATTGGACTTCTCGATCCTCTGCAGGTGACCTTCCATGCCAGGGCCGAAGAGGTCAGTCCCCAAAAAGGGAACGTCCGCCAACTTGTGCTGGGTATCCGAGGTAAAGGTGGATATCCTCAGCCAAGCCCGACGACGCATGGCCACTGCGGCCGCCACAGACCTGGCACATGAGTCCCCGATGTCTAATGCAGTCTGGAGCTGCTGTTTGGCCACTGCCTTGCCCTGGTCCCGCACCTGCCTGACCGTAGTCTGCAGATTCTCGGGAAGATGAGGGCAACCTCATCCAGGGAGCCCAACAGGGCGTGAGAAAAATGTGCCATGAGGCGGCCAAACTGGCCTGGACGAAGGCCGAGAGAGGACGCAGCATAGACTTTTTGCCCGGCATAATCCAATTTCTTGGATTCCTTGTCGGGAGGTTTGTCCACATCCCTAGCGTTCCCGGCACGCCGGAAAACGCTGTCAGTAACCAACCCCTCGACCGAGGGGTGTTCCGAAAAACCGGACAGGGAACCGGTAGGGACCGCATACTTCCTGGCCAACCTGGCCGAAGGCGCAGGGCAGGAAGCAGGACGCTGCCAAAGTTCCAAGGCCAGACCCACTATGGCTTCGGCCACCGGAAAGGCCTCCGTGAGAGAATCCCTCGTCCAGAATCTCCGTGAGGATACCTGGCCAGTTTAGAAACGGGTTCGAGCTTCATCCTGGTGGACTCCGAGATGAGTCGAAGCAACCCTAAGAAGGACGAAGGGCTATCATCCATTGACTGCCTCCCGAGGACTCCAAGTCCATGCGCTTGGAGAAGAGGGAGGAACCATCATCGGACTCAGAAGAGTCCTCAAAGAGCTGCCTCGGCCTGAGCCACCCTCCACCTGCCAAGGTTTATCGGGAGTGAGGGTGACAGACAGCCTATGGGGCAAACCCAAAGCCGACCGAGAATTTTTGGTCGGAGCCCCAACTAATGGCTGTGGAGGTGGAGGTTCCACCAGAATCGATGGGGCAGCTGGAATTGGCCGAACAACCGGCCTGAGAACAGGCTCCTCGACTACAACGAGGCGTTGTTTCGGCTGCTCCGGTGACAGCCACTTAATGGCCGGGGAAGACGACTGGGTCGGCTTATTTCCGGTCAAAAGGAGCTGTTGCCACATAAGTTCCTCGTACCTCGACACAACTTGTGCGAAGCCTCCTCGTCAGAGGAAGAGCCGTGCGCCGTTCCTGTGATGCGAGACCCAGACCGCCTATGGCGGCGGATCGGTTGGACCCTGAGATGTCCAGACCGAGAGTCTCGACTAGGCCGAGGAAGGCGAGGAGAAGTGTCGAAATCGGCACTCCTCAGCTCGGACGATCCCACCGAAGCTCCGGAACCGGAGGCTACAGACGGCAGCCAGGATCCTCAACTCCCACCGGGGAACCGGGAGAGGGATTCTCAGCTTCTCCAGCCGAAAACCGTCCCTAACGGGTCGAGAAAATCTCGACGCGTCCGCCAGGAGTCTCGATCAACTGGCTGTGGGGACACCGTGAAGCCAGCGGCGAGCTGAGGGGTCGACCGAAGTGCAGCTGTCGACAAGGGAGGGATCTTTCCCGCTCCCAAGAGCGTCGACGGAGACTTACTTTGCTCTTTTGGACCTGGAAAAGGTCCGAAGAAGTTGGACCCTCACCCTTGGTCGAGAGGGTCAGACAAAGCTCCTAAAAAGAAGCCGGCACGAGGCACCGAGAGAGCGGGACAAATGCAGCCCGAGGTAGAAGCGGCCCAGCGCCGCCTCCTCTTCGAGGGTGATCATCTGCTCTAGCTGATCCGCGCGAGCCATGACGCCGACGGACACATGTCGGGCCTCTTTAGATTTCACGGTGGAATTCTTTCTGGGCGCCCCAGTTGTGTCGGGCAGCACGGTCTTCAAAGGCGTGGGCCGAAAGGAAGAGCACAAGTCGCAGGCCTGCGGGTCGTGCTCAAGGCCCAGGCAGTAGACGCACGTGGAGTGCGGATCCGTCCTAGACATCTTCTGCCCGCAAGGGCACCTCAAAACCGGGAGTCGATTTGTCCATCGCAGCCACGAGGAGAAGATGACCGAAGTCTTTTTAGCAAAAAACTTTTTGATTTCGAACTTTCGAAGAATTAGGAACCAGTCTTAAACGCAGAGCGTTAAGGAGGGAACCTGAGCTTCCAAGCGGTGAGGAAGATCTGGCGTCATGGGGCGGAGCCGAGAGTTTTACCACCCGGGTGGGTGGGAGGAGCCAGCTTGAAGACCTTCCGGCAAGATTTAAAGCGGCAAGGAACCTGCCAATAAGTGTGGAAGAACAACATATCCATGTCCCTAGAACCTGTATTTCTAGGGACGTCGATATGTTGTTCAATCCACACTTACTGGTAGACTCCTAGCAGTTCTCCGGGAGGAGGGAGGCAAGGTGCGCAACCCCTACTTGGGAAATAAGGACTGGAGAACCGAGGTCCCAAAACCAGCATCCCAGCGTGACTCAAGGTCGATGTGGTAGTGGGTAATGAAGGTGTGTGCGGACTTCCAGGTAGCAGCCCTGCAGATTACCTGGAAAGGGACGTCCCTGGAAGCAGCGGTATGGCGGGCAGAATGAGCTCTTATCCCTTTGGGAGGCTCCATGCACGCCAACCTATAGCAGAGATCTATGCAGGAGGTGACCCACCTGCCTATCGTCCGCTTGGCTGCACGTCTGCCAGGTGCGGCTTCAGCGTAGGTGACAAACAGCTGGCGAAACTCTCCCCGAACTTCAGCCGTCCGCTCCTTATAATAAGAGAGCGCTCTTCTAGGGTCCAGAGTATGGAGCCTATATTCGGCCTCCAAGGTGTGATTGGGGTAGAACACCGGCAGAGTCAACACCTGGTTAAGGTGAAACTCTGACACCACTTTCGTAAGGAATTTCGGGTGGGGGCGCAGGACAACCTTGTCCCTGTGGAAGACCAGATAAGGAGACTCAATGAAAAGCGCCTGGAGCTCTCCCATCCTTCTGGCTGACGTGATAGCCACCAAGAAGGCGTTTTTCCATGACAGGTGAGAGATATCACACCTGTGCATTGGTTCGAATGGCCTGCCCATGAGCTTAGCCAATACCAGCAGTAGATCCCACAGAGGTGGAGGTTCTCGCACCGGAGGGGATATGTGATCAAGGCCTTTGAAAAAGCACCTGACCACCTTCTCCTGAGCCACCAACTGTTTCCTGGCCCGTGCCCGGTAAGCAGAGATGGCTGCCAGGTGCACCTTAAGGGTCATCGACCGAAGCCCTAGCTGAGAAAGGGACCAAAGGTAGTCCAGAATGCTAGCCAAAGAACAGGAGGAAGGGTTCAACCCCTTATCCTGACACCAAATGGATAATCTTTTCCATTTGAAGGCATAGCACTTTCTGGTCGACTCCTTACGGGATGCCTCAATAACGCTGAGGACCTCGTCGGAAAGACCGAAGGCCTGGAACTCTAGCCGCTCAGGAACCAGGCTGTCAAGTGCAGTGACCGAAGGTCCGGGTGGAGTACCTTCCCCTTGTTGACTGAGATCAGGTCCGGGCGGGCTGGAAGCCGCCTCGGGAGCCTGGAGCAGAGGCTAAGGAGATCTGGATACCAGAAATGGTGGGGCTAGTCTGGGGCTACCAGAATCACCTGCGCCTTATCCCTCTTCGCCTTGAGAAGCACCTTGTGGATCAAGGGAAATGGAGGGAAGGCGTAGAAGAGGCCCGGGGTCCACGGCCTCGAGAAGGCATCTCCCTGCAGCGAGCCCTGTGAGGCGGCATGAAACACAGCTGACCTGACGGGGACACCGTGAAGCCAGCGGCCTTAGCTGCAACCTTGACCGAAGTCGAGTGTCGACTATCCGGGGAAGGGGACCTCTCCCGCTCCTACGAACATCGATGGTGGGACTTACCTTTGGAGTCCTTCTTTTTGGACCGAGAGGAATGTCCCGATGGCCTTTCTCCCTTGGTGGAGAGGGATTGGCAAAGCTCTTTAAAAGAAGCCGTGTAGGATGAGCCAAAGGAGAGCGGGATAAATGCTGCAACCGAGGATGATGATGATGCGGCCTGGGCTGCCGCCTCCTCCTCGAGGGCGATCATCTGCTCTAGCTGTTCTGCCGAGCCCGCTGCCATGGACACAGCCCAACGGGCCTCCCTCGACTTGACCGGAGGATAACGTTTTTCAGGTCACCCCAAGAACAATCGGGCAGCGCGGCCCTCCAAGACTGAAGCCGAAAAGGATCTGCATAACTCACAAGCCTGTGAGTCATGACCGAGTCCAAGGCAATAAATGCATGTGGAGTGCGGATTGGTCCGGGACATCTTCTGCCCACAGGGGCACCGACGAAATCCAGGAGTCGATTTGTCCATCGCAACCGCGAGGGAAAGGAAGACCAAAGTCTTTTAAACTTAACAAGTTTCGGTTTAACCGAAGAGTGTGGATCAGAGCCTAAAACGCAGAGCGCTAACGAGGGAACCTGAGCTTCCAAGCGGTAAGGAAGATCTGGCGTCATGGGGCGGAGCCGACAGTTTTACCACCCAGGTGGGTGAGAGGAGCCAGCTTGAAGACCTTCCGGCAAGATTTAAAGCGGCAAGGAACCCGCCAGTAAGTGTGGATTGAACAAAATATCCACGTCCCTAGAAGGTCTTTTCCGCTATATAAGTGAGAAAAGAAACAAGAAGAAGGAGACTGTTAGGATTCAGAAAGGGAACAAGTGGGTGTAGGAGAATGGAGAAAAAGTAGAGGTACTGAATGAATATTTCTGTTTTCACCAGGGTGAAAGATGGGTTGGTGCCTACATGGGAGAGAAGAGGAAAGGGTGGGAGCATAGATGTGATGATTGAGGAGGCAGGGTGAGGGAGGGGCTGCTAGCACTGAAGGTGAAAAAATCATCAGGCCCTGATGGCATGCACCCAAGGGTGCTGAGGGAGCTGACAGGGGAGCTTGTGGGGCCACAAGCAGGCCTGCTCAATAGTCCACTAGATTCAGGCGTGGCACCACAGGATTGGAGAACAACACATGCTGTGCCCCTCCATAAAAGCGGTCCCAAGGATGACACAGGGAATTACAGATCGGTCAGTCTAACCTCAATCTTGTGCATGCTTCTGAAAGTCATACTTAAGGAAAGGTTGGTAGAGGAGTAGGTCTCCACAGAGCAAGGCAGCATGTGTTTATCGGAGGGAGATCATGACAAACTAATCTGACTGATTCCTTTGACTGAGTCACTAAGACAGTAGACAGGGGCCAAGCGGTGGACATCCTCTATCTGGAGTTCAGCAAGACCTCTGACTCTACACCCCAAAAAAGGTTGATCTGGAAGTTGACTGATCTTGGGGTTGGGGAGAAGATGACTGGATGGGTAGAAAGCTGGCTAAGAAACAGGACCCAGAGTGTGGTGATGGTGAAGGAGTTACCTAGCACCAGGGAAGTCACCAGTGGTGTCCCACAGGGCTCGGTGCTGAGACCGGCGTTGTTCAATGTCTTCATCAATGATACTGGGGATAGCATTATATTGAGGAGAGCATTAATGGCAAAATGAGCCTCTTCGCAGCAGACACCAAGCTCTGTGGGAGGGTGGACACGACTAAAAGGATACAGGACCTACAGGACAATCTGGAAAAGCTTGAGAGGTGAGCCAGCATTTAGCAGCTTGGCTTCAATGCCAAGTGCAAAGTTATGCACACTGGAGCCAAGAATACCATGATGAAGTACTACCTGTAAGGGGTCCAGGTACCTGCAACACAGGAGGACAATGATCTGGGAGTGATGATCATCACTAGAGACCTGAAGCATTCCACATAGTGCAGGAAAGCAGCAGCAAGGGCAAACAAGATGTTGGGATGAATAGTCAGAGGGATTGGAAGAAGCGATAGGAGGTTATACTACCCTTGTACAGGTCACTGTTGAGGCCACATCTGGAGTATGGAGTAAAGTACTGGTACCCACACTTCAAAAAGGACATTAAACTGCTGGAGACCATCTAAAGGAGGGCAACAAGATGATCACAGGTCAGCAGGGTAAAACATATGAAGAGAAGTCAGAGGCCCTGAACATGTACTCTCTGGAAGCAAGGAGGGAGAGAGGGGACATGATTGAGACCTTCAAGTACTTGAAGGGGATAAACAGGGTGGATAGGGAGGGTTTCTCTAAGCCAAGTGGCAACCAAAACATGAGGGGACACGGTCTTAAGCTGGGGGGGGGGATTTTAGGAGGCAGGTTAGAAAGCACTTCTTCCTGGAGAGGGTGGTGGCCAGCTGGAATTTGCTGCCAGAAGAGGTGGTCTCGTTGAAGATAGTGGGCAGCTTCAAGAGAGGCTGGGATAGACATAAGGGGAAAGTAAGGGTTAAGAGAGGGGCAGATGGAAAGGATGGGAGGACTGGGGAGTGAGAACAGTGTTAGTAGCTTAAGCTAGGGACCCTGCAATGTGAGCAAACTAGACAGACCAAATGGCCTTATTCGGCTGGCTTCTTTGTATGTTTGTATGCCTAATTTTACATCAGAAAATGCTTACATCACTAAACCACTTATTGCAAAAACTTCATTAATTAGTATAACCCTTTTTTAAGACATATCCCTGATTTTGGTCATGGGTGTCCGATTTTGGCCCGAGTTTTTAGGCAAGGGGTTGAGAGGTATGAAGTCACATACAGTCCAGTTATTTTGCATGACTATACAACAACAAACTTGCATCTTTTACAGGTTAATTTTATCATTTCAAATTTTCACCTGTTTTGTATGTACAACAACAAAAAAATCACTTGCCACAGTAATATTTTTTTCTTCCAAGGAATCTCTCACTATGCTTACTGTTGTACAATAAGCCTGCGGTCTGAGCTGCCCCAGAGAGTGGAATTTTACGTAAATTAGGGAACAGTGGAATGAAATTCAAATCTCTGCCGTGTAGTCACGCTCCAACCTTCCCTGCAACATCAGATTTATTTCAACAGCCATGGGAACAGTGACCTTTAAGCTAGCTAGCCTAAACCAAAGGAAAAATATAAGACAAAACAGAAAACCCCAAAAGCTTGGCCCCACGGGACAAGCTATGGCAGACTAAAGTTAAGCATCAGTAACAGTTAAAACTGACTGCAGGTAATGCAAAAAGTCATGCTCAAGCAAAAAACTGAAGACTGAGACTAAAACAGATTCTTGGAGCATCTTTTCCAGGTTCTAGAAGGGGAAGTAGGGAGGGCATGTTAAACACAGTGTGGGATCCTTCCCACAACCTCGCTCCATGACCAGGGAGCAAGAGGACCCGGCAGCCGTTGCCACAGGAGGAAGTCGAGAGGGATGAGGGTTTTCCGTGATTGGGGCCAACTATCCCGCCACACCGGCTTCAAGATGGAGCCAATTAAGTTGCAAGGAGGGCAGCCTATCCAGCGGTCAGGATAGGAAAAACGTAAGCTCCCAGAGGAGCCAATCCACAGGAGGGGAGTGGGCTTCGAGCTGAGCGGTCAGATTTAAAAAGCCACCAGCCGCTTGCTTGCTCCACAGATGCTCGCTCCATGACTAGGGAGCAAGAGGACTCAGTGACCGTTGCCGCAGGGGGAAGCCGAGAGGAGTGAGGGATTTTCAACCTTCCCCGGCCCCGACCTCTATTAAATACCCAAGGGAGAAGGAGCCTAATCCAGGGTGAATCGACAGACCAAGGAGGGATCAATGACCTCCAGTGTGAAGAGGTGGAAAAGACATGCAACTACCTCAGAAAAGGGCTGATCACCACCAGTGGGGATGGGTCACTGGTGGAGGGCAAGAGGGGAAGGAGCTAGCAGGTAAGGGCTGCTGGTGGAGCTCGATGGAGAAAGTGACCCCAGGGCGAGCTGTGGAGTAGGAAAACTCAGCAGACTGGAGGGATCCAGTTTTGAGTAATAAGGTACGGTGACTTCCATTTATTAAGTTTTAGCTACACTAAGAGCAAAGGTAATGTGACTGATCCAGGTCATGTCTTGCGGTCAAGCCGGAGACACGTTCATCGTTCTGGGGCACTTGAGTCATAGGGGGTGAATTAAGTTGCAGAGGGAACTGTTTTTCTAGGAGGGATGTCTGATCAAGATGGCAGATGAGAGGGGGAGGGCTGTGGGCAGCAAGGGGCAAGTAGGTAAGGAAATCTTAGCAGAAAAGAACCTATTAACCAGTAGTAGGTACACGACAGTGGCGGAGTGCACTAGAACATCTAGGAAACTGGAAGGAGGGTAAGGGACTACAATTAACCACTGTGAGTATCTCAGGGGTTAAAACATAGTTGAAGAAGATAAACGGAGTGTGTTAGGGAGGGACAAACCAGAGGGTGGGGGGGGGCTCTAGTGGAGGCAGCTGGGGGCTGCACTGGGGTGGTCAGGGGGAAGCAGGATGCTAGGGGAGCCAACATGGGTAGAATCATGAGATGCAATGGATGTGGGGTGGTTTTGAATGAACATACTGTAAAGGTTAGGAGGGTGTCCTATCTAACAGGTTGAGGAATCTGGAGGAGGAAGTGCTGTGGCTTGGGAGGGAGTTGGAGAAAATGAGGGGAGGGCAGGAGGCAGGGATCTTACCTGGGGAATAACAAGTGGACACCACATGGGAGGTACAGCAGCTCAAGAGAGGGTTCGAGGAGGGAGTACAAGAACAGAACAAACAGGGGCTCTAACAGTAGTGAGAGGGCTGGAGTCGGGGGGGAGGGGGAGAAGCCCAAGCACAGCCAGGTAGGAATGGCAGGAAATAGGTTTGCTCTGTTGGTGACACTTGGGGGGAGGAGGGGGCGCATGATCTTCAGGATGGGAAAGGAGGAGATAGGGTAGAGGAATCCTCAAGGGACAGGAGTCGGTTGAGGGAAGGGGTATAGGGTACAGCAGCGCAGCTGGTGGGAAGAACGGAAGGAGAAGGGCGGGGGGGGCCCAGGGAGGAGGTGAGGGATGTGGAGAATAGGGAGGGAGTGGGAAGGGAGGGACAAATCAGTGACGGGGCAGGCTCTAGTTATGGGTATTTTGGGAAAGGGGTAGTGGCGGTGATCGAGGATGGGGGGTACTAGTGCTGGGTGATTCCATACTAAAAGAGATCAGATGGGGAAGCAAGGGGGAAAGGCATAGCCGCATATGGGTTGAGGCCATACCAGGGCTAACTGCGGACAAGGCGGGGCAGGCGGTTCTCAAGTGTGCAAGGAGGGGCAGGAAGAAACCGCATGTAGTGGTGCATGTGGGCACTAACAGCCTGGTGGGGGAGACTGTGGAGATAGTAAGGGGGAGGTCTGAGGAACTAGAAGGCCTATGTGAGGAAGTGGGGGAGTCAGCAGCCTTCTCAGAGGTGCTCCCAGTAACCTGCGCGAGTACAGGAAGGAAAGGGAGGATTGGGGAGTTCAATACTTGGTTGACAGAGTGGTGTAGGTCCAAGGGGTATGGGATAGTGGGGGACTGGGGCGGAACCTGGGACAATAAAGATCTGTATGCAAGGGAAGGGGGTATGAAAGTAGAGGTTTGAGGGGTACATAATTCAAGGGTGGATTTAAACTAGGTGGGGAGTGTGTCATGAGGTCAGCTGGTAGGTGGGGATCCCAGAAAGGGGACCCGAACATGCTTACCCCCAAGCTATCGAAGAGGAATTTGGGGTAGGGGCACAAGGAGGGGTTGGGAGAGGGAAAAACCAGGAAGGGGGAAGGCACAGGTTGGAGGGTGATCTCACTGAATACAAGAAGCCTAGGTAACAAATCAGACGAGCTACAGGCTCTCTTGACAGTGGGGAGGGTGGACACAGTGGCTATCACAGAAACGTGGGCCACCCAGTACCAGGACTGGGATATGATGATCCAAGGGTACAGGATATTCAGGAAGGACAGGGCTAAGAGGAATGGGGGGGGGCCGTGGTGAGCTACATGAGGAAAGGGATAAGGTGCATGGGGGAAGAGGAGGAGGAGGGCAGGACAGAGGTCCTATGGATGCAGTTTTAAGACTCCAAAAGAAGGACATTGAGGGCAGGGGTGGTGTACAGGCCACCAGCTCAGGGGGATGATCTGGATAGGGAGTTGGCTGAACAGACTAGAAGGGTCTGTAGGAAAGGGAACACAGTAGTGGTAGGAGATTTCAACCTCCCTGGGGTGGACTGGAACACCCCAACCACCACGAGTGCAAAGTAACAGGTATTATGAGAGGCATTTCAGGACAGTTTCCTGGTACAAATGGTCCGAGAGCCAACAAGGGTGGGAAGGACTCTGGACCTGGTACTAACAAACAGGGAGGCTGTAAGGATCTGGGGGTGAAGGACCCCTGGCTGGGAGTGATGACCACTCAGTGTAGTTCACACTCAATATGGGCAGAGAAACTGGAGGTACAGGTACCAGGGTTACAGATTTTAAGGGGGCGGACTTTAAAAGGATGGGGAAAATTTTGGTTGGGCTTCTGGTGGGAATTCAAGCATGCATGGATGCTGACCAAAAATGGGATATAATTAAAAAGGGACTAGCAGAGACTTGTACCAAGACACGGAGCAAGAAAGGCAAGGCAAAGAAGCCAAGTTGACTGACTCAGGAGGTCATGGAAGGGGTGAGGGCCAAGAGAAAAGCATTCCAGAAACTCAAGAAATTGGGAGGGCAAGGGGACAAGGAAGAGAACATGAAGCAGTCAAGGGAGGTTACCAGGCTAGTCAGGGCAGCCAAGGCATCCAGGGAACTGAGACTGGCACAGGGAACCAGAGAAGGGGAAAAGAACTTTTTTAGATACACTGGCAAAAGAAAGAAAAACAAAGACTGGATTGTGAGGATTAAGAAGGACGGGGAGTGGGTGGAAGAGGGTGGGGGAGGATCAGGCAGAGGCACTGAATGAGTACTTTTGTTCTGTGTTCACGGAGGAAAAAGGGGAGCTGATATCCCATGGGATAGAGGTGGGGGAGGGGGTGACTGATATCAGAATTACAGAGGACAGGGTTCTGGAAGGACTAAGGGCGCTGAGGGTGGACAAGACACCGGGACCAGATGGCATTCACCCTAGGGTGCTTAGGGAGTTAGCGGAGATCCTGGTGGGACCACTGGCAGACCTGTTCAGTACATCGCTGGACACAGGATGCATGCCACAAGACTGGAGGATAACCCATGTAGTGCCCATTTACAAAAGTGGCTCAAAGGATGAATCAGGCAACTACTGACCGGTGAGCCTCACCTCAATCATGGGAAAGCTCATGGAGACAATCCTGAAGGAGAGGCTGGTGATCTTTTTGGAGGATAATAGTCTCCAAGACGGCCATCAACATGGGTTTGTACTGGGCAGATTCTGCCAGATGAACCAAGTCAGGTTCTATGATTCAATGACTAGGGAGCTGAACAAGGGCCATGCAGTGGATGTCCTGTATTTGGACTTCAGTAAGGCCTTTGATTCTGTGCCACATAGGAGGCTGGGGGAGTGCTGGAATACATAGGGGTGGGAACAAAAATGGTCAACCTGAACACCAACTGGCTGAGGGGTGGGGGGTGGGGACTCATCACCAAGGGATGTCATAAGCAGGGTGCCACAGGGTTCGGTAATGGGACCAGTGCTGTTTGGGACATTCATAGCGGATATCTCACACAGGGTCCGGAGTAAGATCAGTCTGTTCGCAGATGTTACTAAGATGGGAGCTGTGGTAAATGACATGGAGGGGTGGAAGGGATTGCAGGAGGACCTGACCAAACTACAGGAGTGGTCGGAAACATGGCAGATGGGGTTCAATGCCAGGAAGTGCAAGGTCCTGTACTTCGGAGCTAGGAACCAGGGGAGGAAATATCAGCTGGGAAGGGGAGAGTTGGAAAGCACCGTGGAGGAAAAGGATGTGGTGGTGCTTATTATGGGAAGCATGAACCACTCAGCTCAGTGCAGTGCAGTAAGGCTGTAAAGGCGAATAAGATGCTTGGGTGCTCAGTGAGGGGAATCTTCTCCAGGAACAAGGAGGTGATCCTTCCCTTGCACAGGTCACTGGTCAGGCTACATCTGGAATACTGCGTACAGTACTGGCGTCCATTCCTAAAGAAGAACATCAGATTGTTAGGAGGGGTGCAGCGCAGGGCAACGAACATGATCCAGGGAATGGGGGAAAGTCCTATGAGGAGAGGATGGGGGAGCTGAACATGCATAACCTGGAGGAGAGGAGGGATGGAGGGGGATATGATCAAAACCTTTAAATACTTAAAGGGAATAAAAAAAAGACTATTACAGAAGAGATTTTCCAGATCAAGAGGGGGAGGGACATAAGAGGGCATCGGCTGAGACTGGAGGGAGAAAGATTCAGGAGGGAAATCAGAAGACACTTTTTCACAGAAAGGGTGGTGGACAAGTGGAATACTCTGCCTGAGGAAGTAGTAACCTGTAAAATGGTGGGCGGGTTTAAGAAGGGTGGGACAGAGTGGGTGGGGGGTTGTTGGGGAGGGCTGCACATCCAGGCAACAGCTGCACAAATGAGCAGACTCAGTATGTTCGTATTACTATGGTAAGTAATTTTTTCTTCAAACCCCGGGAGTCCCTCACTATGCTTACTGTTGCAGACTATAAAGCAGTACCTTTGGAGGCTGGGTACAGAACTTACTTAGAGAAAAGGTTCTGCAAGACAGCAATGCCAAACTTGGCATCCCTCCTTGTCGTCAAGGCACAGGTCAGAAAGCACAGAGAAAACCCAGGAGCTGTTGTAAAATTCCTCAAAACTGTTTATTTGTAGTTGCAGTAATATAAAATAAACCTGTTCAGAATAACTGTATACAGAAGCAAATTAAATCTTTTGTAAAAAATCTATCTTGCAGCTCAGCTTAGTTGCTTTTATAACTCTTTCCAATCCCCATCCTTTGCATGCATACTGTTCTTTGTAAATTTCAGGAGCTGCTGGAGCATTGAGAACTTCCTGAGGTCCCCACAGCAACTGCAAAAGGCTCAGGCATTTGTACCCAAGTAACCTCTCGCTTTTTACAGTTATCTGAAATTATAAATATTAACATTTCAACAGTAACACATAAAAACATAGACTTTGTCGGCAGATAAGGACCGCTAGGCCCATCTAGTCTGCCCATTTCCCTACCTACAGGATAGGCCGCAGATCCTAGTTAACCAACAGCCTTTATCTTCCTGCCCCCCACAAGAATTGCCTTATGTCTGTCCCATGCATTCTTGAATTCTCCCACAGTTTTAGACCCCACAACTTCCTCAGGAAGGCTGTTCCATGCATCCACTACCCTCTCTGTGAAATAATACTTCCTCACATTGCCCTAGAACCGCCCTCCTTCTATCTTTAAATTGTGTCCCTTGTTCTTGCAAGTCTCTTTTCTGAAAGATGCTACCCTCTTGGACTTTGTTGATTCCCTTGAGGTACTTGAAAGTTTCTATCATGTCCCCTCTCCCTTCTTTCCTCAAGGGTATACATATTAAGCTCCTTTAGTCTCTCCTCATCGGCTTCTCTTGCAGACCCTGCACCATTTAGTTTCCCTCCTCTGGACTGCCTCTATCCTGTCTATGTCCTTGCGGAGATGGGGTCTCAGAACTGGACACAGTATTCCAGATGGGGTCTCACCAACTGTCTGTACAGAGGATAACAACTTCCTGTTTTCTGCTGCTGATGCCTCTCCTATACATCCCAGTATACCCGGCCCTCCCTACTGCCTTCTCACATTGCTTGCTAACCTTAAGGTCATCTGATAAGATTACCCCAGGTCCCTTTCCTGTTTTGTTGTTGTTACTAGCTCCCCACCCATTGTGTATTCTTCCCCTGGGTTCTTGTTTCCCAGGTGCATTATTTACTTTTGCACTGAATCCTAGCTGCCATCGTCTGACCATTCCTCAACCTTGCTAAGTGCCTTTTCATCCTTTCCACGCCTCCTTGTGTATCAACCCTGTTGCAGATCTTTGTGTCATCTGCAAAATGGCATGCTTTCCTTCAGTCCCTCTGCAATGTCACTGATGAAGACATTAAAAAGGACTGGACCCAATACTGAACCCTGCGGTACCCCACTAGTAACCGCCCTTTCTTCAGAGTGGACTCCATTTACAATTACCTTCTGTGTCCTGTTGTCCAGCCAATGTTTTACCCAGGCTACCAACCTGGGACCCACTCCCAGGCTGGTTAATTTGACTATCAATCTTTTGTGTGGGACTGTGTCAAATGCCTTGCTAAAGTCTAGGTAGGCCATGTCCACAGCCCCTCCCTGGTCTACTACTTTGGTCACCCAGTCAAACAGTTTTCTTAACAAAAGTTATCCTAATATCAGCTACATTTCCATACATTGATTCTCATATATTTTATATTAGCAGATATAGATATGCAAGGAAGAAAAAACAGACAGCAAGAGAAAACCGAGAAAGAAGCGCAAAAGATTGCGGGACTGTTTGGGTTGATCAAGTCCAAGGTCTCACAGGAAAATCTGGTTGTACAACCAGACAGAGAAGAGAGAAAAGGAAAGAATACAGATCCTTGCATTTACACACTGTCTCTGTAACAAATGGGACAGGGTCCTAGTCTACCCTGTCACACTCCTGGACTGCACATCCAGGCAACAGTGTTTCATAAAGATGTGTACTGTTTTCCAGGTAGCTGCTTTACAGCTTTCTAGCAAGGGGACATCTCTTGCAGCTGCCACAGAGGCAGAGGTTCCACATGTGGAGTCTGCCCTGAGGCCTTGTGGTGGTAGTTTGGCAGCTATGCTATAACATATTTGTTTGCAGAAAACTATCCAATGAGCAACAGTTCTCTTGGAGGCTGGCCTACCCTTACGCACTTCATATGTGAGGAACAGCTGTGAGTGGGAAGACCAGAGATCCTTCATGCAGTCCAGGTAGTAACTTAGTATCCTCAACATCGAGGCTGTGAAGCCTCTGCTCTCCTGGATTTTGCTGTAAAGAACACTGGAAGGGTGATGGACTGGTTCAGGTGAAACTCAGACACCACCTTAGGGAGAAATTTTCTGTCAGTCTTTAGGACTACCTTGTCACTGTGAAAGATGATGTAATTTGGATCTGTGCAGACGGCCTGCAACTCGCACACCCTTCTGGCAGAAGTTATGGCAACCAGGAACACTGTTTTCCAAGTGACATGCTTCAAATCAGCAGTAGCCATGGGCTCAAAAGGGAAGTCCATAAGCCTTGCTGTGCACAGGTTCACATCCCAAGGGGGAACTGGGTCTCTAATCAGGGGATGCAAGTGTAGAAGCCCTTTAAAGAATCTCCTGAAAATGGGTCGTGAAGCCACTGTTTTCCCTCTACCTGCCGAAACACAAGCAGATACAGCAGCTAGGTGCACCTTAAGGGCTGAAGGCCTGAGGCCCAAGGACTGAAAGTGGACCAGTTAGTCCAGGATTGTGGACAGATCTGCATGTAAAGGGTCGAGTTGCTTAGGGGCACACAACAGAGAGAACCATTTCCATTTGGAAGCATAGGTTTTCCTAGTAGCTGGCTTCCTGGAGTCCCTGAGGATTTTCAGGACTTCCTCAGAGAGGTGAAAGTCTGAATACTCTAACTCTTCAAGAAGCATGAGTTGAAATGTAGTGATATGAGGTTCAGAAAGGTGATTCTGCCCTGGGGCATGGTCAGTAGATTGTGCCTCAGTGGGAGGCAGATGGGCTGCTTGATGGAGAGGGCCAAGAGAAGGAAGTACCAGACTTGTCTGGCCCAATCTGGCACCACCAGTATCATGGTGGCAGACTGGCTCCTCAGTTTCAGTAACACCCTCAGTAAGAGAGAGAAGGAAGGGAAGGCATACCGGAACCTCTCTGACCAGTCTAGAGTCAGGGCATCCACTGATACCGACCACACTGCTGGAGGCCTGCAACAAAACAGGGGGAGCTGGTGGTTCTCCCTGGAAGCAAACAGATCTATCTCCAGTGTGCCCTACCTTCTGAACACTGTGGCCAAAACCTGCTTGTTCAGGGTCCATTCGTGATGTCCCTGGCTGATCCTGCTGAGGGAGTCTGCCTTGACATCTGTCTTTCCCTGGCAGGTGAACTGCTGAAAGCTGCACTCCCAGGGAGTAAGCCAGGTTCCAGCTCTTCACTGCTTCTGCACACAGCTTTGAGGATCTTGTGCCTCCGTTTGCTGATACAGTATGTGATGGTGGTGTTATCTGTCCTGCCCTGGACTGACTGATCCTTGACCTGGGGAGTGAAAGACTGGAAAGCCAGGAAAATTGCCCTGAGCTCCAGCAGGTTTATGTACTACTGGGATTCCCGGGGGGACCACACCCCACTTACTGTCAGGTCACCCAGGTCAGCTCTCCAGTCTAGGAGGGAGGCTTCTGTTGTCAGAACAACTGTGGGTGACTGCTGCAGGAAGAAGTGCACACCCTCCTTTAGGTTGCCCCCTTCTTTCTACTAGTCCAGTGCTTGTAAGACATACTTTGTCACAGGCACCAGCCTTGAGAAAGGGTCTTGTTTTTGAGACCACTGGACCCTTAGGTGGTACTGAATGCCTCTCATTTGAAACCTGGCCCCTGCCACCAGAGCTGTGGAGGAGACGATATGGCCTAACAGCTGGAGGAAGTCCCTTGCTGGCCTAGGATGAAAGACTTTGCCAGATTTAAGATTTTCTACTCTGTCCTGAGGCATGAAGGGAGAGCATCCAACTTTGCTCCTATGAACTCCGGCACTTGATCTGGCTCCATCTGGGACTTTTGGGAGTTTATGAGAAATTCCAAGTCTTCCAGGGTGCTCTGGGCAAGGAGAAGAGAGGCCTTGGTCTGCTGATGTGATTTTCCTGTGGCCAGCCAGTCATCTAGGTAAGGGGAAAACCTGTACTCCTTATATTCTGAGGTGTGATGCCACCACGGCTAAGCACTTTATGAACACCCTGGGAGCAAAGAGAGTCCAAAGGGGAGGGTGGAGGGTTGAGAACTGGTAGTGACCCATTCCTACCCTGAACCTTAAATATTTCCTGTGGCTGGGCCTGATTGGAGTATGAAAACAGGCATCTTTCCAGTCCAGAGAACCCAGCCACTCCCCTTGTTGAACGAACGGTATCACTGCAGCCAGGTTTACCATCTTGAACTTTTCATTTTTAAAGTGTTTGTTTAGATATCTGAGGTTCACCACTCACCATTTTTCTTGCAGGTGAGGAGGTACCTTGAGTAAAAGCCCTTTCCCCACTGAGATAGGAGGACTCTTTTTGCTGCTTTTGCCTGCAGCAAATTTTGACCTCTAGCTCCAGCAGGATCTTCTCTGTTGGAGTAGGAGGTGTGAAGTTTCTGTGAACCTGCAATCTGGGGATCTTTTTGAACTGCAGTGTGAGCCCCTGGCTTACAAATTCCAGGACCCACTTGTCTGTGGTGATATTTTTCCACTCCTGGAAGAAGTGAGCCAGTCCTCCCCACTGCAATGGAAGGGCAAACTGGACCAACTCGTCAGGGGTTCTATTTGGGCAGACCCTTGGGTACTGGGACTGGGTCAGCAGGTTTGGAGTCTCTCCTGCCCTTGCATCTGAAGAAGCCTCACAGCTGAGAGAAGTCATAAGGCAGGAAACCCCAAGGAAAATAACCCCTACTTCCCCTTCCATGGGTCCTATAGGAAGTGGAGGTCTTTTCCTTTTCAGTGTTGCTTTCATAGGTGGCTTTGTACTCCACCTTTTTCATGTATGTCTGTCTTGTCACCAAATGAGGAGTTTCCCTCACAGGAAAAATCCATGGCATTCTCTTGGGTGTCTTGGGACAGGTCTATAGTCCTGAGCCTGGCAAACTTTTTAATTTTTTTGTTAGGTCGTCACCTGCAGCTAAGGACTTTTCTGCCATTTTCTCCCATCCCCATTGCTGGGGCACACACGCCAGACGTGCATACGTGGAGGTGAACGCACGTCTGCGGAAGTCCCGCAGCACCCTCCCTTCCCTGGCACCCATCAGACCTGCACTACCCTCGGGGCCTCCACCCGGGGGCAGTCATTCGGCGGGAGTGTCAGTCCTCCCTCCCCGGGAGAGGAGAGCAGTCCTTCAGATGCTTGATTCTCTCCCTGCCCAGCCGACCCCCAGCGCCCGCTCACACTGTGAACATGGGTCACCGGCATAGCAGGAGGTGAGGCACGGACGCCTCAGCCCTCCACGCCACTGGGCCACCTGGCAAACCTTCTTAAAGATACTGCATGGACCATGACCCTAGAGGCAGTGTCACTGGTATCTACTGACATATGAAACTGGTACTTAGTTGCATCCAGGGCTGATTTTGTAGTATCAGTTAAATCCTGTGCCAAATCCCCAGAAGTTTTGTCACCCATGACCAGGACAGAACTCCAAAGAGCTTTCTGGTACTGGACAGTATACGCCATACAGACTGCCTGCCTCAGAAGCAGGGAAGTAGACGTATTAACCTTCTTCTCCATACTATCTAGCTTTCTGGAATTTTTGTCCGGGTGCTGGGTAGCGAGGGGAACTTTAGGCTTGTTACAGGCCGCAGCCTGCACTATTCCTTCGTGGTCAGGATGGGAATAGAGGTACTCAGCATCTCTCTTGCTGAGCTGGTACTTCTTGTAATCTTTTTGTCAATGCCAGGGGTGGAGTTGGGAGTCTGCAAACATTTACAGGTTGCCTTATTAAGGGGTTTATGCACCGGAATTAGCAACCTCTTAGTTGGGGTTAGACCTAGCATGTCATCCAGCCTTGGGAAACATACAGACCTTCCCTGCACAGAGGGCTGCTGACACAGCTGCTAAACATCTGGTAAATACCTGTGGTGCAGATGACAAGCCAAAGGGCAATACTCTGAGTTGGTAGTGGTACCCCTGAAACAGAAATCGTATGTATTTCCTGTGCATTGCTGTTTACAACAGTGGAAGCAGGCCTTGCAGTGTTACCATTCTGAACTTCTTGTATTCCACAAAAAAGTTCAGGTCCCAGAGATCCAGAATTGGTTTTAGGATTCCTATCCATTTTGGAACTAGGAAGTACCAAAAATAGAACCCTGTGTTCCTTTGGTCCAGGGAGAAAGGTTCTATGACCGTCTTCTGCAGCAGGGTATGAATTTCCTCCAGGACCAATGGAATGTGATTTGGATAGTAATGGACGTGCACTGGTGGATGGTCTGGAGGTAGTTCCAAAAACTCTAAAGCATGGGCTTGTGCTATTATCTGCAGGACCCAAGCATCTGAAGTTACCTTTCTCCACTGGTCCAAACGGAGAGAAAGGCAAGCCACTACTACCATCCCTGGATGCATAAGGGGTGGGGGTTGCAGAAGGACTCAGGCAGAGCCGGTTGCTGCAGTTGCTGCCACAGTGCCACCTCTAGGAGCTTTTGAGTAGGCACCTGGGGTGGATCCTGGCAGGGGCAAGGCTGCTGCTGTTCTCCCCTTGCATTGCTGTCTTGTTACAGAACGATGTCTGGTCGTGGCAAGACAAAAGGGTACCCCCTCTGTCTGGTCCTTTTCTGGGTATGACAGAGGGAATGTACGGATTTCAGGCTTCAGCCTGAGGCCTGTAAGTTAGACAGAATGTCTTTCACATCTGCTACAAACAGCTTATATCCCCTGAAGGGCATATTGAGAATGGACTGACTGCAGCACATCATTAGCAAAGCCAGCCACTAAGAGCCAGGAGTGCCTTCTGAGGCAAACAGAGGCAGCTGGCCTGGCAGAGGCATCACAGATATCATAGGTGGAGTGCAGGACATGTTTACCTACACTGGCACCTGTAGATAAGGCGTTCAGTATCTCCAGCTTGGCAGTACTCTCTGGGAGGGCTTGAGCGGCTGCCTTGGCCTTCCTCCAAAGAGTATTGTGGTATTTTGCCATGTGAGCTTGGTAATTTACAATCCTCAGCCCAAGAGAAGCAGAAGCAAAAATTATTTTATCCAAGACATCAAGCCTCTTTGATTCCTTGTGAGGAGGAAGGGAACTAAGGTGCTTTGGAACATTAGACCTGTCATGGGCTGTGTTGATGATCACAGAGTGCCTCAGGCTGGCCTGCAAAAAAGGGCTTGCCTGAGGGGACCTGGCACATCTTATCTGCCATCCTTGGTATAGCAGGTATCATATCAGACCTGTACCAGGAAGCCAAAGTGCCATTCTCTAGGGCTGGCAGAAGGAGAGGATTAACTTAGGGTGGAGTATCAGGCAGTTCTAAGAAGTCCACTAGGTTCTTCTTAGTAATATCCTACTCTTCTGCATCAAACCCCATAGCAGACTGAAGTTCCTGCAACACTTATGAAGGACGGGTCTTGAGGGGGAGACCTAGGGGTGTAGACCACTGAGTCTTCACTCCCAGTAGAGACTGTGGAACTTGTTCTATCATAGGGTTCCACAAATCCTCTCCTCCTTCCTTCTCCTCTTCCAGAATAAGTGGGTTATATTCCTGGTCTTCATCAACGTGGTCTGTAGGATGCAACGGTGGAGCTGATGAAGCCACTGACAGCCTGGAAGGTACCTGGCACATCATCTAGGCAGGAGTCTTCGCTGGGGTTTGTTATGTGGACCCCATCAACAGAAAGCTTGTCCATGGAGGAGGTATTTGAGAATGTCCGACCATAAAGAATAGGAGAACTGCCTGAACATCAGTGCCCACGTGATCAATGGGAACGGCAAGGGCCCCCGAAGTCCACTGCAACACACCAGCCATAATAGGCCTGGAGGTGCTAGGAACCAACCCAGCCATGTCGACGGTCTGGGTGATGGGCTATGTCACCACCAGCGTGATTGACGGTCCAGAGAAGGTCTGCATGACTGTACAGACAACCTGGAATGCACTGGGGAGGTCCTTACCACTTCTTTCCATCTCTCCCTGTGCTTGTGGTGGTCAGACACAGACGTTTTCTTCCAGGACTTGGAGCCTTTTGATCCCGAAGTGTGGGTCAGCAATGCAACGGGGATTTCCTGGTGGAGCCCTTTCTCCATTTGGGCTAAGTGCTGTTTTACTAGGTGTTTTCCTAAAGTGCCTTTTCTGCGCCGCCTGGTGGCTGTATTATAGCCTTTGCAAATCGGCATGCCACGATGTCATGGTCCAAGCCGAGACAACACATGCAGATGTCGTGTGACTCCTTAAAATACATTTTCTTGCTGCACTCACAGTATCTAAAGAGTTTCAACAACGATGGCTCTGGAGACGACACACGCCGCCCAATTAAAAGTAATTATTTTCAAAGTAAAGAAAAAAACAACAATTTCAGCAACGGCGCTTCCCTGGCAGGGTTTGACAACTATGGTCGATGGCAAGAAAAGAACTGAGAAGGGAATGAGCCACCTATGTTTATAAAGGAAGAGCCGTTGTAGAACGACATTGTGGACGGCCCCAAGTGGACTGCTTGCAAAAAGTTTCCATGTGGTCCTAGTGCCTGATGGCTACAGTTGCACAGGTGTGGCTTGATGAAAGATATCCTCAAAGAAGATCATCAGCCACCTTTTGAGACAACCCAAACATAGCAATGGCTATTTCCTTAGGAGCCATGCATGGAGATGGACTGACTTGAGGTCCGGATGGAAAAGCATTCCCTGTTCCTGTGACAGCAAGCCCTTGCACAGGGGTAGAGGTACTGGTGGTTCCACTGCTCACTGCAGCAGTATGGGGAACCAGATCTGACGAGGCCAACGAGGAGCAAGGAGTATCAGAGTTGCCCCCGCCATCTGAAGCTTGATTAGCACTCTCTGGATTAGAGGGAAGGGAGGAAAGGCTTAAGTAAATCTCCATTTCCAAGAAAGGGGGAACGCGTCTTACCAGAAAACTCCAGGCCCGGGAACAAACGAGCAGAAAAGCAGCAGTTTTGCACTGTATGAGGATGCAACAAGGTCTAACTCTGAATGACCCGGCCTGTTGAACAGGTTCTCTCCCATGGGGAACAGTAGTTCCCACTCTTGCACTCGGGACTAAGATCAGCTTATTCTGTCTGCCAAGATGTTTTGGACGCCTGGAGCATGAACTGTCAATAATTCTAGGCCATGTTTTACAGCCCAAACCCTCATCGCTTCCCCACATAGGGGGTAGGAGAAAGTTCCCCCCTTGCTTGTTTAAGTAGTGTATCATGCTGACGTTATCTGTTTGCACCAGCAGATGTCATGGGGATAAATGGGTCTGGAAGGCTTGCAGGTCCTACAGAATAGCCCTCATTTCTAGGACGTTTATGTGGAGGGAGGTTTCTACTTTTGTCCGGGCTCCCCGAGTTTGGTGAGATCCAGATGTGCCCCCAAGCCCTTCCCCGAAGCGTCTGTAGTGAGAATCTGATAAGGGGTGGAAATCAGGAAAGGAATCCTTTCAGCAAATGGTTAGGTTCCATCCACCACTTAAGCACCTTTCTGACAGGGGTTGTTACTAAGACCCTCTTCTCTAAGTCGTTGGTGAGTTGATCCCACTGGACCATTAATGTACATTGGGGGATGCTCATATACAGTCTGGGAAGTGGTACCATAACAATGGCTGCTGCCAAAGGCCCAGCAGTCTCAGGAATATGCTGGATGTGACATGCCAGTTGTGGTATACCATCTGGGCCTGAGCAATCAGACGTACAACCCTTTCTGAGGCAGGAAGGCTAAGCCTTGGGCTGTATCCAGGACTGACCCTATGTATTGCAGGCGCTGACAAGGGGTCAGGACTGATTTCGGCACACTGACCATGATTCCTAGAGCACAGAACAACTGCCTGGTGCATGCTATGGTCTGGTAAAGCTGCTCTCTGGATTGAGCTTTGAGTATCCAGTCATCCAGATAGGGGAAGACACGGAGTCCCACCCTCCTGAGGGCTGTTGCCACTACTGCTAAGCATTTAGTAAAGATCCGTGGCACAGATGACAAGCCAAAGGGCAATACCCAGAACTGGTAATGTTCCCCCTGGAAGGAGAACCTGAGGTACTTCCTGTGAGGGGCACAGATTCTGATATGCAGGTAAGCGTCCTGCATGTCTAGTAAACATATCCAGTCATCTTGTTGCAGTAGTGGTAACAGGCCTTGTAGAGTGATGATTCTAAACTTCTTCTACTGAATGAAGAGGTTCAGGTTTCTTATGCCCAGAACAGGCCTCAGGTCCCCTGTGAACTAGGAAGCAATGGGACTAGAACCCCTGGTTCATTTGTTCCCAAGGAACTGGCTCTACGGCCTTCTTTCACATTAAGGTATGTACCTCCTCTAGCAGCACCGGTATGTGTTCTGGGGGAATAGGCTAAACAAGCTGGTGGGTGATCTGGAGGGAGCTCAGAAGTTCTAAAGAATGACCCTATTTTATGATCTGCAGGACCCAAGCATCTGATGTGACCTTTCTTCCACTCATCCATGTGGAAGGAAAGGCGACCCCCTGACTACTGCATCCAAAAGTATGGGAAGGGGAGGGCAGTAATGAGACATGCAAATGCAGATCCTGCGGCTGTAGTTGCATTTCCACCTCTAGGAGCTTCTGAATGGGCACCTGGGATGGGTCCTGGGGCAGGCAGAGCTGATACTCCTCTGCTCTTGCTTTGATGTTTGGTTCCTGAAAGAACATTTACATAAGAACTTCCTTAACAGTAAATCTTCACAGGGAATCTCAGTCATCAGGTCACACATATGGAACTTCACCATCAGTAAAGTAGGATCCACATGAAAGTCTCCCATGCCAATGTTGTTTGACAACGTCATCAGCCCTATAAAGGCATGAGCAGCCCTGCTCCCTCCTCAGTTCTTTCCCCTGGAGAATAAGGGGAGCAAAGTTCTTGCAATGGGGGACCGAGGAGAGAAAGAGATGCTCAGGCCTAAATAAAAGACTGGACACACCAGTTAACCAGTTCTCAGCAAGAGACCCACAAAAGGGGAATGGTGGGAGGGATGGCAGACCTGATGACTGAGAGCCCTTTGGAGATCTACTGTTAGTAAATTCTTACGTAACTGTTCTGTCTTCATCGGGGTATCTTAGTCATCAGGTCACACATATGGAACAAGTCCCAGGTAGTTACAGATGCACTTTGACAGTCTGGGAGGAAGGCAAATCCAAACGTAGGGCAGGAGGCCCTGCAGAGGATCTAGAGGCAATATCCAGACTCTAGTGCTTAGTGAATCCACACAAAAACCCTGGCACAATAGGGGCACAAAAACCCTGGCACAATATATCAGTTGGGGGGGTAAGGATATAGCATGCACCAAGCAGGAAAGGGATCTTGGGGTTGTCATCTCTGATGACCTCAAGGTAGGGAAACAGTGTGACAAGGCATCAGGTAAAGCAAATAGGATGCTGGGATGTATAGGCAGGGTATCACCAGCAGGAAAAGGGAGGTCATAATTCCGCTATACAAGACACTAGTGAGGCCCCACCTGGAGTACAGTGTACAGTTCTGGAGACCATACCTACGTAAGGACATAGACAGGGTAGAGAAGGTTCAGAGGAGGGCAACAAAGATGGTGCATGGATTGCATCACAAGTCCTATGAAGACAGGTTGAAGGAACTGAACATGTACTCCCTGGAGGAGAGGAGGGAGAGAGGGGATATGATAGAGACATACAAGTATCTTACAGGGAGAAACAGAGTGCAGGAAAACACTATTTTTAAGCGAAAAAGATGTTCCAGGACTAGAGGGCATGGGATGAAGTTGGAGGGAGGACGATTCAGAGGAAACATGAGAAAGAATTTCTTCACAGAACGGGTGGTGGACAAGTGGAACACCCTGCCAGAGGAAGTGGTGGGGGCTGAAACAATCACGGGATTTAAGAATGCATGGGATAGACATAAAGGAATTCTAGAGGTCATGGGTAAGGGGAAACAGACTTCTAGGAAAACAAACTGAACTTGCAAGCTCAAATGGGCAGACTGGGTGGGCCATAGGCCCTTATCTGCCGACACTGTCTATGTATCTATGTATCTATGAATGTATGGGCGGTACTCCCAGGTGGCAACACAACAGTGCAAATGTCAGCAACTGAGATCCTCTGAAACATAGCCACAGAGGTAGCCATGCCCCTCGTGGAATGGGCTTTCACCACCCTGGTAACACTTTGCCATGTTTCTTGCTTGCAGAACACAATACAATGTCCAATCATTTAGACAAACATTGCTTAGAAACCTGAATGCCCTTGTTACCTGGGGCGAAAGAAAGAAAGAAAAAGCTGCTTTGAATTTCTGCATTCCTTAGTTCAGAGTAGATAATACTTAAATTGTGTGCATGTCTAATGTATGAAGCAGTGCTTCCCCTGCATTGGCACACTCAGAAAAATTAACAGGGAGGTAAAGGGATTGGTTCAGGGTAAACTCAGACATCATCTTAGGGAGAAACTTATGATTTGTTTGCAAAGACGCTCTTTGTGAAAAATAAAATAAGGCTCCTCGCACCAGAGGGCCTGAAGTGCGGAAATCCTTTGATCAGAAGTAATAGCAACCAAATATAACACTTTCCAAGTAAGAAAATGCAGCTCACAAGTTGCGGCTGGCTCAGAGGAGACAGGGTCAACTTCCTCAAAACAAAATTCAAATCCCAAGCCAAGACAGGGGAATGGATTGGAGGGTTCAGATGCAGGATGCCCCTGAGAAAAGTGCAGGATACATCTAATTGAGCCATGGTGAGACCACCCACAGGCTCATGAAAGGCAGAGACAGACAAAAGGTGCACCTTGAGGAAGGAGTACTGGAGACCCAAGTCCGACAGAGATATCTGGTTGTCTAGAATCTGGCTCACTGGGCAAGTGAAAAGGTCCAAATGATGTCTGGCAGCCCAGATGGCAAACCTCTTCTACTTCATGGCATATGTGGCTCCGGTGGAGGACTTCTGAGCAGCCATGAGGACACCCGCTGCCCTTTGGGATATCCCAAACTGGGCAATGGATATGTCCTCAGGGGCCAGGCATGCAGACGAAAGGACCTGAGGTTGGGATGAGCCAGGGTCCCCCCAAGTCTTTGTCAGCAGATCCCTATAGAGCAGAGGAACCGGAGGTTCCTCCGCTAACTGTTACAGTAATGGAAACCATATCTACCATGGCCAGAATGAGGTGACCAGGATTATACTGGCTCCCTTCATTTACAGCTTGAGTAACACCCTCTGAATCAGAGGAAGTGGAGGGAAGGCATAAATAAACCTCTTTCTCCAGGAGAGGGACAACGTGTCTCGACAGAAAACTCCAGGCCCTGGATCTAGGGAGCAGAAACTGGGCAGTTTTATGTTGAGTGGGGATACAAAAAGGTCCAACTCTGGATGACCCCATCTAGGGAAAGTACAGTTACGTAAGAACTTACTGTAACAGTAGATCTTCGAGAACAGCTCTTGCAGCAGGTTACGCCATTAGGACTGAAGCCAGCAGGCGCCAGGACCACACGGAAATGTTCTAGCTAGCAGTATTCAGCGGGGAACGCCCCCGATGTCAGGCACAGTACATAAGGGGGCAGTCCCCCAGAATCCCCAGTTCTCCCGCTAGAGACTCCCAGCTGCTGGATGACATCAGAAGAGGACACCGAGGATCCGCCATCAAATGGCAGTCAGAGAGATGCGGAGACACCTGATCCTTGGAGAAGGATGTTGAAACTAGAATCTACCTCCAGCGGGGATGGTGGGCAGGAAAGTACCTGCTGCAAGAGCTGTTCTTGAAAATCTACTGTTACAGTAAGTTCTTACGTAACTGTACTATCTTACTTCGAGAAACAGCTCTTGCAGCAGGTTACTCCATTAGGACTGATTCCCAAGTAATATTGGAAATTCCACACCACTGGGAGGAGGGAAGGTAGAAATCCTTAATGGAACCTAAGCCTAGGACAGAAGTCCTTGAAGGACTGCTAGACCAAAACCTGCTCTTCACCTCGATGCAATATCCAGGCTGTAATGCCTGATGAAAGTGTGCATGGAGCTCCAAGTAGCTGCAGCACAGATAGCTGAGGTGGACACATTCTTAAGGGCCGTAAAGGAGGTAACCACCTCCCTTGTGGAATGACCCTTAACCACACCCAGTAAGGGTTTGTTACGCTTCTGGTAACAGAACGTGATACACTGAATGAGCCACCTGGACAGTGACTGTTTAGAAACAGAAGCTCCCATCATCCTGTGGGCGAAGGAGACAAAAAGCTGATCCGATTTTCGGTGGTGTTTTGTTCTGGTCAGGTAGTATCGGAAACACCTATGCACATCTAGGGTGTGCAGCAGGGCCTCTCCTCGATTCGAATAGTTGGGAATGTACACTGGTAGATCGATGTCCTGATTAAGGGTGAGAGCTGAGACCACCTTAGGCAGAAATTTGGGATTAGTCCATAGGAATACCCTATCTTTGTGAAAAACCAACTAAGGCTCTTTGCACATGAGTGCATGGAGTTCATAAATTCTTCTGGCCGAGGTAACGGCAACTAAAAACATCTTCCAAGTGAGAAGACGTAGCTCGCAATCCGCAGCTGGTTCAAAGGGTGGCATCGTAAGCTGCTCCAGGACAAAGGGTAAATCCCATGGCGGAATTGGATCCTTAATCGGAGGTCTAAGGTGGAGAATACCTCTCAGGAAGGCTCGTGCTGTGTCCAACTGACATATGGTGCATTGGCCTACGGGATAATGATAGGCTGACATGGCACAGAGGTGTACTTTGATCGAGAAGTAGGCCAGGCCTGTCTGAAATAGAGACAAGAGGTAGTCCAAGACTGACTTTTCTGGACGGTCTAGAGGCGAAAACCCCCACACTTGAGCCCATAGGCAAAAATGGCACCATATCATGGTGTAAGTAGCATGAGTGGCCGGTTTTCTCACAGCCACCAGAACGTCAGCTACCTCTTGCGAGACCCCATGTCACAAAATGTCCATATCTCTAGGAGCCAAGTGTGCAGGCTCGATGAACCAAGGAGCCCTCCTCCTGAGACAACAAGTGAGAGCTGATTGGCAGAGGCACCGGAGGTTCCCAAGATAGCTGATGTAGCAGAGGGAACAGATCTGCCTGGGCCAGAACGGCGCGATGAGTATCAGCGTCACTTGCTCCCTGCAAAGTTTCAGAAGAATTCTCTGGATCAACGGAAAGGGGGGAAGGCATAGAGGAATCTGCCCGCCCAGGAGAGGGACAACACGTCTCGCCAGAAAACACCAGTCCCTGGGTCTAGCGAGCAAAAATTGGGCAGTTTTGCGCTGGATGGGGACGCGAAAAGGTCCAACTCTGGTGTACCCCATCTGTGAAACAGATCCTCTACTACCTCCTGGAGTAGTTCCCACTCGTGGACTCTGGCCTAAGAGTGGCTCAGGCCATCTGCAATGACGTTGTCCACTCCTGGGACATGAACAGCAATGAGGTTTGCACAGTGTTGCAAAACCCAATCCCACACCCTCATGGCCTCCCTGCAAAGCGGGTAGGAATGGGTGCCTCCTTGTTTGTTGAGGTAATACATCACCGCGGAATTGTCTGTTTGTAACAGAATGGTACCTGGTGGGATCTCCAACTGCAAGGCCTGCAGGGCATGAAGAACTGCTCTCATTTCCAGGATATTTATGTGGAGATGAGTCTCTTGGGCTGTTCACAGGCCCTGAGACCGGACACCGTCGACGTGTGCTCCCCATCCAAGATGCAAGGCGTCTGTGGAGAGTTTCACTATCGGAGACAGCGCAATGAAGGGGACCCCTGCTGATAGATTCTTCAGATCTAGCCACCATTGCCAATCCCGAATTACGGTCTTCGTGATCCGGATTGGAAGCTGTAGATGGTCTTGCTTTTGGTCCTATTGGACCCATCACATCCACTGGGTGGTCCGCATGTGGAGACGAGCGAGCGGGACTGTTGCAATGGCCGCAGCCATGTGTCCGAGCAGGCAAAGTACCCATCTGGCAGGAACAGTCTTCTTCGCCGAAATGTCCCTGATGAGGGCTCTGATATGTTCCACTCTGTCCTGGGGAAGAAAAGCTTTCCCCTGGACGGTGTCCAGAACTGCACCTATGAACTGCAGAGTCTGTGACGGAACCAGGTGTGACTTCTCGTGATTGATCATGATGCCCAGCATCTCGAACAGAGACTGAGTATAATGGGCGGCGGACATCAAGGCCTCCCGAGAGGGTGCCATGAGAAGCCAGTCGTCCAGGTAGGGGAACACAAAGTGGCCTTGTCTCCGCAGAGCCACCGCTATAACCGCCATACACTTCGTAAATACCCGAGGTGCTGATGACAGACCAAAGGGGAGGGCTCAGAACTGATAATGGTGGCCCTGGAACTCAAAAGCGCAGAAACTTCCTGTGTGCCTGAGCAATGAGAATATGCAGGTAAGCGTCCTGCATGTCCAAGGACGCTAGAAAGGCGCCTTGCTTGAGCACGGGAATCAGACCTGGGAGGGTCGCCTTGTGGAAGCGTTTGTACAGGACCAACTCGTTGAGGTCGCTGAGGTCCAGTATCGGATGGAGGTCCCCTGTTTTCTTGGGAATCAGAAAGAAGTGAGAATAATTTCCTGCACCCCTCTGGTTCCCTGGAACGTGCTCTATCGCTTCTTTTTCCAGGAGCATGAGCACCTCCTGCTGTATGAGCAGGGCGTGCTGGACCAAGTAACAGGAAAGCAGGGAAGGTCTTGCCGGCGGGTGGTCGAGAAATTCTATGAAGTGACCTTTCTTGACCAATTGGAGAACCCACAGGTCAGTGGTAATCGACTGCCACCCTGAAAAGTGGAAAGCGATGTAACCCCCCACCTTTTGTGCCCGTTGATCCAGAGGAGGGGCGGGGCCAGGAAGGAGTCATGCTGTGGCAGCACTGGTCCCTGCAGGCTGGGCCAGTTTAGTGTGGCATTGGGCTCTGCCTGGGGACAACTTAGCCTGGGCTTTCTGCTGAAAGATGCCCCCGGCTGCGAAAACGGCTCTGGTTCCTATGAAAGAAACCGGGCCTGGATCTGTATGTCGCCCGTACAGACCGGACTACCTTCCCAGCATCCTGGAGTTTGGTGATGACCTTCTCCAAGGGTTCACCAAAGAGTACTTCGCCATTGTAGGGGATGTCGAGAATGTTTTTCTGTACGTCCAGGGTGAAGTCGGAGACACGGTGCCAAGAGTGTCGCCGGAAACAGACGCCTGAAGCTGCAGCTCTAGCAGACGAGTCCTCAGACTCGTATGCAGCTCGTAGTACTTGGGTACCCACATCAGACCCTATGCGGAGAAGGTTTAGGGGCTCCGCCTTCTGATCGCCATCCGAAAGCTTATCGACCAGGTCCTGGCCCTGTTCCCATAGGGCGTTCTGAAACTGTACCATGTGGGTTAGGTAGTTCAGGGACCTCATGGAGCATGTAGCAGCCGCATACATGTGTCTCCCCAGGGTGTCCAATTGTTTGGATTCCTGGTCCGGTGGCTGTGTGCTCATGTGTTGTGGTCTTTGGGACCGGTCATGTGAGGCCGTAATGACCAGGGAATCTGCCAGAGGTTGTTGAGCCAAGCACTGGTCCTTCTTGTGGCCTTGTACAGGCGGTCAGTTTTCTTCGGCACCGCAGGTGTGGAGTGCAGAAGCTTCCACGCAGCCTTGGTGACATCCGCAAAGGTGTCCACCAAAGGTGGCACTACCACAGGCTTTGGATCTTTCTGCCGAAGTTAACGGGCAAGGCGCTGCCTTTCGGGGTCAAGGTCTTCAGCATCCCACCCCATGTTGTCCTGGATGTGCCTCATGATCTCAGAGAAAGAGGGATCATCCGGAGGAGACCTGGGAAGGTCATGTGATGAAATGCTGAGTGGAGAAGGAGATCTGGAGTAATCCGAGGTATCCAATCTGGAGTCCTCCCCCGACGGAGTATACCGCAGACATCTGGGTCGCTTGGGGCTATGAGACCCTGATGGAGATCTTGAGGGAGGCCTTCTCCGATCCTGGGATCTACCCTTAGGAGATGGAGTCTGCTCCTTCGGGGTTGGTGGTCATCCTGCTGGCCCCTGTGGTGGAGGAAGAGACTTTACTGGGACCACGTCTTTACGGATGGTGTCCCACCAGAAAGTAAAGAGCTCCTTTATTTCTTGAATATTCATGCCCGACGACGGGCCTGGCGCCGGGGTCTGTCGCCGGCGTCGGGTCCTCTGGTGTCTCCGGGGTGGGCGAAGGTTCTCTCGGAAGCCCGGCATCCTCTGTGTCGCCCACCTGGTCTTCAGGCAACGCAGTGTCCTCCTCAGTGGAGTCCCTGTGACCGGTTTCCACCAGTGACTGGGGGGCGGTCTTCGGCTTTGGTGAAGCCAATGTCGGTCGCTTGGCCGATGACTTCAGGTCCAGTGAACACCTGGCCGGCGTCTGGTGCTTGGCCGATGTTCTCGGCTCTGGTGAACGCCTGGCCGACTTCAAGTGCTTGGCCGACATCGGATCCGTTGTCCGGAAAACTTGTGGTGCTTGAGAGACGTCAGGTCTTTTGCCTTCCTGGGTGGTGGATCCGGGCCCCTAGGGAGCTGGGAGACCGACCTGGAATCAGGGTCCCAACGTCGGGTGGAAGAGGAAGACTTGTGGTGTTCAGAGGACTTAGAAGAGGCCCGAGAGGGAGTAGAGGAAGCAGAGGGCCTGGAAGTCTTGATGGGCTGAAGAGTCGAAGAACCGCTGGAAGCCCAGACCTTAACCAGAGGGGGTTGAGACCTAGCCCTGGAGGGAGAGCAGTCCGATCGGGTGGAGCCTGAGCTCCGTGAATCTGAGGCCCGGGTCGGGGATCTGGACCTTGCCTTCTCCCAGTGCTTGTCCCGGTGTTTGTGGACCCTGGAGGAAGAATCGCCCCTGGAGGAAGGTTCTTTGTCCATCCTACTAAGTTTCTCCTCTAGCAGGAAAGCCTGAAGTGCCTTCTGATGGCGGATACTGGTGCGGCTGTTGAACCCTTGGCAAAAGGTGCAGGCCTTGGTGCCGTGGTCCAGGCCTAAGCACCGCACGCAGGAAGAATGAGGATCCTTGAAAGGGATCTGTTTTCCACAGGCACACTTTGAAAGGTGTCCCTCAAATGAAGGAGTTGGAGAGGACATTAGTTAAGTAGAAACTCTTGAAGTTCTAAGTTGTCGTGCGCTAGGTAGAGACCGAGAGGCCGATGCTGGTGAGTCGACAGCGGGAAAAGAACTGGGGATTCTGGGGGACCGCCCCCTTATGTACTGTGCCTGACGTCGGAAGCGGGACCGACATTGGGGGCGGTCCCCGCTGAATACTACTAGCTAGAAAATTTCCGTGGGGTCCTGGTGCCTGCCGGCATCAGTCCTAATGGTGTAACCTGCTACAAGAGCTGTTTCTCAAAGTAAGATCATATCTTCTGCAACAGATGAGAGAAGTTCCTATTCGTGCATGCTGGACTGTGTCCAGCTGAGACTATCTGCTAGGGTGTTTAGCATGCCTGAGACATGGACTGCCGAGAGAGCCACACTGTGGTCTAACGCCCAGTACCACACTCTCATGGTCTCCCTGTACAGGGTATACAAATGTGTCCCCCGTTGTTCATTGATACAGCAGACAACACTGAGATTATCAGACTGGATCAACGGCCAACCCAGGAGGAGATGGTTCTGAAAGGCCTGTATGGCATACAGGACCACCCACATCTTCAGAACATTGACATGAAAGGATAATTTGAGCAGGGACCATGTCCCTTGTGTCTGGAAGGGATCCAGATGCAATCCCCAGCCCGAGCCGGAAGCATCCATGGTGAGGATTTGTTGGGGGGGGGGGAGAGAGAGATCTGAAATGGAACCCACTGCAACAAGTTTTGTGGGTCCATCCACCATTGGAGCACCTTACAGACTGGAGAGGAGACCAGCACTAACTGATCTGATTTGTCCGTGTGTTGGTCCCGTTGCACCCTGAGTGTCCACTGGAGTACTCGCATGTGTAGCCTGGCCACAGGAATCACTGGAATGCCCAAAGCCATCAACCCCAATAGCCTCAAATACACTCTTGCAGGGATGTAATGGCTCTAGGCAACCTCCTGAGCCTGGGCAATAAGGCACTCCGCCCTGTTCTGAGGCAGGAAGGCCTTTCCCTTTACCAAGTCCAGAACTGCCCCTATATATATTGCAGCATTTGGGATGGAGTCAGGACTGACTTGGGTAACTTGGCAGTGATGCCCAGGGAGAGAAACAGCTGAAGGGTTCTTTCCAGAGTCCGCAGGAGCTTTTCCCTAGACAGGGCCTTAGGAGTCAATCGTCCAGACAGGGTGATAACATACAGTTCCGTCCCTTCTGAGAGCTGCAGCTACTGCTGCTAAGCACTTGGTAAAGACCCACAGCACAGAGGATAAGCTAAAGGGCAACACTTTGAATTGACAGTGCTCACCCTCAAGGAAAAAAAAATAAATAAAAAATTCGGAGGAATCTACTGTGGGGTAGAAACACCGAGATACGCAGGTAAGCATCCTGCATGCCCAGGGAGCACAATCAGTTGCCCTGCTTGAGTAGAGGCATCAGGGCTGGCAAGGGTGATACCATGTGAAATGCTTTGTACTGGACATACAGCTTGAGGTCCTTGAGATCTGATATGGTCCTCAGATCTCCAGTTCATTTGGGGACCAGGAAGAACCTAGAATAAAATCCCCCCTTTCTTTGGTGCCTGGGCACTGGCTCGATGGTCTTTTTGCACAAAAGGGACTGTACCCCCTACCGGAGAATGTGGAGATGTGTCGGGAGGGGTAGGTGGAGGGTACAGCAGGAGTCTCTGGGGGCAGCTCTATGAGTTATAGAGTGCGACTCCTCTCTGTGATCTGAAGAATCCAGGCATCTGAAGTGATAGTTCTCCATTGATTGAGATGGAGGGAGAACCAACATCCAACCACCACCTCTTGGTTGGGGACTGAAAGAGGGGTGGCCGGCAAGGAGTCAAGCAGAGGTGGATCCAGCCGCTGAGGCTGATCTGTCACCTCTAAGGCACTTCACTGCGGCACCAAAGGTGCAGGGGTTGGGCAAGGTGGAGGAGGCTCTTCTCTCGCCTTGGGGCCAGGAGGTTGCTCTGGATTTGTGAGACACCTTGCAAAAACGAGGGCGCTGTCTGCTCTTAGGAAAAGTATGGTAGAGCAAGTGGACAGACTTTATAGCCCTGCCAGATGCCTGAAGCTCATTTAGGATGTCCTGCACATCTGGCCCTAACAGCTTGGAGCCATTAAAAGGGGCGTTAAGCACCTTTTTGCTGAACATCAGACAGAAAACCCGAGACCCTCAGCCAGGAATGCTGATGAAGGCAAATACCTGAGGCAGCGGCCCTGGCACCTGTACCTGAAATATCAGAGAGAGCCCTCAGGAGGTGCTTGCTAATAACCTCTCCATTCTGCAAGCATGCAAGAACCTCCTGCTTCTGGGAACAATCAGGAATGGCCTGAGCAGCAGCCTTGCCCTTCTTCCAAATAGTATTCTACTACTTAACCATGTGAATAAGGTAGTTGGCAATCCACAGCCCAAGGCTAGAGGGAAGCATATATCCTCTTATTCCGGAGATCAATCATACAGGAGTCCCTGTCGAGGGGGGGGGAGCTGAGGTGCTTTGGCACCTTAGACCTGTCATGGGCTGTCTTTATAATCACAGAATTGGTTTCCAGCTGGGCAGCATAGTATGGAAGGCCCTGAGGGGCATTATACAACTTACCTGCCCTGCAGGGTATGGCTGGCACCATGTCAGGCCTGTGCCAAGCAGCAGTAGTGGCATTCCTCAAGGCTGAGAGGATAGGAGGAATAACCTTGGGAGGAGATTCTGGGATTTTTAGAAAGTCTACCAGAGCTCTTTTGGTGGCATCCTCCTCTTCTGCATGGAAGCCCATGGCTGGGGATAGCTGCTTCACAACACTGAAGGAAGTAGGGTCCTCTGAAGGAGACCTGGGAGTACGTTTGAAGAAGGCCTCGCTCAATGAAGAGGCAGTAAACCCGTCAGAGGGAAGAGGCTCTTCCTCCTCCTCTTCCTCAGGTAAAGCGAGGTCAGAATGGTACTCTTCCTTGACATCAACCTGCTCTAGCTTGAGGTCTGACGAACATGGGACCGACGATGTCCCACCGGGAACAGCTTGCGGAGGCTGAAGTGGTATCGATGACGACGAAGCTATCGATGGTGCAGGCGATCCAGGACTATACGCACACAGCTGATGGGCCTAGACCATAGTTAACTTGGTCAAGATATTGTTGAGGTCGACAACAGCGAACTGCTGCATCGACTGGGGGAGGGCTGATGGCACAGGGTACGACAACCCATCCATCAGGCTCTGAAACCCCAAGGAGCCCGGGGCCCAAGGGCCTGGAGAAGTCTCTCGCCTCGACAAGTAGGCCGTCGACAAAGAGCCTGGAGGTGATGAATTAGGGACCGAAGACATGAGGGTCAACGACCGACAGCCCTGAGCAAGAGGCAGCAGCGCTGTCGGTAGGAGTCTGGTAGGACCAGAGACCAGGACAGCAGCAGGCATCGGTGCAGCCACAGCCGACGGAGTACCCCCAGATGAAGAAGAGGAGGCCATCGGGAACATGAATGCCTCCGGGGGGAGCAATCCCGATCTTGGTCTTTTTTATGACTTTTCCTCGAGGAAGTGTCATGGGCCTTAGAGGCCTGGGAGCTCAACGAAGCCACTGGCGATTCGGAAAAGGTACCCAAGGGGACCCCTGCCAAGAACTGGCTATCTGTTGCTCCATTAGGAATGTTCTGAGAGCTTTCTTTCAGCACCCAAGGGTGGTATGGTTAAACTTATGGCGGAGCTTACAGTCCGAGACGTTGTGGCCCAAGACAGCAGACACAGAGAGAGTGTTCATCTGTAGAAGCAATTTGACGCAGTGAGAGAAAGTACAGTTACATAAGAACTTACCGTAATAGCAGATCTTTGAGAAGACCTCTTGCAGCAGGTAATAACTGACAGGACTATGCCACCAGGCACTAAGAAAACAAGAAAAACTTCTAGCTAGCAGTCCAAGGCGGTGGCACTGCCCTCGACGTCGACTCTGCCCCCAACATCAGCCACAGTATAAAGGGGGAAGGCCCCCAGTTCCACCTCAGTTCGCCCGCCCAAGAGCTGGCTTGCAGAAAGGATGGGACAAACAGAGGAGGTTTTGTCATCCCGAAAGGGACAATCGGAGAGAACCAATGAGGGAAAGCATAGCTGCTGCAAGAGCTCTTCTCGAATATCTACTGTTATGGTAAGTTCTTACATAACCATACTAACTCACATCAAGACAGAGCTCTTGCAGCAGGTAATAACCAATAGGACTGACTCCCAAGCACTACTGGGATGTCACCAGGTCAGTAGGGTGGTGGAAAAAGTAATACCCCTGGGCTCTCAAGAGAGGAGCCCTTGGAGGACTGCCAGGCCAAAACCTGCCCTCCTTCTGGAAGCAATGTCCAAACTGTAGTGCCAGGCAGAGGTGCTCACCGAACTCCAGGTGGCTATGGCACAAAGGTCTGCTGCTGACACGTTCTTGAGCAAAGCAAAGGATGTCGAAATCCCTCTCGTTGACTGACCTCTCACTGGATCCAGCAGGTGTTTTTCATACTTCTCATGGCAGAAAACAATACAATTGACCAGCCACTTTGACATGACCTGTTTGGTGACTGGTGCTTCCAAAATCCGTTGGGCAAAACAAACAAATAGCTGGTCCGAACTCCTAATGGACAGAGTACGGTCGATATAGTACCTAAGAATTCTATGTACATCTAAGGTATGCAACAAGGCCTCCCCTTTGTTGGGATACTCTGGGTAATAAACAGGTAGGTGAATGTCTTGGTTGACAGTCAGCTCTGACACCACCTTTGGAAGAAGCTTAGGATTTGTGCAAAGGGACACCCTGTCCCTGTGAAAACCAAATACGGCTCCTTACACACAAGAGCCTGGAGCTCAGAAATCCTCCAGGCTGAAGTAAAAGCAACTAAGAATAACACTTTCCAAGAGACAAAGCAAAGGTCGCAACCCGAGGCTGGTTCCAAGGGGGTAAACTTTTCTAACATAAAGAGCAAATCCCATGGAGGGACAGGGTCCTGAATGGGATACCTCGCAGTAAGGTACGTGACAGATCAGGTTGCGCCAAGGACTTGCCATCCACTGGTATATGATAGGCTGAGATAGCAGAAAGATGTACCTTTATGGAGGAATAGCTTAGACCCGAGTCAGACAGGGATAACAAATACTTCAGTTTACCTCACAAGAGAATGGATCCAAGTCGCAGGCAGCAGCCCAGAGGCTGTACCACTTCCACCTAATGGTGTACACGGCCCTAGTAGATGGCCTTCCAGCGGCTACCAACACTTCCGTTACCCCTTCGGACACCCCGAACCTGCTCCTGACTAAGTCAGCAAGAGCCATGCATGAAGATGCAGAGACATGAGGTTGGGGTGAACTAGAGAGCTCTGCTCTTGGGATAGCAAGTGAGAGGATAGAGGAAGTGGAACTGGAGGTTCTACCGCCATCTGCTGCAGAAGCGGGAACCAAATCTGTCTGGGCCAGAACAGTGCTGCCAGTATTAAGGTTGCTGGTTCTGACTAGTTTGACTAGAACTCGCTGCAGAAGGGTGAGGGCAGGAAGGGATAGAGAAACCTCCTGGTCCAAGAGAGGGACAGAGCATCTCACCAAAAACACCAGGCCCTGGCTCTAGTGAGCAAAAACTGGGTAGTTTGGCGTTGAGTGGGGATGTGAAGAGATCCAATTCTGAAGTCCCCCATCTGACGAATAGATCATCTACTACATCTTGAAGTACCTCCAATTCGTGAGCTTGGGATTACGAGCGACAGAGGCTGTCCGCAAGCATGTTCTGAAGACCTGGGGCGTGCACTGCGAATAGTTCCAGGTTGCGATCTATTGTCCAGTACCAGACCCTCATGGATTCAAGAATGTGTTCCCCCTGCTTGTTGATATAGAAAACCACTGGTATGTTGTCTGTCTGGACTAGTACGGGGCCTGGAAGGTTGTCATTCTGAAATGCCTGTAAGGTATATAGCACAGCTCTCATCTCCAGAACACTGATATGTAGACAGCATTCTGTCAGAATCCAGGATCCCCGGATCTGGTGGCACCTGAAGTGGGCACCCCATACCATGTCTGATGCATACATAGTGACCACCTCCTGAGGAGACTGGTTGCTGAATGACGCCCCTATTGTTAACCGAGAAGGGATCAGCCACCATGACAAGATTTAATGCACCGTCTTGGAGATCCTGACTGTTTGGTCAAGACCCTTGCCGCGCTGATCCCACTGCACCCTGAGGTTCCTTTGATGAGTCCTCACATGCAGACGAGCGAGAAGCATGGTCACCATAGCAGCGGCCATGTGCCCTCGGAGCTGTAGGACCATTCTCGCTGGAGCCTGGTTTACAGAGACTAATCTCCAAGCCAGCGCCTGAAGGTGATCCACCCTGTGTGACAGAAGAAAGGCTCTCTTTGGGAGATTCAGAGTTATCCCAAGGTCCCGGAACATGCTGAAGGTGCACTCCAGTATCTGGCAGAGCAGTTCTCTGGACGAGGCAGACAGCAGCCAGTCGTTGAGATAGGGGTAGATATAATGCCCCTGCCTCCTGAGAGCAGCCGCTACTGCCGCCAGGCACTTGGTGAATACCTGAGGTGCCGAGGATACGCCAAAAGGAAAGGCACTGAACTGGTAGTACTGTCCTTCGAACGTGAACCAAAGATACTTCCTGTGGGATGGCAGGATCTTTATGTGAATGTATGTGTCCTGCATGTCCATGGAGCAGAGCGAATCTCCTTGGCGTAGCAAGGGAAGTAACCCCCGGAGTGTCAACATCCTGAATCTTTTGTACTCTTTCTATAAAGAGAATCAGTTGACTGAGGTCCAGGATGGGACAAAGGTCCCCTACCTTCTTCGGAACCAGGAAGAAGTGAGAGTAAGACCTGTGCCCCTCTGGGGCTCTGGAACTGACTGAATGGCTCGCTTGGACAGGAGGACCTGTATTTCTGCCAGAATGCGACCTGCATGGGATGGGGAGCAGGTTGTGTGGACCGGTGGGTTGTCCAGCGGTAACAGAGAGAACTCCAGGGTGAAGCCCCTTTCTATGAGCAGTAGCACCCATTAATCTGTGGTGATGTTTGATCAACCTGCGAGGTAAAGGAAGAACCACCCTCCTACTTCCTCCCTTAACGGCTCTGCTGGAAGGGGGAAGGAGTCACGCTAAGGCGGAAGGAGTGGGTAGGGGAGCTCTGGATTGCTTAGCCATGAGTGGTCCCAGAGATCCTGCTGTCTGAAAGGGTGCTTTCCTCTTGAACCCTCCTGTTCAAGGAGATGTTGGGGGGGCAGACTAGATGGGCCAGTATGGTCTTTTTCTGCCATGAAACTTCTGTGATTCTGTGTGGTTCCTCGTTGGGACGGTTTCTTTGACTGTTGGCCCTGATGCCTCCAAAAGGGTCGGCGCCTAGGAGGGTAGGGCTCTGATTTGTATATTTTACGTACATCTGAAACAGCCTTTCCCGAATCTTGTAGGCCTGTAATGATTTTTTCGGCCTCGGCCGAAAGTACAGGGCCCTGGGAAGGCAAGTCAAGAATGGTGTGCAGGAGGTCCTGCCTGAACCTAGACACCCATAGCCATGAGTGCCGCCTGAGGCATACACCTGAGGTGGCACCTCAGGCTGCAGTATCTGCGGCATCATATAAACTTTGGAGGACAAGTCTGCCCACATCTGAACCAGACTGCAGGACTGCCAGGAGCTCTGACTTGTTCTGCGAATCTGGCTGGGTCTTGGCTAGGTCCACAGCCTTCTGCCACAGGCACTTCTGGTACACGACCACAAGTGACAAGAAGGTTAGAGACCTGATGGTACAGGTGGAAGAGGAATACACTCTCCACCCAAGCTGATCTATATTCTTAGACTCCTTGTCCGGTGGTTGGGAGCAGGTATGCCTGGGCTGCTGCGACTTTCCATGGGCCACTGTTAGAACCATGGATTCCACCTTGGGCTGCTCGCCAACGTGGGGCTCGTTCCTGGGGGTTCTGTACAGGCGGTCGGACTTTTTAGGCACCGCCGACGTAGTGGCCGGGTATTTCTATGCCAACTTCATTACATCCTGAAATGGTTCTACCAGTGGGGGGATGACCAGCGGTTTGGGGTCAATGGCCCCCAAAAATTTAAATAAACATCTCCTCTCTGAGTCCAAGTCCTCAGTTTCCCACTAGTTGAGGAATTGTATGTGCCTAATCACCTCCAAAAAGTTTGGATCATCAGATGGTGACCTCGGTTGAGTTCTTCCTGGGATCCAGTGAAGGCAGGGGAGGTCATCCTCGGAAGAGGTGTAAGATAAGGAGGAATTGCTGTAGTTCTGATTGTTCGGTATGACGATCAGTGGACCTATTGTGATGCCAGGAGTGGCATCCTCTTGATCTGCTCTGCCCATGGCAGTGACGGTCCCTGGACCTACTCCTCCTGTGTGAGGAAGACCATGAGGATGTATGACGTCCATGGCTCTGACATCCATCTGAGCCATTATCCGAGCCACCTGGAGTTGGCCGGGGTGGCGACGGAGTCGGGGGGGCAATTGGCTGCGGCTGAGTAACAGTAGTAGCAGTAATAGTAGTAAAACTTTATTTTTATACAGGAAAACAAATCTTTAGGCCAATAGGCCTAGTTTACAAGATTGTCCTGTTTATAACTAGTTGCCTATACATTAAAAACATACAACTATAAAGTAGTTTTACATATTTGACAAGAGCAATTTATCACTACATTCTTCCCATATCGTTCCTCAGGACTCACCATCCATTCATTCAGAATAATTTTACATACATAACAATACCAGGACAATTAATCACTACTTTCTTCCCATATCATCCTCAGGGACAGCCACTGGTGCTCCCGTAGGTTCCTGTTTGGGAAGGATGTCACCCTAAATGGTGTTCCACCAGCTTGTGATGAAAGCACCTACCTCTGCCAAAGGGACCACCGATCCGGACGGCCAATCTGGAGTCTCATCAACTGGCCCCAAAGGGACCGGCTGCAGGCCTGACATCTGTGGGGGCTCCGGTAACAGGCTGTCGTCGATCCGATGAACTGGCATCTGACCCTCTTCCCAGGGGGCCAGGCGCAAGGGGATTGGCTGGGGACTGGTCGTCAGGCCCTGTGGTTAGAGGTTTTAAAGGGCTGGACGTCAGGTCAAGTGTTCTCAGGTCCTCTGGAGCAGGCCCCTGGGGCACTGATGACTGCTGAGAGACAGACGTCTTGTCTGACTCCACTGTGGAGGAGATGGAAGTAGTCGTAGACTGTCGTCAGTCCAAGGGGGCTGTGGTTGACAGGTCAGGTGCAATGGGTGCTTTTCTTTGAGTGGTCGGCACCCTGGCACCTATCACAGTCATTAGTCTTGGCTGACGAACTGGAGGACGAGGCTTTAATGACAGAGAAGCCAATCTGGACTCCCATTGAAAAGGTAGCAGAGGAGGCCCAGTTCTCAGCCTGAGACCCTATCAAACGTTTGTGGGGTCTGATGGCCAAAGAAACTGAAGATGAGGCCTGATATAGCCCATGCACCGAACTCCCGCCCGACATCTGAGAAGAGGCGGGTGGTCTGGTGGTTGAAGCCCATGACCAGCGGGGGGGGGGTTCAACCTCCAGCTGGAGGTGGATGTCTCGGTCTTGAGCGGGGAACGGGACCACGAGTCTAACCTTGACCTGTCTATTTTGTGATGCTTCCCCAAATGCTTCTCCTTGGGTGAGGCGTCGTGAGTGAAGAACGAGGTGGAACTGTGCCCAGACTGCGACTTCTGCATCCCAGCCACTTGCTGTTCCATTAGATAGGCTTTAAGAATCTTCAGGCAGCAGGTATGCCTGTTAAAGCTTTGGCAGTGCAGGCAATCATCTGACTTGTGCTCTAGTCCAACGCACAAGAGGCAGGCCAAATGGCCATCTTTAGGCAGAATTTGTTTGTCGCACATACACTTAAGTTTTATGCCATGGTGTTGCAGTGAAAGACTCGGCAGACAATTGAAAAACTCAAGAAAATTGAACTGCATGGAGCGTCTGAAACATGGCAGTCCACAAGAAGCAGGAGGTGTCCATGGAGCCGAGAAGCTGGGTCGACAGCAGTAAAAGAATTGAGGTGATGCCGGGGGGAATACCCCTTTTATATAGTAGCTGACATCATGGGCGGAGCTGATGTCGGTGGCAGTCCCCTGCCTTGGACTGCTAGCTAGAAGTTTTCCGTGGGGTACTAGTGCCTGTCGGTACAGTCCTATCAGTTATTACCTGCTGCAAGAGCTCTATCTCAAAGTGAGATGTAGAAGGATTAACTCTCGACATAAACAAGATAAAGGAAACTCTTTGAAAAAAAGAGATTCTAAAAACTAAACAAAATAAAGTCGTAAGAAAAAAAGGCACAAAACTGCGTCGGCACTTCCACAAAGACCCATGCGAACAAGAGTCAATGGCCAAAAAGAACTGAGGAGTGAGCGAGGCTGTTCATGCCTTTATAGGGTTGATAACATCAACAGACAACGTTGGTGTGGGTGGCCTCAGTGGTACTGCTGAAAATTTTCCATGTGGATCCTACTTCACTGACAGTGAAGGTCCATATGTGTGACCTGAAGAGTGAGATACCCTGATGAAGACTGGTGTCTGTTGCTAGCCGGATGAAAGGGCAACCTCTGCCTACTTCTTGTTTGTGTATGGTCGAGACAGCGTACCAATTTTAAAGTCCTGCCTGAAGCCTGAAAGTTTGAGAGGATATCCTGAACATCTGCCCCAAAGAGCTTATATCATCTGAATGGGGTACTTAATATGGATTGCTGCACATCATTAGCAAATCCAGCAACCCTCAATCAGAAGTGCCTCCTTAAGCAGACACCAGAGGCTGCTGCCCTAGCAGAAGCATTACAAATGTCGGAAGTAGACCTCAATGGATGCCTGCCCACATCTGCCCCTGCATTGAGGGCCTTTACCCGCTCCTGCTTAGGAGTATCCTCTGGGAGAGCATGGGCCGCAGCTTTGGTCTTCCTCCAGAGAGTATTTTGGATTTTTACCATATGGGCCTGGTAGTTTGCAATTCTTAGGTCCAAGGTGGCAGAAGCAAAGGTCCTCTTCCCCAGGATACCTAACTGCCTGGACTCCCCGTCAGGAGGGAAAGAGTTGAGGTGTTTAGGCACTTCAGACCTATCATGCGCTGCATCTATCGCAACTGAATCAGCCTCAGGTTGGCCTGCAAAAAATGGCTTACCAGAGGGGGCCTGATACAACTTGCCTGCCTTCCTTGTAATGGCAGGAATCATATGAAGCCTATGCCAGGCAGCTAGGGTGACACCCTCTAGGGCACGCACTAGAGGAGGAATCACAAAAGGTGGAAAATCAGGTTCAAGTTTATTGCAGGAAAGCTCCATTGAGCAAGCTCATTCACAAGGAGGTCCTGGGTGCATGGTTACAACAAATAAACAATGCAGGCAACAACATAACAATACATAAATGGCAGACCAGGTGCTACAAGGTACATGGGTAAACAGTCCTGGGTGAAAACCAAAAACCAAAAAAATATTTAGTACAAGTTGTTTAAGGAAGGCAGTGTAGTGAGAACAAACTAAGGAAGTAAGGAAAAAGCTAGGAAGGGAGTTTAGAAACAGTTACAGGTGTCCTTTATTTTTGAAGCCACCAGTTTTTTGAAGAAATTTACTGAGACTACACTGGACAGTTTCAAAGTGGATTGCAGCTGGTTCCAAATAGTTGGTAGGGCACTTGAGAAGGCTCATCTGCCAAAGGAGGTACGAGTCCTAGGTGCATCGAATAGGATAAAATCTGATTTCCTAAGGAAATAAGAGCTGTGGGCAGTACGGATAAGTGCTACTAAATAGCTTGGTAATTTATTCAGAAGAAGTTTTAGGGTCCAAATGCCAGTATGGAGTGTGCGTCTAATGGTAAGTGAAGTCCAAGCAACAGCTGCGTATAGTTCGCAATGGTGGGTTCGGTATGGGTAGTTTGTAATGAAGTGCAGGACGCGGTGATAGAGAATGTTCAATTTCTTTAGGTTAGTAATTGCTGCAGAAGTCTATATGTCCCCATAGTCAAGTAAAGGGAGGAAGGTGGTCTGAACAAGCCTGAGCCTGGTTTCCAGGGGAAAGAGGGACCTATGTCGGAAGAAGAAGCCTAGTCTAGCTTTTAGTCTTCTGGACAGGTCATCAACCTGATCGTTGGAGGAGAGCTTGCTGTCTAACCAAAAGCCGAGGTATTTAAATTTAGAGACAACTTCCAGTAGTACACCTTGGGATGTAACAATGAAGTCTTTAGGTGGGACAGTGAGGGTGATGGAGGAAGTATTAGGGGGGGAAATCGTGGTCTTACTTTTTTTAGCGTTTAGGAGGAGTTTGGTATTGATGAGATTTGTTTCTAGCTGTGCGAAATCGACTTGAAGTATATCCTTGACTTCCGATATTGTATGGCCGGATGTATACAAAACTGTATTGTCTGCAAAGAAATGCAAGGTTGACCTGGTTATTTGAGAATCAAGGTTGTTGATGTACAGGGAGAAGAGTATAGGACCTAAGATGGAACCCTGCGGGACTCCCCTATTAACTGGTAAGGAGGCAGAGAACAGCCCACCAGCTCTGACTTTCTGCATCCAACCTGACAGGTAACTGGAGAACCATTTGGTAGTAGCTAGGGTAGCGCCAGGTAGTTCTAAAAACTCCACCAAATTCCTTTTGGTGATGTCTTTCTCCTCTGATTCAAACCCCATGGCAGACTGGAGTTGCTGCATCATGGAGATGAATGAGAGGTCTTGTGGGGGGGGCCCTTGAAGTATACAAAACAGAGTTCTCACTCCCTGTGGAAATAGTGGAGCTTCACCTCTCATTAGGGCTCTCCACATATTCTTCCTCCTCCTCTTCTTCTTGCATCATGAGGTCAGGATTATGTTCCTGATCCTCGTCAATGGTTTCTGCAGGCCTCAAAGAAGGGACATAAGATGTCACTGATGCCTGAGAAGGCACAGAGCGTGTTGACCGTCAAGGCATCAGCAGCAGAGCTTGCCTGGGGTGCCCCATTGATGCCGCTGCTGTCACAGGAGGAGAGGGCAGCAGGCACTGTAACACATCCGCGAAGAACGAAAATACAGGTTACTCACCTGTAACAGGAGTTCTAGGAATGGTATATGTTGTTCATCCACACTGTCTGGCAGGTATCCTTGCCACTTTAAATCTTGCCGGCAGGTCTTCAAGCTGGCTCCTCCCACCCACCCGGGTGGTAAAACTCTCGGCTCCGCCCCATGACGCCAGATCTGGCCCGCTGGAAGCTCAGGTTGTGCGTCGAAGCCGGGGAATCGGTGGTTTGTAGATGAACAATATATACCATTCCTAGAACTCCTGTTACAGGTGAGTAACCTGTATTTCTAGGGACATGGATATGTTGTTCATCCACACTGTCTGGCAGACTCCTAGCAGTTCTCCGGGAGGAGGGAGGCGCATACCCCTACTTAGGAAACAGAGACTGAAAAACCGAGGCCCCAAAACTAGCATCCCAGCGTGACTCAAGGTCGATGTGGTAATGGGTGATGAAGGTGTGCTGACTTCCAGGTAGCAGCCCTGCAGATATCCTGGATAGGGACGCCCCTGGAGGTAGCCACCGATGCAGCAGTATGGCGGGTAGAATGAGCTCTTATCCTCTGGGAGGCTCCATGCCCACCAACTTATAGCAGAGATCTATGCAGGAGGTGACCCACCTGCTTATCGTCGCTTGGCTACAGGTCTGCCAGGTGCGGCTTCAGCGTGGGTGACAAACAGCTGGCGAACCTCTCCCAATTTCAGCCAGGCGCTCCTTATAATAAGCGAGCGCCTTCTAGGTCCAAAGTATGGAGCCTGTATTCGGCCTCCGAGGTGTGATTGGGGTAAAACACCGCAGCGCCAACACCTGGTTAAGGTGAAACTCCGACACCACCTTCGGAAGGAATTTTGGGTGGGGACGCAGGACAACCTTGTCCCTGTGGAAGACCAGGTAAGGAGACTCAATGCAGAGCGCCTGGAGTTCTCCCATCCTTCTGACTGTCGTGATAGCCACCAAGAAGGCGGTCTTCCATGACAGGTGAGAGAGTTCACACCTGTGCACCGGTTCGAATGGCTTGCCCATGAGCTTTGCCAGTACCAGCAGTAAATCCACGGAGGTGGAGGTTCTCGACCGAGGAAATGTGATCAAGGCCTTTGAAAAGCGCCAGACCACCTTCTCCGTAGCCACCGACTGCTCCCCAGCCCGCGCCTGTAAGCAGAGATGGCTGCCAGTGCACCCTTAGGGTCGCCTACTTAAGCCCTTGACGAGAAAGGGACCATAAATAGTCCAAGATGCTTGCCAAAGGACAGGAGGAAGGGTCCAAGCCCTGTTCTGACACCAAATGGAAAATCTCTTCCATTTGAAGGCATAGCATTTTCGGTCGACTTACGGGACGCCTAACTACATTGAGGACCTCGTCAGAAAGACCCAAGGCTTGAACTCTAGCCGCCAGGAACCAGGCCGTCAGGTGCAGGGATTGAAGGTCCGGATGGAACACCTTCCCTGATTGACTGAGAGCAGGTCCGGGTGAGCTGGAAGCTGCCTCGGGAGCCTGGTAGCTGAGGCTGAGGAGATCTGGGTACCAGAACTGGCGGGGCCAGTCTGGGGCTATCAGAATCACCTGCGCCTTGTCCCTCCTTGCTTTGAGAAGCACCTTGTGTATCAAGGGAAATGGGGGGAAGGCGTAGAAGAGGCCCGGGGTCCACGGCCTCAAGAAGGCATCCTCCTGCAGTGAGCACTGCTGAGGGGGGCGGGCATGAAACAGCCTCAGCTTCGCATTCTCCCTGGAGGCAAACAGGTCCACCTGAGGTGTGCCCCAATGGGAGAACAGATCTTGTACTACCTCCGGCAGGAGAGACCACTGTGGATGCAGCCCCTATCCGCCCAGGGCATCGGCCAGGGTGTTGGAGGCCCTGCCACATGAATGGCTAGGAGATCCGCCTCAAGCTGCGCAAGGGACCAAATGCGGAGAGCTTCCTTGCACAGAAGCATGGAGCGCTGGGCCCCGCCCCGGGCGGTTTAGGTAGCACATGGTCGTGGTATTGTCCGTCCTGACTCGGACCACTTGACCCCAGAGAAAAGGAGCAAAGGTGGTGAGAGCTAGGCGGACCACCTGAGCTCCAGCAGGCTGATGTGGCATCGACCCCGCTGGGACCAGAGGCCGTGCGCCCGTGTTCCCCAGATGGGCACCCCAACCCATCAGAGAGGCATCGGTCGATAGAGAGACCGCCGGCTCGGCGGACAAACTGGATGCCCTCCTGCAGATGAGCTGAACGGTCCACCACCGAGAGCCGCCCACATCCCCGGTCACCGCCACTAGCTGGTCCAATGGATCGCAGCGCTGTGACCACTGGCTGGCCAGTCCCTACTGAAGGGGCGATGTGCCAGCGGCCCAACGGACCACGCTGGTACAGGCCGCCATGAGACCCAGGAGGCGAGGAAGTCCCGGCAGGATGCGATTGCCCAACCAGAAATGATTGGGCAAAGGAGGTAAGAACCTCAGCCCTGTCCGCCGGAGCCGGGTCTGCTCAAGAGAGTCGAGCTTTGCCCCGATGAACAGAATCACCTGCTCGCTCGAAGTTCCGATTGGCCTTGTTGATGAGAAGGCCGATTGAGAGCAAACCTGAGGGCCAGATCTCTGGACCGCTTCCACCTTCTGTCTGGAGGGGGCTACCATCAGCCAATCGTCCAGGTAAGGGCACCGACCCCTCTGCGCCGAGGAAATCTGTCACCACTGCAATACATTTGGTGAAGACCCTGGGAGCTGGAGACAGGCCGAAGGGCATGGCTCGAACTCCGAAGGGATCCCTCCGCCGAAAGCGGGAATCTCCGGCGTGACAGACGGATAGACGTGAAAGAACACGCCCTGCAGGTCCAGAGAGCAGAACCACATGCCGTGTTCCAGGGATGGTATTATCTGAGCCAGAGTGACCATCCTGAAGGTTCGAGACCTTAGGAACTTGTTCAGGTCGTGGTAGGTCGAGAATGGGGTGCCAGCCCCCGTCCGCTTCGAACCAGGAAGTACCTGGACACAAACCCCGGTCTGAGGGAGGGTCCCCACCCTCCTTGATCACTTCCTTTTGGAGGAGGAGAGCGATGTCGGCCCGGCGAGCCGACAGTGAGGCTGCGGACCCCGAGGGGCAACGGCTCTGAAGGGCGGGGCCTGCTCAAATTCTAGAGGCAGGCCTTTTCCCACCACCTCCAACACCCACCTGTCCATGGTAATAATGGACCAGGCAGAAAGGAAGTGCCCCACGGGAACCTGGTGAGGTGACGGGTTGGGGCGACACCTCAGCCCGCCATTACAGGCTTGGAGGAGGGACCGGCCGAGGGACCTCCTGGGCCTTTACCTCCCTGCTTCCTGTTGGAGGAAGCCCCGGGCTTGGGTTTGGGATGCCAAGCCCGAGCCTGCTGGCCCTGACGTTGCTGGGCCGGACACGCCGTGGGGCAGAAGGACGAAAGGGCTTAGGCTGTGGTTTGCGGCCTTTGTCCTTCTGAGCGGAAGAGACAGAGTCCAAGGTAGCATTGGACTTCTCGATCCTCTGCAGGTGACCTTCCACCCCAGGGCCGAAGAGGTCGGTCCCCAAAAAGGGAACATCCGCCAACTTGTGCTGGGTATCCGAAGTGAAGGTGGATATCCTCAGCCAAGCCCGACGACGCATAGCCACTGCGGCCGCCACAGACCTGGCACATGAGTCCCCAATGTCTAAAGCAGTCTGGAGCTGCTGTTTGGCCACTGCCCTGCCCTGGTCCCGCACCTGCCTGACTGTGGTCTGCAGATCCGCGGGGAGATGAGGGACGACCTCATCCAGGGAGCCCAACAGGGCATGGAGAAATGTGCCATGAGGGGCAGAACTGGCTTGGCGAGGCGAGGGAGGACGAGTGTAGACTTTTCGCCCGGCATAGTCCAATTTCTGGACTCTTTGTCGGGAGGTTTGTCTGACATCCCTAGCTGCCCCGCACACCGAAAACGCTGTCGGTAACTAACCCTCGGCCGAGGGGTGTTCCGAACCGACAAGGAACCGAGGACCGTGATACTTCCTAGCCATTCTGGCCAAAGGCGAGGGCAGGAAGCTAGGGCGCTGCCAGAGCTCCAAGGCCGGGTCCACTATGGCCTCGCCACCGAAAGGCCTCCGTAGGGGAATCCCTCAGTCCAGAATCTCCGTAGGGGATACCTGGCCCGCTGAGAACGGGTTCGAGCTTCATCCCGTGGACTCCGAGGATGAGCCAAGCAATCCCAGGAAGGACGAAGGGCTATCGTCCACCGACTGTCCTCCTGAGGACTCCAAGTCCATTCGCTTGGAGAAAAGGGAGGAATCGTCCTCGGACTCGGAAGAGTCCTCAAAGAGCTGCCTCGGGCCTGAGCCACCTTCCACCTGCCGAGGTCAATCGGGAGTGAGGGTGACAGACAGCCTATGGGGCAGTCCCTGAGCCGACCGGGAATTTTTGGTCGGAGCCCCAACTAACGGCTGTGGAGGCGGAGGTTCCACTGGAATCGGTGGGGCAGCTAGTTTTGGTCGAACAACCGGCCTGGGAACAGGCTCCTCAGATAAAACGAGGGGTTGTTTCGGCCACTCCGGTGACAGCCACTTAATGGCCGGGAAAGACAACGGCTTATTCCCGGTCAGAAGGAGCTGTTGCCACATGAGTTCCTCATAACTTCGACGCAACTTGCGCTGAAGCCTCCCCGCGTCCGAGGAGGAGGAAGAGGACGAGCGGCAGTGTTGCTTGTCATGGTGCGACCGAGACCGCTTATAACGGGCGGGATCGGGCTGGACCGCGAAGTCCGAGATCGAGAACCTCGGCTTACCCGAGGATGGTGCGGAGGTGTCGGGGAACCGCACTTTCAGTTCGAAGATTCAACCAAGGCTCCGGAACCGAGGCACAGACGAGCCAACGGATCCTCAACTCCCACCGGGAACCTGGAGAGGGATTCTCGGCTTCCTCCCGCCGACAACCCGTCCAACGGGTCGAGAAAATCTCGACCGCTGCCGACGGAGTCTCGGCCAACTGGCTGACGGGACAATTATGAGACCAGTGGCCGAAGCCGAGCAGTCGATCAAGTCGACGGTCGACAACTCGGGAGAGGATCTTCCCTCCCAAGAGCCGCGACAGTGAGACTTACTCCTTGTCTTCTTTCTGGACCGAGAAAACGGTCCAGAAGAAGATGGTCCCTCACCTTTAGTCGAGAGGGTCAGACAATGCTCCTTAAAAGAAGCTGAATAAGAGGCACCGAGAGAAAGCGGGACAAATGCCGCAGCCGAGGTAGAAGCGGCCCGCGCCGCCTCCTCTTCGAGGGCGATCATCTGCTCGAGCTGATCCGCCGAGCCCGCCGCCGCGGACACCGCTGACCGGGCCTCTTTTGACTTCACCAGAGGAAATCTCTTCTCGGGACGCCCCAGTTGTAAACGGGCAGTACGGTCTTCGAGGACGTAGGCCGAAAAGGAAGAGCACAGGTCGCAGGCCCGCGGGTCGTGCTCCAGGCCTAGACAGTAGACGCACATGGAGTGCGGATCCGTCCAAGACATCTTCTGCCCGCAAGGGCATCTCCGGAAACCGGGAGTCGATTTGTCCATCGCAGCCGCGAAGGAGAGAAGACCGAAGTCTTTTAGCAAAAAACTTTAATTTCGAAAATTAGAAGAATTAGGAACAGTCTTATACGCAGAGCGTTAAGGAGGGAACCTGAGCTTCCAAGCAGTAAGGAAGATCTGGCGTCATGGGGCAGAGCCGAGAGTTTTACCACCCGGGTGGGTGGGAGGAGCCAGCTTGAAGACCTTCCGGCAAGATTTAAAGCGTCAAGGATACCTGCCAGACAGTGTGGATGAACAACATATCCATGTCCCTAGAACCACTACCTGCACGTCAGTGCCGGCCTGTATTACAGGCATGCTCTGGGATGTTGATGGGGAGGGTGCTGTCCCCGATGCGGATGGTCCTTCACCAGCCGTATTAGGTCTGGCAGTACTCACAGCCTGGCCCGAACTGGAGGGAACAGAGGCCAGGGTGGCCGGAGGTGTTATTGCAGATGTGGTCGACATCGCAGAAGCAGTCACGCTGGACTGCAGGGGGGGGACCTAGAATGAACTAGGAAGGACTTCTTGTTCCATTCACTCTCCCAGTGTTTGTACTTATGCTGCCCAGTGCCTTTGTCTTGAGACTTCGAAGATCTGGAGCTCGAGGAGCAGGCTGATGATGCGGTAGAACTCTTTCTCCATCCCGACTACCTACTGTTTTAGGAGGTGGGTTTCCTGGGTGTTCTTTCTGCGTCGCTGGGCAGCTGTATCAGATTTCAGTCAGAGTTTGTAGGCCTTAACATTATGGGCTGTGCTGAGACAGCATACTCAGACACTGTGCAGGTCACCCGAATAAATCTTTTCACTGCATTTGCAGTATCTAAAGAGCTTAGCAAGTTCTTCAGATGACATACACAATGACAACAATCACTTTTAAAAAGTGGCAGTGAACTAGAGAGAGAAATTCTAACTAAAGGCTATGTAGCAGTCAACTGAATCAGTGACGTCTCCATGGGGGTCCGCCGAGTATGGTCAACAGAAGGAAAAGAACTGAGTAGGGAAAGGGCTGCTCACATTTATATTGGGTGCACCGATGTAGGATGTCGTCATGGGCGGCCTCTAGTTGACTGCTCGCAAACAGTTTCTATGTGGTCCTAGTGCCTGGCAACTATAGTTTCACAGCTGTGGCCTGATGAAAGAGATATCCTTGAAGAAGATTTGATGATGCCCATTGTAAGGTGCCCTAAAATGAGCTACTAAATATCACCCACTTGCTGCTACATGATCCCCTAAGGGACTTAACAAGTGTGCCCCCAGTTCGCTGCCCTGATAAGGGCTTTTAATTTATTTCCCCCCTTCTGCTGAGTAGTACCCTGAGAAGGAGCCCTTAATGAACTCCCTTCTGTGCTGCCAATCAGCTAATTCTGCTCCTGTGTATAGCCTGGACAACAAAGGTCTCTCCTACCTAGTACTCTTGACACGGGCTTTTTAACCACCCTCCCCATCTTCTGTCTCTGAAGCCCTTCCTGGCCTAACAATGGAGCTTAAGTGGTTGTCTCAGCCTTTTAAGTTGCTCTCCAAATCACTAAATACAGAGTATCCCCTTTTTCTGACCTATTTGCCCAGAGAATGGCTTTCAAATATGGGTTTCTAGCCCTTACAATGGCTTTTAATTAGCCTTACCCAGGCCCCCCTTAGTTAGCAGAAGGATTGAAAAGGGTTTTTAATTTGCATCCCTAAAACTCTGCTGCCTGTGAACAAGAGCTAGTCAGGGGCTGCCACTGCAAGAACAGTACACAGAAAAATAAGGTATGCAGTGCAGAAAGCAAAAGGAAGACAGGCAACTGCACATGCACAGGGACAAGTAACACTTGTGCAGTCTAGTCCTACTGCAGCATGGTTTTCATTCTGCTGATTGATAAAACCACCAAACACAGAAGAGATCATCACGGGATAGGCTGAAATGGACATTTCTTAACGTGACACCACAATGTTGGGACGTTCAAAGCTCAACCTTACAGACGATAGCATTTCCTGGGTTCTAGGACTGCTAATGCCTTTTCAGTTGCGCCTGTCCCAGAGACAGAGAAATGAATCCCGCCATCCCTGAGAAAAAACTGGGTGCCTGGGACAGCAGACGGGTGGTTATTTCAACCCCTGTTTCAATTCATGCCTTTTTACCCTCAGAGGCAGCCCTATATGCCTGGTCTCCAGAGGAGCCATCACTACCACCTTTGTGCTTGCCTTGCCCTCCAGAGTGGTTGTAAGACTTGGACAGGCAGTACTGCTAAAAAATGCTGCCTCTGCAGTTTCTGAGGTTACTACTGCCGACCGTGCATGCCCAGATAAGATCCCCAAAAAGAATCTTGTGGTCTCAGATTAGGCTGTTGTTTGAGATAAGTGACCTAGGTCACAGAATCCAGATGGTCTATGACCCCAGGGCCAAAAAGATCCTTCCCCATAAAGGACAGGTCCACCATCTGCTGTTTTATTTCCTGCAGGTATGGCAAACTCTGCAGCAAGGTATGCAGAAAGACAGACACTGCTGCAATCACTGCCTGTGCCAACATGTCAGTTGAGTCCAGAACCACCGGCAACTGGTTCCTGGCAAAAAGAAAAGTATCAGATTGCAGACCTCCCACAGGTCAAACTGACTATCTTTGGGAAAAAGCGCAGCAAAGTTGGAGAGACTCTTAAAGAGCTCCTGGTCAAATCTGGGCATCAAAGCCAATCAACTGGCTCAGAGTATGCCTAGAGATGCAGCAGCACTGACCTTTTTGGCCAAAGAGGTTCTGCTTCCTGGACTCCTTGTCCATCAACTTGTCAAACTTGCACTGAAAAACACCACATCCACCATTAATCCCTCCAGTAACAGTTGTTCAGAGAAGCCGGACAATCCACCCAGGGGGACGCATACTTACTGTCCATGTGAGACAGGGTTTTAAATAATTGATTAGCACTTTTTTTCTTGGGACAATACTAACTGTACAGAAAGCATTTATATAGGTTTTCTAGAAGTGTTATGTTTGTTAAACACAGTGAGGCAAGTGCTATGCATTTTCACAATGTTTTAGAACTTTTATGAGCAAACCGCTAATCAATTTTTAGAGTTAAGTAAAACCCCTCGGCATGTGTGTTGGGGGGGGGGGGCTGGCAGCAACTATACTCAAGACAGTGGGGTGTGCTGCACTCTACAGACCTAGGCAGGGTGCAGGTAAGGGGCTTCCACCCTAAAACACTCTAACAAACCAGAACTGTACCTGCACTCCAGAGTCAGGAGTAAAAGGATTACTCCAGTGAAGGATTTTCCACAACTTGAAGTTTTCCACAAAGAAGGATTTATTAGTGGGTAAATTCCCACTCCAAAAAGCAGGCATGGACAAAAGTCCGTCAAACCCGCTTGCTTTTTGGATAGGGAATTTACCCACTAATAAATCTTTACTTTGTGGAAAACTTTCAAGTTGTGGAAAATCCTTCAATGGAGTAATCCTTTTACTCCTGGCTCTGGAGTGCAGGTACAGTTCTGGTTTGGTGGAAGCAGCTATACAACTATACATTGAGCTCTGGGCCCAGAATAGCCAGGGCTACAGGGAAGGTAATCCCTGGTAAGGAATCATGTTCAAGAATATCCAACAGCAGGTAGGTTTCCTTCTTCTGGACCTCCTCCAGTGGAGTGTCCAGAGCCATGGGTACAAGATGCATGCTGGCCAAGAATGAGGCCTGGTCCCCAAGGAGGACTGGTCTGTCATCTGACTGCTTTTCCATCCACACAAGTACTCAGGATTACCATGTAGTACTTTATTCTTGGCTTTCAGCAGCTCACCACTGTACAACTCCATTTAGGGGTCACAAGATTCCTGATGGCCAACTCATTCCTGAGTATGACTTGAGTTAGACTCGCGTCAGAGCCCTCGTGCATCCACCTTATCCTGTGAAAAATTACTACTACCATTACTACAGAGAGCAAAGATGCTGCAATGGGAATTTTATTGAGGGTGCTTCTTTTACATTCCGTCCTTTAAAAACACGTTTTTCTAAAAACATATTTTGTCAGAGAAGTGTTAAAATGTGGGGGATTTTACCAAGGTATTCGTTTCCATGATCCTTATTAGGTGACATCACCCATCTATATGGCATGTTACTGTATATATGGCATTCCCAACCATATATGCTGTACTGGGTTTAAAAGGAAGTGGTAACAGCTATTTACAAAACATATATATATTAGAGTCGAAGTTACCAATCACAAGTATTTCAATATATGTTGCATTTCACTCTCTTATAAAAACATGTGAATTATTCTGGAAAATCCTACCCCCATCTCCCATGTAAAAGTAACTAGGATAAATCATAGCAATAATTTCTAAGACTTACTGTCTTTTTTCTTTAGAGATATCGAAGGATGCCGCCATGTTCATTAGAGTTGGTAAGCAGTGCAAATGGTGGCTGTGTGAGTGAGGAAGAATTGTGTTTGCCTGGAGAATAAAAGGAGGGAGAGGGAAGCAATACACATTTAGCCTTAGTCTCTATAAACTGCTAAACTCATCTAAAAAGGCAGTTAAACAAGAAGACTTGCAAATGGTTGACATACCAGGTTCATCTTGGTATTCAAACCCTGAACCATCTGAAACCCGGTATTTATAGTACTCTGCCTATATGTTTGATGGTAAGCATTACATACCAATTAGGGTAATGCCAAAAATACTGAACATTTGGAATGCCTTCTATCTTAGTTAGGTGGATGAGTCTTTGGGATCAATTACACTGACAAGTCACCCCATACTCTTATGAGTCTATTCTTGCTGAACACTAAATCAGGCTTGGGTGTAACTGGATTGCTTCAAATGGTGTAAGTCAAAGGTTGATTTTATAGCAACAGTAGAAAATAGACTTTAGTTGAATCCTAAATTCATTTTTCATTTATAATGCGACGTATCACCCAATTCCAACTATTATGATTTTGCAGAGAACTCTTTCTGTTGCCTTCTTAAGAAGATACACATACTGTAAAGTCAAGGAAATTTAGTATTTTTTCTTGATTAGAACTCATTACCATGTGCAAGAGCTCTCCCAGCAAGATTATCGACCGAACAGAAACATGATCATCACTGCTTGCAATCACTTCAACCAAACCCTAAAAAGGAAGTAAAAAATTTATTTCACCACCTTACAATCTCATGACGCTAAAATAATTTAGTTTTATTACGTCAGAGCATTTCTCTGAATCTTGACTTACTTCCAGCAGTCCATTAATAATAAAAGCTGACAGCACCAGTGCCAAGTAGTTATCCATAACATCAGGCCTGTAACATACACGACACAACAGAAACAGTTTATTTTTCTTTCAAATGCATTTTATTTCTTCTGGTTTCCAAGACTCAGGAGAGGAAAAGTTACCCCAATTTAACTGAAAACTCTGGAGTCACGTAAGTTTAAAATTTTTCAAAGACTCATCTAGTCGAATTTTTTTTTTTGTACTTAAGTTTATTCAGTATGCAATCTGGTGGCCTCTGTGTTACTGCTTCTTGGTTTTTGTGTCTGTTCCCAGTACTCAGGAAGACGCACATTCGGCACCTCCCTGGAATCAAACCTGGAACCCGGAGTCCCAAAAGCTAGCAACTCTACCCATTCAGCTAAAGGGAGGTAACCCCTGCCTGAGAAGCAAGAGTGTGTCTAACTTTCATACTATCACAATATGTCTCTGTAACAGTTCTACATCAATGCTTTTGACTGTTATTCACAACTTTCTACTAAGTTTTTATATACAACGGTTACCTAGAACATTTATGATGTAACAACAGCAAAGTCTCCCCCCCACCCCAAAAATGAAAATTACGTACCTACCGTAATTCTTGATCTTCTTGGATGAGTCTCTGCCACTCATTCACACTATTGGGATCTGCGCCGGAGGCACTAGGACCCATCGGGAGCAAACTTTTTGCTGGAGGGTCGGCGCCATCTCGGCGATGCGAGCCCTAGCTCGTGCGGTAACTACTATCTCGGCGTCGACCCTCCAACCGCCTCAGTACCTTTTTTACCAAGGAGGTGCAGCGTAACTAACCTAGAAGGGTAGCCTAACCTAAAAACCGGACATAAGATAGTCCGGACGACCCGTGTAAGAAGGGTCAAAAAGAAGTCTTCACGGCCTAAAGATTTGAGGGAGTGAAGATCAACAAGGTGAGCTCGGGGGATGGAGGGTGGGCATGTGAATGAGTGGTGGAGACTCATCCAAGAAGATCAAGAATTACGGTAGGTACGTAATTTTCATATCTTCCTGGACATAAGTCTCCACCACTCATTCACACTATTGGGAGAGTACCGAGCTAATAATTCCCCCGAGAGGGCGGCAGAAGAGACCAAGAGCTCACGTTTTTAGGACAGAAGTCCACTGAGGATGGCTCTGCCAAAGGAAGAATGTCGTCTGGCATGGACATCTAGTGCATAATGTTTAACGAAGTATGCACTGAGCTCAGGTGGCCGCATTGCAGATGTCTGCAATGGGCACGCCATGATTTCCGCTGGGTATGCCGCAACCACTCTGGAGAGTGAGCAAACTCTACTCTCCAACTTAACCTGCGCCATGGAATAGCAGTGACGAAGGCACGCCACTAGCCATGATGAGATACATCTGATAGTGACAGGTTGACCCAGCCGGTCTCACTAAAGGAAACGAACAGTTGCTGAGCTTTTGCGAAATCTTGGTTCTATCTAGATAGAAACGCAGGCCTCTTAACATCCAAAGAATGAAGAGAACGCTCCCTCATTTGGAAGTCTGCAAAATAAGAGGAAGGACCAAAGGTTGGTTTAGATGAAATTCTGACACAACCTTAGGAAGAAATTTAGGATGAGTAATGAAGAATTACTTTGTCCTTATGGAACACAGTATATGGAGGGTCTGTGACCAGGGCATGTATCTCAGAGACCCCAGGCTGAGGTAATGGCCACTAGGAAGGCAGTCTTCCAAGTGAGAAATTTAGCTCACAGGTAGCCAGAGGTTCGAAAGGTTTCTAGTGAGCATGTCTAGCACAAGATTAATGTCCCAGGTGCCATGCACTGTACGCCTTGTAGGAGGTCTGGTATGCAGAATCCCTTAAGAAACCTCTTAACCATAGGTAACTGAGCTAGAGTTAAGGAAATAACGGGCTCATGATATGCTGAAATGGCACTAAGATGAACTTTGACTGTAGAGTACTGCAGACCAGAATTCGAGAGGTCCAAAAGGTACTCCAAAACCTTATCTGGTGGACAGGAAAAGGGATTCAAAGAGGACTTTGCACACCAGCGTGAAAACGCCCACTTGGCTGTGTAAGTTTTCAAGTGGCTGGCTTCCGTATGCCAGAAGAATATCTGAAACTCTTCGAGAGACATTGAACCGTTTACTTCAACTCTTCAGGAGCCAAGCGTGAAGGTGAAGTGATCTCAGGTTGGGATGGACCACAGGTCCCTGAGTCAAAAGGTTCATCTGCAGGGGAAGTGGTCTCGGAGGAACTGCCAACATATTGTTGAGCAGTGGAAACCACAGCTGCCGAGGCCAAAAGGGAGCAATGAGAATCATTTTGTCTCACTGGGATTCGAACTTGAGGATTACCCTCTGAATTAGAGGAAGAGGCGGAAAGGCGTAAAGAAAGCGTTTTGTCCACCGCGACCTGAACGCATCCTGACAGAAAATGCCAGGCCCTGGATTCCTGGAGCAGAAGAGAGGCAGTTTTGCGTTGAGTGGGGATGCAAAAAGGTCCAGGTCTGGAGTTCCCCACTATTCGAATAGTGACTGAACTATGGTCGAGTCGAGAGACCACTCGTGAGGGTCTGTCTCTGTTCTGCTGAGACGGTCTGCCAGTTCGTTCTGAACACCTGGCAGATACACCGCTTGAATTAGAGCCTCGTGCTCCAAGCACCATTCCCATACCCTCATTGCTTCTCTGCATAAGGGGTAAGAGTGTGCCCCGCCCTGCCTGTTGATGTAATACATCACTGCTTTGTTGTCCGTTTGAAGGAGAATGTTCTTGTGACACAGAATGTCCTTCAAAGCTCGGACTGCATAAAGGACGGCTCTCATTTCTAGTATGTTTATGTGGAGCTGGGACTCGACTTGAGTCCACGCACCTTGAGTGTGGAGAGCCTGACAGTGAGCTCCCCACCCCATTAGGGATGCGTCTGTGGTAATGGAGATCTGATGGTCCAGAGGAGCAAAGGGATACCCCTCCAGGAGATTGCTCTCTGAGACCACCAGGTGAGTGACCTCCTTAAAGGTTCTGTCACCTTGATGAGATAGGACTGTGGGTGAGTGGCTAGACCACTGAGTACTGAGCATCCACTGGGTGGTTCTCGTGCAGACGTGTTAGGGGTACAGTGAACACTGAGGATGCCATGAGGCCTAGCATCCGCTGCATCGAGAGAGCTGTGACTGAGCTGTTTTCTCGGTGACGGACCATCTGAAGGATATCGCTCCTCCTGTCTTCTGGAAGAAAAGCTCGCACAGGAGGAGTCCAGAAGAGTCCCTATAAAAAGGAGCCTCTGGGAGGGCTGCAGTTGCGATTTCTGAGGTTGAGCGGCACTCCCATGGGACGTAAGGAAGCGCGAGGCTGCCTCCACGGCGCCCAGAGTCCCTTGCCTGGAAGGACTTGCTAGAAGCCAATCGTCCAGATAAGGAAACACCCTAAATTACGACCTTCTTGAGGTGCGCTTAGAACTGCACAACATTTGTAAAACTGAGCGCCGAGAATAGCCCAAAGGGCAGGACTCTGAACTGATAGTGCTGTCCCAGAGCCACAAACCTCAGGAATTTGTGATGCCTCGGGTGACAGGAATGTGCTGCAAGCCGCCCCAATATCTAGGGAGGCTAACCAGTCGTGTTGGTGGAGCAGAGGTAACAGGGTTCCCAGAGAAATCATTTTGAATTCTCCTGGAGAGATTTGTTTAGCTTCTGAGATCTAGAATGAGCGATTCCACCGGACTCTTTGGAACCAGAAAGTAATGGGTAGAACCTCTGTTTCGCTGGTGCAGTGGCACCACTTACTGCCCTGTTGTTCAGAAGGCCCTGAATCTCGCGCGAGAAGGTCTGACTGAAGGGTTGACAGCCTGGGCTGTCGCTTGGGAGGATCTATCCGGAGGGGTCTCCACAAGATTGAGTGAATACCCTCGCAAATTATCCGAAGGACCCATTTGTCTGAGGTTATGGACTTCCACTGGTTGTAGAAGTGCATCAGACGACCTCCCACCGGAAAGGAAAAGTCCACCTCGGGCAGCTGAGATGGAACTTGGGCCGGCAATTCATAAGGTAGCGCTGGGTGCTTTGGGCCCTTGCGCTTTCTGTTGCACCTTCTTTTGAGGTTGGGCAGGTTGGTTCTTATGGAAACTTCCTCTGCCTCTGCCTCGAAAGGACTGGCGATTATGAAACTGTTGTTTACTGGCATGCCCTCGAGAGGGGGCAGGAGGGGGCCGAGCCAACTTAATGGCTGACCTAGTCTTTTGAGTAGCTTCTAGAGCTTGCTCTACCTGAGGACCAAAAAGATATGCACCGTCAAGGGCAATGCCATCACCTGTTGCCATTCGTAAAGCCCGGCGCGCAGCCAGGAATGACGCCGGCGCAAATACCAGCAGCCGCTGAACGGAAGATGTCAAAGCATCCATGGCTGCTTTAACCTGCTGGTTATTAGATTCAATACCTCTGGTAATGGTTTGAAGAAGCTCTGGCTTTGAATCTGACTCGTAGGGCTTCAACCATCTGTTTAATAGAATGCCACAGGATATACTCATACTGAGAAAAATAGCCTTGGTAACTGGCAACACGCATACTTAGAGTAGAAGCAGCAAAGACTCTTACCTAAGGTGTCTATCTTACGAGATTCTTTGTTAATAGGTCGGGCTGTAGTAGCTTGAGGAAGAATGACCTTATCATTCTCTGCTAGGACTACAATAGGATCTGCAAAGGCTTGAGATGCCAAAATGGGACGATCCTTGGGGGCTGAATATTTCCTATCAATGGATTTAGCCACCGAAGGGTAAGAGCAGGATTATTCCATACCATTTGAGACAGCGCCTACTAAGAAGGCTGAATCGGAGAAGTCAAACCATAGGGATCTCCGAGGCATGAAGATATTGGAGTCTCAACAATTTCCCAGGATCGATGTCTGTAGTCTGGAGAGAAAGTGTGGAACTCAGATTTTTCAACAGAGACTTAAAGGATAAGTCCTCGACCACAGGCTATGTAGCAGTAATAGATCCTGCTTCGTCCACTTCATCACCCAATCGAAGGTCTGGGTCAGGCTCAACGTCATCTCCTGACAGTCCAGGAGGGACTGTATGGACAGGAAAGGAATGAAATTCAGAAGAGGAGGAAGAAGGAAACAAGTGAAAAGAGGAGTCCCCAAGGGCTGCCGGCGCCAAGGAGGCGCACGGCACAGAGAACGACGCTGCGAGGCCACGCGGCGCCAAAAACGGCACCGAGGACAGCGCCAAGTGCAGCATCGACGCCGAGAAGCCGCATGGTGCAGAGGACAGCGCCGAGCGCAGCATCGACGCCGAGGACGGCGCCGAGAGGCCACATGATGCCGAGGGTGCCAAAAACACTCCCAGACTCCGAAAAACAGGTTTTGAAGGAAGAAGAGCAGGAGATAAGGGCATCGGTGTGGCCCCCTGCGCCGCAGCCATGTGAGGGGGGGGAACACCTAAGCATGGAGTCGACGGCACCGAAGAAGATGCCGCACGACCAGGAAGGTCCAACCGCCCTACCTGGTCACCCAAAGAGCCCGAAGGCCAGGTAGCCGAACCAACCTCCGAGCCCATTGCTCCATAAGAGTGGCCCACTTATGAAACTGCTCATCTGAAGACCTACCTACGGGTGGGTAGGGCTCTATGTCAAGCCTCGGCTACCAGGAGCAGAGGTTGGCGATCCGGCGGAGGAGACCGTAACCAGCCCCGATAACCGAGCATCTACGTGCAGACATATCAGAGGGCGACTTCGGAAAGATGCCTCTTTTAGACCTGTGGGCCAAGAAGAGTTTAGGCTGAACGGTGCCAAGAGTGGGACCGCTTATTTTTATGCTGGGACCGCCCATCTCCCGAGCATTGGACTGGACCGCTGTCAGACCCTCCTCCGGAGAAGGCGGCCGGGACTTCCAGCCCCACTGACTGAATAGTTTACACGAAGTCTCCCACCGGCCACCTGACCTGCTCGTGTTCGACTCCGTCAAGGTAGGCTGAGACTTCTTTATTGTATTTATTTTAAAAAATAATAAATTTAAGCGATACTATCGAGATAATACTACAAAATAATAAAAACTGAAAACTATGCTGCTAGTTTGAAGTTTGACTCCCGACAGGCGAGCGACGTCATCACTGAAGTGCACTCGACGGCGGGAAAAAAGGAACTGAGGCGGTTGGAGGGTCGACGCCGCTGATAGTCATTATCAAGACGAGTAGGGCCTCGAGAGTCCGCTCGCGGCGCCATCTCTGGCGCCAACCTCCAGCAAAAGTTTGCTCCCGATGGGTCCTAGTGCCTCCGGCGCAGATCCCAATAGTGTGAATGAGTGGTGGAGACTTATGTCCAGGAAGATCCTCCAATCCCACTTTCTGTTTCTGGCCCTGAAGCCATCCAGAACTCAGACTGCCAAAACTGACCTTGAGTAAATAGGAAAAACTCTACTCCTCAATGGAAATAAGAATAATTTTACAGAATCTGTATCTATCTATCTTTACAGAAAATAGGTAGGGAAATCCTGCTTCCTGATTGGTGTAGAAGGTCCAAAGCAGTGCGATTCAGGATGATTCAGAAATACTTGTAACAAAATGCAACAAATGATCCAAAAGAGACTACAAGTATCTTTCAAAAGCTTTATTTCTGAGAGCTCAAACTGTGGCTCCTTGCCCCTGCGCTTCGGCTCTTCCAGTCTTCAAAGGGGGCTGCATTTGGTTACGAGTGCCACAATGATTTGGAACTGTTGGATTGCTTGGGGCTAACCGTCCATGTAGTGGAGGCACCACCTTGTACCGATCTGTCACAACTGAAAACTTTTTGGATCTGTCTGATTTAGAAATACTAACTGCACAGCTAAACCTTTCTTTGTTTTGTTTTGTTACAGTGGACCCATTTTATGGGTCCACTGTAATTTATAAGTAATACTGCAGAAGAGCTGGAAGGGAAGCTATGCCTCTTTCCAGATGACATCAAAATCTGCAATAGGGCAGATGCCTCAGAAGGGGTGGAGACAATGAGTAAAGACTTGAGGAAACTCAAGGAGTGTTCCAGGGTATGGCAGCTGGGTTTCACTGTGAAAAAGTGCAAAATCATGCACCTAAGGAAAAGAAAAGCAAGGCAGATGTATAACATGGGGGAAGAGGAACTGACAGTCATTTAACAGGAAAGGGACCTCAGAATGATCATATCTGATAAGGTGACAAGGCAGTGGGCAGGACCAGCCACATGCTGGGGTACATACGGAGGGGAATCGCCAGTAGAAGGAGAGAGGTGGTGTCACCATTGTATCGATCATCGGTGAGACACCACCTAGACTACTGTATCCAGTTCTGGAGACCGCATCTCAGGAAGGACATAGACAAGATGGAGGCCATCCAGAGGAAGGCAACTAAAATGGTGTTGGGCTGCATTATAAGTCCTACAAGGAGAGACTGAGGGATCTCAATATGTCTAACCTGGGGAAGGGGCACATGAAAGTACCAAAAGGGAGTGAACAATGCAAAGAAGTGTAGTATATTTTAGAACAGAAGCGGCACAAGAACAGGGGTGCATGCTAGGAAGCTGGACGGGGGAATTAAGAAGGGATGCACAGAAGTACTTCTTCACTAAAAGAGTGGTAGATGCCTCAACAGTCCTCGAGCAGAAGCAGTGGCAGCGAAAACAGTGGTTGGCTTCAAGCATGCATGGGACAGGCACAACGGAATCTTGGTAGGGGAAGGGAGTAGCCAGAGATCAGGTAGAGTCTGCGTATGTAAAATGTGAAAAAAAGGCAAAGGCAGTAAGGACAGAGATGGGGCTAAAAGGGGTAAGGCCATCAAAAAGTGGAGGGTGATGAGTACCAATGCCCGTAGTCTGTGTGCGCAAGATCCCGGAACTAGTGGCCTTGATGGAAGAGGGTTGCCTGGATATTGTATGCTGCTAGAAACATGGTACACAGAGAACCATGACTGGGATGTCAACATACCAGGATACACAATCTACAGGAGGGACAGGGAGGGTAAAAGAGGAGGAGGAATAACTCTCTATGTGAAGGAAGGGATCAAAGCAACAGGACTAAAGAGTAAACAGGGAGCAGATGAGACACTCTAGGTCACCCTGGAGACAGGAAATGGCACCACAATCCGCATCGGGGTTGTATACAGACCCCATCTCCGGGGGAGGGAATGGACAAGGAAATGATAGAAGGCATCCTTAGAATGGCAGAAAAAGGGGAGATATTGATGATGGGGGACCTGAATATGCCAGATGTTAACTGGAGCACCTTTGCTGCAGGCATATCTAAGGGGCATGCCTCAGACAGCTAGTATTGGAACCCACTCGGGAGGGAGCAATCTTAGACCTGGTACTCTCAAATGGGGACAGAGAAAGAATCTCAGATTTAGAAGTGGACAGGCAACTGGGAACAAGCGACCACCAAACAGTGTGGTTCACGATAAACACAGCCATACAATCAAGCCACACAAAAGCAACTGTATTGGACTTTAGGAGGGCTGACTCTGGGAAAATGAGAGAGTGCCTCAGAAAAGTACTAGCCAACAGGCAAGAAGGAGGGGTGGAAGAACAATGGGGAGTAACCAAAACAGCCATTACAGAGGCAACAAGCCTTTGTGTAATGCAAATCAAAAAAACACAACAAAGGAAAAAACTGCTATGGTTCTCAAAAGAGGTGGCAGGGAAGATTAAGGAGAAAAGGATAGCATTCAGGAAATATAAGGAAACACAGAAGGAGCAGGACAGAACTTTATCAGTTAAAGCAGAAAGAGGCAGGAAGGCAGTCAAAATAGCAAAGGCCCAAACTGAGGAAAGGATAGCCAACTCTGTTAAGAAGGGGATAAGACTTATATTGGTACATTAGGGTGAAAAGACCAAAGGAGGATACTGAGGCTTAATAAAGGGGAGGGAATGTGGACAGAGGGTGACAGTGAAAAAGCAGGGATACTTAACGAATATTTCTGCTCAGTATTCACAAAGGAAGAGGAAGGGGAGGTACCGAAACCAAACAAGAGAAACACTCTGAAGACGGGGGGGTCGATACCAGTCCATTTACAGAAGAAAGGATTCTGAAAGAACTAATTAAAATGGAAGGTGGACAAAGCAATGGGGTCTGATAAAAATTTTTCTAAAAGAACTAAGGGTGGAACTAGTGACACCGCTGACTACCCTCTTTAACAAATCTTGGGAGGATGGGATGGTACCTGAGGATTGGAGGAGGGTGGATGTGATTCCTCTTCACAAAAGTGGGAGCAGGATAGAGGCAGGAAACTACAGACCAGTTAGTTTGACCTCAGTGGTAGGGAAAATGATGGAATCACTTCTGAAGGAAAGAAATGTTGAGCACCTAGAGGCCAGCGGGGCACAGGACCCAAGGCAGCATGGATTCACGATGGGAAGGTCATGTCAGATGAATCTAATAGATTTCTTTGACTGGGTGACCAAAGTAGTAGACCAGGGAGGGGGGCTGTGGACATGGCCTACCTAGATTTTAGCAAGGCATTTGATACAGTCCCACACAAAAGATTAATACACAAGTTAGCCAGTCGTGGAGTGGGTCCCAAGGTGGCAGCCTGGATAAAAAATTGGCTAGACAACAGGACACAAAGGGTAGTAGTAAACGGAGTCCACAGTGAAGAAAGGAGGGTTACTAGTGGGGAACCGCAGCGTTCAGTACTGGGATCGGTCCTTTTTAATGTCTTTATAAGTGACATTGCAGAAGAACTGGAAGGAAAAGTATGTCTCTTTACAGACAACACAAAGATCTGCAACAGGGTTGATAAACAAGATGGAGTGGAAAGGATGAGAAGGGAATTGGTAAGGTTGGAGGAATGGTCAAATGTATGGCAGCTCAGATTCAATGCGAAGAAGTGCAAGGTAATGCACCCGGGAAACAAAAAACCCAGGGGAAGAGTGAGATACTGACAACAGTAAAAATGGAAGGGGACCTGGGGGTAATTATATCAGATGACCTAAAGGTGGGCAAGAAATGTGAGAAGGCAGTAAGGAAGGCTGGGGGGATACTGGGACGCATAGGGAGAGGCATCAATAGTAGAAAACAGGAAGTTGTTATCCCTCTGTACAGACAGTTGGTGAGACCCCATCTGGAGTACTGTGTGCAGTTCTGGAGACCCCATCTACGCAAAGACATAGACAGAGTGGAGGCTGTCCAGAGGAGGGCAACCAAAATGGTGCAGGGTCTGCATCAGAAGACATATGAAGAAAGACTAAAGGAGCTTAATATGTATACCCTTGAGGAAAGAAGGGTGAGGGGACATGATAGAAACTTTCAAGTACCTCAAGGAATCAACAAAGTCCAGGAGGTAGCATCTTTCAGAAAAGAGATGTGCAAAAGAACAAGGGGCACAATTTGAAGACAGAAGGGGACGGCTCAGAGGTAATGTGAGGAAGTATTTTTTCATGGAGAGGGTTGTGGATGCATGGAACAGCCTCCCTGAGGAGGTTGTGGTGTCAAGCACAGTGGGGGAGTTCAAGAATGCATGGGACAGACATAAGGCAGTCCTAGTGGGGGGTAGGAGGAAGTAAGCTGTTGGTTAACTAGGATCTGCAGCTTATCTGTTAGGTAGGACAACAGGCAGACTAGGTGGGCCAAGCAGTTCTTATCTGCTGTCAAATTCTATGTTTCTATATAACGGGTATAGGCAGGGACAAAATGGGCACACTGGGTCTGCCAACAAATTTTATGTTTATAAGTGTAACAAGACACTCCAGGTGTGGATTACTATTCCTAAACCTGCAACTCCAGGTGGCTGAAGGCACTTGGTGCAAGCACCTCATGCCTCGCAACATACCTGGTTGATCAGTTCAGGAACAGTAACCCACACCCTGCTGTGTCTTACTGCTTACGTATGTATGTATGCATACATGCATTTAAAATTTGGTGATCGTGACAGACACACTGAGTCAGAGGTCACTTCCAGGTATAATCTCGGGGAGGGGATACAGCAGGGAGTGCAACAGCAATAACAATGGCACCACACTGCTCTGGCCATGTTTACATTACAGTGGAATATGTCAGAGGAGTCTTTATAACATGGAGGTAATTAAAAAATTATTTTGTAGGCTGAAAAGCCTAATCGGGGGTTCTGGTTTGGGGAATGGCACTGCTGGGAGGACACGTGTTCTCCTTTAACATGGGTTTGTGACTCCATGCACATACTTGCGCAGCAGTTTTTATCACAGATTTTTCTGCATGTATTCAAGGCATTTTTATCTAGAGATACTATTTAACATTAGTAACTGGTGATTTGCTTAACACATTTTGCTTAATAAACTTTGGAACAAACTTGTATTCTGAAGTTGAGAGTTTCTTTTTGCACCGCCCTTTTTTTTTTTTTAGTCTGTTTCGAGCTGGCAGCACACTGGGTTTGAACTGAAAGCAACAGTATTTGCACATACTGGACAATACAGTGACACCTGATGCAGATACCACTGCATAGCCAGTAAAAAGTGGTGAGGGGACACAAAACATTGGCTTTTGGGTTAGGTGGATGAATTTAATAAAACATCTGTTATTTACATTGTGAAGTAGGGCTTCTCTTATTTTATCAGCTTGGCAATTCTCTGCACATCTGAGGAATTTTATCAGATTACACCTCCACGGAAGACCTATCAACCTGAAGCCTTTCTGGTAGTTGCCACTGGTCATCCCACCTCACATACAGGTTCTCTCTACCTCCCAGTAATAGCAGATCTTCAAGTGACTCTCCTTCACAGAGCCACACCATAGGAACTGTAAGCTGTCAGCAACAGGACCACTTGGAAACTTTTGCCTAGCTGGGGCCACCCACAATGATGACCATCAACGGCACCTATGTATTGTGGGCAGCCACATATCTCATTAAAAGACATAAGAAATCACTGCCACTCACCCAGAATGCAAATTTTCATTACATTTATTGAATGCATAACATGCGAGACACCTACAAGTCCACCAACGTTTTGTGAAATAAAATCCCCTTCCTTAGGGTGGACAGGTTTATCTCACATTAGTATTGATCATTTGTTCTGCTAAGAAGTGTTTATTTGCAGAATTATGATTGCATTCTTCTTTTTAGTTCTTTCTAATTCTGAATTCAAGTCAGCAATTATATGTGAGCTGTAATCAAATCAAAGTACAAACTAGTGCGACTCATCCAGTCCTTTTTTGAAAGGAACTGCATATCGCCTCTGTTTTCCTGCCAAGACAAACTTGGAGATATACCACACCAACAAGAAACAGGAGACCAGAACCCTGACCAGACCAACAGGAGAGGAGGAGGAGGTGGTGGTCCTGGAAAGAAAAAAGCCCATGGGAATGGCACAGAAAAGGAGATGACCAAGTGATCAGCAACAGGTATGTTTTCAAGAGTACACACTTGAAAATATAGAAGAGGCAGGGTGAACTGTGGTTCTATGGAGGAAAAAGCTCTCGAAGATCTACTGCTACTGGTAAGTTACAAAGCTACCTTCCTCAAGGACATCCCCCTCCATGCAGTCACTTCTTTGAAACGATTCTCATGCAGCAAAAAAACAGCAAAATGGGATGAAGGCCACACAGCAGGGATGGAAAGGACCGCAATGACAGTAGACAAGGCAGGATAGCAGGACTGAAGTCAGCACATCTACAACACCCGATCCAACTGCACTATTAGTGACAGGACAGATCCAAGTCCATTAGGTGGCAAAGTATACAGCAACAACAGAAGTGGAAAGAAACCTGTCACAGAAGAGGCCATGCTAAGGGCAATATGAATGCCAATGGACAAGACCAGGAAGCCTTTGCCAGGTGTAGTGAAAAGCAAAGAAAATGCTAGATGTCAAATGCACTGGTATGGTAGGATCAGAATCAGGAGCGATCACCATCTTATAGAGAACAAAACAAAAAGTAGGACTGCATGCAGTCCAACAGACAAGCAATATAGAAGCATAATGCACTATAGGCAGTTGGAGAATGCAAAATAACCATACCTAACAAAGAGCCGAGCAGGCAAAGAGATGCATATCAAGCAGCTATGAGCCCAAATGGAACCCATATAAGGAACTCCACAGCCATACAGGAACCAGGAAGAAACCACCAACCAAACCAGTCATGCCTATGCAGAAGCCAGAAAAGGCATTAGCAGGCTGAAGGGTGGAGTCACACAGAAGAGCAGAAATCAGAGTCCAGAAAGGACAACGCAGACCAAAGCACATTTGACAGGACAGGAGAAGGATCCAGGAAGTGAGGCATATTATATACTAAAATGTGGCCATAACAGGGAACACAGGTGCCAAGGAAATGGCAGCCAAGCTGCCAAGAGGATGCCTGAGGCAGTGGGGGGAAATCCCTTAGCAGGACAGATCCCCCCTTTCAAGTGCCAGGCAGGCAGCAGCAGGGAAGCAAGGATGTGGAAGCCACAGGCAGCCGGTGGTAGAAGAGAGAGCCCTATCCATAGAGGGAGAGGAGAGGTGGGGCCTGCCTGGAAGAAAAGAGCCATAACTGAGCCCCTAGAAAGGGAGCACCAAAACCAAGGTGTCTGGAGCCACACTGAGTGGCAGCAAACCTCTGAAGAGGACAAAGAATTTAGCTAGGAGAGGGGCAAGACAGCCTGATGCCATAGAATATCAGGCCAAGGAATATGCTTCCAAAAAGGCCAGAAGCAGAATCAATCAGTGTGCAGGCCAGAAGCACAGGGATACCACAAGAGGAACCAGAAAGGTGAAAAGCTGTTAAAACCAGCGGCTGTTGCCTGGTGTACTAAAAGGCCCAAGCGTGGATGAAGCACATAACAGAGGCCGTCCCAGCCTTGAAGGAAAAAATGGGAGGTCAAGCAGATCCACTGATTGCAGGGCACTGGGCAACACCTGTCAGGATCAGGCTGAACAGACAAGCCCCTGTGACAACAAGGAAAGGAGAAATTAAACAAAACCAGGTAGAATGCAGTACTATGTACAAAGCGGAAAATGGCCAGACAACAGAGATGCCTCCCAGCTGCAGGAGGACCCAGAAGTACTGAATTCACACAAGCCAGGCCACACCGACTGAGGGATACACAGAGGTGTAAAAGGGCAAATGTGCCAGATACCCATAGGGTGAGAGCAATAAAGAAAGACAAAGGGGGGGGGGATAGCTCTCTCCCAAGGGGAACCTAACACCAAGCCACATAAGATGAGGTCAGAAAGAGCAATGCAGTTGGGGAACAGAATCTGGCAACCACAACAGAGAGCAAAGCAACCAATGTGGTACGGACCAGGCGGCATAGGGATATATGGCTACCTACTAGCCACAAACAAAATGTTGAGTGGCAGACAACACATGGAAGGTCCGTAAGGCAAGCTGACCACAAAAGAAGCCACGAGCAGAAATTGTCAAAGGTAACCAGAAAGGACTGAAACACAAATCAGGAAAAAGAATGGCCAAATGACAACACACAAAAACACAGAAACAGAATTTGACGGCAGATAAGGACCACTTGGCCCACCTAGTCTGCCCATTTCCCTACCTGATGGATAAGCTGCAGATTCTAGTTAATCAACAGCTTACTTCCTCCTACCCACCACTATAACTGCCTTATGCCTGTCCCATGCATTCTTGAATTTTTCACTGTTCCTGACACATGGCAAACAAAGGCAAAAAAGGCAGGCACCCTATGACGGCAAGCCACCACAGACAGCAAGAGAGGGCACAGTGCACAAAAATGAGGTGCTATCAAAGGCAGCCACAAGAGCTAGTGACAGGTAGGGTGGTGGAAGAAGAGCAAGATATCACAAACTGCCAGCCTAGAACCACTGACAAGAACTAAGACTTAGCCAAGCAGCCCAGGCAACAGACACTACCCGTAACCTGCAGAGACATCTGTACAAAGAGAGCAGGGTGGAGAAAGAATGCAGCCACAAGCCCCCAAAACAAATGGTGGGACATGAGTCAGACTAATGCACAACAGGGAAAGCAGTCTACACGGTCCAGTCTGCCACATCTGGAAGAGCAGGAGTCACATCTCACCCACAGTATCAGGAAGAGGGGAGGTAACAAAACCTCACAGCAAATGGGGATAGAGCTACCAAATCACCAGACAGCAAGTACAGTAAGGAAAGCTGCACAGATGACATTCACAGCATCAGAATACAAAGACCGCTAATAGCATCACAGACGAGCCCCATAATGAGCATGGGCATGTTACAAGTACCCGAAGAGAAATCGGTGATTGTCCAACAAGAGACAGTGAGCAGAGAGAACTGCCAATAAGAAAGCTAGCAGATATGGTGAGACATAGCTTTGAAGGAGTGATTTCTAAACAGCATCTCCCATGTGACCCCCTTAAGAAGGTGCCGAGGCTTCCTGACGGCCCAAGAAGATGCAAGGTTTCTCTGCTGGAAAAAACAGGGATTCATGAGATTGGGACAATTCAAGGTCTATACCACTTCTCTCGCACTCAAGCAAGAATTTGACTTGCTTAATGTAGATCATTAAAGATATCTTCAAACCCAATATTTTCTCATCTCGCACACCAACCAGAACTACCAAAAAAGAGCTCATATCATTGTTGCAATCTATACAGCTGGTACTACACTACCCAAGGATGAAACATTATATCTCTCATATATACCAGCACTGAACAGCAGAAGAAAGTTGTCCAGCAGATGATCCCCACCACAAATGAAACAGACAACTGGATCACACTGCTTTGTCAAAGATAGTGTGGAAAATCATTGGGGCCACAACAACAACTCGCACCTGTAAAGAATTTAAGTGGAAAGTGGCCAGTCACTTTTCTGCACAGAGACAGAGTGGAGGTGGTCCAGAGGGGGGCAATTAAAATGATTCAGGGTCTGCATCAAAAGCCCTACAGGACCTCAATATATACACCCTGGAATAGAGGACTGAGGAAGGAGACAGGGGATATGATAGAGACAGTAGAGTTACGAAGGAACTTATCGTAACAGTAGATCTTCGAGAAAGGTTCTTTCAGTAGGGCATTACATAGAGGACTGGCGCCACCTGGCGTCTGGTCGCATAGCAGACTTTTCCAGCAATACCTGATGGGGGACTGCCCACCCGATGTCACGTGACCAGCGTCAGCGTATATAATGGGCAGTCCCCATGCCCACACTCCAGTTCTCTCGCTGGAGCCAGGAAGAGGCCCGACAGCAGGAACGAACGGGATTTGGAGTCCCTGTGAAAGAAATAAAATGAGGGGAAGGAGGGAGGGAGGGAAAAATATGACATACTAAAGGAACCTCTTCCGAAGATCTACTGTTACAGTAAGTTCCTACGTAATTGTACTATTTTACTTTGAGAGGGTTCCTTCAGTAGGTCATTACATATAGAACAGAGTCCCAAGCAGTCCCTCCAAAGAAAGACCGAGAGAAACCAGGGAGGAGGAGAAAATAACTCCCAACAGAAACTGGGAACCAGAATGGACCCAGCCTAGGACAGAAGGCCCTGCAAAACAGCTAAGCTGAAGCCAGCCCTTGCCTACAAGCAATGTCCAGACTGTAGTGTTTAGTAAAATGGTGGACAGAACTCCAAGTAGCTGTTGTGCAAATATCAGCCACAGAGACATTCCGCAAAAAAGCAGTGGAAGCAGCCATGCCCCTAGTAGAGTGGCCTCTGATGGGACCCGGCAGAGGTTTTTCGTACTTTTGATAACAATACCGAATACAGTTGCCTAACCATTTGTAGAGGCACTGCTTCGAAACAACTTTGCCCTTCGACCCTGGGGGCAAAGGAAATGAAAAGCTGATCGCAGCTATGGAAGTCCTTGGTTCGGTGTGTGTAGCACCGAAGGATCCGATGGACGTCCATGGTGTGCAGGAGTGCCTCTCCTCTATTGGAAGGGGATGGAAAGTAAACTGGAAGCTCTACTGATTGGTCCAGTGTGGTTTCTGACACCACCTTGCATAAGAACTTAGGATTTGTCCTGAAGACCGCCTGGTCCTTGTGGAAAATATGATAAGGCTCTTTACAAACCAGAGCATGAAGCTCCAAAATCCTTCAAGCTGACATGATGGCGACCAAAAATAAAGTCTTCCAGGAAAGGAAGTGCAACTCACAGCTCATGGCCGGTTCAAACGGGGGAATAGTGAGCTTCTCCAACACAAAGTCCAAATTCCAAGGTGGGGTTGTGCTGCGGATGGGGGGGTTTCAGATGGAGGATCCCTTTCAGAAAGGTTTTTGAGACCTCCAACTGAGCCACAGGTTTACCATCCACCAGCTCATGGTATGCTGAAATCACCGAAAGGTGGACCTTGAGAGAAGAATATGACAGACCTGAGTCTGACAGATGAAGGAGGTATTCCATGACTTGTGGGGCAGAACAAGAAAAGGGGTTCCAATTTTTGGCAGTTGCCCAGATGGAAAAACGTTTCCACTTCATGGCATAAGTGGAACGAGTAGAGGGTTTTCTAGCCTCTAAAGGAACCTGAGCTACTCGAGAGGAGACCCCAAAGCGAGAAATCACTATGTCTGCAGGAGCCAAGCATGAAGATGCAGGGTCCTGAGCCCTGGATGAACAAGGCGACCTTGATCCTGAGTCAAGAGGCCGTAGGTCACTGGAAGTGGAACCAGTGGTTCCCTCGATAGTTGTTGTAGAAGCGGGAACCAAATTTGTCTCGGCCTGAGAGGGGCGATGAGAATCATACTCACCTTCTTTGCCAGTAACTTGAGAAGGACTCTGGAGAATGGGAAATGGAGAGAAGGCATACAAAAATGTCCCCGTCCAAGAGAGAAACAGCACATCATGACAGACAGCACCATGCCCTGAAACAAGCTAGCAAAAACTGGGAAGTTTTGCATTGTATTGGAAGGTGAAAAGGTTGATTTCTGGACACCCCCATTTTAGGAAGAGAGATTCCACCACTTCCTGATATAATTCCCAATCGTGAGTTAGGGTCCGAGACCTGCTGAGACTGTCCGTCAGGACATTTTGAACGCCTGGAACATGCACGGCCACTAGGGCCAGATCGTGCTGGACTGCCCAGTTCCACACTCGCATCGCCTCCCTGCATAGGGGTACGAGCGAGTTCCTCCTTGTCTGTTGAGGTACCAAACTACCGACATGTTGTCCATTTGAACCAGCAGTGATCCCTTGGGAAGGAGTGTCTGGAAGGCCTGCAAGGTGTACAAGACCGCCCTCATCTCCAGAACGTTGATGTGTAATGATGCCTCCAAGCTGGATCACAGACCTTGTGCATGGTGCTCCCCTATATGTGCTCCCCATCCCATGTTCGAAGCATCTGTAGTTAGGGATGTCAGAGGAGCTGGTATCCTGAAAGGAAGACCCACAGAAAGGTTGCAGTGGTCCCTCCACCAAAGCAATTCTTTCTGAACTGCAGATGACACCAGGACTCGATGGTCCAGGTCGTCCAGGAGTTGATCCCACTGCACCCGCAAGGACCACTGAGTAAGCCTCATGTGGAACCTCGCCAAGGGAACAGTAGTAATGGAGGCTGCCATCAGGCCAAGAAAGCATAGGATCTCCTGGGCCAGGATGGTCCTGGATGAAGCCACCCACAAAGCCTGACGGATCAGGGTCCCCACCCTGTCTGGAAGAAGGAAGGCTCTGCATTGGACTGTATCCAGAACCGCCCCAATGAACTGTAGTCTCTGGGACGGTGACATGGATGACTTGGGAATACTGACAGTAATCCCCAGTCTGCTAAAGAGGTCCAGGGTGAAGGAGAGAGCCTCCAGTAGAGAGTCCCTGGAAGGGGCTGAGATCAGCCAATTGTCCAGGTAAGGGAAGACAGCAATACACTGGCAGCGTAAAAAGGCCGCCACCACCGCTAGGCACTTGGTAAACACCCGAGGTGCTGAGGAAAGACCAAAGGGGAGAGCCCAAAACTGAAAGTGCTCCCCTTGGAATTGGAACCGTAGGAAACAGCGGTGGCTGGGGAAGATCGGGATGTGCAGGTAAGCATCCTGCATGTCCAGAGCGCACAACCAGTGATTCTCCAGAATGAGTGGAAGAGGGCTCTGAAGCATCAGCATCCTGAACATTTTGTACTCTACAAAGCGACTGAGGCTGCTCAAGTCGAGGATGGATCTAAAGTCTCCCGTCTTTTTTGGAACCAGGGAAAAGTGGAGTAGAACCACCTCCCTCTGCCGAGGGGAATGCGCTTCATTGCTTCCTTGAGCAGAGAGCTTTGAACTCTTCTGACCGAGAGGAGCCTGATCCCTGGAGTAAGACGCACTTTTTGGCAGAGACTCTGGAGGAACTTCCAGAAACTCTATGGTGTGTCCGACGGGCACCAACTGCAGGACCCATGCATCGAAGGATATCGCCTTCCATTCCTGCGCATGGCTGGCGAACCCCCCCCCACCTGCTCCTCGTCGTGAGACAGAGGAGTCAGTGGGGACAGGTAGTCAGGAAGCGGCAGGACGTTCATGGGAAGTACCTCCTGAACGTCTCCGGTTCTTGGAGGCCGGAGGAGTGGATGAACCCGTGGCCCTGCGTTTGCCCTGGCACTGAGCTGAGGCCTGCTTTCTCTGCCTCAGGTCCTTTTCGGAAAGGGCTATTGCTGCTGTTGAGTACCTGATCAGTACATGGATCTTACTGATCTTAGAGCAAGACCTCTGTCCTGGAGATCAGTAATAATGTCTTTGGTGTCTCCACCAAAGAGCACCGAGCCCCAGAAGGGGGCATCCTGAATCGCAGATTGAACCTCATTTGCAAGGCCAGAGATGCAGAGCCAGGAATGCTGTCTCAAGGCAACAGCAGTTGTCGAGGCGTGAGCCACTTAATCAACAGTGTCGTATGTGGCTCGCAAAGCATGTCTACAGGAGAAGTGAGAGAGGCGAAGATCCTTGGCAGGCTCCTCCTTCAGGATCGAGGGTTCCATAGACTGGACTTGGGTCTCTAATCTGGCTCAGGTAGCCTTTTGGTGTGACACCATGTGGGCCACATAGTTGAGTGATCTAAGCACACATGTGGCCGGAGCACAAACTTTTCTGCTGAACTAGTCCATCTGCCTCGACTCTGTCTGGAGCAGAGGTGCTCTTGTGCTTGGGTTCAGCGGAGCGGTCATGAGCAGCTGAAATGACGACAGTCTACCTTAAGATGCTTCTTAAGAAAATGAGCTTCTTTCTGCACCCGGTAGATCCTGGTCCGCCCTCTTGGGGACAGCCGGGAGAGAATGAGGCATCTGCCAGACCACAGAGGTAAGGTCCTGGTGAGGCCTGATCCATGGAGGAATGGGGACCAGAGACAGAGACTCTAAATCCAGGTGTTCGGCTAGTCTCTGTCTCATGGGGTCCTGATCCCCTGACTCCCAGTCGAATAAATCTTTCATAGACCTCAGAAGGTCTGAGAAATCAGGGTCCTCTGGGCATGACTTGGGGGAAACCTTGCCTTTCGGACCCTCGGGTTCCTCCAAGGCATCATCCGCCGACTCATCATCCTCATCATCTGCCCCCTCATCAGGAAGATTACAGATGTCCGGAAGGGTGATGTCCTGATGTGCCGCCCCCGAGACATGTACCGTGGACAGAGAAGAGCTCCTCAGGGATGCAGACCTTGGAGAACGTGGAAGTGGGAGTCTTGTCTCCAGGTCTGACACCAACTCCAAGCATGCTCCCACCACCAAGACTGGATTAAGGTCTTAAAGTCTGGCACAGCCGGAGAAGGAGGCTGCGGCTGAGGAGGAGGAAGAGGCGGAGGAGGTATCACCGGTGGGGGTGGGTGATAACCCTGGTAACCCTGAAAATGGTGGTAGGGGTTGTAACCAGGGTAGTACTGTACAAAGGAACTCCACTCAGGAGGAGGACCAGCCGGGAAATGGTCCCCAGGGTACCCAAAGGGGAAGTGATGGACAGTCTGGGGTCTAGTATACTGTAAATCCCAGTCGTCAGATATGGAAATTACGTACTTACCGTAATTATTGATCTTCTTGGACAGTCTCCATCGCTCATTCACACTAGTGGGATAGCGCCGGAGGCGCTAGGACCAAGCGGGAGCCAAACATTTTCTGAAGGGCCGGCGCCAAGGTAGGACCACGCACGCGTGGCACCGCGAGACTGACTCGCGCCTGTATAGGCTATCTCGGCGTCGACCCTCCAACCGCCTCAGTACCTTTTCGACCAAGGAGGTGCAGCGTGACTTATGAGAATAACTCATTGAGTGTCTGGGCCTGAGAGGGCCCAGATGGCCTTTGTAAGAAAGGTCAAAGAACAATGTCTTCACAGTCCGAACCATAGGCCATGAAGACCAGGAAAGAAAAACGAGTGAACCCAGGGGATGGTGGGTGGGCATGTGAATGAGTGATGGAGACTGTCCAAGAAGATCAATAATTATGGTAAGTACGTAATTTCCATATCTTCCTGGACTAAGTCTCCTTCACTCATTCACACTAGTGGGAGAGTATCAAGCTAAAATCAACAACCCTGTGTAGGGTGGTAGGAGATAGGGTTCACTCGGAAAGGACAGCCAAGGACTGTCCTGTTAATAAAAAGAGCTGTCTTGTAAGAGCATCTATAACATAGTGCCTACAAGATAAACGCTCGAGTTGTAACTTGTCACCTTGCCGACAACTACAATGGGCAAAAAATTAAAGTCTGCCAGGCAGCCGCAACTACTCTAGGAGAGTGGCAAGAACCTGGCCTCACAATTTGATCTAGGACCAAAATTAATAGTGTCAAAGACATGCACTAATCTAATGTAAAGGACCTCAGGAACTGCAAGAGCCGGAGGTAAAGTGTACAGGTTCAGGGTAGTATGACCGTATGTGAATATTTGGGAAGCTACCTTAGAAAGAACCTACTTGACCATTGGTCAAGAAAGAAGCATGTCATCTGTTAAGCTGGAGCAAACATGGAAGTAGGAATCTAAGTTCCGACTTGCTGAAGAGTCACTTCTGTTGCTGCAAGGCTCTGATCAGGAGAAGAAAGCCTGATTAAAAACCAAAAAGGGGACTAACAGACTGGTTAGATGCCTAGGTTTTGGAAATATCTCGGAATAAGAGAAATTCTCTAGAGAAAAGAGGTGAGCTATACCACCGCTGGATCGGACTGCCCCCTAGGGGTAGAAGAAAACAGGTACTCTTTACTGAGGTTTAGAGACTACCGCCTCAGGGTTGAGGCAGAACCTGATCAGATCCAAGTGTGGTATCAGGAAATTCCAAATAGGCCCTGTGCTGTGATAATTCTGACCCCCCTTTTTTTTTTTTAAATATCATTAGCCCGAGCCTGACAAGGTTGCTGGCTGCTATTTGGCAAGTATTGCCTGATACAGAAATGACAAGGATGTCATCCCTCTGAGGAGCAGGAGGAGCCTGAAGATCCATAACTGAACCCCTGACTGGACTAATAACAGCTAGACAGATGTTAACTACCTGGTATGGGCAGCCACCAGAGGGGCAGCATCAAAAACGGGCTGTGTACCCCTATCAAAGGAGCGGACAGTCTGTGCAGCTCCCACCATAGAATTAAAATGTTCCAAAGAGTGTAAATTGTCTTGACCACTGAAAAGTCTAGACGCAGAGGTATATAGTCCACAGATCCAGTCTGAACACTATGGTGGACCCCATAAATGAGGAACTACTAAAAGAGCTTGCATCACAGACTCTGATGATAGAGAGGGCGTGTCGTTCAGTATATAAAATGAGTCATCCACTGTATCACTGACCAGAAGGGCAGAGAAAGACTCATCCAGATGCCTTTCTACCACAGAAGGACCCCATAAAGAGGTCTCGGTTAGAGCCACTAGAGACTCCGCCACCAGGAAGGGTGTCGAGGCGCTTGGCACCACATAGGGGGCTGAGAAAGTGCTGAGCGGAATAAGAGATTCCGCTGACAGAAACAGAACAGAAGAGTCCCATCAGCGGAAAATCGCTGGATGAAGAGATCCGATGCAGACCGCCACCCACTAAAATGTGTGGAAATAATCCGCAGAATAGGAATTCATTCCATGGAAACATCCCAACACAAGTCCTGCAGAAGAGAGGTCTGCAAACACAGATCTTTCCCTAGTTCTGTCAGATAGCACCAACTGGCACCCCTGCGGCACTAGCATCACTCCTGGCACAGGAGGGCACCAAGCAGTAACCATGCCAATCTGAGACACACCAGAGGGCACCCATGGCAGAACCCGCAGGTATCCTTGGTACCAACGGCAACAATGGCACGCAAGGGCACCCCCCCGACGCCCATGGCACCAATGCCACCCGCGGATACCCGGCACCGCCCACAGCGCCACCCGCGGGTGCTCAGCGCCGCCCACGGTGCTACCCGCGGGCGCATGGCACCGCCCGCGTTCCTGGCGGGGTGCCCCGCGAGCAACCCGCGGGTGCCCAGCACCGCCCGCAGCACCCACGGGTGCCCGCGGGCATCAGTGGCACCGTGAGACACCCACAGCACCGCTAGCGGCGCCGACAATGAAGCACCCACGGCGCCAAGCATGGTGCCGAGCACAGCGAGAGCCACAGAGCCGACCCACGGCACCGAGCACGGCGCTGACTGCAGCACAGAGCATGGTGCCGACCACGGCACAGAGCCATGGAGCCAACCATGGCACCGAGCACGGTGCCGAGCAAGCCACAGCGCCAAGTGCGGCACCCAGTACAGTGTCGACCACGGCGCCGAGCACAGCACAGAGCCACGGTACCGACTGCAGCACCCAGTACGGTGCCAAGCACGGCACGAGCCACGGCGCCAACCCAAACACCAGCGGTGCCGCCTATGGCACCCATGCCAAACCAGAGGCACGGCACCAGACCTGCGGCACCACCAAGGTGTTGGGCACAACGCCAGGAAAAACACCATGTAAAGCCAATGGAAAAGAAGAGAAAGGTGGTGCTCATGTCGCCCCGTGTCATGGAAAAGGAAGAGGGGGGTAGGCACGAGGGGCTGACAGGATGGTGAAGGCACCAAGAGGGCACCGCTCATTCAGATCCAATCGACCTGCCCGTCCAATGGCTCTGAGGCCCGGAGGCCCCGAAACCAGGAACACAACCAGGAAAAAAGGAGTCAAACCCCCTGCTCCACAGGAGCGGCCCAGAGGTGAAACTGCTCACCGGAACTCCAACGAGGACAGAGATGGAGTCCGGAGTTGAGAATGCAGCAGTTAGAGGGCCAAGGGGAACCCACGAAAGTCGGTTCAGGCCTATCGTCCCTACCAACCAACAACTGCAGACATACTAACGGGAAACCTCGAAGGCACTGATTCTTCTTCCCAAATGAAGAAGAAGAGCTCGAGGCTAGCGGAGCCGATCCCCGCACCACCCAGATTCGCTCGTGGACTGTCCTCCCGCTGAGCACAGGACTGTCCGTAGTCAGACCCCCCTGCTTAAGGGTGGCAGACCGGGCACAGTCCCTCTGCCATAACAACTTTCAACAGAAGTCTTCCTACCACACCGCTACTGCTCTAGGACGACTCCGTGGATGGCAGGAAAGAATTTCTTCATAATCTTCTTATTCGTGAAATAAAAAATTACTACTAAATAGTTAAATTAAAACGCTAAATTAAATACTAAAAGCTGCTGTCGATAGACGAAAACTTTGACTCCAGCAGACGAGCGACGCCGACATCCAAGCGCACTTGATGGCGGAGAAAAGGAACTGAGGCGGTTGGAGGGTCGACGCTTGAGGACAGCTCTACAGGCGCCGAAGCGTCTCCCGGGGTGCTGCAAGGCGGTTCCTACCCCGCGCCGCCCTCAGAAAATGTTTGCCCTGCTATCCTAGCGCCTCTGCGCTATCCCACTAGTGTGAATGAGTGATGGAGACTTAGTACAGGAAGATCTGACGGAGGGAGTACCCACGTATGACCCGCTGCAGTGTAAATTGGCGGGGGGTCCGGTGTCAGGATAGTTAACGTCAGGGGGACCGACGTGAGGACTGGCACCACCCAATCAGGCACCAGAAAGGGGATCCAGCATCAGAGGGGCTGGCACTGGGGTAAGACGAAGGGGGCCCAACGGCGGGACCGGGTCTGGCGCCGGAGCCGCAGATTGGAGAAGACCACAGGGCCCTGACTGTGGAAGAGTCGCCGGAGTATCTGGCGTCGGTATTGGAATCGCCGGATCTGATGGTGGGATCTGGGCCGGGATATTCTTTGGCTCCGAAGGTATCCCACCTGGAGGAGGAGGAGGGGCCTCCGCTGGAAGGCCAGATGGCCGGAGTGGAGTCTCCTTCCCCGTGACCCCGTCAGAGAGCGCGACACCCCCGAGGACCCCACTCATGTCGAGGCCCACTGCCTCGCCTGAGGCACCCACCCGAGAAGGGGAGGGTAAGGGCGAAGGGAAGAGGGGAGAGAGGCATTCTCCCTTGTTCTGCCGGGCATCGGGTGAGGCGCCGTTAAGCCCCGAAAGGAGAACCACGCCTGAGCGGCCGCCGGAGACAGGTGGGTGGGGGAGGAGCCCCCAGCCGACTTATAGACTGGTGCCAGGCGGGTCCCCGACGGCTGCTGAGCCGTCTTATCGGCGGCCGTGCAGTCCCAGGAGGAGCCGGGGGCCAACTCAGCGGCTGTAGCAGTGCGGCTGTCGGAGGAGCCGATGGTCAACTGACCCGAAGAAGATTTTTCAGACTTACCGTCCAAAGTCTTTTTAGGCGGCGGCTGAGAGGCGGCCTTGCTCGTCGAGGGCCCCGAGGTCTCAGGTTGGTCCGTGGAGTGCTCCTGCTCTTGAGATTTCTCCTTGTGGTGTTTCTTGGAGGGAGAAGATTTATCTGAAGAGGACACTCTAATGCGGTCCATTTGCTTCTCTAATGAAGCTAGGTGGACTTTTAGAAGGTGGGCCTCCAAAGCTTGCTGTCTCCGTTTTTGGTGGCCTGATTAAATGTTTGGCACTCCGAGCAGGATGAGACAGGGTGGTCTGGGACCAGACAAATCACACACTTCAAGTGACTGTCCTTATGAGGGATCTGCATGCCACAGAACGAACACTTCTTCTTGGGTGAAGACATTAAGTAACTGTAGAATCGTAAGAAAAAAATAATCCGACGCAGGAACTAACACTACGATCGCTGTATGGAAGTCTGCAATGTGACTAACACGAGGTGACAGCGGGAAAGAACTGGAAAGCGGGCGTGGGGACCGCCCATTATATATGGCCACGCTGACGTCGGTCACATAACGTCAGGTGGGCAGTCTCCTGTCAGGTATTGCTGGAAAAGTCTGTTGTACGACCAGACGCCAGGTGGCGCCAGTCCTATATGTAATGTCCTGCTGAAGGAACCCTCTCAAAGTAAAATCTTTAAATACGTCACAGGGTAAATAAGGTACTGGAGGGAAGTACTTTTCAGAAGGAAAGTGTACCTCTTATCCATTCTTCTATCAACAAGAGGTACAGAATTAGGAGACTTTAAATTTTTTTTTGTCCATTTCCCAAAAGATTTGTGCAAGGGAATAGACAGCCTCCTGGACTCTGGGATGCCCATCATCTCTACAAAATCAGGCTCCTCTTGCTCCTCTGTAGCTTCCTCCATAGGGAGCTGAAGAGTTTCAGCCACTTTCCTGTAAAACATATAGTGGGGAGGGGACTCAGAGAGCCTAGGAGGGGAAACACCAGAAGGTCTGTCTGGGGAGATTACCGGTTCAATGGGCACATCCAGACTTTCTGCTCCATCATAATCATCATCTTGTTCATAATCCCCCTCCTCCTCAAATTACGGTTCATAAAAATTTTAAGGGGCATATTCCTGAACCGGTGGAACTGACCGAACTGAGCTCCTAGCCAACGGAGCCAGATCGGTCAGAACTGGGTGAAGCGATTCAACAATCCGAATCACTCGGGCAATCTCATCAGCGGTCGGAACATGGACCTCTGGATCCGAACCAGCTGATTTGTCTTTCCTTTTCCTTTTTGTAGGAACCTATCCCTCAGGATCGTCTCTCCTCTTGCCCGAAGAAGTATCTCCCTGGTCAGAGGGCACTCCTGGTTTGGTCGGAACCAAACCGGGCTGCCCATCCAGGTCAGCGGACTTCTCAGCCTCCTTTTCTCTAAGTCCACCTAATTTCTCTTCCAGGGTAGATTTAGGAATATTTTTACAAATTTGGCAGTCTGTATCGAGGCGTTCAAACCCCAGACAATAAACACAGGTGGTATGGGGATCGGCCTTAGCAAAGACTTCCCCACACTCACTGAAGTGAGAAACCCAGTGGGCCCGCTTTTTTTCTTGGGTTTCTCAGACATGGCCAACCTACCCAAGCATACCCTTTTTTCGGCAACCGCCAGGCAAGACTCCTTTATCAGTTCCTAACCGTGTCATGGGTATTGGAAAAAAACATTTAAAACAACGTTTTTTTTTAGAACCAATAAGGACCAGCAACCACACACTAAAGCAAAGTACAAGGATTCAGTACATAGGATAAGTTCAGCCGAACTGATCGAACAAACTTACAGTTTCCACAAGTAATGAAAATAAATACAGGTTACTCACCTGTAACAGGAGTTCTAGGAATGGTATATGTTGTTCATCCACACTGTCTGGCAGGTTCCTTGCTGCTTTAAATCTTGACGGAAGGTCTTCAAGCTGGCTCCTCCCACCCACCCGGGTGGTAGAACACTTGGCTCCGCCCTATGACGCCAGATCTAGCCCACTGGAAGCCAGGTTGTGCGTCGAGCCGGGAGGTGAGGAATGTAGGATGAACAACATATACCATTCCTAGAACTCCTGTTACAGGTGAGTAACCTGTATTTCTAGGGACATGGATATGTTGTTCATCCACACTGTCTGGCAGACTGCTAGCAGTTCTCCGGGAGGAGGGAGGCAAGCGCACACCCCCTACTTAGGGAATAGAGACTGGAGAACCGAGGCCCCAAAACCAGCATCCTGGCGTGACTCAAGGTCGATGTGGTAGTGGGTGATAAAGGTGTGTGCCGACTTCCAGGTAGCAGCCCTGCAGATTTCCTGGATAGGGACATCCCTGGAAGCAGCCACCGATGCAGCGGTATGGCAGGTAGAATGAGCTCTTATCCCTCTGGGAGGCTCCATGTCCGCCAACCTATAGCAGAGATCTATGCAGGAGGTGACCCACCTGCCTATCGTCCGCTTGCCTGCGGGTCTGCCAGGTGTGGCTTCAGCATAGGTGACAAACAGCTGCTAACCTCCCAGAACTCAGCCGTCCCGCCTCCTTGTAACAAGCTTAGCGCTCTTAGGGTCCAAAGTATGGAGCTTATTCGGCCTCCGAGGTGTGACTGGGGTAGAACACCGCAGAGTCAACACCTGGTTAAGGGAAACTCCACACCACCTTCGAAGGAATTTCGGTTGGGGGCGCAGGACAACCTTGTCCCTGTGGAAGACCAGATAAGGAGACTCTATGGAAAGCGCCTGAGCTCTCCCATCCTTCTGGCTGACATGATAGCCACCAAGAAGGCGGTCTTCCACGACAGGTGAGAGATGTCACACCTGTGCATCAGTTCGAATGGCCTGCCCATGAGCTTAGCCAATACCAGCAGTAGATCCCACGGAGGTGGAGGTTCTCGCACCGGAGGGGATATGTGATCAAGGCCTTTGAGAAAGCGCCCAACCACCTTCTCCTGCACCACCAACTGCTTCCCGGCCCGTGCCCGGTAAGCAGAGATGGCTGCCAGGTGCACCTTAAGGGTCGTCGACCAAAGCCCTAGCTAAGAAAGGGAACAAAAGTAGTCCAGTATGCTTGCCAAGGAACAGGAGGAAGGGTCCAGGCCCTTGCCCTGACACCAAATGGAGAATCTCTTCCATTTGAAGGCATAGCATTTTCTGGTAGACTCCTTACGGGATGCCTCAACGATGTTGAGGACCTCGTCGGAAAGACCCAAGGCCTGGAACTCTAGCCACGCAGGAACCAGGCCGTCAGGTGCAGGGATTGAAGGTCCGGATGGAATACCTTCCCCTGATTGACTGAGATCAGGTCTGGGTGGGCTCAAAGCCGCCTCGGGAGACTGGAGCTGAGACTGAGGAGATCTGGATACCAGAACTGGCGGGGCCAGTCTGGGTCTACCAGAATCACCTGCACCTTGTCCCTCCTCGCCTTGAGAAGCCCCTTGTGGATCAAGGGAAATGGGGGAAAGGCGTATAAGAGGTCCGGGGTCCACGGCCTCGAGAAGGCATCCCCCTGCAGCGAGCATGAAACAGTCTCAGCTTCGCATTCTCCCTGGAGGCAAACAGGTCCGCCTGAGGCGTGCCCCAGTGGAAGACGAGATCTTGTACTACCTCCGGCAGGAGAGACCACTCGTGAGACGCAGCCCCTATCCGGCTTAGGGCATCGGCCAGGGTGTTGGAGGCTCCTGCCACGTGAATGGTGAGGAGATCCGACTCCAGGCTGCGCATGAGAGACTAAATGCGGAGAGCTTCTCTGCACAAAGGCATGGAGCGCATCCCGCCCTGGTGGGTTAGGTAGTACATGGCCGTGGTATTGTCCATCTGGACCTGAACCACTTGACCCCGTAGAAACGGAGCGAAGGCGGTGAGGGCTGGGACGAACCGTCTCAAGCTCCAGCAGGCTGATGTGGCATCGACTCCCGAGGGACCAGAGGCCGTGGTGCTCTGTGCTCACCCAGATGGGCACACCAACCCATCAGAGAGGCATCGTCGATAGAGAGACCGCCGCTCGGGCGGATAAACGGATGCTCTCCTGCAGATGTGCCGAACGGTCCACCACTGAGAGCTGCCCACATCCCCTGGATCACTGTCACTAGCTGATCCAATGGATCGAAGCGCTATGACCACTGGCTGGCCAGTCCCCATTGAAGGGGACGCATGTACCAGCGGGCCCAACGGACCACGCTGGTGCAGGCCGCCACGAGGTCCAGGAGGTGCAGAAAGTCCCGGGCAGGGTGCGATTGCCCAACCTGAAATGATTGGGCAAAGGAGGAAAGAACCTCGGCCCTGTCCACCGGGAGCCGTGCTCGAAGAGAGTCGAGCTCTGACCCAATGAAACGTATCACCTGCTTTGGCACGAGTTCCGACTTGGCCTCGTTGATGAGGAGGCCAATCTGAGAGCAAACCTGAAGGGCCAGATCTCTAGGCCACTCCACCTCCGCTCTGGAGGGGGCTGCAATCAGCCAGTCGTCCAGGTAGGGGTAAACCCAGACCCTTCGGCGCCGCAGGAATGCTGTCACCACTGCCATGCATTTGGTGAAGACCCTGGGTGCTAGGGAGAGGCCGAAGGGCATGGCCCGAATCAGAAGGGATTCCTTCGCTCTGAAGCGGAGGAATCTCTGATGAGACGGACGGATTGGGACGTGAAAGAACGCATCCTGGAGGTCCATGGAACAGAACCACGCGCCTCGTTCCAAGGATGGGATTAACTGAGCCAGAGTGACCATCCTAAAGGTCTGAGACCTTAGGAACCTGTTCAAGTTGTGCAGGTCGAGAATGGGACGCCAGCCCTCCATCCGTTTTGGGACGAGGAAATACCTAGACACAAACCCCGGGTCTGGAGTAGGATCCACCACCACCTTCCTGATCACCTTTTTTGAGGAGCAAGGCAATATCGGCTCGGCGGGGCAACAGCGAGGCTGCGGACCCCGTGGCCCCCCGAGGGGCGACGGTCAGCGGGGGGAGCCTGCTTGAACTCCAGAGGCAGGCTCTTCCTACCACTTCCACAACACCCAGCGGTCCGTGGTGATAGCGACCAGCGGAAAGGAAGTGGCGGAGCCGCCCTCCAGAGGGGAACCCAGGGGGAGGACGAGGCTGGGGTCGACACCCCTCAACCCGTCACTGGGCAGGCTTGGAGGAGGGACCGGCCGAGGGACCTCCTGGGCCTTTACCTCCCTGCTTCCTGTTGGAGGAAGCCACAGGCTTGGGTTTGGGATGCCAAGCGCGAGCCTGCTGGCCCTGGTGCTGTTGGGCCGGACATGCCACAGGCGCAGAAGGACGAAAAGGCTTGTGCTGCTGCTGTCGGCGACATTTGTCCTTCTGGGCGGAGGTGACCGAGTCCAGAGTGGCACTGGACTTTCCGATCTGCTGGAGGTGACCTTCCACTCCAGGGCCGAAGACGTCGGTCCCCAAGAAGGGGATGTCCGCCAACTTGTGCTGGGTATCCGCTGTGAAGGTGGATATCCTCAGCCATGCTCTGCGGCGCATGGCCACCGCAGCCGCAACTGATCTGGCACAGGAGTCCCCTATGTCTAGAGCTGTTTAGAGCTGCTGCTTCGCCACTGCCCTACCCTGGTTCCGAATCTGCCAGACCGTGGTCTGCAGGTCGGCCAGGAGATGAGGGATCACCTCATCCAGGGAGCCCATGAGGGCGTGGGAGAAGTGTGCCATCAGCACGGCCGAGCTGGCCTGGCGGAGGCCAAGGGAGGACGCAGTGTACACCTTTCGCCCGGCGTAGTCCAGCTTTTTGGACTCCTTGTTGGGGGGGCTTGTCCACGTCCCTAGCATTCCCAGAACGCCGGAAAACACTGTCGGTGACCAACCCTCGGCAGATGGGTGCTCTGAAAACCCGGGCAAAGAGCCGGTAGGGACCGCATACTTCCTGGCCATCCTGGCCGAGGGCGCAGGACAGGAAGCAGGCTGCTGCCAAAGCTCCAAGGCTGGGCCGACAATGGCCTCAGCCACCGGAAAGGCCTCCGTGGGTGAATCCCCTCAGTCCAGTATCTCCGTCAGGGGATACTTGGCCCGTTTGGATACGGGCTCGAGCTGCATCCCGGTGGAGTCCGAGATGAGCCGAAGCAGACCCATAGAGGACGATGGGCTTTCGTCCAGTGACTGGCCCTCGGAGGACTCCAGGTCAACCAGCCTGGAGAACAGGGAGGAGTCGTCGGAGTCCGCGAAGAGTTGCCTAGGGCCTGAGCCACCCTCCACCTGCCGAGGACGGTTGGGAGTGAGGGTGACCGACAACCTGTGGGGCAGGCCTTGACCCGACCGAGAGTCCTTGGTCGGCGCCCCCGATTTCGGTTGTGGAGGCGGAGGTTCCACCACAATCGGTGGGGCTGCAGGTTTCAGCCAAACAACCGGCCCAGGCTTGGGCATCTCGACTGCAGCGAGAGGCTGTTTCGGCAGTTCAGGTGACAGCCACTTGATGGCCGGGGAAGGCGTCAGTGTCGAATTGCTCCCGGACAAAAGTAACTGCTGCCACATCAGTTCCTCGTAGCGTCGACGCAATTTGCGCCGAAGCCTCTCCTCTTCCGAGGAGGAAGATGAGGATGAGCGGCGTCGCCGCTTACCTCGGTGCCGAGACCAAGACCACCGATGTCGACGGGATCAGCTGGACCGAGAAGAGGTCCAAGACAGAGACCGAGATCCTCGGTGTGTCAGAGGACAGGCCTGGAAGGGAGCTGGGGACACCCGCTCTTCCCTCGGCTCGGACACCTTAACCGGGGACTGCTGCACCGAGAGCGCAGGCAGATCCTCAGTTTCCACTGGGGGAACCGGCGAAGAAGGGTTGTCGGCTTCACCAGTCAACAATCTGTCTGACGGGTGGAAAAAAAATCTCGACCGCATCAACGGGTGTCTCGGCCGGCTGACCTGACGGGGACGCCGTGAAGCCAGCAGCCTTAGTCGCAACCTCGACCGAAGTCGATGGTCGGCTGTCCGGGGAAGGGGACCTCTCCCGCTCCCACGAATGCCGACGATGGGACTTACCCTTGGAATCCTTCTTTTTGGACCAAGAGGAATGTCCCGATGGCCCCTCTCCCTTCGTGGAAAGGGATTGGAAAAGCTCCTTGAATGAAGCAGAATACGAGGTACCCAAAGAGAGCAGGATAAATGCTGCGACTGAGGAGGAGGATGATGCGGCCTGGGCGATCATCTGCTCGAGCTGCTCAGCCGAGCCAGCAGCCGCGGTAACCGCTAAAGGCTTCTTCGACTTTACCGCGGACAGGCTTGGGGCGCCCCAAGTTTCAACCGGCAGCGCGTCCTCCAAGACGCTGGTCAAGAATGAACAGCATGACTCGCGAGGCCTGCGGTCATGTTCTAGGCCGAGGCAGTAGACGCACGTGGAGTGTGGATCCGTCCTGGACATCTTCTGCCCACAAGGGCACGGCTGAAAACCGGAAGTCGATTTGTCCATTGCAGCCGCAAGGGAAAAGGAAGACTGAAGTCTTGAAATTTTAAAACGAGTTTCGGACGAACCGAAAAGTTAGGATCCAGTCTATCAGGCAGAGCGTTAATGAGGGAACCTGAGCTTCCAAGCGGTAAGGAAGATCTGGCGTCATTGGGCGGAGCCGAGAGTTTTACCACCCGGGTGGGTGGGAGGAGCCAGCTTGAAGACCTTCCGGCAAGATTTAAAGCAGCAAGAAACCTGCCAGACAGTGTGGATGAACAACATATCCATGTCCCTAGAACTATCTAGTACTCACAGTACCGCAGACAAAATCTGAACCAACAACGCGGAACAAATTCGGAATCATTTCAGCTTAAAACTGACACTTTAACCGACTTTTGAACCGAGCTGAAGGAGAAATCTCCAGAGTGACTGTTCAGTGAGGCGGAGTAAAGAATCTGACGGTTGGATTTCAAAGGGCTGCAGACAGAAACCTCAACCGAGCTTGAGCTCAACATTCTATGCACTACATAGAAAATTAACCCTATACTCTCCGGGGCAGTTTAAAGGCTGGAACTAACTGCAGATTGTCAGAATACAGCAAGACTTCATGTTGCTTGAAAGAGGGTGTGGTAGGTAGGCTTACATTTATTTTATATTGTTAAAGGTACAAGCAATAAAATGTGCTAATGCTGCCGCAGCAAAGCTGCTCAGTGAAAACTAGAAGACAAAAAAACAACAGTAAGCAAATTAAAGACAGTACCCCAATTAATTTCATATAGTGCACCCCACAGACCTAAAACTACAAGGGGTAAACTCATGGAAATAAAAAGATTAAAGCGAGTGGATTAGCAGAAGGGGGGGGGGATAAAAAGAAGATACTGACAAAGGAACAATGTAGCCATAATGCCAAAGGGTAGATACAAAATGGGTTCGGGGACAGAGAACAGTGGGGTCCAAGATGCTTTGGGGGGGGGGACAGAAATCGAAACTGCAGTTAGAATAGTTAAGTCAGATTAATAACAGAACTGTTATAAAATACAAAACTGACATCGAAACACAAGGCACAAATATGTATGGAAGTCCACGTGATACAGGGAATAAATAGTCTAAACATTTGGTTTTTCAAATATCTGAAAGAAAAAAGCATGAATCACATTAGTGACCATTCAGTAATACCAACTTAAACAAACATTTCTAAAAAGGGCAGTATACTGATCTAATCATTTAAACCCTGCAGTATTAGGGTTTGCAAACAGTAAACCCATCTGGATTCTTGTTGCAAAATCTTTTTCTGCCTGTCACCTCTGCAAGGATGCAGCGTAAGCTGCTCAATGGCTATGAACAAGTCTGGATTACTGCTATGGTACTGGGCAAAATGGGAATCAACCAGGGTATTAGGAACAGCCCTGGCTACTAAGTGAATATGCTGTTGAATTCTGTATTTCAACTCATGTATTGTGCACCCCCATAAAAACTTTTGGACAAGGGCACTGTAAAAAGTACACATCAAAAGTTGTATTACAATTGATAAATTGTTTTACAGTTTTTACTCACACATTGTATGCTTTATTTCGTACTCGAGGGCTGCCGTTTGAGTGTTTTGTATCTTGTTGTGGAATGCACAGACAAAAAAGAGCCGCACAGAAAACAGCAAACAATGCCAGGACAGAGACAAAAAGCAACAGCTTCATAGATTACAAGGGTGAAATAAATGTTGTGACAGCAAAAAGAAAACAGCAGAGACGGAACTCAATGAAGGGGGATTCTGCAGGTGTAACTTAAAACCGACACGTGTAGAAATGAAACTGAGGAGGTATGGGGTCACTCAGATTATATAGGCACCTACAATGTATGCCATTGTGGGCATCCCCAGCTAAGCAAAGGTTTATGAGTGTTCCTCACAGACAGCTTACAGTTCCAAACCCTTGACTCTATGGAGGATGATATCCTGGAAAAAGATCTCATGCTTTTCCCCCCATGGTGGGGTCACACACACAGCCAGGTCCCAGTGAGGAAGCTGGTCAGGGACCCATAGGCCTAGTCCCTATCTTCATCCTGACACCAGGGTGGTTTTCCATTTTGACCATCCCTCCTCCCCTGTGCCACATGTAGTCTGGTTGTAGCTTTAAGCAAAGCAGTGACACTCGGCGCATCCCCCACGAGGAAGCAGGCTCCCCAATTGGGCTACTGAGCCATCTCACCATGGCTGTGATGCCGTGCCGCAGGCTATGCTGTTTCCAGGCTGACTGCCTGACTTCAACAACCCATGTCTGCTCTCCAACCTGGGTCACTGGCATGAAAGTGAAACACACATCGGCTGGGCAACTGGGAAGCTCCGGCCTGGTCTATTTATTTATTTTTTATTTTTATTAATAAATTTATTAACCGGGTAGGGACACTGGGCAAAATCCCTTCTTCCGGTCTGACCCAGACAAAAACATACAACAGTAAAAAGACAAAATACATACAATATATAAACAATCATCAATGATTAAACATTACAAGTACAAATTGCTAGTGTTAGTAAGTATTGTTTGTACCTAGATTTAAACCCCCAAGTACGAGTTGATTGTGCTCAAAAAAGGGGGTAATTCATTCTAGAGGTTAGGGGCCTGACATTCAAAAGAGCAAAAACCATACTTATTTTTAGTAGAATGGGCTACCGAACTATACTCTGGTTAGATCTTAAATTGGCTTGAACTTCTCGAACTACCGCCAAATCAGTCAAAGGAGACAAATCTTTAGCATACGTGGCCTGATGGACCAAGTTACCTAAGGCATACATATATTTAAGCTGAGGTGATAACCAGCTCAAAGATGAATATAAGGAACAACGATGGGTCACAACTGGAACATCCAAAATAAAACAGCAAATATTATTGTAAGCAACATTTAAGACCTGCCTCTCCTTCACACCCAATTTATCATACAGAGGGGAGACATAGTCAAAGTGTGGCATTAAAGAGATTCACCAAGTTAAATAGATATGCATATGCACCACATACATCAGTGCCTTACCTCGTAAGAATGCATTCTATTCCTACGTGCCTCATAAATGTTATGTAGTTTTGCTGCAATTTCACTCGTAATTTTATGTTCACCGGGATACTTTCACTTCCTGGATTTTAGATCCACCCCGGTGCTCAGACAAGTTTTCGATGTGATGGCAGGGAGAATACAGGGACGCGCTACATGATAGTCTATGGAGGCACCTTTAAACCAGCTTTATGTGTTACAGTGATTATGTGGTGATTAAACGAGGGCACCGGGTGACTAACAAGGGTCTTGTTAGTCACCCGGTGCCCTCGTTTAATCACCTTATAATAATCACTGTAACATATAAAATTGGTTTTAACGGTACCCCCATTGACTATAATGTAGCATGTCCCCGTGCTCTCTCTGCCATCACGTGATAAACTTGGCTGAATGCAGAACGGCGCTGGGGGTGCCTCTAAAGTCCTGGAAGTGAAAGTATCCCAGTGAAGATAAAATTACAAGTGAAACTGCAGCAAAACTACGTAACATTTATGAGGCACATAGAAAAAGAATGCATTCTTAGGAGGTAAGGCACCGATGTATGTGGTACATATGCCTATCTTGGTCAATCTCTTTAAGATCGCCATAGCTAATGTTTTACGGGAATCGTAAGACAGATATGATTTTAATTTGTAAAACATCCCTAACTTATGAGTTATAACATAATGAAAGGATAGTTATCAACAATGTTAGCCAGGTTTTATTGCTGGCTTTATCCAAGTTTTACTTTTGGTTTTGGCGATAGGGGTTTGGGTGGTAGGAACTTAAAAAAAAATCTTCAGCCACTGAAACTGCAATAAATCTGGTTAAGGAATAAATTAGGCACAAGATAATATTAATAGTGAATAATTTATCAGGTGGTCAGGTACAATGCAGACTTGCCATTACTGCTACATAGACAGTGTCGGCAGATAAGGGCCTATGGCCCACCCAGTCTGCCCATTTGAGCTTGTAAGTTCAGTTTATGTTTTCCTAGAAGTCTGTTGCCCCTTACCCCTGACCTCCAGAATTCCTTTATGTCTATCCCATGCATTCTTAAATCCCGTGATTGTTTCAGCCCCTACCACTTCCTCTGGCAGGGTGTTCCACTTGTCCACCACCCGTTCTGAGAAGAAATTCTTCCTCACGTTTCCTCTGAATCTTCCTCCCTCCAACTTCATCCCATGCCCTCTAGTCCTGCTCTGCAAATGCACCCTGTCACTGCTCAACAGTTGGGAGGGTAATTCTGCCACCATGCTAATTCAGGCTGAGTCCTCTTTTGGGTAAAGACTGCCAGATAGGCCACTATGTGGACACGAGAATTCTGACTTTGTGATGTGGACTTCTGTCTATTAAGAACCCAGTTCAGAAGCCGGCCCGGTGGCACCGAGGGTTGAGGTGCTGGACGCCACACCTCGCGCCACACCGGCAAACTGGGTTCTGGAGCAGACTCGGGTCGGCGGGGTGGGGAAGGACTGAGCATCCGGAGGACTGCTCTCCTTCCCTGGGAGGGAGAGGGGACACGACCTCGCCGTTCTGGCAAAACCCAGTGGAGACTGGAGACCCTATCCAGCAGTCGGGAGTTCAGCCAATGAGGAGATTGGCAATGGCGGCTTTTCTGCAGACGTGCACGGGAGCGTGCACGTACCGCGCTGGAGAGCACTGCACAGCCGAGCTGGTGGGGTAACACCAGGAAAAAGCCTCTGGTCTGCTGGTGAGATGACGGTGGCCCCAATGGAGCACCCACATCCCAATGCCGGCCCAGCGCGCCCAAGTCTCTCCATGGTCAACCCACAGACGGAGGTAGATCCGGGGGTCAGGCCTGCCTCGGTCACCCGGGGGTAGAGCCTGGGAGAAGTGGGCATTCAGGCTGGGAGTTAGGGTAGCATCCGTGTGGGTACTCCTGAAGGATGCCCAAGGGTCCGGAAGAATAAATAAAGTGAAAGAAAAAAAAAACAGTTCAGATGACCAGTGCCTAAATTACCAGATCACTAAGCTCTTGCATATGCACTGAATTTTTGTACTGTATCCTAGGCATGGATTTAGCTTTGTGAGAATTGCACGATCATCTTATAATGCTACACACTTCTGAAATACTTCTGAATCTGGACAAATTAAAAGGCAAATTATCAAACGGCTGGGAATCAGGCAATCCCAGTTAGTAAACGTTTCCTGCATTGTCCTAAATGTAAAGACTGTTGTTATGATGTTACCTGGATCTGTCACGATGTGGAAGAATAGTTTTGGCTTCAGCAGCCACAAATCCATCAGAGAGACGCCAGGAATCTTGGAACCGACAAGAGTCTGAAGAAAAAAAAAAAAAAAAAGGAAAATTCAGTTTAGATAAACATACAAAACTGCTCATTGTCCACTTCCTAAATCATGATTAACTTTGAGTGTTGTATTCTTCATAGCAAATTGATACTTTCCAATAACTGTTAATCTTGTCTACTGGTGGAATACACACTGCCAATGCAGTTTGAGTTTGTTCTCATTTGGCCAGTTTCATGCAGCTAGTATACACCTCAAAATACTTCAGCAGAGTACTCAGCAAAACTAGGTGCGGAAGTGATTTAGTTGATACAAAACTTCTAACCCTGGAGGTAGAGGAATTTCACACCCCATCTCAAAAGTTTTTGTTTTTCCCTTGTGCTACTTACTCTCTGTTCCCTCGAGAAGTAGAAATCCACACTGGTTACACCAGGTTTCAAAAGCAGTGATTGCACTAGCCTTGCCAGTTACAGATCCACTTCTATTCTCTTAGCCCCATCAAACGTCCTCGAAACAGTAGTAACTGAAAATAGGCACACTGCTGTCTAGTGTACTTACCTGGTTACCAAAAACCCAATAAATAAATAAATAAAATTCTCTGAACGACTTGTCACTCACCTCGACAAATACAATGTCCAAAGTGTACAGCAGCATGGCTTCCAGAAGTGCCACAGCATCAGCACAGCACTATTGCAATATACCAACTATGTTCATGAGGTCCTTGACAAAGGCGACCTTGTCAGAGCTATATATATATCGACCTTAGGCCTTCATCCTGTTCACCATAAGCTCCTACATAAACTCCTTGGCTGAGTTTGTCGCAAAACGCAGTTGATTGGTTCCACAGCTATCTCACCAATGCATGAAGGTCGATAAATGTTTGTCCAACACTGGGGTAGTAACTACTGGAGTCCCCCAGGACTCCATCTTGGGCACACTCCTATTTGGCCTTTATCTCTATCCTCCCACCACTCTCCAAGGCGTTGGAACGAATTGTAGCTGACCAGTTGTCTGAACACCTCAACAAATATAACTTACTCTGCCCGCAACAACATGACTTTAGAAAAGCCCATAGTACTACCACCGCCCTGCTTGACTTCACCAGCCATATTCATAAGGCGATTGACACTGGCCACCTACTGGGTGCGGTGTTCATTGATTTGACCAAGGCATTTGACACCGTGATCCACCAGCTCCTGCTTCACTCACTCTCCTCCCTTGGACTACCTAATGATGTAACCAAATGGTTTGAAAGCTACTTCTCGGCAAGGAGCCAAAAAGTTAAAATCATTGACTCTCTCTCAAGTGCCTGTCCTGTCCATTCTGGTGTACCCAAGGGCTCCATCCTTGGCCCTCTACTTTTCAGCCTTTTCATCAATACTCTTCCCGCAGCTTGCAATAACGTAATACTCTATGATGATGATGATGCAGTCCTCTTTTCCTCCCATACTGACCCCATCTCACTCTCCAAGGTGCTACAGATGAACTTCAGCCTAGTTGAAACCTAGCTTATCCAACATAAGCTGTTGATGAATTACAAAAAATCAAAGTCTATGCTGCTCCACAGCTCTCACAGCAAATAAAGATCCATAAACTTCATCATACATAATGAACTTGAACAGCCACTTGAGCAAGTGCAGGAGTTTAAATACCTTGGTATTACCCTTGACTGCACAATGTCTTTCAGCTTGCATGTTCAACACAAGAATTGGGGTCCTCTACCGCCACCATCGCTGTCTTACCAAAGAAGCTATGCGCGCAGCCATAACTGCCTCAGCCCTACCAGTCATTGATTACGGGGCTGCCGTTGATACCACCCTAAAACAGGTCAAGACAGCCCTTAACAAATGCTGTAGACTTCTCACTGGCGCAGGGAAGCATACCCATACCTGTGATCTCTACAAGCACTCCAACTGGCTCAATCTAAATAGTAGACTTGCCTACCAGAGCAGCCTACTGGCTAAGAAAATTTGTCTTAACCTCACACCCCCTGCAACTCATGCCTTAATGTTGCCCGCAGTCACTGCACATTTAACGCGCAGTTCCCTCAAACCAACGTTTATCGTTCCATTCTGCCGTACCAACCAGGCTCAATGTGCTTTCCACATCAGGGCCCCCCTGCTGTTAAACAACCTTTCCCATGAAATTGCAGATGAAAACAAGCTTGGCTCATTCAAACGTAAACTCCGCCAGCACCTTGCTGACCTCAGCAGTTGTGACTGCTCTGCCTAGGCTTGTGGCTTTGTTTCACCTCTCCCTCCTCTTCTCTCCTCCCTTGCTACCCTCCCCACTTCTCTCCACCCCTCCATCTCCTGCTACTCCCCGTCTCTCTCCCCCACCCCACCTACCATTCTACCCCCTCATCTCCCACCTACCATTCCACCCCATCCCGCTCTTCTCCTCCTGTCTCCCCTCCCTGTCATCCTATCTCTTATTGCTCCACCCCAGACTACCTAGCACTTATCTTTCTGTTCTTGCACTTATGACAATGACAAATCCTTGACTGCCTACCCCCCTTTTCCCCACCCCTTGCTCCTCTTATGTCACCCCAGGATGGTTTTCATTTGTATCTGTGTCTTGCTATATATACACCCATATTGTTAATTGTGCATTATTTGCCACTGACTGTTTGCTACTGTGCTAGTCTATACACATGTACTGTCTTTTGCTACTAAGTTAACCTCCTGACCTTTACTGTATCTTACCACTGCTTGCTTCTATGTTAACCTCCTGACCTTGTATTCTATCTTACCACTGTTTTGCTTGCACCCATTGCTGACGCAGAACCTTTGTAAAAGAACCCTTGGTTGAAAGATGTTTGTAATCCTAGTAATAAATAAATAAATAGAAAAAATAAATCAACTGCCCAATGCCTGTCGGAGAGTCAACGTATTTCTCTATGCTGATGATGCAGTCATTTATTCCAAAAACCCTGATCTTAACAGCCTTTCCACTACTCTCCAAAGTAACTTTAGGTTATTAGAAATCTGGTTCTCCAACAATAAACTGGTCTTCAATAACAAAAAAACAAAACAAAAACAAGACCATGCTCTTCTCTAGCCTTCCACATAAGAGGAAAATTCTACCCTTTGTCATCCGAAACAGTTAAGGGCAAAACCTTGAACAAGTGAAGACCTTTAAATACCTTTGAGCAATTTTGGATGACAACTTATCTTTTGCACCCCCATGCTGAAACTCTGGTGGCCATAGTTAACAGAAGACTGCGAGCCCTGTACCGTAACTGGAACAATCTCTCTGGGGAATGCTAGGTGCCTTATTGTTGCCAGTTCCATTCTGTCACTTACAGATTACGGCCTCCCTGTCTATGTGGCTGCCTGTGATATGATGCTAAACAGAGTAACGCTGATCTGTAATAAGGTGTACTGCTTTGTACTTGGTGCAGATAACCACACTCACAGTTGTACTCTTTATGCACTCACTAACTGGCCATATTTACCCAGCAGAATAAAGCTCCAGACATGTTTGCTAGCCAAAAAGGCACTCCTGGGACAAAAATAACACCCCATGCTTTAACAGATTGCTTCTCCACCGTCTCCAACCAATAAAACACAAGGAACGTGGCCAGGAATGCCCTTAAGCCTCCTTTCTAGCATACCTAGTTGGGCAAGCGGTCATTTGCTGTCAGGGCCACTAACTAGTTAAATGAACTGCATGATACACTGCTGAATCTCCCCAAGTTTAATCAGTTTAAAAGAGCTCTGCGGTCTGCCTTTGCAGTCCAATGCAACTGTTAAATTGTTTTTTTCGTTTCTCTCCTTATATAACCTATGATTTTCTACATTACAATCTGTATGTTTTTTTTTTTTTCCCCCAAAACTGTATGCAGTTGTTCTGTCTTAAGTGGTTTGGGCCTGACTTGACTGCGTTTCTTCTGGAACTGCTTATTGTACCTGTAATGTTTCCTGTGACTACGTTTTTGACTTGGAACCTTTGTAAAAGGGCACTTCTGCTCAGAGGTAATCTCTGAAATTTTTAATAAATAAAATAAATACTTTCCATATACAGGGTCAGTGTGGCTCAGATGTTGGCACATCCACCTCTGGACCATATGGTCATGGGTTCTAATCCCACACCATGACTGGGATCATACTATAAATGCTTGTATCTGAAAGCAGTGCTGGGGAATGCTATCACTGTTGGGGTGTGCCGTCCTTTGGATGAGACAGACTATGCCTTATTTTTTTTTCTCTTTGTAATTGTTCATTCAGGTAAACATCCAAGATACTGTACCATGGCACTTTGAGACGAGTAGGGTAAGAATGGCAAAATAACACACTGTCATGCGAGTAACAAACAATAAAAAAGGACAACAGTCAACAAAACAGAAGGAAAAAGTGGAAATAAAAATTATAACAGTTAAGCACGGCAAAAATATAATGAAAGGAAAAACACTGTAAAATTATGTTATACTATACCAACATACTATTTGCCAGCAGATTAGGCCTTATGGTCTATCGAGTCTGCTCGAACCTAGATCCTTAGTTGGGTGCGAGACCCTCCCATCCCTTGTGCTCCAGAAACCCTATCATCCATCCCCCGGGACAGGCCATCATCTGATACATCCCCTTTCTGTGTCTGTCCCACCCTCTTTTAAAACCCTCCACTGTGGATCTCTGAACCAGCTCACCAGGCAGTGCATTCCAAGGGTCCACCACCCTCTCAGTGAAAAACCTCCTCCTCTTTTCCCCCCTCACCCTTCCACCTTCCAACTTCAAACCATGCCCTCTGGTGATGCCTTCCTGCTTTAGTCTAAAGATCCCCTCCATGTTTACCCTATTTATTCCCTTGAGGTACTTGAAGACCTCAATCATGTCCCCCCTGTCTCTCCTCTCCTCCAATGAAAACAGGCAGAGCTCCTCAAGTCTGTCCTCATAAGTCAAATCCCTAGCCTCGTATCATCTTTGTTGCCCTCCTCTGTACCCTCTCCAGGAGCTGTATGTCCCTCTTCAAGTGTGGTCTCCAGTACTGTACACAGTACTCAAGGTGTGGTCTAACCAGTCCATTGTACAGAGGCAGAATCACTTCCTTGCTCCTAGAGGTGATCCCTCACGATGCATCCCAACATCCTGTTTGCCTTGCTAGCTGCTCTCCTGCACTGCTCCAGAGTTATTCATACATGTATCCACCATGACCCCTAGGTCTTTTTCCCTATTGAGGCTTCCAGCCTCCCAGGGTGTACCTGTGTTTAGTAGTTTCCCACCAAGATGCAACACCTTGCACTTGGTGATATTGAAATTTAATTTCCATGTGTGAGCCCAGCTTTCCAGGGTGTCCAGGTCCCTTGCAGGGCCAGCCTCCCTCTTCTCCCTCAACTACTGCTCCCATCTTGGAGTCATCCGCAAGAGACTCATTTCACACCCTATACCATCCCTGATGTCCGATATGTATGCATTAAACAGGATTGGAGCCAGGACCGAGCCCTGTGGTACCCACTACCAACCTCTCTAGGGTTCGAGAGCTCCCACAGACCACTACTTCTGAGTGCGCCCAGCTATCCAGTTTTCAATCCATCTGACCATCAAAGGGCCTACTCCTAACCCATCAGTTTCTCCACCAGACCATTGTGGGGACAGAGTCAAACGCCTTGCTTGAAGTCCAAGAATAATACATCCACAGGCTTACCCTGTCCAGTTCTGATGTTACCCATTCATAGAACTCCACAAGGTTGGTTTGACATGATCTACCTGGCACAAACCCATGTTGCCAACTATCCAGACCTCCCACCTCCTCCAAGTAAACCCTCAATCGTTCCTTTAGTATACTCTCCATTAATTTTCCCACCACTGAGGTCAAACTGATGGGTCTATAGTTACCTGGTACTTCCTTTGACCCCCTTTATGGATTGGTACCACATGTGCCTCTCGCCAATCCCTAGGTACCCTCCCTGTCTCAAGTGACCTGCTGAAAAGCTCCTACTAGGTGCAGCCAGTATGTCCGCCAATTCCCATAGTACTCTCGGATGAATGCCATCCGGCTCCAGGATTTGTCTTTCTTTAGGGCCTTGAGGGCTAACCATACCTTTGGGTGGGATGGCAACATTCGTCCCTCCACCTTACTGGTCTTTTATCCTTATACAGATGTGACACCCTGGAGTACCTTTCCTCCTTTGCTCCATTTCTGTTACTCCCTGATCCCACTCCTGCCGCTTCTATCCCCTTTGTGCCTTGCTTTGTAGATATCCCATCTCTCCCTAGTGAACACAGAGGCAAAGTACTGCTAAATACCTCTGCCTGGTCCTCGCCTCTTCCACCCACCCTCCTTCTGATCTCAATCTGCTGAAATGGCTCTTAGTTTTCTCTCCGCCTCCCAATGTACCGAAGAACCCTTTTCCCCTCCATGTATCCCTAAGCAGCCAGCTGCTCTTACTGGACTTTGCTCCCCTCACCATACGGGTGACTTTTCTAGATGCAAGCTGGTACATTTCCTTATCCCTATCCCCTCTTGTTGTTTTATACTTTTTGTAAGCTGCCTTCTTTTCTCTGACTGCTACCTGTACCTCACTGGACCACCAGCATGGTTTATGTGACCTTGCTCCCTTATGTTTCAACTTAGCGCAGATCCTGACTGCCTCATGAAGTCCCCATTTTATGACCTCCCATCTCCTCTCCACACTTGTCGTTGAGGTAATCCCCTTCAAGTGATCCTTGAGTATATTTCCCATGCCCATAAAGTCTGCCCCCCTGAAGTCCACTGCCAGTGTCCTAGATCTCACCCCCACTCCCCCAATGCTTATTTGAAACCAGACAGTATTGTGGTCACTCCCAGTCAGGGGGTCCTGTACAACCATGTCCCTTACCAGATCCCCATCTGCCAGAACCACATCTAGGACATACCTCTCCCTTGTGGGCTCCATCACATGCTGTGTTAAGAACATATCCTGGAAGCCATCCAGCAGCCTCTGCTCCTTGGCCACCTTAGAGGACATGGTTCCCCAGTTTGTACCTGGCATATTAAGGTCCCCATCAACACCACTCCTTCCCCTTTTGGACCACACTGGGCAATGATGTTGTCCAGCAAACCATCCTCTAGAACATCACTCATCCCGGGGGGCCTATATGCTACTCCCAGCTTGACCTTATCTCCTGCTGGGGATCGTAAGGTGACCCATAAGGCCTCCACGTTTCCCTCTGCCTCTTCTACCATAGCAATTTCTATGTCATCTCTAATGAACATAGCCACTCCACCCCCTCTGCCCTCCTTTCTATCCTTCCTAAGCATAGTGTACCCCCGTACATTTAGGTCCCAGTCATGGTTTTTGTTGGCCCATGTTTCCGTGACTGCCGCCACATCCACCCCCCCGAACAGCATGGCCTGGAACTCTGGCAACTTGTTTCCCAAGCTCCTGGCATTTACTAACACTAACCCCCACCCCTTATCCCTGATCCTCTTTGTCGAACCCCACCCAGATTCCCTATACTTCCATCCTCCCCTGCTTCTCCTGAAACCTCCACCTCCAGTCTGTTTCCCTCCCCTTGGGCTTGAAGGCTACTCCCCTCATCTGGAGGGAGGGCTTCTGGTCAGCCCCTCCCTTATCCCTTCCCCCCCTTACAAGTTTAAACCCCACCTTTCTTGTATGTAGTCAGCCATCCCCTGTTTAAGGACTTCCTTCCCTAATGGGGCAAGATGAAACCTGTCCTTGGCATATAGTCTCTTATCCTCCCAAACTCCATTCCAGTTCCCTAACACCCCCAACCCATTCTCTTCACCCCACTTCCTGAGCCAGTCATTAACCTCTTTGAGCTTCATTTTTTTCTCCACTGAGGCCTTTGGTACTGGCAATATCTCCGAAAAGAAATGTTGCATCCATTATCCCGACAGACTCTGGCAAGTTCTTGGAACCTTGCTTTGATTTCCAAAATGCTATTTCTCTAGATCATTAGTTCCCAAATGCACCAGGAATCCAGCTCTCCACAATCCCTAACCATTTCATACACCATGAACTTTGCTCTGTGCACTGTCAGCCCAGAGATACTCACTACCTTCACCTGGCTATGGCATCCACCCCTGTCCCTCCCAATGGATACCCTAATCATCGAGTCTCCCAGTAACAGAACCTTAACACCCATCATCCTTATGGTTACCTCCACTATGCCCTTCAGCCCTCCCCCTTTATCCATGATCGCAATTTCATGGGAGTCTTCCTGCCTATTAGAGACCCCTTGTCACCCTCCCCTTTCTGCCTCCTTGCTATTTTGCCCACTTAACTCAAACCCCTCTGAATAGGTGTCCCTTTAACCTCTCTTATCTGAACCATTTATCCTGGTCCTGATGGTTTCCCTTCCCCGCACCACCATCCCCCTTGTACTAGTACCCCTGTCTCCAGAGGCTCTCTGTGGGTCCCCTTAGCTAGGGCCCCATCCTTGGTACTGACCTCCTGCTGAAGGGGGCTCCTCTCCACCTCCTTGTCTCCCAGTTTCTTCCAATCATGCTCTCCTCCCTCATGTCTGGAATATGTTGAATCTCTCCCATTTGCTTAACATATATGTTTCCCCTTCTCCCTCTGGGACTATGTCTATCCTTTCCATAGCTGATCTGTGATGCCCTATGGGTATCTGACTCCCTCCCCCCGGCCTCTGTATAAGTTTCCTCATTTCCACCAACCCCTTCCTCCCCCTCTAGGATGCTTAGTATCTCAAATTTATTGTGACACTCTATGTCAGCCTCCACCAAGTAACCCGAGTTTTCCCTGACTGCATCTCTAAACTGACCCTCTTCTTCCTCTCTTTGCACTGTTCACCTTAGGACTCCTTCCACGGTCTGTTGTTTTAGGCTCATGCTACAACAGCCCTCTCCTGACTCTTCCTCCAGTCTCTTTGAATTCAAAATGTTCACCCTGTACGCTTCCCCTTAGCATCAACTTCCCTATCTAAGGGTCCTCTGTCCCTAATATCCCCCTTCTGCTTGCTGCAACATAATGTCCTGTAATTTCAGGCGTTGCCCCAGCCTCCTCTCAGCCCCACCCTTCTGCTGCCCATATCCACACCCCTTATCCTTGGACACCCCCAGCTCCCACAGCTACTCCTTAGCCAATATACTCACTCCTGATACAAGATAGCTGTCTACAGAGTGGGCAGCCTCTCTCCAGGCCCAATTTAGAATTATTGCCATCCCACAGCCTGTGCAGCCTACAACCCTTCCGAAGATGCCTGCCATGGTGGAATTAGCCACCCTGATTATCCCCTGTTTATAATAGCACACACCCTTTTCTCAGTCCCTTTCCCTGGAGTACAGTTTCTCTCTATACTGACTGTAGTTATTTACAAACCCAATTTCAACCCCACCAACAAAGTTCCCATGTCTCACAAACACATACAGTCCAGTATGTGTTCGATCCCACTAACAGTGTGTGTAAGAGACACCAGGTACCGTGATGATGTCACAGGCCCACCAGCTCCTGTTGCTTCAAATTTCAGTCCCAAACAGAAATACTCAGCCCTTCAATCCCAACCCCCAGTGGCTTTTCAGTATTTAAGAAAGCCTACAAAACAGGGTGGGTGGGAAGGCTCTTACCAAACACCAGGCAAACAACACATTTAAATGTCCTTCTAATTTTCCCTGCCAAACAACTATTCCCAAACCTACAATAACACAGCCAAAGTAACAGTTCAAATTCAAGGTAATAATTTTTAACACATAGAACTAATTTCACTTACAAACTATTCAAACATTTCAGTTAAAACAAAATATAACTCCTGACCTCTTTTCTACAAACCTGTTGCTTAAGCTCCCAAGTGAACAATGGAAGCCAAGGTAATCCCTATTTAAAGACAAGGTAATTGCAGCTAATGTCCCTTCCCCCTAACACCAGGCAAACACATTTAAATGTCCTTCTAATTTTCCCTGCCAAACATCTATCCCCAAACCTACAATAACACAGCCCAAGTAACAGTTCAAATTCAAGGTAATAATTTTTAACACATAGAACTAATTTCACTTACAAACTATTCAAATATTTCAGTTAAAACAAAATATAACTCCTGACCTCTTTTCTACCAACCTGTTGCTTAAGCTCCCAAGTGAACAATGGAAGCCAAGGTAATTCCTATTTAAAGACAAGGTAATTGCAGCTAATGTCCCTTCCCCCTAACACCAGGCACTAGGAACCAGATACCACAGGTATCTACTCTCAGCCAATCAGAACACAGGAAAACTGCAAGTTATTCTCCGACAAACTACCACCAACATGCCCACAGTAGTTTATTCACCTATAACCACACCCACAGTAGTTTATTCACCTTCCCAGAGTAGTTTATTCACCTCTAACCACGCCCACAGTCGTTTATCTGCATTGCCTTTCATACCTATCCACTCACAGTTCTACACACGCTGCATCTTATTCATGTACACTGTTACCCTCTCTAATTTTAAAATGCTAACAGTAAAGGTTGCTATTACAGCACCCAGTTCTACAAGATTTATAGCCATCCCAATTTGTATTCACTGCTAAAAACATATTTTTTTCACCAGACATCAAATTTAACTGGCATCACACGTAATATGTGCTCCGCGTCTCTCTGAACTGTATTGCGGCCAGAACATGTAAGAAACTCGCTTAAGACTAAATTCTGCTTTTCAGATTATATCTCTAAAAACATCAATATGTGACACTTACTACTAGATACAATAGTTAAAAGTTGCTCCTGTTGAAAACCAAGCACTACAACCCTTTTTTTTGTGTTGCCAAATCCAATCAGCAATTCTGTACATGTGCATTAAAGCTTGCCTAATGTGCATGTCCAAACTCATGGATTCGCTTTCAGAACACAAAATAAAAAGGCTTTTACCACTCAGTTTGCGACGGGAGCAATATTCAACTACTGCTTCTAGTAGTAAGTCTCAGATATTGATATTTTTAGAGGCATAATCCAAAAATAAGAATTTAGTCATAAATGAGTTTCTAACATGCTCCAGCCCCACTACACTTCACAGATGCACATTACCTTCGGTGCGACTTAAATCTAATCTCTCATTAAAAATACATTTATACCACATATTCTAGTGGTAGATAGTAATAATATTCTGTTTTAGTATACCGCACAACCGGCTTCAGTGGAGATTAAACGCCGGCTTCGCCTCAGCATTTAATCATTCACGGAAGCCGGTTATTGCTTCATATACTTCTCAAAACAGAATGTTATCACTTAAACAACCAAGCCATGGTGAAATAAACACCACAAAATCATCACTGGACAATTGGCAGGTGGGAGGGGAAGGATGGGAACCAGTCCATAATTTTTGAAAAAAGGAGCTCGAAAAGGACATTTTATCTTGTAAATATAAAGAAATGGGGAATTGTGTACCACTGACACTACCGACTGTGGAGGAACTGTTCACTGTTGGGAGTGTAAAGCTTGCCAAAGAAAGTATTTATAAACTGCAAAACAAAGCTGTAGTCGCATGGTACGGAAATGTTGCCACGCCGTATGGTAGAGACCCAGTTCAACATTGCGATAAGGAACTTGGGAGAACAATGGACAGTTCCATTTCATACTCAAAAGCCTCCAAAATTGATGATTAAGGGGGACAATCAAAGAAAAATGCAACTGAGTTTCTGTCTGGAAAGGCAGGCTGTGGACACAGTCTATCAGCAAGGGATCTGTTTTAAAGAGTCTCAGACAGCTAGTTTACCATGAAGGCTGAGCCACAAAATCCCACATGTAACAGGGAAAGATACGATTGGTAAGTTGTGACAAGGCTGAATCAATTTTACAGGAGGAACAAAATTTCAAGCCTAATTGAGAATAGGACGTCAAATCAAGGCTGGAGCGTTACACTGTTTTACGTCCCCACATTAGAAGGTCAGGAAAGAGCAGGTGCCAAGATCAAATTTTTTGAAAAGACCATTTGATGTATGAAGGGATGACATGATCATGACTTGGGGAGCTGAGAGACATCTACACTCCAATATACCAAATAAGGCACAAGCCAATCTTCTAGTAAGAGGCCTAGGGTTGCCTGGTTTGACAAGAAATTAGGGAAATGTTACATGCAGAATACATACAAAACTAAAATGCAATGGCGTTAACCATACTGAGGCCTCCTTTGGCTAAGGGACGGTAGGTGATGTCCCGTTTAACGGGATTGAGGCGGGAGCCCCACAGACCTGTGGAAAAAAGGCTCAATAACCTAGTTTCCAATATAGCAGGAGGTGGGAAAATGCAACTGAGAAAGGTGAAACTGGGGAGCAAAAAGGTTTTGATTTAGCAAACTCTTTTGCATGTTGCCAAATTCCTACTGTTCCAACGTGCCAAGTGACATTCTGCTTTAAGTAGACATTGAGACCAATTAAAGAAACTGATATCAAGGTGACTGAAATAAACCCCAAGCAATTTAACAGGGGTGTGGCTGAGAGTAATGCCTGATAGGGTACGTATCTTAGGGGTAGGATGTAAACCAATGGGGAATGCATCACTTTTAGAATAAGTGATCCAAGATCCAGACTTCTGAAAGAACTGGTGGAGCACAGAATGGACATGGGGGCCGGAGGTATGATCTCGTAAAATCAGACAAAGATCATTTGCATAGGCTAAAACCTTGACTTCAGGGGTATCAGGCATGAGCTGGATACCTCTAATGTCTGTTGCATTTGGTAGTAAGTGGAGCAAAGGGTCAATCATAAAAATATAAAGTAGGGGACTTAATGGGCAACCTTGATGAATACCCTTTTTAAGGGAAACAGTCAGGCCCAATGAAGAATTAGTAAGGGGGATTAGGAGAAAGCATAGCACTGAAACAGTGTTAGTTCAGGTGCAGAATGATCTCCTTGGGGTGAGAGAGGAGAGCAGTCAGTTCTTGTTCTCCTCGATCTCTCCTCAGTGTCTGATGCTATAGACCAAGTGGTGCTGCTGGGATGCCTGAGAGAGCACTGTGGACTCACTGGCATGGTCATCAGCCGGTTTGAGTCCTTTCTGACAAGCAGGAAGCAACAGGTAGTGATGAGAAATCTTTCCTCCAGCCCGAAGTCCCTGACCTGTGGAGTGCCTCAAGAGTCGATCCCGTTGCCCATGTTGTTTGCAGTATACATGCTACCATTAGGAGATATCATTAGGCATTACAGTCTGGATTTTCACTGCTATGAAGATGATACCCAGCTTTATATGTCCTTTGCCCCTGGAACATCGGACACTGTGGAGGTGCTAACAGTTGCTTATCCGAGATCCAGACTTGGATGTCCTCTAACTGGTCGAGGCTTAACCCGGACTAGACGGAGATACTAATCATTGAACAAGGTCGTCAGCGGGATGCGACTGCCTTTGGAGTAGGAACAGTGTTGTTCCTGGGTACCACAACTTTGGAGGCAGTCACTAAGGTGTGCAATCTGGGCATCATTTTCGACAACAGCTTGACACTAGAACATTAGGTGTCTGCTGTTATCCCGAGTGTTTTTACGACTTACAGAATGTCATCCGGATTAAACTCTTAATCCCGCCAGAGGACCTACCTTCACTGATGCATGTTTTATTTATATCCAGGCTCAAGAACTGTAACGCTCTCTACTTCGGGGTCAGTGGAGGTAACCTCTGTCAGCTGCAACTGGTGCAGAATGCTGAAGCCAGATTATTGATGGGCCTTTTGAGGTCTGCTGATATAACCCCGGTTTTGCACAAAAAACTGCACTGGCTGCTGGTCAGATGGAGGATTGCCTTCAAGGTGGGCTTGTTCACCTATAAGGCCCTATATGGCTCAGGTCCTGGCTACCTGATTAACCTCCTCACACCTGCCTGCCTGGTGCGTTCACTCCGGTCATCTATGGAGGGCCTCCTGGTGGTCCCAACAATGCAGCTAAAAACATCTGGGAACCATGCCTTTGGAGTGGCTGAACCTGTGTTATGGAACTCCCTACCAAGAGTTCTGAGGGTGGTGTCCTCCGTGGATGCATTCAAGTGCGGCCTAAAACCCATCTTTTTAATCTAGCATTTTATGTTCTTTTTTTTATATTTACATTATTATAAGAATTCTCAAATTAATACAGAATAATACAGTGTCATAGTCTACAAATTAATAACAGATGTCCAGTCTTACTCTGTACATCCTTCAGATAAACCTATGGAAACCACATCCATTTTTACATGAATCCAATATGATAAATAATAAAATGAATACAGAAACATCCAAGAGAGAACTAGGGCAAACCTAACTTAGGAAAACATAGTGGCTCGCTCACTCTATATTTAGGGAACCCATCAGAGGGTGTTTGATGTTCACTAAAGTACAGTTATGTAAGAACTTACCGTAACAGTAGATCTTTAAGAGGAGCTGCTCTTGCAGTACACCATTACAATTAGAACTATGCCGCAGGCACTAAGACCCATCAGAAACCTTTAGCTAGCAGTTTCCGACGCTGGCTCTGCTCCAGCATCGCCCAATAGTATATCAGGGGGCGGTCCCCAGCCCCACCTCAGTTCACCTGCCGGAGACCCATTACTAAGACCGGCAGGCGGACCAAGTGGAAGCTTGCCATAAAAAAAGATGCAAAAACAGTTCACCAGGGGGAGGCAGGGAGAAAAAGCAGCGCCTGCTGTAAGAGCTCCTCTCAAAGATCTACTGTTATGGCAAGTTCTTACGTAACTGCACTATTTTACTTCGAGTGGGAGCTCTTGCAGTAGGCTACTACAATTAGGACTGAATCCCAAGCAGTCCCACAAAAAGGAACAGGAAATGGGAGGTGGCAGTAAGCAACAGCGCTAGAAAAAAGGGCACCTTTAGGATAGGAGGCCCTGAAGGATCGCTAGGCCAAAGCCCGCCCTTTGCCTAGAAGTAATGTCCAGGCTGCAGAGCTTAATGAAAGTATGCATTGAGCTCCAAGTAGCCGCTGCACAGATGTCTCCGATGGAGACATTTTGCAAGGATGCGAAGGAAGTAGCCACTCCCCTGGTAGAATGACCCTAACTAAGCCCAGCAGGGTTTTGTTGTACTTGTAACAGAAAATAATACAATTAACCAGTCATTTTGATAGTGCTTGCTTTGACACTAGAGCGCCTTGGTATCGAGGTACAAAGGCCATAAACAACTGCTCCGTCTTCCGGTGTGGAGCAGTGCATTTCAGATAGCACTTTAGCACACTGCGGACATCAAGAGTATGCAGGAGCACTTCCCCTCTGTTCGAGCGATCCAGATGATATACCGGAAGATTGTCGTCCTGATTTAATGTAAGTTCAGACACCACTTTGGGCAAAAATGTAGGACTGATTCGCACCCTGTCTCTATGAAAAATTAAATAAGGCTCCTTACACATCAGAGCCTGAAGCTCAGAAACTCTCTGAGTAGAAGTAACTGCAACCAGAAATAACACTTTCCATGAAAGGAAGCGAAGCTCACAATCCGCGGCAGGCTTGAATGAGGGAAGGATAAGCTTCTCCAGCATAAACAGGAGATCCCAGGGGGATACTGGATCTCTGATGGGAGGCTTAATGTGCAAAATGTCCCTCAAAAAAGTATGGGACATGTACAGTTGAGCGAGTGTTTTCCCTGCCATTGGTACTTGGTAAGCAGAAATTGCTGACAAATGTACCTTTATGGAGGAGTAGCTCAAGCCTTGATTTAATAAGGCTAGAAGATTCTCTAATATCGAGTTCACTGGACAGGTGAGGGAGTCCAAGTGATGGCGTGAAGCCCATAGACAGAATCTTTTCCACTTCATGACATAAGTCGATCTAGTTGAGGGCTTTCTTGTTGCCACGAGAATGTCCGCCACCTCCTGGGAGACGCCAAACCTGGATTTGATTAAGTCTGCAGGAGTCAGGCATGAAGATGCAGGGATTTGAGATCCGGGTGGACCAATGTTCTCTGATCCTGAGACAGCGAATGCAAGCTCAGTGGCAGCTTTATTGGAGCTTCCCAGCTCCTGAAGTAGTGGGAACCAAATCTGCCGAGGCCAGAATGGAGCGATGAGGATCATCTCTGCTCCTTCAGCCTGTAGCTTCAGAAGAACCCTCTGAAGAATGAAGAAGGAAGGGAAGGCATACAGAAACCTCCCTGTCCAACAGAGGGACAACGCGTCTAGCCAGAAACACCAGGTGCGGACTCTTGCGAGCAGAAACTGGGCAGTTTTGCGTTGAGTGGAGACACAAAAAGGTCCAACTCTGGGCAGCCCCACCTGTTGAACAGTTGATCTGCTACCGACTAGAGGAGCTCCCACTCGTGAGCCTTGGACCGAGACCAGCTTAGGCTGTCGGCCAAGACATTCCGGATACCTGGAACATGAACAGCAGTGAGGTCTAGGTGGTGTTCCAGTGCCCAATACCAGATCCTCCTCGCATCCCAGCATAGGGCGTAGGAATGTGTGCCCCCTTGCTTGTTGACGTAAAACACTACCACCGTGTTGTCCATCTGGATGAGAAGAGGGCCTGCCGAAAGGTCCATCTGAAACACCCACAACGCATTCAGGACCACTCACATCTCGAGAATGTTGACATGGAGTTGTTGCTCGTCTGGAAACTATGTACCCTGGCTTTGTCTGTCTCGTAGATGAGCGCCTCAACCGAGATAGGAGGCATCTGTCATTAGGATCTGTCTCAGGGACTCCTGCCGAAAAGGGACACCTCGTTCCAGGTTGGAGGGGCCAATCAAGAAAGAGTCCTTCTTACTGGGTCGGAGATCCTGACCGGCTGGTCCAGATCGTCTGACCTCTGGTCCCACTGCACCCTGAGCATCCATTGTGGGACTCTCATGTGGAAGCGAATCAAAGGAACTGTGGGGATGGCCACCACCATGTGCCCCACAAGTCTGAGAAAGGTCCTGGCTGGGACCTGTCAAGCCATGGATACCTTCTGGGACACTCCTCTTAGCCAATCCCCCCTTTCCTGCGGGAGGAAGGCCATGCCCTGAAGTATGTAGAGAACCACTCCAAGGAATAGGAGTCGCTGACTGGGCTCTGAGAAGACTCTGGAAGGTTCAGGGTGATCCCCAGCCAGCTCTCGGAAGATAGTGAAGGTGTCTCCGGGAGTGCGAAGTAGCTGAGCCCTGGAAGGTGCTGCCAGGAGCTAGTCATCTAAGATGGGGAAGATGTAATGGCCCTGGTGCCTGACAGCCATAGTCACCACTGCTAGGCATTTGGTGAAGACTCGAGGAGCAGAGAGAAGGCTCAGAACTGATAATGTCTCACCTGGAAGTGGAACCTCAAGAACTTCCGATGGGGAGGGAAGACGCTTATGTGTGTATATAGGCGTCCTGCATATCCAGGGAGCAGAGACAGTCCCCTTGGTGCAAGAGGGGAATGAGACCTGGCAGAATGACCATCCTGAACCATTTGTACTCTATAAAGAGATTTAGGGAACTGAGATCCAAGATAGACAGAAGGTCCCCGGTCTTTTTGGAATCAGGAAAAAAAAAAAGACTAGTAACCCTGTCCCTGTTGACCCAAGGGGACCAGCTCTATTGCCCGTTTCGACAAAAGGGCCTGGAACTCTCCTATCAGAGGAATGTGCAAAGGAGGATAATGGGAGGAACCTGGTGATGTTCCGGAGGGATCTGGATGAACTTGAGAGTATGTCCTCGCATTATCAGGTCTAGAACTCAGAGGTCTGCCTTGACGCTGCTCCATCCCTCTAAGTAGAGGGAGAAGCGACCCCCTACTGCCTCCCCATTGCCTCCGCCGGAGGGGGGGGGGCTGGTAGCAAGTCACTCAGTAGATCTGGGAACCGGCAGAGAGGGCTGGGAGGACTTGGGATCTCTCGAGATAGAGCTCCCAGAAGCTTGGGTTGTAGCCATTCTCTTAAAGCCACCTCTCTGAGGGAATTGGCCACGGGTATTTTGCCCTGAGGCTTACGAAATGGCCATTGGTGGAAAGGTTTCCGGTCCCTCTTACATAGCTTTGAACGGACCAGATGGACTTCCTGGAATCTTGGAGGCGAGAGATGAGTTTCTCAATCTCCTCCCAAAGAGGACGGAACCCTGGAATGGAAGGTCCAGGATTCCGGATGCAGATCCTAGGAGCATCCTGAGACTCTAAGCCAGGCGTGGCGTCAAAGGCAAATGCCGGAAGCCACTGCCCTCGAGGCCGTGTCTGCAGTATCGTACGAGGCTCTGAAAACATGAGTGCCTATGTCTGAACCCAACTTCAGAAGGTTCAGACGTTCGGTCTTTTGTGCTGAATCTGGTAAGGCCAGAGTCACAAGGAATTCTGGTACTGGACCACATGCATGAGAAAGTTCAAAGATCGGATAGAGCAAATGGAGGCAGAATAGACCTTCTTGCCCACCTGATCCAAGAATCTGGACTCAACATTGGGAGGCTGGGAACTGAGGTGTTCAGGCTTCTTTAGATTTATCGTGGGCAGCTGTAATCACCACAATGTCTACCCGAGGGTGTTCCACCAGAAAAGGCTCCTCCCTTGGGACTCGGTACAGCCTGTCCAATTTCTTGGGAACTGCCGGCGTGGTGGAGGGATGCTTCCAAGTGATCCGTGTAAGATCCTGAAAGGTATCCACAAGAAGAGGAAATACCAAAGGCTCTGGCTCCTTCTGCCTCAGCTACTTTGCCAACCTCCAGTGCGCTGGATCCAGGTCCTCTGTCTCCCATCCGTTGGAGGACTGGATGTGCCTCATGATGTCCATGAAGGTCGTATCATCAGAAGGAGATCTGGAGGTGTCCTTCTCATCAAGGGACACTGGCCTTTCTCATGAGAGAGAATGGTCGGACCCAGAAGAACGGGGATGCGAACCGTGGCATTCAGAGGAGGAGGAGGCTGATCTGGAACGAGTTGGGGTTCTGCTCCTCTCATAAGAACGTTGCCCACTGGTAGACCGGCATTGGGTATGGGATCAATGATGGCTATGGGCCAGCGACGGCAGATCGAGCGCCGAGGATGGCTTTCAGACCAGCGTTGGCTACATGACCACCACCTGCTAGGAGAGCGACAGTGAGTGGTGCTAGGAGACCTGGAGCGTCGTCGGTGCCAACGTTCCCTATGCAGAATCCTGCCACAGGTATCCGCTGGACTGCGTAACTGTGACCTAGGTCTGGGTTTTGGAGAGGACTCTTCAGGCACAGGACAGGACTGCTTTTCAACCCGACCTTTGTCCTTTACTTCCTCCAGGGTTGGAGCTGGATCCAGCTGTGGTGGAAGTGCATCTTTTTTGACTTGATCCCACCAGAAATGGAAAAGTTCTGTGAGCTCCTCTTTAGAAAACTGCGCAGTGGCAGACCACACCAGGCGATGAGGTTTGTCCGGTGTCTGAGGAGCTATAGGCGAGGATGAGAGGTCAGGTAGGTCCCTGTGAGAGGAAGCGTCTTCCTGGTCCTCAGGAGTGGAGGCCCTATGGACTGGCGAACGTTCGGTGACCAACAACACCTTTACTGACATCTGCTCTTTCTCTTGCGCCATCGACGATTTGGAGCCGTCTGGCTTGGAAACCGGCGTCAGCTTTGATTCCGTGGGCTGAGCTGTCGAAGGGTGGTGAGTCGAAGCCGGCTTGGAACCTGACTCCCGCTCCCTGTGCTCAGAGGTCTTACCTGGAGCCCTGGGAATGACTAAAGTTAGGACCTTACACAGCAGGACCGAAGTCCCCGTGGAATCGACTCCTGAGTTGGAGGGTGGCTGCAAGGGTGTTGCCTTCACCTTCGCGGTAGAAAAGGCCGGTACAGAAACTGGGCCCTAACTACCACTGCCCGGTGGTTTAGTGGGAGTGGTAGAATCTTGCCACCCAGTGGAGTGCTGCGAGTGACGGGAAGAATCGTCCGAACCTCCCGAATTGGACCAAGAGGAGGACTTTTTCTTATGGGGTGACCGGGAAATACAGGTTACTCACCTGTAACAGGAGTTCTAGGAATGGTATATGTTGTTCATCCACACTGTCTGGCAGGTTCCTTGCCACTTTAAATCTTGCCGGAAGGTCTTCAAGCTGGCTCCTCCCACCCACCCGGGTGGTAAAACTCTCGGCTCCGCCCCATGATGCCAGATCTGGCCCGCTGGAAGCTCAGGGTGTGCGGCCGAAGCCGGGAGGAAATGGAGAGTCGGTATTTAGAACAATATATAACATTCCTAGAACTCCAGTTACAGGTGAGTAACCTGTATTTCTAGGGACATGGATATGTTGTTCATCCACACTGTCTGGCAGACTCCTAGCAGTTCTCCGGGAGGAGGAGGCAAGCGACACCCCGATACTTACTTGGGAAATAAAGACTGGAGAACCGAGGCCCCAAAACCAGCAACCCAGCGTGACTCAAGGTCGATGTGGTAATGGTAATGAAGGTGTGCACTTCCAGGTAGCAGCCCTGCAGATTTCTGGATAGGGATGTCCCTGGAAGCAGCCACCGATGCAGCAGTATGGCGGGTAGAATGAGCTCTTATCCCTCTGGGAGGCTCCATGCCCGCCAACTTGTAGCAGAGATCTATGCAGGAGGTGACCCACCTGCTTATCGTCCACTTGGCTGCAGGTCTGCCAGCTGTGGCTTCAGCGTAGGTGACAAACAGCTGGCGAACCTCTCCCCGAATTTCAGCCGTGCGCTCCTTATAATAAGCGAGCGCCCTTCTAGGGTCCAAAGTATGGAGCCTGTATTCGGCCTCCGAGGTGTGATTAGGGTAGAACACCGGCAGAGTCACACCTGATTAAGGTGAAACTCCGCACCACCTTCGGAAGGAATTTCGGTGGGGCAGGACAACCTTGTCCCTGTAGAAGACCAGGTAAGGAGACTCGATGCAGAGCGCCTGGAGTTCTCCCATCCTTCTGGCTGACGGATAGCCACCAAGAAGGCGTGGTCTCCACGACAGGTGAGAGAGTTCACACCTGTGCATTGGTTCAATGGCTTGCCCATGAGCTCTGCCAGTACCAGCAGTAAATCCCACGGAGGTGGAGGTTCTCGACCGGAGGAAATGTGATCAAGGCCTTTGAAAAGTGCCAGACCACCTTCTCCTGCGCCACCGACTGCCCCGGCCCGCGCCTGCGTAAGCAGAGATGGCTGCTTAGTGCACCCTTAGGCTTGCCACCCAAGCCCCTGACGAAAGGACTAAATAGTCCAAGATGCTTGCCAAAGGACAGGAGGAAGGGTCCAAGCCCTTGCCCTGACACCAAATGGAAAATCTCTTCCATTTGAAGGCATAGCATTTCCTGGTCGACTCCTTGCGGGACGCCTCAACAACATTGAGGACCTCATCGGAAAGACCCAAGGCCTGGAACTCTAGCCACTCAGGAACCAGGCCGTCAGGTGCAGGGATTGAAGGTCCGGATGGAACACCTTCCCCTGACTGACTGCAGGTCCGGGCGAGCTGGAAGATGCCTCGGGAGCCTGGAGCTGAGGTTGAGGAGATCTGGGTACCAGAACTGGCGGGGCCAGTCTGGGGCTATCAGAATCACCTGCGCCTTGTCCCTCCTTGCTTTGAGAAGCACCTTGTGAATCAAGGGAAATGGGGGGGGGAAGGCATAGAAGAGGCCCGGGGTCCACAGCCTCGAGAAGGCATCCCCCTGCAGCGAGCCCTGCTGAGGGGGCGGCATGGAACAGCCTCAGCTTTGCATTCTCCCTGAGGCAAACAGGTCCACCTGAGGTGTGCCCCAGTGGAGAACAGATCTTGTACTACCTCCGGCAGGAGAGACCAGTCGTGAGATGCAGCCCCTATCCGGCTCAGGGCATCGGCCAGGGTGATGGAGGCTCCTGCCACATGAATGGCTAGGAGATCCACCTCCAAGCTGCGCACGAGTGACCAAATGCGGAGAGCTTCCTTGCACAGAAGCATGGAGTGCATCCCGCCCTGGCGGTTCAGGTAGTACATGGTCGTGGTATTGTCCGTCTGGACTCGGACCACTTGACCCCGGAGAAACGGAGCAAAGGCAGTGAGAGCTAGGCGGACCGCTCGGAGCTCCAACAGGTTGATGTGGCATCGACTCGCTGGGACCAGAGGCCGCACTCGGTGTTCCCCAGATGGGCACCCCAACCCATCAGAGAGGCATCGGTCGATAGAGAGACCGCTGGCTCGGGCGGACAAACGGGATGCCCTCCTGCAGATGGGATGGAACGGTCCACCACTGGAGAGCGCTTTCATCTCCTGGGTCACTATCACTAGCTGGTCCAATGGATCGCAGCTGCAGACCACTGGCTGGCCAGTCCCACTGAAGGGGCGATGTGCCAGCGTGCCCAACGGACCACGCTGGTACAGGCCGCCATGAGACCCAGGAGGCACAGGAAGTCCCGGGAAGGGCGCGATTGCCCAACCAGAAATGATTGGGCAAAGGAGGTAAGAACCTCGGGGAGATAAGCCGAAGGGCATGGCTTGGAACTCGAAGAGGGATCCCTCCGCTCGAAAGCGAAGGAATCTCCGATATGACGGACGGATAGGGACGTGAAAGAACGCGTCCTGTAGGTCCAGAGAGCAGAACCACACGCCGTGTTCCAGAGATGGTATTATCTGCGCCAGAGTGACCATCTTGAAGGTCCGAGACCTTAGGAACTTGTTCAGGTCGTAGGGTCGAGAATGGGGAGCCAGCCCCCCGTCCGTTTCGGAACTAGGAAATACCTGGACATGAACCCCAGGTCTAAAGGGGGTTCCTCTACCTCCGTGATCACCTCCTTTTGGAGGAGGAGAGCGATGTCGGCTCGACGAGCCGCCAGTGAGGCTGCGGACCCCGAGGCCCCCCGAGGTGCGACGGCTCTAAAGGGCGGGGCCTGCTCGAATTCCAGAGGTAGGCCTTTCCCCACCACCTCCAGTACCCACCTGTCCGTGGTAACAGCGGACCAGGCGGAAAGGAAGTGTCTGAGCCATCCCCCCACGGGGGGAACCAGGGGTGAGGTGACAGGGATGGGGGCGACACCCCTCAGCCCGTCACTGGGCAGGCTTGGAGGAGGGACCGGCCGAGGGACCTCCTGGGCCTTTACCTCCCTGCTTCCTGTTGGAGGAAGCCGACGGCTTGGGTTTGGGATGCCAAGCTCGAGCCTGCTGGCCCTGACGTTGCTGGGCCGGGCGCGCCGCGGGCGCAGAAGGACGAAAGGGCTTAGGCTGTGGCTTGCAGCCTTTGTCCTTCTGAGCGGAAGAGACTGAGTCCAAGGTAGCACTGGACTTCTCGATCCTCTGCAGGTGACCTTCCACCCCAGGGTCAAGAGGTCAGTCCCAAAGGAACATCCGCCAACTTGTGCTGGGTATCCGAGGTAAGGTGGATATCCTCAGCCAAGCCCGACGACGCATGGCCACTGCGCCGCCACAGACCTGCACGAGTCCCCGATGTCTAACGCAGTCTGGAGCTGCTGTTTGGCCACTGCCCTGGTCCCGCACCTGCCTGACCGTAGTCTGCAGATCTGCGGGAAGATGAGGGACAACCTCATCCAGGGAGCCCAACAGGGCGTGAGAAAATGTGCCATGAGGACGCCGAGAGGACGAGCATAGACTTTTGCCCGGCATAATCCAATTTCTTGATCTTGTCGGAAGGTTTGTCCACATCCCTGGCGCTCCCTGCACACCGGAAAACGCTGTCGGTAACCAACCCCTCGGCCGAGGGGTGTTCCGAATAACCGGACAGGGAACCGGTAGGGACCGCATACTTCCTGGCCATCCTGGCCGAAGGCGCAGGGCAGGAAGCAGGACGCTGCCAAAGTTCCAAGGCCGGACCCACTATGGCTTCGACCACCGGAAAGGCCTCCATAGGAGAATCTCCTCAGTCCAGAATCTCCGTGAGGGGATACCTGGCCCATTTAGAAATGGGTTCGAGCTTCATCCCGGTGGACTCCGAGATGAGTCGAAGCAACCCTAAGAAGGACGAAGGGCTATCGTCCACTGACTGCCCTCCCGAGGACTCCAAGTCCATGCGCTTGGAGAAGAGGGAGGAACTATCATCGGACTCAGAAGAGTCCTCAAAGAGCTGCCTCGGGCCTGAGCCACCCTCCACCTGCCGAGGTTTATCGGGAGTGAGGGTGACAGACAGCCTATGGGGCAAACCCAAGGCCGACCGAGAATTTTGGTCGGAGCCCCAACTAATGGCTGTGAGGCGGAGGTTCCACCAGAATCGTGGGGCAGCTGGAACTGGCCGAACAACCGCCTGAGAACAGGCCCTCGGCTCAACGAGGGGTTGTTTCGCCGGTCCGTGACAGCCACTTAATGGCCGGGAAGACGACTGGCCGGCCTATTCTCGGGTCAAAAGGAGCTGCTGCACATGAGTTCTCGCATTCACGCAACTTGCGCCGCCTCCCTCGTCCGGAAGAGGAAGAGCGCGGGCGCTGTCAGCACTGCCGAGACCGAGACCGCCAGGCGGGCGATCGGTTAACCGGGCGAGGATGTCCGAGACCGAGACCGAGAGTCTCGACTAGGCCAGGAAGGTGAGGAGAAGTGTCGAAATCGGCACTCCTTCCGCTCGGACGATCCCATCAAGGCCCGGAACCGGAGGCACAGACGAGCCGACGGGATCCTCAACTCCACTGGGGAACCGGGAGAGGGATTCTCAGCTTCTCCAGCCGACAACCCGTCCTAACGGGTCGAGAAAAATCTCGACCGGCCGACGGGAGTCTCGGCCAACTGCCTGACGGGACACCGTGAAGCTAGTGGTCGGGCTGAGGGGTCGGATCAAGTCGACTGTCGACAAGGAGAGGGGGATCTTTCCCGCTCCCAAGAGCGTCGATGGAGAGACTTACTTTTGCTCTTTTTGGACCTGGAGGAAGGTCCCGAAGAAGTTGGACCCTCACCTTTCGTCAAGAGGGTCAGACAAAGCTCCTTAAAAGAAGCCGAGTATGAGGCACCGAGAGAGAGCGGGACAAATGCCGCAGCTAAGGTAGAAGCGGCCCGCGCCGCCTTCTCTTCGAGGGCGATCATCTGCTCGAGCTGATCCGCCGAACTCTGGGGCCAGGGACACCGCCAACCGGGCCTCTTTAGATTTCACCGTGGAATTTTTTTCTCGGGGCGCCCCAGTTGTAATCGGGCAGCACGGACTTCAAGGACGTAGGCCGAAAAAGAAGAGCACAAGTCGCAGGCCTGCGGGTCGTGCTCAAGGCCCAGGCAGTAGACATGGTGGAGTGCGGATCCGTCCTAGACATCTTCTGCCCGCAAGGGCACCTCCAGAAACCGGGAGTCGATTTGTCCATGGCAGCCGCGAGGAGAAGAAGACCGAAGTCTTTTTAGCAAAAAACTTTTTGATTTCGAACTTCCGAAGAATTAGGAACCACTCTTAAACGCAGAGCGTTAAGGAGGAACCTGAGCTTCCAAGCGGTAAGGAAGATCTGGCGTCATGGGGTGGAGCCGAGAGTTTTACCACCCGGGTGGGTGGAAGGAGCCAGCTTGAAGACCTTCCGGCAAGATTTAAAGTGGCAAGGAACCTGCCAATAAGTGTGGATGAACAACATATCCATGTCCCTAGAAACAGAGTTTTCCATGAAAGAAAATGGACGTCACAAGAGGCAGCTGGCTCAAAAGGCTCAAGGGTCAATTTTTCTATCATAAAATTGAGATCCCACAGAGAAGTGGGCCTTCTAATAGGAGGTTTAATATACTAACATACTATTTGCCAGCAGATTAGGCCTTACGGTCTATCGAGTCTGCTCGAACCTCAGATCCCTAGTTGGGTGCCGAGGCCCCTTGTGTTCCAGAAATCCTTATCATACATCCCCACCCCTGGACAGGCTATCATCTGATACATCCACTTTCTGTGTCTGTCCCACCTCTATTGAAGCCCTCCATTGTGGATCTCTGAACCAGCTCGCCAGGCAGTGCATTCCAAGGTCCACCACCCTCTCAGTGAAAACCTCCTCCTCTTTTCCCCTCACCGTCCACCTTCCAACTTCAAACCATGCCTCTGGTGATACCTCCTGCTTTAGTCTAAAGATCCTCCATGTTTACTCTATTTATTCCTTGAGGTACTTGAAGACCTCAATCATGTCCCCTGTCGCCCTCTCCTCCAATGAAAACAGGCAGAGCTCTTCAAGTCTGTCCTCATATGCAAATCCCTAGTCCTCGTATCATCTTAGTTGCCCTCCTCTGTACCCTCTCCAGGAGCTGTATGTCCCTCTTCAAGTGTGGTCTCCAGTACTGTACACGGTACTCAAGGTGTGGTCTAACCAGTCCATTGTACAGCGGCAGAATCACTTCCTTGCTCCTAGAGGTGATCCCCCTTACGATGCATCCCAACATCCTGTTTGCCTTGCTAGCCGCTCTCCTGCACTGCTCAGAGTTATTCGTACATGCATCCACCATGACCCCTAGGTCTTTTTCCCCTATTGAGGCCTCCAGCGCCTCCCTTCCCAGGGTGTACCTGTGTTTAGGGTTTCCCCGCCCAAGATGTAACACCTTGCACTTGGTGATATTGAAATTTAATTTCCATGTGTGAGCCCAGCTTTCCAGGGTGTCCAGGTCCCCTTGCAGGGCCAACCTCCCTCTTCTTCCTCAACTACTGCTCCCATCTTGGAGTCATCAGCAAAGAGACTCATTTCACACCCTATGCCCTCCTGATGTCCAATATGTATGCATTAAACAGGATCGGACCCAGGACCGAGCCCTGCGGTACCCCACTACCAACCTCTCTAGGGTTCGAGAGCTCCCCATCGACCACTACTCTCTGGCTGCGTCCAGCTAGTCAGTTTTCAATCCATCTGACCATCAAAGGGCCTACTCCCAACTCCATCAGTTTCTCCAGCAGACCATTGTGGGGGACAAAGTCAAACGCCTTGCTGAAGTCCAAGAATAATACATCCACAGGCCTGCCCCTGTCCAGTTCTGAAGTTACCTATTCGTAGAACTCCACAAGATTGGTTTGACATGATCTACCTGGCACAAACCCATGTTGCCGAATATCCAGACCTCCCACCTCCTCCAAGTACACCCCCAATCGTTCCTTTAGTATACTCTCCATTAATTTTCCCACCACCGAGGTCAAACTGATGGGTCTATAGTTACCTGGTACTTCCCTTGAACCCCTTTTGGATTGGCACCACATGTGCCTCTCGCCAATCCCTAGGTACCCTCCCTGTCTCAAGTGACCTGTTGAAGAGCTCCGCCAGGGGTGCAGCCAGTATGTCCGCCAATTCCCATAGTACTCTCGGATGAATGCCATCCGGCACAGGAGATTTGTCTTTCTTTAGGGCCTTGAGGGCTAACCACACCCTTTTGGCAGAGATAGCATCATCCGTCCCCTCCACCTTACTGGCTTTTTTATCCTTATCCTGATGTGACACCCCTGGGGTACATCTCCCTCCCTCTTGCTCCATTTCTGTTGCTCCCCTGATCCCACTCACTGCCACTTCTATCCCCATCGTGCCTTGCTTTATAGATATCCCATCCCCCTCCCTAGTGAACACAGAGGCAAAGTGCTCGTTAAATACCTCTGCCTGGTCCCTCGCCTCTTCCTTCCACCGTCCTTCTGATCTCAATCTGCTGAGATGGCCCTTAGTTTTTCTCCGCTCCCCAATGTACCGGAAGAACCCCTTTTCCCCTCCATGTATCCCCTGTGCCAGCTGCTGCTCTTTACTGGACTTTGTCCCCCTCACCATCTAGGTGACTTTTCTAGATGCAAGATGGTACATTTCCTTATCCCTATCCCCTCTTGTTGTTTTATATTTTTTGTAGGCCGCCTTCATTTCTCTGACCGCTACCTGAACCTCACTGGACCACCAGCATGGTTTATGTGACCTTGCTCCCTTACACTTCACCTTAGCGCAGGTCCTGACTGCCTCATGAAGTCCCCATTTTATGACCTCCCATCTCCTTTCCACATCTGTCATGGATGTAATCCCCTTCAAGTGATCCTTGAAAATATTTCCCATTCCCTCAAAGTTTGCCCCCCTGAAGTCCACTGCCAGTGTCCTGGATCTCACCCCCCCTCCCCCCATGCTTATTTGAAACCAGACAGTATTGTGGTCGCTCCCAGTCAGGGATCCTCTACAACCAGGTCCCTTACCAGATCCCCATCTGCCAGGGCATGCCCCTCCCTTGTGGGCTCCATCACATGCTGTGTTAAGAACACATCCTGGAAGCCGCCCAGCAGCCTCTGCCTCTGGCCACCTTAGACGACATGGTTCCCAGTTTGTACCTGGCATATTAAGGTCCCCATCAACACCACTCCTTCCCCTTTTGGTCCACACTGGGCAATGATGTTGTCCAACAAACCATCCTCCAGAACATCACCCATCCCGGGGACCTATATACTACACCCAGCTTGACCTTATCTCCTGCTGGGGATCGTAAGTGACCCATAAGGCCTCCACGCTTCCTCTGCCTCTTCTACCCTAGCAATTTCTGTGTCATCTCTAATGAACACAGCCACTCCACCCCTCTGCCCTCCTTTCTATCCTTCCCAAGCATAGTGTACCCCGCACGCTTAGGTCCCAGTCATGGTTTTTGTTGGCCCATCGCCTCCTGACCGCCACCACATCCCTCGAACAGCATGGCTTGTTTCCCAAGCTCCTGGCATTTACTAACACCAACCCCACCCTTATCCCTGATCCCTTTGTCGAACCTCACCCAAGTTCCTTATACTCCATCCTCCTCTGCTCCTCCTGAAACCTCCACCCCAGTCTGTTTCCCTCCCCTTGGGTTTGAAGGCTCCCTCATCTGGAGGAGATGGCTTCTGGTCAGCCCCTCCCTTATCCCCCACAAGTATAAACCCCACCTTTCTTGAATGTAGTGAGCCATCCCTGTTTAAGGACTTCCTTCCCTAATGGGGCAAGATGAAGCCTGTCCTTGGCATACAGTCCCTTATCCTCCTAAACCCCTTTCCAGTTCCCTAACACCCCCAACCCACTCTCTTCACCCCACTTCCTGAGCCAGTCATTAACCTCTGTGATCTTCATTTTTTTCTCCACTGAGGCCTTTGGTACTGGCAATATCTCCAAAAAGGAAATGTTGCATCCATTATCCCTACAGATACTGGCATGTTCTTGGAACCTTGCTTGGATTTCCAAAACGTTATTTCCCTCTAGATCGTTAGTACCCAAATGCACCAGGAAATCCGGTTTCCCTCCACAATCCCTAACCAGTTCGTACACCATGAACTTTGCTCTGTGCACTGCCAGCCCAGATACCCCTAATCATCGAGTCTCCCAATAACAGAACCTTAACACTGCCATCATCCTTATGGTTACCTCCACTATGCACGCTCAGCCCCCCATCCCCCCCTTTATTCATCATCTCAATTCCATGAGAGTCTTCCTGCCTTATTAGAGACCCCCTTGTCACCCTCCCCTTTCTGCCTCCCTCGTTATTTTGCCCACTTACCTCAGACCCCCTCTGAATAGGTGTCCCCTTTAACCCTCTCTTATCTGAACCATTTATCCTGGCCCTGATGGTTTCTCCTTCCCCCACACCGCCATCCTCCCCCCTTGTAATAGTACCCCTACCAGCAGAGGCTCTCTGTGGGTCCCCTTCACCTAGTGCCCTATCCTTGGTACAGACACCCCTGCTGAAGGGGGGCCCCTCCCCCACCTCCTTGTCTCCCAGTTTCTCTCCAGTCATGCTCTCTTCCCTCATGTCTGCAATATGTTGCATCTCGCCCATCTGCTTAACATTTATGTTTCGCCTTCTCCCTCTGGGACTATTTCTATCCTTTCCATTGCCGGTCTCTGATGCCCTATGGGTATCCGACTCCTTCCCCCCGGCCTCTGTATCAGTTTCCTCATTTCCACCAACCCCTTCCTCCCCCTCTAGGTTGCTTAGTAGCTCAAATTTATTGTGACACTCTATGCCAGCCTCCATCAAGTAACCCGAGTTTCCCCTGACTGCACCTCTAAACTGCCCCTCTTCCTCCCCTCTTGCTCTGTTCTCCTTAGGAGCTCCCTTCCCACAGTCTGCTGTTTTAGGCTTCCCCACAACAGCCCCTCCCTTCTCAATGTATGCTCTACTAGGCTTCCCCACAACAGCCCCTCCTGACTCTTCCCCCTCCACTCTCTTTGTATTCGGAATGTTCACCCCGTATGCTTTCCCCTTGGCATCAACATTCCTATCTAAGGGTCCTCTGTCCCAATATCCCCTCCTGCTTGCTGTAACATAACGCCCTGTAATTTCAGAGCTGTTGCCCCAGCCTCCCTCAGCCCCACCCTTCTGCTGCCCATATCCACACCCCTTATCCTTGGACCCCCCAACTTACTCCATAACCAATATACTTCACTCCTGATACAAGACAGCTGTCTACAGAGTGGGCAGTCTCCCTCTCTCCAGGCCCAATTGAGAATTATTGCCATCCCACAGCCTGTGCAGCCTACAACCCTTCTGAAGATGCCTGCCATGGTGGAATATAGCCACCCTGTTTGTCCCCCTCTGTTTATAATGGCACACACCCCTTTTCTCAGTCCCTTCCCCTTGGAATACAGTTTCTCTCTATACTGACTGCAGTTATTTACAAACCCAATTTCAACCCCACCAATAAAGTTCCAAGTCTCACAAACACATACAGTCCAGTGTGTGTCCAGTCCCACTAACAGTGTGTGTATGCAGACATCAGGTACCGTGATGATGTCACAGGCCCACCAGTTCCTGTTGCTTCAAATTTCAGTCACAAACAGAAATACACAGCCCTTCAATCCCAACCCCCAGTGGCTTTTCAGTATTTAAGAAAGCCTACAAAACAGGCTGGGTGGGAGGGCTCTTACCAACACCAGGCAAACATCACATTTAAATTTCACTCTAATTATCACTGCCAAACAAGTGTTCCCAAGCCTCAAAAGTTACAATATCGCAGCCCAAGTAACAGTTCTAACTCAAAGTAGTAATTTTTAACACACAGAACTAATTTCTCATACAATCGTAATGATCCTTTCAAAAACATCTTACCTAGATGATGTTGGTACAGTAACCTGCCATCCAGAAGCTCATGGAAAGTGGAGATGGTGGCCAAGTGGACTTTAATGGCAGAAAAACTTAGACCGGACTCGGAAAGTGAGGCCAGGTAGTCCAGAAACTTCCTCAGTGGACAAGAGTAAGGGTCCAAAGATTGAGAGGTTGACCATATGGAAAAACGTTTCCATCTGGAATCGTATGTTGCTCTTGTTGCTGGTTTATGGGAGGCCAAAAGGATATTGGCAACAGAAGAGGACACTTGTAAGCGAATTATGAAATGCGTCCTCAGGAGTCAAGCAGAAAGGTGTAAAGCCTTCAGGCTGGGATGTAGAAGAGATCCGTGACACTGAGTCAGGAGGTCTGGTCAGCAACCAGACGGGATCCTGTACTGACAGTTGTAGGAGCAGGGGGAACTACATCTGATGAGGCCACATTGGGGCTATGAGAATCTTTGAGGCCGGTTCTAACTGTAATTTCAGTAGAGTCCACTGCAGGAGAGGGATGGGGGGGAAAGCATATAAAGAGAGACCTGTCCAGGGTTGGGACAGGGCATCTATAGATCATCCCTTTCTGTTCAGGATAATGGAAAAAATACCTGAGAAGTCAGTAATTCTCTGTGGAGGCAAACAGATCCATCTGTGGAGTGCCCCATAAGTTGAAGATTTCTTGGAGCACTTGCTCATGAAGTGTCCATTCGTGAGTTGTGGACTGGCAACTCAGCCGGTCGGCTAACTAGTTGCAATGTCTCGGGTAAATGGACAGCTGTTAGCATCAATTGTTGCCATATGGCTTCTTGCCAAACAACAATGGTCTCTCTGCATAGAATGTGAGACTTTGTACCTCCTTGCTTGTTGAGGTAGAACACTACAGCAGTGTTGTCTGACTGGATCAGTAATGATCCTGGCTTGAGGCAGGGCAGGAATGCCTGGAGGGTGAGATGGATGGCTCTCATCTCTAAGATACTGATATAAGATAGATGAGGAAAAGCGGGCCATTGGCCTTGGGTCTGATAAGGACCGAAGTGTGCTCCCCAGCCCTGTAGGGAAGCATTAGTGGTCAATGTTTGCATGGGAGGGGGGACTGGATAGACATTCCTTGAGTCAGATGGATTCTGATTGTCCACGTCAGGGAAGACTTCAGACAGGGAGTGACCTTGATTTTGTCTTCGAACTGTCCTGTTTTTTGGGGACCACTGATTCTGAAGGGTCCATTGGACAGGTCTCATGTGGAGACAGGCAAATGCTATCATAGGTATGGCAGTGGACATGTGATCCAGAAGGCGCAGCATGTGTCTGGCTGTGACTATTTTCTGAGTCTGTATATCCAACGCCAGAGCTATAAGCATATCCTGCCGGGCAGGTGGGAGGTAAGCCCTGGTTGTAACTGTATCTAAAACAGCTCTAATGTGCTTAACAGACTGCATCAGATATGGACTGGACTTTGACCAACTGACAGTGATTCCCAGATCTACGAACAGTTTCAAGGTAGCATCTAGAGAGGCGAGCAGAGCTACTCTGGAGTCTGCTTTTATTAGCCAATCGTCTAGATATGGAAAGATGAAGTGCCCTTCTCTTCGTAAGGCTGCTGCTACCACCGCTAGGCACTTGGTGAACACTCTGGGGGCTGATGAGAGGCTAAAAGGGAGTGTTCGAAACTGGTAATTTTGACCCAGTAGGTGGAAGTGTAAATATTTGTGGTGAGCAAGGTGGATGGGAATATGAAGGCAGGCATCCTTCATGTCTAGGGTGCTAAGCCAATCGCCATGTTTTAGGATCGGCATGATGGCAGGTAGGGTGAGCATACGGAAATGCTTGCACTGAATGTAAAGATTCAGTTGTCTGAGATCCAGAATTGGTCTGAGGTTTCCCGTACGTTTGGGCTCCAAAAAGAAGTGGGAATAAAATTCCATTTGATGTTCCAGAAGGGGCACTGGGACAACAGCCTGTTTGGTCAAGAGGGCCTTCAATTCCTCCTGCAAGATGGGTATATGATCTGGAGGATAATGAATGTGCCATGGAGGGAAAAGGTGAGGGGTGGAGAGAAACTCCAGAGTATGACCCTTCTGTATAATCTGAAGTACCCAGTTGTTGGAAGTGAATGTTTGCCAGGCCTCCAGATGGAGGGCAAAACGACCCCCCAGAGCCTCCGAGGCCTGGTCGAGGAGGCAGGGGAAAACCCTAGTGCGTCACTAGGAGGTGGACTGCGCAGCTCCACCTGAAGGGAGGGAGCGGGTACCACGGGCGGTAGAGGTGTTGCCTCTGGTGGATTGAGCACGACCTCTGAATCCGCTTTTGTTATTACCTCAATATTTTCCATCTCTTTTGGAATAAGAGGAGTGCTGAGTACGGTAAATTGCAGCTGGGATGTGATACATGGATGCCTGTAAGTCATCCAGTAAAGTTTGAGTACCTGGCCTGAACAGCTGGGACCCGTTAAAAGAGGCATTAGCCACTTTATGTTGTATATCAGGTGCAAAGCCTGAAACGCAAAGCCAGGCATGGCGATGCAGAGTAATACCAGTGGCTAAAGTCAAGCTGAGGCATCTACGGCATCATATCCCAACCTGAGAAGGTGACGGGAGACAGAATTACTAGTTGTCACTGTAGCCAATAATTTATCCCTGTCTTGTGAGGGAGGGAGTTTACTGATAAGTTCAATGGCACAGAACCCCAGGGTACACTGATATTTAATCATATGACCCATACAGTTCAAGATTCTGATATTCATGGCACCTGAGGAAAAGAACTTTTTCCCCCAGATAGTCAATTCTTCGGGATTCCTTATCAGGGGGTAAGGAGCTCATGTGGTTGGGTTTTTTAGTACAGTCATGAGTGGCAGTAATGACCACAGAATCTGCCCCTGGAATACTGGACAGAAAAGGGTGACCCAGAGGAACCCAATATAAATGATCTGCTTTTCGGGGAACAGCTGTAACAGCTGAAGGCTGATGCCAAGCAGTCAGCATGACATTCTGGTAAATTGGAATCAGTGGGGGAACCACTAAGACAGGCTCCTTAGGTAATTCAAGATATTCTGCCATATCCTTACATTGTTTGTCATGTTCAGTAGTGGAGAATCTCATGACCTTTTGGATTTGAGCCATCAACTCACTAAAGGTTGTGTCGTCTGGGGTGAGGCTGCCAAAGGGAGAGGCTGATCCTCATCCAGGGAAGAGATTTCAGAATAGCAGGATTCGTGATAAGGAAAATCTAAATCTTGAAACTCTTCATTCTTAAGATCACCGGGGAAATCAGGCAGCAAATCTTGGTTACCTGACAAAATGCTCTCTACAAATGGAGGAGGAGACCAGGGTGGCATGGTATCCCTGTCACTATGAAATCTTTTAGGCAGAGGAGAGATAGTAGATCGGGTGGCATCACCCAGCTTTTCAGAGGGCTGAGAATGACGCACGGCATGCAAGACTTGTCAGACTACGTTGGTGAGGTCCCATTCGGAAAGGAGGGTGGGGTGGGGCATGTTGGGAAACAAAGGGTGATAGGACGGAATGGGACGATTGCATGAGCAGGTCTTGCCCCTGGGTGGTAAAAACCAGGGTCTTGATCTCTGTCCGCCTGACCACTATAAGAAGCCACCTGTGTAGGTGGAGGGGCAGTCAGTAAGGCATAAGCCACAGGTTTCACCTGAGGAATGCAGGGTCTCATCAATGGGCCAGCAGGGGAAAATTAGTTTTTTTTCACTTAAATTGTCAGATGCCGTCGACAGGAGAGGAGCCCCTGTCGACGGAGCAGCACTATATTTAACCGCTTGCAAAGCGCTGGAAAGCGTCATCGCCAAGAGGGTATAAGCCTCTGTTGATGGAGCAGTTACTATTTGACTGCATTTAAAGTGCTTGAAAGTGCCGTCGACGAGAGGCTATAAGCCCTCATTGACAAAGAAGTGTTTGAATGATGCTCTGTCAACAGGGGGGCACCAGACATGGTGGCCGTCAACGGGCACGAGCGGGAGTGTGAGGAGGTTTTCCTCCTTTTCTGCCAGGAACGATAACCAGAATATGGGGCACCCTTGGTACGAGCCCCCTGATTCTCCAAGGGAGACATTTTTTGCTCCATCAAAAGGTGTTGAATTTCAAGCAAAAGTCGTCGACGAGCTGCCTGATTAAATTCCTGACATAAACTACAGGAATTGGTGTCATGTGTGGGTCCCAGACACCTTACACTAAAAGTATGTGATTGTCAAAGCGGTATATCTTCCTACCGCAATGTCAGGAATGAAATAAAGCTTGATTCTTTGAAGAATCATAGGCATTTATCTTAGTTCCAAATTTCTCTTCGATGACTGCTACACAGAAGTTGTACTAGCTGCTGAACGAGCTGAAGATGGTGGGAAAATGAACTGAGGATACCAGGGACCGCCCACACTTGTATAGGAAACATGAAGCTGATGTCATGTGTGGGTGGTCCCTGGTGAAAAACTTCTAGAAAAGCTGCCATGCACCACAGCGACCTCTGCCGGATACCCAAAAGTATTACCTACTGCAAGAGACCACTCCATGGAAAAATCAGCCCTCAGACTGGCCCTTTTCACAGGACTTACATTGGTCCGAGTCCAGTTTCTTTTCTTTATGCTTTGTGGACAGGGAAGAGGAGGAAGACTTCTCCGCTGGTGAGTGTGGCATCATGGCCACCAGCTGTTCTAAAAGATTAACTTTAAGGCAGTGAATTCTGGTCCTACCTGTAACGCTGCTGCAGACTGAGCAGGCCTTGGGTGTCGTGGTCTGGCCATAGGCAAAGGACGTAGGCCCCGTGTTTGTCCTTAGCCAGTATCTGGCGGCCACAGGCACACTTCGTCCTCTTCTTTTCGGTGGAGGAGACCGAAGACAATGAGGTCGACATGCTGCGGTAGAAGGAGGAAGTGAAAAGTGGATTTTTCGAGAAAGACGGTAAAATTTCACTAGAAAACTACTAAACTTTGTTCTAAAGACAACCGAAGAGCTGATGGAAGCGGGTCTGCGGTGGGAAAAAACTGAGGTGGGGCTGGGAACCGCCCCCTGATATACCACTGGCCGACTTCGCCGGTGCAGGGACAGTCCCTGCTGTAGACTGCTAGCTAAAGGTTTCCAATGGGTCCTAGTGCCTGCAGCATAGTCCTAACAGTAATAGCCTGCTGCAAGAGCTCCCACTCGAAGTAAGATTTTTAATTACTTATGACAAGTTTTAATATTTATGGGTGGAGTTTTGTAATATTTATTGCCCAATTAATTCTAACTGTTTAGTTGTATGTTCCAGTTATCACCTCACTGTAAAGCACCTAGAGCTCCAGGGATGAGGCGCTGTATAAAATTTGACTCGACTTTTGCATTGGAATAGAACAACTGTATCCATCTAATGAATATAGAAGGAATGCCGTACCATTTAAAAACTTCAAAAAAGTAATGTAAATTGACATGATCGCACGCTTGTTCTTGATCTACAGAGAGAACAAACCCATGAAGCTTCCCACGGTTACCTCTTTCAAAGAGTTCCCAAAACACAATGAGGTTATCACTGATTTTGCTGGTAAGAGTCGAACAACTTTAGAATGGAGAAATAACCAGACAAGCAATATGGGAAAGCTACTTTGCAAGAATTCAAGAATTTTTGTCAATATTTTATATAATCTGTATTTAGGAGGCTTAAAGGTCTCCAATTAGATAATAAGAGTGCGATCATCCTTTTTATACAAAAAAATAAGAAAAGCCTCCGTAAAAGAAGCGGGTAACATGCCAAGTGTTAGAAATTGGCTGTAAAGCACCTGTAAGGTAGGAGCTAAGAGTTCAGTAAAGGTTTTGTAAAATTCTGTTGAGAGGCCATCAGAACCTGGGGCAACTCAATTTGGAAGAGCTTGAATGGCCGTGACAACCTCAGATAAGGAGATGGGGTGTAAATGCTGTGAGCAGTCAGAGTCAGATAGCACAGGGATGTCTGATGTTGGAAAGAAGGCATCAAAACAGGGAAGATCCATAGTACCAAATTTATGTGAAACATAGTCGTGCACAACTGACATGATGTCAGGAAGAGTAGACTGTGGGAAACAGCAGAAGGTCACGATGATGACATCATCTGATGATGTAATTGGGTTTGACAAGCTTTTAAACTCTCAAAAGATTGATGTTTGCCTTGGGTGCCCAATTTACGCTCTTGCGCCAAAGATTTGGTACAGTTGTACTGAAAAGCAGTCACAGAAGTCTTCACAGAATTGATCTAAGTGGTAAGATCAGTACAGGTGTCACACACGAGAAATCAATAAATGCAATGTAGATCTCAGCTAGCAATAACATAGGTACTTGGAAGTATGCAGTTTACGTGCAGTTGTTTGAAGGAAGGCTCTAAACATACATTTTGAATCCATCCATCAGTCATCAAGGTCATCGTATGCACCTAGTATGGTCCAGCGGGCTAACAGAACATTTAGCCAGTCAGTACAAATATGGGGGTCAGTCAAGAAAGAGGAGTTCACTCTCCAAGGTCGAGAAGAGGAAAGATAGACATAGAAACATAGAATTTGACGGCAGATTAGGACCGCTTGGCCCACCCAGTCTGCCCATTTCCCTACCTAATGGATAAGCTGCAGATCCTGGTTAACCAGCAGCCTACTTCTTTCTACCGCCATCCCCTAGAATTGCCTTATGGCTGTCCCATGCATGCTTGAATTCAACCACTGTTTTTGACTCCACAACCTCCTCCGGAAGGCCGTTCCATGCATCCACAACCCTCTCTGTGAAAAAATACTTCCTTAAATTACCTCTGAGCTGCCCCCAATCTTAAAATTGTGCTCCCTTGTTCTTGTACACCTCTTTTTTTGAAAGATGCTACCCTCTTGGACTTTGTTGATTCCCTTGAGGTACTTGAACGTTTCTATCATGTCCCCCCTCTCCCTCCTTTCCTTGAGGCTATACATATTAAGCTCCTTTAGTCTCTCTTCATATGTCTTCCGGTGCAGACCCTGCACCATTTTAGTTGCCCTCCTCTGGACAGCTTCCATCTTGTCTATGTCCTTGCGGACATTGGGTCTCCAGAACTGCACACAGTACTCCAGATGGGGTTTCACCAGCTGTCTGTACAGAGGGATAACAACTTCCTGTTTTCTACTGGTGATGCCTTTCCCTATGCATTCCAGTATCCCCCCAGCCCTCCTCACTGCCCTCTCACATTGCTTGCCCACCTTTAAGTCATCTGATATGACTACCCCCAGGTCCCTTTCCATTTTTGTTGTTGTTAGTATCTTACCCCCCACTGTGTACTCTTCCCATGGGTTTCTGTTTCCCAGGTGCATTACCTTGCACTTCTTAGCATTAAATCTAAGCTGCCATACATTTGACCATTCCTCTAACCTGCCAAGTCCCTTCTCATCCTTTCCACCCCACCTTGTGCATCAACTCTGTTGCAGATCTTGTGTCATCTGCAAAGAGACATACTTTTCATTCCAGTCCCTCTGCAATGTCACTTACAAAGACATTGAAGAGGACTGGTCCTAATACTGAACCTTGCGGCACCCCACTAGTAACCCCCCTTTCTTCAGAGAGGACTCCATTTACTATTACCCTCTGTGTCCTATTCTCCAGCCAATTCTTTACCCAGGCTATCATCTTGTTGGGACCCACCCCCAGGCTGGCTAACTTGTATATTAATCTTCTGTGTGGGACTGAGTCAAATGCCTTGCTAAAGTCTAGGTAGGCCATGTCCACAGCCCCTCCCCGATCTACTACTTTGGTCACCCAGTCAAAGAAATCTATTATATTCGTCTGGCATGACCTTCCTGCTGTGAATCCATGCTGCCTTGGGTCCTGTGCCCCTCTGGCCTCTAGGTACTCGACAATTCTTTCCTTCAGAAGTGATTCCATCATTTTCCCTATCACTGAGGTTAAACTAACAGGTCTGTAGTTTCCTGCTTCTGCCCTGCTCCACTTTTGTGAAGGGAATCACATCTGCCCTCCTCCAGTCCTCAGGTACCACCCCATCCTCCCATGATTTGTTAAACAGGGTAGTCAGTGGTGTCACTAGTTCTACCCTTAGTTCTTTTTAGAATTCTGGGATGAATCCCATCAGGCCCCATTGCTTTGTCCACCTTCAGTTTTAAGAGTTCTTTCAGAACCCTTTCTTCTGTAAATGGGTTGGTATCAACTTCTGCATCCAGAGTGTTTCTATTGTTTGTTTTAGGTACCTCCCTCTTCATTTGTAAATACTGAGCAAAATATTTGTTTAGTATCTCTGCCTTTTCACAGTCACCCTCTGCCCACCCCCCCCTTTATTAAGCCTCACTATCCCTCCCTTAGTCTTCCTTTGCTCCCTGATGTACCTAAAAAAGGTTTTATCCACCTTCTTAACTGAGTGGGCTATCTTTTCCTCAGTTCTGGCCTTTGCTGTTCTGACTGCCTTCCCAGCTTCCTTTTGCTTTAACTGATACAATTCTCTGTCCTGCTCCTTCTGTGATTCCTTGTACTTTCTGAATGCTTTCTTTTTCTCTTGAGCCTTCACTGCCACCTCCTTTAAGAACCATAGTGGTTTCTTACATTGTTTTGTTTATTTGCTTCACATCAGATCAGTGTGTGTTGAATGTAAAAGGCAAGAGGCATAAACTGCCAGATGATCTGAAGTCTCAACTGGAAATATACTGGCAATCTGAATGTGAAAAAGGTGAGAAAGGAATTAAAAAATCAGTGCATGTGGACAGCACCCCTTTAGTGAAGGTATACCAGGCAGAGTCAAGCAAAGCATGATTACTATCTTGTAAGTTTGCACTGATAATCATGGTTTTTAAATACACTGAATCACAAAAGAGCTTTCTGGTGGTACCACCCTGATCACGTAGATTCAACTCACAGTTAAAGTCCCCACCTAAAAGAACTAATCTACTGCTATACAAATAAGGGCAAAGTGATGTAAATAAAGCAACCCGAGCCAACTTTGATTGGGGGTCATACACATTAATGACCCACAAATGAAGTTACCCATAATGTAAATCTAGAAGCAAACCTCTCCCAGGGTGAATTTCCACAAGTTTCTGATGTGTAAAAATCACATCCACGTACTGCCGGCCCATCAACGCAGCGGTTGGATTTCCGTCTGCGATGCCAGCGACTCGGGTTCGGGAGTGTACTCAGGTTGCTGGAGAGCTGGCTGGGGCGAGAAGGCCTGAGTGTCCAACAACAGCTCGCCTTCTCCGGGGGGAGGGAGGGGACACGGCTCGTTGCGTGCAGACTCCTGGCGAAGCCAGGAGTACAGCAGCACGTCGGTACCCTAGGCTTGACTATCATCGGACATACATTCGGCAAGTTCTGGGCAGACGCAGGGGGAGGATGTTGTGGACATCGGCACTTGCGCCTGACATCAGGGCAATCACAACATCCACGAGAAAACAAGAAAATGCCCTCCGGAGTCGGGAAGATGGAGTGCCGAGCCGGGTCCCGCCCTGCCGCCTGCCCAGCTGTCTCGGTGGGGGGGGTGATGACATTTGAAGGTTAGGAGGTTGGCCCACCCCGACCCTGCACAGGAGGGCAAACCGCAGCAAGATGGGGGGACGCAGTTAGATAAGGCGGTGGTAGGGACAGGCTTAATTGGCACCTCCTGACAATGCGACTCTGGAGGGACGGGGAGATAAACTGCAATTTAAAAAAATAAATAAATCATATCCACTTAACAGGATACCCACCCCATCTCAAGTATCTAAACCTTGTGACCAAAAGGAGTGTCCTTGAAGCCACTGCTTACGAGTTGTGAACAATTCATAATTTGTTCTAATCCTGGTGTCCTGTAAAAGGAGGATATCACCCAGAAAAGTGGACAAGAGGGAAAATGTCAACAGCCTCTTTTTATAGGACTTAATGCTATTTACATCAAGGGTCCAAAAGGAAAAGGGAGGATGAGTGGACATGAAGATTAAAGTGTGGGGCACTTAGGTTTACTCTTTTGAGAATGAGTTCTGCCCTTGACTCTTTTGGCTAGAGTTTCCCTTAAAGAATCTTCAATTTCAGAAAGTGTGTCTTGTTGGGAAAAATGTAGGGAGGCATCTGAAAGTCCCCCATTTATCTTCGGTGTCTACCCACTGAGCTGCGGAGGACAAAGCTACAAATCTGTTCTATAAGGGGAGGCAATGGAGTTTGGGAGGCTTGGACATAAGAATTAGGCTGGTGGCCCAACTTCTCTTCTTCACAAAGCCTGAAAAGGCATCTACTTCCATCGGGGGCATCTCTGGTCTGAGATCACCGGGGCCAAGGAAAGCTGGGATGTCATGGAGCCTGGAGCTGTATGAGTATGAATCTCCGGGGTGGGTGAAGGAGGTTCAACAATTTGAGGGGGGGTCATCCAAGGGGTCCGATGAAAGATCAGTCTGAGTACTGGCTAACGAACCATCATGTGAAGGAAGATCTGCAAAGACTGAATCACTCTTAGATTGACCTTGGGTAATAACAGCATTCTGATTTAAGCCATCTTTCTCGATTATGCTAAGCCCAGGGACACTGTAGGAATGAATTCCCTTTTCTTCGCACAAATTCAATTTAAAGGGGTTGGGGCTGGCAGAGCTTTGGTGGCCATATTCTATGCAGCAAGTACAACTAATGGTGTCACATGCAGAACTGAAATGGGCCCGGGCCCGACATTTATGACACGACTTCGGCTGGCCAGGACAGAAGCAGACGCCTCTATCTCGACCAATACAAAAACTGCTTGGCAAATGGCTGATGCCTTCCATGGTTTGGGATAAATGGACCTTCACTTTCCATCCCCTGTACAAACCTGTTCAGAATCAATGACAGGGTTGGGGGTGTCCAAAACCTTGCAGAGGAGTTTCAACCAATAAAGGATATAGGAAATGTTAACGCTTTCACTGCGAAATAAAACAGTGACCGTTTGGTGGTAGGTTTGGTCAAGTGGATGGCCAGGGAAGGTATCCACAAAGGGGGAGCCTTTGACATAATCGTTCTTAAACCATAATTGGTCTAATGAGAGCTGAGATAAAAAACTAACAACAAAAGTTTCCTCGCCTGAGATGTGGATAACAGCGTATAAGTATGACGCTAGAAAATCTAGAGAGCCCTTAAGCAGTTTTCGGATGGCATAAGTCCTGTCGGGGGTAATTTTCCCCTGTAGTGGATGTGGACTACATTCCTGCGCAGTAGGGGATCTCTTCAGGCAGAAAAATAAATCGGACATTCTGAAAGCTGTATTCATGGTGGGTGTTCGGGGGTAAAATTATAGAAGCCGCAAGAGCAGGAAACATGATGAAGGAGGAGCCCTCCAGAGAATCAGAGGTTGAGGGAAAGATACAGGCTGCTGAGGGGTTAGCAGTATTGGAGGTCTGTAACATAGCTCTAGTGTAGTGTTCTCTGCTGGAGTGAGAACTCAGAGGTGAGTAAAAGCAGGGTCAGAAAGTTCTGCAGCAGGAGAAGACCCGAGGTGAAGGAGCAGAGTAACAAGCAGGATAAGTTGGTTTCCATGAAACCCCATCATCTGCTTTCATCCAGCCCACTGCCAAAAGGGCTGCTTCAGCCAACCATTTCTGCAGGGATTTACAGGTAGGGAGAGCTCCTGGGGGAAACATCCTGAAGGCGTGTAGAGTCAGCGGGAAGCTCTACTGAATCTGTGTTGTGTAGTTTGTCAGCCATGGCAGGAACGGCTGAAGAAATCTCCATAGTCACAGTAGGGGAAACGGGGCAACTTGGCTGGTGGTAGCAGGTGAGCAATGTCAGTACTGGAGGAGCTGAGCACAGTACAAGCCATTTTCGGAGAATTCGGGTGCAGTGGGATTTAAAGGCAGGCAGCAATCAAAGCCGTGGTGTTCCTGGAAACTGTATAGGTTACCTGAAAAGGCAGTGAACAAACAGAAAGAGGCTGAGCCAGAGTATCGGGTTGCAGCGATGGAGCAAAATCACTGCCAGAACTGCACTCAGGTAAGCGTGCAGGAGCAGAAGTTAAAAACGCTGCAAATGCGATTTGTTTATTTTTCATGGCAAATGAGTGTTCCTCTGCAATAATCAGATTAAGGAGTTGTTGCTTCCATAGATCAAGGTCTTGTTGGAACTGGGCTTTTGCTGTGAAAAGCTGCTTATGCAATTCAGGTGTCACTAATGAATCAGGTATGGAGACAGCAGTCCCCGATGTTGTGCAGTCCATCAAATGCGCAGCAGTAATTGATGTAGACACTCGAGAAAGGACAGCTGAAGAGGAGGCTTGCTCCCCAGCTCCCATTGGAGCCATACACTCACTCAGTGCTGGAGCAGCCATCTTGGCAGGACACCAGATGGCCCCTACTGGGAGGATATGGGAATTTCACCAGTGTCCTAGCCGATCTTCCCTTATTTACTTTAGGGAGGCAGTATAGCGCAGTGCTTTAAGGCTCTGAGCTGCAAATCTGGTGACATCCAGCAGACCAGACCTAGGTTTGAATCCCACAGCTTCCATATGCATACTGTGTAACCCTGAGCAAGTCACTTAACTTCCCTGTGCTCCCAGGTCGCTCCCGTAAAAAAAGCTTTCAGCTTAGTGTGCTACTCCTGGTTAAACAACTAAATAATAAAAAAAAAAAAAAGATACCACCAACAATTTAATGTGGTTCAATTTCAGTTTGTTTGCACCTGTGCCACCCATGAGGCTGAAAACAGGCAGCAGTATCTAGCCCTCCTTTCCTAGTCAACAAAAACTAAATAAATACACAGACTGCAATGCACTAAATAAACACACAGTCTGAAATGCATATCTGATGTATCTGTGCCATTTATTCTTTCTACAGACAACTCTCAGGATCTCCAAAGTCCAGACTTGGTGCCCTACACTTGCACTGTGCAAGGCATACTTAGGTTTTTGAATAATAAAAAATACAAAACAAGTTACACCCCGGTAAAAGGCACTCTATCATAACAGAGGGCAGATTCAGAGAAAACAACTCAATGTCTAATGAGGATAACTGGACAGAACAGGAGACCACATAAGCATCATGATTACCCACCTACACTGAGGAGCGCTTCTGTGAAGTCATCAGTTACAACAGGAACAGAGAGGCGGAATATATCATAAAGGACCTCAAGCAGACCTTGCTGTTAGGAAAACAAAAAAAAATAATGTTTTATGTTTTTCTACATGTCAAACAAAGGATTCCTTATCATATCAATGTATCCACGGACTTGAAAATTTCTGAAATGCATTAGAATGCAATCAAAATCAGATAGCTTGGTGCTTGACCACTCTTTCAGATACTATACCATATTGGTGCTACGTTTCTTTTTCATTCAATTTCCAATGTAACAAAATAATTCTGAAAATGCTTCAGTACTAATTACTGCTAGCATATTTAGTTTAGTGGCCACAAATCTAATTACTACTCATTCTCTAAAAGTAACTACATTTTTCTGATTGCACACTTAAACTTGCCACTAACTGTCTCACAAGCATAATGAAGGTGCTGCCTGTATCCTAGCAGTCACCATGTCCAATTTTAAGAAGTATTTGCTAAAATGTTTCTTATAATACTTATAGGTGATCTGTAAAGAAAGACTGCAGCCCGCTCCCATTCCCACATACCTTAAAATGCTGCTGCGGGAGTCTGGGGCTGCAGTGAGCTTAATTTTTAATCCAGCGTGTTTTTTGTATGAAAATGCTGAAACTTTCAGCCGAACACCGAAGCGCCGCGGGTTCCCATACGAGCGGGCGCAAAGAGTCATGGGTATTACACCCATTTAGTGATGTTGCTACCACCACTGCTCTTATTATAGTAGCAGTGGCGGTACTTTATTATGTTTAATAAATGGCTTTTATGGGGGTCTTCATACATGTAATGTCCCTTACAGCAACAACATGTCCAGGTGTTGCTGTAAGTAACATTATATGTATGAAGACCCCCATAAAAGCCATTTATTAAACATAATAAAGTACTGCCACTGCTATTATAATAAGAGCAGTGGTGGTAGCGATGTCACTAAACGGGTGTAATACCCATGATTCTCTGCGCCCACTCCTATGGGAACCCATGGCGCTTCCGTATTTGGCTGAATGTTTCGGCATTTTATTACAAAAAACACACTGGATTAAAAATTAAGCTCACTGCAGCCCCAGACTCCCGCAACAGCATTTTAACGTATGTGGGAATGGGAGCAGGCTGCAGTATTTCTTTACAGGTCACCTTTATGCTTGTTTCTAATACAATTTTCTGTATTACTGTAGAACAGGTTATATTTGACGTAAAATAATTATAGCTATATTCTTTTAAGTGATCTGCTAAAATAAAATGGCGCTAATTGGTCAAAATTGCATATTTTCAATAGACAAATTAGGAGCTAATTGCAATGCATGTAATTAAATGTGTGCAACTGTGTCCGATAAATGCCATGTGCTAAATATAACTTTTGTTATAATAAACAGTTCTACGGTATCTATTGATTCTATTTACCACGTTCCTTGGCAGTTCTTCAAAACGAACTGTGTAGCTCAAGTCTTACCAGGTTATCAAATAACTCAAATACAATCATTATGCACAACTGTACCTTAATGTTTGCTGATACTGTTAATCATCTATTTTCTAACTCTCCCTGTTCCCCTCTTCTCCGGAAGTCACCTGGAAACGGTCTCCGGCTCAGTGTGCCTTTTTTTGGTTACCATATTTCAAATGCATACATACATAAACAAACAAATGTTGTACATACCCGTATTTCTGCATTTGGTATGCAGAGTACACCTATTAAAGATTGGATTCCCGAATTCCCTGGCTTGCACAGACTGATAATACCTGACAAAGAGAATAATGCATGGAGTCATTGTATTATCATTAATGTGCAACTCAAAATTTAAATCACCACTGGCACTTGCTAAATCTTCCATAAACATGCAAGTCAAAAAGCTGCAGCATTCTTTCCCTGGGTGGGTACTTGATTTCAGTAATGACTGAAACAACACATGAAAAATGTTCTTGATATATGAAGTCATACTCTTTATCGACAATAATTTTTCTAACAAAACTGTCAGCTCTACTTCACTATCCACTTATAATTACAGGGAATCATTTATTAAAGGAGGATTAAGTAAGGAGATTTTGATTAGAGTACAAACTAGTACAGGCACAACCAACCAGATAAAGGAAAAGAACAGTCACATACTTACCGTAACAGTAGCTGTTCGAGAGAACATCTTTCATCAGACCACACCTAGGGAAACTTCTAGCCAGCAGCCACCAGTACCACACGGAAACTTTTTGTAAGCAGTCCACAAGGGGCCACCCATGACGATGTCGGATGTTACATACACGTGGACTGCCCCATCCCTCCTCAGTTCCCCGCTGGAGAACATGTTTGGAGGACCTCACTCAAGGGAACCAGGAGGGAACCGAGGAGTCTGTTAACCAGGGGAGGCAGAGTGCAACAGCCAGAATCTCATGGAGAAAGACAGCCTATCTAGAGTCTCAGAACCCCATAGGGGGAAGGAGGGTGGGATACCATAGCCTGATGAAGAGACATTCTCTTGAAGATGCACTGTTACGGTAAGCACGTAACTCTTCTATCTTCTTGGCAGATATCTCTTTAATCAGGCCACAGATATGGAATGAGTACCAAGCAATACTGACAGTGAACAGTCTGGGTGGCTGGAGCCTACAGGCCTAAAAGAGGAGGCCGTGACGCACAGCTAGGCCAAATCCAACCATTTTTTTTGGATGCAATGTCCAGACTGTAGTGTTTAGTGAAAGTATGCACAGTACTCCAGGTGGCAGGTGCACAGATCTCTGCAGCAGACACATTTTTGAAACAGGCCAACAGAGGTGGGCATGCCTCTAGTGGAATGACCAAAAGCCACCTCAGGAAGTTCCTTACCGTACTTCCTGTAACAAACATTAATACAGTCTGTTTGCCATTTGGCTAAGCACTGTTTAGAAACTGGAGTGCCCTATTTCCCAGGGGCAAACAAAAAAGCTGTGAGGTCTTTCTGCAGTCCTTCATAGAGTGTATATAGTACCTGAGCATTCTATGTAAAACTAGACTATGTAGCAATGTTTCCCATTGACTGGCATGCTCAGGAAAATAAACAGGCAGGGGGATGGTTTGATTTAAAGTAAACTCAGACACCACCTTTAGTAAAAACGTAGGATTAGTACGCAAAGACTCCTTGTCTTTGTGAAAAATCAAATAAGGTGGCTCACACATCAGAGTCTATAGCTCTGGAATTTTTCACGCAGAAGTAATAGCAACTAAAAATAATGCTTTCCAAGAAAGAAAGCGTACAAGTCACGACTGGCCCAAAAAGAGTCGAAGTAAGCTTTTCCACAACAAAATTCAGGTTCCGAGCCAGGACAAATGTAGAATGCCTCTTAAGAATGTACAGGCCACCTCCAGCTGGGCACCTGTACGACCCTCAACAGGCGCACAGAAAGACAAAATGGCAGCCAAGTGTACTTGATGGACCAGGGTTCCCTGTTCCTGTGACAATAAGCCCTTGCACAGGTGCACAGGCACTGGTGGTTCCACTGCCAGCTGCTGCGGTAGGGGGAACCAAATCTGTTGAGGCCATAAGGGATCAATGAGTATCAGAGTTGCACTCTCCATTTGTAGCTTGATTAGCACCCTCTGAATTAGAGGGAAGGTATATAGGAACGTCCCCTTCCAAGATAGGAATAACGCATCTCGCCAGAAAACTCCAGGTCCTGCAGCGAGCAGAAAAGTGGCAGTTTAGCGCTGTGTGGGGACACAAAAAGGTCCAACTCTAGATGACTCCATTTGTTGAACAGGACTTCTACTGCTGAGGTCATCAGTTCCCACTCGTGCACTCTGGACTGTGATATGCTTAGTCTGTCTTCCAAGACATTTTGGGTGCCTGGAACATGTACCGCTGACAGTTCTAGACCGTGTTCTAGAGCCCAACACCAGATTCTTATCGCTTATCACTTCCCAGCACAGTGAATAAGAGTGCATTCCCTCTTGCTTGTTGATGTACTGTAGTGCATCACACTGATGTTTTCCATCTGCATTAAGAGAGGACCTGGGGAGAGATAAGCCTGGAAGGCCTGTAGCCCATACCCAACAGCGCTCGTCACTAGAACATTGATATACAGGGTGCTCGCCACTGTGGTCCATGTACCCTGTGTCTGATGGGGCCCCAAGTGTGCACCCCAACCCATTCCTGAGGCATCTGCTGTTAGAATGTGAAGAAGAGAGGGGATCAGAAAAGGAACCCCCTTTATTAGGTTGCTGGATTCCATCTACCATATGATCACTTTCTATACAGGGTAGGTTAACAGGACCCTTTGTTCTAAATCGTCTGTGAGCTGGTCCCATAGGACTTTTAGGGTCCACTGAGGGATCCTCTAATGCAGTCTGGCCAGTAGCACTGCGACAATGGCAACTGCCATGAGGCCCAAAAGCTGCAGGAATGTCCTAGCTGATACATACTGGCTGTCGTGTACTAATTGGGCCATGCAATCAGACGTTCGGCTCTGTCCAGAGGCAGGAATGCTGAGCCGTGAACTGTGTCCATGACTGCTCCTATGTTTATTACTGTGCTATTAGGAAAAAAGTAAAGAAGAGTGGCAATCACAGCAACGTTTCAATAAGTAGTCCAATGAGTATGGTCGATGGCGGGAAAAGAAGAGAGATGGGGCCACCCAGATTTATGTAGCAGCCGATGTCTGACGTCATCAGGGCAGCCCCTGGTGGACTGCTTGCAAAATGTTTCCGTGTGGTCCTAGTGCCTGTCCCTGCAAGTTTCACAGGTGTGGCCTGATGAGAGATATTCTCCAACAGCGTGCTTCAAGTGAATAGTTTTTGGACCATGTTACACAAAGTTTTAAAAATTTAATTACTAAGTAAGCCCCTGCTTTGTATCAGCATACTCTTACACCAACTAAGGATAGACAGACTCCCATATGATCAATGAAGATTCATAAAGTAATAGGTTCACATGCTGCTGGACACATGAATCAGTGCATTCAAGTAAAGACCTGACAGAACATGCAGCCACAGAGTATCTAAGTAACCAGGAGCAGGTCATCTGAGCTTGATACCGCAGAGCTGTGAAACATGGCTGCTGCAGAGTCCTGTTATAAATGAGACGATGAGAGCAATTGGACTACCCAGAGTAAATGCATTCTAAACAACAACAAATCAAAGTGCAAATGGTACTGGGCGGGTGCAAAGGTTTGAATGACAGTACCTCCAAATACACACACACAAATACTCACATGTTTGTGTACTTAAACACACACTTAAAAATACAGTATGCACTGTACATTACAACTTGTAGTGGCAAAGCTCTGCACCAGAGGGGCTTTATCAATGTTGAAATATGCAGAGGTGTCTCCTGCTCTTAGATGGCTTTCTTTGACACCAGCAGCAACAGCATCCAGCCAAGTGCCTTTATCAATTTTGCCACCAACTGCAGTGATTTCCCTATCTGACAGTTACTCAAACTGCCCCCAGCCCTTCAGATATATGTTCTGATCCCAACTGTCATCTTTCTTGTTGGTGAAACAACACCCCTAGAAAGTTACTCTGGCAGAAGGAGTGATGAAGAAACAGAGTCTAAAGCAGCATGGTAATCATCTGAGAGCGAGATAAAGACATTAGAGGTGTCTGAGTTTTTTGTCTTGTTACATAAATTTCAGAGTAGCTGTGCTTACTTTATTAAGCAGCAGATTCCAGATTGCCAGAATGACTTTAATATGCATGCAACATGGCCAAATAAATCCATTTGGTGTCCTTAAGTTGTTTGGTATGAGGCAGCAAGTGTCAGCTGGGCAGCTACATAATACAAATGAAAGTCTTGAAGGTCAAAGTCTACCCTGAGATTTCGAGAGTGCCAGTGTTTCTCTTTTGGTTCTGTGCACCCCTTCCCCCCAATAAAACATTAATGAGGAGCCGCTAGAGCTTTTTCCAAAACTGCTCAGGTATCCAATTGGGCAAAACTTGGTGGGGGAGAACTAAAATCTAAGGAGCATGTTCATCTTCAATATGCCAATCGTACACCACAGACTAAAGGGAACAAACTTCCACCAAGCCACATCCACCGTAAACTCTGCGAACAACTTTAGTTTAAGCCACAGAATGAGGATATAATTGGAGAAACCCTCACCCCCAAGTATCAAACCACATTATGTGGGCCCTACAAAAAGGACTACCATTCCAGAAGCCCAGAGGGAAGGTTCCACTAAGTTTCACCGCCTCAGATTTCTCATACAGAAGACAGCCCTCCATACTTTTAACTCCCTCTGTAATTCTGGGATGGATGGATGTCTCTGGTGAATTAACACAAAATAATGGCAGAGAGAGAGAGACAAACAATGTGTGTCGTCCACCCCTTCCTAATACCCATGATACTTCCATTCCCCCAGACTGCTTCAGCTATATGCTCAATGTAAGAAGCGAATGACAAGAGGTAGAGAAGGCACCCCTGCCTGGTGTCCCAAAACAAGGAGAAATGAGAAGCAAGGACTCCATTTAGCCAAACTACTGCTTCAGCTGGGTGTACAAAGCATTCAAGCTGCTAATATAAAGAGTTCCTTCATTTCTCTCATTACCACAAAATGCCTTTTTGGCGAGTTGGTTTGAGATTCCAGCACAAAACCCAGCATTCATACCCTCGCAGACAGACATCACCTTTTGCAAATGGAGTACCCGAGGGCTAGCACATGCTCATCAGTTTTACGAAGCGGGTGTATTTCAGAGGTTTACACAACTCCACGAATTATACCATCTCCCACACCAGGACTTCTTCCGATATTTACAGACCAGACACTATTTACAGCAAAAACTAGGTTTAGATGTCTCCCAAACAGAAATTCCACCCTTAAATAACTTATTAAATAATCTTCCAGACTTTCACACACAGGGTCACCTTATATCTAGGTCATATTCGGTCCTCCAGAGCTCTGTTCCACATCAGTTGGAGCTAGTGCAGTTTCACTGGGAGGCAAAACTTTTGGTAGAGCTTACCCCCAAGACTGGTTAAATATATGGAGTAGACAGCACAAAACCACCAACTCCTACACCTGGAGAAAATTTTCCTGGAAGGTTGTAACCAGATTCTTCCGTACACCTCAAATCACAGCTAAATACTCAGCCTCGGGGGATTCCACATGTTGGAGACTATGTGGTTGTGAAGTTTCCACACATTCACATGTGTTCTGGTTCTGCCCGGTATTGGCAATGTTCTGGGCAGGGATAGAGCACACAATTCGGGAGCTGTTTCCACATCTTGGACCTCTCACCGCAGAGATAGCTCTACTTCGGGAGCACGTCAATTCGCTCCCGACAATACGCGCCATGGCAACTCCGCCTCCTGACAGCTCACTCCGCGTGTCAATTCGCTGCTTTTTCACTCCAAGCGATTATTATTAGCACTGATAAATTACAGAGCACTGACTCCCCCCACAGTTCTTTGCATTAATCACTATACTACACTGATGTGAGTTTCTGTAGTTAGTAGAGTGGTTTAAAAGCTGTAACAAAATTGTGACAGGGCTTGGTGATCAGAAAACGGATTTACTAGTCAAGAAATTACACTTGGTCATGTCACCACTTTAGAGAAGCACCAGCACCAGAGTGGTTCAAAAGCTTTAACAAAATGGACTGAACCCCCTCCAAGGTTTGAAAGTGAATCTGTACTTGCGTGTTCTTCTGCACATTATCTGATGTGTTAGGAAGTGGGAGCAGATGTACAGGAATCAGCAAATTTGGCAGATCAGCAGTAGCTGACTTAGGATCAGTGGATCCCCGGGGGATTAGCATCTTTGTGAGGCTGAGAAGAGGCCTTGGCAGCAGTTTATTTTCAGGAGACACTACTGATGTTTGGCTACAAGAAGGATGCCCTGCTGGCTTCAGTAGCGAAAGAGCATTAAAAGCACTATCCGTGTTCCAAGAAGTGGTGTTAGCATAATTTAGGTCAGCAGGTAAAGTATCACTGGCATTTTCTCCTTCAGTTTGTTTTAACTAGTCAGTAGCACCCAGCTGGATGGAGGCTGCTGAAATGTTATTCTTCATGTTTAGGCTGGTAGAAGCCATTGATACCATAAGGTTACCTTGACGTTGTGTGCTTAGACATGATAATCTTTTTAGTACAGGTTTACGTTTTTCCAGCTGTAAAAGCTCTGCAATGTTTCTTGCTCTTTTTATTTTTTTAGACATTTTCTTGAAGCGGGATGGTAAGAACTCTCTTTCTACTTGTAGAATTCAGTGTTAGATGATGTTATCAGGCACTGGAATAGCAACACCAAAACCAGTCTGTATGTGGCTCAGAGCCCAGTTTAAATAGCCAAACTGATTACGGTGACAGTGCAAAATAATGAGCACTAACATACCATAGAAAAAAGTTTAAAAACATTTACAAAAGATGAGTAGGGAGAGACTCCTAAGATAATTTCATAAGGCAAGATTGATTCCTCTTTTACGCACTACAAAAAGTTAGCTTAATATGCTATATAGGCATAAATATGCTATGTAGACACTCGTGTGCTGCAAGCTGTACACAACTCCTCTATTTGGAGCACCATATTTCTTGAGTTCCCTGCAATATACATTGATTACGGCTTTCTAAAATGCTGAAGTATGTCATTCCTATTTATGTAGCGCTGGGGAGTGAACATACATGGAGCAGAAAGTACAGGAGCTAACTGATATGAATTGTCGGGAGCGAGTTGTCGCGGCGCGTATTGTCGGGAGCGAACGGACATTGACCCCGCTACTTCTCCACTATCCTAGGCAAATTAAACAAACAATACAAATATCTTCTGAATATTCTCCTGACTGCGGCGAAGAAATACATCACTAGATGCTGGCTTAGTCCAGTACCCCCAGATGTTGCCTCATGGGAAAATACAATTTACGACATCTATAAAATACAGAGTTTAATGGCCAAACTACAGGATAGGACTAAAGAGCTGATGACCTACTGGAACCGGTAGTTTTTATACATCTCAGAGTCAAACAAAGAAACACAGAATTTGATGGCAGATAAGGACTGCTTGGCCCACCCAGTCAGCCCATTTTCCTACCTAACAGACAAGCTGCAGATCCTAGTTAACCAACAGCTTACTTCCTCCCATCCTCCATTAGGACTGGCTTATGTCTGTACCATGCATTCTTGAATTCCCCCACTGTTCTTGACTCCACGACCTCCTCAGGGAGGCTGTCCCATGCATCCACAACCCTCTCCGTGAAAAAATACTTCCTCACATTACCTCTGAGCCGCCCCCCCATCTTCAAATTGTGCCCCCTTGTTCTTGCACATCTCTTTTTTGGAAAGATGCTACCTCTTGGACTTTGTTGATTCCCTTAAGGTACTTGAAAGTTTCTATCATCATGTCCCCTCTCTCCCTTCTTTCCTCAAGGGTATACATATTAAGCTCCTTTAGTCTTTCTTCATGTGTCTTCTGGTGCAGACCCTGCACCATTTTGGTTGCCCTCCTCTGGACAGCCTCCACTCTATGTCCTTGCAGAGATGGGGTCTCTAGAACTGCACATAGTACTCCAGATGGGGCCTCACCAACTGTCTGTACAGAAAGATAACAACAACTTTATGTTTTCTACTATTGATGTCTCTCCCTATGCATCCCAGTATACACCCAGTCTTCCTTACTGCCTTCTCACATTGCTTGCCCACCTTTAGGTCATCTGATACAATTACCCCCAGGTCCCTTTCCATTTTTACTGTTGTCAGTATCTCACCCCCCTTTGTGTACTCTTCTCCTGGGTTTTTGTTTCCCAGGTGCATTACCTTGCACTTCTTTGCACTGAATCTGAGCTGCCATACATTTGACCATTCCTCCAACCTTGCCAAGTCCATTCTCATCCTTTCCACTCCATCTTGTGCATCAACCCTGTTGGAGATCTTTGTGTCGTCTGCAAAGAGACATACTTTTCCTTCCAGTTCCTCTGCAATGTCACTTATAAAGACATTAAAAAGGACCGATCCCAGTACTGAACCCTGCGGCACCCCACTAGTAACCATTCTTTCTTCACTGTGGACTCAGTTTACTACTACCCTTTGTGTCCTGTTGTCTAGCCAATTTTTTATCCAGGCTACCACCATGGGACCCACTCCACGGCTGGCTAACTTGTGTATTAATCTTTTGTGTGAGACTGTATCAAATGCCTTGCTAAAATCTAGGTAGGCCATGTCCACAGCCCCTCCCTGGTCTACTACTTTGGTCACCCAGTCAAAGAAATCTATTAGATTCATCTGACATGACCTTTCCATCATTAATCCATGCTGCCTTGGGTCCTGTGCCCCACTGACCTCTAGGTACTCAACAATTCTTTCCTTCAGAAGGAATTCCATCATTTTCCCTACCACTGAGGTCAAATTAACTGGTCTGCAGTTTCCTGCCTCTGTTCTGCTCCCACTTTTGTCAAGAGGAATCACATCTGCCCTCCTCCAGTCCTCAGGTACCACCCCATCCTCCCAAGATTTGTTAAACAGAGTAGTCAGCTGTGTCACTAGTTCCACCCTTAGTTCTTTTAGAATTCTTGGGTGAATCCCATCAGGCCCCACTGCTTTATCCACCTTCAATTTTATTAGTTCTTTCAGAACACTTTCTTCTGTAAATGGACTGGTATCGACCCCCGTCTTCGGAGTGTTTCTCCTGTTTGGTTTAGATACCTCCCCCTCCTCTTCCTTTGTGAATACTGAGCAGAAATATTCGTTCGGTATACCTGCTTTTTCACTGTCACCTTCTGCCCACATTCCCTCCCCTTTATTAAGCCTCAGTATCCCTCCTTTGGTCTTTCTTCGCTCCTTAATGTACCTATAAAAGGTCTTATCCCCCTTCTTAACAGAGTTGGCTATCCTTTCCTCGGTTTGGGCCTTTGCTATTCTGACTGCCTTCCATGGCTCTTTCTGTTTTAACTGATAAAGTTCTCTGTCCTGCTCCTTCTGTGTTTCCTTATATTTCCTGAATGCTATTCTTTTCTCCTTAACCTTCCCTGCCACCTCTTTTGAGAACCATAGCGGTTTTTTCCTTTGTTGTGTTTTTTTGATTTGCTTTACACAAAGGCTTGTTGCCTCTGTGATAGCTGTTTTGACTACTCCCCATTGTTCCTCCACCCCTCCTTCTTGCCTGTTTGTTAGTGCTTTTCTGAGGCACTCTCTCATTTTCCCAAAGTCAGCCCTCCTAAAGTCCAATACTCTTGCTTTTGTATGGTTTGACTGTATGGCTGTGTTTATCGTGAACCACACTGTTTGGTGGTCGCTTGTTCCCAGATGGCTACCCAGTTCTAAATCTGAGATTCTTTCTCCGTCCCCATTTGAGAGTACCAGGTCTAAGATTGCTCCCTCCCGAGTGGGTTCCAATACTAGCTGTCTGAAGCATGCCCCTTGTAGGGCATCAAGAATGACCCTGCTCTTGGATGTCCTGCAGCAAAGGTGTCTCGTTAACATCTGGCATATTCAGGTCCCCATCAACAATATCTCCCTTTTTGCCATTCTAAGGATGCCTTCTATCATTTCCTTGTCCATTCCTCCCTCCCGAGATGGGGTCTGTATACAACCCACATGTGGATTGTGGTGCCATTTCCTGTCTCCAGGGTGACCCAGGGTGCCTCATCTGCTCCCTGTTTACTCTTTAGTTCTGTTGCTTTGATCCCTTCCTTTACATAGAGAGCTACTCCTCCTCCTCTTTTACCCTCCCTGTCCCTCCAGAGAGAAGATATTGTTCCTTGAGAGAGAGACCAGACCATTCCACCATCCTAATTTTTTCCTCCCTTTTCTCCTTTCCTTGTTTATTTGGATTTAGTCATACTATTACACCACAGGCCAGGCCAAGCAGATACTACTCACTACAGAAAGGTGCCCTCCCCACTCTCATTCTACTTCTAGCCCTTCCTCTTTAACTACCTAATGTTCAGTGTAACAGACTGCTAATTTTGAGCTTAGGAGAGGAGAACTGATATTATGCAACATGGGCATTATTTTATTTATTTATTGTATAAATTGCAATTATGATCTGTGTAGCTGTTTATTTCCATGATTATTATATATAAATGAGAAATGACAGATGCTGCTTCAATGAATCTGTACCTACCGAGTGCTGAATGAAAAATGGAAAAATAAAATGTTTGTACTTCATTGTACACCTAAGGAACACTGAATTCATCTGATCAAATGCTATTTTGGAATCCATAAAGACTGCTACGTTCAAATTCTGAGACCACATCTGATGTGTGCAAATATTAATCCTCTTGGATTATCACTGAGGTTGTCATCTTTATAAAACCAGATTGGTTCGGGTGAACTAGGGGCCCCATATGACACTGTAGCTGGTACCCCAAAATGGAGGTGAACAATTTAATGTCCACATTGAGGTGCAAAATAGAGAGGTAGGAACTAAAAACACAGTCCCTCCTGTCCAGGTTTTAGTAAAATCATAATTCAAGCGTACTGCCAGGAGTTCAATGCCTTCCCCCCCCAACATAAACTCCCCCAGAAGAAGGACCAGATGCTCCAGAAAAAAATACAGGTTACTCACCTGTAACAGGAGTTCTAGGAGTGGTATATGTTGTTCTATCCACACTGCCTGGCAGACTCCTAGCAGTTCTCTGGGAGGAGGGAGGCAAGGCACACACACCCTACTTAGGGAACAGGGACTGGAGAACTGAGGTTCCAAAACCAGTGTCTCGGCGTGACTCAAGGTCAATGTGGTAATGGGAAATGAAGGTGTGTGCTGACTTCCAGATAGCAGCCCTGCAGATTTCCTGGATAGGGACGTCCCTAGAAGCAGCTACTGACGCAGCAGTATGATGGGTGGAATGAACACTAAGCCCTACGGGAGGCTCCCTACCCACCAACCTATAGCAGAGATCAATGCAGGAAGTGATCCACCTGCCAAACATCTGCTTTGGTGCAGGTCTGCCAGGTGACAAACAGCTGGCGAACCTCTCCCCAAACTTCTGCCGTATGCTCTTTGTAGTAAGCAAGCGTTCTACTCAGGTCCAAAGTATGGAGCCTGTACTCAGCCTCCGAGGTGTGACTGGGGCAGAACACCGGCAGAGTCAACATCTGGTTCAGGCAAAACTCCGACACCACCTTCGGGAGAAATTTCAGGTGGGGGTGCATGACAACCTTGTCCCTGTGGAAGACCAGGTAGGGAGCTTCGATGGAAAGCACCTGGAGCTCCCCAATCCTTCTGGCTGATGTGATAGCCATGAAGAAGGTGGTCTTCCACGACAGGTGAGAGATGTCACACCTGTGCATCAGTTCGAATGGCTTGCCCATGAGCTTGGCCAATACCAGCAGTAAATCCCACGGAGGTGGTGGTTCACGCATCGGAGGGGATATGTGATCTAGGCCCTTGAAAAAGCACCAGACCACCTTCTCCTGTGCACCGACTGCTTGCCGGCTGGCACCTGGTAAGCAGAGATGGCTGCCAGGTGCACCCTGAGGGTCGTCGACCAAACCCCCTGCTGGGAAAGGGGCCACAGGTAGTCCAGGATGCTAGCCAGTGGATAGGAAGAGGGGTCCAACCCCTTGCCCTGACACCAAATGGAGAATCTCTTCTGTTTGAAGGCATAGCATTTTCTGGTCGACTCCTTGCGGGATGCCTCAACGACGTTGAGGACCTCATCGGAAAGATCCAAGGCCTGGAACTCTAGCCGCTCAGGAACCAGGCCGTCAGGTGCTGGGATTGAAGGTCCGGATGGAGTACCTTCCCCTTGTTGACAGAGATCAGGTCCGGGCAGGCTGGAAGCCACCTCAGGAGCCTGAGGCTGAGGCGATCTGGATACCAGAAATGGCGAGGCCAGTCTGGGGCTACCGGCATCACCTGCGCCTTGTCCCTCCTGACCTTGAGGAGCACTTTGTGGATCAAGGGCAGAGGAGAGAAGGCGTAGAAGAGGCCCGGGATCCACGACCTGGAGAAGGCATCCTTCTACAGCGAGCCCTGCTGAGGGGGGCGGGCATGGTAGAGCCTCAGCTTGGCATGCTCTCTGGAAGTGAACAGGTCCACCTGAGCTGTGCCCCAGTGGGAGAACAGGTCTTGTATCATCTCCGGCAGGAGAGACCACTCGTGAGATGCATCGCCTATCCGACTGAGGGCATCAGCCAGACTGTTCGATGCTCCTGCCACATGAATGGCTAGAAGATCTGCCTCCATGCTGAGCACAACAGACCAAATGCGAAGAGCTTCCTTGAACAGAGGCAAGGAGTGTGTCCTGCACTGTCTGTTGAGATAGTACATGGTCGTGGTGTTGTCCATCTGGACCTGGACCACTTGACCCTGAACAAACAGAGTGAAGGCAGTCAGGGCTAGCCGGACCGCTCAGAGCTCCAGCAGGTTGATGCGGCATCGGGACTCCTGAGGGGACCAGAGTCCGTGGGCTCTGTGCTCCCCCAGATGGGCAACCCAACCCATCAGAGAGGCGTCGGTCATCAGGATGACCGTCGGCTCGAGGCGGACAAATGGGATTCCCTCCTGCAGCTGAGCTGGGACGAGCCACCACTGCAGGCTGTCCCACATCTCCTGAGTCACAGAGACTGGCTGATCTAGATGACCTGAATGCTGAGACCACTGGCGGGCCAGCCGTGACTGCAGGGGGTTCATATGCCAGCGAGACTAATGGACCATGCTGGTGCAAGCTGCCATGAGACCCAGAAGGCGCAGGAAGTCCCAGGCAGGGTGCAACTGCCCAACCAGAAATGAATGGGCAAGGGAGGAAAAGACCTCGGCGCTGTCCGCCAGAAGCCGGGCTCTGGCTCGGGAGAGTCTAGCTCCACCCCCGATGAATTGAATCACCTGCAAGGGCACGAGTTCTGACTTGGCCCCGCTGATGAGGAGGCAGAGCTGAGAGCATGCCTGGAGGGCCAGATCTCTGGACCACTCAACCTCCAACTTGGAGGGACCTGCTATCAGCCAGTCATACAGGTAAGGGTAGACCCAGACCCCTCAGCGCCGCAGGAATGCTGTCACCACTGCGATGCATTTGGTGAAGACCCTGAGAGCTGATGAGAGGCCAAAGGGCATGGCCCGTAAATCGTAGAGGGTTCCCCTCTGCTCAAAAGCGGAGGAACCGCTGATGAGATGGATGGATTGGGACATGAAAGAACGTGTCCTGGAGGTCCAGGGAGTAGAATCACATGCCCTGCTCCAGGGATAGTATTATCTGAGCTAGGGTTACCATCCAAAAGGTGCACAGCCTTAGGAACTTATTCAGGTTGTGCAGATCGAGAATGGGACGCGAGCCCCCCATCCGTTTTGGAACCAGGAAGTACCTGGAAACAAACCCTGAGCACAGAGAAGGATCCGCAACCTTGCTGACCACCCACTTGTGTAGGAGCTGGCCGATCTCGTCTCGGGGAGCCGACTGGGAGGCTGCGGACCCGGTAGCCCAGGGGAGGTGAAACGAGGTTGGGGCGGCACCCCGCAACCCGTCACTGGGCAGATTTGGAGGAGGAGGTACCAGCCAAGGAGATGCTGGGGCCCTTCCCCCAGGCTTGTGACCGAGGAAGTAAGGGAATTGGCTCTAGGGTGCCAAGTTTGAGCCTGCTGGCCCTGCTGCTGGTGCTGTTGGACAGGTCTTGCAGCAGGAGCGGGAGGGACAAAAGGGCTTACACTGCTGATAGCGGCCTTTGTCCTTCCATGCAGATGTGACCGAATCTAGGGTGGCATTGGAATTTTCAATGCGCTGGAGGCGGCCCTCCACACCGGGCCCGAACAGGTCAGTGCCCAGAAAGGGAACATCTGCGAACTTGTGTTGGGTGTCTGCCGTGAAGTTCGAGATCCGCAACCAAGCCCTAAGGCACTACCGAACGGGCACAAGAATCTCCAATGTCCAGATCCATCTGGAGCTTCTGCTTTGCCACCGCCCTTCCCTGATTCTGGACCTGCTTGACAGTGGTCTGAAGGTTGGCCAGGAGATGAGGGAGCACCTCATCCAGCGAGCCCAACAGGGTGTGAGAGAAGTGTGCCATCATAACGGCCGAGCTGGCCTGGAGAAGGCCTAAAGAGATGGCAGCGTACACCTTTCTCCCAGAGTAGTTCAGTTTCTTGGACTTCTTATCTGGGGGCTTTTCCTCATCCCTTGTGTTGCCCGAATGCCTGAAGACAGAATCTGCCACCAACCCCTCAGCCAAAGGGTGCTATGAGAAGCCGGAGAGAGAGCCAGTAGGGACCGCGTACTTGTGGGCTATCCTGGCCGATGGCGTTGGGCAGAAAACTGGGTGCTGCCAAAGTTCTAATGCCGGGCCCACAATGGCCTCGGCTAGGAGGAGGGCCTCCGTGGGGGAGTCCCCTTTGTCTAGAATCTCCGTAAGGGGATATCTGGCCGGTTTCTGCACGGGTTCGAGCGGCATCCTGGTGGACTCCGAGATGAGCTGAAGGATACCGAGGAATGAGGTGGGGCTCTCATCCACAGAAAGCCCCCCTCCTGAGGATTCCAGGTTAACTGGATGGGAATGCAACAAGGAGTCTTTGAACTCTGAAGAGTCCACGTACAGCTGGTGACCACCTAAGCCACTCTCCACTCGCCGAGGGCGATCGGGGGGTGAGCATAACCGACAACCGATAGGGCAAACCTTGAGCCAACCGAGTATCTTTGGCTGGGGAGGCAGTGGTTCCACCACAATGGGTGGGGCAGTTGATTTTGGCCGAGCCGTCGGCGCCGGGACTGAGTCCTCGACCGGGGAACCGGCGGCGGAAGTCGGCTTCGGCCTTTCGGGTGACAGTCACTTAACTGTCGGGTGGGAAGCTGCATCAGCTTGCTGCCAGCCAAAGTGAGCTGCTGCCACATTAGATCCTCATACGACTGATGCAACTTGTGCCAGAGCCTCTCCTCAGCAGAGGAGGATGAGGAAGAAGAGCGGCGGCGCCACTTTAAGCAATGTCGGGACCGAGACTGCCGACGTCGGCGGGACTTCCCCGAAGCAGAGGAGGACCGAAACCTCAACTGGCAGCGGTGCCGGCGGCGGGCTGAGGAAGGTGCGGGAGGGAACCCGCTGCCTCTCCGATTCAGGGTGCTGGGCTGGGGACTTCAGCTCAACGGTCTGAGGCAAGTCTTCAGAAGGCACCGGAAGCACCGGTGTCTGAGAGAGAGAGAGAGCTGTCAGCCTCCTCAGTTGACAACCTATTAGTGGGCTCGAGAAAAATCTCAGCTATGTCAAGAGGCGTCTCGGCCGGCTGGTCTGACGGGGACACCATGAAACCAGAGGCCCGTGCTGCAACATCGACCGAAGTCGAGTGTCAACAGTCCGGAGAATGAGATCTCTCCCCCTCCCAAGAGCATCGATGGCGGGTCTTACCTTTTTCCGGATCCTTACTCCGGGACCGAGGGGTGTGAGACCCAGAAGGACCCACCTCTTTAGTCGAGAGGGACTGGCACAGCTCCCAAAAGGAAACCGTGTAAGAAGAGCCCAGTTGGAGCGGAATAAAGGCCGAAGCCGAAGAGGAGCCCGCCCAGCCTGGGCTGCCTCCTCCTCGAGGGCCGTGAGCTATTCAAGCTGTTCCAGTTGTTCCGCAGAGCACATCGTTGCAGACACCACCCAATGGGCCTCCTCCGATTTGACCGTTGGGTACCGTTTCTCTGGTCGCCCCAGCTGGAGTTGGGCAGCGCTGTCTTCGAGCACCAACGAAGAAAAGGACAGACACATCTCGAAAGCCCGTGGATCATGTTCATGCCCAAGGCAATAAACGCACAAGGCGTAGCGGTCAGTGCGCGACATCTTCCGCCTGCAGGGGCACCGGCGGAACCTGGGGATGATCTTGTCCTCCATCGCAGCCGCGAGGGAAGAGGGTGAAGGCTGAACTCAAACAAGTTTCAAAGTAAGTTTAGGGGAAAAAAATGAAGTTTTTGGAGCCAAGGCCTGCAAAACGCGAGGACGCTAAGGAGGGAACCTGATGCTTCCAAGCGGTAAGGAAGATCTGGCGTCATGAGGCGGAGCAGAGAATGTCATGACCCGGTGGGTGGGTGGGAGGAGCGAGCTTGAAGACTTTCTGTCCCATCTTAAAGTGACAAGGTACTTGCCAGACAGTGTGGATAGAACAACATATCCACACCCCTAGAAAGTAGAGTTACATAAGAATTTACCATAACAGTAGATCTTTGAGAGAAGCGCTTGCAGCAGGCAACACCGGTAGGACTGAAGTCGCCAGGACCCCACAGAAAACTTCTAGCTAGCAGTCTACAGTAGGGGACTGCCCCTGCCAACGTCCACCTATGTTACTGTATAAAAGGGGCGCTCCCCCAGACCCACCACAGTTCTCCCGCCAGAGAGTCCAGCTCGCAAAACAAGTAAACGAAAACAGAGGCAGTTCCTCAGAGCCAAGGAAAGGAATAACAAATACAAAGGAGAAGTAGCAACAGAGGGAATGAGGGAGGGAAAGCAGCGCCATTTCTGAAGTAGGCAGTAGAGGCAGCCATACCCCTGGTGGAGTGACCCTTGACTGCCCCAGTACACAATGCAATTTGCCAGCCATTTGGCGAACACTATGTCGAAAGACCAGCCCCTTCTCTTTTGGGGGCATACGAAACCAACAACTGATCAGTCATGCAAACCAGTTGGGTGCGATTTGTGTAATAATGCAGCACCCTGTGAACTTCCAAAGTATGCAAGAAAGCCTCCCCCTGATTCAGGTAGGTAGATGGATTGGTTTAGCAAGAAATCAAGCACCACGTTAGGAAGAAACTTAAGATTAGTACACAAAGACACCCTATCTTTGTGAAAACCTTACGCTCTTTACACATGAGAGCCTAAAGCTCGGAAATCCTCTGAGCTAAGGTAATGGCAACTAAAAATAACGCTTTCCATGACCGAAAGCGCAGCTCACAACTCGCGGCCGGCTCAAAGGGAGGCAGTATGAGCTTCTATAAAAAGAAGGTCCCATGGAGGGACAGAGTCCCGAATGGAAGGTTTCAAATGCAGGATACCCCACAAGAATGTGTGGGAAACCTCCAGCTGGGCAACAGCTTTGCCGTTAATAGGTGCATAGTACGCAGAGATGGCAGAAAGGTGCACCTTAAGCAAAGAGTACCCCCAGACCAGAGTCTAAAAGGGAAAGGAGGTAGGCCAGAATCAGATTCACCAGGCAGGTAAAAGGATCCAGGTAGCAAGTGGCGACCAATATGGAGAAGCGGGTCCCCTTTCATGGTACAGGTGGCTCTCGTGGAGGGTTTCCTAGTAGCCACCAAGACATCAGCAACCCTGGAAGAAACCCCAAAATGGGCGATAGCTAAGTCTGCAGGAGTCAAGCATAGAGATACAGACTTGAGGTCTGGATGAACCAGGGTGTACTGCTCCTGGGAGTGCAAGCTGGTGCACAGGGGCAAGGGAACAGGAGGTTCCACTGCCAGATGCTGCAGCAGAGGGAACCAGCTCTGATGCAGCCAGTAGGGAGGTATGAGGATCATCACTGCCCCCTCTGACCGAAGTTTGAGGAGAACCCTCTGCAGAAGCGAGAAGGGAGGGAAGGCATACAGAAAACTCGAAAACGAGTCACGCCAGAAACTCCAGGCCCTGGATTGAGTGAGCAGAAAAGTGGCAGTTCTGCATTGAGTGAGGATGCAAAAAGGTCCAACTATGGGCATCCCCACCTCTCAAAGACGTCTTCGGCTACTGAGAACAGAAGTTCCCACTCGTGAATCCTCGACCTGGACCGGCTAAGGCTGTCGGTGAGGAAGTTTTGGATGCCTGGAACATGGATGGCTGACAGTTTCAGGCCATGCTCGATGGCCCAATGCCAGACCCTCATGGCCTCCTGACAAAGGTGGTAAGAATGAGTGTCCCCCTGTTTGCTGATGCAAAAGACTACGGACATGTTGTCCATCTGTACCAGTAGCTGGCCAAGAATAATGTGGGTTTGGAAGGCCTCTCATCTCCAGCACATTGGTGTGAAGATATTGCTCCAACTCGGACCAACTGCCCTGGGTCTGATGGTCGGTTAAATGAGCTCACCAGGCCAGAGGCATCCGTGCTGAGGATCTGCTGAGGAGAGACAACCCAGAGAGGGACCCCAGGAGGAGACTAGAAGGGTTCCGCCATCACTCCTAGGTCCTTTTCACTGGAGCTGAAACCAGCACCGGTTGATCTAGGTCATCAGTGCACTGATCCCATTGGGTCCAAAGAGACCACTGAGGAACCCTCATATGGAGGCGGGCCAAAGGAAAGAGCAGTTACATAGCAACTTACTGTAACAGTAGATCTTTGAGGGAATCTCAGTCATCAGGTTACACCGTAGGAACTTCATCGCTGAGGAATCCACATGGAAGATTTTCAGCAGTACAACTGGGCCCGCCCACACCACTGACGTCAGCTGCCATCGCCAACCCTATAAATGCACAGCTGAGCCAGCGCCCTCCTCAGTTCGCTCCCTCTGGAGACGAAGGGAGCAAGGCTGCCGCCCTGGGGATCCGAGGAGAGCAAGGAACCCAGTTCTCATAGAAATAATGGAAACAGCAGACAGCAAGGTCCTGAACAGGAGTCTCATGAAACGGGGAATGCTGGGAGGGAAAAGACCTGATGACTGAGATCCCCTCGATGATCTACTGTTATGGTAAGTTCTTATGTAACTGTTCTATCTTCTTCAGGGTATCTCAGTCATCAGGTTACACCGTAGGAATGAGTCCCAAGCAGTGACAAGAGTGATGGACAGTCTGAGAGGCTGGATCTACATAAACTTAAAACAGGAGAGGTGGAACAACCTACCCAGTCAAGGAGCTTCTTAAACTTAAGACAAAAAAACCTTGAAAGCTGAATCGATCAATGAACTCCATAAACTTAAGACAGGAGTCCTTGCATAACAGCCTTGCCAAACCCTGCACGGGCTCAAGAAGCGATGTCCAGACTGCAATGCTTGGTGAAGGTGCACTGTACTCCAGTGGGCAGCAGCGCAAATGTCAGCGGCTGAGACCACTTTGAAACATACCACAGAGGTAGCCATGCCTCTGGTGGAGTGAGCTTTGACAGCACCAGGCAATTATTTGCCATACTTATTACAGCACAACACAATGCAATTCACCAAGCATCTGGATAAACACTGCTTAGAAACTGAAGCACCCTCTTTACCTGGGGCAAAAGAAACAAACAACTGCTTAGACCGTCTGAACTCCTTTGTCCTAAGCAAGTAATATTTTAAAGTTCTTCACACATCTAACATATGGAGCAGTGCTTCCCCTGGACTGGCATGCTCGGGAAAATAAACAGGAAGGTGGATTGACTGACTGAGTGCAAATTCAGAAACCACCTTAGGAAGAAACTTAGGCTTTGTGCATAAAGACACCCTGTCTTTGTGAAAAAATCAAATAGGGCTCCTTACACCAGAGGAGTAGCTGAAGTAACTGCAACTAAATAGAGCGCTTTCCAAGTAAGAAAGCGCAAGTAATGACTGGCTCAAAAGAAGACAAGGTTAACTTTTCCAAAATAAAATTTAAGTGCCAAGCCGGGACAGGAGAACAGATTGGGGGATTCAGATGTAGGATGCCCCAGAGGAAGGTATGGGAGATATCCAGTTGAGCAATAGTGTGGTTACCCAAGGGCTCATGGAAGGCAGAGACAGATGAAAGGTGTACCTTGAGGGAGGAATACCGGAGGCCTGAGTCAGACAAAGATGAGATAGTCCAGAACAGTCTTCACCAGGCATGTGAAGGGGTCATGGGAACATCTGGCAACACAGATGGCAAACCACCTCCACTTCATGGCATAAGAGGCATGAGTGGAGGGCTTGCGAGTGGCCATTAGGACGTCCATCACCCTGCTAGAAATATCAAACCTGGTGATGGCTACGTATTCAAGAGCCACGCATGCAGACAGAGGGACCTCAGATTTAGACCCCCGATCCTGGGTCAGCAAATTCCTGCAAAGGGGCAGAGGGACCAGAGGCTACTCTGCCAGCTGCTGAAGCAAAGGGAACCATATCTGGCATGGCCAGAATGCAGCCAACAGGATTATGCTGGCCTCTTCCATCTGCAATTTGATCAGCACCCTCTGTATCAGTGGGAATGGAGGAAATGCATGCTGAAATCTCCCACTCCAAGGGAGGGACAACACATCTCGCCAGAAAACTCCAGGCCCTGGATCTAGCAAGGAGAAACTGGGCAGTTTTGTGTGGACCCAAAAAGGTCCAATTCTGGATGACCACAACTGCTGAACAAATCTTCTCTATGGTTAAGAGAAGCTCACATTCATGCATGCTGGACTGAATCCTACAGAGGCTGTCCGCCGGGGGTGTTTATGATACCTGGCACATGAATGGCAGATAGTGTCAGACTGTGATCCAGTGCCCAATACCACACTTGCATGGCCTCCCTACAAAGGGGGTACAAGTCAGTCCTGCCCTGCTTGTTGATATCATAGACAACACTCAGATTGTCTGACTGCATCAAAAGCTGTCCTGGAGGCAGATAATTCTAGAAGGCCTGTAAGGCACAGAGCACCACTCTCATCTCCAGAACACTGATATGCTGGGCGGCTTCCCACTGGGACCAGAATCCCTGAGTTTGGAAGGGACCCAGGTGGGCTCCCCAACCCAACCTGAGGCATCCGTGGTTAGGATCCGATTCAGTGAGGAAAGCTGGAAAGGGACCCCATGAAGGAGGTTCAAGAGGACCTTCAACCACTGAAGTACCTTGCATACCGGGGAGGAGACCAGGACTAGATGGTCTAACTCATCCATCCGCTGGTCCTACTGTACCCTGAGGGTCCACTGCAGGGTGCGCATGTGAAATCTGGCTAGCAGGACCGTAGGAATGGCTGTGGCCATGAGACCGAGGAGCCACAGAAACAGCTGGGCAGGGATGTACCGACTCTGGGCAACCTCCTGCACTTGGGACATGAGGCATTCTGCCATGCTCTGGGGTAAGAAGGCCTTCCCCTGCCCAGAGTCCAGGACCGCCACAATGCACTGCAGCTTTTGGGGGCGGAACTAGCACCGATTTGGGCAGACTGACTGTTATGCCCAGAGACTGAAAAAGTTGAAGAGTACGCTCCAGAGTGGGCAACAGCTGCTCCCTGGACGGAACCTTGAGAAGCCAGTCATCCAGGAATGGAAAGACATATAGTCCCTGTCTTCTGAGGGCTGCTGCGACCACTGCTAAGCACTTGGTAAAAACACAAGGCGCAGAAGATAGGCCAAAGGGAAATACCTTGAACTGATAATGTTCTCCCTGAAAGGCAAAGCAAAGAATCCTCCTATGGGTGAGGGAGATAGACTGCGATGTGCAGGTAGACGTCCTGCATGTCCAGTGGGCAGATCTCCCGTCTTTTTGGGAACCAGGAAGAATCTTGAATAGAACAGTACAGTTACTAACAACTTACCATAACAGTAGATCTTCGAGAGAGGCTCTTACAGCAGGTAATAACCATCAGGACTGAGCAGGTAGGTGCTACAACACGGAAAACTTTAGCTAGCAGTGTACAGCGGGGGAATGCCCCCGATGTCACATGACTGGAGTCAGCCCGAAGCCATATAAGGGGCGATCCAAACGCCCTCCAGTTGTCCCGCCGGAGACCTGAAAGGTGCGACAGGAGAAAGGAGTGGGCTCCTAGAGCCAACAGGAAGACAGAAATAGAACAGCAGCAGGGGGAAGAAGAGAGGGGAAAAAGCTTACTTACTGCAACAGCCTTTCTTGAAGATCTACTGTTATGGTAAGCTCTTACTTAACTGTACTATCTTACTTCGAGAGGACTCTTGCATTAGGTAATAACGATTAGGACCGAGTCCCAGGCAGTGTAATTCAGACAAGGACTGAACACAAGCGGCAGGAAAAGGTCTGCAGGAGGTGCAAAATTAAGATAGAAGGCCCTGAAGGATGGCTAGTCCAAAGCCTGTCGTGCGTCAAGAGGCAATGTCCAGACTGTAATGTTTAGTGAACGTCTGGACAGAGCTCCAAGTGGCTGCTGCACAAATGTCTGTGGCAGAAACATTTCTGAAAAGGCAGTAGATGCAGCCATGACTCTGGCTGAGTGCCCTTTAACTTCTGAATGGTTTCTAACACCCATTGGTCCAAGGTGATACTGGACCATTCTGCGAGGTAAAGGGAAAATCTCCCTACTACTGTCTCATTCTGCACAACCCGAGGATGAGGAAGGGGTTGATGTGAGTCAGGCTGTAGAGGAGGGGTTTGGGCCTGGGGCCCTAGGAGCTTTGGGTTGTTTGGGGCCCTAGGCACCTTAAGGGACAGGGTGGCCGCACCTCTTGAATCCTTTTCCTTGGGGTTGCTTGCCCCCTTGTCCCTGACCTTTATGAAAGGAAAACCGGGGACCTTGAGGCTCTAACTTGTACATCCTATGGACGTCGGCAACAGCCTTGCCCGAGTCTTGCAGGCTTTTGACAAGCGGCTCTATCTCCTGGCCAAACAATACTGGTCCCTGGAAAGGGGCATCCAGTATGGAGTCCTGAAGGTTAGGGTAAAAGCCAGACACCCTAAGCCAGGAGTGCTTCCTCAGACAGACTCCCATTGTGGCCGCACAGGAAGCCATGTTCACAGAGTCGTAAGAACGGAGGAAGTGCTTGTCCATGTCTATTCCACACTGGATGTAAGCTAGGATCTCATTCTTACTGTCCAAGTCTGGCAGAGTTTTTACCAGCTCCATAGTCTTCTCCCACAGGGGCTGTTGGTAGGTGGCCATGTGGGCAAGAAAGTTCAGCAAACAGATAGATCCGGTGGCTGAAGAATACACTTTTCTGCCCTAGTGATCCAACTTTTTGGACTGTGGATCAGGGGGCTGGGCGCTCAGGTGCTTGGGCTGACTGACACAGCCATGAGCAGCTGTCAGCACCAAAGAGTCTGCATTAGGATGCTCCTCCAAGAAAAGTTCCTCTTTGTGGGGTTTATAGAGTCTGTCCACCTTCCTAGGAACAGCCAAGGTGGACGACAGTTTCTGCCATGTAAGCCTGGTGATGTCCTGGAAGGGCTCCATCAGTGGTGGGATAACCAGAGGTTTTGCTTCTTTGGACCCCAGAAATTTGGCTAGCCGCTTCCATTCTGGGTCCAGCTCCTCAGTGTCCCACTGATAAATGGACTGTATATTGTGCATGATGCCCAGGAAAGAGAGGCCATATGGGGGGGACCTGGGTGAGTTCCTGGGACCTGAGGATGACGGAGCAAACCCCTCCTCGTCCGAAGAATCCAAGGAAGAAGGGCTCGCAGCACCTTCATCCGAAAAGATTGGGCGCCTGCTGGAGGAGGGGACCGGGGATGAGTACCTTCTCCTCCATTTGCCTTTAGGATCTGGTTGGGGTTGGTCACCCCCATTAGGTTTGCCAGGAGCTGGAGGGGGGCCCATAGGAAGCTCCCTAGGAGGAGGGTCAGAGGGTCTGTATCGTAGGTCCCCTTTGACCGTGTTCCACCAAGAGTAAAAAAGAGACCTGATGTCCGCCACAGAAGGGCCGGGGTTCAGATTTGCGGGACCAGGCGTCTGCGGATCCTGAGGATCTGGGGTCCAGTCGGGGGATCCCTCTTTGGCCTTGTCAGGCTGCTGGGGGACCTGGCGTCCGGAGTAAGAGAAGGCCCCTCGGGCAAGCGACCTTCTGAAGGTGGGACAGGCATCCAAGTATCATCCAGCGACTGCCTCCGAACTGGCATTGGGGCCCGAGTCACCGGAGAGGGTGACTGGCTCAACGGTCGCTTGTCGGCTGGGAGCGGGCGCCGTCCAATGGCGAACAACCTCCTGTCACCTGTCCGAGTCGTCCAGTTGTTTGCATTTCAGTCCTTAAGCCTGCAGGAAGGCGACTGACCTTCCTGGGTCAACCCAGTTAAGGATTGTGGAGTCGGTGGGCCAGGGAAGTCTGGGCAGGTGAACGCCTGGAGGAATATGGCTCCCTTTGCTTACCTTAAGAAGAAGAGGGAGCCGACTTCGAAGATGTCCCTGCATCCATCAGAGGGACTGAACCCAACCTCCCTCTAGAGGCCAAAGACGCCCTGGAAGGAGATTTTGAGGGACTCAGACCTGGCCCCATCCTTCTCCCTATGGTGGTGTTTCCCCTCCCAAAGCCTTCTCTCTGGGTGGGTGGGGGGAAAGAGTCCTTGGTGGGAGAAGAGGAGCTGCACTCTGAGTCCTCTACATAGCTGCCACTTTCTGCTCAAGGAGACAGGCCTTAAGGGCATTGGCTCTCCAGGTCCTCGTTTTCTGGTTATATTTCTTACAGTGCAGGCAGTCAGCAGGCAGATGGTCAGGGCCTAGGCAGATGAGGCAGGCTGTGTGGCCATCCTTGGCTGGTATCTGTTTCCCGCATGCACACTTTGACTTGAGCCGCGGTGGAGAGGGCGAAGACATGCAAGAGAATAAATTGCTATCAAATCATAAAAAAACTGGAAAATGGCAAAAAAATGCAGTCGACTGTGATGAAAGGAGTCCGTGGGGCCGAACTAAGTGGGTCGACAGCGGGAAATTAACTGAGATGGTGCCGGAGGACGGCCCCCTTTATACCACGTCTAACATCGGGCGGAGCCGACGTCAGGGGCGGTCCCCCGCCTCAGACTGCTGGATAAAAGATTCTTCCGTGGAGTCCTAACGCCTGGCAGCATTAGTCCTATTGGTAATACCTGCTGCAAGAGCTCCATCTCGAAATCAGATATTACTGTTACAAGATATACAAAATATGACAGCTAAAGGGGAGGTTCTGATAATGGCAGACTTCAATATGCCAGATACAGATTGGTCAATACCAGCAGGAACATCTGCCAGAACTAGACAAATAGTGGATTCCCTGCAAAAGGGGGGGGGGGGGCTCAAGCAATTGGTACAACAACCCACAAGAGACAGGGCTATCCCAGATCTAGTACTGACTACTGGGGAAAGGATCACAGATCTCCAGGTAGAAGGTCACCTGGGGGCTACTGACCATCACATGGTATGGTTCAATTTGGCCACTAGAACTAAATCATCCCAGTCCAAGGCAAAAATATGATACTTCAGAGGAGCGGACTATGATAAGATGGCCAACAGCGTTAAGCTAGCCCTGGCAAGAAGAAATACAGGTGAGGGGGTACAGGCAAAGCGAGCAATCATTAAGGATGCAATACTTGAAGCAACATCCCATTGTGTTAAGGAAAAAAGGCAAGAGCAAAAGAAGGAGGAAACCACTTTGGTTCTCAAAAAACGGTAGTAGAAAAGGTCATAGCCAAAAGGTTGGCCTTCAGGAAATATAAGGGAACACAGTGGGATGAAGATAGGGAGGCACACCAAACTTCCTTAAAGGAAACAGGGAAGACAGTATGGCAAGCAAAGGCCCAAATGAAGGAAACACTAGCAAGAACAGTAAAAGAAAGAGATAAGACTTTCTATAGATACATTAGTGAAAGGAGAAAGTCCAGAGGGGCTATTGCTAAGATCAAAGGGGATAAGGGGGAGTGTGTGGAGGAGGACCAAGGAAAAGCATATATCCTAAATAGATAGAACACCCCCTTTGAAGGCACTTTGCCGAGGCGGTAGGGGCTTCCACACAGCGGTGTTCAATAAATATAAACTTTACTTGTTGGAAATACCTGAATATGGTCTTCTTTTGGTTCAGAGCGCAATCAAGTCAGGAGTTTTGTATGTGAGTAAAGGGCTTGTCACCCTTATCATTGCAAACCACTTGAAGCTTTGAGTGCAGTTGTTTGACTTTGGATAGTATCCTAAATAGATACTTCTGCTCAGTATTTACCGAGGAGTAGGTAGGGCAGGGTCCACAGCTCAGCACCATGGACACAGGGGGGAGCAAGATGTGCACAAGTCCCTTCACAAAAGAAAGGGTCCTACAAGAGCTTGATAAGCTCAGGGTGGACAAGACAATAGGACCTGGTGGCATACATCCCAGAGTACTAAAGGAGCTAAGGGTAGAACTAGCAGACCCATTAGCAGAACTGTTTAGTGAGTCTCTGAGCACAGGAGAGGCCCCAGAAGACTGGAGAAGGGCTCATGTGATCCTGCTGCACAAGAGTGGTAGCAGGGAGGAAGCAGAGAACTACAGACCAGTCAGTCTTACCTCAGTAGTGCACAAGATTATGGAGGCACTCCTAACTCCTTAAGGAAAGGATAATGCCACACCTAGAATGCATACGAGCACAGGATCCAAGACAGCATGGGTTTACAACAGAAGGTCCTGTCAAACTGATCTCATAGATTCCTTTGACTGGGTAATCAGAGTGGTAGACCAAGGTGGTGCAGCTGATGTTGCCTACTTTGACTTCAGCAAAGCTTTCAATACTGTTCCACACAGAAGATTGATTAATAAGCTGGGTAGGCTCGGGGTGGGTCAGAAGTTGGTCAACTAGGTGGCAAACTGGTTGGCGGGCAGAAAACAGCGAGTGGTGGTAAACGGTATACAATTAGAAGAGATGCAAGTCACAAGTGGGGTAACTCAGGGATCAGTCCTGGGGCCAGTCCTCTTCAATATCTTCATCAGTGACATTGCAGATGAACTGGATGGTAAGGTTTGCCTGTTTGCAGATGATACCAAGATCTGCAACAGAGTAGATGATCCAGATGGAGTGGGCAGAATGAGAAGCGATCTGGAAAAACTGGAAAATGGTTTGAAGAGTGGCAACTGGGGTTTACTGCAAAGAAGTGCAAGATCATGCACATAGGGAAGCAAAACCCTGAAGCCACCTATAGGCTGGGAGGGGAGTTGCTGGCAATCACAAGTTAAGAAAGAGACTTGGGCATCATCATCACAGATGACCTGAAATCATCCAAGCAGACCACCAAAGTAGTAGGTAAGGCTAGAGGGATGTTGGGGTGTATTAGTAGGGGTATCACAAGTCCTAAGAGGGAGGGTAATCCTTCTTTAGAAGACACTGGTCAGGTCCCATCTGAAGTACTGCGTGCAGTACTGGAGGCTGCACCTGCACAAGGACATTAACAACATGGTGGCAGTCCAGAGAAGGGCAACCAAAATGGTGCAGGGACTGCATCAGAAAACATATGAGGAGAGAGTAATGGAGCTCAATATGTATACTCTAGAGCAAAGGAGGGAGAGAGAGGTGATATGATTAAAACATTCAAATATCTTAATGGCATTAACAAGGTGAAAGAGTATAACATGTTTCAATATAAGAAAAATAGCTGCACAAGAGGAGACAGCATGAGACTTGAGGGAGGCCGATTAAGGAGTAATGTAAGGAAGTTCTTTTTCACAGATAGGGTGGTGAATGCATGGAACGGCCTACCTCAGGATGAAAAAATTACTCACCATAGTAATGTTCTTTCTTCTAATGGAGTCTTGCTGTATTCTGACATAATGCAGTTAGCCCCAGCACTTGAACTGCCCCGGAAAGGAAAGAGTTAACTCTATGCAGAAGCACAGAACATTGAGCTTGAGCTCGGTTTTCAAACCTCTGTCTGTGGTACTTCCCAGTGTAACTGTCAGATTCTTACGCGCAAGCTAACTAACTAAGTATTATAGTATGGAAACTGTTCAAACCATATAGCCAAAGGGCAAAAACTTTGGGTCCAAAAAGACTCAAGTCGAGAACCCAAGAAGGAAAGGTAGTGACAATATTAACTATAAAAACACAAGAAAGTAACAATAACAGCTACCCCACTTCTTAAGAGGGAGGGCAAGGTACACTACTGAGGTGCAACACTGTACCAAGCAGCCCACTTCCCAAAACCAGGTTCTGAGAGGAGGAGGAGAGAAATAGAATACAGCAAGACTCCATTAGAAGAAACAACATTACTATGGTGAGTAATTTTTTCTTCAAATAACATGAAGTCTTGCTGTATTCTGACATAATGCAGACTACCTTGCAGTTTCCTATGGAGGAGGGAATGCACAACCTACTTTGGGAACAAGCTCTGCAGTACTGCTGTACCAAACCTAGCATCACTCCTAGCCTGGATATCCAGAGAGTAATGCTTGGTGAAAGTATGTACTGTTTTCCAGGTGGCTGCTTTACAGATCTCTAACAATGGTGTATACCTCTGGCGCAGCCAGAGTAGCAGCCTATTACCCTAGTCGGTGAGCCCTCTGGCCTGAAGGTGTTCTGCCAATTTGTCATAGCAGAATTGTATACAAGAAACAATCCACCTGGCACTAGTTCTTTTCGTGGCAGGCTTACCTTTCCCCACTTCACCATAAGTGAGAAACAATTGAAGACAGTCATTTCTGTGTGCCTTAGTATGCTCTATGTAGTAGCTAAGAGCCCTTTTAACATCCAAACGTGTAATCTTTCCCCTGAAGAAGAATGGTCAGTGAAAAACACAGGGAGAGCTATAGATTGGTTCAGATGAAAATCCGATACCACTTTGGGCAAGGACCTCCTATTGGTTCTTAGGACCACTTTATCCCTATGGAAGGATATGAAGTCAGGTTCAACTGACAGGGCCTGTAATTCACTAATCAGCCTGGCAGAAGTAATAGCTACCAGGAACACAGTTTTCACAGGTTAAGTACTTCAACTCGGCTGAAGCCAGAGGTTCAAAGGGTGGCTGCATAAGCTAAGCAATGCAGACATTAAGATCCAAGGCGGAGTAGGCTCTCTAAAGGGAGGGTTAATGTGAACCAGACCTTTAAAAAACTTCCTGAAAACAGGATGAGATGCCAGGGAAGAGTCCTTCCCTGCTGAAAGAAATGCAGAGACAGCTGCTAGATGAACCTTCAGGGTGGCAGGCCTAAGGCCAAGACCATTTAGATGAACTAGATAATCTAAGGCTGTGGAGATGTCCGCAGAATCAGGCACAATGCCTTTCTGAGAACACCAAAAACTGAACCTCTTCCATTTCGGATTGTATGTTTTTCTCGTGGCAGGTTTCCCTGGAGACTTTCAGAATATCCAGAACTCCCAGAGAGAGAGAGAGATGTAGTGCTGCATATTCTAACTCTTCAAGAGCCAGGCCTTGAGGTTGAGAGACTGGAGATTGGGGTACCAGATCCGCCCCTGGTAGGAGGACAGGAGATTGTATTTCCTGGGAAGAGACAGGGGATGTGACACTATCAAGGACAGCAGAAGAAGATACCAATGCTGTCCGGCCCAATCTGGAGCCATTAGTATCACTGTGCAGGATTAAGTTCTTATCTTGATCAGAACTTTGAACAGCAGAGGGAAGGCATACAGAAACCTGCCCTTCCAGTCCAAAATGAAAGCATCCAGGGGTACCGTCCCCAGGACTGGAGGTCTGCAACAAAACAAAGTAAGCTGAAGATTGTCCGGTGCTGCAAAGAGATCCATCTCTGGAGTGCCCCACCTGGAGAAGACTACCTTCAGGATGTGAGGATCCAGGGACCATTCATGATGTCCCTGTGAAATTCTGCTCAGGGCATCTGCTAGTACACTGTCCTTTCATGGAAGGTGAAGTGCTACTAGGGAAGTCTGAAGAGAATAGGCCAGAGACCACAGTTTCATGGCTTCTGTGCTTAAGGCTGTGGACAGAGTGCTCCCTGCTTGCTGATGAACCACATTGTGGTGGTGTTGTCTGTTCTGACTTGGACCACGTTGCCCTTGACTGAATCTGAGAAGCTCTGAAGGGCTAGGAAAACTGCCCTGAGTTCCAGGAGATTGTTATGAAGGAGAGACTCCTGTGGAGACCAGACCCCTTGAGCTGTCAGGGCTCCCAGGTGGGCTCCCCAACCTAGGAGAGAAGCATTTGTAGTCAGAACTACTGATGGGACTTGAGGGAGAAATGGAACTCCTTGTCTGAGGTTGTCCTGGTCCAGCTACCACTGGAGAGCTTGACCCAGAGTCTGAGTCACTGGAATCAATTTGGTGAGAGAGTCCTTTCTCTGTGACCAAAAGGACCTTAGGTGGAACTGAATGTCCCTCATCTGAAATCTGGCTCCCTGTACCACTGCCATGGAGGCTGCCATGTGGCCCAGAAGTTGAAGGAACTGTCTCGCTGGATGAGAAACCTGAGGTCAAAAAGAGGAAGCAAGATCTACTAGGGCCTTCACCCCTGCCAAGGGAAGGAAAGCTCTTGCTTGGATAGTATCCAATTCTATCCCTGTGAAGGTGAGAAGTTATACTGGTTCGAGAACAGATTTTGGAAGATTGAGAAGAAACCCCAGAGAGCTGAGCAAGTCCTGGGTGGTTTGCAGAGCTGACCTGGTCTGATGACTGACCTACGATTAGCCAGTCATCCAGATATAGAAAAATGGTGATACCCTGTCTTCTGAGGTAAGCCACTACTACTTCAAGGCACTTTGTGAACACCCTTGGAGCTGATGTTAGGCCAAATGGCATGACCCTGAACTGATAATGGCCCGAAGGCAACTCGAACCTGAGGTATTTTCTGTGGGAGCACCTGACAGGAATATGGAAGTAAGCATCCTTGAGGTCTAGGGATGCTAGCCAATCCCCTGGCCTTAAAGAGAGAAGGATTACTCCCCCAGTTACCATTTTGAATTTGGGTTTTGAAATGTGTTTGTTCAAATACCTTAGGTCCAGGATGGGTCACCACTCCCGTTTTCTTTGGGGTAAGGAAGTACCTGGAGTACAGGCCTTTTCCCGTGTTGAGCAGGAACCCTCTCTACAGCTCCAAGAGCCAGAAGAGAGCAAACCTCTGCCTCTAGGGCAAGGGTTTCTGTAATTGATACAGGTGGAAAAGACCTGGCCCTCTTTTTTGGGAATCTTTTGAAGCTGAGGGCCAGTCCCTGGCTTACTATTTCCAGGACCCACTTGTCTGAGGTCACAGATTTCCAGGCCTGAAAGTAGTAAGCCAGCCTGCCTCCTACTGGGATTGGGGAGTCGACCCGGGCTGACACCTCAGGGTGTCTGCTTAGCAGGAGCCGTAGACTGGGAGGAGGAAGCAGCCCTGCTCATCCCCCTCTTGCCCCTCCCTCGTAAAAAAACCCTCTGTGGGAAAGGAGAGGAGGCCTGGGCTTGGTAAAAAGGTCTGTGAAAGGGCCTGCCCCTGCCCCGCTGCTTTTGTGGAGTGGCTTGCCTTTCCTTGGCCTGTGCACTCCTGTAAGTGATCCTATATTCATCCATTTTTTTCAAGTAAACCTCTGTCTGCTCCCCAAACAGAGTGTTACCAACTACAGGAAAATCCATAGCCTTAGTCTGGGTATTCTGTCATAGGCTAGTACATCTGAGCCAAGCATGTCTTCTGAGAGACACAGATGTAGCCATGACTCTAGATGGCACATCACTGGAGTCCACAGCAGCATGAAATTGTACTTTAGATGCCTCAATTCCATCTGCAGCTACCTCCTCCAGCTCCTTGGCTAGCTGGGGGGAGGCCTGTTTAGCCAGTTCCAGAACAGTATCCCACCTGGACTTCTGGTGCCTGGCTGTGTAGGCCATATAGTTTGCCTGCCTGAGTCCCAAAGAGGATGACAAATATTGTTTTTGGCCATGGCATCAACTTTCCTAGAGTCCTTGTCTTTGGGGCCAAAGGAATGTTAGCCCTGTCACAGGCTGCAGCCTGCACTACCCCAACATGGCTGCTATGATTATAAAGGAACTCCGTACCTGAGCCTGATAACATGTACCTCCTGTCTATTCTTTTGTCCACAGGAGGTAATGAATTAGGAGTTTGCAAAAAAATTTTTGTGTCTGTTTCCCCAAGGACTTATGAAGAGGGATAGACAACCTTTTGGCCTCTGGAATGTCCATCATTTCCACAAAATTAGGCTGTTCTTCCTCCTCAACAGCTTCAACCAATGGGAGCTGGAGGGTTTCAGCCACCCTCTTTTAGAACAAGAAGTGTGAAGGGGACTCAAAGCCTGGGAGGGGAGACATTAGAGGGCTTGTCTGGGGAGATGTCTGGTTCAATGGGAACATCCAGACCCCCCCCCCCCGTCATCATCTTCATCATCGGAACAGTCTTCGTCTCCCTCCCACTTCTCATAGAAAGCACCTGGATCGTAATCTGAAGGAGACGGATCCGACCGAACTGACTACCTAATCGGCGGTACCGGTTCGGACGGAACCAGGCAAAGCGATTGAACAATGCTAATCACTTTGGCTATCTCGTCCGCGGTTGGAGTATGCGGTACAGGATCACCCAGGTCAGTAGGCACCTCCTCAGGTTCGTCCGCAACCTAACTGGGCTGGCCATCCGGATAAACGGACTTCTCGACCTCCCTCTCCTTCAGCCTACTCAATCTCTTTTCTAGAGTGGTTTTGGGGAAGTTTTTGCAAATTTGGCAGTCTGACTTGAGGTGGTCAAACCCCAGACAATAAACACAGATGAGGTGGGGGTAAGCCTTGGCAAAAGCCTCCCCACACTCTCTACAGTGTTGAAACCCAGTGGGACCGGTTTTCTTCTTGGGTTTCTCAGACAGGGCCAACCTACTAAATTACCCTATAGCAGCTTTCAAGCCAGGTAATAAATAACCGATCAGTTACAAACCGCGTCACGGGTTTTGAAACCGATCGGTAATGGAACACCACTCTAATCCCAGAAAAAATCTAATTTAAAACAAAGCAGAAATAAGGTTGGTTCCTAACTGGACTGACCGATAAGAAACCGAAGAAAAGAACAATTTCCACAGTTTTACCACTAAAACACAGTCACTATCTATCTACTACACTACCTGTACCATAGACAGAGGCTGGAAATCCAAAAAAACAACAAATAGCACGGTTTAAACCGAACGCTTTTTAAACTTTACCGAACCGAGCAGAGCAATCTCCGGAGTGACTTCACTGTTAGGCGGAGTAAAGAATCTGATGGTTACACTGGGAAGTACCACAGACAGAGGTTTGAAAACCGAGCTCGAGCTCAACATTCTATGCTTTTGCATACAGTTAATTCTTTCCTCTCCACGGCAGTTCAAGTGCTGGGGCTAACTGCATTATGTCAGAATACAGTAAGACTTCATGTTGTTTGAAGTGGTGGATATGAATACAGTGCAGGGCTTCAAACAGGCATGGGATAGGTATAAGGCAGCAATACAGATGAGTATGAATAAATAGGCCACTGACAAGAGTTAAGGCCAATGGCACATTCATAAAGTAGAAAAAATGGGCAGACTGGATGGGCCTTGCGGTCCTTATCTGCCGTCAGCTTCTATGTTTCTACGCTTCACAGGATAAGGACATCTGGTGTACTCAATAAAGCAGAATTTGTCCATTACCTTTCAGTACATTATTCAAATAACTATTTTATGAGGTTTTTTTTCTGTATTTTTTTTTTTGTTAACGTGTGATTGGTAAAATGTTGAAAATGTGTTTTTTTCCTACACCAAGAATGTTTCCAAAAACATGTCAACATGCTAACTAGCCTTGCACGGACTATACACATACAGATTGGAGAGAAGTGTAATTTTCCTTTTTTCTACTGGACAGGTTTGTGTCTGCAGTACAAGCAAAGGAGGCTAGTGAGAAAAGGTGCAACAAAAGGGTGTCATGTTTATATTTTATCGTTTAAAGTACACAAGAAACCAGTTTCACTTACCTGCCCAGGATCGGAATGTGGCCACTATTGCCATTTTACTAGACAGGAATCGTGCTTCTCTGTCCTCCCTGTGAAACACAGAAACTTGAAAGAATAAGGACAGGAAAAGACTAAGTTTGCTAAGTCTGTTCCAATGCACTATGATCTATTATTCTAAATTAATCTTCCTTGTCTTCTACCACTCTCTTGATCTTCAAAGAATCAATCTTCTCCAGAATCCCACTCTTTGGTCTTTGAACTGGAGGTGACAGGACCCCAGAGGAAAAAGAACTTTTGGGCTGGTGGCACTGGTGCCAACCTCTGATGCACAGCATGGTCTGCGTGCACACAGGGTATTAAGTGGCACCAGGCCCAACCACCATAATTTCACTGTTGTGCCATAAAAATGCAGTGCTTTCCTAGCTGGGGACCAGAACTTCTATTTGAGTACAAACAGTGTTCTAATCTAGTTCATCTTCACATATCTACATGTATCTATACACACACACATATATATATGTCTCAATGTTATTGTTTTTGCAGTTCCTACATCAAGTTTAGCACATCCCTACAACAATCGATAATGTATAAAAAATGAAAATCCCATATTTACCGTAACTGTTGATCTTCCAGAATATCTTCACCACTGAGTCATACTTATAGTTCTAGGGCTGGTGACACTAGGACAACATGGAAGCTTTTTTTTTCTCTACAAAGGGAGGGCCAAAGTCAACTACTGACATCGCCCGTGCACCTCACATCTCCGTGGGCCACAAATGAGACCAGCTCACTTCGTTGTGTTTTTTCTTCGTTTTTGGAAAAACAAGCTGAATCACCACCAGAGGACCACTGAAGAAGAGACAAGCAGAGTGTTCTGCTGCCAGTGTCCACAGGGTGAGCTACCAGAGGCTTTGACTCTCAGCTGCGCAGGGGATGGCGAACAGACATCTGAATCAATGGTGAAGATATTCTGAAAGCTCAAAAACTATGGTAAGTAGGTCATTTTCATATCTTCCAATACTCAGTCTTCACCACTGATTCATACTTATGAGTCTCAGTACCAGGCCTCCCCCCAAAACAGGAAGGAGATGAGCTCACCTTGAGGTTAACAAATAACCTCAGCCCTCTGTGTGGTGGTGAACGCCTGAGGGCATGGGCTCCTAACAGGTCTGGCAAGACCAGAGACTGGACTGGATCAAACAGATTAACATGAGGGTACATCAGTAGCTCCAGTCTGAGCCCATATCGGGTCAGAACAGCGTTTCAATAACAGTACTGTCAAAACAGTGCTTCAAAAATCACATCTGTGTTGACAGCAACAGGGGTAGGATTGCACAAGTCAATTATCACTACACCTGGAGCTGTTAAGGTAGACGGGAAGAAGGAGGAGTGAAGGCACTAGAAGTGAGGTGTTTAGTCGAGAGGCTAAGGCACTGGCACCTAGAGGAGAGGAGACTTGGAGACCGGAGCTCTGTTCCTGGTCTCCCAACTGTTATAGTGTGTTGGTTTTTCTGTCCTGCCCCCCAACCCCCAGTTTAAATTTTTATCTCCGACTGTTGTTGCCTGATTCCTCACACCCCCAGGTTTTCCCCATCCCTGAGTTCCACGTCCCCCACCCCAAGGTTCTCCCCATTCCTGAGTTCCACCCCCCTCCGGAGTTGATATATATATATATATAGGGGGGGGAGGCGAAGCCCATGTTGGGGGTACAGGGGGAGGAGCCCCCTGCAAACAAGTTTTGGTTCCTTCCTTCACCATGGTAGCGGTTCTGCCTGTGGTTTTGGACTGCTACCACTGGCGCTATTGTTGCAGGCGCCATTTTCCTTGGGCACTGCTGTTGGCACTGTATTTCCTGCGCGGTTCTTGACCGTGCTGTAATTGAATTCGGCATTATGACCTAGTACCGTCTGACCCTACAGGAGAAGAAGTTAGCCCTTAGAACTAGGAGTTATGCAACTTTTGACATATCATAGGAACCAGTCATAGGAGGCAAAGCCAGACCATCTGCTGAATGCCGACTTCAGTTCCCACCAGTCCGGAGGCCCCCTCATTGGCACTGTATGATGCCCTTGTGCCTCACCAACTCCAAATTCTTGGTAGAAGGCAAAAGGCTTGCCCAACTTACTCCAAGTGAGGCACGAAAGCAAGGAGCTGACCTAACTGCACCCACAGGCACTTGCTGTAAGCTGCCTGGTGTGCAGCAATGCACATCATGGTGCAAGCAGAGATAAACACCCTCCTGCCAAAACATCTTTCTCAGCAGTGTCAGCTTCAGGTCGTCAGTTATGCACTGGGAGACAAGGCCCTGTTGGGCTCTGCATTACTTCAATCCCTGAGGTGGGGGTGAGGCAGTGCACCTGCAGAGCCTGTGGGTGTGTAATACTGTCGTCCGATGTCCCTTGGGGCTGAAAGGAGTGTAAAGAGACATCTTCAAAAAGTTTCTTGAACATACCTCAAAGGCCATGAGCCAGGGAGGGATGACTGAGGTGACACAGCTGAAAGCTCTAACAAGTCCCAGCTGGAAGGACATGCTACTGCGGGTGCCAATACTGCCAATGTTCAGCACCCACAACATGTCCACCAGGAATCTCTGGTGCAGCGTATACTCAGCAGCCGAGGATATGTGAAGGAGGATTCCGTGCTCCCATAAGAATATATCGATGGAGAGGAGCTACTGGACATGGAAGTGGGTGGTGCCAGAAAACCGGGTTGGAACTGGACCTAGTCAACATGTCTATGGTACTAGTACAAGGCACCAGCTGCACTTCCATGCTGATTCCATATAACTGGCCTCAGAAGACCTATGATCCTTGAAATTCAGGCAGAAGCGGTATAGGCTCAAGAGGGAAGGAGGAGTCAGGGGCTCCAGAGACTACTCCTGGACTGTGGAGATGCTCAGAAAACCTTGTCTAAGGGAGGGGCCTGCAAGACTGCCCAAACAAGGTCGACCTACAAAAAAGCAACGACCCAGTTGGTGCCCGGGATTCACCAAGGTGAGGACAGCAGAGCCATACAATCCTCTTGGGTCAGCTCTGGTCCCCACCAGTGACTGGCCCGGTGTCAGGCCCAACAACAGGTCTGATGCCGGCCCCCATCCACAGTGTCATGAGGCGTCAGGAACCAACTCAGCATTAAAAATGGCACTGGAGTGCTGGACCGTCGGCACGGTAGTTGGATTTCCACTTGCAATGCCGACGACCCAAGTTAGGATGCGAGCTCGGGAGTTGGAGGGCCAGCCAGGGGGAAGAGGATCAAGCATCTGACTGACTGCTCCCCTCCTCCAGGGAATGGTGGGGAGGCACTCAGTCCCTAGCAGAGGCTGGGGACCAACGCAGGTGATTCTAGCAGTTCCGGGGGGTGCACAAGATGTGGGCGTGTGCACTCGCATGTCATTGCATGCCGCACCCCCCACCACAATGGGGAAAATAATGGCCACCGGAATCCAGTAGCCTGGCTCCACGAAGCCGAGAATGGAGATCCACTGGCAGACTAGACAATGTGGTACCGTTCAAAAGGGTACTCGGGGTGGCCCCACCCCAGGGGGTAATCCGGTCTGAACGCCGGTGGGGGTGAAGACGGTCTCGGTGGGATGGGGAGAGTTGAAAGGGAGGAAGGGGAATAGAAAAAAAAAATGGCAATGGAGACAGCCCCAGGGGCAATATTATGACCAATGCCACACCCATCGCTGGGAAGCGTTGTAATCCTTCCCCACTGTGCCACTAGGACTACCAGGGGAAAGGACCACCATCACCCCTGCCAGATGATACTGCATAGCCCCAGTGTTGGTCCCTCTCCCAACACCACAAACCGTGTCAGGAGGAAACTGGACGTCGCAGCTGGTCCACACCCCATCACCAGTACCACAAATGGTGCCAGGAACCAAGGTGTTCACTGGGAAGACAAGCATACAGCATCAGCCCCACCTCCAGGGACAAGAACCCGAAATTACGCCTAGTGCCACCTCATTCACCAGCACCAAGAATGGCACCAGACCACAACACCAAGGTGTCTACAGGGGAACAACAAGCGTACAGCATCAGTCCCACCAGGGGGAAGAAGACCTGACATCATAGCTGATGCCACCCTGCTCACTGGTGATGACAATGGCACCAGGATCTTCAGCCTCACCACCATGACAGACAGATGGGGGATCACAGCCACAGGGCCTCTGACGCCTCGGTGGGAAGAGAAGCACACTGTACTTCCTCAACACCAGAGGTGTCGGGAAGAAACCTAGGGGAAAGGCCCAGAGACTCTACCTCGGCCTGAACCAAGAAAGGTCCAGCAGAGCTGATGTTGGTTAGCCCTCAAGATGGGAAGCAGATGAACTTTCTTTGTCGTCTTAGCCCCCTTTATTTTCTTTCGGCATCACTAAGGTGAAAAATGACAAAGGGAGAAGGCACTACAAATAAAAACAGTGGTGACACGGTTTGAAATATGGCGACAGTCAACACACTGAGGCACTGTCGCTCCCAGTACGCACTCGCTGGCGGGAAGACCAGAGCTGAGGTGCATGAGGAAGCTGATGGAGGTTACTGCCTAGTGCACGCAACACCACATGAGCTGCACAGGCAATATCAGTAGCCAATACTGGCCCTCTCCCTGTAGAAAAAAAGCTCCCGTGGGGTTCTAGTCCACAAGTATGGATCAGTGGTGAAGCTTAATTCTCGGAAGAGCCATAATGGCAGGTACGGCAGCTAACAAAGCAAGTTGCTCCGGCTACAAGGATGTCTCTGCTCACCAATCCTCCTGGGGCCAGTGTCCTGCTTCTGGAAAATCCTTCAATCTGGAGAAGGATAAGCAGGCCCCTGTAATCATAAAAACAAACTGTTCCTGTCTGCTCACTACTGGCATTGGGTTCCAGACACCACTTGACCTCAACTTGGCACAAAAAAGAAACAAGGAAAAGCAAAGACACAGGTCAAAGTCAAGTTTTTGCCACTCTGCCCCAAGGCATCCGTCTCCCTTGGGTACAAGAAGAAAAAATTACTCACCTTAGTAATGTTGTTTCTTCTAATGGAGTCTTGCTATATTATGACAAATTGCAGTTTGTCCCACCATTAGAACTGCCCCAGAGGTGAAATAGTTAACTTCCATGCCAAGCATGGAACTTGGAGCTCGAGCTCGGTTAGAGAAGCACTGTCTGTGTAATTTCAAACTGAAACTGTCAGATCTTTACGAGCAAAACTCACTAAGGTTCTGTGTGGAAGCTGTAACCTACACTAGCCAACTGGCTACCTAAATATTAACACATATTCCTGGTCCCAACACAAAGACTCAAGTCAGGGCCAGAAAATAAAGATAAGATAAGAAAAGGTAAAACAAAACACAACACCCAAAAACCCCAAGAAAAAGGGGTGGAAAAACATAAAATGGGCATAAACAAGTGCCCACACTGGACTTACCACCCATACCCAAGTAGAAGTTCTGAGAGGGGCAGGCTAGGGGAGGTCATAATATAGCAAGACTCCATTAGAAGAAACAACATTACTAAGGTGAGTAATTTTTTCTTCAAACAACATGAAGTCTTGCTATATTATGACAATTGCAGACTACACAGCAGTACCTCCATGGAGGAGGGACAGAACCTACTTAAGGAACAGGCTCTGAAGCACGGCTGTGCCAAACCGAGCATCCCTCCTGGCCTGGACATCCAGGGAGTAATGCTTGGTGAAAGTGCGTACCGTTTTCCAAGTAGCTGCTTGACATATCTCTAAGATAGGGATGTCTCTGGCAGCAGCTAGAGACGCAGCTGTACCTCTGTAGTGTGAGCCCTCAGGCCTGAAGGGGAAACTTTCCCCAGTTTTTGATAACAAAATTGGATACAAGAGACAATCCACCTGGCAATGGATCTCTTAGTGGCAGGTTTCCCTTTCCCAACCTCACCATAAGTGAGAAAAAGTTGGAGGGATTCGAACCTGTGACCCTTGGTACGCTCTATATAGTAACTTAGGGCCCTCTTAACATCTAAACTGTGCAACCTCCTCTCACCAGAGGAGGAATGGTCAGTGAAGAACACTGGAAGGGAGATAGATTGATTAAGATGGAAATCTGAAACTACCTTAGGCAAAAACTTCCTGTTAGTCCTAAGCACTACCTTATCCCTGTGGAAGGAAATAAAGTCAGTCTCTACTGACAAAGCTTGTAACTCACTTATGCGCCTGGCAGAAGTGATAGCTACTAGGAAGACAGTTTTCCAAGTCAAGTACTTAAGCTCTGCAGAAGACAGAGGTTCAAAGGGGGGTTGCATCAACTGAGCAATGCAAACATTAAGATCCCAGGCAGGGGCCAGGTCCCTGAAAGGTGGATTAGTATGAAGTAATCCTTTAAAAAACTTGGAAAATACAGGGTGAGCGGAAAGAGAGGAGGGCTTTCTGCTGAAATAAAGGCAGAGACAGCTGCCAAATGTACTTTCAGGGTAGCTGGTCTCAGACCAAAGAATTAAGATGGACCATATAGTCCAAAACAATGGGCAAGTCAGCAGATTCCGGGAAATATGTTTCAGAACACCAGATGGAAAACCTTTTCCATTTAGAGTTATAAGTAGTTCTAGTGGAAGGCTTCCTAGAAGCCTTCAGGATTTCAAAACACCTTGAGAAAGGTGTAGGTCAGCAATTCTAACTCCTCAAGAGCCAGGCCTTGAGGTTGAGGGATTTGAGATTCGCATACCAAACTCTCCCCTGGGCACAGGTTAACAGGTTGTGATTCCTGGGGAGACACAGGGGAAGATGGACTGCTAAAGACAGAAGGAGTGGGTACCAGGGCTGCCTGGCCCAATCTGGAGCAATCAGAATCATCCTGCAAGGCTGGGATCTGATTTTGACTAGCACCTTGAATAGGAGAGGGAAGGGGGAAAGGCGTATAGAAACTTCCCTTCCCAATCTAGGAGAAAGGCATCCAGGGGGACTGAGCCCATCACTGGGGGCCTGCAACAAAACAGTGGAAGTTGGTGATTGTCTGGGGCTGTGAAAAGATCTATCTGAGGGGTGCCCCATCTGGCAAAAACTATTCCCAGTACTTGGGGATCCAGAGACCATTCATGATGGCCCTGGGAAATCCTGCTGAGAGCATCTGCCAGGACATTGTCCTTTCCTGGGAGGTGAACTGCTATGAGGGAAGTGTTCAGGGAATAAGCCAGAGACCACAACTTCACTGCCTCGGTGCACAAGACCGAAGACCGAGTGCCCCCTTGTTTGTTGATGTACCACATTGTAGTGGTGTTGTCTGTTCTGACTTGTACCACTCTGTTCTGAACAGATGCAAAAACACCTGAAGTGCTAGAAAAACAGCTCTGAGTTCCAGCAAATTGATGTGGAGCAGAGATTCCTGAGGGACCACACTCCCTGGGTGGAGAGGCTCACCATGTGAGCTCCCCAACCCAGAAGGGACGCATCTGTAGTAAGGGTCAAGGAGTGAGATAGGGGGATGAAGGGGACCCCTAATCTCAAATTGCTCTGATCCTGCCACCACTGAAGGGCCTGGATCAGGGTTCGAGTCACTGGGATCAACTTGGAAAAGGGGATCTTTCCTTTGGGACCAGAAGGCTCTCAAATGAAACTGAATGTCCCTCATCTGAAACCTTGCTCCTTGCACTACAGCTGTGGGAGCAGCCATGTGTCCTAGTAGCTGTAAGAAGTGCCTTGCTGGTCGAGAGACCTGCAGGGTGAAGGAGGAGGCCAGGGCCACTAGGTTCCTTACCCTTTCTACAGGCAGGAAGGCTCTGGCCTGCTTTGTGTCCAATTCTGCACCTATAAAGGTGAGTACCTGGACAGGTTCCAGAACTGACTTTGGAAGGTTGAGAAGAAACCCAGAGAGGTGGAGCAGCTGCTGGGTAACTTGCAGGTGTGATTTGACCTGGTCTGGAGACTGACCTACAATGAGCCAGTCGCCTAAGTAGGGAAAGATGGCAATCTTTTGCCTTCTTAAATGAGCAACTGCTACTGCTAGACATTTTGTGAATACCCTTGGGGCAGAGGTAAGGCCGAAGGGCACTGCTCTGAACTGGTAATGGCCTGAGGGCAGTTCGAATCTGAAGTACTTTCGGTGGGAGCTTCTGATGAGAACATGGAAATAGGCATCCTTGAGGTCCAGGGAAGCTAGCCAGTCCCCTGGCATTAGAGAAGGTAAAATCATTGCCAGAGTCACCATTTTGAATTTTGGTTTCAAAAGGTGCTTGTTTAGATATCTTGGTCCAAGATGGGCCGCCATTCTCCTGTCTTTTTTGGGGTAAGGAAGTACCTGGAGTACAGACCCTTGCCCTGGTGTAGGGAGAAACCTTTCTACAGCTCTGAGAGCCAGGAGGTTGAGACTTTGTTTCTAAGGCAAAGGTCTCTAGAGGGTTTGCAGGTGGAAAAGATCTGATTCTCATCTTGGAAATTTTCTGAAGCTGAGAACCAGACCCCGCTTACTACTTCCAGGACCCACTTGTCTGATGTTAGAGACTCCCAGTTCTGAACGGAAGCCAACCTGCCCCTCACAGGTAATGGAGACTGCCCTGGGCACCCCATCAGGGTGCCTGTTTGGCAGGAGGTTTAGGCTGAGGGGTGGGAGCAGGCCTGCTTGCACCCCGTCTGCCTCTCCCTCTGAAGAACCCCCTCTGAGCATAAGCAGAGGAGGCCTGGGTTTGGTAAAAAGGCCTGTGAAAAGGCCTACCTCTACCCCTGGGGGTCTGCCTCTGAGGAGTGGCTTGCCGCTCCTTGGCCTGAGCACTCTTATAGGTTGTCCTATATTCATCCATTTTCTTCATATAATTCTCTGTCTGCTCCCAAAAAGAGAATTTCCTACCACAGGAAAATCCATAGCCTTAGTCTGGGTATCCTGTGACAAGCTAGTACACCTGAGCCAAGCCAACCTAAGAAAAGCCACAGATGTAGCCATGACTCTAGAGGATACATCATTAAAATCCACAGCAGCATGGAACTGCACCTTGGATGCCTCAATACCATCAGCAGCCACCTGTTCCAGCTCCTTAGCAAGCTGGCCAGGGGCCTGTTTGGCCAAATCCATGACAGTGTCCCATCTAGATTTTTAGTATCTTGCCACATAAGCCATGTAATTTGCTTGCCTGAGTCCCAAGGACGCTGCCATGTATTGTTTTTTAGCCATGGCATCAATCTTCCTGGAGTCCTTGTCAGGAGGATGTGAAGCCAAGGGAATGTTAGCCCTATCACAGGCTGCAGCCTGAACTACTCCAACATGACTGCATTGCTGTGACAGGAATTCTGTATCAGGACCTGACAAAGTGTACCTCCTGTCCATCTTCTTGTCCACAGGAGGAGGCACAGAATTAGGAGCTTTTAAAATTTTTATTGTTTGTTTCCTAAATGACTTATGTAAGGGATAGACAATCTCCTAGACTCTGGGATATCCATCATTTCTACAAAATCAGGTTCCTCTTGCTCATCCACAGCTTCCTCCAATGGGAGCTGGAGGGTTCAGCAACCTTTTATAAAACATAAAGTGAGAAGGGACCTGGAAAGCGAGGGGAGATTCTAAAGGTCTGTCTGGGGAGATGCCCGTTCAATGGGCACACCCAGACTCCCAAAGTCACATTCATACTGTTCATAATCATCCTCCCTCCTCTGGTTCAGTAAAACTTTCTAAATCATATTCTTGAACCGGTGGAACCGGACGAACCGACCTTTTACCAGACAGTGGCGGTTCGGACGGAACCAGAGAAAGTGACTGGACAATTTGTATAGCTCTTGCTATCTCTGCATCAGTTGGAGAAGGAATTTTAGACTCCACACCTGCTGATTTCCTAGTTTTCTTTGCTGGAACTGGCTCCTCAGAGTCAGCTTTATGTTGGCCCGAGGAAGTCTCGCCCTGGTCAGAGGGCACTCCCTCCGGTTCGGTTGGCACCGAACTGGGCTGGCCATCCGGGTCAGCGGACTTTTTGGCCTCTCATTCCCTCAGCCTACCAACTCTCTTATCCAGGGTGGCTGCAGGGAAATTCTTACAAATCTGGCAGTCTGAATTGAGGTGGTCAAACCCCAGACAATATACACATGTGGTGTGTGGGTCAGCCTTGGCAAAGGCTTCCCCACAGACACCACAGTGTTGAAACCCAGTGGGCCCGGTTTTTCTTTTGGGTTTCTCAGACATAATGCCAGCCTAACCAAAAACTTGCCCTTTTAACGGCAGTGCCAGGCAAGACACCCTTATCGGTTCCCAACCGTGTCACAGGTCGTGGAAAAAACGTAATGAAATCCGTTTTTTTTAGAACCGATAAGAACCGGGAACCGCACTCTAAAAGCTTTTAAATGCTTGATTTTTAAAGTTTTAAAACAACCTGATCGGTTCAAACTGAACCGATAAACATTTACAAGTTCCACACAGAAATAAACCTGTCTATTACTTACAATACCACAGACAGAGCTTGAACCGATCGGTTTGCGGTTAAAATAATAATATTCGCGGTTGAATTTAACCGAGAAAACACTGTTTAAACCGAGAAATGAACCGAGCAGTAGGAGAAATCTCCGGAGCGACTGTTCAGTGAGGCGGAGTAAAGAATCTGACAGTTTCAGTTTGAAATGACACAGACAGAGCTTCTCTAATCGAGCTCGCGCTCCAAGTTCCATGCCTGGCATGGAAGTTAACTATTTCACCTCCGGGGCAGTTCTAATGGTGGGACAAACTGCAATTGTCATAATATAGCAAGACTTCATGTTGTTTGAATTCTGGTGCCCTCGCCTATGCCAGCATCAACGAGGGATGATGCCACACCTCATTTCTTCATGCCTTCCTTACTTTCTAAGATTTCTTAGAGTTACAAGTATCTACACTTGAAAACCCCTATAAGGAAGCCAGTCACTTACTGGGCTCCTAATCTAGTGTTTAACTACTCACCTGCAAGCCCTTTGAACCAGCAGCTACTTATGACATGCACTATCTGAGCCATGCCTCTAGTGGCCATTACTTCTGCATAAAGAGTTACAGGCCCTAGTGACAGATCCTCTTGTACATGGTTCTCCATAAGGGTAGTAGGGTGGTACTTCCAACACATCCTAAATTTCTGCCAAAGGTGGTGGCAGAGGTCCACCTCAACCAATCACTGATGTTTCCAACTTCTTCTCCAAGCCAGAAAACCAGGAGGATGTGGTGCTGCATTCTGCAGATGTCAGAAGAATCCTCAGCTTCTACCCCACTAGAACCAAGCATTACAGGCAAATTCTCAGCTGTTTGTCTATTTTGACCCCAGTGAAAAGGAGTTTTCCATTTCCAAACAGCGCCTGTTGACCTGGACAGTCAATTGAATTCAGGACTGCTACAAATTAGTAAAGCAGCAATTGGAGGACTCTGTCAGAGTTCACTTTAGCTGAACAATGGCTACCCTGGTGACATTAATCTGTTCGGTCCCTACTGTAGACATATGTAGGACTGCTACCTGTAGCAGTGTTCACACCTTTACAAAACACTACACTTTGGATATGGTCTTCAGTTTTCAGGTTAGCTATGTTACATGGCCTGCTCTCATGTGTACTAGGTCTTCAGCCTCACTAGTCCAGAGGTCTTTAAATTCTGCTGCTCAACTAAAAACTGGGACTCTATGGCAAAATTGTTCTAGGAAGATAGTCAAGCAACTTACTTTAACTCTAGGTCTTCAAGAATATCTTCTTCATAGAGTACCACTCACCTACCCTCCATCTCCTAGGCTCACTTTATTTTGTTGTGTCTTAGTCTTCCACTCCTATTCTTAAATAGGTATGGGCAGTGAAGGCACATGTTGTCCCATCTTACAACAAGGGACTGGAGGGCTATCATACACCCAGTGTTCACCAACAGCATCATTAGCTAGGCATTTTTTTTGCTCTTCTCTTTAGTAAAAAAGTACTGAGCTGGTTGAGTCTGGCACCATTGCAGAACCAGCAGCTGCACAGATAAAGCCATGCATCGGTGCTAGAAACTAGAGCCATGGGCTGTAAAAGTTATGGTTACAGCAGGGTCCTGTCACCTACGGCTCCAAGAGTAGTACTCTCTGGAAAATATATTCTTGAAGAGTTACAGTAAGTACCTTTCCTTTTCTTCTAACTGCCTTAAAGATGTTCCATTGTGTTCTGAACCCAGTTATAGTCCCAGCACTGACAATATCGATCACCCGAGGGACAAGGTGGGCGTTTCCAGCTCTGTTTTGTGCTTGTTTCACTCATATTTGGTGGGGAAAACACAGCAAGTGGTTCTGGGGAAGTTTACCTCAGGATCATCTGTGTTGTCCTCCGAGGTCCCTCAGGGTTCAATTTTGGTTCCCATTTTATTCTCCGTATACATGCTGCCGCTAGGTGAGCTCATAAGGCAGTACACAGTGTGTTTTTACTGCTACACAGATGATACCCAGTTGTACCTGTCCTGTGCCGAGCCACTATTTGGCCGAGATTAATGACTGGATGGCTGCCAACTGGCTGTCTCAATCCAGGTAAGATACGACTACTTAAAAGATCTCCTGTCCCTTTATCAACCACTCCACCACAGCTGCATTACTGGTAGTCCCCACTTCAAGGCTCAAGTCATCGGGTAATCGAGCTTTTGGGGTGGCAGCCACCATCATTTGGAACTCAATTCCCTACCATATCCACGCTGCCAACTCGATGAAGGCCTTTAAAGCCCCTCTTAACATCTGTTTATTTGACAGAGCTTTTAATAGGGCCCGACTTCTTTAAATGTTATCTCATATTTTTTACAAATCATTTTATTTTATACGAATGTTATTGTATTTTATTCTAGTTATTTTATTGTAAAGCATTCAGTGCTCTCATTTGAATTGTGTGCTAAATAAATAAAATTTGCCTTGCCACTTTGCTGGATATACTATTCTACCTGTCCACCACCCACTATGTGAAAAAAATACCTCCTAATGTCCTTCTTAAATGTCTCTCTTCCAACTTGAGACTGTGCTCCCCCTGGTGGATGAACGGATCCTCAACTTGAACAACTCAATGGAATTCACCCTAATGTACCTCAGCATGCACTTGGATGTTTCAGTTATATCCCCCTCTACCATCTTCTATTCCATTCTACCATTCACTAAAAAAAAAAAATACCACCAACAGCTTAATCTGGTTCAAGGTCAGTTGGCATTCATCTGTATCCCCCTCCCCCCGGGTCGTGCCTGAAAATAGGCAGGATTTGTCTAGTGCACTTACCCGGTCAACAAAAACTAAATAAATAAATAAAATTAAAAAAAAAATCTTTCTTCCACAGAATACATATTGAGACTTTCCAGTCTCTCCTCACTGGAATTACCCTGTTGTCCCTGTTTCATTTTCATGCCCTTCGCTGACTACTTTTCAACCTATGTCCTTCCTCAGATGCGGGTTCCAAAACTGCACACAGTACACCAGGTGTGGCTGAACCAGTGTTCTGTGCAGTGGCAGTATTTTACCTGCTTTCTTTCACTTGTGAAACTCCACCTGATGCATCCTAACATACTGTTTGCCTTCCCGTACACTTTACTGCACTGGAAAGAGTTTTTTAAGACTACTGACGATTATCATTCCAGGTTCTTTTCCTACTTTGGGTGCTTCACCTTTACTCCACTGATGTAATAATCCACAGGTCTATTTCTGCTACTAATGTACATTACTTTACATTTCTCAGCACTTGAATTTCAATTTTAAACAGTATTCAATACACATGCACATGCTCACACACACACACAAAATGCTGCTCAAAGGAGCCTGCATATAATTTAAAAGTTTTTCTATTTTCTTACTCAATGTCTTTCTTCATTCCATGATTTTAAAAGGTGTTTTGGTTGTATGAATCAGCGAGTTGTGATAAATCTAACCACCACCACCAAGGTGACCTGCCCCCTCACAAGACAGGTACCTACTCTCTCAATTTTACCATGCTAACATAAGCTATGATCCCACTGGTTTCTGTCTTATATGAAGACAACTCCCTTCTCTATCTGTCTTATGTAAAGACCACTCTCTGGCTTTATTTTTTTTTAAAAGGCTCATTAAAACTGAATGAATAGGTACCCGGCCTACTAGGGGATCACTCCGTCATTGGTGATCAGGATTATCACAACTCTGCAAACTTCAAATTTATGAAACCAAGAACCCATTCTGAAATCATGGAATGAGGAGAGGGAGTACGAAAATATAACTTTTAAAAGATTTGCAGGCTCATTTGAACCGCATTTGAGTGGAGCCCTGGATACTGTTTGTTTTTGATACTGGCCGCATACCAGCAGCACCCTTACAAAATAAAAAATGTCTAAGAAATAATATTAAAACTCAGTAGATGAGCCAGGACTGAGCCTGGTATGTCCTTTATTCCCTACTGAATTTCAGTCGCCAAATAACTGGAACACTTCTCTGGGGTCTTTAAATAAATTTCATGCCATTAATTCACGCATACCATCCAGCCCCAGAGTTCCAAGTTGTCTGCAAGTAAGATTCATTTTACCCTACATCCCCACTCCTATGTCACTTATGTACATGTTAACGAGCAGTGACCCCAGTACTGACCACTTAACTACCCTACTAATAATAACCTCCCTGATATCAAAGACCTTTTAATTCTGGACCACTGTCCAAGTCCTGTCTGTCAACCAATTCCACATCTATCTAGTAAGCCCATCGGCCATAGCCCTTCCCTGGAGGTAGAGGACAACTTGAAGTATCTGGGAGTCATTCTTGATCCCTCGCTTGACTTCATTCTTCACATAACTAACATCTGCAGAGCTGTCAACACAAAACTGAGTATAGCGTATAGAGTCAGATCATTTCTAACAGCTACTGCAAGACTAGCCATTGCTCAAGAGGTTCTCAAGCAGCGACTAACCTATGGCCTTATGGATTTTCAGGACTCTAATAAAGGAGCTCTGCAAAAATGGGACACTGGCTACAACATCTGTTGTTTCGCCTTGGCTGTCCCCAAACTTACCCACCACTGTATGCTCTACACTAGTCTAGGGTGGCTGTCTCCCTCATCCACTCGTCAGTACACAGCAGGCTGCCTCACAGACAACATTATCCGAGCTGGAGCACCCGAATCCTTGACTGGTATGCTACATCACAGCTCTCAACTGTACCCACTGAGAACTGCTGGTAGACCATTGCTCCATGTCCTTCAAAACCCAATGAAACTGGGGGAACATGCTTTTGCTGCAGCTGCACCAAGGCTCTGGAACGCCCTCCCGGATCACATCAGGCGCTCACGATCTCACCTGACTTAAGAAAGAGCGCCACTCGTTCCTACAAGTTAATGACAAATGTGCCATGCCCAGAGTCTCCCTTATACTTTTAGGCAACCCATCAACTTAAACCTTAGCACTTAGTAATTTGCTTTAGCTAAAAGGTTGCCTAATCAACTGCTTCCTACTACAACACTGCTTACCCCAAAAATTGTCTTATGGTAATTACGTAGTGCCCTACTGACTGTATATAACTGCACTATTCCTTGTAACCTGATGCTGCTGTATCTTCTTATGAACATATGAAATGTGCCAGCAGAAACAGACCACCCGGTCTATCTAAGTCTACTCGAGTGTGCAGCTAGCACCACTAGTTTGCAGCTGCCGCCCCCCACCTCCCCAACCCTCACTCTCCTCTGTTCCCTGTCCCATGCCCTTTTAAAGCTGTTCACAGATTTACATACCACCACCCACTCTGGTAGTGCGTTTCATTTTGCTACCACCCTCTCCGTGAAATAGTGTCCTCTCATTTCCCTCCTAAATCTTCCCCCCTCTATTCTTAGCCCATGCCCTCTGGTGTCCCTCCCCCTCCTTAGCATAAAGACCCCATCTGACCCATCCTTACTGATTCCCCTCAGATACTTGAATGTCTCTATCACGTCCCCCCTGCCCCTTCTATCCTCCAGGGTGTACACATTCAGGTCTCCCAGCCTGCTCTCATAGTCTCTCCCCTCCATTCCACATTTATTTATTTATTTAAGAGATTTACCAGGAAGGCATGCTGAGCAGAGTACCGCTCGATTCCAGATGTGCCCTGGGGGTAGGGAGTTTACAATGGTACAGTAATACAGAAGAAACAAAAACATACATAATGTGTTTGGGACAAACAATGGATGAGGCAGTCATAATACAATACAGCAGGTAAATTTTCATTAGCATTATAATAACATTAGGTGCAGACCGAAAATGGAATAACCAGACTGGTGATAACAGCTGGTAGTTAGGAATTGAGATGGGGTTCAAAGCGGGGGGAAACAGAAGCAGTTGGTAGAGAAGTGCGTTTTAAGGTCGGCATTCCATTGAGGAGTATTTATGGGGTGTCTAATATCGGCTGCCAGGGAGTTTCATAACTTGGGCAACCCAAAGCTGAAAGCAGCCTGGCCAGACCGGGTGGACGTGTGTGGAATGTGCAAGAGCCTAGAGTCTATGTTTCTGAGAGCGTAGGCAGGTGGGGAGAGGGCGGTTGGGGATGATGACAGGTAGGAAGGGAGCATCTGCGACCAGAACTTGGCAGAGGTTCTAGCACAGTGTAGCAATCGTCGGTTATGTAGAAAGGGGAGGTCCAAGGACTGGTAGAGGTCACAGTGATGGGTACTGGGAGGACGGTCCAAAGAGAACCGGCAGAAGGAGTTGTAAAGGGGATCAAGCCTAGCTAAGGAAGTTTGGGGGGCAGCACAGTAGACAACATCACCGTAATCCATGATCGGGAGGATCATTTTTTGGACTACTGCTAGTCTGGTTGGTAAAGGAATGCAATTCTTGTTCCGGTAGAGGGCTCCCAGCATGGGATGCAATTTTTTGTGTAGAGCGTCTATATGCGCTGAAAAGTCAAGGTACTGATCTAACCAGACACTGAGATAACGATATGAAGTGCAGGCCTCTAGTGGTGAGCTGTCCAGAGTGTAGAATGTGGGTGGTGCAGTAAGCCGGGTTAGTTTGGCCCAAGAGCCGAAGGTTAGGGAGACTGTTTTTTCTTGAGTTTAAGAATAGTTGGTTAGAAAGGAACCAACGTTGGATGGAGTCAAAGTCCTTCTGTAGACAGGCTGTCACGGCACTTGTGGATGGGCCAGAGGCAAACAGCACCGTATCGTCTGCGTACATATGGATAGCCGTTTGTGGGCAGGCAGCAGGCAGGTAATTGAGAAAGATAGAGAACAGCAGCGGGCCGAGTACATAGCCTTGGGGGACTCCACTGGTGACAGGAAGTGAGGTGGATCTAGCCGAGCCAATACGGACTGATTGGGACCTACCTGACAGGTATATCATCTTTGTTGCCCTTTTCTGCATCCCCTCCAGTAGCCTGATATCACGCTTCAGGCATGGCCTCCAAAACTGCACACAATACTCCAAGTGCGGCCTTACCAGCAACCTGTAGAGGGGCAAGATCACCTCTCTTCACCTTGATGAAAACCCCTCGCTATGCACCCCAGCATTCTGTTCGCTTTTGCAGCTGCTCTCCTGACTGGGCAGTGTTGTTCATGGTCCCTGTTCCCATTACCCCTAGGTCCTTCTCCTCCTCCTCCTCAGTGATCCCCAGTTTAACCCACCCCCCCAAGTCAGTAGTCTCTCCTTGGGTTCTTCGCTCTAAAGTGCATAACCTTACACTTCTTTGCATTGAACCCCAGCTGCCACCTCTCTGACCACTCCTCTAGCTTGCTTAGGTCCCCCTGCAGCTGCTTCCATCCCTCCTCCTCCATCCACCACTGCTCCTACTTCGGTGTCGTCTGCAAACGGACTTACCTTGCTCACCACCTCATGTGCAATGTCTGACATGATATTGGACGGTCTTGTAACGGCATCTTGGGTGGGTGCAGGAGTTGGATTATCTGCAGCGGTTGGCTCAACACTGTGGGGCGACTAGTAGCCAGAATTCGGGGCTGCTCAGGGAGCTGAGCCGTGGTTCTGTCGGGTAGTATATGGAGCGGGCTGTCGGTTCGCTTGGGTTCTGCAAGGGGCCAACTGGTGGGTTGGCGCTGGTGGAGAACCGAGGGAGTGGCTGCGGATATTTTCTGGCTGCAGTCCCTTGTATGGGACTTTTTGGGTCCCCGCCTTCCTGTTATATGGATCGTGAGTGAGGACATTCGTTTTGAAGACCTCCTGCCTGCACATGGTCAGACCTTATATTTTCATTATTTGATTGTTTGCTGTTATTTGGCAGGCAGTGAGAGTGCCTGTGCTTTCTGCTGGCTCCCCAGGCAGTGAGAGGGCCTGGGGGTTGAAATCATTCATAACTTTCGTACTATCTTCTGGCTCGCATAGACAGTGACAGTGCCTGTGCCCTGTTAATCCCCTGAGGTAGTGAGAGGGTCTTGGGGAGCTGAAGATATTTGACACTCATGTTTGAATTGCTTTCTTGCACCCTGGCCTTAATTTACAGTACTAGAGGTTTATTATTCATCTGTGACTGAACTATTTTCAAGCAGATCCACCCTTGTCCAAGACTCCGAGTTGTTTATATTTTAACTTATTTTAGAATTTTATGTCAGGGGAGGGGTAACTGAGGGTTATTTATTCATTTTATTATAAGGGGTGGGTGTTTTGGGGTTATTTTTCTTTAAGTAAGTGTTGAGGGTTTATATTTTGTCATATTTTTGTTTTATTATTTAATTGCTTTAAGTGCTTTAGGAATATTGTTGGTTAAGTGAGGGCTGCTTCGATATATTGGTCACCAGAATGTATTGGAGGCCTGCCCCCACAGTTGTCTTGTATTCAACCTCTGCTTTCCGCCCCTCACCCTCCCCATTGCACTTTACAATGTACCAGCGCTGTAGGGCACTGGGTATTGCTCGTGGGGGGCAAGGGGTGGAGCAGTGGAGGGTGAGTGGAGCGCCACCGTTGCAGTCGTAAGATCCAGGAGACGCCCTGTGACGAAATGGAACCAAGATCATGGTTTGCCATGTCTGGTTTCCATACCCAAGGACACTACTAATTTTGGTGGGCAGGTGGCTCGGGCAGCTCTGGAGGTTCATCGAACTCGGGCAGTGTTATGCAATGCCAGGTCCATTAAAAACAAGACTGCAATTATTGCAGATCTTGTAGGAACAGTGGACCTGGCTTGCATCACCGAGACCTGGCTGGATGAGAACTCTGGCCCCATATTGGAGGCTTTAATTCCAGCCAGGTGCTCGGTGATCCACCGCCTGAGATTGGATCACGGGGTTGGGGGGGTGCTGTTTCAAGACCGATCTTAACCACATGAGTGTACCACTTGAGGAGACTGGGTCATTTGTCATTGAGTATACTGTGGTAGCAGGTGTAAGTTGTAGGATCACTCTCATTTACTGTCCGCCCAGAGATGAGAAGCAGTTGCTTCAGGAAGTGGTGGACTTCGTCATCGACATGACGTTTGAGTCACCCAGACTGATGGTTACGGGCGACTTCAATGCCTGGGTCGATCACGAATTCTCGCAATTTGGACAACACTTCCTCCAGCTGATGTCATCTTTGGGCCTCACGTAGACAGTTACCACTGCTACCAATAAACATGGTCACTCTCTTGACTTAGTCTTCCTCCTAGGGATCGAGGCCTCTGATCTGGGGGTGGAGCCAGTTGGATGGTCCGATTACTACATCATGGAGTTTAGTTTCAGTACCCCCCTTCGCAGGCCTACCCCTGTGGAGATGGTCAGGTATCTCCCTTTACGAGATGTTAATTTTGAAGGCCTAGTGCCAGTACTTGATCTATCATCCCTCCCAGTGGCAAACAGCGACCCAGAGGCCCTCGTGGTGGCCTACAACACAGCCATTTCGCCGGTCCTGGATGTCACTGCTCCTGTCCATGTTCGTCCTCTCTCCCTTCACCCTTGATCTCCATAGTTTGATGGGACTTTGAGGGAGATGCAGCAACTAAGACAAAGGTTAGAGCGTTGCTGGGGAAAATCCGCCCTTGATGCCAACCACCTTAGATTGATGGACCATTACCAAGCCTATCAATCTGCAATCACCCGTAAGATGGGCAAAGTTCCTGTCCAGGGAGATTGCAGCCGCTCAGAATCGACCACCTCAGCTTTTTCGCACTGCAGACAGACTGTGCAACCCAGCCTGTCTGCAAGTTCGAAAAGCCTTTTCGCAGGTTGAGTGCGATGAACTTGCTCGATTCTTTGCGATTAAGGTGGCTGACATTAGGGCGGTATTCCAACCGGCACACTCTATGGACATTGCTTTGGATCAGCGCATGGCCACTGCCTCTCAGCATTCCTAGAGTACGTTCAACTGACCGGAGTTCATGGACGTCATGCGGATTGTCCAGGGTGCGCACTCTATGTGTTGTAGTTTGGACCCAGTACCAACTTCCCTGATTTTGGGTTGTTATCGGTCCAGTCCTAGCACAGATAGTCTGGCGCTCCTTGGAAACAGGTGAGCTTCCTAGTTCCCTGAAGGAGACGGTAGTAACACCCCTCTTGAAAAAAGCTTACTTGGACCCCAACTGCCATGCGAACTACAGACCAATCTCAAGCCTCCCCTTTTTGGGGAAGGTGACTGAGAAAGTAGTGGCTGTACAGCTGGAAAACCATTTGACCATCCATGACATCTATGAACCCCTCCAGTCCAGTTTTTGAATGAGGCATAGTACTGAGACAGCACTAGTTCGGGTGCTCAATGACCTCCTGATGGCTAGAGATCGGAAAAAATGTTCCATCTTTGTTCTTCTAGATCTCTCATCAGCATTTGACACTGTGGACCATGGGGTCCTTCTTGATCGCCTGAGGTTCATCAGCGGACTGTCGGGTGCAGTCCTCAGGTGGTTTACATCTTTCCTCACTAGAAGAACTCAGAGAGTGGTGTCCGGAGTTTATTCCTCGGACCCAGTTTCTCTGTGCTATGAGGTTCCTCAGGGTTCAGTATAGTACCCCATGTTGTTCGCAGTGTACATGCTGCCCCTCGGAGACACTGTAAGAAGGTATGGACTGAGGTTTCACTGCTATGCTGATGATACCCAGCACTACCTTCTTTTGCACCTGACCAGGATGGAGCTCTCTCAGTCTAACAACTGCCTCGCAGAAATCTAGGATTGGATGGATTAGAGTTAGCTGAAGTTGAACTCGGAAAAGAGTGAGGTGCTGGTTGTGGATCCGGCGTGCCGGATAGGGGGGCCGGAGGTTGGTTTACCCGCGAGCTTTTCCTTGGGGGCTTATCACTCCCGACCTGTGAATGGGTGCGAAACCTGGGGGTTATCTTTGATGAAGGGCTGACTCTGCGTTTGCAGGTGTCAGCCTTCGACAAGTCTTATTTTTACCATCTGAGGAATATCTCCAGGATTAAGCATCTTGTTCCGTCCAGCGATCTCCCTACGCTGGTCCATGCCTTTGTGACATCGCGCTTGGACTATTGCAATTCCCTCTACCTAGGGCTACCTGGGGTGGAGACCTGCCGCTTGCAGCTAGTGCAGAATGCAGCGGCCCGTCTTTTGATGGGAACGTCTTGGTCCTGTCATATTTCGCCAGTGCTGCGCGGACTGCACTGGCTGCCAGTACAGTGGTGGTTCACCTTTAAAGTCGGTGTTTTGACTTTTAAAGCCCTACACGGACAGGGCCCGGACTACTTGAAAGAGCTCCTGGTTCCTTACCGTCCTGGTCGATCGTTCCGCTCAGCTGACAAGGGGTTGCTAGAGATTCCCAGGGTGTGTCTGAAATCTTCTGGGGCCTTCTGGGGCCCGGGCATTAATGCATGCGGCCCCAACCCTTTGGATTTCTCTACCCCGTCAGTTACGGGAGTGTACAACCATGGAGGGATTTAAACAGGCCCTGAAGACATATTTGTGGTACCAAGCATTTAGTGACTGATTTCTCCTTTTAATTGTATCAGCTGTTTTATATTTCTTGAATGCTGAAATGTTTGATGTAATTTTATACTTTGTTAGGCACCTTGGTTCTTGAAAGGCGCTATAAAAATAAAGATTATTATTATTATTAAGAGCCCAAATGATACTGGTCCCAGCACAAATCCCTGTGGAACCCCGCTCATCACCGGCCTTGAAGTTGAGAGTTCCCCTCCCACTAACACCCGTTGCAGCCTCACACTCAGCCAGCTTGTAATCCAGTTTGTCATTTCTGCCCCTACCCCTACACCAGTTAGCTTCCCCCCAAGCCACCCATGAGGCACCGAATCAAAGGCCTTGCTGAACTCCCAAGTAAAGAACATCCACCGCATGACCCTTATCCAGCACACCTGTCACCCAGTCATAATAATGCAACAGGTTGCTTTGCCAAGACTTCCCCGAAATGAACCCATGCTGCCTCACATCCTGGAGGCCACTGTCCTCCAGGTATGACACCAGTCTTTCCTTTAGTATCGTTTTTATGAGTTTGCACACTATGGAGGTGAGACATACCGGACGATAATTATCTGGTTCATCCCTTGGTCCGCTCTTGTGTAATGGCACTACATGTGCCATCCTCCAGTGCAGTGGCACACATCCTGACGCCAGTGTGGTGCTGTACAGATCCGCCAGTGGCTCTGCCAAAACCTCTCCTCTCCCTCAGCACCATGGGGTGGATACCATCCGGCCCTGGTGTTCTATTCTCAGTCCCGTTCTTCCATCTTTGCCTCCCCCGTCCCCACCCTCCCAGGCCATGGTGGTGGCGGTCCCCCTTTCTTCCATGAACACTGAGCAAAAGTATTCAATCGGTGCTTCTGCCTGTTCTTCACCCTTTCCATCCACTCCCCACCTTTTTTATCCTCACTAGTGTCTCCTTGCACTTCCTTTTCTCCCTGATGTATCTGAATAAGTCCCCCAATTAATTCCCTGCACTAATCTCAGCTCCCTCTGGGCCTTGCTTCTCTCACTTTTCTGGTCACCTCCCTGGACCATCTTGCATACTCTTCCCTGTCCCTTTCCTCCCCCATCCTCCTATACCTCTGGTGCGCCTCTCATTTTACCCTCACCACCTCCACTACCTCACTGTTCAACCAGTATAGTTTCCTTACTCTGCTCCTCTTACTCTGTGTCTTGGTACAGGCTTCCGTTGCCTCTGTAATACCCCCTTTAATAATATCCCATTCCTGCTCTACGTCCATCTCCTGCCTTCTGCCCTCCAGTTTCCCTTTCAGTACGTCCCGCATCCTCCCAAAGTCGGCCCCCCTGAAGTTTACCACCCGGGGTTACTGATTTCTCTGGCTCCCCGTGCATCGTGATATTAAACCACACCATTTGGTGATCGCTGTCGGCTAGTGGGTCCTCCACCCTTATTTCCCTTACTGCCTCCCCATTCAACAATATCAGATCTAAAGTGTTCTTTAGCCTAGTAGGTACACTGACCAACTGTGTCAGAAGACCCACCTGGAACGCGTCCAGGAGCACTTTCTCCCTAGCACTGGAGGCGACCGGAATGCTCCAGTCAACCCACGGCAAGTTGAAATCCCCCACGATGACCACCTTCCCTTTTCTACATACCTTTCTGATTTGTCCTGCTAATTCCCTGTCAAGCTCCTCAGACTGGAACGGCGGCCTGTATACTACCCCAAAGCTCAGTTTTCCTACCCCTTGAGTCTAGGAGCTGTAGCCAGATTGCCTCTGTTCTCCTTTCATCTCCACCTCGTCCCTTGTGCATTTGATCCCGTCCCTCACACAGACTGCCAAGCCACCTCCCCTCCTTATGGTCCTTCCTGTATAATTTGTACCCTGGGATTGCCAGATACTAGTCCCAGTGCTCAGTTGCCCACGTTTCCGTGACAGCTTCAATATCCACCCTCCACACTGCCAAGAGTGCCTGTAGGTCAGCTGATTTGCTGCCTAAGCTTCTCGCGTTCAGCGAGACCACCCTCCTTCCCTTCACTGCCCTCCATCCCCCCCTTCTACTCCCTCCCTTTTCGACCACCCCAAGTCCTTCCCTGTTAGCCTGGGGGGGTAGGCTGTGACTCCACTCTATCGGATCCTTGCCTACCTGCTGTCCACTTGCCACCCTCCCATCTAGTTTAAATCCACCTTTGTTACAATATACCTCCCCAGTCTTTGTTTTAATACCTCTTTCCCCTCCCCACTCAGGTGCGGTATATCCCTTGCAAATAGATTGTTATTATCCCAGGTACTTCCCCAGCCACCCATCCACAATCCCATACTCCTTATTTCGACACTATTCTACCAACCATGCAGTCAACTCCCTAATCTTCTCCTTTCTCACTGTGCTTGCACAGGGTACTGGGAGCACCTCCGAGAAGACCACAGACTCCCGTCTCCTCACACAACCTTCCCACTTCCTCAAACCACTCCACTGTTCCAGCCCAGTGGCGCTGAGGTGCTGGTCACCTTACCTCGCACAACGACGATGACCCATGTTCGGGAATGAGCACGGACCGCTGGGGGTCAGCAGGGGCGGGGAACGACTGAGCATCCGATGGACTACTCTCCTTCTCCGGGGAGGGGGGTATCAGTTGCCGGTGCCTGGCTGCCCCCTAGTGAAGGCTGGGGGACACGGCTGCCGTGCTGCAGACAGGGGAGGAGTTGGGGCAGACGCTTGGAGGGGAGCACGCACGGACATGCTCCACTCTGCAGGCGTCATTGCATGTCCCGACCCCTAGGAGAAGGAAACAGACAAATACACATGCCACAGCAGCGTGATGGAGGGCGCCTGGCAGGCTCCGCTCCTGGCCAGCCACAGCACTGTCCCCTTGAATCCGGTCTCCGGTGGGGGTTGGGGATCCATGCTGGCCCCGCCAGGGGGGGGCAAGCCCTGGGGCCGGGTCAGTGCTGGATGGTGAACGTCAGGGTATGGGGCTGGGGGCGCCCCCCATCTGGATGTAAGCTGGTGAGCCAAAAACTAATAGCTGCAAAAAAAAAAAAACACTCCCTTTTTACCACCACCATTTCCCCCGTTAGGTCATTTGTCCCCACATGTACCACAATGTGCGATTTCCTCCTACCCCTCCTTGCGCACCTTAGGACTGCCTGTCCTGCCTTGTCTGCCTTTAATCCCGGTATGGATTTCACACATATCCGACTGTGCCTCTCCCCCCTGCTGCCTCCTCTGACCCCCTTGAGTATGGAGTCCCAACACCAGTACACCCCTGCTCTTTCCTTGTGCCTGTCGCCATCCCCCACACAGGTTCTCATTCCGGGGCCACTCAAGACAGTGCTTTTACCATTTGCCCCAGTGTCTTCTCCCCTGCCCCTCTCAATTGAGACCTCTCCCCCTCCTCCTGTTTGACTGCCAACCTCCCTCTCCTTCCTCACCTCTCAGAGTATTATCCCACCCCCTGACATGCCATGCACAATCTCTCCACTAGTGATGCCCCTTACTCCCTCCTCTTCATGAGTACTATCCCTCGTACAATCTCCTTCTGTGTCCTCTTGCCCATGTGTCGCTAGTACAGCAAACATGTTCCCTACCCTCTTTGCCTTAATATGTGTTTTCTCCTCCCTCCTGCTGCTCCTCTTCTGCTAGGCCATACTAGAGTCCACCCTTCATCAGCTTGCTTCCTGTCTAGTTTCCCCTCCCCCTGACCCTCCCTTAATCCACTCTTCCTTCTCTGTGGTGCCCCCCCCATACTCTCAGATGTCAGCCCTTCTACCAACACAACCCTCCCCACACCCCTCAACCTTCTCAGCACCCTGCTAAGCCACTGAACCTCTTCCTTGAGCCTCCTTAGCCTGTGGCATACTGGGCACCCTCCCAACCTCCACAGTATGTTCATCCGCAGTGCTGCTCCACAACTATTGCACCCCACAAACCTACCCATGGTTCAAACTACCTATACAGGACAGTGAAATACAGACTATACTGATTGCAGTTGTTTACAAACACAATTACAAACCCACCAATAGCATTCCCCAGTCTCACAAACACATACCAGAAATTAGATGTTTTCCCCAGGTCCTCTTTAGACCCCCTTTAAGTGTTGCCGTTGTGCTCCCATTGAGCTTAATTCTAAGAAACACAGCCACGGAGACCTTTAAGCTAAATTCAAAAGACAAAGCAACAGAGACCTTTACACTTAATTCAAAACACACAGCCACAGAAATCTTTAAGTTAAAAAAAAAGGCAAAACTTACAAAAATCCTCTTCACACTAACTCTCTTCATCACAAGTAGAATTAACTAATCCTTCTCTTCTGCAGTTTAAAAGACAATAGCAAAACGTATGCAAATCCCCTCCACAGCAAGCAGAATTAACCAATTTTCTTTTGAAGTTATGTTGTGTTCTGTCCTATTGTACTGCACTGTCATATGTTATCTGACGCTGCTGTATTTCTCCCGGGTCCTGCCTGAAAATAGGCAGTTTCTGTCTAGTGCACTTAACCGGTAAACAAAAACTAAGTAAATAAATAAATAAATAGTCCCAGGTCACCTACCTGCTTCTACAGCCTGCTATGTGGCACTGAATCACAGGCCTTACAGTGCTTAGGATACAGATAGAGGATGTCAACTGCCTTGCCTCTACTAACTTTCTGTGTCACCACATTAAAAAATAAATCACTAAATAATAACAATTCTTAAATTCTGTCTGACACGACCTGCCTCTCATGAACCCAAGTTGATTACTATCCATAAGCCAGTTTTCTTCCAGATTCAGCTACACATTCTTTACTAACTGCCTCTAGTTGCTTGCCTACTATAGATCAGGCTCACTGGCCTGTAAATTCTGGGTTCTCCCTACCCTCTTCTTGAGTAGGGGTATCAGGTTTGCCACCTTCCAGTCCACTGGCACTTTGCCTCTTGTTAATAATTCATCAAACAGGTCTGCCAATGGTGCTGCCAGGGCCTGTCTTTTTTCCCCTCAACACTACTGGGTGCATCCATCTGGCTCTGGGGCCCAGTTTACCTTTAGGTCTTCCGACTTTTCACTACTCTCACTTACTACTCTCTTCATACATACATTCCATCTCTTACTCATGACTAGCTGCACCGACACATTTTATCCTACTGTCTGCTACTGGTGCTCTCTTCTACCATAAACATATAAGCTAAGGTGCTTACTTAATATGCTGTGGTGGAAAAAAGAGAAAACATACTATAGTTACGCACCAGTGTAAAATGAATAATCTACTGCTGGTTTTCTAGTCATTAAGTAATTTATAACTTTGGTAAAATGGGGGGGCCAGGAGAGAAGAGATGTGATTTAGGAAGAAAAAAGTATTGCTCACATAATTACAGCTAAACAATAATTTCAGCAGCCAAGTGCCATAAAAAAAGGAAACTTACTTAAGCTGCCCTTCTGCAGTGTCTGGATTGTGTCTGTAGTGAAAATCTGTATATGGTGCTAGGATTTGCTGTAAAACATAAATTAGTGGTTAGAATGTTTACAGTGTAAACCACTTATAGAGAGTAACACTTTATACAAAATGTAATGGATTTAAAATGCAACAGTAGTAAAGTCACTTTTAGATCTACTATACAGAGGGCTAGCAGAGCTTTAGAGAGAGCCCACTCTCTGAGGTGGAGCTTTTGTAGTATGGGACAGCCATGTAACTGATGTCACCAAGGGTGAATGGCTCTGTTTGACACAAAGTAGTGCCGGGCTACATTGGTGCAGTGTTCTGTTACTCCGGTAGTAGACCTGGGTGGAGACAGTGGCAGGTGAGTAATAAATAAGGCTGAGAGGGTCAGCTACCAAGCTAGTGCTCTAAATTCAGCCATTTATCCAGGGTCCAGGCTGCCTTAAAAGAGTTCTCAGCCTTGTATGCAAGGTACCCCTCTCTGCTCCACCAAGGCAAATTTTCTCTTTGTCCCCAGATCACAATTAAAGCAGTCTGGTGACAGAGCTTTTTTTCCAAGGTAGCACCAATTGTATGGAAGGTCTTGCCTACCATCTTACAGAATCCATCCTAGGCAAAGATGTGAAAGAAGTGCCTAAAGAGGTATTTATTTCAGTAAGCTTTTAATGACATCTAGGCTATGTGAAACAACACAGAACTTGCCAGCAGATAAGGATCACTTGGCTCATCTTGTCTGCTCATTTTTATGGTTGCAATGGGCAGAGCCTACAGCCATCTTGCTGTGGCTAAGAAAACAGGATACCGAACAACAAAACTTCTGGAGTTGCATTACGCTTCTGCAACTCCAAAAGCACCCCACTTATCTTATTCAACTGAATGGCTCAACTGGGATAGGGTGCTATATACAGTGAAGCCCGTCAGGAAGAAGCACAGTGTCACAGGTTTCTTGCAAGACAAAGGGATTAACTCCCATTGAAACTGCAATGTTTGCTGCAGTAACTGTACTGCAGAATTCTGCAGAGTTGAACTTCATCCTGGTGGGCTTCAGTGTAAATAAATTTGCCTTGCCTTTATTACTGTGGTACAGACATCTGGCACAGTGGCCTACAAGGATGGCAACTGATGCACTAGCCAGGCCAAGGAAAGCTGACACCAACAGCTAGGAAGGGTGACAGCCATCTTTACTAACAGGCCCTAGGAGAGCCATCATCAGAAGATGACAATGATGGCCACTATTAGGACTAATGATTTTCTGTTTTCAACAGAAAACACTGAAAAAAAAAATGAATTCGTCATTTTTAATCCAGCACTAGGAGTCAATTTTTCATGTAAAAAAAAATATATTTGCACGACTTTATCATGCAAACAACCCCACTTTGCAACAGCTTTTTTTGCAAACCCCTCCAGTCTGAGCAACATGTTTGTCTAAGCTGATTTGCCCTCAATTTTGTGAATGTAAACAGAAAAAAAAAAAAACATATTTTAAGATTCTGCCAAACAGCATTGGCCAAATTTTTACAAAAGAAAAATCGATGGGGCCACCCCAATGGTGCGGTGGTAACACGATTGCCGACAACCCAAGTTCAAGAATAACCTCGAGTCGCTGGAGCATCAGCCAGGGAGGAAGAGGCTCAAGCATCCAAGGGACTGTTCTCCCCCTGGGGGGGGGGGGGTAGTAGTATGGTGCCCAAGGTTTGACAGTCACCTAGCGGAGGCTGGCGGACAGTACATCAGACAGCAGAGAAGTGGCAGGCATCTGGCATGCTACGTATGGAACTGTGTAGTGATGCCACTGCATACCGCTCCTCCATGCCACAAGAGAGGGGACAAGAAGAAAATGAGAAAACAACCTGGATGATCACTGCCCCTCACAGGTCCTGCATCCAATGATGGAGGTACACCACTGGATCCTTGACTTCACAGGCTGAGCACATTCCCTGCCACAGGAAGGACAAACAGCGGGATGACGAGGCTGGGGGGGGGGGGCAGCTGCATGGGTGACATACCAGGGTGAAGAAAAATTACTAACTGGGGAAGGGGGAGAATCACTGGCTATACACTGCCCACACTAAAGACCCACGAAGAGCTGACCCTGTGGTTAGCAGTCACCTGCACTAGTGGATCCAAGGAGAGCAGACACTCTAGCCAGAAAAAAATGAAAATTACATACTCACCATAACTCCTGATCTTCCAGGAATATTTTCACCACTGATTCACACAAGTGGGTCTTGGCTGAAGGCACCAGGACACCGCAGGAGAAACAACCTTTCAGGAGGGCTGGCAGCAAGATAAGCTGAGCACATATGCAGCACTGCAAGACTGGCTTGAACTGCATGGCTTACCTCAGCACCAGCCCTCAACCACCCAAGTACCTTTTTTAACCAAGTAGGGGCAGCATAACCTAACAAATACTTATACACATAACCTAAGGGTATAAGAAAGCCCTGGTAAGCCGTATAAGGGGCAGTAAACAAAGCAGCATAGATTATTTCAGCACAAAAGGACATTTAGGCCCATCCAGTCTGCACCTTGTCCCTGCCTATTCCATCATCACTGACCTTAGTTGGTCACAGTTCTCACTCCCACCCCTGTTCCTCTACCCAATATGCCCCATGCCCATCACACGCATGTTTTTTTTTAATAATTTTTTTATTGGTCTTGTACAGAATGTACAGAGCAGATACGTATATGTATTCATCACATAAATTAAACATGATGTATACAACTGAGGTCAGGATGCAATCTGATGAATTAAATATTATCATAAGACATGTTAGTCTAGTGCCTGTAACTTTGGCTCTTATAACTCAAATAGTCAGTATTCTACCATTCTGGGTATACCCAAACCAAAAAAAAAAAAGCACATCACAGTAAGTGTAACGTTATACTCAGGTTATCCAGTTAGGGGACCCAAGTCTTGTCTTGCTGCATCATATACTGAGCGCAGGGCTGCTACCTGCTTCAAAACCTTGACTGCTTGTCATGGATCTATGCTGTGAGGTGCTCCATATTATATATATTGTTAACTATGGTTTGCCATACCCTCCTAGATGGGACCACCGGTTGCTTCCACTTCCTGGCAATAGCTTTTTTAGCTTCCAATATACTGTATATATCAAGACCATGGATTGGGGTTTAAGCCTAACATGTTGGGGAGGAATACAAAGAAGTACCATTTTCGGGGTAATTAAGTGCGGTTGTACAAGCAAATCATACATTTGAATCTGAAAATCACACCAAAATTCAGACAACCTAGGGCAAGACCAAAAGATATGGACTTGGTCAGCATCATGAGGGTCTGCAGGAGGAACTAAGACAGGCAAGGCAGATTGGGGGTGGGTTTAGCCCAATACTGGAAGGAGGAAGAAGGGGAGACGAGGGAGGGCGATTTAAGCCAACAGTGGTGAGGAGAGGGTCAGAAGAAGGGAAGCAGAGACAAAGGGGCCCAGGCCAGGAAGAACAATTGCCGGGGAAACCAGGTCAGGAGACAAAAGACAAATGAAAGGAGGAGATAGGGACTTGTGAGGGGAGGTGAAGAAGTGGTAAAAGTCATGGAGTGGAAAGGAGAGAACAGGTTACTATGAAGAGAGAGGGAGCAGGCATTTGTGAAGGGCCTTCAGTAAATAGTTGTGCACTGCTAGAGAGGAAGAAGGTGGAGGAGGGAAATGATGAAATTAGAGGAGTAATTGATAAATGCCTGGACCAAACTGGAGCGGGGGGAAGTTCTGCTGGGAGAATTGCAACAGGGGTAAAAGGGGGAAATAATATGCAGGAGGAAGAAGAGGAGCTGGAAATGAGAGAGGGAGATGAATGGAAGCAAGCAGGGAGTAAGAGGGGTGGAATCTTAGTGCTGGGGGACTCAATACTAAGAGGAGTTAGGTGGGGTAGCAAGGGGGAGAGGCATAGTCGCATTTGGGTGGAGGCCATGCCAGGAATGACAGCGGAAAGGGTGGGACAGTCTGTTCTGAAATATGCTAGAAGGGGTAGAGGACAAGCCTCATTTAATTATACATCTTGGGACAAACGACCTGGCTGACAAGACAGTAGATACAGTACAGAGGAGGTTTGAAGAACTAGCACAATTATGTGAGGGGGCAGGAAGATCAGTAACTTTTTCAGAGATACTTTCGGTGCCAAAGGCAAGCACAAGAAAGCTGAGAATAGAGGAATTTAATGGATGGCTAAGAACCTGGTGTTGTGCTAAAGGGTATGGGCTGTTGGGGGGTGGGAGGGACCTGGGAGGACAGTAGTCTCTATGCCAAGGACAGACTACACTTAGGTGAGGAGGAAAGAAAGTGTTGGAAACAGAGGATGGAGGAGTACATAGAGGAAGTTGGGAATTTAAACTAGGAGTGGGGGTGGCAGTTGGGGAAGAGCTATGCAGAACCAGGTTGGGAAACCATATGAGCTTACCCCCATAACAGTGACAAAAGGACAAATGGCAAGTACTGCTTGGTGATGCTAGGAAAGGAGGCAGGATGGGAGGGGGAAAGGTGGAAGGTGGTTACCCTTAATGCTAGGAGCCTTGGGAGGAAAACTGCAGAGTTACAGGTTCTAATAGCAGAGGAGAGGTGGACATTGCAGCCATCACGGAAACATGGGCCACCCAATACAATGACTGGGACCTGTCTGTACCAGGCACAGGTTATTTCAGAGGGACAGGGTGATTGGGAAAGGAGGGGTGGCACTATATGTGAAGGAAGGACTGAAGTGTGTAAGGGAGGAAGGGGAGGAGGGTAGTACGGAGTCACTTTGGATGCAAATCCAGGATTCCAAGAATAGGATTCTTAGAATGGGAGTGGTGTACAGGCCACCATCTCAGACGAGGAGTTAGACAGGGAACTAGCGGGACAGATCAGGAGGACCTGCGAGAAGGGTAGTGTGGTGATTGTGGGGGACTTCAACATGCCAGGAGTGGACTGGAGTACCCCAACAACCAGGAACAGAAGGGAGCAGGTACTGCTGGATGCCTTCCAGGACAGCTTCCTGCTGCAAATGGTCAGTGAACCAACCAGGTTAGGAATACCTTGACCTTGTGCTGGCAAATGGGGACTTTGTGAGAGAACTTACAGTGGAGGAACCGCTGTCAGGGAGTGACCACCACTCAGTATGGCTCACACTGGATATGGGCAAGGAAGGAGTGGATCTGGCACAATAGTGCTGGACTTCAGGAGGGCATTTTGGGAGGATGAAGTGGTAAAGGGTACTGGCCAGAATTCAATCTAGTATGAACACTAACCAGAGGTGGGAGCTCATAAAGCTGGGATAGTGGAGGCAACCAAAACTGCTGCAAAGCCCAGAGCAAGAAAGCTAGGCTAGAAACTAATCTGGTTGAGCAAGGAGGTCATGGAAAAGGTAAGGAGGAAAAGAGCTGCCTTTAGGAAGTACAAGAAAACAGGGAGGGGGAGGACGGGAGGAGTACTGACAGAATCGAAGGAGGTGACAAGGCAGTAGGGGAGCCAAAGCATCTCACGGAACTCAGGCTGGCACAAGGCGTTAGAAGGGGAGAAGGACTTCTTTAAGTACATTAGGGAGAAAAGGAGCTGTAAGGACCACATAGTAAGGATTAGGAAGGAGGGGGGTTGGGTGGAAGCAGGGTGCGATAAGGTGGAAGCACTAAATGAGAACTTCTGCTCAGTATTTACTAAAGAGAAGAGGGGGGTGACACCCAAGGTGGGAGAAATGGCAGAAGCAGGGTGGGAAGTAGTGACAGATGGGGAAATCATGGACATTAGAGTTCGAGAGGGTTTGAAGGCACTGAGGGTGGACCAGGCGCCAGGCCCAGATGGCATCCACCCCAGGGTACTGAAGGAGCTGGCAGAGGTCCTTGCAGGACCTTTGGCAGACCCTATTTAATGCCTACTACATTCGGTGTGTACCTCAGGACTGGGAGGATGGCTCGTGGTGCCCCTCCACAAGAGTGGCCCCAAGGATGAACCAGGAAACTACAGGCCAGGTGCCTCACATCCATTGTGGGTAAGCTAATGGAGACTATCCTGAAGGAGAGGCTGGTGGCCTCCCTAGAGGCCAAAGGACCACAGGACAGCAGACAGCATGGCTTCATACGTGGCAGATCCTGCCAAACCAACCTGGTCGAGTTCTCATGACTGGGTAACTAGGCAACTGGACAGGGCCATGCAGTGGATGTCCTGTATCTGGACTTCAGTAAGGCATTCGACTCAGTGCCACATGGAAGGCTGGGAAGGAAGTTAGTAGGCACAGGGGCGGGTGCAAAGCTGGTGAGATGGGTAGGAAACTGGCTGCAGGGAAGGCAACAGAGGGTGGTGGTGGGTGGGGAGCTCTCACACCCAAGGGCAGTGATGAGCGGTGTTCCACAGGGCTCGGTGTTGGGACCAGTGTTGTTTGGGATATTCACTGCAGACGTATCATGGGACATCAAGAGCAAGATCAGTCTGTTTGCTGATGATACCAAGGTAGGCGCGGTGGTGGATAACCTAGGGGATGGCAGGGGTTGCAGGATGATCTGGCAAAGCTTGAAACCTGGTCAGACACCTGGCAACTGAGCTTTAATGCCAAAAAGTACAAGGTGCTGCATTTTGGGATGAAGAGCCAAGGAGGAGTTACCAGCTAGGGGTGCAGCTAGCCCAGACAGAGGAGGAGAAGGATCTGTGGTGCTCATTACAGGGTCAATGAACAACTCGGCACAATGTAGGAAGGCAGCTGCAAGGCCAACAAAATGCTGGGTTATATTGCAAGGGTATATCCTCGAGGAGGAGAAGGTGATTCTGCCACTGTATAGGTCATTAGTTAGACCACAACTGGAGTACTAAGTGACAGTACTGGCGCCCAGATCTGAAGAGGGACACTAAGTTACTGGAGGGGGTGCAGCACAGAGCAACAAAGATGATCAAGGGGCTGGGGGACTTATCATACGAGAGGAGGTTGAAGGAGTTGAACATGTACTCACTGGAGGAGAGAAGAGACAGGGGTGACATGACAAACCTTTAAATACATGAAAGGAATAAACAAGACGGGTACAGAGGGGCTGTTCAAAGTAAGGAAGGGGAGGGCCACCAGGGGCCATGATATGAGACTGGAGCGAGGAAGGTTCAGGAGGGAGATGAGAAGACACTTTTTTACAGAGAGGGTGGTGGCTGGGTGGAATGCGTTACCTGCTGAAGTGGTATGCAGTAGAACAGTGGACTGCTTCAAACGAGGATGGGACAGGACAAAGGGGAGGGTTAATGAAGGGGAAGGGTGGAAGGGAGGGGCAGCTGCAGAATGAGGGGTGCTAGCTGCACATTCGAGCAGACTTGATAGACCTCTAGGCCTTTATCTGCTGGCAAATTTCGTATGTTCGTATCATCACACACGTTTAAAGCTCCCCCACGGATTTTGCCCCACCACCTCCTCTAGCAAGCTGTTCCAATCATCCACCACCCTTTCCTTGAAGAAGTATTTCTGCACGACTCTCTTAAACTTACCTGTCTTAGCTTCAGTGCATGCCCCCTTGTTCTAGTGCCACAGTAACAGTGTCTTCACAGCCCAAACCAAGAACAAGAAGTAAGGACCAATAAAACATACTGGAATGAGCCCGGGGGATGGTGGGTGGGCAAGTGAATCAATGGTGAAGATATTCCTAGAAGATTAGGAATTAAGTTGAGTATGTAATTTTTGTATCTTCCAGAAAACAATCTCCACCGATTCACACTAGAGGGTCAGAGTACCATGCTCGGACAAAATCCCCCGGACTAGGGCAGCAAAAGCCAAGGGCTCACTCAGGACACAAGTCCATTCAGGATAGTCCTGACAAAGGTGGCATGGTGCCCCACATGGATATCCAAGGCACAGCACTTAAAGGCGTGCACCGTGCTACAAGCTACAGCTCTGCAGATATCACCGACTGGTACAGCGCTGCCCTCTGCCAAGGACGTGGCCACTGCTCTAGTGGAGTGAGCAAGTACCGGACCTTTAAACTTGTCCTGAGCCATGGCACAGCAGTGGCATAAGCAGCTCACAATACAGGCAGAAATGTACTTGAATGTAACACGCTGTCCCATTTGATTAGGATTGAAGGAGACAAAGAACTAGTTGGATTGCATGAAGTCCTTAATTCTGTCCGGGTAAAACCTAAGGACCCTCAAGGGAAACAAAAGCCAAATTTACAACAAAAAAGAAACATTTTGTGCAGTGTGTTTTGATTTGTAGGTGTACTCCTAGTAAGTTCTTCTCTTTACTTGCTGAAAGGAGTTTTTTCTAAATTTGCTTGCTGGTCTTGTGGCCCCTGGGGATTTCCATGTTAGCATTTATGACTCTTATTCCCACAATGCCTCCTGTCCCATGTGACAGAGATGCATTCAGGACCACTGATTCAGACAGTGGTGACTGCTGCAGCAGCAATCCACTGTTAGCAGCCTGATATTCTGGTTTCAACTAAATAACACTGCCTAATCCAAACTTTTTGTTTTCTAGGTATGTGTCTAGGTGTAGCCAGCAAAAGTGAATGTTTTGTTTTTAAAGCTTTTCACTTCACCGAACTACACACAACCATTAAAAAAGCACACAAATCACCTACAGTCACAAATGCTATATAACTAGGGAAGAGCAGAGTAGCTGTTTCCTTAAAGAACTGGCCACTAAATTATCCCTCAGGCATTAGCCAACTGTACATGAAGCCTTCATCAGAGCTCCCTGGACAAGGAAAGTTAATTAGCAACACAGTTGTGCTACTGTAAACTTGAGAAAAAAAAACAGTTCTTGTTGAATTAATGGTCCTGGAGGTATCACTGTAATATTGGACATGATGAATTGTAGGATCAAGAAGAGCCATTAAAAATGTTAATATGAAGATCCCCAGGGGCCATAAAATCAGCACACAATTTTAGAAAAGAACTCCTTTCAACAAAGGAAAAGACTTACTGTGAGTACACCTAAAAATCAAAACACACTGTGCAACATTTTGTTGGTAAATTTTGACTTTAGTTTTCCCTTAACATCCAGAAAATCAGAAGTGCACTCTCTTTCATTCTGGAAGTTGGCAAAGTAGGTAGGCAGCACTCGTGGCCGATTCAGATGGAACTCCAATACTACCTTTGGTAGGACCTCAGGGTGCATGTGGAGAACTTCCCTGTCCTTGTGGAAAACAGTATATGGAAGATCTGTGACCAAGGTATGCATTTCAGACGCTCTGCAAATAAAAGTGATGGCCACTAGAAATACTGCTTTCCAAGCCAAAAACATCAGCTCACACTGTCGCAAAGGGGCTCAAAAGGCTTGTGGGTGAGCATATCCAGCACAAGTCTGATATCCCAGGCAGCTACCGACTTCCTCATGGGAGGCCGTGTGTGTGTAAGATTCCCTTAAGGAACCTCTTGAACAGTGGCAGCTGGGCCAGGTAAAGGTTACAGACAGACTTGTGGAATCCAGAAATAACACTCAAGTGGACCTTAACAGTAGAATACTTATAGGAAAGACTGAACATTGCATAGCATTGTATGCAGATGATATTTTACTCTATCTCCAGAACCCTGAAAAATCCCTTCAGGCAGTAAAACAAATATTAGACAACTTCGGTCAGGTAGCGGGATATAGACTAAACCTAAATAAAACCGAGAGCCTTACATTTCATTACACCCCCTCTCTCTACATCCAAAACATTATCCCTGGGAGATGGAACTTACAAAAAATGAAATATTTAGGTATTCAGCTAACACACACCCCTGTATACAGCTGTAAGTACAACCACGCACTGTTCATGGCACAACTAAGAGCAGACCTAAACTCATGGGCAACACTGCCCCTAAATATTACGAGGAGGATAGACCTGGTCAGAATGGTGGTACTTCCAAGGGCGTTGTATTTGTTCCAAAATATTCCTATTTTTATCCCACCGAAAACCTTTCAAGAATGGGATCAGTTAATATCCAAATTTATATTGGCAAATAGAAAGCCTCGTGTCCGCCTTAGAATCTTAACCCTTCCTCGCCAGTAAGGAGGGCTGGCACTCCCAGACTTACAATTATATCAGCAGGCAACAACCCTGACACAAGTAATGGCTCGACAAAATAAGACATCTAACCCACATTGGTTGGAGATAGAAAGAGACCTGATAAGTGACCACACCTATTTCCAAATATTATACGATCCGGCACCAAAGGCAGAGGCGAGTCACCCCCAAGCCCATGGTTTATATCACAATTTAAAAACTGGCAAACTATCAGGAAAACGCAATGCCTGACCACCTTTCAAACCCTTTTATGTCCTATCACAGGTTTAGGTGCCCCCCCCAATACTTTGGATGATGGATTTCGAGGTTGGGAAAGAGTTGGTTTAAAATATATACTACAGGTCATGTCACAGGGAAACATCAGGTAATTTGCAGAAATTCAAAGTAAATTCCCCTTGCCACATCAAGACTTCTATCGGTACCTGCAGCTTCGACACTACATCGATAATCTTCCCAAAGAGCTTTGGATGCCTGAGCAGTATCCAGCACTGGCTCATGGCCAGATTCAACTGAACAATAACTAACAACAGGAACACCTAGTATCATCAATCTCAAACAGAAGGGATACGCCAACAGTAGAGTCAAGAATCTGGCTATACGGTCACCCCAGAGACCTGGCAGCGAACCTGCTGCTATGTTGCACAGGTAACAAGCTTGCACCAATGGCGCAAATATGTGTGGAAAAATCTAATAAGATTCTTTAGAACCCCTGTAATTACCAACCATTATGCCCCCACCAACACAGCAATGTGCTGGCTAGCCTGTGGTGAAACCAGGGCAAATCACACACGTATTATGTGGACATGTCCATACCTCAAACCATTTCTATTAGCTCTCCAGGCGCAATTACAGGAGATATTTGATCCCCAGCTTCAGTCAACAATGGAGATGTTCCTCTTTCTCAACCTCCCCAAAGCATTGAGAGGCCCGAACACTAGATATCTTCTCCTCCTTCTTATTACAGCAGCAAAGATGGCAATAACAAAACTATGGCTAAATAATAAGATTCCAACAATACAAAACTGGTGGGACATCACAAGGCAGATATATACTATGGAGAGAATAACACATAACCTAAATGAGCAGGGAGAGAAGTTTACTACAAGATGGACTTGATGGCAGGTATACTACATGTTAAAGGATTGCACCTTCGTCCCCTAGAAGGAAAGGATATCTCCCCAACAGAGAGATGGATGTCACCGGGCTGAGGGCAGGGGGAAGGGTCACCCACAGATTAAGCACCCCATGTTATGGAGCCTTAGAAATAATAGGTCCACCCCCACTAATAGGTACGAGGGGAATTCAATGAAGAGAAATGACCAAAATAAAACATCACTGATCAAAAGAGATATAACCCAAAATCGGAAGAAGTCGACAGAACATCCTGCCACTGAAGAGCTAGAATAGCAACAGATAAAAAAGAGGGTTAGATGGGTCAGCCCGTTGGCACAGCGGTGGGATTTCTGCTCGCGACACCGGCGACCCAAGTTCGGGAACGGACCCAGATCGTCAGAGAGCCGGCCGGGGGGAGAAGGATAGAGCATCCTATGACTGCTCTCCTTCTCCGGGGAGGCGAGAAGCATTTGGCGACTGAGGGTTCTAGCGTGGCTAGGGAACTCAGGCGATCGACAGAGCCAGGTCTGGAAGGCGGGCAGACGCTTGCGTCATTGCACGTCCCCGCCTCCGTAATAAGGAGAAAACCCGAGGTGAGGACAACATGCATATGACGCCCACCCCGGAGGACCTCATGACACCACTGGCGCTGTGGATCCCCGACCAGCCATAAGTCCCGTGGGTTGCCGATGAAGTTGGCCACGGCCCCACCCTCCGGGGGGGCAAGTCGGGGGTGACTGGGGATCTCGGCAGCCATAGGCGGTGGTGGAGGTCTCCGGGGCGCTGTGACAAGGGCAGAGGTAATACGGGGTCCAGCCCGATAAAAACAGAGAATAAAAAAAAAAAAAAAAGAGGGTTAGATGGATAGACACACTATAAGGAGCACTGAATTAAATTGGCTTTACAGTATTCAGGGATACATAGATAGAGACTCACCAACCCCAAGAAATTATCTGTTTCCAAGAGGGTGAGCATTTACTTTTTAAATACTCTAATCTTTCCCTAAAGAATGAAATAAGCAATGCTTAATAAGTATGTCAAAGCTATTTATTAACCTTTATACACTTGTATAAACAAAAAGTGTAAAGAACATCAACTAACTGTGATCTGATGACGTATATATGTTGGAAAAGCATAATAAAAAAGAAATTTATAAAACAAAAAAAAAAACAAAAAAACAGTGGAATACTGTAGGTCAGCATCAGAAACATCCAGCAAGTACTCCAGAACCTTGTCAGGTGAGCACTCAAAGAGGTCCATGTGGGTTTTGGAGCACCAGTTGGAAAACCACCATTTCGCTACGTGTCTTCCTACTGGAAGGTTTATGGGCAGTCAAAAGTACTGCAAAGACCTTCCGAGATGCCTCGTACATGTTCATTTCCATCTTTTCAGCAGCCAGGCCTGAAGATAAAGGGAACACAGGTTAGGATAGGCCAGGTGACCCTGAGTCAGTAAGCAGGTCCCGAGTGGAAGAATCCTCAGTTTGCTGACAGTCTGTTCAACAGAGGACACCTATCTGTTGAAGCCAGGAGAGGGTGATCAGTATCATCTCCCCCCCCCACCATGTGACTCCAGTTTGAGCAATACCCTTGACACTAGGGGGATTGGAGGGAATGCATATAGATATAGATTTTGTCACTGCAGTCTGAATGCATCCTGACAGAAAATGCCATGTCCTGGATTTCTGGAGCAGAATCGAGGAAGTTCGCATTGAGTGGGGATGTAGAAAGGTTCACATCTGGGATGCCCCACTCATCGAATAGAGATCTCCCGAAGACTGGAGCTAGTGACCACTCGTAAGGACCAGCCTCTGCCCAGATGGGTTCATCTGTCCAAGTGTTCTGGGCTTCTGGCAGAGAAATGGCTTGGAGCAGGACAGAACAGAAATATACTTTCCACATCAGTAAATCTTCAAGAGAATCTGCTCCATTAGTCCCCACCTTTGGAACTATAGCCATTAGTGCTAGTGCCATACAGAAACGTTTGCTAGCCGGGGGCCTGCCACGTCTGTGTCTATATAAACATGGGTGGCCCCATCACTCCCCAGTTCGTTGCCAGAGATTAGAGTCGGAGGACCTCCTGTCATGGGCAAATAGGAGATGAGACCATTATCAGGCACACAAGGAAACACATGGAGTTGGATACATGATGCATGGAGCAGGTTCAGGCACAGCATCTAATGTAACCCTCACAGAAGCAGAAAGGGGATGGAGGGAGAGATGACAGCTTTATGGAGATTCTCTAGAAGACCTGCTGTTACAGTAAGTATGTAACTGTTCTATCTTCTTCTTCGAGGATATCTCCTCCACTAGGCCACACCTTTGGAATGATTCCCAAGCAGTCCCAAATAAAAACAGGAGGATGGTACAGTCAGATATATATTCAAGACAACAGGCCTTGCAGCACAGCAAGTGTGAATCCAGCACGTCTGTGAGAGACTATGTCCAGACTGTAATGTTTAGTGAAGGTATGGACAGTGTTCCATGTGACTGCAGCACAAATGTCAGCAGCAAAAACATTTCTGAAACAAGTAAAAAGAATGAACAACACTACACCAGGAAGTTCCTTGCCTTACTTCCTATAACAGAATGTAATATACTGTGCCAGCCATTTGGACAGGCACTCTTTAGATACAGGGGCACCCTCTTTCTCAGAGGTGCACAAAACAAAAAGCCAGAGGACTTCCTACAGTCCTTGGTGTGAGCTAACACTGTATATGATTAGCCTACGTGCATCTAAAGTATGGCGCAGTGCCTCATCCTGACTGGCATGCTCAGGGTAATAAACGAGATTCAGTGTATATTCAGATATCACTTTTGGCAGAAACTTAGGATCTGTACAGAAAGAGACGCTGCCTTTGTGCAAAATCAAATGAGGAGGCTCACATGTTAGAGCCTGAAGCTCTGAAATAATGTGAGTAGAAGTGATTGAAACAAAAAAAGTACAGTTACATAAGAACTTACCGTAACAGTAGATCTTCGAGAACAGCTCTTGCAGCAGGTTACACCATTAGGACTGAAGCCGCCAGGCGTCAGGACCACACGGAAATCTTCTATCTAGCAGTCTTCATCGGGGACCGCCTCCGACGTCAGGCGTAGTACATAAGGAGGCAGTCCCGCCAGAATCCCCAGTTCTCCTGCTGGAGACTTCCGGCCGCTGGATGACATTAGAAGAGGAGACCGAGGACCCGCCATCAGATGGCCAAGACTAAGGACAGACCTTTCCAATCCGAAGGATGGGTGTTAGGTTAGAACCTACTTCCTCCAGGGGGAATGATGGGTGGGAAGGTACCTGCTGCAAGAGCTGTTCTTGAAGATCTACTGTTACGGTAAGTTCTTACGTAACTGTACTATCTTCTCCGAGATACAGCTCTTGCAGCAGGTTACACCATTAGGACGGATTCCCAAGCAATGGCGACATTGTAAAGCCATGAGGAGGAGGAAAGACAGAGAGTATGACCCCTTCTGAGCCTAAGACAGAAGTCCCTGGAGGACGGCTAGGCCGAAACCAGCCCTTCGCCTTGAGGCGATGTCCAGGCTATAATGCCTGATAAAAGTATGCACCGAGCTCCAGGTGGCTGCAGCACAGATAGCTGAAGTGGACACATTCTTCAGTGCTGCGAAGGCGGTAGCCACTCCTCTGGTGGAATGGCCCTTGACCGCTCCTGGCAAGGGTTTTCTGCGTTGTCATAACAGAAAGAGATACACTGAATGAGCCAGCGTGAAAGGGTCTGCTTGGAAACGGGGGCTCCTTTCATCCTCTCAGTGAAGGATTCGAACAGCTGCTCCGCTTTCCAGTGCTGTCTGGTTCTGGTCAGATAATATCTGAGACACCTGTGAACATCCAGGGTGTGAAGCAGTGCTTCTCGTCTATTGGTGTACTTCGGAAAGTACACTGGTAAATCGATGTCCTGATTAAGGGTAAGGGCTGAAACCACCTTAGGCAAGAACTTAGGATTTGTCCTCAGGGATACCCTATCCTGGTGGAAAATTAAATAAGGCTCTTTGCACATGAGAGCATGTAATTCGGAGATTCTCCTCGCCGAAGTAACAGCAACTAAAAACAACATTTTCCACTACAGAAGACGTAGCTCGCTATCTGCGGCTGGTTCAAAGGGTGGCAGTGTAAGCTGCTCCAGGATGAAGGGCAAATCCCAAGGAGGGACGGGATCCTTAATGGGCGGCCTAAGGTGGAGGACCCCCCCCTTAGAAAGGCACGAGTAGCATCCAACTGGGCCACCATGCGATGGCCTATGGGGGCATGATAAGCTGAGATTGCACAAAGGTGCACTTTGATCGAGGAGTAAGCTAGCCCGGATTGAAAAAGGGAAAGCAGGTACTCCAGAACCAGCTTCTCAGGACAATCTAAGGGCGAGAAACCGTGTGTTTGAGTCCACAGGCAAAACCTGTGCCATTCCATGGCGTATGTTGCGTGTGTTGCCGGTTTTCTGGCAGCAGAAAGCACGTCTGCCACCTCTTGCGAGACCCTGTGTCGCATCATGGCTATGTCTCTAGGAGCCAGGCATGTAGGTTCAATGAATGTAAGTCCGGGTGGACTAGTGAACCCTCCTCCTGAGACAACAGGTGGGAGCTGATTGGCAAGGGAAGCGGAGGTTCCCGGGACAACTGATTCAGAAGCGGGAACCAATTTTGCCTGGGCCAAAAAGGCGCTATCAAAATAAACGTCGCGTGCTCCATGCAAAATTTGAGAAGGACTCTGAATCAACGGGAAAGGAGGGAAGGCGCAGAGGAATCTGTCCGCCCAGGAGAGGGACAACGCGTCTCGCCAGAAAACACCAGGCCCTGGATCTAGCGAGCAAAAATTGGGCAGTTTTGCGTTGGATGGGGACGCGAATAGATCCAATTCTGGAGTGCCCCATGTGTGAAACAGATCCTCTACCACCTCCTGTAGAAGTTCCCACTCGTGGACTCTGGCCTGGGAACGACTCAGGCTGTCTGCGACAGTGTTGTCCATCCCGGGGACGTGAACTGCAATGAGGTTTGCGCCATGTCGTATTACCCATTCCCACACCCTCATGACTTCCCTGCAAAGGGGGTAGGAGTGTGTGCCTCCTTGTTTGTTGAGGTAATACATCACTGCAGTATTGTCTGTTTGCAACAGGAGAGTACTTGGTGGAATCTCCGACTGGAAGGCTTGCAGGGCATACAGGACCGCCCTCATCTCCAATATGTTGATATGGAGATGAGATTCCTGGGAAGTCCATGTTCCCTGAGACCTCACCTCGTTCAAGTGCGCTCCCCACCCCAGCCCTGAGGCGTCTGTGGAGAGTGTTATCACCAGGGACGGCGCTGTGAAGGGAACCCCCACATAGAGGGTTCCCAGATCTAGCCACCATTGCCAGTCCCGAACCACGGCCTTCGTGATTCTGACTGGATGCTGCAGATGGTCTTGCCTTTGGTCCCATTGCACTCTTAACATCCACTGGGATACGTGCATGTGGAGTCTCGCCATCGGGACTGTTGGAATGGCTGCAGCCATGTGTCAGAGCAGGCGAAGGACCAATCTGGTTCGGACAGTCTTCTTCGCTGATAGGTCCCTTATGAGGGATCGGATGCGTTCCGCTCTGTCTTCGGGAAGAAAAGCTTTCCCCTTGACGGTGTCCAGAACTGCCCCTATGAATTGCAGTTTCTGGGACGGTACCAGGAGAGACTTCTCGTAGTTGATTAGGATGCCCAGAGACTGAAAAAGGGCCTGAGTATGCTGAATGGCCATCAGCAATGCCTCCTTGGAGGAGGCCATGAGAAGCCAGTCGTCCAGGTACGGGAACACATAGTGGGCCGGTCTCCTCAGAGACGCTGCCACGACTGCCATGCACTTGGTGAATACCCTGGGTGCTGATGACAGCCCGAAAGGAAGCACTCAGAACGGATAATGGCGGCCGAGAAACTCGAAGCGCAGGAACCTCCTGTGCACTTGAGCAATAGGGATGTGCAGGTAAGCATCCTGCATGTCCAAGGATGCCAAGAAAGCGTCCTTCCTCAGCATGGGGATTAGTCCCGGAAGGGTCACCATGCGGAAGCGTTTGTAAATGACTGACATATTGAGGTCGCTGAGATCCAAGATTGGACGGAGGTCCCATGTTTTCTTTGGAACCAGGAAGAAGTGTGAATAGTAACTTGCTCCTCTCTGGTTCCCTGGAACGTGCTCCAAAGCTCCTTTCTGTAGAAGAGTGAGCACTTCCTGCTGTATGAGCAGGGCGTGCTGACCCAAATAACAGGAGAGCAGAGGAGGTCTTGTGGGAGGGTTGTCTACAAATTCTATATAATGGCCTTTTTCGACGAACTGTAGCACCCACCTGTCAGTGGTGATCGACCGCCACCCTGGCAGGTGGTCCGTGATGCAACCCCCGACCTTCATTTCCTGTTGATCCTGAGGAGGGGCGGGGGCCGGGAAGGAGTCGTGCTGTGGCAGCACTGGATCCTGCAGGTTGGGCCGACTTGGAGGCTCGTTGGCCTCTGCCTGAGGATGTCTTAGCCTGGGCTTTCCAAGAGAAGGAGCCCCTCTGTTGCTGGCCGGAACAAGGCTGTTGCCTTTGGATCCGGCTGCGAAAGCGACTCTGATTCCTACAAAAGGAACTAAGTCTAGATCTGTACATGGCATGGACAGATCTAATAGCCGTCCTGGCTTCCTGCAATTTGGTGATCACCTTTTCCGAGGCTTCACCAAACAGAACTTTGCCATAGTAAGGAGCCTCCATGATATTTTTGTGGACGTCTGGGGTAAACCCGGAGACACACACCTGAGGCTGCCACTCTGGCCGAAGAGTCCGCAGAGTCTTATGCGGCTCTGAGCACCTGGGTCCCCACGTCTGAACCCATACGGAGGAGTTGCAGGAGTTCCTCCTTTTGGCCACCGTCTGGCAGTTTCTCCACCAGGTCCTGTCCCTGTTCCCACAACGCGTTCTGGAACTGAACCATGTGGGTTTGATAATTCAATGATCTAATGGTGCAAGTCGTGGCCGCGTACGTGCACCTGCCCAGCACGTCCAACTGCTTGGACTCCGGGTGCATGCTCAAATGTTGTGGTTTCTGAGACCGGTCATGAAAGGCTGTAATGACCAGGGAGTTGGCCAGAGGATGGTTAGCCAGGTACTGGTCCTCCCTTGGGGCCTTATACAGGCGGTCAGCCTTCTTCGGCATTGCCGGGGTCGAATGTGGATGCTTCCACGCTGCCTTGGTGACGTCCACAAAGGTGTCCACCAAGGGTGGCACTACCACAGGCTTGGGGTCTTTTTGCCGAAGGTAGCGGGCAAGGCGTAGTCTTTCGGGGTCGAGCTCCTCGGCATCCCATCCCATGTTCTCCTGAATATGCCTCATTATTTCAGAGAACGAGGGGTCATCCAGAGGAGACCTAGGGAGGTCGCATGGGTCCGGAGAAGGGATGCTGATTGGTGAAGGAGGCCTGGAGCATTCAGAGATGTCAGATCTGGAATCCTCCATGGACGGTGAATACCGACATCTTCTGGGTCTCTTGGGGCTGGGTGACCCTGAAGAGGATCCTGACGGAGGCCTTCTCTTCTCCAAAGATCTACCCCAGGAGGTGCTGCTGGCTCCTGGGGGGAAGGTGCTCGTCCTGCTGACCCCCTGGGTGGAAGGGGGGTGCAGGCGTCGGGGGTGCAGCGGGCACGGGAGGAGGCTGCGTGGTGACCACATCCTTCTTGATGGTGTCCCACCAGAAGGTGAAAAGCTCCTTCACTTCTGCCAAGTTTAGGCCCGATGACGGACCGGGCGCCAGTGGCCTGTCGCCGGGGCTGGGCGTCGGCTCCCCTGAGGTCTCTGATTCTGGAGAGGGTTCCCGTGGGAGTTCGATGGGTCCGGGATCGCCCGCCTGGTCTTTGGGCTGGGTAGACTCCTCCTCCAACAGCGCCTCCTGACCGACGTCGGTAGGCGGTGGTGTGGTCTTCCTGACTGCGGTATGTGATGCCAGTCCCCCCGCCGGTGTCCTGGGGCGAATGCCTGACCGGCGACGGGCGATGAACGGTCACCGGTTCCCTGGAGTGCTTATGTACCTTGGCCGACGTCGGGTGGACCAACATCGGGTCCGACATCCGGTTAAGGGAGGTCAGCTCCTGGGTCTTGCGCTGGAGTGGTGGCGGAAGGGAGAATGACTGGACATCGGGGGCCGAATGACGGGAGGACGACTTGTGGGACTCCCCAGACCTGGACAAGGCCTTAGCCGAGGAAGCGGGCCTGGAGGTCTTGGCAGGCCGCAGAGCAGAGGAACCACTGACCGATTTGACCACAACCGGTGGAGGCTGAGAGCGGGCCCTCGACGGACAGCGGTCCGACCTGGAGCCGGAGCTGCGGGAGTCCGAGGCCCTGGAGGGGTATCTGGGTCTCACCTTCTCCCCGTGCTTCTCATGGTGCCTGTGTGACTTCCTTGAAGACTCTCCTCTGGAGGAAGGTTCCATGGCCTTAAGTTTTTCTTCGAGGAGGAAAGCCTGGAGGGCCTTCTGTCGGCGGATTCTCGTGCGGCTGTTAAAGCCCTGACAGAAGGAGCAAGCCTGGGTGTTGTGGTCTGGGCCCAGGCAACGAACGCAGGCCGAATGAGGGTCTTTGAAAGGAATCTGCTTTCTACAGGCACACTTCGAAGAATGGCCCTCCGCTGAAGTTGGAGAGGACATCAGACGAAAAAACGACTGAAGAGAGAGATTTTGTAAAGTTTGAAAGTTTTCCTGGTTGTCGCTAGAACTTAACGAGTCGAGACTTCAAAGAGTGAGGAAAGAACTGGGGATTCTATCGGGACTGCCTCCTTATGTACTACGCCTGACGGGGGTGGGACCGACGTCGGAGGCGGTCCCCGCTGAAGACTGCTAGCTAGAAGATTTCCGTGGGGTCCTGACACCTGGCGGCTTCAGTCCTAATGGTGTGACCTGCTGCAAGAGCTGTATCTTGAAGAAGATTTACTTTTTCCATGATGGGAAACGTGAGCCACAACTCGTGATCGACTCACAAGGAGACAATATCAGTTTCTCAAGCACAAAATTCAAGTCCCAAGGTGGGACTGGATTGCAGAAAGGAGGTTTTATATGAAGAATGCCTCTCAGAAAACTATGGGACACCTCTAACTGGGTAACTGTACAAACATCAACAAGGGCATAGAAAGCTGATATAGTGGTCAAATGCTCCTTAAGTGAGGAATACTATAGGCCAGAATCTGACAAGGACAACAAGTATTCCAACACAACATTTAAAGGACATACAAATGGGTCTAAATTCCTGAAAGCAGCACACAAAGTGAACCGCTTCCACTTCAAGGAACAAGTATGTCTGGTAAAAGGCTTTCTGGCTGCAACCAGAAAGGTCAACAATCTTAGGGGATCCCCCAAAATGTGCAATGGCTACGTTTTCAGAAGCCAAACACGCAGATGTAGGGACTTCAGGTCCAGATGGACCAGGGACCCCTCGTCCTGTGACAACAGATCCCATTACAGAAGTAGAGGTACAGGAGGCTCCACTGCCATCTGTTGCATAAGTGGAAACCATATCTGGCATGGCCATAACGGAGCAATAAGGATGAGACTGGCACACTCCATCTACAGCTTGAGCAGCACCCTCTGTATTATAGGAAATGGGGGAAGTGTGTAGAATCTCCGTTTCCAAGAGAGGGACACCATGTCTTGCTAGAAAACTCCAAGCTATGGAGCAAGCAAGCAGAAACACAGCAGTTTTGCACTATGTGGGGACGCACAAAGGTCCAACTCTAGATGAACCCACCTGGCAAAGAGGTTGTTTATCATGGCGGTCAGCAGTTTCCATTCGTGAATCTTAGACTGTGCCCTACTTAGTCTGTCTGCCAAGAAGTTTTGAAGACCTGGGAGATGCATGGCAGAAAAATGTAGGCCATGTGACAGAGCTCAGTATCATACTCTCACTGCTTTCCTGCATAGAGGATAAGAATGAGTGTCCCCTTGTTTGTTGATGTAATGCATCACACTGGCATTGACCATTTGGATTAACAGAGGACCAGGGGTACAGATGCTGCTGAAATGCCTGGAGGCTGTACAGACAGCTCTAATCTCCAGTACATTTACATGTAAACCTGGCCTCCACCTTGGACTGTGACCTCTAAGCGTCTGGTAGGAGCCAAGATGAGTGCCCTAGCCAGAGCCTGAGGCATCCATCATGAGGATTTGTACAGCAGCTGGTACAAGGAATGGAACGCCATTTAATGGTTTTATCAATACTCCACAGCAATGCTCTGTGAAGCAGGGGCTTGACAAGGGCCATTTGATCCAGCTCATTCATCAGCTGATCCCACTGGACCTTCAGTGTCCGCTGAGGGATTTTCATATATAGGCAGGCCAGTGACACAATCACAAAATGCCAGTCATTAGACCCAGGAGATGTAACATTGTTCTCATAGAGACATGGTGACTCCTGTATACCAGTTGTGCTTGGGCACTCAGATGTTTTGCTCTGTCCTGTGGCAAGAAAGCACATCCTTTCTCTGTGTCCAAGACTGCCATTACATACTGTAATCTTTGGCAGAGAGCTAGCATAGATTTTGGCAAATTTACTGTGACCCTAAGTCTTTGAACAACTGCCTTGTCTGAGACAGAGTATGTAGTAGAACCTCCCTAGAGCTGGATTTTAACAACGAGTCATCCAGACAGAGGAACACATACAGGCCTTCCCTGCGAAGGGCTGCTGCCACTACTGACAAGCATTTGGTAAAGACCCGTTGTGCAGAAGACAATCCAAAGGGCAATACTCTGAATTGGTAATGTTCCCGCTCCAGCACAAAATGGAGATATTGCCTGTGGGATTTTCTGATCTTGACATGAAGGCATGCATCCTTCATGTCCACAAAACAAATCTAGTCCCCTGCTTGCCGAAGGGGAATCACAGTTTGCAAGGATACTGTTCAAAACATCTTGTATTCAAAGTAGAAGCTGAGATCCCTAAGATCCAATAAGGACCTAGAACCTCCCGCCGCAATCCATTTTGGGACCAGAAAGTATCTGGAATAGAGCTCTTCGTTTCTGCGTCGAGAAGGAACAGGTTCTATAGCACATTTTTGGAATAATGACTGAATGTCTTCCTTCAGAAGGGATAAAAAACCTGGAGGATAACAGGATGGAAACAGAAGATGATCTGGAGGGGTTTCTATTAGCTTCAGAACATGCCCCCTTGCAATTATCTCCAGGACCCATTTGTTGCACTCTCCTGCCACTGTTTCATATGCAGAGAGTGTCTGCCCCCACAACCACTCCTGAAGATAACAGTGAAGGTGGGGGTACATCTGGATTGGAGTCAGGCACAACTGCTGGAGGCAGTGCCACTGGTACGGATTGCTTTGGATGTTTTTGTATGGGCACCTAGGAGGATGAGTCCCAGCAGGGGGCCACTTCCCTTGCCTCAGCAGACGTAAAAATTAAGGAAAGAATCTGGTGTGGGAGGCAGAATGCCAAAAAACCTAAATTTCCGTCTCAAAGTCTTGTATTCCACCAATCCAAAAGGGCAAGCTATAGATTAAACTGCAGAGTGACTGCATAGAGGTGTGGTATTCCATTCAGAATACCAGCATGATGAAAATGGTATTCCGCCTTGAAAACTGGTATGCAAAACAAGGCAGAATACCATTAAATTCAAGCCCTGCTCGGTCTTGTTGACAATAAGTTAAGAAAATGGTTTACTGTTCGACATTTAGTCATTACAATTTTTAAAACAGGTACACACACACAAAAAAAACAACACATTTTACAAATAAAGTACCACATGTACAAAACATACTGCACTTCACTGCACTAGTCAAAATCTTGTTACTTTCCTAGCTAATACATTCAATGAATATACTGTCTATCCTAATAATCACAATATCCAAATATTACTCAACTATAGGTCATAGAGACCTACAATTTTATAGACAATAAAAATGTATATAGCATAGTCAGTAATTATTTATTCGTTGATTTAAATAAGAAAGTGACCATCTATTCTGAGGCAAGATCAAGGGAAGCAAATGTGGATCCTAACCATTTTTTCCATTTTATTTCATATAACGGACATTGTAGAAGTATATGCTTAAGATCATCTCCCGCTCCTATTTTGCAGTTACATATTGGATCACTGAATCCTGGTCTTTTCTGATCATAGTTGATGTAATTTGATACATATAACTCCATATGGAACATGGCTAAGATTCGACATTCGTATGGATTTGTCAGTATAATCAAATAAGGTTCCAACTTATGTTTCACTTTGATAGTTTTGTACCAGCTGTAATGTTTCAAATTATTAATTTTTTACCTGATTGTGTGTAATTACTGCATCTCTTAATCCTGTTTTCATTTGAGCAACTATCTCCTCCATGGGAGGACAGTATATTTCATGAAGTAAATGTCCTAATCCAATGGGAAAGATAGATTCTTTACTAGTTTTAATTGTATTTAAAGTAAAGTTCATATGATTGCATTTTAATTCTTCCTCAAGGCACATCCTAAGAAGTCTGTGTTCTGGAAGGAGAAACAAATTCAATATGAATGCCATTCTTCTCTCCATTGCCATTGTGGTAATTGGATATTGTCCCAGTTCCTTTCTAAGTATTTCTGCTGGAACAGATTGTGGGACTTTTAAAATATACCAATACATTTTTATTACAGTTTCAAGTGGTTTTATATCTAAGAGTGTCCAAATTTCAGATGGGTACAAAATGCTGGTTTTTATCTTTGCATTTATTACTTTCAGAAGACATTCAATAGTACCTTGTCCAATCTTTACACTAAATCTTTTAAATGCATTAAATGATGTTTTAAGTTTTTGAGTCAGTAAGTTTATTTGGGGAGTCCATGAAAGATTTTGTGAAAATCGTAGCTTGTTGACAGTAGGCTCAGCCACCTCCGGAAAGAGGGTGACAAAAGGATCCCCTCCTATGACCTCTAGCAGGAGTGGGACACTGGGACTTTACAGACCTTAGAGTCACTTTTGATTTCTGAAGTCCTCTTAGGACCTCTTTAACATCATAGCCAAACAGCTTTGTCCCTCCGAAAGGGGCAGTTAAAACTGCCTGCTGCATATCATTGGCAAAGTCAGCAACTCTGAGCCAAGAATCTCTCTTCATACAACTGACAGAAGTAGCAGTTCTGGAAGAAGTATCAAAGACATCATAAGCTGAGCATAGCAAAAGTTTGCCATCCTCACCACAGTTTTAAGTAACTCATTCTTAGTAGAGTCATCGGGCAAAGCTTGGGCTGCAGATTTTGCAGGCTTCTACTGGATGTTCTGATATTTTATTACATGGGCTTGGTAGTTTGCACTTTTAAGGACCAGTGAGGCAGAGGCTTAAGTACACATTCCTATCACATAACAGAAAGTGATACAATGAGCCAACCATTTGGAAAGGCATTGCTTGGAAACAGCATTACCCTCTCTTTTGCAAGCAAAAGAGATAACAGTTGATCCATCTTTCTGAGATCCTTTGTCCTGTTAGTGTAGTATCTCAGAATCCGATGCACATTTAAAGCGTGCAGGAGGTACTCCCCTTGATTGGAATGTTGCATAAAAACCATGGATTGGTTCAGGGTAGATTCTGCTACCACCTTAGGGAGAAACTTAGGATTAGTACGCAGAGCCACTCGTTTCATGTAGAAAATCAAATACGGGATTTTACACATTAAGGCCTGCAGCTCGGAAATACATCGAGCGGAAGTAATGGCCACCAGGAAGAGAGCCTTCCAGAAAAGGAACTTTAGGTCTGCTGAGGCTGCCGGCTCAAAAGGAGGCAGGGTAAGCTTCTCGAGAATAAAATTCAAGTCCCAAGGAGGGGCAGGTGTGCGAATAGGGGGTCTCAAATGAAGAACCCCTCCCAGGAAGGTCTTAGCAACTTCCAACTGTGCAAACGATCTGTCCCCAAAGGGAACGTGGTAAGCAGAAAGGGCTGCCATGTGAACCTTCAAAGAGGAATGACTGAGACCCAGGTCGAAGAGGTGACGCATGAAATCCAGGAGCCTCCTGACAGGGCAGGAGAAAGGCTCGAAATCCCTGGAGAAGGCCCAAATAGAGAACCTCTTCCATTTCACAGCGTAAGTGGAACGAGTGGAAGACTTTCTAGGCTCCACTAGAATTTAGGCCACCTGGGGCGAAACCCCAAACCAGGTCTGAACTAAGTCTGCAGGAGCCATGCATGCAGCTGCAGGGATTTGAGTCCTGGATTCACTAGGGTCCCCTGATCCTGGGTCAACAAGAGCTGAGACAGAGGCAGAGGAAGAGGAGGTTCCACTGAAAACAGTTGCAGAGGAGAGAACCAAACTTGCCTGGGCCAGAAGGAAGCGATAAGAATCATGTGAGCTCCTTCCACATTGAGTATGTGTAAGACCCTCGGAATCAACGGGATCGGAAGGAAAGCATAGACGAATCTGCCCTTCCAATCTAGAGACAGAGCATCTCTCCAAAAAACTCCTCGCCCTGGAGCGAGCGAGCAGAAGGTGGGAAGTTTTGCATTGAGATGAGAGGCAAAGAGGTCTACCTGAGGGGTTCCCCAGCGTCGGAAGACATCCTCTACTTCCCCCTGATTCAGTTCCCATTTGTGAGCCTGGGCAGCCGACCGGCTGAGGTGATCCGCCAGCGTATTATCGACCCCCAGAATATGAACCACCATGGGGTGAAGGTTGTGAAGGGTGGCCAAATCCCAAACCCACATCGCTTCCCTGCAAAGAAGGTAGGAATGAGTTCCCCTGTTTGTTAATGTACCAAACTACACACATGTTGCCGGTTTGGACAGCCAGGTGACCGGGAAGCAGGTAAGGATGCAGAGCTTGCAGAGCATAGAGGACGGCCCTCAACTCGAGCACGTTTATATGGAGATTCCGTTCAAGCCTGGACCAGGAGCCCTGGGTCCGATGAGATTCCAAGTGGGCTCCCCAACCCTTGCTGTAGGTGCCTGTTGTCAAAGTTTGGGAGGAGGGAGACAGGCAGAATGGAACACCCCGGCAAAGGTTCTCTTATACCATCCACCAGTTGAAGTCCCGGGCCATCGGAGAGGAGACCAGGACCTCCCAATCTAGGTCATCTACCAACTGATTCCACTGAGACCGAAGCGTCCACTGAGAGATCTTCATGTGGAGCCGTGCGCGAGGCACCATCGGAATGGCAGCCACCATGAGCCCCAGGAGGCGTAGGACCGACTGGGCTGAGACCCACCTGCGGCTGGACACGAGGCTGACCTAAGCCTGAAGGATGGCTGCCCTGTCCAAAGGCAGGAAGGCCACACCGTAAGTTGTATCCAAAACCGCCCCGATAAACTGGAGTCTTTGGGACGGAATCAAGTGGGACTTGGTCTGGTTGATGGTAACACCCAAGCTGGAGAAAACCCACAGGGTAAGGGAAAGGGAGCACAGGAGCTCCTCCGTGGATGGGGCCGATAGGAGCCAGTCGTCCAGGTAGGGGAAAACCTGGACCCCCTAGACAAGCAAGTGGTCCGCTACCATAGAGAGGCATTTGGTAAAGACTCGGGGTGCCGAGGAAAGACCAAATGGGAGGGCCTTGAACTGGCAGTGGTCCCCCTGAAAAGGAAACCGAAGGAATCTGCAGTGGGACAGGCAGATAGGGATAAGCAGGTAGGCATCCTGCATGTCCAGAGTGTACAGCCACTGTCCCGGCAGAAGAATGGGCAGAAGGCTCTGCAGAGAGAGCATTCTGAACCTCTTGTACTCCACAAACAGGTTCAGGGATCTGAGGTCAAGGACTGGCCTCACATCACCAGATTTCTTCGGAACAAGGAAGAAATGCGAATAGTAACCCATCCCCTGGAGATGGGGAGGGACGGGTTCTATTGCCGCCTTCAAAAGAAGGGCGGAGATCTCCTCCTGAACCAAAAGAAGGTGTTCCGGAGAGTAAGACAACCTTTGGGGGTTCGAGGTTTCTGAGAAGCTCTCATTGAGCCGCCTTCTGCTATCAGCTGGAGCGCCCAAATGTCTGATGTGATCCTCTCCCAACCCAGCACATGCAGGGAGAACCTCCCTCCTACTGGTTACTCTGGGAGGCCCGGAGGCTGTGGGAGAGGAAAGGAGTCAGGTGGTGTGAGTAAGCGCCGTGGCTGGAGCTCCCGCTGCTCGTTTGGGTGGGGTTGGGGGCTTCGCAGCCGGAGGGGCCCAACGTTTGCTGGCCCACTTTCCCTGAAGTTTCGCTTTTTGCCGATTACGTCTGCGAAAGGGACAACGCTGAGGTTGAGGGGGTTTGTACAAAGAGTCAACCAACTTGAGTGCAGTCCCCTTCTCCTGCAGATCGGTGATGATGTCCTTGACATCACTCCCAAACAGCACTGAACCCCTGAAGGGCACGTTCTGGGTGGCGGACAGCACTTCAGGGACCAAACCTGACACCCGGAGCCAGTCATGATGCCGCAAACCCATGGCGGAAGCCGAACTCCGACCAGCAACGTCCACTGCGTCGTAAGTGGCACGGAGTATGCGCCAACTGGCCGAATGCGCAGACCAGACTAGAGCCGCCACTTCCTGCTTTGTCTGAGACTCAGGAAAGGAGTCTAATTTAGCCTCAACCTGGCTAAGGATCGCCTTCTGGTAATCCCCCATATGACCGACATAATTCAGGGCCCTCATACCCAGAGTGGAGGAAGCATAAACCTTCTTCCCGTACTGGTCCAGAAGGCGAGATTCCTTATCGGGAGGTAACGGGCTCAAGTGCTTGGGGTTAGCTGTCCGGCCGTAAGCGGTGCTAATCACAACCAAATCAGCTCGAGGATGCGAATTCAAAGAGTCGGCACCCTTGGGAGCCTGATAAAGCCTATCAGACTTCCTAGGAAGAGGGGGCCAACGCCGACGGTTGCTTCCAAATAGTGGAAACAACATCGGCATGAGGCTCGATCCAGGGTGGCACCAGGGTCGGAGCGGTCTCGGGCAGATCCAGGTGCACAGCAAGTTTCTTACGCTGTGAGTCCGGCTTCAAGGAGTGCCACTGATGAACGTCCTGGATTTTGCGCAGCAACTCTGTAAAGGAAGGATCCTCTGGAGGAGACTTCAGAGGAGTCCTCGGTCTGGGCCTATCCAGAGAACGTGGCTCGTCGTCCAAGTCGGTACATCCATCGGAATCATCCGAGGTGTCCGAGGAGGATGAAGAGGAAGAAGATTCCACCTCCAGACGCAGGGGAGGAACAGACCTCTTGAGAAGCGTATCCGGTCCCGCCCTGGAACCAGAGGGCTCACCTCTGGTATCCGGAGTAGGGGAGGGAGCCTCTCGTCTCCGACGCAGAGGGTCTGGAACCACGACTGGCATCGGAAGACGACTCTCTACCTCCCTGGTGAGCTGAGCCCTGGCCTCAGCCCACCAGGAAGCCACAGTTTCCTTCAAATCCACCGACGGCTGAGGGGGTGGTGGAGGAGGAGGACACGAATACTGGGAGTATCCATAGGGCACGTATCCATGCCCCAATGGCAGGTAAGCCAGCGTCAGGTACTGAGGCACCGTGTACTGCAGCATCGGATAGGCTGGCGTCAGATACTGAGGCGTCAGATACTGGGGACCCGGGTATGTCGGCGCCGGATAGGACAGAGTTGGATACCCGGGAACCGGGGTGGTCTGCAGGAACAGAAGGTCCCAGTAATGGCCCAGCTGGCGGACCGGTGTAGGGACGGGATCCGGAGGAGGGATGTTGCCCAGCGTCTGCAAAACTGGCGCCAGCATCCAAGGTCGTCCAGCCCAGCAGGAGGGAGACCTGACGGTAGCGCATACATGTGATATCTCCCTCTTTACGCAGGAGACTCCTGTTTTTTTTGACTGAACTCCTTCCCTCACTCCTGGGAAACAAAATCTCACGCTTAAGTAAAATTCTGTTCAAACTATTCATCTTTTTTGGGCAGATAAAGACATAAAAATTAAATCAGTGATGCACAATGTATCTGATAACTTTATATAACTAGTTGTTTATTCTTTTTAGTGCATATTCTTGACAAAATGAAATGCATTACATTTTTGTAGTGACTTTTTTTTCTTATGTTTTTGACGCCATTTAAGGACAAACGCACAACATTACAGCATCTCCTTACTAGCAGGCCAATCGCCCTCCCAATTTGACCCAAATCTCCCTCTTAAGCAAGGTGGCAGGCCAATCGCCCTCCTAATTTGACCCAAATCTCCCTCTTAAGCAAGTCGGGACATATCACATGTATGGTAGCATACCCATCCTCTCTGTATCCCCAGGAGGATGATGAAAATCTCCAGGGTGAGACCGGGAGCTGGGTCCTCAGAGGCAGCAAAGACTGCGGGGAGCCAAGGACGGCAGAGTGGACATTCGGGTCTGGTGTTGGCTCCGACGCCATGCGACCGTTGGAAGGGCCGACGGTCACCTTATCGGCGTGGTCCGGTCGGACGTCTGAGGAGCCGTCGTCCGACTTAGCAGGCTGCGAAGGATGAGCAGCTTGGTCGGGCGGTTTCAAGACCGTGGGCTGCCCTGAGGGGTCGAATGACTTAGCGGTATTCTCCGGGCGGACATCAGAGGAGCCGACATCCGGATTACCAGAGCCACTCAAACCAGAAGGCCTCGCACCAGCGGCCTTGCCAGGAGTGTGAGCCTCCTTTGACCCAGAGGCACCCGAAGGGTCCAAGCGCGAGCAAGACAGGAGGGTCAACGCCAGCTTGGAGACCTCCAAGACGGCCATCGAGAAGCGGTGGACGTTACCTTTAGCAAGGCGACCCCAGCCGAAGTCGCGGTGGTCGAGGAAGAGGAATCCCGGTCCCGGTACTTCTCTTTGTCCTTTTTCTTACAATGACCCTCGGGCGAAGTAGAGGCCTGACGAAGCTTCTTCAGCTCCTTTTCTATGGAGGTCATTTTCTTTTTGAGGATAAGGGCCTCCAGGGACTGCTGCCTCAGTCTGCAGTTGGCGGCACTGAATTTCAGGCAATGCTGGCACTTCTCCACGGGGTGATCCGGGCCCAGACGAAAGAGGCACAGGGAGTGACCGTCCTTGTGTGGGAGTTGGGCGCCGCATGATTTGCACTTATTCTTGTGCTCAGAGGGTGTAGGGGACGACATACACCGCAGCGAAGACTGATGTGAATTTCGAGAAATCTGATGAAAAAACCAACGGTAAAACTACCAACAACAGACTGATGAGCAGGTGAACTTAACCGTGAGGCGCTTTCACAAGCTAACGGCGGAAAAGAACTGGAGAAGCGGGCGTGGGGACCGCCTTTATACAGACGTCATTGACGCTGGTCACTCAGAAGTGGGCGGTCCCCGCCAGAGACTGCTAGCTAGAAATTTTTCCATGTGGTCATGACACCTGCCTGCTTCAGTCCTATATACAATTACCTACTGCAAGAGCCCTCTCAAAATAAGATCTACTGTTATAGTAAATTCTTACATAACTGTACTATCTTACTTCAAGTGAGGGCTCTTGCAGCAGGCAATAACCACAAGGACTGAGTCCAAAGCAATCAAGGGAAAAGGAACAGGAAAGTCCAGGAGGAGGCTGAAAAGAACCAGCTAGAGGCTCAAGAAAGGAGGCCTTGCAGAACTGCAAGGCCAAACCCAGCCATACACCTGGAAGCTACATCCAAGCAGTGATGCTTGACAAAGTTGTGAACAGAGCTCCAGGTAGCCGCTACACAGATGTCTGCTGTGGAAACGTTCCTCAAAGAGGCGAAAGAAGTCGCCACACCCCTAGTGGAATGGCCTCTTACCAAACCCAGTAAGGGCTTATTGTACTTGTCGTAGCAAAAAACGATGCAGTTAAGAAGCCACTTGGACAAGGTTTGTCTGGTAACTGGAGCACCTCGAGTCTTGGGGGTGAATGAAACAAACAACTGATCCAGTTTCCGGAAGGAAGCAGTGCAGTTTAGTTAAAAATTAAGTATCCTATGGACGACTTGAGTATACAACAGCGCTTCCCCCCCGTTAGAATACTCAGGATATTAAATAGTCAGGTGGATGTCTTGAATTATGGTGAATTTTGACACCACCATAGGCAAAAAGAAAAAATTACTCACCTTAGTAACTGTGTTTCTTCTAATGGAGTCTTGCTATATTCTGACAATCTGCAGTTAGCCCCAGCCTTTAAACTGCCCAAAGAGTATAGGGTTAATTTTCTTTGCAGTGCATAGAACATTGAGCTCGAGCTCGGTTGAGGTCTCTGTCTGCAGCACTTTGAAACCCAACCACCAGATTCTTACGAGCAAACACTCACTGACTACGTGGAAATTGTAAAAAAAAATTTTAACTAGCCAACTGGCAACAAAAAGGTTTTGGATTCCCAAAGGAAGACTCAAGCCAGAAAACCCAAAACCAAAAACCTATTCAAATAAATATTATAACATAAGCACCCAAGTAAAAAGGAGGGTGTGCTGAAGACACCCTTGGGGGGCAACACTGCACCTGCCCACCCACTTCCCAAAAACAGGTTCTGAGAGGGGAGGCAGGAAGGGAGGTCAGACTACAGCAAGACTCCATTGGAAGAAACACAATTACTAAGGTGAGTAATTTTTTCTTCAAACAACATGAAGTCTTGCTGTATTCTGACAATCTGCAGACTACCAAGCAGTACCTCCATGGAGGAGGGACAGAACCTACTAAGGGAATAGGCTCTGAAGTACTGCTGTGCCAAACCAAGCATCACTCCTAGCCTGGATATCCAAAGAGTAATGCTTGGTAAAGGTATGGACTGTTTTCCAGGTGGCTGCTTGACAAATTTCTAGCAGAGGAATATCCCTGGCAGCAGTCAGGAAAGCAGCTGTACCTCTTGTGGAATGAGTCCTCAGGCCTGAGGGTGGAATCTTTCCCAGTTTCTCATAGCAGGATTGTATACAAGAAACAAGCCACCTGGCAATAGTTCTCTTGGTGGCAGGTTTGCCCTTTCCCACTTCCCCATAAGTGAGGAACAACTGAAGGGAATCAAACCTGTGACCCTTGGTACGCTCTATGTAGTAGCTAAGGGCTCTTTTAACATCTAAACTGTGTAGCCTCCTCTCCCCTAAGGAAGAATGATCAGTGAAGAAAACAGGGAGAGACAGACTGATTCAAATGGAAGTATGAAACCACTTTGGGCAAAAACCTCCCATTGGTCCCAAGGACCACTTTATCTCTGTGGAATGAGATAAAATCAGGTTCCACTGACAGGGATTGCAATTCACTGATACGTCTGGCAGAGGTAATGGCTACCAAAAACACAGCTTTCCAAGTCAAGTACTTAAGCTCTGCTGAAGACATAGGTTCAAATGAGGGTTGCATAAGTTGAGCAATACAAACATTTAAGTCCCAGACAGGGGCAGGATCCCTAAAGGGAGGATTAGTATGAAGCAATCCCTTGAAAAACTTGCAGAATACAGGGTGAGATGATAGTGAGGAAGGCTTTCCCACTGACAGAAAAGCAGAAACAGCTGACAAGTGTACCTTGAGAGTAGCTGGTCTGAGGCCTAGACCATTGAGGTGGACCAAATAATCCAGAAATGAAAATTACGTACCTACCGTAATTCTTGATCTTCTCTTGTATCTTCACCATTCATTACTTCCTGGGTGTAAGCCGGAGACACGCACTCGTCACGGGAGCTCTTTTTTTTTTCTGAAAAGCTTGAACAACGGCGCTGCCCCCAGAGTGACCACATGAGGGAAGGCCGTTAGTAGCGGATTCGACCTCCTCCAACACAGTTCTGTGAGCCGGAGAGGCAAAAGCTAAAGCATAGAAAAGAGATAGCGAGGCAAGATAGCCAAGGGATAGCAAAGTAAGGAAGAATGAACTGAAAAGGAATAAGCCGATGGAGAAAGGACAGAGGAGATAAGAGCATTCTAACCTAGGGATCATGGGGCCTCCTTACCTGGGCGACTCTAGGAGGAGAGAAGGAAGGTAATGAGGAAGAAAGAAGAAGAAGAAGAGAAGAGAAAGATGGGATGTTGAAGGGACCAGAATGCCCAACGAGCATAGTTAGCTGAAAGCTTAAGGCTCGATTAGCAGGGAAGCAAGAATCCCCGGTGATAGAGCTGAAGAGAAGGTTCACCGAACCCGCTAGACAGACTCAGGAGGGCATAGTCCTCGTCCTCAACATGCCATGGTCCTTGATTCCCACTTCGGGCTCCTGGCCGAGAAAAGGCCTTTAACTGGAGGACACCCGAGTAGGAAAGGATAAATCCCAGGCAGCATGTAAGAGCTGCTCAAGGGTTTAGAAATGGAAAATCTAGGCCTTTCAGGCGGTTTATAGGTATTGAAATGGAACTCAGTCGGACTTGCCAAGGCAGGGCCAGAGGCTTGGGCTGGCAAAGATTGGTCATGGTCAGCACTGCTTCTCTGCAAAACTGTCCAGGAAGGACACTTGAAGGGAAAAACAATCATCAATATTATTATAAGAAAGAATTTTCTTTGCCTTTGTTTTTTGATAGAGCATAACTTGCAGGCTTAGGAGCATGACCCTAAAAGCCAGAGATTGCCTTACAGCAGTCAGAGAGAGTTCCCTCAGTTTTTTCCTTTTGAGGAAAAATAATCGTACCCGTTCCTCTGCTCTGCAAGGCAAGAATAAAGGGGGGGTTTGTGATTCTTGGGCTTAACAGCTGGTAGCAGGGAATTGCGGGATTAAAACTGTATAGACAGAGTCAGGCAAAAACCCCCAGAAGTATCTCGCCAGAAGGTATGGCAAGAGATAGTTGTGCAGCCTGATCACCACACCGCAATTCTAGGAAAACGGCCCAAGAATCTTAGAGTAAATAATTTTTCTGGATAGAAATAAGGGCCCCAAAAAATATATATATATTTCTTTTTTTTTGGAAAAATTGGAGTAATTTTTCCTTTTTTTTTTTTGTATATTTTTTTTTTTTTTGCAGAGAGAGGAAGGAGACGGGAGGGGGAGAAGCCACAGGAGGAGGCCACTGAGGGGATGGTGGGTGGGGGTAAGTAATGAATGGTGAAGATACAAGAGAAGATCAAGAATTACGGTAGGTACGTAATTTTCATATCTTCCTTGTCAATCTTCACCATTCATCTCCTATGAGTGATACCAGCTCCTCTCCCCGAGTGGAGAGAGAGGTAAAATACCCTGAGGAACAAGACCCCAGCCTCCTGTTGGTGAGAAACAGAAGGAGAAGACCCTGGCTTATTCAGAAAAGCCTAAGTGGGAGAAGAGCTAGGAGGTGCCTCCCGAGGGACGAGGGCGGGAGAGCCCCTGCAAAGTCTCCTAGCTCTAGAGGAGAAGAGCAGGTCCCCGAAGGCGGAGGCGAATCACCCTACGCCGGGCCAGGGCGACAACCTAGAAGGCGAAGCCATGCCGTCCGCCTGATGCAGATCGCTGTCCCGCAAGCCTGGAAGCCACCTCACTGGCGTCGTAAGATGCCCTTGCGGTGTCTTGCCAGCTCCAGGCCTACAGCGGAGGGGCAGCGGCTTGTCTGGTTTGCTCCGTATCAGGCATTGATGCCAACAGCTGGGACATCATCGACCACAAATGCCGGTTGTAGGCAGCGTGGTGAGCCTGATGAGATGCAATACAGGCAACGCATGAGAGAAGAAGAGAACACTCTTAGCCCCCCAGCGATCGAACTGGAGAAAGTCCGGATCCAGTGGGCGGTCGAGCGCCAGGCAGCGGCGCCCGGAAGAGTGTCAGGTAGACCAAACCGGGGTTGGGAAGGGTATCTAGAGACTCTAAGGGTGCACAATACCTACGCTGACAGTCAGGTGGGGCTGGAGAAGAAGTGGCTGGGGACTGCCAGGACTGGACAGGCGCCTCCTGGAAGGGACAAGCCAGGATGGTACCACCAAATGCTGGGCACTGAATTCACCGAGGAATTCCCGCGTCTCCCGTTCGGTATTGTCTCTCCGAACATAGGAAATCCGAAGATCCCTCACCATCCTCGAAAGGAGACGCTGATATTCCGTGAAATCAGCATCGGAGGAGAGATGAGCAGGGGGTTCCTCTCCCTCAGAGGAGGGAGACGAGGATGTTGGGGAGCTGGAATGTCCAGAGGACTCTTGCGGTGGTGGGGAGAGTCGAAAGACCCGCTCATGCATGCATCTAACATATGAGGGAAGGCCGCAGAACCCCTGAACTGCTCCCAGGATAACGGACCGGGGGACTCACATGGCCTGGGAGGCGGGGTGGTGGAGGCAGAGAGATGGGAGAGGGCACCTCGAGGCAACAGCTCTCTGCCAGGGCTCTGGAATCAGGGCAGAGCCCTAGCTAGAGGGTCCCGGACAACAGACCAGGCTGCAGAGCGGAACTCTGGGAAGTGGAGCCTGGAAGAGCCAGGGAGAACCTCCCGTGGCGACTTGGGACTGCATGGATCCAGAAGGGCAGCCCACAAAGCCGCCGGAGGCACCCTAGAGCCCGGCGGGAGGGCGAGGTTGCACTACGGCTCCTGGCCACCCAGGTGGCCAAAAAGACAGCGCCAGACCCTCTGCCCTCAACCCTCCGGACTCTGAGAGGGCCCTCCTCCTCGACAGCAGCGTCCCCTGTCTCCAGAGGGGCAACAGCACCCGGGGTAGCTGTCACGGCCTCGGAGGGGCCTCCCCTCCGTCACCCCTGCCCCCTGGGACCCCAGCTGGGGAGCCCTCAGGAGGCAGCGGAAGGGGGACAGAGGAGGACGCTCGCGCCGCCTGGTACCTCTAGCCACAGGGGACCCAGACCCCGAAGAGTGCGGGTGCCAGGATGGGTCCACGTCTGAGTCATCGTCCTCCGAGGAGGATGAGACCAGCTGGACCTCAATGCTGGCCACCCCAGGGGTCCCAGAGGCCACGGCGCGCGAGGCGGCACCGGTACCTGTGGCGCGCGCTCGCCCCCTCAGCCGGCAGCAGCGAGGCCCGACTCCCAACCCCCATGGCGCCCGGCAGGACAAGCGGCACCGCTCCAGGTGCAGAAACCGACCAGCGCAGCGAGGGAGGCAAGACCAGGCCCATGGTGCCGCCAGCGGCGCCGGGAGGCGGCGCCGAGGCCCAAAGCACCGCCAACAGCGCCCGCCATGATCACCGGCACCATGACGAGCTGGGATCCAAAGCGGCTTTCAGCAGCGCTGCCTCGATCCTGGCCCCGCCCGCAAATGGCGCTGGGATCCAAACAGTGCCGAGGCGGTGTAGCTTCAATCACGGCACGCGAGCGGCGCCGGGATCAAAGCGGCGCCGAAAGGCGGCGTCCGAGGTCCACGGTGCCAGGCCCAAAGGTCGAGGGCCTGCGACAGGAGAGCCTGCACCTCCAGGAGGTGACTGCTGAGCAGTGTCGCGCCAGCGGCCCGGGAGGGACTCGCGCTCCCCGACACATGAAGGGCCTCCTCATCCGCAAGAAAAGCCGAGGACCCTCCTCCTCCTCGGACCGTATAGGCCCGGAGGGACCGGGGAAGGCCTAGAGACCTTACCTGAGAATCCTTGAGACGCCGTCCCCGGTCGGGCGGGTCTTGCCGAGCTTGAACGCTGCGACTTCGAGGACACGTAACGGTCCATAGAGAAACAGGCGCCACACGAATCCATGTCATGGTTGGGTCCCAGGCAACGAAGACAATCGTCCATGCCGGTCGAGGCGGAGAAATGCCGGCCTGAGGGCACCGGCCGCATAGGCGCGGCCCGTCTTAGAAAACGCTTAGCTCGGGACCCGGACATAAGCGAAACTAATGAGAAAAACAGTAGGAAAACACACCGCGCCGCTTTAGAAAGAAAAGGAACAGTCTTACCGGTTGGCGTCGAGTGTGTGGAAAGAGATCGCTGGCGCGATCGAAAATACAAGCGCTCCGTGAGCAGGTGCTACCTCGGCCAGTAGGAGAAACAGAACTGAGTTGGAGGAGGAGTCGGTCGCTACTAAGCCGCCCCTCGCGCATAGCGTCCTCTCGGTAGCCGTTGGTGCAAGCTTTTTAAAAAAAAAAAAAAGCTCCCGTGACGAGTGCGCGCCTCCGGCTTACACCCAGGAAGTAATGAATGGTGAAGATTGACAAGGGAAGATCTTTAGGCAATTCAGCAGTGTCTGGGGATATATGCTTCTTAGAACACCAAATGCTGAATCATTGCCATTTGGAATTATAAGTCTTTCTGGTGGCAGGCTTTCGAGAGGCTTTGAGAATATCCAGAACCTCTTGGGACAGATGCAAATCTGCATACTCTAGCTCTTGAAGAGCCATGCCTTAAGACTGAGATTGAGGGACCGAAGATTGGGGTACCAAATCCTCCCCTAGGAGGAGGTTAACAGTTTGTAGTTCCTGGGAAGAGACAGGGGAAGTTGGACTGCCAGGGACACTGTGTTCCTGTCATCCCAGCATCGGTCAATATTCCCCTCTCCTCCTGCTGGTGTAGAAGTGCTGCTGGGACTGGGCATACTGTATTGTCTTCACCTGTCATGCCCCCGAGACAAGTTATGTCCCACCATCCCAGGAGTGTGTATACAGTAAGTGATGCCAGTTCTTTCTGTGCCTGTTGCCTGCCACAGACAGCGAGAGAGAGATTGTGAGCAGTTAGCTGTGCCACAAGCTGTGGCCTCCAGTCTCCGATCTGTTCTCTCTGCAGCTGTCATTCCGCACCCCCCCCCCTTTGCTCGGACACAGGCGCAAGACAAGGAGTACTCCTTAACTTATGTGCCATTGTCCCTGGAGTGTGTATACAGTAAATGCTCGCCAGTTCTTTCTGTGCCTGTTCCCGCTGCCTGTCACAGAGACAGAGAGACTGCGAGCAGTGAGCACTTTCCCACAAGCTGCACCCTCCAGTCCCCGATCTGCAAGACAGTAATGTCAAAGAGAGAGAGACAGAAATACATAGAGCACTGTATGTACCTGTTCAGTGTTTTCTCTGTCTCTCTCGCTCTGTCCGCCCGGACCGAACCCTCCTCCATACCACTTGCCAGCAATCCCCTAGTGGCAGCTTGTGTTTCTCCACTACTGAGTGTGTTCCCCCATAGAACTCCCCATCTCCAGTGCTGCTTCTCTTGCGTTTGGTGTCTGCCCCCGCCACTCAGCAGTCACACAGAGCCTCATTATTCTTGCCACATTTGTGGAGACACAGTTTTCAGGGCTTCCTTATTCAGTACACGGCAGTGACCTGCAGAGAGAGGGGCAGAGTGACAGTCTTTGTAATTGTTTGAGAGAGCGAGAGAGAGAGACACACACCGTTTAATTGAAAGTTGCTGCAGTGTTCTGTGTGTGTTTCTCGCTCTGTCATTCTCTTTCTCGCAGACTGTCTTTCTCTCAATTCAGCGTCATAGCGAACAGTCACGAGAGACTGCAGGTTTATGTCTTGCGACCGGCATTGTTAAGCTGCACAGTTCCCTGTTGGAGTCGTTACCAGTGGCATTGACGAGCTTCTTCCCGACCACATAACTGTGCATCTTACATAAAAATAATTGCTGGGTTGATGAAAGACAGAGACACACACACAGAACAGGACCTGCTGTGAGGGGTGGGGATAGCGAAGCAGTTGCATTGTCCATATCAGGAGAGTATTCCACATTGAAAAAGTCACAGGCACAGTGATGTCCTGAAGCACAAATGGCAGAAATGCAGTAACAGTACATTTCTGCTATCCGTGTGTTCATAACATAGCTGTGGCATACATTACTGTATGCAGACTACTTTGTCAAGCGGCAGGATACAGTGCCATTTCATGAATTTCAACATTAATTAAAGTGTTTCTATTCATTGTATTCCTGGTGTTGTACACCCCATGTTATAAACACAATAACACACTCCAAGGTGTGTGGTTATTGGGGATTAATCAACACCCTGGGTGTTGTGAGGGCACTCAGCCTGCGGCCTTGTGCCTCACAATGCACCCAGGGTGTTGATTAATCTCCAGTAACCGCACACCCTGTCATGGGTTATTGCTCACTTATACAACTGAACTTCAAGACAGCATCTGTCTCCTTTTTTGTGTCATGACATGTGCCTGGACATTTTGGTACAGTGGATCTGAAATTTTTGTCTGTAAGCACTACATTTATAGTGAGTTTTTTTTTTAGTTCTGCTCCCTACTAAGATGCCTCCAACCTGTACTGACTGCTGACGTCCGGTTAGGCAGAAAAGAATCAGTCAATGGCAGGAATGGAGAGGCCAGCCGATCTCAGCTTGTCCAGAAGGAGCAGATGAGGCACAGAGTCGCAAGATTTAGCCAGACTGATGAAAACAATGGTTCTGATGTGCCCCTGATCCATCCCTGAGAAGATATAGTCAGTGACACACAGCAGGGAGGAGGCAGTGGAGTGTTGCTTCTGGAAGCCACACTGGAATAAGGAAACTGGAAGAGGTGAGGTAGTCTAGTAGTCTAGACCAGACTAACCTCTTTAGCAGCTTAGCAAGGAAAGGGAGGAGGAAGACAGGTTGGAAGCCGTCAGGGAAGGAAGGGTCACCCCGTTCGTGATGTGGGAAAAGTCTTGCAGTCTTCCACGACTGAGGAATGGAGCAAAGGGAGAACAATATGTTAACCAGGTGAGTAAGTGGAGCTGCAATTGCAGGAGTTGAGAGGTGGAGAAGTTTGGGACCGAGCCCATCAGGGCTGGATTTTGATTTCACAAGGATGGAAAGGGCAAACAGGTCTTTCTATGTAGTAATGTGAGGAAAGGAAACCCAGGGAGGATTAGGGGGGTGGGGACAGGAGAGGAAGCAGGGGAGGCTGGGATGGGAGGGGGCACAGTACATGTGGGGAAGAACTCACTGAAGTAAGGAGCAACAAAAGGGTCAGACACTGATGAACCATTAACCATGATACAGGAGGTGCAGACTGGGCAGGGCAGGGTGAAAAAGGGAGTAGAGTACCTTCCAGAATTTGGCTGGGCAATTAAGGTTGTTCTGGAGGTTGGCTAAGAAATAATGGGATTTCACAGCCTAAACAGCCTTAGTGCACTTGTTTCTCTGGGCCCTGTAGTACAGATCAGGAACTGAGTGGGATCATTTATAGCAGGCTCAGGCAAGATTATATGAATTGCACTGATCAATGATTTTAGTGAAGATCCAGGGGAGATGAGAAGATTTGACCCTGGATTTCCTGAAGGGGACATGCAGAGGCCTGGGGAACGACCAACCAGTCTGTTGCAGCCAGGTCGCTCAGGAGAGCACTGATGTTCAGCTACCGGAGGCAACTTGACCAGATATGTCTTGGGGCTGAAGGGGGACACCAGCTTTTCCTGATGCAGTGTATCATGCAGTGGTCACTGACAGAATCTGGCAAAATACCTACTGCAACAATGCAGTGGGAGTAGAAGGATGGAATCCAGTGCAACAGGGAGTGGCTGCAGTAATGTGGACTGAGTCATGTGGGTTCAAAGATAACCTGGGACACATTTAGGGACTCAGGTCTTCTGGGTGGTTGATCTGGAGGAAGAGGAGAGCCACTTTATGTTGAAATCCCCAAGGAGTATTAAGGAGAAGGAGCTTTCAGCACTAAACACAGTATTCAGCTGTGCAGCCAATGGCACTGCTCCCAAACTCCTTAAAACCGGCGCTCTAGCAATAGCTGTCTCTACTGCCACATACTTAATTGATCACAATGTACCAGCTCCTTTCCTCGCAGCACAAAGGTGGCCCAGCTGACTCACCCTCCAACTACAGGCCAGTCTCTCTGTTTTTCATCCTCTCCAAAACCCTTGAGAGCTTCATCAGCAGGCAGCTATCGAACTACTATGCCCAAATTGGCTTCCTAACTCTCTACCAATTTTGCTTTCATGCAAATCACATAACCTCTTCCTCCCTTCTTAGAGTCACCAACCACATACACACCAACATGGACAAGGGCCTGGGCACAGGGGCCGTATTTGTAAACCTACCAAAGGCCTTTGACACCATGCATTACCATCGGCTCCTACTCAAACAAGCCAACTCTGGTACCTCCCACTCAGCCCTAGCATGGTTCCAATCATACTTGACCAATGGGACCCAATCTGTTAAGCTTGGTCCATGCTCCTCCCACCCTACCAGTCACCCTCGGGGTTCCACAAAGCTCAGACCCGGAGCCACTGCTATTCACTACCCACATTAACAACCTACAAAACTCCCTCACTGCCAGTAACATACACATGCATGCAGACAATACCATTTTCTATGTATCCAACACTTCTACTCCCTTAACCGAGGTCACCTCAAACAGGACTTCACCGCAGTACAAAAATGGTTCCTGGATAACCGCCTTGTCATGAACCAAAAGAAAACTATATACATTTTGTTCCATACAAGGAATTGGCTCAGTTCTACTACCCTCACTCTGACTTTCTGCACCCCAGACAGGTCCTGCCTAGACTCTGTTTCCTCCTACAGATACCTCAGTCTCCACCTGGACCAGCACCTTGACTACTCAGGGCACATCTCCCAGGTAGTAACCAAGCCATACGGCAAGCCAGGTGCCCTATATGGAGTGAAGGGTTGCCTCTAGTGTATGATCAGAAAGAAAAAATTACTCACCTTAGTAATGCTGTTTCTTCTAATGGAGTCTTGCTGTATTCTGACAATAGCAGTGAGTCCCAACCTTCGAACTGCCCCGGAGATGAAAGAGTTAACTTTCCATGCCAGGCATGGAACGCTGAGCTCGAGCTCGGTTGAGACCCTGTCTGTTGCTGTTTGAACTCAAACTGTCAGATCTTTAAGAGCTAAACTCACTGAGGTCCTGTGTGGAAGCTGTAAACCTACACTAGCCAACTGGCTACTAAACACAATAACACAGTTTTTGGTCACAAAACAAAGACTCAAGTCAGGAAACCCAAAAAATGAAATAAACACAACACCCACTCACCCAAAGAAAGAGGGTGATAATAAAAAAGGTGGGGCACCTCCTGAGTGCCAACCATGCCACTGCCCACCCACATCCCAAAAACAAAGGTTCTGAGAGGGGAAGGCAGGGGGGGGAGGTCAGAATACAGCAAGACTCCATTAGAAAAAACAACATTACTAAGGTGAGTAATTTTTCTTCAAACAACATGAAGTCTTGCTGTATTCTGACAACAGCAGACTACCAAGCAGTACCTCCATGGAGGAGGGACAGAACCTACTTAGGAAATAGGCTCTGAAGCACAGCTGTGCCAAACCGAGCATCACTCCTAGCCTGGATATCCAGAGAGTAATGCTTGGTAAAAGTGGGAACAGTTTTCCAGGTAGTTGCTTGACATATCTCTAAGATAGGAATGTCCCTGGCAGCAGCTGTACCTCTAGTAGAGTGAGCCCTCAGGCCTGAGGGTGGAACCTTACCTAGTTTTTCATAGCAAAATTGAACGCAAGAGACAATCCACCTGGCAATGGATCTTTTAGTGGCAGGTTTTCCTTTACCAACCTCACCATAAGTAAGGAACAGTTGGAGGAGTCAAACCCTGACCCTGTACGTTCTATGTAGTAGCTAAGGCTCTTTTCACATCTAAACTGTGCAGTCTCCTCTCACCAGAGGAGGAATGGTCAGTGAAGTACACAGGAAGAGACATAGATTGGTTAGGTGGAAGTCTGAAACCACCTTAGGTAAAAACTTCCTGTTAGTCCTGAGGACCACCTTATCTCTACGGAAAGAGATAAAATCAGGCTCCACTGACAGGGCTTGTAACTCACTTATGCACCTGGCAGAAGTGATGGCCACCAGGAACACAGTTTTCCAAGTCAAGTACTTAAGCTCTGCTGAGGACAAAGGCTCAAAAGGGGGTTGCATAAGCTGAGCAATGCAAACGTTAAGGTACCAAGCAGGAGCAGGGTCCCTGAATGGCGGATTGATATGAAGCAATCCCTTGAAAAACTTGGAGAACACAGGGTGAGCTGAAAGAGAAGAGGGCTTACCTGCTGAAATAAAAGCAGAGACAGCTGCCAGATGCACCCTTAGTGTAGCTGGTCTGAGTCCCAAGCTATTCAGATGGACCACATAGTCAAGGACCGTGGGCAGATAAGCAGACTCTGGGGAAATATGCTTCCCAGAGCACCATATGGAAAATCTTTTCCACTTGGAATTACAAGTAGTTCTGGTGGATGGCTTCCTAGAAGCCTTTAGAATATCCATAACACCTTGGGAGAGGTGTAAATCAGCAAACTCTAACTCTTCAAGAGCCAGACCTTGAGATTGAGAGATTTGAGATTCGGGTACCAAACCCTCCCCTGAGCACAGGTTAACAGGTTGTAATTCCTGGGAAGAGACAGGGGAAGGTGGACTGCTAAGGACAATAGGAGAGGGTACCAGGGCTGTCTGGCCCAGTCTAGAGCAATCAGGATCACCTTGCAGGGTTGAGACCTGATTTTGACTAGCACTTTGAACAGGAGAGGGAAGGGGGAAAGCATACAGGAACTTCCCTTCCCAACTGAGAACTAAGGCATCCAGGGGGACTGAACCCAACACTGGGGGCCTGCAGCAAAACAGAGAAAGTTGGTGATTGTCTGGGGCTGCAAAAAGATCTATCTGTGGGGTGCCCCATCTGGAGAATATCACCTCCAAAACCAGGGGATCCAGTGACCATTCGTGATGACCCTGAGATATCCTGCTGAGAGCATCTGCCAGGACATTGTCCTTGCCTGGGAGGTGTACTGCTGTGAGGGAGGTGTTCAGTGAATAGGCCAGAGACCACAACTTCATTGCTTCTGTGCACAGGGCCGTAGACCGAGTGCTCCCTTGCCTGTTGATATACCACATTGTGGTGGTATTGTCTGTTCTGATCTGAACAACTTTGTTCTAAACAGACTTGGAAAAGGTTTGAAGTGCTAGAAACACTGCTCTGAGTTCCAAGAGATTGATGTGAAGCAGAGATTCCTGAGGGGACCACATCCCTTGGGTGGTCAGGTCTCCCAAGTGGGCCAACCACGCCAAGAGGGAGGCATCTGTAGTAAGGATTAAAGAGTGAGACTAAGTGACAAAGGGAACTCCCTGTCTTAGATTGTTCTGATCCTGCCACCACTGCAAGGCCTGGATCAGGGTTCGAGTCACTGGTACTAGTTTGGTCAGAGGGTCCTTTTTCTGAGACCAAAAGGTTCTCAAGTGGAACTGAATGTCCCTCATCTGAAATCTTGCTCCCTGCACCACTGCTGTAGAAGCAGCCATGTGCCCCAGGAGCTGCAGAAAATGCCTTGCTGGTCGAGACACCTGTAGGGTGAATGCAGAGGCCAGTGAGATAAGGCTCCTTGCCCTGTCCAGGGGAAGGAGGGCTCTGGCCTTTTCTGTATCTAGCTCTGCACCTATGAATGTGAGGAGCTGAACAGGTTCTAGAACTGACTCTGAAAGATTCAGAAGGAAACCTAGAGAGGTGAGCAGCTGCTGAGTTATCTGTAGGTGTAACTTGACTTGGTCTGGGGACTGGTCTACTATGAGCCAGTCGTCCAGGTATGGGAAGATGGCAATCCTTTGCCTTCTTAGAGAAGCAACTACTACTGCCAGGCATTTTGTGAACACCCTTGGAGTAGAGGTTAGGCTGAAGGGCATTGCTCTGAATTGGTAATGGCCTGAGGGCAGCTCGAACCTGAGGTACTTTCGATGGGAGCTTCTGATGAGAATATGAAAATAGGCATCCTTGAGGTCCAGGGAGACTAGCCAGTCCCCTGGCCTTAGAGAGGGTAGAATTATTCCCAGAGTCACCATTTTGAACTTTGGCTTAAAAAGGTGCTTGTTCAAATATCTGAGATCCAGGATGGGCCGCCATTCTCCTGTCTTTTGGGGGTGAGAAGTACCTGGAGTACAATCCTTTCCCTTTGTGAGGGTGGAACCCTTTCTACAGCTCTGAGAGCCAAGAGGAAGAGACCTCTGCCTCTAGGGCAAGTGCCTCTGAAGGACTTGCAGGTGGAAAGGATCTGGTTCTCATCTTTAGAAATTTTTTGAAGCTGAGAACCAGTCCCTGGCTTACTACTTCCAGGACCCATTTGTCTGATGTTAAAGACTTCCAGTCCTGGACAAAGTAAGCCAGCCTGCCCCCTATAGGTGGTGGAGAATCGGCCCTGGCAAACCCATCAGGGTGCCTGTTTGGCAGGGGGTTTAGGCTGAGGGGTGGAAGCAGGCCTGCTTGTACCCCTTCTGCCTCTCCCTCTAAAGAACCCCCTCTGAACATAGGCAGAAGAGGAGGCCTGGGCTTGGTAGAAAGGCCTATGAAAAGGCCTGCCCCTGCCCCTGGGATGCTGCCTCTGAGGAGTGGCTTGCCTTTCCTTGGCCTGGGCACTCCTATAGGTGGTCCTGTATTCATCCATTTTCTTCATGTAATTCTCTGTTTGCTCCCCAAACAGATAATTACCCACAACAAGAAAATCCATGGCCTTAGTCTGGGTATCCTGTGACAGGCTAGTACATCTGAGCCAAGCCATTCTACGAAGTGCCACAGATGTAGCCATGACTCTAGATGAAACATCACTGGAGTCCACTGCAGCATGGAACTGCACCTTGGATGTCTCAATACCATCAGCAGCCACCTGCTCCAGCTCCTTGGCAAGCTGGCCAGGGACCTGTTTTGCTAAAGCCATGACAGTGTCCCACCTAGATTTCTGATATCTAGCTGTATAGGCCATATAATTGGCCTGCCTGAGTCCCAAAGATGCTGCCATGTACTGTTTCTTTGCCATGGCATCAATCCTCCTGGAGTCCTTATCTGGGGGGTGTGAAGTCAGGGGTATATTAGCCTTATCACAGGCTGCAGCCTGCACTACCCCAACATGGCTGCATTGCTGGGTAAGGAACTCCGTATCTGAGCCTGACAAAGTATACATCTTGTCCATTCTTTTATCCACAGGAGATATAGAATTAGGAGTCTTTAAAATCTTAAATGTCTGTTTCCCAAAAGACTTGTGTAAGGGAACAGACAGCCTGCTGGACTCTGGGATATCCATCATTTCCACATAGTCAGGCTCCTCCTGGTCATCCACAGCTTCTTCCATAGGAAGTGAAGGGTTTCGCCACTTTCTTGTAAAACATGAAATGGGAGGGGACCAGAAAGCCTAGGAGGAGACACTCCTGAAGGTCTGTCTGGGGAGATGTCCGGGTAAATGGGCACATCCAGACTTTCAAAACCACATTCACTTTCCTCATACTCCTCTTCCTCCTCCTCCAGTTCATAATATTCTTCCAAATCATAATCCGGAATCGGCCAAACCGAGCGCCTCCCTGATGGTGCCGGTTCGATCGGAAACGGGGAAAGCGACTGCACAATTTTTATCGCTTTGGCTATTTCATCAGCGGTTGGAGAAGAAATTTTTGGATCCACACAAGCTGATTTTTCCCTTCTTGTTCTCTTAACCGGAACCGACTCCTCGGAATCGGTTCTCCTTTTGCCCGAAGAAGTTTCTCCCTGGTCAGAGGGCACTCCTTCTGGTTCGGTTTGAACTGAACCGGGCTGGCCATCTGGGTCAGCGGACTTTTTGGCCTCCCTTTCCCTGAGCCTACCAACTCTCTTTTCTAGGGTAGCTGCAGGAAAATTTTTACAAATCTGGCAGTCTGAATCGAGGTGGTCAAACCCCAGACAATAAACACAGGTGGTGTGGGGGTCAGCCTTAGCAAAGACTTCCCCACACACTACAGTGTTGAAACCCAGTGGGCGGTTTTCTTTGGGTTTCTCAGACATGGTGCCAGTCCTAACAAAAAGTTACCCTTTTAATGGCAATCCGCCAGGCAAGACACTCTTATCGGTTCCTGACCGTGTTACGGGTCATGGAAAAAACCATAGTAAAATCCGTTTTTTTTTAGAACCGATAAGAACTGGTAACCACACTCTAAAAGTAGAAATTAAGAATTTTTAACAACTTGATCGGTTCAAACCAAACCGATGAACCGTTTACAAGTTCCACACAGAATAGAAAACAATATAAACCTATCTAGTACTCACGAATACCACAAACAGAGACTGAACCGACAGGTTGCAGTTTAAATTCGGTCGAAAACCGAGAAAAACGGTACTTTAACCGACAAATTGAACCGAGCAAAGGAGAAATCTCCGGAGTGACTGTTCAGTGAGGCGGAGTAAAGAATCTGACGGTTTGAGTTCAAACAGCAACAGATAGAGTCTCAACCGAGCTCGAGCTCAGCGTTCCATGCCTGGCATGGAAAGTTAACTCTTTCATCTCCGGGGCAGTTCGAAGGTTGGGACACACTGCTATTGTCAGAATACAGCAAGACTTCATGTTGTTTGAAACAGACTGTGAAACAATCAATCCTTCCCCTACAGACTAAGGGGATATAGTATACTCAGTTGTTACCTCCTCCTACCTTGATAAAATCAACACCCTGTTCAACGCACTGTATAGATTCACCCAGGACTGCCCGTGCTCCCACCAATGCAGTACATACAATGAGCCAGAGTGGTCACCTCCCCCCACAAGACAAATGATGCATACTGCTCTCCTGAGTGCCAAGTATAGGTCCAGCAAACTGTTCTGATATCTGTTCGACCGCTTCTCCCCTGCAGTGAAGCCCTTCTATCTGTTCAGATCGGAGGCAGGTTGCCACCTCCACGTCCATCATCATCATCATCATCATTTATTTATAAAAAGAGTCTTTCTAAAAACCAAGGCGCTTGTACATAAACTGAACAAAACAATCTAAAAACAGTCATAACAGGTAAAAAATGTTAAAATCCATAAAACTGCAGTGCCATGGTAGAAGTGCAACCTAGGCCAAGCATCCATCAGCTACAGGCTTCCCAACAAAACCTGGAACAATCCCCCCATCAAAGTCACTGCTCCCTCCCCCACATCAAGCGAGGCTCTGATCAAGTCCCACTACATATGTCAGACATCTTGTCTCAAGTGCCAAGCCCCCAACACCAGCATATCTAACTCATCTAGCTAATGCATATCATATTAACCCAACGATGTACACATTGTGCTAACTTCTCTGATCCTCAGAAGGACAGCCATGGTTCTACTCTTTATTTTCTTTCCCTGGGGCTACGCTGTCATGCTGCTATAATTTAATGCACCAGGACATGCTGCTTACCATGTGCTTGTTTTATTTGTTTTTGAAATGAGTAATGTATGTAGTGTATGAACGCTGTAAGATTCTTCATTGTCCCATTCCTCTAAGTTGCAACAGGAAACGAGCCAGGGGCTCCATGTGCTTACGTGGTAAAACATATTTAAAATAAATAAAGAATGAGTTCATGAGGAGAGAAATGTGAGATGATGTTGCAGAGAGACAGTCAATCAGAGAGGCATGTGAGAGCTTGGGTGAGACACATAAAACCCCAAATGAGGATGGGGACAGATGAAGGAAATGAGAGCCTGACGAGGAGAAATTTGTGAGAGGATGGTACAGCCTCACTGATATCCAGGATGCAGGAAAGGCTCTGCTGAATGTAAATGGCTAGACCTTCAACATGTTTTTCCCTGTCCAGCCTGAAAAGATGGAAGTCAAGAATGGTCAGGTTAGTCTCTGGAATCTTGAAGGAGAGCCACGATTCAAAGATGCAAAGGATGTCTGGGGAGTGTTATAAGGCCCAAACAGAGAGGAGGTCAAGCTTAGGGAGAAGTTTCCTAGCATTGAGGAGAAACAAGCTAAGGCCCTTGGCAGTAGCAGAGACAGAGGAGAGAGGATGAATCTGGGATGGACTAATGTCACCAGCCAGGAAGAGGAGCAAGAGAATTAAGGAGACGATGGAGTAGGACTTCCTCCCTTTGGCACAAGGGGGACAGTGGGGTGGAAGGATAGGAGGGCACGGTGCAAAACGCCAGGCTGAGGGAGGAGAGGAGGAGCCCAGGGTGTACGGCCGGGGAGGAGGACAGAGGGTTGGGGAGGTGGGGATAGGAAGAGAGGGAGAGGAGGAAGGATAACTGGGGTGCGGGGGTAGAGGGGAGGGAACAGGAGGGGGAAATTGAGGAGGCAGAGGAGTGTAAACAACATGGTAGTGAGGTAGTGGTAAACAAAATACAGCAGCAACACAAAAGCACAACAATGAAAACTGTGACTAGGCAGCTTAATGTTGTACAACACTGAAACAACTTTAGGCAGTGAACTATGGGAGTGAGCAAAACAAATAGGTAGGAAAGAACAAGGAAGCGGAACCTAGGGCCTAAATAACTGCGTGTGAATAAACCAGATTAATATCAGTAAAGCGTCTAGCACAATGGAACCCAGTCAAACTGCAGAGAACAGCACAGTTATGCGAAAATCAAGAATAACATGCAAAAAACAGTAAACCCAGAGAGGGTATTTCTAGAAAGTCACACAAACTGAGGTATTCTGAAAGTGGGGATAAAGTGAGTGTATATGAGTAAAATTTACAGAACCAAACAGGGCTAGAAAGTCACACAATTCAGTTACATTCAGTTGAGAAACAGCTCTGTGTAATGAGAACTGAACAGCAAGACAGCTGGTGCACCCTTAAAGGGTATAAAACAGCAGTAGCATTGTTAGGGGAAATTACACAATAACCTGTAGACAAAGACTAAACACTGACAGTGATAACATAGTAAGTGTGGGCTTTTCAAAATGCACAGTGGAGTAGCTGCACTTACTTTTAACCAAGTTAAGCATATAGGGTTAATGGTGACTGTAAGGTGGGAGCAGCGCGGCCAGCCGAATAGCTGACTCCAGGCAGACTTTTCGATGTCCTCTGCACTGCAGTCCTTACCGCCCGGGACTGCAAGCGTGGAGGACCGCTAGTGAGAACCTGGTTAAAGGGCCAAGAAGTGTCATACACAGGAGCCAGTCTATTGGCTGCCAGGAAACCGCCAGCAGTCCCGAAGCTAAGCCTATTGAAATCTGTGCTAAGGAGCCACAATGCTGTAGGGGACTGGTGTCTTGAATCCCCTTGCATCCGTCATGAGACTGAAGCAGCAGGTGTGCACAATATGGTGCAGGATGCTAGAGAGGGCCAGAGATCAAGTCAAAAACTGGCACCTTGTTGAAACACCGTCCACAGGAGTCAGCTAACTGGTTGCCAGGGAGCAGGCATCTTTCCTCAGGAATGAATTTAAATGGAAAGAAAATCGGGTACAGTTGGGGTTTCTGTCTGTTCTAACTGCTGAAAGGGTTACTGGATTTATTTTTATCAAGTACTGCTACTTTAAGGAGTCGGTGACACCACTGTGAAAACTCTGGAAATCAGTTCTTACTGTATTTCCTATATTTCATGTTGTTGTTATGCCCCTCATATCCAACAGCACTTTTGCCCTTTATACTTTATCTGGGCCTACCTGTCTACACGTGATGATATAACTTCCTGCATGTGACATCATAATCATTTCCACAGCAATTATTATTCATAAAGCAAGAGATCATTCATGACATCAGTCTGAGGGACAAAGACCCTATTTTCAAACAGCCATCCTCAGTTATTAGGAAAGAGAATATAAATACAAAAAATGTGACTATAAGCACAAATGCATGTACATACTGTGTTTTCATAGTTTTCCCATTTATGTTGCAGGCTCTTTAAAGACTTCCTTACTGTTAACACCATCCTATTTACTAAGTCCATGGCTATCGTAAATGAGAACATTTTTTTTAAATTAGCACAGGAAAGGATGAAAGTTCAGACGCTTACCTCTAGTTCCACATTAGCACGCACATACTGCCGAGTTTTGGGGTGATTGAGGAGGTGCAAAATTGTGGTTATGAGAGCCTCGTTTATTCGGCTTAGCTGACAATCAAGAACATTTTTCAAAATGGTGCTCAGTCCTCCCCGAAGTGCCACCACCTCAGGATTCTGAAGTGCTGAAATGGAGAGAGTTGTAGGAAAATGTCAGTTAGTACAAACTTGCTCAGTTAAATTTGAGTATTGTACTGCAAAAGCACTTTCCAGCCTTGTCAGACAGGAGGCTGCAGCTATATCATTATATCAATTCTGAGACTGGTACATTCTAAGCATTTATTGCCCTAGTACTACAGAAATGTAAACAATGTAATTGTGTTTGTGCATGAGTCTGAATGAGTGCGTGTTTAAGTTAATGACGGTGGGCAGGTGAAGAACTGCCTTGATCATCTCCATGTTGTAGTTAGCAGTAATTATAGGAAAGGGGACCTTTATTAAATATTTGTAGCCATAATTTTCAATGTCATAAAAAGTAACCCAGAAAATGAAAGCCACTACTCAAATATCAAAATAGGAAAATTGCTTCCTGCAACTCCAGAGCATCAAAAAATATGTTTTCCATTGAGCCACACTCCTTGTTCTTAGAGGCGCTAGGACAATGGGGTTAAATGTTTTTATCATAGATGCCAGCAATGGTGTCAGCACCGCTGTATCACCATCTGCTGGAACCAATAACAGTCACTCACAACCACAACTACCTTCATCCTGTATGTAAGAACAGTGAAAAGCACACAGAAGTAAAATAACAGGATACAGACAAATACCCAACAAGACAATTACTGAAGAGTTCCACTAGGAAAAGCACATTGAACAATCGAGTTGCTCATCTCACGGTGCGTCCTGGGGGAGGGTAAGAGAGTTACACAGACAACATACAATACATAACGGCGATAAATTAACACCAATATAGCACACAGACACAAGTGCAAGTCATATAAGTGCATTACAACAAGGTGAAGTCCATACAGTGAGTAGCATACTTTAGTGAATTATAGACAGTGACTACTTGGCAATTAATGGTTACAGAGAATGATTTACAAAGCACAACAGGTGCTAACTTCAACATCAGGGTAGTAGAGATGTGAGAAAGAAAACTAGGAGATAAGCCCCTAGGTACAAGAGAAATCACCCTTTGAAGAGAGGCACGTGGGCGCACACAGGTGTCCCTGTGCCACATAAAGGGGACAGGTAGTAGGGGTAAACATAGAAACATAGATTTTGATGGCAGATAAGGACTGCTTGGCCCACCCAGTCTGCCCATTTCCCTACCCAATGGATAAGCTGCAGATCCTAGTTAACCAGCAGCCTGCTTCTTCCTACCCCAACCCCCTAACTCCCTAGAATTGCCTTATGACTGTCCCATGCATGCTTGAATTCCACCACTGTTTTTGACTCCACAACCTCCTCCGGAAGGCCGTTCAAAACAGGTTACTTACCTGTAATAGTAGTTCTGGGAGTAGTATATGTTGTTTATTCATACTGTTTGGCATGTCCTTTCCCTTTAAGAATCTTGCTGAAAGATCTTTAAGATCTTTAAGCTGGCTTCTCCCACCCATCCAGGTGGTATATGCCTCAGCTCCACCCTTTGACACCAGATCATGCCCGCTGGAAGCTTAGGTTGTGCGTCGAAGCCAGGGAAGTTAGGTGGGTTCGTGTGGATGAACAACATATACCACTCCTAGAACTACTGTTACAGGTGAGTAACCCATTTTTCTAGGATCATGGATATGTTGTTCTATCCACACTGTTTTGCAGACTCCAAGCAGTTCTCTGGAAGGAGGGAGGCAAGACGCACAACCCCCTCGATACTTACTTGGGGAACAGAGATTGGAGAACTGAGGCCCCAAAACAAGCATCCTGGCGGGACTCTAGGTCGATGTGGTACTGGGTAATGAAGCTGTTTGCTGATTTGCAGGTAGCAGCCCTGCAGATTTCCTGGATAGGGATGTCCCTGGAAGCAGCCACTGACGCAGCAGTATGGTGGGTGGAGTAAGCTCTTATCCCTACGGGAGGCTCCTTGCCTGCCAACCGGTAACAGAGATCAATGCAGGATGTAATCCATCTGCCAATCGTCCGCTTTGCTGCAGGTCTGTCAGGTTCAGCTTCAGCGTAGGTGACAAACAGCTGACAAACCTCTCCCTGAACTTTAGCCGTCCGCTCCTTTTAGTAAGACAGCACTCGTCTCAGGTCCAGGGTATGGAGCCTGTACTCGGCATCCAAGGTATGACTGGGGTAGAACACCGGCAGAGTCAACACCTGGTTAAGGTGAAACTCCGACACCACCACAGAGAGCTCCTATAGTTTCCCAGTCCATCTGACTGATGTGATAGCCACCAAGAAGTTGGTCTTCCATGATAAATGTGACATCTCACACCTGACTGACTGATAACAGGTCCGGGAGTACTGGAAGATGTCTCGGAGGCCTGGAGCTGAGGCTGAGGAGATCTGCATACCAGAACTGGCGAGGCCAGTCTGGGGCTACCAGGATCACCTGTGCCTTGTCCCTCCTGACCTTGAGGATCACCTTATGAACCAAGGGAAGTGAAGGGAAGGCACAGAAGAGGCCTGGGGTCCACTGCTTTGAGAAGGCATCCCCTGCAGCGAGCCCTGCTCAGGGGGGCAAGCATGAAACAGCCTCAGCTTTGTGTTTTCCCAGGAGGTAAACAGCTCCATCTGAGGTTTGCCCCAATGGGAGAACAGGCTGTGCACTATCTCTAGATGGAGAGACCACTCGTGGGACATCTCACCCACATCGCTGAGAGCGTCTGCCAGTTGCTTTGAGGCTCCTGCCACATGGATAGCTAGGAGATCTGCCTCCAGTTGGCTCATGAGGCTCCAGTTGTGGAGAGCTTCCCTGCACAGAGGCCAGGAGTGCATGCCGCCCTGCTTGTTAGACAGTACATGGTCAGGGTACTGTCATTCTGGACTCACACCACTTCACCCTGAAGGAGCGGAGTGAATGCCAACTGTGCTAGTCTGACTGCTCTGAGACCTAGCAGGTTGATATGACATCGGGATTCCTCGGGGGGGGGGGGGTCCAGAACCCGTGAGCTCTGTGATTCCCCATGTGGGCACCTCAGCCCATGAGAGAGAGGCATCAGTCGTGAGAACGACCATCGGCTTGGGACGGACAAACGGGATACCTTCCTGCAAATGTGCTACGATGGTTCACCATTGGAGAGCGTCCCACATCTTCTGGGTCACAGTGACCAACTGATCAAAATGACCATGACGCTGGGTCCACTGGCTGGTCAGCTCTCATTGGAAGGGGCGCATATCCCACCGGGCCCATCGGACGACAGTGGTACAGGCTGCCATGTGCCCCAGAAGGCACAGAAAGTCCCAAGCAGAGCGCAAATGCCCAACCAGAAATGACTGAGAAAAGGAGGAGAGAACCTCCACCCTGTCTGTGAGGAACTGGGCTCTGCCTCAGCAAGAGTTGAGCTCTGCCCCAATGAAGCATATCACCTGCGCATGTATGAGTTCCGAATTGGCCTCGTTGACCAGGAGGCCAAGATCAATTCAGGTCTGGAGGGTCAGATCCCTGGACCGCTCCACCTCCCGTTTGGAGGAACACACCAAGAGCCAGTCATCGAGATAGGGGTACACCCTGACCCCTCAATGCAGAAGATGGGCCACCACCACTGCAATGCATTTGGTGAAGACGGGGCAGATGACAGGCCAAACGGCATAACTTGGAACTCGAAGAGGGCTCCCTCCACTCGAAAGCGAAGGAACCTTTGGTGAGATGGACGGATCGGGACATGAACCCACATGTTCTGCTCGAGGGATGGTATGATCTGGGACAGAGTTACCATCCTGAAAGTGTGAGACCTGAGAAATTGGTTCAGGTCGTGCAGATCTAGAATAGGGCTCCAGTCCCCCATCCGCTTCGGAATCAGGAAGTACCTGGAAATGAACCCTGGGTTAACAGGGGGTTCCGCGACTCTGGCCACCACCTCCCTGCGGAGGAGTTGGGAGATGTCATCTCGGAAAGCTGACTGAGTGTGTACAGACACCATTTCCTCCCGTGGGGCGCATGCTCAGTGGGTACTGCTCAAATTCCTGAGGCAGTCCCTAGCCGACCACTTCTAGAACCCACCTGTCTGTGGTACCAGTGGACCAGGCGGAAAGGAACTGGCAGAGCCGGCACCCCACGGGAGGACCAAGGCCTTGTGTGGCAGGTATGGGGGTGGCCACCCCCATCCCGTCACTGAGCAGGCTTGGAGGAAGACGGTCCGGTTTGGGGACCATCTGAAACCCGTCCTCTGGGTTTACGGGCCACCGGGAGCCCGGACTTGGGCCGGGGGCACCAAGACTCTGCCTGCTGTTGCTTGCCCAATGAGAAATGGGGCTGCTTGGCTGCAGAGGCAGAATGCCGAAAAGGCTTCTTCTACATTTTGGAACACTGGGATTCCTTTCTTCTACTTTTTGGAACCCTGGGATTCCTTCTGCACAGAGGTCATGGAGTCCAAGGTGGCACTGGATTACTCAATGCGTTAGAGGTGACCATCCACTCCTGGGCAGAAAAGGCTTGTGCTGAGTGTCCCCCATGAAGGTGGAGACCCTCAACCAAGCCCTGTGGTGCATGGCCATCACAGCTGCCACTGAGTAGGTGCAAGAGTCCCCAAGGTCCAAAAACATCTGGAGTTGCTGTTTCGCAATAGCCAGACCCTGGTCACGGACCTGCTTGATCGTGGTCTGGAGGTCTGCGGGGAGATGAGGTAGAACCTCATAGAGAGAGCCCAAGAGGGCATAGAAGAAGTGCGCCATGATGACAACCGAGCTTGCCTGACGAAGGCCCAGCAAAATAGACTTTCCGGGCAGAATGGTCCAGTTTTTTGGACTCTTTTTCCGGGGGTCTATCGGTGTCTCCCGAATTACCAGGGCGCATGAACACACATTCGGTCACCAAACCCTCAGCAGGGGGTGCTCTGTGAATCCCGAAAGGGACCCGATAGGCACAGCGTATTTGCAGGCCATGCAGGCTGAGGGCACGGGGCAGGAGGCAGGGTGCTGCCACAGCTCCAAGGCTGGAGCGACAACGGCCTCAGCCACTGGGAAGGCCTCCGCTGGTGAATCCCCTCGTTTGAGGATGTCAGTGAGGGTATATTCGGCCCGTTTATGAACGGGTTCTAGGGGCATCTCCATAGATTCGGAGATGGAGACGGAGGATGCCCATAAGGAAGAGGGAGCTTCCTCAGTCGAGAGACTACTGACAGATTCCTCGTCCAGGGTACAAGAATGCAGATCAGAGTCCTCGGACTCCGAATAAATCGGCCGGCCATTGGAGTCTCCCTCCACTCGCCTAGGACAGTCGGAAGTGAGGGTGATGGAAAGTCTATGCGGAAGTCCCGGAACAGGCTGATACTCCTTAACAGGAGCCCCCAAGGGGGGCTGTTTGGATGGCGGTTTCCACCAGGATCAGTGGAGAGGTCGAGTTTGGCTGAACCGGAATGGTCTTGACTGGCTCCGAAGGTGGAGGAATGGTGCGGACCAGCTCCAGAGGAGTTGGCGTCGGCCTAGGGGGAGACAGACAAGTAATGGCCAGGGTAGAAGCCGGGGCCGGCATCTGTCCAGACATAATCAGCTGTTGCCACATTAAGTCCTTATAGTGTCGACTGAGTTTCCATTGAAGCCACTCCTCATCTGAGGAGGATGAGGAAGTGTGGCAGCAGCGCCGCTTTTTAGAGCACTTGTGCGCCTTCATCGGCCTATCGGTCTAAGGGGTCCGAGATCTCGACCTGGATCATCAGGGGTACCGATGGGGTAATTTGGAAGGAGCCGGGGAGGACCACGGCACCTCCTGGTCAGGGATCAGGATCACGAGGGGATTTCCAGCAGGCTGGGTCTCCTCCTCGGAGACAGGCAGGGCTGGGGTCCTGAATAAGGGAGTTGTCGGCCTCATGAACTGACAACGGGTCGATTGGGTCAAGAGGGTCGAGAATAATCTCAACCAGATCATTGTCCTACGTCTGAGCTGGCTGGACTGATGGGGGTACCATGAAGCCAGTAGCAGAGGACTCAACCTCGACCAAAGTCGAGACAGGTGATTTCTGGGAACGAGATTTCTCACGATCCCAAGAACGTCATTGGTGAGATGAAGTTTCCCTTGGCTACTTGTCCTTTTTACAGGACTGAGAGACTTTTGCATCTGAGGGCCCTCACCCTTGGTGGGAAAGGACTGGCACAAGTCCCGAAAGAAACCAGAGAAGATGGAGCCCAATTTTTTTTTTTTTTTTTTTTTTTTTTTTTAAGTTGTTTAACCAGGAATAGCACACTAAGCTGAAAGCTTTTTTACAGGTACGTCCTGGGAGCACAGGGAAGTTAAGTGACTTGCTCAGGGTCACACAGTATGCAAGTGGAAGCTGTGGGATTCAAACCCAAGTCTGGTCTGCTGGATGTCACCAGATTTGCAGGCCAGAGCCTTAAACCACTGCACTATACTGCCTGATGAAATTGAGCAGAACAAAGAAGGACATCGAGGACAGAACCACAGCCCGAGCCGCCCCTTCCTCAAAAGTCTTCATCTGTTCAAACTACCCAGCGGACCCCGCAGTAGCGGAGACCACCCAACGGACTTCCTTGGATTTAACCGGCGGATTCCATTTCTCTGGTCTGCCCAGCTGAAGTCATGCGAGACAATCGTCTAAGATGTTCGGGTGAAAAGAGTGACACATTTCACAAGCCTGGGTGTCATGGCCAACACCCAAGCAGCACACGCACGAGGCATGCGGGTCGGTGCAAAACATCTTTTGCCTGCACGGGCAGTGGCGGAAGCCGGGTGAGGATTTATCCTCCATCACAGTTGATATTACAAAGTGATTAGCAGAAACTTTAACAAGTCGAAGTTTAGGTAAATCCGTGGATTTAAGTGCCACGGCCTACAATAACGCATGAGTGGTAAGGAGGGAACCTGAATCTTCCAGCAGAAAGGAAGATCTGGCATCAAGGGGCGGAGATGAGGCATACATCTCCTGGGTGGGTGGGAGGAGCCAGCTTAAAGACCTTCCATCAAGATTCTTAAAGAGAAAGGACATGCAAAACAATGTGGACAGAACATATCCACAATCCTAGAATATTAATTTTGAGGGGAAAAACAAAAATTATTTAACAGCAGGTAGAATTAGGAATGAAGAAGTTGTGCAGGGCTGAGGAGATAGAGTGAGAGGATGAGGAGTGTCTTATTTGCTGCAGTAGTGAGTTCCAAAGTTTAGGGAAGTGGTATGAAAATGAAACAGGGCAAGGGAAAAGCTTCCTCTTGAGGAACATGACAGCCACCCCACAGGAAAAAAAGATTTTTTTAACACAAACTACAGGGGAAAAAGTCCCAGAGCAAAGGACTACCCTTTATCTGGTCACAGGGTAAAGGGAAAAGGAAAAGGGGCCACACTCCACCCTGAAGTTAGAATCTCAATGTCAGGTCCCCAGTGCTGTCAAGTTTTAACATCATTAGAAGGCTTTTTCTCTGCTCATTTAGCACCTGAACGACCCCACTGGCTGAACGCAGGAGGAAGAAATACAGGTTACTCACCAGTAACAGTAGTTCTAGGAGTAGTATATGTCGTTCATCCACACTTCTTGGCATGTCCCTTTCCCCTTTAAATCTTGCCAGAAGGTCTCAAAGCTGGCTCCTCTCACCCACCTGGGGAGTATAACCCTCGGCTCTGCCCCATGATGCCAGATCTTTGCCTGTTGGAAGCTAGGTTGGGCTTCAAAGCCGGGGAGGACGGGTCGGTCAGTGTGGATGAACAACATACTGTATAACACTCCTAGATCTACGGTTACAGGAAAATAACCTGTTTTTCTAGGGACGTGGATATGCTGATCTAGCCACACTTCTTGGCAGACTCCTAGCAGCTGTCCGGGAGGAGGGAGGCAAGGTGCACACCCCCTACTTAGGGAACAGAGACTGGAGAACTGAGGCCACAAAACCAGCATCCTGGCATGACTCAAGGTCGATGTGGTAGTGGGTGATGAAAGTATTCGCTGTCTTCCAGCTAGCAGCCCGACAGATTTCCTGGATAGAGATGTCCCTGGAAGCAGCCACCGATGCAGCAGTATGGTGGGCAGAATGAGCCCTTAGCCCTAAGGGAGGCTCCCAACCCACCAACCTATAGCAGAGATCAATGCACGATGTAACACCTGCCAATCGTCTGCTTTGCTGCAGGTCTGCCAGGTGCGGCTTCAGCGCAGGTAACAAAAAAGCAGGCAAACCTCTCGCCGAATTTCCACCGTTCTCTCCTTGTAGTAAGAGACAGCATGTCTCCGGTCCAGAGTATGGAGCCTGTACTCGGTATCAGAGGTGTAGTTCTGGTAGAACACAGGCACAGTCATCACCTGATTAAGATGGAACTCTGACACCACCTTCAGGAGGAATTTCAGGTGGGGGCATAGGACAACCTTGTCCCTGTGGAAGACCAGGTAAGGAGACTCCACCGAAAGCACCTGGAGCTCCCCACTGCTTCCGGCTGACATGACAGCCATCAAGAAGGTGATCTTCCACAAGTGTGACATCTCACACTTGTGCGGCGGTTCGAATGGCTTGCCCATGAGTTTTGCCAAAACCAGCAATAAATCCCACCGAGGAGGTGGTTCACGCACCGGAGGGGATATGTTATCAAGACCTCTGAAAAAACTCCAGACCACCTTCTCCTGTGCCACCGTCTGTTGACCGGCCCACACCCGGTAAGCAGAGATGGCTGTCAGGTGCACTTAAGGGTCGAAGACCGAAGACCCCCTTTGGACAGAGACCAAAGGTAGTCTAAGATGCTAGCCACTGAACAGGACAGAGGGTCCAGGCCCTTGTCCTGACACCAAATTAAAAACCTTTTCTATCTGAAGGCATAGCACCTTCTGGTCGACTCCTCCCTGGATGCTTCCACTACTGTGAGTACATCCTCAGAGAGACCAAAAGCTTGGAACTCTGTCCGCTCAGGTGCCAAGCTGTCAGGTGCAAGGATTGAAGGCCTGGATGGAATGCCTTCCCCTGACTGACTGATATCAGGCCCGGGAGTGCTGGAAGACTCCTCGGGAGCCTATTGCTGAGGCTGAGGAGATCTGGATACCAGAACTGGCAGGGCCAGTCTGGGACAACCAGGATCACCTGTGCCTTGTCCCTCCTCACCTTGAGATCAAGGGAAATGGAGAGAAGGTGTAGAAGAGGCCTGGGGTCCACTGCCTTGAGAAGGCATCCCCCTGCAGCGAGCCCTGCTGAGCGGGGCGGGCATGAAACAGCCTCAGCTTGGTGTTTTCCTTGGAGGCAAACAGGTCCACCAACGGTTTGCCCCAGTGGGAGAACAGGCTATGAGCTACCTCTGGATAGAGAGACCACTCGTGGGATGTCTCACCTACGCGGCTGAGAACACCCGCCAGTTGATTTTAGGCTCCTGCCACATGGATGGCTAGGAGATCTGCCTCCAGTCGGCTCATGAGGGTCCAGAGGTGGAGCGCTTCCCTGCACAGCAGCCGAGAGTGCGTACTGCCCTGTCTGTTGAGGTAGTACATGGTTGTGGTTTTGTCCGTCTGGACTTCAACCACTTGAACCCGAAGCTACTGACCGAATGTTGACAGCACCAGTCTGACCACTCTGAGCTCCAGCAGGTTGATAAGGTATCGGGATTCCTTGAGGATCCAGAACCCATGGGACCTGCTGTTCCCATGTGGGCTCCCCAGCCCATGAGAGAGGCATTGGTCGTGAGGATGACCGTCGGCTCAGGGAGGATAAATGGCATCCCTTCCTGGAGATGATCCAGTATGGACCACCACTGGAGAGTGTCCCACATCTTCTGGGTCACAGTGATCAGCTGGTCAAAATGACCGTGTCGCTGAGTCCACTGGGCAGCCAGCTCCCATTGAAGGGGAAGCATATGCCACTGGGCCCATTGGACCATGGTGGTGCAGGCCACCATGTGCCCCAGAAGACGCAGAAAGTCCCGGGCAGGGTGCAAGTGCCCAACCAGAAATGACTGGGCAAAGGAGGAGGAGAGAACCTCCGCCCTGTCCACCAGGGAGCCGGGCTCTGGCTCGGCAGGAGTCAAGCTCTACCCCGATGAAGCATATCACCTGCGAAGGCACGAGCTCAGACTTGGCCTCATTGATCAGGAGGCCAAGCTGAGTGCAGGTTTGGAGGGCTAGATCCCTGGACCCTCATCCACCTCTTGCTGGGTGGAACCCGCTAAGAGCCAATCATCGAGGTAGGGGTAGACTCTGACCCCTCGATGCCTGAGGTGGGCTGCCACCACTGCAATGCATTTGGAGAAGACCCGGGGGGCCGAAGACAGGCCAAATGGCATGGCTTGGAACTAGTAAAGGGTTCCCTCTGCTTGGAAGCGAAGGAACTGCTGGCGAAATGGACAGATTGGGACACGAAAAAATGCGTCCTGAAGATCCAGTGAGCAGAACCTCATGTTCTGCTCCAGGGATGGTATGGTCTGGGACAGAGTTACTATCCCAAAGGTGCATGGCCTGAGAAACTGGTTCAGGTCGTGCAGATCTAGAATGGGGTGACAGCCCCCACGTCCGCTTCGGGACCAGGAAGTACCCGGAAACGAACCCTGGGTTGACTGGGGAATCTGTCACTTGGGCCACTATCTCCTTGAGGAGGAGTTGGGCTATGTCGCCTCTCAGAGCTGACTTGAGTGTGGACTGATGCCCTTTTCCTCCTGTGGGGCACGGGCTCGGCTGGGAGGGTACTGCCCGAGTTCCAGAGGCAGACCCTGGCCGACCACTTCTAAGACCCACCTGTCCGTGGTAACAGTGGACCAGGTGCAAAAAAGTGGTGAAGCCGGACCCCCACAGGAGGACCTTGAGCTGGCGTGATGGGAATAGGGGTGGCAGCCACTATCCAGTCACTGAGCAGGCCTGGAGGAAGAGAGTCCAGACTGGAAGTTGTCTGAACCCCAACCTCCTCTGTGGGCCGCTAGAGACCCAGACTTGGGCCGAGGGCACCAAGCCTGTGCCTGCTGTTGCTGCCCACCCTGGAAGGAGGGCTGCTTGGTCGCAGGAGCAGGGTGCCGAAATACAGGTTACTCACCTGTAACAGGAGTTCTAGGAATGGTATATGTTGTTCATCCACACTTACTGGCAGGTCCCTTGCCGCTTTAAATCTTGCCGGAAGGTCTTCAAGCTGGCTCCTCCCACCCACCCGGGTAAACTCTCGGCTCCGCCCCATGACGCCAGATCTAGCCGTGGGACCAGGTTGTGCGTCAAGCCGGGAGGTTGGAGAATGGTGGATGAACAACATATATCATTCCTAGAACTCCTGTTACAGGTGAGTAACCTGTATTTCTAGGGACATGGATATGTTGTTCATCCACACTTATTGGCAGACTCCTAGCAGTTCTCCGGGAAGAGGGAATAGTGGAGACCTTTGCAAGGGTGACCCGCCCGCTTGTCTTCCACTGGGCTGCAAATCTGCCAGATGCGGCTTCAGCGAAGATGATGAACAGCTGGCGAACCTCTCCCGAACTTCAGCTTTACGCTCCAAAGAGGTGAGAGTTAAACGTTTCCCCACGGAACCTGAATACGGCTCCGAGGTGTGAAAGGGGATAACCCCGCAGAGGCACTACCCCCGAAGGGAAGACTCCGCCACCGCCTCCGGAGGGACTTCGGGTAGGGGGGCAGGACAACCTAGTTCCTGTGGAAGACCGGATAGGGAGGTTAAAGGAGCGCCTGGAACTCTCCCTGCCTTCTGGATGGCGGAGTGGCCCCAAGAAGGTGTTCTTCCACAACAGGTGGGGGACACTGGCACCTGTGCAAAGGTTCGGATGGCTTGCTCATGAGCTAAGCCCAAACCAGCAAGGATCCCGCAGAAACGGGGATACTCTCCCCAAAAGGGGAGGCGTGATCGAGGCCTAGGAGTGCCAGACCACCTTCTCCGCACCACCAGCCGCCTCCCGGCCCGCGCCTGGAAGACAGTGGTGACCCGCAGAAACACCTAGAGGGTCGTCGACCGAAGCTCTGGTCTAAGGATGGACCGCAAATGGTCCGGAATGCTTGCCCAGGGACGGGGAAGGGCACGGCCCTATCCCATCACTGAACAAAAGGGAGAACTTCTCCGAAAGGACAAGCATCTTGGCCGACTTCTTGGCAGGACGCCTCGAAGGTCGAGGACCTTGCCAAAAGACCCTAGGCCTGGCCCCTAGCCGCACAGGGGACGGCCTACAGGTGCAGGGATTGAAGGTCCAGATGGATAACCTTCCCCTGAAAAGGAAAGACAGGACCATCGGACTAGAGGCCGTCTCGGGAGCCTGGGGCTGAGACTGATGAGAGCTGGATACCAGAACTGGCAATCCAGTCTGGGGCTACCAGCATCACCTGCGCAGTCCTCCTCGCCTTGCTCGAGGGTCAAGGGAAATGGGGAGAGGCACGAGGCCCGGGGTCCGTGGGCCCCATGGCATCCCCTGCAGCAGGCCTTGCTGAGGGGCGGCAAAAAATAACAGTCTCGCCTGGTATTCTCCCGAGGGAAGAGGGAGAAGATCCTGTGCTACCTCCGCAGGGGAGACCACCCATGAGGCGCAGCTCATGCCCGCTCAGGGCAGCAGCCAGGGAATCGGGCTCCTGCCATCAAATGGCTGGGAAGCCTCGACCGCGAACCGCCCAATGCGGAGAACCTCCTTGCACCGAGACAAGGGGATAGACCGAACCTGGCGGAGTAGGTAGCACATGGTCTTGGAATAGTCCTACTTGGACTTAGACCGGTCGACCCCGTAAAAGCGGAGCGAGCGGTGCCGGCTAAGCGGACCATCTGCCTCCAGCGAGCAGGAAGGACATCGGGACTCACAAGAGGACCAGAGGCGAAGCACTCTGTATTCCCCAAGATGGGCACCCCACCTATCCGAGAAGCATCGGTCGGAGAAGACCGGCAACTCAGGGCGAACAAGCAGGATGTTCTCCTGCCGGAGTTAGAACGGTCCAAGGAAGCGTTCTCCTAACTCCTGGGCTGTAAGTCACGAACTGGTCCAAGGGACGAGCGCTAGACCTCTGGCTGGCCCTCCCATTAAGGGAAGGCCGCCTGAGGCCCAGGAGGAGCAGGAGGTCCTGGCAGGACGTACTTCCCAGCCAACCCGACCGGCAAAGGAGGAAGAACCTCGCCCTGTTCGGCTCGGAGCCGAGCTCGACTCAAAAGTCGAGCTTAGTCCCGAAGAAACTTCACCGCTAAGATACGAGTTCTCACTTGGCTCCCGAAAACGGGAGACCAGTCTGCCTTCCGGTTGGGGTGACATCCGGACCCTTCAATGCCGCAGAGACTGCTGAGCAAGGAAGTGCTAGGAACTCGTAAGGAGCTCCCCGGCAAGTGGGGGGGGGAGCCTCCCCAAAAATGGACGGAACGAGGAGTAGGTACATCCTGGAGACCAGGAAAACAGCTACACGCCACGTTCTGAGGATGGGATGTCTGCAGAAGAGAGACCATCCAGGCGTGCGGGAGAATGGGCACAAGCCCCCGTCCGTATGAGACCAGGAATACCTGGACGCGAACCCAGGGTTGAATGGGGGGGGGCTCTCCACAGCCTTCCTGATCATCTCTAACTAGAGAGCCAGGCATGTCGGACAACCGACACAAGGGCAGTGAACTCAAGATCCCCGATGGGGCAATGGCTCTAAAGGGGAACCGCTCGCAACTTGAGACAGGATCCACCCTAAATACCTCCAGAACGAGGTGCGGAGCCGTCCCCCCATGGGGAAACCCGGGCTGTGGACGACGGGTCTGGGGCAATGCCCCTTGGCCCGTCACTGAGCAGGCTTAGAGGGGGAAGGAGCTGAGGAGCCCCTCGGTTTCCTGCCTCTCCGCTTCCTTTTGGAGGAAGATGCTGGTCTGGCAACAGGCCGCCCAGCGCATGCCTGCTGGCCCTCATGCTGGGCCAGGGGGGCCCCAAGGCTCAGGGGGCAAAGGGGCTTACGCAAAGGCTGACGGCTACCCTTGACCCCTCGGGCGAGAGTGACCGAGTCCGGAGTGGAATCGGACTTCTCGGGCCCATGGATGTATCCCTCCACTCCAGGGCCAAAAAGGTCAGTCCCCAAGAAGGGGATGTCCGCCAACTCGTGCTGGGTTTCCAAAGAGAAGGAGGATAACCTCAGCCACTCCCTGTGGTGCATGGCCACTGCGGCCGCCACCGATCTGGCACAGGAGTCGTCTAGATCCAGAGCCGTCTGGAGCTGCTGCTTCGCCACCGCCCTACCCTGGTCCCGCACCTGTCGAACATGGTCCGCAGGTTACCTGGGAGAGGAGGGAAAACCTCGTCCAGGGAGCCCAAAAGGGTGTGGGAGAAATGTGCCATCAGTGCAACCGAGCTGGAGGCCTAGGGAGGACGCAGCGTAAACCTTACGCCCGACATAGTCCATCCTTCTGGACTCCTTGTCGGGGGTCTGTCCACATCCCCAGCGTTTCCAAGACATTGGAAAACGCCGTCGGTAATTACCCCTCAGCCAAGGGTGCCCAAGAAACCGGGCAGAGAACCGACAGGGATAGGATACTCGAGCCACCCTGGCCGAAGGCGAGGGCAAGAAGTAGGCCGCCGCCATAGCTCCAAGGCTGGGCCCACTGAGCAGCTTCAGCCACTGGGAAGGCTCTCCGTGGAAGAACCCCTTCGATCCAGAATTTGCATGGCAAGGTGCCCGATCGGAGACGGTCTTGAGCTGCATTCCAGTAAATTCTGAAATGAGCTGAAGTAGACCCTTCAAGATGATGGGTTGTCTACTGGATGTTCCTGGAAGACCCGGGTCCTCCCTGTTAGGAACATGGCAGAGCCTGCTCCAGGCTCCGAAGGGTCTGCAAAAAGCTGCCGCAGGCCCGAGGCACTCTTCGTCCGCCGGGGGCGGGCAGGAGTGAGGGGATCGAGTGACCTGAAGGACAGGCCATGGTCCGGCCTGAACTCCGCCGAAGGTGGAGGGGTAGCTAGGGTCGGACAAGCAACCGGCTCTGGAGACGGCTCCTCGACCGATTCGAACGGCTGCCGACCAAGCAGCGGCTGCTTGCTATCCGAAGAATGAATCGGGGTCGACTGAAACCCAGACAACTGCTGTCGCCACATAAGTTCCTCGTAACACCGATGCCAACGGTTCGAAACCGCCCTCTCATCCAAGGAGGGGACGAGGAAGAACGGCAAAGCCACTTAACCCGGTGCTCGACCGAGAACGCGAGAGGTTGACTGAGACCGAGACCCACCGGGGACCGAGGGGGCGGGCCTGGGAAGAAGCGGGCGCACCGCCTCCCTCGCTCAGAAGAAAGGACCGAGGGCTGTCGACCGAAGGAGGACAGAGCCTCAGCTTCGCTGAAGGCGGTGGGAAACGAAGCCTCAGCAGACCCGAAAGATGGGTGAGACTTCGACAACGTCGATGGGGAATTTGGCCAGCTGACCTGACGGGATACCGTGAGGCCAGAGGTTGAAGTCGAGCCGGGCCGATGAGGGAGGGGAAAATCTGGGCCCCGCCGATGAAGAGAGCCCGCCCAGCGGCCTCAGCCAAGGGCCAGTGACAGGTTTCAGGTCTCTCCTTGGAGGAGAGGGAATGACAAGCTCCCTGAACGAAGCTGCGTGAAAAGAATCCAAGGAGAGCAGGATAAGCTCCGCAACCGAGGGAGAGGGGAGGGGAAAACCCGTCCCTTCCCCGGCAGGATCAGACTGCAGAGAAACAGTCGAAGCATCCGATGGGATCTCCGGAGCGGAAAAAAACTACCGGATGTCCGAGCCCCGAACAGGCCGCGCAGTCCTCCGGAGAGCTGACCGAAAGGGCAGAACAAAAGTTGCAAGCCTGAGGATCGTGATCCAAGTCCAGGCAAAAACAGCACATGGAGTGCGAGTCCTTCCTGGAGGAACTAACCGTACGTCTCTCGGGGCCGGAAAAAGCCATCGCCGTAGCGAAGAAGAAAAGATCGAAGATTCAAAGGACACTTCAATAAATTTGAAGACCGAACTTTTCAGGAACCAGTCAAAAACGCAGAGCGCTAAGGAGGGAACCTGAGCTTCCAAGCGGTAAGGAAGATCTGGCGTCATGGGGCGGAGACGAGAGTTTTACCACCCGGTTGGGTGGGAGGAGCCAGCTTGAAGACCTTCCGGCAAGATTTAAAGCGGCAAGGGACCTGCCAATAAGTGTGGATGAACAACATATCCATGTCCCTAGAAATGGCTTTTTCTTCTGCTGCCTTTTGGCATCTGGGGTGTCTTTCTGAGCAGAAGTAGCAGAGTCCAGGGTGGCACTGGACTGCTCAATCTGCTGAAGGTGACCATCCACACTTGGGCCGAAGAGATCGGTGCCCAGGAAAGGAACATCAGTGAGTTTGTAATGGGTATCCACCATGAAGGTAGAGAGCCTCAGCCAAGCCCTGTGGCACATGGCAACTGCGGCTGCCACCGAACGGGTGCAAGAGTCCCCGAGGACCAGGGTTGTCTGGAGTTGCTGTTTGGCAACGGTCTGACCCTGGTCCCGGACCTGCTTGATCGTAGTCTGAAGGTCTGTAGGGAGGTGCGGGAGAACCTTATCCAAGGAGCCCAGAACGGCATGAGAGAAATGCACCATGACGACGACCGAGCTTGTCTGACGGAGGCCTAGCGAAGAGATGGCATAAACCTTCCTGGCAGAGTAGTCCAATTTTTTTTACTCCTTGTCTGGAGGTCTATCTGCATCTGCAGAGCTGCCTGTGCGTCTGAATATGGAAGCAGTCACCAACCCCTCTGCAGAAGGGTGTTCTGTGAACTGCAAGAGGGACCCAATGGGCACCGCATACCTGTGGGCCATCTGGGCAGACGGTGCTGGGCAGGAGACAGGGTGTTGCCAAAACTCCAAAGCTGGACCAACAATGGCCTCGGCCACTGGGAAGGCTTCTATCTGGGTGTCCCCTCTCTTAAGGATATCCATAAGAGGGTACTCTGCCCATTTCTGGACAGGCTCCAGGGGCATCACTGTGGATTCGGAGATAAGGAGGAGAATTCCCAAAAAGGACAAAGGACCCTCTTCCGTCGACAGACTGCCCTCGACTCATCGTCTAGCGGATGAGGTTTGGGTCAGTCGTCAGAAATCCGAAGTATCCGAATCATCGGCCACCTAGGTCCTCCTCTACACACCTGGGGTGGTCAGGCGTGAGGGTGACCGATATCCTGCGAGGAAGACCTGGAACAGTCAGAGCTTTCTTCAAAGCAGCCCCTCCCATGGGCTATTTAGGCGGTGGCTCTACCAGTATCCGTGGAGAGGCCGATTTTGGCCGAACTGGGGCGGGTTCTGCCAGCTCCGCAGGTGGGGAACCGAGATAATCGATCTCGATGGAGCCAGCTTCAGCCTAGAAGGCGAAAGCCAAGTAATGGCCGGTGTGGAAACAGAGTCCGGTTTCTAGCCGGACAAAATCTGCTGTTGCCATGTGGTGTTCATAGCATTGACGGAGTTTCCACCAAAGCCTCTCCTCACCCAAGGAGGACGAAGATGAATGTCGGCGTCACCTTTTCTTTGAACACTTATGTGCCTGCCTCGGCCTATCGGTCAAGGGGATCCAAGACCTCAACCTCAACTGGACTGGCCGACTGGGTCGCTCAAGAGACACCAGGGGAACCGGTGATCTTCCAGATCTGGGACCTGCTCGATGGGACTGTTCATCGAGGAGAGGCAGGACCAGGGTCCTGGCAAGAGAGCTGTCAACCTCGCTGGGCAACAAAAGATCGACAGGGTTGAGAGTGATCTCAACCACGTCGATCGAGACTTCGACTGGCTGACCAGTCGGCAGAGCTGAGAAGCCGGCAACTGAAGAAGCAGTCTCGACCAAAGTCGAGACTGGAGATCCCTGGGACTGAGATTACTCTTGATCCCAAGAACGTCTTCGCCGAGATGAAGAATCTCTTGGTTCCTTGTCCTTTTTACGGGACAGGGAGATATGCGAGCCCAATGGTCCCTCGCCCTTGGTGGGGGGAGACTAGCACATCTCCCAAAAGAAGCCCGAGAAGGTGGACCCTAGACTAAGTGGAACAAAAATATGCCAAGAGGAGAGCTCCGTGGCCGTGCCGCCTCTTCCTCAAAAGTCTGCATTTGCTGCAACTGCTCGGCAGACCGCGCAGCCGCAGAGACCACCCACCAGGCCTCCGATTTGACTAGCGGATTTTGTTTTTCTGGCCTACCCAGATTAAGTCGTGTGAGATGATCCTCGAGTACATTAGGGTGAAAAGCAAGACATATCTCGCAGGCCTGAGTGTCATGGCTGACACCCAAACAGTAGACGCACGAGGTATGCGGGTCTGTGTGTGACATTTTCTGGCCGCACGGGCACCGGCAGAATCTGGATGAAGATTTATCTTCCATAACGGTCGAGAAACAGAACTTGCAATCGCTAGCTCGAAAAAACGTAATCTTCAGAGAATCCGAAGTAATCGAAACCAAGGCCTACAGAACGCGGGAGCGGTGAGGAGGCAACCCGAATCTTCCAGTGGAAAGGAAGATCTGACATCATGGGGTGGAGCCGAGGGTTATACCACCCGGGTGGGTGGGAGAAGCCAGCTGTGAGACATTCCAGCGAGATTTAAATGGGAAAGGAACGTGCCAGGAATTGTGGATAGAACAATATATCCACATCCCTAGAAGAAATGGTTACTCTAAACTGTGACAGAGAAAACTACAAGAGTACTGGGTTGGTATGCATCTGGAATTTGTTCGCCAATCTCTTGTGTGTCAAAAGTCATTTTAAGTCACAGTTCTGAGCAGCAGGTTTAACAGAAACATAAAGAATACAGAAAACAAGCCAGAAAAAGGCTAGTCAACAATGTTGCCCAATAGCCGGCCCAGTGGCACCGAAGGTTAAGACACCAGATGCCTCACCTTGCACCACACCGATGACCCGGGTTCAGGAACGAACCCGGGAAGTCAGGGGTCAGCAGGGATGAAGCATCCGTGAGACAGCGCTCCCTGCCCGGGGGGGATGTACGGATGGCGTCACTCCCCAGCGACCCCTGGCGATGGCTGGGTGGAGCCAAGAATTTGGCGACGCAGCCAAAATGACAATGGGGGCAGTGCTCAGCGGACGCTGGATTGTCACTGCACGACCTAGCTCCATAGGGGTGGGACAGAACAAGTGAAAATCCCTGGAACGTCTGATAGGTGAAGAGAAGTCCAGTGGTCAGTGCCCATGTCCAATGCTGGGCCTCCCAGCTCCACAGGGCCTCTCCCTCCACTCCCTGGTCGCCCCACTAAATTGTAGATAGAGCGCCAGAGGAGTCGGCAGTCCTGCCCAGTGGGGACTCAGAGCCGGGGGGTTTGGCGGCCAGTTGGTGCGGTAGGGGAGGTGGAGTCTGGGGGCTTCAGGAGAACAGGAAACAGACCGAACCGAGTGTCCTGCCGGAGAGAGAGTTCAGGTCTCCGGTGTAGGAAGAATAAAGAAAGTTCAAAAAAAAAAAAAAAATGTTGCCCAATGATTTTGTACTGGAAATCTTCTTCAGAGTTCTCCCTGCCTCCTTCCTCTCTAATTTCTAATAACCCCTTAAAGAGGTACCATTGCATTTGGTTTCCTGATTTGACAGTATTGACTATAATGCTGGGTAGTCTGCTCCACCGGTCTACCACACTGCTCTGTGAAAAAATATTTCCTTATAGCTTTTCTGATTCCCCCTCCAGTTTGAGACTGCCCTCTCGTCAATGAATTGCTCCTCAACTCAAACAACTCTGGGGAGTTCACCTGTTGTAACCTTGCAGGTATTTAAATTTTTCCAACATGTCCCCTTCTCCTTCTCATCCACCAGAGAATATAGTTTGAAGCTTTCCAGTCTCTCCTCATGGGACTTAACCTGTTGCCCCCGGATCATTTTTGTCATCCTACACTGTATAATTTCCAACCTATCCCTGTCCTTCCACAGATGTGGGATCTAAAGCTGTACACAGTACTCCAGGTGAGTTACATCCTGATCCAGTGACCTGTAAAGTGGCAGCGTAACCCCTCTTCTTATGACTGGTGAGCTCACACCTGATATACCCCAACATCCTGCTAGCCTTCTTGTATGCTTTACCACTTTAGGAAGCGGTTTTAGCCTACTGCTAATTATCATCCCCAGATCCCTTTCCTCCTCAGAGTACTTCTTCGCTCCACTGATGTAATCAGCTGTTTAAAGATTTTTGCATCCAGTATGCATTACTTTACATTTCTTTGCACTGAATTTTAATCACCAAACCGTGTTGTGCTGCTAACTCCCTCCTCAATATCCACTCTCCCACAGAGCTTTGTGCTGTCTGCAAACAGACTCACGTTGCCTTGTAGCCTCACCCTGATATCACTTATATACATGTTCAAAAGCAGTAACCCTAGGACAGACCACTGAAACACTCCACTAGTCACCTCTCTCATGTCAGAGAACTTCCCATTTACGACCACTCTGAGTCGTACCTATCAACCTATCTAGTTAACCCATCGCTTAGTTCTAGGTCCCTCAACATCTTTACTTGTCTCCTATGTGGCACTAAATCAAATGCCTTACTGAATTCTCAGTGAAGTATGTTGACTGCCTGGCCACTATCAACCTTTTCTGTTACTGAACTGAAAAAAAAAAATCAAATTTGTTTGCCACGAATTAAAAAAAAAATTCTAATTTGTTTGCCAGGACCTACCTCTTGTTAACCCCTAATGATGCCTACCCTTAAACCCATTTTCTTCCTGGAACTCAACTATTCGTTCTTTTATAACCATCTCCAGTGGCTTGCCTACAGACATTGGGATCACAGGCTTAACATTTCCCAGCTCTCCCTATCCCACCCCTGTGCAAGTGAACCAAGTTTGCCATCCTCTAGTGCATCAGTATTTCACCTGTTGCTACAGACTCATTAGAATTGTTCTGGGAAGTGGTGAGGTAAGTCTCAGAGAAGGCGGGTGCCAGGGCTGGGGAATGGATCTGAATGGGAGTCAGTGGGGGAGCAAGGAGAATAAAATGATGAACTATAGATACCGATACAGAGATAGAAATATATAGGTCTGTCAAAGGCACCACCAGAAAGACTGAAAGATCCAGGGCATGCAGAGGAGAGAACATGAGAGGGAAGGGAGGAGCTGAAGCTTTAGCCAGTAGGCCTTCTGAGGACTTAGCATCTGCTCAGTGAACTACATAAGTGTGATGACATACAAGAAATCCAGGTAGCTATAATGTAAAATTTCACTAAGGACATCAGCTCAATCAGTGGATCTTCCCACTCGAAGGCACTGCTGACTAGCAGCCTCAAAACTTAATTTTGACCCCTGTAAGTGAAAGGATTGCTACAGACATTTACAGCACTGTAGTTTACTCAGAGATGGAATACAAAACTGTTGTTTACAAGACAAGCAGTATGCAGGATCCATAAAAGAAGACAGAGAGTGAACGAATGTTCAGATTAGTTTCTGTTTCTCTGTACCAACCACATGCATATGTTTTATCAGGTGCTGAATTGGTTCTTGGCTGAAACAGAGAATGCACTACATGAAGGAGTCCCAAAAAGGAATAAAACAAAACATCTGCAGTTTGTTGTCAGTCTAAACTGGACTGTGAAGGCCTGTTTTGAGGAAAATGCTTGTAATGGTGAAACACAGTTTGTTCTACACATGTACAGTATCTGCACACTGCTACCCAAAACGCTTTTCACTGGGCTTGAGGCTTTAAAGTGTATGCATGAGAGTTGCACGGAAATCGAACAATCTGGATATGCAGTGAGTTACTGGGATCCGATGTCACATTACAGTCTTTACACAGATTAACAAGAGACAACATATGCATTTCTGAAGACACCTCGATCTATGGCTATAAGCTGAATCACTTCCTATATGACAGCTCCTCAAGAGGACTGTTCTCACCTAGTTCACAGATGATGGCGATGCATGCTCGGACCATTCTATCTCGCTCCTGCAGGCCATCGTTTCCTACGGCTATCAGCGCGTTGACAATGGAACTAGGGAACAGTGACGCATTCACAGAGATCATCTGAAAAAGGAACCAAAAGATAATAGTAACAAGTAAAATTCCAAACTTCATCAATGTTCCTTTTCTTTAAGCATGATCTATAATCACTATAGCAAACACTACTAACCTTTTTTATTTCTGTCAATTATTTTAAAGGGACACTGTCAACCCCCATAGGCCTCATACTATCTCCAGTTTAAAAAACACATTTTATGATTACATACATTTATTTTATTTAAAAGTTGATAACCGGGAAAGGCACCATGAGCAGAAGCTTGTTTCCAGGTGCAACACGGGGAAGGTGGGGTACAGAGTAACAACAAATGCATTTGACAATACAGAATGCAATGAAATATACATGGCAGTGAAATATATATAACAAGTTATATTTACAATGTGGCAAACCAGGGATTAGAAGATCAACTCAAAAGCTATTTACAGATGAGGCAAACTAGCAGGCACATAAAGAAGAAAGAAATGATTTACAAAGATGAGCACAGTGAGGAGCGGAGAGAACTTCAGATGAGAATAGCGAGGCCTAGGTAGAAGTACAGATGCAGGAGGTATTGGAGGGGGAGTTTGAGTAGTTGTCTGAGAGTAGAGAAAGGAGAGGCGCATGTGAGAGGGAAGGCTGTTCCAGAGAAAGGGAAATATGTAAGAGAATGAGAGTTTACCTGCGGAGGTGCGGACACGTGGTAGAGAGAAGGTGCAGGAACAGTTTGAACGTGATTTGTAGGGTTAGGGAGTAGCAGGCGTAAGGAGGGATGCAAGATAGGAAGGGAGAGACCCAAACCAGTATTTAGCAAGGAAGGTAGAGCAATGAGAGGAGCGCCTCTGAGAGAAGAAATGAAGGGAGAGGGAAGAGTAAGGTTGCAGTGGTAAGTTAAGGGGGGGGATTGGAAGCAAACATACAAAAGGCGCGAAACAACACATCGAGTTTGGCGAGGGAGGTAGCCAGAGCGGCGCTGTAAACTATGTTTGCACAGTCAAAGGTTGGGAGGATCCATTTAACTAAGAGGTCACGTCTTACAGAGACAGAGAGGCTGGATTTGTGGCAATAAAGTAGTTCAAGTTTAGGGCGCAGTTTGGTGTGGAGGGCATTGAAGTGGGAGAAGAAAATGAGGGAGGGGTCAAGCCAGACACCAAGATACTTATAGGCCAGGACATTGTTGAGGGGAGTGTTGGTAGAGGAGAAAAAAACTGGGAGGCAGGGAAGTCTGGTGAGTTTCTGTTTAGAGCCAAAGGTCAAGGCCACAGTTTTTTTGGTGTTAAGCTTAAGGCAGTTTGTGTCAAACCAGGCTGTGACAGACGGGAAATCTTTTTGAAGGTGAGATTGTACAACGTTGTGACAGGGTTGAATAGGGCCAAGTCCCAGTTAAGGATAAAGAGTTAAAATGCAAGGATCTGTTCTATTCTCTCCTTTTCTGTCTCTTTTCTGTCTGGTTGTATAACCAAATTTTCTTGTGAGACCTAGGACTTGTTCACCCCAATGGTCTTGCAATTCTCTGCCTCTTGCCATCTCTCTACCCTCATATGCTGTTCAGTCTTTTCTTCCCCCTTGCACATCTGCTGGTATAAAAATATGTGTGAATCATTTTGTGGAAATGTAGTTGACACTGGGATTCCTTTGTTTAAAACTATATATATAGTCATCCTGTTGAAATGACTGTAAAGCTAAAACTGTATATAGTTATACTGTTGAAATGACTGCAAAGCTATTTTGAACTTAACCCTTAGGCTGCGACAGAATTAGAACGTACAGGGATTCTGGACTGATACATCAGTCCGTGGCATAGCAAGGGTTAAGGGGTTAACCTGGGATGCAATTTTTAAGCCTTTTGCAGAAGATGTGTACAAGAGGTCAGTTCTGGGTCACAATGTTCTTTTTGCTGCACTTACTGAAACTGACAAGAACATGAGAAGCGTACAAGAACACTGTGTGAGAAGCTTGCTATTTTCTTAAAGAGCTCCTGCCCAAATTTATAAAAAGGAGCTGCAATGTTTTGCAAAAGGGAGACACAAAGACAAAGAGACTGAGACTGGAAATTGAGAAGACACCCAGATGGACTTTTTCTGTTTGTACTGCATTTGTAAATAGTTATATTGAACAAGTTTATTTTTTTTATTCTATTGTCAGTAATAAACCACTTGTTGCAAATTTTACAACTGCTCCTGGGTTTTCTATGCTTCCTAACTTGTGCCGCGACGACAGATGGTGTCAGCCTAAGTGGGATTTACGTCATGCATAATCTAAACCAGGAGTTTTGTGCGTGGGTACTAGACCTGGTACCAGGGAAGCATAGAAGATATGGATTCTGCAGCAGCAAGCCCAGGAGTGGTTACCAGGAGAATAGCAGCCAAACTAACAGAGACAGAAGTCCAAGCTGAGACTATACAGCTAGCACTGGTTATAGAAAAAGAACAGGCAGTGACAGAACCTGACTGCCTTTTTCATAGGGTGGGCATACCAAGAGTCTATCGTCGAGGTACAGGTCAGGAAGCAAAGGAAAACCAGGAGCAGTTGTAAAATTCGCAACAAGTGATTTACTATTAACAGTGAAATAAAAAAAAAATAAACTTGTTCAGTATAACTATTTACAAAGGTAGTACAAACAGAGAAAGTCCATCTGGGTTTCTTCTCAATTTCCAATCTCAGCCTCTCTGTCTCCCTTTTGCAAAACATTGCAGCTCCTTTTAATGTCTGTGCAGGAGCTCGTTAAGAAAATAGCATGATTCTCACACAGTGTTCTAGTGAGTTTCCAATGTTCTTATCATTTTCAGCAGGTGCAGCAAAAAGAACATTGTGACCCAGAACTGACCTCTTGTTTACATCTTCTGCTAAAGGCTTAAAAATTGCATCTCAGGTTAATCCCTTAAGTTCCAAATAGCTTTGCAATCATTTCAACAGTATAAATATATACAGTTTTAAACAAAGGAATCCCAATATCAACTACATTTCTACAAAATGATTCACATATATTTTTATACCAGTGGATATGCAAGGGGGGAAAAGACCGAACAGCATATAAGGGTAGCGATAGGCAGAGAATTGCAAGACCATCGGGGCGATCAAGTCCTAGGTCTCATGAGAAAATTTGGTTGCGCAACCAGACAGAGAAGAGACAAAAAAGGAGAGAATACCACAGATCCTTGCATTTTAACTCTTTCTCCTGAACTGAGACAGGGCCCTTATTCAACCCTGTCACAGACATGGACAGATGTACCAAACAGGAAAATTACGGTATCGTCTGCGTACATATAAATGCGGGCGTGGGTGCAGGCTGAGGGGAGATCATTTATAAAAAGGGAAAACAGAACGAGCCCAAGGACTGAGCCCTGGGGAAGACCTGCAAGGATAGGGAGGGATGGAGCAAGGACACTGTTGGGAACAGTCAGTTAGGTAGGAACAGAACCAAGCTACAGAGTCGGGGAGTCCAATAGAGCTTAATTTAGAGAGTAGGAGGATATGGAAACAAAGTCAAAGGCCTTTGCAAGGTCGATAAATATTGCGGAAGTGATCTGACCCTGATCAATGGCTGCGTGAATGGCATCCGTGAATCGTAGTACAGAAGAGGAGGTCGAATTGGATTTCCTGAATCCAGACTGGAATAGTGAGAGGGTGTTAGAAAAAGATAGGAAATCGTTTAACCTGGCGAGAATTAGGGATTCTTGCATTTTGGCAAGGGTGGGAAGAAGTGAGATTGGGTAAAAGTTTCCAGGGACAGCGGGAGTCACCACCTTTGTGAAGGGGAAGGACTCTGGCGTACTTCCAGGCATTAGGGACCGTAGCAGTGGAGAGAGAGAGAGAGAGATATTTAGGATGTAGGTTAATGGGGTCACAATAGAAGGTGCAGAGATTTGTAGGAGCCTGGGATGCAGTCCATCGGGACTAGACTTATTGGGGTTAAGAGAGGTAAGGGCCCTTAAGACTTCTGACAGTGAAACTGGTGGTAAATGAAAGCCAAAAGGCTGTGTGGAGGGTAGAACAGTGCACGGTGAGATGGGTGGAGGCCTTGAAGGAACAGCACAGGAAATGAAGTACTTATTAAGGGCTTACACAAAAAGGCCTGGGTCAGATAATAAAGTACCATCCACCTGGACTGGGGGGTTGGGGGAGGGGCGTAGGAGCAAGCAAATGTCCTGCTAGAATGATGATGGAATATTATTAGACGGGTGCAGCCAGGATTTTAAAAAAATCATATTTAGCATGCCGGATGCTAATTACAGTTGTTGCGGAGGGTGCAGAAGGCCTGAAGATGGGTTTGGGTACCTGTAGATTCGAAACTGTGCCAAGCATGATCACGAGCTCAGCACTTGGCTAGGATATCAGAGGCTATCTAGGAATGGTGGGTGTGCCTGACTCTAGCTGTTCTGAGGGGGGCATGGGTGTCCCAGATCTTCAGAAAGATAGAGGTGAAGCGGGAGAGAGCAGAGTTAACTGAGAGGGAGGAAAGAACAGGGCACCAGTTAGCCAGTGTCACATCCTAGAGAAGTTTATGCACATCAAGGATCTTCAGTGGGTGAAATTGGTTAAATTTGGGGGGGGGATAGGTGGAGGACGGGACTTCCTAATACAGTAGGTAGGGCAGTAGTCGCTGAGCACATCAGGTAGGATGCTGGCACAGCAAATGCGATGGAGATAAGTAAACAGCACCCAGTCCAACAGTGAGTGAGACTGAGTTCTAAGATTAGGACATATAGGCTGTTTAATCAGTTGGGAGAGTTTAGAACTTCGATCCAATGACAAGAGTTAAGTGAAGAGGGGGAGAGCCAGTCGAGATTAAAATCACCCAGAAGAATGAGTTCGCCAGCAAGAGAGAAAATGGTAGTGATGCAGGAGACCAGGGATGAGGGAGGAAGTTTAGGGGAGGCATATAGGACCCCAGTAAAAAGGAGAGAGGAGGATGGTAAGGTGATAGTGGTTAGAAGAAATTTGTGAGAGTTGGGGGACAGTTTTTTGATGGGAGATGGTGCATTTTAAGGAAGTACAGGAGTAGATGGCCACCCTGCCGCCACGTTTTTCTCGGTCCTGACGGAAGAGGGTGAAGTTGGGAAGAGCCAGTTGGGAGTCAGGGGCACAGGAAGATAACCAAGTTTCCGTAATGCAGAGTATGTCCAGAGAGTGTTGGGTGACCCACACATTCTACAAAGATTGTTTATGTAGCCAGCTGTTTAATTCTGGTTCTTTTTTCTTTTTAAAAGTGAAAAACTGCATGCCAACCATACTGGTGTTGCCACACAAAAACATATTTATTCACATTTCTTGATCAGTTTGCACTGTATCTTTCCTGGACTTGGGAACACCTCCACACAGTCTAACCACTCATAATGCAGTGGGAGGAGAGGACACTACAGCATCATGAGTGACTGCACTATCTGGGGTGATCATGATGTTTAGAAAGTAATAAGAGTTAATAAAAAGATTTGAAACAAAATACGTTTGGGTATAATTATACCATTACCATGCATTTCAGTTCTACTAAAAAAGGAAGCAGATAAAACAATGGGCAGCATCAATCAATTTTAGAGAAGGTAAGTAATCATAAAATGTGGGTTTTCAACTAGAGATAATTTCATTTATGACTTTGTTGATCAGGTAGGGTGCACTAGTCCAGGGGACGGTTTACAGGCACAATACAAATGACAGATTACCAGTAACAAAAGTATAGCAACACTAGGTGAGAACACAATATACAGAGCAGGCATAGTATAGGCATATTCAGGCAGACAGTAGTAAACTACGTGCCAACTGGATACAGACCAGTTTATCCAGATCTCTTCTCATTCTGCCCACCCCATCTGGATCAATTACTCTGTTGCATATCTTGGTGTCATCTGCAAACAGACAAACCTTACACTCCAGTCCTTCTACAATGTCACTGATGAAGATATTGAAGAGGACTGGCCCCAGGACTGATCCCTGAGGTACTCCACTTGTGACTTGCATCTCTTCTGACAGTATACCATTTACCACCACTCTCTGTTTTCTGCCCGTCAACCAGTCTGCCACCCAGTTGTCCCACCCCATGGGGAGTGTCTGCTTGGACACTAGAGCCCCGGTCATTCTGTGAGCGAAGGAGATGAAAAGCTGGTTGGTCCTTCGGAGGGGCTTAGTCCTGTCCAGATAGCATCAGAGTATGCGGTGCACATCCAGGGTTTGAAGGAGTGCCTCTCCTTTGTTGGTGTAGTTAGGGAAGTACATCAGCAAGTCAATGTCTTGGCTGAGTGTAAGTTCTGACACCACCTTGGGGAGGAACTTAGGATTCGTTTTCAAGGACACCCTGTCCTTGTGAAAAACTAAATAAGAGTTCCTTGCACATGAGTGCATGGAGCTCTGAGATCCTCCAGGCTGAGGTAACCGCAACTAAAAGCAGAGCTTTCCAAGAGAGAAGGCATAGCTCACAACATGCGGTTGGCTCAAAAGGTGGTAGCGACAGCTGCTCTAGTACAAAGAGAAGGCCCCAAGGGGGAACCGGCTCTGTGATGGGTGGTTTCAGGTGTAGAATGCCCCGTAGAAATGCTTGTGACACCTCTAGCTGTGCTAGAACTTTCTGACTGACTGATGCACAATAGGCCAAAATGGCGCAAAAGTGCACCTTCAGGGAGGATTACGTGAGTCCATCCTGAACAAGGAAAGGAGGTAGTCCAGAACTGACTTCTTTGAACAAGGGAGCAGATCAAGATTCCGTGCAGTGGTCCAGAGTCAAAACCTGCACCACTTCATGGCGTAGGTAGCGTGAGTGGAGGGTTTCCTAGCTGCCACCAATGTGTAGGCAACTCCGTGTCTAAGGATAGCTATGTCCTTAGGAGCAAAGCATGCAGGTTCAGGGACTTGAGGTTTTGGTGAACCAGAGACTCTCCTTCCTGGGACAGCAGGTGTGAGCTGATCGGTGGGGAAACGGAGGCTCCAGTACCAATTGGTGGAGTAGGGGAAACCAGATCTGTCTGGGCCAGAATAGTGCTACCATGATCATGGTCACTCCTCCGGCTTGCAATTTGAGGAGAACCCTCTGTATCAAAGGAAAGGGAGGGAAGGCGTAGAGGAATCTGCCCACCCAAGAGAGGGACAACGCATCTCACCAGAAAACACCAGGCCCTGAATCTAGCGGGCATAAACTGGGCAGTTTTGCGTTGAATGGGGATGTGAACAGATCTAAGTCTGGTGTTCTTCCCATCTGCCGAACAGCATTTCCGCAACTGAAGGAGTTCCCATTCGTGAGTGCTGGATCGTGACCTGCTCAGAAGGTCTGCTATCGTGTTGCAAACACCACTACAGCAATACTGATGCCGTGCTGCAGGGCCCAGTTCCAAACTCTCATTGCCCCCCTTCAAAGCTGGTAAGAGTGAGTGCCCCCTTGTTTGTTGATGTTGTACACCACTGAGGTGCTGTCCATCTGGACCAGCAAGTGGCCTGAGGGAATTTCTGAATGCAAGGCCTGAAGAGCGTACAGGACAGCCCTCATCTCCAGGACACTGATATGGAGATGAGCTTCCAGTGGGGACCATGTGCCCTGTGTCCTTGTGCCGTTTAAGTGAACCCCCCCCAACCGGACCCTGAAGCATCCAAGGTGAGCGTTGGAGACGGTGCAGAAGTAGAAAAGGGGACCCCTCTTGCGAGGTGCTCGGAATGAGCCACCATTGTACGGCTTGTATAATGAAGTTTGGAACCCTGATAGGGTGATCGAGATGATCATGCCATTGATCCCACTGCACTCTGAGCGTCCACACTGAATGACCCTCATGTGGAGACAGGCGAGGAGATGAACTGTAGTCTTTGGGTGGGAACCAACGACGACTTTTCCTGATTAATGGTGATGCCCAGCGACTCGAACAGAGAGTGGGTGTCCTGTAGCGCCCTGTTCAGCTCCTCTTCAGATAGAGCCATGAGGAGCCAGTTGTCCAGGTAGGGGAAGACGTAGTGGCCTTGTCTCCTGAGGACTGCTGCCACTACCGCTAGGCATTTGGTGAATAGGAAAGGCAAGGCACATTTATTTAAAAAGACGCCCATCCCGGAAGCTCTGGGCGCCATACATTAATCAATAAATACAACACATCACAATAATAATCAATTAAATATAATAATCTGAACAAGTTAAAACAAAATTTATTATATAATTAACTACCCTCAACTTCAGCAGCATTTAAAGTCTCCAAGACTAAATTAACATCAGATTAATCTTTATTAAAAAGACAGGTAAGGAACTATAAAACATAGTCCGGGAAGGCCTGATTGTACAAAAAGGCCTTGAGGCGGGCCTTAAAAACCTCAACAGACGGGGCCTCCCTAACAGCTAGAGGAAGCGAATTCCACAGGACGGGGGCGGCAACACTAAATGCTCTGTCCCCAGCAGTTCTTAACCTCGTCCTGGGAATCGCTAGGAGGCCCCTAGAGGAGGAGCGGAGGCAGTGGACCAAGACAGCAGGTGCAAGAAGATCCTTCAGGTAGCCAGAGCCCAGGCCATGTAGGGCCTTAAAGGTGAGCAAACCCACCTTAAAGAGGACCCTACACCAAACCGGCAGCCAGTGCAGTTGACGCAGCACCAGGGTAATATGACAATATTTAGACTGTCCTGTCAACAGCCTTGCTGCTGCGTTCTGCACCAGCTGCAGTCGGCGCAGGGTACCCCCAGAGATCCCGAGATAGAGTGCATTACAGTAGTCAAGCCTGGACGTCACGAAGACATGCACCAAAGTGGAGAGGTCCAGTGGCGGAACTAGGGGCTTTATCCTGGCGATATTCCTCAGATGATAAAAGCTGGTACGGACAACGGACACCACCTGAAACTCAAGTGTCAAACCACTGTCAAGAATAACACCAAGATCACGCACCCTAGAGGAGGCCTTCAATGGTACAGAGCCGAGACAAAGTCCTGTCTCTGCACCACAGGCCAACCTATCATGCCCTCGGTTCGACTCCACCACCAGTACCTCCGTCTTACTGGGGTTCAGTCGCAACCAGCTGGAGGCCACCCGGTCACTGATTTCAGCTAGGCAGCTGTTAAGCACTTCTACTGCGCAAGACGTTCCAGGGGCAAAGGAGAGGTACAGTTGGGTATCATCCGCATAGCACTGAAAATCCAGACTGTACTTCCTAATGATCTCTCCCAGGGGTAGCATGTACGCGGCAAACAACATCTGTGACAAGACCAAACCCTGGGGAACGCCGCATGACAGGTTGACAGGGGAGGAGGAGAAATTCCCCATCACTACCCTCTGCTTCCTGTTAGATAAAAAAAAGACTCAAACCGGCAGATAATGGTGCCAGCAAGTCCACAGAATTCCCTTAGGTAGTCAAATAACACTCGATGGTCCACCGTGTCAAATGCTGAAGAGAGATCAAGGAGAACAAGAACTGTTCCTTCCCCTCGATCTCTAGCCCTCAGGAGGTCATTATGCACCCGAACTAGTGCAGTTTCAGTGCTATGCCTCGCATGAAACCCAGACTGGAGCAGCTCATATAAATCATGGGCCACGAGATGCTCCTCAAACTGAAGCGCCACCAGTTTCTCAACAACCTTACCCAAAAATGGGATATTGGAGATAGGACAGTAATTTGCCTTGACGTCAGGGTCCAACGATGTTTTTTTCAGAAGGGGTCTCACCAATGCCTCCTTCAAGACATCAGGAAAGGCCCCTTCCAGGGAACACCGGACAATCAAGGCAAACACTGGGCCAACGGAGTCAACACATCTCATTAAGAAACGAGTTGGCACTGGGTCCAGTTCACAAAAGGTGTGCCACAGCTTGGAAGCAATCTCACTTGACCTCAGCCACCTCCACTGGTCTAAACTCACCCCAACCAGGCGGAGTGCTCTCCGGTCTCCCATGGCGACCTCTGTCGGCCAGATTCTGGTCCACTGGCGGAACCTCCTGCCTGATGGCAGACACCCTGTCCAAGAAGAACTGAGCAAACTCCTCACATAATGCGCTTGAAAAAGCTACCTTCGGCTGTAGACAGGAAGGATGAAGAAGCCAGTCCACAGTCCGAAACAGCACACTTGGTCGGTTCCTCCCGGCGGCAATCTCCCTGGACAGGAATTCTGCCTTCTTACGGTTGACTGCCCCCTGGTATGCACAATAGTGCGCACGCAGGGCTAGTTTGTCCAACTCCAGGCCGGACTTCCGCCAGCAGTGCTCTAATCTCCGACCGCGGTGCTGATGAGAGACCGAATGGGAAGGCCCGAAACTGGTAGTGGTGTCCCAGAAACTCAAACCGCAGGAATCTTCAATGCAGTTGGGTAATGGGAGATGGAGATATGTGTCCTGCATGTCCAATGATGTTAGCCAAACGTTTTGTCAGAGTACTGGTATGAGACCTGGAAGAGTGACCATGCAGAAGCGTTTGTATGCTACCGAGGTTTTGAGGTCACTGAGATCCAATATCAGGCGTAGATCCCCAGTCTTCTTTGGGACCAGAAAAAAGTGGGAATAGTATCCCCTTCCTCTCTGGTTCCATGGGACTACTTCTATGGCCTCCTTTTCTAGGAGGGCAGAGATTTCCCACTGAATGAGCAGCGCATGCTGTCCCGAGTATCAAGAGCACAGAGGTGGTCTTGATGGGGGGCGGCCGAGGAACTCTTTAGAGTGCCCTCATCTGACGAGTTGTAGAACCCACTGGTCGGAGATTATCTTTCCGCCACCCAGGAGGTGGTCGTAGCGACCCCGACCCTCTTCCCTTTGATCCGGGGGCAGGGTCTGGAAGTAGTCATGCTGTGCTGGAGTTCTGCCTGCAAGGCTGGTGAGGCTTTGTTTTTCGCTGTCCCTGGCCTCCGGAAACTTTTGGCTGACCTTTACAATTGAAATTGCCCCCGGGATGTTGGCCAGACTGGGGTTGTTGACCACGTCTGTTACAAAAAAGGTTCTGACCTTTCCGAAAGTGCTTCTATCTTGGTCTGTAAAGGCCTGTACGGACCTTACGGCCTTGCCAGCGTCCTGCAGTATGGTAATAACTCTCTCTGATTTTTCTCCAAATAGGATGGAACCATTATATGGCACATCTAGGATGCCCTTCTGGACATCTGGTGTGAAGCCCGAGACCCTCAGCCAGGAGTGTCTCCTTAAGCAGACACCAGCTGCCGCCTCCTCTAGCTGTGGAGTTGGCCGAATCATAGGCAGCCCGAAGTAGTTTTGTCCCAACATCCGAGCCAGTATGAGAAAGTTTCAGAAGCTCTTCTTTTTTGTCTCCTTCATGGAGATCCTTCAAAAGGTCTTGGCCTTGTTCCCATAGTGCATTTTGAAACTGCACCATATGAGTCAGGTAGTTTAAAGACCTGATGGAGCAGGTGGCCACACCTCATACATGTATCTCCCCATGGAGTCCAGCTGCTTGGATTCCTGATCTGGGGGCTGTATATTAAAGTGCTGGGGCCTCCGAGATCTGTCGTGGGTGTCTGTAATTACCAAGGAATCGGCCACAGGTTGTTGCCCCAAAAATGTGTCCTCTGCAGGGCCCTATAGAGGCAGTCCGCTTTTTTGGGGACAGCGGGTGATGAATATGGGCACTTCTAGGTGGCTTTGGTGGCATCCTGGAAAGTATCCACCAAAGGTGGAACCACCACAGGCTTCGGATCTTTTTGCCGCAAGTATCTGGCCAGGCGTTGCCTCTCAGGGTCCAGTTCTTCAGTGTCCCAGCCCATATTTCCTTGGATGTGCCTCATTATGTCCATGAATGAGGGGTCATCCGGGGGGGGGGACCTGGGCAGATCCCTGGGGTCAGGCAAAGGGACACTGAAGGGTGAAGGTGATCTGGAAATATCTGAGGTATCCAGGCAGGGCCCCTCCAATGATAGGAGAACAGTTCCTTACCTTCTCAATATTTAGGCCTGATGACGGTCCCAGCATCGACGGTTTCCCTGCTTGGGGACCAGGTTCTGGTCCTTGAGGGGTGGACTTATCCGTTGATGGGTCTTGGAGCAACCCTGAGTCCTCTATGTCACCCAATGTCTGGTCGTTGGTATCTTGCTGGGCTCTGACGTCTGTAGCGTTGTCTTCCAATGAACCCCAGTGTTCAGTGTCTTGTGCGGACAGTGGGGGAACTGTTTGAGGAGCCGGATGCTTGGCGATCGTCTGATCTGTCTACCGCTTGGGGTCCGACGTCTGTTTAAAGACATCAACTCAGTGGTCCTCCTGGTGGTTGCATCTGAGGGGCCCCTCAGAGGTTGGGAGACTGATCTCTGGTCGGTGTCCCGGTGCCAGTCCAGGGAGTTGGGGCCTACTTTGGTGGCCGACTTGGAAAGCGGCTTGTGATACCTGTCTGGGGCCTCAGACCTGAAAGTCCAATGGGCCATAGGGGTCCTTATGCGGATCTTAAGAGGTTGTAGGGGCGCGGACGTACCAGACCCACCAGACATTCGAATCTTGGCTGCTGGGGGCTGAGACTTCACTCGTGAAGGGGACCTGTCTGAGCGGGCTGAGCCCGAGCTGGTCTGGGAGTCCAAGGTGCGGTTCGACGGGAATCTCTCTCTCCATCCTTCTCCCTTCTTTTTTCTTAATGTTTCCCTGATCTGTGGGACAATGCCCCTTGGGAGGACAAATCCTTCTCCATTGTCTTTACTTTTTGTCCAAGAAGAAAGGTTTCGAGAGCCTTCTGGTGGCAGATCCTAGTGCGGTTGTTACAGTGCTGGCATATGGAGCAGGCCTTGATATCGTGGTTGGGGCCTAGGCATCGTATGCAGGCTGTATGCTTGTCCTTGAATGGAATCTGCTTCCTGCACACTCACTCGGAGGGGTGTCCATGGGGTCCTGCACCCTGCTGGCTTCAGTCCTTATGGTGTAACCTGCTGCAAGAGCTGTTTCTCAAGGTACGATTGCTAGATACCCACCAACTCTGGAGCAGGTGAGGTATCACATACCTTGGGGAGGCAAACTAGGAACCTGCTCTTTAAAGAGCACCTGACGCCTTTGGGGGAACTTTAAAAAACATAATAGCTGGACACAATTCACCTTGTATATCATGTATCTTCTATAGATTTCTCATCTCTATTATTTCTTACTGAAGAAATTCTCACAGAAACAAGATCTTTATCCCTTTGGGTTCATCTGCCTCTATAGCTTACTCCCTACTTGAAATCATAATGCTCTGTTGCGACATCTGTGACATCACAGTCTGTTGCTATGGGATAACTGTGATGTCACAAGCAGAGTATTATGACACCAGGTAGGGAAACAGCAATATAAGCTGATGAACCCCCTCAGGGAACAACTCTCCTATTTTCATGCATATGACCTCAGTAAATAAATAATGGGAATAAGAAATTCAGAGCTAAAGAGAAATATAAGCTGATTTGTGTCCAAATATGGTTTTCAAAGTTCTTCTCAAGGAATCAGTGGTTCTTTAAATTCTAAGAAACTCAACAGTCAGACAGCTTTATTTTTATTTTAGCAAAGCACTGGTACATCCTTGGAAAGCTGTGTGGCTGATTTAATTTTCTCCCCTAGATTGCATGTGAAAAGTGAACAGGCAGGAGCTTTATTTTAGCCCACTGTAATTTAAGACTGTCAGGTGCAGCTAATACTTAAAGAAATCCTTGCCAAGTGCTGTGTAGCAGATGTTTACTTTTCTCCCTTGACTGCCTGTAAAAAAAGTGAACAGGCGTGAGCTTATTTTTATTTTAGCACACTAAGAAAAATAACACTTTCTTGACTGGTGCAATGCTAAATTACTAAGGAAATACTTGTCAAGCTGTGTGGCTGAATTCACTTTTCTCCTCCGACTGCCTGTAAAAGTGAACAGGCAGGAGTGAGCTTTATTTTTATTTTAGCACACTAAGTAAAATTCTACCATGCAGCTGCTTACTTAAATAAATCCTTGCCAAGCTGTGAGTGGCTGATTACTATTCTCTCCTGACTGCCTGTCAAAGTGAACAGGAGCGAACTTTGTTTTTATTTTAGCACACTAAAGTAAAAAATTAAAAAAAAATTAGTACGGATCCTTGCAAAACTGTGTGGCTCTTTACTTTCCTCTGCTGATTCTGAGATTGCCTATCAAAGCGAACAAGAATGAACTTTATTTTTATTTTAGCACACTAAAGTAAATCACGGGTGCAGCTAATTACTAGAAATCCTAGCAATGCTGCGTGACTCTAATTTTCTCCCCGATTGCCTGTCAAAGTGAACAGGAGTCTTGAGCTTATTTTTATTTTAGCACACTATGTACAATTAAGACTGTGGTACAGCTAATTCAAGAAATCCTTGCCAAGCTGCGAGTGGCTGATTACTATTTTCCCCGACTACCTGTCAAAGTGAACAGGAGTGAGCATTATTTTTATGTTAGCACACTAAGCAATTCACTGGTGCAGCTAAAAATTATTTTAAGAAATCCTTGCTGGGTAGCTGATACTTTCCCTCCCTTGATTGCCCGTGAAAAGTGAACAGGCGTGAGTTTTATTTTTATTTTAGGATACCAAGTAAAATAAGACTGGTGCAGAATACTAAAGAAATCTTTCCCAAGCTGTGTGGTGGCTGACAAAAATGAAAATGACCTACCTACCGTAACTGTTACATCACTTCACCATTCATTACTGCTGGGTAAGTGCCAGAGGCGCGCACCCACCACGGGAGCTTTTTTTTTGGCGCTGCCTACGTGGCCAACGCACTGCGCAGCACACAAGGGTTGGTTGTTAGGCACCATAGACTCCTTCTCCATCCCAGTTCTGTCTAACTGGAGAGGATGAAACAGGAGATAGAGAAAATAAGGCGAGGCAAGAAAGCCGAGGGATAGGAAAAGGAAAGGATATACACTGAAAAAGGTATAAGCCGACTAGAGGACAGAGGGATAGAGATTCTTGCCCTAAGTGGCCATAGGGCCCCATTCCTTGGGTGGTCTCACAAAAAAGAAGACAGAGAAAAAGAGAAGAAAGAGGGGATATGAGTAAGGGATAAAAGGGGGAGGAAAGGACAGCTCTCCACCAAGTTAAATTGGAAGACCACTGGCTTGCAATAGCTTCAAAAACTCAGAGGTAATAAAGACAAGGGAGCAAGAATCCTGCCAGTTTCAGAGGCTACTGTACCAAGGCCCAAAGGGGCCTTGGAAAAGCACTGACGGAGACTGATCTCTCTTCCTACTCTTTATCCATATATGTTTTGAAAATCTTGGAGCATGGACCTCCTCAGACTGTCCCTTGGGTAAGGAAAGCAGTCCTGATTAGAAGAGGAGCATGTCCAGATTGACCCTGAAATGGAGGAGAAAGGAAGTGGGAAAACCAACTACAAGTTTTCCCACAAGAGTACTGACACAGTTCCCACTTCAGAAGAAGAGAAACACAGGACATCCGTGCCATGAGGGAAAAGAGAGGAAAGGAGGTAGGACAATCCCACAAACTCTCATAGGAAACGCACTGATGCAGCTAATTACAAGAAGATGACATAATCAAGAGGATTATCCAAACCAAAAGGGGGACACCCCAGTGCATCATGAAGAGAATCCCAGGGAGTTCCCTCAGAGATCAGGAGGTTGTCCTCCAGGTTGAACGCTCTGTGACTTTAGAGAAGGAAAGAGAGAGTTCTGAGGTACCAGAGGGACTCAGCCCCCAACTGGCCTCTAGGAGGGGGAAGGCGAGCAGGGTTGAGGCGACACCAAAGAACTAAGGCCCATGAGAGGAAGGTGGTCAGGAATCAGTAATGAATGGTGAAGATACAAGAGAAGATCAAGAATTACGGTAGGTATGTAAATTTCATATCTTCCCTTGTCAATCTTCACCATTCATTATTGTTGGTTGAGAACCAACCCCCCCCCCCCGAGGGGACCTGGCACACCCATGAGGGAAGAGATTCCCTCAGCCTCCTGTGGGTGAGGCACAGGAAGGAAGACCATACAGCCATACTAGACCAAGTGAGGTCTAGGGCTGGTCAGGACAAGGAGGTTTCCCCCGTGGTCAGGGGGAAGGGGAGGAGCCCCTGTAAGGTCCTCCTTGTCCTGCGGGGAAAAAACATGTGCCCCCTGGAAAGTGGAGGAAATCGCCCTACGCCGGGCAATGGGTGACAATCTGGACAGACAAAGCCATACCATTTGCCTGATGCAGATCGCTATCCCTGGTAGTCTGGATGCCACCTCACTGGCATCATAAGATGCCCTTGCTTGGTGCCTTGCAATTTCCAGATCCTGTGCAGAGAGGGCGATAGCCTGTCTAGATTCCTCCAAGATTCCTCCAAATAAGGCAGGGATGCTAACACCTGCACTAGCATCGACCACAGATGCCTGTTGTAGACAGCATGGGGAGCCTGATGAGAACCTATGCAAGCAACGCACGAGCTGAAGAGAACACCCTTCTACACCACCGGTCGAACTTGGCGGAATCCGGATCTGGGGGTCGGCAAATGCGCCAGGCGCTGAAGCCTGGAGGGAGTATCTAAGGACGTCAGCCCCGAAGGTGGCACTACAATGAGCGCATCTCTCACTCGGCATTGCTTCTTATGACGTGAGAGATATGCAGTTCCTGAACTAGCCTTGAGAGGAACCTCTGATATTCACTGAAATCAGCATTGGAGGACAGGTGGGCAGAACGTTCATCTCCCTCAGAGGAGGAGGACGAGGACGTAAAGGAGCTAGAGTGTTCTGGGTCCTCCTGCGGCGGGGAGACAGGCAGAAGACTTGTTCATCCATGGCTCTCACAACCCTCCACGCTGCCAACTAAGGGCACCACAGAGACTTCGGGGGAGAGGCAGGATTCAGCACTCCCCACAGAGCAGTGGCAGTGGGCCTACGCATCTCACCTCGGCCCCTCAACCCCTTGGACTCCAAAGCCGCCCTCTTCCTCAGCGACAGTGGGCCCCCAATCTGTAGGCCCCCGGGGAGGGTCGCAGAAGAGGAGTCCCTGTTCCCACAAGGGAGGTCACGGCAGCACCAGAGATGGCAGCTGCCCGCGCCCCCAGAGTGACCACTGCCCGGTCCCCCAGGCAGCTATCCAGAGCAAGCCCCTCAAGGCTGTCGGGACTACATGCTCCAGGGACTCCGGGAGAGGAACGCTGGGACGCCTGGTGCCACATCCCAGAGGGCTCTCCGACTCCGAGGAGTCGGGGTGCCAGTCTGGATTGGCCAGCGGGTCATCCTCCTCCAAAGAGGAAGAGACCAGGCAGACTGCCAAGCTAGCGATCTCAGGAAAGCCCTTGGCGATGGTATTGCAAGTGGTGCCGCAGTGGGATTCGGCGCCGGGACAGCACCAGAACGCGGCACTAAGGGTCCGCAGTGCTGGGCCCAGCAGCCGTGGGCCATGACACCAGGGGAGCCTGCACCTGCGTGGGGATGACTGCCGTAGCCAGTGCCAACAACCTGGCTCCGCAGGGAACCGAGCTGTTCCTCCAGCACTGCAGAAGAAACCTCCTTGACGGCAAGGCTAGAATCCGAGGAGGCTCCCTCACCAGGCCGTGTAGACCTGGGAGGGGACCCGGAGGCAGGGTCAAGAGACCTGGCCTTGGCAACCCACGAGCGATGCCGTCCTCCAAAAGTTGGCGGAGCCCTACAAACTTTGAACATCCGGATTTCCAAGACACAGCAGCCCATGGAGAAGCAGGCATCGCAGTTTTCCATGTTGTGATTGTAAAACGGGCATCGCAGGCAGACATCACGTCGGTCTGAAACAGAAAAATGCCGGCCACAGGGGCACCGATGCATGGGGACGTGACCCGCTTTGGATTTCTTCTTGGTCCCCGAACCAGACATGACACAAAAATAACAGCAAACTTGCAGAAAATAATGAAACGGTCTTACCAGTAATAAATGGTGCCGGTTGAGCTAGAACTGGGATGAAGAGATGCGGTGTCAAAAACAAGCCTGATGACGCAGTCAAAAATTAGTCAACTCGCACAGCAGGTGCTACCTTGATGGTGGGAGAAACAACGCTGGGATGGCGGAGGCGCCTAACGGCCAACCCTTGTGCAATACGCAGTGCGTCGGCCACGTGAGTGGCCCTGTTGAGTCAGACCCGCCCCCAAAAAAAAGACTCCTGTGGTGGGTGCACGCCCAGCACTTACCCAGCAGTAATGAATTGTGAAGACTGACAAAGGAAGATTTTATATTTTCTCCCCAGGTTCTGCTGTGCGTCACTTGAGTGGATCCTGTGTGAGTGACTATGAAGATCCCTGCCTTTTTTCTTGCTGCAACACATTCACTCTTACTCTGTTTAAAAAAACTATTAAAAAAAAAAAAGTTGTCCTTTGCTGTATGTCCTTGGATCCTGTGAGCATAGATAATGTACGCACAGATAACGTGCCTTAGCCTTAAGCGGCTGGGTAGATACCTGCCTCTTTTCTTCCTGCAATCTTTTGACAGTTTGATTGACTGAAGTCTTGGATATACCCTTTTGAGCTGGAAGCTCGTTTACAAAGGTTCCATGTCAAAGATCAATACATTACATTACTGGCACATTGGAAGACAGTAAAAGCGCAATGTTACAAGGTGTGGTAAAACAAACAAGTGGATGCATAGTTACAAACAATTGAGATACATCATTACAGTCAAATAGAGGAGCAAGCAGAAAATGTTCCCTTTGTCAGGGTTACAGGGGGTAGAAGGTGAGAGGTGGGGGTAGAAATAAGTGCATCATGGAAGATAGAAGAATGACTGAACTGGCTGGAGGTTTGGTAGGGGTGGAAGAGGGAAGGGGAGGGGGAGTTAGGGGGTGGGAGGAGGAAGGGAGAAAGAGGGCAAGAGGGGGAGATGGTCATAGAGAGATGGGGTTAGCTGTCACATCTGTTCTGATTGGTAAGGTGTTGGTGGAGTTTTGTCTTAAAAGGCCCCAGCTTAGTCTCATTTGCTGTGTCGGGTGGGAGTTCATAAGCCAGCATGGGCATGATATGCAAAAGACCTCTGTGCTTGAGAAGTACAGAAGAAAGGGACAATAAGTGATTGTCTAGATATGCTTACATGTGTTTAAATGATAAAAATTTAAATCAAATAAAAAGTTGTCCTCTTCTCTATGTCCCTGGACCCTTTCAGCACAGATAAGTTGTGCCTTTGGCCTTAAGTGGCTGGGTAGATCCCTGCTTTTTTTTCCTTCCTGCAGCACCATCTTTTGACTTACTGTGTTTGAATTATATATATAAAAAAAATAAAGTTGTCCTCTGCTGTACGTCCCTGGACACTGTGAGCACAGATAAGTCATGCCTGAGCCTTATTCAGAGTCGGGGTAAATCCCTGTCTTTTTTACAGTCCGAGACAACCCTTGTATTCATGCTGACCTGAGTACAATACATTTATAGGTCACCCCCTTGTTTTTCACACAGACCCTTTTTGAGTGTTCTAATACAAGTTCACGTTTATTTAACCAGGAAAACTCCATTGAGCAAGCTCATTTACAAGGAGGTCCCATAAATAAATAAATAAAAATAGAGTACAAATAATTTCTTTTTTTTTTATTTCATTTAATTTTCATTTTATACTGGAAAGGCACATGAGCAAAACTGCCTGTTTTCACAAGCGTCCAGTGTGTCAGAGTCAAGAGGAAACAGAACAGCGAGTGAAAACAAGACAATTACAAAAGCTAACAAAAGCATAAATACAAAAAGTACATACACAAATATATAGGGCAGTGCTTGAATTCATAAGGAATTATATATAAATCGTTGAGATAGTGACAAAATAATTTACAAAAAACTTTGCTGGGGACGGCTTAGGAAAACTGTGGGAGGAGAAGGGAAAACAATGGGGAGAGACAGGAACTGGAGAGAGGGTAAGGTAAAGATTAAGGGCAGTTGCATGAAGAGTTGCTGAAAAGGAGGTTTGTTAGGATGCTTCTGAAAACAGCAATGGACGGGCACTGGGTGAGAGACTGAGGCACAGCACTGAAGAGTTTTGTGCCCATGTAAGCAAGTGAGCATTGTCTGTGGGAAGTGCGGTATAGTGAGGCGGCAAATATACTACCCCGGAGGTCTGGTGGTGCGAGAATGTGTTGGCCTGGGAAAGAGAGGGAGGAGACCTTTAAGGGATTTGAATAGGAAGGTGCAGGATTTTCTGCTGAATCTGTCCTCGAGAGGGTGACAATTTTCTGATTTAAAACGGTGCAATGATGAGTCATCCTGGGGAGACCAGTGACAAACCAGAGAATACTGTGGTAGGTGGACCTCAGTCTGTCAAAAAGTTCGGGGTAGACTAGGGAGCCATAGTCCCAGAGGGGGAGCAGGAGGCTACTAACAAGTTGAGCCCTAGACTCTGGAGTGAGGACTTGTCTGATGCAGTACAACATCCCAAGTCTCTGATGCACTTTTTTGTGGGTTTTTTTTCCATTCAAAGTTTATTAAAGTTTCACAATACAGAGAACAGATCTATTATGTACATGATTTAGTCAACAGATATTCAATTACATAAAAGAGATCTATTCTCTCCCTCCTTTATACCCTGCACAGAGCTATAATCTAAAGCCACATCAGTTAGAGGCAAAGGTATCACTACCAAGAGGTTGTAGGGAGTACAAGGATTGTAAGGGGGCAAACTTTTGTTAAATTTATTCGACGTATTCTGAAAACTTGCAATGGTCTGTTCCGTCCTGAGATTTGCCAAAAGTTCTTGTAACCACTCTGTATAAGTAATCTCCATGTTATCTTTCCAGTGCCTCAGGACCACCTTTTTAACAGACATCGATATTAATGCCACATGATATTTTCTATTAAGAAATGGAATAGTCGAAAAGTCCCCTAACAGGCATATTTCTGCAGTGAATGGGCCAGGCAAACCTAAGAGGGGGTCCACCCTTTGTTCAATAATGTCCTATAGGAGGGCTGCTTTTGAACAGCCTCAAAAAATATGAAGTAGGTTCCCTTCCTCCTTCTTGCACCTAGTTCAAGTGGGGGAGGATATAATACCCAGCCTGGCTAACTTTTGCGGTGAATAATAAATATTGTGTAGTATTTTAAACTGCATTAATCGGAGTCTATCTTCTTTGACGAATTTATGGCAGTTCTGTCATAGGAGAGGCCAGTTCAAATTATTTTCCAGGAACAGGGAGGACCAAAAAACTGTGGGGGCGAAGCTGCTAGGGCAAGTCCAATTATAAAGGGTACCATATATTTTGGAAACCGCTTGTGGGAAGCCTGCTAATCAGCCTAGTTCTATCTGGAAAAAGAAGTTGGCCTGTTGTAGGGGAGTGACTCATATCGCCTTTATCAAAAGGTGGCGTAACTGAAAGACCTTAAAAATACTAGTGTTTGGAATACTGAACTTAGTCATAAGCTCCGGAGAGGAGAGCCACCTCCCATCTTCTTTAACAAAGTGTTTGAGTTGGCAATCTCCTAATTGTGGGAGCCAGCTCAACGGGAAGGTTTTGCCTTCTATCTGAAGGTTAGGGTTGCCCCTTAGTGTTTGAGATAGGTCTATTGTATGGTTATACTTTAGAAAGGAACTGGGAATGAGCCCTAATGGAGATTGCTATAGGAGAGGTATGCAAAGGCAAGGGCAGGGATCGCAGTTTTACATGTAGCATAGCTAACGGGGAGAGGTTCAGATTTTTATTAAGGCTAGTTATACCTTAAGCCAAACTGGAGTAAAGGGGGGGGATGAGACTGGGGGGTCTTCCACAGTCGCACATCTAAGATATGTATTAGCATGGCTGGCCCAATAATAAAGCCCTATGTGTGGTAGCCGTAACCCTCCCTTCACTTTGAGGGCAGGAAACTTATGAAATGCCATGTTAGGTTTTTTGCCCACCCAAATAAAATCTGTAAAGATGCTATGAATTTTTTTAAACCAAGTCAAGGGGAGCCAACTATTCAGAAGATTAAGGGGTTAAAAGATTCATTTTAATTAAATTAATCCTTCCCCAAAGAGACATGGGGAGAAGAGACCACCTATTTAGGTCTTGACTGATCGTGTGAACAAGCGTATCCAGATTAAGCTGTTGAAGCCGAGACAGATTCCTCGTGAGTACAATTCCAAGGTATCTCATAGAGTCGGATTTCCAGGAAAGCCCCACAGTGGAAATTTCATGCTTTTGTACCTTATGGTTAAGGGGGATGACTACTGCTTTTCCAGTATTTAGTTTATAATTAGAAATGTTACTAAACTCCTCAATGGTTTTCAACATTGGCAGAATAGATACCACTGGTTGAGATAATTGGAGGAGAAGATCATCTGCATAAGCAGAAACCTTGACTATTTGGCCGTGATGGGGTATACCTTGAATCTCCTGATGTTCTGTTAATCGGCATATGAGGGGTTCTAAGTAAATATTAAAGAGGAGTGGGGACAAGGGGCAGCCTTGTCTTGTACCTGAATATAATGGGAATAGATCTGAAATTATTCCATTGCTAGAAATTTGTGCCATCGGAGATTTATAAAGGGAACTGATCCATTTTTGAAATTCAGAGGGAAAGCCAAATGCCTTCAGGGAACTTAATAGGTAATTCCAATTAACCCAGTCAAATGCCTTCTCAGCATCCAGGGAGACCAGAGCCGCTGGAAACTCGGCATCCCTGGAAGCTGAGAAGATGTGTGTAAGGGTACGGAGATGATCCACTGAGGACCTACCTTTCATAAAACCCACCGGTCCTAAGAGATCTGAAAGAATCTTATTCACACGATCCGCCAAAAGTTTAAACAAGATTTTAATGTCTTGGTTGAGAAGTGATATTGGCCTATAGCTTGACACTAATTCTGGGTGTTTATCAGGTTTGGGTAGGAGGACAATCAGAGCCTCAAACAGGGATTTGTCAGAGTCAGCACCAGAAAGAATATGTTGATAAAGTGGTAGGAGAGCAGGGATTAACTGTTTGGCAAATATTTTATAAAAATTATAGGAAAAACCAAGTGGTCCGGGGGTCTTGTCTGAGGGAAGATCTTTGATTACTCTAGCTAACTCGGTTTGAGAAATAACAGTTATAAGGAAAAGTTGCTGTGGTTCTGAAAGGATGGGCAAATGAGACTCTGATAGGTATGCATCCAGAACTTGCTCAGATGGGGGATTTGCCATAGGATCATAAAGCTGCTTATAATAGCAACTAAATTCCTTGACAATTTCAGCCGGGGAAGTTTTTAAGGCGTTGTCTACTGTAGAGCGGACAGCTGCAATTAATCTAGAGGACTCCTGCTGTTTAATTCATAGGGCAAGCATACGACCTGCTTTCTCCCCCTGGTCAGTATAGGCAGCCTTAGTTTTAAGGATTGCAAACTCTGCTTGCTCTCTTAGAAGATCTAGGTACAAATCCTTTAATTTTATTAACTCTTGCCTATACTGTGCAGAGGAGTGGGAGGTAAGCTTTGATTCTTTGTCCCGAATTTGAGAAAGGAGGGACATTAATTGTTCTTCTCATTTTTTCTTCCTATGAGAGGCCAGTCCCATCAGAATCCCTTTCAGATACGCTTTAAGTGCACACCACTCTACATCGGGTTTTCCTATAGAATTATAGCTAATTGAAATAAATTGCGTAATTTGGTCCGAGATATATAACCAATTCCGGGTCTTTTAAAAGTTGGTTATTAATTTTCCATCTGTTTCCTTGTTTAGGAAGAGATGGAAAAGAGATCTGGCAGGAGATCAATGAGTGGTCTGAGGGTGGTCCCGGACAGATGGTAGAGTCCAACACTCCAGGGATAAGAGAATGAGAGATCAGCAAGTAATCAATATGGGAGGAAGACCCGTGTACTTGGGAAGTAAAAGTGTATTCTCTCTCAGTGGAGTGGAGGATTCTCCATATGTCACAGAGAAAGATTTGGTCTAACAGTTCTCGTAATGCTCGCTGTGCAGGAGAAAAAAGTTTGTGAGAAGTACCAGAACGGTCTAAGGCTGGATCAAAGGTGCTGTTCATGTCCCCACCAATAATTATTGGAATATTTAGAAATGGAGTTAAAGCACTGATTAACTGTAGAAAGAATCCAGGGGTATCGATGTTTGGGCCATATACACTACCTAATAAAGGTAAATTACATACACTGGAGATTTTAACTAACAAAAATCTATCTCCGAGAAAAATAAACACTGCTTTTATTCCTGCAACAAAGAAAAAGTTCAGTGTAGTGCTCTTATTTAGGCTTCTAAGCATCTATGAGGAAGAAGCTTGCGTTAAATCCAATAGATGGCAGGAAACTGAGAAAACATTAAATTAAAATATGATGTACCTGGCAGTAATTTTGTACAGACATTAATAGAGCCAGTCAAAAGAGGGACAAATGTGGAAAGAGCGGTCTCTGACACCCTCTAGTGGCGATATGCGCTCCTTATGAAACTCGAGATCAAATGCAGTTGCATCGCAATCCTGCATTTGCTGAAAATGTTCCATGGGTTAGGAAAAGTCTCAGACACTGCTGCATCCAAGGACATGGTACTACACATAGATGGGCAGTTTGAGGTAATTACCACCACGATCAAACCTGTCTATAGAGTTGCATATATCATGATGGCTCCTAGGTAGCAAGTTAAGTATTCGTAGGCTAGGACTTTCTCAACTCCAATCCGCAAAGTAGAAGTCCAAGTCAGTTCACATAATAATTTCTCCTTAATGGGGGCATATATTTAGAGCCTCGATGAAGGTGATAGGATATTACAGAAATCACTCTTGGTCTTGCAACACAGAAAAGATCAGCGCAGCATTCTTATTTAGGCTACTGAACAATTTTAAGGAAAAACTTGCATTGCATTAATTCCAGAAAATGGCCAGAAACTAAAAGAATATTAAAGTGGAATGCGATGTCCCTGGCAGTGATTTCATTGGGACAAGAACAGCAGATTCTGGCTCCCACTGGTGTCTATTTGCGCCACACAGGAAACTCTATTTTAATGACAGGTGCACAGCAATCATGTGTTTGAGGGGTTTACTGATAACGCTCCGTGGGCTGGTGAAAGTCTCCAAGCCTATATAGCATCCGAGAGAATGGCACTTCACTTACATTAGCAATCTGAACTAATTACCACCGCGATCGGTAAATAGTAGGGTGTTCATAGAAAGAGGGCTGTTTTCAGGCTAGCAGTTGCTAGATCGACATTGTCGTAGGCAACCTAAGAGTCAGAGAGGAGGACTTGCAGGTGGGCTGGATACCCCATCCTAAACTTGAGTCCAGCTGCCACTAGTTTGGTAGTGAGTGGGTGGAAGGATGCCCGTTTTTGTCACACAGAAAGCAGGAGATCTTGGGCTATACGGATTTTCATTCCCTCCCATGTCAGTTCTTGAATGTCCTCTGCCTTTGACTAAAAATGATGCCATTCTTGGAAATTTAAAAAACGAAAGATAAAGGTACAGGGTGGTGCGCCTGATGCTGGCATGGGGCAAAGCACACGATGGGCTCTCTCGATTATATATCTGGGCCCAAATGGAGAAGGTCCAGCGATTTTTTCTACAAATTTTTGTGCAAATGTGATCAGGTCTATGCCTTCCTCCTCGAGTAAACCTATCAGCACCGCGTTGTTGCGGCAGCTGTAACCCTCCAAATCCTCAACTTTATTCTCTAATTTAGTTATGCGCTGAAAAAACGAGTACCAGTTTGGGCTCAATTTTATCTTGCCTACGTTCAATAGAATAGATACAGGCCTCGTTGTCTGAGGTTCACTTGGTGACATCCTCCAGAGCTTGGGAGAAGGATTTAATTTCTCCGGCAATTTGCTGCATTTCCATTTTAAAAGGCTTGAATTCCTCCAGAAATCTCGCTAATGTGAGCGGTTCTTGATCCGGATGGAGGGCAGCCTCGTTATGCATTTGTACAGCTGCAGAGGCCTTAGGCTTTTTTGGGGCCTTCTCTGGAGTGGCTGGCGGGGTATGTTTAGGCATAGCTTTTTTCATTTCCACTTCTGTAGACCGCATCAGAACAGTAATGCACACTGTAAGACAATACTACCAATGCAGGTCCACAAATCGAAGACAGATAGTTAAATTAGGTGAAATCAGATAGTCGGGTGGCTGGAGTTCTTGGAGGAAGCTGCTATCCGGTGCTCTGCAACACGTGACTCCTGATGCACTTTTTTGATAAAAAGATGAATGTGATTGTCAAGGAAGATCCCAAGATAACTGAATTTGGTGACTCTTTTGACCAGGTTGCCGTCATTGTCCGAGAGTGTGAAGTCAAAGTCAATCCTGATACCCGAGAAAACCATGAATTTGTTTTTTTTTCCGGTGTGAGGACAAGGCCATGTGAGGAAAGCCATCAGTGGAGTCTACTGAAATCATATAGGAGTTTGTGTCGAAGTGCTGGAGTAAAGGGCTGCATTGTCCGCACAGAGTATGAGCTTGCTGGAAGTGCATATGCCTGGGAGGGAATTCACAAAAAGGGAGAACATTAGGGGGCCCAATATGGAGCCTTGTGGGGCACCATATTTAATATGACAGACATCGGAGAGGTGACCCTCAGTCAGGGTTCTACGTGTCCTATGTTTGAGATAGTTGTGGACCCAGTTGACTACGTTATTGGAGAAATTCAGTTGGGCAAGAGTTTTGAGAAGAATACCATGACTGACCATGCCAAACACTTTGGTGAGATCTACGAAAGTAGTACCGGTGTACAAGCCGCCATCAATGGCCTGATAAACATCATGGGCAAAGTTGACCAAAGCAGTTTCGGTGTTGTGGTGGGGCCCTAAAGCCACGCTGGGAGCTGGATAGGATGCTGTATTTGTTAAGAAAATCGGTGGTCTAATCAAGAACAACTTTCTCAATAATTTTGGAGTGGTGCAAGGAGTGAGATGAGTTTGTAGTTGCTGATGTCATTTTTAGAGCCGGATTTGTGGAGGGGTCCAATGATAGCATTTTTTCAGATTGTGGGGAAAACCCCTGTGGATAGGGAGTGGCTGAAAATATTGGTGAGGGGGGCTGCAATAGGGATACTAACAAGTTTAAGGATACGGTAATCCAAGACATCAGGACCGATGCCTGGTCTGGGATTGGTTTTATTGAGGTATCTGACTGTCGAATGGTGTGAGGGACCGAAAGTAAAACTCTGGGGTGGGGGGGTAGTTCATGTAATTTTGAAGCACTGGAGGGGTGGAACAGGATTTGAGTTTGCCAAGTGGTTCGCTACTTCAAGGGGGGTCATTAATAAGCCTACCCTCGACTGTGAGGGTGATACACTCGTCATTTTTGTCCCGGACAATTAGTTTGTTGAGGGTCCCCAAGAGGAGTTTGGAGTGTACGCTTCCATCATCCTTTGAGTTGCAGTTGTGTAATAACACTTCCTCATAAATAACGTAGTCAAGGCCCCTCCTGAAACTATCTCCTTCTCGTTGTGGTTGGTCCTGTATCATGTCATTTCTAAGTTTTGGATTCAGTACTCCAAAAAAACAAAACAAAAGCAGCCTGAGCCAGACCCTGATCCAGCATCAGAACAACCACCAACCTCTTCTTTATCCTCATCGCCATACCACCAGATACTACTAGTAGTATAAAATGAAAAAACAGACCCATTCTTGTCACATATCCACAGTGCTATTGTGGTAGTGCCAGAAGGCAAATCCAGATTTGTCCTGGTTAGAATATGAATCACAGAACGGGATTGTGACCAACATTTGGTGTAAGTTTTGTAGGGAGAAACCCGATATCTTCAAGAAGTGGGCTACTAGAGCCGGGAAAATTATCTAAGTGGATTCTTACATCACTGGCACTAACAATGTCAAGAAAACTAACTGAAAGACATGCAGTATCAGAAGTGCAAAAACAATCAATGGCTGCTGCTTTAGCTAATGTTATGTCATATGGTGGTGAAATAATAGAAATGCATTTTAAAAATGAAAAAAAAAATCTCAACATAAATTAGAGAAACTTTTTGAGATTGCCTACTACCTTGCCAAGGAAGAGGACCACTTCCAGAAATCTGATGGACTGAACAGCACTCGAGAACAGACATGACATTGAACTCCGTGAAGTTTATGCCATTGAGAAAGCTTGTGCTACATTCATCTCATTTATTGCAAGCCACTTGAGAAAACCAACTGAGTTTTTTCACAGGAGAAACACCACCTTACAAATATCACTTATCTTTCTCGATGGGACAACTAACAGGACCATCTGTGAGAAGGAGATAGTTTGCGTGAAATTTCTTGATGATGGGCAACCAACTATGAAATTCCTAGCATTAACTGATATTAAGTCTGCTGATGCGAATGGTCTCAAGTCTGCAACGATTTCCACACACTCGCAAGTTCTGAGTCTGGACACAGCTGACCTTAACCACTTATCCTACACTGGTGCAGAAGCAGATGGAACTTTGGTCATAATGAAGAGATGATGACGTTATTAAAAGAAGATTGCTCATGGCTTATTGCCATTCATTGTGTTTCAAACAGGCTTGAACTAGCAGCAAAAGATGCTTTCAGGAATACCTATTTTTCGCAGATCATTAACAGCATCTTAATTTCCATATTTTATTTTTATGAGAACTCCCCGAAATGCTACACAGTTAAAAAGAGTAGCTGAAGTTCATTAGACCAGTCATCAAGGTTAAACAATCACAGGGGATGAAATAGCTCACACATAAGAAGGGCTCGCTGCTTGCTTCTTCATAATTACTGCACCATCTTAGGTCTCTGGGATGAACTTGCTTGTGACACCAGATGGGATATCACTCCAGTAGACAAAGCGAAAATTAAGGGCTGAAGAAAAGTATTCCATGTCAAATTTCTGATATTCTCTCACTTCTGTCTTGACATACTAACAGGTCTCTTAACAGTTTCACATGCATTTCAGTAAGCCCATCTGTCCCTTCCCACAGTAATGGACACAGTCTGTACAGTTCTATCAGAAACAGAAAGTCTCATGGAAGTAGACGGATCGACATTAGCCTAGTTCAGGAGAGAGCTGGTTATCAACGAAGAAGGGATGGCAGTGTTTAAAGGAACTGAGCTTTCGGGGCAAGTAAGGGATGCTGTTCCAGACCTTTCAAAGGAACAGCAAGTGACTGCAAACAGTATTACTGACCATCTCAACCAGTGCTTCTTGGGCTTTACAGAAGACCCACTCTTACTAAATAGCGCTGTCATTGACCCAGCGAATTAGCCTGACAATGATCATGAGCTTTTGAAATTTGGAAAAAAGGAGATCCTAGTTTCTAGTCAATCACCTCTCTCCTGTCTTGCTACATAGTAGATGTGATGTGCACTGTGCAATGACAGAATGGAAACTGCTGAAACAAAACTTTAACATGTATCGCAAGCAGCTCTCATTCCATGACGTATGGCATGTAGTCTTCCAGAGAAAGTCACAATATTTCACGAACATTCTTTATGTCATAGCTATACTACCTGCGAATCCAATATCAAACATACACTAGAAAGAGGCTTTTCAGCTATTAGAAGAATTTTTTTCTGACTGGAGAGCTAACCTGAAGACCAGCACCATTGGAAAAATGCTTTTATTCTCTACGGAGGGTCCGGAACCACAAGATTTTTACAGCACCCCAGCAGTAAAGGACTGGTTCGTAAAATGAAAACATAGTTTGGAACCAAACATCACAGCTCCTCAGAAACAGGCCAAAACAAGCAAGTCACAGTGGAGGAAATTCAAATCACATCTAGTGAAGTGAGAATGAGGAGGTTCAACTCCATACTCATCCGGAACCAGATTTAGATGAAGAATAAGATTCTGCGGATATTGTTTGGTAATTTTTGCTGCTTGTGATACTTGTTTTAATTTATTTTGCAATTTTTTCCCCCATGATTGCAAAACATCTGCATCAACTTGACACTACAACACTGCTTGATGAAACTGAGTCCGTCTGGTAAACGTCTAAATGCGGTTCTTCCTAAAATGTAAACTGAACTGCAGTCCCAGTAACTTATTGCTATGCTTGTTTACATTCTACTGCTCGCTGTGTTCTTGTCTGGCTTGAGTCTTTCTTGGCTGCTTGTGATATTACTTCAATTTAATGTGCAACTTTTCCTCGATGCACAACAGCTGCATCACTTGACACTACACCACCACTTTCATGAAACCGAGTCTGTCTGGTAAAAGTCCTAAATTCATTCTTCCCAAAATTACTGATCTGCAATCCCAGTAACTTATTGTTGTGCTTGCTGGCCTTCTTCTGCACGCTGTTTTCTGTCTGTCCGGCCTGAATCTTTCTGGGCTTGAGCTGTCACTGCATCTGTCTTCCTGGTACTCTAATCATCCTTGCCTACTCTTCAGGTGAGTGGTTTTTCCCTGTCAAAACAAATAGAAAAAACAGAAAATACAGATTACTCACCTGTAACAGGAGTTCTAGGAATGGTATATGTTGTTCATCCACACTTACTGGCAGGTTGCTTGCCACTTAAATCTTGCCGGAAGGTCTTCAAGCTGGCTCCTCTCACCCACCCAGGTGGTAAAACTCTCAGCTCCACCCCATGACGCCAGATCTAGCCCGCTGTAAGCCAGGTTGTGCGACAAAGCCGGGGAGGTCGGGTGGATGAACAATATATACCATTCCTAGAACTCCTGTTACAGGTGAGTAACCTGTATTTCTAGGGACATGGATATGTTGTTCTATCCACACTTACTGGCAGACTCCTAGCAGTTCTCCGGGAGGAGGGAGGCAAGGCACACACCCCCTACTTAGGAAATAAGGACTGGAGGACCGAGGTGCCAAAACCAGCACCCTGGCATGACTCAAGGTCGATGTGGTAATGGGTAATGAAGGTGTATGCTGACTTCCAGGTAGCAGCCCTGCAGATTTCCTGGATAGTGACGGCCCTGGAAGCAGCCACCGAAGCAGCAGTATGGTGGGTAGAATGAGCTCTGATCCTTCTGGGAGGCTCCATGCCCATCAACCTATAGCAGAGATCTATGCAAGAGGTGACCCACCTGACTATCGTCCACTTGGCTGCAGGTCTGCCAGGTGCGGCTTCAGCGTAGGTGACAAACAGCTGGCGAATCTCTCCCCGAACTTCAGCCGTCTGCTCCTTGTAATAAGAGCGCTCTTCTAGGGTCCAAAGTATGGAGCCTATATTCGGCCTGCGAGGTGTGATTGGGGTAGAACATCGGCAGAGTCAACACCTGGTTAAGGTGACACTCCAACACCACCTTCGGAAGAAATTTCGGGTGGGGGCGCAGGACAACCTTGTCCCTGTGGAAGACCAGATAAGGAGACTCGATAGAAATCCTTCTGGCTGACGTGATAGCCACAAAGAAGGCGGTCTTCCACGACAGGTGAGAGATGTCACACCTGTGCATCGGTTCGAATGGCTTGCCCATGAGCTTAGTCAATACCAGCAGTAGATCCCACAGAGGTGGAGGCTCTCGACCGGAGGGATATGTGCTCAAGGCAGTGAAAAAGCACCCGACGCCTCCCTGCGCCACCCACTGCTTTCCGCCCCGGCCGGTAAGCAGAGATGGCTGCCAGGTGCACCTTAAGGGTCGTCGCCCGAAGCCCTTGCTGAGAAAGGGACCATGGGTAGTCCAGAATGCTAGCCAAGGAGCAGGAAGAAGGGTCCAACCCCTTATCCTGACACCAAATGGGGAATCACTTCAATTTGAAGGCACAGCATTTTCTGGTCGACTCCTTACGGGATGCCTCAACAACGCTGAGGACCTTGTCAGAAAGACCCAAGGCCTGGAACTCCAGCCGCTCAGGAACCAGGACATCAGGTGCAGGGATTGTAGGTCTGGGTGGAGTACCTTCCCCTGGTTGACTGAGATCAGGTCCGGGCGGGCTGGAAGCCACCTCGGGAGCCTGGAGCTGAGGCTGAGGAGATCTGGATACCAGAACTGGCGGGGCCAGTCTGGGGCTACCAGAATCACCTGCGCCTTGTCCCTCCTCACCTTGAGAAGCACCTTGTGGATCAAGAGAAATGGAGAAAAGGCATAGAAGAGGCCCGGGGTCCACAGCCTCGAGAAGGCACTCCCCTGCAGCGAGCCCTGCTGAAGGGGGCGGGCATGAAACAGCCTCAGCTTCGCATTCTCCCTGGAGGCAAACAGGTCCACCTGAGGTGTGCCCCAGTGGGAGAACAGATCGTGTACCACCTCCAGCAGGACAGACCACTCGTGAGATGCAGCACCTATCCAGCTTAGGGTATCGGCCAGAGTGTTGGAGGCTCCCGCCACATGGATGGCTAGGAGATCCGCCTCCAGTCTGCTCACGAGGGACCAAGTGCAGAGAGCTTCTTTGCAAAGGGGCAAGGAGTGCATCCCACCCTGGCGGTTTAGGTAGTACATGGTCGTGGTATTGTCCATCTGGACCTGGACCACTTGACCCCGTACAAATGAAGCGAAGGCGGTGAGGGCTAGTCGGACCGCTCGAAGCTCCAGCAGGTTGATGTGGTATCGAGACTCCTGAGGGGACTAGAGGCCATGCATTCTGTGCTCCCCTAGATGGGCACCCCAACCCATCAGAGAGGCATCGGTCGTTAGAATGACCGTCGGCTCAGGGCGGACAAACGGGATGCCCTCCTGCAGATCAGCTGGAACAATCCACCACTGGAGAGCGTTCCACATCTTCTGGGTCACCGCCACTGGCTGGTCCAGAGGACCGGAGCACTGTGACCACTGGCGGGCCAGCCCCCACTGAAGGGGACGCATGTGCCAGCGGGCCCAATGGACCACGCTGGTGCAGGCTGCCATGAGGCCCAGGAGGTGCAGGAAGTCCTAGGCAGGGCGCAACTGCCCAAGCAGCAATGATTGGGCAAAGGAGGAGAGAACCTCAGCCCCATCCGCCGGGAGCTGTGCTCTGGCTCAAAGAGAGTCGAGCTCTGCCCTGATGAAACTGAATCACCTGCGTTGGCACGAGTTTCGATTTGGCCTCGTTGGTGAGGAGGCCAATCTGAGAGCAGACCTGGAGGGCCAGATCCCTGGACCGCTCCACCTCCAGCCAGGAGAGAGCTGCAATCAGCCATTGTCCAGGTAAGGGTATACCCGAACCCCTCGGTGCTGCATGAATGCTGTTACCACTGCCATGCATTTGATGAAGACCCTGGGAGCTGAAGAAAGGCCAAAGGGCATGGCCCGGAAGTCGTAAAGGGATCCCTCTGCTCTGAAGCGAAGGAGTCGCTGGTGGATGGACGGATTGGGACGTGAAAGAACGCGTCCTGAAGGTCCAGAGAACAGAACCACATGCCTCGTTCCAAGGATGGAATGATCTGTGCCAGAGTGACCATCCTGAAGGTTCGAGACCTTAGGAACTGGTTTAGGTCGTGTATGTCTAGAACGGGGTGCCAGCCCCCCGTCCGTTTTGGGACCAGGAAATACCTGGACACAAACCCTGGGTCTGGTGGAGGACCCGCTACCTCCCTGATCACCTCCTTCTGGAGGAGCAGGGCAATGTCGGCTCGGAGAGGCTGCGGACCCCATAGCCCCCTGTGGGGCGATGGCCCGACAGGGTGGGGTCTGCTCGAATTCCAGAGGCAGACCTTTCCCTACCACTTCTAACACCCAGCGGTCCACGGTGATAGCGGACCAGGCGGGAAAGGAAGTGGCGGGCTGTCCCCCACGGGGAACCCGGGGAGTGACAAGGCTGGGGGCGACACCCCTCAACCCGTTACTGGGCAGGCTTGGAGGAAGGACCAGCCGAGGGACCTCCTGGGCCTTTTCCTCCCGGCTTCCTGCTGGAGGAAGCTGCAGGCTTGGCTTTGGGGTGCCAAGTGCATGCCTGCTGGCCCTGATGCTGGGCTGGATGTGCCACAGGGGCAGAATGCCGAAAGGGCTTACGCTGCTGCTGGCGGCCTTTGTCCTTCTGGGCAGACGTGACCGAGTTCAAGGTGGCACTGGACTTCTTGATCCTCTGGAGATGACCTTCCACCCCTCGGCTCGAACAAGTCGGTACCCAGGAAGGGAACGTCTGCCAGCTTGTGCTGGGTATCCACCATGAAGGTGGAGATGCGCAGCCAAGCTCTGCGGTGTGTGGCCACTGCGGCCGCTACTGACCGGGCACAAGAGTCTCCAATGTCGAGAGCAGTTTGAAGCTGCTGCTTTGCCACCACTCTTCCCTGATCCCACACCTGCTTGACCGTAGTTTGGAGGTCAGCCGGAAAATGAGGAATCACCTCATCCAGGGAGCCCAAAAGGGCGTGGGAAAAGTGTACCATCAGTACGGCCGAACTGGCCTGACGAAGGCCTAAGGAGGACGCAGTGGAAACTTTACGCCCGGAGTAGTCCAGTTTCTTGGACTTTATCCGGTGGCTTGTCCACGTCCTGAGCGTTTCCGGAGCGCCGGAAAACACTGTCGATCACTAACCCCTCCGCAGAGGGGTGCTCTGAGAATCCAGAGAGTGAGCCAGTGGGAACGCCATACTTCCTGGCCATCCTGGCCGAGGGAGCTAGACAAGAAGCCGGCCGCTGCCATAACTCCAGGGCCATGCCAACAATGGCTTTGGCCACAGGAAAGGCCTCCATAGGAGAATCCCCTCGGTCTAGTATCTCCGTGACGGGGTACTTGGCCCGCTTTGACACGGGTTCGAGCTTCATCCCGGTAGATTCTGAGATGAGCCAAAGTAATCCCATGAACGAGGATGGGCTCTCGTCCACTGACTGTCCCCCAGAGGACTCCAGGTCGAGAGGCCTGGAGAACAGGGAAGAGTCATCATCTGACTCCGAGGAGTCTGCAAACAGCTGCCGAGGGCCTGAACCACCCTGCACCTGCCAAGGGCGATCGGGAGTGAGGGTGACCGATAACCGATGGGGCAACCCATGCCCCGACCGAGAATCCTTGGTCGGGGTCCCAGCTTTTGGTTGTGGAGGTGGGGGCTCCCACCACGATGGGTGACGCAGCTGGTTTCGGCCGAACAACCGGTGCCGGCTTCGGCTCCTCGATGACCACGAGGGGTTGTTTCGGCCACTCAGGTGACAGCCACTTAATAGCTGGGGAAGGCGACGGGGTCGGCTTGTTCCCAGTCAGAAGGAGCTGCTGCCACATCAAGTCATCGTAGTGTTGACGCAATTTGCGCCGAAGCCTTTCCTCCGAGGAGGAAGGAGACGAGGACGAGCGGCGCCGCCGCTTTCCTCGGTGCCAAGACCGAGACTGCCGGTGTCGGCGGGATCGGCTGGACCGAGACCGGTGTTTCCGAGGGTGGGTCTGGGAGGGCGCGGGGGAAATCCATTCCTCCTTTGGCTCGGGAACCTTAACCAGGGAGGTGCAGGAGGCACAGGAAAGTCCTCAGTTTCCACTGCGGGAACCAGCGAAGAAGGGTTGTCGGCCTCTCCGGTCGACAGCCCATCCGACGGGTCAAGAAAAATCTCGACCGCATCGATGGGAGTCTCAGTCGGCTGATCTAATGGGGACACTGAGAAGCCAGCGGCCTTAGCCGTAACCTCGACCGAAGTCAAGTGTCGACTGTCCGGGGAAGGGGACCTCTCCCGCTCCCACGAACACCGACGGTGGGACTTACCCTTCGAGTCCTTCTTCTTGGACCGAGAGGAATGTCCTGATGGATCCTCACCTTTTGTGGAGAGGGACTGACAAAGCTCCTTAAAAGAAGCCATGTAGGAGGAGCCCAAGGACAGCGGGACAAATGCCGTGGCCGAGGAAGACGAAGATGCAGCCTGGGCCGCCTCCTCCTCGAGGGCGATCATCTGCTCAAGTTGCTCAGCCAAGACCGCCGCCACGGCCTCCTTTGACTTTACCAGAGGAACACATCTCTCGGGGCGCCCAAGTTGGAGTCTGGCAGCACGATCTTCGAGGACGTTAACTGAGAAGGACTTGCACAATTCGCAGGCCTGCGGATCGTGATTGAGTCCAAGGCAATAGACGCACATGGAGTGCGGATCAGTCCGAGACATTTTCTGCCCACATGGGCATCACCGAAATCTGGGAGTTGACTTATCCATCGCAGCCGCGAAGGAAGAAACAGACCAAAGTCTAGAAAATTTTAAGAACAAGTTTCGGTTTAACCAATGAGTTTGGATCCAGGCTTAAAACACAGAGCGTTAAGGAGGGAACCTGAGCTTCCAAGCGGTAAGGAAGATCTGGTGTCATGGTGCGGAGCTGAGAGTTTTACCACCCAGGTGGGTGGGAGGAGCCAGCTTGAAGACCTTCCAGCAAGATTTAAAGGGCAAGGAACCTGCCAGTAAGTGTGGATAGAACAACAATGTCCCTAGAATATGTGTTTTTGTTACTTTTCAGAACTTTTTCTTTATTTTTAGGTATTAGCTCCTGGTTGGCCACAAAATGCAGATGACCAGAAGTTGTTCATAGTTCCTGACTGGCAAAACCTTATTTCAGCCCCTGAAATGCACGTGAATCTTTATGTGAAACTGGAATCCCTTGGTTTGCTAATGTATACAATTATGTGGCTGAAATGATTGCAGAAAGCAATTTGGGTTTCTTTACAAAAAAAAATAATCTGAAATACAGGGGGTTGTCCCGGAGATGTATTTTGACTTCTATAAGCTTGTTTATAGAAATGTAAACAGGAGGACAACTCTGTGACAGGATGTTCAATTTTGCTGCACCTGTTAAGACCAGATGTGTTCTTCAGGCTTGCCTCTGGAAAGAAACTGACAAAGTTCTGGTACATTCTGTGAGAAACCGGAGATGCAACTTAGATCAGGATGCAGAGTTTAAATCGTCAGGAAATTACATCTTATAAAAAGAAAGCAGTGTTTTGTTTTTTCTAGAGAGAATCTCAGATGTAGTACTGACTTTCTGCTGCCTGTAAGAAGAGTTATCCTATCCGATTTTAATTTCATTGTTATTGAAACACTATTTGCGAATTGTGCAATTTCTCCTGATCTTCTTGTGCTTCCTGATCTATGCCTCTATGACAGTCCCCCCCCTCCCCACCACCACAAAATGTGGTTACCAAGATTTTTTTTTTTTTTTTTTAACACTGGCTGGGCTACAGCAGTGAGTAGCATTCTCACGACCAGTGCCCACTCCTGACTTGTAGTAGACTTGCACAATTTACCACAGTTTATTAAAATTACAAGTTAAGCAGAAGAAATTTACTTCATACCTACCGTAATTTCCTTTTCTGTTAGTGCCAACATTGTCAATGGGTATTCATAACAACTGGGTATGTTTATTTTAGTCTTTGGTAACCAGGTAAGGCCCACTAGGCACAAGTGCCTGTTTTCAGGGGCAACCTGGGAGCACTGGGCGGTTAAGTGACTTGCTCAGAATCACACAATATGCAACTGGAGGTTATGAGAATCAAACCCAGGCCTCATCTGCTGGATGTACCAAGCTCGTTCACAGCTCATTACTCTAACCTCTGGGCTACACTGCCAGCCCAGAGTATAGTGCACCCCTACCAAGGGAATGGCATAGCCCAAGCTTTAGAATGTTGGGCATATGATGATTCCAAGCAGCAGCAACTTTCCAGGCACTACTGACCTCGCAGTGACTCAATAAACTACCATATTTGCCTATTTTATAAGAGAAAACAATAAACTAATTACTTGCATGTAATGTTCCTTCTACATTGTAAACCGAAATTGTCTTACCTTATGGCAGACCTCCAAAAACAAACACCTTCTCCGTATTAGACACAAGGGTTGGATGAGTCAGTCCTTTTGTGGGAAAGGTCAACACCTTCTGTACCAGCAATCTTCTGCCGCCTGGTGTTGTCAAACACAACAATGAACTTTGGCAGACAAAACCATTTGCAATGAAACTACTGAACCTGCAACAAGGAAAACACCTTTAGCGATAGACAACTAAACCTGTTAACATGCGTGGTCGCAGACTGAATACAAAACATCCTTTTTTTGTTTAATAAACAGGAATACAGGGCAGCAGGAAAACGGAGGGATGCACCAATAATGGCTTAGTAGGGGTTTTGAGCCAACAAAGGACATCCTCCATGGGAATACCGGATAATATTCTCCCACAGAAGCAAAGCTCCTGTGTGGGTCCCACTGCCAATATTGGAGCCAACAGAAAAGGAAATTACGGTAAGTATGAAGTAAATTTCTTCTTTCTGCAGTGCTCCACATTGTCAATGGGTATTCATAACAACAGTGTTCTAAGAAGCAGTACCCAGAACAACCAGGAGGGGGGAGAATATTATCCCATAAGCCAGAAACAAGTACTGAAGAGATTATTTACGAACTGCTGCCTGCAACACTCTGCGACCAAAACTGCATCATCAGAACTCTGAGCATGCAATTTGTAGGGTTTTGTGAACGTGTGAATGGAAGACCACTTAGCTGCCTTGCATAACTCTAAAAGCCAATGCTTCACCTCTCTCCACCCAGGACATGGCCACTGCACCCTGGTGGAGTGGGCCTATATGAGGACTGGAGACCTCCTCTTTTCTGTGCTATAAATGCAGGCCCTCACCCACCTAGCTAGGTTGGCCTTGGAGGCTTCCTGATCCTGCTTGGCCACTCCTAAGAAAACAAACCGGCCACCCGATTTTCAGAACTTAGGCATCTGTTTAAGGCATATCTTTACAGTCTGATGCAAATCCAACTTCTGCAACTCCTCCCTCTCTGGATGAGATAGTTGTGGACAGAAGGTTGAAAGGCACATTTCCTGAAGCACATGGAAAACCGTGGACACTTCTGGAATGGAAGATGGAACCGTTCTGAGTACCACCTTGTTCTTATGCATGACAAAGTAGGATGCCTTGTGAAATAAGGCCTGGAGCTCGCCAAACCTCCTGGCTGAGCACATGGCAACCAAAACACACTTCTTATAAGGCAACACATCCAACGAGATGAAAACAGTGATTCAAAAAGCTCCTTACAAAGAGCATTCAGCACCAGATTTAGATCCCATGGAGGAACCAGGGATCGGAACATAGGATGACTCCTGCTAACCGCACGCTAAAAACGAGTAACCTCTCCATTAGTCCCTAGAGAAAACCCCAAGGAAGCTGACCTCTCAAAGTGCTCAGTACCAACACTTTCTGCATGCCTTTGTGACAGGGTTGAATAAGGCCCTGTCCCATTTATTATACGGAAAGAGTTAAATGCAAGGATCTGTTTTGTCCTCTCCTCTTCTGTTTCTTGTCTGTCTGGTTACGCAACCAAATGTTCTTGTGACACCTAGGAACTGATCACTCTGATGGTCTCACAATTCTCCTCTCTCTCTCTCTTTACCTTTACTTGCTGTTTGTCCTTTCTTCCCTGTTGCATATCTACAGTTATAAAATATATGTGAATCTTTGTGTGAAACTGTGATCCCTTTATTTGAAATGTATAAAGTTATATTGTCGAAATGATTAAAAAGCTATTTGGAATTTAAAGGGTTAGCCTGAGATGCAGTTTGAGCTCATCTCAGGCTTGTTTGCAAAATCTTTTGCACAGCTGTCAGCAGTGGGCCAGCTTGGGACCCTGTTCTATTTGCAAGTCTGCTCTGCAAAGAAACAGACAAGAACATTTTCTGAGAAACATGATGTTCTCTCAACGAGTTTTCAGACAAAGACTTGTAAAAAAGGGCAGCAATACTTTTGCTAGGGGGAGAGAGAGAGACAAATTTGGAATTAAGAGATACCCTCAGATGAAGGACTTTGTTTTCAGTGTTCGTACTGGCGTTGTAAATAGTTATACTAAACAATTTCTTTTATTTTACTGTTATGGGTAACAATCAAAGGTTACCTGTGAATTTTACAACTGCTCCTGCTTTTCTTATGCTTCCTGACCTGTGCCTTGATGACAGCCGTCCTCCAGAAAAGCTTCCCACTGCCTCAGTTTCACAGTTTTTGGTTTAAGATTCTTCCTCCTGGCCCAACACGAAAAGTGGTCCATACACAAGCATAAGAGGTGGAAGAAGCAGATTTCCTGTCGGCCATCCAAGCATCCACTACTTTCTTAGAGGAATCTAAATTTAGGATCCTCCTCCTCCTCTGGGAGCCAGGCAGCGAGCACAGCGCTCCTGGATTTGGATGCCGAATAGAACCCTGAGACAGAAGGTCTCCTTGCACTGGAAGGCAAGAGAGTACTTGATAAGCTAGGTTCACTAAGTCCAAGAACCACAGTCTTTTTGGCCACTCCAGATCTGCTAGAAGGAAACCTCCTCGAGTGTCTTATTTTTTGCATCACCTTGAGGAGAAGAGGCAGTGGAGGGAAAGGCATATGCTCTGCTGAAAGTCCACTCCTGAGTCAGAGCATCCACTGCTCTTGCCTGTGGACACTAACAGCAGCTGCAACCTTGGAGTCTGAGCACTGCAACTGGAGACGAACAGTTCAATCTGATTGAACCTGTTGCACAGAAAGTCGAACACATCCGGGTTCAACCTTCACCCCCCTCCCCAGGGTGAACATTTTCACGGCTTATCCAGTCCACTTAAATGAGCAACTCCACTGCCAGGGGGACTAGAGAGAGAGAGGTTCTCCTCTGCCCACCTGAGAAGATCAGAGGCCCCTTTTAGCACATCCCTGTTCTTGTGCCACCTTGATTGTTTATGTATGCCAGAGTGACGACACTGACTGACCTTATTTTTTGCTTTGGTCTGCAGCAGACTATGAAATCGAAGAACAGCCAGATGAAGGACCCTCATTTTCAGAACACTGATGTGGAAAAACTGTTACTGCACTGACCAAGTTCCATGTGTGGGTAGCTGGTTTACACCTGCCTCCTAACCATGCAGTCTGGCATCCGTTGTTAGAATCAATTCTGGGAGGAGTTCCAATGGAACCCGTTTGCTCGGATTCTGCACAGTCACCCACCAACTCGGGGAGTATCACAGTTGTGGGGAGAGGGAGAGTCTGGCTCGATTATCTTTTGGGTCGGATCCCGGCCCGTCAACAATCCCACTGGAAGGGATCACATATAAGCGAGTCCATTGGACTAGGTTATTGCTGCTGCCAAGAGGCTCAAGATACATAGCAGGTTGAAGGCAGACGCTGATGACGGAGTCCTGAGACCATGAACTTCTGTCAATAAAGACTCCTTTCGGGAAAGCAAGAGGGAACTTTCCCCTTGCTCCGTGTTGAAGACTGTCCCCAGGTGTTCAAAGGTCTGCAATGGCTCAAGAGAGTGTTTCTACTGGATCATCAGCCAGCCATGGGACTCTAGCATCTCCAGTGTTCTGAGCACCGACTTCCTCGCCAAGTGCAATGTCAGTGCATGAATAAGCAGGTTGCCCCAATAATGAGGAAAATGATGCCCCCCCCCCCGCCGAAGGTGAGCCACCAAGACTATCGGCACCTTCGAGAAGACCCTGGGGGCTACTGCAAGTTTGAAGGGAAGCGTCTGTACTGGGAATGCTGGCCCAGTATTGAGAACCTAAGATACCCCTGGTGAGACTGACAAATGGGAATGCAAAGGCAGGCCGTCATCAAATCAATGGGAGCTAAGAAGTCCCCCGACTGAACAGCTCAGGTGACTGACCTCAGTGATTCCACCTGAATGTTGCAAATATGGAGCGCTTCATAAATTTGTGCATCCCTGTGCAGGGGCCATGATAATCTTCCATGTATTGTTCCAATTTTAGTATACATACTGCTGAAGCAAACACTTGTTCAGATGCTTCACATCCAAGATAGGCCTGAAACAACCCCCCCCTTTTTTTTTTTAACTATGAAAAAGTTTGCTTAAAAAATGTAATCTTGTTCGCTTAGCGAGACCAGTACAATGGCCCAAACTGAAGGAAGAGGTTCAGGGTCTCTGATACTGCCTGTCTCTTGCAGTGTCCTGGGAGACTGGTGATAGCAGAAAACGTCCCCTTGAGGAGACTGATGACATTCTATGGCATAACTCAGATCTAGAATTTTCCAAACCCCGGCATCTTACATTGTTTGGGCCCCTCTCGAGTAAAATTTCTGTCTTCCACCAAGGGATGAGCCCATGTAGCCACACAGCGAGGTACCAGGCTTTTTGGGTTGGACCTCCTGCATGGTATTTTGGCCAGGGCCCCTCTGCTACTGCAGCCCTTGATACCGAAGGGGCTCCTCTATTCACTGGTTATCAAAGTTCCCTTAAATAGCATTCATACCAGAACTAAACCACAAGCCTCTCTCAAAGGGAAGGTTAAACATCTTGGACTTTGAAGCTTGATCAGCGAATGCCTAAGCCATACACCATACATGACCGAAACAATGTGGTAGGCCGAATGGGCTGACCTACGCAAACTCTCCACTGTAGAAACAGCTAGAAACATAGAGGCCATGGCAACCAACTGCAAAATGCTCACTCCTACGAAATCCGGAAGAATGAAACTGCTCAGAGTAGTGACCCACAAATTCAAGGCTCTGGCAATAACAAAAGAGGCATAAGCAGGACATCCATTTTGTGCCATTAGAGGGAACCCCCCACCACCACCACCACCACACAAGGCATCCACCCATTTGTCATGGGAATCTGTTAAGTCCAGATAGCCTTCAACAGGCAGGGTAGTGTGCCTGACCAAATTATAGACAGTCTTGTCCGCCGGTGAAGGCTTCTCACCTGAGATATGTTTTCTCTAAAATGGAAAAGCCATGCCTTCAATTGTAAAAGGAACTTTCTCTGATCCACACCAGCCCAATGCTGCTCAATAATTTGGTCACAGTGAAGAAACTCGGACTGATGACCACCATCTCCCACAGACTGTTCCTCCTTGAGCTGAAAGGATCTACATGCCTCAGCTACCAAAAAGACAAGGACCTGTTGTCAAACGGGAGGAATCTGAAAACCTCACCGGGGCTCCATCCACTCCCTTACCTGTTCTTCCTCCTCAGAGGGGGAAATCCTCTCCTACGGAGGAGCAACTTTTTTTTATTTTTTTAAGGTCAGGAGCTTCCCCAAGATCCTCGAAATTCTCATCCTGACTATAAGAAGTCAGGGGCAGGATCTGCCTGCACATCTGTCTTTGCAGCCTTTCTCGCGGCAATGAATCTGAACATGCTTGTGTGGCCCCCCCCCCCGACCCTCAGGGCCTGGTTTGTGGTCGGGTGTATCTACAGGGATGTCCTGTGGAACATCGGGGCCCAAAAGCTCACCCCAGAAGAGCAATATGTGATTTTTGCAACTGTGCTTGCCACTGCCAACCAGGTGCCCCTTCCCCAGCTTGGGGGATCAGCTTGAGGGAACCCAAGGAATATTATGTTGAGCAACACAATGAGGGCAATAGGAACCGATGGGGGAGGGCCTCATTACCCTTTGCAGGTATTACGCTGTTTCAAAATTAATGATCTCTGATAAGCCATGGTGCCAAGTACATGTTTATAATTGTTAGTGCCAACGTCATTACCTACAGGACTAGCGCCACCTGGGGTCAGGCCGCATGGCAGACTTTTCTAGCAATCCCTGACGGGGGACCACCCACCCAACGTCATGTGACCGACATCAGAGTGGCCGTATATAGAGGGCGGTCCCCATGCCCGCCCTCCAGTTCTTTCCCGCCGGAGCCAGGAAGAGGCCTGACAGCAGGAGTAAACAGGATTTGGAGTCCCTGTGTAAGAAATAAAATGAGGTGAAGGAGGGAGGGAAAAAATATGACCTACTGAAAGAACCTCTCTCGAAGATCTACTGTTACGGTAAGTTTCTATATAACTGTACTATCTTACTTCGAGAAGGTTCCTTCAGTAGGTCATTACATATAGGACAGAGTCCCAAGCAGTCCCTCCAAAGAGAGACTGAGAGAAACAAGGGAGGAGGAGAAAATAACTCCAATGGAAACTGGAACCAGAATGGACCCAGCCTAAGACAGAAGGCCCTGCAAGGCAGCTAGGCCGAAGCCAGCCCTCCACCTAGAAGCAATGTCCAGACTGTAGTGTTTAGTAAAAGTGTGGACAGAACTCCAAGTAGCTGCAGCGCAGATATCAGCCACAGAGACATTCCGCAAAAAGGCAGCGGAGGCAGCCATACACCTAGTAGAATGACCTCTGCTGGGACCCGGCAGAGGTTTTTCGTACTTTTGGTAACAATACCGAATACAGTTGCCTAACCATTTGGAAAGACACTGCTTCAAACCTGCTTTGCCCTTCGACCTGGGGGCAAAAGGAACAAAAAGCTGATCGCAGCTACGGAAATCCTTGGTTCAGTGTGTATTGCACCGAAGGATCTGATGGACGACCATGGTGTGCAGGAGTGCCTCACTTCTGTTTGAGGGGGATGGAAGTAAACTGGAAGCTCTACTGATTGGTTTAGTGTGGCTTCTAATGCCACCTTGGGTAAAAACTTAGAGTTTGTGCTGATGGCCGCCCGGTCCTTGTGGAAGATAAGATAACGCTCTTTACAAACCAGAGGAATCATTCGAGCTGACGTAATGGCAACTAAAAATAATGACTTCCAGGAAAGGAAGCGCAAATCACAGTTCATGGCCGGTTTAAACAGGGGAAAGAGTGAGCTTCTCCAACACAAAGTTCAAATCCCAAGGTGGGGTTGTGCTGCAGATGGGGGGTTTCAGATGGAGGATCCCTTTCAGAAAGGTTTTTGAGACCTCCAACTGAGCCGCAGGTTTACCATCCACCATCTCGTGGTACGCCAAAATTGCTGAAAGGTGAACCTTCAAGGAAGAATATGACAGACCTGAGTCTGACAGATGAAGGAGGTATTCCATGACTTGTGAGGCAGAACAAGAAAAGGGGTTCCACTTCTTAGAGGTTGCCCAGATGGAAAAACGTTTTCACTTCATGGCATAAGTGGAACAAGTAGAGGGTTTTCTAGCCTCTAAAAGAACCTGAGCTACTCGAGAGGAGGCCCCGAAGCGAGAAATCGCTATATCTGCAGGAGCCACGTGTGAAGATGAAGGGTTCTGAGCAGGGTGCAAAATTCCTATACCGTAGGTGTCCCAGGGCCGGCACTTTTGCCACAGGACACCTACTGAAGTTCAGTGCCTGCCCTATGGGACACCTAAGGCATTGGACAAGGTCCCTTAGCTTTTATGTGGATGCGGGGGTGGCGTGCAGCCATTTTGTGCGGGCATGTGGCTGCTTGTTTTTTTTTTCACTCACCAGCAGTCAGTGAGTGTCATTGAGAGGATTACTGGAGGAGCACAACACGCAAGCGTAATTTTCTTTCCTTGGGCGGGTGGAGGCGCATTGAGCCAGTTGGTCATGAGTTGCTTTCCACAGACCAGCTGACTCGAGGGGAAGAATGGAATGTGATGGTCTTCCTCTTCTTGAGTGGCACACAGCCAACTTCTCAGGACGATCGTTGGTGGAGGCGGGCTGCAGAAGACTGACACCAATCGGGGACAGTCTTTGCACAGTTTGCCCTCCCCCCCTCACACAGTGTGTCTTATGGGATCCTGTAAAGCGCGCCACTCTAACACTGTCTGCTGGAGAAAAGTCATGAGTGGTACACTGTTTGCAATTGTATTTCTTCGATCAACCCCCTACAACTACTATTCAGAAAAAAGCTCTTTTAACAGCTATTCTAAAAAGTCAGTCTACTCAGTCAAGCGATACATCAAACTTAATCAGATTGAGAGAGACTGATGAGTTCGGGGAAGCACGAAGGAACGGACCCTGACAGGGCAGGAGGAAATAAAAAATATAAATAAAAGCTATTTTAAGAGCTGCAAGTAACAGCAGCTACTGAGCTCAGCTAAGCCTATTATTAAATTGAAGCAGCCAAGCAGGGCTCAAATTAAACAACAAGTGCCTGCCCTGCTGCTAGTGATAGGGGAAGGGGAGAGTAAGACCAGGATAGAAGAGAAGATCAATAAGTGAGCAAATTAGCAGCCTGTGACAGAAACTGCTGCTGCAGCTGCTTGTATATAATACATATTTAAAAAACCTTCAAGTGAAGTAGAACAGCAGACTGCAACGGGGACATAGAGCCTAGGCTATAGGCTGCTCTGTGTGTGTGTGTGTGCGTGTGTGTGTGCTGCAACAGTCCTTCTGTAGCACCTACTGTCTAATTGCAGTTGCAGAGAGGGTAAAGAAAACCAAAAGTAAAAACATAAATCCTCCTTCCAATCCTTAAATTCAGTGTGTGTGTAATAATAAAAAAACTGTTTTACTACTGTGAGTAACTAAACTAAGCCATACCTCAGTTAAACATTTAAATTAAGACCTTTGGTAGAGCTGAGGGAGTCCGCCTGACTGTGGTGCTGTTATTAAGAATAGGGGAAGGGGTTTAGATACCTAAAAAACTAATTAAAAAGCTTTATATAAAAGAAAATCACTGTAACCTAGCCTGCCTAGAATCTAATCCTGTCGGTGTGTGTGACCCTGTGGCTTTTGAAAAAGCAACTCTGCTGTGTAATTTTTGCAGTACCTAACCTAGAAACATAAAAAAGCTCCTTGAAGCCATAAAGAGGTACTGTCTGTGCCTATGTTTTTCAGTACTACCTTAAATCCTATCTAACTAAACTCTCAGAGACAAGATCTTTAGTTTTGAATTTGGACTACCTAAAATATAAATTAAAAATGATTTGTCACCGTCATGTACCGAGGAACTTGTGGGTCTGATTGTCATCCTGCCCTCTTAAGGACTAGCGAGAGGGGCCTACTGATGTGTTCTCTTGAAGACTGAAGGAGGGCACCACACAGGGTGGTGGCTAGGCAAGACATGAGGGGGAAAAAAATTACAATGCCCTGCCACTTTGTGTGTTGAATTTGTGGGGCGACTGGACTGAAGGATTATCTCCTCTTAAAAATAAATTACACTTTGTCTTATCACCTTTGTGTGTTGTGGACAAGTGGATGGAATCTGTCCTCTCTTCTTAAGACCTATTGAGGTCCATCTGAGGGCACTAGCCAGGGAGTGGGGCTAGACAGAAGGGAAAAATAAAAACCCTTTCTTTGGGACTGCTGTATTTACTAGTCTACACCACTGCATACTGATTTGTCCTCTTAACAAGCTAGTTGTCAAAGTTACAATCAGTGCTTGTTGTGTGTTGTGTCATGCACGGGTGGTGGCTCTGAAATAAATCACACAGAGACAGTTTAATTTCTTTATATATTCAGTTTATTATTTATAAGTTGACAAGCCATTCAACTTTTTACTAGCCTGCCTGACTTCCCGTTATTAAGCAGTGAGTGTTACTTTATTAATATAGTCAGGTAGTTACTCACAGTACAAAGCAATGAATATACAGCTTAGGTGGCAAAATGGGTGGCATGTAAAAGGTTTCCTGGGCATGTACTTGTGCTGCTTACATGCCCCACCGGACATGTATTTTTTTTTTTTTACGAATTTCATGCCCTGGTCCTGAGCAAGGCGACCTTGATCCTGAGTCAAGAGGTCGTGGGTCACTGGAAGAGGAACCGGTGGTTCCCTCGAGAGCTGCTGTAGCAGCGGGAACCAAATTTGTCTTGGCCAGAGAGGGGCGATGAGAATCATCCTTGCCTTCTCTGCCTGAAGCTTGAGAAGGATCCCCTGGAGAATGGGAAATAGAGGGAAGGCGTACAAAAATTTCACTGTCCAGGGGAGAGAGAGAGAGAGAGTGCATCGTGCCAGAAAGCACCCTGCCCTGTAATGAGCGGGCAAAAACTGGGAAGTTTTACATTGTACTGGGAGGCGAAAAGATTGATTTCTGGACGCCCCCATCTTAGGAAGAGAGGGAGATTCTGCCACTTCCTGATTTAATTCCCATTAATGAGTTAGGGTCCGAGACCTGCTGAGACTGTCCACCAGGACATTTTGAACACCTTGAACATGCATGGCCATTAGGGTCAGATTGTGCTGGGCCGTCAAGTTCCACACTCGCATCGCCTCCCTGCACAGGGGGTACAAGCGAGTTATTCCTTGTTTGCTGAGGTACCAAACTACCGACATACTGTACGTTTGGACCAGTAGTGATCCCTTGGGAAGGAGGGTCTGGAAGGCCTGTAAGGTGTACAAGACCGCCTCATCTCCAGAACGTTGATGTTTAATGATGCTTCCAAGCTGGACCACAGTCACTGAGTTTGGTGCTCCCCTAGATGTGCTCCCCATCCCATGTTCAATGCACCTGCAGTTAGAGATGCCAAAGGAGCTGGGCTCCTGAAAGGAAGACCCAAGGAAGGGCTGCAGTGGTCCCTCCACCACAGCAATTCTTTCTGAACTGCTGACGACACCAGGATCGGATGGTCCAGGTCATCCAGGAGTTGATCCCACTGCACCCGCAAGGACCACTGAGTAACTCTCATGTGGAGCCTCACCAGGGGAACAGTAGTAATGGAGGCTGCCATCAGGCCAAGAAGACAGAGAATCTCCCTGGCCGGGATGGTCCTGGACAAAGCAACCCATGAAACCTAACAGATCAGGGTCTCCACCCTGTCTGGAGGAAGGAAGGTTCTGCATTGGACCGTATCCAAAACCACCCCAATGAATTGTAGTCTCTGGGACGGTATCATGGATGACTTAGGAATACTGACAGTAATCCCCAGTCTGCCAAAGAGGTCCAGCGTAAAGGAGACAGCATCCAGTAAAGAGTCCCTGGACAGGGCTGAAATCAGCCAATCGTCCAGTTAAGAGAAAACCGGCAATACCCTGGCACAGTAAAGAGGCCGCCACCACCACTAGGCACTTGGTAAACACCCAAGATGCAGAGGATAGACAAAAAGGGAGTGCCCGAAACTGTAAGTGCCCCCACTGGAATGGGAACTGCAGGAAACGTCAGTGGCTGGGGAAGATTGGGATATGCAGATAAGCATCCTGCATGTCCAGAGTGCACAACCAATGATTCTCCAGAAGGAGTGGAAGACGACTCTGGGGCATCAGCATCATGAACTTTCTGCGCTCGACAAAGCAAGTGAGGCTGCTTAAGTAGAGAATAAGTTTGAAGTCGATGAAGAAGAAAATGGGCAGACTAGATGGGCCAAGCGGTCCTTATCTGCCATCAAAGTCTATGTTTCTAAGTCTCCCATCTATTTTGGGACCAGGAAAAAATGGGAGTAGAACCCCCTGCCCCTTTGCCGGAGTGGAACACGCTCTATTGCTTCCTTGAGCAAGAGGCTTTGAACTTGTTCTTGAATGAGAAGAGCCTGATCCCTGGAGTAAGAAGACCTTTTTGGCAGAGATTCAGGAGGAATTTCCAGAAACTCTATAGTGTGTCCGACGGTCACCAACTGCAGTACCCATGCATCGGAGGTTAACGCCTTCCATTCCTGCGCATGGCAGGCGAACCTCCCCCCCCCCACCTGCTCCTCGTCGTGAGACTGAAGAGTTACTGGGGACAGGAAGTGGCAGGACGTTCAGGGAGAGGACTTCCTGAACATCTCTGGTTCTTGGAGGCCGTAGGAGTAGTAGAACCCGTGGTCTGCGTTTGCCCAGGTGCCGAGCTGGGGCCTGCTTCCTCTGCCTCCAGGTTCTTTTCTGAAAGGGCTGTTGCTGCTGTTGAGTGCCCGATCGGTACCTGGACCTTACTGATCTTAGGGCGAGACCTCTGTCCTGGAGATCATTAACAATGTCTTTGGTGTCGCCACCAAAAAGCACCAAGCGGGCCGGGAAGGGGCCCCCGGCCGACTCATCGGTGTGCCGGCAGGGTCCCCGAAGGCTAGGGTGCCATCTTACCAGCAGCCGGGCAGTCCCCGGAGGAGCTGGGGGTCAACTTGGTGGCTGTAGCAGTGCGACCATCAGAGGAGCCAACGGTCGACTGACCCGTAGAAGATTTTTCAGACCTACTGTCCAAAGTCTTCCTAGGTGGCAGCTTCAGGGGGCATCCTGAATCGCAGGCTGTACTTCGTTGGTGAGGCCAGAGATGTGGAGCCAGGAGTGCGGCTTCAAGGTGACAGCAGCTGCCAAGGAGCGAGCTACAGAATCAACGGAGTCACATGTGGCTCGCAAAGCATGCCTACAGGAGAAGCGAGAAAGGCGAAGATCTCTAGCAAGCTCCTCAATGATTTTCGAGGGTTCCATCGACTGGACTCAGGCCCCTAACCTGGCTAAGGTAACCTTTTGGTGTGACACCATGTGGCCACATAGTTAAGGGATCTGAGCGCACATGTGGCCAAAACAAATTATTCTGCCAAACTGGTCCATCTGCCTCGACTCTGTCTGGAGGAGAGGTGCTCATTTGCTCGGGTGCAGCGGAGTGATCATGAGCAGCTGAAATGATGAGAGAGTCTGCCTTAGGATGCGTCTTATGAAAAGGAACTTCCTTGGGCGCCTGGTATATCCTGTCCGCTCTCGTGGGGACAGCCAGGAAAGAATGAGGCATCTGCCAGACCATAGAGGTGAGGTCCGATCCAGGGAGGAATGTGGACCGGAGAAAGAGAATCTAAGTCAAGATGTTCGGCTAGTCTCTGTCTCATGGGGTCTTGTTCCTCTGACTCCCAGTCAAAGAAATCTTTTATGGACCTCAGAAGATTCGAGAAGGCAGGGTCTTCGGGAACACTCTGCCTTCGGACCCTCAGGTTCCTCCATATTTCCCGACTCGCCGTCATGCGCCATCATCATTATCATCATCAGCCCCCTCATCAGGAAGATTACGAATGTCCAGAAGGGCAATGTCCTGAGATGCCATCCCTGAGACATGTACCGTGGACGGAGAAGAGCTCCTTGGGGACGCTGACCTTGGAGAGCGTGGAAGTGGGAGTCTTGTCTCCAGATCTGACACCAACTCCGAGCGTGCCCCCTGCCACCAAGACTGGATTAAGGTCTTGAAGTCCGGCACAGCCGGAGGAGGCGAAGGGGTGGTGGAGGAGGTTGTGGCTAAGGAAGAGGAGGAGGAGCCACTGCTGGTGGGGGTGGGTGTAATGGTACCCCTGGTGACCCTGAAAATGGTGGTAGTAATTGTAACCAGGGTAGTACTGTCCAAAAGAACTCCACTAAGGAGGACCAGCCGGGAAATGGTCCCCAGGGTACCTAAATGGGCAATGAGGCACAGTCCGGGGTCTAGTATAAATCCGCGTCATCAGGTCTGACGGAAGGGGGACCCATGTCAGACCCACTGTAGTGTAAATTGGCGGGGGGGGGGTCGGGTGTCAGGATAGCCAACGTCAGGAGGACCATTGTCAGGACCGGCACTGAAAAGGGATCCGGCGTCGGTACCAGCTCTGGCGCCACAGCCGGAGCAGCCCACAGGGCTGGGAAGAGTCAGAGTTTCCTTGACTGGAACTGGAATCGCAGGATCCAATGGTGGGATCGGGACCAGGGTATTTGTTGGGTTCGAAGGGATCCCACATGAAGCAGGAGAAGGGGCCTCCGTTGTAAAGCCAGACGGCTGAGGAGGAGCCTCCTTCCCCGTGACCCCATCAGGGGAGCACGGGGCTGACCCCGAGGAAAGGTCAACGACATCGAGGGGTTCGGCACTGTCTTCACCTGAGGTACCTGCCTGAGAAGGGGAGGGTATAGGCGAGGGAAGGGGGGAGAGGGGCATTCTCCCCCTGGTTCTGCCGGACGTCGGGTGAGGCGCCGTTAGGGCCGGACGGGAGAACCACGCCTGAGCATCCATCAGAGACGGCCTTCTTACCAGGCAGAGCTAGGTAGGTGGGGGAGGAGCCCCAGGCCAACTCATCGATTGGTGCCGGGTGGGTCCCCTAAGGCTAGGGTGCCGTCTTACCAGTGGCTGGGCAGTCCCCGGAGGAGCTGGGGGCCAACTTAGCGGCTGTAGCAGTGCAACTATCAGATGAGCAGACGGTCGACTGACCCGCAGAAAATTTTTCAGACTTACCGTCCAAAGTCTTCCTAGGTGGCAGCTGAGAGGCGGCCTTGCTTGTCAAGGGCCACAAGGCCTCAGGTTGGTCCGTGGAATGCTTCTGTTCTCGAGATTTCTCCTTGTGCTGTTTCTAGGAGGGAGAAGATTTTTCAGACGAGGACTCTCTGATGCAGTCCATTTGCTTCTCTAATGAAGCTAAGTGGACTTTTAGAAGGTGGGCTTCCAAAGCCTGCTGTCTCCACTTTTTGGTGGCCTGATTAAATGTTTGGCACTCTGAGCAGGAAGAGACAGGATGGTCTGGGCCCAGACAGATAACGCACTTCAGATGACAATCCTTATGAGGAATCTGCGTGCCACAGGACAAGCATTTCTTCTGAGGTGAAGACATTAAGCAAATTTAGAATTCGTAGAGAAAAACTTCAGCAAAGGAAAAAAATCCAACACAACGATCACTGATGGCAGTCTGCAATGCGACTGACATGAGGCGACAGCGGGAAAGAACTGGAGGGCAGGCAAGGGGACCACCCACTATATAAGGCCATGCTGACATTGGTCACGTGACAATGGGTGGGCGGTCCCCCATCAGGGATTGCTAGAAAAGTCTGCCATGTGGCCCAACGCCAAGTGGCGCCAGTCCTATATGTAATGACCTACTGAAGGAACCCTCTCAAAGTAAGATGTGTACACAATCTGGGGCAATCATACAGACTGACACATTTGACTACTACCAGGTAAGAAGGGCAACAGCAGTCCCAGAAGGACTGGTCTCCATGGAAACTAGAAAGACAAAGAGGAATATAATATAATCATGGAACGTATGCAGATCAAAGGTGCGGTTCAGATAAAGGGAATGAGTTCTTAGTACCTGGTCATTAAATACTAATGCAAATATCTGTACTGTAAACAAGTGAAATTTGAAAGGAGTCACGCAATCCCACTGCACAGGATGTTCCACTACGATTCTACAAAATACAAGAGATGAGGTCTCAAGTATTATTTCAAGGACGGAAGTGCCTAGATGTCTGTAGTTACAGGAACCACTTCACACATTTTGTAGACTAAGCATTAAAACAAAAATATTTAGTGAGTACAGTTTCCCTGAATTACTTGAACCTATTCTTGACTTGGCTACTTTCACTCTCACGCCCTGCTGGTGTCACTCCAGACCAGCTAAAAGAGAACATGCTTTAGCAAGCGAGTAAACAAACAGGAATAAAACCACACTGGGCTGCTCTAGCCCAGTCCAGGTACAGCTAGTAAAACGCCAGCGAGTACACAGCACATAAACATTCCATCTGCAGCCACTATCATAGCACAAGGTTCTTATTATCTAGAAACCAGAGAAAAGTAAGGTATAAAAAAAAGCATTTTGTGATGTGGGAGGCATTTACACTAGCAGAGAAAAAGAAATCATTCTGAAAATGATAATACTAATAATCCCATAACAACTATGGGTATTCTGCATGAAAGAGGTGACTGTCATATTCCTTTAGCAAAAGACCACAAATTTAGGAACACCGAAAAACATCCAAACTGTATTTTTTATGGTACTCCATAGAAGAGGTATTGATTGTGGGTTAGCAACGTACTGAACTGATAGGTACTATTAAAATATAACCATCAGCCCAAATAAGTTAATTGGAAACCTAGAAATACAACTTTTCAGCAAAAAAGGAAGACTTGGCCCACCCAGTTTGCCCAGATGTTCCTGGTCTTAGTCTCTGCAGACTCTAACTGATCTCCAGCAGATTTCCTCCTTCCTGCCTATTTACTAAATATACCCCCAATGCATAAAGCCCTCAACTATTTTAGCATCCACCACTTCCACCAGCAGTCTGGTCCAACCATCTACTACCCTTTCTGCGAAATATTTCCTCACATCCCTCTTAAACTCCCACCCCCCAGCTTCACTGCATGCCTCCTGTGTCTTGATGCTCTCTCTCATTTGAAAGAGACTGATCCCTTCTGCATCCTGTTCACCCTTGTGTGGTACCTGTAAGGTCTCCATGATGCCACATCTTGGTCTCCTCTCTTCCACGGTGTACAAAATGAGATCCCTCAGTCTTTTGTAATAGGGCTTCTCGTGCAACCCCTGCACCATTTTGTTGCCCTCCTCTGGACTGCCTCTACCCCATCTATGTCTTTTTTCAGGTGCAGACTCCAAAACTGGACACAGTACTCTAGGTGGGATCTCACCAGTGAGCGAAAGCGGCAGCACCACCTCCCTCCTCCTCCTGGAGATATCCCTCTCTATGCACCCACCCCAGCATCCCATTAGCCCAACCTACTGCTCTGTCACACTGCCCTGCCATTAAAGGTCATCAGTTATGATAAACCGAAGGTCCCTTTTCTGATTTGTGACGGTCAGTACCCCCCATCCTACAATCCACTCTTGGATTCCTAAGCCCTAGATGCTTAATTTTGCACTTTTTGGCACTGAATCCCAACTGTCATGCTCTTGACCACTCCTCAAGTTTCCCAAAATACATACGTAATCTCTCTACTCCCTCATGAGTGTCCACCTACTGCAGATTTTGCTAGCATCTGCAGAAAGGCATAGCTTAACTTCCAGTCCTTCTGTGATGTCACTTAAGACAACTACTGTGATTTGGATTATTTTTTGTTGTTTTGTTTTTTTACTAACTTAGCTCCCAAGAAAACCAAAACATCAGAAACTGGAGGTAGACACACTAGCTCTACTTCCCTGATAATGTGTCACGGGAAATAAGAACAGGTTACTCACCTGTAACAGTAGTTCTAGGAGTGCTATATGTTGTGTATCCACGCTGTTTGGCATGTCCCCTTCCACTTTACATCTTGTAGAAAGTCTTCAAGCTGGCTCCTCCCACAGGGGGGTATATACCTCGGCTCCACCCCATGACGCTAGATCTTAACCCGCTGGAAGCAAGGTTGTGCGCCCGAAGCCAGAGAGGTCAGGTGGGTGCGTGTGGATGGACATGTACCACTCTTAGAACTACTGTTACAGGTGAGTAACCTGTTCTAAAAGCGTGGATATGTTGTTCATCCACACTGTTTGGCAGACTCCAAACAGTTCTCCAGGAGAACGGAGGCAAGGTGCACACCCCCTACTCAGGAAACAGATATTGGAGAACCGAGGCCCCAAAACCAGCATCCCGGCGTGACTCAAAGTCAATGTGGTAGTGGGTGATAAAGGTGTTTGATGACTTCCAGGTAGCAGTCCTGGCAGATCTCCTGGATAGGGATGGCCCTGGAAGCAGCCACCAATGCAGCAGTATGGTGGGTTGAATGAGCTCTTATCCCTCTGGGTGGCTCCTTGCCCGCCAACTCATAGCACAGACCTAAGCATGATGTAATCCATCTTGCTATGGTCCGTTTGGCTGCAGGTCTGCCAGAAGTGCCTTCAGCGCAGGTGACAAACAGCTGGCGAACCTCTCCACGAATTTCCGCCGTCCTCTCCTTATAACAGGAGAGAGCACGTCTCGGGTCCAAAGTATGGAGCCTGTACTCGGCGCCCAAGACGTAATTTGGGTAGAATACCAGCAGAGTCAACACCTGGTTAGGGTGAAACTCTGACACCACCTCAGGAAAGAATTTCGGGTGGGGACACAGGACAACTCTGTCTCTGTGAAAGACTAGATAAGGGGAGTCCACCGAAAGCGTCTGGAGTTCCCCTGTCCTTCTGGCTGATGTGATAGCCACCAGGAAGGCTGTCTTCCTTGACAAGTGTGACAGCTCAAACTTGTGCATGGGTTCAAATGGCTTGCCCATGAGCTTTGCCAAGACCAGCAACAGATCCCACGGAGGTGGAGGTTCACACACCAGAGGGGATACGTGATCCAGACCTTTGAAAAAAGACCCGACCACTGTGTCCTGTGCCAGTGTCGGCTGATCGGCCCGTGCCCGGTAAGCAGAAATGGTTGCCAGGTGCACCCTAAGGGTCAATGACCCAGACCCCCTTTGGAGAGAGACCAAAGGTAGACGAAAATGTTAGCCACAGAACAGGATAAGGGGTCCAGACCCTTACCCTGACACCAAATGGAAAACCTTTTCCATTTGAAGGCATAACATTTCCTGGTCGATTCCTTTTGAAATGCCTCCACCACGGTGTAGACTTTGTCAGAAAGACCCAAAGCCTGGAACTCCAGCTGCTCAGGTACCAGGCTGTGAGGTGCAGGGATTGAAGGTCCAGATGTAAGACCTTCCTCTGGTTCAGAGATATCAGGTCTGGGCGTGTACAAAGCTGCTCCGGGGGCCTGCAGCTGAGGAGATCTGGGTACCAGAACTTGAGCAGCCAATCTGGGGCTACCAGAATCACCTTTGCCTTGTCCCTCCTCACCTTGAGTAACACCTTGTGGATCAAGGGAAATGGAGGGAAGGCGCACAGGAGGCCTGGGGTCCACTGCCTTGAGAAGGGATCCCCCTGCAATGAGCCCTGCTGAGGGGGGCAGGCATGATACATCCTCAGCTTGTTGTTGTCCCTGGAGGCAAACAGGACCACCATCGGTTTGCCCAACGGAAGAACAGGCTGTAAGCTACCTCTGGATGGAGAGATCACTTGTGGGATGTCTGGCCTATGCGGCTGAGAGCACCCGCCAGCTGGTTCAAGGCTCCTGCTACATGGATGGCTAGGAGATCCGCCTCCAACCGGCTTACGAGGGTCCAGGTGTGGTGCATCTCCTTGTACAGCAGACAGAAGTGCATGCCGCCCTGCTTGTTGAAGTAGTGCATGGTCGTGGTATTGTCCGTCTGGACTTGAACCACTTGACCCCGGAGCTAAGGAGTGAAAGTTGACAGTGCCAGTCTGACTGCTCTGAACATCAACAGGTTGATGTGGCATCGGGACTCCTTGGGGGTCCAGAACCTGTGGGCCCTGTTGTCCCCCATGTGGGCTCCCCAGCCCACGAGAGAGGCATCGGTCGTAAGGACGACCGCTGGCTCAGGGTGGACAAACGGGATCCCTTCCTGCAACCAGTCTGGGGCAGTCCAGCATTGGACAGCATCCAACATCTTCTGGTCTACAGTGATCAGCTGGTCAAAGTGACCATATCGCTGAGTCCACTGGGCGGCCAGCTCCCACTGAACGGGGCGCATGTGCCACCAGGCCTAATGGACCACTGAGGTGTATGCCGCCATGTAACCCAGAAGGCGCAGAAAGTCCCGGGCAGGGTGCAAATGCCTAACCAGAAATGGCAGGGCAAATGAGGAAAGAACCTCAGCCCCGTCCGCCAGAAGCCGAGCTCTGGCTTGACATGAGTCAAGCTCTGCCCCAATGAAGCCCATCACCTGAGAAGGCACGAGTTCCAACTTGGCCCCACTGATCAGGAGGCCAAGATGGGAGCAGGTTTTGAGGGCCAGATCCTTGGACCTCTCCACCTCCTATTGGGTGGAACCTGCCAAGAGCCAACTGTCGAGATAAGGGTAGATTCTGACTCGGCAACACCGGAGGTGGGCCGCCACCACTGCAATGCATTTGGTGAAGACCCGTGGGACCAATGACAGGCCAAACGGCATGACTCAGAACTCGTAAAGGGTCCCCTCGACCCTGAAGCAGAGGAACCGCTGATGGGACGGACGGATTGGGACATGAAAGAATGCATCCTGTAGATCCAGTGAACAGAACCACATGTTTTGCTCCAGGGATGGTATATCCTGGTTCAGAGTGACCCTCCAAAAGGTACGGGATCTGAGATATTGATTCAGGACATGGAAATCTAGGATGAGGCACCAACCCCTGTCTGCTTGGGCACCAGGAAGTAGCGGGAAACAAAGCCTGAGTCTGTCGGAGGATCCAGCACTGGAGCTACTGCCTCCTTGCGAAGGAGCTGGGCTACATCATTTCGAAGAGCCGACTGGGTACATGCGGAGATCCATTCCTCCCGAGGGGCGCGAGTTCGGCTAGGAGGGTACTGCTCGAATTCTAGAGGCAGTCCCTGACCGACCACTTCGAGAACCCACCTGTCCAAAGTGACAGTGGACCAAGCGGAAAGGAAGTGGAGGAGCCGACCCCCCACGGGAGGACCCAAAGCTAGCGTGACAGGTGTAGGGGTGGCCACCCCAACCCATCACTGAGCAGGCTTAGAAGAAGAGGAAGAGGCTCCAGGACCTGAGCCTCGGCCTCCTTTATGGGGCTGCTGAGGACCCTGCTTGGGCCGAGGACACCAAGCTTGAGCCTGCTGCTGCTGTTGATGTTGCTGCTGCTGTCCTCCTAGATAGGAGGGCTGCTGGACTGCTGGGGAAGAGTGCTGAAATGGTTCCTTCTTTCTCTTCTACTGGTTCTTGCCCGAAGAACCGTTGGCAGAAGCAGCATCTAAGGTGGCACTGGACTGCTGTATACGCTGAAGGTGACCGGCCACTCCTGGACCGAACAAGTCGGTAACCAGGAAGGGCACATCAGCAAGCTTATGCTGAGTATCCTCCGGGAAGGAGGAGGAGAACCTCAGCCAAGCCCTGCGGCAAGAGGCCACTGCGGCTGTCAGCGAGCAGGCACAAGAATCCCTGATATAAAGGCCATCTGGAGCTGCTGTTTAGCAACAGCATGGCCTTGGTCATGGACCTGCTTGACCGTGGTCTGCATGTCTGGTGGGAGATGCGGAAGGACCTCGTCTAATGATCCAAGAAGGGCATGAGAGAAGTGTGCCATAATGACAGCCGAGCTGGCCTGACGAAGGCCCAAAGAAGAGGCCACACAGACCTTACAGGCAGAGTGGTCCATATTCTTGGACTCCTTGAACGGGGGTCGGTCAGTGTCAGCCGAACTACCAGTACACCTCAACACAGAGGCGGTCACCAGGCTCTCGGCCGAAGGGTGCTCTGTGAACCCCACAAGGGACCTCATGGGCACCACATACTTGCGGGCCATGCGGGCAGATGGTGCTGGGCAGGAGGCAGGATGCTGCCAAAGTTCAAGGGCTGGGCCAACAATGGCCTCAGCCACTGGAAAGACCTCCGTCGGGGTATCCCCTCTCTTAAGAATGTCGGTGAGAGGGTACTCCGCCTTTTCCTGGATAGGCTCCAGGGGCATTCCACTGGAATCGGAGATGAGGCGGAGAATGCCCTGGAAAGAGAAGGGCCTTCCTCGACCCTGGCGTTGACCGACGAATCATCATTCCCGGGATCTGAGTGCAAGCCGGTGATGTCCGAGTCCGAAGAGTCGTGATACAGTGGTCTACCACCTAAGTCACCCTCAATCTGCTGAGGGTGGTCCAGGGTGACTGTTATTGACAGACGTCAGGGTAGCCCAGTATCCTGTCAGTACTCTTTCAAGGGTGTCCCTCCCTCAGGCTGTTTAGGCGGTAGTTCCACCCGAATCGGGGGAGAGTTGTAGTAGGCCTAACCGGGAGACGGCCCGGCCCCACAGGTGGAGGAACCGAGGGCTTCGGTTCCGGAGGGGTCGGCTTCGGCCTGAGAGGCGAGAGCCAAGTGATGGCCAGGGTAGGTGGAGGAGTCAGCTTCTGCCCTGTCAAGATCAGCTGCTGCCGCATAAGGGCTTCATAGCGCCGACAGAGTTTCCGTCGGAGCCTCTCCTCATCCGAGGAGGATGAGGACCTGTGGCATCGCCTCTTTTTTGAGTGCTTATGGCTCTTCCTCGGTTGATCGTCCGAGGGGGTCCTGGACCAAGACCGAGATTGGGGAGGATGACTCAGTCGATCAGGAGACACCGGGATTGGTGAGACCTGGGGGTCCAAGACCAGTTCCTTGATGGGGACACCAGCTGGCTGGGTCTCCTCATCCAGAAAGACTGGGACCGGAGTTCTTTCCAACAAGTCGTCGGGCACAGCCGGCAACAAGGAGTCGATGGGGTCGAGGATAATTTCGACCTCGTCGGCCACTTCCTCGGTCCCTTGGCCAGATGGAAGGTCTGAAAAGCCAGCGGCCGAAGTTGCGATCTCAACCAAGGTCGAGACCGCATGTTCTTGGGACTCGGACCTCTCCCGGTCCCAAGAGCGTCTCGTCGAGATGAAGACACCGGGTCCTTCTCCCTCTTCCGACAGCGGGAGGAGTGCGAGCCCAATGGCGCCTCACCCCGAGTGGGGAAAGACTGGCACATCTCCCTGAAGGAGCCTGTAAAGGTGAAGCCTACGTTCAGCGGAATGAAGAAGCTTTGACTGGCTGAAGCACAAGCTGCTTCCTCCTCGAATGCCTTCATCTGTTCTAGCTGTTCGGCGGAGCCCATGGCCGTGGAAACCACCCACCTAGCCTCCTTCGATTTCACTGGCAGGTTTCTCTTTTCCGGTCTACCCAGCATCAGGTGTGCCTTGCGGTCGTCCAGGACGCGGGGATGGAAAGCCAAGCAAAAACCGACGACAAGGTGTCATGTCCGACACCTAGGCAGTAAATGCATGTGAGTTAGGGATCGGTGCGCGACATCTTCTGGCTGCAGGGACACCAGCGAAATCCTGGGGAAGATTTTTCCTCCATAGTCAATGCGACGAAAGCGCAATCACTAACTCAAATGACAATTTGAAAGCCAGGGCCTACGAAATGCTGAGAGCACCAGGGAACCTGCATTTTCCAGCGGAAAGGAAGATATGGCGTCATGGGGCTGAGCCGAGGTATATACCACCTGGCTGGGTGGGAGGAGCCAGCTCGAAGACTTCCGGCAAGATTTCAAGAGGAAGAGGACATGCCAAACAGTGTGGATGAACAAAATATCCACGCTCTTAGAAGTGAATGCTTAGGGACCTGCTCGAACCGTGAGTGCTCTGTTAAACCCTGTTTTACTTTCATTTTTTTTAAAACTGAGGAAATAGTATGAAAAGTACATTTAACTAAAAAAAGCAAACATGAAAGTAAACTGCAGCCCTGCTATGCATCTTTGTAGCACTGTGGAATGCAAACAAAAGTGACTGGCTGCCGGCACAGGAAATAATATCCCTCCCTGTACAGGCTGCCAATCACTTCTTCTGTTTACGTTCCAAGACTCACTTTAAAAAGCAGGTGTGACTAAGGTTGCAAGGATGGCTGTTGATCATGAAAAGTTCCTGGCAGGGACTTTCTGTTTATAGGTAGCGTGTCATTTTTAAAGGTCACTGCAAATATCTGAATCCAGGTTGCTAGCTACTGGGCTACAACAACAGTATTATGCAGTCACTACTGTACAGCACAGTATCTCTCTGGATGTATCGAAGAGTGAGAAGGAGACTCACGTCTGAAACCTACAGAAACCCTTAATATTTGAAAGTGGCTGCCTCATCGACACAGCGGTAGAGCTGCCATTCGTGATGCCAGTGACCTGGTTTTGTGTCTGGAGTCTGGGTCATCGGGGGCCGGGGGAGGGGTCCAGTGTCCCAGAGGACTCTCTCCTCCACCAGAGTGGGCGGGGCGGATCCAAGAGTGCTATAGATGGGGGAGCTCAAGTCAGATAAAAAATAAAAAGTAATAGGTTGCGGGTCTGGTGGGCCACCTAGGCCCCCAGAAATTTTTTTTTTTTTAACATTTTGGTGCATTTTGGAGGATATTTCTAGTGCAATTTACATCCATTTCCTCCCACCCCATGCTTTGTGAGTTGCACCCTAGCACCGTCCCCACGACAGTATGTTGCCTAAAATACCCTCCCACCCCAGAAATAAAACAAAATACCAAAGACTGCAGCTGGGCAGCAGCACATCTGAAACACATACAAATGAGACAAGTTGAAAGAGACTTGGTGATAAAGACAAACTGTAGTCAAATTAAATGACAATCCAAGTAAACAAGTTCACAAATGTCACTCACTCAAGCACATCATGACATTACCAAAAAGCCAACCCATTCAGTTTGTCCTGCAGTACAGATTAACCTATCACCCAACCTTACCTCAGTAAAATAATAAATACAATAACTATAGAAATATGGGAACAAAGTTACTTTTCTATCTAATTTCTGAAAATATAATTTCAAGTTTGCTTGCTATTTTTGCAAAACAGATTTTATTCTATAGAGCAATTTATTCCAAAGCAAACACATTTTTAAATAAATAAAACATTTTTTATTGTTTTAAAATGTCCTTTACTGAGACAGCCCTATGGTATGAGGCATCTCATTTTTATGACAGGCCCAAGAAGTCAGTAAGGAGACAGCAGAACACAGTTTTTAAACAAATATAAAAATGCATTTTTTTTTTATTAGCAACAGCACTTGCTTGGGTACATCACAACTTGCGCCCCCTCCCCATTCAGAATATATAACTACACAAACTAAATAATTCATTCTATCACTTTTTTCTCTGGTTTTGCAACTGCCTGTGCCGATACAGCAGAGCACCTTAGAAACCCCTATGTCTATTAATTCCCTCTGTGCTCATTCTCACTGAACAACCACAACTGAAAAAAACACACAGATTAGACATACAGTACATGATAACGTTTTTACCTCAGTTCAGAGGTCTCGTGTACCAGTTTCTGCCTCTCATGGTTCGTGCTGTCGCTGAGATCAGACCTGCCCCAGCATTAGTTTTGTACCATTCCTAGCATGCTACCGGAGGGCACTACCTTCCAACTCCCTGTCCTGCGAATCCACACCAAAATCAATTTGTCACATAGGACAAAACCAGCAGTGACCTTAAACTATTTTAATGTTATTCATTTAACCTCCCCATACCAGATATTAATAACACTAGTACTACATTTATTATACACCCAGTTTGATGGAACACTAATGTCCTGTCCCATGCCAGCAGCCACCTCCCACCCACCATAGTCTCAGACTGTGAAAGTCTTTTTTTTAAAGCAAGTACCACCTGATCAAAAGAAGACTTGATCTATTTTCAGCAGGCCGAAGTCTATGTGCCCATCGAGTACCGTCTCCGGTCATCTGGCCGCCAAACTCTCTCTCTCTAGACAGTACACACTTACCCCATGACTCCTAATGAGGAGAGCTCTCAGCTACAGCTTGCTTCTGCTACCAGCAGATGATCTGAACCTTACTCCAACTCCTTGTGCTGACTGACCAAGGCCACATCGACCCCACATTACTGGACTGCTCCCGTCTGAAACCCCAGGCTCTGCTCTTCACTTGTGGGCTCTCTCTCTCTCTCTCTCTCTCTGTCTGCTCCTCAGTAGTACACTTGCTCCTCTCTTACTCTAATGTTAATCTTCTGAGTGAATGAATTACAGCTCAGTCTTGTTTTGGCAGCCAGGACATTTAAAGAAAGCACCCCTTGCCAGTCACATCCACTGCTGGACGCAAATGCAAATCAGGAGTGATGAGCACCAGGCGACCTGGTTGAGATCCGTATTGTTAAGGTCCACTCTGCTTTGTTGCAGCTGTACCCCCCATGCACGAACCAACCCCTACACACATATACACACATGAACGAAGGAGCTGCACCAAGCCTGCAAAAGTAGAAAACGAATGCTCAGGCTCACCAAGGCAAGACCAGCTGCTGCCACAGTGCTGGGACCTGACCACATGGTGCAGGATGAAAGTTAGTAAGAAATTCATGCTGGAGACTGGCTTTTCCGGGGTGAGGTGGGGGGCCCATATACTACGTAATGCAGGTGGGAATGGTTGTTTACTGCACTACCAGGACACTGGATGACAGATGAAACCTGTGTGGCTCAGGCGGCTTTCATGGAGGCATTAGTGCATACCAATTAAGAATGCAGCACAGTGTGTTACTAATAGAGAAGCTCCATGATGGGGGAGCTATAGTACCCTTAGCCTCCCACCCCCCCAAAATCCACCAATGGGAGGGTTGCAATCCTCACTATCACGCCGCCCCTTGGTTGACCACAAGTGGAAGTGCAGTGAACTGGTGACACACAGGGAGGGGCGCTCTCTAGCTCTTGTTCAAGGTCACGCACAACCCAGCGCATGCGTATATACGAGTTCCACACAGTCGCATCAGGGAGCGAGAAAATGGAGGCGCTGGCATTGGGGGCTAGCAGCCCTGTTACTTCCAACCCGCCCACCAACTACGACAAGGACATCCCACAGGGGCCGAAAACACACATCAACTTGGAGGGATCCCTGACACCCTCTGACCCCAGCTGGCTGGTAAACTATGATATGTGGCAGCCAGGGATGTCTTCAGATAAGTGGCAATGTAGGGATCCGATGACAGAGTTGAAGTGGGCATAAACAAAATGACAAACAAAAAAACGTATTAAGCCAGAGACCACAGTTCAAATTCTGACATTAATTAGAATTTGTTCTCAAACCTTTTTTTTTAGTTCTAATTCCAACAGAGTAGGGATTCCTGTAGTTTGGAGTTGAAATAGTACATTTAGATAAAAAGAACTTAGTAATTTGACAAAAACTGTGCAAGGCGGCATGTGCAAAAGTCAGCTTTCGATTTGTTTTATTTTCAAAAATGCAACACTGACTAATTTTATCAGGGTGGTTCTCAACAGCAGCTTCTTGCAGATGGAATAGTAAATAAAAATATAATCAGAAGGGGCGGAGCTAGCCATCAAGAATGGTGGCAGCATAATTTCTTGAGGTAACCACTGAGGGGGCCGTCTGACAATCCATCTGACAATCGCGTGTCTAAAGTCCCGTTCTGGAACCACAGCCTAACTGGAGAAAACACCAGCTATCGAACTAGCCTATGCTAGAAGCAATCGGAATTAAACCCACTGACCTACAATGATATTGCTTTTCCACAGTACTACGAGGCAAATCGGCCCCTCAGACGGGTCGCCTCTCATAAATGATGCCCACGACAAGGGGTTCTAAGCTGACTGACATGGCAGCTGCGCCCAAGGGTCTCACTAACCTAGCGAAGTGTATTACAAAACAGCAGCAAATGGCAGGGTACGAGGTGATGATAGCTAAATTGGACATGATTTTAATAGATACCTCAGACTTAAAAAAAAAAGCACAAAAAACGAATGCAGACCTTGAGAAACTTGCAACCAGGGTCTCTGTGTCTGAGCAAAAATTACAGGACACACTGGGCACAGTACAGAGTCAACAAGAGACCACCCTCAATCACCACCAAAAAAAAAAAAAAAGGTTACTCACCTGTAACAGGAGTTCTAGGAGGAGTATATGTTGTTCATCCACACTTTGTGGCAGGTTCCTTGCCGCTTTAAATGTTGCCAGAAGGTCTTTAAGCTGGCTCCTCCCACCCACACGGGTGGTAAAACCCTCAGCTCCGCCCCATGACACCAGATCTAGCCCGCTGGAAGTCAGGTTGCACGTCAAAGCCGGGGAGGGCGGGTGAGTCGTGTGGATGAACAACATATACCACTCCTAGAACTCCTGTTACAGGTGAGTAACCTGAATTTCTAGGGATGTGGATATGTCGTTCAATCCACACTTAGTGGCAGACTCGTAGCAGTTCTCCGGGAGGAGGGAGGCAAGGCACGCACCCCCTACTTAGGGAATAAGGACTGGAGAACCGAGGTCCCAAAACCAGCATCCCAGCGTGACTCTAGATCAATGTGGTAATGGGAAATGAAAGTGTGTGCTGACTTACAGGTAGCAGCCCTGCAGATTTCCTGGATAGGGCATCCCTAGAAGCAGCCACCAAAGCAGCGGTATGGCAGACAGAATGAGCTCTTATCCCTTTGGGAGGCCCCATGCCCACCAACCTACAGCAGAGATCTATGCAGGAGGGGACCCACCTGCCTATCGTCCACTTGGCTGCAGGTCTGCCAGGTGCGGCTTCAGCGTAGGTGAAAAACAGCTGGCGAACCTCTCCCTGAACTTTAGCCGTTCGCTCCTTATAATAAGAGAGTGCTCTTCTAGGGTCCAATGTATGGAGCCTATATTAGGTCTCTGAGTCATGACTGGGGTAGAATACCAGCAGAGTCAACACCTGGTTAAGGTGAAAATCCAAAACCACCTTCGGAGGGAATTTCGGGTGGGGGCGAAGGACAACCTTGTCCTTGTGGAAGACCAGATAAGGAGACTCAATGGAAAGCGCCTGGAGTTCTCCTATCCTTCTGGCTGACGTAATAGTCACCAAGAAGGCAGTCTTCCACGACAGGTGAGAGATGTCACACCTGTGCATCGGTTCGAATGGCTTGCCCATGAGCTTTGCCAATACCGGCATTAGATCCCACGGAGGTGGAGGTTCTCTCACTGGAGGGAATATGTGATCAAAGCCTTTGAAAAAGCACCCGACCACCTTCTCCTGCGCCACTGACTGCTTGCCAGCCCACGCCGGGTAAGCAGAGATGGCTGCCAGGTGCACCTTAAGGGTCATCGACCAAAGCCCTAGCAGAGAAAAGGACCACAGGTAGTCCAGAATGCTAGCCAAGGAACAGGAAGAAGGGTCCAACCCCTTGTCCTGACAGCAAATGGAGAATCTCTTCCATTTGACGGCATAGGATTTTCTGGGCGACTCCTTACGGGATGCCTCAACAACGTTGAGGACCTCATCAGAAAGACCAAAGGCCTGGAACTCTAGCCGCTCAGGAACTAGGCCATCAGGTGCAGGGATTGAAGGTCCGGATGGAGAACCTTCCCCTTGTTGACTGAGAGCAGGACCAGGCGGGCTGGAAGCCGCCTCAGGAGCCTGGAGCTGAGGCTGAGGAGATCTTGGTTCCAGAACTGGCGGGGCCAGTCTGGGGCTACCAGAATTACCTGTGCCTTGAGAAGCACCTTGCGGATCAAGGGAAATGGAGGGAAGGCATAGAAGAGGCTCAGGGTTCACGGCCTCGAGAAGGCATCCTCCTGCAGCGAGCCTTGCTGAGGGGGGTGGGCGTGGAACAGCCTCATCTTCGCATTCTCCCTGGAGGTGAACAAGTCCACTAAAAGTAGCCCCAATGGGAGAACAGATCTTGTACTACCTCCGGCAGGAGAGACCACTCGTGGGAAGCAGCGCCTATCTGGCTGAGGGCATTGGCCAGACTGTTGGAGGCTCCTGCCACATGGATGGCTAGGAGATCTGCCTCCAGGCTGATCACGAGACACCAGATGCGGACAGCCTCCTTGCACAGAGACAAAGAGTGCGTCCTGCCCTGACGGTTGAGACAGTACATGGCCGTGGTGTTATCCGTCTGGACCTGAACCACCTGACCCCGTACAAACGGAGCGAAGGCGGTAAGGGCTAGTTGAACCGCTCGGAAGCTCCAGCAGGTTGATGTGGCATTGAGACTCCTGAGGGGACCAGAGGCCGTGGGCTCTGAGCTCCTGCAGATGGGCACCCCAACCCATCAGAGGCGCATCGGTCATCAGAGTGACCGTCAGTTGGGGCGGACAAACTGGATACCCTGCTGCAGATGAGCTGGGACGAGCCACCACTGCAGGCCGTTCCACATCTCCTGGGTCACTGACACTGGCTGGTCCAGAGGACCGGAGAGCTGCGACCACTGGCTGGCCAGCCCCTATTGCAAGGGATGCATATGTCAGTGGGCCCAGCGGACCATGCTGGTGCAGGTCGCCATGAGGCCCAGGAGGTGCAGGAAGTCCTGGGCAGGGCGCAATTGCACAACCAGAAATGATTGGGCAAAGGAGGAAAGGACCTCGGCCCTGTCCGCTGGGAGCCGGGCTCTGGCTCAAAGAAAGTCGAGCACTGCCTCAATTAACTGAATCACCTGCGATGGCATGAGTTCCAGTTCAGCCTCGTTGATGAGGAGGCCAATCTGAGAGCAGACCTGGAGGGTCTGATCCCTGGACTGCTCCACCTCCAACCTGGAGGGGGCTACAATCAGCCAGTCGTCCAGGTAAGGGTACACACGGATCCCTCGGCACCACAGGAATGCTGTCGCCACTGCCATGCATTTGGTGAAGACCCTGGGAGCTGGAGAGAGGCCGAAGGGCATGGCCCGGAACTCGTAGAGAGAGATCCCCTCTGCTCTGAAGTGGAGGAATCGCTAATGAGACAGACAGATTGGGATGTGAAAGAATGCGTCCTGAAGGTCCAGAGAACAGAACCACACGCCTGGTTCCAAGGATGGAAAGATCTGAGCCAGAGTGACCATCCTGAAGCTGAAAGACCTAAGGAACTTGTTCAGGTCGTACAGGTCAAGAATGGGGCGCCAGCCCCCCTCGTCCGTTTTGGGACCAGAAGTACCTGGACACAAACCCTGGGTCTGGAGTAGGGTCCGCCACTTCTCTGATCACCTCCTTCTGGAGGAGCAAGGCAATGTCGGCTCGATGAGCCGACAGAGAGGCTGCGGAACACATAGCCCCCCCGTGGGGCGACGGCTTGATAGGGAGGGAACTGCTCAAATTCCAGAGGCAGACCCCTGCCGACCACTTCTAACACCCAGTGGTCCGTAGTGATAGCGGACCAGACGGAAAGGAAGTGGTGGAGCCGCCCCCCCCATGGGGTGAACCTGGGGAGGAGTGACGAGGCTGGGGGCGACACCCCTCAACCCGTCACTGGGCAGGCTTGGAGAAAGGGCCCGCTGAGGGACCTCCTGGATCCTTGCCTCCAGGCTTCCTACTAGAAGAAGTGGCATACTTGGCCTTAGGGTGCCAAGTGTGAGCCTGCTGGCCCTGTTGCTGGTGTTGCTGGGCCGGACGTGCCGCAGGAGCGCAAGGGTGAAAGGGCTTACGCTGCTGCAGACAGCCTCTGTCCTTCTGGGCAGACGTGACCGAGTCCAAGGTGGCATTGGACTTCTCGATCCTCTGGAGGTGGCCTTCCACTCCGGGCCCAAACAAGTTGGTGACCAGGAAGGGACAGTCTGCCAGCTTGTGCTGGGTGTCTGCCATGAAGGTGGAGATCGGCAGCCAAGCTCTGTGGCGCATGGCCACAGCGGCCGCTACCAACCGAGCACAAGCGTCACCAATGTCCAATGAAGTTTGGAGCTGTTGTTTAGCCACCGCCCTTCCCTGATCCCGCACCTGCTTGACTGTCGTCTGAAGGTCAGCCGGGAGATGAGGAATCACCTCATCCAGGCAGCCCATAAGGAGTGAGAATGTGCCATCAGAACGCTTGAGCCAGACTGACGAAGGCCTAGGAGGAAGCAGCGTGAACCTTCCTCGAGTAATCCAACTTTTGGATTACTTATCGGCGGTTTGTCCACGCCTGAGCATTCCCGGGAACGCCAGAAAACGCTATCGGTCACTAACCCCTCCACAAAGGAGTGCCCTGAGAAACCAGAGAGTGAACCGGTGGGGACCGCCTACTTTCGAGCCATCCTGGCCAATGGCGCAGGACAAGATGCTGGCCGCTGCCACAACTCCAGGGCAAGGCCAACAATGGCTTCGGCCACTGGAAAGGCCTCCGTAGGGGAATCCCCTGGGTCTGCTATCTCCGTAAGGGGATACTTGGCCCATTTTTGAACGGGTTTGAGCTGCATTTTAGTAGACTCTGAGATGAGTCGAAGCATACCCAAAAACGAAGATGGGCTCTCGTCCACCGACTGGCCCCCTGCAGACTCCAGGTCAATCAGCCTGGAGAACAGGGAGGAGTCATCGTCAGACTCCGAAGAGTCTGCGAATAGCTGCCGAGAGCCTGAGCCACCCTCCACCAGCCGAGGTCGATCAGGAGTGCGGGTGACCGACAACCTATGGGGCAAGCTCTGACCCGACTAAGAATCCTTGGTCAGGGCTCCAGTCTTCGGTTGTGGAGGCAGAGGTTCCACCACAATGGGTGGAGCAGCCAGTTTCGGCCAAACAACCGGTGCCGGGGGCGGCTCTTCGACTACCACGAGGGGTTGTTTGGGCCGCTCCGGTGACAGCCACTTAATGACCGGAGAAGACAATGGAGTCGGCATGTTACTGGTCAGTAAAAGTTGCTGCCACATCAAGTCCTCGTAGCGCCGATGCAGCTTGCGCCAGAACCAATCCTCTGAAGAGGACGAGCGGCAACGCCGCTTTCCATGGTGCCGAGACCGCCAACGTCGGCGGGACTGGCTGGACCTGGAAGAGGACCGAGACCTTCGGGGATTCTGAGGGTGGGTCAAAGAGGGAACGGGGGAAACCCGTCCCTCCTTTGGTGCAGGGACCTTAACCGGGAACTTCGGCACAGGCAAGTCCTCGGTAACCACCGGGGGAACCGGTGAAGAAGGGTTGTCAGCTTCTCCAGTCGACAAACCGTCCGACGGCTCGAGAAAAATCTCGACCGCATCGACGGATGTCTCGGCCAGCTGACCTGTCGGGGACACCGTGAAGCTAGCGGCCGCAGCTGCAACCTCGACCGAAGTCGAGTGTCAACGGTCCAGTGAAGGGGATCTCTCCCGCTCCCACGAACGTCGATGGTGGGACTTACCTTTAGAGTCCTACTTTCTGGACTGACTAGAATGTCCCGATAGCCCTTCTCCCTTAGTGGAGAGGGATTGGCAAAGCTCCTTAAAAGAAGCAGTGTAGGAGGAGCCCAAGGAGAGCGGAATAAATGCCATGTCCGAGGAGGAAGAAGAAGAAGCGGCCTAGGCCGCCTCCTCCTCGAGGGCGATCATCTGCTCCAATTGCTCCGCGGAGCCCGCCGCCACGGACACCGCCCAACGGGCCTCCTTAGACTTGACCGGCAGGTACCATTTTTTGGGGCGCCCAAGAAGTAGTCTGGCAGCATGGTCCTCCAAAACCGAAGCCGAGAAGGACTTGCACAATTCGCAGGCCTGCTAATCGTGTCCAAGCACCAGGCAGTAGATGTATGTCGAGTGTGGATTGGTCCGGGACATCTTCTGCCCACAAGGGCACCGACAGAAGCCGGGAGTCCATTTGTCCATCGCAGCCATGAGGGAAGATGAAGACCTTAGTCTTGTAAATTTTAAAATTAGTTTCAGAAAATTCGAAGAGTATGGATCCACGCATAAAATGCAGAGCGCAAAGGATGGAACCTGAGCTTCCAAGTGGTAAGGAAGATCTGGCGTCATGGGGCGGAGCCGAGGGTTTTACCACCCGGTTGGGTGGGACAAGCAGAGCTTGAAGACCTTCCGGCAACATTTAAAGCGGCAAGGAACCTGCCAAAAGCGTGGATTGAACAACAAATCCACGTCCCTAGAATTAAACGTTCTCATTAATAAGGTGGACAATTTGGAAAATCGGGAACGAGGAAATAACCTGTGGTTGGTCGGTGTCCCAGAGGGGCTGGAGTGGCGAGACATGGTGGGCTTTCTGAAATAATTCCTGCCTGCCATCACTAAAGCTAATAACATGGCACCACCTGATATCAAGCAGGCACACAGGTTCCTAGCACCCCGCCCGCAACCAGGAGAGTGCTCTCGACCAATTTTAATTAAATTCCAAAAATATCCTGAAAAGGAGTGGTATCTATGAAAAGCCAGAGATCAGAGGGCTTTCTCTAGCAGGGGCACAGAATTCAGATGCTCCAGGACTTCTCTTTGAACTTTCTAATTGCCAAGAGCCTATGCAGTAGTTAAGCACAATGCTACCACCTAAATATCCCCACCTCTCTGCGATACCCTGCAATACTGTGCCTTCAGATAAATGGTGAATACATGTCTTTTAACTCCCCGGCGGCAGCAGAGCAGTTTGTTCCGGACTATCATGCAAGGCAGGGCGAAAGGGGTGGGCGACCTGGCACGCCTCATGGTGAGTGGGAAACTAAGATGGAGGTTGTGCAGGAGCTGAAGCAGAAGAAGCAGCTCACAGAAAGAAGTGGCATGCCTGTTGGAGGTGGACTGGTAGAAAGCAAGCCGAAGCTGACCAAGAAAGAAACTGAAGAAGGACCTAGGAGTAGCTTCGACCGTGAGGAAGCAACAATCCAGAAGCAGACAACAGAGATCCATCCCCTCTGATTTGAGCAGTTGCTCTCCAGGGGTGACTCCAATAAAAACTTCCAATCAATATGAACCCTTAAGAGACTTGTTGCCCACAGCGCTTGGTCTGACACCCCAAGAAGCCACATGAGGGTACACCCACATCGAAACTGGGAGGCCCAGTTCCCGCTTCTGGATGACTGGGAGGACTGCACTGGACACTCAGGACACAGGTGAAGACTCTGTAGAGCAATTGTTGGCTCTACTTGTAATATCAGGCCCTTGTTCCAAGTCACCTAGGTGGCTGCTGATGCCCTGAACTTGGGTTAACTTTGCTCCCCAGAGGTAGAAATGCTCCTCTCTGATCAGGTACCTTAGAAGGTGCTAGAAGCTACGAGGAGGGGTGGGGCACTGTGATGACCTTATTTATGTTACTGTCTTCATATTTTGCTGAGGGAGGGAAGTAGTGTGCTGCCTCGAGGCCCAGAGGGAAAAAGTTCATGCACTAGATTGTTAAGCGCAAGGGCCAGGGTTAAAGAAGGTGTTGCAGGGTGCTGATTTCCTGAACAGCTCAGATTCCTGGGATCATCACTAAAAGGGTAGGGTGGAGGTTCCACCCTGGACAGTGTAATAACACTCCCAGGGCACAGTCTAAAAGTGGTGACTGCCTAATATTAGTAAGTGGCACTAAAAACAAGTGGCTAGCTCCTGCACGCTTCCAGGTGAGACACCCCTCAGAGCTGACTAGCACCCCGATTTTCCACATATAAGAGGAACACTTAGAGACGGCTGTCTTAATTTTCCTACCTCCCTGTTGTGCCCTCACTCCCTTTCAGTTCCAAGCAGTTGTTATATCTGTGGATTGTATGTTTATGTAGATTTCAGTGCGTTTAACCAGTCTCTGTTACTCAGTTAAGAGGCTACAGGTTTGTGCCGACATTCCTGTGTGTTGGCACTCCCCCTTCCTCCACATGGGGGAGGGGGGACCTGATCCGAATGGGATATGTTACAAGTTTGAGGGAATGTCCACAGGGGGCTGATGGTCCCCCTCCTTTCAGGAACAAAGGGCCCCATTCGGACAGGTGCCCGGGATTCACCCCTAATACAGTTAGTACTGCCAAATAGCCTTGAAGATACAGGGGTTCTCCCAGGGCTGAGGCCCGTAGGGATAGCTGGTTGAGGTTTTTAGAATTTAATGTTGGTGTTGTCCAGAGACAGGTGAGGAGAGACTGTTCCATCTTCCCTACTGACATGGCCTCCAGAGGTGGCCCTGAGACTACGTAGTTAGTATGTCAGCTATTCAGCGATCTGCCTCAGGGAGGTCCCCTCTAACCCATGGTGCAGTTTCAGACTGGCTGCACTGGGCTGTAGTAGGGGGCCAAGCTCTTAGTTTGGTTCCATTTTCACAGGTCTGTTCTACACCAGAGGGCAGATCCCCACCAACCGCCTAGCACCTTGTAGAGCTCACGCCTGGGGCAATTATTAATCTTGCTGGTTGCAGAGGGCTACATAGGGCTCCCCGTGCAAGTGATTGAACCGAGTGCAAGATTTCTTAAACAGAAAAAAGACGAAATCTTTGTTGCTAGTAATATGAATGTGGAATGTGATATGATGGTAGGGAAGGAGGATCTCACAAGAACGGGGTGGATACAAAGGTGGGTGGGGGGACAAGTTGGGCAGGGTGATGGAACTAAATTGAAAAATAAGGTCATATACACTGTGGTGATAAGTAGTATTTATAGCGTACTATTATGGAGTCCCCCATACCAGTAACCCTCACGTCCTGGAATGTCAGGGGAATGAATGACTCTATAAAAAGAAAGAAAACCCTAGCCAGGCTCAAAAAACTCAAACCGCAGGTGGCTTTCCTGCAAGAAACTAAACTTAAGCAGGTACAGGCCAAGAAATTGGTCGGGGAATGGGTAGGGTGGGAACTGCACAGTGTGTCTGGGAAATCCAGAGGAGGGGTATCCATACTATGCCAGAAGAACCTGAAATGGCAAATTCTGCAGCAGCTGGGGGACAAGGAAGGAAGGTGGATTTTAGTCAGGGTGGTTACACTTGGGGTATGAAATTCATGTAAAAAAGTACATGCCTAAGTGGGCATGTAAGCAGCAAATGTACATGCCCAAGAATGTGGTTACATGCCGCCCCTTGGTTGTTTACATAATTCAAATTTTGTCTTCACTGGACCAAGCATTTTAATCATCACTAGTGCCATCAGAAGGGGTGGTGGCACTAAGTGGCTTCCATGATCTAAATAACTCTCCACTGCCTAAGCACAAGCTACTACTACTCTAAAATGTTTAATTTGTTATCTTCTCTGTCTTGTCAGTAATAAACACAATAAGGAAAACCGACTGTGTTTGATTCATTTCTTAAGAGCTTTTTATTGTATTTCTAGCGAACGTTTATCACAGTTGCCCTTTATGTCTTCAATGGGTGTTTTTTTTGTTGCATTTTAGATAGTCCGAGTCAGCTGCTGTTCTATAAGACATTAATAGCCCCCAAACACAGCAGCTCTTAATAGCTTTTTATAAAGTTTTTAGCTAACTCAGCTCACAGTTGCCATTTATGGCTTCAATCAGCCTTTTTATTTAGATTTTATGTAGGACACAGAGTAACTTTTAAAAAGGCGTTTGGGTCACAGACTAAGCACTTCTTTTTAACAGATTTTCGTTTAGAATTTAGGTAGGCCACAACAGGGTAACTTTTAGGAGAACTTTTTAATGACTTTAAAGCTAATGTGGCTCACAGTAGTCTTTCAAATTTTATGTAGTACAAAATGCTGTATCTCTAAGAAATTAATTAGATTTTATTTTAGCTAGTACAACTCACAGCCAGGAACAGTCACTATTAAAAGAGCTTATTTACTTTTTTTATCTGACTCAGCTTACAGTTGCCTTCCAGACTTTAAAGAGCTTTTTTTTATTTAGATTTCAGATAGTCCAAAATTCAGTTTAAGTGATTTTATGGCTTAAAGAGCCTTACTACTGGATTTAAATTTTAGGTAGTCTACAACAGAGTAGTTTTTAGAAGAGCTTTTTAACTAGTTTTAAGCTATATTGGCTCACAGTAGTCCTTTATTTAGATTTCAGGTCATTTAGAATATAGTAGCTCCCTTCCCAAACCTTCTTTCCTAAAGATAAGCTTCTTTGTCACCTCCCAATAGTTCTAATGAGCTTTATTTAGATGCTTGAGGGCTTAGTTGGCTCCACCTAAATAAAATAGCTTTTTTTTTTTTTTATTTATTAAATATTGAGTGAGGGGAGACATTTTTTTAAATATTGATTTTCCCAGCAGCCATGACTACATAAACAAGCATTTGTCAATGCCCAATGTTTGCTTGCTGGTATGAGCATTGGAAATGCAGGAGGTAGACAGATGTAGAATAGGAATGACAGTGAAGTACTGAACTTCATGCCAACCCAACCTCCATCCTCTGGATATGGGCGGGCATTGGGGAAAGTGTTTGGGGCGTTGCTCATGACGTTCATGCTATGTCACCTCACTCTATTCTGCAGACACCGACATGCGTTGAGGTGCGTCTTGGGATGTTTGGCTTTACAGTCACCCCATTCCATAAGGACATACGCTGAAATGGGTGCAGCATAGGAGAATGGGGTGAACTGTGGGGCCGAAGAGTCCAAGGTACACCTTGATGCCTGTCACTGAGTGGGTTGGGATGGCATGAACAGTACAGTCGGCAATCCAAAGGGACACCCCGATGCCTGTCAGTCTGTACAGGGTGGGACGTTATTGTTAGAAACTGTAACGCCCCAGGCGTTTATTAGTATTTACACCACAAATTTTCAACAAGGCCTTTTTGTGACCCCACCTCATGAAAGCATCTGGGACCTCTTCTCATGAAGAGTGGTAGCATGATTTTGTCAATGTGTCTCGAACTTTGACTTCCAACAGCGACTGTGCCATGCTGCGCCACATGTACGAATATGCAGATCAGGCAGGATATGAAGAATGACAGCTATAACATCCATAGGGAGATGTGAAGAGATGGCAATGTTGAAAATCTGTAGTGGGAATAGTAAAAATGCTCGCACTTCCAAGCATATGTGGAAACTGCGCAACGCATGCACGCAAAAGTCATTTTATGCACTTTCATCACAAAATTTTCAACATAGGCATTTTAGGATCTCTGCTCATAAAGTATCGCTGTGATTTTCTTAATGTGACCCAAACACTGATTTCCCACAGCGACCGCACTATTCTGCGCCAGAAGTGCGAAAACACATTTCGGCCAGGATGTGAAAAATGACAGCTGTACTGTTCATAAGGAGGTGTGGAAAAATGGCAATGTTGAAAATTTGGAGTGAAAATATTACAAATGTGCAAAGTTACAAGCATGCGTGGAAACTGCGCAATGCACGCTCGAAACAGTCACTTTATGGACTTTCGTCACATAATTTTTAACATAGGCATTTTTGGACCTCTGCTAATGAACAGTGTCGTTGTGATTTTCTTAATGTGTCCCGAACACTGATTTCCCACAGCGACTGCAGTATATTCTGGCGCTGTAAGTGGAAACACATTTCAGCCAGGACGTGAAAATGACAGCTGTACTGTTCATAAGGAGGTGCATAAAATGGCAATATTGAAAATCTGGAGTGAAAATATTGCAAATTGGCGAAGTTATGAGCGTGAGTAGCAACAACGCAATGCACGCTCGTAAAAGTCATTTTTGGGATTTTTCCCACCAAATTTGCAACATAGACTTTTTGAGAGTCCACCTCATGAACACTGGCACTGTTGTTTCGTTAATCGATCCGGAAAGGCGATTCCGCGCAGTGACCGCAAAATCACCTTTTGGGACCGAGTAACGCCATGACAGTGGCTGAATTCATGAGGAGAGGTCCCAATAACCCAATGTTGAAAATTGGTGCCAAAATTCCCAAAAATGTCTGAGATATGCAACAAAGTTGAAAAAACCCTATTTATGCCATTATATAGCTTACCGGCATTTCCTCAGTTCGCGGTCGGCTTTGAAGAGTGCAGACATGTTCCCGGTCCACCAAAGATCGCCGTGCCAGGCTCCGGAGGCAAGTATGGAGTGAGGGGATGTGGGGAGGTGGGTGCGCACAGGTGGTGCGGGTTGTGGAGGGCCACAGGACTCGATTGAGGACCGCTTTCTGCTTTGCAGGTTACAAAAATCATTGCAGGACAGTTTTCCTTTACTGGGCCATTTGGTATGCTGGGTGGGCCTCAGCATGCCATCCTACTGATTTGTTTTGGGCTGTAGCCACGAGGATTAGGCAACCCCTCGGCACATGGGGGATGAGCCGAGGCATTGAGCACCCCCGCACAAATCGAATGTTTTGGGGATTATGCCGACGAGTCAGCATGAACAGGGAATGAAAACAATGTTCCTGGGGGCGACGATGACGAGGGGATTGGGCACCCGGCACGGGCGTGTAATATTGCTTGTGAACCTGGCAGCTTGCCACCGCGTTCACGAACAATATTACACTGGGCAACATTCCGCCCAGCAATGACTGGTTGCTCCCTCATTGCAGCGGAATGGCTGATGCTGCAATGATGAGGCGGCTCCTGACTGCTGTGGCGAAAACGTTTCAACTTGGTGGCACTTTTGGTGACCAGTGTCATCAGCACACTGTGCCTCCATTCGTACACCAGTGCCAAGCCCGCAAACAGTGCCTCTGTTGGCTGCTACAATGCCTCGCCTCCACAACCCACTTCTCTACTAAGCTGCCACATAATGTTTCTTGCACATGCGTGCAAGCAAACATAAAAAAGGCAGACTGCTGCTGCCTGCAGACTCTGAGAATGGTCCCCTATGAGACCTTCCTCCCTCTGCTGCAGTCCTTTCTTTTTTCAGTAAATTCTCTCTGTATCAATGTTAGTAATACATCAAGCTGCAGTACTTTCAATGAATCTCAAAAGCCTGTAGACAGTGCTTTTAGTCTCACCATCCCCTCCTGTTACAGACTGTGAGACTAATTTTTTTCATAACTTTATGGCTCAGTGAGCTCTGAATGACTTTGTAGTAACCCCCCTCCCCAAGTGGAATCCTGCTAATTTATACTGGCTTTGTTTTTCTGTTGTTAATTTCCTACCTGGAGAGAGAGAGAGAAACAGTAGTCTCACCCCCTCTCACCCTATCACTTCTGTGTTCCGTTTAAACTTATAGACATATAGTAGAGAAATGAGCAAAGTTTAAGAGATCTTAAAAGCTACTTTCTTTTGTATAAGGAAAAGTCCGATTGGCGATCACAATTCAATTTTAAGTGCAGATGTCTACACACGGTAAGCGTGCCACTCGCTGCACATTTAATCTCAACAACTAAAGAGACTTGAGTGGGGCGTTTTACAGGGACCTAAGCTTACACTGAAAGAAGGGGGTGGGTGAACTATTCAAAGACACTCAGCAATTGGTGTCTGTTTGCTACAGCCTGCCTCCAGCAGGGACGGACCAATCACCTGGCATTTTCGACTAGCTGATAGGCTGTGCTCGTCAAAAAAAGGAGACAGGCAGCCTAATCGTATCCTCTACCTGTGGATGTGTCAGCTGAGCACTCCCAAGTGCATACTGTGACCGTTTGCAAATTGCATGTCATGATGTCTACGCTATGCTCCTCCGACAGCCCCCGCCCCATGGAAAATTATGTCCTTTCAAGGAAAAAATAAATAAAAAGACGGAACGAAGGAGAAAAAAAAAAACTGTGACTCTGTACACAAATGCCTTAGGTGCCCTACTGGGCAGGCACTAATCTGCAGTAGGTGCCCCGAGACGATAGTGCCTGCCCTTGGGCACCTAAGGTATAGGAATTTCGCACCCTGGCTACACCTAGTGGGCCTCTGCTGTTGGGGAACATATATGCCCCGAACGACGATGCCCCAGAGTTTTTCAACCACCTGTCCCAACAAATATTAAGACATGGCTCAGGACTCACCCGATGATATACGGGGGCGGGGTTGGATTTCAACCTGTCCATGGACCATCTATTGGACAGGTCTAATGCTAGGCCTGAGCCACACACCAGGGCGCTGTGGACCACAAAGGATCTGTTAACACTGCATCAACTGGTGGACACCTGGAGGATTTTCCACCCAGACATTAAGGACTTTAAATATTACTCAGAAGCACGTAGCATGGCCAGTGCACTGGACTATTAGTTCACATCTCACAAAATAAACCCCGTCATTGCAGAAGTGGCTATTGCCCCTCTCTACATCTCTGATCATGATCCAATCCAACTGCAGGTGTACGTGGCCCTGGGAAAGGAAAGATCACTGACATGGAGATTAGACCCACTTTTACCAAGTGATTCCAAATTTCAAACCTGATTAAAAATTAGAGACAGCTAATTATTTTATGGACAACTCTGAGCATTGTGCCCCTCCGCCCATGATCTAGGAAGTGTTCAAGGCATCCTTGAGGGGTAAGATCATTGCATGCGTAGGGCACAGGAGGCGGCTAAGGGAAAGGGAGGCCCAGCAGTTAGAGCACCAGTTGACACAGGAGGAGGAAATATACAAGCGGGACCCCTCCCAACTCCAGAACCCATTTTTCAGATATAAAATCACTGCCCTTAGGATTCAACTGAACAAGCTATCGACTAGAAAAGCTGAGCTGCAAATTACCAGGTCGAAACAAAAATATTGGGAACAGGGAGAAAGGGTTGGCAAACTGCTGTCATACAGACTGCGAAAGTAACAGGCTGACAGATACATCAGGAAGCTAAAGAACAACTCTGGGAAGATGGAATGCTCCCCTACAGCAATAAATAGGATCCTGACTCAGTTTTACCGAGACACAGAAACATAGAAGTTGACGGCAAATAAGGACCACAAGGCCCATCCAGTCTGCCCATTTATTTTTCTACCTTATGAATGTGCCATCGGCCTTTGCTCTGTCAATGGCCTATCTATTCATACTCATCTGTATTGCTCCCTTATGCTTATCCCATGCCTGTCTGAAGCCCTGCACTGTATTCATATCCACCACTTCCTGAGGTAGGCCATTCCATGCATCCACCACCCGTTCTGTAAAAAAGAATTTCTTCATATTACCCCTTAATTGGCCTCCCTCTAATCTCGTGCGTATCCTCTTGTCCTGCTATTTGACCTTGTACAAATCTCAGGCCCCATTTCATAAACCTAGTGTGGATCAATTCCTGACTGGCACTCACCTTCCCAAACTGTCCAACTCACTCAGGGCCAGTCTGGAGGCTCCTACTGCAGAAAAAGAGCTCATGACCGCCACTGAATCGATGGCCCCCAATTAAATCCCTGGGCAGCGATGGGTTTCCAGCTGATTTCTACAGAGTCACCAAGGAGGAAGTGGTATCCCCGATGCTTAGGATGCTGAAGGCTGTGCATGTTGCCCAGGCACTCCCTGACACCATGAGAGAGGCAGTTATCATAGTTCTTCCTAAGGAAGGCAAAGACCTTTCATCTCCTGCGAGCTATAGGCCCATATCCCTAATTAATGCGGATGCAGAAATGCTAGTGAAAGTACTGGCCTCTAGATTGAAAAAAGTACTTCCCCTTCTGATACAGCTGTCCCAGGTGGGCTTTGTTAAGGGGAGATCAAGTACTGACCACCTCAGAGCCCTGATATCCCTTATCCATCATGCCGCCTCCCTCCCAACTCCAACAGCTGCCCTTACCATTGATTTTGAGAAGGCATTCGATTTGGTTGAATGGAATTATCTTTTGTCCACTCCTGACCATTTTAATGTAGGCCCAGAATTTAAGGGATGGGTGAGTACTATATACATCAGCCCTCAGGCTAGGGTCCTTATCAACGGCCTTCTCTCTGACCCCTTCACCCTACAGAGGGTAACCAGGCAGGGCTGTCCTCTATCCCCTCTGCTTTTCATCCTGGCTATCGAGCTGCTGGCTTCGGCCATCAGAGCTCGTAAAGATATACACGGCCTGCAAGTGAGAAAGGAGGTATACGAAACTAAACTTTATGCGGACGACTGCCTCATCCTAACCAGCGACATAAAGGACAGAGTAAACCCTGTTCTGGACCTATTTGTCCAATCTGAGAAGCTCTCCAGCCTTAAGATTAGTAGGACCAAGTCAGAAATACTACCCTTAAACTGCCTTACTACATGAGACATGGGAAGTCAATCCAGCCATGCCTGGGCAGAGGCCTCAGTCAGGTACCTGGTATTAATCTTTCTCCAGACTTGCATAAGCTGCTGTCCCTAAACTTTTGGCCCCTTATAACAACATTCCAACAGGAATTAAACAGATGGAAACACCCAAATCTGGTACTCCCTGATAAAACTGACTATTAAAATGATGTTATCCCCAGAGTATACTACCTGCTGGCCCAGCTCCCACTAATAGTGCCAGACAAATGGTTCCAAAAACTGGACTCACTGACAGGACAATATATGTGGGGCATGTCACAACCTAGATTCAGCAGAGCTAAACTGAGGCCCCACTGGAGGAGAGGAGGATGGAACCTGCCTAATTTCAAGCATTATATGTACGCTTTTTTAGCAGCCAGAACCTTACTAGCCTTTCAGGAGTCGGGCCCTAACATGCCCACATGGGTACAGATACAGCAAGCACAGTCTGGAGGCCTACACCACTTCATTGCCCTCTATACTCCATTGCAGGCCAAACGGCCAAACAGGCACACTGGGTCACGATTAAAGCAGCACACAGCTTGGGGGCAGGTAGCCAGACTCTCAGGAAGGTGTGTATGCCCATGAATTCTCACCTATCTTTGGGATAAGTTATGTACAGATGGGTCCCCAGTTTCTTGGAAAAGATGGACAGATGAAGCCATTAACAGAATTTCTGACCTACTAACCCCAACCAAGAATGAAGTACAGTTACGTAAGAACTTACCTAACAGTAGATCTTCGAGAGAGGTTCTCGCAGTAATTACAAACAGGACTGAAGCCAGCAGGCATCAGGACCCCACGGAAAAATTTCTAGCTAGCAGTCTCTGGCGGGGGACAGCCCCCACATCAGGTGACCGACGTCAGTATAAAGGGGTGGTCTCCCACGTCCACCTTCCAGTTCTTTCTTGCCAAAGGCCAAAAAAGGCAAGACAAGAGAGAAGCGGATGTTTCCCTCACTGGAAAAGGAGCTAAAAAAGCTTAGAGGGATGGACAGCGGGAAGGTATTACCTAATGCAAGAGCCTCTCTCGAAGATCTACTGCTACGGTAAGTTCTTACGTAACTGTACTATCTTACTTCGAGAGGGCTCTTGCAATAGGTAATTACAAACAGGACAGAGTCCCAAGCAGTCTGGGACAAGCAGAAGCAAACGGGAGGAAGAAAACTACCCAAAAGTAGACCCTCTGGCTGTGAGGATCTTAGGAAAGAAGACCTTGCAGAAAAGCCAACCCGAAGCCCGCTCCACAGCGAGAGGCAATGTCCAAACTGTAGTGTTTCGGCTGCACAGATGTCTGCCTCTGACACATTCTTTAAACAAGCAGCGGAGGCCGCAACCCCTCTGGTGGAGTGGCCTCTGACTTGACCTGGCAGGGTGGTCTTATACTTGTCGTAACAGAAAGTGATTCAATGAGCCAACCACTTAGACAGGCATTGCTTAGAAACAGCATTGCCTTCTCTTTTTAGGAGCAAAAGAGACAAACAGTTAATCAGTCTTTCTGAGATCCTTCGTCCTGGTGGTGTATTATCTCAGAATTCGGTGAACATCAAAAGTATGCAAGAGGTACTCCCCTTGATTGGAATGCTGCATGAAGAAAGCAGGCAGCTCTATGGATTGATTCAGCGTAGATTCTGCTACCACCTTGGGAAGAAACTTAGGGTTGGTACGCAGAGCCACACGTTCCTTGTGAAAAATCAAATACGGGATTTTGCACAGCAGGGCCTGGAGATCAGAAATCCTTCGAGCAGAAGTAATGGCCACAAGGAACTTTAGGTCTGCTGAGGTTGCTGGCTCGAAAAGAGGCAGAGTAAGCTTCCCAAGGATAAAATTCAAATCCCAAGGAGGACCCCTCTAAGAAAGGTCTTGGAGACCTCCAGTTGTGCAAAACTCCTGTCCCCAAAAGGAACATGGTAAGCTGAGATGGCCACGTGAACCTTCAGAGAGGAATGGCTGAGACTCAGATCAAAGAGGTGTCGCAAGTAATCCAAAAGCCACCCAACAGAGCACAAGAAAGGCTTGAAATCTTTGGAAGTGGCCCAGATAGAGAACAGTTTCCATTTCATGGCATAGGTAGATCTAGTGGAGGACTTCCTCCTGGCCTCCACCAGAATCTCAACCACCAGTGGGGAAACCCCGAATCAAGCTTGAGTTATGTCTGCAGGAGCCACGTGTGCAACTGAAGGGACGTGAGGCCTGGATGGACCAGGGTCCCCTGATCCTGGGTCAGCAAAATTTGCAACAGAGGAAGAGGAGGTTCCTCTGAATACTGTTGCAGAAGAGAGAACCAAACTTGCCTGGGCCAGAAAGGAGCGATGAGAATCATGCGATCTCCTGCTGAGCTGAGTTTCTGTAAGACCCTCGGAATCAAGGGGGATCGGGGGCATAGACAAATCTTCCCTTCCAGTCTAGAGACAGAGAGTCTCTCCAAAAACTGCCACGCCCTGGAGCGAGCAGAAGTCGGGAAGTTCTACATTGACAGGAGACGCAAACAGGTCTACTCGCGGGGTTTCCCAGCGTGGAAAGATATTATCTGCTACCCCCTGATCTAGTTCCCACTCGTGGGCATGAGCAGACGACCGACTAAGGTGGTCTGCCAATGTGTTCTCGACCCCCGGGACGTGAATGGCCATGAGGTGAAGGTTGTGCTGCACTGCCCATTCCCAAACCTGCATCGCCTCCCTGCAGAGGGTAGGAACGAGTTCCTCCCTGTTTGTTGATGTACCAGACTACACACATTGTCTGTCTGGACAGCCAGATGTCTGGGAAGCAGATAAAGATGCAGAGCCTGAAGAGCATAAAGCACATCCTGAAGCTCGAGCACATTGATGTAGAAAGATTTTTCAAGCTTAGGCCAGGAGCCCTGGGTCCTGTGAGGCCCGAGATGGGCTCCCCAACCCTCGCCCAAGGCGTGTCTAGTCAGTGTCTGGGAGGGAGAGAAAGGCAGACGGGAACTCACCGGCAAAGGTTCTCCTGAACCGTCCACCATTTCAAGTCCTGAGCCATAGGACTGGAGACCAGAACTAGTTGATCTAGGTCATCTAACAGCTGATCCCACTGAGACCGAAACGTCCACTGAGAGATTCTCAGGTGGAGCCGAGCGCGAGGGACTGTCGGAACAGCAGCCACCATAAGCCTGAAGAGAGGAAGGACCGACCTGGTGCTGACCCACCTGCAGCTGGACAACGGGCTGACATGAGCCTGCAGTGAGGCTGCCCTGTCCAGTGGCAGGATCGCCATGCCGGAGGTCGTGTCCAGGATCACCCCGATAAACTGGAGCCTCTGGGACGGAATCAGATGAGACTTGGCCTGGTTAATAATAACACCCAGGCAGGCAAAAACCTGCAGGGTAAGGGAAAGGAAGTGCAGGAGTTCCTCCCTGGACAAGGCTGCCAGGGGCTAGTCATCCACGTACGGGAAAACCTGCACCCCCTGGGTACACACGTAGGCCACTACCACCGAAAGGCATTTGGTGAATACCCGGGGCGCTGAGGAAAGACCAAATTGGAGGGCCTTGAACTGGTAGGGGTCCCCTTGGAACGCAAAATGCAGGTACTTGTGGTGGGAAGGGCAAACAGGGATATGCAGGTAAGCATCCTGCATGTCCAGAGCACACAGCTACTGTCCCGGCCGAGGAAGGGGCAGAAGACTCTGCAGAGAGAGCATCCTGAACCTTTTGTACTCCATGAACAAGTTCAGGGAGTGGAGGGTGAGACTTGGCCTCACATCTCCTGACTTTTTCAGGACCAGGAAGAAATGGTAGTAGTAACCCATACCCCAAAGATGAGGAGGAACATGCTCTATCGTCTCCTTCAGAAGAAGAGAGGATATTTCTTCCTGAACCAGAAGATAATGTTCTGATGAGTAAGACGACCTGGGAGATGGGGGGGGTTCCAAGTCGGTTTCTGAAGAAACTCTGTTGAGTGTCCTTCTGCAATCAGCTGGAGCACCCAACTGTCTGAAGTGATCCTCTCCCAACCCGGTAGATGGAGGGAGAATCTCCCTCTAACCGGTTCCTCTGGAAGGCCCAGAGGCTGTGGGAGAGGAAAGGAGTTAGGAGGTGTGGGACAGCGTCACGGCTGAAGCCCCCGCTGCCTTTGGGGCCGGGGGTGGCAGCAGGAGGGGCCCGACGCTTGCTGGTCCACTTCTCAGTGAGGTTTCACCTTTTGCCCAGAACGTCTGCAAAAGGCGCGATGCTGAGCCTGAGGGGGTCTGTACATGGAGTCACCCGACTTAAGTGCAGTATCCTTCTCCTGCAGATCGGTGATGATGTCCTTGACATCGCCACCGAACAGCACTGAACCCCTGAAGGGCATGTCCTGGATAGCAGACTACACCTCTGGGACCAAACCTGACACCCGGAGCCAGGCATGACGCCGCAAACCCACAGCGAAAGCCGAGCTCCGGCCAGCAGCGTCCACTGTGTCATACATGGCACGAAGCATGTGCCAACAGGCCAAACACGTAGACCGGACTAGATCCGCCACTTCCTGCTTCATCTGAGACTCAGGAAGGGAGTCCAATTTAGCCTCCACCTCGCTAAGGATGGTCTTCTGGTAATCCCCCATATGGGCAACATAATTCAGAGCCCTAATACCCACAGTGGAAGAAGCGTAGACCTTCTTCCCATACTGGTCCAGAAGGCGGGATTCCTTGTCGGGTGGTGACGAGCTCAAGTGCTTGAGATTAGCTGTCCGGCAGTGAGCAGCGCTAATCACGACCAAATCGGCTCGAGGGTGTGAATTCAAAGAGTCAACACCCTCCGGAGCCTGATGAAGCCTGTCCGACTTCCTAGGAAGGGGGGGCCAATGCCGACAATTGCTTCCAAATGGTGGAAACAAGGTCGGCAAGAGGCTCAATCCAGGCTGGCACCAGGGTAGGAGCGGTCTCGGGCAGATCTAGGTGCAAAGCGAGTTTCTTATGCTGTGGATCTGGCTCCAAGGAATGCCACTGATGAACTGCCTGGATTTAGCAAACTCTGTAAAGGAAGGATCCTCTGGAGGAGACTTCGGGGGAGTCCTTGGCCTGGGCTTGTCCGGAGTGCATGGCTAGTCATCAGGGTCGGAACGACCATCAGAGTCATCCAAGGTCTCCAAGGAGGATGAAGAGGGAAAAAGACTCCTCCTCCCGGCGCGGGGGAGGAAAAGACCCCTTGGGAAGCCCTCAGGGAAGCGTATCCTGCCCTGCCCTGGAACCGGAAGACTCACCTCTGGTATCCGGAGGTGGGGAGGGGGTCTCTAGTCTCCGACGTAGGGGGTCCAGAACTGGGACCAGCGTCAGGAGATGGCTCTCTACCTCCCTGGTGAGCTAAGCCTTATCCTCAGCCCACCAGGAAGCCAGAGTCTCCTTCAAGTCCACCGGCGACTGAGGGGGCAGAGGAGGAGGAGGATACAGATACTAAGGGTATCCATAAGACACATATCCTTATCCAGACGGTGGGAAGCCCGGCATCGGGTATTGGGGCACCGTGTACTGCGGCGTCGGGTAGGCAGGCATCAGGTAATGGGATACCAGATACTGCAGGCCTGGGTATGATGGTGTCAGATACCCAGGCACCTGGGGGTCTGCAGGAGCAGAAGGCCCTGGAAACGGCCCAGCAGGCGGGCCTGGAATGGGGGGCCCGGTGTAGGGGCGGCGTCCAGCAATGGGATATTGTCGGGGCGTCAACGCCGGTGTCCAAGGATCCGGCATCAAGTCATCCAGCCCAGCAGGAGAGAGACCCAACGGCAGCGTACCCACCTCCTCCGTGTCGCCTGGGGAAGAAGGATTACCATCCCTGAGATCCAGCAGAGGAGACACTGGCGCCTCAGAGTGCAACAAGCACTGCGGCGAGCTCAGGACGACGGGCAGGATCGAAGGGTCCAGCGTCAGCTTTAATGCCAAGCAGACGTCGGAGGAGCCAACATCTGTCTTATCGATGGGATTTGGGTGGATGTTGGAGAAGCTGGTGACTGACTTATAGGACCCAGCACCCGACGAAGGCCACGAAGGAGGGGTGGCCTTAGTGGGCACTTTGGAGGCCATGCACTGCCCCGGAGGGTCAGGCATCTTAACGGCCTTACCCAGGCGGGCATCGAAGGAGTCGACGTCCGACTTATTGGGACCGCTCAAACCAGAAGGCCGCACGGCGGCAACCTTACTGCTGCTGCCTCCTTAGACCTGGAGGCTCCTGGAAGGGCCCGAGCGAGCCCGATGGGAGGGTTGACGCCATCTTAGAAGCCTCCAAGATGGCCGCCACATTACCTGCAGCACCGCGACCCCAGCCAAGGCGCAGCGACCGATGAGGAGTCTAGGTCACGGTGCTTCTTCTTGTGGTGGCCCTCTGGAGAAGCTCTAAGCCCACCAAGTTTTTTCAGTCTTTTCCATGGAAGTCATTTTGTTTAAGAACGCGACTCCAGGGACTGCTGCCTCCTTGCTGGGTGGCCGCGGCTTAAACTGCTGGCAGAGCTGGCACTTCTCGACGGGATGATCAGGGCCTAGACAAAAAAGGCACTGGGAATGTCTGTCTTTATGCGGGAGCCGGGCGCCGCAAGAATCGCACTTGTTTTTGTGCTCGGAGGGAGTCGGGGACAACATACACGGCAGCTGAAGGCAAGGCTGACGAAAATCAGGAAAAAAGTAGTAAAATAGGTAGTAAAACTACCAACTATTGACTGTGAAGCAGTGAACTTAACCACGAGGCACTGCACGAGCTAACGGCAGAAAAGAACTGAAGGCGGCATGGGGATCACACTGACGCGCCGCCGACGTCCGGCCACATGACGGAGGGCAGTCCCCCGCCAGAGACTGCTAGCTAGAAATTTTTCTGTGGGGTCCTGACACCTGCCAGCTTCAGTACTGCTTGTAATTACGTACTGCAAGAGCCCTCTTGAAGTAGGATCTTTGAATCTTTCCAAGCCCTGCAAGAGCTATATGGGTTACCCAAGTCTGAGTTCTGGACATTTTTTACAAATTAGATCCATGTATTCACAATGGGTTAAAAAACCATGCCCCTGCTCCTCCTGCAAGAAGGTTAGAGGAGGAGACCTCCCCTATATCAGTGGTCACGGGGCTGTAACCAATGGAACCCAGAGCAGGCCCCATATACCACTTGGTGAGAGAAGCCCAAGCAGACCCTTCGTTGGGAGCAAAAATAAAGTGTCAGACTGCTCTAAAGGAGCCCATCTCTGACTCGGATTGGGGTACATGCTAGAGGTTAGTGCATCAAGCATGTGTGGACCAAAAGAGCAAGCTAATACAGAATAAGATTCTGCATTATTGGTACCACACCCCAGTTCAACTAAAGGAGCTTGGCCTACTACCTCAGGACACCTGCTGGAGGTGTGCCTTGCCAAGAGCAGATCTCCATATTATCTGGGCTTGCCCCCTGATAGCTCCCTTCTGGCCCCAAGTGATTCATAAGTGCTCAAAAATACTAGGAGTAGCAATTCCCAAGACCCCGCAGATTCATCTTCTGGGGCTCACTCCCCCAAAGATCGGCTTAAAGGTGCTCAGCCTGAAATGGTTGATAGCTGCATCCGTGGAAGGCAAGAGGCTGAGGCTCACCAGATGAAGAACCACAAATGTCCCAGCTATTCAGGAATGGGAAAGCTCAGTTGAATCCCTGGCCATGAACTCTAGCATGTCAATGAGGGTCTTCCAAAATGGAAGAAAATATTTAGAGATGTGGTCTCCATATGTGAACTGTACCAGGACTGCTTCTTCCTCTGATGCTGCTAAGCCAAGGTGGCACTGTCCGTAGGCAGCCATTCCTCCCTTCTACTAGGATGCTACTGGCTCACCTCAGGCTGCACTCCCCAACACTTTTTACTAATGGTTGCTCCCCTTGGTATTTGTTAGAGTGATTAATACTTAGAGATTCTTACACCACTTAATGTAAAAGTAATGGACACTAAGATTATGTCAAGATAGGTTATACATTAACTGTGATTGTGTACTGTTTATCATAACTGTTTGTAATAGGTTTTATTGTAATAAGGATGTCTGTTAAATCCTGGTCAAACTGTACTCTCTGTCTGTAATACAAAGATTTTCAATAAAAAGATTAACTGCAAAAAAAAATACATATAATTAGAAATTGTACAAGATAGAAACTTAGATATGAACAAAAATGTGTTCTAGACAGATACATTCATGGTGCCTTTACTGCCTGTGCTATACAGTAGCTGATTCTTTGGTATATATGGAGAACAAGAAAAAATTACCTTAGTAATGTAGTTTCTTCTAATGGAGTCTTGCTATATTATAGACATTAGCAGTTTGTTCCAGCTCTAGAACTGCCCCGGAGTGAAATGGTTAAAACCATTCCAAAATAGAATTTTGGCACGAGAGCAGCTCTATCTGTGTCATTTCAAACTTGAACTGTCAGATCTTTACGAGCCAAACTCACTAAGGTCTGTGTGGAAGCTGTAACCTACACTAGCCAAATGGCTACCTAAATAATAAGAACCATTGATGGTCCCAGCACCCAAGACTCAAGTCAGGGGACCAGAAATACTAACACCATTCTAATAATATGAAAATGGAACATAAGTATAATAAAACACACACACACACGCGTACACATACAAACCCCAAGTCCCAAAGGGACAAAATACTAACAGGGACATAAGAAGTGCCCACATAAGTTGCCCCACTCACCAAGTAGAGGTTCTGAGAGGGGCAGGTTGGGAGGTTATAATATAGCAAGACTCCATTAGAAGAAACAACATTACTAAGGTGAGTAATTTTTCTTCAAACAACATGAAGTCTTGCTATATTATAGACATTAGCAGAATACACAGCAGTACCTCCATGGAGGAGGGCAGAACCTATTTAGGAATAGGCTCTGAAGAACAGCTGTGCCAAACCGAGCATCTCTCCTGGCCTGGACATCCAGGGAGTAATGCTTGGTAAAGTGTGTACCGCTTCCAAGTAGCAGCCTGGCAAATCTCTAATAAAGGATATCTCTGGCAGCAGCTAGAGACGCAGCTGTACCCTGGTAGAATGAGCCCTCAAACCGGGGGCTCTGCCCACTTCTGATAACAAAATTGACACAAGAGACAATCCACCTGGCTACTGATCTCTTAGTGGCAGGTTTGCCTTTCCCAACTTCACCATAGGTAAGGAAAAGTTGAGGGATTCAACTCAGACCTTGGTACGCCTATATAATAACCAAGAGCTCTCTTAACATCCAGGCTGTGCAACCTCCTCTCACCCAAGAGGAGTGATCAGTGAAAAATACTGGAAGGGAGATAGATTGATTAAGATGGAAATCTGAAACCACCTTAGGCAAAATCTCCTATTAGTCCTAAGGACTACCTTATCCCTGTGGAAAGAAATAAAGTCAGTCTCCACTGACAAGGCTTGCAATTCACTTATGCGTCTGGCAGAAGTGATAGCCACTAGAAAAACAGTTTTCCAAGTTAGGTACTTAAGTCTGCAGAAGACAGAGGTTCAAAAGGGGGTTGCATTAACTGGGCAATGCAAACATTAAGGTCCCAAGCAGGGGCCGGTTCCCGAAAGGGAGGATTAGTATGGAGTAATCCCTTAAAAAACTTGGAAAACACAGGATGAGAGGAAAGAGGGCATGACTCTCCTGCTGACACAAAAGCAGACACAGCTGCCAAATGAACTCTCAGGGTAGCTGGTCTGAGACCTAAGGAATTAAGATGTACCATGTAATCTAACAAATGGGCAATTAAGCAGATTCTGGGAAATATTTTCCCAGCACACCAAATGGAAAACCTTTTCCATTTAGAACTATAAGTAGTCCTAGTGGAAGGCTTTCTGGAAGCCTTTAGGATCTCAAGAACACCCTGAGAGAGGTGTAAATCAGCAAACTCTAACTCCTCAAGAGCCAGGCCTTGAGGTTGAGGGATTTGAGGTCCGGATACCAAACCCTTCCCTAGGCATAAGTCAACAGATTGTGATTCCTGGGGAGGCACAGGGAAGATGGACTGTCAGAGACAGAAGGTGGGTACCAGGGCTGCCTAGCCCATCCGGGCAATCAGAATCACCCTGCAAGGCTGAGATCTGATTTTGACTAGTACTTGAATAGGAGAGGAAAGGGGGAAGCATAGAGGAACTTCCTCCCAATCCAGAAGAAGGGCATCCAGGGGAACTGAGCCCAGCACTGGAGGCCTGCAACAGAACAGAGGAAGTCTGTGATTGTCTGGGGCTGCAAAAGATCTATCTAAGGATGCCCCACCTGGCAAAACTATCCCCAGCACTTGAGGATCCAGGGACCATTGTGATGGCCCTGGGAAATCCTGCTGAGGGCATCCGCTAGGACATTGTCCTTCCTGGAAGATGAACTGCTACGAGGGAAGTGTTCAGGAATAGCCAGAGACCACAACTTCATTGCCTCAGTGCACAAGGCCGAAGACCGAGTGCCCCCCTGTTTGTTGATGTACCACATTGTTGTGGTGTTGTCTGTTCTGACTTGTATCACCTTATCATGGACAGATGCAGAAAAAGCTTGAAGAGCTAAAAGGACAGCTCTGAGTTCCAGCAAATTGATGTGGAGCAGAGATTCCTGGGGGGACCAAACTCCTTGAGTGGAAAGGTCGCCCATGTGGGCTCCCCAACCCAGAAGGGAAGCATCTGTAGTGAGAGTCAAGTCGTGAGAAGGGGAAATGAAGGGGACCCCCGCTTTTAAATTGCTCTGATCCTGCCACCACTGGAGAGCTAGGATCAAGGTTCGAGTCACTGGGACCAACTTGGAAAGGGGGTCTCTTCTCTGAGACCAAAAGGTTCTCAAGTGAAACTGAATGTCTCTCATCTGAAATCTGGCTCCCTGCACAATAGCTGTGGATGCAGCCATGTGCCCCAGGAGCTGCAGAAAGTGTCTTGCTGGTTGAGAGACCTGCAGAGTGAAGGAAGAGGCCAGAGCACTAAATTCCTTACCCTTTCTGGGGAAGAAAGGCTCTGGCTAGCTTTGTGTCCAACTCTGCCCTATAAAGGTGAGTACCTGGACTGGTTCCAGAACCGACTTTGGTAGGTTTAGCAGAAAACCCAGGGAGGTGAGAAGCTGCTGGATGACCTGCAGGTGAGATTTTACCTGTTCTGGGGACTGGCCTACAATTAGCCAGTCGTCTAGATAGGGAAAAACAGCAATCCTCTGCCTCCTTAAGTGGGCCACTGCTAGACACTTTGTGAATACCCTTGGAGCACAGGTAAGGCCAAAGGGCATTGCTCTGAACTGGTAATGACCTGAGGGAGTTCGAATCTGAGGTATTGGATGGGATTTTCTGATTAGGACATGGAAATAGGCATCCTTGAGGTCCAGGGAGGCTAGCCAGTCCCCTGGCCTTAGGGAAGGTAAAATCAATGCCAGAGTTACCATTTTGAACTTTGGTTTCAAAAGATGCTTGTTCAGATATCTGAGATCTAAAATGGGCTGCCATTCTCCTGTCTTTTTTGGGGTAAGGAAGTATCTGGAATACAGACCCCTGCCCTGATGCAGGGGAGGAACCCTTTCTACTGCTCTGAGAGCTAACAGGGATGAGACCTCTGTTTCCAGAGCGAGGGTCTCTGAAGCACTTGCAGTAGAAAAGTCTGCTTCTCAACTTGGGAAACTTTTTGAAGCTGAGAACCAGACCCTGGCTTACTACTTCCAGAACCCACTTGTCTGAGGTTAAAGAAGCCCAATTCTGACTGAAGTAAGCCAGCCTGCCCCCCACTGGTACAGGAGAATCGGCCCTGGACACCCCATCAGGGTGCCTGTTTCGCAGGAGCTTTAGGCTGGGGGGTGGGAGCAGGTCTGCCCACCCCTCGTCTGCCTCTGCCTCTGAAGAAGCCCCTCTGAGCATAGGCAGAGGAGGCCTGAGACTGGTAGAAAGGCCTGTGAAAAGGCCTACCCCTACCCCTGGGGGCATGCCTTTGAGGAGTGGCTTGCCGCTCCTTAGCCTGGGCACTCTTGTAAGTAGTCCATATTCATCCATCTTCTTCATGTAATTCTCTGTCTGCTCTCCAAACAGAGAATTTCCCACCACAGGAAAATCCATAGCCTTAGTCTGGGTATCCTGTGACAAACTAGTACACCTGAGCCAGGCCAACCTACGAAAACTACAGATGTGGCCATGACCCTAGAGGAAACATCATTAACATCCACAGCAGCATGAAACTGAACCTTAGAGGCTTCAATGCCATCAGCAGCCACCTGTTCTAGTTCACTAGCCAGCTGGCCATGGGCCTGCTTTGGCCAATTGCATAACAGTATCCCATCTAGATTTCTGATACCTAGCTACATAAGCCATATAATTTGCTTGCCTGAGTCCCAGAGAGGCTGCCATATACTGTTTTTTGCCATGGCATCAATCTTCCTGGAATCCTTGTCAGGAGGATGTGAAGCCAAGGAATATTAGCTTTATCACAGGCAGCAGCCTGAACTACCCCAACATGACTGCATTGCTGAGAAAGGAATTCTGTATCAGGCCTGACAATGTATACCTTCTGTCCATCTTTTTATCTACAGGAGGCACAGAATTAGGAGCTTTTAAAATTTTAATTGTTTGTTTCCTAAAAGACTTATGTAAAGGAATAGACAATCTCCTAGACTCTGGAATATCCATCATTTCTACAAAATCAGGCTCCTCTTGCTCATCCACAGCCTCTTCTAAAGGAAGCTGGAGGGTTTCAGCAACTTTTTTATAAAACATAAAATGAGATGGGGACTCAGACAGCATAGGGGGAGATTCTAAAGGTCTGTCTGGGGAGATGTCCGTTCAATGGGCACACCCAGACCTTCCCAGCCACATTCATACTGTTCATAATCCTCCTCCCCTCCTCTGGTTCATAAAATTCCTCAATATCATAATCCTGAACCACTGGGACGGACGAACTCGACCTTTACCAGATAGTGGTGGTTCGGACGGACCCTGAGACAGTGACTGGACAATTTGTATGGCTTTACATCTCTGCAGCAGTTGGAGAAGGAATTTTGGACTCCAGACCTGCTGATTTTCTTGTTTTCTTTACTGGAATTGGTTCCTCAGAACCAGCTTTTCTTTGCCCGAGGAAGTCTGGCCCTGGTCAGAGTGCACTCCTCTGTTCGGTTGGCACCAAACCGGGCTGGCCATCTGGGTCAGTGGACTTTTGGCCTCTCGTCCCTGAGCCTGCCCAATCTTTTTCCAGGGTGGCTGCAGGAAATTCTTACATACCTGGCAGTCTGACTGAGGTGGTCAAACCCAGACAATAAACACATGTGGTGTGTGGTCAGCCTTGGCAAAGACTTCCCCACAAACATCACAGTGTTGAAACCAGTAGGCCGGTTTTTCTTTAGGTTTCTCAGACATAATGCCAGCCTAACCAAAAACTTGCCCTTTTAACGGCAGTGCCAGGCAGACGACACCTTTATCGTTCCTAAACAAGTCACGGGTATTGGAAAAACGATAAACTGTATTTTTAGAACCGATAAGAACCGGGAACCGCACTCTAAAATAGTAACTTTTAATTTTAAATGAGTTTTAAACCCACTGATCGGTTCAAAACCGAACCGATAACTTACAAGTTCCACACAGACAAAACCTTCATTTACTTACGGTTACCACAGATAGAGCTTGAACCGAACGGTTTTGCGGTTAAAATAAAACTATTCTCGGGTTAAATCCAACCGAGAAAACACTTTTTAAACCGAGAAATGAACCGAGCAGAAGGAGAAATCTCCGGAGCGACTGTTCACTGAGGCGGAGTAAAGAATCTGACAGTTCACGTTTGAAATGACACAAATAGAGCTGCTCTCGTGCCAAAATTCTATTTTGGAATGGTTTTAACCATTTCACTCCGGGGCAGTTCTAGAGCTGGAACAAACTGCTAATGTCTATAATATAGCAAGACTTCATGTTGTTTGAAATATAGGTTACTCACCTGTAAGCATAGTTTTACTAGTGGTACACAGTTCACAAACACACTCTGGCAGTTCTGCTAAATACAGCTGAGTCACTGGAGGTCTTCAAATTAAGATCCTCCCACTACCCATGGTGGCATACTTCACCTCTGCCCCAACGACGACTCATCTGGCATGCTGGAAGCAGGGGATCCGTGTGTTACTTTCCAGCGGAGGTCAGGTGGGTTGTATGGATGTGAACTGTATACCACAAGTAGAACTATAATTACAAGCGAGTAACTATTATTTTTAACAATGTGGAATCTGTTCACTATCCACACTCGCGTAGATACAAGGAGGAGAGGCAAAACACAAACTATCTAGCAGACAGAGACAGGAGGACTGAGGACCCAAAAGCAGCAACATGATGAATTAGCAAGTCGACGTTGTAGTGGCAGATGAATGTGTGTGCTTTTGCCCAGGTTGTAGTACTGCATATCTCCTCAACGGGAATAACCCTGGCAGCAGCAGTATAGCTTGTTGAATGAGTGCTCAGCCTCTGGGGGAACTCATTACCAGCCAATCTATAGCAGAGATGGATGTAGGGATATCATCCACCTGGCAATGATCCACTTTGCTGCCAGCCTGCCAGGCACAACTTCAACATATGTGACAAACACCTAGTGAGCCTCATCACAAACTCCTGCTGTGCACTCCTTATAATGGGAAAGCGCCCTCTGCAGGTCCAGAGTGTGAAGCCTGCGGTTGACATCCGAGGTTAGGCTATTCAAATAAACTGAGAGGTTAATCGCCTGTTTAAGGTGAACTCTAACACAACTTACAGGAGGAATTTTGTGATGACCTTGTCTTTGTGGAAGACCAGACAGGAAGACTCCATCGAGAACACCTGGAACACACACCCCCTTTCTGGCTGACGTAATGGCCAGCAAGAACGTGTTCTACAAAGGTATTCACTCAAGACAGGTGTGGTTCCAGAGGACTGGAGGAGGGCGCATGTAGTTGCACTGCACAAAACTGGCAGTAGGGAGGAAGTGGGGAACTACAGGCCAGTCAGCCTCATCTCAGTGGTGGGGAAGATCATGGAGACACTGCTGAAGGAAAGGATAGTGGCACACCTGGAATCCAATGGTGCCCAGGATCTGAGGCAACATGAATTCACAGCAGGAAGGTCTTGTCAAACAAATCTGATAGATTTCTTGGATTGGTGACTAGGGAATTGAATCAGGGAGGGGTGGTAGACATCGTCTACCTAGATTTCAGCAAAGCCTTTGACACCGTCCCACACAGAAGGCTGGTTAATAAGATGAGCAGTTTGGGAATGGGGCATGAGGTGATACATTGGGTAAGAAACTGGCTGATGGACAGAAGACAGAGTGGTGGTAAATGGGATCCAATCTAGGGAGAGAGAGGTGACCAGTGAAGTACCACAGGGATCAGTACTGGGACCAGTCCTGTTCAATGTCTTCATTAGTGACATTGCAGAGGGGCTGGAATGAAAGGTCTGCCTATTTGCAGAGGACACCAAGATCTGCAACAGTGAAAATACTCTAGAAGGAGTGCAGAAAATGAAGAGGGACCTGGAGAAGCTTGAAAGATGGTCAGAGGTGTGGCAACTGAGGTTCAATTCAAAAAGTGCAAGATAATGCACCTGGATGGGGGAACCCTGGGGAGAGCTACAGAATGGGAGGGGGAGGTACTGACTGTCACAGAGGAAAGGGACCTAGGGGTTATCATATCTGATGATCTTAAGGTATCAAAGCAGTGCCCAAAGGCTGCAGGGAGGGCCAGTGGCATACTGGGGTGCATAGGCAGAGGTATTACTAGCAAGAGACAGGAGGTGTTGATGCCATTGTATAAAACACTAGTAAGGCCTCACCTGGAGTACTGCATGCAGTACTGGAGACCACGCATGCGCGTAAGGACATAGACAGGGTGGAGGCTATCCAGAGAAGGGCAACAAAGATGGTGCATGGTTTGCATTACAAAACATATGAGGCGAGACTAAGAGTCCTCAATATGTACTCACTGGAAGAGAGGAGAGAAAGGGGGAACATGACAGAAACTTTTAAGTACTTCAAGGGCATAAACAATGTGCAGGTGGGGGATCTTTTCCAATGTAGAAGAGATATCAGAATGAAGGGACACAATATGAAATTGGGGGGGGGGGTAGATTAAGAGGTAACGTGAGAAAGTTTTTCTACACAGAGAGGGTGGTGGACACTTGGAACAGTCCGCCACAAGAGGTGGTGGGGGCAAGCACAGTGGAGGGGTTTAAACATGCCTGGGACAGGCACAAAGGAACACTGAGTGGGGAGGGAGTGATGAAAAGCCAATGACCACTTAGGGTCAGTGACTGCATACAAGTTGAGGGCCTGCAGTATGGGAAGACTAGATGAGCCTAGCAGTCCTTATCTGCCACAATTTCTATATATCTATGTAAATGTGACATTTCGCACTTGTGCACAGGCTCAAAAGGCTTGCCCGTGAGCATGGCCAATACAAGCAGTAGGCGCCACAGAGGCAGCAGTTCACGCACCAGATGAGACAAGTAATCCAGCCCTTTGAAAATGCACACCTGACAAACATTCTCCTGCCCCACTATCAGAAAACCAGCCTGGGCCCAGTATGCAGAGATGGCTATCAAGTGCCCCTTTAGGGTCCTGGCTTGCAGTCCAACCTGTGAAAGAGACCAAAGGTAATAGAGGATCGTTGCCACTGGGCAGGCGAGGGATCAAGAGCCTTCCCTTGGCACCAGTGGGAAAACCTCTTCCACTTGAACGTGTACATTCTGTAAGTCGACTCCTTTCAGGACACCTCCACCACATGGAGAACATCTTCTGTGAGGCCCAAGGCATGAAACTCTAGCCACTCTCAAACCAGGCTGAGAGATGCAGTGACTGAAGGTCCAGCTGCATTACCATCCACAGCTGTCTCGTCAGCAGGTTGAGGTAAAGAGGCAACCTCCACCATGCTGCTAAGACTGAGGAGATCCTGTTACCAGAACTACCTAAGACATTATGAAACAATCAGGATCATTCATGCCTTGTCCTTCCAGGCCTTGATCACTACCTTGTGAATAAAGGGGAAGGGAGGAAAGGTGTACAGAAGGCCCCAGGACCAGAGCCAAGAGAAGGCATCTCCCTGCAGTGTGCCGGTCAGAGGGGTGCATGCACAGAACAGTCCCAGTTTTCTGTTCTCTCAGGAGGCAAACAAGTCCCATCAGAGAGGTTCCTCACCAACAACTGGTCTACCACATCCTGGTGCAGGGGCCACTCAATAGATGTTTCTCCAACCCAGCTGAGAGCATCTGCCAACAAGTCGTACTCTCCTGCAACATGAGTTGCCAGGAGATCAGCCTGCAGGTGTGCACCAGTGATCAAGTTCACAGAGTCTCTTGATGAAAAGGAAAGGAGTGTGTTCCTCACTGCTTATTCATGTAGAACATTTTGGTCATGCAGTCTGTCTGCACCTCCACCACATGACTCCAGATCAATGAGCAAGTTCTGTCACAGCCAGATGTACTGCATGGAGCTTCAGCAGGTTGACATGGCACCAGGAATCCCAGGGTGACCAAACCCACGGGTCCTGTGGTCTACCAGGTGAGCTCCCTACCCAGAGAAGAGGCCATATCGTCAGGGTGACAGACGTCTCCAGGTGGACAAAGAAAATTCCTTCCTCCAGGTTCTGGGGACACAGCCACCATTCAATGGTATACCAGATCAACTGGCTCACTCAAACTGGCCAGTCGGTGACTGTAATGCTGACACCACTGAAGGGGGTGCATTTGCCAGCAGGATCAAAAGACTACGCTGGGCGACACTGCCATGTACACCAACAGCCAGAAGAATTCCTATGCTGTACTCAAGTGCTCAACCTAAAATGACTGGGCAAAGGAGTTAAGGTCTCATAGTCTGTAGGAAGGTAGGCCCTGGCCCAAAGGGAATCCAGTTCCATCCCCAATGACTCTGATCACCTACATGCGGACCAGTTCAGACTTGGACAGGAAAGTCCAAGCCTTCAATGGTCTGGACGGCCAGATCCCTGGACCTCTCCATTGCCTCCCCCAAGTCATCTGCTATGAACAGTAGCCCAGGTACAATACACCCCGACTCTCCTGCGCTGATGAAAGGCCGCCACAACTGCAAGGCCCTTGATGATTATTATAAAATAACTATTATATAGTCTGCTTTTATACTGTAATTTTATACTATGTACAGCGCCTTGATTTTGAAAGGCACTATAAAAATAAAGATTGATTGCTTGATTGATTGATGATGGCCCCCAGTGCAGACGTCGGGACAAAAGACATGACTCTGAACTGGTACAACATCCCACTTGTCATGAACTAGAGGTAACGCTGGGACGGATGGACCAGAATGTGGAATAACACATCCTGGAGCTCTAGGGAGCAGAACCACTCCTCTTGTTCCAACCAAGGAGGGTATGATTTGAGTCAGAGTGACCCTAAATAACTTCCCATTTTTGTTCTGGTCATGCAAATCCAGTATGTGGCACCAGGCTGCAATTTGCTTTGGCACCAGAAAGTACTGGAAGACAGATCCCTTTGTAGCCAAGGAATCTGGGACCTGCTCTATGACCTCACAAGCCATGAGTTGCCCTCTGGCACCTGGGACTCCCAAAAAGCGCAAGGTCAGTACAGCGGGTGAGCCCCAAAATCCAGAGGCAACCTTCTGCCCACCATTTCTGAAACACACTTGTCCATGGTAATGGCAGCCCACTGAGGAAAGAAGTGAATCAGCTGACCCCTGACCAGAAGCAGGACAGCGACTGGCCAGGAGGGGGAATGGCACCACCGCAATCCGTCATATAGCAGCCTTGGAGGGGGCTTGGGCCTACTAAGCACCTGAGGTACTCCTGCTTCCTCCTTTTTTTTTTTCTTGTTATGACTGCCAAACTTCTGTTTTGGTCAGGCATGCTAAAACTGTCCCTTCTGGGGCTGCTGCTGGGCCTGCTATGGTTGGAACCCCTGAAGCTGAAAGGATTTTTTCTTGGCCATGGTTGGGTTAGGGTCTTTCTGGGACAAAACCACAGAATCAAGGCTGATACTGGACTTCTCTATATGAGTGAGATGTTCCTCTACCCCAGGCAAAACAGGTTGATGACCAAGAAGAGCATAGCCGCAAACTTATGCTGTGCGTCCACCATGAAAGTGGACAGTCTCAGTCAGGCCCTAAGGTGCATGAGCATGCACTGAAGTCACCAGGTCCAAGGCTGGAGTCACCTGTTCCAAGGCTGTCTGAAGCTGGTATTTATCCAGAATGCAGCCCTGGTCTCAAAGCACCTTAGCAGAAACCAGCTTGTTGACTGGTAGCAAGGGGAGGCGTTCCAAACAAGACCTAGTAAGGAATGGCCAAAGCGAGCCATCATCATTGCATAGCTGGCATACCTGAGACCAAGAGAGGAGGCTATGCAGACCTTCTTGGCCATGTGATCAAAATTCTTGTACTCTGTCAGGTGGCTTGTCCACAGTCACTGGCACTTCAACATTTGTAAAGCAGAGTCAGACACCAGGTTCTCCACAGAGGAATGGTCCAAGAACCCTGATAGGCTCCCGGATAGGGATCACATACCTGTGGACCATAGAGGTAGCAGTGCCAGAGAGGACACAGGGTGCGGCCACAGATACAAAGCCAGCGCCATAATGGCCTCAGCCATGGGGACAGCCATCCCCAAGGAACTGTCCCTGTACAGGATGTCTGCAAATGGGATATTTAGCCCATTCTGAAATGACTCCAAGGGGACCTCCATGGACTGCAACATTAGGTGGAGCAAGGTCCTAGAAGATGATGTGCTTGACAGGGAAGATCAACCATCAAGAGTCATCGTGACTGAACTAGAGTGCATGTCAAGACCACATAGGACTCGCTTTCCAAGACTGACGGGTCCTCAAAAACTGCCCTAGTTTGTTTCTTGGGGGTGCAGACCACGCTGGAGTCCAGAGTGATTTCAATGGTCCGCCAACCGAGGAGACCGGAGGTCTGGCATGGCTCCTTGGTAGAGGCCCAATATGCAGCTGCAGGGAAGTGGGCTCCATCATCAGTGAAGGTGACACTAACACAACTGATGCAAATATTGAAAAAGTAATGCTTCCTGGAACGAAATAAAGGGCCTGTGCGATTAGGATGAAAGTGGCTTAAAAGAGCAACAGGACAAAAAAAAGAGAAGTATGGTGCCAGGAGAAGGCACCTGCCTTTTTTTTTTTTTTAAAAACACACTTACAAAAAAAATCTACTGACCACTTAGAACTTGTCAGTGCTGCAAGGTTACTCAAACAGAGAAACTGTGAGCACAGACCCCAAAATGAAGCCTTAAACATTAATCAATGAGCCAAACTTGAAAAGAAAAAAACCAAGGGAAGGGGGTTTCTCCAGAACATAAATGCTCTTCTATTTATGGTTAGAGATTTTCGAGAAATTTGTGACTTTAGCCTATCACATTAAAGCTGATTCTACCCTCAAAACAGGAAGTCCAGTCAGAATGGGCAAGCAACTGCTTCTTAAAAACCACACTGTTTCTTGGCTACTCAGAATGCCAGTAGTACACATGTTTACAATTTATTTTCATCAGGCCTAAAGCATTACTCGCAGGTGACACAAGTTTAGCAATCCTCACAAAAGCACACAATAACAGTGCAAGCTGCTACTGATTTTATATAAATCATTTGTGGCAAGATAAGAACTTTCATTTCTCATATTTCTTTAAACACATTATATTGCACTTAGTTTTATCTGCATTACAATTGGAGTTTTGAAATTCCCCTTTTTGACTATCAGACTCATTTGCAGCACACACACACGCTTGATACAAGTCTTCGACACTGTGCCACACAGAAGGCTGCTTGGAAAGTTGACCAGCTAAGGAGTGGGGTCCAAATTGGTAAACTGGGTTCAAAACTGGGTGTCTGATAGCACACGGGGTAGTGGTTAATGGCACACACTCTTAAGGATGGGGGCATAACCAGCAGCATACTATAGGGTTTTGTTATGGGAGTGGTACTCTTCAATCAATATCATTACAGAGGACATTGCAGAGGAAGTGGAGAGGAACGTCTGACTTTGGAAGATGACACCAAAATCTACAAATCAGCTGGACACCCAAGAGAAGGTGGAGAAAACATGCAGGGATCTAGGGAAACTAAGCTTTCAAAGGCATGGCCACTGGGGTTCAATGCCAAAAAGTGTAAAATCATGCACCTAGGGCAGAGGACCCAGGTACTGAGTACAGGATTGGGGAAGGGGGAGATGGCCATCACTGGACAGGAAAGCTTCGGGTTATATTAGGGGACCTCAAGGTAGCAGCACAGTGTGACAAGGCCATGGACAAAGCTAGTGAGATCCTAGGGTGCAGAAGAAGAGGCATCACCTACAGGAGGAGAGAGAGATGGTGCCGCCACTGTATCACTCTCTGGTACTCCCCCACCAGAAATACTGTGCCCAGTTCTGGAGACTGCAACTCAGAAAGAACAAATACAGAGTGGAAGAGATCCAGAAGGGAGCTACTAAAATAGTACAGGTGTGCAATGGAAGCCTTACGAGGCGAGATTAAGGGATCACAACATGTACACTCTGGAGAAGAACGAGAGGTGACATGATCGAGACTTTCAAGTACCTCACAAGATGAACAGGGTGTAGGAGGACAGCCTTTTCCAAATGAAGATGAGCTCCAGGATAAGGTGGCATGCAAAGAAGCTGGAGCGGGACAAATTAGACAGGATATAAGGAAGTATTTCTTCACGGAAAGTGTGGTAGACACATAGCACCAACTGCCAGCCAAAGTGGTGGAAGCTAGAACAATGGAAAGTGTCAAGCATGCATAGGACAAACAGAAAGGCATATTAGAATAGAGATTGGGGGGGGGTTGTCAGGGACCAGTTCGAGTCTGCAGAGGCAGAATATGCAGGGAACACCTGGGAAGACAAGGTGGGCCACTTGGTCCTTTTCTGCCAACAAATTCCATCTTTCCATGTTTCTAAGTCCCCTCTTGAGAGATCAGACCCTCTGGGCTTACTGTATTAATTTGCAACTCAAGATTACTTTTTAAGTAGCATACAATACAGGGATGTCATTTCATTAGAACACTGGCTCCACGTAACCACATTCTGGGATGCTCTTTTTTAGATGTTTGAAAGGATTTCAACGGAAATAATCAATCACAACTGCAACCCCTTAAAGAAACCCCTGCTAAATTTAGCTACCCAATATTAGCAACATTAGCCTGATTTTAGAAGGCTTTGTCACTTTAAAATGTGTTACCTTTATTCTAGATCTTTAAACACATTTCACACAATAATCCTAATAAGACAAAACATTCTACTTCACTTTTCAAAAGTACTTATGCAGAAATCCATTAAACAGCAACTTTACAGGTGCTCACACCAAATATTATGAAAAAGTCTTACCTGCCCCCAACTCATATGCTGTAAATATCCCCATTTGTCTTTGCCCCTATTTTGGAAGGGAAGGGACTGTATTTTGGCTCCATGGAGTCATGCTGCACCAACCCCTTCCACTTCCTGAGAATGCGATCTGCCCCTGCACTAGTATGTTTTGTGATGTCACTAATGGAAAGCACAGGGGCAAGTTCCATAGACATGAATGGGATCAGTTTTTAAGTGTTTTTCATATTTTTGATGGCCACTGCACAAACAAATCATAGGCGCTGCTCAACTAACAGTGTCCATGTTAGTTGAGCAGTGCCCCTGATTTGTTTGCAATGGACATATTTATTTACTGATGTCTCGGAATGACAACACCTTTGAGCCAGGGGCTCTTTTACAAAGGCTCCATGTCACAGAAGGAGGAAACAAAAAGACAAAATCACGTGGTACAAAAGGCTGAAATGAGTATACAGAATTACATATGATACATTGTAAGTGCCGCATAGGTACATTAGGTACACGAGTTACAGGGTTACAGGTATTATACATTATTTAAAAAACGGACCCATTCATGTCTATGGAACGTGCCCCTGAGCTCTCCATATAGTGACACTGCAAAATGTGCTTGCATGGGGGAGGATCAAAGGCAGATCGCAGTCTCAGGAGGTACCAGGAAGTGGAAGGGATGGGCATGGCTTGGCTCCATGGAGCCAACGTACGATCCCTTCCCTTCCAAATTAGGGGCAAATACAAACAGAGGTACTGGCAGCGTATGACTTGGGTGCAGGTAAGGGTTCTTTACAGTTCGGGGGGGGGGGATCTGAAAAAGAGAGCTGGATAGTTGCTCTTTGAAAGAGCAAACAGAGAAAAAAAACATGCACTAAAAGAAGTACACAGAAAATGATCTGTTCTTTTTAACCACTATCTGCTCATGTGGCACTTATTGAGGTCAACAGAAGATGAGACCTAATGAAACAAAAAATACTAACTTTCTTAGTGAGTCCTTGCTAGGGTAAGGGAGACGATATCAACTGATCCAGGCTGGTCTCTTGACACAGGTGGTCAGTGGGCCAACACGACTAGGTAACACGCTGGACCTGGTGCTATCAAATGGGGAGGCAGTGAGGGAAATAAGGGTGGAAGACCCACTAGCTGGTAGTGACCACCAAACAGTGTGGTCCACTCTCAAGTAGGGCAGGGAGTCTGGAGGCACAGTAACAAAGGTGGTGGATGTTAAGAGGGTGGACTTCGGGAGGATGAGAGAAATTACTGCAAGGGAGTCTTCAGGGTATTAGGCCAGAGATGGATGCACAGCAAAAGTGGAAAATATTAAAATTGGGTTAACATAGGCTACAGAAGCTTGCACCAGGACTAAGAGCAAGAAGTTCAGAGCCAGGAAACCATGATGGCTAAACAGAGAAGTGTTGGAGGGGGGTGATGGCGAAGAGAGCTGCATACCAGAAGTTCAGGAGAACGAGGAGAGACGAGGACACGGAGGCTTACGTGAGTTGGTCCAAAGAGGTGACCAAGCAGTGAGAGTAGCCAAGGCCTCCAGGGAGCTAAGGTTAGCACAGGGCATCAAGGAAGGGAAGGACTTTTTTAGATATGTCAGGGAAAAGAGGAAGTGCAGAGACCATACAGTGAAGATAAAGTGGGGAGGGGTGTGGGTGGAAAAGGGAGAGGAACAAGCAGAAGTACTAAATAAAGACTTTTGCTCCATTTTCACAAAGGAGAAGGATGGCCCACTACCACCATGGACTGGGAGGGTGGGGGCAGGAGGGGAGGAGATGACAGATGGAATGATCGAGGGGAGTAGAGTACTACAGGGTCTGAGGGCATTAAGGGTGGACAAGGCACCAGGTCCTGATGGCATCCACACCAGGGTGCTCAGGGAGATGGCAGAGGTGTTGGCCGAGCCACTGGCAGACCTGTTTAGCACCTCCCTGAACAAGGGACGGGTGCTTCAGGACTGGAGGGTGGCCCATGTGGTGCCCACAGACAACAGTAGCCCTAGGGACGAGCCCGGAAATTATCAGCCTGCCAGTTTCACTTCCATAGAGGGTAAACTTATGGAGATGATATTGAAGGAGAGGCTGGTGTCGTTCCTCAAGAGTAATGACCTCCAGGATGGGCAGCAGCACAGGGTTCATCTCGAGGAGGTCTTGTCAGACCAGTCTAATAGAATATTATGACTGGGTAGCAAGAGAGATGGATATGGGTTATGCTATAGATGTCCTGTACTTGGACTTCAGCAAGGCCTTCGATTCAGTGCCTCATGGGAGGCTGGGGGGGAAGCTGACTGCTGTGGGAGTGGGGACGAAGCTGACAAACTGGATAAGGACCTGACTGCAGGGAAGGCTGCAACGGGTGGTAGTGTGGGGGGCGCGCTCTTGACACCTAGACTGGTGACAAGCGGTGTGCCATAGGGTACGATGCTATTTGGGCTCTTTATCTCAAATATTGCACAAGGAGTTGGGGGCAGGGTTAGTCTGTTCACACATGATACCAAAATGAAGGTAGTGGTGGACGAACAGAATGGATGGAAACAACTACAAGGGGAATTAACCAAACTGGAGATAAGGTCAGAGAAGAGGCAGCTGGGATTCAATGCGAAAAAGTTAAAGGTTATGCACTTCGGGGCAAAGAATCCAAGGAGGGACAATTGGTTGGGAGAGGTGAGGCTGGGGATCACTGAGAAAAAGAAGGACCTAGGGGTGTTGGTAACATGGAGCATGAACAACTCTGCCCAATGCAGCAAAGCAGCAGCTAAGGCGAACAGGATGCTGGGCTGTATCACAAGAGGCTTCTCGTCCAGGCACAGGGAGGAGATGATGCCCCTCTACAGATCACTGGTCAGGCCACACTTGGAGTACTGTGTGCAGTACTGGTGGCCATGTCTGAAGAGGGATATTAATTTACTGGAAGGTGTGCAATGGAAGGCATCAAAAATGTTACAGGGGATGGAGGACAAGGCCTACAAGGACAGGCTGAATGAGCAGAATATGTACACACTGGAGGTGAGGAGGGATGGGGGAATATGACCGAAACATTCAAGTATCTGAGGGGGATAAACAAAGCTAGCACTGAAGGGGTGTTTAAACTGAGGAAGGGTAGGGGAAACGAGGAACCACGAACTAAGATTGGAGGGCGATAGATTTAGGAGGGAGGTGAGGAGGCACTACTTTATGGAGAGGGTGGTGTCTAAATGGAACGCTCTACCAGAGGGGATGGTATCATGTAAGACAGTAGGAAGTTTTAAGAGGGCATGGGACAAAGCACGAGGGAGGTTCTGGGTGGAGGGGGCTGAGGCCGTCATGGGCACGACAAATGGGGAGGGGAAGTGGGGCAGCTACAATCTAGGGGGCTAGCTGCACACTCAGGCAGACATTGATAGACTGGCTGGTCTGTTTCTGCTGGCATGTTCGTATGTAACTATGCTCATTAACCACTCAAAAAACAGTGACATTAAATTTAGATCTGTAACTACAAATTCAATTATTTGTTTAGGTAGTGAACAGATTATCCGAGAATGGAGTGTAGTAACGCACTGGTTACTAGGGATCTAAGTTAAATTTTCTGAAAAGGGCTGGAATTTCACAAAATAAAAGCAAAACTGGATTTTTCTAGCGAGTAGGACTGGGCACAGAAAATGAAAATTCTGTACCCACTGTAACTGTTGATCTTTCTGTGTATCTTCACCATTCATCACTGGTGGGTACCAGCCGGAGGCACAAGACCCAGTGGGAGCATTATTTTCTAAAGCGGGAGGAGTCAGCACCGGGGGCAGCACAGCACTTGAGGCTGACTCACTGTGTGGTGCTAGAGCATTGGCCAGTAACTGATGCGGACTCCTCCACCACCTCAGTTCTGCACAAGCCAGAGTGTGAGAGAAGACAAAGAAAAGAAAGAGGGTGGGGTAAGACAGCCCAAGAGATAGTAAAAAGGAAAAGACAAACAGATAAAGAAATAATGCCAGCCAAGAGAAAAGCCTAGGGGTCTGGAACAAGGGGTCCTAACCTCTAGGCAGGCAAGGAAGGGAAACAGTAAGGGAGGGAGAGCAAGAAAAGGAAGAAAGACAGAAAGATAGACAGGTGAGGAGATGGGAGATCCCACGACACCCAAGCAGAGGTCGAGAGGACCCTCTGGGAGCCCGGGGGGGGGGGCACTACTGTCCCACGCCACAGTTCCAACTGCTTAACAATTTTATTTTTGGTCCACTCCAAGAGGAGAGAGGAGCACAAAAAAAAAATCCTTCAGGGTGAAGAGAGCAAAAGAAAAAATTACTCACCTTAGTAATGTTGTTTCTTCTAATGGAGTCTTGCTATATTATGACAATTGTAGTTTGTCCCACCATTAGAACTGCTGCTGAGGTGAAAGAGTTAACTTCCATGCCAGGCATGGAGCTTAGAGCGCGAGCTCGGTTAGAGAAGCTCTGTCTGGATAATTTCAAACTGAAACTGTCAGATCTTTACGAGCAAAAACTCACTAAGGTTCTGTGTGTGGAAGCTGTAACCTACACTAGCCAACTGGCTACCTAAATATTAACACATATTCCTGGTCCCAACACCAAGACTCATGTCAGGGGACCAGAAAATAAATAAGATAAAATAAAAACACAACACCCCAAAACCCCAAGAAGGGGTGGAAAAACATATAATGGGCATAAATAAGTGCCAACACTGGACTGCCCACCCCATACCCAAGTAGAAGTTCTGAGAGGGGCAGGCTGGGGGGGAGGTCATAATATAGCAAGACTCCATTAGAAGAAACAACATTACTAAGGTGAGTAATTTTTTCTTCAAACAACATGAAGTCTTGCTATATTATGACAATTGCAGAATACATAGCAGTACCTCCATGGAGGAGGGACAGAACCTACTTAGGGAATAGGCTCTGAAGCACAGCTGTGCCAAATCTAGCATCCCTCCTGGCCTGGATATCCAAGGAGTAATGCTTGGTGAAAGTGTGTACCGTTTTCCAAGTAGCTGCTTGACATATCTCTAAGATAGGGATGTCTCTGGCAGCAGCTAGAGACGCAGATGTACCTCTGGTAGAGTGAGCCCTCAGGCCTGAAGGGGGAACCTTTCCCAGTTTTTTGATAACAAAATTGGATACAAGAGACAATCCACCTGGCAATGGATCTCTTAGTGGCAGTTTTACCTTTCCCAACCTCACCATAAGTGAGAAAAAGTTGGAGGGATTCGAACCTATGACCCTTGGTACGCTCTATATAGTAACTTAGGGCCCTCTTAACATCTGTTGTGCAGCCTCCTCTCACCAGAGGAGGAATGGTCAGTGAAGAACACTGGAAGGGAGATAGATTGATTAAGATGGAAATCTGAAACCACCCTTAGGCAAAAACTTCCTGTTAGTCCTAAGGACTACTTTATCCCTGTGAAAGGAAATAAAGTCAGTCTCCACTGACAAGGTTTGTAACTCACTTATGCGCCTGGCAGAAGTGATGGCTACTAGAAAAACAGTTTTCCAAGTCAAATACTTAAGCTCTGCAGAAGACAGAGGTTCAAAGGGGGTTGCATCAACTGAGCAATGCAAACATTAAGATCCCAGGCAGGGTCGGTCCCTGAAAGGTGGATTAGTATGAAGTAATCCTTTGAAAACTTAGAAAATACAAGGTGAGTGGAAGAGAAGAGGGCTTTCCTGCTGAAATAAAAGCAGAGACAGCTGCCAAATGTACTTTCAGGGTAGCTGGTCTCAGGCCCAAAGAATTAAGATGGACCATATAGTCCAAAACAACGGGCAAATCAGCAGATTCCGGAAATATGCTTCCCAGAGCACCAGATGGAAACCTGTTCTCATTAGAATTATAAGTAGCCCTAGTGGAAGGCTTCCTAGAAGCCTTCAGGATTTCAAGAACACCTTGAGAAAGGTGTAGGTCAGCAACTCTAACTCCTCAAGAGCCAGGCCTTGAGGTTGAGGGATTTAGATTAGGATACCAAACTCCCTGGGCACAAGATAACAGGTTGTGATTCCTGGGAGACACAGGGAAGATGGACTGCTAAGGACAGAAGGAGTGGGTACCAGGGCTGCCTGGCCCAATCTGGAGCAATCAGAATCATCTTGCAAGGCTGGGATCTGATTTTGACTAATACCCTGAATAGGAGAGGGAAGGGGGGAAAGGCATATAGAAACTTCCCTTCCCAATCTAGAAAAAAGGCATCCAGGGGGACTGAGCCCATCACTGGGGGCCTGCAACAAAACAGTGGAAGCTGGTGATTGTCTGGGGCTGCGAAAAGATCTATCTGAGGGGTGCCCCATCTGGCAAAACTATCCCCAGTACTTGGGGATCCAGTGACCATTCGTGATGGCCCTGGGAAATCCTGCTGAGAGCATCTGCTAGGATATTGTCCTTTCCTGGGAGGTGAACTGCTATGAGGGAAGTGTTCAGGGAATAAGCCAGAGACCACAACTTCATTGCCTCGGTGCACAAGGCCGAAGACCGAGTGTCCCCTTGTTTGTTGATGTACCACATTGTGGTGGTGTTGTCTGTTCTGACTTGTACCACTTTGTTCTGAACAGATGCAAAAACACCTGAAGTGCTAGAAAGACAGCTCTGAGTTCCAACAAATTGATGTGGAGCAGAGATTCCTGAGGGGACCACACTCCCTGGGTGGAGAGGTCACCATGTGAGCTCCCCATCCCAGAAGGGACATCTGTAGTAAGGGTCAAGGAATGAGATAGAGGATGAAGGGGACCCTAGTCTCAAATTGCTCTGATCCTGCCACCACTGAAGGCCTGGATCAGGGTTCAGTCACTGGGATCAACTTGAAAGGGGATCTTTTCTTTGAGACCAAAAGTATCTCAAGTGAAACTGAATGTCCCTCATCTGAAATCTTGCTCCTTGCACTACAGCTGTGGAAGCAGCCATGTGTCCTAGGAGCTGTAAAAGTGCCTTGCTGGTCAGAGACCTGCAAAGTGAAGAAGGAGGCCAGGGCCACTAGGTTCCTTACGGCTCTCTAAGGGTAGGGAAGGCTCTGGCCCGCTTTGTGTCCACCCCTGCACCTATAAAGGTGAGTACCTGGACAGGTTCCAGAACTGACTTTGGAAGACTGAGCAGAAAACCCAGAGAGGTGAGCAGCTGCTGGGTAACTTGCAGGTGTGATTTGACCTGTTCTGGAGACTGGCCTACAATGAGCCAGTCGTCTAGGTAGGGAAAGATGGCAAACTTTTGCCTTCTTAAATGAGCAACTGCTACTGCTAGACATTTTGTGAATACCTCTGCCCCAAGGGTAAGGCCGAAGGGCATTGCTCTGAACTGGTAATGGCCTGAGGGCAGTTCGAATCTGAGGTACTTTCGGTGGGAGCTTCTGATTAGAACACGGAAATATGCATCCTTGAGGTCCAGAGAAGCTAGCCAGTCCCCTGGCCTTAGAGAAGGTAAAATCATTGCCAGAGTCACCATTTTGAATTTTGGTTTCAAAAGGTGCTTGTTCAGATATCTTGGGTCCAAATGGGCCATTCTCCTGTCTTTTTGGGGTAAGAAGTACCTGGAGTACAGACCCTTGCCTTGTGTAGGGAGAAACCCTTTCTACAGCTCTGAGAGCCAGGAGGGTTGAGACTTCTGTTTCTAAGGCAAAGGTCTCTAGAGGATTTGCAGGTGGAAAAGATCTGATTCTCATCTTTGGAAATTTTTTGAAGCTGAGAACCAGATCCTGGCTTACTACTTCCAGGACCCACTTGTCTGATGTTAGAGACTCCTAGTCCTGAACGAAGTAAGCCAGCCTGCCCCCTACAGGTAATGGAGAACCGACCCTGGGCATCCCATCAGGGTGCCTGTTTGGCAGGGGCTTTAGGCTGAGGGGTGGGAGCAGGCCTGCTTGCACCCGTCTGCCTCTCCCTCTGAAGAACACCTCTGAGCATAAGCAGAGAAGCCTGGGTTTGTGCAAGGCCTGTGAAAAGGCCTACCTCCTACCCCTGGGGGTCTGCCTCCGAGGAGTGGCTTGCCGCTCCTTGGCTTGTGCACTCCTATAAGTTGTCCTATATTCATCCATTTTCTTCATGTAATTCTCTGTCTGCACCCCAAACAGAGAATTTCCTACCACAGGAAAATCCATAGCCTTAGTCTGGGTATCCTGTGACAAACTAGTACACCTGAGTCAAGCCAACCTACGAAAGGCCACAGTTGTAGCCATGACTCTAGAGGATACATCATTAGAATCCACTGCAGCATGGAACTGCACCTTGGATGCCTCAACACCATCAGCAGCCATCTGCTCCAGCTCCTTGGCAAGCTGGCCAGGGGCCTGTTTGGCCAAAGCCATGACAGTGTCCCGTCTAGATTTTTGGTATCTTGCCAAATAAGCCATGTAATTTGCTTGTGTGAGTCCCAAGGACGCTGCCATGTATTGTTTTTAGCCATGGCATCAATCTTCCTGGAGTCCTTGTCAGAGGATATGAAGCTAGGGAATGTTAGCTTATCACAGGCTGCAGCCTGAACTACTACAACATGACTGCATTGCTGTGAAAGAAAGTCTGTATCAGACTCGATAAAGTGTACCTCCTGTCCATCTTCTTGTCAACAGGAGGCACAGAATTAGGAGCTGCTACAATTTTTATTGTTTGTTTTCTAAACGATTTATGTAAGGAGATAGACAATCTCCTAGACTCTGGGATATCCATCATTTCCACAAAATCAGGTTCCTCTTGCTCATCCACAGCTTCCTCTAATGGGAGCTGGAGGGTTTCAGCAACCTTTTTATAAAACAGAAAGTGAGAAGGGGACTCAGAAAGCATAGGGGGAGATTCTAAAGGTCTGTCTGGGGAGATGTCCGGTTCAATGGGCACATCCAGACTCTCAATGTCACATTCACACTGTTCATAATCCTCATCCCCCTCCTCTGGTTCACAAAACTCTTCAATATCATATTCTTGAACCGGTGGAACCGGCCGAACCGACCTTTTACCAGACAGTGGCGGTTCGGACGGAACCGGAGAAAGTGACTGGACAATCTGTATAGCTTTTGCTATTTCTGCAGCAGTTGGAGAAGGAATTTTGGACTCCACACCTGCTGATTTTCTAGTTTTCTTTGCTGGAACTGGCTCCTCAGAGTCAGCTTTACGTTGGCCCGAGGAAGTCTCGCCCTGGTCAGAGGGACATTCCCTCCGTTCGGTTGGCACCAAACCGGGCTGGCCATCCGGGTCAGTGGACTTTTTGGCCTCTCGTTCCCTGAGCCTGCCAACTCTCTTATCCAGGGTGGCTTCAGGGAAATTCTTGCAAATCTGGCAGTCTGAATTGAGGTGGTCAAACCCCAGACAATAGACACATGTGGTGTGTGGGTCAGCCTTGGCAAAGGCTTCCCCACAGACACTACAGTGTTGAAACCCAGTGGGCCCGGATTTTCTTTTGGGTTTCTCAGACATGATGCCAGCCTAACCAACAAACTTGCCCTTTGAACGGCAGTGCCAGGCAAGACACCCTTATTGGTTCCCAACAAGTTCCACACAGAAATAAACCTGTCTATTACTTACAACACCACAGACAGAGCTTGAACCGATCGGTTTGCGGTTAAAATAATAATACTCGCGGCTGAATTTAACCGAGAAAATACTGCTTAAACCGAGAAATGAACCGAGCAGTAGGAGAAATCTCCGGAGCGACCGTTCAGTGAGGCGGAGTAAAGAATCTGACAGTTTCAGTTTGAAATTATCCAGACAGAGCTTCTCTAACCGAGCAGCAGCTCAAGGCTTAAGCTCCATGCCTGGCATGGAAGTTAACTCTTCACCTCCGAGCAGTTCTAATGGTGGGACAAACTGCAATTGTCATAATATAGCAAGACTTCATGTTGTTTGAAGTGGGACAACTGGACATCGGTCCAATGGGATAAAAAGAACCAGGGCACTTGGCTTAAAGAGTCTCCCTCCCCCCCCTTCCTCGGCTTGGAGGAGATGGGGGGAATTATGTGAGTCTCCCACTTCTGCCCTTAGGTATTCCAGGGTCGGGCCAGAGCCCTCCAGAATAAGAGACTCTTCCCAAGAGGGTCTAAGAATAGACCACATGCCCTCCAAAACAAAGTGCAGGAGGGGATCGGGAGGAGTCACCACTTTTTTTTTAAGTTGGGGGACCCTGCCAGGGTACAAATCCCTGCTGGGTAGTCAGTGGGGAAGGAGTCACAGCTCCTGAAGGAGAAGGGAAGCAGAGATCCCCAGAGCCCTCTCAATTCCCCCTCAATCCAAATGAGGGCCAAAACGCCAAGAATAATGCTGGAGAATCTGGGACCTCCAAAAAGAAGGACCCAGATCCTTTGAAGGAGAGAGTGGGTCCCCATCAGGCTCTCATGAAGAGGGTCCCAGGGAGCCCCTACCTAAGAGGACAAGCGCCCCTGCTTGCCCTCCCCCAAAGGTGAGTCGCTGCCTCTTCATCAAAAGACTTAGACGGCTTGGAGGTACCAGCAGGGCTCAGCCTACAATTGGCCTCAACTGGGAAAAGGTAAGCAGGGAGAAGACACTGCCCAGAGTCTGAGGCCCAAGAGGGGATTGTGGGCAGAAAGTAGTGATGGATGGTGAAGATACACAGAAAGATCAACAATTACGGTAGATACATAATTTTCATATCTTATCTGTGTCAATCTTCTCCATTCATCACTGGTGGGTGATTACCAAGCCCCCAACGGGGACCTGGTACCTCCCTGAGGGACAATGTCCCTCAGCCTTCTGTGGGGAAAACACAGAGGGAGTAGATCCTCACAGGCCAGCTGAGGCCCATGACTGGTCAAGGCAAGGCGGAGTCTCCCTTTGCCTGGGAGAAGGAAGTCGCCCCTCAAGTCGCTGCCTCATCCTGTGGGAGAAAATGTTGGTCCCCCCAGAAAGTGGAGGTAAGTACCCTTCACCAGACATGGGGTGTTAACCGGGAAAGGCGAAGGCACGCCATCCGCTTAATGCAGATCGCTGTCCCCGCCAGCCTGGATGCCACCTCACTGGCCTCATATGATGCCCTTGGTTGGTGCTTCGCAAGCTCCAGACCATGTGCGGAGAGGGCAATGGCTTGCCTGGTTGCCTCCAGATCAGGCAAAGATGCTAGCAACTGGCCTAGCATTGACCTTAAGTGCCTGTTGTAGGTAGCATGATGGGCCTAATGCGATACAAAGCAAAAGGTGCGCCGAGGAGAAGACTCACCTCCTCCAAAGGTCAAACTCCGCAGAGTCAGCCTGCGTGGTTGGTCATGCCTTGGGCATATATGCCTGGTAGGGGTATCCAGGAGACTGAACCCAGAGGTGGGGTGAGGCAAAGCTCCTGGAAATCCCTGGGGTGTGCAATACCTGTGCTGGCAGTCCACTGGAGCTGGAGAAGAGAGTGATGGACACTGCTAGGTACAGTAAGAAGCCTCCTGAAAAGGAGTTGGCCCAGGCAGGCACCACCAGGTGGTCTGCACTGAACTCACTTAAAAAAGTGCACATCGCCCATTCAGGATTGTATCTTGCTATCCTGAAAACATGGAGCTTGTTGACCAACCTCGACAGGAAGCGCTGAGAAGCCGTTTGGTCAGTGTCAGAGGACAGGTGGAGGATGGATCTTCTTCCTCCGGGGAGGAAGATGAGGAGGCAGACAAGTCTGATGATTCAGAGTCTGGCTGCGTCAGGGAAGACAGGCAGAGACCTGCTCGTCCATGGCTCTCACATAATGGGGAACTCAGCAGGCGTGGCTCTGAACTGTTCCCAGGTCAAGGGCCCCAAGGGACACACACATGGCCAGAGAAAGAGGGAGGAGAAGGCAGAGAGAGAGTGGAATGCCCCTTTGCTGGAAGTGGAAGCCCTCTGGCAGGGCTACAAGACCCAGCCGACAACTCAACCCCACGGAAGGATCCGCCGGTCTCCCCAGTCAATGGCCACTCAACCAGACTGAAGTGGTCAATACTTGGCCCAGAAGGAGAATCTCCCTTGTGAGGCAACTGGGGCCACATGGATCCAGAAGGGCAGCCACTAGCCCCACTTACAGAAGCACCCCCCCCCGAAGATGATGAGGGAGAGAAAGCAGGGACAGCACTGCGGCTCCTCCCCGAGCCCCGTAGGGTTCCAAGGGGGAGGTCACTGCGCCTCACCCAGCCCCAGCAGCCCCATCGACAGACACGAATCTCCTCCTTACCACCAAAGTAAGGGGCTGCACCCCACCCACCAGGGAAGTGTGGGAGCCCCTCTTCCAGCACCGGAGGGCAGAGCAGCGCCGAGATCGGCACCAGAAGACTCGATATCCATCAAGACGGAATCAAGCTCTATATTAGGCATTCCTCCATAACCATAAGGGACTGGGTAGAAGCCTATGATGCCGACCCCAGCGCCAAAGCCTGCATAGGCAGTAACCACCGGCCCCAAGGCAAAAGACATTTGGGGGAGAATCAAGATGTTGGGAGAAAGAGAATCCTGGGACCCTGAGAAGTCGGGTTGCCAGTCTGGATCCACATCCCGATCATCCTCCTCTAAAGAAGAGGAGATCAGGGAGATCCTGAGAGTGGCATCCCCCAAGGCCTTCCTACCCCTCAGTGTCATGGGGAGTCCCAGCACCGGCTGTGGTGCTGCCCTGCTCACCGGAGCTGTGAACGGCTCCAGGATCAGAGGCTGCACTGATAGGTGGTGCTAAGGAAGCCACCGGGCTGGGTTTTGCAGGCACAGGCCGCGACACTGGAGGAACCGGCACCTCTGAGGAGGTTACAGCCAAAGTGGTGCTCCCAGTCAGGCCCCAGGAGGAGCCTGACCATCTCCCCAGCACAGAGGAAGAGGCCTCCACCCTGGCGAGGCTCGGGTGGGCAGAGGCCCCCTCCTCTATAGTCCGTATAGAACCGGGAAGGGACCCGGAGGAAGGGGCGAGAGATCTGTGTCTGGCATCCCGGGTACGAAGCTGCCCCCGAAGGTCAGCGGAGTGCGGCCGATCTTAAACGCATGGTGTTCCAGTACTCTGTGGTCCATAGAGAAGCAGGCACTGCAAAGGTCCATAGTACGGTTCGGACCCAGGCAGACCAAACAACAGTCATGCCAGTCCGTAACGGAATACTGTCAGTCACAGGAACACTGATGCATTGGGGGCTGGCCCGCTTTCAATGATTGTTTCTTTTTGTCCTTCCTTCTCCTTGTCATCATTGTCACCATCGTACTTTATTGTTCAGCACAAAGCCATTACAACAATTTAAAAATATGACACAGTATAAACAGTACAAAAATAAAATACAAATGCATCATTCCAATAATATCATATTAATAAACCTTAGATATTTAAATATTTCCAGCACAGATCGGCATTCATTTTTAGACAGACTTATTTGGAGTATATAGTTTAATAGATATAAAAAAGTACGAAAATGTAGTTAATATTTATTTGTTCCTGGAATTAAGCAGCTCCAAGCAACAACTAATCCATGAGGAGGCCAAAGTTCATCAAAAAAGGGCCCAGCTGTCCTGGTGGCGCAGAGGGTTGAGACGCTGGATGCCACACCTCGTACAACGCCGGCGACCCAGGTTCGGGAACGGACTCAGCCTGCAGTGCGGTCGGCTGGGGGAGGGAGAGAAGGATTGAGCGCCCGTTGGCTTGCTCTCCTTCTCTGGGGAGGGGTGGGTAGCTAGCCCTGCCGCTATACAGCCACCACCTAGGGACCTCGGGTGGTGCTGGTGTGGTCAAGGAAGCAGCAGCGAGGGTTGACACTGGCAGAGGACAGGAGAAGAAACACTTCTCCACGTGTGTCTGGCTCGTTGGTCCCTCATTGCATGCCGATGTCAGGGACAGAACAGAGGAAACATACTGCCCTGGATCTAGGTGATGAATCCCCAGCACCACGTCTCAGACAGGAAAAGGGGGCAGACTCTGTTGTGTGCATGCTCCATTGAGGACTAAGAGGGAGGATTGGAGGAGTGCCTCCTTCACCCTGCCCAGAGAGTAATCCGGATGCTCTGATGTATGCCTGGAAGTGTGCGGCACTCTAGGAGCAGACTACCTGGTCCAGTAAGGATGTAGAAGGTGCTACTTGGGGAGTTCCGATTGAGGGATCCAGAGCAGAAGGTAGGCAGATAAAAAAACAAAAAGGGCCCAGCCAAAGCCTCCTATGTTTTTCATATAGTGGACAAATTAAAGAAATATGTTTCAAATCGTCCACCATCTTCAGATTGCACTTGCATAGATAATTCTCTATACCTGGTCATTTCTGAGAACAGAGAACGCAATTGCAATTGTACAGTTCCAATCTGTACCTTGTTAGGATTCTCCTAATGTCTGGACTTTCTACAACAGATAGATAGAGACTGGGTTCCAGCTTGTGATGAATTTTTAACTTCTTATACCAACTGTAGTTTTTGTAGGTTTTAAGTAGCTCCAGGTGCTTTGAATGGTATGTATCTCTTATTCTTTCTTTAACCTGAGTAGTTATCTCATTAAACGGTTTCAGGAAACTCTGGTGTAAAAGAAGGCTTAGTCCTAGAGGAAATATGTGTGAAGCTATACAATCTATTGCAGAGGATAAAAATCATTGAGTGCTATAATTAATTTCTTCCTCTACACACATCCTTGGAATTCTAGTTTCTTTTTTTTGTTTTTAATTAAATATACTTAAAGTGTTAGAGTATACACATAATAAATTCCAGTACATAAACCATAAACAGACATCTCCATGTACACTCCATTTAGAACAAGATTACACATAAAAGAAAGGGGCATTACCAAACAGAATAGGAAAACCCTCCCCCCGCCACCCACCCCAGCCACCCCTCCACCTTGTACTCCGCAGACCAGTGATCCTGGACAATCAGCATATATGAGACAGGAGCAGTCCTGAAGCTCATAGCCAAGGACAAAAGGAAGGTTATTAAGGTATCAAAAAAGATGCACAAATGGCGCACCCTGGGACTCCTACTCAGCCCCAAATCATACTCTCTCCTGCAGTACAGTATGAGTGAAGATCAAGAAAAGGGATTTGTCATGCCCCTTGAATGGGTAACAATACATACAAGGGTTCCCATATTTTCTTATAGATCTTGGGTCGATCAGTCATACTGGCAATAATTTTTTCAACCTCTAAGGCAAACAAAATTTCTTTATACCATTCCAAGTATGTCGGAATGGTTTGGTCACACCAATGTCTCAAGATATTTTATTTCGCACAGGCTGAAATAAGAGACATATGGTAAAGTACAGTTACGTACGAACTTACCGTAACAGTAGATCTTCGAGAACAGCTCTTGCAGCAGGTTACACCATTAGGACTGAAGCCAGCAGGCTTCAGGACCCCAAGGAAATCTTCTAGCTAGCAGTCTTCAGCGGGGACCGCCCCGGACGTCAGGCGTAGTACATAAGGAGGCGGTCCCGCCAGAATCCCCAGTTCTCCCGCCGGAGACTCCTGGCCGCTGGATGACATCAGAAGGGGAGACCTAGGATCTGCCATCAGAAGAAGAATAAAGAGCGTTGGCTCCTGCCAAGGCCTGAATAGGCCATACCTCCTCCAAGGGGGGAATGGTAAGCGGGAAGGTACCTGCTGCAAGAGCTGTTCTCGAAGATCTACTGTTACGGTAAGTTCTTACATAACTGTACTATCTTACTTCGAGATACAGCTCTTGCAGCAGGTTACACCATTAGGACTGATTCCCAAGCAGTAGCGCCTCTAAGCATTCTGGGAGGAGGCATAACGGAGAGATCCTGAATACATTCTGACTCTAGGACAGGAGACCCTGTAGAATGGCAAGGCCGAAACCGGCTCTCCGCCGTGAGGTAATATCCAGGCTACAGTGCCTAATGAACGTGTGCACTGAGCTACAGGTAGTCGTGGCACAAATGGCCGAGGTGGAGACATTGCGCAGTGCTGCAAAGGAGGTAGCCACCCCCCTTGTCGAGTGGCCCCGGACTGTGCCCGGAAGGGGCTTCTGTTTGTTGTCATAGCAAAAGGAAATGCACTGAACAAGCCAGCGAGAAAGGGTTTGCTTAGAGACTGGTTGGCCCAACATCCTCTCAGCGAAGGATACGAACAGCTGCTCAGACGTGCAAAGCTGTTTAGTCCTGTTCAGGTAGTACCTTAAGGAGCGGTGAACATCCAGGGTGTGAAGCAATGCCTCTTCTCTATTAGTGTACTTGGGAAAGTACACAGGCAGATCGATGTCCTGGTTAAGAGTAAGGGCAGAGACCACCTTAGGCAGGAATTTAGGATTCGTCCTCAAAGACACTCTGTCCTGGTGGAAAATTAAATAAGGTTCCTTACACATGAGAGCATGTAGCTCGGAAATTCTCCTTGCTGACGTGACAGCAACTAAAAATAACGTTTTCCACGACAGAAAACACATCTCACAATCTGCGGCAGGTTCAAAGGGGGGGGAAGCGTGAGCTGTTCCAGGATGAAAAGTAGGTCCCAAGGAGGGATGGGATCCTTGATGGTTGGCCTAAGGTGTAACACTCCCCTCAGGAAGTCCCGAGAGCCATCGAGCTGTGCCACTGTGCACTGACCTATCGGGAAGTGGTAGGCCAAAATCGCACAGAGGTGAACATTAATAGAGGAGTAGGCAAGGCCTGAGTGGAAGAGGGAAAGCAGGTATTCCAGAACTGATTTCTCTGGGCATTCTAAAGGGGAGAGGCCACGTGCCTGAGACCGCAGGCAAAATCGGCACCATTTCATGGCGTACGCTGCTGGCTTTCTGGCAGCAGAGGGAATTTCCGCCACCTCTTGCAAGACCCCGTGTCGCAAAATGGCTATGTCTCGAGGAGCGAGGCATGCAGGTTCAGTGAACGTAGGTCCGGGTGGACTAGAGAACCCTCCTCTTGAGACAGGAGATGGGAGCTGAAAGGCAACAGGACTGGAGATTCCCGGGACAATTGCGTCAGCATGGGATACCAGATCTGCCTGGGCCAGAAAGGCGCTACCAGGATCATTGTTGCGTGCTCCCTGCGTAGTTTGAGAAGAACTCTCCGGATCAACGGGAAGGGAGGGAAAGCGTAGAGGAATCTGTCCGCCCAGGAGAGGGACAACGTGTCTCGCCAGAAAACACCAGGCCCTGGATCTAGCGAGCAAAAATTGGGCAGTTTTGCATTGGATGGGGAAGTGAATAGGTCCAACTCTGGAGTGCCCCATCGAAGAAACAGATCCTCTGCAACCTCCTGAAGGAGTTCCCATTCGTGGACTCTGGCCTGGGAACGACTCAGGCCATCTGCAATTGTATTGTCCACGCCGGGAACATGAACTGCAATCAGGCTCGCGCCGTGTCTGATTACCCAATCCCATACTCTCATAGCTTCCCTGCAAAGGGGGTAAGAGTGTGCGCCTCCTTGTTTGTTGAGGTAATATATCACCGCCGTATTGTCTGTCTGGAGCAGAAGAGTACTCGACGGGATTTCTGACTGAAAAGCCTGCAGGGCATAAAGGAACGCCCTCATCTCCAGAATGTTGATGTGGAGGTGAGCTTCCTGAGGGGTCCATATTCCCTGGGACCTCACCCCGTTCAGGTGTGCTCCCCACCCCAGCCCTGAGGCATCTGTGGAGAGGATTACCTCCGGGGACGGCGCTGTAAACGGAACACCCACAGAGAGTGTCCCTGGGTCTAGCCACCATTGCCAGTCTCGAATCACTGCGTTTGTGATTCTGACCGGATGCTGCATGTGGTCTTGCCTTTGGTCCCACTGCACTTTGAGCATCCACTGAGTGACCCGCATGTGGAGCCTTGCCATAGGGATGGTTGGAATGGCCGCTGCCATGTGTCCGAGCAGGCGAAGGACCAGTCTGGCGGGGACAGTCTTCTTCACTGAGAGGTCCCTGATGAGGGACCTGATGCGCTCCGCTCTGTCCTCGGGAAAAAAGGCTTTCCCTTGGACGGTGTCCAGAACTGCGCCTATGAACTGCAGCTTCTGAGACGGTACCAGGAGAGACTTCTCGTAATTGATAAGAACGTCCAGTGACTGAAAAAGAGCTTGGGTGTTCTGGATAGCCAAAGACAGCGCCTCTCTGGAGGCGGCCATGAGAAGCCAGTCATCCAGGTACGGGAACACATAGTGGCCCTGTCTCCTTAGAGACGCTGCCACAACTGCCATACATTTGGAAAAGACCCTGGGGGCCGATGACAGTCTGAAAGGAAGAGCCCGGAACTTAAAGTGGTGGCCGAGAAACTCGAAGCACAGGAACCTCCTGTGCGCTTGAGCTACGGGGATGTGCAGGTACGTGTCCTGCATGTCCAGAGACACTATAAAAGGCGTCCTTTCTCAGCATGGGAATGAGCCCTTGGAGGGTCACCATGCGAAAATGTCTGTAGGTGACCGACATGTTGAGGTCACTGAGGTCCAATACTGGACAGAGGTCCCCTGTTTTCTTTGGAACCAGAAAGAAGTGGGAATAATAGCCAGTTCCTGTCTGGTTCTCCGGGACGTACTCCACCGCTCCTTTTTGTAGGAGTGCGAGTACTTCTTGTCTGATGAGCGATCTGTGCTGACCCAAGTAACGGGAGAGCAGAGGAGGCCTTGTGGGTGGCTTGTCCACGAATTCTATAAAGTGGCCTTGTTCGACCAACTGAAGAACCCACCTGTCGGTGGTTATAGACTGCCACCCTGGCAGGTGGTCCTCAATATGACCCCCGACCTTGGTGTCTCATTGATCCTGAGGGGCGGGGGCTGGGAAGGAGTCATGCTGTGGCGGCTGAGGGTCCTGCAGGCTGGGCCGACTTGGCAGAGCGTTGGCCTCGGCCTGGGGATGACTTCCCTTGGGCTCTTCGGGAGGAGCCCTTCTGTTGCGGGCCGGTGCGGGACTGCTGTCTCTGCATCCGGCCTTGAAAACGGCTCTGGTTCCTGCGAAAGGAACTGAGCTTGGGTCTGTCCATGGCTTGGACAGACCGCACCGCCTTCCCGGCCTCTTGAAGTTTGGTGAGGACCTTCTCCGAGGACTCACCAAAAAGAACTTCTCCGTGGAACGAGGCGTCCAGAATGTTCTTCTGGACGTCCGGGTTAAATCCGGAGACACGGAGCCAAGAGTGTCTCCGGAGGCATACGCCTGAGGCTGCCGCTCTGGCCGAGGAGTCCGCGAACGCAGCCTCGCAGCACCTGGGTTCCCACGTCTGAACCCGTGTGGAGGAGTTGCAGCAACTCCTCCTTCTGCTCACCCTCTGGCATCTTTTCCGCCAGATCCAGTCCCTGCTCCCACAAGGTGTTCTGAAACTGGACCATGTGGGTTAGATAGTTGAGGGACCTAATGGCGCAGGTAGTGGACGCATACGTGCGCCTGCCCATAGCGTCCAATTGCTTGGACTCTGGGTCCAGTAGCAGGGTGCTCAAATGTTGCGGCCCCTGGGACTGGTCATGTGAGGATGGAATGACCAGAGAATCGTCCAGAGGATGTGATGTCAAGTACTGGTCCTCCCTAGGGGCCTTGTACAGGCAGTCAGCCTTCTTCGGCATCGCCGGGAGTGAGTGTGGACATTTCCACGCTGCCTTGGTGACGTCCACAAAGGTGTCCACCAAGGGGGCACCACCACAGGCTTTGGATCTTTTTGTCGAAGACACCTGGCAAGTCGTAGTCTCTCGGGGTCAAGTTCCTCCGCGTCCCAGCCCATGTTCTCCTGGATATGCCTCATAATCTCTGAGAACGATGGGTCATCCGGAGGAGATCTTGGGAGCTCATGTGGGTCCGGAGAGGGGACGCTGATGAGAAAAGGGGATCTGGATCCGTCCAAAAAAGTCTGATCCCGTGTCCTCCATCGAAGGTGAATGGCGGCGTCTTCTGGGTCTCTTAGGGCTGGCTGACCCTGAAGAAGATCTGGACGGAGGTCTCCTCTTGTCTGGTCTGCCCCTAGGAGGTTCCACGGGTTCCTGGGGGGAAGGTACTCGGCCTGCTGCCCCGGATGGGGTGGGGGGCGCTGGGGCTGGTGGAGGAGGAAGAGGAGGAGGAGGTGTGGGAACCACATCCTTCTTTATGGTATCCCACCAATAGGTGAACAGCTCCTTAATCTCTGAAATACTGAGACCCGACGACGGACCGGGCTCCGGTGGTCGGTCGTCGGGTTCCGGGATCTCTGGTTCAGGGGAGGGTTCCTTGGGGGGTGCGACAGGAACGGGTTCGTCCATCTGGTCCTCGGGCTGGGTCAACTCCTCCTCCTCCGTAAGCGCCTCCTGGCCAACGTCGGCAGGAGGCGTGGGTGTTCTCCTCTCTACAGGAACGGGCGTCGGTACCTCGGCTGGCGTCCGTGGTGGCAAAGGCCTGACTGGCGACGGGCGTCTGGCGGTCGCTGGGTCTCGGGACCGGTGGTGCTTGACCGACGCTGGGTGAGCTGACGTCGGATCCGACGCCCTTTTGAGTGAAGTCAGCTCTTTGATCTTCTGCTGGGGTGGAGTGGGCAAGGAGACCGACCGGGCGTCGGGGTCCGGGTGACGGGAGCCGGATTTGTGGTGGTGGCAGTCCCCTGACCTCGGCAAGGCCTTGGAAGCAGAAGAAGAGGGCCTGGAGGTCTTGGCCGGAGGTAGAGAAGAAGAACCTGAAGAAGTCTTCACCGCAGCTGGGGGAGGCTGACAGCGGGCCCGGGAAGGGGAGCGGTCAGACCGGAAGACGGAGCTACGGGAGTCGGAAGCCCTAGAAGGGGATTTTGATCTCACCCTCTCCCTGTGTTTTTCGAGATGTCGCCGGGCTTTCTCAGACAATTCCCCCTTGGAGGCAGAATCCATGGCCTTAATTTTTTCTTCGAGAAGGAACGCTTGCAGGGCCTTCTGGCGACGGATCTGGGTCCGGCTATTGAACCCCTGACAGAAGGTACAGGCCCGGGTGTCGTGATCTCGGCCTAGGCACCGAACGCAGGTCTTTAAAAGGGATTTGCTTCCCACAGGCGTACTTCGATGCATGGCCTTCCACAGAGGTTGGAGAGGACATCAGATGGCAGACTTCATAGAAAAACAGAGTTTTCCAAGTTGGAAAGAACTTTACCAGGCATCGCGCGCGCGCTAGAAACAGACCGAAGGGTAGAGACATGCAAGTCGACGGCGGGAAAGAACTGGGGATTCTGGCGGGACCGCCTCCTTATGTACTACGCCTGATGTCGGAGGCGGGACCGACGTCGGAGGCGGTCCCCGCTGAAGACTGCTAGCTAGAAGATTTCCGTGGGGTCCCGACGCCTGCCAGCTTCAGTCCTAATGGTGTAACCTGCTGCAAGAGCTGTATCTCGAAGTAAGATCACTGATTACCTACACTCCTGTCCCAAAAGAGGCCCAATGAAGAGACTTCAAGACAGAATGCCTCTTCCAGTCCCAGGAGAGGGTCTAAATGGTGCAGAACGGATTCCCATGGGGCGTCGTTGTCTTACACTCACAAAACATGTGGATTAAGGTGCCCCGGTGTGCCTTATCACATCTCGTACATAAATCCTGTGCTGATCTTCCCATTCTATGCAGTTTGACAGGAGTATAAAAGAGATTATGCAATAACAAACTACATGTAACGATATCTATCCCATTTAATAAACTTATATAGGTTAGACCATAAAGCAGGCCAGCCATAAGGTGTGCCGGATGGTGGCAAAGCGTTATCCTAATATGTAGCAGTACTCGTTGCTTTATTAGGAAGTAACTCATACAAAGTGATTGTATAAAGAAGAAATAGCATGGGGCGCACTGGTCTTAGGAATGAGATTAACAATAATTGTTTCATACCCTATAAACCATGGAACTCTGCCAAAACAGCAAGATATCAGATGTGTAATTTGAAAGAATTTAAAACTATGTGCAGTGGAGATATGGAATGTTTGCAGGGCTTCCCGAAACATCATACTATCATCCCGTTTAAGAAAATGATCCACTGTATGGACCTCCAGGTAGGGCCAAAAGGTAGCATTAAGAGTGCGTGTATCAATTTTCAAATTGGGGTCCCTAGCAAATGTTAAGTAGTATCCTTTCTCGGGTCAAGACAGAGTAAAGCACACAACTGTTTATTTATGTTTTTGGTAATCGGGTAATTGCACCGATCCAAAAGACCGTTTTTAGGCATAACCCGGGCTACGAGTGGCAACATCATGGAAAACAATAGATACAGTGCAGTAATACAACACACCCCGAACATGAGGTGGTGTGGAAAATAAGAAATGTACAGTAGATAAGTCACATTATGCAATAACAGTAGAGTAGTTAGGGACAAATGTGACAAACACATAGTACAAGTTATATAAACAATAGCAAGGATAACATGATACCATGTCTAAGCCTACACCAGCAACAGCAGTTGCACAGGATTCATTGACTCACAGAGTTTAAAAATGCTCAAGAGGTTTGAGGGTATTTGAAAAAGGGGGGGATTGGGCAAAAAGGAAGACAGAGGCGATAGAGGAGTGGCTGAAAATCAGAGCTATTAAAATATGCCTACACATGATAGAAGAAAAAGGGGCTATGCAGCTCTATAGTTACTGCTGGGTGCAATGACAGTTAGCAGAAGTCAGGAGCCAGACTTTCAGATTCTGCTTGAATCCTAGGTGGTTGGGGGACAAAAGGACAGACGGTGGCAGCTTGTTCCATAGGGAGGGAGCTGATATGGAGAAAGCTCTATGGCAGTGGAGACACGGGGTACTTCAAGTGGGGGACAGAGGATGCCCTAAGAGACCTTGAAACCACTCTGTCAGAAGTCGTGAGTACGGGGACATGTGCTGGTTTCTGAGTGAGCTGTCTACTATACAGCCCATAGCACAATCGAAACGTTCTTGTAAAGGAAGCCACCCTAGGGACTGGCAGTGTGTACAGTGGCAGGTATGGTGGTGGGGGCTTGAAGGACCAATCAACAGATAGAGTTGTATTTTGCGGCTAGCTGTGACTGCAGGGTAGAGTGTACGAGGGAGCAGACAGGGGAGCAGTAGCCCAGGAGGGGCAGTGGGTTACCATGTGCGATGGCAACGCACACTTCAGCAGACAGAAAATTGTTTAGTTGGAATGCAGCACCTAATCTCTGGTGGATTCTCCACACGGTGTTGTTGGCATGCTTGGAGAAAGAAAAGGAGGGGTCAAGAGTGACACCTAAGTATCTGAAGGACAGAACATTGTCAAGGGGGGGACCTGCTGGGTTGAGTACTAGGTGGGTGGAGTTTGATTTGGTGGCTTTGGTGAGGAAAGGTTTTGAGCTAAAGAGCATGGATTTGGTCTGTTTTTCGTTGACTAGAAGCTTGTTGGACAGGAACCATTGATGGGCAGAGCCTTAGTTTTGTGTGAGGGTGGAGGAGATGGATTCAATTGATTTATCGTCATGATAAAGAACCAGGTCATCTGGATATAGAAGCACTTTACAGCTGAGGCTATCCCTGAGGAGAGCATTAAAGAACATGGAGAAAAGCAGGGGTTCCGAGTATGGAGCCCTGGGGGCCACCAGTGTGTACAGGGAGGGCAGCAGAGGATATGTTAACAATAATGATGGACTGAGATCTTTTGGAGTGATAGCTGCGAAACCATGCTGTAGTTCCAGTGGAGCAGAGAAAAAGAAGCAGAGCACCTGTGGCTTTGTCCTGGTCCGTATTTCTTAGCACATGATCAGAAAAAAAGACAAAGGAAGAGGAGGTACTGTGGTACTTGCAGAAGCCATGTTGGAGGGGGACACAGGAGGGTGTATTCTTCTAGATGCTCCAGTATTTGGAAATGTAAGATTTTTTTCAAGTAGTTTACTTAGGTGGGGGAGGAAGGAGATGGGCCTGTAGTTGTCAGGGGTATGAGGATCACCAGCTTTGAAGACTGGTACCACATTTGTACCATGGTGGTTGCATTCAAGTGCAAGCTTCGCCTCGCTCTTCTTGCCTCCAGCACCTGTGACTGCCATGACTAATCAGTACTCCCACCTAGCTCTGCTTTTCCTGCTGCCTGTTGCTGCCCCTCCACCTAGCACTTGCCTCCACCACAGCCCATCTGATGCACTTACCCCGTCTGTCCTTGACAAAGCCCCCTAGGCTGCTATACCCCTGCCCCTGTCTCACCCCCCCCCCGCCCTCTCCTTTCCCCACCTCTCATTTCTCCTTTTCCCGTTTGTGTACATTTCCCTGTGTTTCAAGTAGTAACCTTGTAATAACATGTTACGACCATCGGTGTTACTGATTGTTCTATACTGTAATTGAAACTGTATGCCTGTGCTCACAGACGTGGAACCTTTGTAAAAAGAGCCCCTGCTCAAAGGTACTTTGTAATCCTAGACTCAAATGAATAAAAAATATAAATAAATAAAACATTTGCATGTTTCCATTAGTCATGAACAGCAGATGTAGTAAGGGCAAGATTGAAAATGAAAGGAATAGGTTTAACAATAGCGGCGGAGATGAATTTTAGGAAACTAGGGTATAGTCCATCACTGCCAGGGCTTCCTTTCGCCGGCAGAGACTTCAGGAGTTTGGTGGTGACTTTATGCCCTAAGGCTCGGAAGCAGAAGTGTGGGGGCAGGGTGGTGGTAGAGCATGTACATGGAGTGAGGTGGCAATGGAAATGTCACACGGGGGGGGTGTGATTACAAGAAGTATATAATAAAACAGCAATGCTGAGCTGAGAGTGATCACAAAGAGATTGTTCTATCTCTAGTCTTTGGGAGTACATACTCGTATTCACTTTCCTCCAAGGACGGCCTGTACCATAACAGGAAACGAGAGGCATGGATTGCTAAACAGTATACACAGAAGTTAGGAAGATGATGGCCCCCTTCATTTGAAGGCAATGTTTGCTTAGTAAAGGCCCTCCTGGGGGGTTTACCTTGCCAAAGAAAAGAGAACAGGATACTATGCAACTTGTGAAACCAAGACTGGGGAATTAAAACATTAAGCATAATAGGCCCTATGCATGAGTGGTGCAGAGTGGCTCTGCAGCGCTATCTGGGGTGAGTAGCCACCCCACACCAACCTCGCTCTTCGCGCAGGATGCACAAAGGGGGCAAGGAAATACACGGCTGATCTCCCAGCCACTCGATAGGCAACGTGCAGGGGCGGGCGAGGGGTGGGTCGGCACTACGTGCCATGCACTAAGGCGCATAGTGCTGGCCGCAGGGGTGCATAGGGGGTCATGGGGTATGCCAGGGAGACCCAGCCATAAACCTGCTATGCGCCCGGCACACACACTGCAGGACTGGGTGAGCAGTCCACCAAGGCCACAGGTCACGGCCACCTAACGCCACCCACCCATCCCAGCATGCAGCAGTGTGTGTGGCTCACTCCCCCCCCCACCAACACTCACAACACCCTTACCCCTCACAGGGGCACCGGGCACGGCAGCCACCTGCCCACCCCAACAGCACCGCATGCCAGCACCCCTCCCCGCTACCGGAGGATGTGTACCTCCACACCCTGTCACCCCACCACCCCCGTAACAGGGCACCGCATCGGTGCCGAAGGCACTGCACTCCTGCCACCCGCCCTCAGACATCTTGCTACTCAAGGGATCCACTGGTGGACCCATGCTGGGCATCCGATTGGATGCCCTGCTGGGTCGGTGACTTCGACCATGCCCACCCTGCACGGACCTCATGCGGGGCGGACAGTGGTCAGCATATGTGAATGCCGTACTGGCACACCTGTCCAAGGAAGGAGTATGCGTATTTCGGACGTACCCTAAGCCCCGTCATGAATTGGGTCCAATAAGTGGATCAAGGATCCTTGCCAACACATTCATTTTAATAATGCTCACTCTCCCCCATAAAGAGATAGGCAAAAGGGACCACCTAGTCAAATCTAATTTAATCTGTTCAAGTAATGGATCCAGATTGTGATGTTTCATTTTTTCGGGAGAAGTACTAATGTATATGCCCAAATAGTTGGGCTGATCTTTAACCCATACAAGCCCAAAGTGTTCTGTGTCTGCCTTACAAGTCATAACACTTAAGTGCATAATCTCAGTCTTACTTAAATTAAGCTTATAGGAATTCTAGATCTTCTTCAGGACAATCTCTTGCAGCAGGTCATAATACATGGGAACCTTCTGCCAGAGGCACTTGTTTCCATTAAAACGTCTTAGCAGTCGTACCTGGCACTACCCCTCATGCACCACGTGACCAGGTCTGTGCACTATAAAAGAGAGGGCAGTCCCGATACTCCTCAGTTCTTCCTTTTCACGACCTGCGCACATCTCTCCTGGAGATGGGCTCAGCAATACCTTCGCCTTTTAACGTTTAATTTTTTTCTACTAATTTCTGTCGTCGCTGACCATCTTTACTAGACCAACGATGATGACGATAATTAGAATTTTCGTAAGTATAATTACATCTTCAGCATCGCTGAAGGTGGCTTCTGCCCTCTCGTCAACGATGGCTTCTGCCCTCTCGACGATGGCTTTTCTCTCTCTCAACTGAGGCATCTGCCCTCTCGTCGACAGAAGCTGCTACCATCGTGTTGGCAATGGGTTCAGCCCTCTCGTCATGATGGCTTCAGCCCTCTAGTCGACGGTGGCTTCTACCCTCTCGTCAACGGTAATGTTTGCCATCTCGTCAAAGATGGCTTCGGCCCTCTTGTGGATGAGGGCCTCGGTGGCGAGGGTTTCAGCCCTCTCCTTGCCGTGGTCTTTGGCCCTCTCGTTATCACGGGCTCTCCAATCAAAGATGGACTCTCATCGACGGTGGCTCCTGCACCCTCTCATCCCCACTGGCTTCGATAGGCTTCCCCACTCTCATCGGGGAAGGCTTCAGCCCCTGGTCGCCATGGGTTTCGCCCTTAGGTCGACACTGGCTTTGGGTTTTTCATTGCCGATGACGTCTCATTGCAATAGGCTTTGTCCTTCTCCTCAATGAGGCCCTGGACCCTTTTGTCCACAATGGATCCCAGAATAATCTGCGGGCCTAGACCCAGGTGCCCTTGCCTTTGGCCTCACTGTAGGCTTCCTCATCATGTCCCAACGGTGCGCGAGTTATGTGCCACCTGACCGGCGGCTTTGGCTATGGGATGTCCTCTGTAATCCACCCGGACCAATGGAGTCTGACCATGTCTCTTCTGAGCTCCGAGTTAGGCCTAAGGGGCATAGGTGGTCATGCCTATTCTTGTAGCCTAGTGGCCCCACCTCTGGGTCCCATCCCAGTCTCCACCTGTAGCTCTGCTGTACACCAGGCTCTGTCTACAGTTGTTGGGGTGGAGCTCCCATTTTTCTAGCTCAAGCCCAGGGACCAGATTGGTTCTACCCTCTGGGGCCCAGGTGTAGGAGTTGCACGCTCCTAGGCACATATTGGCTTATTATTTGGAGACATCCTTACAGAGGTCGTCCTGCCTCTTGGGGATGCTTCCGCAGCCACTATACTCGCTGCTTGGAACCTCAGGCAACTATGGTTTACATGACCTCTACTGTGAAAATGTGACTCACATGACTTACTTGGTTGCATATGTCAGGCACTTTGCTCCCACCTTTCTGAGTTTTCTTTTCGCTGCTTTTCGAGGTCTCTCTGCGAGACCCACCACCTCTGGTTGCACTGTACTTTGGTGCATTCCATGTCATTTCTTTTGCATCAGGAGAATTCTTTTACAAAGTCCCTTTTTGGACCCCACTGATACCTTGCAGGGGCCTCCCTAACATGGGTTCACTACCTCTTTTAGCCTTACCCGCCTTTGATTCCGAGGTCAATGGGTGCTGTTCCACTGGTTCTCTGCCTGGGACCGCCCACAGATTGAAGGTCCCATCAAATCCATGGTTAAAGTATCTGTCCTGATGTCTGGGATCTGGGCTTTTTTCTACCTGAATAATGCCCGTTTTGCCTGTACATCCCCCTCCTCATAGGTTGGAGTATGTTTTCTCTTTCCTTTCAGACAATGATCATTGTAGACCTTCACCCTATGCTACAAAAGGCAGTGAAACCCCATTCAGGATAGACTCTGCCACCGGAGTCTTCCAATAATACCGGACCTTGATCTCTGTGATTCTTCACAAAGTGGGCCTCTGTGTTTTTTCCATTATATGCCCGGATGTTTTGCTTTTCGGAAACGTCATCAGATGTATGCCTTGCACCAGTCAGTACTCTGAGTAAGGTTCAAGTCTCTGGGTAGGAAAGTACACCTTTATGGCATACATTCAGTTGGAAACGCTTTCCTTCCTGTATCTCAATGGACACACCTGGGCTAACTGGCTTTCCATTTTCTGCCACACCAGAGGTGTCTCGGCCAAGCTTCGCCTGACTTTTTGGGTATACTTGTGTGTGGCCATCCTAATCGATTAGACATCCACAATATTACCAGAGACTTTGTTCCAGGGCACTCTGCAATGACTGTGCCTTCAGAGATCTACCTACAAATGGATACTGGCATCTTATCGCCCACTATCAAATTTCTCTGTTTATGAAGGTACATGACCATTCTTGTGACGCATACCTCAACTCCAGAGGATGTGGGTATTCCTTTCAAAGGTCTAAAAACCCACCAAGGTGTTTGGCAGCCAGGCGATATCCATCTGCACGTCTGTTTTGGAAGAGACATTTTCTATGCTCTCCATTCTTTCGGGTGCCTCCTACGGGGATATGTCTTATGATTCAATCAGTTATTTCCCCGCTGTAGGTTACCTGACCAGGAAACATTACCCACTCAGTTACCTATATGCATTAAAACCGTGCATATGGGGTTCTGGGCCGCGCATAACAGACTAAACCTCGTTAGAGGTATACATCCCTAACGCTTGAGCATATGAATACCCTCTGCCTTTTCAAAGCAGCGGGGCACGAAAGGAAAATTCCGCAGGATGTAGTCAAAAACATCTTTGCTGGGCTCATCCTGACAGGGATCTGTTCGTCTCTCCACCCCATATCCTACTGCCTCACTGCTGCTCACTATGGCCAGACCTGGACATGGTTTGGCTGGTTGTTTTCTCTCTTTACTGGAGGCACCTCTGGGGTCAGGACCAGTGTGGTTCCACTGTTACAGCTGAGGGTTCTAGTACTGATTCCTCTCCCTCTTTATGCCCACCCTCCTGCCCTTCTCTTTTGGTAGACGCCCCTTCAATCCAATTCTGCATTTTCTGCTCCTCCATGCTTGGTTTCAGAGGGCTTACCACTCTCTTGGTTCCAGTCACCTTTACGATGACAGGCATCTTTATGCCAACCTGGGTGTTTCATGCCATGTCCCTTTCTTCACAGAATGAGTGCCACGTCTCTCTCTGAGGGGAATGGATTAAGTTGGACTTTGTTTTCATATCCTCCTCTGTCCATACTGGACTATTTACTCCCACATTCAGTGTTTGGGATTCCCCTTGTCAGTGAACTTTTGCCTTTCCTTCCCTGATGGGAGAAAGGTCTCTGCCTCCATTGGGTATTTACGATTGTTCTCATGGGACATTCTTCCTTCTACACCCCTGTAGGACTCCACCTACTTCTGGGGGTTCTCAATTAAGTCCTAGACTTCGATTGATCCCTTTCAGGGCCCCGTGGTTCCATGAGGCCTGTGCTTCATGTCTTGGAACCTTTTACTCTGCGTTGCATTTTCGTCAGCTGGCTGCATTTTAGGCTCTGTGTATACAGGGCCCTATCTGCCTTTCCAAAGGAAAGGATGTCCTTCAGTGACCCGACTCTACCTTTTTCACTAAGGTGGTCTCAGTTGTTCCTGTGTATGAATAACCACTCGGCTACCAGCCACTTCTGCGGGGCATAAGGCCCCTGAGGCTGCTCGAATTCGCATCTTGGTTGTTTATAGTCCCTTTTGTTCTTAACGAATGAGGCCACAGCACACAACAGCACATTTTGTTTAATTTCCCCTGGATAGTGAAGAGGAAATGCCCTGTTTAGGTACAGGGTCTGCCCAAGAGTAGGTGGCCGCCTCTGTTTTCTTTGTTATGACAAAAATTACATATATACTGCCACTCTCGGCTGTGGTCAAGACTCCACTCAAACGCTGGCTACCACCACAGCAGGTTTACAGACTGCTGTACTGGGAGATACGGCTCCTGCTTCCAGGATCTGGCCCTCCCCTATACATTACCACTGACGGGCTTGGCTTTTTACATGAGGACTACCTTTAGATGTACAGTCCTCCAAGGTCTGCTTTCACAGACAAACTTGCCTGCTGCCCTTCTTTACAAATAACTGCTTGGGAATCTTCCCATGTGTTATGATCTGCTGTAAGCAACTGTCTCGAAGAAGAAGTACAGTTCCGCAAGAACTTACCATAACAGTAGATCTTCGAGACTATCTCTTGTAGCAGGTCATGCAACCCCCCTCCCTCCATCCCCCTTTTTCCTGTCTACACTAGGGAGCGGAGGAGGACATGACAGAAACTTTCAAGTACCTCAAGAGAATCAACAAAGTCCAAGAGGGTAGCATCTTTCAGAAAAAAAGATGTGCAAGTACAAGGGGGCACAATTTGAAGATAGAGGAGGGACGGCTCAGGGGCAATGTGAGGAAGTATTTTTTCACAGAGAGGGTGGTGGACGCATGGAACGGCTTTCCTGAGAAGGTTGTGGGGTCAAAAAACAGTGGGGGGAATTCAAGAATGCATGAGACAGACATAAGGCAATTCTGGTGTGGGGAGTAGGAGGAAGTAGGCTGTTGGTTAACTAGGATCTGCAGCTTATCCAATAGGTAGGGAAATGGGCAGACTAGGTGGGCCAAGCAGCCCTTATCTGTCGTCAAAGTCTATGTTTCTTACTTTCCAACTTCTGTATATTTCTATATATATGATTTCGTCCTTACCTACCTTCCCCCTTAAACATTATCTTCAGCCCTACCACTAATTTCTCCTTACTTCTCATAAATTTATCCATCCTTTCCCTCCATGTTCCCCCTAAGGTCTCATACGCACTTACCTCCCTCCACTCCTTGTAACTTTCTCCGCCTATGTAAGCAGACTATAGCTTGTCTCTAGTTCAGGCTAAACTGTATTATGCTGTCCTTAATTGCACTTAGGGTACCCCTGTCGAGGGTTAACTCAGAAATTTTGTAAATATACTGACTTGTATGTCTTTTTTTTTTTTTTTTTTTGAGTACTTATGTATATTGCTTTCTCATTTCCTGTGCTTGTAACAACTCTAGTATGTAATGTTTACTGTCCTCAATTCCCAATTCTGTAGAACCCTTGTCTGTTATGTTTATCACTGTAAGGATGTCCAGGTCCACTTTGTAAATGAGTTTTGCTCAATGGTGTTTCACCTGGTTAAATAAAGATTTTTGACTGACTGACCGATTGATATGTATACTTCTGTATATTTATTGTGGTTATATCAAAAAACACATAATTTGTTTTTTATATTTCTCCTCTGTTCCCTCAACGACATCATGATCGGGTCACTAATGAGGACAACAACTGAGGAGCATCTTTTGAAGTGCACAGACCTGGTCATGTGGTGTATGAGGGGGCGGTCCCAAGTACTACTGCTAAGAAGTCTTCCAGAAACAAGTGTCTCCAGCAGAAGGTTCCCATGTGTTATGACCTGCTGCAAGAGTTACTCTCGAAGATCTACTGTAACGGTAAGTCCTTACGCAACTGTACTTTTCTTGACAAAGAAATTGTTTTAATATGAACAGTATTTTCTTTTCTATGATCTACGCCATTAATGGCAACTGTCTTAGTTCTGCTCTTAATACTGGAGCCGGAACATAATGGGGGACTCCTAAGATGTATCTAAATAGTTTACTGAGCTGAATTTCAAGCATTTTAGAATTATATGGGGGCCCAAATGGGGCATCTTGGTGGAGTCTAACACATCCAAGAGTGTGGGATCCATATTATAGTCTGGCTGATAGAATCCAAAGCTGACTTTGGATCGATAAAACAACAGTACAACTTTGCTTTTTCTGATTTTAGTGCATTTCCATATCAGATGAGATAGAACATAGCAATGTTGTACTGTTGATCTCCCCATTCTAAACCAGTTATGGAATTCACTTAAAATGCGGGCATCTTCTATCCAAGTGTGTACCCTATTCAAAATAATCCAGCAAAATATTTTTTGTGAAGTATCGATAAGGCTAATAGGCCCATACATTGATGGCTCTAGTGGGCTGCCCTTTTTTTTTTTTTAATATAGGACATATAATGCTTCCCCCTTCCAACTTACCGGAAAATCAATCAATCAATCTTTATTTTACCAGCCGAAACACCATTGAGAAACTCATTTACAAAGTAGACCTGGGTAAGGTGAACATAGGTCACCTAAAAATACAAAGCAAGATGGAGTCATCAACATTAAAGTACACAATATAATACAGTTATATACTAGAGCTAACGAAACAACAATCAACATAGCGAGGAAGAAAACAATAATGATACCCTTGGAAGGTTGGAAGGTTGAAGAGGTAACTAGGCAGGTACAGATGAAGAAAACAGGGAGAAGGGGCAGCAGCAGGTTATACAAGCCAAAGGTATAATGTGTAGGTCAAAGATGCAAGTTTCTAGGCACACAGGAAGTTAAGGGAAGCAATTACAAGTTTCACTGAAAGAACGTGCAAATAGATTTTTGAATGTGGTCAGTTTAACAGGGATGGCTAGCTTCAGGGTTTTTTGTAGATGATTTCACAGGACAGGAAGGGCATGACTTATCAAGGATCTACCAAACCACGTTCTGACTCTGGGGTAATGAGCTCCTTGAACCATTTTATTAAAAAGAATATGGAGGAGAAGGAGCCACCATTCAGGGAAGTATCAATATATTTCAGCTATAATGCAGTTTGATCCTGGTGCTTTATTATTCTTTATGCGAAGTAAAGCTTCTGTAATTTTCTCTTTGTAAATGCATAACCATTTTGGGTAGTATTGTATTTTATTGCTCTATTATCAGCTTTCTAGGTTGTCAACATAAGGTAACCCTTTTTGCTACATTATGTAAAGAAAATAAACTTCTAATTAATAAAGGAAAAACTAACATGTTAATATTTGTCCCTCAAACTGGGCATAACCTACAGATTAACAAAATTTACAACTACAGAAAAAGACTCAGCGCAGAATGAAATGGAAACAGCTTACCGGCAGATGTCATTCCGGAGCTGAATTTCAGCACCAAGTAGACGATAGCGGCGACAGCAGAACTAGGTGGCGACGGCAACACGTAGGTGGCAATGGCATAGAAACTAGTCTTCACTCACGAGGTTGCTGAGCACTCTACAGCAGGAGAAGCAGAAATGAGGTGGAGGATGACTCGGTATCAGTCACTGGCCACCTTGAGGTGCTATGCGTGCGATACGGCCTCAAGGGCGGTGACGCTCCTGACAACGTCGTCTCCCTCTTTAGAAAAAAAATGCTCCCGTGGGGTCTTTCGCCTCTGGCTGGTACCCACCAGGGATGAATGGTAAAGACTGACACAGGTAAGATGAACAGTTCCATTTCTGGCCCTGTTTGCAACCAAGAATTTTTGCCCTGCTTACTGAGAAGCACAAAGGTAATGGAATGACTGGAGTTCCCTGGTCACTGACATATACAAATCCCCACTCCCTTCCAGAGCACCCAAATACTGACCCTTCAAAAATAAGCACACACCCCCCCCCCACTTCCGGGACGATGGCTGACTGCTGAGATGCCCGTTCAGACGGCTCCCCTACCCTTCCTCCTAGTGCTAATATACAGACACCGCTAATTTTATTTCTACATCGGCACAGTTGTACCTAATGGTTCCCTGACCACCTTGATAGAGTTTCTACCACGTCTACCCGCAAATTGTCAGAGGAAATGGACGTGGAGATGAAGACGCCGCTGCTTCGGCACATACCCCAGTCGACTCCTGCCAAAGAAAAGGCCTCGAAGAGATCCAAAGCAAGTGGCCCTGAAACTTCCCCCGCAGCTAAACGGCACATAGTGCTTATGGAGGAAAGGTTTCTCGAGGAGCTGGCGCCAATGAAAGAAACCCTGCTAGCGCTTGCCTCTGAATTTAAAGGTACGAAAATGACATTATATCAGCTCAGTATTCGGACTAAAGACAACGAGGCCCGAATATCCTCCCCAATTATTGAATCCAAAATTGGTTGTGTTGTGCCACAGGCTCAAAAAAACTGAAGATCACCTTGAAGATCTTCAAGGGCGCTCGAGGCACAACAACCTAGTAGTGCTAGGCCTCCCTGAAGGGGAAGAAGGGCTTCTAGCTGTAGCATTTGCCCAAAAACTATGTGAAAAAGTAGTGGGACCCTCACCTAACGGCCCCACTTACATTATAGAGTGGGTGCAAAGATCCCTTCACCCCATGCCCCCTTCTGGATCGCCTGCTCGACCTTTCATCTTTCGAATGTTGAATTTTCTTGACAAGCAACATGTACTGGCCCGACTGAAAGAGGTGGCTGAAATACAATGGGCAGGCAGGAAGCTATGAGTGGTGCAAGATTTACCATTTTCTGTGCGTCAGAAGCGATCGGCCCTTCACCCCATGGTCTCTAAATTGGTGTCTGCCGGCATCAAATACAGAGTTCGCTATCCTGCAACCTTGCAGATAAATAGGAATGGGCAATGGAATTCATTTGAAACATGGAAACTGCTAGGGAAGCCTGTAAAATATGGTATTCGGACCTAATTAAGTGAGCTCTCTCTCCAGCTCCAATCCTAGAAAGGGAGTGACACCGAGTGGTTGTTTCTGGTACTGCAAATTTACCATTACCAATGCTTACTCATCACCTCGAGGATTGGACTTCCTTAGTGCTCAGTCATGTTCATCACTACTCAAATGGACCTACTTATGGACTGACTTGTAAGCTCTCAAGGGCTCACTCCGTTATTGTTAGAGCTCTGTGTTCACGTGTTACAATTTATTATGATACTACACTATGTTTTCATGATTTTTCCTGCTTTTCCATGGGAACTGCATTGAATCAGTTTTGCTCTGGACCTCTTTAAGGTCTATTATAGCTGATACTCAGTCACGGGGTAAACGTATAGTTTCCTATTGACTTGAAGACACATGTATCTCTCTTTCTGTCCGTTTTTGCAACATTTATAATAGTCCTTATTTATGTAGGGATCTTATCCCCAGGACGTGGTAATTCTATAGTAGCTAAATAAGACTTTGTGGTTATTGTGTTGTTATGGTTCTTACAATGTATATACAGACAATACTAGGTTCTGGCACAGAAGAGGGGAAGGGCGGGGTGTGGGAAGAGGACTCAGTGGTAGCATGGTCTTCATCGTACCGACTGAGATAAGTGTAGTTCAGTCATTAGGACCGGGGGTACAGCATTTCTTGGTTACCTATTGGAGCATTTCTCCACTATGTCTGGACATGCCCGATTGGGGTTTGGGGATAAGGGAGAGCAATGTACTTCAGATTTTACCTAGATATTTTGAATTTATTTGGGAATGTAGGGATGGGATTGGATGGAGCCAGTCATTGAGAAACTCTGCTTGTCTGTTAGCCGACTGGGTACATAAAGTTCAAGTTAAACTTGACCTACTAACACACCTACCCTATATGCCCTATTATGAAAATGATCTCGTGGAATATTAAAGGTGCCCGTGCCAGGGTGAAATGGCACCAACTTCTCAAGCATCTTGTTCTGACGCATGCAGGAGCTGCACTGCTGCAGGAGACACACCTGACGGCTAATGAGAATAATTTGTTTCGCAGAGAGCAAGTTGGGTGTGTCTATGCAGCCGGTGATTCCACTGCGCAAAGAGGGGTGGCGATTCTATTTACCAGAGGGACCTAATTCCAGACACTACAAGAACTAGAAGATCCACATGGTAGATTCCTTTTCCTAAGAGGTCTTTCTGACCACAGGGAAATAATCTTGGGCACAGTATATGGCCCTAATTATTCTTCCCCTGAATTTTTCTCCAAAATAACCCTTATGCTAACTCCGTTCAAACAATTGCCTATCATTTTAGCTGGAGATTGGAATCTCACCCATGATAACACTCTAGACAGATCTACCCAGACAGCTCATAATCTTTCCCCTGCCCAACGATCTTTACATGAGTTGATGGAAGAACTAGGGCTATGTGACCCTTGGCGCCTCTTCTACCCTAATGTGAGGGAATACACCTTCTATTCTGCTTACCACAAATCCCACTCCCGTATTGACTTTTTCTTGGTGAACCAGGCCACACTGACAGGCTCTATAGGCTGTGTGGTATTTCCCCTAGAATGTTATCGGATCACTCCTTGATTTGGTTTAAGGGTGTTGTACCCCAAGGGATGCCGAAGGCCACCATATGGAAACTAAATGTACATTTATTGTCTCAAGAAGAGACAGTAGGTAGGATTAAAACACTGATTACCCAGTTCATGGAACAAAATGTCGGCACTATCCCAGCATATGACCAAATCTGGAGCTCCCGGAAAGGCTTTTTGAGGGGGGAATTTATTAGAGTAGCTGCTACCCAGAAGCATAAGAGAGAAGCCGTTGCGCAGTCTCTGTTGGAGTCCATCAGACAGCTTGCACTGTCAGTTTCTATCTGTCCCTCTGAAGGGGACCAGACTCACCTTACGATCCTTAAGGATCAAGATGCAGAGACCAGGCCCGGTGGCACTGAGGGTTGGGACGCTGGACGCCACACCTCGCACTACGCCGGCAACCCAGGTTCTGGAACGGACTTGGGTCGCTGGGGGTCGGGGGGGGGGAGGGAGGATCGAGCGTTCCAACAGATGCTCTTCTCCCTCTGGGGTGGGAAATCAGGGGTGTTTCTAGCACCCGACGCCCCTGAACCGGTGGATGCATTGGCTTTCGGGGCACCGGTGGCTCTACTGGAGTTGGGGAGGGACAACACTGTTCCGCGCATGACTGTTGGCATGCATCAGCACATCGGTTAGCCTAGACATCAGTCCTAAGTGCAGGAGTCTCAGGGGAAATGGGAGAAAAACAGGAAAAAATGAAACATCCCTGGTCCTACGAGTGGATGACACTAGGGGATGGGATGCCGTGGGGATCACCCTGGCGAACGGAGTAGGAGGAGGTACGAGGCCTCCTCTGAAAGCTGTGGGGGTCAGGCAAATTACCAAAAAAAAAAAAAGATTCAGAGACCCTCAGGGAACAGGCTGAATATGCTCTCTTCAAGACACATGCCCTGTACTTGGACCAAGTGGATAAGGCTGGCCATCTTTTGGCTCTCAGGCTATGAAAGCAAGAAGAGTCTAGATTGGTTACCTCCATCTTCCACCTAGATGGCGGAGGGCCATTAACATCCCCTAAAGATATTGTGAAGGAGTCTGAATCATTTTACCGACAGCTCTATAGCCCTACACAGATTCAAATACAGGAATATATCTTTAAAATCCCCCTCCCAACTCTTAACCTAGACCAGCAAGCTCAACTAATAGCTCCTATATCAGCACTAGAGATTAAGACTGCTACACGCTCTTTCCCATTAAACAAAGCTCCTGGGCCGGATGGCTATCCATCTGACTTCTACAGAACTTTGGAAAAAGAGCTTACTCCTATTCTCCAACACCTATATAATTATATTTGTGACCAAGGTATCATAGACTTCACATTACTGGAAGCACTTATTGTTGTCCTACCAAAACCTGGTAAATCTAAAGAAAACATCTCAAACTACAGACCAATTTCCTTGATGAATTATGATAAGTTGTTGGCTAAAATTCTGGCTTCCCGGATTGTTAGTGTTTGGGAAGATGTAATTAGCCCTGAGCAAACTGGTTTCATTGGTGGTAGGAACCCCTCTGATAACTTTCGTAAACTGGCACACATCTTCTCTGTATCCGGGGAGGCGGACCTTCCGATGGCTCTTGTCTCCCTCGATGCAGAGAAGGCTTTTGATAGAGTCAGCTGGCCTTTCCTCATTGAAACTCTGGCCCAATTTGGTTTTCCCCTTAAATTTATTTCCTGGATCAGATTTTTATACTCCAAACCTAGTGCGAAAACTTTCTGTAATGGGATTTTTTCCCAGACTTTTCCACTATATTCCGGAATGCGGCAGGGTTGTCCAATGTCACCTTTGTTGTTCAACTTGTACTTGGAGCCTCTGCTTCATCAGTTACAGTTATCTCCACATTTAACTGGTATCTTAATTGGCCAATTTGGCTTAAAGTTATCGTCTTATGCGGATGACATTTTATTGCATGTCACTGATCCAGTTAAGTCCATCCCAACAGCTTTGGAGATAATTGCCGAGTTTAGCCAACTCTCTAATTATAAGCTAAACTTAAGCAAGACTGAGGTCATGCCTTTAAATCCCCATGTAAGCAAAACAGACATAGTAGCCCTCAATATGACATGGTCTACCAGACTTAAATATCTAGGAATTATTCTGGCGCCTTCAAGTTTTCTCCATAAGAAACTCAATTTAGATAATCTCCTTTCAACTATTCAGCAGAATTTGATTAGATGGTCTTGCCTTTATCTCTCCCCTCAGGGAAGAATCAATGTTATTACAATGAATGTCTTGCCCAGATTATTCTACCCCCTCAATATGCTAAATATTTACCTCCCTTTAACTTGGTTCCGTAGAGTTCATGGACTCATTACTAAATTCATATGGCGTAGTAAACCCCCACAGAGATCATATCATCGTCTCTGTGCCCCTAAATCCATAGGGGATAAAAACTCCCAAATTTTTACCATTACTACTTGGCCAGTCATATGACCAAATACTTGCACTAGGTAACACCCCCTAGCACCCCTAATAGACCCCCGTATATCCTTCTATGGTTACAGATTGAGCATCATATTATTAAAGACTTAAAGCTAACACCCTCTAGCCTTTGGTATATACTCTCCCTCAAAAGTTACCCACTTCTATACGAAACATAGCTCTATACACTTCAGTTAAGGTTCATAATCAATTACGCAAGTTTCTTAAGTTCACACATACTAAAGACATCTCGCAATCATTGTTTGGTAATCCCAACTTTAAATTGGGGAAAAATACCCTGTTCCCGCACAAACTGAATATACCTATACAAATTACCGTTCATGATCTAGTATCCCAAGGTAAGGTGGTTTCGGTCTCAGAAATATTGGAGCGATTCCACCTATTTAATAAGTTCAGTGGCGGATCACCTATAAAGTCGGCTTGCTGACTTAAAGCCCTATGCGGACTTGGCCTGAACTACCTGAAAGAGCTCCTGATTCCCTACCAGCCCGGTAGATCACTCCGCTCATCTGGTGAGGGGTTGTTAGAGGTTCCAAGGGTATGTTTAAAATCTTCTGGTGCAAGAACTTTTGAGTTCGCTGTGCCTACCCTTTGGAATTCTCTACCCCATCTGATTCGGGAGTGCGCAACTGTGGAGTCATTCAAGCAGGTTTTAAAGACTTATCTGTGGCTTCAGGCTTTTAACAATTGAGTTTGCTGTTTATTTTATGATATGTGTATGATGTTATGGTATATGTTATGTTTTTAATATGATTGGTGTTTTAAAATGTGAGGCGCCTTGGCTTTGGATAAGGTGCCATATAAATAAATGTTATTATTTATTATTATTATTACCGCTGAAGTGCTCCTCCTTTGTCTATCAAATTAGACATATGTTAACTACATGGCTTGGGACAGGACAGTGGGTTGTTAATCACGGGGAAACCTTTTCTGAATTCCAGGCCTCTGCTTGGTAACCTCATGCTGTTTCCTGCCTAGTTGCTGCCTTATACTCTAAACTTCACTCTGATTGAGTGGACTGATCCCAATACTGGACGGAGACCTTCCCCAGTGCCTGCTTTAACTGGAAGTACTTATGGCAAGGGATCTACATGTATAGTGCCAATGATAAGCTTCAATTACTACAATACTACATATTACATGCCGTGCACTTAACTCCTACAAAATTACATTGAATGGGTAAGCTTCCAGAGGCTACATGTTTCAGATGTGGACAGAAGCAGGGATCTTTGCTACACATATTCTGGGAATGTCCCACGGTTGCTCCCTTGTGGTCACTCATTAAATCAAAGGCAGATTCCTTATTAGGGATACAAAACCTATTCACCCCACAAATATGTATTGTTGGGGACTACTCGGCAGTGGAAGTAAAAGAAAGGCTTTACTACATTAACTTAATCTCACTCATGGTAAAAAACGTAGTATTAAGGCACTGGAAAGGCCAGCATGTTATTATCTACCAGGAATGGGTTAAAGATCTGTTCTACAACCTAAGGATCGAGAAAACTATTGCTAGTTCCAGAAATGATATGTCCCAATGCAACACAAAGTGGGAAAAATTCCATACCCTATGGTCAATTGTTTCCACACCCTGAACTAGGTGGTTACAATCCCTCACTTCAATTAGGGCAAGAGCATGGCCCTATAGGTTAATCATACTGTATTTTCCTAACTCTCATCTAGGGGATCTTCCTCTAGGAATGTTTAGACAGACAGCAGAAATTATTACCCAAATAACACTTAATTCTTTATCAGTTAGTACAATCCTTAGGCTTTGGCTCCAGGGAAGTGGGTAGGTCTTTGTGGGGAGAGGGTTTTTGGGGGGATTCATAGGTGGGAGGGAGGGTAGGGTGGGGTGGAGTTATTCAATTTATACTCTGAAATGTATACACTCACTTCATAATGTTTTACCTCTTGTATCATGTAATGTATTGTGTGAATAAGTAAAAGTTGAATACAGCATATTTAATTTAAAAAAAGTCCCCCAAACACTGCATATATATGATGTATACACACAATTTAATCATAAATAACCAGTTGTACAACAGTTGCAGAGAAACTGGCATTTTGAGAAAAATAATTAAAATACAACTTCCTCACATGGACAGTGATATTGCCAGTTTCTAAGTGATCTAATATAATAATGCTGAAATCTGAATATCAAATGCTGCAGGACAATACTGGCATCTCAGAGTCTGTACAGATCAAAACATCTAACAACATGCTTGATCCATTTAGTAAACAATATACATATTTCATTCTTGTTGTTATATTTGACCAGTTCACACTCTAAATTTAGCAAATGGAAGCTTATGAAGCTCAGACGACCACTTTATAAAACCACAGTTTTGTTTCACTTACCAAAGTATTTACAGGAAGCATACTTACAGGAAATGCAAGAAGCGCATTAAAACAATTTTCTTCTAACTACGAACACAACAGTATCCTGTGGATAAGCTATCCAGAATCTAGGAAATATGCAGAAAGACTCGCATTTGAATCAGAAACACCTTTTTACGGGGATAGCCTGATAGCACAGTAGTTGGGGAGACACTTGCCATGCAGGTGGATCAAAGTTCACAGCTGGAGCACTGGTGTGGAGGGCTCGCAGAAAGAGGACTGAAAATTCCACCAGGCATGCCACACCTCCAAGAGGGGCGAGTGCAAGCAGCAGCACCACCACCAATCCCTGTGCTCCAGAGAGCATGGCGCTGATAAAATGGGGCAAGCAGTGACTGGAACTTTATCTTTGGGGGGGGTCTGCAAGTGTCACCTGTTCTGAGCAATATAAAAACAAAACACACCACATGCATTCTCTGATTCAGATGCAGCGTGCAACCATTTTAAACATATCAAGCATTTCATTTGCTCTGGTAATCCTCTCCGAAACTACCTATGGCTCAGCCTGCCAAAACACCTGGCCCTTGTGCATCCCTGCTACACCCCATCTATAGTTTTGGTATGCACTGTGACAGGGTAGAATAGGACCCTGTCCCAGTTGTTATGGAGAAAGTGTTTAAATGCAAGGATCTTTCCTTTTCTTTCTCTTCTCTGTCCAGTTGCGTAACCCAATTTTCCTGTGAGACCTCGGACTTGATCAACCCTAACAGTCTCACAATCCTTTGCCTCTCACTGTCTCTAAGTTTTCCCTTACTGTCTGTTTTTCTTCCCTTGCACATCTAGATCTGCTGATATAAAAATATATGCAAATCATTGAATGAAACTGTAACTGATATTGGGATCCCTTGTGCTTGGAAAATATATAATGTTAACTGTTGAAATGTATATAACTGTGTTTTGACGTGACTGAAAAAGGCTAATGGAAAACTGCAGAGGTTACTTGAGTGCAAATCATACAGCCTTTTGCAAAAAAAAAAGGGCCTCAGCTCAAAGCATAGTATGTTCTAGCAGCTCCTGAAATGTACAAGAAACAGGATGCTTGCTAAAGATGGGGGCTAAAAAGACTTACATAAGAGCCAAGTTGCACCTGCAAGAGAGTTTTTTTTTTTTTAGAAGAAAAAGGACAGATTGAAAGAAAAAAAATTAATTTCTCCTCTGTACAGTTATTCTGAACAAGTTTATTCATTATGTTACTGATACTGTAAATAAATATTTCTGGTGAATTCTACAACTGCTCCTGGTTTTCCTATGCTTCATGACCTGTGCCTCGACGACATGCACCTATACAAGCATCAGGGAAAGGGAGACCCTCTCATGCATCTATACAAGCCTCGGGAAGTGGATGACCCAGAAAGAGGGGGTGACCTCCAGAGGTTGGGAGGGAGCTTTAAGGGAACCTGAGTCTAGACCCTCCAGAAAAAGGAGGGTGGGGTGATGAGTACCTAAAGAAGGTGGGTTTAAAGGAGGGGGGAGAAAAGACAGGGGAATCCTCTGTAACCGTTTTTCAAGGAGTGGTAAAAAGTTCACATCCACACATTGCCAATCCCACTGGAAGTGCTGCTCATCAGATATCTTTAAGCTAAGCTCCTCCCAAGTGAATCCTCCGGCTCCACCCCTTGATGTCAGATCTTTGGATACTGAAAGCAGGGATCCATGTGCCACTTGCCAGGGGAGGCCAGGTAGGTTGTGTGGATGTGAATTATATAAAACTCTTAGAAAAATGCTTACAGGTGAGTAAATACAGTCTGGCAGGTATCCTTGCCGCTTTAAATCTTGCCGGAAGGTCTTCAAGTTGGCTCCTCCCACCTACCCGGGTGGTAAAACTCTCGGCTCCGCCCCATGACGCCAGATCTGGCCCGCTGGAAGCTCAGGTTGTGAGTCAAAGCTGGGGAGGTCGGGTGGGTCGTGTGGATGAACAACATATACCATTCCTAGAACTCCTGTTACAGGTGAGTAACCTGTATTTCTAGGGGCATGGATATGTTGTTCATCCACACTGTCTGGCAGACTCCTAGCAGTTCTCCGGGAGGAGGGAGGCAAGGCACACACCCCCTACTTAGGGAATAGAGACTGGAGAACCGAGGCCCCAAAACCAGCATCCCGGCGTGATTCAAGGTCGATGTCGTAATGGGTGATGAAGGTGTGTGCTGACTTCCAGGTAGCAGCCCTGCAGATTTCCTGGATAGGGACGTCCCTGGAAGCAGTCACCGATGCAGCAGTATGGCGGGCAGAATGAGCTCTTATCCCTCTGGGAGGCTCCATGCCCGCCAACTTATTGCACAGATCTATGCAGGAGGTGACCCACCTGCCTATCATCCACTTGGCTACAGGTCTACCAGGTGCGGCTTCAGCGTAGGTGACAAACAGCTGGTGAACCTCTCCCCGAATTTCAGCCATGCGCTCCTTATAGTAAGCGAGCGCCCTTCTAGGGTCCAGAGTATGGAGCCTATATTCGGCCTCCGAGGTGTGACTGGGGTAGAACACCGGCAGAGTCAACACCTGGTTAAGGTGAAACTTTGACACCACCTTCGGAAGGAATTTCAGGTGGGGGCGCAGGACAACCTTGTCCCTGTGGAAGACCAGGTAAAGAGACTCGATGCAGAGCGCCTGGAGCTCTTTCACCCTTCTGGCTGACGTGATAGCCACCAAGAAGACGGTCTTCCACGACAGGTGAGAGAGTTCACACCTGTGCACTGATTCGAATGGCTTGCCCATGAGCTTTGCCAGTACCAGCAGTAGATCCCACGGAGGTGGAGGTTCTCGCACCGGAGGGGAAATGTGACCAAGGCCTTTGAAAAAGTGCCAGACCACCTTCTCCTGCGCCACCGACTGCTTCCTCGCCCGCGCGCGGTAAGCAGAGATGGCTGCCAGGTGCACCTTAAGGGTCATCGACCTAAGCCCTTGCTGAGAAAGGGACCAAAGGTAGTCCAATATGCTCGCCAAGGAACAGGAGGAAGGGTCCAAGCCCTTGCCCTGGCACCAAATAGAAAATCTCTTCCATTTGAAGGCGTAGCATTTTCTGGTCGTCTCCTTATGGGATGCCTCAACTACGTTGAGGACCTCGTCGGAAAGACCCAAGGCCTGGAACTCTAGCCACTCAGGAACTAGGCTGTCAGGTGCAGAGATTGAAGGTCCGGATGGAATACCTTCCACTGATTGACTGAGAGCAGGTCCGGGCAAGCTGGAAGCTGCCTCGGGAGCCTGGAGTTGAGGCTGAGGAGATCTGGGTACCAGTACTGGCGGGGCCAGTCTGGGGCTATCAGAATCACCTGCGCCTTGTCCCTCCTTGCTTTGAGAAGCACCTTGTGCATCAAGGGGAACGGGGGAAAGGCGCAGAAGAGGCCCGGGATCCACGGCCTCGAGAAGGCATCCCCCTGCAGCAATCCCTGCTGAGGGGGGCAGGCATGGAACAGCCTCAACTTCCCATTCTCCCTGGAGGCAAACAAGTCCACCTGAGGTGTGCCCCAATGGGAGAATAGATTCTGTACTACCTCCGCAGGAGAGACTACTCATGGGACGCAGCCCCGATCCGGCTTAGGGCATCGGCCAGGGTGTTGGAGGCTCCTGCCACATGAATGGCTAGGAGATCCGCCTCCGGGCTGCGCACGAGTGACCAGATGCGGAGAGCTTCCTTGCATAGAAGCATGGAGCGCGTCCCGCCCTGGCGGTTTAGATAGTACATGGTCGTGGCGTTGTCCGTCTGGACCCGGACCACTTGACCCCGAAGAAATGGAGCAAAGGCGGTGAGAGCTAGGCATACCACTCGGAGCTCCAGCAGGTTGATGTGGCATCGGGTCTCCCGCGGGGACCAGAGGCCGTGCACTCAGTGTTCCCCCAGATGGGCACCTCAACCCATCAGAGAGGCATCGGTCGATAGAGAGATCGTCGGCTCGGGTGGACAAACGGGATGCCCTCCTGCAGATGAACTGGAACAGTCCACCACTGGAGAGCGCCCACATCCCCTGGGTCACCATCACTAGCTGGTCCAATGGATCGCAGCGCTGGGACCACTGGCTGGCCAGCCCCACTGAAGGGGCGATGTTCCAGCGGGCCCAACGGACCACGCTGGTACAGGCTGCCATGAGACCCAGGAGGCGAGGAATTCCGGCAGGGGCAATTGCCCAACCAGAAATGATCGGGCAAAGGAGGAAAGAACCTCAACCCTGTCCGCCGAGCCGCGGCCCTGGCTCAAGAGAGTCGAGCTCTGCCCCGATGAAAAGAATCACCTGCTTTGGCTCGAGTTCTGACTTGGCCTCGTTGATGAGGAGGCCGACCTGAGAGCAAACCTGGAGGGCCAGATCTCTGGACCGCTCCACCTCCTGTCTGGAGGGGGGCTATCAGCCAATCGTCCAGGTAAGGGTAAACCCGGACCCCTCAGCGCCGCAAGAATGCTGTTACCACTGCCATGCATTTGGTGAAGACCCTGGGAGCTGGAGATAAGCCGAAGGGCATGGCTTGGAACTCGAAAAGGGATCCCTCCGCTCGAAAGCGAAGGAACCTCTGATGTGACGGACGGATAGGGACGTGAAAGAACACGTCCTGTAGGTCCAGAGAGCAGAACCACACGCCATGTTCCAACGATGGTAGTGACCATCCTGAAAGTTTGAGACCTTAGGAACTTGTTTAGGTCGTGTAGGTCGAGAATGGGGCACCAGCCCCCCGTCCGTTCCGGAACCAGAAGTACCCGGACACGAACCCCGGGTTTGAAGGAGGGTCCGCAACCTCTCCGATCACCTCCTTCTCGAGGAGGAGAGCGATGTCAGCTCGGCGAGCTGACAGCAAGGCTTCGGACCCCGAGGCCCCCCGAGGTGCGACGGCTCTGAAGGGTGGGGCCTGCTCGAACTCCAGAGGCAGGCCCTTTCCCACCACCTCCAACACTCACCGGTCTGTGGTGATAACGGGCCAGGCGGAAAGAAAGTGGCGGAGCCACCCCATGGGGGCACCTGGGGTGAGGCGACGGGGTTGGGGGCGACACCCCTCAACCCGTCACTGGGCAGGCTTGGAGGAAGGACCCGCCGAGGGACCTCCAGGGCCTTTACCTCCCTGCTTCCTGGAGGAGGAAGCCGCGGGCTTGGGTTTGGGATGCCAAGCGCGAGCCTGCTGGCCCTGATGCTGCTGGGCCAGACGGGCGCAGACGGACGAAAAGGGCTTGGGTTGCGTCTCATGCCCTTGTTCCTCTGAGCGGATGAGACCGAGTCCAAAGTGGCATTGGACTTTTCGATCCTCTGAGGTGGCCTTCCCCAGGGCCAAGAGGTCGGTCCCCAGGAAGGGACATCTGCCAATTTGTGCGGCATCCACTGTGAAGGTGGATATCCTCAGCCATGCCCGACGGCGCATAGCCACTGCGGCCACGACTGACCTGGCGCATGAGTCTCCAATGTCCAGAGCAGTCTGAAGTTGCTGTTTGGCCACTGCCCTGCCCTGGTCCCGCACCTGCCTAACCGTGGTCTGCAGGTCAACCAGGAGATGAGGGACTACCTCGTCCAGGAAGCCCAACAGGGCATGGGAGAAATGTGCCATAAGCACGGCCGAGCTGGCCTGACGAAGGCCAAGGGAGAAGGCAGCGTAGACTTTTCGCCCGGCATAGTCCAATTTCTTGGACTCCTTGTCGGGAGGTTTGTCGACGTCCCTAGCGTTTCCGGCACGCCGGAAAACGCTGTCGGTAACTAACCCCTCGGCTGAGGGATGTTCTGAGAAACCGGACAGGGAACCGGTAGGGACCGCATACTTCCTGGCCATCCTGGCCGAAGGCGCAGGGCAGGAAGCAGGTCGCTGCCAGAGCTCCAAGGCCGGGCCCACAATGGCCTCGGCCACAGGAAAGGCCTCGGTAGGGGAATCCCCCGGTCCAATATCTCCGTGAGGGGATACTTGGCCCGCTTGGATACAGGCTCGAGCTGCATCCCGGTGGACTCCGAGATGAGCCTAAGCAAACCCAGGAAGGACGAAGGGCTGTCGTCCAGCGACTGACCTCCAGAGGACTCCAAGTCCACTCGCCTGGAGAAAAGGGAAGAATCGTCGTCGGACTCAGAAGAGTCCGCAAAGAGCTGCCTCAGGCCTGAGCCACCCTCCACCTGCCGAGGGCGATCAGGAGTGAGGGTGACCGACAGCCTATGAGGCAGACCCTGAGCCGACCGAGAGTTCTTGGTCAGAGCCCCAAACAGCGGCTGTGGAGGCGGTGGTTCCACCGGAATCGGTGGAGCAGCTGGTTTTGGCCGAACAACCGGCCTGGGAACAGGCTCCTCGGGTAAGACGAGGGGTTGTTTCGGCCGCTCCGGTGACAGCTACTTAATGGTCGGGAAAGCGGCGCATCGGCTTGTCTCGGGTCAGAAGGAGTCTTTGCCACATGAGGTCCTCGATCGTCGACGTAACTTATGTCGAAGCCTCCCTCGTCCGAGAGGAGGAGTTTGAGGACGAGCGCAGCGCGACTCATCAGGGTGCCGAGACCGAGACCGCCTTATGACGGTGGGATCGGCTGGACCGCGAAGAAGTCAGAGTCCGAGAACCTCGGTCTTTCCGAGGATAGTGCCGGAAGGGGACGGGTGGAACTGGCTCCCCCCTCGGCGCGGAGGGTTCACCTGAGGGCTCCAGAACCGGAGGCACCGGCAAGCCCATGGGATCCTCAACTCCCATCGGGGGAACCGGTGAGAGAGGATTTTCGGCTTCACCAGTCGACAACCCGTCCAACAGGTCGAGAAAGATCTCGACTGCGTCGACGTGAGTCTAGGTCAACTGACCTGACAGGGACACCGTGAGAGCAGTGGCCGAAGCCGAACAATCGACCGAAGTCGATGGCCAACAACTCGGGGAGAGGGACCTTTCCCGCTCCCCAGAGCGTCGACGGAGGGACTTACCCTTGTCTTTCTTCGTGGACCGAGAAGAAGATCCAGCAGACGTTGGTCCCTCTCCTCTAGTGGAGAGGGACAGACAAAGCTCCTTAAAGGAAGCTGTGTAAGAGGAACCCAGGGAGAGTGGGATAAATGCCGCGGTCGAGGAAGATGCGGCTTGCGCCGCCTCCTCTTCAAGGGCGATCATCTGCTCTAACTAATCCGCCGAGCCCGCCGCTGCGGAAACCGCCGACCGGGCCTCTTTTAACTTCACCGAAGGAAAACGTTTCTCAGGGCACCCCAGTTGTAAACGGGCAGCACGGTCTTCGAGGACGTAGGCTGAGAAGGAAGAGCACAGGTCGCAAGCCTGCGGGTCGTGCTCAAGGCCTAAACAGTAGACACACGTGGAGTGCGGATCCGTCCGAGACATCTTCTGCCCGCAAGGGCATCTCCGAAAACCGGGAGTCAATTTGTGCATCGCAGCTGCAAGGGATAGAAAACTGAAGTATATAATGCAAAAAACTTTTAAATTCGGAAACCGAAGAATTAGGAACCAGTCTTATATGCAGAGCGTTAAGGAGGGAACCTGAGCTTCCAAGCGGTAAGGAAGATCTGGCGTCATGGGGCGAGGCCGAGAGTTTTACCACCCGGGTGGGTGGGAGGAGCCAGCTTGAAGACCTTCCGGCAAGATTTAAAGCGACAAGGATACCTGCCAGACAGTGTGGATGAACAACATATCCATGTCCCTAGAAAAACAGGTTACTCACCTGTAACAGTAGTTCCAGGAGTGGTATATGTTGCTCATCCACACTGTTTGGCATGTCCCTTTCCCCTTTAAATCTTGGCTCCTCCCAACCACCCGGATGGTATATACCTTAGCTCCACTTCATGACGATCTTAGCCTGCTGAAGCCAGGTTGTGCTTTCCCACAACCGGGACGTCAGGAAAGTTCATAGGATGAACAACATATACCACTCCTAGAACTACTGTTACAGGTGAGTAACCTGTTTTTCTAGGATCATGGATATGTTGTTCATCCCCATTGTTTGGAAGACTCCTAGCAGATCTCTGGGAGGAGGGAGGCAAGGCGCACACCCCCTACTTAGGGAACAGAGATTGGAGAACAGAGGCCGCAAAACCAGCATCCCGGCATGACTCAAGGTCGATGTGGTAGTGGGTAATTTATTCAGTGTTGGGTAAGTTACTTTTTCTATTACTTTTCTATTACATTTGGAAACTTGTTCCAGGAAGCTCTGTGCAGTCACTAGCAAGGATGGAGAAGTACTAGAAAAAGTAATACACCTTACAATTATAGCTACTTATTTATTTTATTACAAAAACAATACAAAAATAACAAATGACTATGACAGATTACATTTTTTGAAAGTAATAGGTTAGTTACTAGTTACTTTCAATTAAATGTAATCAGTTACAGTTACGTATTTCTTTTGCATAAAAAGACATAAGTAATTGTAACTGTAAAGTGTATTAGTTTTCCTAGTACTTCTCCATCCTTGCTAGTGACTGCACAGAGCTTTCTGGAACAAGTTTCCAAAAGTAACAGAAAAAGTAACTTACCCAACCATTGAATTTATTTATTTTTTATTTAGTTTTTGTTTACCGGGTAGAGTGCACAAGCCATGGCAATGACTATTTTCAAGCACGACCCAGGAGATTACAGAACAGTGAACACGAATACAGTGCATCAGCAGTAACTTAACTATACACCAAGACATCACATTAAATGAACAATGTTACTTGGATTGGAATACGTTGCAAGCAGGAGATGAACTAACAAGCAAGGTAAAAATACAATTTAGAGTAAAATTCAATTATCTAAGAGGGAAAAAATTATGCATTTGCAATGTTATATAATCAGGATACAAGTCAAATAAAGTTAGGAGAATGCAGGGAGATACTGTGCTGTAACACAAGAGTGGATATACAGGATAGATAGATAAAGAGTGGAGGTAGTCGTGAGGACTGGAATGAGGGATAGGAGGATAGTAGAGAAAAGAGAGGATGCAGACAGGAAAAGAGGAGAAAACTACGAGTGGACGTGAGTAGGCCAGACAGGTAACTAGAGAAAAGAACTGTTGAGTGTTTTGTGATATGACTGGAGAGCAGTGGGTTAAGGGGTCAGGGCAGGGGGGGATAAACAAGCTAAGATGGTTGGAAGTAAATGCAGTTAAATCAATCAGCTAGGTGATGGCGTAGGCGAAGGTGTTTGCTGACTTCCAGGTAGCAGCCCGACAAATTTCCTGGATAGGGATGTCCCTGGAAGCAGCCACCGATGCAGCAATATGGTGGGCAGAATGAGCTCTTATCCCTCTGGGAGGCTCCTTGCCCACCAACTCATAGCACAGACCTATGCATGATGTAATCCATCTTCCTATGGTCCATTTGGCGGCAGGTCTGCCAGAAGCGACTTCAGCATAGGTGACAAACAGCTGGCAAACCTCTCCACGAATTTCCGCCATCCTCTCCTTGTAATAGGAGAGAGCACATCTCAGGTCCAAGGTATGGAGCCTGTAATCAGCCTCCGAGGTGTAATTAGGGAAGTATACTGGCAGAGTCAACACCTGGTTAAGGTGAAACTCTGATACCACCTTCGGAAAGAATTTCAGGTGCGGGCGCAGGACAACTTTGTCCCTGTGGAAGACCAGATAAGGGGAGTCCACCGAAAGCACCTAGAGTTCCCCTGTCCTTCTGGCAGACGTGATAGCCACCAGGAAGGCCATCTTCCACGACAAGTGTGACAGCTCACCTTTGTGCACTGGTTCAATTGGCTTGCCCATGTACCAGCAGTAGATCCCACGGAGGTGGAGGTTCACGCACCGGAGAGGATATGAGATCCAGGCCTTTGAAAAAGCGTCCGACCACTGTCTCCTTCATCAATGTCAGCTGACCAGCCCACGCCCGGTGAGCAGAAATGGCTGCCAGGTGCACCCTAAGGGTCGATGATCGTAGACCCCCTTTGGAGAGAGACCAAAGGTAGTCAAGAATGTTAGCCACAGCACAAGATAAGAGGTCCAGACCCTTACCCTGACACCAAATGAAAAACCTTTTCCATTTGAAGACATAACGATTCCTTTCACGATGACTCCACCAGGGTGTAGACATCCTCAGAAAGACCCAAAGCCTGGAACTCTAGCCAGTCAGGTACCAGGCTGTGGGGTGCAGGGACTGAAGGTCCAGATGGAAGACCTTCCCCTGGTTCAGAAATATCAGGTCTGGGCATGTACAAAGCCGCTACGGGGGCCTGCAGCTGAGGCTGAGGAGATCTGGATACCAGAACTGGCGCGGCCAGTCTGGGGCTACCAGAATCACCTTCGCCTTGTCCCTCCTCACATCAAGTAACACCTTGTGGATCAAGGGAAATGGAGAGAAGGCGAAGAGGAGGTCTGGGGTCCACGGCCTCGAGATGGCACCCCCCTGCAGTGAGCCCTGCTGAGGGGGGCAGGCATGATACAGCCTCAGCTTGGTGTTTTCCCAGGAGGCAAACAGGTCCACCATCAGTCTACCCCAACAGAAGAACAAATTGTAAGCTAACTCTGGATGGAGAGACCACTCGTGGGATGTCTGGCCTATACAGCTGAGAGCATCTGCCAGCTGGTTCGAGGCTCCTGCCTCATGGATGGCTAGGAGATCTGCTTCCAACTGGCCTATGAGGGTCCAGATGCAGAGCGCCTCCTTGCATAGCAGACAAAAGAGCGTGCCGCCCTGTTTGTTGAGGTAGTACATGGTTGTTGTATTGTCCGTCTGGACTTGAACCACTTGACCCCGGAGCTGAGGAGCGAAAGCCAACAGTGCCAGTCTGACTGCTCTGAGCTCCAACAGGTTGATGTGGCATCGGGCCTCCCGGGGGTCCAAAACCCGTGGGTCCTGTTGTCCCTCATGTAGTCTCCCCAGCCCATGAAAAAGGCATCGGTCATAAGTATGTCCGTCGGCTCGAGGCGAACAAACGGGATCCCCTTCTGCAACCGGTCTGGCACAGTCCACCATTGGAGAGCGTCCCACATCTTCTGGGTTACAGTGATCAGCTGGTCGAAGTGACTGTGGCTCTGAGTCCACTGGGCGGCCAGCTCCCACTGTAGGTGGCGCATGTGCAACCGGGCCCGACGGACCACTGAGGCGCACGCCGCCATGTAACCCAGAAGGCACAGAAAGTCCAGGGCAAGGTGCAAGTGCCCTAACAGAAATAACTGGGCAAAGGAGGAGAGAACCTCTTCCCTGTCCCCCGGGAGCCGGGCTCTGGCTTGACAAGAGTCTAGCTTTGCCCCGATGAAGCCCATCACCTGGGAAGGCACGAGTTCCGACTTAGCCTCATTGATCAGGAGGCTGAGCTGAGAGCAAGTCTGGAGGGCCAGATTCCTGGACCTCTCTGCCTCCTGTTGGGTGGAACCTGTCAGGAGCCAATCGTCGAGGCAGGGGTAAATCCTGACTCCCCGACACCAGAGATGGGCCGCCACCACTGCAATACATTTGGTGAAGACCCGAGGGGCTGATGACAGGCCAAATGGCATGGCTCGGAACTCATACAGGGTCCCTTCAACCCTGAAGCGGAGGAACCGCTGATGGGACGGACAGATTGGGACGTTAAAGAACATGTCCTGCAGATCCAGTGAACAGAACCACATGGTTCGTTCCAAGGATGGTATGATCTGGGACAGAGTGACCATCCAAAAGGTGCGTGACCTGAGAAACTGATTCAGGTCATGGAGATCTAGAATGGGACGCCAGCCCCCATCCGCTTGGGCACCAGGAAGTACCTGGAGACAAAGCTTGGGTCTGCAGAATTTCGTCTCGAAGAGCCAACTAGGTGCATGCAGAATCCCTTCCTCCTGAGGGGCGCAGGCTCGGCTGGGGTGGGGTACTGCTCAAATTCTAGAGGCAGTCCCTGACCGACCACTTCTAGAACCCACCTGTCTGTAGTGATAGCGGACCAGGCAGAAAGGAAGTGGTGGGGCCGGACCCCCATGGGAGGACCCAGAGCTGGTGTGACAGAGATAGGGGTGGCAACCCCAACCCCTTCACTGGGCAGGCTTAGAGGAGGAAACTCCAGGACCTGTGCCTCGGCCTCCTTTGCGGGCCTGTTGGGGTCCGGGTTTGGGCCGAGGGCGCCAAGCTTGAGCCTGCTGCTGATGCTGCTGTCCTCTCCTTGGTAGGAGGACTGCTGAACCACAAGAGAAGAGTGCCGAAACGGCTTCTTTTTCTTCTGCTGGTTCTTGCCCGAAGAACTCCTGGCAGAAGAGGCGTCCAAGGTGGCACAGGACTACGCAATGCGCTGCAGGTGACCAGCCACCCCTGGGTTGAACAAGTCGGTCCAGAAGAAAGGCACATCAGCTAACTTATGCTGAGTATCCGCCGGGAAGGAGGATAACCTCAGCCAAGCCTTGCGGTGAGAGGCCGCTGTGGCAGCCATCGAGTGGGCACAAAAATCCCAATGTCCAGAGCCGTCTGGAGCTGCTGTCTGGCAACAGCATGGCCCTGGTCCCGGACCTGCTTAACCGTGGTTTGCATGTCCGTGGGGAGATGTGGGAGGACCTCATCTAATGACCCGAGAAGGGCATGAGAAAATTGTCATGACAACAGCTGAACTGGCCTGATGAAGGCCCAAGGAGGAAGCTGCATAGACTTTCCACGCCGAATGGTCCAAAAGCTTGGACTCCTTACCGGAGGGATGGTCAGTGTTGGCAGAACTGCCAGTACGCCTGAACACAGAGACAGTCACCAGGCTCTCGGCTGAAGGGTGCTCTGTGAACTCTGCAAGGGACCCCATGGGCACCGCATACTTCTGAGTCATGGGCAGACGAAGTTGCTGGACATGAGGCAGGCACTGTCCTTGGATTCGGCGCTCGGGACCAACAATGGCCTCGGCCACAAGAAAGGCTCCGCTGGGGTGTCCCCTCTCTTCAGGATGTCCATGAGAGGGTACTCCACCTTTTTCTGGATGAGTTCCAGGGGCATCCCTGTGGAATCAGAGATGAGACAGAAGATCCCCTGGAAGGAGGAAGGACTTTCATCCACCCCGTGCCAACGGACGACTCATCATTCCCTGGATGTGAGTGGCGCCCGGTGATGTCAGAGTCCGAGGAGTTGGGATACAGCAGTCTGCTGCCCAAATCACCCTTGACCCGTCGAGGACAGTCCGGGGTGACTGTGACCAACAGATGTCGGGGAAGTCCGGTATCTGGTCGGTCCTCTTTTGAAGGAGCCCCTCCCACAGGCTGTTTAGGCGGCTCCATCACTATTGGTGGGGAGACCGGCAAAGGCCGAACCGGAGGATGGGCGGCCCCGCAGGTGGGGGAACCAAGGGCTTCGGTTCCGAGGTTTGGCTTCGGCCTAGGAGGCGAAAGCCAAGTAACGGCCGGGGTAGGTGGCGGAGCCGGCTTCTGGCCGGTCAAAATCAGCTGTTGCCACATAAGGTCCTCATAGCACCAGAGTTTCCGTCAGAGCCTCTCCTCATCAGAGGAGGATGAGAACAACCTGTGGTGTCGCCTCTTCTTGGAGTGCTTATGGCTCCTCCTCGGCCTTTCGGCCGAGGAGGTTCTAGAGATTGGACAGGCCGGCTCGGTTGCTCGGGAGACACCGGAGGGATCGGTGAAACCGGGGTCTGGAACCGGGACTTCGATGGAGACACCAGCGGGCTGGGTCTCCTCACTGGGGAACACAAGGGCTGGGTCCTCTCCAAGGAGTCAGTGGCCACGGCGATGCAGATCGACGGTCAGGCATCTCGACCTCATCGGGTTACTTCCTTGGTCGCCTGGCCAGACGGAAGGTCCATGAAGCTTGCAGCCAGTGAAGCAATCTCGACCGAGGTCGAGACCGCATGCTCCTGGGACTGAGACCTCTCTCGATCCCAAGAGCACCTTCGTCGAGATGAAGACAAGCCAGATTCTTTATCCCTCTTTCGAGTGCGGGAGGAGTTCGAGCCTGCAGGCGCCTCCCCCAGAGACTGGCACAACTCTTTAAAAGAACCTATAAAGGTGGAGCCCAGGTTGAGTGGAACGAAAAAGCTTTGACTAGCCGAAGCACGAGCGGCTTCTTCTTCAGACACCTTCATGCGTTCCAGCTGCTTGGCGGAACCCGCGGCCTCGGAAACCGCCCACCTAGCCTCCTTAAACTTCACCAGAGGGTTCCTTTTCTCCGGTCTCCCCAACTTCAAACATGCAAGGCGATCTTCCAGGACACTGGGATGAAAGGCCAGGCAAAAACTGCAAGACAAGGTGTCATGGCCAACACCTAGGCAGTAGACGCACGTGGGATGGGGATCGGTGCGAGACATCTTCTGGCCGCAAGGACACTGGCGAAATCCTAGAGAAGATTTATCTTCCATGATCGAGGATGCAAAAGCGCGATCGCTAATGCGAACGAGTTTTAGTTTCGGTAAAACCGAACTTTTGAAAGGCAGGGCCTACAAAATGTGTGAGCACGAGGGAGACAACCCGTATCTTCCAGCGGAAAAGAAGATCTGAGGTCATGGGGCACAGCCAAGGTATATACCACCAGGGTGGGCGGGAGGAGCCAGCTTGAAGACTTTCAGCAAGATTTAAAGGGGAAAGGGACATGCCAAACAGTGTGGATGAACAACATATCCACGATCCTAGAAACCATCTTTCTAGGAGCATGGATACAATTCAATTTACACTCTGGCAGACTCCCAGCAGTTCTCCAGGAGGAGGGGGCAAGGCACACACCCCTGTTTGGCAAAGACAGACTGGAGAACTGAGGTCCCAAAGCAGCATCCTGATGTGGCTCAAAGTAGATGCTGTAGTGGGGAATGAAAGTGTGTGCTAACCTGCGAACAGCAGCCTTATAGATTTCCTGTATTGGGATGTCTCTGTAGGTAGCCAACGTGGCAGTGGTATGTCTGGTGGAATGAGCCTTAAGCTCCCTGGGAGACTCCCTACCAGCCAACCTACAGCAAAGGTTGATGCAGGATGTTATCCACCTGCCAACTGCCTGCTTAGCTGCCAGTCTGCCAGGAGCTGCATCAGCATATGTAACAAACAGCTGCAGAGCCTCAACCCAAACTCCAGCTGTGTGCTCCCTATAGTAAGCGAGTGCTCTCCAAGGTCCAAAGTATGGAGCCTATGGTCAGCCTCCAAAGATGGACTGGTCAAGTATACCAGAAGGTTCAACACCTGGTTAAGGTGAAATTCCATTACTACTTTCAGGAGGAACTTCGGGTGAGGGTGAAAGACAACCCTGTCCTTGTGGAAGACCACATAAGGAGATTCCACTGAGAGAGCCTGACGCTCACTAATCCTTCTGACTGATATAATGGCCACCAAGAAGGCTGTCTTCCATGACAAGTGTGACATCTTACACCTGTGCACAGGCTCAAATGGCTTGCGCTCATGAGCACAGCCAGCAATCAGCAGTACGTCCCATGGTGGTGGTTCACAGCTTCCAAAAGGCCTAAGGCCTGTAACTCTAGCCACTCAAGAACCAGCGAGTAACCACCACAGAGGACTGCTGCTGAAGCTGAGGAGATCCAGGTACCAGAACTGGCTGGGCCAGTCTGGCACTATAACAATCATCTGTGCCTTGCCTGTCTGAGCTTTGTCTCCCCCCACCTTGTGGATCAAAGGGAAGGCATACATGAAGCCTGGGATTTAACCCCCCAACAGTGTCCTGGACAGCTGGGGAGGCAGGTACAAAACAGTCTTAACTTTCTGTTCTCCCAGGAGACAAAAAAGTCCACCAGTGAGGTGTCCCACTGGGAGAACAGGTGGCATACCACCTCCTAATGCAGGGACCATTCATGCAAAGTCTTTCCCTCCATGAGGAAAGCATCTGCCACAAGATCTTCACCCAGGTTGCACACAAGGGTCCAATTGTGGAGGGCCTCCTGACACAGAGGAAGGGAGTGAGTTTGCAATGTCTGTCAGGTATAACGTGGTCATGGTGTTGTCCCTCTGGACCTGCATGATCAAACCCCTGACCGGAACAACAAATTCTGTGAGAGCCAGCCGCACTGCACAGAGCTCCAGCAGGCTGACATAGTGATGGGACTCCCAGAGCAATCAGAACCTGTCAGCTCTGTCGTCTCCCAGATGTGCTCCCCCCTCCCCAGCCAACCAGAGACATGTCTGTCGTGATGTTGAAGGACCATCCACCAGTGGATGGCATCCGACACTGGCTGGGTCACTAAGACTGGTCAGTTCTGATGACCTAGGCATTGGGACTACTGGCAGCCCAGCTCCAACTGCAGGTGGCACAACTACAAGGGTGCTCACTGGACCACAGTGGTGGTGGATGCCATGTACCCCAGAAGCCGCAGGAAATCCCAGGCAGGGCACACGTGCCAAACCTTAAATGATCAGGCAAAGAATGTAAGGACCTACTTAATGACCTGTGAGAGGATGAGTTTGGACTTGCCAGACTGATCAACAGTCCCAAGTCTCCACAGGTCTGGAGGGCCAAATCTCTGGACCGCTCTATGGCCTTCAAAAATGGCCAATTATCAGCCAGTCATCCAGGCAGAGATACACCTGGACACCCTTGCACTACAGGAAAGCTTCCACCACTGGCATGCAATTGGTGAAGATCCTGGGTGCAGATAAGAGGCCAAAGGGCATGACCTGGAACTGATAGAGAACTCATTCTGCATGGAACTGAAGGTAACGCCAATGGGATGGATGGACTGGTATGTGGAAGAACGCATCTTGGAAATCCATGGTGTAGAACCACAAGCCCTGCTCCAGGGATGGCTTAATCTAGCTCAGCATGAAATAGTTCAGATTGTGCAGATCCAGTATGGGGCGCCAGTCGCTTGTCCATTTCAGGACCAGGAAGTACCTGGACATGCACGTCTGACTTGCTAGGATGTCTGGGGCATGGACTATGGCTCTTTTAGGCAGCAGCTGAGCAATGTCCTGCCACAGGGTGGAAGTGTCCTGCGACATGAAGGATTCCTGAGGAGCATGGATTCAGTAAGGCAGGAGAGCCTTTAAGTTGAGACACAGCCCTTGTCCCACCACTTCCAGTACCCACTTACCTGCGTTAATGACAGACCAATGTAGCTGAAAGTGGTGTAACCAACCCTCAAACTGGGAAATGGATCTGGGACTGGACAGACAGGAGGATGGCAGCCCATCACTGGTCAGCTCTTGGTGGGGCAACAGCCACTGGGTTTGAACGGTAACCACTACCCTTACCCCTGCCTCTTCTCGGCCCCTGGCCAATGAACTTGGGCTTGGGGCACCAGGCTTGCTGCTGCCAAGCCTGCTGTGGCTTAAAGGACCAGTACTGGAAGGTCTTCTTTTTAGGCTTCGTCATTTTAGGGTCCTTCTTGGATGAAGCCACAGAATCCAGGGTGGCACTGGACTTTTCTATCCTAATGAGATGTCCTTCCTACCCTGGGCCAAAGAGACTGATATCCAAGAAGGGGACATAAGCCAACTTGTGCTAGGTGTCAGCTGTGAAGGTGGAGAGCCTCAGCCAGGCTCTGCAATACACTACGATGGCCACTGACATGGCAAGAGTGCAGGAATCCCCCATGTCCAAGACCATCTGAACCTGGTCTTTAGCCAGCGTTTGACCCTGGTCTTTGGCCAACTTCACCGGCAGCGCTTATCGCAGGGAGGTTAGGGAAGATTTCTTCTAGCACTCCCAACAGGGAGTGACCAAAGCCAGCCATCAGGACAGCACAGCTGGCCTGACACAGGCCCAGAGAGGAAGCAACGTAGACTTTCTTGGCCAGTTGTTAAAGTTTCTTTTAACTACTTGGTGTGTGTGTGTGGGGGCTTGTGCATCTCACTGATCCCCAGACTTCCGGAAGGCTGAGTGCAAGACCAGCTGCTAGGCTGATGGGTGATCAGAGAATCCGAGAGAGACCCTGTAAGGCCTGTATACTTGCAGACCATACAGGTGGAGGGTGCCGGACAGGATGCTGAATGCTGCCAGAGCCCCAGGACCAGTCCCAAGATGGCCCCATCCATGGGAAAGGCAACTCAAGGGGAGTCATCCCTGTCCAAAATGTCCATAAAGGAGTATTTAGCCCTTTTCTGGTCTGGCTCCAAGGACATGTTAATGGTCTCCAACATAACGTGGAGGAGAGCTCCACACAACACCGGCTCATGGACGGTGGTCAGTACCATGACCGAAGCCCAGCTGATGGCATGGGTACTTGACGACAACATGGACGACCCGTCCAAATCATCCAAAGACTTTTCAAATGTGGTCTTCAACTGTTTGCCACTGTGGGCCACCCAAGTGTCTTCCAAATAGGTGATTTCCATCGACAGCCAGCCTAGCAAGTCAGCTGCAGCACAGAAGTCCTCTATCAAGGCTCCAACCAAAGGCTGCAGTTAAGGCAGTTCCACCCACCAAGGGTGAAGAGGAAGATGCCTGTGACATCTGTTGAGGGTGGACCAGCGTGGGCATCACAGGTGGCTGCCAGGTGACCACAGGTCCAGGGGCAGAGCCCTATTTCGCCCTGCAATGGTCCACTGCTGCCAGAGAAGTTCCTTGTAACCCCTTAGCATCTTGCAGCACTGCCTCTCCTTGCCCGAGGTCAAGGAGCACTGACGATGGAATCTCCCAGTCGAGCAGGACCAAGAGCATAAATGGCACATCGGCCTCAACTACCAACCCAAGGGCAGACGATGGACTCTGTTCTCTTTAAGGTAAAAACCTAGGACCCAGTTAACATCTAGATGATGGAGAGCAGTTTCACCTATGTTGATGTGAGGATTAGGGATGAATACTGACAGATATACTGATTAATATGGAACTCTGAGCAACCTTAACAAGAACCTTGGATGAGTTCTTATCCTTGCGTAAAAAAAAAAACATAGTTAAGATCAATGCAAGGAGCTTGCTACTCACTTACTCTTCTGACTGAGGTAACAGCTACTAAAAAGGCTGTTTTTCAAGACAAAAACTTTACATTACAAGAATCAAACAGGAAAATGAACTTCTTTCAGGGAGGACAGTACCACAGCTCACCACACAGAAACATAAAAACATAAAAGCTCCCAGAAGAAAAGGACCGCTTGGCCCACCCAGCCTGCCCAGATGATCCCTGCCTAGTATGTCTCTGCCGACACTAACTTCTCCAGCAACCCTCCCTCCTAATTTATTAGTGTAAGCCCCTTGCAAAAGTGGGGCTTATACTCCCACTGTTTAGGCATCCCTTACCCCTCCCCCAAGCTGGTAAATGGATTTAGTGCTCTGGGGGATACTGCTCTGGATGCCTCAAGGGAGCAGAAACAGGATATATAAGGGAGCTGATAGGAAGTAGCAGGGCCATTTCGAGCCTGGGCATTAGGCCTAGGGCTGGAGGGGGGAGGCTGGAGAGTAGAACCATGACCAGGCTAGGTGGGCAAATGAGGGAGCTTGGCGGTCCAGAAGGGTCATTGGGGAACCCCTCGCCAAATAGAGTGCAGTCAGAACGATCTTCTGCGCCTGGTTTGACGAGGAGTGCGGGTATGGAGCTCTATTGAGGACACAGGTAGCCAAGTCCTGCGTCATGGAGGGCTAGGACATTAGGAGACTTTGGTGAGCACAGCAGGGATGTAGGAGCCCGTTTGGTGTTTTCCCAGGTCGCCAGGGCAGTGGCAGGGCCCTCTCAGGAGGAACACCGGAGGCAGAGGTTTCCCTCACACCCAGTGTGGCAGGGTGGCCTGGGGGTGGGGGGCTGAGGGAGCCAGGGAGCCTTTCACCAATTTAAGGGGCCTGTCTGTAGGGACAGGTCCTGGGGAGCCGGTCCATGAAGTCCGGGCGGGTCGCAGAACAAAGAATTGGTAGGCCTTAGAGGGTGGTACCCGTGCTGGTGCATACTTCAAGCCCAGGAACATCTTGTAAGGGATGTGGGCCTGGCAGGGACTCCCTGTAGGAAGTGGTAACAGCGCAACAACCCCAGAGTGAAGTGGGGGCCATGGAGGACTGAGGCAGAGGCAAGTGATCAGAGTAGCAGTGGCCTCAGCTTGATCATCAGAGCCAGCCATTGGAAGGTGGGCAAGGGCCTGGGTCATCAGGAAAAAATCCTGGATGTCCTTGTGGTTTAGGCCAATGGCACAGGAGTTCAGGTGTGGAGGGCAGCTCGCTTTCCCACACTGGAGAAGGGGGGGGGGAGAGAGACAACCAGTGCCACAGAGTAAAAGGAACCATAGGAAAAAAGTAAAAAGAAGGCTTGGTTTACCAGATCCTTATATGCCAGGATATTGCAGGGATCTGGGTTCCAGGGCCTTGGGTAGATCACCCGAGAGAGGAAGGGTAGGAAATAAGAGTCCTTCTGGTGTCTGCTGGAATTGTGGTTCTGCTGTCTAACAGGCCCAGTCAATGTGTACAAAGTTGTAGCCCCATGGAGCTGATTATTTTCTATGAACGAATGGTGACCCCTGTATCGCTGGAATCATTTGCCATGCAGGTGAAAATAAAGTCAGCTGGGGAGAAATAGTGGTTTGTGCCTCATTTGACTGTAGAGGGGGAGTTTAATGAAATGAAATCCTCTTTCTTTCCCTTCCTATTTGCAGTCTGATTAATTTGTCACAAGTTATATTCCAGTGGCAGAATACAGCCTGGTGGGGCGCAAGGGTTTCCGTGGGACCTCCGAGAGAGAAGAGGGAGGTCTCAGTCCAGTGGATGGCTCGGGGAAGAATTCAGATGCTGAGATGAAGGAGGTAAAATGCACAGTGTGAAGACAGCACATAGGTAGGCAATCTTCATTCCTCCCTGTGTTAGTGATGTGCAATGTCTCAAATGTTAGCACTCTTGAGTGCTCCTTTCTTCCTGCCCAGACCATCTGCGATGTTTTAAGTAGGCCCCTAGACGGGGCAGGAAGGGGTTACACTAATATTACCCTATGTTTATCCCATGCATGCTTGAAACCCCTTACTGTTTTCACCTCCATCACTTCCACTCGCAGTTTATTCCAGGTAACCATCACTCCTTCAGTGACATAGTACTTGGTCCTAGTGCTCCTTCTTGTTTGAAAGAGACTCCCCTCTTGTACCAGGTTAACCCCCACATGAATAACCTGAAGGTCTCTATGATGTCCCCTCTCACTCCTCTCTCTTCTAGAGTGTATATGCTGAGATCCCTCAGTTTGTCCTCACAGGGCTTTTGATTCAACCTCTGCATCATTTTAGTTGCCCTAATCTGGACTGCCTCCACTGTATACGTCCTTTTTGAGATGTGGCCTCCAGAAAGTACAGTTACGTTAGAACTTACCATAATAGTAGATATGCAAGACAATCTCTTTCATCAGGCCACAACTATGGAACTATAGCCGCCAGGTGCCAGGACCACACGGAAACATTTTAGCAAGCAGTCCACTAGGGGCCGCCCATGATGATGTCCTCTATATATAAATGTGGGAAGCCCCTTTCCCTCCTCAGTTCTCTGCCAGAGATCATATTCAGAGGACCTCCCTGTAGGGAACCAGGACAGAGCTGAAGTCCTAGCCACTAGGCAAGGCTGGAAGCAGCAGATAGTCAGAGAGACAGAGAGAGCGAGAAATGAAGAAAGCTCAGAGGCTAAGGGGGACGGAGGGTGAGACAGCATGGCCTGATGAAAGAGATTCTCTCAAAAATCTACTGTTATGGTAAGTTCTAATGTAACCGTACTATCTTCTTCGAGGGTATCTCTTTCATCACGCCACACCTGTGGAACGAGTCCCAAGAAGTACTGCCACAGACACAGTCTGGGTGGCTGAAGGCTACAGACCTAAGAAAGGAGGCCTTGAAGTACAACCAGGCCGGAAGTCTGTCCCTCTTCTAGAGGCAATGCCCAGACTGTAGTGTTCAGTGAAAGCGTGGACAGTACTCCAAGTTGCAGCAGCGCAGATTTCTGCAGCTGATGCATTCCTGAAACAAGCAACAGAAGTGGTCATGCCTCTGAATGGCTAGGAACAACTCCAGGAAGTTCCTTGCCGTACTTCTTATAACAGAAAGTGATACAGCTGGCCAACCACCTGGACAGGCACTATTTAGAAACTGGTACGCCCTCTTTTCCAGGAACGAAGTAAACAAAAAGCTGCGATGACTTCCTGCAGTCCTTCGTACGAGGAACATAATATCTAAGTAAAACAATGCAAAAATGTCTCGTACTGGGAGGTGGTGCCTCAGACAAATCAATGCATAATCAAAAGCCAAAAAAAGTCCAGCAATCCCTCTGCTCTCCGAAATGCGTAAAAGCGTGTTCTGGTTCTGGCACCTAAATAAACTTGTTTCACTTGATTAAGTCTGCGTCGTCTCTTTTATGTAGGTGGTGAGTGCTGGACTTCTTGGTTTTGCTTATAATATCTGAGTATTCTAAGCAAACAATAATACCCAACTTGGTGGGCGGTATTGGGCTATACCCGCCCACCCTGGGGTGTAATGAGGCCCGACGCTGCGGGTGGGGGGCCTTATCGCCCCTGGAAGGGCAGATACAGCCCAATACCACCCACCCAGGAGGGTATTATTGCGCTTAGAAAATGGGCACTGTAAAAAAAAATAAGTTAAGTAAAAGATTTTTAATAAACAATTTGTTTAAAATAAGTTTTGTAATAGAATAGCTCCTCCACCTGTAATAGAATGATTTTTTTAAAGCTAGGAATTTAAGTTGTACTGTAGACACTGTAGTACCTGTGTTCTTATTTCCCACCTCCCTCTGAGTAGTAGCACCAGATGATAAAAATAAAGGAAATAAAAAAAGCAGAGCAGAAACGAAACTTATTTTTATTGTATTTCTCTATCTGGTTGTCTGGATGAGATTCACTTCAGTTTTACACAGTCAGCAAGGGGTCTGATACAGAACGCGATCAGGACTGTACTTCACGAAAGTTATATTTATTTTAAAAAGAAACATTTTATAAATAGTTAAAGCTTTTTTCTTTTGTTTATGCCATTTTTTGACTCACTTAGTGCAATCGGCTTTTGTGCTGGAAACCGCGAACTGACTTGAGGAACACAGAGTGCTGTCTCTAGTAGTGCTACTAAGGGTGACGGGTAAGCACATGCTGTGCTACGAGTACAAGTAATGATGGCAAAACATTTTTTTTTTTTTTTTGAAACCGTGGAGAGTGTAAAGTTATCCACACAGTTGCCAGACTCTGACTGTGGAATGCTCGGTTTAACAGTGGGGAAAACATGGCACAATGTCTGGGTAGTATGAAATGATACCGGCTCAGACGTGGACAAGGAATATGGAAGTGACTGAGATCAAACAAGCTAAGAGAAAAAAAAAAGAGACGTAACTTTTTGAAAAGAGGTTATTTTTTTTTTTTTTATTATTTACTGGGTTTGCAGTGCACATTTCAGAAGGGATACTCATTAGGTTTAGAATTTTTTTTGAACTAGGTGTTGCGGAGTAACGTCGGGTCTCAGCTCTCGCTAAGCGAGCCCCAAAAAATGGCATATATTTTAAAATGAAATGAGGGGTTTTAGCCAATTGGAGAACAGGCTGGGCTCCAAGATTCTGGTAATGGGGTGGCTGGGCTGGTACTTTTAATAACCGGGCATCTGTTGTCTGATAGATGCCCAGCTAGAAAAGTCCCTCAGCCAATCAGAAGGCTGAAATCATTTTACCCATTTTCTAAGTACATCTAAGGTATGAAGCAATGCTTCCACTGGACTGGCATGCTCAAGAAAACAAACTGGTAGGTGGGTAGTGTGATTCAAAGTAGCCTCCAACACTACCTTAGGGATAACCTTGGGGTTGGTCCATAAAGACACCCTGTCTTTACTGAAAATCAAATGAGGCGGCTTGCACTTTCACAACAGCCTAAAGCTCAGCAATCTTTCAAGCATACGCAGAGTCCCAGTTTCACTTTTCAAACAGCAATTGTGTAGAAAATAGCCCTCAAATTTAAAAACACTGACACTGTCGAAGTCAGCACATTCAGCATCATTAAGCAATCATTTTCATTACTACACCTCCAAAATCGCCAAACTCGTTCGTGCACAAGTTCAGTGTCATCTCAATGTCAGGGACGCGTGGTAAGGAGTAGACCTCGGAATTTCAGTCGCAAGTCTTTTTTCCCGAAAATACACATTAAAAAGGGCTCTTTATACATTTGCAGCTGAATTAGAGCAAATGTTGAGTAAAGCTCTGTTAACAGGCACAAAAATACAAGGGCACTAGAAACAACTGAAAAAGCTAACTGTGTCCCTTTAAGGTAGTAATGGTCTAAGGAAAAAGCCTAAAAAGGAAGGGGAGGACAAGAGAGGAAGGGCAACAAAATCATTCCACCAGGAAAACCATTCCTTCCTTTTTTCCTTCTCTAGTTTTTTTTGTTTGTTCGTGACATAGAAACTTCAAAATGGGGTCATTCTCCCTAACCCTATTGTTATTTTTTTTAAAGGGGGCAGTCCCTCTCAGGCAGAGAAGGCCACAAAGGAGTGAAAAGGATTGGCCACAAGAAAGAAAAGAAAGAGAAGAGATAGAGTGAGTTGCCCACAGAGCTGGAGATGGTGGGTGGGCATGATAATAAATGGTGGGAACATCAAGAATTACAGAGAGTATGTAATTTTCATGTCTTTTAAGAATCAATCTTTGCCATTTATTCACAGTAATGGGGCAGAATACCAAGTTTACCACCCAAGAAGGGCAGTGTTGACTCACCCTGAGGGAAACGGCAGTTCATTCAGCCTTATTTGGGAGTAACCACACAAAGGTAAGGGACTCCTTCAAGGGGTTGGCAGGACCAGAGACTGGTCAGGGGCAGGCAGACATTCCCATGGCCTGGGAGAAGGAAGGTACGTTGACAGCTCACATCTCACCCTGCAGGAGAAGAAGCAAGTTCTCTGGAAACACAAGCTGAGCACCCTATGCTGGGCCAGGGATGCCAACCTTGAAAAGCAAAGCCTTGCCATCCACAGAATGTGCTTCCCACTAGCCTGGAAGCTACCTCACTGGAGTCACAAGATGTCCTCTCTTGGTGCATCGCTAGCTTCAGGCCCTGGGTGGACAGGCGAATGGCCTGACTGGTTGCCTCACAGTCTGGCAGTGATGCTAGAAGCTAACCCAGTGTTGTCCACAGGCACATGGTACTGATCACCTGATGGGCCCAATGTGCTGAGATGCATATCATGGTGTGTGCTGCTGAAAAATAACATCTGCCCCAGACATCAAACTCCACGGAGTAAGAGTCGGGGGGGGGGTGGTCATGCATGGGGCAACTATGCCCAGAAGAGGTGTCCAGTAGCAGAATCCCTGAAGAGGGGAGTGGCATGGCACCTGGAGACCTCATGGGAATGCAATACCTGCGTCTGACATCCCTCAGGGCTCGAGAAGGGGCAGAGGGATGGAGCTAGACGTTCCTGTACACTTCCATGAAAGGCAAAGGCCATGGAGAGATGACTGTGGAGTCTCTGATGTATTCATTCAGGAAAGCAGGACTGCGACCAGCAAAATGTTGCAGGCCAACTTCCTGCATCATCTACCTAATAAACTACTGGTCATGAGTGTGCTCAGCATCAGAGGACAGGTGAACAGAGAAGTCCTCTTTCTCAGAGAAGGAACTGGGAGAAGATGAGGAGCTGAAGTTAAGTGCGGAAGGTGCAGGGAGTTCTGGCTGGAAAATGGCATGGTCTACCTTACGGTGGTATTAGGAAACTGCATCAGCTGTTGACCTAAACTATTCCATGTCAGGGGCCCAAGAGGACCAAGAATGCCTGGGAGAGAAGAGAAAGGGTGTGGGGGAGTCATGTAACACCAGGCCAGGTCCTCTGCTAGGGCTGCAAGAATGCTCAGGGACCTCTCCCAGAGGGAGGGCATGGCAAACTTGCCTATCAAGGAACGGCCAACAGCTGCAGATCGGTCAGACAGTGCCCTTGGGGAGAAACCCTCATGTAGGGAGAGCGAAGCCATGCAGGTTGCATGGGGCGGCCCTGATCCCCACCAATGACAGGGCTAGTAGGTTCAAGTGAGAAGGAAGGGTCCGAACCAGTGCATTAAACTCTTGCCAGAGCTGCCACCTACCTTAGGCAAGGTGTGAGCCACTGACCTAGATGCCAAAGTCCTCTACTCACCAAAACTGGTCCTGCCCCTTGGGCCAGGCCCAGAGTCCAAGACAGGACCCTAGGGGTATGGGTGCTGGAAACAGCGCAGCGGGCCGCACCAACCCACTCACTGGTGCTGCAAACAGTGCCAGGACTAGGAGCACTAGCACCTAAAATGGCTCCAAAAGGAGTACTGGCACTAGCCCTGGTGTAACTCATAGACACCACAACCAAAGGAGTCTTTGACCCAGAACCAGGCCACCTTCATCACCAAAGTCCTCAACATGCTGAGGTCCTCCTCGACATCCTCCCCCAGGTCATTCGACTGCTAGGGGGAAGACATCCAAAGCACCTCAAGGTGTCAAGGAAGATTAGCTTTAGAAGCCCTCCCTCTCCCAGTATCGTGAACGGTGCAGGAGGGGACCCAGTCTTGCGGTTGGCACCACCACCTCCACTTAGTGGTACCGGCCTGAGTACTAGAAGCCGAAGCAGCACCAGGCAACAAGGCCAAGAAGCCCACTGAGGTAGGCCCAGTGTGCAGCTTCGACCTCACCCCCAGTGGCGTCCACTGCCCCAAAGTGCCAATGGACAGGGAGGGGCGTTCAGCTGCCCCCCCCCAAAGGGAGACCATCAGACCCTCCCCCAGACTATCCAATGTCCTGGCACAGTACACGTGAGGAGAGTCCTGGCTTTCCTCAGTACATATAGTAATGGGAAGGGGCTCAGGGGAAGAGCCGAGGATCTTTACTTTGGTGTACCTGGTGCAATGCCTGCCCCTGAAGGGGGAGGCTTGCAATCCCACTTCAGCATGTGGAACTCAAAGGTGCAGTACTTCATGGAGAAACAGACACTGCACCTGCCCATCTCACGTTTTGCACCGAAGCAGGTCCAACAGGTGTCATGTCGGTCTCGGTTGGAGACGAGTCCCCTACAGGAACACTGCCACATAAGGGGGAGCTATTCTTGCTCTTCTTCTTCTTAGAAGACTTTTTCGTAGGCTCTTCTGAACTAGATATGGTGCAGTGTGGAAAATAAAAACAGAGAAAAGAAAAGGTTTTGTGCCACACAAGAGAGAAACGAACAAAGCAGGCACCGGGAACAATAACAGTGCCAAGGTATGGTGATGAATCAAGGAAGAAAAGTGACGCAGTTAACATGATGCCTTGAAGCGCTACCAAAGTGTGCTCTCTACGGCAGGGAAAAAAAGAACTGAGGAAGGTAGGGGGGTTGGCATCAGTTACTGGCTAGTCCATAAGCGCCATGTCACTGCATCTGCTTCATGGGTGGTGCCGGCACCGTCGGACACCTAGGCTGTAGGCTGCAGAAAGACTTTGCTCCTGCGGGATCTTAGTGCCTCCGGCGCAGACCCACTAAGGGGAATAAATGGTTAAGACTGATTTTTGAAAGATCTATTGCCTCATAACCTGTTAAGTGAGGAAGCTAGAGGGGAAAGTTAAAACTATTACATATCGAAGTTAGAGACAGCATAGTCGTCTTAATGGCAGTGGTAGTACATAGACAAAACCTTCAGCCTTTAAAGCTACTACTTAAACTGCCATATGCTAAGCTACAGGCTGAATTAATCCCCATACAAGGTTCCACATTTTAGACAATAAATTGGTACTATCAAACAGAAGAATGAAAAGTTAAGCTTGATAAGTAAAAACACTTCCAAAACAAATGCATCAGTTTTCAGGGATAGAAGCATTATGTGTGGTATTAAACTGAAATTTGGAGTAGATACATCTAAGAAAACATAGTCGTTACAGTGCTACATCATGCAGTATGATAGATTCCAAGATTGCATCACGTACCCTTCATAAAAAGCAAAGTCATACCATGTTAGTGTTCGCAATGGCAGAAGGTCACCTCCTGTGAACATCACTGTACTGCTCCATCGCTTAAATCCAATGGCAAAACCTTTTTATTACAAAATTAAATTCAAATACAGAACCCTTTCAACTGGAGTAGGCTTATCACTTTCAGCTTGTATATCCCAGCAATAAAACTAACAAATAATAACTAGTCCTCCCAAGACTCCAATATTTGTTCCTCTTATGGCTGAAACTTCTTTACATTTTTTCACCATCCATTTTTCTGCATCCTGAGGGTAGTTATATTAGAAAGTCTTCCCAGCATAGACTATACATAGTAGAGAAGGAAGAGAAAAGAAAGAAGTTACGTACTTACCCTAACAGTAGATCTTTGAAAAAAATCTCTTCCCTTAGACCACACCTTTGGAACTATACCTGCATCAATAGTGCTAGGACCACATGGAAACTTTTGCCAACTGGAGGCCACCCACACCGACTTCAAGTGTCAGCATTTACACAAATGTGGGCAGTCCAATCTCTCGTCAGTTCCCCATCCGAGATTGTGCTCAAAGGACTCTCTTTTTGAGGAACCAGAAGATCATACCAGTGCCTCTGGTATTAGGCAGATGGAAGCGCTGGGGACAGCAGACATGGAAATTTCCAAGGCAGAACTGGATGCCATATTCCCCTACAGCTAATAAAAAGGGGGAAGGAGGGAGGGTCAGCATGGCCTAAGAGAGGAAAATCTCTCAAAAATCTATTGTTACTCTAAGTACGTAACTGTTCTATCTTCTTTGAGAATATCTCATCCCTTAGGCCACACCTTAGGAACGAGTCTCAAGCAGTCCCAAAATCCAACTGGGAGGACAGCGCAGTCTGTTCATGACAGTAGACCCTGTAGAACACCAAGGCCGACGCCCGCTTGTCTACGAGAAACAATAACCAGACTGTAATGTTTAGTAAAGGTGTGGACAGTACTCCAGGTGGCTGCAGTGCACATGTCAGACACAGAGACATTTCTAAAGCAAGCAACAGATGTGGTCATACCTCTTGCTGAATGGCCACGAACCACACCAGAAAGTTCCTTACTATAAGTTCCTAAAACAGAACATAATACAATGTACTAGTCATATTGGACAAGCGCTGTTTCAATACAAGGATGCTCTCTTTCCCAGGGGCGAACAAAACAAATAGCTGAGAGAACTTTCTGTAGTCCTTGGTGCGAGACATGTAGTATCTTAGGATTCTATGTACATCCAAAGTATGGAGCAATGTTTCACCCCGACTAGCAGGCTCTGGATAAACTGAAAGGTGAATGCTTCAATTTAGTGTGAACTCAGACACCCCCTTTGACAGAAACTTAGGATTAGTACATAAAGACACTTGTCTTAATGGAAAATGTATTTAATTATTTATTTGAATTTTGAAGACTGGGTAGGCACACTAAGAACATAAGAAATGAGTTGGTAGATGGGGACCATGTGATCCATCTAGTCTGCACAACTGTGGGCCCCCCCCCCCACATCATATCTTTCCTTAAGCTACCCACAATGCCTGTCCCATGTAAGCTTGAATTTCCTTACTGTCTTTGATGCCACCACCTCTGGTAGCAGTCTGTTCCATGGCTCTATCAGTCTCTCAGTGAAAAAGTATTTCCTGCAGTTACTTTTAAACCTACTTCCCACCAACCGCAAGTTGTGCCCTCTTGTACGCGCAGTCCTATTTTCCTGGAATAGGTTTCCCTTCTGAGTTGTGTAAATTCCCTTGACGTATTTGAATATTTCTATCATGTCTCCCCTATTTCTTCTCTGCTCCAGGGAGAATAAATTCAACTCCTTGAGTCTTGTCTCGTATGGCTCCTGGTGCAGCCCCTGCACCATCTTCACAGCTCTTCTCTGTACCATATTTAACCAGCCAAATGTCCTTTTTCAGGCGAGGCCTCCAGAAATGGATGCACTATTCCAGGTGCAGCCTCACCAAGGATCAGTAGAGTGGCAAGATAACCTCCTGCTTCCTGCATGTAATACCCCTGCCAAAGCACCCGAGGATACCACAGGCCTTCTGCACTGCTTTCTCGCACTGTTTTCCTACTTTTAAGTCTTCTGTAATGATTATCCCTAGGTCGCATTCCATGTTTGTTTCCACTAATTGGTGGCCTTCCAGCACGTACTTATTTGCTGGGTTCCGTTTTCCCAGGTACATCACCTTGTACTTCTTGGCGTTAAACTTTAACTGCCAATTCCTGGACCATTCTTCCAGTTTTCTGAGATCCTCTACCACGCCTGAGGCTCCCTACTGTGTGTCCACCCTGTTGCAGAGCTTCGTATCATCTGCGAACAGGCAAACCTTCCCCTCTAGCCTATCAGTGATGTCACTGATGAATATACTGACGAGAACTGGACCAAGCACTGACTCTTGTGGGACACCACTGGTCACTCTGCCCTCCCTTGATAATGACCCATTGATCAAAACTCTTTGGATACTATTCTGTAGCCAGTTTTGAATCCAGTTTACTATATTCTGACTGACGCCTGTGTGTTCCAGTTTATTTGCTAGTCTCCTGTGGGGGACAGTGTTGAAGACTTTGCTGAAGTCCAGGTACACCACATCAACTGCCCCACCTTGATCTACTGTTCTGGAGACCCAATCAAAGAAATCAATCATGTTTGTTTGGCATGAGTGCCCGGCTGTGAAGCCGTGCTGCTTGGGTCTAGTTTTCCACTTTCCTTTAAAGGAGAAGTCCACCCAAAACTTGAAAAAATATATGTTGTGCAGAGTGTTTTAATTTGTATGTGAAGTTCTAATGTTTCCTTCCCTCTGACTGGTATTAGGAGTTTTTCCTAAATTAGCCTGCTAGCTTTAGGGTAGTTTCACGATCCCTGGAGATCTCCATATGAAACAGCTTAATTGTATTCCTTTGTCCTACAATGCACCTTGTTTCATGTGATGGTGATGTAGCAGAGACCATAAATCCAGCAGAAAACATTACTTTACAATCAGTTCACAACAACAGAGATGGCTATATTTTAAAATCTGTAGAATTTAGCTTGGTGACCACCCTCATCGTAAAGGTCTTACTGTCCTGAAAAACTTTGCTGCTGATAATTTTTGTGCAGCTTGTAAAGCTTCAAAGATATCTAGTTTGTTTGGCACGTGTGGGCTGAATGTTGGGTCTCTCTTACATCACTGTCACATGAGACAAGATGCACTGTGGGAACAAGAAATACAATTAAGCTGTCGGGGATGAGATCCCAAGGGGTCGTAAAACTAGCATAAAGCTAGCAGGCTAATTTAGGAAAAACTTCTAATACCAGTCAGAGGGAAGGAAACACTAGAACTTCACATACAAATTAAAACACTCTGCACAACATATATTTTTTCAAGTTTTGGGTGGACTTCTCCTTTAAGTATTCCACTATTCTCTCCTTCAGCAGTGACTCCAAAATTTTCCCAACTACTGAGGTCAGGCTGACTGGGCAGAAGTTTCCTGCCTCTTCCTTGTTTCCACTACTGTCTCTCTTTTCCAGTCCTGAGGTACTATGCCACTTTCCAGTGATTAGTGAATATCTCAGCTAGTGGTGCAGCAATTTCTTCCCGAAGCTCTTTCAGTACCCTAGGGTGGATACCATCTGGACCCACGGCTTTATCCACCTTAAGTTTACTAAGCTCTTCTAGGATCCTCTCCCTTGTGAAGGGGGTTGTATCCACTCATCTAGTATGTTCTGTCTCGCCTAGTGAAGGATCTTTTCTGCTATCTTCAATTGTGAAGACTGAGCAGAACTGGTTTAATAACTCTGCTTTGTCTTTGACTTTCTCTAACAGCTGGCTCTCCTTTGTTTTCAGTTGGACTATTTCCCCCCCTTAGACTTTTTTCCTCGTATGTATCTATAGAAAGTCTTAACTTCCTTCTTAACCCCCTGCGCTATTTTCTCCTCTGTCAGGGCTTTGGCAATCCAAACTGCCTTTCCTGCTTCCTTGAGTTTGTTCCTGTATTCTTCCCTGTCAGTTTCTTTTTTCACCTCCTTGTATTGTTTAAAAGCCCTCTTTTTTTCCATTGATTTTGGCTGCTACCTCTTTGGAGAACCAGAGAGGGGTTCCTCCTCCTTTTGGACTTGCTGATCTGTCTTGCGCCTTGTTCTGTAACAGTAGTTAAAGAATTCGTCAATGTCTCCCAGCAAACCTCCACTTCCCCTGTGTTACGATCTCCAGCATCGATTTGATTCTGGATTTCATTTCGAAAAAGTCTGTTTGCTGGAAATCAAGTATCTTGATTTCTGTGTGACTCGTTTCTTCTACTTTGTTTACCGAGATCCAGAATGACCTGTTGTCACTGGTCCCCAGATTGGTCCCCACATGAACGTCTGAGATTCTGCTACTGTTTGTGAGTACCAGGTCCAGGATCGCTTTGTCTCTGGTTGGTGAGTCTACCAGTCAGTTCAATCCTGCTCCTCGCAGTGCAAATAGGATTTCTTTGCTCCGTTCTGAGGTTGCCATGTATTCGGACCAATCCACATCTGGCAGACTGAAGTCCCCGACCAGCAGTAACTCGCCTTTGTCTGCCATCATCAAGATGGTTTCTATGAGTTCTTTATCTATTTCCAGTTCCTATGATGGGGGTCTGTAGACTACTCCCACCTGGATGGGGGCTTTGTCCCCAGCTCCCAAGGTGACCCATAGGGCCTCCGTCTTACTGTACGTTCCCTGGATCTCTCTTGCAGAGATTCCCTCCCTTACATACAAAGCCACCCCCCTCCCTTCTTTCTCTCATGGTCTCTCCTATAAAGTGTGTACCCTGGAATAGCAACATCTTGGTGTGGTTTACGGTGAACCACGTTTCCGTAACTGTGACCCAGTCCAGCTGTGCTTCTGTCATCATGGCTGTGAGCTCAGGGATTTTGTATGGTAGACTATGTGCACTGATGCACATTGCCTTCCATCCCCGACTGCTTCAGTCTGTGTCTCATATGCTTGGTGTATCTCCCAAGTGAATTAGACTGGGCTGTGTCTTTATTGCCACAGCTGTTGAGTGCCCTATGGTATCCGGTTGCTGACCTAGTTGATGGTGGGGAAGGGGTATTTGGTAACCCTTGTGTTCTAATGGGTGCCTGCGCTTTCTCCCCCTCCACTAGTTTAACTGACTGACATGGACGTTGAACTTCTGGCCGAGCACTCGAGTCCCCTCCTTTGTGAAGTGCAGGCCTTCAAATCTAAAGAACTGCCATTCCTAGAAGTTCTGTCAGTTACCCACAAAGTGATGCCCTTTCTCTTAGCACCAGCATTTCAGCCAGTCGTTAAGTTTAGAAGATATCTTTTTCCCTGATCTTCTGCCTGCTGTCACCTTTTTCCCCCAAACAGGCAAAATCTCTGCGAAAGCGAAACTGGATAAAACAGAAGCTAGTTTGCCACCCAGTCTGTTCGATTTTGTTTCATGCCAGCCTGCCAGCGCAGTGACAAGGCGTCTGCTTGCAGTGCCGACATCCCGGGTTCAATGACGGACTCGGAGTTGGAGGATCGTTGGGGGAGAAGGATTGCATCTGGGGACTGCTCTCCTTCTCGGAAGTGGGGGAGACTGCCCGGCATTTTATGGACCCATGGCAGAGGCTAGGGGTACCGCTGTGGCCGGTGTCATTACCTGGGGGGGGGCTGGGTGGACACTGGACTTCATTGCACGTCCCTGCCCCCAAGGGATCCAGCATTTGAAAAAAGCTAGCCCCTGGGCATGATGCCCTGTTCTGCCACAGTCTCCACTGCCACCAGTGTCCATGGCAGGGTTCCCCACTCCTGTGGCCCTGAATTGGGGGGTAGGCGGGGCTCGCCAGCAGTATCCGCTGGGGCAGAGCCAGCCTGGCGGTCTCGCCCAGAGGGGGCAAGCCTGGGCATGGGGGGGATGGCAAGCAGGGCAGAGCTGACCTCCGAATGGAGGATCGGGGGTCCAGGAAAAAAAAAAAAAAAAAGATTCTGTTTTGTTTCCTCTATGGACCGACTGGCTAGGTCAAATGTTCCTATATGGAGGATAACCTGCGTGTCATGTTCCACAGTGCACATTATTTTCTCGATGCGGTCCGTGTCCCTCCATGCTGATGTCCCAGGGAGGCACTGGACCACAAGTCTGTTCGTTTTTCTGGAGGCGAGACTCTACTCCCTTAATCATACAGTGTCCAGTTATTAGTATAGTTTTTTTTTTACCATCATTTTAGTGGTTTTTGAGGTGGAGTGTACCTCCTTGTGCTGCACTGGGTAACACTGAGATAATAAAGTCCCTTTTTCAGGGGAGACCCAGAATCAGTTCATACAGTAGGTGGAAGATTATACATACAGATTCATAAACATCATATATCAATCAAATAAGGAGGCTCACACAGCAGTATGACTGCAACTAAAAATAACGCTTTCCACAGAGAAAGCATAAGCCACAACAGTAAGTTTTTCAAGCGTGTAATTGAGGACCCAAGGCAGGACCAGATTATGAATGGGAGGTTTCATGTGTAGAATACCTCTCAAAAAGAGATGGGAGACACGTCCTTCTGCACTACCGTACCCCCATCAACAGGGGGGCATGGCAAACAGATATAGCTGCCAGATGCACCTTCAGCGAGGAATACTACAGTCCGAAGGCTGTCAGGGACAGCAAGTTTTCCAACACCGCATTTGCTGGACAGGTGAATGGGTCCATATTTTTGGCAGTGGCCCACAAACTGTGAAACGCTTCTACTTTAAAGAGTATGTCTGTCTGGTGGAAGGCTTTCTGGACGCAACCAGCATATCAGCTTTTGGTGAGATCGCAAACCGTGCAATGGCCACATCTTCAGAAGCCAGGCATGCAGCTGCAAAAAAGTCAGGTCTCAATGTACCCCCCCCGCCCCGTGACAATGGCTATTTGTATTGCCCTTTCCATGGTAGGTCTGACGAGTGCAATCAACTGCAGGAAAAGAACTGAGAAGAGATGGGGCCGACCACGTTTATGTAAACAGTGATGCATGATGTCATCATGGGAGGCCCCCAGCTAGCAAAAGTTTTCATGTAGTCATAGTACTGATGTGGGTATTGTTCCAAATGTGTGGCCTAAGGGAAGAGATATCCTCGAAGATGTAACGATACACAGGGCTCTAAGGCGTTAATAAACATGGTCAAGCTTTTTACGTTGAGTCCTTGTCTCCTTGTCTAATATGAAACGTCTATGTAAAAACTGAGGTGACCTGCATCCAGGTTAAGTGGGTAAGCTGCTCTGGCTGCCTGTGAAAAAAAAACTGTTTATGTCTGACCCTGCAGTACACAGCAGCAATGTGTGAGATTGGTTGGTATATATATAATGCCCCCCATCTTCTCCCCGTAGGTCCCGGGACCCAGCAAACATGGCAGTGCCCCACCCTGGCTATCACCAGGCTCCCCATAGCCCGAGCTGCCATTCGGCCCTCCACCAGGTAGCAGCCAAGGGCCTGGGAAACCCTTCATCCCTCTAGAGAGGAGAGCCACCTCACGGTACCTAAATCCTGCTCCTCGCCCTCCCCCACCACTAATCTCTCGACAACCCAGGCTCGCTCCTGAACCCGGGTAGCCGGCATAGTGCGAGGTATGGTGTCCAGCGCCTCAACCCTCAGCACCACCAGGCCGGCTCCTGTAAGCCTTTCTGATACCAGAAAATTAAATTTTCTAGAAGGCAAGAGGTTTTCACCAAGCCGTGTTTTAAAAAATATAATGGAAGTATGTTCTGTCCCTTCACTCCCTCTGGAGCCCCCACTTTCTCAAGTTTCGCGATTTTCCTTCATTTCCAAGCAACTTTAGTCTACCCTGAACTGTCCAATCTCTTATAGAAACATAGACAATGACAGCAGAAAACTATCACTGGTCCATCCTGTCTACCCATAAAACCCTAACGAACCCAGGATCTATTCTCCATATAGGGTTCTAACCCACACCATTCTCCCCCATGCTCCCCACCCTACCGCTACTACCCTGAGAAATCACTAAGCCCTTTTCTGTCCCAGTCGTGTTTGAAACCAATGATGGTTGTGGCCTCCACCACATCAGCTGGCAGACTGTTCCATAGCTCCACCACCCTTTCTGTAAAACAAAACTTTGCCCCTTCGTCAATTTCCACTCATGACCTCGTGTTCTTGATCCACTACTTATGCTAAACAGTTCCTTGCAGTTTACCTTGTTTATTCCTTTCAGAACCTTGAATGTCTCTATCATGTTTCCCCCTTCTTTTCTGGTCTCCAGAGAGTATGTTCAGTGCCTTGAGCAGATCGCTGCATTGTCGCCAACTGGGCACAGTATTCCATGTGAGGCCTCACCAGTAATGTATAGAGAGATAGTAATACTTCCTTCTGCTGTTAATACCCCTTCCTATATATCTCAGCATCCAGTTTGCCTTACTGTAGGCCTTGTTACACTAGCTTGATTGTTTTAGGGAGTGACTGATGACCGTTAGGTCTATTTCGTCAGAGGTCATGCCCAGCTTTACCCTCCTGCCCCCACACACACACACACACACACACACACACACAATGAAGTACACTGTCCTGGGGTTCCTTTTTTTTTTTTTTTATAAAACCAGGAGAGAGAGACACTAAGCTGAAAGCTTGTTTACAGGTGTGACCTGGGAGCACAAGAAAGTTGAGTGACTTGCTCAGGGTCACACAGTATGCAAGTGGCAGCTGTGGGATTCAAACCCAGGTCTCCAGGTTTGCCGCTCAGAACCTTAAACCACTGCGCTATACTTGTTCCCTATGTGCATCACCTTGTACTTTCTGTCACTGAATTTCAACTGCCAAACCTCTGACCACCTCTCTAGCCTTTGCAAGTCTCTCTGCATCTCCCTAACCACTTCCTCTCTGTTTACCCTGTCACAGAGCTCAGTTTCTTCTATGAAAAGATACCTTACCATGAATTCCATACCCTGAATTCCTTCTCCTATGTTGCTGATAAACATATTTAGAAGGACTGGACCTAAGAACAATCCTTGTCGCACCCCACTGGTGACCTCCCTCTCTTCTGATTTGACTCCTTTAACCACAACCCTCTGCTGTCTCCCTTCCAAGCAGTTCCTCACCCATCTGTGTCCTTCGCTGCACCCAGATCGCCTAGCTTCTTCAGCAAACTTCAGTGAGGCATAGGGTTGAAAGCCTTGATGAAAGCGAGGAAGAGTAAATCCACAGCATGACCCTCACCCACTACCCTTGTAACCCAGTCAAAGAATACTATCAGGTTGATCTAACAAGATCTCCCTGCCATAAACCCATGCTGTTTACCTTCCTGGAGTCTACTGCTCTCCAGGAAGTCCATGAGGTCCTCTTTGACTACTGTCTTCATCAGTTTACTCACAACAGAAGTAAGACTGACAGATCTGTAGTTGCGAGTTTGCTCCTCATCCTCCCACCCCTTATGGATCAGGACTAGGTCCGCTACCTTCCATTCTTCTGGAACCACCCCTGTCTGCACTGAGTTACTGAATAGCTCTCAAACGTTACTCTTGGGTAAGCTGGCTAGGGCTGGCAGTATAGCCTAGAGGTTAGAGTAATGAGCTGTGAATGAGCTTGGTACATCCAGCAGACAGACCTGGGTTTGATTCCCACAACCTCCACCTGCATACTGTGTGACTCTGAGCAAGTCACTTAACCTCCTAGTGCTCCTGGGTCACCCCTGAAAACAGGCACTTGTGCCTAGTGGGCCCTACCCAGTTAACAAAGAATAAAAAAAAAAAAAAAAAAATAGTTTAATGCTGGCGGCCATGATCATCATCAACCGCTTATCCACTGATTCAACAGCTACAGCCAGACACTGCCATTACATTCCATGGCGGTTTCTTGTCGCAGTCTTCAAGTCTGCTGGCTCCAGTGCTATCTGTGTCCTAGCAGGCCTGCTGTTGCTTCTGAGCTCTGGAACCTCATCCTTGTGCTCCTTTTGGGTGACCAGTGATAAACTGGGTATGTTTACATCACAAATCACCACAGAAAGCTAAGGACATCAAAATTAGAAGAGTTAGCTCAAATATTTAACTAGTTTTGCAGTCTATAAGCTTTTAGGAGACGGAGCCCATGTGAGACAAATCCAACAATGAAGATTGCTCTCTAGCATTTCTGTCATAAATTATCTTGAAACAAAGAAATGTTTTTTAAAATCTGTTTATGTTCCCTCATCTCCAGTGCTGTACCCAACTCCTTCGTAGCCACCACAACCCTCAGAGACCCCCCCACAGAGCCTTAGTTTACCCCCCCAAGGCGGGGATGAGTAGGGGCATCCCCCTCAGCCCCTCGTACCTTCTTTGTCTCTTCGGGGTTCTTGCCAAGGGTCATGGCAGCCACGGGTGAGGGCTAATCTTCTCCGGCCCTCACGACGGTGTCACACCAGGGCAGAGTCTTTTTTTTTTTGTTTGTTTACTGGGGGGATTCCCTTGGAGTGGCCATGCTATGAGGCCAAGGCACATGCCAACATCGGCCACACCTCCCCCCCGCTTGAGACTACGGGCTTGCTGAACCTCCCTTCAGAGGTCAGGCATGTACCGTGTCAGCATCCCCCCACTCCCAGGAGGAGATAAGCGGTCCGATGGATGCTCAAGCCTCCTCCCCCTGGCCAGCCCTCCAACGACCCTAGTCCGTTCCTGAACCCAGGCCGCTGGTGTCCCAAGTGGTAGCCCTACTGCTGCACCAGCAAACAAGGCAATTTTAAATATAACTTTAGCTTCTTCTGCTCAGAAAGCTACAGCATCCAATGAAGGGACCTATGCGGCCCCAACAGCTTGCATGCTGTACCATCTTTGTACAAGACTTGTGTTTACCTAATAAAAGGTATCATAGAATCCAGCGACTCCCTGTTTTCCAAGGACCAATACAGCTACAATCTTTTTTCACTGTAATATGTTAGTATGCAAAGGCCAAAACATTTTAGTGGACCTGTCTGAAGTTTAGCTCAACCCCTTCTCCCAATGTGCTAAAATGAATTCTCAAGCCAGAAGCCGAATTTCTCATCCATGGAGCACATTTTGTTCAATTTCTCAGCACAATTAGGAAAAAGTGTTGTGTTCAACTAGAAACACTGCTTAGTATCTTAAAAGGACCTTAACAATCTTTTAACATTTCTAAACATACTTCCAGGAGATTGCTTACACATGGGTTATTCCACAATTGAACTATTAGACGGTACTGAGGGAAATGCTACCCAAATAAAGTGCAACGTATCTGACCATTGTGCACTTGCTGCACAGTCTGCACTATTAACGGGAAACCACGGAATGATTTCTAAACCACAAATGACTTCACTGAACCACAAATGACTTTCTTTGAAATACTACAGAAATTCTCACACATAAAACTTGTGTAAATGTGCTTCACACATATTCTAAACCAGTCAGGTCCCAGTACCTATAAGCACATTAGATAACTGTTCATGGAAGTACTACCGGCATACTACTTGCATCAGCGTATCCATCTGGAGCTAGCAACTGAGTATCCTTTTGTACCATACAAACTAAACACTGTTGTACCCTGTCTTATCTTTTCTTTTAATTTGTGAATTGTGAAGCACTCACAAGCCCCTGGAATGGGACGCTATAAAAATATTTATTTATCTCTCTTATTAAGTGACCTCACAAAACAAGACACACTAACATAGAACATAGCACACATAGATGGAAGAGACATGGGGTCTGTCTTGCCCACTCTACCTACCGCACAGCAGTGACTACCAAATTTGGCTATGGACACACATCCATGCTTATAAACAAATATGCTGCCTCTAACCCGTGTAACCCTCCATGCTGTTCTCTTCCACGAATCTTTCGAGTCCTGCTTTAGCAGCTAGCTTCCACAATCTCACTATGCAGACTATTCCACATAATGTCCACCCTATGTACGTAAAGTAGGACTGTGCACACCCCGAATATTAGTTCCCCGAATACCACGAATAGCAGCCATTCCAAATATTCGGACGGCTGTTGTGAATTCCTGACTATTCGACATTTGAGAAAGTTATTTGGGGAACGAGATTTCCTAGTCTCGCAGAGCTTCCTTGGCCAATCAGAGGCTTCTCAGCTCTCCAGATCATGAGCTCTCCTCACTGTGAGACAGCATTCTCAGAGAAGAGATCGTGCTTCAGTCTCAGAGCTTCTCAAACTGCAGAATCTTGTTGTTGAACTAGTTTGTTTTGCTGAAGTGTGATCCTTAAGTTTTAGAGAGACTTTTCTGTGACTGATTTTTTTGTGTTTTTGCTGAGTTACACAGGGAGTAGCAGCCTAGCCTAGGAGAGAGGGAAGACTGACTGTGTCTGCATCCACCTCCCCCACTGCATTCATCCATTCTACACTGCTCTAGTGTGTGATTTGGTTTAGATATTTTTTTTTTTATTTTATGGCAGCAGAGGCTTTTGTTGTTGCTCTCAGTAAAGGTCAGGCTTTAGTTTTCTGTCTAGTGTGACAGAATTATATAGCATGATATAATAATTTAGGGTAACTGACTGTCTCTGGGCTCAGTAAACAGTAATTCAGAGAGGGTTTTACTAATTGCAGACACTGCTGGTGCATACTGTGCGTAGTCCCTCCCCCAGGTTTAACTTTAAAGTTCCAGTCCACGCCAAATCTAGGTGAAACCTCAGCAAAGTTAATACAGTATTATAAAATACACAGAATTTGGGGAAAGTGTTTCTGGGCTCAGTAACAGTTGTTCACAGAGGGTTGTTTGCTAAGCAGCACTGCCGCTTTTAGCGTATAGTGGCCCCCGGTCCACACCCCCCGTGTTAAAGTTCGAACTACACAAAAAAATATAGTACTGTGAGTGCAACAGGCTGCTGCCTGTGATGTAACTGAAAATTAATGACAATCTGATTTTGTTTAGAAAAATAAAGTAGTCTGACACCTAGTTTCCCCTACCCCACTGTGTCTGTGTGCTACAAGCGCAGAGCGAGTCACACATCTGTCTGCTCTTACAGTGAGTGAATTTTTTTTTCATTTAAAGAGATTTATTTTGTGTCAGAAAAAAAGCCCTTTTTTTTGGCTCAGTAAAGTCGGGCTTAAATTTTCTATCTAGTGCGACAGAATTATAGTATTTAGAAAAGATATATATAATTTGGGGAACTGTTTCTGGTCTCAGTAAGAGTCATTCACAGAGGGTTGTTTTCTTTGGTAAGCATCGTTGCTTAGTGGCCCCCTAACCCCAGTGCTTAACATTCCAATCCACACAAAATATAGTAGTGTGAGTGTGACAGGCTGCTGCCTGTGATATAACTGAAAATTAATGACAATCTGATTTTGTTTAGAAAAAGGAAGTATTTTGACACAGTCTCCCCTCCCCACTGTGTCTGAGTGTAAGCACAGAACGAGTCACACATCTGTCCATCAGTTTCTCCCAGGGTCTTTCAGTGTGTCAGGTGTGGCACAGTGAATTGTGTGCGCATTGGGCCTATTGGGTACGGTTCTGTTGTGGGCTTATTTGCAAGTTGCATATATTACACCCACAGTTACACACATAGTTGTGTAACATAAATAAGAGATATGCAGGGGTTTAGTGCGTGATAATGCATTTATCTTGCAGTTTCTAGTGACCTCAAGTAACCTCATGAGTGCCGAAGGCACGAGTGAGAGTTACGAGAGGTTACTGGAAACTGTACAAGATAAATGCATCATCACACACTGAACCACTGCATATTCCATTTATGCAACAGGTTTATACGTTGTGTGAATGTTTTGATTTTGGTAGGTGTAAATAATTTGTCAAAAAAAGGAAAAGAAAACTGAATTTCATGCTTTTTTTTTGCCAATTATAAAAAAACCAAAATGGTGCCTATAAAATGCCACTCATTTTTTAGATATTTTTGTGCTGAACATTTTTCATGATCACAGTACCATGCTATCATTGTTTTGTTTTTAAGTTATTCATATTTCTTTGTCAAAAAAGTGAACGAAAAAATTACATTTTCTTCTGCGTTCTTGCTAATTATAAAAAAAGTATAAGGTATCTATAACTGAAATACCACTCATTTTGTAGATCATTTTGTGCTGAACAATTTTTGTGCTCACAGTACCATGTTATCTTTTTTTGTTTAAAGTTATTACTATTTGAATATGGTTAGTACTGCTTCTGAGGACGAACATTCTAAATGAATTCTGAAGAGCTGTGTAGATAAATGAGATGCTATGGTGATAAATATGGGATATACAATGGAGAGCTGTCAGATAAATGATCTACACAAGTGCTGTTTCACCTCAAGTAACCTCACGAGTGGCATATGCCACAAGTGAGGTGTCCGAGATCAAACAGCACAAGTGTAGATAAATAATTTATCTAGCAGCTCACCACTGTATATTTCATTTATACAATAGGGATGCTTTCTGTCAGTGCAGGGACATTTGCTTTTGATTGCTTATCTTGTTTTGCATATGTTTGTCAAAAAATTGCATGTTCTGCTCTTTCTTGCCAATTATAAAATAAATCTATAAGGTATCTATAAATGAAACATCACTCATTTTGTAGATAATTTTGTGCTGAACAACGTTCATGCTCACACTACCATGCTATCTTTTTTTATTCAAAAGTTATTTGCATTTGAATACGGGTAGTACTGTTACTGAGGCCAAACATTCTAAACGAATTCCTGAGTAATTGTGACATAGCTACTAATGGATACATTTTATTTATTCAATAGCTGTGAAGATAAATGGATATACACAATAGGGGTGAGTGGTAAATGAGTGAGATAAAACAGTGTATTATCCACTGCAGTGTGATATTTTACCCTCTGCTCTACTGTGATGATATCAGCCATTTACACACACAGGTCACAAAAGGTCATCACTCTAGGCAGCTTTCCCCTCAGCATGAAAGAAACACCTGTGCTGTTACCATAGACACAAATGCAGAACTACTCCAGAGGTCTCACTGCTGCCTACAGCTAACTCAGTGAGCATTACAAAACGCACCTACCCCCCCAACTTCCAGCTCATTACTGTGACTGCAGCCAGAATTCTAAACAGCACAGCTTCACAGAACAGTCTAAACTACTGCCTGCAGCTAACTCAACTACCACTGAAACACAAGCTCACTTGTTCCTCAAACTCTGATTCTCACCCATTACAATTACCGTGATACTTTCAGCTTGACTGCAGCCAGAATCCTAAAGAGCACAATTTCACAGAACACTCTGCACTCTGCCTGTAGCTAACTTAATTACCACTGAAAACAGTATCAGCTGTTCTGACACTCTGCCTCTCAACTCATTACAATTACTGTGATGCTCTCAGCTTCACTACGGCCAGACTTCTAAACGATACAGCCTCACAAAAGTATGTTTCTCACTCCTACCTAAAACTAACTCATTTAACATTGCAAAACACACTCATGTGTCTCCCAGAGCTTATAACACTGCCAGTCCATTCAGAAAAGCTCACACACAGAATGAGCAAACACATTAACAGGAACATAGAGACATAGAATTTGATGGCAGATAAGGACCGCTTGGCCCACCCAGTCTGCCCATTTCCCTACCTACTGGATAAGCTGCAGATCCTAGTTAACAAGCAGCCTATTTCTTCCTTCCCCCCACCGCCTAGAACTGCCTTATGACTGTCCCATGCATGCTTGAATTCCACCACTGTTTTTGACTCCACAACCTCCTCCGGAAGGCCGTTCCATGCATCCATAACCCTCTCTGTGAAAAAATACTTCCTTAAATTACCTCTGAGCTGCCCCCCCATCTTCAAATTGTGCCCCCTTGTTCTTGCACACCTCTTTTTTTGAAAGATGCTACCCTCTTGGACTTTGTTGATTCCCTTGAGGTACTTGAAAGTTTCTATCATGTCCCCCCTTTCCTCGAGGCTATACATATTAAGTTCCTTGCATGAAAGGACTGCATAATGGGTGCCAAAGAAGTCTGGGACTGTAATGGGGTCTGATGCCTTTCAATGGGAGATGTTATGGACCATGCAGCAGATGAATCATCGGGAGACAAAGAGGCAGCCTGACACAGTTTTGTGACGAACTGTCACTGGTGTGGATGGGCATGAAGAAACTGTGTCAGACTCACTGGCATGATGACAATCACCATCGCTTTATGACTGGGAATTGCAACATGATCTGGACACCCACCAGTACCACAAGAAGGAACAGAACACAAGACAGCATAACAAAACTTCTGAAACTCTTGGCCCTATTGTATATATTGAATACACGATGGGCAGATTGTGTGCTATGGCAAATATTGTCACTCCTGCAGAGTGAGCTCTGGTTATCTCGTGAGATATCCAGAGCTCACTCTGCAGGAGTGACAATATTTGCCATATCACACTCATGCCCATTATGTATCCCCTATTTATTCAATGGCTTCTGAGTCCACACCTATTGCATAAATAAATTTATCACCATAGTATCGTACATAAATGGTTTAGTAATATATGATTTTAAATAATACCCCCAAAAAGCATATAAAAAAACCCTGTAATACCTTAGTCACTGCCGTAATACTATACTCCCTGTCCTTGTAATACTATACTTCCGGTCCAATAATACTATAATTACGGTCCTCGTAATACTATCAACACCCACATGAGTGACTTTGAGGATGAGTCAGAATATGCCTCATATCTGACTAGTAAAAACCTAAGAGCTGCAGAGTCTGCAGACAAATTGAGGAAAGGTGCCAGGAGCACTGAGCAAAGTGAGCATAGGCATGGTCAGCAGGGCAAGCAAGATGTTAAACCTCCATCTGTCAAAAAAACAAAGCAGTACACACTAAGCTTCAGCAGGGTTGTGTCACCTCCATCCACACAAGATAAGGGAAGTTCTAACCAAGTAAGTCAGACAGCTGTTGTGGAGGAAGATCAAGGTGCTGTTGCAGCACGCAGTTCAGCTGGTGGTAAAAAAAGGAGTAGCCATGGCCGCCCTACTGGTGCGAAAAGTGCTGGTTCAAATAAGGCTGTAAGAAGGGCTGTGTGGCTTCATTTTAGCTTATCCAAAAATGATCCAACTAAGGCAGTGTGTGGGCTGTGTCACACCATAATTAGCAGTGGAAAAAATATGTCTAACCTAAACTACCACGGCAATGAATAATCATATGAAGCTGAAGCGTACCAATGCATTGCAGGGATCCAGTGTGTTGCCCCACAGTACCTCAATACCCTCTTGTGTTACTGGTGGGGGTCCAGATCATGTTGCGATTCCCAGTCATAAAGCGATGGTGATTGTCATCATGCCGGTGAGTCTGACACAGTTTCTTCATGCTCATCCACACCAGTGACAGTTCGTCACAAAACTATGTCACGCTGCCTCTTTGCCTCCCGATGATTCATCTGCTGCATGGTCCATAACATCTCTTATTGAAAGGCATCAGACCCCATTACAATCCCAGACTTCTTTGGCACCCATTATGCAGTCCTTTCATGCAAGGACTAAATATCACCTGTCACACCCATGTGCACAACAAATCACCCAGTTAATTGGGGAAATGATTGCACTTGATCTTCAGCCATTTTCAATGGTAGAAAACATTGGTTTTAGGCAGCTGATGCAACATTTGCACCCACGGTATCAGATACCATCAGGCACAACATTCTCCCATACTGTTGTGCCCAACATTTATGAGGATGTGCACATGGCAGTCTTGCAGTGACTATCAGATGCAGTCGGGGATGTGTTCCATTGCACAACAGACATATGGAGTAGAACAAACTTCAACCATGCACACATGTCGCTGACTGCACACTGGTGTGCAGAAGACTCAACTGGTACAGGCAGTGAAGGTGCAGGTCTACACACTTCCTGTCATTCCCCTGGTGTAGCCTCCACAATGTCTCATAGCAGGTCTGCACTTCTGAATTTGTCCGTTATGCCTGTGGATTACCGTTCTGCCAACATTTTGGCCTTCTTGCAAGACGTGCTGCGAGTGTGGACTAAAGACACATCGCTGCGTGTTGGTTTCATTGTGACTGACAATGCAGCAAATATGATAAAGGCCTTGTCTGATGGGCGCATTAAAGGCATCCGTTGTTATGCACATACTTTGAATCTGGTGGTGACAAAGTCCATCTGCAAGACACCAGAAGTTGATCAAACACTTAAGACAGCAAGAAAAATGTGTGCCCATTTCCATCACTCGGTTAAAGCCACAAATCAACTGCAGCAGGTGCAAGAGCGCATTCAGACAGCACAGCACGGGCTGATACAGGATGCGTCAACATGGTGGAATTCGACATTCTACATGTTGCAAAGGCTACTGGAACAGAAGCGAGTTCTCCATGAAATGAGCATAGAGACATATATTGGTGCCACCAGTACTGGTCTGTTATTGAAGGAAGAGTAAAGGTGCTTGGTCCTTTTGAAAGAAGCACACATGACATGAGTGCAGAATCTGCAGTACTGAGTCAGGTCATCCCTGCAGTCCAGATAATAAAGAAGTCGCTGCAGAGATTTACCACCCATGATGATCTTGCACCTGCAGTATGACCCTTGTGCACAATCTAACAACTGAATTAAGGAACAGGTTCACAGATATTTGTGCCACTAAGCCATATGTTTTTTCAACTATGCTGGACTCGAGGTTTAAGTGTGAGATACTGCACCTTGAAATGCCTGCCCACCGTGTCAATGAGTTTCATCAGCAGCTGTGCTCAGAGCTCACCTTTACAATGTGTGCCAAGGATGTGATGCCTACCGAAGTAGCCCTGGAAGAACAACAGCAGCAGGTGGAGGATGCCCCAGAAATGGAGGAAGAAGACTGCTGGGTACACCTCAGTTCATCCCTACAGGCGGAGTAAAGAAAGCAAAACCAGTAGCACCCACTCTCTGCCAGCAATGTTTTGAATTGCTTCTTGACAGAGGCTCTTTAACACATCTCAGTTGATCCACTGGAATACTGGAACAAAAAGCTGAAATCATCCTCTCACTTGGCACAGCTGGCCATGAAATACCTGAGCTGCCCCCCAACCAGTGTGCCATCAAAGAGGTTGTTTAGCACAGCAGGGGATGTGGTGGAGCCTCACAGATCCTCATCAGACCCTGAACATGTTGAGCAACTTGTGTTCATCAAGCTCAATTTACCACATCTCGATTACAAGTACAAGTATTTAATAATTGAATTTCACAGCACTTTAACAACAATGCTATTTGTATGTGACACACGTCCCCTGTACTTGTGCTGCTGGCCTGGGTCAACATGTGGACTATGTGCATCAACACCTCATCTGGTATTATGTTAATGACACTCAATATATTGCTCTTTTTCCAAAAAAAACAGTACTGGCGATGCTGTCCTTTGTTGCAAAATTATGCTGAGCACACACCACCTCCATTTCACAGACACCATACAGTAAGTGCTTTACAAATTCATGTGATTATTAAAAAGGCACAATGCCAGACGCATTTCAGATCCTAAAAGATCCTTTTTCAAAGGCAATTACAGCAAGACTGAACACTATTATATATACATAAGTGTTGTGACACAGTAATACAAACAAACTTCAAATTCATAGGATGTAATACACCCTGACCACATGATGTGGCCATGTGAAACATCCATTACCCACCCTTAGGTGCTACATATTGTTAACCAGACATTTCCAAAGGTAATACAACAAACACAGTGTTACCAAACTACAGTGCATAACCATTGAAAGTGCAGATGCTGAAAACATATATCGTATATATACACACACACAACAGGATAGCCAAATAATCGTCTATCTAGTACAGAAAAGCAGAGGAAGGGGAAAGGAGGGGAATAAAAGTAGTAAGGAGGACAAAAAAATACCAAAACAAAAATTAAAATGGAGAAAATAAAGGGGGAAGGCAAGGGGGGGAATTTAAGATTTTCACTGACAGAATCCAAAAGTAATGTAGCAGCAGTCAGCAACCCATCAATGTTGTAACACTTCATTTCCATTTTCTTTTCCTCGATGGTCTGAGATCAAGCCCATAATTTAAGCCAGGGAACTTATTATCTTCTAATTTATTTAGTTTTTGTTGACCAGGTAAGTACACTAGACAAAACATACCTATTTTCAGGTAATTTTACTGTGGAGGGGTTGTGGGATAACAGATGGACCAGACACCAAACTTCAGGTTCAACACACAATCTCTATGTGATGTTTATTCAGAATACAGGAAATAAGCTTTAGCAAAAGCACATTCCTTCTTCAGTACATCAGTTTGCAGCAACAGACTATGAATGTCCTTTCTCTACACTTAGCCAGCACCTACTGACACTGATCTCTGATCTACTTTTCAGTGAAAACCCTTCATCCCCATGTGGGCCCCGTTTGCTAGGGTAGTGGTGGCTCAAATAATAATAAAAAAAAATAAAAAATAAAAATAAGCTAATAACAAAGAATCTCAGTGCAGAATCACTGAAAGAAGGGTCACCCCAAAGGACAATGGCAACAAATCAAGTTTCAAAGACATACAAAATCATACATATTTCCAAAATGCAAAGCATCATGGGCTATATGCAAATCACCATGACATTTAGACTTGTTAAGTTTACAGCAATTTACACGTATTTTACACAGCTCAACTAACTTAATTTCTGTAATCGTCATCTAGTACTTTTTTACCATTATCAAAAACACCTAATGCCATGGTATTTTCAACATTTACAGGTTTCATAAACATAAGGTATATACATCAAGAACTTTTATGACATAGTGCTATTACATACTAAATCCAACAATAATAAACACGACCTGTTTTACATACACTTGGGGGTCACCACAATAACCTCCCTGTACAAGGACCTGAGAGGGAAAAGGAAAATTAAAGAGGAAACCATACCATAGACAAGAAAGGGAAGGGGGTGCCCATAGGTGGCCAACCTACTAGAAATTGTAAAGGATAGATTAGGCTAAGAAATAGAAGAACTGTTGCAACAGATTTAAGAAAAGGTTAGTCCTCAAGAGTGGCAGGAGCTCCCTATCACAGTTAGAATCCAAAACTTTGCTTTATTCAGCGGCACTGTATCATTACTGCATTAGTGAACTGCTCTCGTAGGGTGAAACACCTTCTTGATGCCCTGAAATTCTAGTTTTTAGGCACCCGGTTGTTTTACCCCCATAGAAGGCTGGGACTGAACATGTTGCCAGGTAAATAACCCCAGGTGTTAGAGGTAAACAACTGTCTTAGTGAATATTCCCTTTGAACATTACAGCTGGTGAATGTTTTACTAATTGCAACATTTTTGCGATGGACACGTCTTTTGCACCGTACACAGCAAATCATTTGCTGAATTAATCAAGTTTTTTGAAACTTGGATTCAGTGTAATCGATGTGTACTGTAATGAATGTCCTTCAGTGTTTTAACTCTTCTGCAGGACATTCTTGGTGGCTGTTCTGTGTCAGTATAGTGCTGCTGAATAAAGAACACTTCTGGATTGTAACGTTGGCAGATAATAAATTTCCTGGCTTAAATTATGGTCTTTATCTCGGACCATATTTGCAGAAAATAAAACAGAAATTAAGTGTTACACATTGATGACCTGCTTGCTGCCGCTTCATTTCTTTTGGATTCTGACAGTGAAAATATTAAATTCACCCTCCCCTTCCCCCTTTATTTTCTCCATTTTTGATTTTTTGTTTTGGTTTTTTTTTTCCTTCTTACTTCTTTTATTACCCTTTCCCTTCCACTGCTTTTCTGTACATTATGATATAGATGATTATTTGACTGTAGTATATATACATGATATTATATGTTTTCAACATCTGCACTTTCAATGGTTATGCACTACAGTTTTATAACACTGTGTTGTATTACCTTTGGAATTGTCTGGTTAACAATATGTAGCACCCAAGGGTGGGTAATGGGTGTTTCACATGGGCACATCATGTGGTCAGGGTGTATTACATCCTATGAATTTGAAGGTTGTTTGTATTATGATGTCACTGTGATGTCACAACACTTATATGTATATAATAGTGTTCAGTCTTGCTGTAATTGCCTTTGAAAAATGATTTTTTGGGATCTGAAATGTGTCAGGCATTGTGCCTTTTTAATAATCACATGAATCTGTAAACCATTTATGGTGTCCGTGAAATGTAAAGTGGTGGGTGTTCAGCATAATTTTGCACAAATATTCTAAGTAGTTGCTTAAAGCGCCACCAGCCAAGTGTAAGACTTGGTTTGCCATCATCATTCTCCATTCTCCAGTATTCCCCATGCCTGATGTATGCTGGATACCAATGTGGCATCACCAGTCTCCAATTTTGCCCATGCCTGAAATTTGTCAGATATCAATGTGGCATCACCAGTCTCCAGTATTGCCCATGCCTGAAATTTGCTGAATACCAGTGTGGCATCACCAGTCTTCAGTATTGCCCATGCCTGAAATTTGGTCTCCAGTATTCCCCATGACTGAAATACGCCAGATACCAGTGTGGCATCGCCCGTTTCCACTCTAGTATTCATTTACCATGTCAAATTACCAATAATTATGACAAAGTCATCTTGATGATGATGACCGCCCAAGCCAGAGTGATGTTGCTCATCTTCATGTACCGCATTGTGTGCTACCAGCAAAATTAAGTAAATTGTATGAAATCTTTTAATTGTTTTAGGTTTGTTTGGTTGAAGGGGTTTGGGAATTATGATTGAACAGTGCATCTGTATTTCTGTCATTCTGTATCTTGGATGGAAATTAATCATATATTTTTTTTTTTTTTACCCTGCAAGAATTTTATCACGAGTCTGATGGACTCTCTGAAAAATACTGTGGCCCAGATATTCAAACTGCGCCAGGCTGTGGCGCAAGCCAGGGCACAGCTCAACTTTGTTGCACAGGGGTGTGGCCTGGGCGATATTCAATGGAGCTGCGCTATGGCGCAGCAGGTTTGAATATCGCACCCTGGCCACCCCCACTGCGCCAGCACAAGTGGCCAGAGTGGAGCATGGAGATGCGCTGGCGCAAGTGCCATTGCGCCATGCACAGCACCTGCGATATTCAAAAGGGGACATGCAAATGGGGCCATAATTTATGCAAGGTGCACATGGGGCCATTTGCATGTCATTATGGCCCCATTTGCATCCAATTAGCATGCAGGTGCGCCAATTCCTGACGACTTGAGCCTGGTGCCCTGCCAGGTAGCATCCGTCAGGGACCGACGCCCCCTGCAGCCCGATCGCAGGCATTTGTCTAAAATATAATCTTTGTCCAATATCCCTGGTGGTCTAGTAGACCGCTATGTGCCCGATCGCAGGCATCGGTATAATACACCCCCCCCAATATCCCTGGTGGTCCAGTGGACCGATTGCTGCCTGATCGCGGGCATCATCAACCCCCCCCCCGCCAATATCCCTGATGGTCCGGTGGACTGCACTCTGCCCAATCCGGGCATCTGTAAAACATAGAACAGTCCTATTACCCCGTGGTCAGTGTACCCCTCCCACTGAGCCCCAGCGCCCGCCTCCCCAGTCAGCTGGCGGGCGGTAGCACCACCCACCTGCCGGCTCAGTAGGTGCATCTATTGTTCACAGCGCATACTGCGTGTAGCCTGTCAGACAGAAAAGTCCAGATATGTGAATGAATTCACATATCTGGACTGTGTAGTACGGTATGGGCTGCACACCCACTGGCTCACGCCAGAACCACAAGGCATGCAGCCCTACCGAGCTGTCAGTCGGGCGGGTGGCAGGCGGTGGTGCTGCCGCCACCGCCGACCGGGCGGTGTGGCGGGGGCACACTAGACCACCAGGGTAATAGGACTGTTCTATGTTTTACAGATGCCCGCACTGGCAGAGGTGGTCCACCGACCACCAGGGATATTGGGGGGTCTTTTACATGGATGCCCGCAATGGGGCATGGGGGGCCAGGAACTGAAGGTCACTGTCAGGTGGCAGCCGCCGTGTTGCCCTGCAGCGTGGCAGCTCACCTGTGGGTGGCCATCATTTGTTCTTTTTGGAGGCTTAACTTTGTGCAGGCCCAGGTAGGGTTGCGATGCATGACTCTGCACATCCAGGGCTGAATATCGGGCTGTGCAGGTTATGCATGGGCACGCCTACCTGTGCCTGCATACATTACTGATGCGCTCGGTGATCGGCATTTTATCGGCGCATTTTCCCTTTTGAATATCGCGCCAGGGCGCATCAGTGGGTTGTGCATGGCGCAACACTGCTGCACCATGCGCAATGCTTTTGAATATCTGGGCCTATGTGTATGACTTGCGAAGGTAAGTATTCAGTCATTTCATTGTTTTCTTTCTGTTTGGTGGTATTTGTGTGAGAATTACTGAAATAAAACTGTGTAGGCTGGCCCAATAACTGAGGGCTGAGGCGCTGGACACCTTACCTCATGCTGCGCAGCCGACATGGGTTCAGGAACGACTTCTGGTTGCCACAGGGTGCCGGGCCAGCAGGGGGGGGGTGGGTGTGGGAGTAGGAATGAGCACCTGCTCTCCTCTCCCGGGTGGGGGGGGAGCACCCATCTGTAGTTCTGCCGTAGCTGTGTGAAAGCCCAGCAACGGGCGTAGGTGGAACCTAGTGACTGGCAGGGTGGGGGTGTCCCACAAGGTGTGCATGCGCATGCCTCCACATGTGCATGTCACATCAGTGGGCATGCGGGCAGGGCATGGGATGGGAGAAAAAAAAAAAGCAATACATAAAAAAAAAAAGAAGAAGAAATAGAGCTGTCTGATCAGTGACCACTGATTTTGAATCATCTGATGGCCACATGAGGAGGGAGACTTCATGGATGTGTACAGGTCATTTGGAAGCACTTCACTTCATTATTTGACCCTAACAAGTATCATTCATTAAAAGGCATCTTTGTGGCCACACATCTTGGGCAGAATGGGCGTAGTGCAAGAGTGCCGTCCTCACAGACGCCCCTCTCAGCTACGAAGGTAAGATCTGAATTTGTATGTTAGCCTGCTGAAGCAAAGTGATAGTGTTCTATGGGCATAATTATGTTTTATTAGCATTTTTTAAGGACAGAATTCGTTAAGGATCTGTCATATGTGTTTCCTGTAATACCCAATCCCATTAAGAGGAGTGTGCCCATATGTAGATTGTCAATTAAATACCAGTATTGATGGAGTTAAGCCTATTGAAGTTATACTGTTCTCCTGTGGGCATAATTATGTTTTATTAGCTGGTTTTCTTAAAGACCACAATCATTTAAGGGTGTGGTATATTCTATTCTTGTAGTACACACTGTTTTTTTCACCCAAGTACAATAAATTAGTTATGTCTTCGTATTTTTCAAGTTCAAGTTGAATCCTATGGGGAAACTGAACAGAATGCCCATGATGAACTATTTTCCTGTGCATTCTCCTCCAGAAACAGCAGCGGGACATGGTAGCCTGCCCTCCTGCACCAGTGTACAAGCCAAGGTGCCATGACATCTGCATCCTCCTCCACTACAGAACCGTACCCAATAACACAGCCTGTGACACCAGTGTACAAGCTAAACTGCGGTGATATCGGCATCCTCCTCCTGAAGCATCATCAGCACAAGACAGCCTGTAGCAGTGGCACCAGCGTACAAGCCAAAGTGACATGACATCTGCATCTACCTCCTCCACAACAAAACCATACCCAATCAGACAGCCTGTAGCACCAGTGTACAAGCCAAACTGCTGTGACATCTGCATCATCCTCCTCCTAAAGCATCAGCAGTACAAGACAGCCTGTGTGGCAGTGGCACCAGTGTACAAGCCAAAGTGTCATGACCTCCGCATCTTCCTCCTGAAGCATCAGCAGCACAACACAGCCTGTGGCACCAGTGTACAAGCCAAGGTGCCACGTCATCTGCATCCTCCTCCACAACAGAACCGTACCCAACAAGACAGCCTGTGGCACCACTGTACAAGCCAAAGTGCCATGACATCCGCATCCTCCTCCGGAAGCATCAGCAGCACAAGACAGCCTGTGTGGCAGTGGCACCAGTGTACAAGCCAAAGTGCCATGACATCCGCATCCTCCTCCGGAAGCATCAGCAGCATAAGACAGCCTGTGTGGCAGTGGCACCAATGTACAAGCCAAAGTGACATGACATCTGCATACTCCTCTGGAAGCAGCAATGGGACAAGGCAGCCTGCGGCACCTGGCACATGTGTACAAGATAAAGTGCCATGACATCTGCATCGTCCTCCTGAAACAGCATCGGGGCAAGGCAGCCTGTGACACCAGTGTACAAGCCAAAGTGCCGTGACCTCTGCATCCTCCTCCTGAAGCAGCAGTGGGACAAGGCAGCCTAAACCCTGTAGCACCAATGTACAAGCCAAAGTGCCGTGACCTCTGCATCCTCCTCCTGAAGCAGCAGTGGGACAAGGCAGCCTAAACCCTGTAGCACCAATGTACAAGCCAAAGTGCCGTGACCTCTGCATCCTCCTATTGAAGCAACAGGGCCAAACGACAGCCAGTCGAACCAGTGTACAAGCCAAAGTGTCATGACACCTCATCCCAATCTTCCTGAAGCCACTTAAAGGACTTATATGCCAATTCTCTAAGAATGCATTTTCTGAAGCCGAATAATGAATATCGGGGAACCAAATACCAAATATTCGAAAAAAGGTATTCACACAGTCTTAATGTAAAGCTTGCTTTCTTTTCTTTTCCTTTTTTTTCCATATATGTTTTTACCTCCTCTGCCAAGGCGAGCTGGGCTCCTTTCCTCCAGGTCCCTGCTGTCCCCCACTGTATACTGCCCTACCTTCGGTCTGAAGCTCCCTTCTGGGTACAGATGGTGGAGCAGATGAGAGACAGCATGCAGGACTTCACAAACACCAGGCCTTTCCACCATTTTCCTCCACTTTCTTCCCCCTCTCCCACGCTGGGGAGCTCACGTTAAGTGTGTGCATGTGGAGGCAGGTGCATGGTACAGGGTCTTGCAGCTCCCTCCCTATGCTGCCGCTCCTGTCCCGTACTACTCCAGGCCTCCACCTGCTGGCAGTAATTTGGCAAAGCTAGTAAGCCACCACCAACCTTCCCAGGAAAGGAGAGAAGCCCATCGACGTTCAACACCCCCCATGACAAACCACCAGCCCCCAGCAACCCGAAATCACTCCCGATCCTGGGTCGCCAGCACAGTGGACCACAGCACTACATGCCACTGAGCAGACAGTAAGTAATGTTTTCTAATGTGTCCCCTAATCCTGCCCACCCCCAGCACCACCACACCCAGACTGAGTGGATATCCTCTAGCTCTGCTTGCACACATCAGCACAAGTATCTGGGTATACTCCACCCTATCGATCCACGTTAGCATCTGGGAAACCATGATCATGTCCCCACTAAGCCTTCATTTCTCCAAGCTACATAATTTGAGTTATGTCCAATCGCACTTCGTAAATCTTGCCCCTAACTGTACTGTATTCTCATGGGGACATCTCAACATCTACTGGATGCAAATTTCAAATACATACAGAAACAAAATCATTCTTTCTTATCAAATCAACTACCATTATGCTACGGTAACCTCTTGTTATATATGGATTTCAAATTCTAACTAAAAAGCTGCTGTACCACAGTCTAAAGGTCATAGAATGTTGCTGTACCCCACTGTGGTACAACAGCCTTTTTTTTTTTTATTAGAATGGAAACTCGTGCCTAGCCCAGTGGCACTGAGGGTTGAGGCACTGGACACCACACCTTGCGCCATGCCACAAACAGAGTTCGGGAGCATTGGTGGTAGCACTAAGCCCAATGGGAGACTTAGCGTTAGGTTGGGTGAGGTGAAGGGGCCGTTACCAGAGCCTCCGGGTGCGTGATCGCCTCCATGGGCTGCTATGACCGTGTTCTGGGGTCCCAGAAATAGAAGGGAGAAAAACTACGAAAATGCTGACGGGATGCAGCAACGGGGAGCAAAAAACTGTATGAAAAAAAAATTTGAAACTCGTGCCATCAGCTGTTTTATATTCATTTTTCCCCAAACATGCAGAACACAGACCCCAACACATTATTATCTACTGTTTCATCATTAATAAATAAATAAATGTAAAAATCAGAACCCTACCCCCCTCCATCAAGGTGGATTTTCAGCAGCTGGATGAGGATGGGTTTCTGATATTTTACAAATAATTAAAATTACACCAACAATTTCTTGGGAGGAAAAAAAAGCATAATTTATTAAGTTTCAAATCATATACTATACAAAATAAGACACAAGCATGTGCAGCTCTACTATGTTCCCATCCCTTGATTCTGATGACATTACGGACCTCTTAAGTTTCGCTCTCATGGTCCCTATGTCGTCACCGGAACACCTGGTTAAAACACAGCCTTGTTGTGCATGGTTACCCATGCACTATTCTCTATGTGCTGTGTAGTACTACAAAAGCCATTAAACTGTTTATGCAGTTCTCTAGAAGCCATGACTTGATATTCTGAGCCAACAGTTTCTTTTCAAGCTACTGATAGCGCTACAGATAATAACATGAGTGATGTGTCTTGCCACAGGAAGGCGAAAAAGGACTGACGTTTGAGTGCAAGGCTACATATCCAACTGACAAACAAAACTACTACATATCAATGTAATAGTAAGATAAAAATGTTTACTACTGGGAAAATGGTCATTAGAAAACAACAGTTAACCACTGGGATAACTGTCTCTGGTTGTTCTGCTGCTCAGATATACCATCCTTTATAGCATTTCCCAACTTACCTTTCTGACTAATCGAAGTGCTTGTGTCCTTTCTACTTCATTGCTCTGTTGTATATCTATACACCTAGGGGAAAAAAAACATAACAGTGAATAAATGGGACTAAAAATAGCCCAGACTTTATGTAGCAACAAACCGGCATGTAATTAACATGTTGTTTACGTAAGGAAGGAATGGAAGTTTTTCTTATATAGTGCCTCTCATAAAACCCGTAGTCCCAAAACAATTTACAGTCTGAGAGGGGGAATTGGGAGAATGCTGCAAGTAGGCGCACAGGGAGATTTCCAAAGCTCGGACTGTAAACTGTATATTATAATTTACTATTCACTGTAATGCACTCCAACAGGGTGCTGCAGTAAATGAAAATGGACCAGTAGTGTCAACACCAACGGATGAGCAGAAGCATTACCTTCAAAGTTTTAGTCTACGAAATGTAGATGTAATAGCTGCCCACATTTCCTCACTATCATGAAAATCTATGGGAAAATTACAACTACAGACTTTACAATTCTAAAAAATAAATAAATAAATAAATAAATAAATAAATAATAAATAAATAAATAAATAAAATCATTATGGCCATCACTCAACTAAGAAGGACTTTCTCAGTTGAGCGGCTGCCTCAATTAGTTCAAATCAGGCCCTTAAAATATTAAAATTAGTCTTTAAAAAAGAAGCCCCACTGAAGTCAATCCCGCTCATTCCCAACTACCACATCACACAATGTGCTAGTGCAAGGGTGGTGCACAGAATAAAGTGTAGAGATCGGGCTTTCAGCTCCACAGAACCAAAATACAATCCCTTTCCCACTAAAGTCTGCTACTAGAATTTTTTTGTTAATCCAGCCTGCAAGTCAGAGGATGGGTTGGGGGTGGGGCCTAAGAACCTTACAGGGGTGTGGAGGGGAGTACTATAAAAGGTGCTCCTTAAACCTTTCCCCTGGGTCATACCTTGAAACAAACTCCAGCGCAGCATGCCTACCACAGTTACCACATTTCCAATAAATAAAAATAAGTCATCAGTCAGAGTTTTATGAATGCAATATGAACGATAAAGGCTTCAGCTCAAGACTGGCAATTACCTACCTAGCTATCAAATAATCCACTTTCAACTTTAGCACCTTCTGAAGAATACTGGAGTCTCGGATGAGATATCGGAGGGCACGAAGCCCTGCTGCTCGCACTTCTTTTGCTTCATTTAATAATGCTAACCTCAAACTGAAACAGAAAATAACAATGCATGAACTGTTACTATAATGGAATAATGCAAGAAAGAAGCAGTGCAGTAGGTCACTCAAAGGGGAAGTTCCATGCTCCAAATTACTACTCTTGAGTGTGGGGCTGCCACAAATTTGCACTTTGGGTATAAAAGTAAACATTTCTCACGTGGCTATTTTGTGCATTTCAGATTTATCCAGTTGACCCTCTCCACCTCCACCCCATTTTAGTGCAGTCAGCTGCAGTAATGGCATCATAAAATGCCACATAACTGACATCAGTGACAGCAGATTCAAATGTCCCAAAACCGTATAACTGAGCTATTTAAAACTCTAATAATGATGTTTGCCGGTCCTGCTACCCTCCCGAATCCAGGAACAGGTTCCACATATAGCCTCTTGAGAATAATGGGACTAGTAACCATCACTCTGGAAATCAGCCACAGGGGACACTGGTATTCTGCCAAAGAAGGTGGCTACACAAAATAGGGCAGGTAACAGCAGGATCAACCACATAAATCTAAAATGCACGAAACAGTCGTGAGTAAAAAAAGAAAACTGTGCACCAGTATCCGTTTCCCTGCTGGTATTCTTTCTACACTACCACCTGTGCAGTCAAAGCATGTGCAACTCCTTGGAATGCCCACTGTCTAAAGCTTCTCCTCCCTTGTATCTCCAGACCATGCCCCTCCATAAACCTCAGATCTTCATATAACAGCCACAGGAAAAGTGTGGCTATGTCCGCAAGTAACAAATTAGTCATTTTTATTTTTTAAAAGCACTTTTCAAAAAACCAAAGCACTTGTACACAAATAAAAACAAATCAATATTCAATAATTAAAAATAATATTAATAACAGGACAGCAAAATTAATAAGCATCAGGAAACACTGTCTAAACTACATAAAATCTATTTTCAACGCAGATTTAAAAGCCTCAGCGGTCAGACGCACTCTAACCCGACGAGGTAGAGAGTTCCACAGTATCAGGGCTACAGATGCAAATGCACTGGCCCCCCAAGGTCTTTAAACGGATCCTGGGAACCTATAGCAACCCCTCGTCAGTGGAACACAGCGGACAGTGGGGGAGGTAGGGACAAAGGAGATCTTGCAGATAACGCAGTCCCTGTCCATGTAGGGCCTTGTAGGTCAGCAAACCGACCTTCAAGGTGATCCTCCACCGCACCAGCAGCCAGTGCAGTCCGTGGAGCACAGGTGAGACACGGCTAGATCTAGACAGACCAGTCAACAACCTGGCCACCATATTCTGCACCAGCTGCAGGCGGCGCATGTCCACTCCCGGTAGTGCTAGGTACAGAGTGTTGCAGTAATCAAGGCGGAAGGTCACAAAGGCATGGATCAACGTTGGAAGATCATCAGGCAGAACGAGGTGTTTTATCTGGGCGATATTCCTCAGATGGCAAAATGAGGTCCTGACAATGGCCGACATGTGAGATTTAAGCGTCAGCCTGCCATCAAGCATAATGCCCAGATTCTGCACCCTATCATAGGTAATCAACTGGCTGCCCCCAGCCAATGCCCGGATGACTGACCAGAGGAAGATCCCTCTTCCTGACGACCTGGGTCCACAAATTAGGACTATACAGAGACAGAAACCTGGGCAAAAATGCCTGTTCACATTTGGTTCAAAGTTTAAAAAAAAAAAATGAGGGCTAGTAGCTATAGAAGGGCAGGTGGGTTAGTGTGACTGTAGAAAGAATACAAATAGTTAAACAAGTTACAAGTTAGAAACTTTGTCTTACAACTATCTGGATTCCTTCCTACATAGCTACACTTGTGCCGCTACAAGTAGTACCCATGCTGGAGTAGACTATGTCCCCAGCTAAACAAAAGAGAGACTTTAGGGTGGAGAACCCAAAAGTAGCATCACTAAGAGCCTGGAGGTTTAGGCTATAATGGGTTGTAAAAGTACAGCACAGTTACGTAAGAACTTACCGTAACAGTAGATCTGCAAGGGGATCTCTTGCAGCAGGCCACAACATTGGAACTATAGCCACCAAGCACTAGAAACACACAGAAACTTTTTTAGTTAGTAGTCTACCAGGGGGCCACCTACCCTGACATCAGGTGCTGACATCACTACATGCTATAAGACTTGGCAGCCCACGCGCCCTCCTCAGTTCTCCCGCCTGAGATCATAAGCAGAAGAGTCCTGCAGAGGAACCAAAAGTTAAAAAGAAACAGAGAGGAGAAGCAGACAGAGGAAAACCTCAGAGACTTGATGGGGGGAGATGAGGAAGGGACGGCATGGCCTACTGCAAGAGATCCCCTCACAGATCTACTGTTATGGTAAATTCTTATGTAACTGTACTATGTGACTTCAGGGTATCTCATACAGCAGGCCACACCTATGAAACAAGTCCCAAGCAGTTTCTCATGTCAAGAAATTCAGTCTGGGTGGTAGGAAAACCATAAGCCTAAGAAAGTAGGCCCTGTAAAACAGCAAGGACAAAACTGGCCCTACGCCTACAGGCAATGCCTAGACTACAGTGCTTGGTAAAGGTGTGGACAGTACTCCAAGCGGCAGCATCACAGATCCCTGCAGCTGACACATTAATGAAAAAAGCTGTAGAAGTGGCCATGCCTCTGGTGCAATGGCCACAAACAACGCCAGGAAGGTCCTTGCCATACTTCCTGTAGCAAAACGTAATACAGTTGGCCAACCATCTGGACAAGCTCTGTTTTGAAACAGGAATGCCCTCTTTTCCAGGAGCGAAAGAAACAAACAACTGTTTGGACTTCCTACAGTCCTTCATACGATGTGTGTAGTAATACAGTATTCTATGCACATCGAATGTATGAAGCTATGCTTCCCCTGGATTGGCATGCTCTGGATAATAAACGGAAAGGTGGATGGACTGGCTTAAGGTGAACTCAGATACCAGCTTAGGAAGAAACTTAGGGTTAGTACGCAAAGACACCCTGTCATTGTGGAAACTCAAATAAGACTGCTTGCTTCTGAGCACCTGTAGCTCTGAAATTCTTTGAACAGAAGTAACAGAGACTAAAAACAACACTTTCCAGGACAGAAAACGCAGCTCACAAGTCGCAGTCAGCTCAGAAGGAGCCAAGGTAAGCTTTTCTAACATAAAAGTCAAGTCCCAGGGTGGAACTAGACTGCGGAAAGGAGGCTTCAGGTGCAGAATGCCTCACAGAAAAGTGTGGGGCACCTCTAGTTGTGTTACCGCATGTTTGTCAATAGGCACATGGAAGGCAGATATGGCAGACATAAATAGGTTACTCACTTGTAATCGTAGTTCTAGGAGTGGTATAGGATGTTCATCCACACAGTCTGGCAAGTTGCCTTTCCCCTTTAAGACAGGCTGGAATGTCTTCAAGCTGGCTCCTCCCACTCCGCCCCATGAAGCCAGACCTTGCCTGCTGGAAGCAGAAGGGTGCGCCAAAGCCAGAGGAGGTCAGGTGGGTCCGTGAGGATGAACATCATATACCACTCCTAGAACTACTGTTACAGGTAAGTAACCTGTTTTACCAGGGACATGGATATGATGTTCTAGCCACACTGTCTGGCAGACTCCAAGCAGTTCTCTGGGAGGAGGGGGCAAGGTACACACCCCCTACTTGGGAAATATGAGATTGGAGAACTGAGACCCCAAAACCAGCATCCTGGCGTGACTCAAGGTCAATATGGTAGTGGGAAATGAAGGTGTGTGCTGACCTCCAGGTAACAGCCCTGCAGATTTCCTGGATAGGGACATCCCTGGAAGTAGCTATCGAGGTAACGGTATGGTGGGTGGAATGAGCCATATGGGAGGCTCTCTTCCTGCCAACCTATAGCAGAGGTCGATGCAGAATACAATCCACCTATCAATCGTCCGCTTAGCTGACTATCTGCCAAGTGCAGCTTCAGTGTAGGTGACAAATAGCTGGCGAATCTCTCCACAAACTCCAGCTGTGCAGCTCCTTATAGTAGGCTGGCGCTCGCCTCATTTCCAATGTACAGAGCCTGTGTTCGGCTTCCCAGTTGTGACTGGTGAAGTACACCGGGAGATTAATCACCTGGTTATGGTGAAAATCCGACACAACCTTCAGGAGGAACTTCGGATTGGGGCGAAGGACAACCTTGTCTCTGTGGAAGACAAGGTAAGGAGGCTCCACCAAGAGCAACTGAAGCTCACTGATCCTTCTGGCCAACAGAGAGGGACCACAGATAATCAAGGATGCTAGCCACTGGACAGGACAAAGGGTCCAGCCCCTTGCCCTGACACCAAATGGATAATCTCTTCCATTTGAAGGCATAGAATTTCCTGGTCGACTCCTTCCAGAATGCCTCGACAACGCTGAGGACATCTTCAGAGAGATCCAAAGCCTGGAACTCTAGCCATTCAGGAACCAGACTGTCAGGTGCAAGGACTGAAGGTCCGGATGGAGTACGTTCTCCTGACTGATGGAGAGCAGGTCTGGGCAGACAGTAAGATGCTTCAGGAGCCTGCTGCTGAGGCTGAGGAGATCAGGTTATCAGAATTGGCAGGTCCAGTCTGGTGCTACCAGGATCACCTGTGCCTTGTCCATCTTCGCCTTGAGTAGCACTTTGTGGATCAAGGGAAATGGAGGGAAGGCATAGAGGAGGCCTGGGGTCCAGACCCTCAACAAAGCATCCCCCTGCAGAGTTCCCTGCTGAGGAGGGTGGACACAATACAGCCTCAGCTTTGCATTCTCCCTGGAAGCAAACAGCTCCACCAGTGGGGTGCCTCACTGGGAGAACAGACTGCGCACTACCTCCAGATGGAGAGACCACTCGTGAGACACTTCGCCCACACAGCTGAGCATGTCCGCCAGCTGGTTGGAGACACTGGCCACATGGATGGCCAGGAGATTGGCCTCCAGGCTGCGCACAAGGGTCCACATGTGGGGAGCTTCCTTGCACAGAGGCAGGGTGCGCATCCTGCCCTACTAGTTGAGGTAGTACATGGTCATGGTGTTGTCCGTCTGGACCTGGACCACCTGTTCCCGAATAGGAGGAGCAAGGCAGTAAAGTGCTAGCCAAACTCCTCGGAGCTCCAGCATGTTGATGTGGCACCGGGACCCCCTTGGGGCAGAGGCTGTGGACTGTGTGCTCCCCCAAGTGGGCACACCAGCCCACTAGAGAGGCACTGGTCGTCAAGATGACTGTCTACTCTGGGCAGACAAATAGGATACCTTCCTGCAGATGTGCAGAATTAACCACCACTGGAGGGTGTCCCACATCAGCTGGGTCACGCTGACCACCTGGTCGAAGTGACCCTTGTGCTGGGACCACTGGCGCACCAGCTCCCACTGCAGACAGTTCATTCTACAGTGGGCCCAACAGACCATGCTGGTGCAGGCCGCCATGTAGCGCAAAAGGCACAGAAGTTCTGGGCAGGGTGAAAATTGCCCAACCTGAAATGACTGGGCAAAGGAGGAGAGCACCTCCACCCTGTCTGCTGGAAGCAACCCTGGCTCTGCAAGAGTCAAGCTCTGCCCCGATGAAGCTGATCACCAGCGAGAACATGAGTTCTGACTTGGCGTCACTGACCAGGAGGCCAAAGGAAATGCAGGTCTGGAAGCCCAGGTCCCTGGACCGCTCCACCTCCTGCCTGGAGGGACCTGCGATCAGCCAGTCATCCAGGTAAGGGTAAACATGGACCCCTTGGCATCTCAGGTAAGCTGCTACCACTGCAGTGCACTTGGTGAAGACCTTGGGTGCTGAGGACAGGCCTAATGGAATGGCCTGGAACTCATAGAGGGTTCCCTTCGCTCCGAAGCGGAGGAACCGCTGGTGGGATGGAAGGATCGGGACATGAAAGAACGCGTCCTGTAGATCCAGTGAGCAGAACCACATGCTGTGCTCTAGAGATAGTATGATCCAAGACAGAGCTACCATCCTGAAGGTGCGCAACCTGATAAACTTGTTCAGGTCATGCAGATCTAAGATAGGGCGCCAGCCCCTTGTCCATTTTGGCACCAGGAAGTACCTGGAGACAAACTTTGGGCATTTCAGGGGGTCCACGACAGGAACCACGACCTCCTTATGAAGGAGCTGGGCGATGTCATCCCGAAGGGCTGACAGAATGTCTGCAGATATCATGTTATCCCATAAGGCAAGGCTTGGCAAGGCAGGTACTGTTCGAATTCCAGAGGCAGACCCTGACAGACCAGTTTGAGAACCCACCTGTCCATCCTGAGAGCGGACCAGGCAGAAAGGAGTGGTGGAGCCAGCCCCCCACGGGAGGACCCAGGGGAGGCATGATGGTCATGAGGGAGGCATCCCTCACCTCCTCACTGGGCAAGATTGGAGGAGGAGGAGGGCCCGGCTAAGGAGCCGCCGGAACCGCATCCTCCAGGCTTAGACGACTGAAGCCACTAACTTCGGCCAAAACCACCAGATCTGAGCCTGCTACCCAGCTGAGGGCTGAGCTGGTTTGGTCGCAGGAGGGGAGGTGGACCTAAGGGGCTTCTTCTGCTGTTTGAAGCCCTTGGGGTCCCTCTGGGCAGATGTCACTGAGTCCAAGGTGGACATTTCAATGCAGGTGAGGTGCCCCTCCACCCGCGGCGTGAACAAGTCGGTGCCCAGGATGGGGATATCTGCCAGCTTGTGCTGGGTATCTGCCATGACAGTCGAGATCCGCAGCCAAGCCCTGTGGTACATGGCCACTGCGGCTGCCACAGAATGGGCACAGGAGTCCCCGATGCCCATGGCTGTCTGAAGCTGCTGTTTTGCCACAGCCTGACCCTGGTCCTGGACTTACTTGACCGTGGTATGGTGATCTGCTGGAAGATTAGGGAGCACCTCATCGAGAGTGCCCAACAGGGCATGAGAAAAGTGGGCCATCAAGAAGGCTGAGCTCACCTGGCGAAGACCAAGTGAAGAGGCAATGTAAACCATTTTCACTGAATGGTCCAATTTCTTGGATTCCTTGCCAGGTGGTTTATCAATGGCTCCTACACTGCCAAAGCACCGAAACACGGAATTTGCCACCAAGCCCTCTGCCTAGAGATGTCCCATGAACCCCGAGAGGGAACCAATGGGAACTGCATACTAGTGGGCCATCTGAGCTGACAGCACTAGGCAAGAAGCAGGACACTGCCAGAGCTCTAAGGCAGGGCCAAGGATGGCCTCTGCTACCAGGAAGGCTTCCCAAGGGGAGCCACCCCGCTCCAAGATCTCAGTAAGCAGATACCGAGCCCGCTTCTGAACAGGCTCCATTTCGAGACCTGTGAATTCTGAGATAAGATGGAGGAGGCCCATGAAGGAGCTAGGGCCTTCATCCATGGAGAGACCCCCTGCCAACTCCATGTCCACAGGACGGGAGTGCAAGAAGGAACCCTCCAACTCTGAGGAGTCAAAAGGGGTTCGACCGCCCAAATCCGCACTGACCCTCTGTAGATGATCAGAAGTGACTGAGACAGACAGCCGATGAGGAAGACCCAAGACCGTCCGAGACTACTTATTCAGAGTGCTGGTCGTCGGCAGATTGAGGGGGGCAGTTCCACCAGAATCGGCAGAGACGACGAAGGAGGCCAAGCTAGGACCGTTTTACGGGTCTGCTCCTGCAGAGGTAGAGAAGGCATCGGCCTCTGCAGCAAAAACCAGGTGATGGCCGGGGCAGAAGCTGGAACGGGCTTAATACAAGCGAACACCAGCTGCTGCCACATCAAGTCCTTGTATTATCGACACAACTTGCGCAGAAGCCTCTCCTCACCCGAGGAAGAACAACAGCAGTGGCGCCACTTTCCTGCGCATCAAGAGCAGGAGCACCGACATCAACACAAGCCGCTTGACTAACGGGAACACGACCTAGACTGCTGGGGAGGGATGACCAGCAGTGGGCCTCAGAAGGGCTCAGCAAGAGCCAAGGCACCTCTGATTGCTGGTAAATAAGGAGAGGCGGGTCAGTGAACTGATTCATCCCTCCATGGGTCTGAATCAGGAGCAGAGTCCTGGACAGAGATGTACCAGCCTCTTCAAGCGACAATGGGTCAATCGGTTTGAGAAAAATCTCAACTAGAAGATCGACCATTGTTTCAGCTAACTTCCAACAGCGGTACCGTGGAGCCGTGGCCTGGGCCAAAGATTCAACCAAAGTCTGATCTGGAGAAGTGCGGGAATCAGAAGCCCAAGAGAGTTCCCGATCCCACAATCAACAGTGAGACTGTTTTTTGGCCCTTTTTTAGATTTAGATTTCTATGCCAATGAGGGGCCCTGACCATGAATTGGGAGAGCCTAGCACAAATCCTTAAAACGCCCCTGTGAAGGAGGCACCCAAAGAAAGTGGCAAAAAGGTCCAAGCCTAGGAAGCCTGAACCACAGCCTGGGCTGCCGCCTCCTCGAAAGCCGCTAGTATTTCAACGTACCCCACAGCCACGGAGACCACCCGACAGGTGTCCTTTGATTTGACCAGCAGGTGCCATTTGCTCAGACAGCCCAAAAGCAAGCGGGCGTGGCGATCCTCGAGAATGGATGGATGGAAGATACAACAGACATCACAAGCCTGGGGATCATGGGCCAGGCGATACACGCACACGGTGTGCAAATCCGTCTGGGATATCTTCTGCCCACAAACACATTTTCAGAATCCAGGAGCAGACTTCTCATCATTTGTGTCGGTCGGCGTGAAGAATAAGCCTGAAGACAAGTGTTTTTAATTTTTTTGGAAAGAAATGCCAAGATTTTCAGCAAAGGGCCTTCACAGTGCGAGAGGATTGAGGAGGGAACCTGCTTCTTCCAGCGGAAAGAAAGATCTGGCGTCATGGGGTGGAGCTGAGGGAGTTACCACTCAGGTGGGTAGGAGGAGCCAGCTTGAGGACGTTCCAGCCTGTGTTAAAGGGGAAAGGCAACTGCCAGACACTGTGGATAGAACATCATAGCCACATCCCTAGAAGTGCTCCTTAAAAGAGGAGTACTTCAGACAGGAGTCTGAAAGGGACAGCAAGTACTCCAGAATCTGATTCACTGGACAAGGGATGGGATCCAACTGACATGAAGAGGCCCACAGTGCAAAACGCTTCCATTTCATAGAATAAGTGGCCCTTGAGGAAAAATTCTAGCCACCACCAGGACATCAGCCACCCTGAGTGACATCCCGAACCGTGGCTATGTCATCAGGAGCCAGGCATGACGATGCAGGGATCTGAGGTTCAGATGGACCAGGGAGTCCCAGTTATGGAAGAGCATGTCGGTGTATAGAGGAACTGGAGGCTCCACTGTTAGCTGCCGTAGCACAGGGAACCAGATATCTGATGAGGCGAGAATGGGGCTACGAGTATCATTGTGGTCCCTCCCATCTGGAGCTTGATCGATACCCTCTGGAGCGGGGGGAAGGGAGGAAATGCACATAGAAACCTCCCTTTCCAAGGGAGAGGGACGTGCCTCACCAGAAAACTCCAAGCCCTGGATCGAGTGAGCAGAAAAGCGGCAGTTTTACATTGAGTAGGGACACAAAAAGGTCCAACTCTGGATGACCCACTTGTCAAACAGTTCTTCTACGACTGAATTCAACAGCTCCCACTCATGTGTCTGTGACTGGTTTAGGTCATCTGCTAAGACATTTTGGGTACTGGGAACGAACATGGACGGCAGACAGTTCCAAACCATGTTCCAGAGCCCAGCTAATGATATCCACCTGCTCAAGGACAGCAGAGTGTGGAAGGTCTGCACGGCATAGAACACTGGTCTCATTTCCAGATCATTGATGTGGAGCAAGGATTCCAGAGCAGACCACTGAAGCATCTGTGGGGAGAATTTGCCAATGGGAGGGAATGAAGAAGGGAACCCCCTTTAACTGGTGGCCAGGTTCCATCCACCAAAGGAGAACCTTTTTCACTGGACAAGAGACCAGGATCTGATGCTTCAGGTCATCTGTATGCTGGTCCCACTGGACTTTGAGTGTCCACTGGGGAACCCTCATGTGCAGTCTGGCAAGAGGTAGGTTCGGGCTGAATCACAGCGGCTATTGTACAACAAACGAGCTGCCCTGTCCTGGGGCAGGAAGACCATGCCTTCAGCAGTGTCCAAGACCACTCCAATGTACTAGAGGCATGGACGTAGAATCAGGACTGACTTAGGTAGGTTTACAGTTATCCCCCAGATTCTGGAATAGGCAGGTCGTATGTTCCAGGGTGTGCAGCAGGCGATCCCTGGACTGGGCCTTGAGGAGCCAGTCATTCAGGTAGAGGAAGACATAAAGGCCCTCCCACCTGAGAGCAGTGGCTATCACTACCTGGCATTTGGTAAATACCTGAGGGGCTGAGGACAAACCAAAGGGTAAGGCATTGAATTGGAAGTGTTCCCCTTGAAACTGAAACGCCTGGTGCTGTCTGAGAGATGTGAACCCTGATATGCAGGTACGCATCTTTCATATTGAGGAAGCAAATCCAATCTCCCTGGTGCAGAAGGCGCAACAGATCCTGTAGTGTCACCTTCTGGAACTTTTTGTACTGGATGAACAGATCGAGCACTCTGAGGTCTAGGATGGGTCTGAGATCCCCTGTGCATTTGGGGACCTGGAAAAAATTAAGAGTATAACCCCCTGCACTGCTGATTCACTGGAATGGGTTTCACTGCCTTCTTTTGCAGCAAAGAGCGGATTTCCTCCCACAACACCAGTATGTGGTCTGGAGAATAAAAGGACTGAACCAGAGGTTTTTCTGGAGGCCACTCAAAAAGCTCCAATGTGTGGCCATGCTCCATGAGTTGTAGCATCCAATCATCATTAGTCATCTCTTTCCACCTGTCCAGGTGTAAGGAGAAGCGACCCCCTACCACCAACTCCTGAGCTGTCAACCGGGGAGGGGGGGGGTGTCAGGCAAGAAATCAGGCTGAGGTGGAGGAAGCGGCTGCACTACTGCTTCTGGAGCCATGCTGCCTGTTGTAGCAGAGGAAGGCAAAGGGGCACATCCCTGACACTTGCTCTGAGGTCTTGCGGACAGCCTGCACTTGTTGGTCGCCTACGAAAGGGAACACACTGTCCATTCTTAGCTTGAGTATGATACATGGAGTGGACAGATCTTAGTATGTCCAGACGCCTGTAGGGCATCAAGGATCTCTTGCACATCAGCCCCAAATAATCTGCAACCACTGAAGGGTGTGTTCAGGATAGATAACTGAACGTCCTGGGTGAACCTCGACACCCTGAGCCAGGAGTGCCGGTGCAGGCAGATGCCGGCCGCAGTCGCCCTGACTGAAGCATCGTATGCCAAGCGAAGGCGATGCAGCTCGACATCAGCTCCCAACCTAAAGGACTGCAAGAGCCGTTGCTTCCTCTGGTCGTTGGGGAGGGAAAGTAAAGTTACCTAAGAACTTACCATAACAGTAGATCTTCAAGAGAAGCTCTTGCAGCAGGCCACACTGCTAGGACTATGCTGCCAGGCACTAGGACCACACAGAAAACTTCTAGTTAGCAGTCTACCATGGGGGCCTGCCCCCTCCCCCCGTAGACATCAGTCATCTGATGTCAATATAGGATATATAGGAGGGCAGTCCCCCACACCTACCTCAGTTCTTCCACCAGAGACTCTGCACGGCCAGCTGATGGAGAACTGAGGAGGTTATCCAGAGAGCCAAAGAAGCTGAAGCAATAGAAAAAGAGCAACAAGGGGGAAGGAGGGAGGGAAAGCAGGGCCTGCTGCAAGAGCTTCTCTCAAAGATCTACTGTTACAGTAAGCTCTTATGTAACTGTACTATCTTGCTTCGAGGAAGGCCCATGCAGCAGACCACACCGGTAGCACAGAGTCCCAAGCAGTACCAGTATCTCCAGGATGAAATCCCCAGGAGGAGGAGGACCAAACAGTAGTCAATAGTTCATGACAGAAGGCCCTGAAGGACTGCCAGGCCGAAGTCGGCTCTACGCCTAGAGGCGATATCCAGACTGTAATACTTGGTGAAAGTGTGGACAGAATTCCAGGTGGCAGCTGCACAGATATCAGCAGCAGACACATTTCTGAAGCAAGCTGTAGAGGCAGCCATACCCATGGTGGAATGGCCCTTGACCACCCCCAGAAGGGGCTTTCTGTACTTGCGGTAGCAATAAACAACGCAATTAGCCAACCACTTAGACAAACACAGTTTGGAAACAGGAGCACCCTCTCTCGGGGTCAAACAAATAACTGGTCAATTTTCCTCAAAGACTTGGTGCAGTTTGTATAATACCGCAACATTCTGTGAACATCCAAAGTATGGAACAAGGCCTCCCCTGATTCGAATACTCAGGAAAATAAACTTGAAGGTGGATGGACTGATTTAAAGTAAACTCAGACACCACATTAGGTAAAAAAATAGCATTAGTATGCAAAGACACCCTGTCTTTGTGAAAAACCAAATAAGGCTCTATATACATCAGAGAGCTCGGAAATCCTTCGAGCAGAAGTAACAGTAACTAAAAAGAGCACTTTCAACAACAGAAAGTGCAGCTTGCAACTCATGGCCAGTTCACAGGGAGGTAAAGTGAGTTTCTCCAACATAAAATTAAGGTCCCGTGGGGGACTGGGTCCCAAATAGAAGTTTTCAGATGCAGAATGCCCGTAGAAATGTGCAGGATACCTCAAGCTGGGCAACAGCGTTACCCTCAATAGGTACATGGCACGCAGAGATGGCAGAAAGGTGCACCTTGAGAGATGAGTACCCCAGGCCTGAATCTGAAAGGGAAAGGAGGTACTCCAACACCTGACTAATCGGGCACGTGAACAGATCCAAATGGTGAGCAGCGGCCCAAATGGAAAAGCGTTTCCATTTCATAGCATAAGTGACCCTGGTGGAGGGCATCCTTGCTTCCACCAGGCCATCAGCGACCCTAGAAGAAACCTCAAAGCAGGAAACAGCTAGGTCCGCAGGAGCCATGCACGTAGATTCAGGGACTTGAGGTCTGGATGGACCAGGGTGCCTGGTCCTAGGACAGCAAGCCTTTGCACAGAGGCAGAGGCACCAGAGGTTCCATAGCTAACTGTTGCAGCAGAGGAAACCCAATCTGGCATGGCCAGGAGCTATGAGAATTATCTCTGCTTCCTCCAACTGACGCTTAAGCAGAACCTTCAGCAAGAGCGGGAAGGGAGGGAATGCATACAGAAACCTCCCCTTCCAAGAGAAGGACAATGCATCTCACCAGAAAACTCCAGGCCTGGGAGTGAGCGAGCAAAAAAGCGGCAGTTTAGCATTGAGTGGGGATGCAAAGAGGTCCAACTCTGGGCGACCCCACCTGTTGAAGAGATCTTTGACCACTGAGGTGAGAAATTCCCACTCATGAGCCCGAGACCTGGAGTGGCTGAGACTGTCAGCCAACACGTTTGGATGCCTGGAACATGAATGGCCGAGAGCTCCAGATTGTGCTCGGTGGCCCAATACCAGACTCTCATTGCCACCCGACACAGAGGGTAAGAGTGGGTTCCCCCCTGCTTGTTGACGCAGTAGACAACACTCACGCTGTCCAACTGAACAAGTAGTGGGCCCAGGAGGAGGTGGGTTGGTTATCTCTCTTCACCTGTTCAGGTGGAGACGCAACCCCCTACCACAACCTCCTGCAGGGCGTACAGAACTGCCCGCATCTCTAGGACATTGATATGAAGAGCTTGCTCTATGTCCAACCAGGTGCCCTGAGTCTGGTGGTCAGCAAAATGGGCCCTATTCCATGCCAGATTCATCTGTGGTCGGGACCCGCCAGGGAGTCGAGATCTGGAAAGGTACGCCCCGAGCAGATTAGCTGAGTTCATCCACCAGGCCTGAAGAAAAATTACTCACCTTAGTAATCTTGTTTCTTCTAAGGGAATCTTACTGTATTCTGACTTATGCATTAAGGTCTCACCACAGAACTGCCCCGGAGCCGAAATGGTTAACAGAACTTATGCAAATGATGGAATGCTAGGCTCGAGCTCGGTTTTCAAATCACTGTCCCTGTTAAACAGCTTCTAAACTGTCAGATTCTTACGAAGCATGCACTAAGCATTTTCCTGCTAATTTGACGATAATACAAATAATAACGACAATAATAATAATAACCTTCCCAGACAAACAGAAAGGGAAAAATCAGGGAATTGCCCCTTCTTCAGAAATACTTCCAAAGAGGCATCACTAAGACTCAAGTCACAGATGCCCAATAAACAAGAACATTAGATACCAACAGGTTTACAACAACTCTACCACAGCTGTAGTGCAGTGACCATAGGTGTCTAGCAGGGGAGAAAGGGAGGGAGCTCAGATTACAGTAAGATTCTCTTAGAAGAAACAAGATTACTAAGGTGAGTAATTTTTTCTTCAAACCCCAGAAAATCTTACTGTATTCTGACTTATGCAGATTACCAAGCAGTGCCTTTGGAGGTGGGCCTATAACTTATTTAGGAAACAGGTTCAACAGGACTGCTGTGCCACACCTGGCATCGCCTCCGGCCTGGACATCCAAACAGTAATGTTTGGTGAATGTGTGGACTATTTTCCAAGTTGCAGCTTTGCAAATGTCCACTAGGGGGCTATCTCGAGCAGCTGCTAAAGAAGTTGCAGTGCCCCTAGTTGAATGGGCCCTGAGGCCTGCAGGTGGTTGCTTGCCCACCTTGCCATAGCACAACTGAATACAGGCTACGATCCATCATGCAATGGATCGTTTTTGTGGCAGGTTTTCCTTTTCCCACCTCTCCATAAGTGAGAAAAAACTGGGTTTGATCCTGTCTGTGACCTTTCGTGTGGTCAAGATAGTAGCTGACTGCCCTTTTAACATCCAGGCTATGCAGCCTACGCTCACCTGAGGTGGAATGGTCTGTGAAGAAGACTGGCAAAGTAATAGACTGGTTAAGGTGGAACTCTGATACAACCGTGGGTAAAACTTTTCTGTTAGTTCTTAGAACTACTTTGTCTTTATGGACAGCAATATAACCAGGCTCTGTGGACAATACCTGGAGCTCGCTGATCCTTCTGGCAGAGGTAATGGCTACCAGAAACGCTGTTTTCCAAGTCACATATTTGAGGCCTGCTGTAGACATAGGCTCAAAGGGGGGCTGCATAAGCTAAGCAATGCAGATATTCAGATCCCACATGGGTGTGGGTTCCCTGTGTGGTGGATGCAAGTGTAGTAACCCCTTCAAAACTTCTTGAACACTGGCTTTGAAGCCAAAGAAGATGCCTTCCCTGCTGATAAATAAGCTGAAACAGCTGCCAGGTGCGCTCTCAAGATGGAAATACTTAAACCTGTAGAATGCAAATGGGCCATATAGTCCAAGACTATAGAGAGATTAGCTTGGGTATGGTCCAAGCCCCTTACCTTGACACCAAAAGGAAAATCTTTTCCATTTAGAGGCATATTTTTTTTTGGTACAAGGCTTTCTGGAAACTCTTAGTATATCCATAACTCCTTCTGAGAGGTGCAAATTTGCATACTCTAAGTCTTCAAAAGGTATTCTTTGAGTCTGAGGGATAGCAGGTTGGGATACATGATCCTGCCCTGTGAGGATGACAGTAGGTTGTACCTCCTGGGGAGACTGATTGGCTTGGCTACTGACAATGATAGGAGCATGGAGTACCAAGGCTGTCTGGCCCAGTCTGGGGCAATGAGGATCACTGAGGCTGGATGAAGCCTGAGTTTGTTTAGTACTTTTAGTAAACAGAGAAAAAAGGAGGAAAAGCATACAGGAACCTCCCTTTCCAGTCCAGCAGGAGTGCATCCAGAGGAACTGTGCCCCTGATGGGGGGCCTGCAGCAATATTGTGGGAGCTGGTGACTGTCTGGGGCTGCAAACAGATCCACCTCTGGGGTGCCCCATCTCCTGAAAATGGTCTGCAAGACCTGTTTGTTCAGTGACCACTCGTGGTGGTTCTGATTTATTCTGCTGAGGGCATCCACCAAGACATTATCCTTGCCTGGAAGGTGGACAGCTGAGGGGGAAACATTTAGGGAGTATGCCAAGGCACATATTCTCATTGCCTCTGTGCAGAGGGGAGTTGACCTTGTTCCCCCTTGCTTGTTTATGTAGTACATGGTGGTTGTGTTGTCTGTTCTGACCTGGACCACCTTTCCTTTGACCTGACAGAGCAGTTCTTCTGGCTCTTCAGTCTTTTGTCAGAGTTCCAAAAGGTTTATATGCAGGAGAGATTCCTGCTTTTCCCATGTACCGTGAGCAGTGTGCTCGCCCAGATGTGCTCCCCATCCAAGAAGGGATGCATCTGTCACGAGTACCAGAGAGGGAACCAGCCGTAGGAAGGGCACTCCATGCCTGAGACTGCTTCTTTCCTGCCACCACCACAAGGCTTGGAGAAAGGTGACTGTGACTGGAACCAACTTTGAAAGAGAGTTCCTTCTTTGGGACCAGTGTTCTCTTAAGTGAAATTGAATGTCCCTCATTTGGAACCTGGCCCTTGGCACTGTTGCTGTGGAAGCTTCCATGTGGTCTAACAATTGAAGGAAGTGCCTTGCTGGCCTGGAGACATGGAGTTTGAAGGAATCGGTCTCTTGGATAAGGTTGTCCACCCTGTCCTAAAGCAGGTAAGCTACCCCTTCTTTTGTATCCATTTCTGCCCCTATGAATCTGAGCAGCTGAACTGGTTCTAGAACAGACTTTTTGTGGTTCACCAAGAACCCCAGATAGGAGTGTCTTGTGTTATTGACAAAGCCTCCCTTACTTGCTGGTGTGAATTCCCACTATGAGCCAGTTGTCCAGGTAGGGAAACACTGACACCCCTTGACGCCTTAGGTGTGCCACTACCACAGCCATTTTGTGAACACCCTTGGAGCAGACGTCAGCCCGAAAGGCATTGCCCCGAACTGGTAATGGCCTGAGGGTAACCTGAACCTGAGGTACTTTCTGTGTGACCTTCTGATGGGGATATGAAAGTAGGCATCCTTCAGATCCAGGGATGCTAGCCAGTCTCCCTGCTTTAGAGTAGGTAGTATGGTAGCCAGAGTGACAATCTTGAATCTTGGTTTGGACAGATGCTTGTTTAAATATCTGAGATTCAGAATGGGTAGCCACTCCCGTTTTCTTTACTTTGAGGAATTACCTTCAATACAGTCCCTTTCCCAACTGGTTGGGAGGAACTGGTTCCATTGCCATAAGCAGTAGAAGGTTTGAAACCTCTGATTCCAACAAGGCTGTTTCTGATGGGGAAGATGGTTTGAAAGCCCTTGACCTCAGCTTTGGCATTGCCTTGAAACTGAGGACAAGTCCCTGGCCCACTACTTCCAGAACCCACTTGTCTGTGGTGATATTTTCCCACTCCTGGAAGTAGTGAGCCAGCCTGCCCCCTACTGGAACTGGGGAGACAACCTGAAGAGTCCCCTTGGGGCGTCTTTTTAAACTGTGCTGCTGGCTAGACACTGGGGCTACTGCGGCCACTGCCCCTGCCTCTGAAGTATCCCCTAGGCTGATACCGGGGAAAAACTTGAGGCTGGAAAAAAGGCCTGCAAGGAGGTCTACCCCTGCCACCCCTTGGATGGTGCTTCTGGGGGTTAACAGCTCTTTCTTTAGCTGCTGCACTTTTGTAAGCAGCTTTGTATTCATCCATTTTTTTCCGTGTATGCCTCTGTTTGTTCCCCAAACAGAGACACAGGGTCACACGGAAAATCTATGGCTTTGTTCAGAGTGTCCTGTTTCAGGTTGGTAGTTCTGAGCCAAGCAAACCTCCTAAGTGACATAGCAGATGCCATTTGTCTGAATGCAGTGTCACTGGCATCCACTGCCATCCTGAACTGTGTTTTCACAGCTTCAATGCCCCTTTTAGCAGCTTCCTCCAAGTAAGCAGCCATGGGAGAAGGGGCTGCCTTGGTAATCTGCAACACTGTGGACCACATATTTTTCTGGTATCTGGCTATATAGGCCATAGAAGATGCCTGCCTAATAGTCAGGGAAGATCCCAGGTAAACTTTCTTGGCCATGGAGACCACCATCCTAGAATCCTTCTCTGGAGGGTGGGAGGCCAGAGGGATGCCAGCTTTGTCACAAGCAGCAGCCTATACCACACTTTCATGGCTGGGGTGTCCAAAAAGAAAATCAGCCCCCTTCTTGGCTGCCCAGTACTTTGTATCCACCCTTTTATCTGTAGGTGGGACGGAAGTAGGAGTCTGCAGAACCTTCATGGTCTGCTTTATTAATGACTTGTGTAGAGGGAGGAGCAACCTTTTTGATGGTGGGACATCCATCATTTCTTTACAGTCCTCTTCCTCATCATCCTCTATAGATTCCTGGGATGGGAGGTTGAGGGACTGAGCCACTTGCTTCATAAAAGCAAAACAGGAGATGAAATCCTCTGTTCCCTTATCAGGGGAATCTGGCCTATGAGGATCAGGGGAAATATCTGGGTCTATAGGTTCCCCATAGTTCTCATCCTCATCTTCATCGTCAGGCTCATCCCCAAATTCAGTATCCCCAAAAGGATCCTCACTGTGGTCTATTAAACCGGGGACTGCCTGAGAACCATGAGTTTGAGGGACCAACTGCTTCCCAACCGGAACCGGGGACTGAATAATACTAATCGTGTTAGCGATCTCTTCAGCCGAAGGAATCGCGGTTGGCTTTGGTTGTGGTTCCTGGTGCTTTTCCTTTTTCTTCTTTTTAGCTACGATGGCTGGTTCAGCAGCCTTATCCTCGGTTCGTTTTTTTAACAGAACTATCGCCCCTGTCACAGGGCAGCCCTCTGGTTCATCGCAGGGTAGCCCTCTGGTTCATCCGGTTGCTCAATGGCTGGATTAGAAGCCTTTTCAGCCATTTTTCTCTCGGTCTTTTAAGCTTTCTATCAATGGTAGACTAAGGAAAACTGGCACAAATTTCACAGTTTGTCTGCAGGTGGCCAGACCCCAGACAGAACAAACAAATAAGGTGTGGATCTGCTTTTGCGAACAGTTCCCCGCACTCAGTACAGTGCTAGAAACCTGTGGGTCCTGTTCTCTTTTTTGCTTTCTGTGACATAAACTACATACCATACACTTTTTTTCATTTAGTTTTTTTAAACGATTTAAAAACCGATTACAAGTACCAGGAATTACTGTGGAATTTTGAAAGAAAACAAGTCCAGGAGTTACCCCGGTTGAAATTAGACCCACGAACCAGGAATTACCCCAGTTAAAAAAAACAACACAACTAACCAACTATACCAGGTCAGAAATAAAGATTTAAACAAAAATGTACAAATAACACAAAACAGGGAGACTGTCGGTTTCTTCTCGGTTAAAGAACCGGGAAGAAAACGACTACTTACCCCCCCAAATAAAAATAAAAACAGTTACTACCAGAAAACCAAGAACAGGGAAAGGAATACCAATAAAATAAACTTTACTAGTGATAAAACTGAGAAAGATAAAGTTTCTTCAAGCAATGAAGGAGAGCTCTCCGGAGACGTCTTACTGAGGCAAGCAGAGTAAAGAATCTGACAGTTTAGAAGCTGTTTACCAGGGACAGTGATTTGAAAACTGAGCTAGAGCCTAGCATTCCATCATTTGCATAGGTTCTAACAACAATTTCGGCTCCGGGGCAGTCCTATGGTGAGACCATACTGCATAAATCAGAATACAGTAAGATTTCCTGGGGTTTGAACCCTCCGGAATGGGTCGGAGACCAGGACGAACTGGTCGATGTCGTCCATGAACTGATCCCACAGAACTCGTATGGTCGTGTGGGGACCCGCATATTTATTTCAAGTTTTACCAGGAAGAACATACTGAGCAGTGAAGCTCGTTTCCAGATGCATCCCGTGGGGAGGGAGAAACAGAATGGGAGTACAGACAAATCATAATGAATTCAGCATTACAGGACTGAAAATACATAAATAGAGCTTGATTACACGAAAACAAATGCAGAATAGGGAAACAATACAGAAAAATTACAGTAATTATAAATACACATTTTATAGTCCACTCAAGAAATAAAGCAACAAACTAGCAGATTTGCAAATATCTATGCTACACATTATATAAATATGAATACAGAGAAATTGCTGAGGTAAAAGTTAATGTGAGAAATTGTACACCTACAACCTGAAAACACCAGCGGTAAGCAAAGACAGGTAGGATAGGATGGGTAGAATTAAAGAGACGGGGGGGGGGGCATCAGCAGGGGCAGATGAGGCAGGGAATTAGAAATAGATACAGGCAGAGTGGGAATGGTTTTTAATGAGGTCACTGAAAACCCAAAGGGAGGGAACAAATCAAAAGTGGTGTGGGAGGGAGCTCCACAAAATTGGGAACCTGTAGGAAAAGGCGGCCTGACCTGCTGAGGAGGTACGACGAGGGACGGCTAAAGTGAGAGGGTCAGAGTTTCTGAGTGAATAAGGAGAGGAAAGGGCAGTGAGAGAGGAGAGGTAGGTAGGGAGGGGCTGAAACCAGAATTTGGACAAGAAACTGGTGCAGTGTGTGCGAGCCATCTGTCCTCAAGGGAGGGAAGGGACAGTGATTGGTAAAGGGTACAGTGGCAAGTACGAGGGGGACAGTCAAGGGCAAAGCGGCAGAAGGAGTGGAAGAGTGTCCAGTCTGGTTAAGGAGAAGGATTGGGCAGCACTGTATACGATACCCCCACAGTCTAAGATGGGGAGAATAATTTTCTGTACAATGGCCTGGCGAGTCGGCGGTGGGATTCAGCCCCAACTGAGGTACAGGGCACCCAGTTTAGGGTGCAATTACTTATGGATGGCCTCTATATGTACAGAAATAAACCAGCAAGATATCTAAGGAGAAGCAGTCCTCAAGCATTTTCCCATCCAGGGTGTGGAAGGAGGGGAGGTAGGGGAGTCGAGAGAGTCTCTGCCTTGTGCCGAAGGTCATGGAGATGGTTTTCTTGGCATTCAGGAGAACCAGAGCTGAACATTACTGAAGTCACACTGAAGTCTGATCACCTCATCGGTCATGGAGGGGCCAGATGCATACAAGACGGAGACATCTGCATACATATAGATAGAGATGTGTGGGCAGGTAGAGGGCAGATCCTTTAGGAAGACAGCAAATAGTAGGGGGCCAAGGACAGAGCCTTGGGGAACACCAGTGGTTATGGGGAGAGGGAGTTGCCAATCTGAATGGATTGTGACCCACCTACTAGGTAGGAGTGGAACCAACTGGTGGAGTCAATGGAGAGCCTAGCGTTGGAAAGATAAGACAGGAGGAGGGGATGTGACACAGTGTCGAAAGCCTTTGCTAGGTTGACGAAGATGGAGGAGGTGATGTGTCCCTGGTCCATGCCTGTTTGGATGAAGTCAGCGATACTCAACAGCGAGGTGATGGTAGAATGGGATCTCCTAAAGCCAGACTAATAAGGAGTGAAAAACGAAGTTGAGTCAAGAAAGGAGGAAAGCTAAGACAGAACTAGACATTCCTGCAGTTCAGCGAGAATTGGGAAGAGGGAGATCGAGCGGTAGTTTTCGGTGGAGGTGGGGTCATCTCCTTTAGGGAGAGGGAAAACAGAGGCATGTTTCCACTCGGCAGGAACAGTAGCGAGGGAAAGAGAGATTTAGGACGAGGCAGAGGGGTGGCGATGGCAGGGCGGATAAATAAAGCATTTTGCATCCTGCCCTAAGGGGCACTTGCCCTTTGAGGGACTGCATAAGAATGTTCATTAAAACTTCTCGGGGTAACAGGGCAGAAGGCGAAGGAATGTGAGAGGATGGAGACTGGGGAAATGGGGAGGACAGGATCGGCAGAAGCCGAGGGGAAGAGAGGACAGCAGGGATGACGCACAAGTGGTAAAGAAGGAACTGAACTCTGTTGCTACAAACTGAGAGCCTGACAATGTGCTGGTTCCAGTGTTGATCATGGGTGTGGGGAGCTGAGACCGAGGGTGGAATAGTGAATTTACCACCATCCAGAACTTGGAGGGGTGATTTATACTGGTAAGGGAGGTGTCCTTCAAGTATTTTGCCTTAGCATGTCTGATTGCCCCAGTACAGGCATTTCAAAGCGTTCCATATTTCTGGAAGTTTGTGGAAGGCCGGAAGATTTGTGAGTCTTCCATGCTTGGTCTCCCTCTCGAAGACAGGCTAAGAGATCAGCGGAGACCCAGGGCAGGTGATTTCCATACATGCAGATTCTACTCAGTGGTGCATGTTTATCCCAGAAGGAGAGAAAGACTGACTATATGCATTTGCAGCCGGGCCAAGGGCACTGTGGTGACTGATGCCGCCATATGACCCAGGAGGCGCAAAAAGACTCATGGAAACTAGATGGGCCTGCTCCATTAAACGAGCCACCCAGTCCTCTGGCAGAAAGGCCTTGCCCGGGCAGGTGTCCAGGACCGCTCCTATGTGTTGGAGTTGCTGGCAAGGGGAGAGGCAGGACTTTGGGAGATTCACAGTGACTCCTAGTTCCTGGAAGAAACAGGTCTGAATCAAGCGCTCCCTGGAAGGGGCTGCTAGCAGTCAGTCGTCCAGGTAGCTAAAGACATAATGCCGCTGCCACCATGGCCAGGCTTTTGGTAAATACCCAGGAGGGGGGTGAGGAAAGGCCAAAGGGGAGAGCCCTGAACTGGAAGTGGGCATCCTGAAAATGGAAGCGGAGGAAATGGCAGTGAGCCAGAAAAATCTGGATGTGCAGGTAAGCATCCTACATGTCCAGAGAACAGAGCCAGTCCCCCTGGTGCAGCAGGGGCAGCAGTCACTGGAGGGTCACCATCCTGAGTGTTTGTACTCTATGTAGAGATTCAGATAGCTTAAGTCTAAGATGGGTCACAGGTCCCCGGTCTTTTTGAGGATGAGGAAGAACTGTGAATAAAATTCCCTTCCCCACTGAGCCTGCGGGCCAGGCTCTATGGCTCTTTTAGCAGAAGCGCCTGAATTTCCTCCGAAAAACAGAGACAGATGCGTGGAAGAGTAGATGGGAGGGGTCTCGGGTGGCCACTCCAACAGCTCCAGAGTGTGACCCTGAGCCAAGAGCTGGAGTACCCAGTTGTCTGTGGTCACTGCTCGCCACCCTCAAGTGGAGAGAGAACTGACCCCTGACCACCTCCCCTGGACCCACAGTCGGGGGGGGTTGGTTAAGGAGCCAGGAGATGGAGGTAGGAGCAGGCAGGAGATCCACAGGACCCCAGGGGGACTGGGCAGCAGCAGCCTCAGTGGAGGCGTTGGTCGTCCTTGGTAGAATGGTCTTGAGCCTGCTTGCAGGACAGACGAAAGGGCTGGGGTAGGTTCGCTCTAGGCTGAGTGCAGTAGAGCAAATGGACCGACCTGAGGGCTTTGCCTGACTCCTGTAAGTTAGAGATGAGGTCCTGAACATCACCACCAAAAAGAACCGAGCCCCTGAAGGGAGCATCTAAAATGCAGACCTATACATCCAGGACAAAACCAGAAACCCAGAGCCAGGAATGGCGCCGAAGGCAAATGTCAGCCACAGCCCCTTGCCCAGAGGCATCTATGGCATCGTAAGATGCCTGGAGCACAACTGCCTACATCTGAGCTAGACTTCATGAGCTGGGCAAGCTGAGTTTCAGTGGGATACTCGGGCAGAGTCTGGACCATGTCCTTGGCCTGGTCCCAGATGGCATTTTGGTATTGTACCATATAGATAAGATAACTGATAGCCCCAATGGCCAAAGTAGCTGAAGCGAAGACCCACTTGCCGATCTAGTCCAGCTGCCAAGATTCACGGTCTGAGGGGAGAGCACTAAGGTGCTTGGGCTTCTTAGAGTGATCGTGGGCTGCGTTACTGACCACAGAATCCGCCATAGGATGGCTCCCCAGAAAAGGTTTGCCTGCTGGCACGTGAAAAAGCCAGTCTGCCTTTTTGGGGAGGGGAGGGATAGTGGAAGGGTGAACCCAAGTCACCCTGGTGACATCCTCATATGATTCAATCAAGGGTGGCACCATTACTGGCAAGGCATCCTTCTGTCGAAGAAAAAAGGCTAGGCAGCATCTCTCTGGGTCTTGATCCTCCTTCTCCCATCCCATAACTGACTGAATGTGATGCTTTACGTCCATGAAGGACCAGATCATCGGGTGGGGGCTTAAGCACCTCCTTGGGCATATCCTCGCCACCCAAAGACTCCCCTGGGGAGGAAGAAGACCCTGAGGATTCAGAATCATCCTCAGAAGGCTCACTGTCTGGCACTGGCGAGAGAGGCCGGTGCTCATCTCACCTGATGCCTGTACAAACACCAGGCCAGATTGCAGAGTACCCCAACGTATGGGTGTCAGAAGGTCCAGTCCTGCCCGTGTCCCTGGGCTGTGGATCAGGGGGGGCCGAGATGGGCCTTGAGGGGCAGGAGTCTATTTCTACATGAACACCACCATACCATGAAAAGGGCACTGTAATCCACATGTGGAGCAATATTGTACCAAGGCAAGAAGGGTAACCCCAGCACTGGGTTAAGGAACAATGGTTGCAGGGCCAGCGATGGGTGACCTGACGTAGGCACAGGTGGTGCGGGCAAATGATCCAGCAACAGCCTAGCCAATGTCAGTTGTGGTGAAGGCAGAGGCTAAGGCGACGCCAGCACTGGGCCCACTGGCTGGGGCATTGGTAGCATTGGCGACGGTCTAGGGTGCCCAGAGAAGGGTCCGCTGGCACCAGGTCTACAGGAGGAGCCACACCTAAGGGGAAGGGGAACCCTGGGCAGCAGCAGAGGCGATGCTGGAGAGCAGGAAACGGCATCAGGTTGCAGCTGGTGCTGCCTAGAAGAACTGGCGGCAGTCTGTGATGTGGGAACTGATAAAGGCAGAGCTGGGGCCGGAAGGGCTATGGGCGCAGAGTCGCCACCGAGAGTCCAGAGCTGGCTGAGCCACCTGGCTGAGAGCCCATAGAGGAGAGTGGCCTGAGCGTCAGAGGCTGGGGGACAAGAGAGGACATCCACTGCCCCTAAGAGCCTCTGCCTGCAACAAACATGAGGGCAGGTGGAAGAGCCACTGGAAGCCCAGAGGAGGAAAGGGCTGGTGGAGCTTGAGGTGCAGACCCCCCCCATGGGAGGAGGGCACTGTCGTGGTAGAAGATCTGTGGGGTGACCATGACTGGGAAGCTGACCAGGCCCGTTCTCGGTGTTTCTCATGGTGTTTGTTCTTTCCTGATTTCCCCCATGGGAGAAACAAGGGCCCCAGAGGACTGCGCCTACAAAGTCAAAGAGCTCCTGGCCTGCAGCTCCTTTTTAATGGCAAGCAGCCTCTGTTTTAAGAAGATGACTCTCCAGCATTTTCAACTTATGTCTCAGAGTGGCCTGGTTAAATATCTGGCAATGCTGGCAGGCTTCGGTGTTATGGCCGGGGCCTAAACAATCAGGCATGAAAAGTGACCATCCATTTCTGGAACGTGCTTACCGCAGGCACAATTCGAGGAGTGGTCAGAAGAGGAGGCTGGTATAGAAGACAAACTAGTCTGAAAAACACCGAAAAATCTGATGCTAAACTGAGAAAGATAAGAAAATTTAAAAAAAAGCGCAGTAAACGCGGGAAATGGCGATGGACTGTAGCTGACGTTTGCTAGGTCTGATGTGCATGGGTCGACGGTGGCAAAAGACCTGAGACAGATGTGGGGGACCGCTCTTCTATATAGCCTGTACTGACGCCTGCCAGGGGCAGTCCCTGTAGGACTGCTAGTTAAAAGTTTTCTGTTTAGCCCTAGTGCACGGCAGCATAGTCCTACTGATGTGGCCTGCTGCAAAAGCCTTCCTCAAGTAAGATCTGGCCAACACCTGGGCTTGGTCCAAATGAAGGTTGAGGAACTGGACCATATGGGCCATGTAGTTCAGGACCCTGACGGTCATGATGGCCATTGTGAAGGTTCTCTTGCCCTGTAAGTCCAATCTCTGAGATTCTTTGTCTGGGGAGAGTGAACTTAAATGTTTCAGCCTTTTGGTACGGTCGTGGGCTGCTTTAATGAACACTAAGTCAGCCTGCACCTACTAAGTGAAGAAAGGCTTCCCAAAAGGAGAGTGGTAAAGTTTGTCCGCCTTCATATGCATAGCGGGGACCAGGTTATGGTGGTCCCAAGCTGCCTTGGTGGTGTCCTCAAAGGGTTCAATCAGAGGAAGAACCACCAAGGAAGGCACATTAGGCAGGCACAGGTATGTAGCTAACTGACATCTGCTACAGTCTTGCTCCTCTGTGTCAAACCCAATTGCCGTCTGCATCTGGCGGAAAACCCCCATAAACAATGGATCGTCTGGGAGGACCGTGGAATTTAAGGTCTCCTCCCTGTCTGACAAGACCGTGGAGCTAAAGTGAGAAGGGGTAACTACCACCATAGTCTTCATTACCATCATCATCCTCCTCCTCATCGAAGAGCCGGATGATATTCATCCCTCTCATCTGAAGGTCTACAGGGAGAAAGGGAGGTCCAGTCACGTGGGGACCAACGTGGTCCCATTGGAAACGTGGGCGCGAGGTCCGGCGTTTGAGGTTTCCTATGGATTGGGCCCTGCAGGGGAGCCAAGAGGGCCTGCATGAAGTCCCATAGGGAAGAGAGTAATGAGGGAAAAATCCACTGTGACCAGCGTTAGGTAGCCAGGTGGCACCAGTTGAGGAAGGGCCAGCGTGGGCTTCAAAGGAGTCACTAATGAAGGCCAGATAGGCCAGACCCCAAGGAGGAGTCCCTGGCCTGAGCCCCCCACGGGACAGTGAAGAAGACCGAGAAGCAGCCTGGGGAAATACCAGGGAGGGCGCCAGCTCCAAGGCCAGGGGGAACAACATTGTGGCAGTTGGGTAGTCACAGAAGACACTAATGCCACTAAGCACACATCGATCAAAGACAGACAGGCAGAGCCTCCTGACTGTGAGCCAGACGAAAATAAGGACTGGAACAGCAGGAGCTGGGGGGCCAGGATGCAGCCTGACTCAATGGACCTCCACCAGCCAAAGTAAGGTTGGACGGAGGCACTGCCAATGGTGGCACTGTGGAGGATAGGGCGTGCGAGGTGGGCGTTGCCACCCCAAAACAGGGGATGGCCCAGTAGCAGTCGCTGAACAATGTGGAGACCAGGAGAAGGAGGAAGGGGACCAAGGTTTGGCGCGGTCCTTGTCCCTATGCTTATGCTTACCCGAGGACTTATCCCGGGATTTCGACAGTCGAGAACCCGAGAATGAGGCTGGGGAGACAGAGGAACCCCTGACCTACAACTCCTTCTCCATGTTGGCGACCTTTTGCTGGAGCAGAAATTTTTCCAAGGTGCACTGGCAACAGCAGCAGGTTGCCTGGTTAAAGCCTTGGCAGATGGAGCAGGTGTTGACATCGTAGTCTAGGCCTAGCTAGAGAACACAGGCAGAATGGTTGCCTTTCTCTGGGAGCTGCTTTCCACAGGCACACTTTGTCATACAGTCGGAAGATGAAGATGGCTGAGAAGACAAAACACAGGTAACTGAGGTGAGAAAATAAAAATTAAAGTCAGGGGACTTTCGGGGACGTCACGTGATTGATGGCGGCTTAATTCGGAGCTCCTGCACCTCGAGCGCAGTTTCAGTTGAACCGCTCGCCATCACGTAGTTCTGTGTGCCATTTAATAAAAAAGCCTCCTGTAGAAACTGGCAGTTAATCTCGGGACTCCACGGCCTATAAGCCCAGCCATGTCTCAATCCCCCCCGATAACAGCATAGGGAGAGGAATCCGAGGGTTCAGGCTCAGAAGTCACCTCGACCTTTACTATAGCGGATGGCCACAGAATGCTGAAAATCCTCCACCATATTGACGCACGAATTTCTGGCATACAAAAAGATTTTAAAAAGCTGGAAGCACGTACATCTGCTGTTGAGGCACAGGTGGAAGGCCTTCAGATGGAGCACATGGTGTTCCGTAGATCCCTTGCATACCTCCACAGAAGGGAGAGGGAGTTAACTGCACGGGCGGAGGATGCTGAGGTGAGAGCCCGCCGCAACAACATATGTATCTTTGGCATTCCGTAAGGGGTGGACCCCCCCTGTATGGAGTATTATATTGACACCTGGTTAAAAATGGAGCTGGACCTAGGAGAGAATTTTAAAGTTGAAATTGAAAGTGCACACTGGGCTATCGCACCCAATTCCAAACAGGGTGCTCCCCCAGGTCCATTATTGTCCAATTCTTGAGATATACAACAAAAGAGAAGATCCTTAGACTGGCATGGGCTAAAAGAGATCTCAATCTTGATGGCCAAAAGCTGCATGTCGACCAGAACTTCCCCCTTCAATGCTTGCCAAACGTAAAAAAGTTCTACTCATGGTGAAGGCACTGCGAGATAAGGGACACAAGGCATATCTACGTTATCCCGCAAGACTGTGGGTGCAAGATGAAGAGGGGGTAAAGTTATTTGATTCTCTCCTAGTGGCTACCCCCTACCTAGAGTCTCTGGGGAGCTCCATCAACGACACAAAGGAGGAACAGGCTGAGCAGGAGATCAAGGAGTTGTTGTGGTCAACTGCGCCAGGATCAAAGAGACAAGTGGGGAAGCGAGGTGACACTCTACTGCCCCTGCATGCTGACATGCCCAAATGGTTACAGTCGAAGAAGACCTGAGCTGCTAACAAGGTCGGGGGTTTTCTTATCTTTACCCTGTGCGCTCTCCTTGGAGGATCCCCTGCTCTGAAATGTGAGGCTACTAAAAGGACTCTTTTCGACAAGATGGAAATAGAACATTTAATTCACCTACAAAAAGTACTTGGCCCCTACTGGTAGACTCACCACTGTTAGTTTGTTACAGCTGTTTTGAACTGTCCAAGTGATCTGTTATGATTTGCTTTCTTCATATTGCGTTCTGGCGGCCCTTCCTGTCAACAACTTCAGTATCCCAGGGAATTGTTTAGAGACAGAATCCTTTGGTGGTGGTGCAGTTAATTTTCTCCCTCTGGATGGCCTGCCTCCTCCGAGAGTCACGTGGAACTGGACTGGAAATAAGCTCTACTTTATTTCTTGACTGTTACTGACTTTAGAATCTAGACTATATAATCTTGAAGATCATACTACATGCTGCCACATCTGAATTTGAGGGTTTCTTGTAATGTGTGAGATTTGTTAAGAGTGAGGTCATTACAGGGACTGAAGGATTGTTGTGGGGAAATACTTAAATACATTTTTGGGGCAACAATGCACTGTTTAAGTGGCTTGGGGCCTTTTTTTAGCTCCCCCCAGTCAACCCCTATGGGCAATTGCTTTGACTTTAGTTCTTTCTATAGCTAATATCTTCCCAATAGCTGGGGCTTTATCAAGATGGCGACCGAAACTTGAATCTATTGTAATATGATTGCAGTAGTTGTCTTTCATATAGTCCAAGGTGCATTTCTCTGACTGCCACCTCAACCGGATTTTCAGTTAGAAGAAGGTCTGGTCTCTTGGGTATACCAGGGGCTCATTCCCTAGCGCATTTTGGCACTTTTCTCCTACCAGCCTAGGGCCCAGTGCACCTAGCTTTTAGGGGCTCTTCCACATCTAGCCCCTGTTCTCAGCCTCGGTTTGAGCCTTTGGGCATCTAGAGAAGTAACTAGGGTCCTTGCTTTCCCTGTTGACTCATGTTCCGGGTCAGACTGGGTTAACCCAGCTTTCAACTTAACCTTTACTGTTAGTTTTTATGATTATCACTTTTTTGTTTTCTGTTTTTCTGTTTTAACTTACTTGACAGGTTTATGCTTAGACATCGTTAGCATACTGGGTCAGGGTTGCAAGTGTAAAGGTTATGGAGGATTTGGGTTTTGTTCCCTGTGGCACCTTTCCTCATGGCATCACTTAAAATAGTTTCTGTAAATGTTAAGGGCACTAATGGGGTAGGTAAACGAGCGAAGGTTTTTCAAGAATTGGGTCGATTAAATTGTGATCTGACCAGTATTCAGGAAACAAAATTATCATGGGTGGAACACTCCAAACTAAGGCGAATGTGGGTTTGGGATGGGGTATATTCGGATTCACACCCCAGATGCCTCCAAATCAGGGCCTGCTATTTTAGTACGCAAGGGATTACCATTTAAAATCCATAGTGTACAAGAACAGGGCTTGGGGCACTTTGTTCTAATCTCTGGTAAGTATATGGGACATGCCTTCACCTGGCCTCTGTATACGCCCCTACCCCACCCTCCAGAGCCTTTTTTTTTTTTTAGACAATTTTTTTTCTATTATGGATTCCCTCCCTCCAAGCCAAATAGTCATGGTGGGTGATTGGAACTGCGTTGAAGACACTTTGCTGGACAAAAGCTCTGTGGGAAGGGGGAGTGGGGCGGCGTGTTCCAAACTCCTCTGAACCTTAGTGTCCGAGGGGGGGCTGGGTAGACCCTTGGAGACAACAAAACCCGGCATCCAAAGATTTACATTCTTCTCCAATGCCTCGGGGTCATACTCCAGGCTCGATACATTTTATACCCAAAAAAGTGAATGTTCATGCTTTGACCGATATAACTATTCACCCGGTCACTTTTTCAGACCATGCAATGATTAGTGCTACGATGACTTGGCCTGGGGTGATACCTAGGGGATCATGGCATTTCAACCCAGGATTACTTAATGACAAAATATTCGTTGCCCAAATAAAAGAAGCTATTAAGCACTATTTGATAGAAAACAGGGACAAGGACACACTTGTTTGATTTATCTGGGATGGTCTAAAGGCAGTCCTCCGGGGACAATGCATAAGCTATGCCTCATATAAACACAAATGCAACCAAGCTAAAGTGGAACAGTTGTTGGAAACCATTGTATCCTCAGAAACGACATAAAAAGACTAAGATCCTTCGATACTAGCTAGGTTAAGAGAAGCTAGGGAATAATACAATGCAGAGATGAATGAAACTGGGGGGAGGGCAAGCCATTTGCTGGCTCTCAGACTGAGAAACCACGAGGCCGAAAGATACAGTATATCCCGTTGCTTAAGAGGCCTGGGACTCAATCCACCTCCTCAAGCCCCTTACAAATAGCGGACAGTTTTTATAATTACTACCCGGACTTATATGCCCAGGAGAGAGGACCTGACCACGTTAGAGATGTGGAGAATCTCTTACATAGGGTTTCATTACCTAAACTTGAAGATTCGCAGAGTAAAAGATTAGAAATGTCGTTTACCGAACAGGAGGTTAAAAAAGTAATTAAAAATCTCAGCAGAGGGAAGGCTCCAGGGCCGGATGGATTTGTGGCAGAATTCTATCAACACTTCGCTACGGAGCTGACCCCCTGCTGACCAGGGCATGCAATGCGGCGCACGAAGAGGGACAGTCCCCTGCTTCCTGGGGGGAGGCAGTGATTACCCTCCTACCTAAGCCAGGTAAAGATATGACAGAGCATGGGAGTTACCACCCTCTCTCTTTAATTAATCAGGATGCAAAGACCTTTGCGAAGATCCCGAGTTCTTGCCTCCAAGAATATATCCCCGATTTAGTTCACAGAGACCAGACGGGTTTCATACCTGGACGGCATATCCAGGATAACATTAGGGTTTTACTCAACATCCTGTCAGCCTTGGGTACTCTCCCGCCCTGCACATTACGAGTGGTGATGGCCCTTAACAGTGAGAAGGCGTTTGATCGCCTGGACTGAGTCTTTTTGGAACACACTTTGAGAAAATTTGGATTTGGGGATAAATTTAGATGTTGGATAGCAAATCTATATAGAGATCCCTGGGCAACAGTAAAAGTGAATGGGGTAACTTCAAAGAAGATAAATATAAGAAGGGGAACTAGGCAGGGGTGCCCATTGTCACCCCTGCTGTTCTCCCTATGTATGGAGCCCCTGGCAGCCCTCATCAGACAGGTATAAGGGTATTCAAGTGAAAGGGGTAGAAATTAGGGTATCACTATATGCAGATGATACCCTCTTGTACATTACTGACCCAGTAAAACAGATGCCACTGATCAATTCCTTATTCCAGGTTTTGATAATGAGTCTGGCTTTAAAGTTAATGACACTAAAATAGAACTTTTGGCCATAGGTGGACCCCATCAGGGGGACTCCCATCAGTAGGTAACTATAAGTGGGTAAAGGAAAGCATTAGGTGTCTGGGGATCTGCAAAAACTATATGTTATTAACCATGGGAAACTACTTTGAAACAGTGCAAGAGGATTTGAGACGATGGGTGGAATTACCCCTTTCTCTGTTCAGGAGGACAGAATGTGTGAAGATGAACGTACTTCCACGCTTCCTATTTCTATTTCACACTTTACCACTTAAACTGCCTGTCAACTTTTGGAAATCCCTTAAATCATCTTTGTTGAGATTTGTCTGGGCTGGTAAGCCTCCCAGAATGAAGTAGAATTCTTTACTTAGGGAAAAGAGGGAAGAGGGGAGTAGGTTTGCCCAATTTTAAAAAATACTATTGGGCCGCTCAGATCCAGCCTTTAGTTTCTGTCACGACTAAGGAAGAGTCCCCCCCAGTGGGTAGAGAGAGAGAGGCCGGAATCCTCCCGTGGAGATATCTGGGATTTGATATATATGGACAAAGGTGGAATCCAGGGCTTGTATGTTAATAATCCCTGGACTAAAGTAATTATATCTTCCTGGATAGAGATTAACAAGAAGTTGTGTTTAAGGCTGGAGCTGGGGCCTAATTCTCCAGTTAAGGCCTGCATAGATTTTATGCCCCTCACATGGGACCTTGGCTTTGAGCGATGGGGTAGGAAAGGCCAGATAAGAGTAGGTCAAATGTACTCGGACACTAATCTTAAATCCTTTCAACAGCTTTCCTTTGACTTTGGACTCCCTGCCAGTGACTTATTTAGATACCTTCAGTTTCGACATTTTCTATAGACCAAAGACCTCCTGGGACGTGGTTCTACTGATCAGGGTCATAGCCCACTGGTAGACTTTATGGTGGCAGAGACTTGTAATACAGAATCTTGTGGCCAGATCTCTAGGCTGGTTAGGAAATTCTCAGCCCTTGAGTCAGACCCCCTGGAAAATATCAAGCAAACTTGCTCTCTAGAGCTTGGGAAGGTCATTGAGGAACCAACATGGGAGAAAATATGGGATGCCATCCATTCTACGATGGCATATAACACCTGGCAAGAGTTCAGATGGAGGGTGGCCACTAGATATTTTCGTACCCCGGTAATCATGAAACATTATGGCCAACATCCATCAGACCTCTGCTGGAGGGAATGTGGGGATAGAGGTACTCATCTGCATGTATTCTGGTCCTGCCCCAAGATTCAGACTTACTGGAGCCACATTTTGGTACTGATGGGATCAACCTTTGGGGTGGCCTTTCCAAACAACCCCCCTATATTGGGTTTTAGGGGACTACCCTCAAATGATTAGGAATAAGGCCCATTACCTATATAATATTTTAGTGGCATCAACCCTTAAAGCAATTACACAGTGTTGGTTGAGCCAGACTGCCCCCTCGACTGAGGCTTGGTACAGGAACTGTTTAACTAGTTTGGAGATGAAGGAACTAACAGCTAGAGTGAGGTTACAAAAGGAGAAATTTAAAGAACGCTGGCTGCCTTTCTTCCATTTCCAAGCACAAAGGGAGCAAATAAATGTTCTGGAGGTTTTGGCCAGGCATACTTAGGATATCCCGAGCAGTGTCTTCTTGCTCCCAAAACAGTGGTGAAAAGGGAGACTTATAACTAAACAACTGGGGAGTAGGATTGGAACACCCATTGAGTGATGCACTGTTCATATGATTAGCCCCTACTTTGTAATAACTGGAATGTATGCATATAACCTCCATTTCTCTTTGTTCCTTCTTTCTTTTTTTCTGGTTTATGACTTTTTCTTGCCCCCCCCTTTTTTTCTTTCCTTTCTGTCATTTAATTCAATTACCGATTGATTTCTGAATATATATGGAATAACACGTAGACTGGGTTTACTGCGTTACTTTGTGCTTACCTAATGTAAAGTGGTTGGTATTCTCAACCCCGGGTCGCCCTTGAAAAAGGGATCTTTGGTCTCAGTGGGCTTACCTTGGTAAACAAAATCTAAATACATAAATATAATATCAATTTAGATTTTTGCATTCAGGATTATACCTTGTGCACTTTAAACCTGATCTATGTTGTCATGAGTTACTATCTAAGCAACCTTTTTTATTGTTTGTACTGTGTTTTTTATCTTGAAGAAGAAAATCAATAAAAGTATAATTTAAAAAAAAAAAAAAAAATCGGAGTTAGAGAAAGTATGGCGGTCGACCAAAGCTGCAGCAATCCGAAAGGTCTGACGTGTACTGGTCAACGTCGGGAAAAGAACTGAGGAGGGCACGGGGGCCACCCACTCATAGCATGCAATGATGCTGGCGCCTGATGTCAGGGTGGATGGCCCCCTGGTAGACTGCATGCTAGAAATGTTTCAGTGTAGTCCTAATGTCTGACAGCCTACAGTTATATAGCTGTGACCTGCTGCAAGAGACACCCCCGAAGTCAGATGCGTGGGTCCCAGGTGGCAGCCTTGCATATCTTACTGATAAGGATGCTGCTCTCCCAGGATGCTAACAAGCTGATGCAGGGAATTTCCCAGCATGGAAAAGATTTACAGTGTATGAAGTCAGGAGTTTGGTCAATTATTTCCTTGCACTTCAGATTCACGAAGAACACTCCCAAGAAAAAGGGGACCTCATATTTCCAGCAGAAAGCACGATCTGAAGCAGACGGGAGAGGACACAAGACTAAGGGGGAGGAGCTGAATTCAAGCCAGTGGGCTTTCTGAGGACTAAGTACATGCTCAGTTGACTGCACAGATGTGACTACAAAGAAGGAATCCAGGTACTGTATTTGTAATTTTACTTTTGCATACAAAAGCGAAAATAGGGAGCAGATGCACACTTAGGTGTAGAACTTCTGAGCACAGACATTCCTCTTTTATATCAGATTTTGGGCATGTTCAGAGTAGTCTCTGATGTTCCATTATATGTCTGTAGCCTAGAAGAAACAATTACTTACCATAGTAATGTTTCTTCCAGGGGATCCCTCAGTATGCTTGACTATCGCAGTTATGCCAGCTGGGTTCAGCTGCCCCAGAGATGGAGTTTATGCTAATGATAAAAAGAATTAGCCAATCAGCTTGCAGTAAGAGAGTGCTGCCTGTAGGTGCTGCTGTAAGCCAGTCCGATTCATTTCGTAGCCTGAGGGGCAAAGGCCCCAAATCCTAACTCTAATCTAGAACTACTGAAAAGGTGACAAAAAACAAGGAAAAAGGGAATCACCTAAAGGCAAACTATTTACACACCACGCTAAACTGTAGAACATTATACCTGTTAAGGCTTTTCAGCAAGAAATTTGGCCTGTGGTAAGGACTGCAGAACTATTTTCAGCAAAGTTGTAGACAGCTTCAGGTATCTGGGGGTAGTTTTAAATCCAGCATTGACAAGAGTCACATATGCATGTCGTTACATCTAAAATAGCAGTATTATACAGGTTACGCAGCTTCTTGACTGATGAGGTGTGTTTGGCCATTACTAACCAGTGTTTGTTGCCCATCTTGAACTATGCTTCTATAGTAATGGATAATGGTCCTTATAGCATAATACAGCAGAAATCAACACTGCTGCACAAAACTGGAAGATTTGCTTTATTAACATCTAAAACAGTTCATCATTGCACTATACTGGAGAATCTTGGATGGTTACCTGTGGAACATTACCATAAGTACGTAATGTCTAAATTTGTTTATAAAACTCAGCAGGAATACCTTCAAATTTAAAAAATCTACTTGATACTCCAAGTTTTAAACTGTGCACCAGATCATCAGGTGACTTAACTATGTTAAAAATTCCTTTTCCGCACACCTCAAGAGGACAACGTTCACTTGCATGTTATGCACCTACAAATTGGAATAATATTCCAGCACATATAAGAAGTATGGGTAGTTATGGGTCATTTACAGTAGTTCTGAAAAACTATTTTACAAATCTGTCTAAGTGTAATTGTTTTCCAGACTGACATTTGATGAAGGTATGTTGATAATGGAATTCATGAATTTCTGTGATATTTTCATAATGGTTTAAATTGTATTGGAGTCTTGTATTTATACTCTTGTGAGAATTTATGACGTGGAATTTCTATTCCTATTTAACTCATGTTTTGTATTACTGCACAATCTACTTGATGTTTGTATATGTACTTTGATTGACCATGGGTCGTATGTGTAAAAGGGATTGCATCCCAGTGTGCTTACCCGTATACAAATAAAAATCAAATCAAAGTTATGTGAGGGGAGGATGGGTGAGGTCAAGCATATTGAGGGATACCCGGGAAAAAACAATATTACTATGGTAATTTTTTGTCTCACCCCAGGAATCTCTCAGTATGCTTGACTACTGCAGACTACAAAGCTGTGTAGCTGGGAGGAGGGAACAGAACCTACATAGAGAACAGTTTCGGCAGGCCTGAAGTGCCAGATTTGGCATCTGATCTGGACTGTACATCTAAAAAGTAGTGCTTTGTAAATGTCTGTACAGTCTTCCAAGTAACTGCTTTGCAGATGTCAAGCAAAGGTACGTCCCTTAGTGCTGCCACTGAGGCTGTAGTGCCCCTGGTGGAGTGGGTTCTGAGGCCTTGAGGTGGCTGTCTGCCAGCCTTACCGTAAAAGAATTGGATGTAACAGACTATCCAGTGAGAGATGGTTCTCTTAGAGGCTGGCCTACCCTTGCCCACCTCGCCATAAGTGAGGAAAAGTTGGGTGTGAGAGGACCTGAGCTGCTTGGTGTGCTCCAGGTAGTAGGCCAGTGCCTTCTTTACATCCAGGCTGTGGAGCATGCGCTCTCCAGGAGTGGATTTGTCTGTAAAAAGACAGTGAGTGTTCTAGATTGATTAAGGTGAAATTCAGACACCATTTTGGGGAGAAATTTCATGTTGGTCCTGAGAACTACTTTATCCCTGTGTGAAATTATATAGTTTGATTCAGTGCAAAGAGCTTGAAGCTCTGAAATCCTTCTGGCTGAAGTGATTGCCACTAGGAATACAGTTTTCCAGATGCCATATTTTAAGTCTGCAGTAGCCATGGGTTCAAATGAAGACTCCATCAACTTTGCTATACACAGGTTCAAATCCCAGGGAGGGACATGTCCCCTAAGTGGGGGTTGAAAGTGCAACAGGCCTTTAAGGAATTCTTCAAAATGTAATGAAAAATTATAGATTTCTCCTTTTCTGCAGAAATGAAGGCCGAAATAGCTGCCATGTGGACGTTCAGAAATGAGGCCCTATGGTCTAATGTTTTCAAGTGTACCAAGTAGTATGGAAGACAGGGTAGCTTGCAGTGGGTCAATTTGTCTTTACACCAGAGAGAGAGAGAGACAGACAGAGAGAATCTCTTTCATTTGGAAGCAAAGGTCTTTTTGGTACTTGGCTTCTTGGCAATTCTAAGGATTCTGAGGACCTGTTCAGAATACTCAAAGTCTGGGAACTCTAGCTCTTCAAGTACCAAGCTTTGAGGTGAAGAGACTCTGTGCTGGAGTATATTATCCCCATCTGAGGCAGAGTCAGGACACACTGAGTCAGAGGCAGGCGAATGGGCTGTTTGGCTGAAAGGGCAAGAAGCAGGGAGTACCATGGCAGCCTTGCCCAGTCCAGAGCCACCAGAATCATTGTTGCTGGATGACTTCTGAGTTTAAGTAGCACCCTGAGATTCAGGGGAAAAGGAGGGAAGGCATAGAGGAACCTCCCTGTCCAATCCAGAGATACGGCATCCTCTTGCACTGAGCCTAGAACTGGAGGCCTGCAGCAGTGCAGGGGAATCTGGCCACTGTGTTTGGAGGCGAAGAAGTCTATTTCAGGAGTGCCCCATCTGATGAAGACTGTAGCCAGCACTTGTTTGTTTAAGGTCCACTTGTGGGGGCCCTGACTGATGCGGCTCAGGGAGTCTGCTAGGACACTGTCCTTGCCCGTTAGGCAGATGGCAGTAAGCTATATGTACAGGGAGTAGGCCAGAGACCAAATCTTCATGGCCTCTGTGCAGAGTTTTGAGGATTTTGTGCCCCCTTGTTTGTTGATGCAGAACATAGCTGAGGTGTTGTCTGTCCTCATTTGGACAGACCAGCCTTTTAGCTGGGGAGCAAAGTCTCTGTTAGCCACGTACACAGCTCTGAGTTCGAGGAGATTTATGACACATCTGGATTCTCTGGGAGACCACACCCCACTTATGAAGTGGTCTGCCAGGTGTGCACCCCAACCTAGGAGGGAGGCATCTGTAGTGAGCACTCTGGACAGTTCCTTTTGCTGAAAAGGTATTCTTTCCCAGAGGTTGTCCCCGTCCTTCCATCAGTCCAGGGCTTGTGAGAGTCCTTGTGACGAGCTAGGTCATTTGCACCTACATGAATTATCACCCTCAGTCCTTTCCCTGCACTGTCAACCTATTTTCTGTATCCCATTTAGCAGATGCTCCCAGGAGACATGTTACTGACACCTTCTAATGGCTTTCCTCCACCAATTTGTCCTCCATCCCACTAACCACAGAGTCCCCGACCATCAATATTTTATTTTTGCTCTTTTTCTCATTGACCTTTCTCTCATGGGATGCTGCTTTTTGGCTCCTGCCTAACACGCTGGTCGGACATTGGTCCTCCCCGGTTGAGACAGGCAATTGTTCCCTTGCCAGGGGCTCATAACAATTCTGCACCAGGGTGTTGACAACCGGAACTTTGCTGCCACAGCTAACCCTTTTCTTCCCCCCTCACCACCATCCTCCACCCTCCTTGGCCGACAGGGCTCTGAGGGAGCAGAAGTGGCAGGTGAGAGCCCCAGGCAAGCAGGTGCCGCAGCCTGGAAATTTCTCCTCAGACTGCCTCCAGGTGACCCTTGAGCTCATCTAGATTTTGGCATATTGGGCAGCAGCCCACCCTCCAGAGGGTCGCCCTGGAGATAAGGGCCCTGCATCTATTGCAACTTGCACATCTCATATTTTTATACCCTCTTCCTCACTGCTGGCTTGTTTAATGTGGGCTCGAGTAGTACTCTGTGACTTATCCCTTCTAGTAGTTATGCCATTCTGAGGGCTGCAAAAGATCAGCCATATGAAGTATTCTACAGCTATTCCCCTAAGCAGCTCTGAATTTCAGCAGTATGCAGATACAGATATATGATTATAATTGGTTTTACTGATCAATCACTGTTACTGCCCCAGGGGTGACCTCAGAGTACTTCCCCCCCAAAAGCTCATAGTAAACTTAAATTAGTGCAGAAATACAATGAACAATAATCAGAGCTGAAGTAACAAAAACAGTAGATCAGCTAATCAAACTTAGCAGTGCACTAATACCATAACCAGCAGATCAACTAGACAGTAAACTTGACACTGCAGATAGGGATCAGTACTGTAAAAATCAGACTGATCAGCTAACCAGTAAACTACAGCACTACCCAATTTCTAAAAATCGGTGATCAACTTAAACAGTAACTTAAGCATAGCTATGAGGGATCATAATTGTAAAGACAGTGTTCCTCTACTTAGTACAGTTGCCTGCTTAATTATACTATGCATTAGTAGTAATGGGTGGGTTCACACTTCCCTGTGCTCCTCCTCCTCTTCCTCCCTAGCTAGTGCTGTAAATAGTCCATCCCGGAGTTATGTGCTTGTCAATCATGCCCACTAGGCATTTAATAGATAGTGGGGGTGGAAGGGACGGCAAAAATCAGCTCGAGAGTCCAGACTTGACAGAAGCAGGTCTCCTGTGGAAGATTTTTCTGCAGTTTGATTTAAAGTTTTTTAGATAAAGTCTGGTAGTTGCAGGGGGAAGGCAGCTAAATTAAAATATTAGTCTCCCTCAAACACCGATGTCCCTCTCCTTCTCCATCGGCTTGCAGGCTGTGTGCCAATGAAGATCAGCTTTTGTTTTAAATCTCCGGCCAACTGTTTGAATTTGGCACCTAGAAATGTGCTCATCTGGACGGCCTCGTGGCGCTGAGGGTTGATGCGCTGGATGCCACACCTTGCACTACGCTGGCGATCTGGGTTCAGCAACGACCTCAGATCACCGGGGTGCTGGCATGGGAGAAATCGAGCATTGGCTCTCCTTCTGTGGCTAAGGGGGTGGGGCTGTTCGCCCATAGTCCCGCCGTTACCGAATGGAGGTTCAGTGCCGGCACAGGCAGTCAACAGTGCGAATGGAAGGGAGGGGCACCCACACAGCATGCACGCGTGCCTACGCACGTGCTACATTGGGGACACGTGGGTGTAGAGGCTGGGAGAAAATCCGTAAAAACCCAGAAACTGCATACGGAAAAATAAATAAATGTGCTTCTCCGGTTGGCTGGCTCCTTTGAAAAGTAAAAAAAATCCGCTTCACAGTCCAGGCTTAACAAGAGTACGTCTCCTGTGGAAGATTTTCCTGCAGCTCGCAGGGTTCATTTTTGGGTGGGGGACTGGGAAAACTGATGTACAGTTTTTAATTTTGACCCACCACTTCTTCTACCTTGGGGACAACCTGCTCACTGTTATACAAGTTTTCAACTGCTGTTTTATGAATATGGGCTCAGCTGAACAGTATGACCCATAATTCTTTCATTTGACCCTTACCTTTTATACCCAATGGGTCAGTGTCCCACCGAGATAAATATCTGAAATTAACTCTGAGCTTGATTTAAAGTTTGTTAGATAAAAATCTAGTACTTACAGGGGGAGGGGCAGCTAAATTAAAATATCAGACTCCCTCAGACCCCCGATGCCCTTCTCCTTCAGCTTGCTGGCTATGTGCCAGTGAAGATCAGCTTTTGTTTTCAATCTCAGGCCAACCGTTTGAATTTGGCGCCTAGCTATGTGAGCAAAAGCAAGTTTTTTTAACACAAAATTTAAGTCCCTAGGCGTGACTGGATTTGCGGATGAGAGGCTTCAGATGAAGAATGCCTCTCAAGTATGTACAAGACACCTCTAGCTGTGCCACCATACGGCCATCAACAGGCACATGGAAGGCTGAAATAGCAGCCAGGTGCACTTTAATGGAGGAGCACTGCTGGCCAGAATCCGAGAGGCACAGCAATACTCCAGAATCTGATTCACTGGTCAAGTGAAAGGGTCCAAATGATGGGAAGCGGCCCACAGGGCAAAGCCCTTCCACTTAATAGAGTAAGTGGCCCTGGTGGAAGGCTTCCCAGCAGCCACCAGGTCATCAGCCACCTTTTGGGATACTACAGGGGTCGATCTTTACATTATAATACTGGCCCAGGGCTTAGTGCACGCTGCCTCGGGCCAGTGCAGTGCCCTCCCAACTTTCCCAGCCTGGCTACTGCATTCTAGCCCGTTTTGTGAACCTGGCCCCTTAAATGAAATACCCCAATTAAAAAAAAAGAAGCGATTTGTTCCGGTTTTTTTTTTTGTGTGTGTGTTTCTGTATGTGTGTAAATAGCCCAGCAACTGCCATGAGAAGCCCTGTGATTGGAGGATCGCTTTGGCACCTGTCTGCAGCCCAACCTCAACTTCACAGCCTCCGCCGATCTCCACATGTGCCCTTAGTCTTTGCCACACCAAGGAGAAGCCTCTGAAAGAAGGTGCGATCTGCGGCTGCTGACTACAGATCATTCCGGTGGACCGAGTGCTGCCCAATGCTCCAGATGGTAAGCCAGCAAAAGTGTTGCTTAACTTGGGCTTAAAATAGTAAGGCTAGCTGCCAGTGATTCCATCATCCTCTGTGGGTACTAGAGATTGACTTTTGATGAAGCTCATTTTGGGGGTTGGGGGGAGTCCATTGCGATTGACACGTTGATGATGTACCCAAAGCCGAGCTTCATCAAAAATCAATTAAAGAGCAGGCCATGGGTGTTTGTTTTCGTGGGGTGCCATGAGCAGTGAGTGAGTGAGTCCGGCATCGTAGATGTAAGGTTGTATGCTAGGTTGTGTTTGCTCCTTGTCCTTCTACCTTCAAGTCTGACTATGGTACTTTGCACCGGGTGAGATTCAATTACTGTAGCATACTTCGTTCTGCTGCTGGCTGGGGTGAGCCGCAAATCTGGTTGGAAAGAGAAGAGCTAGATGAGGAGGGAACTAAGAGATAGACGGGTTGGGAGGGTGTCAAAGCCAATAATGAATGCCAACAGACGGTGGGTTGCAGGGTCTAGTTACAGTGTGTTCAGCGGTGATGTGATTCCTCTGTTGCAGACAGATGGGGTGGGAGGGTGCCAATGCATGCCAACAGAGGGAGGGTGCCAATGCATGCCAACAGAGGGAGGGTGTTTACAGTTTGTTGCAGGGTCTTCACTGTGCTCAGGCTGGTGAGATCTGTTCTGTTACTGGAAGAGACAGAAGTTGGGTGTGAGGGTGTCAATGAACGCTGACAGAGGGGGGATGTTGCAGGTTTTTTTTTAATCACTCAGCGGGTGATGTGATCGCACTGTAGCTGAGCTTTTCAGCAAGCAGGAAGTGAGACTGGGGCCCTGTCCAGACTAGCAGTGAGCTATAAAAACGTTTTTAAAAACGTTACCATTCAACCCGTTTCTGTGTGTCCACATTCAACAGCTGAATCGTTTTTTAAACCGCTACTCTGCATCCACATCAGTGTTCCTTCTCCATTTTCCTGTAACGTTTTGAAAAGTGTTACAGTCCTCTGGAGGATACATTTCTACAGAACACACTTCGTTCACCCGTCCGTACTACTCCTCAAAATTAAGACAAAACAGGTAATGTTTCAGCAATCGTGCTAAAGACCTGCTCTTTGCTGGTTTTAAAAACAGTTTAAAGAACACTTTTTAAACCGTTACAGGTCTGGACGCAACCGTTTTTAGAGCAAGCGGTAACGTTACAGGGCACCAGTAACGTTACCAAAGCTCTAGTCTGGACAGGGCCTGGGTGTCTGGACCCAAATTAATGCTAGCTGACCTGTGGGGATTTAAATGGGCAGGATTCGCTCACTTGCCTTTCTGCCTGTCTCCCCCAACCCAACCAGCATTGCCAGCTTCTTTTCCTGATAGGAGTCTGGCTGGGGATTTTAGCACTGAGGCCAGCTGCAGCAAAACAACATGATTAATTTCTGTGGCCCAGACATCCCAGCTCACACACTCAGGTTGCAATCTGGTTGGTGGTGTTTGCCTAGTGTCTATTTTCATGGGAGGCCCTGGTTGCTATTTTTTTATCATGCCTTGCTGTGTTCTCATTGTAGCGTAGCCTCCATGCCACCTTGTAGTTGGGAATTTTGTGACAGGAAAGGATTGTATGTTGTTTGCCACAACCAAAAGCACCCCTTTGAGCATGCTAGATCTGTTGCAGTTAGTAGTATGACCTGCGGCTGCCATAAATGCTGGTAGCTACACAGACACGTCTGCTGCGGGTGTGTGTGTTTTGCTGGGTCACTGACGCTGCTGGGGATTAATTCTGGCCTGCTGAGGTGCAGGAACTCTGGTGATGTGGGGCTGAATGATGCTCTGTCTGCCATGGCCAGCATGGGGGTAGGGAGGCAGGACGCTGACTGCTCACCCACCAGCCCAAGCATTGCCAGTTTTAACATCCAAGCCAGGATGAAGATACTCTCTGCTTTGGGGATGCCAGTGAGACTATGTGTTCAGCGAGGCCTGGGATTCGGAAATAAATTAATTACTGCAGTTCAGCCTCCACCCGCAGTTACTAGTTGCCATCTGTGCAGCCTATGGCTAGGTGTCTGCTGCACTCTGGTGTGGGTTTGCTAGGTGATGCTGGGGATTTCTGGCCTACATGGTCACTGGTGTAGGGCCAGGAGTCGGACGCTGATTGTTCATTGTCCTGCTGCACCAGCCCAACAAGCACTCACTGCCGAGCTTCAAACATCTGAGGATGGAGTCTTCTGGTGATATAATCAATTCAGGGAGGCCTGCAGCTGCCATCTGTGCTACTGTGTGTCTGCTGCCGGTGTGTGTTTGCTGGGTGATGCTGGGGATTTCTGGCCTAGCTGGGTCGATGCAGGAACTGGTGATGGGGCCAAGCTCCTATGCTGGGGGTAGGGAGGGAGACACTTATTGCTAGTCATTCCACCAGCCCAAGCACTGCCAGCTTCCACGACATCAGAGGACGGAGTGCATGAGCATTGGGGATTAGCAAAGAACTGCCCGCAGCCACCAATTTCTAGGGCCATGTCTCTCTCCATGCCAAGAACCACCAGACTTTCCTGGCAATCTGTAATCAAGCTTGTTGTTCTGGCTGGGTGGTGTTATTATTGGTAGAGTTTTGTTTGGAGGCTGGCACAATTGACTACACAAATCTGGAGCCTTGCACCCACCACTTAACTTTGCCATGGCGTGGACACCAGGCGGCGAGGGGTGCTGGAGACCTGAGGCAACAACAGTGCTCACGCCACCAGTTAAATCTGCTTCAGCTACACGCTATGTGGGCTTGCTTGCTTAGGAAGCTGGGACTTTAAATTACTTTATCTGTCTGCAGTCAGAATATTAACTTAACTTTTTGTTTCTTTCAGATTTGTCTTCAAGGAGATGATCCAGGTCATTGGTTTCAATTAAAAACTGGCCAAGGTAAGTAAAAAAACTATTTATTTTTGTCAGCCATTTTACAATCAAAAACATGATGTGACAGCAGAAAATCACCAGCGGTCCACAGTGCCCATTTCCTTATCCATCCCCTTTATTCCCTGAACCTATTGTTCATCTGGGTAACCTCCCCATCCCTTTCTTCCCTCTGAAAGTACCACTCTCTGTTCACACTTCATTTTTAGGCCCACCTGTTTTATCCAGTTTTGCACCCCTATTCAGTGGTTCCATTTCACTTATGGGACAACTACGCCGGCCCAGTAGTGCTCAGGGTTGAGGCGCTGGACGCCACTCCTCGATGCATGCCGACAACCTGGGTTCGGGAACGAGCCCAGGTCGGCAGGGGAGGATCGACTTAGGATCAAGCATCTGACGACAGCTCTCCAATCCTGGGGAAAAGGGTGGGATAATCAAGTTCTTCTATCTGTGGAGGATCATTGTTTGTGACTTCTGCCTTTTCATTTCAGATGATGTTGTTGTCGATATTGAGAATGGTGTACTGCCACTGAACACTGTCAGCGAGTGACGGAGTCGTGATTGTGAGTGATGCAGGCATATCTGGAAATAGGTATGAAATAATTAAGAATATAGGGAGGTCAGGGAGTCAGTGATTCAACTTTCAGCTAGTTTAGTTTAGATGCTGAGTATGTTTTTTTCTGTTTTTCCTTTGAAATTGGAAGTGAACACAATTCTGTTGTGACAGTTAGAACTTGCAGTGCTGAGTGGTAGCCGGAGGGGGAGGAGAGAGTGCATGGGCACAGAGAAAACAAGTGTTTCGGGCACTTAAGTGACTCCAGACTTGATCTGTCAAGTCTTTGCTGCACTGTCTGCCCCGATTGCTCTGAGAGGAAATGTTACTCTCATATTCTGTGCACATATTTGCTTGACATAAAGAGACAGACCTGCTGGGTCTTCTGGACTGCTAGGTCCAACCGCAAGTCTGCACTCTGGGACATATTTATTGGACTTACATTGTTGTGCGAACTGTTGCCAAGATCCTGGTGTGGATACGTGTGAGAAAAAAAAAGAAATGGGGACAAAGTTGTTGAAAAATATATTTAATGTGCATGTTTAAGTCATGAGTGCCAACAGTTAACACTTTGCATATGAGAACAACAAGTTTTATTTTTGGTGTTTAATTAAAACAAACTGAGAAATTAGTTTACTGTTCTGGCAGGTTGGTAAAAAGTGATTGAACAGTTATGATCCCTGGCTGGCATTGGACAACTGCCATACAAAATACAATTTAGTAGCTGTCGCTATTGCATATTTTGACATATTAATGGCTGTTAATTTTCTTGATAAGTCTCAGTGCAAACTGAAAGAAACAGTAATTGAAATAAGTTGTTCTCCACTGGGTTGGTAAAACTGGCTGCCAGCTGGTACTGGCCTAGCAGCCACAGCAAATTCAGTAAGTCACTGTCACATGCATTACATTAATGAGACATTGTAATTTTCTTGATAGTCATTGTGAACTTAAAAGAGTACCTTAAATTTAAGTGTCACTGCTCATATCTGGCATGCTTGCTCTATCATGGTGTAGCAGCGAGCGGCCTTTACTAGCTCTTCACACTTTTTTTTCTTTTTAACATACTTTGCAAGGCTTAGTTTTCATGACAGTTAAAATTTTTTCTGTCATGTGCTGCAGTCTCTGGTTGTCAAAGCAGTAGCTGTTCTCAGGATCTCTGTGGCTGGCATCAATATCACTTTTTGAACTGAATTATATTTACTGCGTGACACAAGTTGTCTCTTGCCCAAAACTGGTTTAAAATTCTGTGATCTTCTTTGTGTAGTTGCCCTCACGATCTGCAAGACATTTTGTGGTTGGTTTGCTCACAATCTGATATTTTGTGACTCATCAAAGACCGACCAATCTCTGACAAATCTAAAAGTTTCAGCATTTTTTATGGGGGTATGCAGCACAGTCTTTAGTTGTTGGTCTTCTGCAGACCTGACTTTGTGCTTCAGCTTTACTTTTGTCGTTGACATTCACACTCTTCTCAACAATGTGGAAATACATTAAGAGTATGACAAAACCTAACAAAAGAAAACACACTGGAGATGAAGAGAGGAAAGAAAATGAAAGGCTTTATGAAGAAAAGAAAAGGTCCCATAAATTTCAAACATCTTGGTTACAAACCTTTGCATGGTTGTGGTATGATGAAGAAACAGACCAAATGTTTTGCCATCTGTGTCGAAACATGATGACATACATTCTGGTAAAGCTGGTAATAAAAAATAATTTTCGATATGGTACTGACAATTTCGCCTGGGGTCCATCACTGCACACCAGTCAAGTGAGGCCCATACACGGGCAAGTTCAGCTGAGGAAGCAGCAAAGTCTGCCCCTGGTACTTCTAAAGCTGAAGTTATGCTAAAACATATGAATGAGGCAACCCTGGAAAGGTTAAAAAAATTTTTTAGAACGTGTCATGCCATTGCAAAAAATGGTCGTCCTTTCACAGACATCACTTGGATATGTTGTCTTGATGAAATGAAAGACTTAGACATAGGAACAACCTACAGGAATGACAAAGCAGCTAGACGGTTCATTGGCTACACTGCAGAGGTTGAACGCAGGGCTGTACAGGCAAAGATGGGACAGCTTAGTTTTCTATCTTTGACAAGTGACGGAAGCACTGATGCATCCATTACAGAAGCTAAAATTGTATATGTTTGCTACACACATTCTGGAATAGTCAATTGTCGATTGTTGAGAATGTTAGGAAAGCTGATGCCATAGGCATCAAACATGCAATCTGTGAAGTTGTTGAAAAGAATTTGCAATTAACAATGGCAGATTTAATGAAAAAAATGGTAGAGTTTAGTAGTGAGGGCACATCAGTTATGGTAGGTAAGGATAATGGAGTTACCACACTGTTCAAGAATATGCAGCCCTGCGTTCAATCCGTGCACTGTTTTGCCCATCGCCTAGAACTTGCCTACAAGTCAGCGTTAAAAAACATTGACTTGTTCAATAAACTCAATGGACCTCTGTTGAACATATGCTACTTTTATCACAATTTTCCTTTGAACCGCGGTAACCACAAAAGTACGAGTGAGGCATTATCTTTGCGTCCATCAATTCCAACACATGTTGGAGGGACACGCTGGGTCCCACACATGCAAACAGCTCAAGTGCTGATTAAAGGGTATCTTCCAATTGTCACACATATGACACAGATGGTAGAAGTTCAGGGTGTGTCTGGTGAGCAGAAGAACAAGGCAAAAGGGATGCTCAAGATTCTGTAACTCAAGACAATTGTGAGGTTTGCACATTTTATGCTCGATGTGCTTGGAGTGCTAGCCATTTTGTCTAAAGTGGCTCAAGAAAGAGAGTCCACAGTTTCGGATATCTTCGCCACATTGCAGTCCACAGTTCAAACACTCACTGACTACATGGGTCGACCAGGTCCAAAGGAGCGTCAGGTTCTTGACATTAAAGAATTTCACGGCATTCAACTTACAGGACATTCTGATTCCGATGCAACACAAAGCAGGGTATTGAACTGCCTTGTTCAGAGCCTCAATGAGAGGTTCATTGATACCAGCCCAGAGATCCTGAGAGCAGCAACCGTGGCAAGGTTTAATCTGTGTTCAGATAAGAACAACATGCAAGAATTTGGAGAACAAGAGATAGCCACCATAACAAAACACCATGAATCTGTATTGGCTAATGTAAATGTAGATGTGGATTCAGTGGGGACAGAGTGGAATATGCTCAAGTCAGAGATCTATGAAAGGTTCGAGAACATACAAAGCCTGAAATGGGACAAAATTAACTCTTCATATTCACAGAGGTATCCAAATATCCTTGCAACTATTGATTTGATCCTGAGTCTTCCTGCTAGCTCAGCTGAGGCTGAACATGGATTTAACCAGATGAAAATCATCAAGTCACAGCTTTGCACAAAGCTTACGTCAGACAGTTTAACAGACCTGATGCTCATTCAGATGAATTCACCAGAGATAGACAAATTCAATCCAGATAAAGCCATTATGCTGTGGAACATGGGAGCAGAGAGACGTAGGAGACCTTGTACTGGTTCAGTGCAAACTAGGTCACCGGCATCAGTGTTTGATGAAGATGAGGATGGTGACTCCAACTCTGAGTCTGACTCCGAGTCCAACTGTTCAGTCAAAAGTGTATCATCTTGTGAAGGCAGTGATATTGAAGACTTTCCTGAAGTTATCCATTTTGAAGAGTAAAACTGTTGGTGCCCACGGTGCCACCACCGCACGGCACAGCTGCCAGAATGTCGGACATTATCAGAATGTGTAAATCCATTGCAATGAAGTCCACTGATATCTGAAGAGATTTCTGAAGATCCTGAGTCAGCAACCGGTGAAATTCTGTAATGGGACAGGACAGCTGAAAGGTAAAAATGTAAGTTTTTACATTTGTGGCTTTTGTCAGCCCATCTGGCACGTGGCAAAACTACCAATGTAAAAACTTACATTTCTTTGTTTTCAGACAGGAAACAGCATAACTGGAGCCAAAGTCACTACAGTCGATCCCTTCCACTCCTGGACCCCCCTCTCCAGGCAGCCCCCACTCACTCTTTGTGATGTCTAAACAGGTAGAGTTTGGGGGGCATCCCGAATCCATGGGTGCAGTCTGAGTGCATCATTATAGGCAAACTTGCACAAAATTGAAAGCCACAACACAAAGTAATACTGTAGGAGGCCTGTATTACTCAGTGGGTGGCATTTAATTTTTCTCCAAGTTGCTTGATATGAATTTAATCAACTGTACCCACATGATCTAGGTGCATCATCCCCACAACTCAGTCTACTAACTTAGACATCTGAAATTAATGTGAAAGGGAGCAGCCTGGCTAGGTGGGTCAGGAATTGAAGGGTTTGTCAGTTTGACTTCAGCATGAGTTATGATATTTACCTCCGAAATGAACCAAATTTACTGGCGCTGCACTGCAAGTGCAAAGCAATTTCCTGAAAAGACCATTTTTTGCAATTCATGGCACAGTGAACCAGGGCTCCAGATAAGGGGGACTAGTACCGGCTGTGCTATTACTCAGAACTAAGTACTATGCACGGCAGAGAGACTGACTTATTTTAGGAGTATAATGCGTACCCGAGTCAGACTACCAGACCCAAGTAGTACATTTAATTTAAATGTCTCTTGGCACCCTCCAAAGAACAGTGCACTGCTTGCTTCATCACATAAAACTGGTGGTTCAAAACTTGAGCAGTTGGACTAGGCTGCATATCCCAATTTTGTTTTTTAAATTTACTCACTTGTTGATTTTTTTAACACTCCGTTGAGTAAATACAGGTCATCTGACCCCATTCATTGCTGGCAGATGGGCACTTGAAAGTCATGCAGGACATCCCAATTTGTGTTATTTAAATTTACTCACTGATTTTTTTTAACACTCAGGTGAGTAAATACGAGTAATCCGACCCGTCATTGCTGGCAGATGGGCACTTGATTAAATTCTTTCTTTAAAAGAAAATAGTTTAAATTGTGGTAGTAACTCTCCATGACTCTGAGTACATTTTATCTGAATTTGGTTTTACTCACATGTCGCTCAAAATTAAGAGTAATTTACTCAGATCTCTTGAAAAAAAAATTATCTGGAGCACTTGTTCAGATTTTTCAGTGTAATTTTCAGACAAAGCCTGTACTGTTCCTGTGTAAAGTTGCGGCGCTGCACTGTGTGCTTCAGTGCATTTGTATCGAAGCGCAAGATGCAGCACCGCACCTTTACACATAATGGAGCTGCCCCAGTGTCCGCCATACTTCCAGGTGGTGAACTTTTCATAATGAAATTAAAATACTTTGCCAAGAAAACAGGTGCTGTTTACCAGAAAGCTAAACCGGAGGTCTTAGGATTTGCAGGGGTGGGAGCACCCTCAAATGAATGTTTTCCTTTAAGAAAAATGAGTTAAATTGTACAGATCATCTGATCAAGAACTTACTGAACTCAAGGTTGTGATGGAAACAACTCAAACAGTAAAACAGTGTAGTACAAAATAAAAGATTTTTCAGTGTAATGTAATTTCAGACATTCAATAGCCTATAGTAAATTTAATTGTATGAGAACTGAACTGGAAATAACTACTTTAAAATGAACGTCTGTCACTGTGATCAAATCATAATTCAGATGTTCAATTTCAGACAATTATCTGTTCAAATTGTGCTGAGTACTGAACTTTTGGTTCTCATCATAAATAACTCAGAAACACTATTAAACAGTAAAAAAAATACTAAAAACATCTAAACTTTGTCACTGGGTCCTTCTTTTCATAAATTTGTGAATGTTATGTTGGGGCTAGTGTAATGTCTGCGGGCCAGTGCAGCTGTGGCATCACTTTCCCGGTGGCCCAAAAAAAAGTTGTTGCGGACCCCTGCGGATACCTCAAATCTAGTCATGGCTATGTCTTCAGGAGCCTGTCATGGGAGGCGAATGACTGAGGTCCAGGTGGACCAGGGTGCCCTGCTCCTTGTTAGAGCAAGCCTTTGCACAGGGGCAGGGTACTGGAGATTCCACTGCCAACTGCTGCAGTAAGGGGAACCAGATCTGACGAAGCCACAAGAGGGCAATGAAGATCAGAGAGGCCCCTTCCATCTGGTGCTTGATCAGCACCCTCTGGAGTAGACGGGAGGCGTAGAGGAACCTCCCTTTACAAGAGGGGGACAACACGTCTTGCCAGAAAACTCCAGGCCCTGGAGTGAGCGAGCAGAAGTGCGGCAGTTCTGCACTGAGTGGGGACACAAAACGGTCCAACTCTGGATGACCCCACCTGCTGAATAGGTATTCTACAACCAAGGTTAGCAGCTCCCATTCATGCATCCAGGACTGTGACTGGTTTAGCCTGTCCCCCAGGACATTTTGGATGCCTGGAACATGGACAGCTGAGTGTTCTGGAGCCCAGTACCAGACCCTCATCGCTTCCTGACACACAGGGTACGAATGGGTCCCCCCTTGTTTGCTGATGTACCATACTACACTGATGCTGTCCGTCAGCAACAGCAGATGACCCAGAGACAGATGGGTCTGGAAGGCTTGTAATGCATACAGAATGGCCTTCATCTCTAAGACATTTATGTGGAGGGCAGCCTCCATGTTGGTCCACATTCCTAGAGTCTGATGAAGCCTCAGGTGAGCCCTTCAGCCCAACTCCGAACCTCAGTGGTATCAGTAGAGGGGAAGGAATGAGGAAGGGAACTCCCTTCAACAGGTTACTTGGTTCCATCCACCACAGCAGCACCTTTTTTACTGGGGAGGAGACCAGAACTTGCTGTTCTAGGCTGTCAGTGCGCTGATCCCACTGGACCCTAAATGTCCACTGGGGGATCCGCATGTGTAGCCTGGCTAAGAAAACCATGACAATGGCTGCAGCCATCAGGTCCAAGAGCCTCAGGAAGGTTCTGGCTGTGACATATCTGCAGCAGCTGGGCCTGAGCCATCAGGCGGTCCGCCCTGTCCCGGGGCAGGAAGGCAAAGCCCTGAGCCATATCCAGTACCACCCCTATGTACAGTAGGTGCTGACAAGGGGTCAAGACTGACTTGAGCATACTGACCATGATCCCTAGGACATGGAACAACTGCCTGGTATGTGCTAGGGTTTGGAGCAGTTGCTCCCTGAACCACGCGTTGAGCAACTAGTTATCCAGGTAAGGGAAGACGCACAGTCCCTCCACCCTGAAGGTTGCTGCTACCACCACCAAGCATTTGGTAAAGACCGGTGGCACAGAAGACAAGTCAAAGGGCAGATCTCTCTGGTAGTCCTCCCCCTGGAATCTGAGGTACTGCCTGTGGGGGGCAAATACCTTGATATGCAGGTAAGCATTCTGCATGTCCAAGGAGCATAGCCAGTCTCCCTTGTGCAGTAGGGGCAACAGGCCTTGTAGGGTTACTATCCTGAACTTCTTGTACTGGATGTAGAAATTCAGGTTTCTCAGGTCCAGGATGGGCTGTAAATCCCCTGTGGCTTTGGGGATGAGAAATAAATGGGAATAGAACTCTCTGTTCCTCGGGAACAGGCTCTATGGCTATTTTCTGCAGCAACATGCAGATTTCCCCAAGCAGCATGGAATGTGGTCTGGAGAATAACTTGAATGAACTGGAGGTAGATCTGGAAGCTTCACCAGAAGTTCTTGAGTGTGACCTTGCTGTATGAGCTGTAAGAACCCAAGCAACTGTTGCGAGTTCCCTCCTCCTGTCCAGGTGGAGGGAGAAACTACCCCTACCACCGCCTCCTGTAGTGTTGGGAGGGTAAGGATCTAAGAAAGAGTCATGCTGAGGCAGCATCTGCAGCCAGGGCTGACTCTCCCCCTATGGAGGCCTTCCCAATGGTGTAGGCAGGGCTGCAGACACTCGGCGCTTGCCCTGAGGGGGCGCCAGACTTGGGCCTATGGGTGGCATGATGAAAGGGCATCCTCTGGCCACTTTTTGGCTGGGTGTAATATAATGAGTAAACCGACTGCAGAGTCCTGCCCAAGGTCTGTAAGTCAGAAAGGATGTCCTGCACATCTGCTCCAAAGAGCTTGCAGCCTCTGAAGGGGGCATTCAGGATGGGCTGTTGTACGTCAGTAGCGAACCCCAAGCACCCTGTGCCAAGAATGCCTTCTGAGGCAGATGCCAACCGCAGCTGCTCTACCGGAAGCATCAGAGGCATCACAGGCCAACCTCAAAAGGTGCTTGCCCACCTCTGCACCAGATTGGAGGGTCTTAAGCAGTTCCTGCCTCTAGGGACCCTCTGGAAGGTCCTGGGCTATAGCTTGGCCGTTCTCCAGAGAGTGTTCTGGTATTTGAACACATGGGCAATGTAATTCATAACCCTGATGGTCAGCATGGCAGAGGTGTAGGCCCCTTTGCCCAGAAGGTCCAGTTTTTTTGGACTCTTTATCTGGAGGAAGAGAGCTGAGGTGTTTTGGTCTCTTGGATCTGTCATGGGCAGCATTTATTACCACTGATTCTGCCTGTGGTTGCTCTGCGAAAAGAGACTTCCCCGAGGAAGCCTGGCATAATTTGTCTGCCCTTCTGAGCATAGCAGAAATCATATTTGGCCTGTATCGGGCAGCCATGGTGGCATCCTCAAATGCAGCCAGCAGAGGAAGAATAATCAGAGGTGGAGAATCGGGCAGTTCTAAGTATTCGGTCAGATTCCTTCTGGTATTATCCTGATCCTCAGCATCAAACTCCATAGCTCTATGAAGCTGCTGCTTCACTGAGATGAAGGAGGGGTCATTGGGTGGGGGGCCTACGGGTACACTTGGTGGAGTCCTCAACCCCTGAGGAAACAGTGGAGAAAGACCTGGAGGGGCTCCTTGCTCAGTCATCTTCATCCTCAGGGGGAAAAAGGTCAGGATAGTACTCATCCCCCGGTTCTGAATGGGGCACAGGAGACGTTGACTACCAAGAGCAAGTAGGGCATGTCGACGTGGCAGGCGTCGGAGTGAGGGGGTGCATCAACTTCCAAAACGAAGTGGGCATGGTGTGGACGCTGACGGCGATCAGCGTCACTGGAGCACCTTGTGGCGTTGACGGGGGTGGGGTGGGGGCATCAGTTGTACAGCCTGAAGCATGGATGCAGAAAGCTGAGGCCTTGACATCAACATGGCAGTCTGAGGCGTCAACAGGGGAGGATGAATCTCCGAATCAACGTAATGGTCAAAGGAGGCGACCTGGGATGTGGGAATCTCACCATTGACAAGCTGGCGCCGGCCAAATCAGGTCCGGCATAACTTCCTACCTTTCACCCCTGAGCAAGAAGGGGTCTGAACGGCAGGTGTTAGAATGTCGGTGGGGGTATCAGGAGGCCCGACGTCGACAAAGCATTGCCAACCGCAGCAGGGCCGAAGGCAATCCTTGTCTGTTGCCCCTGTGCAAGAAGGGGACTGAACGGCAGGGGAGGGAACATCAGCAGGAGCGAGAGTAGGCCCAACACAGAAGAGCTACTGCCAGCCAAGGAAGGCCTGGCAGGGTGCACTGCCAAAGCCATCTCTGTGGAACAGAGGGTGTGGGCAGTAGTGGGGGTCGCTGCCTAGGTGGACAAGAACTCAGCAACAGCCGGCGCTCGAAGCGGCGACCAACAGTGAGCCAGGGGGGACTTCTTACTCCTGGCCTTCTCTCGGTGTTTGTGTTTGCTGGTTGATTCGTCCTGGGTCTTGGAGGAAAGGGAGCCTGTGAACAGAACTGGTGAGGTGGAAAAGCTCTTGCCTGGAGCGTCTTCTCCATTCTGGCAACCTGTTCCAGGAAGACTGACTCGAGGCCCTTCTGACAGTGCTGCTGGATACCCTGGCTGAAGCCGTGCAGACCTCTCAGGCCTTAATGTCATGGGCCTCACCTAAACAGCGGACGCAGGTGTCGTGGTCATTCTTGTCACAGATCTTCTTACCGCACCCGTAATATCTGAAGACTTTCTAAGGGTCAGTCAGCATAAACGAAGAGTGAAAACAGCTTTAGAAATAAAATGAAAGTAGAGTGAGAAAAAAAAAAGACAGAAATCAAAGATTCTGGCAGTTGACTGCAATGGTCGACAGCAGGAAAAGAACTGAGGAGGGCGCGGGGCTGCCCACATTTAAGTATTGGAGAACGTCAGTGTCTGATGTCATTGGGGCCGGCCCCTAGTAATCTGCTAGCTAGAAAAGTTTCCATGTGGTCCTAGTGCCTTGCGACTATAGTTCCATAGGTGTGGCCTGATGCAAGAGATACCCTCGATGAAGATCAAACTATAGCTCTGCCTTGAGCTAATTACATTCCAAACCAGTCTGTAACAAATGATGGTTCCTCTTCACCACAGTCAGGCCATATTGCTTACTTATCACTTCTGTGATATTCTCTGCATTAACACCATTGTCACATGGCTGAAAATAAGTTCTGCTGGCAGGGCTAGTGGTTGGGAAAATCAACTAGCCCCACAGAAAATCCATTGGTCCAATCGGGGTACTTACTAAAATATTAGCTCCTGCAACACAAACCAGCAGAGCTAGTTAATGGAAATATTTACTGGTCTGATACGAAATATACATGCACATGGTCATTGGGCTAGTGCCAATTTTGAGATATTTTATCACTGAACTTAAATCAAAAGATTAAGTTACTTACTTGTAACTGTGGTGTTACTACTAGTATTCTTCAACAGTAACACAACTGTAGTTTTACTGAGCATGTGTGACATCCTTGAAAGCCCAATAAGTGGAGCTTGAGCTCCTCCTCTTACACACACACACACACACACACACACACACACACACACACACACACACACACACACACACACACACCCCACTCCATCAAGGACTGATTTTTTTTTTTTTAAGCTACAAGTCCAGGATTTGTGATGTATTTTTATGTTTTTTAACAAAGTCCCTAGCATATTTGGTTACATCAAACTGATTTTTGGATAAATATGCTTAAGCACAAATATAACAATATACCTTTTTATGTATGAAGCAAACTGGAAAAAACAAGCAGTCAAATTTGCAGTGATACAGGGCTTGATTTTAAAAGGACGATGCAGTGTGCAATGCACCGCCACCTGCAGCAGATTCTGGTGTGCCAGGGACCTTGCACCATATTTTAAAAGAACAGGGGTCCCAGCACCAAAGTCCCCCATGTTTGCTGCAAGCAGACTCATGCACCAACTAAACAGTGCATAGAAAGGGACTGCCATCTTGTGGTATTGGTGCCCAGTAATGGTGACCGGGGGAGTGGGGTGGGGGCTCTGGCTGAGGGAAGGGGATCACAACTGCTCCCGATGGGGTGGGGGGATGACATGGACAGTGAGGTCCGTGGGGGAGGTGGACACACATGCGCCTTCAACATGGGTGAGGGCTGGCGCAGCCCTCACCTGCCAGACCACCTGCTCACCCCAGCGGTGGTCCTGTAGGTGTCAGGGGCTGTCCAGGCACCTTACCTAGGGGGCACAGGATCACACCCCACCCAGCTAAGGGTACAGCACTGGTGCACAGCAACTTAGACCACCTCTGGGCTGGTCTAGCTGCAAGGTCCATGTGTCCCTTGGGGGGGGGGTTTTACAAAATCACAATGTAGGGGATACTGCAGCACTGCCCCGTTGCAAGCCATCTTCTGCCATGGCGCACCGATGTGGCCATCGCAAGGGCGGCTCAAGCCCAGCTGGTATAAGTGGACCCTCCAGTGGTGCATGGTCTTTCAGAAAATTGGGACTGGTGCAAGGTGTGGCGCAAGGAGTCCTTTGTACCATTTCTCCTTGCCGCAATTCTCTTGCTCCAGTCCCGATCTTTTCCAAACTGACCCCACGGATTTTGAATTTTGCAGGCAGCAGCCATCTTCAATCGAACTACATTATAGCACCACCCAGCCGTCTGGGGGCCAGTAGCTAGGGAAGGTAAGTCAGGAGATGTAATCACAAATGGAAAACCAATAGCAAAACTACAGTCTTAAATAACCACATGGAGTCCTTCCATGTAGTCACACTAGTGCAGATTAGCAGCAGTGCCAAGGCTGGAGGTGACTAAATCCCTCAGCTCAGTAGGTGAGGGACTTCAGGATGGAGGGCCCAATAGCAGTGACCCTGAGAGCTTCCAGGTCTGAACTGTAGAGGAAGTAAACATGTATGTAAATTATCAAGTGGTTGCCCTGTGGATCTCACTGATGGTGAAGCCTCTGACAGCGTTGGATGTAGTCATGCAGGCCAGAATGGGCTGTAATACCTACAGGCTGTGTACTGGAGGCCAGAATGTGGCAGTTCAAGATGCATACCTTGATCCACCGATATATGGTCCGATTGGATGTAAAACGATCTTGTGAGCACTTGATGCCATTCCTGAACAGTTGTTTGGTGGTCCCCCTGAACTCTTCTGCCTTCTGGCAGTAGAAGAGAACTGCACACCTGGCATCCAACCTATGCAACCTCACAGTTCTGGGGCTGCGATGAACTAGGAAAAAGAACACCAGCAGCTCCAAAGATTGATTTATGTGGAAGTCTCAAACAACCGGAGGTGTCTGGCTTTTTGAGCAGTAGAAGCACAACCCATAATCTCAGAACCACCCCCCACCCCCAAAATGATGTGGTACACATTTGGAAATGTGGTGTCAATCCTGTGATGGTCTCCCTTAAGGAGACCGTTTCTGATCTAATACAGTGGGACCCACTACAGAATACTAGGGGGGTGACGAGGTTTGGTGGAACTTTGTTTCCTCTAGAACTCTAATTTGTTAATGTTGGACACCTTCAGACTTGAGTGTGGAAAACGGCAGAGTTGCCCCATGCTACCTCATTTATCTGATATTGCAACTAAGCCACAAGTATAGCCTTAAGATCTCATCCTTTATTTTGAAATATCACTGTGGGAACCAGGTTATAAAAACACATTATATGTAGATAATCTACTTCTGTTGCTGGGGGATCTGTACCAGACTTTGCTCACAAACTTGGGACTTCATGAAAGATTCTGGTGCGGAGTTTGGGTTCAGTATTAATAGGATGAAACCTATGGTAATGTCTGTGGAAAAATCTGGCTATTCCAAATCTGCAACACACTTTCCTTCCAACTGTCTGTGTTGGGTTTCTATACTTGGGGCAATAAGCAAAGCGTCTATATGCTGCTGACTATCCACCTCTTGTGGCTAAAATAAAGGCAGACTAAACAAATGGAAAAGTCCTTATACCTCTGCTTAGGGAACAGGCAAATGCATTAAGGACGATGATTCTTCCTAAATTCCTTTATCTTTTTTGGGTGATGCCAATACACATTCCTCAACAATTTTCCGAACAGGTAAACTTCTATACCTCTCCGTAGTTATGGTAATCCAAAGCTACCCAAATTACAGTACTTTTAACAATGTCATATGACAAATGCGGTATAGGGGCACAGAATTTTAATTTGTACAACTGGGTAGCCCAATCTACAGCTCTTTGCACCTTATTTGGACCTGATGTGAACAGCCCATGATACACAGTACATAACTAAACTTCCATGTGCATATGTGCACCAGAGAGGTAGGAAAGATCATGTGCTTCTCACGGTCCCTTAGCACTGAACCCTATCTGTGACACTAATAATAGTATCTTCTACCACCAGTCTGCTTAATACTGTATATGAAACTTGTTCCTCCTCCCTCTCTGACAGGCTGCAAGGCTGGTCCAGCGCATGACCTGAACTTATCGGCCATAGCTACCTCTTGTACTTTCATAACATCACCGACCACTGGAGACATCTGTTCTGCAAGGTAAAAGATGACTGCTCCTGACCCTCTACCTAACCATGACTTCTATCCTTGCCTGGTGCAGACCCACCCCTCCAGCTCTAGTTAACAAGTCTTCCCCTCCTGTCTTTACCTCTTTGCAACATCTGTCCCCAACCCTGACCCACACCCCACAAATACCATCATTTTTCTGCTGTTATGGCTCTTGTGAGGAGCACCTCACAATATTTTCACTAGTATTTTCAGGCATTTTGATTTGTTCTAACAGTGTCAGTGCAGCTTTCCCCAGCCCAAATATCTTTATGTATAGCTAGCTGACCCTTAAGGCCAAACAGTTTGGTCCTAAGTGTGGCAGTCAGACCTTCCACACAGTGAACTGGCTCAGCGGTCACAAGACACAAATATAGGTTAACCACCTCTAATTATAGTTCTACTAGGGGTATTCAGTTTACATCCACACCGAGGCAGTTGCTGGGCATAGTTCAGTTCATTAAGCGTCTTTAAGCATGGCTCCTTTTACCAACCATGGTGTCATCCTCCGGTTTTGCGCCATCTGACAGCCTAGTTTTGCATACCAGAAGCAGGTATCCATGCACCACTTGCCTGGGGAGGACAGACAGGATGTGAACTGAATACCCATAGAAGAACAATGGCTACATGCCAGTAACCTATATTTCTTCAAAGTGGAATTCAGTTCACTACCCACACTTAGGCAGACTCCTAGCAGTCCTCTGGGAAGAGATGGCAAGGCGTGCACCCCAATTTGGCAAACAAAGCCTGAAGGACCGAGGCCCCAAACACAGCATCGCGGCAACTGAGCATGTCACTGCTGCAGTGGGACACGAATGTGTGTGCACTGGACCAGGCAGCAGCCCTGCAGAGCTCCTTGATCAGGATGTACCTGACAACAGCCACAGAGGCAGCAGTATACCTAGTAAAATGAGGCTTCAGCACTGTAGGCAGCTCCCTACCAGCAAACTGAGAAACACAAATCAATGCAGAATGCTTGGGGACAAGTTCTGACTTGGCCAGACTGATCTGATAGCCTAGGCCCTCGAAGATTTGGAGGGCCAGATCCCTGCAGTGCACCACTACTTCCCTAGAGATGTCTGAAATGAGCCAGCTGTCCAGTTATGGGTATACTGTAGCATCCACATGCCTAAGGAATGCTGCCATGATCAAGAGGTACTTGCTGAACACCCTGGGAGCCAAGGATAGGCCAAATGGCATGGCCTTGAATTGGTAGAGGGCTCCGCTGACATGACACCCAAGGTAACACCAGTGGGACAGATGAATCAGAATGTGGAACAAAGTGTCATGGCGGTTCAGAAATCAGAACTACACTCCTGGCTCCAGAGACAGTGTGATCAGATTGAGAGTGATTATATGGAACTTCTGCCTATAGGTGAACTTGTTCATATTGTGCACATTCAATATAGAGCTCCAGCCTTTGTCCGTTTCAGTACCAGAAAGTTCCAGAACACATATCCCTGACTGGCCAGGGTATCTAGGACAGGCTCGACTGCACTGGGCTCCAGTACCTGAGTGATACTTTTCTGCAGTGCAAGTAGCATGCCCACAAGCACAAGGGACTTGCACAGTGCTCAGGGTTAATATGGCGGTAGAGTCTCAAACGTGAGAGGCAAATACGAGCCTACCACTTCTAGCACCCACTTGTCAGAGGTAATGGCAGAATACTGTGGGGAAAAAATGAAGGAGCCACCCCCAACTGGGAGCTGCTGCAGGGACAGTCGGGAGAGGGAATGGCACCCTAAAACCCATTACTTCTTGCCCTTGGGGGAGCACAGGAGGAATGCCCACTATATGCACCACTACCACCAACACACTTTCTTCCGACCACCAGACTCTGGCTTTGGTAGTGCTGATAAGGGTGCCTCTGCCGTTGGGGCTGATAACCTGAGCCACAAAAGGAGTTCTTCTTTGGCTTAGGAGGCTCCTTAGCCTTCTGGGATGAGGCCAGAGTGAGATGGTCCTCCACCCTGGTGCCAGTGAGGTCGGGGCTCAAGAAGGGCACATGCGCCAACTTGTATGGAGTATAAAGGGGTGACTGTGGAGAGACCCAGCCAAGCCCTGCAGCACATGGACACCACTGTGGCCATGTTGTGGGTGCACAAGTCACCCATGTCCAAAGCTGTCTGCATCTGGTGTAGAGACATCACCTGTCCCAGGCTGCACAGAGACCAAGCATCCATCTGGCTGGTAGACAAGGACAGGGGGAGAAGGTCAGAAATGAGGCCAAAGACAGCATGACCGAAGCAAGCGATCCTCATGGCACAGCTGGACTGCTGAAGGCCCAAAGAAGCCGCTGTATAGACCTTACATGCCATAAAGTCCTGTTTTTTTGGACTCCTTGCCAAGTGGCTTATCCATGTCCCCCTGGACCTTCATCCTTCTGAAGGCAGAGTCCTTGGCCAACTCCTCTATAGAGGGATTCTTAGAAACCTCGAAAGGCAGCCCAAACAGGGATCGCAGACTTGCGATCCAGGAGGTGGGAGTAAACTGGACAGGATGTTGGGTACTGCCACATGCTGAGGACAGCTCTGGTGATGGGGAACACCACTGCCCATTTCAAAATGTCCTTAAGAAGGCAGTACTCCCTCTTCTATACTACTGTCAAGGACGTGAGACGTGTTGCAAGAGGACAGTGAAGGAGGTCGACTAACACGTACAGGATCTATCGCCTGACAAGTTGAGTTCAGGTCAGGTCAGGTCAACCACGGCCGGAGGCCATCGAGGACTCCCCCTCTGAGTCAGAATCTCTGTCCTCAAACAAACAGAGGTTGAGGCATCTTCTCAGGAGTGTGAACTACCCTCCTGTCTGGGGTGACCACTACCTACAGGAAATCTGGCAACCCATGCCCAGACCACGGCTCCTTGGCAGGGGCCCCCCTCTCGCGGTTGCAGAAGCTCCTCCACAATCAGATGAGACAGAAGAAAAAATTACTCACCTTAGTAATGTTGTTTCTTCTAATGGAATCTTGCTGTATTCTGACTATTGCAGTGATCACCAACCTCTGAACTGCCCCGGAGAACAAAGAGTTAACTTTCCATGCAGGGCATGGAACGCTGAGCTCGAGCTCGGTTGAAGACTCTGTCTGCTGTCGTTTAAACTCCAACCATCAGATCTTTACGGGCTATACTCACAAGGCTTTCTGTGTGGAAACTGCAAAACTCACACTAGCCAACTGGCAACTAAATTTATTAAAAAAGATTTTTTTTTTTTTTTTGCTTCAAAGCAAAGACTCAAGTCAGGAAACCCAAAAAACAAAACACAACACACACCCAAAATAAAGGAGGGTGAGAAAGGGGCACCTCTAGATGCCAACACTGCTCCTGCCCACCCACATCCCAAAAACCAGGTTCTGAGAGGGGAGGCGAGGTAGGGAATACAGCAAGACTCCATTAGAAGAAACAACATTACTAAGGTGAGTAATTTTTTCAAACAACATGAAGTCTTGCTGTATTCTGACTATTGCAGACTACCAAGCAGTACCTCCATGGAGGAGGGACAGAACCTACTTTGGGAAAAGGCTCTGAAGTACTGCTGTGCCAAACCGAGCATCACTCCTAGCCTGGATATCCAGAGAGTAATGCTTGGTGAATGTATGGACTGTTTTCCAGGTGGCTGCTTGACAGATTTCTAAGATAGGAATATCCCTGGCAGCAGCCAGGGAAGCAGCTGTACCTCTAGTAGAGTGAGCTCTCAGGCCTGAGGGTGGGGTTCTACCAATTTTTCATAGCAGAATTGTATACAAGAGACAATCCACCTGGCAATAGATCTTTTAGTGGCAGGTTTGCCCTTACTGACCTCTCCGTAAGTGAGGAACAACTGGAGGGACTCAAACCTGTAACCCTTGGTGCACTCTATGTAGTAGCTAAGGGTCCTTTTTACGTCCAGGCTGTGCAACCTCCTCTCTCCAGAGGAGGAATGGTCAGTGAAGAAAACAGGGAGAGAGACAGACTGATTAATGTGGAAGTCTGAGACTACCTTGGGCAAAAACTTCCTGTTAGTTCTTAAGACCACTTTATCTCTATGAATTCAGGCTCCACTGACAGGGCTTGCAATTCACTGATACGCCTGGCAGAGGTAATGGCTACCAAAACACAGTTTTCCAAGTCAAGTACTTAAGCTCTGCAGAGGACAAAGGCTCAAGGGGGTGTATAAGCTGAGCAATGCAAACATTAAGGTCCCAAGCAGGAGCAGGGTCCCTAAAGGAGGATTGGTGTGCAGCAATCCTTGAAGAATTTACAAAATACAGGATGGGTGATAGAGGAGAGGGCTTGCCTACTGACAAGAAGGCAGAAACGGCTGCCAGATGCACTTTAATGTAGCTGGTCTAAGTCCCAAGCCATTAAGATGAACCACATAGTCCAGGACTGTAGGCAACCCAGCAGATTCTGGAGAAATATGCTTATTAGAGCACCAAATAGAGAACCTTTTCCATTTGGAGTTGTAAGTCTTTCTGGTGGAAGGCTTTCGAGAAGCCTTAAGGATATCCAGAACCCCTTGAGAGAGGTGCAGATCAGCAAACTCTAACTCTTCAAGAGCCAGGCCTTGAGATTGAGAGATTTGAGGTTCGGATACCAAAGCCTTCCCTGAGAGGATGTCAACAGATTGTAATTCCTGGGAAGAGACAGGGGAAGGTGGACTGCTAAGGACAGCAACAGTGGGTACCAGGACTGTCTGGCCCAGTCTGGAGCAATCAGAATCACTTTGCATGGTTGAGACCTGATCTTGACTAGCACTTTGAAGAGGAGAGGGAGGGGGGAAAGCATACAGGAACTTCCCTTCCCAGTTCAGAACCAGAGCATCCAGGGGGACTGAGCCCAAGACTGGGGGTCTGCAACAGAAGAGAGGAAGTTGGTGATTGTCTGGGGCTGCAAAAAGATCTGTCTGTGGAGTGCCCCATCTGGAGAAAATCACTTTCAAAATTAAGGGATCTAGGGACCATTCGTGGTGACTCAGATATCCTGCTGAGAGCATCTGCTAGGACATTGTCCTTCCCTGGGAGGTGAACTGCTATCAGAGACGTTTGCAGGGAATAGGCCAGAGACCACAACTTCACTGCTTCTGTGCACAAGGCCGTAGACCAAGTGCCTCCTTGCTTGCTGATGTACCACATTGTAGTGGTAGTGACTGTCCTGATCTGGACCACCTTGTTCTGTACAGATTTGGAAAAAGCTTGCAGTGCCAGAAACACTGCTCTGAGTTCCAAGAGATTGATGTGAAGCAGAGACTCTTGAGGTGACCACAGCCCTTGGGTGGTAAGATCCCCCAAGTGGGCTCCCCAGCCCAAGAGGGAGGCATCTGTGGTGAGGACTAGAGAATGAGACTGAGTGACAAAAGGAACTCCCTGTCTTAAATTGTCCTGATCCTGCCACCATTGCAAAGCCTGGATCAGGGTTCGAGTCACAGGGACTAGTTTGGTAAGGGAATCCTTTCTTTGGGACCAGAAGGCTCTCAAGCGGAACTGAACGTCCCTCATCTGGAATCTTGCTCCCTGGACCACTGCTGTAGAGGCTGCCATGTGGTCCAGGAGCTGCAGGAAGTGCCTTGCTGGTCGAGACACCTGAAGGGTGACAGAAGAGGCCAGTTCTATAAGGGTCCTTGCCCTGTCCAGGAGAAGGAAGGCTTTTGCTCTTATTGTATCCAGCTCTGCCCCTATAAAAGGTGAGGAGCTGTACTGGCTCGAGAACTGACTTTGGAAGGTTTAGGAGGAATCCTAAGGAAGTGAGCAGTTGCTGAGTTATTTGAAGATGTGACTTGACTTGGTCTAGAGACTGACCCACTACGAGCCAGTCGTCCAAGTATGGAAAGATGGAGATCTTTTTTCTCCTTAGAAAGCAACCACTACTGCCAGGCACTTTGTGAACACCCTTGGGGCTGATGTTAGCCAAAGGGCATTGCTCTGAATTGATAGTGGCCTGAGGGCAACTCGAACCCGAGGTACTTTCTGTGGGAGCACCTGATGGGAATGTGAAAATAGGCATCTCTGAGGTCCAGGGAGGCTAGCCAGTCCCCTGGCCTTAGAGAGGGCAGAATTATTCCCAGAGTCACCATTCTGAATTTTGGCTTTAAAAGGTGCTTGTTTAGATATCTCAGATCCAGGATGGGCCACCATTCTCCTGTCTTTTTTGGGGCAGGAAGTACCTAGAGTACAATCCCTTGCCCCTGTGTAGGGTAGGAACCATTTCTATGGCTCTGAGAGTCAAGAGGGAAGAAACCTCTGCCTCTAGGGCAAGGGTCTCTGATGGATTTGCAGTTGGAAAGGATCTGGTTCTCATCTTGGGAAACTTTTTGAAGCTGAGAACCAGTCCCTGGCTTACTACTTCTAGGACCCACTTGTCTGATGTTAAAGACTTCCAGTCCTGGACAAAGTAAGCCAGCCTGCCCCCTACAGGTATTGGAGAATCGGCCCGGGCAGACCCATCAGGGTGTCTGCTTGGCAGGGGCTTTAGGCTGAGGGGTGGAAGCAGGCCTGCTCATACTCTGCCTCTCCCTCTAAAGAACTCCCTCTGAGCATAAGCAGAAGAGGAGGCCTGGGCTTGGTAAAGAGGCCTTTGAAAGGGCCTGCCCCTGCCCCTGGAATGCTGCATCTGAGGAGTGACTTGCCTTTCTTTGGCCTGAGCACTCCTGTAGGTGGTCCTGTACTCGTCCATCTTCTTCATGTAGTTCTCTGTCTGCTCCCCAAACAGAGAATTACCAATAACAGGAAAATCCAAGGCCTTAGCCTGGGTATCCTGCGATAGGCTAGTACATCTGAGCCAAGCCATCCTCCGAAGGGCCACAGATGTAGCCATGACTCTTGATGAAACATCACTGGAGTCCACAGCAGCATGAAATTGCACCTTGGATGCCTCAATCCCATCCACAGCCACCTGCTCCATCTCCTTGGCAAGCTGGGCAGGGGCCTGTTTAGCTAGAGCCAGCACAGTGTCCCACCTGGACTTCTGGTATCTAGCTGTGTAGGCCATATAGTTAGCCTGCCTGAGTCCCAAAGATGCTGCCACGTACTGTTTCTTTGCCATGGCATCAATCCTCCTGGAGTCCTTATCTGGGGTTGTGAAGCCAAGGGAATATTTGCCTTATCACAGGCAGAAGCCTGCACTACCCCAACATGGCTGCATTGTTGGGAAAGGAACTCCGTGTCCGAGCCTGAAAGGGTACACCTCTTGTCCATTCTTCTGTCCACAGGAGGTATGGAATCAGGAGTTTTTAGAATTTTAAATGTCTGTTTCCCAAAAGATTTATGGAGGGGAATAGACAATCTCCTAGACTCTGGGATGTCCATCATCTCAACAAAATCAGGCCCTCCTGATCCTCTACTGCTTCTTCCATAGGAAGCTGGAGGGTTTCAGCCACTTTCTTGTAAAACATAAAGTGGGAAGGGACTCAGAAAGCCTAGGAGGAGAAACACCTGAAGGCCTGTCTGGGGAGATGTCCGGGTCAATAGGCACATCCAGACTTTCATAATCACCATCATCATCATTATTATCTTCATACTCTCCCTCCTCCTCCTCCTCCAGTTCATAAATTCTTCTAAAGTATAATCAGGAACCGGGGGAACCGAACAAACTGAGCCCCTGACAGATGGTGCCGGTTCGGCCGGAACCGAAGTTAGCAACTGAACTATCCTTATCGCTTTGGCTATTTCATCAGCGGTCGGAGAAAGAACTTATGGATCCGAACCAGATTATTTTTCCCTTCTCTTTCTTTTAACCGGAACCGACTCCTCAGAATAGGTTCTCCTTTTGCCCGAAGAAGTTTCGCCCTGGTCAGAGGGCACTCCTTCTGGTTCGGTCAGAACCAAACCCGGCTGGCCATCCGGGTCAACGGACTTCTCAGCCTCCCTTTCCCGCAGTCTACCTACTCTTTTATCCAGGGTAGCTTTGGGAAAACTTTTACAAATTTGGCAGTCTGAATTGAGGTGGTCAAACCCCAGACAATAAACACAGGTGGTGTGAGGATCAGCCTTAGCAAAGGCTTCCCACACGCACACTACAGTGCTGAAACCCAGTGGGCCCGGTTTTTTTCTTGGGGTTCTCAGACATGGCCAGTCCTAAACACAACTTACCCTTTTTTCGGCAATCCACCAGGCAAGACACCTCTATCGGTTCCTGACCGTGTTACGGGTCTTGGAAAAAAACGTAATCAAATCTGTTTATTTTTAGAACCGATACGGACCGGTTACCACATTCTAATAAAGACAGAAGTTTTTTTAACACAAATCTGATCGGTTCGAACCGAACCGATCCAATGTTTACAAGTTCCACACAGAAAACTAATACAAAACCTATCTAGTACTCACAGTACCACAGACAGAGACTTAAACCAACAGGTTCAGTAGCAGAAATTGTAGAAACCGAGGGAAAAAACGACACTTTAACCGACTTTTTTGAACCGAGTGAAGGAGAAATCTCCGGAGCGACTGTTCAGTGAGGTGGAGTAAAGAATCTGATGGTTGGAGTTTAAACAACAGCAGACAGAGGCTTCAACCGAGCTCGAGCTCAGCGTTCCATGCCTTGCATGGAAAGTTAACTCTTTGTTCTCCGAGGCAGTTCAAAGGTTGGTGATCACTGCAATAGTCAGAATACAGCAAGACTTCATGTTGTTTGAAGAATTGCCAGTGATGGAACGTCCAGTGAGGATCTTCGGGCATCGGCACATAAGCAGAGTCGATGGGGCAGGAAGCATGGGACTACCCCACACTTGGCCTGCAAGCATCCACTGCTGCCACAAGGAGTCTTCACACTTCTGAAGCTAATGGCAAAACATCCTTCCCAAGACAAAGAGAAACTCGATAGATGTCGAGAGTAGCACAGACCAGAGTGGGATCAAGACTGAGAATGGAGGGTGGCGCAGACCAGAGTAGGATCGAGATTGGGAATGGGCCTGTGAATGGGACCTCAGTCTTGATCGTTGATGCCTCGGGGTCGACAGGTGTCTATTAACAGCAGATCACAGGCTTCAGCAGGCAGCAACACAACAATGGTAGGCAACATAATGGGCGCCTGTTAATGGACTCCTGTTTGAAGCTTCAAATGGGGTCGGCTCAACTGGGGGTCACCAGCAAAAAAACCCTACCCAACCAGGTTCTAGAACAGCAACAAAGCCTCATTAGCCACTGACCCTAGGCCGAGTGGCTTGAGAAAAAAATTAGAGTGGCTCCTTTACCACACCAACAGGGGCTCTGAGGTGGCGCTGAGTGATTCCTCAACCAGCGGGAGTCAAGTGATCTGGAAGAGCATGAATGCTCCCTCTCCCAAGATCAACACCGGTGTTGCTTCTTATGCTTTTTGTGGTACAGGGAGCTCTCATTGAAAGTATGGAGAGCAATGTACATCTCCCAAAACTATGGGCAGTCCCCTAAGGGAGAGCCCCTGACCAGCCATGAGAGAACCATGGCCAAGATCAACAAAAAGCTGCCGCCACTGCCTCTTCCTCCACAGCAGCAAGCTGGCCCCTGACCAAGCCGCCACCGAGGTCTGTTGACGCTCCTGAAGCCTACCTTTGAGGAAGCATGCCTTCCATTCTTCCAATGACAAAGGATACATGGCCTGGCAAGCTGGGCATCCACCAACATCATGGTTCACCTCCAGGCAGTATAGGCATGTGTCATGTGGATCCATGACAAACATCTTTTGCTGACACTGAACGCACCATATAAACTCAGTTTTTGTGCAGTCCATTCACCAATCACTGATGAAACGTGAAGCAAAAGAGAGGAGCATATCAAGCTGAAGGTTTCATTAAAATATCGAGACACTGCCAAAGAATTAGCCCTTGAAAACCAGTTTTTCTCACACGATGCAGGAGCTGTGAAGAAGCACACTCCTCCCTTCTGTGGACAAGGCAATCTGACATCAGATGGAATAGGGCCGGAGGATGACACCATGGGTGGTGGAAGAAGCCAAGCTTGAAGTGGTCTGGTGACTAAGCTATACCTTGTGGAACTGCCTGAGTGAGGATAGTGAACTGAATTCAAGTCATCAGAGCTGCTTATTCGCCCACACTCTGAAGAAGAATAATTAACTTTTGTTTGTACTGAAACATTTTTTTAAAACCGAAATATGTAGATTTTCCTCATTTCAATTTTTCATATGAAAGCTGATGACAGGAATCAACAGAGCATTTATATCTAAACAGCTCTTAGTGATTGACTGTGGATTTTTTTACTCACCATATTATTATTTCTTCATATGTAAAAACTAACTTCAATTCATTGTGGCCAACACTACATAGAAGCTGCAAGAGAGTAAGAAACAGAGCGAAAAAGACAAACATTAACAAGAAGTAAAAAAATAAATATATATATATATACACACACACACATTTATATCACTTCAATGTGGCATTTTTACAATGTTAAAAAGAAGTCCATCCCTCTGGAAACGTTACAAACCATACTATTTATACACACAACAGCGTATATGTCTTTTGCATTGTTCTCTGATCAAAGGATGGTGTGCCTAAGGGATAAACTGCCAGAAGAGTCTTCAGACATAGGGGGTGTGCATACCTCTCAACCTCTTGCCTCATGAATTAGAGACAATGCTTAAAAACATCAGGGACAAAGACCCAAAATCAGGGACACATCTTAAAAATTGATACTATTCACTCAAAAGCTGATAGAATAAGGACATTTTTGTTGAGATGCATTTTCTGAAGAACAAATCTGTAATGTTAATATTTCACATTATTTTGTGATTTTAATCCCCACTGTTCTGTCACGAAAACACAAATTTTACGAGGGATGGAGGAAAATTCTGAAGCAAAATCAGGGACAATTGAGAGGTATGGGGGTGTGAACAGTTTTAAAATTTGCACAACCATGGTTCTATTTGATCTGACTATTACTAGATCTAACCTTAAAAAATAAATAAATCAAGGGAGGCACAGTTCTCCACCAAGTATTGAAACTACATGTCAGTGACTGATGTGATGGCAGGAGATGAAATGGCTGAACAGTTTCTGCCTGAATTTGTCTCAGATGTTATTATGCCCCCCAATTATTCACTGCGGAGGACTTCTGCATGGACTTGGGAGTTGTGTTCCTTACAGTTCGCCTTCCCTGATGCTATTACCTAGCTGCACATTGCTTGCTATGATGGTATGTTAGGTTACAATGTATTAACTGTTACTATCATGGTGCTGGGAACATGGAGAAAGGGGAGGGACTGCAGCTCAAAGGGCATAGGGTAGAAAAGGCAGTTTTTGGAAGGCACTTTTTTTTAGTAGACAGAAATAATGAATTAGCACAATGTTTAGTAAAAAAAAATAAAGGAGAAATACTGTATCACACTTCCAACAAAAAACAATATTAAAGTAGTTTCCGGAGTCTTTGATCCCATGAATTCAAATGAAAGCACATCAGTGCTCCCAGACTGATTTGACTTTTTCTCTAACTCCACAACAATTCTCCCGTGTTTTCCTGTAGATTACATTATTTTCTATGGATGCCAAATTGATCTGGTTTCCGTATAACCAATGCAAGTCTGTGGGAAGAATGTTCCTGTAAATGGCTCCATTTCCCTGTGAAACACAGGAATCCTTGCAAATCTGAGAGCCCTGGCAAACGGTCAAGCTTTGCAAAACATAAAGCCAGCTTCAGCAGTTGCACTGACCTAGTGGTGAGCTTGCCCATTTATTTATATGGAATCCACATTACCAAAGACCCCCGAAATGATCTGTAGTTTTGTGCATTTTTAATTAGACACACATAAAAGCTGCATTTAAATTATGCATTTGTTTTTTTCAGAGGCAGTATAGCGCAGTGGTTTAAAGCTCTGAGCTGCAAATCTGGAGACCTGGGTTTGAATCCCACAGCCCCCACTTGCATACTGTGTGACCCTGAGCAAGCCACTTAACTTCACTGTGCTCTCAGGCTGCACCTGTAAACAAGCTTTCAACTCAGTGTGTCTCACCTGGTAAAACAAAGGTTAAAAAAAAAAAGGCTATTAGTATAGTAACAATGGACAGAAAAGCAACTCTGGAAATCTTTGTATAACCCTACTCATTGAAATAATATGAGGGGAATCTACGAACAAGGCATCAAATGCCTCGACTCTGCAAGAGGGTCACAGTTATTCAAATCGAAGGAGTATCCAACAGATGTCATTTTAATCAGTTCAGATTCGGGCACTCACCACCATATATAGCAGTACCAACAGCTCTTGTGTATAAACTTTGCTGTCTAATTTATTGAAGACAATCCATAATTAAGACAACACTTAGTGCTCATTTGACGCTGCTTTCTCGACTATTGTCCTTATCAAAGACTTTGAGTTTTGATAAAGATAGTAGTCTGAAATGCGATCCGCAGGCACTAAGTGTCTGAGATTATGGACTACCTTTAATAAATTAGACAATGAAGTTTATACACAAGAGCTGTTGGTGTCCCTTCTATATATGGTGGTGAGTGTCCAAATCTGAATTGGTTAAAACAATTGCTTTTTGTGAGCACCACCTTCCCAGTGCGCACTTTTTTATTTTTATCCAACAGTCGTTGCAAAGATAATGTATTTATTAAGCAATAAGGCATGACCAGGGGTTACAGTTACAGTCTGTTAATCACCCCCAGGGGTGTAATGTGGCACGAGGCACAGCTGAGTGCCATATTGCCCCTAGGGGGTGATTAACTGTTAATCTAACTCCTGGGAGCACCTCATTGCCATTATAAAAATGATTCCGAAAGAAGAGTATTAAAAGTATACTTTTTAAATGTTTTCTTACTTTAGGGAAATATTTTTAATAAAATAGTTCTTCCACCAACAGTTTAAGAATGCTGGTTCAAAATCAGAATGCAGCAACTGTCCCTTGGCGTCTCCCCCCGCCCTTGCCTGGATCGGTAACTACCTCTCGGGCAGGCAGCAGTACACCAAGTTTAACAATGCCCTGTCAAAGCCCTCTCCAGTTAACTGTGGGGTCCCTCAGGGCTCTGTCCTGGGGCCTCTCCTCTTTTCCCTCTTTATAAACAAGCTGCCGTCGGCCCCAGCTTACGGGAGCTCTACTCTGTATGCTGATGACTTGGTCAACCTGAGTAGCTCCTAAGACATCTCTGACATAAACGCCAAGCTCAACTCCGACTTCAACCAAATCCAGTCCTGGCTGGTGGATCACAAGCTCGCTATCAACTTGAAGAAAACTCAAGCCATGCTCTTTGGCTCCTCAGCCAAGACTAAAGTGGCCCCTGCCCCTCTAAGGATCTCCTGTGCTGATGGATCCCTCCTACAAGTTGCTGACTCTGTTAAGTACCTGGGGGTGACTCGACCCACAGCTGGATCTCACTCTGCATGTTCGTAATGCTTGCAAAGACTCTAACTGCAAGTTGGGCCTTGCCTACAGAGCCAAAAGCTGCCTCACCCCGGCGGCACGTCTCACCCTAGCCAGAGGGGTCCTCTTAACTACACTCTGTTATGGACTGGTCGCTTTTGCCCATACAACAAGTGCTAATCACTCCAATTAGGACACGGCGTACAATAACGTATGTCGCTTTGCCCTCTCAGCTCCCCGCCTCACCCACCGTTCTGAGCTCTACTCCCGGCTCGAGTGGCTTCCACCTGAAAAGCACCGTACCTTCGTCCTAGGCAACTTCATTGACAATGTTGTCAGAACTGCCATCCCCTCTGCCCTTGCCACATTCCTCAAACTCCCCACCCCCTCCTACCATGTAAGGTCTAGTGACTCCCATGTCCTCCTGGTTCCTAAGACATGCACTCAAATGGGCAACCAGCCTTGACAGGTTATGTCCCTAGATTATGGAACTTTCTTCCAGAGAGCACCCGTCATCCACCTCCCACCTCTGCTTCAAAGCCTCCCTCTGGGACTTCCTCAAAACAGCCTCTACCAGCCTCTGCACTTAATGTACTCCTACCTTCATTCCACGCTGCCTGTCAGACTTCTCATAGGTGTTGGGTCATCTTCTCCCTCCCTACTAATGAAGCATGCTGTTTAGCTAAAGAACTGATCGTGCTGGGTCCATCCCCGGCTCTACTGGTCATCAACTGTAAAGACTTCCGCTACCTCTATCCGGCAGGACATTGTTGCCTGCATACTCCTGCTTACTGTCTGCCTCCATTTGCTATTATATTCCTCCCACCTGCTATGTAAATCCCCCAATGCTTTTCCTCTTACCTTCCGCTGTTTGCTTGCTACTGCTTATACCTGTTTTGTTGCTGCCTGTCATTTACTGAATGTACCTTGTAATCTCCCGGGTTGCATCTGAAAATAGGCACTTGGTTGTCTAGCGTGCTTACCTGGTTAACAAAAGCAAATAAATAAATTCCAGTCATTCAGCAGTGCTAGAGGCTGGAATACTGACAGGAAGAATCCATGTTCCATGGTGATCAGGCTGTACATGCTAGTATAACATGGATTAATGTAAGGCTGTTGGAATCCTAACAGCCAATCAAACTGCAGCATTTCTAAGATTATAATCCTGATTAACAGGGTAAAAAGGTTTGAATTTATGTACATCGTCCTATAAACTGAAGAGTCTGGAAGTGGTTGCCTGGAAAAATGCTGTTTTTTCATTTTAAATTTCTGATGCAGAAAGACTATGAAAAAATATATTCCGGGAAGTGCTTAAGAGAAAAAAGTACAATTATGTAACAATTTACCATAACAGTAAGTCTTTGAGAGAAGCTCTTGCAGCAGGCCACGCCGATGGGACTAAGTCACCAAGTGCCAAGACCGCGCGGAAAACTTCTGGCTAGCAGCCTACCACAGAGGACCTCCACTGCTGGCGTCAGCCTAGCCTATATGTGGGTGGTACCCACACCTACCTCAGTTCTCCCATGGAGACCCCATACGGGCAGCTAAAGGAGAACCAATTAGGTTTCTCCGAGAGCCAAGAAAAAGGCAAAAGCAGTGCAAGAGAAAAAGAGTAGCAGGGGAAGGAGGGGCTGCTGCAGAGCTTCTCTGAAGATCTACTGCTACAGTAAATTCTTACTTAACTGTACTATCTTACTTCGAGGAAAGCTCTTGTAGCAGGTCACACTAATAGGACCGAGTCCTAAGCAGTACTTAGCATCATCAGGGTGACACCACCGAGGCAGATAAGTCAGCAGCCAAGAGCTCATGACAGAAGGTCCTGAGGAACTGCCAGGCCAAACCTGGCCTGCACCTAAGCGATGTCCAGACTGTAATGCTTGGTGAAGGTGTGGACAGAGCTCCATATGGCAGCTACACAGATGTCAACAGCGGACACATTTCTGAAGCAAGCTGTGAGGCAGCCATATCCCTAGTGCAATGGCCCTTGACTACCCCGGAAGAGATGTTGTGCTCAGTAGCAATAAACAACGCGTAATTGCTAACCACTTAAGACAAACACTGTTTGGAAACAGGAGTTCCCCTCTCTAGGGGTCAACAAAACAAAGAAATGGTCAGTTTTCCTCAAAGACTTGGTGAGGTTAGTGTAATACCACAACATTCTGTGAACATCAAAGTATGGAACAACGCTCCCAGTTAAAATACTCAAGAAAATAAACTGGCAGTAGATGGACTGATTTAAAGTAAACTCCGACAACACCTTAGGATTAACCAAATAAGGCTATTTACACATAAGAACCTGTAACTTGGAAATCCTTGAGCAAATGCTGCAACAAAAAAATTACTTTCCATGACAGAAAATAGCATGATTATAACTTCGAGACTGGGTTAAAAGGAGGTAAAGTGAGTTTCTCCAACATAAAGTTGAGGTCCCATGGAGGGACCGGGTCCCCAGTGGGAGGTTTCAGATGCAAATGCCCCGCAGGAGCGTGCGGGACACCTGAAGCTGAACAACAGCTTTTTCCTCTATATGTGCATGGTATGCAGAGATGGCGGAAAGATGCACCTGAAGAGAGGAGTACCCCAAACCTAAATCTGAATGGGAAAGGAGGTACTCCAACATCTGGAGGGCTTCCTGGCCACCACCAGGGCATCAGCAACCCTAGAGGATACCCCGAAGTGGGAAATAGCTAAGTATATAGGAGCCACACATGGAGATGCAGGGACTTGTGGCCCGGATAGACCAGGGTGCCCTGGTCCTGGGAGAGCAAGCTGGTGCACAGGGGCAAGGGCACTGGAGGGTCCACTGCTAGTTGTTGTAATGGGGAAAAAAATCTGGCATGGCCAGAAGGGAGCTATGAAAATCATCTCTGCTCCTTCCAACTGGAGCTTAAGCAGAACCCTCTGCAAGGGCAGGAAGGGAGCAAAGGTATACAGAAACCTCTCCTTCCAAGAGAGGAACAATGCGTCTCACCAGAAAACACCATGCCCAGGATCAAGCGAGCAAAAAAAGCAACAGTTTTGCATTGAGTGCGGATGCAGAGAGGTCCAACTCTGGACGGCCCCACCTGTCCAAGAGATCTTGACCACAGAGGTTAGAAGTTCCCACGTGAGACTGCCAATCTAAGTGGCTGAGACCATCGGCGAAAAGGTTTTGAACACCTGGTACGTACACGATCGAGAACCCAGACTGCTCAATGGCCCAGAACCACTCTCATCACCTCCCAACATCGGGTAAGAACCCCCGCTTGCTTTTTGATGTAGTACACTGCACATATGTTGACCATCTGCACCAGCAGTGGACTGGGAAAGAATGAGTCTTAAAGGCTTGCACAGCGTTAAGAACCACCCATACCTCCAAGGCGTTGATGTGAAGACCCTGCTCCACTTGCGATCAGGTACCCTGGGTCTGGCGCCAATGAGCGCCCCAGCCCAGGATGGATACATCCATCATGAGAACCTGTCAGAGGTTGGGAGCTTAAAGGAGACTCCCTGAAGGAAGTTGGCTGGGTCCAGCCACCACGACAAAGTCCTCCAGACCGTGTCAGAGACCAGGACCACTTGGTCCAGGCTGTCGGTATGCTGGTACCACTGGACCCTCAGGGTCCACTGAGGAACCCGCATATGCAGCCGGGCCAAGGGAACATGGCAATTACCGCCACCATGTGGCCCAGAAGGCGTACAAAAACCCTGGCTGGGACCTGCCAACTGGAGGAAACTAAACAAGCCTGTGCCATTAGTCACTCTGCTCTGTCCTCGGGCAGAAAGGGCTTGCCCTGACTGGTGTCCAGGACTGCCCCAATGTACCCGAGGCGCTGGAAAGGAGAGAGGCAGGACTTCAGCAGATTTATGGTGATCCCAAGGCATAGAAAAGACTGAAGGTTGATTTCAGAGTTTCAACTAAATGTTCCCTGGAGGGGGCTGCAGGCAGCCAGTCATCCAGGTAGGGAAACACACAGAAGCCCTGCCTCCTCAATGCAGAAGCCACCACTGCCAGGCATTTGATAAATACCCAGGGGGCTAAGGAAAGGCTGAAAGGGAGGGCCTGAAACTGATAATGGGCTCCCTGAAAGTGGAAGGGAAGGAAGTGATGAAGGGCAGGAAAGACCAGGATGTGCAGGTAGGCATCCTTCATGTCCAGAGAACAGAGCCAGTCCCCCTGGTTCAGAAGCGTTAACAGTCCCTGAAGGGTGTCCATCCAGAAGTGCTTGTACTCGATGTACAGATTCAGATGACTCAGATCCAGGATGGGCCGAAGATCCCCAGTCTTTTTGGGGACGAGGAAGAAGTGGGAGTAAAACCCCCTTCCCCCATAGAGTCTGAGAGATAGGCTCGATGGCTCTTTTTTGAAGAAGACCCTGAATTTCCTCCCAAACCAGAGACAGGTTTTGGGGGGGTATGTGAAGGGAACTGGGGGGTTTTCTGCTGGCCCCTCTAAGAACTCCAGAGTGTGACTGTGTTCTTTGATCTGGAGCACCCAGTCCTCTGTGTTGACCCCCTGCCACCCTTCCAGCTGAAGGGAGAACCCCGACCACCTCCTTAGGGTTCTCCGACCGGAAGGGCCGACCAAGGAGTCAGGAGGTGGGGGCGGGCGTGGCAGGGGGCCACAGGGCCCTGGAGGCTATGGCAGGAGACCTGTGGAAGGGCTGATGCTGGCTCACTCTAGGTTGGGTGTGATGCAGCGAGTGGACCGACCTGAGGGCCCGCCCAGACTTCTGCAAGGTAGAAATGATGTCCTGGACATCTCCACCTAAAGGGAACAACACCGGAAGGAGGGCATCCAAAATGCTGGCTTGTACATCTGAGACAAAGCCTGAAACCAGGACCAAGAATGGCACGGAGACAAACCCAGCAGCTGCCCTTGCTCTGAGGCATCCACTGCATCATAAGTGGCTTGAAGGACATTTTCTACCAACGTCAGAGCCTGACTTCATCAGCTGGGCAAGCTGCATCTTGGTGGAGGCCTCAGAAAAGATTTGCACCAAATCCCTGGCTTGGTCCCAAGGAACATTTTGACAACTGGATCATGTGGGCTAGATAGTCGATGACCTGGAACAGACAAGGTGGTAGAAGCAAAAAATGCAAAACAAAAGAATCACTACTGTGTTCTCTGGATGTTCTATTCAATAGTGCACTAAGATTTGTAACAAATCTTCCATTTAGAACTCACTGCGGTGTTCTATATCAAAATTCAGTTTTTTTCTCATCGTTTGATAGGAGAGATATCCACTGGAATTTATTGGTGTATAAATTCTTGCTGCAATTATTACTGGTCTTTTTATTAAACTTATTACAAATAAGGACACAAAAACAATATTCCCTAAGGTCTTCTACTCAAATAAGTTTTTATATGTCAATATCTAGGACAAAATTCGGTGTTAAAACCATAGCAAATTTAGTGCCCAAAGCATGGAAACGGCTGTCTAAACAGATAGACAGTACAGTATTGTTACCATTCAAACGTTTTAGGTCTTTTTTTTATGATTTTGTACAGTAAACACTGTAATTGTTATGGATAAATTGTGTTCTTTTATGCTTATATTATAATGTAAAATTAACTTTGTACTGAAACTGAAATCTTGTATGTAAGTCTGTTTTGTTTTGTGATGTTATATGCTGGATTCAACTGCAAAAGAGATAATATTATCTCAATTTGATATGCAATAAAAAAGTTTGAAGTTTGAGAAGCAGAGACCCATTTGACAAAGTGATACAACTGTTTGGACTCATGGTTTTGGGGGGGAAGAGTACTAAAGTGTTTAGGATTCTTAGTACAGTCATGCGCTGCGTGAACGACCACCAAATCCGCCTTAGGGTGAGTCCCTAGAAGGGGCTTGCCTGATGGGGCACGGTAAAGGTGGTCTGCCTTTTTGGGCAGAGGAGGAGTGGTGGTGGGATGGTTCCATGACGCCCTGGTGACATCCTCATCGGTTTCGATTGGTTGGGGGGGGGGGCACCATCACAGGAAGGCACCACGCTGCTGGAGGTACTGGGCCAACTTGCATCTCTCGAGATCCTGCTCCTCCATCTACCAGCCCATAATGGACTGGATGAGATGCATAACATCCATATAGGATGGACCATCGGTGGGGGGACTTGGGCACCTCTTTAGGTTAGTCCTCCTCTTCAAAAGAATCCCAAGAGGAAGAGGAAAAGGAAGACCCTGAAAATTCAGAGTCATCCTCTGAAGTATCCGTTTCTGGGACAGGTACAGGCTGCCGATGTTCATCCCTTTTGGAACCCAACTCAAAGTCAGGTGGATCCCCTGATGACCCCAATGTACATGGGTTACTAGGACCAGCCCTGCCTGGATGAAGAGGTTGAGGGTCCTGGGGAGGACGGTGGAGAGAAGCCGGCGGCAGCCCCTGAGGGATGGGGATCTGGTGCTGCATAAAGGACCACCATACCGAAAAAAGGGCACTGTAATCCACCTGAGGTGCAGTATTATACACCAGCAGGAAGGGCAATGAGGGTAGCGACGGCTGAGGAGCCAGCTAAGGGTACCCTGGCGAAGGGCTGCCCGGTGCCAGCTGAATATCTGGCACTGGCCTGACAGACGTCAGCTGTGACAAAGGTAGCGGCAGGGCCAACAGAGTCAGGCCCACTGGCAGGAGCTGTGGCAGCACCGGCGACGGCCTGAAGTGTTCGAGAGACTGAGTTCCCGACGCTGATCCAGCTGAGGAAGCTGGCAATGGAGAGGATGGGGACCCTTGAGGCAGAGGAGACACTAGTGTAGAGGAGACAGCAAGCGCCTGCTGCAGGCGTTGCCTATTATGGCTAACGTCGGTTCCAGTAGCAGGAGTCGACGAAGGCAGCACCATGGTCGGGTCGGCAACGGTGGTAGAACCGACACCCAAGGCACCAAAACTGGCTAAGCCACCTTGCTGAGAGCCCTTGGTGCATACGGGCCTGAACTTCAGGGGCTGGGGGGCCGGAGACAAAGTCCCCTGCCCCGAAGAGCCACCACCCGATAAGGACATGCGGCCGGCAGAGCCACCGAGCCCGGAGGAAGAAGAGCGGCAGGTTGAAGAAGTCGACCCCCACAGGACGACGACCCTTGATGCGGCCGGAGGGCCTAAGAAGCAAACAGAAAGCTGACCAGTCCCAGTGCTTGTGCTTCCCGACTTCTCCTAGTGGGAAGAAGAAGAGCCCGGAGGACTGTGCCAGCAAGGCGAGGGCTCTGGCCTGCAGCTCCTTCTGCATAGCAACCAACTTCTGCTTTAAAAATGGGTTTCCAGCACTTTTAAATGATGTCTTCAGGTGGTCTGGTTGAATTTCTGGCAATGCTGGCAGGCTTCAGTGTAAGTGGCTGGGGCCTAGACAGAAGAGACACAGAGTGGCCATCCTTTCCAGTGATCTGACTGCAGGCAGCACTTTGTGGAGTGGTCGGCTAACAAAGAAACAGAAAAATAAAAAAGCTCAGCAAGCGCCGGTAATGGTGGTTGACTGTAGCAGCCGCGTCCACTAAGGTCCGACGTGCGCAGGCTGATGGCATCAAAAGAACTGAGGTAGGTGTGGGGGACTGCCCACCTATATGGACTAGGCTGACATCAGCAGTGGGCGGTCCCCTATAGCAGACTGCTAGCTAAAAGTTTTCCATGTGGTCCTAGCACCTGGTGGCTTAGGCCTAGCAGTGTGGCCTGCTGCAAGAGCCTTCCTCGAAGTAAGATCTGGCCACACTCAAGTTTGGATATGCAAAAGCAAGCTTAAAAAATATTGGGAGTGCTGGGTAAGAGGACAACATCAGGAAGATTTTAGGAATAGAAAGAAGCATTTATTTGTTGTGCTGCCAAACATTTTAAAACAAGTTCAATAATTTAAAAAAAGAAATGAAACAATTTCAATGAAAATTATTTGTCGGATTGCTGTCAACAAGATTAACTGGCAAAAAAAAAAGAAACAGCAATTTTTAATTCTGATCACTGCTGCAAAGACATGTTATCACTAGAAAAAACAGGCACTCACTGCTGAAAATGACATGCACAAATATAGTGCTGAAAAACACCTTCACTGACAAAGCCTCATGGGAAAGAAATGCATTAGGTGTAGTGGTGGGTGGGTCCGTGCAACCCTGCTTTGTCTATAAAGGTATGGTTTTCTGCATTTTAAAATTAAATTTGTTAGTCAAGTCATTTTCAGTTGTGAGTGCCTGGCTTTTTTTTTTCTTTTTTGGGATTCACGTGACCCCTGGTAGCTGTTACACCCGCTCTTAGTGCTACTCTTTTCTCGCTGAACGTGTCTATCACTCGTAGGTGGTCAAAAAGTCTTTTGAGATCAAAGGAATGGTGGTGCATGTCGATAAAGTATTACATGCAGAAGCTGACATGATTTGTGAGACTGCAGATGGAAGCTTTTGACAATAAATCGGCATTATGAGTTGCATTTATCTCAAGAATTGGTACTGTGCTGCCATGATCCTCCTTGCGGCCTAATGCCCTCCAGATCCCACTACGGGGCAAAGGGGAGATGACTGCTGGCCAGACTGGCCAATTCTACACCGATTGCCTAGGGGTAACATAGTCACTATGGTAGCCTTCTGGGTGGCAGAGGCTACGAGCACCTGCAGCTGAAGAATGGGTACCTTGGCATCTTTTAGGATTCTATGTAGTGTGAGAATTCATCCTACTTCCTGCTCCTCATAGTCAGGCCAATGAGTGGCTATGCATTCCACAGAAATGCAGAATTTCCCAGCAGATAAGAGCACGCTTGGCTCACCCAGTCTGCCCATTTTCCTCTGCTTACAGTATCACCGAGATACTACTTGATCTCTGGCCTCTCTCCACCACCCTTTCCACTAAGGATTCCCTATGCCTAACCCATGCATTCTTGAACCCCACGCCTATTTTCACCCCTATCTCCGCTGTAAGGCTTTTCCAGGAATCACCACTCTTTCTGTGAAGAAGTACTTCTTCACATCTCTCCTGAATCTACCCCCCGAGCTTCACAGCAGGTCCCCTTTTTTCTGAAAACATACTTCCCTCCTGCACCTTATTTACCCCCATGAGGTATTTAAAGATCTTTATCATAACCCCGTCTGCTTTCTCTCTTCCATGGTGAACATATTTAGGTCCTTAAGTCTCTCCTCGTAGGATTTCTGATGCAGACCCTCTACCAGTTTAGTTGCCCTCCTCTGGACTGCCTCCACTCTGTCCATGTCCTCCAGAGATGTGGTCTACAGAACTGAATAAGTATTCTAGGTGGGGTCTTAACAGCGCTCAATATATAAACAAGCAACACCACCTCCCTTTTTCTGCCGGGGATACCCATCCCTATGCAGTCCAGCATCCCACTAGCCCCCAAACTACCATGTCACACTGCCAGGTCACCTTATTAGGTCAACAGATATGATGACCTGAAAATGTGCCTGAAAACGGTCCACTGGATCAGTGCACCTACCTGGTAAACAAATGCATCTTAGGTCTTTTTCCTGCTTGGTTGTAGTCAGTACCAATCTACCCAGTGTGTGCCCTGCCATGGGTTTCTGTGGCCCAGTGGCCTTATTTTGCACTTTGGCATTGAAATCCAGCTGCCATACCCTTAATTATACCTCAAGTTTTCTCAGGTCTCCAGTCAACCTTTCCACCCGCCCCAGTGTTCACCCTATTGCAGATTTTGGGGCCAACCACCAAGATGCAGATCTTTTCTTCCAGCTCCTCTGCAATGTCGCTATAGCGGCATAAAAAGGACTGGTCCCAGCACTGATCCTAAGTCTCCCGATGGTCACCCACCCTTCCTCGGAGTGCGCTCTGTTCACCACCACCCTCTGCCACCTATCCCCTAACCAATTTCTTACCCAGTTTACCACCTTTGGAAGCACTCCTAAGCCACTCAGCTTGCTCACTAGTGTCCTATGTGGAACAATGTAGAAAGCCTTACTGAAGTCTAGGTAGGCTACATCCACCGCTCCAAGCTGATCTAGTTCCTTGGTCAAGCAGTCAAAGAAACCTATCATACACATATACAAACATGTCAGCAGATCAAGGCCTTATGATCTATCTAGCCTGCTCGACTGTGCAGCTCCTATGTATTTACAATGCCCCCCAACTCATTTCCTTTGCCCTCCATACCTTCCCCTCTCCCCACCACCCCCCTTCTAACAGCAACTTTTCCCCTCACCTGTCAACACACTCATGAAGTTGTCCACTTTTTAAAGAGAACACCTCCTCTGGCAACTCACTCCACTTGGCCACTGCCCTCTCAGTGAAAAATGCTTCTTCATCTCTCTCTTGAACTTCCCCCACCAGCTTTAGGCTGTGCTCCCTAAAGGTCCTGCTCCTGCTAAAGCTGAAGGGGCCACCAGTGCTCACCCTTTTAATACCCTTACGGTCCTTGATGGTCTCAATCTTCCCTCTGTTTTTTCTTTAAGAGAGTACATATTGAGCTCCCCGAGCCTCTCCTTGTAGGTGTTGTCCTGTTGGCCCTGGACCATCTTGGCTGCCCTTCTCTGGACCGTCTCCAGCAAGCTGATATCCTCCTCAAGATATAGGGACCAAAACTGCACCCTGTACTCCAGGTGTGGTCTTACCAGTGATCTTAACAGCAGCAGAATGACTTACGACTTCCAGGTGGTAATTCCCCAGGCTATGCAGTGCAGCATCTGATTTGCTTTGGCTGCTGCTCTCTTGCAGTGGTGCAGAATGTTTCAGGTCACTTGTGATCATTACTTCCAGGTCCTTTTCCTCCTCTGACCTGGTTACCCGAACTCCGCCAACCAGTATTTCGTCTTCAGATTCTTCACACAAGTGCACATCTTTACACTTTTGGCACGGAACCCCAGCTGCCAAATGCCAAACCAATTTTATAGCCTATCCAGTTCCTGAGTTCCTATCTTCCTCCTCCATAGTCACTCTCCCACAGAGCTTGGTGTTGTCCATGAACAGGCAGATTTTACCCTTGATCCCATCCGTGATGTCATTTGTGAAGATGTTAAACAACACTGGACCACGCATTGAGCCCCGTGGGACCCCACTGGTCACAGCTCTCACTTCTGTGAATTCTCCCAGACTATCACCCTTTGGCTTCTATTCTGCAACCAGTTTCTGACCCATCCCACAAGCTTAGCCCACATCCCCAGGTCCTCCCGCTTCCTGACGAGTCTCTTATGAAGCACCAAGTCAAAGGCCTTGCTGAAGTTCAGATACAGGACACCAACCATGTGGCTTTTGTCCACCATCCTGGTGACCAAATCAAAAAAGTCAATTAGGTTAGCTTAGTAAGACCTCTCCAACACAAACCCATGCTGTCTCTTGTCCTGGAGCCTATTTTCCTACAAGTTGATCAGTCTACCTTTCAGGATGGTCTCCATCAGCTTACCTGCTAATGAGGTCAGACTGACTGATCTGTAGTTTCCCAGTTCTTCCCTCGGCCAACTTTTATGGAGAGGTACCACATGCACTGTTCTGCAGTCCTGGGGATAGTTTCCGGACTCCAGAGGGGTGTCAAACAGGTCTTCCAGGGGACCTGCCACAACCTCCGCCAGTTCTCTAAGGATCCTCGGGTGCATGCCACCTGACCCTGATGATCTGTCCACCTTTAGGGCTGTCAGGCCCTTGAATACCCTGCTAGTTTGAACTGTACCATCCGTGACTTCCCAAATCTCAGTTCCCCCCATTCCCTTGTGGTACTGGTCCATCACTCTCCCAGTGAAGACTGAACAGGAGTACACGTTAAGCCCCTGCTATTTCTTCACTACCTTCTGCCCTACCTCCTCATTTGTTGCCTGACAATCTCATCCCTTATGTTTCTTTTCTCCCTTACATACCAGAAAAAGACTTTTTCGCCTACAGATCTGCTTGCCTCTCTCAACTCAGCTGCATAGCCCTATCCCTTCTCCTCCTTCTGAAGTTGCCTGTACTTTCTAAAGGCTGCCCTCTTGTCCAGCACTGCTTTTGCCACCTCCTTGTCAAACCAGCTGGGCTTTTTGGCCTTTGGTTTACCCCCCCCCCCCCAAGGGAATCCCATGTTGCCTCATGTCTTGTAACCAACCCACTGGATTCAAGACATTCCACAATCCTTTCCTTCAGCAGTGATTCCATTAACTTTCCCAACACCATGTCAAGCTGACTAGCCAGTAATTGCCAGCCTCTTCCTGCTACCACTTCTGTGAAGTGGGACTGTATCTGCCCTCCTCCAGTCCTCTGGAACCACTCCCGTTTCCAATGAGCTGTTAAATAGGCCTGTCAGAGGAGAAGACAGTAGCTCCCTGAGCTTCTCAATACCCCTGGTGGCACCCCATCAGGCCTCACTGCTTTGTCCACTTTTGGATTAGCGACTCCCTTCAGAACTCTACTCCAAAAACAGACTACTGTTTACCTTCCTCCAATGCTTCTGTTACTTCTTTGTGACCCCTCTCCTTCTCCTCCCTCTATGAACACTGAACAAAAGTATTTGTTCAAGATGTCTGCCTTTTCCTGGTCCCCTTCTGTACAGTCACCCCTTCTTTTTAACCCTACAATCAGTGCTTGAATTTAGTGGTATTCCACCACATCTTGCATGCCACTTTTCATGACAGAATACCAAAATGTGGGCCCTGGTAATCCGCCAGGAGAAAAAATTACTCACCATAGTAATATTCTTTCTTCCAAGGTGTCTTTTAGCATCAGTAATTTTAAGCAGCTAGCTAACCAGGTAGTACTGCCCCGGGGGTATGGTTTAGGCTAATTAATTAACATCAGCCAATCAGGAGAAAGTTTGGGGGGGGCGGAGGAGAGACTGCCTGAGAAGGCACCAGAATTTTTTCGAAGATAAATGGGCACATGCTTAGAGTTATGAACCAACAGGAATTAAAAATCATGTAAAAGTATGTTTAACTATAAAACAGAGAAAACTATGCTTAAAATGAAGTTCCAAGTGGAAAAATAGCAAATTTGGGAGAAAACAAAGGCAGAGACCTCTGTAGTCAGGTGAGGAAGGGTGGGAGCTTACTGATGCAAAAGGACACCTTGGAAGAAAGGAGATTACTACGGTGAGTAATTTTTTCTTCTTATCCCAGGGGTCCTTTAGCATCAGTAACTTTAAGCAGACTACAAGCAGTGTAGTTGGGAGGAGGACAGAGAACTTGCTTAGGGAAGAGGTTCTGCAGCACCGCCCTTCCAAATTTGGCATCAGATCTAGACTGTACATCTAGGCAGTAGTGCTTAGTGAATGTGTGTACAGTCTTCCAAGTGACTGCTTTGTAGACATCCAACAAAGGGATGTTCCTAACAGCTGCCACCGAGGCAGCAGTGCCCCTGGTAGAGTGGTCTCTAATGCAAGAAACTATACAATGAGAAATAGTTCTCTTAGTGGCTGGTCTACCTCTACCCACTTCCCCACAGGTAAGGAATAGTTGAGTGAAGGAACCTCTAACCTCCTCAGTGTGTTCCAAATAGTGGAACGGGGCTCTTTTGACGTCCAGGCTAAGGAGTTTCTGTTCCCCAGGAGTGGTCTTTTAAGTAAAGAACACTGGTAGGGTAATGGACTGGTTAAGGTGAAACTCAGACACCACCCTTAGGCAAAAACTTCTTATTTGTTCTGAGCTCAACCTTATCCCTGTTGGGGATAATGTAGTTGGGCTCGGTACAGAGAGCGTGCAACTCTGAAATCCTCCTTGTAGAAGTAATGGCTACCAGAAAGACAGTTTTCCAGGTAACATACTGGAGATGGGCCACAGCCATAGGGTCAAAGGGAGGCTCCATGAGCTTGGCAACACACAGAATTAGACTCCAAGGGGAAACAGATTCCCTAACAGAAGGCTGAAGGTGTGACAGGTCTTTAAAAAACTGTTTAAACACCAGTTGGGAGTAAACAGATTTAGACTTTCCCACTGAGAGATAGGCCGAGATTGCAGCCAAATGCAGTTTAAGTGAAGAGGGCATCAAGCCTGAGGCCTGGAGATGAACCAGGTAGTCCAACAGGGTGGTGTCAGAGGCTGAGAAGGGATTAATCCTCCTGCCCTTACACCAGATGGAGAATCTCTTCCATTTAACTGCATAGGTCGCCTCTTTTGCCATTCTCAGGATTTTAAAGACCTGTTCTGAGTACTGAGAAGCAGGAAACTCTAACTCCTCAAAAGCCAAGCCTTGAGGTGAAGAGACTGCAGGTCTGGATAAGTCACCTCTGAGTGGGGAAGAGTCAGGAGTGAGTGACCGATGGGAAGGGGAATGGGCCTGCTGCACGAATGTGTTAGCAGCAGGGGATACCAAACTTGCCTTGGCCAATCTGGGGCCACCAGAATCATTAGTGCTGGTTGGAGACTGAGTTTCAGCCGGACCTTGAAAATGAGAGAAAATGGAGGGAAGGCATATAGGAACTTCCCTGATCAATCCAACACCAGGGCATCTGCTGGGAGAGTTCCCAGGACTTGTGGCCTGCAACAGAAGAGAGGTAGCTGGTGACTGAGGTGGGGGAGGCAAACAGATCTATTTCTGGGGTCCCCCATTTCCTGAACACTGTGGCTAGCACCTGTTTGTTGAGGCACCACTCACAGTGTCCCTGACTTATGTGACTGAGGGCATCCGCCAGGGTGTTGTCTTTGTCTGGAAGGTGAATGGCTGATAGTCACCTCGAGAGAATATGCCAGGGTCCAAATCTTCATGGCCTCTGTGCAAAGGACTCCCGACCTTGTGCCACCCTGTTTATGTAGAACATGGCAGTGGTGTTGTCTGTCCGGATCTGCACAGAGTTGCCGCTGATGTGAGGAGCAAAGGATTTTCATGCTAAATAAATGGCCTCGAGTTCCAGAAGACTGATGTGTGACATTGACTCCTTCGGGGTACAGGTGCCATTGACAGAGGAACTGTCCAGATGAGCCCACCGGAGCATTTCACTAGGAAACTAGCACAGTAGCCTGTCCTGTCCCTTGTATTCAGTATTCTGGAACACCTTACAGAGGGGTCCTTAGTCATCTATCTTCACCTCTGCCCCCCTCCATTGCTCCTGGTCTAGCCTGCCCCCCATCCTGACCTGCTTCCCCAGCAGATCATGCTGCCTGCCCCCGCATGGATCCTGGGCTGACGTTATGTCTTTTCTGCCCCCACCTCCAATGGATCCTGCCCTGATGTGGACCTGTTTTGGCTGTCATCCCTCTATTGAACCTGCCTCCCCTTCAATGGATCCTTGCCTGGTATGGTCCTGACTTGCCTTGCATCTCCTTCCCATCTGTGTGTCAAGTTGATGGACTATGCAAAACATCATATTACTGGGCATGGGTGAGATCGCTATGCCAGCCTAGAAAAGCTGGCCCAGAGAAGCAGATCTCACTTCTCCTCCATCCAGGCTCCTGTCCTAAGCTATATTGTTGAGTAAGCCTGTTCTACTGCTTCAGCATGACAGTCACAGTTTTGATGCCATGAGCAACACTGCCTGTGCAGAGTGTGCTTATGTATACAGCAACAGATCTGTAGAAATGTTGAATGTGGAGTTGTAATACAGCAGTTGGCGTCCTGAATAATAAGAAAGTGAGTGTGTGCAAATCCCTGCGACATAGTAATTCTACATTTTGGCATTTGGGGATCTGCAGAAGCATATTCTTCTGTTGGTCCCCAAACGTTGAAATTGCAAAAAATGAAAATTATGTACCTACCGTAATTCTTGATCTTCTTGGACGAGTCTCCACCACTCATTCACACTAGTGGGATCTGCGCCGGAGGCACTAGGACCCATCGGGAGCAAACTTTTTGCTGAGGGTAGTGCGAGAAGATGGCGCCCCATGACAGTGGCTGCCGCGGTAATAACCATCTTGGCTTACCCACCCTCCAACCGCCTCAGTACCTTTTTTGCCAAGGAGGTGCAGCGCAACTAACGTAAAGAGTAAACCTAACCTTACAAAACGGACATAAGATAGTCCGGACGACCCGTGTAAGAAGGGTCAGCAAAGAAATCTTCACGGCCTAAAGATTTGAGGGAGTGAAGACCAACACAGCGGTGAGCTCGGGGGATGGAGGGTGGGCGTGTGAATGAGTGGTGGAGACTCGTCCAAGAAGATCAAGAATTACGGTAGGTACGTAATTTTCATATCTTCCTGGACATAAGTCTCCACCACTCATTCACACTAGTGGGAGAGTACCAAGCTGATAATCCCCAAAAGGGCGGCAGGGAGCTAGAGCTCACACGCCTAGGACAGAAGTCCATTAAGGATGGTTCTGCGCAAGGCGGAATGACGCCTGGCATGAACATCCAGTGCATAATGTATGAAGGTATGCACTGAGCTCAGGTAGGCATTGCAGATATCTGCAATTGGAACATTGAATTTCCACTAGGGATGCCATGACAGCTCTAGTAGAGTGAGCACACTCTACCTTCCAATTTAACCTGTGCCATGGAATAGCAATGTCAAGACATGCCACTAACCATGATGAGATGCATCTGATAGCGTACAGGCTGACCCAGCCGGGTCTCGCTGAAGAAGAAACAAACAATTGCCGAGTCTTGAGAAAATTCTTGGTTCTATCTAAGTAGAACACAAGGCTCTCTTAACATCCAAGGAATGAAGAGACCGTTCTCCTTCATTTTGGAAGTTCACAGTAAGAGGAAGCACCAGAGGTTGGTTTAGATGGAATTCTGACACAACCTTGGGAAGAAATTTAGGATGAGTAATGAAGAACTACTTTGTCCTTATGGAACACAGTATCGGAGGGTCCGTGAATCAGTGCATGTATCTCAGAGACCCTGCGGGCTGAGATAATGGCCACTAGGAAGGCTGTCTTCCAGGTAAGAAATTTTAGCTCACAGGTAGCTAGGGGTTCGAAAGGTCATGAGAGGAGCATGTCTAGCACAAGGTTAATGTCCCAGGCTGCGACCGGATCGCCTAACAGGGGTCTGGTATGCAGAATTCCTTAAGAAATCTCTTTACCATAGGTAACTGAGCCAGAGACAAAGAAGAAACGCTCATGGACATGAAATGGCACTAAGGTGAACTTTAACGTGGAGTACTGGAGACCTGAGTTTGATAGGTCCAAAAGGTACTCCAGAAGCTTGTCTGGAGGACAGAAAAGGATTCCAAGAGGACTTTGCACACCAGAGAAAAGCGTTTCCACTTAGAGGCAGCGTAAGTTTTCGGGTAGCTGGCTTCCAGAGCAGCCAGAAGGACGCCTGAGACTCTATGAGAGACGTTGAACCGTTCACTTCTACCTCTTCAGGAGCCAAGCATGAAGGTGAAGTGACCTCAGGTTGGGATGGACCAGCAAACCCTGAGTCAAAAGACTGATTCGTAAGGAAGTGGTCTCGAGAGGCTGCCGACATACTGTTGAGTAGAGAAACCATAGTTGCCGAGGCCAGGAGGGAGCAATGAGAATCATCTTGGTCCCCTGAGACTCGAACTTGAGGAGAACTCTCTGAATTAAAGGAAGCGGTGGAAAGCGTAAGAAGCGTTTGTCCACCGCAGCCTGAATGCATCCTGACAGAAAATGCCAGGCCCTGGATTTCTGGAGCAGAAGAGAGGCAGTTTTGCGTTGAGTGGGATGCAAAAGGTCCAGGTCTGAGTCCCCACTCTTGAACAGTGACCGAGCTACGGTGGTCGAGAGACCACTGTGAGGGTCTGCCTCCGTCCTGCTGAGGTGATCTGCTAAGTCGTTTTGTACACCCGCAGATATACCGCTTGAATTAGAGACTTGTGCTCCAAGCACCACTCCCCACTCTCATTGCTTCCTGCAAAGGGATAAGAGTGAGCACCGCCTTGCTTGTTGATGTAATACATCACAGCCTTGTTGTCCATTTGAAGGAGAATGTTCTTGTGACAAAGAACATCCTTCAACGCTCGGATTGCATAGAGGACCGCTCTCATCTCCAGAACATTTATGTGGAGCTGAGTTTCGAGCTGAGTCCATACACCTTGAGCGTGGAGAGAGAGACAGTGAGCTCCCCATCCCATTAGCGATGCGTCTGTGGTGATGGAGATCTGATGATCCAGAGGAGCAAGGGAATCCTTCCAGGAGTATTGCTCTCTTGAGACCACCAGGTGAGAGACCTTCGTAGGGGCTCCGCCACCTTGATGGGAAAAGACTGGGGTGAGGAGGTCGGTGACCACTGAGCAGAGAGCATCCATTGGTGGTCCTCATGTAACCGAGCTAGGGGTACAGTGAACACTGAGGACGCTTATGAGACCCAACATACGCTGCATCGAGAGCTGTGACCGATCGGTTCTCCCGATGTAACGGGCCATCTGAAGGATGTCGAGTCTTCTGTCCTCTGGAAGGAAAGCTCTGGAAGAGGTGTCCAGAAGAGTCCCTATGAAAAGGAGCCTCTGGGAGGGCTGCAGTTGTGACTTCTTCAGATTTAGCAGAACTCCCATGGACGTGGAAAGGCGAGAGGCCACTTGAGCGACTTCCAGAGTCCCTTGGCTGGAAGGACTCGCTAGGAGCCAATCGCCCAGGTAGGGGAACACTCGGAGTCCGAGCTTCCTGAGATGCGCTGCGAGAACTGCACAACACTTTGTAAAAACTCACGGCGCCGAGGATAGCCCAAAAGGCAGGACTCTGAACTGATAATGCTGACCCAGAGCTACAAACCTCAGGAATTTGCGATGGGTCGGGTGGATGAGATGCTGGTAGTCCTGCCCCATATCCAGGAGGCCAGCCAGTCGTGCTGATGCAGCAAAGGTAACAGGGTACCTAGGGAAATCATTTTGAATTTCTCCTGGGAGGAATTTGTTCAACTTTCTGAGGTCTAGAATGGGGCGCATCCCCCCAGATTTCTTTGGAACCAGAAAGTAATGGGAGTAGAACCCTGTGTTTCACTGATGCGGGGGCAACAGTTCTATTGCCCTGTTGTTTAGAAGGCCCTGGATCTCGGCGGTGAGGAGGTCTGACTGAGAGGTCGACAACCTGGGTTGTCGCTTGGGAGAGCAATCGGGGTTTTCAAAAGATTGAGAGAATAACCCTCGCGAATTATCAAGTACCCATTTGTCCGAGGTTATAGACTTCACCGATTGTAGAAGTACATCAGACGACCTCCCACCGGAGGAGAAAGTTCCATCTCGGGCAGTGTGGATGGAACTGGGGCCGGCAATTCATAAGGTAGTGCTGGGGGCTTTAGGTCCCTGCGCTTTCTGCTGCGCCTTCTTTTGAGGTTGGGCAGGTTGGCTTTTATGGAAGCTTCCTCTGCCTCGAAAGGACTGGTGACTATGAAATTGACGTTTGCCTACATGCCCCCGAGAGGGGATAGGCGGGGGTCTAGCCAACTTAATGGCCGACCTAGTCTTCTGAGTGGCCTCTAGGGCTTGCTCTACCTGAGGCCCAAAAAGATAGGAGCCATCAAAGGGCAACGCCATTACCTGCTGCTGAGCATCATTCATAAAGCCAGAAGTACGCAGCCAGGAATGGCGTCGAGTACAAATACCTGCGGCTGCTGAACGAGAAGCAGTGTCGAAAGCGTCCATGGCGGCTTTGGCCTGTTGGTTATTGGACTCAATACCTCTGATAACGGTTAGAAGGAGCTCTGGCTTGGAGTCGGAATCTGGAAGAGCTTCAACCATTCGTTTCATAGAGTGCCACAGGATATACTCATACTGAGAAAAATAGCCTTGATAGCTGGCAATACGCATATTTAAAGTGGAGGCAGCAAAGACTCTCTTACCTAATGTATCAATTTTACGAGACTCTTTGTTAATAGGTCGAGCTGTAGTAGCTTGAGGAAGAACGACCTTGTCATTCTCTGCTAGGACTACAATAGGATCCGCAAAGGCTTGGGATGCCAAAATGGGACGATCCTTGGGAGCTGAATATTTCTTATCAATTGATTTAGCCACTGAAGGAATAAGAGCAGGATTATTCCATACCATTTGAGACAGCGTCTCGAAGGAGGGTTGAATCGAGGAGTCAAACCGTAGAGATCTCCAAGCATGAAGATACTGAGTCTTAATATTTTCCCAGGATCGATGTCCGTAGTCTGAGAGAAAGAGTGGATCTCAGGTTCCTCAACAGAGACTTAAAGGATAGGTCCTCACCACAGGCTCTGTAGCGTGAAGGATCCTGTTTCTCCACCGTCACCCAACCGAAGGTCTGGGTCAGGCTCAACATCATCTCCTGATAGTCCAGGAAGGACTGCTTGGACAGGAAAGGAGGAAAGATAGGAGAAGAAAAAGAGCAGATAGAAAGGGAGAGTCCTGAGGGCCCCGCGCCGAGGGAGGCGAAAGGAGTTGAAAACGGCGCTGCGGCGACGTGTGCGCCGGGTTAGGCCACCCGCACCGCGTTTTGATGCCGCCGGGCGCGAGCGAGACCCGCCCGCACCGCGGACGGCGCCAGAAGACTCCAGCGCGCCACGGATGGCGCCGCAAGGCCCCGCGGTGCCGAAAACGGCGCCGACAAGCGCAGCGACCCCGCGGGAGGCGCCGAGGACACCCCTGGAACCTGGAAAGGAAGAGAAGGGAAAAAACCAGGAGATAAGGGCATCGGTGTGGCCCCCTGCGCCGCAGTCATGTGAGGGGGGGAAACACCTAAGCACAGAGTCGCTGGCACTGAAAGAGGCGCCGCGCGACTAGGAAGGTCCAACCGCCCTGCCTGATCGCCCGACGAGCCTGAAGGCTCCGGGGCAACCGAGCCAGGTAGAAGAACCAACCTCCTAGCCCATCGCTCCATAAGAGCGGCCCACTGATGAAACTGCTCATCTGGAGTCCTACCTATAGGCGGGGTGGGGCTCCGATGTCGAAGACGGCGGAAACCGGAAGTTGGCGACTCCGAAGGAGGAGACCGGCAACTAGGAACGATAACTGACCGTCGACGCGCAGACGTATCAGAGGGCGACCTCGAGTGATGCCTTCTCTTTTTTGACCTGTGGGCCGAAGAAGAGCTCGAGGCCGAACGGTGCCGAATGCCACCGCTTATTTTATGCCGGCGGGGGACCGCCATCCCCCGGCATCGGACTGACCGCTGTCGGAACCCCGCTTGAGGAGAAGGGGCTGACCGGACCCAGCCCGACTGACTGAACAGCTTTCATACGAAGTCTCCCTACCGTCACCTGACCTGCTCATGGTCGACTCCGTCCAGTAGGCCGAGACTTCTTTACTATAAGTTAAATTCTAAAATATAACAGAAATAGAATAAAATTTAGTGATACTACTATCGAAATAGAATTACAAAAAAATAAACTGAAAACTATGCGCTAGTTTGAAGTTTGACTCCCGACAGGCGAGCGACGTTGTCACTGAAGCGCACTCGACGGCGGGAAAAAAGGAACTGAGGCGGTTGGAGGGTCGTCGCCAAGATGGTCATTACCGCGCGAGCCACTGCTCGCGGCGCCATGCCTCGCGGCGCCATCTCTCGCGCCGACCCTCCAGCAAAAAGTTTGCTCCCGATGGGTCCTAGTGCCTCCGGCGCAGATCCCACTAGTGTGAATGAGTGGTGAAGACTTATGTCCAGGAAGATCCACATGTTTCAGAGACATGAACTGTCTCCATTCTTGTTATCCGTAAAACCGACCACTGTATTATAACTCTTGTCCCCATTCGGCATTTCTTCAGATATACTGTGTCATATAAAATGTTATCGCCTTCCCTCAGCAGTTTACTTTTTTCAGTCCAGAGTGTTGCAAGATAACCTCTGCTGCCCAGTCTTTCTGTGAGCTTATTTCTCCCTTCCCCCAGCATTCTCCCAACTCCCAGCTACCTAATTCATTGCTCAAACTCCGCTCCCCTCCCCTCCCCTGACAGTTTCACTGAAAGGCTGATCGCTGAGAGAAATATGAAAAAAATTATGACTGCAGGAGTGTGACCAGCAGGCAGGAGAGTGTGCGAGCATTGGTGGCCAGATGTGTGAGCGGGTGGGTGAGTGAGTGGACAGCAAATGGACCTACTGAAATAAATGTAAGATCTGATTGCAGATCTGTTCAGAGCGAGTGGGTGAGCACCGGCTGGGCAGGCTGTCGAGTCCAGCACTTTTCCATCTCACTCTGAAGTTGGGATCAGCCAGCCGCTCAGGGAATGTTCAGCAATATGCTCAGACTTGTAACCAAAGCATCCCTGTTAAAACGGAGCCAGAACTATGCTTAGCACCAAAGGACGTGTTGGTGAGGCCCCTCAAGAAACCTTCCCTCGACCTTGATATCCTGGTGAATTACCGTCCTATGTCCAACCTGCCTTTCTTGAGCAAGGTTTATTTATTTATTTATTGAATTTCGATGACCGGGTAAGGCCCACTGAGCCCCAAAGGTCACTTTTCAGGGGCGACCTGCAAGACAGAAACAGTACAATACAGTCAGGTTGTACAAGGTGCAGAGAAAGTAGACATGAAATTCAAGGTTACAATAAAAGCAATATTTCAATATATTGAACATAAGTGCAACAATTGAAGGAGTTGAGGCATGCTTTTGGAGTCATTTTGGGTGAGAAAAGGAGAGGGATTGGTGTACGATGTGGGACCAGGGGTGACTATCCAATACCCTGACAATGGCACGAGCTTGCCCCAAGCAGGTGGGACTTGAGCCTTGTGTGAAAGTTTAACAGTGATGGGGCTTCCTGTACTAAAGGTGGGAGAGTGTTCCACAGCTTAGGGGCAGTGTGAGCGAAGGATTTGCCTCCCATGTTAGTCTTGACTCTGGGCATTGCTAGTAGGGACCGACCAGTGGTCCTGAGTATACGAGGGTTAGACTTAGGAATGATTATTCTTGTAAGGCTAGGTGGGGCAGCCAGGTGCTGCAGCTTGTAAGCAAGGCAGAGCAGGGGGTACTGAATACAAGCCTCAAAGGCCACTGAAGCTGGGCCAGCGAGATGCAGGGGTGGCTTCCTGGGTGACTCAGTGTCGCAAACCTCGCCACCTTGTTGTACAGGAGCTGAAGCCCATCAACCTCATGCTTTGACATACCCTGCATTACAGGGGCAGCATACGTTAATGTAGGAAGGAGGACACTGGAGGCAACCACTCGCCTTGCCTCCGGGATAAGTTGTTTTTTTAGCCGGTACAAGGTACCAAGTTTGCCGTGCATAGACCTAGTTACCTGGTCTACATGGGACTTAAGGGCGAGACCTTGGTCGATAGTTAGCCCAAGGTATTTTATGTTGTCTACAATGTCTATACTCTTTCCAGCAAGGGAAGTTAGTTGAAAGGAACTGGTTCTGTCCTGGCTGAGGGATCTAGGGCCAAACAGCAAGGCTTTTGTTTTTGCTTTCTTAAGGACCATTCTGTTAGCTGTAAGCCAGGCCTCAAGTGTATTTAGGTCCCCTTGGAGGAAAGGGCACAGGTCCTGGAGGGTAGACATGGACCAGTAGATGACTGTATCATCAGCGTATTGAACAACTGAGCTATCCCCGCAGTAACGGTTGAGGTCATTTGTGAAAAGAGAGAGAGAGAAAGCAGGAGGGGGCCAAGATGAGCCCTGAAGCCCCTTCCCCTTGATGGGAAGAGGGTCAGATAGCCCTCCCTTCCAAATGACCCTTTAGGACCAGCCTGATAGGTAGCTCTTGAACCAGTTTACAGGGCCTGGGTATCAAGACCTATGCCGTGAAGCTTAGTTAGAAGAAGGCTGTGGTCCACAAGGTCAAATGCCTTGGACAGATCTACAAAGATTGCACCCGTCGACATGCCTACGTCCAATGCCCTGAATACGTCCACTGTAAGATTGACGAGTGCCATATCTGTCCCATGGTTTGCCCGAAAGCCATGCTGTGAGGGGGCTAGGAGTTAGTGGAGCTCAAGGTAGTCTCTCAGTTGCCCATTCACTAGTCTTTCTTGCAGTCTGTTGAGAAGTTAGTGGCACAACAGCTCGAGGATCACCCGGTGTCCTCAGACATCTATGAGCCATTTCAGTTGGGTTTTAGGGCTAGATACAGCACTGAAACAGCTCTAGTGAGGGCACATAATGATCTGCTCAGGGCTAGAGATAGAGGAGACAGGTCAGCTCTTGTCCTCCTCAAACTCTCTTCAGCCTTTGACACTGTGGCCCAAATCATGTTATTGGATCGGCTCTGTAAGTTTTGTGGACTCGTCGGTATTGTCATCAGGTGGTTCGAGTCCTGTCGGATAGGATGCAGTGGGTGGTGATGGGGAATTTCTCCTCTTCCCTAATGCCTCTGCCCCGTGGAGTACCACAGGGCTCGATCCTGTCACCAATGTTGTTCGCAGTGTACGTTCTACCCCTGGGTGAGATCACTTGAAAAAACAGGGTCGAGTTTCACTGCTATGTGGATGATATCCAACTGTATTTGTCATTTGCTCCTGGAACATCTGGAACTGTTGATGTGCTTAACAACTGTCTGGCTAAAATCAATGACTGGATGGCTTCCAGCTGGCTGAGACTCAACCCGGCCAAGACGGAGGTGCTGGTGATCGAGCTTGGTTGCGGGCGTGATGGGTTGCTGCCTGAGGCTGATTCTGGTCTTGTACTGGGTTCGACCCCATTGACGGCTTCCCCGAGAGTGCAGAATCTGGGTGTGATCCTTGACAGCAGACTGACCTTTAAAGATCAGGTATCGTATGTAGTCAGTAGTAGTTTTTACCATCTACAGAACATTGCCCGGATTAAGCCCCTCATTCTGCCAGAGGACCTGCCAATGCTAGTGCACACCTTTGTTTCCTCCAGGCTCAACTACTGCAACGCTCTGTACTTCGGGGTCACAGGAGGGACCCTCGGCAGACTGCAGCTGGTGCAGAATGCGCTAGCCCAGTTACTGACTGGTCTTTCTAAGTCCAGTTATGTAACCCCAGTTCTGCGTGCCCTGCACTGGCTGCCGGTCAAGTGGAGGGTCCTTTTCAAGGTGGGGCTTCTCACCTATAAGGCCCTAAACAGCCAGGGCCCAGTCCCTCTGTTAGAGCTCCTGACATCGACCCCTGCCCGCTCCCTCCGCTCCTCAAGGGGCCTCCCAGATGTTCCAAGTGTTCGGCTCACGACTTCAGGAAACCACGCTTTTAGTATTTCTGGGCCATCCCTGTGGAACTCGCTTCCATCTGTTGTCCAGGAGGCCCCCTCAGTGGAGCTGTTTAAGCGTGGGTTGAAGGCCCACCTCTTTGGTCTGGCTGTTTTTTTTTGTTTTTTTTTATTTATGCTCCCTCCCAGCTCCAGGCCGGCCTCTCCTTCAGGCCACCTATGCCCTCCAAGCCGCACTGCCTCAGATCAGCCACCTCTTCACCCCCATATAGCAGTCCCCCACCCCTGGACGTAACCCTTTGTGGGGTGGGCCCCACCAGGGGGATGGCGCTGGTGGGGGTGACCAGTACCAAACCTGCTCCGGGGTGCTGCTGGGGATGGTGTATGCACTGTCCACGGACTCGCAGCTACAGGAGCTGGCAACCGTTATCCAGTCAGCTATGGGGCTCTTTTCCCGTTTGCTCCCAGGGGGCGTGGCGTGCCACAACTTAAGGATGACGCCAACATTCACGCCTCCTCAGTGAGTGGAACTCCGCGCACTGCAATGCTCCCAGCCTCCGCTAGAGGTCAGCAAGCGCCGGGTCGCGTCCCTGCCCTCCCCCAAGAGAAGGCGAGCCATCAGCCGACACTCAAGCCCTCTCTCCCTGGCCGGCCCTCCAGCACCCGAGTCCGTTCCCGAACCCAAGTCGCTGGCGTCGCAAGCGGAAATCCAACCGCTGCGCCGGCGGGCCTGCCTGTCTTGTAATGAAAATAATTACTGAATTTTAATATGTTTTCAGTCCCTGATTATGGCATTTTGATAGTTTTTAAACTTACTTATATTTTATCTATCATAAATGTATTATTGTAATTTTTACTGCTATATTGCGTATTGTATTATAAATTTCTGTAAGGCGCCCAGAGCATCCGGGATTGGGCGCCATATAAATAAAACTTGTCTTGCGTGCCCTTATACCATCTGAATGCTATCCTTTTAGCTTTTACCTTTTCTGCCACCTCTTTCGAAAACTATAGTGGACACTCTTTCCTCTTGCTTTTGCTCACTTGCTTTACTCAGAGGTTTGCTGCCTTCACTATGGCCCTTTTTACCTTCACCCACTGTTCCTCCACTCCACCCATGTCATCCCTGAGGCATTCACCCATCTTTATAAAATCTGTCACCTCCTGATGTCCAGGACCCTCACCTCACCTATTCCTGTAGTGGACTGGATGCAGAGGGAGCAGAACACCGATTCATGACAGCTGAAATGGCCCCCGCATGGGCACAGGTGGCCACCAGGGTACATGCAAACCCTACACTCCCATAAATAGGGCTTAATGAATTAGGCCCTTAGAGTAATTTTATTGAAATGTTTTGGGCTGCAGCAAAAGTGTGGACTTTTCTTGTGAATTGCTGAGGCTGAGACTCATAATCGTCTAGGTTTAAGTCTGCCTGCATAGCTGACTGAAATAAAATGTTAAATCAAAAAACCTGCTGTTTGGACCCTTTCTTTACAAGAAAGAACGGCACACAAAACCATTATATCAACGTAGCTAGGAGTCTGTCCGTTGCTGGCCTGCCTGAGGCCCTTGTCACTTATGTGACTCCTAATACTAATAAGTATAGCCTGAGTAAATTGCATCTTTTTCTCAACTACTGATGAATGGCAGCTTTAAAACCATATAGAGATTGTGTTAATAGGTTTAGTATTTCTTTAGACATCTGCCTTCAAAAAATAGTCAGGAATTAACAATGCAATTTACTTCGAAACATTTGCTTAGTACACGTGGCACCCAGTTCAGGAGACAACCACTTCAAGCTTCCTCCCCTTTTCTCCAAAAATAGGTATAAACACAACTGCTCTGAGTTAGAGGATTTTCTTTTAAAGATAATGGCCCAGCCAAATTGTATACTATTGAAAAAATAAATCAGCAGTCAAGTAGAATGCAGACTTTTACGGTTATGTGATCTTGCAAAGTACAGAAGACGCAGGCCTGAGGGCAAACCACATTCTTTGTTCTGGAAATTCTTTTCATACAGGATGGGTGAGTGACTGATAGGGAAGGTGTTAAATGTTTAACTGGGGATTGTTTCAGGTACTTTTAGGTGCCCGTCTGCCAGGAACCTCCTTTTCAACTGTAAACTGGGCTGCACACAAAAAAGTACAAAGAAGACCATGACTGCTTCCCTTCTGACTTTGCATGAATTAAAGGAACACTGTGAATGTTCATGGGCAAAAAGTAATGGGGGAGGGGGCTACTGCTCCCCTCTCATCCATAGGTTCCAGCACCTATGGTAACTATCCTTTTTTTGTATTACGTTTTTTGTATAGATGAAGCACTAAGTTTTCTTCTTTTTATACAGCAACTTTGTATTAGCTCTTACTTCTTGGTTGCTCCTCAAAAAAGGGCCTCTGTGCTTCAGTGAGGTCACCCAGTTATCACATTCTAATAAATACATAGTCTAGTCTTTGAGTTTGCTTTTGAGTCTGTATGTGTTATTTGTGTGTCTGGGGCCCCCTTCAAAATGGGCAATTGTAGCACTTGGGTTCTACCTGGTTAACAAAATTTTAAATAACAGTGAAATAAATAAATAGCTGGATTCCTAATCCTCTGCTTATCAAATCGTAATTTGGTGCTATGGAAATGATTATAATGACACAAGCAGGGGATTATAACTTAGTCGGGAATAAGCTGTAGATGAACTTAAAGGGGAAACAATCCTATTTATATTTACTTGCGTGCTGTTGACTCTCTGTGAGGTGCCTCTCTAAGGCCACGTCCACACTATTAACTGTTTCTGTAACGTGGGCACGAAAAAGTGGTTGTGTGTTATTGGACAAACACCATCAGGTGTCCTCAGCGTGTGTCCATACATTAATTCTCAATTAATGTAGGGGCATGGCACAATTAATGCATGGTGTAGTACCGAGACTTGCCAATGCACGCATGGTGTATGGCTCACCGATAACTGTTTTACATGCCACTGTATAACACACAAATCGTATTAGTAACTGTTCAGTAGCAGTAAAATAAAATATTTTGAAGTTTACATGTCCTCCATGCTCCGAATTTCTTAGTCACTGAATGTGTGCAGCTGTACTGATGTTCCCACCAACCCACACGAATGGATACCAGAGCCGTAGCATGTCAGATGTGTCCTGGGCAGACTAGACTAGCAATGTGTACCTAATTATTTGCGGCATAGCAGACATTTCAAACGGCACCCAAGTGTTAGTACGGGCAGTCTCCTTTTGTATTTTGGGTGGCATTTCAGTTGAGAAATGGCTTACAAGAGAAGTTATCGAAAAAGAGTCTGTTGCTCATTGTGCAGAGCTGAAACATAACTCAGCAACAGGTATGCGAGGAGAGGTGTGTTCTGACTAATAGCATATGTATTGTACTATAAGAGAAGGGTGCAGAGAAAGGTGCACAGGTTAAAACCAATGTTTGTACTGAGGCAAATAGGAAAAATATGTGTTCTAATTACCAGCATAATAAAAGTATGTCAGTTGTCCTGTAAGCGATCCTGCACATGTCAGAAAGCTGCGCACACGAGAATGCAGTATTCTGACATGTTGAATAATTAACACTACAGTTACAAAAGTAGGCATGGAATTTCCAAGAAGCACAAAGTAGCCACAATAATGATCATTACTTCCCAAACAGGTGCCAGCAAAACAAAAAACGTTCCCCGGTGAAATGCGGAACCACACGGCCAATACTCTTTTCCCCATGTACCGCTGTTTTTCCCATATGTGAGGAGGATCTGTTTTTAAACCACAGCATGTTGCACCTTCGGAGAAAGACCACATCCACACAGAACATTTCGGCAGAATACTGCATTCACAGCGATGGGAAAACACAAGGTAAGAACCTAAATCTCAGATGTAGCCCTGACATAGCAAACTACTTACGATTGGTAATTTACTGGTGTTCCTCATTCCAAAAAGCAACTGGAAGTTGAGAAGTACCACCTAAAACTGTAAAAATAAGGTCTTACAACCCGTAACATGGGGAAGAAAACATTCTCAGAAGTGAGCCAAACCCTTTTTCTTCCCCATGTTACTAGTGAATTAACCCACTCCAGAGCATGGGTCTACTTGTGAATTAATCAACGGCTGGGTGGTTGGAACCACTTGGTCCACCCCCACCCCAGTCATTGATTAATTCACAAGTAGACCCACGCTCTGTCGTGGGTTGACCCTTACTTAAAAACATTTGGCTTTCCATGATTTAGCACAGTTGTTGGAGCATCCAGACTGGACTCCGACACCATGCTTACCCAAGCAAGTTTCCAGGCATGATTGTGTCAGCGCCACTGAGTACTGCAATGCATGCTGGGATGCTAGCGATTAGGCGTGGCAACGAATTCAGAAAACAAATTACAGTATTCAGAGAAGTAGCATATTGTGAACTGGAAAAGGGTTGTGTTTTTTTTTTTTTTTTTCCCTTTCTTAGTAGCCCAAGTGAAGGGGGAGAGAGAGTGTGCTGGCAGTAGCCTTAAACTGTGTCACAGCATGAATCACACCAATACCCTAGGGTTCAGTCTTGTCACCGATGTTGTTCGCCGTGCACATGATGCCCCTGGGTGAGCTCATTAGGAAATACAACGTGGGCTTTCAGTGCTATGCCGATGACACCCAGTTGTACCTTTCCTTGGCAACTGGGACATCCGATGCTGTTGAAATGCTTAACTGCTGCCTCACTGAGATCAATGACTGGATGGCCTCCAGCTGATTGCAACAGATATAATAAGAATAAGATGGAGGTACTGGCTGTGGAGTCGAACTACAGGTGTAATAGGACTGCCTCCGGTGTAGCTACGGGTCTTTTCCTAGGGTCTACACCATTGATGGCTTCTTCTAGGGTGCGCGATCTGGGCATGTTCTTTGATGACGGACTGATATTTGAATTTCAGGTGTCGCCCGTTGCCCAAAGTAGTTTTTACCATCTGAGGGACATTGCCAGTATCAAACCCCTAGTTCCACCTGAGGACCTTCCGACCTTAGCACATGTCTTCGTGACATCCAGGCTTGATTACTGTAATGCGCTCTACTTCAGGTCTCTGGAGGGATCCTCCATCGGCTGCAGCTGGTGATAAAAATGCTGCTGCCAGGCTGCTGACAGGACTTTCTAAGATTAAGTTCAGTCATGTGACCCTGGTGTTGCATGCATTGCACTGGCTGCCTGTCAGGTGGAGGATCCTTTTCAAGGTGGGCTTGCCCACCTTTAAGGCCCCTGCATGGACTAGGCCCTGGCTATCTGGCTGACCTCCTTACACCTGCCGCTTCTGTCCAGTCCCTTCGCTACTCCTCTAGGGGCCTCCTTGCAATTCCCAGGATGAGGTTAAGCACTACTGGCAACAGCGTTTAGTATCGCCAGCCCCATCCTGTGGAATTTGCTTCCACTAGCTGTTAGGGAGGCTCCTTCAGTCAAGGTTTTCAAAAGCTGCCTGAAGATCTTTCTTTTTGCTCAGGCTTTCTGAGATGTAGAGCTGTGAAGAACTGTTTTTTTTAGATACATCTGTGATGTTTGTATCTCAAACTCTACTGATTTTATTAATTTTATTCTTTATTTATTGATTGCACTCCTGATTGTTTATTTTGTGACATGTTTTATATTTGTAAGACGCCCAGAGCCTCCTGGATTAGGCGCCTAAGAAATACAACTTGCCTTGCCTTGCCATACTGCTGCTTATGTATGTACATATAAGACATACTGAGCTGAGAACAGCTTGTTTCCAGATGCATCCTGGGAGAAAGAAATAGCTAAACAATAAAACTGATGAAAATAAGAAGTCAATTACAATAAAACTATCACATTAAGCATAATTGTAAATAATTAGAGGCAAATTACTAAATGAATGCAGTAGAAATAAAACACACTAATATGTAAAGAGAGAGGCAATAAGAGGAGAAGGAGAGGGTCATAGAAAGTTGCAGGTAAGCTAACTGAAATCAGAAAAGAGACTTTAGGCAGGAATGAGAAGATGCAGATTAAGTAGAAGAGGGAAAGGAGGGACCAACGTTTAGGAAAACAGTAAGAAAAAGCAGATTGTCCAACAGTAGATTTTCTAGAAGGAACAGAGAGAGAAGGGGAAATATTGTAGTGGAGAGGGTAGGAGGGAAAGGAGCCGAACCAGAATTTGGATATAAAAGATGCACAATGGGAAGGGTGCCTAGCATCAAGAGAGGGGAGAGACAGCCATGAAGAAGGCAATCTTTCACAACAGGTGTGACATCTCACACCTGTGCACTGGTTCAAATGACTTGCCCATGAGTACTGCCAGTACCCGCAACAAGTCCCAAGCTGGTGGGGATTCATGCACCAGCGGGGGATAGGTGGTCAAGGCCTTTGAAAAAATGCCTGACCACCATCTCCTGTGCCACTGCTGGTATACCAGCCCATACCTGGTATGCAGAGATGGCTGCCAGGTGCACCTTGAGGGTCATCGACCTCAGGCCTAACTGATAAAGGAACCATAGGTAGTCCAGAATGCTAGCCAAGGGGCAAGCCAGGGGGTCTAGCTCCCTTCCCTGGCACCAACTGGAAAATTGCTTCCATTTGAAGGTGTAGTACTGACGGGTCGACTCTTTCCAGGAGGCCTCCACAATGTGGAGAACATCTTCTGAGACCCAAAGCCTGGTACTCTAATTGCTCAGGAATGAGGCTGTCAGGTGCAGGGACTGAAGTTCTGGTTGCAGGACCTTCCCCTTGTAAAATGAGAGCAGGTTCAGGCATAGGGACAATCGGCACAGAGGCCTGCTGCAGAAGCTGAGGAGATCTGGGTACTAAAACTGGCATGGCCAGTCCGGGGCTACCAGGATTATCCACGCCTTGTCCCGTCTCACCCTGACAAATAGAGGAAAGGAAGGGAAGGCATAAAGGAGGCCTGGGGCCCAGGGCCTCACGGAGGCATCCCCCACTAGTGTCCCGTAGTGTGGGGGCAGGCACAGAACAGCCGAAATCTTGGCATTCTCCCAGGAGGCAAACAGGCTGACTGGAGAGAGCACCACTGGGAGAACAGGTGGGTTCACCACCTTCTGATGCAGGGACCACTCATAAGAAGTCTCACCCAACCAGCTGAGGGCGTCCACGAGATGGTTAGAGGCTCCTGCTACTTGAATCACCAGGAAATCAGCATTCAAGATGCACACGAGGGTCCAGGTGCTGTGGGCCTCCTAACACAAACAGAAGGAGTGCGTTCCACCCTGCTTGTTCAGGTAGTACATGGTCATGGTATTGTCTGTCTGGACCTGCACGACCTGACCCCAGACAACTGGAGCGAATTCCATCAAAGCAAGGAGCACTGAACGGTGCTCCAGCAGGCTGAAGTACAAACAAGAATCCCTGGGGTCCAGAACCAGAGGGCCATGTGGTCCCCAGGTGTGCTCCCCAAACTACCAGAGACGCGTCAGCTGTCAGGGTGCCGGTCAGCTCTGGGCAGACGAACGTGACTCATTCCTCTGGATGTTCCAGAATTATCCACCACCGGATGTCGTCCTACATTGTTTGAGTCATTGTGATTGGTTGGTACAGGTGACCTTGGCACTGAGACCACTCAAAGGCCTGCTCCCACTGGAGGTGGTGCATTCACCAGTGGGCCCTTCTGACCATGCTGGAGCAGGATGGCATATATCCCCAGCAGCTGCAGCAAGTCCTGGGCAGGGTGCAAGCGCCCAACCTGAAATGATCAGGCAAAGGAAGAGAGACCTGATGCCCAGTACACAGGGAGTCAGGCCCTGGCCCGGACAGAGTCTAGCTCTGCCTTGATAAAGTGACTCACCTGCAAGGAGTTGAGTTTGGTTTTGGCTGGGTTGACCAGAAGGCTCAGGACTCTTCAAGTCTGGAGGGCCAGGTCCCTGGACTGCTCCACCACCTCTTGGACAGCCCAGTTATCAGCCAGTCCTCCAGATACAGGTAGACACAGTTTCCTCGGTGCCACAGGAATGCTGCCATCACTGTAGTGCACTTGATGAAGACCCTAGGGGCCAAGAAGAGGCTGGAAGACATGACCTGGAACTCAGAGAACCCCCTCTGCATAGAACTGGAGGTATCGCCAGTGGGACAGATGGACTAGAATGTGGAAGAAGGCATCTTGGAGGTCTAGAGAGCAGAATCATATGCCCTGCCCCAGAGATGGAATGATTTGTCTCAGAGTGACCATCCAGATCCTCAAGGTCTGACGAAATCATGAAGATCCACTCCGGGCAACAGCCCACCCCCCACCCCATTCATTTCGGTATCATGAAGCAGCTGGATACAAAGCCCTGACCAGCCGTAGTGTGCAGGACAGGAGCCATGGCTCCTTTCTCTAGGAACTAAGCAGTGTCCTCCCTGAGGGCGGACAGTGTGTCCTGCGACACCACAGACTCCCGTGGAGCATAAGGTCAGTACAGCAGGAAAGCCTTGAAGCTGAGAGGCAATCCACCACTTCTAGCATCCATTTGTCCGAGGTGATGGTGGACCAGTTGTGCCATAAATGGTAAAGCTGACCCCCCCCCCCCCAAAACAGTTAACTGAGGCAAGGACTGCATGGGCAGAGTAGAACCCCCACCCATCACTGGGAAGCCTTGGAGGGCACCGCACCAACTGCCAGAGGGGCACCATCACCCCTACCCACAGGCTTCTTGGAGTCCTGACTGGAAAACTTAGTCTTAGGCCACCAGATCTGTGATTGCCCCTGCTAGGGCTGCTGTTTCTTGGGCTGCTGCAACTGAAATGTATGAAGTTGAAAGGGCTTCTTTTTCTTCGGCCACTTACCCTTATTGGTCTTTCTGTTAGGACATCACAAAATCAAGGGTGGCACTGGACATTTCAACAGTAGTAGTAGTTCTTTACATGTGGCGCCCTTCCCCAGAGGCTCAGAGTGCTACTACAAAAAGTAAGATCCTGTTAAGATGCCTGTCCACCCCAGGGCCAAAAAAGTTGATGCCCAAGAAAGGGACATCAGCCAATTTGTGCTGGGTGTCTGCCATAAAGGTGGAAATCCACAGCCAGGCCCTGCAACGCATCACAACAGCCGTTGCGTGGACCAAGCGCATGAGCTGCCGATGTCCAAAGCCATCTGGAGCTGATGTTTAGCCATCTCTGATCACCTTAACCACCGACTGCAAATCCACAGAAAGGCAAGGGAGGACATGGTCAAGGACTCCCATCAGGAGTAACTGAAGATGGCCATCATCAAGGTGTAACTCACCTGACAGGAGACCCAGGGAGGACACAGCGTACACGTTCTTCATTGCATGGCCCTGTTTCTTGGACTCCTTCTCAGGGGACATGTCCACATCCCCAGCATGGTCAGTCTTGCAGAAAATGGAGTCGGCCATCAACCCCTGACTGAAGGGTGGTCCCAGAAACTGGACAAGGACCTGATCGGGGCTGCATACTTGTAGGCCATTCGAGCCAAGGGTGCTGCACAGGAGGTCGGATGCTACCAGAGCCCCAGCCCAGGTCCCAGGATAGCCTCTGCCACTGGAAAGGCAACCCCAGGGAATCAACCCTGTCCAGTATTTCTGTGAGGGGTTACTCAGCTGCTTATGGACAGATTCTAAGGGGATCTCCACAGATTCGGAGATTAAACGAAGCACAGCCCCGAAGGACACCAGCCCGTGGTTGGTGGTTAACTCTTCAGCGGATTCACAGTCAAAGCCTGGGGTCCTCAAGTATTGCATGGAGGACCTGTCTGAGTCTGAAGATTCCTCAAAGACCACACTCAGCCGCTTTTCGCCATGTACCACCCTGGACTCATCTGAGTGGGTAATCTTTACCAACAACCAACCTGGCAGGATGAAGGCCAGATGGGAAGCCTTGGTAGGGGGCTCCCTGCAATGGCTGCCTGAGCGGCAGTTCCACTCTAATCCGGGGAAAAGGTCAGTGCTGGAGACACCAGGTGCAGCTGGACTGAGGGCAAGCAGCAAAGCGCCAGAGTCAGGAGAAAAGTTCTACCCCGCCCGAGAACCCAGTGCTGTCGCATCAACTCCTCACAGCACCTACATAGCCTGTGACAGAGCATCTCCTCATCCGAAGATGAAGAAGAAGAAGAGCAGCCGTGACATCTCCAGGCCAAGGATTGAGAGCTGGAGTGCAAGGGTTCCCTAAACTACGATTTTGACCAAGACATGGATCTCGACCAATGACTTTATCGTCGATGGTGAGGACAGGCAGGCAGAGGGGCCGTGTAAAAAACATGAACTGGCTCCTGCCATGGGACCCCAAAAGGAGGCAACTCCTGGCAGGAGACAGCCAAGTCTACCAACTGCTCCCGAACCTCCTGGGAACAGCTCGAAAGGACCGAAGTCCTGAAGATTGAGTCATCCTTGACCCTCTCAGACAACGGGTCGAACAGATCAAGAAAAATCTCGACCATCTGGTCAGCTTGTTTCATGACCAAAAAGCCCAACAGGGGTACTATGGAGCTAGTGGCCTGGCCCTTGACCAACAAAGGCTTGGCCAAAGCAGACTGCTCGATGGCCATTGAGCGGTTGAGGGAATCATGGGAGCAGAAAAAGCATGCTTGCTCCCAAGTCCCTCGACCGATGGTGAGATTTTTTTTTTTTTACTTCTTCTCACCAAGGTAAAGGCCTTCACCGAGGGTCTGGAAGGATCTGCACATCTTCTGGAATGTTCCCATGAAGGACGCCCCAATGCTGGAACCCAGCTGGGAACAGGGCTGATGCTGTCATAGCACCTGCCACAGCTTGGGCCACTGCCTCTTCCATTGTCGCTGAGGCCACTGCGGACATCACCTTACCGGCATTTTTTGAGCAGACTGGGGGGGCCCGTTCATCCAACTAACAGAGGAGGAGATGCGCAAAACAATCCTCAATGGATGAGAGCAGAAGAATTTTTACAAAGGCCACAAGCCTAAACGTTGTGCTCTGCCCTAAGGCAACGTTTAAAACCTGGACAGGATCAGGCTTCTTCTCAATCCATAGTGCAAAGCGGAAACAGATACAACAAATTCAAAGAAGGAACACCAATGTCGCCCTTAAGAACAAAGGCCTACACTGCACAAAGAGCTGAGATGGAGGAGACCTGACTCTTCAGACGGAAAGGAAGATATGACATAATAGGGTAGAGCCGAGGAGTACACCACCAGGGTGGCTGGAAGGAGCTGAGCTTGAAGATGTTCTGGCTAGAACTAAAGGGAAAGGGAAAGGAAGACTGCCAGTGTGCGGATAGTGCGTCATATCCACACCTCTAGAAGTACCATTTCGATGGTTATCTTGCAGTGTTTTCGTCTTAAAGGATACCCACCTCCATACCATAAAAGAAGCTAACAAAGCCTCAGCTGAATGGTTTCCAGGTCCTTCATTCTGGTTCTTAGGAGTGAACCACTGTTCTGGGGTGGGAATTTTGTTCAACTCTTTCCACTTGAAAGAAGATCACATGTTGGACTTGATACCTGGAAGAGTCCTGATGTTAGCTATTTCAAAGGGTAGTCAGGATTTCTGCCCCCAAACTAAATTGGCAAGAGTAGATATTTTGAAGGAAATACAACTATAACTCTTTATTGCAAAGGATATGATTTGGGGAGATTTTAACTGCAGGTTGTCCTTATCTGATAAAAGTGGGAAGACTGAGAAAATGTATAATGATTCCAATTTTTTAAATAAACTTTACAAAGAAGCTAATCTTAGGGATAGTATGGCGGATTTCCAGATATGTCCAGACCACACTTTCTATAAGGGACCTATATCCTCAAGATTGATTTCATTTATTTATCTCAATGGTTGCCAAGCTCTTTTGGCACCACAACCCCTACTGAGATCTCCAATCACCATTTGCTGGGAACTGGGGTAGGCCTTACTCCAAACCCTCCTAAGGGGGAAGGGGTCTAGAGGGTTAACCTGTCCTTGTTTCAGAAAAAATGACCTGTAATGATTTAAGACCCTTGCTTTTAGCTCAGCAGTCTGTTTATGTGATGTATGATGACCTAACTGAGTGGTGGGTGGATATCAAACAGGACCAGAGGCAGTTTTCCCAGCAAAAACACTAAAAACTTAAAAATCAGAAATGTTTACATTATTTGGGGCTTCATAAACACCTACAAAACCTGTCTTCTAGTCTAGGGAAACAGAGGATAATTATTTAGACCAAATAAACAGAATTAAGCAAGAGATGAAACATATACAATATAACCGAGCAGCTTCCATTTTTCTGGAGCTAAAGTGTGCTACTCAAGGCAAGGTCCAACAAGTTAACCCTTATGATGGGTATAAGGAGAGGGTGCATAAACGGTATATGGGGCATTTGGTGGAAAGCAATGGATCTCTTAAATGGGACTATTCATTGGACTGTGTCCAACCATGCCCAGGACTTGTTTGGTGACTGTGCCATTTGTCTTTCAGATCCTACCCCTCTGCTCCACTCCTTGGACAGTCTGACACTTCAACAACAAGAAAACTGTTTGAGAGCCCCTATTACACACACCAAAGTTTGGACTCTAAATTCCCTCAATACCCAGATAGCCCCAGGGCCTGATGGGCTCCCTGGAGAATTGTATACATTTTTGGTACAGGTCTTAGCTGATAAGTTAGTTGTTTTGTTTAATTATAATTTGGACCAGGGACAAATATACCATGAATATGCCGACAGGCTATTGTTATTCCTGCATAAGAAAGGGTCCAAATCAGACATAACACATTGGAAGCCCATAAGTCTACTGAATAATGATTGTAAAATCTTAACAAAACTTTTAGGATTTTGACTGTCCAAAGTTGCACACACTTTATTAACACCCACCCAATCCTGCAGTGCTCTAGGTTATAAGATGTAGGACAATTTATGCTTAGTAAGGGAACAATCTGAAAGTGGGAACAGAAACCTGATTCAGGGCTTTCTCCTGACAGTGAATCAGGAGAAAGTCGTCGACAGTGTGTCCTGTGAGTTTTTATTTTCAGTCTTGGAACACTATAGAAACCTGGGGAACCTTACTGGGATGGAATAAACTACTGTATTCCACTGCTGCTATTACATCTGACATAAATGGGGTCCTGGGGACAGAATGGTGATCAGGCGAGGTATGAGGCAGGGCTGCTTGCAGAGCACCCATCTTTTGGAAAAAAGAATGCGATAACACAGTACATGGTGAATGAGACCCACAGGGAAGGGGTTTCAAAAACTCAGCTTATGCAGACGAGGTGTGCCCGATAGTATCACTGCAGGGAAGTGAGCAATGCAACTTTTTAAGGATCATTCTGCACATTCAGGTTGTAACATTAATTTAGAGAAATGCATATGTAACCCACTTGTTCCCAGGGGTTACTAGAATCCCAGTTAGAATCAGTGGCAGGTAGGGAAAGGCAGCTAGTGAAATGCCAGTTAAATGGGTTTCACACTGTCATGCTCTGGTTTCAGTCTCAGCTGAGCTGGAGGATGATGTAATATTAGAACTCTTGCAGCAGCATAAGCCACAACTCTCTGCCAGCTCTAGGGATATAGCTTTAGAATGTTCAGTAAGAGTGGAGTCGGTCCTGAGTAGGAGTTCCAGAAGGAGGCTGCAGCTTGCTGTGCAGCTCCTCACCTAGCTCTGACAGAGAGCTACCTCTTTGTTTTAGGTAATTTGTTCTCACCCCAGAAGAACATAGAAGACAGAGACTGAAGTGGTGGAGACCTTGCCAAGCGGGGTTTCCTTTGCCCCATCCGGGGGGTGATCTTCAGGTTTCAGGGGCAATCCCTTCAATCCAGTCTGTCTGGTGAAGCTGCCTTTGTACAACTTCAGAACTGTGAGTACTACTTTTGTGTAAGCCTAGGAGGGGCACCTGCAATACCTATGGTGAATGTCTCTGACAAAGGGACCCTGTCACCTAGACTGTTTCTATTTTAAAAGCGTCTGCCTACGTTTGAAGTCTAGTGAGAGACTGTCCAAGTACAGAACTTTTAACTTTGACACCTTAGAGGTGTGTCATGATGTATGTGAAGTGTAAAAAAAGCACTTCAAGATAGCATCTACAAGTTTCTGTGAGGGTGTTATTAGCCAGATGAATGGCCAAGTATAAACTTGGGAGCAAAAGGTGGGAGACCCCCCATCTGGAGTAACCAGTTTACCTCTCCGGGTTCAGTTTGGGCACCAGTTCAATTTTCAATCAGTGCATTTGGCCAGTGCCTGATGGAAATAGTTACCCAGACATGGGCTTTGGATTCTCTGTTTTCAGTTCACCTCAGTATAGTGGGTGCTAAAAGATTTTAAGCCTGGATGTGCTCTTTTGTGGTCATGTGTACCACCTTCATTCCTCATAAAATATGGGAGTGTCCTAGTACTGGCCGTGTGTGCCTAGTCGATGGGAAATGTACCAGTAACTGGCTGTGTATGCCAATCTCCATTTTTAGAACCAGAGTGTTCGCTGTTTTGTGTTTTTACCCTATGCTAAATGGAAATGTCAGGAATGTCTGTACTCTGGAGGATCTGCAATGCCAGTATGTGTAGCCTTGTGGAGGTCCAGCTTCGCTTTGTGATTATCCCTACTCTGTTGCGTGAATAAATGCCACACTCTAGAATCCCAACCTGGTTTGGATTGCATTGTTATTGCTTCCACTGTGTCCGGATTTACTTGGGTGCCCCTGACCAGAAGTGCAAACCTAGCACAATTATGAGCAAACCTTTTCTCTCCAGGACCTGGGTTGCTGGTCATGGTAAATGGTCCCACCAAGTGTGTGCCAAGTAGTTGCCACACTTGGTTGCCTGTCTGTGATAGCAGGCTTAGAAAAGAAATGTGTGTACTTGTTATGTAAACCCCCATCCCTCTCTTTTGCCCTTAGATGCTATGTGGTGAGAGGAGCAGCCCTACTAGTTAAACAAGGTGGGCCGGTGGGGGGGTTACACATAGGTGTCCTTTGGGTAACGCAGACTCCAGGATTGGGAGTTCTCATCGGAGTGCTTACCTCAAGGGACCCTGTGAAAATACTTGCCATTACTCTTGGAGGGAAGGATAGGACATATTGTAACTGTCAACAAAAGTCATCTGTAGCTAACTCTAAAGTAGACAAATGGAAGGCATGGCCCATGCCAAAGACAAGAGTTTTTATGATTCAATCTTTCACTGTGCCGATTTTTGAATTTCAGCACTATATTTTTCCAGTTCCTCAATAATTTGTTGTTGTTGAATTTTGTTGACCCGGTAAGCCCACTGGGCCTATTAGTCCCTTTTCAGAGGTGACCGGGTGGGGGATACAGATGGTAAGCAACTGAAATTGAACCAGATTAAGCTGTTGGTGGTATTTTTTTTAGTGAATGAGGGAAATTTGGCCAGGACACCAGGGAAATTCCCCTACTCTTTTCGATAAGTGCCATGGGATCTTTAACATCCACCTGAACTACCACCAATCCAGGCAGATGGGACCTCGGTTTAACGTCTCATCCGAAAGACGGCACCTCAGAAGTGCTGCACTACAGTGTCAGTACTGGGATATTAACCCAAGCGCCAGATGTGGGAACTGAACCCACAGCCCTCTGATCTCCCGGCCTCAGAGGCGAGTGAGCTACCTACTGAGCCACTGACACCGTTAATAAGGCACAAGAGTATAATTTTTTTTTTTTTTTTTTTTAACTCCTATGGGGTAGTAGACTAAATCCTGTATACAAAATCATACATGCCCCCACAATGCAAAGCATCATGGGCTGCATATGCAAATCACCACCGAGCTATAAATTCTGGTGAGCTCGCAATTATAAGCCCTCTTTTGTGTTTTTTTTTTACCACAACATCTTGCCGGTACTAAAAGGGGAACGTAGGCCATGGCTTCCACTGGTTCATGTCATGTTGTGATTTTTTTTTTTTGGGTGGGGGAGCAGGTGTGAGACTTTTTTGTAGTATACCACCAGGGATCCTGCGTGCTTAACAGATCATTTCTGGAAGCTAAAGGAATGGAAATTAACTCCTGATGATGTTAGATTATACTACTTTGGGGGATGCTGGCATAGAAATGGAAGGACTGTTTCAGTATGTCTCATACAAGGTTCTTGTATATGGGCACTCACCAGCAGGATGGGGTAAGTTTCACCCCGGTACCTTTAGAATTCCCTTGGCTGTAAGTAAGTGATGCATCTGGCGGAACCAATACCTATTAGTCCTACAGCAAAAACAAAAAAAAGTTCCTTTGCACCTTCTTCTGAAATATACTGATACGGAACTACATGTGGTATACCAGAAATAACAGTCCTCACTTCCACACCTCATTTTGAGAGATCTCTAAAAACACCTTGTGGTTAAAATCTGCTATAATTTTCAACCATCCTCCAAAACTTAACCCCCACCCCCACCCCAGTCTGTATAATTTATTTTGTATTCTTTTTATGCTCTTTTGTCTCTCCCCCCTCCCCCATAGTCTTCATCTCAGAACATGATGTTTTGTTCTTTGTGTACTTACAATGGACTTTCGCATCATAAGAAAGACTTAGCTGGTTGTTTGCTTTCATGCAGTGACAGCGCTAGGGGCATTAAAACATGGGTCAAATTAGACCCACTAGTGTAAAAAATGTGGGTCAAAGAGAGAAACAACTGGGTCAAAACCTAATCAGACAGAAATTTCACCAATACAGAAGCTTAAATATGTCAAGTGAAAATACATTTGTTTATTTTCCATCTTTCAGCTATTGTTACAGACAGGTGCACCATTTTGGACCCACTGTCATGTGGAAAGTGGGTCATTTCCGAGCAAGCTGCAACTTTTTCCCTTTTTGCCCTATCTAGCGCTGTCCCTGCTTTCATGTATCTCGATTACCCAATTTTTTCAGACAGATGTAGGCTATCAGCACATCCTGACTGTTTTCCACCACTTAGTGGGTATCGTGTTCCATTAGATATTTGTCCAGTTCTGTCTTAAATCTGCCAAATAATTTAATTCTGGTTAGATCCTGGGGCAGGGTGTTCCATAGTTTTGGGGCTTTAACGGTGTAATAGTTGTCCCGCTTGTTAGTGTTAGCCCTAGGTATAACTATACAACATCTCAAATTTGTTATGCCATTCTTTTGGTCAATCTTGCATAGTGTGGAGAGTAATGGGTCATTCAGTATTTTAAACAACAAAAGTATATAGCCCATTTTTCTTCTATTCTCGAGACTATACAGATTCAGACTATGAAGTCCATTAACATATGGAATGTTCTTAAGACTGGGGATTAACCTGGTTGTTCTTCTCTGGACACTCTCCACCAGCCTTATATATATATATATATATATATATATATTTTTTTAAGGTATGGAGACCAAAACAGGGACCCATAACCAAGATGTGGCCTTACAAATGGTCTTATACAAAGTAATCAGGCAACTTTCATTCCTTGAGACAAACGCCTTTTTTATACAGCCCATAAGTCTACTGGCTGTCTGGGTGGCTTTTTGACAATGACTAGATGAGTCAAGCTTAGTATGGTTATTCCTCCCTAAACCAAGGACAATGCATTTCTCTGTGTTTATTTATTTAAATTTTGGTAACCGGGTAGGCCCACTGAGACTTGGATAGTCCCTTTTTCAGGGGCAACCCAGGATTAGTTACATGTACCTAGAGGGGTAAAGAAAACCAATGCTTTTGATTGTACTACAGTATATGGTACATTGATCATGTATATGTGTCACAGAGATAAACATTACTACAGTTTACATAGGCAAGGTCATTTCACTGGATTTTGCCCAAGCTTCAATGCTACTCAGGTCCCTAAGCAGCCGTATTTCTCTTCTGTATTGACTTCTCCACTTATTTTAGTATAGTCAGCAAACTTACTTAAATTATTTACAACATCCTTATGCATATCACCTATAAACACATTAAAGAAGACCAGGCCTAGGATCAATCCCTGGGGCACACTGCTAGTAACCTTGCCCTCATTCAACAAATGATTATTTACTCTCACCTGCTGGATTCCGTTCACAAGTCACTCTTTGACCCATCACACAAGGAATGGACTTAGCCCTAGATTTTTCAGCTTGGTGATTAATTCATAATGGAGCACAGTACTGAACGCTTTGCCAAAATCCAGAAGATTACATCTACTGGAACCCTTCTATCCAAACTGTAACTGATCCCACTGTAAAATGTTATCAAGTTAGTTGTACACGATCTCCTAGGGGTAAACCCACGTTGGATGATATCCAAAATGCCCTTAGTTAACGGCTCTTTATCTAAGGCTGATTAAATTAACCGCTCTATTACTTTACATGGCACTGATGTAAGGCTTACTGGCCTATAATTACTCATCACTCACGGACCTACTGCCCTTTTTATGAAAAAGCATCACGTAGGCATCCTTCCAATCATTCAGGACTGAACCACGTAAATATGATTTATTAAATGAAATTACAAAGGGGAAGCACAGGCATGATGCCAGAGTTTTTATGAATGCTGGGAGAGCTCCATCAGGTCCCGCGGATGAATCTGACTTACATTTTTTAGGGCTGCCAATACCCTGAGTGTATTCTCGTCATTGTGAAGACCATACAAAAGTAGTTATTAAGGGTATCAACTATCCTGGAAGACTATGTAATAGTATCATTTTTGTATAGTTCTCCCTAAAGACCTATCCCCACTTCTGCTATTATTGATATGAGAGAAGAACAATGTATTGTTATCCTTCGTGAGTAAGATTTTCTGTTTCGGCTTGCATCTTTCCTCCCTAATGGTTTGTTTGATTAGCCTCTGTTCTCTCCTATAGTTTAATCTGGTTTGGTCAGATGGATTCTTCTTGAAGGCAGCATATGCTCCTTCCTCCTCTTTTTTTAAACTTATATTTATCGATTTTTGAAATGCAATAGATACAAGCATAACCTGTAGGACATTTCACAGTGAAAATACATACAAAATATTGTAAAACATACAGCATTTTTGGCACTCCTGACTTGATACATCATGGAGATGCTACCTGCTAATTATATTTCTATAATAATAAAAGAACTACAAAGGCTACTGCTGCCATGAGTGGAGAAATACTGTACAAAAATATGTTCAATTATAAAAAAAAGAAAATACCCCTTTAATAGTTGAAGCTTCCCCATTTTCCTTCATTGAGAAAACTGAAAATTAAGAACACTATCTTCCCTCCATACCACCCACTTCCTTATTCAGGCCTAGATAAGCCAGGCATATACATTAAAATGACTGAAATTTTAAATTGTAAAACAAAATTACCAAAGCTGCCCCTGGTTTCTACATCCTACTAATTATCTAAAGGGCTACTATAAAGCTAATATACAAGGTTAAAGGCTCCTTGTAAGACAGGACGCCTTCCATTATATGTTAGAATACCAACTGCGTCATTAAGGCACTAACTGCAATGCTCACCATACCGGTACAGCCCAAACAACTTTTTATAACACACTTAGTCCAATGTAAGTAACTCATGCAACTGTTCTAAAATGCAGTTTAGTCGTAATCTATGGAAAGCCATTCTAAGTTTAAGGAAAGTCCACCTCTTCTGTGGGAACCCATTTCAACTGTGACTTACTGGGCCAGACCAGTCCGGTATTCAGGTAGTGCTCACATCCTCCAAGTCGGAGTCGGGACCCCTCGCTACGTAGTCCAATTCGATCTTAGTAATCACCTTGCTGCGTCCTCTGGGTCAGCAAAGTGATAGGGTCTTTGCTCTGTAAGCGACATTTAGGCTTGCTGGCATCAGTAAAACATGGTGGACCCCCAACTGACGCAGCTTCGATAGGATGCCATCGAAGGCCTTGTGATGCTGTTGGGTGGCGAAGCGGAGGTTGGGAAAAACATGTATGGGCACTTCCTGCCATTGCAATGGGCCTCGCTTCCTCGCCTCATGGAGAACATAGTCCCACTCTTTAACGGAGCCCAACACCACCAAAATAACTGTACCGGTGGATGTGCAGAGTCCACATGCAGGCGGGCCCCCCTCGTGTTAACCCGGTAAGCCCTCACAATCGAGACTGGGAAGTCCAGATGGAAGAAATCTGGCAACCACTGTTCCATGAAATTACCAAGGACTTCGCATCTTGGGTGTGCCAGAGGAATCGGAGGGTGAATATGGGACGCCTGCGCTCCATTTTTGAGGCTCTCTATTCGGCGCCGAAGGAGAAGGTTTTCCTTCTTGGGGCCCGATGTAGCAGCAAGCGCCTTTTCTGCTGTCTTAGATGCTCCCTGTGTCATTTCATCCACCAACTGAAGTTTGGTTTCCACCACCAGCATACAGGAGGCAAACCCATCCATTTTTTTGTCCATGGATTGTATTGCTTTTAACAAAGCAGCATTCAAGGGCTTGTTCAGACTAGAGTCTGGAGGCTCCTTCTTGTCGGGGCCTGCTCGATTGTCCTTTTGCCTGGCTCAGTCTCCTCCGGATGTTGTTTTAGTAAGACCCATGGCACCACCAATGAAAGTGTTATATGCCTGTGATCTGCAATAGCTATTAGATCCATATTTAGCACTTTTAAGCAGCCTTGGTCCACTTTTAGCGATGAAATGGGCTAAATATAAGTGTGGTGGTGCAGAGCTATGGAAGGTGCTGCTCTCAGTTCGGCTGCTAGCCACGCCCCCTCCTTATTTCTTTTTTGATTTTTGTAGTAAGTCATGCTGGGACTTTTCCTTTATTATTATATTTCTGTTTGACAGGAAGAAAAAAATTACTCACCTTAGTAATGTTGTTTCTTCTAATGGAGTCTTGCTGTATTCTGACATATGCAGTGATGTCCAACCTTTGAACTGCCCCGGAGATGAAAGAGTTAACTTTCCATGCCAGACATGGAACGCTGAGCTCGAGCTCGAGCTCGGTTGAGACTCTGTCTGTTGCCGTTTGAACTCAAACCGTCAGATCTTTACGAGCTACACTCACTGGGTGTCCTGTGTGGAAACTGTAAACTTACACTAGCCAACTGGCTACTAAATATAATAAAAATATTTTTTGGTCCAAAGCAAAGACTCAAGTCAGGAAACCCAAAAAATAAAACAAAACACAACACCCACACACCCAAACTAAAGGAGTGAGAAAAAGAGGGGTGGGGGCACCTCTCGAGTGCCAACACTGCTGCTGCCCACGCACATCCCAAAAACCCAAGTTCTGAGAGGGGAGGCAGGGGGAGGTCAGAATACAGCAAGACTCCATTAGAAGAAACAACATTACTAAGGTGAGTAATTTTTTCTTCAAACAACATGAAGTACTGCTGCATTCTGACATATGCAGACTACCAAGCAGTACCTCCATGGAGGAGGGACAGAACCTACCTCGGAAATAGGCTCTGAAGTACTGCTGTGCCAAACCGAACATCACTCCTAGCCTGGATATCCAGAGAGTAATGCTTGGTAAAAGTATGTACTGTTTTCCAGGTGGCTGCTTGACAAATCTCTAAGATAGGAATATCACTGGCAGCAGCCAGGGAAGCAGCTGTACCTCTGGTAGAGTGAGCCCTCAGGCCTGAGGGTGGGATCCTACCTAATTTTTCATAGCAAAATTGAATGCAAGAGACAATCCACCTGGCAATAGATCTTTTAGTGGCAGGTTTTCCCTTACCAACCTCACCATAAGTGAGGAACAGTTGGAGGGAGTCAAACCTGTGACCCTTGGTGCGCTCTATGTAGTAGCTAAGGGCCCTTTTCACATCCAAACTGTGCAGCCTCCTCTACCCAGAGGAGGAATGGTCAGTGAAGAAAACCGGAAGAGACATAGGCTGGTTAAGGTGGAAATCTGAAACCACCTTAGGCAAAAACTTCCTATTAGTCCTGAGGACCACCTTATGTCTATGGAAAGAGATAAAATCAGGCTCCACTGACAGGACCTGTAACTCACTTATGCGTCTGGCAGAAGTGATGGCCACCAAGAAAACAGTTTTCCAAGTCAAGTACTTAAGCTCTGCTAAGGACAAAGGCTCAAAAGGGGGTTGCATAAGCTGAGCAATGCAAACATTAAGGTCCCAAGCAGGGTCAGAGTCCCTGAAGGGAGGATTGGTATGCAGCAATCCCTTGAAAAATTTACAAAATACAGGATGAGCAGAAAGGGAAGAATGCTTGACTGCTGAAAGGAAGGCAGAGACAGCTGCCAGATGCACTCTTAGTGTAGCTGGTCTGAGTCCCAAGCTATTGAGATGAACCATATAGTCGAGGACTGTGGGCAGGCCAGCAGACTCTGGAGAATTATGCTTCCCAGAGCACCATACAGTAAATCTTTTCCACTTGGAACTGTAAGTGTTTCTGGTGGAAGGCTTTCGAGAAGCCTTTAAGATATCCAGAACGCCTTGAGAGAGATGCAAATCAGCAAATTCTAACTCTTCAAGAGCCAGGCCTTGAGATTTGGATATCAAACCCTCTCCTGAGCACATGTTAACAGGTTGTAATTCCTTGGAAGAGACAGGGGAAGGTGGACTGCTAAGGACAACAAGAGAGGGTACCAGGCCTGTCTGGCCCAGTCTGGAGCAATCAGAATCACCTTGCAGGGTTGAGACCTGATTTTGACTAGCACCTTGAACAGGAGAGGGAAGGGGGGGGAAGCATAAAAGAACTTCCCTTCCCAATTGAGAACTAGGGCATCCAGGGGGACTGAGCCCAACACTGGGGGCCTGCAGCAAAAGAGAGGAAGTTGGTGATTGTCTGTGGCTGCAAAAAGATCTATCTGCAGGGTGCCCCATCTGGAGAAGATCACCTTCAAAATTAGGGGATCCAGGGACCATTCGTGATGGCCCTGAGATATCCTGCTGAGAGCATCTGCCAGGACATTGTCCTTCCCTGGGAGGTGTACTGCTGTAAGAGAGGCGTTCAGGGAATAGGCCAGAGACCACAACTTCATTGCCTCTGTGCACAAGGCCGTAGACCGAGTGCCCTCTTGCTTGTTGATATACCACATTGTGGTGGTATTGTCTGTCCTGATTTGAACTACTTTGTTCTGAACAGACTTGGAAAAAGCTTGAAGTGCTAGAAACACTGCTGAGTTCTAATAGATCGATGTGAAGCAGAGATTCCTGAGGTGACCACAACCCTTGGGTGGTCAGGTCACCCAAATGGGCTCCCCATCCCAAGAGGGAGGCATCTGTAGTAAGGATTAGAGAATGAGACTGCGTGACAAAGGGAACTCACTGTCTTAGATTGTCCTGATCCTGCCACCACTGCAACGCCTGGATCAGAGTTCGAGTCACTGGGATTAGTTTGGTCAGAGGATCCTTTTTCTGAGACCAGAAGGCTCTCAAGTGGAACTGAATGTCCCTCAACTGAAATCTTGCTCCCTGAACCACTGCTGTAGAGGCAGCCATGTGTCCCAGGAGCTACAGAAAATGCCTTGCTGGTCGAGACACCTGGAGGGTGAATGAAGAGGCCAGTGAGATAAGGGTCCTTGCCCTGTCCAGGGGAAGGAAGGCTCTTGCCTTTACTGTATCCAGCTCTGCCCCTATGAAGGTGAGGAGCTGCACAGGCTCTAGAACTGACTTTGAAAGATTCAGAAGGAAACCTACAGAAGAGAGCAGTTGCTGAGTTATGTGAAGATGTGACTTGACTTGGTCTGGAGACTGACCCACTATGAGCCAGTCGTCCAAGTATGAAAAGATGGAGATCTTTTTTCTCCTTAGGAAAGCAACCACTACTGCCAGGCATTTTGTGAACACCCTTGGAGCTGAAGTTAGGCCGAAGGGCATTGCTCTGAATTGATAATGGCCTGAGCGCAGCTCAAACCTGAGGTACTTTCGGTGGGAGCTTCTGATGAGAATATGGAAATAGGCATCCTTGAGGTCCAGGGAAACTAGCCAGTCCCCTGGCATTAGAGAAGGTAGAATTATTCCCAGAGTCACCATTTTGAACTTTGGCTTTAAAAGGTGCTCGTTTAAATATCTGAGATCCAGGATGGGCCGCCATTCTCCTGTCTTTTTGGGGGTTAGGAAGTACCTGGAGTACAATCCTTTTCCCTTGTGTAGGGGTGGAACCCTCTCTATGGCTCTCAGAGCCAAGAGGGAAGAGACCTCTGCCTCTAGGGCAAGTGCCTTTGAAGGACTTGCAGGTGGAAAGGATCTGGTTCTCATCTTGGGAAATTTTCTGAAGCTGAGAACCAGTCCCTGGCTTACTACTTCCAGGACCCATTTGTCTGATGTTAAAGACATCAAGTCCTGGACAAAGTAAGCCAGCCTGCCCCTACAGATGGTGAAGAATCGGCCCTGGCAAACCCATCAGGGTGCCTGTTTGGCAGGGGCTTTAGGCTGAGGGGTGGAAGCAGGCCTGCTTGTACCCCGTCTGCCTCTCCCTCTGAAGAACCCTATGAGCATAAGCAGAAGAGGAGGCCTGGGCTTGGTAGAAAGGCTGATGAAAAGGCCTGCCCCTGCCCCTGGAATGCTGCCTCTGGGGAGTGGCTTGCCTTTCCTTGGCCTTGCTCCCCAAACAGAGAATTACCCACAACATGAAAATCCATGGCCTTAGTCTGGGCATCCTGAGATAGGCTAGTACATCTGAGCCAAGCCATCCTACGAACGGCCACAGATGTAGCCATGACTCTAGATGAAACATCATTGGAGTCCACTGCAGCATGGGAATTGCACCTTGGATGCCTCAATACCATCCGCAGCCACCTGCTCCAGCTCCTTGGCAAGCTGGCCAGGGATCTGTTTAGCCAGAGCCATTACAGTGTCCCATCTAGATTTCTGATATCTAGCTGTACAGGCCATATAATCAGCCTGCCTGAGTCCCAAGGATGCTGCCATGTACTGTTTCTTTGCCATGGCATCAATCCTCCTGGAGTCCTTATCTCGGGGGTGTGAAACCAAGGGTATATTTGCCTTATCACAGGCAGCAGCCTGCACTACCCCAACATGGCTGCATTGCTGGGTAAGGAACTCCATATCTGAGCCTGAGAGAGTATACCTCTTGTCCTTTCTCTTGTCCACAGGAGGTATAGAATTAAGAGTCTTTAAAATTGTTATTGTCTGTTTCCCAAAGGACTTATGAAGGGGAACAGACAGCCTCCTGGACTCTGGGATATCCATCATCTCAACATAGTCAGGCTCCTCCTGATCATCTACAGCTTCTTCCATAGGAAGCTGAAGAGTTTCAGCCACTTTTTTGTAGAACATAAAATGGGAAGGGTACTCAGAAAGCCTAGGAGGAGAAACCCCTGAAGGTCTGTCTGGGGAGATGTCCGGGTCAATGGGCACATCCAGACTTTCGTAATCACCATCACTATCCTCATACTCTCCTTCCTCCTCCTCCGGTTCATAAAAATCTTCTAAATTATAATCTGGAACCGACTGAACCGAGCCCCTACCAGATGGTGCCGGTTCGGTCGGAACCGGTGTTAGCGACTGAACAATCCTTATCGCTTTGGCTATTTCATCAGCGGTCGGAGAAAGAAGTTGTGGATCCGCACCGGCTGATTTATCCCTTCTTTTCTTTAATCGGAACCGATCCTCAGAGTCGGTTCTCCTTTGCCCAAGAAGTTTCTCGCCCTGGTCAGGAGTGCACCTTCTGGTTCGTTGGAACCAAATCGGGCTGGCCATCCGGGTCAGCGGACTTTTTGGCCTCCTTTTCCCTGAGCCTACCAACTCTCTTTTCCAGGGTAGCTGCAGGAAAATTCTTGCAAATCTGGCAGTCTGAATCGAGGTGGTCAAACCCTAGACAACAGACACAGGTGGTGTGGGGGTCAGCCTTAGCAAAGGCTTCCCCACACACACTAAAGTGTTGAAACCCAGTGGGCCGGGTTTTTCTTTTGGGTTTCTCAGACATGGCCAGTCCTAACCAAACTTACCCTTTTTTCGGCAATCCGTCAGGCAAGACACCCTTATTGGTTCCTGACCGTGTTACGGGTCGTGGAAAAAAACGTAATGAAATCCTTTTTTTTAGAACTGATAAGGGCCGGTTACCACACTCTAAAAGTAGAATAAACTTTTTTGCACCAACCTGATCGGTTCAAACTGAACTGATCCCACGTTTACAAGTTCCACACAGAAGAACAAAAAATAAACCTATCTAGTACTCACGATACCACAGCCAGAGACTGAACAGACAGGTTAACGGATTAATTTTGGTCGAAAACCGAGGAAAACGGCACTTTAACCGACTAAACTGAACCGAGAAAAGGAGAAATCTCCGGAGCGACTGTTCAGTGAGGCAGAGTAAAGAATCTGACGGTTTGAGTTCAAACAGCAACAGATAGAGTCTCAACCAAGCTCGAGCTCAGCATTCCATGCCTGGCATGGAAAGTTAACTCTTTCATCTCCGGGGCAGTTCAAAGGTTGGACATCACTGCATATGTCAGAATACAGCAAGACTTCATGTTGTTTGAACACATTTTTCTTCTAAATATTTCTGCTCACTCTTAATTAGGTCCCAGCTTTGGTCAATTGATAGATCTTTCACTTTTGATTCCCAGTTAATACACTCCAAACTATCCCTAATACTTACATATTGTGCCTTAGCACAGATGCGTATAGTTAAATTTGAATTGAACTTATTCTTTTGTACCTTTAAGGAAAAACATAAAATATTCTATCACTATTCCCCAAGTTATCATGTGAAGTTATGGTACTTAGTTCTGTTAGCAAGTTGGTAATTATTAGGTCGCATGTTAGGTCAAGTGTATTTGTGTCTCTAGCTGGAAGGCATGGAGTCATAATGTCGCATGCAAAAATTGCACTGCCTATACGGTGAGATTTCTTACATGTGGCATGTCTTTTTTGGGGGCTCTGCCTCGCATCCTGACCCCAAAATAAAGATTCTCAAATCCGGGGGTTGTTACAGTAAATCACACTAAAGTGCAAAAATTAAATTCCCTGCGTCTGAGAATAGAATCAAACCCGGTCCCAAATGCACTGCTTGGGTTCCCTACTGCCAGTGGCTTACTCCATTGAGCCACAGCAGCTGCTCGGCGGAACCCCATCCCAGCAGAGATCTTATCCTCTGCCTGGTATAGTGCGAGTGGTGCAATACCACGTACAGCAGTATTCACGGTATTGCACCACCACTTTCTGTCTCATACAGTGCTATCCCGGGTTAGCTGTAATGTCATACGCTATTCTACGTGCGACTTTATGACCCGGTAGGTAGCTGGAACCGTTACCATCTGTTCTAGACCTGACTATATCATACTGTTAACAAATTTAGTTTGTACGGTGTTAGTACAGGTTAGCTGCTTCCAGTCAACCCCCAGAAGATTAAAGTCTCCCAAAATTATTACATCTGTAGAATCAGACCATAGCTATTTCATGTAACAAATTATCATTATACTTTTGAGTATTTTGCAGTAGCCTATAACAATTTCAAGCAGTACCTTTCTTCCTGATCTAGTACGTAACTGTATCCAAAGGATTTAAATTCCGTGATGTACATCGTCCATTATTATAATTTCTGAGCAATCCAATTCGGATTTGGAATGAAAACATACTCTCCCTTCCTATTTTTCCTGTTCTTATAAAATAGACTATAGTTGGGGATTTCATCCCACCATATTTCTGTGACTGCAGTCACATCAATCTGATCTTTTATAAGAAGCATTTTGAGTTCAGATTTTTAGATAACATTCAAACTTCTTACATTTGTTGTCAAAAAGTTGTACCCATTAACTAATATTTTGGTAGCATCATGTAGGTTAGACACATTGGTACTCCTTTCCCAAGCCCTGCCCCCACCTTGATTTAGCTGAAACATGTAGTAGTACGTTTTCCTATTCACTTACCAAAATAGCACTACCCCTCTTAAGTGTAGACCATCCCAACTGAAGTGATTGTAATTGTCTTCAAATGTCTCCCAATGTGTTAAGCATGCAAAACCATCGCTGAATGTCCATTTTCTCAACCATTTGTTTACTGCTTTGACCTTACTAATTTTTCTCCAGCTAACCCTCGGGATTGGAAGCATCCCTGAAAAACATATGTCACTGCCATATTTTTCCAGGGTACTGCACCAAGGTCTATAAAATCCCTTTTAATCTCTTCAATACTACAGCGCCCAATGTCATTTGTTCCAACATGAACGATCATAAGGAGGTTATCACCTGCATTCTTTAAAATACTGTCGAACATTTAGGTAATATTAGTTATCCTTGCTCCTCTGAAAGTGCTGCATGTGCAATTTTGTTTATCAGGGCTGCATGTGTGTCAGTTGGTAAACTTTAGGATTGAGTCCCTCAATACATAACTTCACTTGGGGATCATGGTTTCCTGGTCAGTATTACTGATTTGTATCGGTAGTGCGTTAGGAGTAACTTCTGCCTGTGATTCATTTTCTAACCCAATCAAGGGGTCAAACTGATTAAAGATAGGCACCTGAAAGTGTCCTGTTCTTATTTTCACATTTATACACTTGCTCCCCTCTACAGTAGACCATCCTTGCTCTTTCTCCACCTCTTGGCCTACATTAGATACCACATCCACTGTCCCTGGTACCATATCATTGTTTATCTGTATTAGAAGTTGGGTCTGGTTTAATAAGCTGGCATCTAATATAAGATTGCTTGGTTTTGGGTTTCATTACTATACTGTGTTTCTGTTTATTTCATTGTTTTATATCTGTAAATAAAAAAATTCCCCCCACTCTTTTCAGTAAGTGCTATGGGATCTTCAATTTCCACCAAACAATCACCAGAACAGGCATGATGGGACCTCAGTTTAGCGACTCATCTGAAAGGCAGTACCTCAGGAATACAGCCCCCACTCCCATACTGCATTATAGTGTCAGTATTGAGATTTACTCCAAGTTCTTGGTGTGGGGCTAAAACCCACAAATGTCTGACCTTCCGGCCTCAGAAGCGAGTGAGCAAACTGCTGAGCCACTGACAACACTAAAGCATTTAAATTGCCATTTCCAAACCCTACATTCCAGAGGCTGTCAGCTTCAGGACTGTTGTGCTGTGTGGCGTTAGAGGCAATCAGACTTTTTGGACACCATTTATCTGGACAGACTGTGTTTCTGGGAGCTGATTTCTGTGTGGGACAGCCCCGATCCCCCTATCAGTGGGACTGCTTGCACTGGTGGGCAGACCTCAGAGGCAGCAGCATGGCATTTAAACTGCCGTTTCCAACCCCTATATTCCAGCGGATGTCAGCTTCAGGTCTGCTGTGCTGTGTGGAGTTAGAACCAACTGGGTTCTTTGGACACTATCTGGACAGACTGTGTTTCTGGGAGCTGATTTGTGCTGTGGGACAACCCCAATCCTCCTGTCAATGGGAGGGCTTGTTCTGGTGGGTGGAACTCCGAGGCAGCAGCGCAGCATTTAAATTGCCATTTCCAACCTCTACAATCTGGATGCTTACATATTAACTAGAATACGCCCAAGGTATTATGATTATTGAGTAGCATGGGAGCATTTATGGGCCCTTGGCTCTCTAGCTCCTCCAACACCTTAGTATGAACCTTAGTATGAATCCAGCGGCTGTCAGCTTCAAGTTTATTGCAGGAAAGACTCCGTTGAGCAAGCTCATTCACAAGAAGGTCCTGAGGCACATACACATACAGCTCACAATTACATAGACAGGAGATATAAAATGTAGAACAACAAAGAAAAAATATAAAATACAAGAGGTATACACAATAGAAGTCCTTATGCTATATATGCAGTACATTCCAGCTTTAACCTTGCCCTAAATTATGCAACACATTTCGGCTTAATAAGTAAAGGGCCAGTTGGTACCTAGGAAGTTGACTTGGCGTTGGGGGCCTAGAAGAACCTACATATGTCTTTTAATTTAGAGATAGCTAGTGTGTTGTAGGAGTTAACTGATACGATGCTGGTTAGCTTCAGCATGGCTTGTAGTTGGTTCCAAATGTTTGGGAGGGCGTAACAGACAGCTCTTTGGCCAGCTGTGGTACGTGTCCTGGGAACATCTAGTAGGATAAGGTCAGATTTCCTTAGTGAGTAGGCGCTATGCGAGATGTGTACGAGAGACATTAAATAGACACGCAGTTTGTGGAGTAGTAGTTTGAGGGTCCAAATGCCAGCATGCAGGAGGCGTCTGGTAGCAAGAGAGGTCCACCAACTGCTGCATAAAGATCACAGTGGTGGGTCCTGTACGCAGAGCTACTAATGAAGCGAAGAGCACAGTGATAAGAGTACGTCCAGTTTAGATAGGCTCAGCGTTGGGGAGGAGATAAAGATAATGTCTCCGTAGTCAAGCAAGGGAAGGAATGTTGCTTAGACAAGTCTTTTGCGGGTCACGAGAGAAAAGAGGGTCCTATTTCTAAAGAAGAAACCCAAGCATGCTTTAAGCCTCTTTGATAGATCCTCGATGTGGTCGTTGAAGGAAAGCTTGTCTATCCACATACCTAGATATTTAAATTTAGGTACGACTTCCAAGGGTTCACCTAGGGAGGTAACTATGAAGATTTTAGGTGGGGTAGGTAGAGCACCAAACAAGGCAAGTCTCGAGAAAATCACTGTTGTGGTTTTTTTGGCATTTAAGAGAAGCTTGGCACTGATAAGGTTGCTTTCAAAGTGGATAAAGTCAGTTTGGAGTGCTTCCCTGACTTCAGTTAAGGACGAGCCTGATGCGTACAAAACTGTATCGTCCACAAAGAAATGTATGCTAGAGTTCTTTATGTGGGAGTCAAGTTGTTGATGTACAGGGAAAAAACGATTGGTCCTAGCATGGAGCCTTGAGGGACTCCTCTGGCAACTGGAAGGGGGCAGATACTAGGCCATCAGCTTTGACTTTCTGTATCCTTCCCGTGAGATAACTGTTAAACCACTGTAAGGTAAGTGGAGTGGCACCTATGTAGGCAAGACAGGTGAATAGGAGGTGATGGTCTAGAAAGACTGCACTAGTAACCTTCTTGGTGTCCATAGCATGGATCCAATCATTATAGACTTTAGCCAAGACTGAGATGGTACTGTGCTTCGACCTGAAGCCAGACTGGGCCGGGTTTAGAAGCGAGTGCGCTTCAAGGTGATTTTTTTAGTTGGTTGTATATATGTTTTTCCAGCACTTTGGAGAGAACATGGAGCAGATTTCCAGCAGGATGGAACAGTGGCTGTGGTAATAGAGAGGTTGAAGATGTGACTTCAGGACTGCTGCACTGTGTGGAGTTAGAGCCAAACGTCTCTCTGGACACTATTCAGCTGGACAGACTGTGTTTTTGGGAGCTAATTTGAGCTGTGAGACAGCCCCGATCCTCCTGTTAGTGGGAGGGCTTGCTATGGTAGGCAGTACCTTCTCAGCCTGCTGCGGTATATTTTTTTAAACTTAATACATTCTGTCCCTGCAGCCAATCAGGAGCTTGCATTTTAACAGAGGGAGTTGTCCACCTCATATTTCTGATATGCTCTGCAAGCAGCCCGTCCACATGGCGGCCCATTCACGCAAAGGACCATAAGCACTTAGGACAGTTGTCTGCCTTGAATCTGCCGGCCACTCTGCTCCTCTCCTCTCCTCTCTGGTTTACTCTAATTAGTCTTGTGGTTCTACCCATTTAATGATTACTATCTGCTTATTTACTGTTACTATGCAAGTGTACTAATTTATGTACAGGTAATGTCACCATATGATGTAATGTAGCTCCTACTTGTATACTTCAAGTAGCTGCTGCTAACTGCTAACCTATTGTATTAATTATGTTAAACTGTAAACATATCCTAACTGTAGTAGATAGCTAAGCTAGTTAATGTTTGGTTTAATGCTCACTGTTAACTTGTAATTAACTGACTCCTTAGAGCACCACTATACATATTAACGGGTTTGCTGCTGATCCCTTTCTTGGGTCAGCTGATAACATAGAAACAAACACAGAAACTGACGGCAGATAAGGACTGTGTGGCCCTGCTAGTCTGCCCAAATGCCGATTTCTGAAAAATAAAAGGACCCTAATTCATCTGAGGGTTGTTATTCTTCCTTAACTCCAGGGTACCCTTATGTTTATCCCATGCATTCTCGAAGTCCCTGACCATTTTCGCCTCCACCACCTCCACCAGGAGGCTGTTCCAAGCATCCACCACCCTCTCTGCAAAAAAGTACTCTCACATTTCCCCTGAGCCTGCCTCCCTCTAGTTTCATTGCATACCACCTAGTTCCTGTACATCTTTTTTCCTGAAAGATGCTACCCTTTTTTACCTTGTATATACCCCTGAGGTACTTGAACATCTCAATCATATCCCCCCTCTCTCTTTCTCTCTCTCTCTGTCCTTTATCCAAGGAGTACATATTAAGTTCCTTCAACCTCTCCTCATAGGTCTTTCCATGTAGACCCTGCACCATCTTGGTGCCCTCCTCTGCACAGCCTCCAGTTTGCCCATGTCTTTCCGGAGATGCGGTCTCCAGAACTGGACACAATACTCCAACTGAGGGCTCACCAGTGATCTGTATAGTGGCATAACCACCACCCCTTTTTTTCTGCTGGTGATGCCTCTCCCTGTACACCCTAGCATCTTACTGGCTTTTCCCACTGTTTGCTCATGTTAAGGTCATCGGAGATGATAACCCCCAGGTCCCGTTTCTGCTTTGTGACTGCCAGTACCTCTCCCCATCCAGATTTCCATGTCCTAAGTGCATGATTTTGTACTTTTTTTTGCATTTAATCTAAGCTACCACACTTCTGACCATTCTTCTAAAGTGGGTTTAGGTCCTTTTTCATTTGGTCCACCCCCTCTGGAGTGTCTACCCTGTTGCAGATCTTAAATGTCATCTGCAAACAGGGATATCTTCCCTTCCAGCCCCTCTGCAATGTCATTTATTAAGACACTAAAGAGAAGTGGCCCCAGTACCGACCCCTGTGGCACCCCATTGGTCACCTCCTTCTCTCTGGACTGAACACCATTTACTATCACCTTTTGTGTCTTGTCACTCAACCAATTTTTGACCCAGTTTACCACTCTGGGGCCTACTCCCAGGTTGTCTAGCTTATGTACCAACCTTCTATGTGGGACAGTGTCGAAGGGCTCACTGAAATCTAGGTAGGCCACATCCACTGCCCCCTCCCAATCCACTTCCCTGGTGGCCCAGTCAAAGAAATCTATTAGATTTGTTTGCCAAGACCTTTCTAATGACCTAATTAGCCATACAGTTACAGTAAATAGTTGGTAGGGGGATTACAGCTAATCCCCTTTTAGGGTTAGCTCACATTTACACTGGTTATCAGATAAGTGTGGGGGAGGCAGTGAGGGGAACCTAATCTAGGATCAGCTTATCTTATCTGGCATTATCTGGTTAATTATTAATTGCAAATTGTTGGGGGAGTAGGACGACTGTCACATCACTCACGATGACGGAAGCTGTACTGTTAAGCTATTGCTAAAACTCACATTGCACGTGAGTGGGAAAGAGTTAGAGGCACGCAAAAATTTAGGACTAGGTGAAACATGCTATCTAGGGTAGTGGTATGAAAGGGTTTGCAGTAAGTAAGGGTCACACATAAATTAGGAAATAGGTGCAACACCCTGTCTAGGGTAGGGGCATAAAAAAGGGTTTTAAGTAAGTAAAAACAAAAACAGGCAGGGTAATTAAATAGATATGCTGGGAGTGATGCAGTGCAGTGGCTGTGGGGCAGCAGTTTTCAGGGAAACTTTCTGGATACTGCAGTCCTGCTCCATCTGCATGTACCTCTCTGGGCTAAGGAAGGAGGCTGCTAGACTCCAGGTCGAGCTGGCCAGGATTCAGGGGACCTCCTCCCCCATCCGGGGACCATCAAGTCCGCCACCGCTGTCTCAAAGGGTGCCAAGGAGGAGGAGCAACAGGATTGGTGGGCACAGAAAGGGTTAGGGTGGTGGGGCAGAGGCACATCCCTCCTATGGTACAACGACACAATTCCTATGCCATCCTGGCAGAGCAAGACTGTCCAAGGGAGGCACCCGTAATGGTGAACGAACAGGATGTGGGGGACCTCCAAACCGTAGTAACCAAGGAGGGTGATACAGGACCCCATAGGAAGAGGAAACAACTCCTGGTGGGAGACTCCCTTGTGAGGGGGACAGATTTGGTGGTAGGAAGGAAGAGGGAGTGGGAGGTTAAGTGCCAGCCCGGTGCCATGGCACGGAGGGATGGAAAGAGGATCCTGGGGATTGCTACTGCTGCATGACAGGAGGGAGAGCTGGATGTCATTGGCCATCTAGGGACTAATGACCTGGCCAGGGACAAGTTTAGAACAGTGCAGGAGCAGTTCAGGGATCTGGGGAGGAATCTTAGGCAGGTAACACGATCAAGTGACCTTTGCTGAGGTACTGCCTGTCTGCGACCGGGGGTGGGGGTTGGATAGGGTAATCTATACCTGGAGCTTCAATCAATGGTTGAGTGGTGCAGACAGGAGGGTTTCAGCTACACTGGGCAAAGGGATCGCACCTGAAGGGATCAAGCCCTATACAAGGGAGATGGCCTGCATCTGTCCAGGAGGGAATACAAGTCCTCAGTGAGTGGTTTAAATGTTACATAGGTGAGCATTTGAACTAGCAGAGGGGTGGCGGAAGGAAGCTGGGAGGCACAGTCTGCCTCCCACTAACTGAAGTAGTCAGTAGGAAGAACCATAAAAGCAAATCCCCAAGGGTAACTGATAACAAGCAAAACAAAATGGTAGTTATGAATAGGGATGGGAATAAGGGCAGAGTGGGTAAGTTAAGAAGGTAAAAGGGGGGGCTGGCAAGCAGGGTGGTAGCAGAATGTGGAAGGCCATGTACGTAAACGCTACCAGTCTGGGGAATAAGATCCCTAACCCAGTGGTCTTTATGACAGAGGCCGATCTGGACACGGTCGCCATTACAGAGTCATGGTGCACTGAGAATCATGACTGGGATTTAGCCATACCAGGATATATGCTGTTCAGGAAGGACAGAGCGGGTAAGAAAGGGGAAGGAGTTGCTCTTTAAGGGATATCATAAAAGCAACAGAGATGCAGGGAACACAGGGAGGGACAGAAATTCTGTGGGTCACACTAGAAAAGCTGAACAGAGCCACTATTCACACTGCAGTGATCTACAGACCTCCAGCAAAGGGGTTGGGGGGGGGCTGGACAGGGTTCTGGTGGAAGCCATCCAAAAGATGGCAAATAAGGGGGAGGTGCTGCCGGCGGAGGACTTCAATCTGCCTGGTGTAGACTGGAGCACCCCAGCTGCACCTTCAGGTAGGAGCAGGGACTTCCTGCAGGGAGCACTCCTCGAGCAACTAGTAGAGGAGCCCATTCGTGAGGGAGCAATAGTGAACCTTGTACTACCAACGCAGGGTATTAAATAAGCCAAAAAACTGGTTAGCAGTTTTACGTGACAGTGCTAATCAGCTGTAAAAATGCATAGCACATGGCACAGAACTATTAGTAAAATTTAAAAATATATATATAGCCGGCCCGGTGGCACTGAGGGTTGAGGCACTGGACGCCACACCTCGCACCACGCCGGCGACCTGGGTTCGGGAGCGGACTCGGGTCCTCGGTGGGTCGGGCGGGGGGAGATAGGCTGGAGCGTCCAATGACAGCTCGCCTTCTCCAGGGAGGGATTCGGCCGATGCCTGACACTTGCATGACCCCGAGCGGAGGCTCGAGGAACTGCAAGCTCCACTTGGGGATGGGCGGCCATTGAGCAGCATGGGCGTCGGTGCGTGCGTCATGATGTTGGGGAAGGGCACTTGCTGCTCGGGGAGGAAGAAAACGCGGAAACAAGCCTGCCTCAGCCGGGAAGATGGGAGGACCATGGCCGTGCCCACGATTTGCCTGTGCCCACCCAGCAGACCTCAGACCCGCAATGTAAATACGGGTCTGAGCCCCCGCCCGTCCCCGCCGGGGTAATCCACGGCCCATGGGGCCTAGGGGTCTGCTTGGGTAGGGTTCCAGGCAGTGGGATGTCCAGTTGTCCCCCTGAAGGTGAAGTGGCAGGCTGGGGAGGAGGAATAAATAGTAATTTAAAAAAAATATATATATATTTAATTTTATTAATTTTGTCTACTGTGCTATAGACCCACTGGAAAAAAATGGTTAGTAGTCTACTGCTATGCATTTTTGGAACTGGTTAGCATTATCCCATTTTGCGTAGCATTTTACTGTGCTATACCAGCTATTTAAAACCCTGCAACCGGAACAGTACTGCAGACGTCATGGTGGGTGGCCATCTGGGGAATAGTGATCGCTGTAAGGTGTGGTTCAATAAAAGAACTGTGACAGAAGTGAACCACACAAAGGCGAGGGTCCTGGACTTCAGGGGTGCCGATTATGCAATGAGTGAATGCCTCAGGGATGCCCTGACAGGGTGGGAAGACATGGATGGAGGAACCGTGGGAGAAACTAAAAGTGGGTATTGTGAAGGCAACAAACCTTTGCATCAGGCAGGTAAACAAATGCAAGAAGAAAAAGAGAACACTATGGTTCTCAAAAGAAGTGGCTGGGAAGGTAAGGACAAAAACGTTAGCATTCAGTAGGTATAAGGAGACAGAGGGAAGGGGATAGGTGAGGTGTATCAAGAGAAGCAGAGGGAGGCAGGAAAAGCAGTCAGGAGTGCAAAGGCACTAACACAGAAGACAGCACAGGCAGTAAAGAAAGGGGACAAGGCATTTTTCACGTATGTTAGTGAAAAATAAAGACCGGGAAGGGATTGTAAGGTTAGGGAGGGAGGGAAGGGGGGGATGTGTGGAGGGGGACAACTAAAAAGCAGACATACTGAACAGTTATTTTTGTTCAGTTTTCACAAATGAAAGAGAAGGTGAGGCACCACAAATCAGAGTCAGGAGCACTGAAGGAAGGGGCGTGGGCACTAATTCATATACAGAGGAGAGAGAGTCCTGAAAGAACTTGCAAATCTTAAGTTGGACATGGCAATGGGGCCAGACGGGATATATCCAAGGTTATTGAGGGAGCTCAGAGAGGTGCTGGCTGCACTTCTGACAGTCTTGTTCAACCACTCACTGGAAACAACGGAGGGTAGATGCAGTACCACTTCACAAAAGAGGGAGGAGGCTGGCAATTATAGGCCAGTCAGCCTGACATCAGTGGTGAGGAAATTAATGGAATCGCTAGTGAAATAAAGGATTGTGGAATATCTCGACTCTAGTGGCTTACAAGATTCGAGGCAGCAAGGATTCACTAGGGGGAGGTCATGTCAAACTAATCCTACAGATTTATTTGACTGAGTGACCAGGGTGGAGCAGTGGATGTGTCCTACCTAGATTTCAGTAAGGCCTTCAACACTGTTCCACATACAAGACTCATAAAAAAGCTGAGCAGCCTAGTAGTGGGAAACTGTGTACGTAATTGGTTGGAGGACAGATGACAGAGAGTGACGGTAAACGGAGTTCACTCTGAGGAAGGGAGGGTGACAAGTAGGGTGCCACAAGGATCAGTACTGGGACCAGTCCCCTTTACTGTCTTTATAAGCAACGTTGCAGAGGGATTAGAAGGAAAGGTATGTCTTTTTGCAGATGACACTAAAATGTGCAATAGAGTACTCCGTGGGGGGCATGGAAAAATGAATAGAGATCTAGAGTAAGCTAGGGTGGTCACGAATGCTTAGCCCAGCAAATAAAAGTGCAAAATTATGCACTTGGGGCACAGAAACACAGGGTTGGAGTACAAAATGGGGGGAGTAGTACTGCTGACCACCAAACAGGAATGAGACCTGGGTGTTAAGTCCGATGACCTAAAGGCGGCCAAACAGTGTAACAAGGCAGTGGGGAAAGCCAGTGGGATACTAGGGTGCATAGGGTAGGGTATCACCAGCAGATAGACAGCGGTGGTGATACCTCTGTACAAATCTCTGGTGAGCCCCTACCTAGAGTACTGTGCCCAGTTCTGGAGTCCTCATCTCTGAAAGCACACAGACAGAGTAGAGGCGGTCCAGAGGAGGGCAACTGAAGGAAAGGAGAGGGGGGGGTGGGATATGATAAGAGACTTTCAAATACCTTACAGGTATAAATAAGGTTCAAGAGGGAAACCTTTTCAGAGAAAAGGATGGTCAAGAACAAGGGGTCACTCTATGAAGCTGGCGGGGGTAGATTCAGGGGGAATGTAAGGAAGCACTTCCTCATAGAAAAGGTGGTAGATGCCTGGAACAGCCTACCTGATGAGGTGGTGGGAGCAAAAAATGTAATGGGGTTTAAGAAGACATGGGGTAAGTATAAGGGAACCTCAGAGGTAAGGAAGGAGGGGTTAAAGACAGAGATCAAGTAGGGTATGCGGTGTAACTGTAGGCAGGGGAAAATGGGCAGACAATGTGGGCCAAGAGGTCCTTATCTGCCGTCAAATTCTATGTTTCTATGTAACACAGTCTGAGGAATAATTTTATGCCAAGGTTCTAAAAGGGGAGGTAGAGAAGGGTTTGTATGAATCACTAGTAAAACCTTCTAGAAGCAACATCATTACATTACTATGGTGAGCATTTTTCTAGCAACGAGTGCTTACTAGTTATGTCATAAAATCTGCAGACTCCAAGCAGTACCTTGGGATGCAAGGCATAAAAATTATTTAGTAAAACAGTTCTGAAGGCCAGCCCAGTGGCGGAGGGTTGAGGTGCTGGACACCACACCGGTGACCTGGGTTCGGGAACGAGCTCGGGCCACCAGGAGTCAGTAGGGGGTGAGACAGAATCGAGCGTCCGGAGGACTGCTCTCCTCTCTTCTTGGCGGGGGCCTGTCCTGCTGCTGGATTGCCCTCTATCAGTGGTTGGAGGGCAGTACAGGATGGGAGGCGTGCTGACATCACATCGGTGGAGGCGGGGGTGATGGGAGAAAGTGGAAAAAGGAGCCTGGCAGGTTCTGTGATGGCTCCTGTGTTCGCGGGGATCAGACCCAGCATCTGGATGGGTCTCGGGGGGGGGGGCAGTACCCTCCTCCCTGGCTCTGCCGCGGGGGCACTCCATGGGGGATTCACTGGGTTTGGCATACGGGGTCAGAGGAAAGCCAGAGATTGAGTCTCTCCATACAGAGGGACCGCAGCCACCTGCCACGGCTCCCGGGAGGCAAAAATAGCAAATGAGAAAAAGAAAGTTCTTAAGCACTTAAGTACTAAACCTGGCATCCCTTCTGGAATGGATGTCCAGGCAGTAATGGGAAGAAAAGGGTTGTACTGTGGACCAAGTAGCTGTTTTACAAACTTTGTGAAGTGGTATGCCTCTGACAACTGCCACAGTGACAGATGTAGCTTTAATGGAATGTGTCTACAGGCCCTTAGATGGCTGCTTGCCAGCCTTTCCATAGCAACATTGTATGCAAGAGACTATCCAATGAGAAAAAAAGTTATTTTCAGTTGCTGGATTGCTTTGACCTACCTCACCATAAGTGACAAACAGCTGAGTGCTGTCAGTTCTATCAAAGCAGAAACTCAAAGCTCTTTTTATGTCCAGGCTATGCAGTTTTACTTCAAATGCATTTTAGTGAGGCTTTTGGAAAAAGGCAAAGTCACAGATCAGTTCATGTGAAATTCAGAAACCACCTTTAGTAAACATTTTACAAGTAGCCTAAGTATTACTTTATCGTCATGGAAAACCATAAAATTAGGATCTGTACAGAAGGCCTGTAGTTTACTGACTCTTCTGGCAGAAATAATAGCTACAAGAAACACAGTCTTCCATGTTAGGTATTTGAACTCTGCTCAAAACATGGGCCCAAATGTTGGTTCCATTAGCTATGCCATGACCATATTCAAATGCTATGAACCGGGTCCCTCACAGAAAGATACAAACGGTTTAACCCTCTTAAAAAAAAAAAAAAAAACTTTCTGAACAATGGCTATAAAGCAAATATTTTTCCTTGCCTGCTGACTTAAAAGCCGAAAGGGCCACCAAGTGCACTTTTAAAGTGGAAGGAATCAGGCCTCAAGACTACAAATGGACTAAAGAGTCCAAAACCACTAGGTTTGCAGCCATACCTGTGGTCCCGGGGGAAACATACCAAATACTGAATCTTTTCCATCTTGACATGTATGTTTTCTCTGGTTGCATGCTTCCTGGCAACCTTTAAAACTTCAAGCACCTTGTTAGACAAGATTTAAGCTGGAGTATTTCAACTCTTGAAGAACCATGCTCTCAAACTAAACATTTTTGTGATCAGAGAGTGTCACTCTGCTCTGAGACAGAGTATAGAGATTCTGCCTCAGAGGCAGAGCTACAAGAGTTCTATGTGACATAACTGTAGTCAACGGCAAGGAGCACCAGGCTTGCATGCCTCAATCTGGTACTATGACTGTTGCTGACTCTTCTCGATTTCAACAGGCCCCTTTTGGATCTGTGGAAGTGGAGGGAATGCACAGAGAAATGTGCCCCTCCAGGAAGGTGCAGAGAATCCCATGTGACTGTCCACATCCCCATTGAGAGGACTTGGCAAAAAAGTGGGGCAGCTTTCTGTTCTCCCAGGAGGTAAGCAGGTCCGCTTCTGGAATTCCCAATCTCCGAATCACACAGCCGAGCATCTGCTGGTTCAAAAACCGTTTCTGGGTCATCAGACCCATTCTACTCTGTAAATCTGTTAGTACATTTTCCTTGTCTACTAAAAGTACTGCACAAATACTTGCAGAGGATATGTTAATTTCCATATCCTCATGGCCTCTGTACAGAGTTCTGAAGATCTGGTACCCCCATCTGTTTATGGAATACATTGTCGATGTATTGTCTATATTTATCAGAACTGCTTGGTTCTGCAACAGGGAGCAGAAGATAGCATGAATAGGAACACTGCCCCAATTTTCAGTAAGTGTGTGCGCTCGTGGCATTCCTGCAAAGGCCAGACTGTTTACTGTTGGGTCCTCCAGATGACCTCCCCACTCCAGAAGGTAAGTATCAGTAGTCAGGACCCTTGTTGGTGAGGGCTGAAGGAAAAGAATACCCTCTCTGAAGTTGCTTACCTCTTTCCACAGACCTAATTCCAGTACCAAAGACTGTGCGACTGGTAATGGCAGTTCCAGAGGTACACTTCTTTGGTGCCAGTATGTTCTTAGATGGTACTGGACATCCTGCATTTGCAATCACCACATTTTCAAAACACTGCCAGAACAGTATTATGCAGTTTCAAAATCAAAAAACACAATTTATTTAACTTTCATTTATTTTTTATTCTTCTTTCAAGTTTCAAGAAAACTGTTCCTCTGAAGAACAAGAGGATGATTTTAACCATGTTTTAACACTGCATTAACACAGTCTTTAACAGCAAACAGTTTAGTAACAGTTCTTTGCCGACTTACTTGCTGAAGTTGATAAACTCCACCTTCTCCATTTAATAGATGGGGAGTAGGACAGGGTTTGTTGTGCTTGTCGTCTTGCTGAGCTGCTAGATTGAGATGCTATTGTGTGCAGTTGTGAACGACATGCTTGCATCAACTGGCGGAGTTTACAGTGCTCAGCTGAGGAGGGCTGTGCTACAAGATGGCTTTCCCGGTATGGATATTTGGGCTTGCTACAAAACAAATGGAGTGGGTTTATACAGGGCAATCTGTGCAACCATCAACATCCTGCAGGAATGTTGCTCGTTTCTGGATGCAGTAGCTGGCTCTATACGAAGTTCAATGCAGCTGTTCTGGGCAATTTTTTCTGCTTGTGTTTCCACGAGACGTGTGTATATATGGTGCTCCAGAGCGCTCTGTCTTTTTCTGAAGCTGCTAATAGCTCGTAAGCTGGATTTGAATGATAGTAACTACACAGCCATCTCTTGATAATTCCGGTTCCGTGATAAGTCATGGTATTATGCTTCCCAAGTAGTTCATGCCAAAGAGTCCTCTTGAGTACCAAATGTCTGCTTGAAAGAGAGTTACATAAGACCCTGATCCATTTATTATACAGAGAGAGTTAAAAGCAAGGATCCTTTTTTCCTCTCCTATTCAGTCACTGTCTGTCTCTTCCCTGTCTGGCTGCACTATCAAATTTTCTTTGTGGCACCTAGGAACTGGTCACTCCAATGGCCCCACAATTCCCCCGTTATCTCCCTTCCTTCACTTGCTGTTTCTATTCTTTCTTTCTTCCCTTGCTTCTCTGTGGTTAAAAAATATTTATGATTTTTTGTGTGAAACTGAGATCCCTTGGTTTGCAAATGTATACAGTTATACTGCTGAAATGAATGCAGGAACTATTTGGGTTTATCTGGAACACAGGGGATTAACCACGAGGTGCATTTTGACCTCCAAAAGCTTGTGTGAAGAATTATAAGCAGGAAATCAGCCCTGGGACAGAATGTCTTAATTGGCTGCACCTAGTAAAAAGACTAATGTACTCTTCAGGCTACTCACAAGAAAGAAATTGACAAGTCTTAATACATTTTGTGGAACACTGATTGTGTAATTTACAAGAACATGATGCAGAATTCAATTGCCAGGGAAAACATCTTATTAAAAAAAAAAAAAGACCAATGTGTTGCTTAGAGATACAGAGTGATGGAGATTTTAAAGAAACTTTCAGATGAATGACATCTGTTTGTTTGAAATGCCTGTATCAAGAGCTACCCGGCACAATTTTATTTTATTGTTTTTGATAACAATAAAATGCTACTTGCAAATTTGTTAATTTCTCCTGGTTTGCCTATGCTTCCTGACCTATGCCTCTATGACAGTTGGTTTTAGAAGTGGGATTTATGCTGTGCATACTCTAAGCCATGGGTTTTGTGTGTGGGTACCAGACCTGGTACCAGGGAAGCACAGAAGAAAGGTATGTATCCTGCAACAGCAAGCCCAGGAGTGATCACCAGAAGAATGGCAGCCAAACTAGAAGCAGAAACAAAAGTCCAGACTGAGACTGTATTGCCAGCACCAGTGATGAAAGAAGAAGAACAGACAGGGACAGAACCTGCAAGCATGTCTACCTTCTTCAAATGGTGAGCTATAAAACAAAGAGAGACTGAGATACAGATGGAAGAAGAGAAGCAGTGTCTAGAAAAAGACAGAAAAGAAGAGATGCAGCGACAGAAGCAGCGATGGCTAGATGCCTTGCAAGCTATCAAAGCTGGAGGATCTGGAACAGTTCCAGCAGATCAACAAATCACAAACAGCTAAAAAAACAACAGACTTACAAAGTTGGGTCCCTCAGATCATATAAAAGCATTTCTGACAACTTTTGAAAGGGTCGTTGGAGCCTTCCAATGGCCAGAACACCAATGGGCAATCAGGATGGTACCTCATCCGACAGGTAAAGCCCAACTTGTCTACAGCAACATGGACACTACACAGTCTGAAAACTATGACACTGTGAATAGAGAAACCCTTAAAAGGTATGACATCTCAGAGACCTTACAGGCAGAGATTCCAGTCCCTGAAGTACAACTCAGTGGACAACCCTCATGAAACCTTCACCCAACTCCGAGAACTCCTCATTAAATGGCTCCAACCAGTTGACAAAACAATACCACAGATCTTCGACATATCTGCAATAGAGCAATTCATCAACAACCTTCTTACAGATTTGCAGCTTTGGGTAAAAGAACACTGACCAGAAAGTGGGGAAAAGGCCATGCCTTTGGCAGAGGACTACCAGATGGCCAGACACCGCAGCAATGAAATAACAGCCAGGTATGAGCTTGCTTTTCTTTGGTTTAAACTCTAGGTCAGATATGAACTCTGCTGGGGCTAACAAATCTGCACCCAAAGACTTTATCTGCTCTAAATGTAATAAGCCAGGCCATATTGCAAGAAACTGCCATAAAAATAAGGAGAGTAGCCAGCCTGGTGGCACTAAGAGTTGAGGCACTGGAGGCCACACCTTGCACCACAATAGCGATCCGGGTTCCGGAGCGGACTCGGGTCGATGGGGGTTGGCAGGGAGGGAGAAGGATTGAGCACCCAACTGCAGCTCTCGTACTCCAGGGAGGGGGTACCATACTCTCTGCTGCAATACCGCCACCTGTTGGGGGAACCTCAGGGTGGTCGGTGCAGTTGGGGGAGACATTCCATGTAAGGGTAGACGTTGGCAGGGGACCGGCTTCGACGTGCGTCTCTACGCGCACCGGCAGCCTTGTCCCCATTGCACTCCGACGTTAGGGGGACACATCAGGAAAAATCCTGCCCTGGTCTAGGTGAAGAGCCTCAGCGTTGGTCCCAAAGCAGCACCCAAGAGATCAGACTCTGATGTACGCACTCCAAGTCATTGTTCAGGGGGAGACATGGGGGATCTCCACTGTCCTGCCCGGAGGATAATCCGAGGCTCTGCAGGTATGTGGGCCGCGTTAGTACTCTAGAGGCAGACTACTCAGGGGAGCTACAGATGGGGACCTACGAGGAGAGCTTCAAGAGAGTGATCAGTGGCAGAAAGTAGGGGGGATAAAGAAAGAGTAAAAAAAAAAAAATAAGGAGGGTAACACTGGAGCAAATTTGGCTTTGGCTAAATGGGGCTTGTATCTAACAGATGTCAATGTGGGGGATAAGACTGTGAAGGGACTTACAGATCTGGGAAGCCAACAGACCCTGGAGCATGTTGAAATCCTGAGAAAAAACTGTGCAAAAAAGGACCAGGCACTTGATCATCTGCATAAAAGGGGACACTCAATATTATCCAACCACCCAAGCGACTCTGAACATTAACAGGGCGTCACACCAAATGAAAGTGGGGGTAGCACCTAAGTTACTTCTACCTGTGATTACTGGAAATGACTTTCCAGGATTTATGAAGTTAATCACAGTGGGAGTACATCCTGCTGTGTCAGCAGCTGTGATAAGAGCACAGGTAACAAAACAAAAAAAAAAAAAAAAATCAGATGTTGGAGAATCTTTTCCTTTTGGTGACTTTAATTCAGACTTGTATGAGCCCAGCTCCAAGATCTAGAAGTCCAGGAAGAACAAATTAGTCACCTTAGTAATGTTGTTTCTTCTAATGGAGTCTTGCTGTATTCTGACTATTGCAGTTAGGTCCTGCCTTTCAACTGCCCCGGAGAACAAAGAGATAAACTTTCCATGGCCAGCATGGAATGTTCACTGCAAGCTCGGTTGAAGCCCCTGTCTGCTGCTGTTTAAACTCCAACCGTCAGATCTTTACAAGCAATACTCAGTAGAAGTTCTGCGTGGAAATTCTAAAACTCACACTAGCCAACTGGCAACTAAATTTATATAAAAGTTTTTTTTTGGTTTCAAAGCAAAGGCTCAAGTCAGGAAACCCAAAAAAACAAAACACATCCCAAAACACAATACTCACCCAAAATAAAGGAGGGTGAAAAACGGACACCCCTAGGGTGCAAACACTGCTCCTGCCCACCCACATCCCAAAAAAACAGGTTCTGAGAGGGGAGGCGGGGGGGGGAAGGTCAGAATACAGCAAGACTCCATTAGAAGAAACAACATTACTAAGGTGTGATTTTTTTTCTTCAAACAACATGAAGTATTGCTACATTCTGACTATTGCTGACTACCAAGCAGTACCTCCACGGAGGAGGGACAGAGCCTACTTTGGGAATAGGCTCTGAAGTACTGCTGTGCCAAACTGAGCATCACTCCTAGCCTGGATATCCAGAGAGTATTGCTTGGTGAATGTATGGACTGTTTTTCAGCTGGCTGCTTGACAAATTTCTAAGATAAGAATATCCCTGGCAGCAGCCAGGGAAGCAGCTGTACCTCTAGTAGAGTGAGCCCTCAGGCCTGAGGGTGGAGTTCTACCTAGTTTTTCATAGCAGAATTGTATACAAGAGACAATCCACCTGGCAATAGATCTTTTAGTGACAGGTTTGCCCTTACCAACCTCTCCATATGTGAGGCACAATTGGAGGGACTCAAACCTGTGACCCTTGGTGCGCTCTATGTAGTAGCTGAGGGCCCTTTTAACATCCAAGCTGTGCAGCCTCCTCTCTCCAGAGGAGGAATGGTCAGTGAAGAAAACAGGGAGACACACAGACTGGTTAAGGTGGAAATCTCAAACCACCTTAGGCAAAAACTTCCTGTTAGTGCTTAGGGCCACTTTATCTCTATGGAAAGAGATGAAATCAGGCTCCACTGACAGGGCTTGCAATTTGCTGATATGCCTGGCAGAGGTAATGGCTACGAAAAACACAGTTTTCCAAGTCAAGTACTTAAGCTCTGCAGAGGACAAAGGCTCAAAGGGTGGTTGCATAAGCTGAGCAATGCAAACATTAAGGTCCCAAGCAGGAGCAGGGTACATGGGGGGGGGGTTGGTGTGCAGCAATCCCTTGAAGAACTTACAAAACACAGGATGTGCTGACAGAGGAGAGGGCTTGCTTACTGACAAGAAGGCAGAAACAGCAGCCAAATGCACTTTGAGTGTAGCTGGCCTAAGACCTAGGCCATTCAGATGGACCATATAGTCCAGAACCGTAGGCAACCCAGCAGATTCTGGAGAAATATCTTTATTAGAACACCAAACAGTGAACCTTTTCCATTTGGAATTGTAAGTCTTTCTAGTGGAAGGCTTTCGAGAAGCCTTAAGGATATCCAGAACCCCCTGAGAAAGATGCAGATCAGCAAGCTCTAACTCTTCAAGAGCCATGCCTTGAGATTGAGAGACCTGGGGTTCGGGTACCAAATCCTCCCTTGAGAGGATGTCAATAGGTTGTAATTCCTGGGAAGAGACAGGGGAAGGTGGACTGCTAAGGACAGCAACAGGGGGTACCAGGGCTGTCTGGCCCAGTCTGGAGCAATTAGAATCACTTTGCATGGCTGTGACGTTATCTTGACTAACACCTTGAACAGGAGAGGGAAGGGGGGAAAAGCATACAGAAATTTCCCTTCCCAATTCAGAATCAGAGCATCCAGGTGGACTGAGCCCAACACTGGGGGTCAGTAACAAAAGAGAGGAAGTTGGTGATTGTCTGGGGCTGCAAAAAGATCTATCTGTGGAGTGCCCCATCTTGAGAAAATCACTTTCAAAACTAGGGGATCTAGGGTCCATTCGTGATGGCCCTGGGATATGCTGCTGAGAGCATCTGCTAGGACACTGTTCTTCCCTGGGAGGTGAACTATCATCAGAGAGGTTTGCAGAGAATAGGCCAGGGACCACAACTTCATTGCTTCTGTGCACAAGGCACGTAGACCAAGTGCCTCCTTGCTTGTTGATGTACCACACTGTGGTGGTGTTGTCTGTTCTGATCTGGACCACCTTGTTCTGTACAGATTTGGAAAAGGCTTGCAGTGCCAGAAACACTGCTCTGAGTTCCAAGAGATTGATGTGAAGCAGAGATTCTTGAGGTGACCACAGCCCTTGGGTGGTAAGATCCCCCAGGTGGGCTCCCCAGCCCAGCAGGGAGGCATCTGTAGTGAGTATCACTGAATGAGACTGAGTGACAAAAGGAACTCCTTGTCTCAAATTGTCCTGATCCTACCACCACTGCAAAGCCTGGATCAGGGTTTCAGTCACTGGGACTAGTTTGGTAAGGGAATCCTTTCTTTGGGACCAGAAGGCTCTTAAGTGGAACTGAATGTCCCTCATCTGGAATCTTGCTCCCTGGACCACTGCTGTGGAGGCTGCCATGTGGCCCAGAAGCTGCAGGAAATGCCTTGCTGGTCGAGACACCTGTAGGGTGAATGAAGAGGCCAGTTCCATAAGGGTCCTTGCCCTGTCCAGGGGAAGGAAGGCTCTTGTCCTTACTGTATCCAGCTCCGCCTCAATGAAGGTGAGGAGCTGTACTGGCTCGAGAACTGACTTTGGAAGGTTGAGGAGGAATCCTAAGGAAGTGAGCACTTGCCAAGTTATTTTCAAATGTGACTTGACTTGGTCTGGAGACTGACCCACTATGAGCCAGTCATCCAAGTACGGAAAGATGGAGATCTTTTTTCTCCTTGGGAAAGCAACCACTACTGCCAGGCACTTTGTGAAAACCCTTGGTGCTGATGTTAGGCCAAAGGGCATTGCTCTGAATTGATAGTGGCCTGAAGCCAACTCGAACCTGAGGTACTTTCTGTGAGAGCACCTGATGGGAATGTGAAAATAGGCATCTTTGAGGTCCAGGGAGGCTAGCCAGTCCCCTGGCCTTAGAGAGGGTAGGATTATTCCCAGAGTCACCATTTTGAATTTTGGTTTTAAAAGGCGCTTGTTCAGATATCTCAGGTCCAGGATGGGCCACCATTCTCCTGTCTTTTTGGGGGTTAGGAAGTACCTAGAGTGGGAACCCTCTCTATGGCTCAGAGAGCCAAGAGGGAAGAAACCTCTGCCTCTAGGGCAAGGGTCTCTGATGGATTTGCAGGTGGAAAGGATCTGGTTCTCATCTTGGGAAATTTTTTGAAGCTGAGAACCAATCCCTGGCTTACTACTTACAGGACCCACTTGTCTGATGTCAGAGACTTCCAGTCCTGGACAAAGTAAGCCAGTCTGCCCCCTACAGGTATTGGAGAATCGGCCCGGGCAGACCCATCAGGGTGTCTGCTTGGCAGGGGCTTTAGGCTGAGGGGTGGATGCAGGCCTGCTCATTCCCCGTCTGCCTCTCCCTCTGAAGAACCCCCTCTGAGCATAAGAAAAAGAGGAGGCCTGGACTTGGTAAAAAGGCCTTTGAAAAGGCCTGCCCCTGCCCCTGGACTGCTGCCTTTGAGGAGTGGCTTGCCTTTCTTTGGCCTGAGCACTCCTGTAGGTGGTCCTGTACTCATCCATCTTTTTCATGTAGTTCTCTATCTGCTCCCCAAACAGAGAATTACCAATAACAGAGAAATCCATGGCCTTAGCCTGGGTATCCTGCGATAGGCTAGTACATCTGAGCCAAGCCATCCTCCGAAGGGCCACAGATGTAGCCATGACTCTTGATGAAACATCACTGGAGTCCACAGCAGCATGAAACTGCACCTTGGAAGCCTCAATCCCATCTGCAGCCACCTGCTCCAGCTCCTTGGCAAGCTGGTCAGGGGCCTGTTTAGCCAGAGCCAGCACAATGTCCCACCTGGACTTCTGGTATCTAGCTGTGTAGGCCATATAGTTAGCCTGCCTGAGTCCCAAAGATGCTGCCATGTACTGCTTCTTTGCCATGGCATCAATCCTCCTGGAGTCCTTATCTGGGGTGTGTGATGTCAAGGGGATATTTGCCTTATCACAGGCAGCAGCATGCACTACCCCAACATGGCTGCACTGCTGAGAAAGGAACTCCATGTCTGAGCCTGAGAGAGTGTACCTCTTGTCCATTCGTCTGTCCACAGGAGGTAAGGAGTCTTAAGAATTTTATTTGTCTGTTTCCCAAAAGATTTATGGAGTGGAATAGACAGTCTCCTGGACTCTGGGATGTCCATCATTTTAACAAAATCAGGCTCCTCCTGATCCTCTACTGTTTCTTCCACTGGAAGCTGGAGGGTTTCAGCCACTTTTTTGTAAAACAAAGTGGGAAGGGGACTCAGAAAGCCTAGGAGGAGAAACACCTGAAGGTCTGTCTTGGGAGATGTCCGAGTCAATAGGCACATCAAGACTTTCATAATCACCATCATCATCCTCATACTCTCCCTCCTCCTCATCCGGTTCATAAAATTCTTCTGAAGTGTAATCTGGAACCGGGGGAACCGACCGAACCAAACCCCTGCCAGATGTTGCCGGTTTGGCTGGAACCGAATTAAGCGATTGCACTATTCTTATCGCCTTGGCTATCTCATCAGCGGTCAGAGTATGAATTTCTGGATCTGAACTGGACGATTTATCTTTTCTTTTTCTTTTAACTGGAACCAACTCCTCAGAATTGGCTCTCCTCTTGCCAGAAGTATCGCCCTGGTCAGAGGGCACTCCTTCTGGTTCGGTCGGAACCGAACCGGTGCTGGCCATCCGGTCAGCGAACTTCTCGCCTCCCTTCCTCAGTCTACCTACTTTATCCAGGGTAGCTTTGGAAAAATTCTACAAATTTGGCAGTCTGAATCAGGTGGTCAAACCCTCAGACAAAACACAGGTGGTGTGGGATCAGCCTTAGCAAAGGCTTCCCCACACACAGTGCAGTGTTGAAACCCAGTGGGCCCGTTTTTTTTCTTGGGTTTCTCAGACATGGCCAGTCCTATCCATAACTTACCCTTTATTCGGCAATCCGCCAGGCAAGACTCCCCTATCGGTTCCTGACCATGTTACAGGTCTTGGGGGGAAAAAACAATAAAATCTGTTTTTTTTTTAGAACCGATACGGACCGGTTACCACACTCTAAGTAAATTCACAAACTTTTTTTTACCTAAACTGATAGGTTCAGCCAAACCGATCAGACATTTACAAGTTCCACACAGAAACTAAATGCAAAACCTATCTAGTACTCACGGTACCAGAGACAGAGACTTAAACAGACAGATTCGGTAGCAGAAATTCGGTAGAAACCGAGCAAAAAACGACACTTTAACTGACTTTTTTGAACCGAGCAAAAAATAAATCTCCGGAGTGACTGTTCAGTGAGGCGGAGTAAAGAATCTGACGGTTGGAGTTTAAACAACAGCAGACAGGGGCTTCAACCGAGCTCGCAGTGAACATTCCATGCTGGCCATGGAAAGTTTAACTCTTTATTCTCCGGGGCAGTTGAAAGGCAGGACCTAACTGCAATAGTCAGAATACAGCAAGACTTCATGTTGTTTGAAAGGAAGGAGATGCCTGAAAAAACAAGGGCCACAGAAGACTGATGGACATAAGGGGCTGATATATGAAAATGCTGAAACTAAACTGATAACTGATTGTGATTTTGTTTCTGAGCAAGCTAACAATGTTTCTCTCCAAGGTTGTTTTAAGCAGTTGGAAGTGAAACAAAAAGAGAGCGAACCAATGTTTAAAAAATGTAATGCAGGAACAGACAGAACAAATGGTCATACCAAAGAAGTTCAGAACTGAGCTGTTAAAGATAGCACGATAAGATCTCCCCTCTCCTATAACTGGTCACTAGGGGATGGACCGCACCCTTGCCTGACTGTTTTACAGATTTTACTGGCCTGGGATTCATGAGGATGTTGCTACCTACTGCCTGCTGGTCTTGTGCTGAATGTCAGAAAGTAGCCATAGTAACGAAAAAAAGACAATGTGCCCCTGGTGCCCTTAGCATTGATATGTGTTCCTTTTTAGAGAACTGCAATGAATGCAGTTGGGTCCTTTGACAAAAGTAAAAAGAGTAATTGATTCATTCGGGTAGAATGTGACTATGCTACTTGATACCAGAGGCAATTCCAATGCATACTGTCACAGCCCCCAAAGTGGCAGCAGACCTTGCCAACGTTTTCAGCAGGGTGGGCATACCTAAAGAGATTATCAATCAGGGCAGTACTTTTGATACTGCATATGCAAAGAACTGAAAATGATATAAGGTAATGTTAAAAGAGAAATAAAAGATTTTGGAAACCTTTCTTTACCCCCAAAAACAGGTTCCCTCTTCAAGAGGGTGTGTGTGTGTGATGTGACAGGGTTCAATAAGATCCTGTCCCAACTACACCTTCACGTCTTTATTTTCACTGCTCTTACTAGTCTCTGTAGCTATCATGGGCGGTGGGTTCCAATTTATGGTTGCTGAAATCTCATTTTCCCCGAGAGATGTATTATCGTATAAGACCACGTGTCAGCACCCTTTAAATTCCACAGCATGCCTGCCTGCTTAGAGATCAACAGAACAAGTTGCAATAAGGTGTAAAATACCACACTTACCTTTAGTTAGCTTTGCAAACTGTTCCGAGTGGTAATGCAGGGTTTTCCCCTTCAAACTGCATTCTATTTGTATGTCTCCAGAGAGTTGTTTCATGATATTTGTACTTTTTTGGGGGAGGTACTGGCTAGCTCCCTCTTGGTCCCCCCACCACGTCACCCCATCCTCTGGAACTTAACCTCTGCCCCGGAGTGCACAATGGCTTACCCCCAACCCCCACCCGCCGGGGAGGCAGGAGCTACTCCACGACCACAGACTAAAGGTGATCCAGGGTCAGAGTGCCTCACTCCACTTTGTGGGGTTTGGGGGCGGATATTCTCCTGCACAGCCTCGTAATTTTACAAAGTTTTTGTCCGTGGGAGGCATGGCATGCAATGACATGTGGCGTGCCTCCGCCAACGTCTGGCACCCCCCCCCAAAGCTATGTGAGCTCTGGTTGCCGCTTCCTGGCCTACGCCAGGGGGTAGTCAAACACCAGCTGCTTCCCCACCCTACAACCCGGAGAAGGAGGAGAGCAGTCCACTGAATACTCAATCCCCCCAAACTCCAGGGCTCGCTTCCAAAACCATGTCGTCGCCATCGCAAACGGAAACACTACCAGTGTGCAGGCAGGTTGGCTATAGGATATTTGCACTTTCAACATAGAGATACACTGTAGGTTGCTGTGACATCATGTTCTCGTATGCTAATACAGCTCTCATGGACAATAACATTTTAACAATCACAAAAGGGAGACCCCCCAGGGTAGTTACAGGGGACTAGCATGAACAGTGAAAACAAACTAAAGCAAACACAGATATCCCCCAACAGCTACAGGAATAGAGTTGTCTGCTGACATGGAAGCAAATAAAATTTGCAAGATATAAGGGTATAGTTTTCCTTTAAAGAGCTGCTGGACTGGATTTACTGATCTATGCTTCTAGTGGTTGTTCAAAATAAGTTCTAGGTTATTTGTTTCCTGTAATAGTCTGAGGAGGTGCAGCAGCATTCTCAAAGTGCAGACAATAAGTGACACAGTGGGGGGGGGGGAGACACAGTAGTGTTTATTATGTAGAGCAGGCTGTTGCAGCTGCTGAAACGGTGTTCTATGCTGAACTTCGGAATAAACATCTAACATCGCTAATAACTTGCAGGTAATGTAAACTAATAAAGGCTGGTACTGCATTTTAAACACTGAAACACATTTGCATTTTTCAAATGCTGAGCTGGTCTCTCTCTCTCTGCTGCCCCATTTTGGCACAAGTACGACTTGTACTGCTCCCCCCGGCTCCCATGCCTACCCTCCTAATTTCAATCACTGAATATCTGTCAGGGATACAGACTACAGTTTTCTATTATACATAAAGTTCTTTATCTTTTGCCTGCTGTCATCTGATAAGCTGTTGCCTTCGCATCCATACTGCAACTAAGAAAGAAAAAGTGTTCTCCCCTCACCTCAGCCACCTTTGTGAGAAAAACACCCCCTTCACGCCTACATTTTCCTGTCTTCATCACCGCTGGTTTCTCCCTGCTAAATGCCAAGTCCACAAACCCATTTCGCCCAACACCCATACATATATACACACACATGCACTCACACTCACACTCTCTCTCTCTCTCTCTCTCCTGTTGCTTTTTTCTCTGTATTATGCTTTCTTTGTTACTTTCATGTCGCTGGTCCTCTGTCTGCATGCTGATACTAGGAAAGAAACATCAGCTTCCCCACCTGTAAGAAAAACTCCCTCCAGGACCGCCCTTCGGGGTACATAGTCGGGCAGCTGCCAACGGTTTGGGGCAGTTTCTTCTTTCTTTTTCCCCAAGAATCCACGTATTTTTTTCTTTTTTTTACATGCCTGGGGCAGGCACGGCGCTGACACCGGCAATGCAATCTCTTCACGGGTATCCACTCCCCACTTCTTTGCCGGCTGTCAGTGACCCTGCCTATGCCATTGCCAGTTTCATTCAAAACGGAGCATCCAGAGGGTAGACCAAAAAAGCTGTGGAGCAGAGGGAGGAGCCGAGGCAAGAAGGAGAGGATCCACACATGTCAACGTCACCATCACGTGGGGGACTTGGAGGAGAGAAGAGATCAGAGCATGTGCTGCTGTTGTAGAGAAGTATTCGGACCCAGTGATCAGTTGGATGGGCAGTGACATGGTTAAGGGCTCTCCTTTTTGTCAACTGAGTCAGAGATGGTCAACCATGCGAGCGATCCTGCCCAACTCAAGCCAGGATTTCGGAGCTAGTGAGCGAGGAGGAATCTACTTGAATTTGGAGGGGGGGGCAAGGCTCAGACTAGGCCAGGCCAGGCAGGCATTCAGGCAAGAAATCTGAGGTGGTGCTGTGCTGGTGTGGACAGGTGTTGCCTGTTCTGGTGGGGAGTACTGAATAACTCCCGGTCTGCAGATATGATGTAAGTATGGATCCAGCACTTAATCTCTGAAGAGGCCTTTGTGAGACACTAACTGTGCTGTGGGTGGGGGGTGGCATCCATGATCCAGATCGTACTAGTGGTCTGTGGACGCCAAGGGGTGGGCTCGACTCCTTAGCCAAGGACAAAAGAAAAGAATAAGGAAAATAGAATAATATTAGGAGATCAAGTTATTTAAGTTATTTGGCTAGAGCTATCTATCAACAGCTGACCCAGGGAAGCAATCATGCAAATGTATCTGTGTTATATTTGTGTTTAGGAAGTTGTGTGGTGTAGCAGTTAGAACAGCAGCACTTAAATAAGACTGCAGGTTCAAACCCTCAGGATTAAGTGCACACTACACCTGAGCTTGGAAAACCATCCAATAAATGTAGGAGAGGGTTTTCTTGTAAACGGAATTCCCTCACTTATGAATCCATTGATCTGAGGGGTGTTAGGCGAAGCACAAGTGAACTACCAGCTCAGGTAATACTCTAATTCAGTGGGCTCCTTCTGTGCTGGTGGCGCCCCAAACTGCTGCTTGGTTCACTTGTTCCTAACATCCCCCTGTGATGCTGTTCAGTGCTTTCAGAAGTAAGTGAAGGCTTTTACAAGAAACCCACCCGTTTATTTCTGCTGACTGCCGGTTATAGGGGGCCCTGTGTTTTACTTCTGCCCCAGGCCACACAAAGTCTAAGGCTGGCTCTGCTCCCCTCCTATAATACTCAGTCTTCAGTAATGCTTGGTTTACAATTCTCAAATTCACAACCCCACTTCAAGCACCCCCCACACACACACACACACACAGCAACCGGCACATTCCCTCCATGGCCGATCACTGTTTGAAAGACAGTGCACAATCTGACTTTATAAACGACAGCTTATAAAGCTGGAGCATGGTGGCCAACTGTCACTCCAAATAAAGTTTTTAGTTTTTTTAAACTTTATGACGGAGGGAGGTTGCAATGTTAATACCCCAGCAACTGCTTCATGTAAGCCTCCACTCACTCAGGTGCCCCAAAACACTGTATCAAGGCTCCACTTTGCACTCTGGTCCTATTCTATTATTTAGCTGGGTACACAATATTTACTTTCCCAATCTCAGCGCTGTTTAATGGTGTCAGCTCCATGTAGTCACGACCTCCCAGGTTTCAGCTGCATCAAGTTGGGCTCCATGCAATCACGACCTCCCAGGCTCCAGCTGCGTGGAGTTCAGTCTTTTTTTTTTTTTTTTTTTAAATAACATGCAAGTACAAGTGAAGATGGTGGCCGTGGAGGCAAGCAGAAGGAATGTGCCAGCTGCCATGTGGAGGGGAGGGCCTGAACTGGGTTCATGGATTTGGGAGGGAAAACCAGCAGTACTGAGGACTGGGTAATGTAGGAGTGTGTGGGGGGTCATACAGATGCAGCTGGGGGGACGAACACTTGACATTTACTTCTTAGCTACAGCATTGGAACGCGATCACTTATCAGCATGCAGCCGGACAGACTGGAGACACTAACACTACAGAAATCATGAGGCAGAGAAAATAGCACCTGAAGTGGCTAATACAGTTAAAGGGATGGCATCCAGATAGATTTCATAAACACAGCTGGAAAGCTGAACATCAGTTATATATAACGATTACATTATTTAAAAAGCAAGGAGGCCAAGTCTCCAAAACTTTTGTGTTTTGTTGTGCCAAATTGCATTGTTTAAGTGACGTGGAACTTATAAGAGTCCCTATTTATTACCGTTTTGTTGTACAATCATTTGAATCTGACCGCGGGTCATACCTTTAAATGGAATTGTATTCCAGTGTACTTAACCGAACAATAAAATGAAATGAAATGAAAACTACACTTAACCAGCCGACAGGCATACATAAAGCACCACAACGTAAACTGAGTTGTCACTGCCGTGCTTCCACCCACACATCATTCCTGCACAGTTGTACACATCCACCTGAAGCCCACATTGTGCCACGGATACAAGTCACAACTCCTGTAAGCAAGTAGTCTGAATTAAAAAAAAAAAAAAGAGATAAATAATATCAGAACTGTGGAATATCGGTTTACTTTTATTATTACATAACCATTTGCCATTTAAGAATATATAAAGAAATTGTCTAAATACACTAGATCTTTAAAAGCAAGGATCAATTTTTCTCCTCTCAAATTCTGTCACTTGTCCGACTGTGCAATCAAATTTTCTTAGTGGCACCTACGAACTGGCCACTGAGACTGTCCCACAATTTCCCCCATTATCTCTGCTCCTTCACTTGCTATTTCTATATTTTCTTTCTTCCCTTGCTTCTCTGTGCTTAAAAAATATTTGTGAAGCTGTATGTGAAACAGAGGTCCCATGGTTTGGAAATTGATACCGTTATACTGTTGAAATAAATGTAAAAAGCTATTAGGGTTCACCCAGAACACAGAGGGTTAACCCTGAGGTGAATTTTGACCACCACAGGCTTGTCTGCAAAATTATCAACAGGAAATCAGCCCAGGGATCAGATGTCTTAATAGGCTGCACATGTTAAGAAAAGTAATGTGCTCTTCAGGCTGCTCACAGGAAAGAAACTGACAATATCTTAATACATTCTGTGGAACACGGGTGGTGTTAATTTACAATAATAGGATGCAAAATTTAACTGCCAGGGAAAAACATCTTGAACTTCCCATATGAAGAGCTATCCTGCTAAATTTTATTTGTTATTGTATTGTTATTGATAATAAAACACTAATTATAAATATTATAACTTCTTCAGGTTTGCCTATGCTTCCTGACCTACACTTTTATGACACTGTGGACCTGAAGTAGTACAGATGTAAGTAAAATGCTGGGGGGTCCAGAAGCAATTTGCTTAAGTAATGTTTAAATGAAGAAATGGGATACAAAGTGTTTTTAGGCAGTTTGAAAATACAGCCTCTATATTGTTAGCAATTTTGCAGTGTCCTTATGACTTTTTGTTGAATGTCTAGGTAATGTACTGTGCCCCATGCTAATCTGTATTTATGGTCAAATGCTGCCTTAACCCTTCTATCCTGCAGAGCACCATGCATAACTGAACATCTACCTAGACATCGTGCAGCATGCCACTGGGAGTCGGTGTTGACAGCACCATGTAATGTTTGAGCTTGTGGACATCTGCAGCACTGATCAGAGGATGACTTGCAGTTGTGTCTGTTTTTACACCAGTATCTTTTACATAGCGCTGTGAGCACGTTATCAGTAGGCAGTAGTTCTGGATGACTTAGTATATTTATACAACGCGCCAATTGCTGCTTTTAACGCAAGTACTCTAGACAGGCTGTACTTGGTGCCTTCGGTATGACGGACTTTAGAGCAGAACTGCTGCAATATGGGACTAAGTTCAGCTGGTGCATTAGTTATACAGACTCAGTTTCCCTCAAGATAGCCCACGTAATAAAGACATCTGCAGCCAAACGGTATTTTTTTTCCTCTATGTGTGTATAAATTTCTTCTTTCTCAGTCACTAGCTCTGCCAGCTCTTGGGATGAAAGAACAGCATGTGTACCCACAGTGCCCTATTGTTTTCTTTCTTGGCAGGAGGTTCTAAGTCCTGATTAGTTAGTTGTTCCAGTTTTAACAACCTCTGAACAATTTCTTCAAATTGAAGCTCATACTGGCTATCTGGCATGTCTGACATCTTCTGCTTTCTCTCAGTCTGAGGTGAGAATGTGGCACACCCAATATGGCTACTGATGCCAGTCTGAAAATTCTACAAGTTGGTACACTGATGTCTACTGTACTGCGTTCCTGTGTGCATCGCTAGGACTGGTTGGCACATTATGGCTTGATAAGAACACACTAAAATGTGCATCTTAGCCAATAAAAAGCAAGGACATTTTCTACACATTTTATAATACTGTACAGCACAACCAACACACTAATCTGTGTTGTTGCTTACATACATTATACTTACATATGCAGACAGAAATGGTCGGAAAAGGTTTCTAACTGTAGTAACAATTTATTTCTTAAAAGATGTGAACTGCTAGTCACTTTTGCATCAGTCCTTACTGATGTGTGATGCCCAAGAACTTAAAATGTTTTCAAAGAATGCACTGTGCTTGTCTGAAGCTTCCCAGCATTCCAACAATTGATCTTTGAGCTGAAGAGGCCAAGAGAACTACAAACCAAATTTGTAAAATATTCCAGTTATGGTGGACTCCACTTTTACTGAACTCTGGTAATACAATCTGTTTGTACGGACGAAAACCACTGTCCCTAACAACAGAAATATTGTGTCCCTGTTTTTTTTTTTAGTTTTTTTTTTAAAACCACATACAACGGACACTGTATTCTGGTTTGTGCAACCAGCTTCTGTCTCATAATTGACAGCATCTTCAGCATGAGCTAAGCACGGCTATTTAAGCTGTTGTTTACCTTTGTGAGCTCAGTGATTCTATGCTGCTGCAGGCTGTTTGACACTGCTGTTATAGTTACAAAATGCTCTGTCCTTCCGCGTCTCGTAAGGTGGAACTTACATGGCAGATCAAATCACCCCTCAATATGAGGGCGAGTGACTTGGTTGTTCACCTCGCACTGCAAAAATCAGCTGTGTCTGACCTAATACAAGCCAAGAATTTTCTTCTTTTACAGTGGCATTGTTAAAAAAAAAAAAAAAATAGAAAATCTGAGTAGGAAAAGAAAATGTGACAGAAAGGATAGGGAGGTGGAAAAGGCGTTGCTATGGTGGTTCAGCCACAATTGTGAGCATGAAGCTTTAAATCAGTGGCCCTCTCCTGTTACAAAAGACAATCAGATGGCTGTAGGTTTGGGCAAAGATGATTTAAATCCTACTGAGGGATGACTCCAACAATGGAAGACAGACACAACATACTGTACCCACTGTGCACACGGAGTAAAATTAAATGCAGACAGCAGTGGTGCAAAATCCTGGCTAGATGTTCTTCCTGAAATCCTGACCAGTTATGGTACTACAAGCATCTTCAGTGCAGACAAAATCAGTGTTTGGGTTTTTTTTTTTTGTAAAGATGCGTGGGGTATGGGATATTAAATGTTGAAGATGAACTCCCACAGGGTCATAAAAAAGGCTAAAGAGTGTCTCGGTCCTGACACGCTGCAACATGACTGGAGCCAAGAACTGTGAACTAGTGGTCATCGACAAGTCAGCACAGCCAAAGTGTTTTTGTAATGTCCACCACCTGCCTATAATTTACTGAAGCAACAGGACAACATGGATAATAAGTGACATTTTTTCGACTTAGTTCAAAATTGGGATCAGAAACTCCATGGTCGGAAGATTGCTCTGCTGCTAGATAACTTCAGTGGGCACCCAGACATTCAATGACGTAGGAACATGAAGCTGATTTTTTTTTTTTTTTTTTACTGCCTCACACTATACTGATAATCCAGCTGCTAGCCCAAGGTGTAATTTATGTTTTCAAGAAGCATCATGTAAACGTGATGAGAGAAAGAGTGCGAGAGGAGATGGAAGAGTAAGTTAAGAATGAAAAATGTTATTTTAGTGCCCATTCCCTGGGGCTCAGGGCACTGTACATACGTCAAGGAACAAAACCATATACATAAAACATTTGTTGTAGTAATAAAACAGACAATAAAACCCAGTTTATAATACATAAAATAAAATAAATAGAACATAATAGAATAAAAATAAATAGTACATAATAAAATAGCAGCGAGTATTGGGGAGGCTCTTAAAGGAGAAGTCCACCCAAAACTTGAAAAAATATATGTTGTGTACAGGGTTTTAATTTATATGTAAAGTTCTAGTGTTCCCTTCCCTCTGACTGGTATTAGGAGTTTTTCCTAAATTAGCCTGCTAGCTTTATGCTAGTTTTACGACCCCTGGGGATCTTCATCCCTAACAGCATAACTGTATTTCTTGTTCCCACAGTGCATCTTGTCTCATGTGACAGTGATATAAGAGACACCCAACATTTAGCACACACATGCCAAACTAAATATCTTGGAAGCTTTACAAACTGCACAAAAATTACCAGCAGCAAAGTTTTTCAGGACAGTAAGACCTTTACGATGAGGGTTGTCACCAAGCTGAATAATATAGATTTTAAAATATAGCCATCTCTACTGTTGTGAACTGATTGTAAAGCAATGCTTTCTGCTGGATTTATGGTCTCTGCTACATCACCATCACATAAAACAAGGTGCACTGTAGGACAAAGAAACACAATTAAGCTGCTTGATATGGAGATCTCCAGGGGTTGTAAAACTACCCTAAAGCTAGCAGGCTCATTTAGAAAAAACTCCTAATACCAGTCAGAGGGAAGGAAACACTAGAACTTCACATACAAATTAAAACACTCTGCACAACATATATTTTTTCAAGTTTTGGGTGGACTTCTCCTTTAACTATAACTCAAAGGCCTTCCTAAAGAGGTGAGAATTCAGGCCCCTCATGAATGCCCCCACCGAGGCAGCCTCCTTAAAAGATCTTGGAAGCAGGATCCACAGGGCCAGGCCAGCAACCTCAAAAGCTTGATCACCAGATGATTTAAGCCTGGGAACCACCAAGAGACCCATCTCGAAGGAGCAGAGTGAGTGACAGGTATTGTAGGGAGTCAGGATGTCACTCAGATAGCCTTGACACAGTCCATACAGGGCTTTATAGGTCACTAAACCAACCCTGAAGGTGATTATCCACTTCACCAGCAACCAATGCAGGTCACACAGGACCAGTGTCACTTGACAGGATGTCGAAAGACCTGTCTGCAACCTAGACACTGTGTTCTACAACAGCTGCAGACGACACAGGACCCTTCCACTAACCCTGAGGTACAGAGTGTTATAGTAGTCAAGTCTGGAAGTTACAGAACTGTGCACTAGTGATGGCAAGTCATCCAGTGGGATCAAGGCTTTAATCCGGGTGATGTTCCTAAGATGATAAAAGGCACCCCAGACTACGGACGACATCTGAGCCTGAAGTATCGGTCTATCATCCAGAATGACCCCCAGATTCTCAACCTTAGCAGAGGGTGCAAGCAGACAGGAACCAAGCACCACGCCAGTCACCTCTACTTCCGCCTCTGCTCCCTGTCAACGACCAGACTCAATCACCAGTACCTCTATCTTGACTGGGTTAAGTCTCAGCAAGCTAGAGGACATACAGTCCTGGATCTTGACCAGGCACACATTTAGTGCCTCGGCCGCATCAGGTGTCCTGGGTACAAATGATACAGCTGGGTATCGTCTGCGTAACAGTGAATCTAGACTGCAGCATCTCATGATCTCTCCCAGGGCAGCTTATACACCACAAACAATATAGGTGAAAGGATCGAACCCTAAGGAACTCCAGAGAGCAGGGGCTTCAAGAGTGAGGATAAATTCCATATCACCACCTTCTGTGTCTTGTCTGTAAGAAAGGATGCAAACCAGCTGATGACCATGCTGGCAAGGCCACAGAATTCCTTATGTGATCCAACAACACTCGATGGTCTACAGTGTCAAATGCTGAGAAGAAACAGAGTAGAACAAGAACAGTCTGTCCCTCCCAATCTCTCGCCCTGAGGTGTCATTCTGCACCCTTACCAACATGGTCTCTGTACTGTGCCTGGACCTGAATTCCAAATGGAGAGGGTCAGATGAAAAAGATAGTGAGATGCACCATAAAGTTGCAGTGCCACTGTCTTTTCGGTGACCTTTCCCAAACAGGGAAGGTTACAGACAGTATTAAAATATGCTAAGCAGTCCAAGTCCAAAGATGTTTTTTCAGTATGGGCTTCACCAGCACCTCTTTCAAAGTGCTAGGGAAAGACCTCTCTGAAAGGGAGCACCGGACTCCCATCTCCTGACCCCTGCAGCAGTTGCCGCAGGAGCCGAGATTTGGACAGACCCCCACCACCACCAACTGCCAGCTCACTCCGTCTGCTGACCCCCACATGTACGGGCTCCTCACCTATCATCGAAGGCACTCGATAGTTTTTATCTGCTTGTTTTGCTGCTTGCACTGTGTGTGATGGTAGGGAGAAATATCAATTCAGATACAATTACCTTGTCTGTAGGTCAGCCATGCTGTGTACTGCTGTGGTAGAGTGCTCGCCAGTTAGACTGCTTCATGTTGTAGGAACTGCTGGAATGTGTTAGCATGGCTACCATTGTTTGACTTTCCCTACTTGTGTTTCCTGCCCCCCTCCCCCCCGATCAGCTCCCGTCTTCCCGCCCTGATCTCTTTGGATCCCTTTGTCTACAGTATGACCCCCTTAATCCTCCCCTGCAGAGCCTGGATATTAACTGCTTTCTTTTTGTTTCCCTAGCAGCCACCGAAGGAGCCGAGATTTAGACAAGTTCCCTCCCCACACCAACAGCTGGCTCAATCTGTCTCCTGACCCCTGCAAGTACAGGCTCCTCAATTACCGTTGGAGGCACTCAACTGCCCACTGCCCCACCCACCCTCCACCCTGGGTTGGCTCTACCTTTATGGGTGTCTGCCGACACATAATTGGTCACGTGAAAGGACCTGCAATTTCCAATCTCCCCAAATCTCCACCAGCTCCTCATACTAATAGTCCATTGGGGTCACTGTTACCTTGATTTCAGCTATCTCTACCTGTAACATAATTTACTATACCTTCCACTGTATTGTTCCAGATAGTCCTGCTTCTCCCCCCCTCCCACCAGCTCCTATTAACCTCCATCTCTTTAGCTCAGCCCCTCCATATCATCTGCCTACCCTCTCTTAACCTCCATCTCAGTGTTCATGGAAGAAAAGGGGGGCCGCTACCACCAAGGGCTAGGAGGGTGGGAGAGGAGGCAACAGATGGAAGAATTGAGGCAAGTAGAGTCCTAGAGGGACTGAGGGCACTGAAGGTAGTCAAGGCACCAGGGCCAGATGGTACCCACCCCAGGGTGCTGAAGGAGATGGCGGAGGTGTTGGCGGAGCCACTGGCGGATCTGTACAGCACCTCACTGGACTCAGGATGTGTGCCACTGGACTGGAGGATGGCACATGTAGTACCATTACACAAGAGCAGACCAAGGGATGAACTGGGTAATTATTGCCCGGTAAGTCTCACCTCCATAGTGTGCAAACTCATGGAGACAATACTAAAGGAAATACTGGTGTCATACCTGGAGGACAATGGCCTCCAGGATGTGAGGCAGCATGGGTCTGTTTCAGGGAAGTCCTGTCAAACCAACCTGATACAATATTATGACTGGGTGACAGGTGAGTGGGATAAGGATCATGCAGTGGATGTTCTTTACTTGGACTTCAGCAAGGCCTTTGATTATGTGCCTCATGGGCGGCTTGGGGGGAAAGCTAACTGGTGTAGCGATAAGGGCAAAAATTATGAAGTAGATTACAAGCTGGCTGAGTGGGAGGCTACAACGGGTGGTGGTGAGAGGGGAGCTCTCAACTCCAAGGCCGGGTGACGAGTGGGGTGCCACAGGGCTCTGTAATGGGGCCAGTATTGTTCGGACTTTTCATATCAAACATTGCACATGGGGTGGTGAGCAAGATAAGTCTGTTCGCTGATTACACCAAAACTGGAGCAGTGGTGAATGGAGAGGAGGGATGGAAGCAGCTGCAGGGGGACCTAAGCAAGCTAGAGGAGTGGTCAGAGAGGTGGCAGCTGGGGTTCAGTGCAAAGAAGTGTAAGGTTATGCACTTTGGGGTGAAGAACCCAAGGAGAGAATACTGGCTGGGAGGGGTTAAGCTGGCAGTCACTGAGGAAGAGAAGGACCTAGGGGTAATGATAACAGGGACCGTAGACAACACTGCCCAGTGCAGGAGAGCGGCTACAAAAGCGAACAAAATGCTGGAGTGCATAACGAGGGTTTTTTCGTCCAGACGAAGAGAGGTGATCTTGCCCCTCTACAGGTCGCTGGTAAGGCTGCACTTAAGAGTATTGTGTGCAGTTTTGAGGTCAGGTCGAAGCGTGATATCAGGCTACTGAGGGGGTGCAGAGGAGGGCAACAAAGATGATATGTGGAAGGGACAGACTATGACAGCAGGCTGAGAGACCTGAATATGTACACACTGGAGGATAGAAGGGTCAGGGAGGACATGATAGAGACATTCAAGTATCAGAGGGGAATCAATAAGGATGGGGCAGATGGGGTCTTTAAGTTAAGGAGGGGTGGGTCACCAGGGGTATCGCTAAGAATAGAGGGAAGATTTAGGAAGGAAATGAGGAGACACTATTTCACAGAGAGGTGGTAGCAAAATGGAATGCCCTACCAGAATGGGTGGTATCATGTAAATCTGTGAACAGTTTCAAACGGGCATGGGACGGGGAGAGTGAGGGTGGGGGGTAGCAGTGGGATGACATATGGGAGGGGGTGGGGCAGCTGCAAACTAGGGGTGCTAGCTGCACACTCGAACAGACTTAGATAGACCGGGTGGTCTGTTTCTGCTGGCACATTCATATGTTCTTTAGATCAGTCCTTACCATCTGCCTACCCTCTCCTGGTTTTGAACCCCCATCCCCTGGTTTCTTGCCTCACTGCAGCCTATTGCTCTATCCACTAGGCTATCTCACAGTAGCAACTGTTTTCAGCTGTATGCTCCATTAGTACCTCAGCCACATTCCCTGTTCTTGGTACATCTCTCTGATTAGCTCTGCTCCACTCCACCCCCAACCCCCCTGCAGTTAATGGTACTTCCTTTCTGCTTGGTTCTTCTCTCCTTGTTCCCTGGTTTGGTTCTTGCTGCTCTAAATCTACATTTGCCACAGCATCCTCTGCATCAGCCTAGCAGTTTTGAGACGTCACCCCCTAGAATGTCTGCTCTTCGCTACGAACATACATACAAACATACAAAGCAGCCAGCAGAAGAAGACCATTTGGTCCATCAAGTCTGCTCATACAGAAGGGTCCACAGCTTGAGCTAATGTCCCTGCCCTCCCTCCCCACTCCTCACATCCTCCCTACCCATGATCCTTACCTTCCCCCTATGCCTATACCAGCCTCTCTTAAAGCTGCCCACTGACTTCCAACGAGAGGACCTCTCCCAGCAGTGCATTCCAAGTATCCACCAACCTCTTTGTTAAGAAGTGCTTCCTGATCGCCCTCCTAAACCTCCCACCCTCCAGCTTAAGACTGTTCCCCCCCTCATGTTATGGTTACCACTCAGCTTAACAAGACTCTCCGTATCAATCTTATTTATCCTTTTCAAGTACTTGAAGGTCCCAATGATGTACTCCTCTCTCTCTCTCTCCTCTCTCTCTCTCCCCCTCTCTTCTGTCTTCCAGGGAGTACATGTTCAGTGCCCTCAACCTCTCCTCGAATGCCTTATCCTGCTGACCTATCAACATCTTTGTAGACCTCCTCTGGACCTTCTCCAGCAGGTTGTCCTTTTTGAGGTATGGGCACAGTACTGAACTCCATACTCTAGATGCGGCCTTACCAGTGACCTGTACATGGGCAATATAACCTTCTCTCTCTCCTACTACTGATCCCCCTAGATATGCATCCTGGCATCTTGTTTTCCTTTGCTGCTGCTTTCTTGTACTGCGTGGAGTGCTTCAGGTCACAAGTGATCATCACTCCCAGGTCCTTCTCCTCCTCTGATGCAGATACTCGGACTCCACCCAGGTAGTACTCTGTCCTGGGATTCCTGGCTCCAATATGCATAACTTTGCTACCCTCTAAGCAGTTACTCTTACTCCACATCTTGTCAGTCAGCCCCATCTGCATAGTCACCCTAGCTGATGTTCCTACACCCCACCATAGGTTCGTACACAGATTTACTCCCCATTATCCTCATCACCCTGATAGCTCACCCGACAAGCTCCAATTGCCCCCTTCAACAAAACACCTTATTCCCCCCCCCCCCCAAATTCCCCATGTGCTGGCAGTAATCCTAGAACCTCACAGGACCTTGGATACACAACATCCAGAGGAACATTCAACTCCATGCTGCCCAAGGCTGCCTCCCACCCTCGTATGCCTAGTTTTTTCAGAGACCTTTTCTACTCCCCCTTCTCACACTGCCTTCACCACTGCTGCCTCTCTCTAGTCTGCCGCTCCCTCCTGGTCAAGTACTTCAAATGGACGGATACCTTCTCATGTAAATGTCCCAGCATAAACTGGAGGTGCACTCATTTAATCCTGCTCCTTCTCCTCCTCTCCAACTCCATCCACCACAACCCTGGTCCCTCAGCCCCACCCCCCACCCCCAAACTGGCCAAGACAAGAAATCCATTAGCATTGCCCATCAGAACATTTAGAATTTGTTCGTTAAAAGAAAAAAAAAAAAAAAAACTTCATTTGAAGCCTGGGTCAAATTCAACCATTTCGACATCATCACCCTCTCTGAGACATGGCTGTCTCAAAAAATCTCTCAGGAAATTTCGCTCAAAGGCTACTCCCTAATAAGAAAATACAGACCTAAAAAAGAGGAGGTGGCTGCCTTTTCTTTATTTCTGAACGGCTCCCTTTCACAGAACTCCCCTTGAAAGAAAAACTTCCATGCTCTAATCACTGTTTATCAACTGTATCATTGGACACAACAAAGTCCTAACTATCTCCTCAGTCCATCTACCCCAAGGGACCCCCAAAGAACTTGAATCCTTCCGCTCAACAAAATTATTCTTCCCAGGTAACAGGAATTGGATAATTTTAGGAGATTTTAACTGTAACTGGGATGGCAGCCAGTCTGACGATCCCAAAGACCTTCCTGCCAGCTATGGGCTGCATCAAATAATTACTACAGCTACTGGAACCAACTAATAAACAGGCACCAGCTCTACCATCGACTGGATAGTCGCTCAAAACTCCTCCAGAATAGCAGCTTTGGGAAAACTCTTTGACCCCATCAGTGACTACTGCATGACTTTTTGCCACTGGTTGGCAACAGACCCCAAATATTTGCCAAATTTCATCTTCACAAGGCAATTAAAAAGGCTAATATGGAAGAAACATAGACTTTGACAGCAGATAAGGACCGCTTGGCCTACCTAGTCTTCCCATTCCCTACATATTGGATACGCTGCATATTCTAGTTAACCAAAAGTCTACTTTCTCCTACCCTTCACTATAATTGCCTTAAGCCTGTCCCATGCATTCTTGAATTCCCCACTGTTTATGACCCCACTACCTCCTCAGGAAGCTGGTTCCATGCATCCACCACCCACTCTGTGAAAAAATACTTTCTGGCGTTGCCCTAGACGCCCCCCATCTTCAAACTGTGTCCCTTGTTCTGCACATCTCTTTCTCTCAAAGATGCTCCCATCCTGGACTTTGCTGATTCACAGAAACATAGAAGTTGACAGCAGATAAGGACCACAAGGCCCATACAGTCTGCCCATTTCTTTTTCTACCTTATAAATGTGCCAACGGCTTTTGCTCTGTCAGTGGCCTATCTATTCATACTCATCTGTATTGCTCCCTTATGCCTATCCCATGCCTGTTTGAAGCCCTGTACTGTATTCAAAGCCACCACTTCCTGAGGTAAGCCGATCCATGCATCCACCACCCTTTCTGTGAAAAAGCATTTCCTCACATTCCCCCTTAATCGGCCTCCCTCTAGTCTCGTACTATGTCCTCTTGTCCTGCTATTTTTGTTATATTTAAACATTAGACTCTTTCACCTTGTTAATGCCCTTAAGGTGTTTGAATGTTTCGATCATATCACCTCTCTCCCTCCTTTGCTCAAGGGTATACATACTGAGCTCCGTTAATCTGCCTCATACGTCTTCTGATGCAGTCCCTGCAACATTTTGGTTGCCCTTCTCTGGACTGCCTCAATTTGGTTAATGTCCTTGTGAAGGTGTGGCCTCCAGTACTGCCGTCGACTCAGATGGGGCTAACCAGTGCCTTGTAAAGAGGATTATTACCTCCCTCTCTACGACTTGTAATACCCTACTAATACACCCTAACATCCCCCTAGCCTTACCTACTGCTTTAGAGGTCTACTTGGATGATTTCAGGTCATCGGTGATTATGATGCCCAAGTCTCTTTCTTCCTTTGTGACTGCCAGCAACTCCCCTCCCAGCCTATAGGTGGCTTCAGGGTTTCTCTTCCCTATGTGCATGATCTTGCACTACTTTGCATTAAATCCCAGTTGCCACTCTTCTGACCATTTTGCTAGTTTATCCAGATCTCTTCTCATTCTGCCCACCCCATCTGGATCATCTACTCTGTTGCAGATCTTGGTGTCATGTGCAAACAGACAAGCCTTACCCTCTAGTCCATCTGCAATGTCAATAATGAAGATACTGAAGAGGACTGGCCCCAGGACTAATCCATGAGGTACTCCACTTGTTACTTGCATCTCTTCTGACTGTATACCATTTACCACCACTCTGTGTTCTGCCGTCAGCCAGTCTGCCACCCAGTTGACAAACTTCTGACCCACCCCGAGCCTACCCAGCTTATTTATCAATCTTCTATGTGGAACAGTGTTGAAAGCTTTGCTGAAGTCAAGATAAGCGACATCAACTGCTGACTCTTGGTCCACCACTCCGGTTACCCAGTCAAAGAAATCTATGAGATTAGTTTGACAGGACCTTGCTTTTGTAAACCCATGCTGTCTTCCCATGAGGTACCTGAAAGTTTCTATCATGTCACGCTTCTCCCTCCTTTCCTCAAGGGTATACATATTAAGTTCTTTCAGTCTCTCCTCATATGGCTTCTGTTCCAGACCCTGCACCATTTTAGTTGCCTTCTTCTGGATCGCCTCCATCCTGTCTATGTCCTTGCAGAAATGGGAGTCTCCAAAACTGCACGTAGTACTCCAAATGGGGTCTCACCAACTGTCTGTACAGAGGGATAACAACTTCCTGTTTTCTGATGGTGATGCTTCTCCCTATGCATCCCAGTATCTCTCCAGCCCTCCTTACTGCCTTCTCAACATTTTTTGCGTACCTTAAGGTTATCTGATAGGAATACTCTGAGGTCCCTTTCCATTTTTGTTGTTGTTGTTAGTGCGGCCCCCCCTCCCCCGCCGTGCACTCTTCCCCTGGGTTTTTGTTTCCCAGGTGCATTACTTTACACTTTGTTGCACTGAATCTTGGCTGCCATACTTTTGACCATTCCTCCAACCTTGCCATGTCCCTTCTCAACATTTCTACCCCCCTTGTGTATCAACCCTATTGCAGGTTTTTGTATCATCTGCAAAGAGACATACTTTTCCCTCCAGCCCCTCTACAATGTCTCCTATAAAGACATTAAAGAGGACTGGTCCCAGTACTGAACCCTGTGATACCCCACCAGTAACCACCATTACTTCAGAGTGTACTCCATTTACTATTACCCTCTGCGTCCTATTCTCCAGCCAATTTGTTACCCAGGCTGTCACCCTGGGACCTATTCCCAGGGTGGCTAACTTGTTTATTAATCTTTTGTGTGGGACTATGTCAAATGTCTTGCTAAAGTCTAGATAGGCCATATCTACAGCCCCTCCCTGGTCTACTACTTTGGTCACCCAGTCAAAGAAATCTATTACATTCATCTGACATGACCTTCCTGCTGTGAATCCATGCTGCCTCGGGTCCTGTGCCCCGCTGGCCTCTAGGTACTCAGCAATTCTTTCTTTCAGAAGTGACTCCATCATTTTCCCTACCACTGAAGTTAAAATAACAGGTCCAAAGTTCCCTGCCTCTGCCTTGCTCCCACTTTTGTGAAGAGGAATCATATCTGCCCTCCTCCAATCCTCAGGTACCACAGCATCCTCCCATGATTAGTTAAAAAGGGTACTCAGTAACGTCACTAGGTCTCTCCTTAGTTCTTTTAGAATTCTGGGGTGAATCCAGTCAGGCCCCATTGCTTTGTCCACCCTGAGTTTTAGGAGTTCTCTCAGGACACTTTCTTCTGTGAATGGACTGTTATCGGCCCCCCTGTCCAGAGTGCTTCTATTGCTTGGTTTAGGTATCTCCCCCCCTTCTTCTTTTGTGAATACTGAGCAAAAGTATTCATTCAGTATCTCTGCTTTTCCACTGTCATCCTCTGCCCGCCTCCCTGTCCCTTTGTTAAGCCTTGCTATCCCTTATTTGGTCTTCCTTCGCTCCCTGATGTACCTATAAAAAGTTTTATTCCCCTTCTTTTTTTTTTGGGTTGATCATTTTTCTCCCCTCGGCCCAAGTCTGCCTACCTCTGTCATGTCCTGGCATCCACACAGATCTTCCAGCCTCCATCTCCAGGGACCTCTGGCTCCCGTTTGGGTCCCTCAGCTAGTACCCCCGTGGCTTACCCACCGCGGCAGGGCAGCAGTGGGCCCCCAAGCCCTCCGCCAAGACCGGATCCAGTGTGTCGCTGCCTACCCTCGGAGCCATATGCTCCCATTGAAGATGGCCATCATGCTGCCACAACCAGTGCCAAATTCCCCGTTTTCTGGTTCCCTATGACGGTGAGGCGTGCAAAGAGACACCAAAGGACAGGCGCTGCATCGCCATCAAGACGCACACCTTCCCGCCGGCCCCAGCACGCCCCCGACTGCCTGTGCTACTGCATCACCCCCACCACTGCTAGAGCCCACCAGAGCACCAGTGGCAGAAAACCCCCTCTCCCCAGGGAAGGAGAGCAGTCCGGCAGATGCTCGATCCTTCACCCTCCCAGCTGACCCCCGGCGGCCTAGGCTCATTCCCCGAACCCGAGTCGCCGGCGCAGCATGAGGTGTGGCGTCCAGCACCTCAACCCTCAGCGCCACCGGGCCGGCTTTATCCCCCTTCTTAACAGAGTTGGCAGTCTTTTCCTCGGTTTGGACCTTTGCTATTCTGACTGCCTTCCCCGCTTCCTTCTGCTTTACTGGTACAGTTCTCTGTTCTGCTCATTCTGTGATTCCTTATACTTCCTGAATGCTATCTTTTTCTCCCTAACCTTTCCCACCACCTCTTTTGAGAACCACAGTGGTCTTTTACTGCGTTTTGTTTTGTTTATTGGCTTCGTACAATGGCTTGTTGCCTCTGTGATGGCAGTTTTGATTTTCTCCCATTGGTCTTCTACCCCTCCTTCTTGCCCATTTGCGAGTGCATTCCTTAGGCACTCACCCATTTTGCCAAAATCAGCCCTCCTAAAGTGCAGTACTTTTGTCTTTGTATGGTTTGACTCTACAGATGTGTTTATCGTGAACTACACTGTTCGGTGGTCGCTAGTTCCCAGATGGCTACCCACATCTAAATCTGTGATCCTCTCACTATCTCCATTTGAGAGTACCAGGTCCAAGACTGCTCTCTCCCAAGTGGGTTCCAACACTAGCTGTCTGAGGCATGCCCCCCTGCAGGGCATCGAGAATGACCCTGCTCTTTGATGTGGCTGCAGCACATGTGCTCCAGTTAATATCTGGCATATTCAGGTCCCCAATCAACAAAATCTCCTCTTTTTCTGCCATTCTAAGGATGCCTTCTAACATTTCTTTGTCCATTTTCTCCCTGAGATGGGGGTCTGTATACAACCCCTGTGTGGACTGTAGTCCCATTACCTGTCTCCAAGGTGACCCACAGTGCCTCCGCTCTTCCCCGTTTACCCTTTAGTTCTGTTGCTTTGATCCCTTCCCTTCTCTTACATAGAGAGCTACTCCTCCTCCTCCTTTTACCCTCCCTGCCCCTCCTGCAAATTGCATACCCTGGTATGTTTACATCCCAGTCATGGTTCTCTGTGTACCAAGTTTTTGTGACTGCCACAATATCCAGGTATCCCTCTTCCATCAAGACCGCTAAATCCAGAAGCTTGTTACCCAGACTATGGGTACTGGTACTCATCACTCAATTTTTTTTATGGTCTTCCCTCTTTTAGCCCCATCTTTGCCCTTACTGTCTTTGGCTTTTTCTACTTTTACCCCCATCCTGCTCCATATCGACCGCCCTACCTTGGAGTTTACCTCGCAGATGATGACCCTGTTTTGTGGGGGGGAGGCTGGGAATTCCTTGCTTCTCATCAGTGCCTCCCCCTTGGCTAATTTAAAAGCTTGCCAATGAAGCATTTAAACCTATCGCCTAGAAGCCTGCTTCCCTTCATGGACAGATGCAGACCATATTGCCAGTATAGGCGTGCATCCCCCCAGGTGGAGCCTCAGTCTCCAATCAAGCCAAAACCCTGCGCTCCGCACCAGTTTTTCAACCATTCATTGAATCACATGGTATGTAATACCCTAGCCTCACCCATGCCATAGACAGAAAGTACTTCCGAGAAGGTTACCGTGTGTGCTACTTGGCTAAGGCCCCTCCCCAACTCCACAAACTCCTCCTGTACTGCTCTAATCCCATGCCCAGCTAAGTCATTTGTCCCTAGGTGGACAATGATGTCCAGCTCCCTCTCCCGTGCAGATGCTCTTGCAATCCTGAGGATTCGCTTCCCGGCCCTCTAAGTCATGATTCCGGGAAGGCACCTTATTTCCCTCTCCACTTTTTCCCCCAGTTCTATCCCCCTAATAACTGAGTCCCCCACAAGGAGTGGCTTCCTTCCCCTGTGGTGTCCCATGCCACCGTCCTGTGGGCTTTCCTTGTGGCGATTCCCAGCAGCCTCCCTGGTCTCCAGTGCGTGTGCCTCCATAGGAGAATCACCAGTGCAGCATAAGGATTGTGGAGAGGTGCAACTGGAGGGATGCACCTCTGTTCTACCACCCTCACCCTCTCTGAGCCCACCATGGTCCAACTGCTCCTCTTTCTTGGCAACATCTGAGGCAGCAGTGGTGGCCCTGGTGTTCCCTGGGTAGGGGAGGTTTCCCTACTCCTATCCAATTCAGCCTGGAGACGGGCAACCTACTCCCTCACAGCAGAGAGTTGACTGCAAATAGGGCAACAGCATTGCACCACACCCCACATTTGTCTTTCTTCCTGTTTATTGAAAAAAAAAAAAAAAAACATTGTTCTTTTTTTTGTTTTATTGTGTGAGTGCATACACCCTCAATGCAGTGTGCTGGATTGGTAAGGATATGACAGTTGTATGCCCCGTGTGCTCTTGGTGAAGTGATGTCAGAACCCTTGGTACAAAGCAAATGACAGCCTTGGTGGGGGGTGAGGGGCAGGGGATTGGGCCTCAAGCTGTTCCATCTGGAAACAATCAGCTACAAACTCTGACCCACCACTCCGGTGAGTGCTGACCTTCCTTTCAGCAAGACAACCTGCACAACAATCTACCAGAGAATATACCCAGCAAAAAAACAATTACAGTCAGAGATAAATCAAGCAGTTGGGCCTAATACATATGATGTAAGCCTCCCCGACCCATAACAACCTGATGTTCTGTGCTCTGAAGACAATCGGAGGAAACAGTTTCCACAACCTGAGGCCCTGTCTGGGTTGAATACACAAACTGCAGGGTTCACAAAGAAACAATTCTCTGCCACCAGTAAATAGTTCACTGTACCAAAAAATAGTTTGATGCAACCTGTCACAAAACACAGTACATGTAACATAGCGATAAAGATCTCAAGGTACACATATACTGTTAATTTTACACACAGAACATAAGTCTCCATAGGGACTAAATACTGGGAACGTCCTGATTTGCTAAGATTACATTGCATCTGACGTTCCCAGCAATCTTAGCCTCCAATCGGCGCGGTGCTGTGAAAATGTTTCCTGGTTTGAGGATTTAGAAAAAACTTGCCGAAAAGGTATTAAACTTAACATTTTTAGCTAACTGCTTACAGGATTCAAAACTTCTCCCTGTCTGCTCTGCTTCCACGGGAGGGTTTTTAGAACTGTGTGCCCCATAAGATGTGTGTTTCACAAGATTAGCAGTTCTGCAAATTCCTTCTTGATTCAAAAAGAAGATGAAAACTTCTGCTGATATCTGTGATGAAATGTAATTGTGCCCTGATCATATCTGTAGACTATCTCCAATTACAGCTTCCTGCTGTTTTTGACAGAGGAGAACTTTGCTTTCAGAGCAAGAAAGAGCAGTCTAGAACTACAGCTTTTTTACTAATTGCCCTCCTTCCCACCCTAAGCTAGTTCTACTTTTATAGCCACTGGATTTGACTGACAACAGGAACTTCCTGTTTGGCAGTAGGAAGGGAAGGATCACTGAGACACATTAGTTTCATCAACTTTGAAGGAACCTAAAAAATAAATTTCTCCCCCCAGCTGCTGGAGGTCTGAATCCAAGCACAGAAGGAGGAGACTATTGAAGACTACAGGAAGTTCCTGTCCCAGAACAGGAAGGGCGAGAGTTGTAAGGGCATATAGGCAGTAGGAAAGTAAGTGTAAAAATACATAGAGGGAGGAGACAGTAAGCATACAAAGCAACAGGTAAGAGGACACAAAATAAGTCAAGATGGGAGTGGTGCAGTGCAATGGCTGTGGGGCAGCAGTGTTCCGGGAGACATTCTGCAGGCTGCGATGCTGCTCTATTTGCAGGCACCTCTCTGGTCTGAGGGAGGAGGTTGCCCGTCTCCAGGCTGACCTGGCTAGGATTCATGAAACTTCTTCCCCCATCCATGGACCACCAGGGCCACCACCGCTACCTCAGAGGATGCCAGGAAAGAGGAGCGGCTGGACCAAGGTGGGCTCAGGAAGGGAAGAGGGTGGTGGAACAGAGGTGCATCCCTCCAGTTGTACCTCTCCACAATTCATATGCTGTTCTGGCAAAGAGTGGTTCCTCCATGGAGGCACCTGCAGTGGAGACCAAGGAGGATGCTGGGAACCTCCACAAAGGAGACCCACAGGAGGGTGGCACGAGACCCCACAGGGGATGGAAACAACTCCTGTTGGGGGACTCGATCATTAGGGGGGTACAAGTGGGGGAGGAATGGGATAGGGAGGTAAGGTGCATGCCTGGTGCCACAGCTCGGAGGGACAGAAAGTGAATCCTCAGGATCACGGGAGCAGCTGCACAAGGGGGGGAGCTGGATGTTATTGTCCACCTAGGAACAAATGACCTGGCTGTGAATGGAACTGGAGCGGTGCAAGAGGAGTTTGTAGTGTTGGGGAGGGGCCTTAGACAAGTAGCATGTACGGTAACCTTCTCAGAGGTGCTGCCTGTCTACAGCAAGGATGATGCTAGGGTATTCCACACCATGGGATTCAATGAATGGCCGAAAATCCCGTGTGGAGCTCAAGGTTTTGGCTTCACTGGGGAGCCACCTGGAGGGATGCAGGCCTATACTGGCACGATGGTCTGCATCTGTCCGGGGCCGGATCCTAGGTGATAGGTTTAAATGCTTCATTGGCAAGCATTTAAATTAGCCAAGAGGGGAGGCACTGAAAAGGAGCAAGGAAATCCCAGCCTCCCCCCACAAAACACAGTAGTTAGAGAGGTAAACACCAAGGTAGAGAAGTCAGCAGGGAGCAGGACAGAGGTAAATACAGAAAAAGGCAGTAAGGACAGGGATGGGGCTAAAAGGGTAAGGCCATAAAAAAAAAAAAAAAAAGGAAGGTGATGAGTACCAATGCCCGCAGTCTGTGTAACAAGCTCCCTGAGAGTGGCCTTGATGGAAGAGGGATGCCTGGATACTGTGGCAGTCACTGAAACATGGTACACAGAGAACCATGACTAGGAAGTCAACATACCAGGATACACAGTCTACAGTAGGGACCGGGTGGGTAAAAGAGGAGGAGGAGTAACTCTCTTTATATAAGAGAAGGGATTAAAGCAACAGAACTAAAGAGTAAACAGGAAGTTGATGAGTCACTATGGGTCACCCTGGAGACAGGAAATGGCACCAAAATCCAGATGGGGGTTATGTACAGAGACAGACCCCCATCTCAGGGGGGAGGAAATGGACAAGAAAATTATAGAAGGCATCCTTAAAATGGCAGAAAAAGGGGAGATATTGTTGATGGGGGACCAGAATATGCCAGATGTTAACTGGAGTACATTTGCCGCAGGCACATCCAAGAGCAGGGTCATTCTTGATGCCCTAGCCTCAGACAGCTAGTGCTGGAACCCACTCGGGAGGGAGCAATCTTAGACCTGGTACTCTCAAATGGGGAAGGAGAAAGGATCTCAGATTTAAAAGTGGGTAGCCATCTGGGAACAAGTGACCGCCAAACAGTGTGGTTCACAATAAACACAGCCATAGAGTCAAGCCATACAAAAATGAGAGTACTGGACTTTAGGAAGGCTGACTTTGGGAAAATGGAGAGTGTGCATCAGAAAAGCACCAGCAAACGGGGAAGAAGGAGGGGTGGAGGAACAATGGGGAATAATCAAAACAGCCATCGCAGAGGCAACATGCCTTTGTGTGAAGCAAATCAACAAAACAAAATGAAGGAAAAAAAAACACTATGGTTCTCAAAAGAGGTGGAAGGGAAGGTTAAGGAGAAAAGGATAGCATTCAGGAAATATAAGAAAACACAGAAGGAGCAGGACAGAGAACTATCAGTTAAAGCAGGAGGAGGAAGGAAGGCAGTCAGAATAGCAAAGGCACAAACTGAGAAAAAGATAGCAAACTCTGTTAAGAAAGGGGATAAAACCTTTCGTGGGTACATTAGGGAGTGAAGAAAGATGAAGGGAGGGTTACAGAGACTTAATAAAGGGGAGGGAATGTGGGCAGAGGGTGACAGTGAAAAAGCAGGGATACTGAACAAAAATTTCTGCTCAATATTCACAACGGAAGAGGAGGGGGAGGTACCTAAACCAAACAAGAGAAAAACTCTGAATAGGGGGGTTGATACCAGTCCATTCACAGAAAAAAGGGTTTTGAAAGAACTCCTGAAACTGAGGGTGGACAAAGCAATGGGGCTTAATGGGATTCACCCAAGAATTCTAAAAGAACTAAGGGTAGAACTAGTAACACCACGGACTACTCTCTTAACAAATCATGGGAGGATGGGGTGGTACCCGAGGACCAGAAGAGTGCAAATGTGATTCCACTTCACAGAAGTGGGAGCAGGACAGAGGCAGGAAACTACAGACCAGTTAGTTTGACCTCAGTGGTAGGGAAAATGATGGAATCACTTCTGAAGGAAAGAACTGTTGAGTACCTAGAGGCCAGTGGGGCACAGGACCCAAGGCAGCATGGTTTCACAGCAGGAAGGTCATGTCAGACGAACCTAATAGATTTCTTTGACTGGGTGACCAAAGTAGTAGACCAGGGAGGGGCTGTGGATATGGCCTACTGAGATTTTAGCAAGGCATTTGACAGTCTCACACAAAAGATTAATATACAAGTTGAACAGCCTTGGAGTGGGTCCCAAGGTGGAAGCCTGGATAAAAAACTAGCTGGACAACAGAACACAAAGGGTAATAGTAAACGGAGTCCACAGTGAAGAAAGGATGGTAACTAGCAGGGTACCGCAGGGTTCGGTACTGGGTCCGGTCCTCTTTCATGTCTTTATAAGTGACATTGGAGAGCACCTGGAAGGAAAGGTATGTCTCTTTGCAGATGACACAAAGATCTGCAACAAGGTTGATACACAAGGTGGGGTGGAAAGGATGAAAAGGGACTTGGCAAGGTTAGAGAAATAGCCAAAAATGTGGCAGCTCAGATTCAATGCAAAGAAGTGCAAGGTAATGCATCTGGGGAACAAAAACCCAGAGGAAGAGTACACAATGGGGGAGTGAGTTAATAACAACAAAAATCAAGAGACCTTGGAGTAGTTATATCAGAGGACCTAAAGGTGGGCAAGCAATGTGAGAAGGCAGTAAGGAGGGCTGGGGGGATGCATAGGGAGAGGCATCAACGTAAAAAACAGGAAGCTGTTATCCCTCTATACAGACAGTTGGTGAGACCCCATCTGGAGTACTGCGTGCAATTCTGGAGAACCCATCTCTGCAAAGACATAGAGTGGAGGCTGTTCAGAGTAGGGCAACCAAATGGTGCAGGGTCTGCACCAGAAGATATACGAGGAGAGACTAAAGCAGCTAACATGTATACCCTGAGGAAAGGGGGGACATGATAGAAACTTTCAAGCTATCTCAAGGAATTAAAGTACAAAAGGGTAGCATCTTTCAGAAGAAGAGATGTGCAAGAACAAGGGGGCACAATTTGAAGACAAGGGGGAACAGCTCAGAGGTAATGTTAGAAAGTATTTTTTTCACAGAGAGGGTTGTGGATGCATGGAACAGCCTTCCTGAGGAGGTTGTGGAGTCAGGAACAGTGAGAGAATTCAAGAATGCATGGGACAGGCATAAGGCAATTCTAGTAGTGGGAAGGAGGAAGTAAGCTGTTGATTAACTAGAATCTGCAGCTTATCCATCAGGTAGGGAAATGGGCAGACTAGGTGGGCCAAGCAGTCCTTATCTGCCGTCAAATTCTAGGTTTCTATGACTTGCATCATTCGATATTATAATAATAAAAATATGTCAATTAAAAAAAAGAAAAAAAAGACAAAACACAAAGCAATACCATGTTTAAAATTCAGAGTTAACCCTTGCTGTGCCGTGGACTGATATCAGGCCTGAATTCCTATAAGTTCTAATTCTGTTGGCAGTCTAAGGGTTAAGTAAGGTAGACCTCTCTCAGATTTGCACAAGACTGCACTTCCTTGCAGAATGCCAGTGTCTTCCCCACAGCTTCCAACTGTTTCAAAGTAGCTTGTTTCACCTTCAAGAAGATGGACTCGCACACACTTTCAAATCCACACACTGGTCTTTCGCCACTGACACAAATAACAGAGGCTCTGCCATTGAAGCTTTCTCAAATACTTTCAACTCTATTTTTGACTCCCTTATCCCCAAAGAAAAGATCAGAGTGCGTGGGCACCCAAACGAATGGGTCACTCTAGACCTCCTTAGACGTGTGCGCTGTAGGGACAAGGCCTGGTCTAAGTACAAGAAGTCTAACTCACCCATATTCTTCCAGGAGTATAAAACCCTCCACAACAGATGCAAGTTTGCTGCCCAAGCTGCAAAGGTAAAGCACCTCAAGAACAGCCAACTCTATAACAAAGTCAATTCTAAACAACTCTGGAGAACGCTAAACTCCTTACAGGGCAAAAATAGGAAATCCGAGTAGATCACCCTTCTTACAGATGGGAAATTATCTAACAACCCAAAATGCCTGGCCATCATGTTTAACTCTTTTTCAGGGATCTTGATAAAATACAAGACTCCTCTCCCCTCAGCCCATTCCACCCAGTCCTCCCACACCCCGCTCCAACCATTAACAGCCTCCCACACTTTCCATTTCAAAGCATTCTCCCCGCCGACACTGTTTTACATATTACATAGATTGTTCAAGCTGTATTAGACTTGCGTCCATGTTTAGCTTGCCTTGATATTTATAATATTTCATATTTATTTGTGATACCAGGGTCTTAAATAACTGATTGGCAGTTTTTTTCTTGGGGTAATACTAACTGTACAGAAAGCATTTATATAGGTTTTCTAGAAGTGTTATATATGTTAAACACAGTGAGGCAACTGATATGCATTTTCACAATGTTTTAGAACTTTTTTTTTTTTAATTTTATTTTTATTAGAATTTCATCAATTATACATATAACATTCTACCAAGGATAGGTATAATCACCACCAGAAGATACCACATTCACATTATTATTACAGGTTGGATGGTACACTATCCTTCATTTAACCACATTGGGGAGAAGATACATTTTCATTCACATCCTTCCGCTCAAACTGGAGCATAATGCAGCCAATGCTATTTTGTATTAATACAGTAAACATTCATGCAGGATAGGTTTACCAAGCCAATCTAAGCATATCTTACTGCTCTATAATGTAAAGAAATTATTTATTGGACCCCTGATAAGACTCCTCCCTCCCAACACACATTCAAAAGTTACTTTGATGTTAAACAGTTTACCTAACTTGATGGAAAGATCTTAATTAACTTACATTGAGCAATTATCCAGTGGTGGTATATTGCTAAACATTGTGTGAGTGTACGATAGCCTGTCTTATGCTTTTCTTCATTCATTTACTTCACAACAACATTTCCCTTTTTATATCACATTCCCCAAGTTTTCACTCACCCCCACTTTCAAACTTGCAGACAGCAATTAGTACCGGAACATTCAACTTTAAACTTATTTGAGAACTTATGCAAACCCTCTAAAAGTATTTTAACAGGTTTCTAAGTTAAGGCAGATCTTGGTCAACATTTCCGAGTACAAGACCCGATGCTCACAGTCCAACGAGGCCTACGGACCTCGAGTTAGTCAACGCCATGCAGAGTTTTTAATTTCGCCTTAAGGACAGCAAAATCGCCCCAGAGTACCTACAGTTCAGTCCCCGGTTTCAGCCAGCTCGTCATCCGAGTCAGAAATGTCCCGGTTCTGGACTTCCATTCGGGAATAAGCTTTAGCAATGCAGGCCCCAGCTGCTTTGGGATCCGTAAATGCATACGTCTTTTGGTGCAGGATGAACTGGAGTTGCGATGGGACACCCAGACAATAGGGAATGTCCATTTCTCTTAATTTCTGGGTCACGCCATCAAAGGCTTTTCTCCGGTTTCATGTCGCAAAGGAGTAGTCTGGGAAACAGTATTCTGGCGCCTTCAAATTCAATTTTTCCTCCTTGTTCCCTAACCGCCTTAAGGATTTTGTCCCTCATATTGGAAGATTGAGTCTCCATCAGCATGGTGCGCGGGCCTTCCTCCAAGTTGCTGGCCCGTCTAGGGGTAATTCGATACCCCTTCATGATTACTGGAGCAAACCCCAATCCCAGGGCTTCTGGCATCCATCTCTCCAAAAAACTAACCGGGTCGGCCCCCTATGATCCTTCTGGTAGTCCTAGGATTCGAATATTCGGTGCCCTAATGAAATTCTCAAGCTGCTCGATTCTAGCCTTCAACAGGCTTTGCTCCTTTATTTTATTCGCCACTGCCGCTAGAGCTTTGCCTGATGTCCGGTTCAATTCTTCCATTACCGGATTCATTGCATCCACGGTAGATTCCACCTTTACCAGACTATCTGTATAAAGAGTCGAATTTCTTGTCCAGTAGCTGAATAGATCTGGTTAGTGCATTCACCGCTGTTTGTAGTGATTCCAGGGATGCTGGAGATTCGCGTCTATCGCTCTGTTGGAGGCTAGGGTCTTGAGCTGACGATGGCCTCACAACTATTTGGTCTTGTTTTGGGTTATTTCGAGTTCGACCCATCTTTCAAAAGCAGGTTTTCCTTCACTCTAGATATTAGTAGCTTTAGTTAAGTCCTCGAATAGCACCAAGTCTCCTGTTAAGTTCCCTGTTTTTAAAGATTAAACTTGCATTATTGAGGAGCTCACCAAGGGACGTCTTCCATGCTGGGCTGCTAGCTCCGCCCCCAATGTTTTAGAACTTTAGTGAGCAAAACGCTAATCAATTTTTAGAGTTAAATAAAACCCTGGATACACCTATCAAGCCCAGTCTTAAATGCCTCTGTGGAATTACTCATGACAACCTCTGTTGGTAAGCTATTCCATAAAGAGGGGACCCTAAGGCTGAACTAATGTCTACGCTTTTGCAGATTCCATTTCTCCATGGTTAACTGCTGTGGATGGCCCCTTGTTGGGTATATTCCATGCTTTAGCGTGGACCCATATGTATTCGCTGGTGATGCCTTCTGTAGTGCTTTGTGAACCATGCATATATCCCCCCGTACTCTTCTGTATTGGAGAGTGTATAGATCGAATTCCTTTAATTTTTCTGTGTACGTGAGTTTGTTGCAGCCTGATATTACCTTTGTTGCTCTTTTTTGAATTTTTTTCAAGTTTGATGATATCACTTTTTTTATATGGTGACCAAACCTGTGTCCCATATTCCAATTGAGGCCTAACCAATGCTCGATACAAAGGCAGTATCACCTCCCTGTCCCTGCTACTAATATGTCTAGGAATGTAGTTCAAGTTCTGACTTGCCTTACCTGCCATTATACTGCAGTGCTCACTAAACTGGAGGTTCAGAGTTGTTATTCCTAGATCTCTTTCCTTTCTGGTAACTGGTAACTCTTTGTTTCCTATAGTGTATTGAATGCTTAAATTATGTCTCCCCATGTGCATAATAGCACACTTGTCTACATTCAGGGGTAGTTTGTATTTAATTGTCCAATTGTAGATCTCGTTCAGTGCCATTTGCATAGTTTGTCCATCCCCAGCATTGCTTACAGTTGCCCCTAATCTACAGTCGTCTGCAAATTTTGTAATCCATACACCGTAGTGTGAGCACTGAATGGTTGCCACATATACGCTGAAAAGACAAGGACCCAAGACTGAGCCCTGGGGAACCCAGCTCGTCACCCCCGCCCAATCTGACTTAACCTCGTTGACCACCACTCTCTGTCTTCTATTAGACAGCCATTCACTCACCCAGTTGATTATATTTACACTTAATTTAACTGACTCCAGGATGGCCAATAACTCTTTATGTGGTATGTCACAGGGTGCTGTAAGACCATTTGTATTTCTGGAACCTTCTTCCCTTTCTCCTGCTTGAAGTCTGCTGCAGCAGCACCCTCTATATTGTATACACCTATCCTATCTTTTTGTCCTTTAATGTTTCTCCCTTTCCCAGTTAGGTCACCTGGGAAAGCTCTTTGTACTATCCCTGTGTTTCTTTTTGGCTCCAGAGAGGAACTGGTCTTCTTGCCCTGAGGACCCCCCCCATCAAAAAAAAAATAACAACTAGTGATACCTAACATAGTATTGGACTGACTAGGTGTCTGTACTAATTTAAGTAAGAGGCTAGGATTATTTAAGGAGATGAAATCATAGGGAAAGCGTATTCCTTTCCATTATTTCTGAATTAGACTGTAGCGCTTCAAAGTCGTGGAGTATAAATAGGTTCATAGGTAAATTACACGATCAAGGGACTAGACCATTATGATCATGCCACTTAAGCTAAATGGGTTGCAAATTTAGAATCATTCACATATATATCTAATTGAGTTTTAACCTGTGTCAAATTTACGCAATTTACCACCTCATATGGGAGTGAGTTCCAAATTGGAACTATTCGTTGGTTAAAAAATTGTGTTCTTTTGGTGGTTTGATTGATTGGTAAAAATTTTAAATTATGCGAACGAGTTGAAACTATAGCAGAGTTCCATTTCAAATGCAATGTATCAAACAAGTATTCATTTCTAGATGCTTTATCGAGCAAGCAGAGATCCCCACGTATTGATCTATATTCCATACTATACAAATTAAGTTGTTTAAGTCTTTCCTCATAAGTCAGATGTCCCATTCCAGCTATATTCCTGATAAACCTTTTTTGCACCTTCTCCCTAGATACTTTATCTCCCCTCTGTGTGGGTGCGCAAAATGTAAGAACAATAATCAAAATTTGCTCTTATGATACTAGTGTATAAGGGGACCATTATTGATGGCTCTCTACTTTTAATGTTTCTAAATAAACAGTTACTAAATCTGGAACATTTATTAACCATAAAATTTAAATGTTCAGTAAATTTTAATTTATTATTGATAATAACACCCAGATCTTTCTCAGATGTAATAACACTTAATGTGTGATTCTCTATATAATATTTAGCACATCTATTATTACTTCCGAAGTACATGACCCTACACTTATTGGTGTTGAATTTCAACTTGTGATTGCTAACCCATTCAGATATGTTATTTAAATGTTTCTGTAATATGGATATAGATTCAGAGTTATTAACAATCCCTCCTAATTTGGCATCATCAGCATATTTAATAACCCAATTACCATTTTTTATGTTCCTACCAGTTATAAGAATATTAAATAATATTGGACCCAGGATTGATCCCTGAGGGACTCCACTAGTAACCAAAGTCCATGGGGAGAAAACAACCCTCAAGCATACCCGCTGCCTTCTGTTGGATAGCCAATGCATTATCCATTTAATCAAATATTTATTAAGTTCTAATTTGACTAAACAATTAAATAATATATCGTATGAAACAGAGTCAAAGGCCTTTTCAAAGTCCAGATAGAGGACATCGACCGGCAAACCAAGGTGCAAAGCCTCACTAACTGGTTCAAAAAAAATCAATCAAATTGGTCTGACATGATCTTCCATGTTGAAATCCGTGTTGGAATATATCGGTCAGACCTTTTTCCAAGATATGTGAGCTGATTTTACCTAGAATTAATCTTTCCATAACTGTACATATAGTAGAGGTTAGACTTATAGGTCTATAATTATTTATTTATTTCTTAGAGCCGGATTTGTGTATAGGAATAACCTCAGCATCACACCAATCTTTAACCACTATACCCTTCTGTAAAGTCTCATTAAATAAATAGGTAAGTACGCCGGCCAGTTCATACGAAAGATTTTTTAAGAAGATAGCTGGAATACCATCAGGACCACATGATGTAGAAGATTTTAAGGAATCCATGATGTTAAAAGTTTCAGCCACAGTAAATATAATTACAGGGTCCAGCTTAGAAGGTTTTAAACATGTAAACTCACCCTTCTTTTTAAATATACTACCAAAGTAATCATTAAATTGATTTGCCATAACTTGTTCATCATTAATGTCAACATCATTAATTTTTAATGGTCCCACTAAGGTAGGCAAATTTTTTTAAGGAGCCAATGTAATTAAAGAACCTTTTCTTATTAACATGATGTATACTAACTAAGTTTCTCTCTAATTCCTGCTTTACCCTTCTAATTGCGTATTTTACCTTTTTTGCTTTAATTATAAATTTAGACCAGTTAAGATCAGTAGTATTATTTTTGTATTTATTATATGCTTTTTTTTTTTTTTTTTGCTAAAACCAACCTTTTAATTTTTCTAGTGAACCAAGGCGGGGACCTCTTTTTTCCAATATATTTAACTCTAGTAGGTACCCATGCAGAAATACAAAATTGGATTTCCTCTTTAATTCTTAGCCAGATGTTCTCTATAGATAGCTCTTTTAATTCTTGTTCCCAATTCCACATTGATAAATATTCCTTAATTACCTTATAATCTGCTCTATTAAAGTTTTTAAATTCAGTTTTACCGCAAGATTTATTAGCAGAAAGATTAAATGACCATTCAATTATCTGGTGATCACTATTTCCTAATGGAGCCATAATGCTGACCGACTCATTGTCACCTTTAACATTTGAAAATATTAAGTCCAAGATATTATTATTTCTAGTTGGTAATTTAACATGTTGATCCAATCCTAAATGTGACATAACACTAATAAATCTATTTTCATATAAATACTTATACAAACCAATACAGCTGCAGAATGCTTTCTCTTTCACTTAACCAATTTTGGAGTTTATGTTCTTTTTTAAAACCCAGAGTAGGCAAGGTGCAAAGGAGTGCTGTAGTGCAGGGAGCACTTTTCATAACGATACTGTTCTGCTCTGTTTTGAAACCTAGTACAGAAGTTTAAACTTAGGTTACAAGTGACCTCAGGTACACAGTTGTCTTTTCACTTTTTGAGCTAGAAGTTAAACTTCTATGTTCTCTAAATACTAAACAATAATGAAGTTTATGGAAAGAATTCAGTAAAACTTTACCAAGAAAAGCACTGTTGTGCTGTTTACATGTTAGTTCTGTCTAGGCCTACCAGAAATAGTAATATTTGCCTAAAAACCATATGGTGAGAAACACAAATGTAGTTTATTGTTTCTCTGCTTAACTGCTGTATAGTGACAAATGAAACCGTGGGAACACAGACTTCCGGTGACGTCACGCTCCCGATGCCAGCCTGAATTAGGAGGCTCCCACCGTAGCCGACAAAAAAACTCCATTTACACTGCCAGACAGTAAAAAGTCAACGTCAGAAACACCACAGGAGGTGTAATCATGTCAAAGCATGGTGAGAAAGCCATTAAAAAAAAAAAAAAAAACAGCGGTGCCCGATGAAGGAGGATTGTCCAATTCTGGTAGCGAAGTGTCACAGGCCTCATCCGCCTCGAGGCACAGCACAGACAGGACCGATCAGCCTCCCCTGACAATGCTGCAGCGTCAAATGACTTTGGTGCTCTCGGAGCTCCGCTAATTCCGGAATGAGTTTCGATCCACTACAACTGCCCTCAGGACAGATATCGGGAAGCTCGAGAGGCAGCAAGAGCAGCTTGAACAACATGCGATGGAATCTGATTCCAGAATACACAGATCCGAATGGGCCATTATGCAGTTAAAGCACAACATACAGGCCTTACAAGAGCATGCTGAAGACACAAAGAGCCATAGTCGGCGCAATAAAGTTCGGATCTCGGGGATCCCGGAGGGAGAGGAGGGCACCGATCCCCATAAATTTGCTCGCTGTTTGCTGCAGCAGGTATTGGATATCCCTAAGGAAGCTACCCTTGAATTTGAGAGGGTTCACCGCACACTTGGGCCCAAGCCCCCCTGGATGCCAGGCCACGCACTATGCTGGTACGTTTTCTCCGATTCCAAGAAAAGGAACTAATACTGCATACAGCTTGGAAACAAGGGCAGGTTAGCTATAAAGGTCAACGGCTGTATTTTGAGAACGATTTTGCCCCCGAGGTGATGGCCAGGCACAAGGCATCCATTCCAATCTTGAAGGCGTTGAAAAAGGCTGGCCTGTGTTTCCGAATCCCTTACCCAGCAAAATTAATAGTTTTCCATCCAGATGGGCAGCTTACTTACAGCTCGGCTGAAGAGGCGATAGAAGGCCTTCAAAAGCGTGGAGTAGAAGTTCAGAAACCAACCGGGCGGCCCTCACGAGGTACTCTAGCAGGAAAGCTGTCGCAGCAAGCCTGGCAGTCTGGACAACGAGAGGCTAGAAAACGTCAAGGTGCAGAGGCGATTCACAAAATTGTCGATTCCCTGCGAGAGCAGTCCCAAGCGAACACCTGATCTCCTAACTGAGTGAACTGAGTAAAGTTTGGAACTCATTGGCTCTTCTGGAGGAACTGGTAGAGAGGGGGGCCACAGCTCTATTTCTCAGAACTTAATCACCTGGAGGACGAGAATTCTGCTACCCAACCACTCTGGACACACTTATTGCTGCTGCTGAATTGCTCAATCTGCCTGTTTTTGTCTACTAATCACTTAAGATAAGTCCCTGTTTACTAATTATTAAACTCCTGTAGCTTCTCTTATTTCTGCCTACATTACTACTGCCTGCCTTGTCCAGTAGCACTAACACCTTTTCTCCTTCTGTGCATTCCCCCCTTTTTTTATTTAGGTAATCCGATTCCGGCTTCTGTGGTATGGAGTGCAGAACGGGAGAGGGTAAGAGTAAATTTTAATTGGTCTGGCCCTCCCTATCTCTACGCTGTCGAACAACAGGTAGCTCACTGGAGGCTTAACAATATTTCCCTGGAGGTTTAAGAGGGCAGTTACCCCTACATGCAAAGCTGTCACTTCTTCAGGTGATGGGCTGGACATTGTGTCATCGGCAGGGATGGGCCCCAAGGTTAGCTACCTAAAATCAACCTAAGATTATACAGCTAAACGGCGGCTCACGAGTCAGCTCAAAAGGGGTGGGACCTGCTGTTACCTGGGACACTGACTGACTCTGTTGCCTCTGATGGCGCGGTTACATGCACGTCTGGCTCACAGCCCTTGGGAAATTTAGCCTGCTGAGATATTTGCTCAGCCCTGTCTCCTGCCCCTCCCTCCATTTCCAGACCCATGGGTTAGTATTTGGTTCCCCTCCCCCTCCGGATTGTTTAATCGTCCACTTCCTGGGTCGGTTACAGGGGGATGTTGTAGTCTGTCCTCTGGTGACCTATACGACTTCTGGACAAGCAACAGAAAGTGCCCTTTGATGTCCCTTAGGAACATGCTCAGAACTTCGGACAAAGGCTGCACCACTTGTTTATCCCCAGTTCTTCTCCCCATGACATCACACTCTTTCGCAGGTGGCTAATCGGCAGGAGTGTGACTAACCAAAACCCCATCCCCTTTTATACCTATTTTAGGCATTAGAAGTGCCTTGGGGTGACTCTGTTCGGAGACATACCCCCACCCCCGTGAGGATTTCTCACTGTAGAGAGCGCTAAGAGAGCTCTCAGACATTGGAAGTACTAGTTCATCTCCCTTGTTTTTACTAGTTAAGTGTTTGTAAAATTAGTTGAAGCCCTGTTGGCTCTAACTTACTTCAGATATCTCTAATCAACCTATCTGCTATTTGGAACATATGGTTGCTGTTCTTAGTTATTTGATATTGTATGTATGTATGTTGCCAGTTTAAAGGCAATTAGTTGTTAACTGCAAAGAGTACAGTTAAATTTCGGAAAATTAACTGCAACTGCTGTACATTAATAGAATGTCGATTGTGTCTACCTAATTACGATGCGCAGGGAGTGGAGAGGTCAGCTGCGGAAGGCTCCCTGGGATCCACGCACAGCACTATCCTAAACTCACATAATTCCCGGACTCTACTATGGAGGAGACTCCTTTGAGGTTATTATCCTGGAATCTAAATGGACTCACCTCCCCAATTAAGCGAACCAGGGTTCTTTCGCAGCTCAAAAAATGTAAAGCAGACCTTATTTGCAGGAGACCCACCTAAGCAATGCAGAGCACACTAAGTTGGGGTGGCTCGTGAAGGGTGAGGTGTATAGCTCTGCCTTTAGAAATGGCAGAAGAAGGGGGGTAGCAATAGTAATCCCACAGCATACGCCTTGGCAGCTGCAAGCTAAGTGGATAGACCCTTTCGGTCGGCTAGTATTACTTCGAGGTTTAATTGGAGAGGCCGAGGTTACCCTGGCAAATGAATATTTCCCTCCGGACTCACCAGTGGATGAGGTTAAGGGCCTGCTAGACAAAAATCACACAATTCACCAAAGGCATATTAATGCTTGCAGGAGATTTTAACATCCTACCTAACCCTGAACGAGACTCATCGAGTCTTAATACCCCCAGAAAAACCCCGCAGCAGAGGTTTTTAAGTAGGTTTCTGACCAAGGTGGGCTGGATTGATACCTGGCGCCACTCGCATCCTTACACTAGGAATTATACACACTATTCGGCAGTTCACCACACACATTCAAGAACTGATCTCTGTTACACCCAAATAGAATATTCGGACTTAGTGGTGGACTCCCATATTGGGGATGTCTCCTTGTCAGATCATGCACATATAACCATTACATGGAAACTAAGACTACACAGGAGATGTACACAGTGGCGACTAAACCCCTACCACCTAAAGTCAAAACAGTTTAAAGAATATCTAGCAGATAAGCTGACTGAGATACTTGCAGATAACTCTAGTCCAGAGACCTCCCCAAGTATGCTATGGGACACAGTAAAAATGGTATTACGAGGGCACCTCATTAAATACACTTCTATACAAGCGAAATCCCTCAAACAACATAAAGCTAGGTTGGAAGAAACCCTTCACTTCCTGTAAACTGCACATAAACAAGGTGACAGTTCTGTGCTCCCACAACTTAAACAAGTCAAGCTAGACCTAGATAAGTTGACTCTGCAGCAGACAGAAATTGCTCTAACTTTCCTCCAACAGCTGTATTATGAGGTCAGGCCCAGGGCTGCTAGGCTGTGAACCTACCAAATTAGGAAACAAAAGAAAGCTGCTGCTATTGCCGGGTCGCTCCTGAAAAAGGGACCTCCGGGGCCCAGTGGGCCTACCCGGTCATCAAAATTCAATACATAAATAAATTACTACCATTCATCATCCAGCTGATGGCAGGCCCCTGAACAAACTCGATGATACAGCGGATGCAGTCACTGCATACTATTCCGCCCCCTTACACTCTAGAGCACCCTGTAGCTGCGGAAAAGGTAAAAGACTTTTTACAACCTCTTAACCTCCCAAGAATTACTCCAGAACAGGGAAACCAACTGGTTAGCCCTATTACAATGCAGGAACTGGTCAACGCTCTTGCTCGGGCCAAGACCATGAAGGCGCCGGGGCCTGGCGGCTATGGAACTGAATTTTATAAAGCCACAAAAGAACAGCTCTTGCCTACCCTCCTTGGTACCTTTAACTCAGTACTCGAGGGAGATCCTCCCCCACCCACCTGGTCTTACACCAATATTTCTGTCATCCCTAAGCCAGGCAAAAATCCTCAACTCTGTGAGTCATACCACCCAATATCGGTCCTAAATTCTGACTATAAATTATTTATGGGGATAATTGCCCATAGACTGGAAACTGTGCTACTGCAAATAGTACACAGAGACCAAACTGGCTTTGCTGGTGGGTGAACAACTACAGATAATATCAAGAGGACATATCACATAATATGTAAGATGCACACCTGTGGTTACCCAGCAGCCCTAGTCAGCCTAGACGCAGAAAAGGCTTTTGATAGGGTGCTCTGGCCATTTCTATACTCAGTTATGGAGGGCACGGGGCTCCCTCTGTCATTGGTCCAGGTGATCAAAAATATTCACTCTGCCCCGAGGGCATGGGTTCGGGTTTCAGGTCACCACTCAAGATGTTTTCCCCTCTACAGGGGCACCAGGCAGGGATGCCCTTTATCCCCTCTCCTATTTGCCCAATTTATGGAACCCTTAGCACAGCTTATCAGGCAATCTCAGGACATCCAGGGGATTGAGGCAGATGGAGAGGAACACCTTATAGCTCTTTATGCGGATGATGTTCTCCTATACCTCCGAAACCCAGAGAGTACATGCTCGAAAATTAATGAGCTGCTAGTAGCTTTTGGGCTGGTCTCGGGTTATAAGGTTAACATCTCGAAAATCGAGATCTTGACTTTCCAATATTCCCCTGATCGGAATATACAGGAGCAATTTCCCTGCAAATGGGACCTGGGGAAAATAAAATACCTAGGGATAAACTTTAAGGATCTGCAGGACGCCTACAAGCAGAACTATATCCCCTTTACCATTCGCCTTAAGGATGATTTAGCTAGTTGGAGTACACTCCCCCTGAGTCTGTCCACAAAAACAGATGTCATCAGAATGATAACTCTGCCCAGGGCCCTGTATCTCTTTAATATTTTTCCTATTAGTCTGCCACGCTCTGCGTTTTTAGACTGGGAGAAGGCTATTTCTCGTTTTATCTGGGCGGGCCGCAGGCTGAGAGTTAGATTAAAACTCCTTACTAAACCTAGGGGTTCGGGTGGGCTTGCCCTCCCAGATCTCCTCCGGTATTATCACGCTGCGCACCTGACGCATGTTGTGGCTAGGCAGCTAACTGTAAACGAGGCGCACTGGGCAGATATTGAACAGGCAATCATTCCCAACTCAGACTATTATGCCATACTCTACCACGGTCATATAACCCCAGAATCAAACCTTAACTTAACCTCAGAGTTACAGCATAGAGTGACAACCTGGAAACAGATTAAGAGGCAATTTTCGATTTCCCTTTTATACCATTAATTTGTCCAATAGCTGTCCTCCCAGACTTTCAGCCCGTTAAAATGGACCATGCCTACCGCCAGTGGAGCAAATATGGCTTGAAATACCTGTCCCAAATTACTACAAGAGGGGTACTGTGGTCATTTCGGGAAGTACAGATAAAATTCTGCTTGCCAAATACACACCATTAGATACTTACAATCAAGACACTACTACGAATCATTACCATCTGAGGTACGAAACCCTGAGCAATGGCCTCCCCTGATCACCAAGCTGCAGTCTTTGTTTGCTTCTCCAAATCTAAGTCATTTGATATCTGCCCTCTATCAAGCTCTAATGTTAAATCCCTTAGCAAATCTTGTAGATATCCATGGGAAATGGCAACAGGAGTTGGGCACACACACACAGAGGACAAGCAGTGGGAACAGGCATGCCATCAGGTGGCTTGCACTTCTAGTTCACACCAATGGAGGGAATTTGCATGGAAATTCCTAGTTCGTTATTTCAAGACCCCAGAGGTCACAAGTCACTACACTCCAGGACATTCTGCCTCCTGCTGGCGTAACTGTGGTGAAAGAAAGGCCCATCTCACACATGTAATGTTCACCTGCCCTAAGCTGGAACCATTTATTCGTTCACTGCAGTCGGAGCTTCAAGAACTATTTGATAGGCCCTTCCAGTTAACCCTGCATACATTCATTTTGTTAATTCTCCCCGGCGGCCTTAGGGACCGGGATACCCGCTACCTCCTAGCTATTCTGCTTACAGTAGGTAGGAAGGCCATCACTAAATTGTGGTTATCTCCTAAGATCCCAACATTGCGGGATTTGTGGGCCATATCAAAACAGACCTACCAGCTTGAGAAGACAACTCACAGTTTAAATGGTAGGGAGGAAAGATTTAGTTCCAGATGGAACAGATGGCTTTTGTACTATATGTTAAAGGACACAAATTTGTACCATTGGGGAATACAATTCCCCCTCCCACCCTCATTTATTGTGGGGAACTGTTTTGCGTGGATCCCAGAGGGGCTCCTATGGCGGCCCAAGTTTGGGTGCGTTAGATTTGATAAGAAATTGTAGTAAACTTTTTGTTTACTTCATGTATTTGAACTCCCAATGTTCTGTCTGAACCCAGGACCTTACTGAATAGCATTCAAGGAAGTGAAGGTATCCAGAGTCCGGGGTCCTTTTGAATCGCCTAGCCCCGCCATGGACAATGAATTCTAACCTCCCTGGTATTAAGCCTTAACAGTTTTTTGAGCACTCTGTGTACTGTGACCAAATGGACCTCTGTAAGTACCTCTTCTTGATTTCTTTTGCTCCTATTGCTGGACACAATTGACTGTAAGTAAAAATGAAATAAAGATGATATTAACAAAAAAAAAAGAAACTGTGTGAATACAGATAATGAACTGTAGCAAGGAATGCGAGCATATGAAAAGAAATTACCTATCCTGGTTGTAGCACCTCCTCCTTGAGCTTCTCAGTGTTACTAAGAGCCGGCCAGCCCTGTTGCACTGTACTTTATACTGGCTAGTTCAAGGGGAGGAGCCCGCTACCAGGAAATATTGTAAAATATTAGAAATTAAGCATGAAAAAGTGAATTAACAGCATGTTGTATATAAATAAAACACAAGAAGGTTTTTGCTGTGAAATGTATGTAAAAATAATGGTTATTTTATAAATTAAGGATTCTTGAAGCCAGTGGGCGGAGCTTCAGGTGAATCACCTGACCACCACAGAGATAAAAGGAGCAGCTTTTCTGTATCTCCTCAGATAGACAGTGAGTGGAGAGGTTGGTAGTACACTGACCTGCTGTTATGCTCTAGCCATTTCTAGAGAAGTGTATTATTGATACATTTTTTTCTTTTGCTTCTGTTTATTTTTGTCATATTCAGTTTGCTTTTTTAATTGCTTTGCTGATCATGTTGGCTTAAAATAAATTTGCCTAGCAATTGCTTGGTCCAACCTGATACCTTCTGACTCTGCGTCCATCCTTCACTTCCCTCCGACACGGTAGTTTGTCAAAAGCTTTAGAGAAGTCAAGGTAAGCCACATCCACTGAATCCCCCTGGTCAACTGCCTTACTTACCTGTTCATAAAAGGTAAGCATATTAGTTTGGCATGATCTAGCCTTACTGAACCCATGCTGTGTCATATCCTGTAAGTTGTTCTCTTCTAGGTGTTTGATTATAAGTTTCTTAAGTATGCCTTCCAAAACTTTGCCCAACGCCGAGGTCAGACTCACCAGTCTAAAATTTTCTGGTTTAGTTCTGGGTCCCTTTTTTAGGATTGGTACCACCAGTGCCTCCTTCCAGTCCTGTACCACCTCCCCTCTATCTAAAGATAGCTGAAAATATAGGCAAGTGGCAGTGCTATATAAACAGCGATTTCTTTCAGTACCGTGGGATGCATTCCGTCCGGTCCTAGGGATTTATTAGTGTTAAGATTCTTCAATCTCTCCTTGACTTCCTCCACTTCCACTTGTATTCCCCCTATTTCAGATTCAGTTAACTCATTAAGAATAACCCAAAACCCAGCACTGGCTCGGATGGCCTCGACTATCGCATCCTCAAGCTAGTCGTTAAGGATACTGCTATCCCCTCACCAATATCCTTAATCTCAAGCACTGTACAGGTACTTTCTCGGCGGCATGGAAAATCGCCTCCATCATGCCACTGCATAAAGGAGGTTCTAAACAGGATATTAGTAACTACAGACCTAGCTCCCTACTACCCTGCCTCCAAAATCATGAAGAAAATAGTCCACGCACAAATCACAGAGCACCTAAATAAATAGGACATCCTCACAGGACGTTAAACATGGTTTCAGGGAAAAACACAATACCAAAACCACCCTCGTGAGGTTCACTAATGGTATTTTTAAGGCTATGGATGACTGACTATATACGGGTTCCGTTTTCGTGGACATAACCAAGGCCTTCGACTTGGTGGACCACAACCTGCTCCTAGCGACCCTCTCCCAAATAAGCTTCTCTACAAACACGGTAAACTGGATTGGGAACTTCCTTTATCCTAGGTACCACAAAACAGTTACTGAAGGCCAATCCTCATCTAACTGCCTTATTAAATATCGGGTCCCATAGAGGTCAATCCTGGGGGCCTCTCCTATTTTCGCTTTTTGTAAACAATATCCCATCAGTACGTTCACATACTAACATCATCCTTTATGCGGACAATGCTTTGTACTGTAATGATGGTAACCCTATCACCCTCCTCTCCAAACTCCAGGAGGAGCTCTACAGTCTCCACACTTGGTTCTTCTCCCACAGACTGGTCCTGAACTCTATAAAAAAAAAAAAAAGGTACGATTTTTCGAAAGCACCTGGAAACCCTCAAACTTCGACTTCACACTCCTGGACAATTATGGCATTACTATTGAGCGGGTCCAGGAATTTAAATACCTCAGTCTAACACTGAACGAGCACCTCTCTTTCGGACCATGCATAACACAGCTGATTTTTTTTTTTTTTTACTTATATTTTATTGTTTTACTTGAAATAATAGCATACAGGTATCTCATGTAAGACATCACAATTTTGCACCATAATACATCAAATGTACACAAGAGGATTAGTCTATACAATCTGATGTTCGGATATGGGGGTATATCTTATAAAATTAAATGTCCAAAAGAAATATAAAAGTCCAAGATATGTTGCACCCCACAAGACTCTGGGTGACCTCACATTGAAATACGGAAATCCAAACATCTTAAAGACACAGCAACTTGGGCTGGTGTGGTCCCCAACCCAAACATATGTCCCTATATATTTATTGTGCACAACAGAAATGCCCTCCCGATCCAGAGATCCAACATTGCTAAACACCCTACATTAGTCTAATGTAAACGAAAAACTGGTGAATTAACTACATCATTTTTAACAAAAATAACCCCAGTGCAACACATGGCTATAGGTCTAACAGTTTAACACATTTCAGCTTAGTTCCCTTTTAATAAAATCTGCATCCCAGAGCTAGTTAGATTTGTAAAACACCCGCTAACAAACAGATTATTCAAATTTTTTAGGTAAGCACATTGAACCTGACATTTATGCTCTGATAGACAGAGAAAAGGTCCATAATCGTGGCACTTCAGGTCTCTTCCTCTTCTTTTTCAGATTCGGATAGTTCTGGAGCTGCTGCCTGGACAAATTCCAGCGCTATAGTCTCCATCATTTTCCCTGCTTTGATCGGGTCGGTATACTGATATGTCTTTCCCCCATAAAACACTCTGAGGCGAGTAGGCATGAGCAAAGAGTGGGCCACCCCTAGACTTCGGAGTCTAGCCCGGACACCATCAGATTTCTTACGCCGCATCCTTGTGGCGTATGAGAGATTGAGAAACATGTATATTGTAGCCCCTTGAAAGATAAGCTTCCCTGATTCTCTGGCAGCTGTTAAAATCAGATCCTGGGTCCCCGAACTGGCAGTGATCACTAGTGCCATTCTAGGCGCCCTTATCTCGAACCACAGCTAATCTAGGGGAGATCCGGTATGCACGCAGAAAATGTTCCGCCCCAATCTCCGAGCCAAGCTTCAATGCCTTCAGAAGCCATTCATGGAGGAAAAACAAGAGGCTATCTCCCTCACAGTTCTCAGGTAGGCCTACGATCCTAACATTAGATGCCTTCTGCGAATTCTCAAGGGCTTCTAGCCGATATCTCAACTGTGCGTTTTCCTGGACCAGCTTTGTTGCTGTGTTCAGCACTTGATTTGCCATCATTTGGGCAGAGGAGGCCATTTTTATTAGCCTCCACAATCTTGCTTTCTTGTTCTGCAAATCAAGTTAAAATGGACTCGATCTTGTTGTCTATTGCTTGCATCGAGCACTGGAGTGCTGTCCACGGAGGAGCTGTCTTGGTTGCAGGTTGGGTGGTTGAGACCATGGCCTCATGCTGTTCCGACTCAACAGGCCTCAACTTTGCAGTGCTTGCAGGACCCTTGTTAGTACGACTCATCTTTATAAAAATTAGACCGGAAGATTCAGCACCTTTTGTAGATTCAGATACAGTCACTTTTTAGATAAAATTATCGAAGTTACGTGTTATTTTGGGTTGAATACTCTGTAGATGTGGAGAGCAGATCTAAGGCACGTCTGGTCGGTAGTTGTGCTCCACATCGCCCCACAACACAGTTGATTAATAAAATACACCAAAAACGTGGGCTCCTTTACAGGATCCATTAATTTCTGATCCCCATTCTGAAGACCAGAACGTAGCTTGCCTCAAGCTTACTCCTCCCTCTCCCTGAGTACGGGCCCTTAATTTCTCGCCCTCACGAAACTCCACCAATTTCTCTAAGCTAAAAGCAGCACACACTAACAATCAGATTCGTGACTGGGCTCCCCCATCGTACCCATAACTGTACTCTTTATGATTCTATCAAATGGTTCTCGCTAGAAGACAGGTTTGCCTGGAAGACGCATAAGTTCATGCACAAAATTCTCAGCAACCTCCTCCCTTCCAGTGACTCCTCTCTCTTCATAAGAACGGATCCCGCTCATCCTACTAGGAGCACTTCCTCCTCCGTCTTAAGGGTCCCGTTCTTCGACACCTCTCTGGGACGGAGATCGCTCTTGTTCAAGGGCCCCAAACTTTTCAACACCCTACCGCCCAATCTTGTAGCCTGCCCCTCCATCAATTCCTTTAATGTTAATCTGAAAAAGCACTTGCTCAAAAAAACAAACAAACAAACAAAAAAAAAAAACCTGTTTCTAGCTACTCCATTCCAGGAAACGTGATCTACCACTTGCCTCCCATCTTCTTTCTATTGAACATACCTCCCTTACTTTGATCTCTCCTCTTCCCTTTTCTTTCACCCACATCCCCTACCTGTCAGGTTCTGTTTTCTGTACACAGGTATAGCGAGGCTGTTGCTCATTTGGTGATATTCATAGTTATACAGTGTCCTAATGGTTGTTTTTGACATGCTTTATGTACATTTAACATGCTACTGCCTTGTATTTATATAAGTGTACTTCTGTAAAATGTTGTATTTTCTGTAATCGTGTATATATATCCACCCATGTTTTTTGTTATAACTGGACACTTGTGAAAACGGGCATTTTGCCCACATGCCTTTCCAATATAAAATAAAAGTGAAGGAATGAATGGGCTATTTCAGAAAACATTAGATCTACAGATCCCACACAGCACACAAGAAGACATATTGGGCCCAGATCCTCTTCACAACAGGTGGGCCACAACTTCGAGATTAACTCACAACCCTCTTCTACCCCTACCGACCTAAACTCGCTCCAAACAGGAGAAGTGTTCCTACTAACAAGCAGCTCTCCTCTACAGGGCCACACCAGCCCAGCTGTGGTAATCCCAGAGTTCACAGCAACTGTGCATGTGAGAAGGATCTCACTGTTAGATGCTGTGCATCTCATTAAATCAGCCTGGGATAGCATTAGTAAAGAAATCATCTCCTACTACTTCAGGAAGGCTGGTTTTAAAACAAAAGAAAGCCCTGAAAAAAACAAGAAATTGCCGAAGAAATCATCTTGCCACTGGTGTGACTTACAGAGTCTGCATCTGACTCATAATGCCACCTGGCTGAAAATGATCCAGAGTCAAAGGTGGATGAGCTGCCTAGAGGCCCTGGCACCCACCTGTTCAGGAGATTGTGGACTGGTGTGTGAATAAATGAAGATATTCTGGAAGATCAACAATTACAGTAAGTATACCATTTTTACTATCTTCCCAAGAAACAATCTACACCATTCATTCCCACTTGTGGGTCAGAGTACCAAGCTTTCCCCAAAAGGGAGGAGTTGGCTCACCTGAGGAAAAACAGTCCCTCAGGCGGGGAGATAACCATAGGCGGGTAGGGGCTCCTTACAGGTCTGGAGGCACCAGAGACTAGTAAGAGGAAGCGAAACTCCACTGACCTGGGAGCAGGACGGTGCCCAACAGTTCACACCTGACCCTTCGGGAGAAGAAATTAGTCTCTTGGAAGCCTAAGTTTTGCACCTTATGCCGGGCCAAGGATAACAACCAGGAAAGGCAAAGTCACGCCATCTGCCAAATGTAGACTGCAATTCCCACCAGCCTGGAAACCACCTTGTTGATGCTGAAAGACGCCCTAGCCCAGTGCCTCACCAGCTCCAGGCCCCCCAGGAGGAAAAGCAAACTGGCCTGCCTCATGTCTCAAAATCTGGCATGGATGCCAAGGGCTGACTCCGTGTCACCCACAGGTAGCTGCAATGAGCCGCCTGGTGTGCCTGACGTGCGGAGATGAACATCATGGCGCATGCCACCAGAAAGGGATTACCTATGGAATCCTGAAACTCAGTGTCCTGAACACTGCAAGACCAAGTTCAGGAGATTGAATTTCGGCATCCCGATAGGTACCCCAGACCGAAATGCGGGATCCCACAAGGGACTTGCACATAATGTGGGGGACTCAGCCCCGTAACTAAAATAACTAACTCCAAGGGGAAGCGGACCTCAGAGTTAAAAAAAAATAATAATAATAATTTTATGGGGGGGGGGGGGCAGAATGGCAGGAAGCAAACGTTGCCTGCCACCGAGAACAGAACCCAGGTCCAGATGGCCACGCTGGCCGAGCTGCTAGTAACCCAGCCCTCCATGCCACAGGAGCAGTTCTGCAAGCACCTGCTTCCTCTCCTCTCTTGTACTGCCTGACAAGGGACAGGGTAGCGGTACATCACATCCGCTACCTTACCCCTGTCAGCATTGCCTGTGTCGGGACACTGCAGCTTACAGGCAAGTGTGTTTCGGGATACTGAAGTTGGTCCCGTGAGTGTCGGGATTCCAAGCTTTAGTATCCTAATAGGATACCCCAGAAAGACCCTTCTGCCCCAAGCACTGAAGCTCCGCAGAGTAGATGTCACGGGGGCAGTTATATACCTGGCACCTAGGCTCACAGGGAGGCTGCAGTACCAGAATCTCTGAGATGGGATGAATGACGGAACCTGGAGACCCTGCGAGGGTGTAATATGCGCACTGGATGTCCCCAAGGGCTGTAGAGAGGGCAAAGGGAGAGGCATGAATCCCAATGTCGATGGACCAATGCTGACTGAAGCCAGTCTGGCAGAGCACCCTGTCTGTTGCACCTGAGCCAGGAGGAGTCTGAACGACAGAGGCTGGAGCATCGGCAGGGGCATGAGGAGGCTCGATGTCGATCAGCCATCGCCAGCTAGGCAAGAACCAGCAGGCAGGGCACTGCCAAGGCCGACCCTGTGAAAGAGAGAGTGTGGGTGGCAGTGGGGGTCACCACCAAGGTGGCTGAAGACCCGGCTACAGAAGACTCTTAAAGCAGCGGCCAAAAGCGCACCGGAGAGAATTTCTCTTTACTCCGCTCCTTCTCCCAGTGCTTCTGTTTGCCAGACAATCTATCTGGGCTTTGGAGGAGTGAGAGCCCAGGAATGGAACTGGCGACGCAGAGGAGCTTCAAGCCTGGAGCCCTTTCTCCATTTGGGCAACCTTCTGTTCCAGGAGGAAAGATTCTAAGGCCTTCTGATGGCACTGCCAGGTAGCCTGGTTGAATCAGTGGCAGACCTCACAGGCCTTAACATCGTGGTCCATGCCAAGACAGCGGACGCAGGCGTCGTGGTAATCCTTGTCGAAGATCTTCTTACCCACCTGCAGTAATGGAACAGTTTCTTGGGGTCAGTCGGCATAAACAAAGACAAAAATCTCTTTAAACAAATAAGGTGCTCAATAAACTTGGGTGAGAAAAGAAACTAAAGAAATCAAAGAGTTGGCAGTCAACTGAAGCTGCAGTGTCTCCATGGAGTCCAATGTGCGATGGTCGACAGCGAAAAAAGAACTGAGGAGGGCATGGGGCTGCCCACATTTAGGAGGACATTGGCATCTGACGTCATCATGTTCGGCCCCAACTAGACTGCTAGCTCAAACGTTTCCGTGTGGTCCTAGTGCCTGGCTTCTATAGTTCCATAAGTTTGGCCTGATGTATGAGATACCCTCGGTGAAGATCTATGGTGCTGGAACTGCATGTTATAGCACCCCCTGTCCAAACCTCCCCTTCCATATGGTCTGTAGTACTTTCTCTGCATTTCTCTTTCAGATATTTTAAAGGGGTACAGTCAGTACAAACAGCCCCCCAACCAAGTCTGGAGCTGGTCCCAATTTGCATTTTATGTGCAAACTTTTTTTTTTTACCTGCTATTTGCTGCACTACAGTGGACTGTATCAGGCTACGTCTGTGGACTTTCAAGCTAGCATTTTCTGTAACCAGAAATCCCAGAATACCCTGCAGTTGACATCCAAGCAGGCCTGCAGCAGCGGGAGATTCAACAGCCTGCAGTTCATGTTATAAGCTCAGATTAGATGCTTGCTGGTCCCACTATTCTTCCGGGGCTAAGCACAGCTAAAGTGATAAGAAAAAATTACCCACTATAGTAATGTTGTTTCTTCTAATGGAGTCTTGCTGTATTCTGACTATATGCAGTTTGTCCCAGCACTTGAACAAGCCCTTTTTAATTTACAAACACTAACTCACTCATTTTCGTAAACAAGAGCATCTCTGTGACCTGGCTTCTGAAAACCGGCAGGACTTTACCTAGCACCCTCAGTACATGCTGTGTCAGTAATGTTTACTCAACATGCCCCCATAACACAGAACTAAAAGAAAGTCTACCCTGGTTTACTATGGCAATAAAACATGAGGAACTGAAACCCGCTGTGGGCAAAAGCCAGATGACTAAGACATTAGACAGCTTTCAGGTAGAAGAAAAATCAATGTACCAAATTAATATGTCTGGCCAAATCAAATTATTATCTGAACCTGCTGGATGAAAATAAGAACGACTTCTCTAAATTTTAGAATACTATTAAGTCATGGAAGAAGGTGCACTTCCCTCAATCGTACCTAGGCAGATTCAAATTGGAAATTAAACAATCGAATTACTGGAAAAACAAATAGCAGAGGAACTAAACTCATAATTCTTCCTTGGCAGGGATGGCTCTCAAAAACTCTCTCTTATCAAACATTCCCTTACCCATTCAACAGCTGCCCATTCGACCCCTTCCAGTTTCAGTCATTCTCCTTTTTGCAGGTGGAACAGCTACTCCTAAATCCTGATACCAAGAAAAGCACTGGTGCTGATAACCTCAAACCACTGTTCCTAAAAATGGGTTACCATATCTTAACTGCTCCCATAAGCCATCCCTTTAATTTATCAACAGCAAAATGTTAAATTCCATTGCTGTGCAACACTGCCCATACACTTTCGCTATTTAAGTCAGGCGATAAGGCCTCCCTAAGTAACTACTGTCCCATAACTTTCCCATTGGTCCCAGCCAAAATGCTTGAAAACTGGTGAATGAACCATAGATACATAGATAGTGTCGGCAGATAAGGGCCTATGGCCCACCCAGTCTGCCCATTTGAGCTTGTAAATTCACTTTATGTTTTCCTGTTGCCCCTTACCCTTGACCTCCAGAATTCCTTTATGTCTATCCCATGCATTCTTAAATCCCGTGATTGTTTCAGCCCCCACCACTTCCTCTGGCAGGGTGTTCCACTTGCCCACCACCCATTCTGTGAAGAAATTCTTCCTCACGTTTCCTCTGAATCGTCCTCCCTCCAACTTCATCCCATGCCCTCTAGCTCTGGAACATCTTTTTCGCTTAAAAATAGTGTATTCCTGCACCCTGCTCCTCCCTGTAAGATACTTGTATGTCTCTATCATATCCCCTCTCTCCCTCCTCTCACTCAGAGATTATCTTGACAGATTTAATATTACCACCTAAATTCAATCAGGCTTTCAGACACAGCACAGTATGTCAAATGCTTTAGTAAAGGTCACCAATGACTGGCTTACAGCTCTAGACCATAAAGCTCACCAATGTGGCAATCTTCCTAGACCTCAGCAAGGCTTTTGATACTGTTGATCATAACTCCCTCTGGATTAAATTTATGAATATTGGCACTGGCCCTGAAGCAGTAACTTGGTTTAGGGAATAACTTTCTGGAAGACACCAACAGTTTCCTTACCTGCCAAGATGTGCCACAAGGGTCCATTCTTGGACCACTCTTATTTATGATCTACACCAATGATTTGGGGACAAACCATTGTAAATGTCAAGCTACATCTAATTGCAGGTGACACTGTTTTGTTTGTTTCTAGCCCTACCCTGGCTACAGCAATGGATAGCATACAATGTGCATTTCAACACCAAATTCATCTTTGTTTTTCCAAGCTTCTCTTAAATGCCTCAAAAAAACAAGCATGTGGCATTCTCTCCCAAATAACAGTTACCTTCTACGTCTGCTAGTATTACAATTTTTATAATGGGTAAGCAGGAGTATGCGGAAGTCTTCAAGTACCCAGGTATGTGGTTGGACAGCAAACTATCCTTCAACATGCATACAGAAAATCTTTGTTAAAAAAAAAAAAACTGCATCAAAGACTTGGGTTCTACTATAGGAACAAGTTCTGTTTTAGCCAAGAGGCTAAAAGAAGGAAGGCTACTTCAAGTGACCTTCCTTCCTTCCTTCCCTACTGGAATATGGTGATATCCTAACAGCCAGGGATCCAGATAACATTTTTTGGGATGAGTACTTGTACTCTTCATTTTGAAAGAGAGGTGAGTAAAACCAAATTCAGATGTGTGCAAATGTCTGGACAGAGGAGAGTGAGGAGTACATTTTTAAAAACAATGTAGTTTTTTCTAGATAAGAATTTATCAAGTGCCAGCAATGCTCTAGATAATGTTGGCAGGTAGGAGTACTTTACTCACCAGTTTTAAAATACAGTAAGAAAAACAAAATTGGGAAGCATTTGAGTGCTGTAAATCTGGAAAATAACTATTCCTTTTGAATCACCAGTTGTGTTATGAAGCACTGTTCTTTGGAGTGTGTGGTATTTATGAATGATGGGCGAGTACTGGTACTCGTTAAAAAAATTTATGAAGAGTATTTCATAAAATGAGGTGAGTAAAACAGGTCGGTACTCCCCTTATCTGGAGCCCTGTCTAGAGCAGTGCCTCAGTGTCATACCTGCACAAATTAGATGTCTTATATCACAGAGCCCTTCATTTCATCTCTGGCCTGCTTGCCAGCATACACCACTGTCTCTTCTACTCAGCAATTGGTTGGACCTTACATACAATCTGAAAGCTCAGAAGGTTACGCATGTGGTCCTTTAAAGAAGAACTCCACTGAACCTTTAACAGGGTTTTAAATAGCTGGTATAGCATAGCAAAATGTTACACAAAACAGGGGGTAATGCTAACCATTTCCAAAAATGTGTAGCAGTAGGCCACTAATCATTTTCTTTCAGTGAGTCTATGGCGCAGTAGACAAAATTCATAAAATTATATATATTTTTAAATTTTGATAACCATTCTGTGCCAAGTGCTATGCATTTTTACAGCTGATTAGCACTTTCACGTGTCAAACTGCTAATCAATTTTAGGCTTATTTAACACCCTGCTTTAAGTCGTGTCCCCCAGAAGAAGAGTTTTTTTGTATTTAATCCCATTCTGCTGTTGTTCAGTCTTCACTGGTGTATTCATAAAATTAATTAGATGTTTCTGATTTACACACTGGTGCTAAGTGCCATTTTAGACATGTATGATGCAGTTTATGCCCCTCTTGGACAATAGAATTCTAGAGTAGAACAGGAATACATTGTGAAAACAATTTAAGTTATTTAACAAGGACATAAAGTACATCATACAGTTCTAAAATAGTGCTGCCTATCAGAGAGTAAAGCCGAACAACCAATGAATTTACCAAAAGGCCAGTAAAGATGGAACAGAAACAAAATGCGAGCCAGTATAAGAATGCAGCTTCTTCCGAAAACGAAGGCTTAGGAGGTTCAAGGCAGTTATCCTTTAAGGCCATGCGAAACTTACTGCCACCATACATAGCAAATCTCCCACAGAGATCTACAGATCTGTACAATCTAAGGAAACATAACACTGTTGTGCTCAAGGCAAAACTCAAGATTTAGAAAAATGGCCTTTAGTTGGATCGCTCCTTCGTCTTGGAACATTTTGCAAGATTCACTTAAGCTGGGTCCATCTGTCAGTCCTTACTTTTTTTAAAGCTTTACTTAGTCAGTTCTGCGTTGACAAATGTGAATGCTGTTAAAAAGTACAGTTCCGTATGGACTTACCTAACAGTAGATCTTCGAGAGGATCTCTTGCAGCAGGCCACCACTGGTAAGACTCAGCTAGCCGGCGCTAGGACCACACAAAAACCTTTCTAGCGAGCAGTATACCAGAGGGGTCCACCCACCTCCGATGTCAGCATCTGACAGCCTATCTTATATAAGGCAGACAGCCCCCAAGCCCTCCTCAGTTCTTCCGCCACAGACCAGAAGCAGGATTTCGAAAGGGGAGAACCAAGGAGGGCTCTATGTTAAGATCGTGAAAAAAAATATCCATCACCATTATAGCGACTACATAATGGCAACCGCACAGTTAGAGACAGTACATAAACACACGTCAATATACTGATCCAGTCAGTATAGCGAATGCATTAAAACAAAATTAATTAAACAGTCGTTAGTTAAAGTTCACTTAGTCTGCTCCGTTTCAGGCAAACAAAGAAGGGGTCAATAGTCAAACAGCTCTGCCCCCGATATGATGGCCCCCGGAGGGAGAACTGTGCTGCTGAGACAATGGGATGCTTTTAAGTACCCCTTGGTCTTGCTGCCAAAATTCTAATTTAACCCATGTGCACTGTGTGTTTTTTCCTGACTATGACTGCTGTGAGGGATGCCTGTAATGCCCCAACAGCTCTGTGATAATGTTAGTGTGGTATCCGAAGCTTCGGGGGCATGTTGAGAAAAAAGTAAATTTACAATGGAAAACATGCCCCAGCGCTTCAGGAGGAAAAGAAATAGCAACGTGCAGAAGAAAGAAAAATCCTCCAGACTGTACAGCAGCAATGTGTAGGCACAATGATACTCAGCCGAAAAGAATAAGGACAGTTACATCCACAAGGCTGTAGACCCATTGAACAGACCATAAGAATTCACTCCAACCAAGAAAATAAAACTGCTACAGCCCGTTAAACCTCACCAGACTAATAGTGTCCATTTTAACCAATGGGCACTGCTGCATTACTAACAGGTATTCTCCAAGTGGCAGAACTAGGATAACTCAAAGTCAGAAACCTGCCTTTGCAAGAATCGGATCCTTAAACATTTCAAATGATAGATTTATTTGCCCACTGTAAGCCTCTAACATTGACGAGACCATAGTAACACAGAAACGGTGTTGCAATGAGTGGGCTGGGCGTTGGGTGCCAGTGCAGAACAAAGAATCAGCAGTTCAGCAATCAGTTGTGTGGGGTAATTGTGTGGAAATTTAAAGAAGAGATTGGGACACACGATTGCGATTTAAACAGTCGCCATTTTTGTACAGCAAGTATCGCTGTTATGTACATGTGCTGTTATTTTGCAGTCGCCAATATGATTTTCGCGATAACGGATTTGCTATTTTGTGGTTGCGATTTTTTACTCGCTATTATCACGGGATACCACCAAGGAGAATGCCAAGGCAATCCTGCAGTAGTGGAAAAAGCAAAAGGCATGGCCCAACAGAAAGGGAATAAAATACAGACAAAGAAAGGGGGAAGGCAGAAGGGAAAAACAGGGCCTGCTGCAAGAGATCCTCTAAAAGATTTACTGTTATGGTAAGTTCTTATGTAACTGTGCTATCTTACTTTGAGGGTATATCTCGCAGCAGGCCATCACCGGTAGGACCAAGTCCCAAGCAGTTCTCATTGCACAGGCAGGACGTGAGGTTGACAGGCAGTGATGACAGCCTACGAGAGAAGGCCTTGGAGAACTGCCAGGCAAAAACTGGCACACCTCCTAGAGACAATGTCCAGACTGTAGTGCTTGGTAAAGGTGTGGACAGTACTCCAGGTGGCTGCAGCACCAATGTCAGCAACAAACACATTGCAAAAACAAGCTACGGAGATGGCCATGCCCCCTTGCGGAATGACCTCTGACAGCCCCAAGAAGTTCCTTACCATACTTCTGGTAACAGTAAACAATACAATTTGCCAACCACTTAGACAAAAACTGTTTGGAAACTCGGGAGCCCTCTCTCCCAGGGGCAAATGAAACAAACAACTGACGGGACTTGCAAGTCCAGTGTCTCCCCCTTATTGGAATGCTCTGGGAAATAAACAGGCAGGTGGAGGGACTGATTCAAAGTAAACTTCGACACCACCTCAGGAAGAAGCTTAGGACTAGTACGCAAAGACACACAACGAAATAAGGTTCCTTACACATGAGGGTCTGAAGTTCCAAAATCCTTCGAGCAGAAGTAATGGCAACCAAAAACAACACTTTCCATGACAGAAAGTGTAGTTCACCAAGATGCGGCCAGTTCAAAGGAAGGCAACATAAGCTTTTCTAACGCAAAATTAAGGTCCCAAGGCAGGACAGGATCCCAAATTGGGGGTTTCAAGTGCAGCATTTCCCACAGAAAAGTATGGGACACATCAAGCTGGGCCACCGTGCACCCATCCACAGGTACATGGTACGCAGAGATGGCAGAAAGATGTACCTTAATAGAAGAGTATCTTAAATCCAAGTCCGAGACAGACAGGAGGTACTCCAAGACTTGATCCACCGGGCAGGTGACTGGATCCAACTGGTGCAATGCAGCCCACAGAGCAAAGCCCTTCCATTTCATAGACTAGGTGAGCTTCCTGTCCACCACCAGCATGTGAGCCACGGGGGAGGGGGGGGACCCCAAATCTGACTATGGCGCTCGTCTTCAGGAACCACAGTGAGATGAAGTGACCTGAGGTCTGGATGGACTAGGGTGCCCCAGTCTAGGGACAGCAGGCCGGTGCACAGGGACAGGGCGAGCAAAGTTCCTCAGCCAGCTGCTGCAAGGTAAGATAACGTAAGGTAAAATTTATTTCTTTAGTGCCATTCAGATTATCAAGGCGCTTTGCAATCAAATACAGTATAAACAAATAATATAAATTCAAATCATACAGAAAAAGCTTGATAAAACAAGTAAGCCTTAAAATCAGATTTAAAACTCATTACCCTGCAGCAGGGTAAACCATATCTGGCAAGGCCAGAAGGGGGCGATGAGGATCATCACCCCTTCCATATGAAGTTTGAGTAGAACCAATCTAAGGAGCGGGAAGGGAGGGAAAACATGTAGAAACCTCCCTGTCCAGGAGAGGGACAATGCATCTCGCCAGAAAACTCCAGGCCCAGGCTCTAGCGAGCAGAAGTGCGGCAGTTTTGCGTTGCATGGAGATGCAAACCAGTGCAACTTGGGCCAACACCATCTGTGAAAAGGTCTTCTGCCACTGAGATTTTGGATGCAGAGAACATGGACAACCGAGAGCTGTAAACCTTGCTCGATGGCCCAATATCAGACCCTCATCACTTCCCTGCACAGAGGGTAGGAATGAGTCAACCCCCCCCCCCGCTTGTTTATATAATAAACAACGCACGTACTGTCAGTCTGAACTAAGAGTGAACCCAGGGAGAGCCGGCCGAGTATGGAAGGCCTGGAGGGCATGCAATACTGCTTGCATCTCCAGAATATCGAGGTGGGGATCTAGCTCAAACTCAGACTAAGTCCCCTGGGTCTGGTGAGCCCCAATGTGGGCACCCCAACTGAGGCTCTAAGCACTGGTTATGAAAATCTGCTGAGGAGGAAGTGTAATGAAAGCCACCCCCCCCCACACCCACCAGAGACAGGCTGCTGGGCTCCAGCCACCACAGAATTACCTTCTTGACTGGGCACGACACCAGCACTAGCTGATGCAGGAACTCTACATGCTGGTCCCACTGCACCCGCAGGGTCCACTGAAGAAGCCTCAGATGTAGCCTGGCTAAGGGAACCATCGCAATGGCTGCGGCCATAAGCCCCAGGAGCCTGAGGAAGCCCCTCGCCTGAAGGTGGCAGCTCTGAAGTAGGAGGCAGGCCTGAAGCATTGGAGTTGCACCCCCGACCTTGTTGGGAGGGAGGGACGAGCTCTATGGCCTTCTTTTGCAGCAGGGCTTGAATTTCGGCCTGTATGAAAGGAACATGGCTTGGGGAATACGGAGACGCCCTCGGCAGATTTGCAGGGGGCCACTTCAGAAACTCTAGTGTGTGCCCATGCTCTATAAGCCAAACCACCCAGTTGTCTGTAGCGATGGCCCTCCATCGATCAAGGTGGAGGGAGGAGCGACCCCCTACCGTCACCTCCTGAAGACCTACAGGAAGGGGGGGCCGGCAAGGAGTCAGGAGGTGGGGGCAGCCCCCAACTGGGCTGTGGAGTCACCTCCAGCAGCCCAGGGAGGGCAGAGGCAGGGCTGCACCTTGCTTGCACTTGGCCTGGGCTTTCGGAGGGGCTCTTGGCTGTCTTCTGGAGGTGTGACGAAAAGGGCCTCCATGACCCAGTCTCAGCTGGGTGTGGTACACAGAGTGGACTGAATTTAAGGCCCTTCCCAGGTTTTGGAACTTGGAGATAATGTCCTGGCCATCACGCCCAAACCGCTTACACCCACAAAAGGGGATGTCCAGAATACTGGACTGAACAGCAGTGGTAAAGCCAGTTACCCTAAGGCAGGAGTGGCGCAGCAGATCAATGCCTGCTGCCACCTGTCCAGAGGCGTCCACTGCATTGTATGCCGCCTACAGAATGTGGGTACCAACGTCGGACCCAGTCTTCAGGGCCTGAAGAGTCTGCTGCTTGAAGGGGCCATCTCTCATCACCACAACCACCTGCCTAGCCTGGTCCCACAACAAATTCCGGTACTGCACCATGTGGGCCAGGCAGTTAAGGGCCCGATGGAAAGGGTGGCTGAGGCAATGGCATGTTTGCCCACCTGGTCCAGCTGCCTTAATTCCCTGTCTGGAGGGAGAGCACCGAGGTGCTTCGGACGCCTGGTGTGGTGTGTGCTGTGTTGATGACCACAGAGTCAGCCTTTGAATGCTCCCAAGAAAGGACTTACCAGCCGGAGGGTGGTACAGTCTGTGTGCCTTTTTAAGTACTGCAGGATAGTATGAGGGCGAAGCCATGCAGCCCTGGTAACGTCATCATGTGATTCAACCACTGGCTAAGGTAAATGGCCAGGAGCGACGATCTGGGTCCTGCTCTTTAGTCTCCCACTCCATTGCAGACTGAATATGTTGCATTATATCATTACAGGTGGGGTCGTCCAGTAGAGATTTAGGGACATTAGTGGGTTCACCTTCATCCCCCAAAGAAACCCCTTCCACGGAGGAGTTCTCGGAACTTGCTTCATCATCCGAGGTGGAGTCCTCAGTTCCACTATTGCCAGGGTGAGGATCTGTTGGACGAATGGGGGTACCAGCGTCCGTATGTGTAGGAGGAGCACTGAGTAGCGGATGAGCAGGGGCCGAAGCAGTGTCCCTAGGAAGCCCCTGCGGGTGGAATGGCTGGGGCAGGTGCAGATGAGGGGTTTGCAACTACAAGAACGCTAAAAGCACCAAGATCAGACCGTAGTAATCCACGGGGGTGCTGCAGCTGGCGCACCATGCACTGGGTAACTGTAGAGTGGCTGGATTCCACCAGCAAAGGATACAGGTAGGCTGGCGCGGCCCTGTAGAACCTGGATACGGGTAGGCCAACGCCAGACCGTTGGGCATCTGTGTTGGATACCCAGGCTGCAGTCCAGTAGGCATGAGTAGAAGTGCATGCGTCACTCCCCCAGCCTGAGATAGCGGGAAGCTGGGTGTGGGTCCCCCAGCCATAGGCAGAGGGAGAGCAGGCGAAGACCCTACCAGCATCGGGGGTAGGGCCCGTGCAAGACCCATGGGTTGCAGAAGTATAGGAGTCAGCCTAGCGGGCGCCGGCCTGGGAGACGATGGGGCAGAATGCACTGGTTTCTGGTGAGAAGAGACCAGCGCTGGAGAAGAGGGCTCCCGCCAGCGATGGCTGGGGGGAAACTAGGTTTGTAGAGATAGTGGCACCCAGCAACGCCTGCCCCTGAGACTGAGGGGTAGGCCTGACGGAGGTCCCAGAGGCCAAGACCGGCATCAGGAGTGCAGGTGACAGGGTAGCAGGACAAGAAATGATGCCAGCAGCACCAGCGCCAACAGGAGGAGCTCCAGCTGAGCTTCCTGCTGAAGAGCCCACTGAAAACAAGGGCTGGAAAAGCAAGGGCTGTGGGGCAGGGACAGATGTACCCTGCCCCGAGGAGCCGCCGTCAGTCACAGAGAGCCAGTCGGGTTGGCACGGCCACTGGCAGCGCTGAGGGAGAAAGGGCGTGCTGAGCCCTGGAGATCAACCCTCTAGGGGAAGAAGACCCTGAAGCGGTCAATGGAGGTGCCTTATGCAGCAACCTTGAGCGGATGACCAGGGACGGTCCCAGTCTTTGTCCCAGTATTTGTGCTTCCCTGATGACTTGGAGGAGGAAGAGCCCAATGACTGGGCCGGGGACATGGAGGTGCTCTGGGCTTGCAGCTCCCATTCCATCTGGGCGACCTTCTGCTTGGGGATGTGGCTCTCGAGGTTCCTCTGGTGGCCAGATTAAGCTTCTGGAAAGCCTTGCAGTCCTGGACTTCGTGGTCAGGGCCTAGACAAAAGAGGCAAGCAGAATGGCCGTCTCTATCCGGAATCTGCCATAGGCGCACTTAGTGGAGCATTCAGAAGTTGAAGAAGGCTGAGAAGACATAGAAGAAGGAGCAGACACTGAAAAAATTTGATGTTTACTCAAGTTAGAAAAAATAAAGAGTGGTTATAATACATGGGCAAATTGGCGATCAACTGTAGCTGTGATGGAGTCTGTGGTCTGATGTGTGCTGGTCGACGGCAGGAAAGAACTGAGGAGGACTTGGGAGCCCACCATATATAAGATAGGCTAACAACAGACATCAGTGTTGGAGGTGAGCACTGCCCCAAAGTATATTGCTAATAAGAAAGGTTTCTGTGTGGTCCTAGCGCCTGACGTGCCAAGTCCTACCAGTGATTTCCTACTGCAAGAGATGCCCTCGAAATAAGACCACTTGGTAGTCTGTGTTTACTGCATGGATATTACTGTACTTTATACTTTCTGTATGCATGGTTTTTGTATTTTTCTTCTGTTTCTTATTTCTCGTTTTAGTTCTCCCATGCAAAATGCTGTACCCCATTGTTTACTCCCTGTATTATGTTACCTGCCATTTTCTTTTCTTTTATGTTACCTGACCTAACCAGGACATCCTTGTAAATGAGCAATGCTAAAAGGAGTTTTTTTTCCCCCTGGTAAAATAAATACAATTACAAATAAATACAGTTCTCTGTGACTGTACTTAAGCCTTGGGAGGACAGCAGGACCAGCAAACAAAATATAAGAGTGTATAAAATTAGCATGCACTGTAGACTATTGAATCTCCCAATACTGCAGCCCTGCACTGATGTCAGCTGCAGAGGATGCTGGGATTTCTGATTACAGCAAATGTCAGCTTGGATTCAGCAAAATCAGCCTAATACAATCTACTATACTGCAGTAAACAATAAGGTTAAAAAAAAAAATGCTTTGCTACATAAAGTGCAAACTGGGACTAAACGTGCACTTGGTTGTGGGGCTCTTAAACAGCAGGTATTCCCTTTAATTCTTTCCCCCCCCATACAGGGCTTTTAAATACCTGTGAAATAAAATCTGTTTGAATTAGTGTTTGTGTCATTATTTTTGAGTTGGTAGCAGAGGCAGAGATATAAGGGCATGTTCAGACTCCCAAAAGATATTGCAGACAGAACCATCGAGGGAAGGGGGAGAGAGACACCACAGGGTACAACAGAGAAGCCCAAGTCTGTGTGACGTCACCTAAATAAAACAGACTCAGGCTTCAAGCGCTATATACCGTGTAGCTAATCAAATGTCACAGAGCTACTGAACGTGCTTGTTCATGTTGTGAGACAGCAATCAGCAGTTCTGCGTTTGCCTTGCTTCCTGTCATAGCGCAAGCTAGTGTTGCCTGTAAACCAGCTGATCGTTGCATGAAGAAGGCAAAAAGCAGAAAATCCTTGTTTGTACATAAATAGTCAAACTATACAAGCAGCTATTCAAAACCAAAAGCAATCAGCTGATCTGCCTTGGCTGCAATTCCTTTCATAGCCCAAGCTACTACTGTTGGCAGAACAGCTGATAATGCAACATCTGTACCTCTCATCAGTGGGCAAACTATCATAAACAAGCTAACAGTTTTCCAAAGTGCTTCTTGGTAGTGTGATATGTAACTAAGAAAGGCTGTCCCCTTTCAATGAGTGTGGCAAACAAACAGAATTTCTGCCCTAATGTGTCAACTGTCCTTAAATATTTGCCAGCAGGTACTGATGAAAAAGCAGTTTTAGCCTTTTTACATGCAACAGCCTGGATAACACCTCTGGCTTTGGGTGGGAAAAAACGATATTCAGATAACTATTCTTAGTTAACATGCATCTTTTCTCTACTTTCTTGTCAGTTGTTTTAGCAGATGCTGACAACTGCAAGATTTTTTTTACTCATTTTCTTAAAATGTCGCATGGATAGGGATACTGACATTTTTTGATGGCAGTCCCAGAATCCTCAAAAAGTCTGATTCCTAAATATCCATTTCTGTTTTGACAATGGAAAATGTAATCATAGCTGCCATACATTTGAGGAAAGTAGTATAATAGGAATTGTCTTCTAATGCTCATGGTGGAAAATCCATTTCCTCTTACCCTAGGACTTAGGGTAACAGCTGGTTCTTCCTCATAACAACAATATTTCTCCAGAAAAATGCTAACAGCAGATGAGGTAGGAATCTGAGATTCCTGGTCTTTCATAGTTTTGAAGCCACATGCAAAGTCAACATAGTAAATCCTGACTGACAACAAATCAAAAAAAAAATCAAGCAGCAATAAATGGCCACACCATTCTAGTCAAGACACTTGTAGAAAGGATAAACAGTAAGCAGTATCACCCCAACTTACTAAGCCCCCCCCCCCACAAAATGAAAAAAAAAAAAAAACGACTTTCCTAAAGGCACCAGGGCGGCAACTTATTTCATATATAGACTTTAACAACAAAACAAAAAAACACCTTTTAGGGGCAAGGATTCCTTATTCAAGCACTGTAGACAATGGAAATGAGAATTAGCAGGTTAGTCAATTTGAAAGCTGCAGCTTAACAGGCAAGCACAATGGCACGACTGCGGTGCTAAAATCATCAGACAGATAACAAAAACGTAGTAAGAAAAGCACTCAAAATACAGTATTAAATTAAATCTCTTACCGTTATTGCAAGAAGTGCAGACAAAAAACCTGAATGGTATCCAGCCGCAGACAGACTACACCTGCCAAAAGCGAATGAATGAAGTCAAGGCAGCACTGAAAACAAAATCTGCTTCAAAGTTTTTTGTCTTGCTGCAGGTGCTTGCTACTTTTTTTGTTAGCGTAACAGGCAAAATTTATAAATGTAGGGGTGCTGCCTGTCATCGGATAGCCCCCATCTGCCTCAGAGTTGCACAATCTAGAGTAAAACAACAAACAGTAAGTAGAATGCTTGGCTGTTAAGAAGCGCTGCCCATCTTACTATGTCTTCAATGGGCAGAGACGCTTGGGTAACTACTGTAAATGAAATAAGGGTTCAGCACAGAGTTCACTGCTCTCTGGCTGCACCACTACCCCAGCGGAGAAGTAGTAATAATAAATCTTTTTTATTCATAAGAATAAGGGAAGCATTCAGTTGAGCATAGCTCTTGTTCAATGAAGTCCCAGTTGTTAAAGCAGCAAAACATCAGTTACAATCAGGGTGCGAAATTCCTATACCTTAGGTGCCCCAGGGCAGGCACTATTGTGTCAGGACACCTAGTGCTGTTTAGTACCTGCCCAGTTGGGCACCTAAGGTATAGGTGCAGTGCAGAGGTTTTTTTTTTTTTTGTTTGTTTTTTTAATAACCATCCTCTGCGTTCTGGCTGCTCCTTTATTTTTTTTTGGGGGGGGTACGGGGTTTCACTGATTTCTTCGGGAGCGGGCGCTTGAGACGATCGCATGCAGCACTGACACACCATAGATCTAGAAGTCGTGTCAGCTGACAGGCTCCCTGGGGCAGAGAAGACAAGCGGGCTAAAGTCCCATCCCTTCCTTAGACTGGCATCCGCTGCAGCAAGTCAAAACTCTTGAGGACTGTCAATCGGACTGGAGGCAGGCTGCAGCAGTATGAGACCAATTGGGACTGCAGAGTGAGGGGACTGTAGAGTGAAAGTTCACCCGCCGCTTTAGTCCGCGTGTCTCAAGGTCTGCCACAAAGTGCGCTATTCTCCTGCTCCACAGAGGTAGGTCAGACTTGTGCTGTGCAGTAGTTACTCGGATTAGAGGAGCATTTGGATCGCCGATTGCGATAAAGCTTGTGCACAAAATAAAAAATAAATAAAGAAGTAAAAGCTCTTTTAAGAGCTTATTACTGCTTTGGGGTGTAAAAGTGGAACAGGGGGTCTACTCTAGGCGGAGAGGAGATGTGTAGGATACTGCAAAGGTCTGCATCGGGGGTTAAGCACAAAAGAAATCAAATTATGTGTTTGCATTCACTCGAGCAGGAGGATCAAGATTATTAGACGGGGGGGGGCAACCGTCTATCACTTGTTTGCAACAAAAATAAAAAAAAAATGAAGTTTGGCTGAGAGGAGGGGGTTGGGGTGAGGCTATTTCAAGCACTGAAAATGTAAGCTCTCAGCTCTTCTAGATAACTATTTGAGCAAATGTGCTGATCTGCTGCATAAAATAATAATTATTAAGTGACTGTGTACTGCATATTTTTGGGATCCTAGCAACAGCTTCAGCCCCAAACTTGCAACCAACTCGTGCAGTACTTTAGGCAAGTAGACTGCCGCAGATTGAGGGGGAGAAGTGGGACTCGGAGGAGACCATTCCCAGTCAGTTTGCAGCCTACAGCAGTTTTTTTTTTTTTTGTAGTCAGTCACTGACTAGTTGCTGAGCTGAACTTGCAGGGAAAATCTGTGGTCTCTCTGTCATTAAAAATCTAGACTGTCTACTCTTTTTTGTTTACCCTTACCTGCTAAAGGCTACCTTACCTAATAAAGAGCTAACAAGCCTAAAGCCATCAAACAGAAAAGCTGTCTGTGTGTATAACTTTTTTGAGCTGAGCAAGGTACTAGTAGCTACAGTATTTGAAAAAAGAAAAAGATTAAGAGAACTACATCCACTGTATGAGTATACAAATTTGAATCCATTACCTTATAAATAATAGATAAAGGGCAGGGGCAGAGCCTACAGCTATTGCAGAGGTGCCATATAGACTTTCTCAGAGTTTGAAGGCAGCAGCAGTGTTTCTATTTTTCTTTTGGTACTCTGTCACTCTCACTAATTGCTTGGTGGTCCAGAGAAGACAACATTTAAAATTATGAAAACTAAGGGGCGGCATGTAAGTGGTTTCTTGGGCATGTACTTTTTCTGATTACATGCCCACTTGGGCATGTATTTTTTTTTCATTAATTTCACACCCAGGTTACAATGTATAAAAATACACAAGGCAAACATTGGTTACAATATAAAAAGGTACACAGTCGCACATCATAAACAGGGCAACAAATATCTATGTACACAGGTAATCAAAAGTTAGCAAACATCACACTGACTACAATGAGAAGAGCTACTAGACCAGCTCAGGTACCACTTATTCAAGTCAGATAAATAGATTAGCTGATCAATTTCCCTTAAATATAAAGGGATTTTATTCCACAGAGCCACTCCTCTGTAGGAAACGGATGACTTACCCACATTCAAAAACATCTAACAGTTGAATACTGTATGCCTTGGGCTGACCTCAAATTATCTTTCATGCTTCTAAGAGGAAATAGCTCAAGAATATAAGTTGGAACCCCATTTTTCCAAATTTGAAATATAAATTTGAGGAGACATAAATTCCTGCGAACAGAGGGTTCTGACCAACTTACACTGTTGAATAATACACACCAGTGCGTTCTATACGGTACCTCCAGGACAAAGCAAGCCATCCTGTGAAAAATGAGGTCCATCTTGTTGTTTTTGACTTGTTATTACACAGTCTTACTATCTGTCATGCACAAATTGTTTCGTCTTGTTATTGAATACGTCAGACGTGTCGACGACCATCTTGAAAATGAGCCTGCTCGATGATGTAACTGCCTGGTTAAATACAGTTTAATTGATTGACTGTTCAGCTATGAGCCAGAGGCTCCACCGTATAGGAGGTCCCCATAGTCTAAAACAGGCATTAATAAGGAATTTATTACATTTAAACAAATATCCCTAGACATGTACTATTTAAATCTATGAAGGGCCCCCAGTCTTCTAGTTAATCCCACTAACATATTATTTACATGGAGGGAGCAAGTCAGGTTGCAATCTAGCCAAAGACCTAGATACTTGTAATAGTCAACCTCCATTATATTAGTACCATCTAAGGTTGCAGTGGCCAGACATGGATTCTGTTCTTTACACTGCTTATTCCTCAACAAGAGGGCTGGTGTCTTTTTAGGATTTAGTATTAAAAGATGCCTATTAGCCGGCCCAGTGGCACTGAGGGTTGAGGCGCTGGACGCCACACTTCGCGCTACGCCGGCGACCCGAGTTCGAGAATGGAATTGGGTGGCCGGGGGTTGGCAGGGGAGAAGGAGGATCGAGCATCCCAACGGATGCTCTCCTCCCTCAGGGTTGGGAGACCAAGAACGCACTGCTGTTTGCATCCTTCACAGCGGTGCAAGCACCGCAGCAGGAAGGATGGAGGCAGCTCCGCTCACCGGAGCCAGGAAGGGGGGATGTCATGGCGCATGAGAGGCTCGGCGTGCGTCAGCACGCCACCACTCAGGACGTACGTCCCAAGCACTGACGTCTCAGAGGGTAGGGGATCTAGGGGAGAAAATGGAAAACACCTCTCGGCAGCCCTGGATGAAAGCCGCCCGTTCCATCCAGAACACCAAGAAGGGACAGACCACACTGTGCAAGGAGAGGGGGAAGAGGCACTCTAGGGGCAGATCCCAAGGAAAGGTGGATTGGAGGACATGAGTGGACGGAAGGAGTGGGCACCGGGAGTAGATAGAAGGGATAAAGTAAAAAAAAATAAATAAATAAAAGATGCCTATTAAGGAATTCCTGCATCTGGTCAAAAACCATCTGCAGTTTAGGTCCAATCAGATCCAGAGATTGACCCTCAACACATATTATTGTGTCATCTGCATATAGATGGTATTTAATGTCTGGGAGGTCAAATTTGAGCTTGTTGATATAGATATTAAATAACAGCGGCTCTAAAATTGACCCCTGTGGGACACCTGAGGACACATTAACTAAATTTGACTTGAAAGGACTGATTTCCACAAATTGTTTTCCCTAATTTAAGAAAACCAGTTAACAACCAGTGGGTAGACATACTGATCTGGCTGAGCCTGGACAGGAGCACCCGATAGTTAAAAGTGTCAAAAGCTTTAGAAAAATCTAAACACAAAGCTCCAACCATTTGTCTCATGTCCAAGCTCAGTACCAGATCAGTGACCACCTTAACCAATGCATTACTGGTACTATGTTGGGACCTAAAATCAGATTGATAATTGGACATCTTGTTATTTAAATCCAAATATTCTCTCAATTGATTACAGAGAATTCTCTCAAAAACCTTAGAGATCTGAGGTAGGAGCGAGATGTGCCTATACTTGCCCAGCTCGCTCCTATCCCCAGTCTTAAATATAGGCTTCACTCTTCCATCCCTCAGAAAAATCACTCCAAATGCAGGATAGGTTGAAGCTAAGAGCCAATGATTCTACTACACAAGGAGCCGCATACTTCAGCAATCTGGCAGGGATCCCATCAAACCCAACTGCCTTAGATATATTCAACCTCAAACATTCAGTTCTCACGTCTTCAGGAGAAATATATTTAAATCTAAATACCTCAGAGCCCTCATGCTCAGAAGACTTATCACACCCATTTGCTGTATAATCTAGGTGGGCATCCTTAACAGGTACAGAAGAATCCACCTTACTAAAATGTATATTAAAAAGATTCACAAGTTCCTCCCCAAGCATAATTTCAGCTCCACCAACAATGATTTTATTTACTTTGGGCTGTTTATTATTTCCTGTTAGGTCAGAAATAATCCTCCTGAATAATCTTGGATTCTGTTTAAAATTACTATCTAGTTTAGTTCTGACATACTCCTGTTTGGTTAACCTAACTTTAGTTGTATAGGCATGTCGAGTTTGTCTATATGAGGTCCAATCATCACCCTTCTTAGATTTCTTGGCAATTCCCCACTTTCTATCTCTTAAAACTGAAGGTGGACAAAGCAATGGGGCCTGATGGGATTCATCCCAGAATTCTAAAAGAACTAAGGGCAGAATTAGAGACACCACTGACTGCCCTCTTTAACAAATCATGGGAGGATGGGATGGTACCCGAGGACTGGCGGAGGGCAGGTGTGATTCCCCTTCACAGAGTGGGAGCAAGGCAGAAGCAGGAAACTACAGACCTGTTAGTTTAACCTCAGTGATAGGGAAAATGATGGAATCACTTCTGAAGGAAAGAACTGTCTAGTATCTAGAGGCCAGAGGGGCACAGGACCCAAGGCAGCGTGGATTCACAGCAGGAAGGTCATGCCAGATGAATCTGATAGATTTCTTTGACTGGGTGACCAAAGTAGTAGATCAGGGAGGGGCTGTGGACATGGCCTACCTAGACTTTAGCAAGGCATTTGACACAGTCCCACACAAAAGATTAATATACAAGTTAGCCAGCCTGGGAGTGGGTCCCAAGATGACAGCCTGGGTAAAGAATTGGCTGGAGAATACGACACAGAGAGTAATAGTAAATGGAGTCCACTCTGAAGAAAGTGGGGTTACTAGTGGGGTACCGCAGGGTTCAGTATTAGGACTGGTCCTCTTCAATGTCTTTATAAGCAACATTGCAGAGGGACTGGAAGGAAAAGTATGTCTCTTTGCAGATGACACAAAGATCTGCAACAGAGTTGATGCACAAGGTGGGGTGGAAAGGATGAGAAGGGACTCTGCAAGGTTAGAGGAATGGTCAAATGTATGGCAGCTTAAGAGTCAACGCTAAGAAGTGCAAGGTAATGCACCTGGGAAACAAAAACCCAGGGGAAGAGTACACAATGGGGGGTGAGATACTAACAACAACAAAAATGGAAAGGGACCTGGGGGTAGTCATATCAGATGACCTAAAGGTGGGCAAGCAATGTGAGAGGGCAGCAAGGAAGGCTGGGGGGATACTGGGATGCATAGGGAGAGGCATCACCAGTAGAAAACAGGAAGTTATTATCCCTCTGTACAGACAGCTGGTGAGACCCCATCTGGAGTACTGTGTGCAGTTCTGGAGACCCAATCTCCGCAAAGACATAGACAGGATGGAAGCTGTCCAGAGGAGGGCAACTAAATGGTGCAGGGTCTGCACCAGAAGACATATGAAGAGAGACTTAAGGAGCTTAATATGTATAGCCTCGAGGAAAGGAGGGAGAGGGGACATGATAGAAACTTTCATACCCCAAGGGAATCAACAAAGTCCAAGGTAGCATCTTTCAAAAAAGAGCTGTGCAAGAACAAGGAGGCACAATTTGAAGATGGGGGTCGGCTCATAGGTAATTTAAGGAAGTATTTTTCACAGAGAGGGTTGTGGATGCATGGAACAGCCTTCCGGAGGAGGTTGTGGAGTCAAAAACAGTGGTGGAATTCAAGCATGCATGGGACAGTCATAAGGCAATTCTAGGGGTTGGGGGTAGGAAGAAGTAGGCTGCTGGTTAACTAGGATCTGCAGCTTATCCATTAGGTAGGGAAATGGGCAGACTGGGTGGGCCAAGCGGTCCTTATCTGCCGTCAAATTCTATGTTTCTATGTTTCTATTTTTCCTAGCTTTATGTAAATCACTGTTAAACCAGATATGTCCCTTAGATTTAGAATTCCTAACTCTTATTGGTACATATTCGTCACAGCTTTTTAGGAACTCCGTTAAAAAGTATTCCCAAACATCCATTGCAGAGGGAATTAAATCCAGCCTAGATCACTTAACTTTTTCTAAATCTAATATAAATGCTAGATAATCAAATTGTTTGAAGTTTCTCCAATACACCCTGTGGCCTGGATTAGGTGCAGTAATACTAATTCTAGTAGCATGCATCAACTGATGAGCAGAAAATGATTCAGGTAGTACCCCATATGACGTATAATATTGAGTGGAATTGGTGAACATGAGATCCAAGATTGTAGATTTCTTGGGCTCTCGGTGATTAAGTCTTGTAGGTTCCATAATTAGTTGAGTCAGTCCCAGATCAACTTGGAAATCAAAGCATGATTTCAGTCAATGTCTCCCCAATTCACATTAAAATCACTTGTTAGGAATAAATCATGGGAATGTTTATATTTCAACGAAAACTCCAGTAACACATGAAAGGCCTGTGCCTCCAATTTAGGGGGTTTACAAATTCCCATAAGAAAGTCTTCTATGAGGCACTGTGATCTCAATGGCAAAGGTTTCTATACCACAATCTAAAATAGGGCATGGAATTTCCTTAGTAGTTAAACTACTCTCAGTATGTATCACAGTTCCTCCCCCTTTTTGTTCCCGTCTTTCCTAAAAGTCTGCTAGTTAACTACATCAATAGAGTTATCAGAAACTCTATTGCTCAACCAGGTCTCGGTAATAATGATAATCCCTAGTTTATGTTCCTCCACTCAGGCCCTAGTAGCATCAAACTTCTTCTCCAAGCTCCTCACGTTGAAATGCACAATATTCAGCCCTCCATGATTAGGTACATCAATATCATAACCAATTACTGGGGAGGGACCTAGGTTTGGATGCACATCACCACAAGCTAGTAAACAAAAAATTTGAAACATTTTCAAAATTCCTCCTGAATTGAGCCTACGGATCTTATTTTGCATACTTAGAATAACCCTTTCCAAATGAATTCTTAAGGGACAAATAGATCATCATCATCATCAAATCTTTATTTATTCAGGTGAACATCATTGAGCAAGGCTCATTTACAAGATGGACCTGATAAGGTCAAGGTTCAATAGTTGATACACAACAGATACATCATACACTTATATAAGACAGTTATACATACAGGGGAAAACAACGTTTATAAACACAGTGATGTACAGTAAATTCACATGATAAAAACGGTTACAGGAAAGTTAAGCTAATATTTACAGTATGTACAGTATATACATATCCCAGTGGGGTATGGCAGACACTCAAATATAATGTAATACTAGGATGGTGAAGGTATTACTGGGTGCCATAAGATGGGGTGTCTGTCTGGAAGGAATATGCCATATATGGTTTGGAAGGGAGATTTGTGAGATGACAATGCTAGCTCTAGTGGTAGCAATTGCATTTCTCTTTGAAGAAGACTGTTCAGTGCTGTTTAAAGGATGCAAATGGAATGATATTGGACAGTTTTAGGAATTTTTGTAGGGTGTTCCATGCTATAGCTAGAGAATAGCTGATTGCTGCCTCCCTAGCCTGGTGTTGAATTTGGGCAATTTGAGCAGGATGATGTTGTTGTTTAGGGCACAGGAGCTAGGAGAGGTCTGGGTGAAGCAGTCCAGGATATAGTTTGAAGTTTTTTTGACAACGCCTGTACATCCATAGCGCCTGCATTTCTGTTCCTTCTGAGGTGAAGGGAAACCCACCCAACTGCAGCATAAAGAGAGCAATGATGAGTATTAGATGGCAGATCTGTAATGAACCTTATTGCTCTATGATATAAGGTATCCAACTTGTGATGGTAGGAGAGGGGGCAGTGACTATAAAGGAAGTCTGCATAGTCAACAACTGATAGAAAAATGGCCTGGACTAACCTCATCTTTGAGTCTCTGTTTAGGAAGGGTTTTAATCAATAGAGAAGGCCAAGCCTTTGGCAAAGCTTTTTTAACAGTTCTTCTAAATGATGAGTGAAGATGAAGCAGTCCTGCTAATTATGAGGGCTTTAATAAAACCATTATAACAGTCATTGGTCACAAGATTAAAAATAGTATAAACATTTCCTTTAGGGGCTAAACATTCTTGCTTCCTATCAAAATAAAGCATTCCTTTTATAGCGGGCTCCTTATAAGCATCATATAGGGAAAGGGGGAAGGGAAACACTTTTTAACCAGGAGCAGCACACTAAGCTGAAGCTTGTTTCCAGATGCGACCTGGGAGCACAAGGAAGTTCAGTGACTTGCTCAGCATCACACAGTATGCACCTAGGTGGCTGTAGGATTCAAACTCAGGTCTCCAGATCTGCAGCTCAGAGCCTTAACCCACTGCACTATACTGCCTCCACGATGTTAATAACACAGAGTTAAGATCATAATATTAAGGACCACCATTTCAGCGAAATGCTGTAAATAAGTAATATAGGGTACCTATTATAAAACTGCAGTATCAGACCTGGGCCTTCCTTCATATAATTGCGCAAACAGCGCTCACTCTTAACCCACACAGGCTTAAAACTAATAGACAGTGTACCTATGCACTAAACAATTGTTAATAATCTACCTAATGTACTATTAAAACAATCAATATAATTTCTCTAAGGCTTTCTAAGTAGCGTTTTTTTTTTTGTTCGTTTGTTTCTCTGAAACAAAGAAGACTACACCACCCATGTATAATAATTTCATGTTGACAACATGAAGCCATCTATAATTATTATATTACCTTGTTACTTTACAGTGCAGTGTAGTACGGTACACAGTGAGAAACCGCATATTCCAACAGACAGTGCTACTACACAAAAGGACACTGCTACTGTATTTGTCACTTTGAAAAGAGGGGTAGCTTTCTAACTCAGACAGGGAAACGATTCCTCACATAACACAACTTTTTAAGTTTTAAAGAAAAATGAAACCAGCATAGTTTACACTCTTGCAATGAGCCAGGAGCCACTACAAATACAGGTTACTAATCTGTAACAGGAGTTCTAGGAATGGTATATGTTGTTCATCCACACTGTCTGGCAGGTTCCTTGCCGCTTTAAATCTTGCCGGAAGGTCTTCAAGCTGGCTCCTCCCACCCACCCGGGTGGTAAAACTCTCGGCTCCGCCGCATGACGCCAGATCTGGCCTGCTGGAAGCTCAGGTTGTGCGTCGAAGCCGGGAGGTCGAGAGCCTGTAGGGATGAACAACATATACCATTCCTAGAACTCCTGTTACAGGTGAGTAACCTGTATTTCTAGGGACATGGATATGTTGTTCATCCACACTGTCTGGGAGACTCTAGCAGTTCTCCGGGAGGAGGCAAGGCGCACACCCCTACTTAGGGAATAAAGACTGAGAACCGAGGCCCCAAAACCAGCATCCCGGCGTGACTCAAGGTCGATGTGGTAATGGGTGATGAAGGTGTGCTGACTTCCAGGTAGCAGCCCTGCAGATTTCCTGGATAGGGACGCCCTGGAAGCAGCCACCGATGCAGCAGTATGGCAGGTAGAATGAGCTCTCATCCTCTGGGAGGCTCCATGCCCGCCAACTTATAGCACAGATCTATGCAGGAGGTGACCCACCTGCCTATCGTCCGCTTGGCTGCAGGTCTGCCAGGTGCGGCTTCAGCGAGGTGACAACAGCTGGGCGAACCTCTCCTCGACTTCCAGCCGGATGGCCCTTATAGTAAGCAGCGCCTTCTAGGGTCCAGAGTATGGAGCCTATATCTCGCCTCCGAGGTATGATTGGGGTAGAACACCGCAGAGTCAACACCTGGTTAAGGTGAAACTCCGACACCACCTTCGAAGGAATTTCGTGGGCGAGGACAACCTTGTCCCTGTGGAAGACCAGGTAAGGAGACTTGATGCAGAGCGCTGGAGTTCTCCCATCCTTCTGGCTGATGTGATAGCCACCAAGAAGGCGGTCTCTCCATGACAGGTGAGAGAGTTCACACCTGTGCATTGGTTCGAATGGCTTGCCCATGAGCTTTGCCAGTACCAGCAGTAAATCTGACGGAGGTGGAGGTTCTCGCACTGGAGGGGAAATGTGATCAAGGCCTTTGAAAAAGCGCCAGACCACCTTCTCCTGCGCCACCGACTGCTCCCCGGCCCACGCCCGGTAAGCAGAGATGGCTGCCAGGTGCACCTTTAGGGTCGTCGACATAAGCCCTTGACTAGAAAGGGACCATAAATAGTCCAAAATGCTTGCCAAAGAACAGGAGGAAGGGTACAAGCCCTTGCCCTGACACCAAATGGAAAATCTCTTCCATTTGAAAGCATAGCATTTCCTGGTTGACTCCTTATGGGACGCCTCAACAACATTGAGGACCTCGTCGGAAAGACCCAAGGCCTGGAACTCTAGCCGCTCAGCAACCAGGCCGTCAGGTGCAGGGATTGAAGGTCCGGATGGAACACCTTCCCCTGACTGACTGAGAGCAGGTCCGGGCGAGCTGGAAGCTGCCTCGGGAGCCTGGAGCTGAGGCTGAGGAGATCTGGGTACCAGAACTGACGAGGCCAGTCTGGGGCTATCAGAATCACCTGCGCCTTGTCCCTCCTTGCCTTGAGAAGCACCTTGGGGAACCAAGGGAAATGGGGAAAGGCGTAAAGAGGCCCGGGGTCCACAGCCTCGAGAAGGCATCCCCCTGCAGCGAGCCCTGCTGAGGGGGGCGGGCATGAAACAGCCTCATCTTCGCATTCTCCCTGGAGGCAAACAGGTCCACCTGAGGTGTGCCCCAGTGGGAGAACAGATCTTGTACTACCTCCGCAGGAGAGACCACTGGGGATGCAGCCCCTATCCGGCTTAGGCATCGGGCAGGGTGTTGGAGGCCCTGCCACATGAATGGCTAGGAGATCCGCCCAGGCTGTGCATGAGTGACCAAATGCGAGAGCTCTTGCATAGAAGCATGGAACGCATCCCGCCCCTGGCGGTTTAGGTAGTACATGGTCGTGGTATTGTCCGCCTGACTCGGACCACTTGACCCCGAGGAACGGAGCAAAGGCGTGAGAGCTAGGCGGACCGCCGAGCTCCAGCAGGTTGATGTGGCATCGACTCCCGCGGGACCAGAGGCCGTGTGGCCGGTGTTCCCCAGATGGGCACCCCAACCCATCAGAGAGGCATCGGTCGATACAGGACAGCGGCTGGGCGGACAAACTGGATACCCTCCTGCAGATGCGATGGAATGGTCCACCATCGGAGAGCATTCCACATCTCCTGGGTCACCACCACAAGCTGGTCCAACGGATCGCAGCATTGTGACCACTGGCTGGCCAGTCCCCACTGAAGGGGGCGCATGCGCCAGCGTGCCCAACGGACCACGCTGGTGCAGGCCACCATGAGACCCAAGAGACGCAGGAAGCCCCGGGCAGGGCGCGATTGCCCAACCAGAAATGATTGGGCAAAGGAGGTAAGAACCTCGGCCCTGTTCGCCGGGAGCCGTGCTCTGGCTCGAAGAGAGTCGAGCTCTGCCCTGATAAACAGAATCATCTGCTTCGCTCGAGTTCACTTGGCCTCGCTGATGAGAAGGCCGACTTGAGAGCAAACCTGAGGGCCAGATCTCTGGACCGCCTCCACCTCCTGTCTGGAGGGGCTGCTATCAGCCAATCGTCCCAGGTAAGGGTACACCCGACCCTTCGGCACCGTGAGGAAAGCTGTCACCACTGCAATGCATTTGGTGAAGACCCTGGGAGCTGAAGACAGGCCAAGGGCATGGCTCGAATCAAAGAGGGATCCTCCGCTTGAAAACGAAGGAATCTCCGAGGTGACGGACGGATAGGGACGTGAAAGAAGCGCTACCCCACAGGTCCAGAGAGCAGAACCACGCCCGTGTTCCAGAGATGGTATTATCTGCGCCAAAGTGACCATCCTGAAGGGTCGAGACTCAGAGAACTTGTTCAGGTCGTAGGTCGAGAATGGGGCGCCAGCCCCGTCCGCTTCGAACCAGGAAGTACCTGGACACAAACCCTGGAGCTGAGGGGGTCCGCTACTCCTGATCACCTCCTTTGGAGTAGGAGAGCGACGTCGGCTCGACGAGCCGACAGTGAGGCTGCGGACCCCGAGGCCCCCCGAGGTGCGACGGCTCTGAAGGGCGGGGCCTGCTCGAATTCCAGAGGCAGGCCTTTTCCCACCACTTCCAGTACCCACCTGTCCGTGGTAATAGTGGACCAGACGGAAAGGAAGTGTCGGAGCCGTCCCCCCACGGGGGGAACCAGGGGTGAGGTGACGGGGATGGGCGCGACACCCCTCAGCCCGTCACTGAGCAGGCTTGAAGGAGGGACCGGCAGAGGGACCTCCTGGGCCTTTACCTCCCTGCTTCCTGTTGGAGGAAGCCGACGGCTTGGGTTTGGGATGCCAAGCCCGAGCCTGCTGGCCCGGACGTTGCTGGGCCGGACGCGCGTGCGGCGAGAAGGACGAAGGGCTTAGGGCTGTGGCTTGCAGCCTTTGTCCTTCTGAGCGGAAGAGACCGAGTCCAAGGTAGCACTGGACTTCTCGATCCTCTGCAGGTGACCTTCCACCCCAGGGCCGAAGAGGTCAGTCCCCAAACAGGGAACATCCGCCAACTTGTGCTGGGTATCCGAAGTAAAGGTGGATATCCTCAGCCAAGCCCGACGACGCATGGCCACTGCGGCCGCCACAGACCTGGCACATGAGTCCCCAATGTCTAAAGCAGTCTGGAGCTGCTGTTTGGCCACTGCCCTGCCCTGGTCCCGCACCTGCCTGACCGTAGTCTGCAGATCCACGGGAAGATGAGGGACGACCTCATCCAGGGAGCCCAACAGGGCATGAGAAAAATGTGCCATGAAGACGGCCAAACTGGCCTGACGAAGGCCGAGAGAGGACGCAGCATAGACTTTTCGCCCGCATAATCCAATTTCTTGACCTTTGCCGGAGGTTTGTCCACATCCCTGGCCTCGCTACCGGAAAACGCCATGTAGTAACCAAACCCTCAGCAGAGGGTGTTCCAAAACCGACAGGGAACCGGGGACCGTGATACTTCTGGCCATCCTGGTCAAGGCGAGGGCAGAAAGCAGGGCTGCCAAAGTTCCAAGGCCGACCCACTATGGCTCAGCCACCGGAAAGGCCTCGAGGGGAATCCCTCGTCCAGAATCTCTGTGAGGGATACCTGGCCCGCTAGAACGGTTCGAGCCTCATCCCGTGGACCCGAGATGAGCCGGGCAATCCTAGGAAGGACGAAGGCTATCGCCCACTGACTGTCCTCCTGAGGACTCCAAGTCCATTCGCTTGGAGAAAAAGGAGGAATCGTCCTCGGACGAGTCCTCAAAGAGCTGCCTTGGGCCTGAGCCACCCTCCACCTGCCGAGGTCTGTCGGGAGTGAGGGTGACAGACAGCCTATGGGGCAGTCCCCGAGCCGACCGAGAATTTTTGGTCGGAGCCCCAACTAACGGCTGTGGAGGCGGAGGTTACACCAGAATCGTTGGGACAGCTGGATTTGGCTGAACAACCGGCTTGGGAACAGGCTCCTCGGCTACAACGAGGGGTCGTTTCGGCCGCTCCGGTGACAGCCACTTAATGGCCGGGGAAGACGACGAGGTCAGCTTATTCCCGGTCAGAAGGAGCTGTTGCCACATGAGTTCCTCATACCTCCGACACAACTTGCGCCGAAGCCTCCCCTCATCCGAGGAGGAGGAAGAGGAAGAGCGGCGGCGCCACTTGCCGCGGTGCCGAGATCGAGACCGCCTATGACAGCGGGATCGGCTGGACCGCGAAGAAGTCCGAGACCGAGAACCTCGGCTAGGCCGAGGACGGTGCGGGGAGGTGTCGGGAATCGGCACTCCCCTCGGTTCGGACGATTCCACCAAAGGCTCCGGAACCGGAGGCACAGACGAGCCGACGGGATCCTCAACTCCCCACCGGGGAACTGGAGAGGGATTCTCAGCTTCTCCAGTCGACAACCCGCTCAACGGGTCGAGAAAATTCGACCGCCGACGGAGTTCCCAGTCAACTGGCCCGGACGGGGACACCGTGAAGCCAGTGGCCGAAGCTGAGGGGTCGACCGAAGTCGACTGTCGACAACTAGGGAAGGGGGATCTTTCCCGCTCCCAAGAGCGTCAACGGTGAGACTTACTTTTGTCTCTCTTTTTGGACCGAGAAAAGGGTCCAGAAGAAGTCAGACCCTCACCTTTCGTCGAGAGGGTCAGACAAAGCTCCTTAAAAGAAGCCGAATACGAGGCACCGAGAGAGAGCGGGACAAATGCCGCAGCCGAGGCAGAAGTGGCCCGCGCCGCCTCCTCTTCGAGGGCGATCATCTGCTCAAGCTGATCCGCCGAGCCCGCCGCGGACACCGCCAACCGGGCCTCTTTAGATTTAACCGGAGGAAATCTTTTCTCGGACGCCCAGCTGTAAACTGCAGCACGGTTCTCGAGGACGAGGGCCAAAAAGAAGAGCACAGGTCGCAAGCCCGCGGGTCATGCTCAAGGCCTACAGTAGACGCACGGGAGTGCGGGTCCATCCGAGATATCTTCTGTTACCCGCAAGGCATCTCCGGAAACCGGGAGTCGATTTGTCCATTGCAGCCGCGAGGGAGAGAAGACCGAAGTCTTTTTAGCAAAACTTTTGATTTCGAAAATTCGAAGAATTAGGAACCAGTCTTACACGCAGAGCGTTAAGGAGGGAACCTGAGCTTCCAAGCGGTAAGGAAGATCTGGCGTCATGGGGCGGAGCCGAGAGTTTTACCACCCGGGTGGGTGGGAGGAGCCAGCTTGAAGACCTTCCAGCAAGATTTAAAGCGGCAAGGAACCTGCCAGACAGTGTGGATGAACAACATATCCATGTCCCTAGAACTGATATTTATCATCCTCCATTCATTTTGGTACTGGATTAGATGCAAAGGTAGTTGTACCTCCATTTCTAATTCTTAACAACAAAAAAATCAAAATAAAAAAAAAGATATGGCACTAATTGTGGATGGTAATTACTGTCTTTTAAAGTGAGTTTGTCAGTTTTCAAGTGTTTGAAATAACATTATTTAGACAAAAACGTAATATTTAGACACAATTCAGCAGATATTCAATTTAATATTGGTGTATCTTCAGTTTGTTCCTTATGTTTTGGTTAATTTGGCTGGAAATAGGATTCTTGTCCCCAAAAGCTCAGTGGCTGCCTCTGCTCAATCCCCTGCTGAAGTCAAAATCCCCTATTTGTGATGTTATAGTTGGTTACTGTTGAAACAACTATGATGTCAGAAAGACAGGATTGGGACTCCTGCAAAGGATTAAACAACAGGTGTAGATAAGGAGGACACTGATCCTGTTGCCATATAAATTAACCTAGTAATGAAAAAGAAAAGGAAATATAGAAGCACTCCAACACATAAGCTGAACTGAATGAAAATAGTACAGTTATGCAAGAACTTACCGTAATAGTAGATCTTCGAGAGAGGCTCTTGCAGTAGGTACTCACACATAGGACTAAGCCGCCAGGCTCTAGCACCACACAGAAAACTTCTAGCTAGCAGTGTCTGGCAGGAAACCACCCCCGAAGTCACGTGACTAACGTCAGCGTGGCGCTATATAGGGAGCGGTCCCATGCCCACCCTCCCATTCCCCTGCCGGAGACCTAGAAAGGTGCAACAGGAGAGAAGGAGTGGGCTCCTGGAGCTAAAAGCAATCACAGGAGAAAGAATAGAAGAAATCCAGGGGGTAGATGGAAGGGAAATCAGTCCCTACTGCAAGAGCCTCTCTTAAAGATCTACTGTTACAGTAAGTTCTTAGGTAACTGTACTATCTTACTTCGAGAAGGCTCTTGCAGTAGGTACTCACATACAGGACTGAGTGCCAAGCAGTGACCTGAGACAAGTCTGAGACATGGGAGGTAGGAACGGGTTTGCCGGAATGAACATGGTACTCATGATAAGAGTTCCCGTAGAACAGCAAGGGCAGAGCCCACTCTGCGCTTTGAAGTAATGTCCAAATTGTAATGTTTGCTAAAGGTATGAACAGAACTCCAAGTTGCAGCCGCGCAAATGTCTGCAGCTGAAACAAGCAGTAGAAGCAGCCATGCCTCTGGTTGAATGTCCTTTGACCTGCCCTGGAAGGGGTTTGTTGTATTTCTTGTAACAGAAGGTAATACAGTTTGCCAACCATTTGGACAAACACTGTTTTGAAACAGCAGCACCCTCTCTTTTGGGCACAGAGGAAACAAACAACTGGTCAGTTTTACGGACAGGCTTAGTCCTGTTCGTGTAGTCCCCAAAAATTCTGTGTACATCCAGAGTGTGCTGAAGTGCTCCGGGTAGTACACTGGCAAGTCAAGTGACTGATTCAAGGTGCATTCTGATACCACCTTAGGTAAGAACTTTGGACTGGTTCATAGAGCCACCTCTGTGAAAAATCAAGTAAGGTACCTTACACATTAGGGCCTGAAGCTCGGAAATCCTTCGAGCTGAAGTGATAGCCACTAGAAAGAGTGCTTTCCAGGAAAGGTAGCACATGTCAGAACTCGCTGACGGCTCGAAACAAGGCAGAGTGAGTTTCTCTAGTATGAAATTCAAGTCCCAGGGTGGAGCAGGGCTCCGTACCAGTGATTTTAAGTGGAGAATCCTCTTTAAGAAGGTTTTGGATACCTCCATCTGGGTCAGAGTCTTGCTTCCCACAAGAATCTGGTAGGCAGAAATGGCAGATAAGTGGACTTTCAAAGCTGAGCAACTGAAACCTAGATTGTAAAAATGTAGTATGTGATCCAAGGCCTGTGTGACTGAACAGGAGAGAGGTTCTGTCCCCTTCGAGTCTGCCCATATGGAAAACCTTTTCCATTTCATGGCATAAGTGGCTCTGGTGGAAGGCTTTCTGGCCTCCACCAGAATTTGTGCTACCCTCGGGGAGACCCTGAAACGTGCATCAGCTACCTCAGTAGGTGCCATGCATGCAGATGAAAGGACTTGAGACCTGGATGTACCAGGATCCCCTGTTCCTGTGTCAAGAGATCTTGAGAGACTGGCAGTGGAAATGGAGGTTCCACTGACAGTTGTTACAGTACAGAGAACTATACTTGTCTCGGCCAGAAGGGAGCAATGAGATTCACTCATGCTCCTTCTACCTGGAGTTTCATTAGCACTCTCTGAATCAATGGAAGTGGAGGGAAGGTGTACACAAACCTCCCCTTCCAGCATACAGACAGCGCATCTTACCAGGAAAATACCACACCCTGGAGTGAGCGAGCAGAAGATTGGTAGTTTTGCATTGCGTGTGGAGGCAAACAGGTCTATTTGCAGCCTTCCCCACCTTCCGAAGATGTTGTCTACCACCGACTGTCTGAGTTCCCACTCGTGTGCCCTGGCTTGTGTGCGGCTGAGAGCATCTGCCAGGCCATTTTAGATGCCTGGCACGTAGACTGCTGTCAAATGAAGGTCATGGTTGGCTGCCCAGTACCACACTCTCATCGCTTCCCAACAAAGGGGATAAGAGCGGGTTCCACCCTGTTTGTTCGTGTCCCAGACTATGCACATGTTGTCTGTCCGGATCATGAGATGACCCAGTTGGATGAGGTGTTGGAAAGCCTTCAGGGTGTTAACCACTGCCCTCTTCTCGAGTACACTGATATGAAGGGATAGTTCATTGTGGGACCAAGGACCCTGTGTCCTGTGGTTTCCCAGGTACGCTCCCCATCCCAGGCCTGAGGCATGCATCATCAGGGTTTGGGAGGGACTGTCTGATCGGAATGGGACACCCCTGGAGAGGTTTTCCTGGTTTTGCCACCATGAAAGTTCCCAGGCCATCGGATCTGAAACTAGATCTCATGGCTGAGATCGTCTGATCTCTGGTCCCACTGCATGCTGAGGGTTCAATGAGAGACTCTCATGTGTAGTCTGGCTAAGGGGACCAAAGGGATGGCCGCAGCCATGAGCCCAAGCAGTCGAAGGATTGACCTGGCAGGTGTCCTCCTCTGCGATGCTACCAGGCGTGCCTGTTGCTGCAATGTTGCCATCCTGACCTGCGGTAGGAATGCCTTGCCCTGCACTGTGTCAAACACTGCTCCGATAAATTGGAGCGGCTGGGTATGAACAAGGTGGGATTTGGCATAGTTGACTGTGATGCCCACCCGTTGAAAACTGTCCAGGGTAAGGGCCAAAGAATTGGCTAGGGCAACTCTCGATAGTACTGAAATGAGTCAATCATCCAGATATGGGAATACCTGGACTCCCTGTGAGCGTAAAAAGGCTGCCACCACTGCCGGACACTTCGTGAACACCCTAGGTGCCGATGAAAGGCCAAAGGGGAGGGATTTGAATTGAAAATGCTTCCCCTGAAAACAAAAACGGAGAAATTTGCAGTGTGGCAGACAACTCAGGATATGTAAATAGACATCCTGCATATCCAGAGCATAGAGACAATGACCCTTCTGTAATAAAGGAAGTAGGCTGGGAAGAGACAACATTATGAACCTCTTGTATTCCACAAAGAGGTTCAGTGAGCTCAGATCAAGAATTTGTTAAGAAAAATAGACTTTTAAACAGATATACTCATCCAAAGATGGAGGACAGTAGCAGCATTCTTCTGCAAGGTCCGACTTGTGCAGGTCGACGGTGGGAAAGAACTGGAGGGCGGGCGTGGGACTGCTCCCTATATAGCGCCACGCTGACGACAGTCATGTGATGTTGAGGGCAGTTCCCTGCCGGACACTGCTAGCTAGAAGTTTTCCGTGTGGTCCTAATGCCTGGCGGCTTAGTCCTGTATGTGAGTACCTACTGCAAGAGCCCACTCGAACAAGATATTACCTTTTTCTAAGTTCTCCCCAAAGTAACAAAATCATTTTGAATTAAATCACATTACATTTCAATCCTGCTCGAGCTATGCAAGTTTTGCAGTGCTGTATATAATTTAGATGAGATTATTGGCAACAGTGGTAAACAAAGTAAAAAAAAAAAACATACAAAAGTAGGAACTATGTGCATTAATGTTTGTGTATAAAGCCTTATAACATTCTGACAGTCAGCACTCAGCAGCCCAATATGTGGACTCTACTGTATTACACTAGTTACTTTATCCACTGAAGTGATGTCAGGAAATAAGCATGGGTATGTAACACATCTCAGGGATCACCTGCACTAAGCATGGGTATGTAACACATCTCAGGGATCACCTGCACCTTTAAAGGAGCTTCAAAACAGGAAGAATTACCTCACTAAATAATGTTCCTCCTCCTGTCCCTAGCTTCATACAGATCAGGTATACAAACACCGAAGTCAACACGTATCAGTACAGTGCCAGCCTTGCTGTACTACAAATGAAGAAAACACGTGTAAACCCGTCCAAGCTAATGATTCCCCTTCTCTTCATCAAATTGAAGGCAGCCTTGTGTGAAATGCATTTTTGCAGCTCTCTGCTATACTGCTAGTACATTATTGCAAAATTCTGACAAGAACCATCTAACCCTTAGGTTGCCAACACATACTTAAAAAGAGACCGTCACCTCTCTGAAGCCTTCTTGGTCCATTTTGAAGGACCATGCCATATGGGGGAGTAAAATTCATATTTCTGTAAACTGCCCTCAGGAGCCCAGGCATGTTTTTCCATCAATTCACATTTTGTTTAGTTGCCATTTATTTATATTACTTTTAATAATGTTCTAAAGATCAGCATGCTACTGAACTCATGTGCGACCTTCTAGAAACTTAAAGCAGCACTGAACTGTTAGTCACCATGTAGGTTTTTTCCAGTAATAATGTTTCTTTATCATCATCATCATCATCATCATCATCATCATCATCAATACACTCAGTTTTCTTTTCACTGTAACTCATTCCTGAACGGAGATGCAAGATTTTGAAGGTTTTCTAAAGTTCCTGCTCTCATGCCACCATTTTTTCAAAGGAGCCTTGAAAAAACTCTTGCAAGCTTCCTAAATTCATAGCTGTACCTAACACTTGTGCCTGAACTGTTACTGCACTTGCCCTGTCTAGGATTCTTATCTGCTTACTCCTGCCGACCACCAACTGCTTACTGCTGGTTGTTTTTCCCTAACAGCAGAAAAGAACAGGTTACTCACCTGTAACAGTAGTTCTAGGAGTGGTATATGTTGTTCATCCACACTGTCTGGCATTGTCCCTTTCCCCTTTAAATCTTGCCGGAAGTCTTCAAGCTGGCTCCTCCCACCCACCCGGGTGGTAAATACCTCGGCTCCGCCCCATGACGCCAGATCTAGCCCGCTGGAAGCCAGGTTGTGCGCCTAAAGCCGGAGAGGTCGGGTGGGTGCGTGTGGATGAACAACATATACCACTCCTAGAACTACTGTTACAGGTGAGTAACCTGTTCTTCTAGGAGCGAGGATATGTTGTTCATCCACACTGTCTGGCAGACTCCAAGCAGTTCTCCGGGAGGAGGGAGGCAAGGCGCACACCCCCTACTTAGGGAATAGAGATTGGAGAACCGAGGCCCCAAAACCAGCATCCCGACGTGACTCTAGGTCAATGTGGTAATGGGTAATAAAGGTGCTTGCTGACTCCTGTAGCAGCCTGACAGATTTCCTGGATAGGGATGTCCTCGAAGCAGCCACCGCTGAGCAGTATGACGGGTAGAATGATTCCTTAGCCCTTTGGGGAGGTTCCTTACCCGGCCAATTCATAGCACAGACTTATGCATGATGTGATCCATCTCGCAATAGTCCACTTGGCTGCAGGTCTGCCAGAAGTGGCTTCATGCAGGTGACAAACAGCTGGCGAACCTCTCCCCGAATTTCCGCCGTCCTCTCCTTATAATAGGAGACAGCACGTCTGAGGTCCAGAGTATGGAGCCTATACTCGGCATCCGAGGTGTAATTAGGGTAATATACTGGCAGGGTCAACACCTGGTTAAGGTGAAACCTGACACCACCTTCGGAAGGAATTTCGGTGGGGCGAGGACAACTTTGTCCCTGTGAAAGACCAGATATGGGAGTCCACCAGCACCTGGAGCTCCCTGTCCTTCCTGGCTGACGGATAGCCACCAGGAAGGCAGTCTTCCACCCACAAGTGCGAGAGCTCACACTTGTGCATGGGTTCGAATGGCTTGCCCATGAGCTTTGCCAAAACCAGCAAAAGATCCCACGGAGGTGGAGGTTCACGCACCGGAGGGGATATGTGATCCAGGCCTTGGAAAAAGTGCCCGATCACCGTCTCCTGAGCGGCCCGCGCCCAGTAGGCAGAGATGGCTGCAAGGTGCACCCTAAGGGTCGATGACCGAAGACCTCCTTTGGAGAGAGACCAAAGGTAGTCCAGAATGTTAGCCACTGAGCAGGATAAGGGATCCAGACCTTACTTCTGACACCAAATGGAAAATCTCTTCCATTTGAAGGCATAACATTTCCTGGTCGATTCTTTTCGAGATGCCTCCACCACGGTGTAGACATCCTCAGAAAGACCCAAAGCCTGGAACTCTAGCCGCTCAGGAACCAGGCTGTGAGGTGCAGGGATTGAAGGTCCGGGTGAAGGACCTTCCCCTGGTTAAGAAAAATCAGGTCCGGGCGTGTACTGAGCCACTCCGGGTTCCCGCAGCTGAGCCTGAGGAGATCTGGATACCAGAACTGGCGTGGCCAATCTGGGGCTACCAGGATCACCTTCGCCTTGCTCCTCACCTTGAGTAACACCTTGTGGATCAAGGAAATGGAGGAAAGGCGTAAAGAGGCCTGGGGTCCACGGCCTCGAAGGCATCCCCTGCAGCGAGTCCTGCTGAGGGGGCGGCATGGAACATCTCAGCTTGGTGTTCTCCTGAGGCAAACAGGTCCACCAACGGTTTGCCCCAACGAGAGAACAGGTAGTAAGCTACCTCTGGATGGAGAGACCACTCGTGGGATGTCTGGCCTAAGTGGCTGAGAGCATCCGCCAGTTGGTTCGCGACTCCTGCCACATGGATGGCTAGGAGATCCGCCTCCAGTCGGCTGACGAGGGTCCAGATCCGGAGCACCTCCTTGCATAGCAGACGGGAGTGCGTGCCGCCCTGTTTGTTGAGGTAGTACACGGTCGTGGTATTGTCCGTCTGGACTTGAACCACTTGACCCCGGAGCTGAGGAGCGAAAGCTGACAGAGCCAGTCTGACTGCCCTAAGCTCCAACAGGTTGATGTGGCATCGGGACTCCTCTGGGGTCCAGAGCCCATGAGCTCTGTGGTCCCCCATGTGGGCTCCCCAGCCCATGAGAGAGGCATCGGTCGTAAGGACGACTGTCGGCTCGGGCCGGGACGAATGGGATCCCTTCCTGCAGATGACTCGGGACGGTCCACCATTGGAGAACGTCCCGCATCCTCTGGGTGACCGTGACCAGCTGGTCGAAAAGACCCTGACGCTGAGACCACTGGGCGGCGAGCTCCCACTGGAGGGGGCGCATGTGCAGTCTGGCCCAGCGGACCACCGACGTGCACGCCGCCATGTAGCCCAGGAGGCGCAGGAAGACCCGGGCAGGGCGTGAGTGCCCAACCAAAATGATTGGGCAAAGGAGGAGAGAACCTCCGCCCTGTCCGCCGGGAGCCGAGCTCTGGCTTGACGAGAGTCGAGCTCTGCCCCGATGAAGCCCATCACCTGGGAAGGTACAAGTTCCAATTTGGCCTCTTTGATCAGAAGGCCCAAGTGTGAGCAGGTTCGGAGAGTCAGGTCCCTGGACCTCTCCACCTCCTGAAGGGAGGATCCCGCCAGGAGCCAATCGTCCAGGTAGGGGTAAATACGAACCCCTGACGCCAAGATGGCTGCCACCACTGCAATGCATTTGGTGAAACCTCTGGGGCTGACAGGCCGAACGGCATGGCTCTGAACTGCATAGGTCCCTTCAACCCTGAAGCGGAGGAACCGCTGATGAGACGGACAGATAGGGACGTGGAAAAAAGCGTCCTGAAGATCCAGTGTGCAGAACCACATGTTTCGCTCCAGGGATGGTATGATCTGATTTAGAGTTACCATCCGAAAGGTGCGAGACCTGAGATACCGATTCAGGTCGTGCAGATCTAGAATGGGGCGCCAACCCCGTCTGCGTTTGGCACCAGGAAATACCTGGAGACAAAGCCTGGGTCTGAAGGAGGATCCGTCACTCGGGCCACCACCTCTTTGAGGAGGAGTAGCGCAATGTCGTCTCGGAGGACAGACTGGGCGACTGAGATCCGCTCCTCTCGTGGGGCATGGGCTCGGCTGGGCGGGTACTGCTCGAATTCTAAGGGCAGACCCTGCCCGACCACTTCTAGGACCCATCTGTCCGTGGTGATACCAGACCAGGTGGAAACGAAGTGGCGGAGCCGGCCCCCCACGGGAGGACCCAGAGCTAAAGTAACGGGTACGGGGGAGGACACCCCCGGCCCGTCACTGAGCAGGCTTAGAGGAGGAGGAGGTACCTGGACCAGCGCCTCGGCCTCCTTTGCGTGGCTGCTGGGGACCTTGCTTGGGCCTAGGGCGCCAAGCCTGAGCCTGCTGCTGTTGTTGACCCCTCTGGAAGGGTGGTTGCCTGATCGCAGGGGAAGACTGACGAAAAGGCTTCTTCCTGCGCTTCTGCTGGTTCTTACTTGAAGAACCCTTAGCAGATGTAGCATCTAAGGTGGCAATGACCTGCCACTCCTGGCCCGAAGAGGTCGGTGCCAAGGAAGGGCACATCAGCCAGCTTGTGCTGAGTATCCACGGGAAAGGAGGATAACCTCAGCCAAGCCCTGCGGTGAGTGGATACCGCTGCAGCTAGTGAACGGGCACAGGAATCACCCACGTCCAGAGCAGTCTGGAGTTGTTGTTTAGCAACAGCTCTGCCCTGGTCCCTGACCTGCTTGACCGTGGTCTGCATGTCAGCTGGGAGGTGGGGAAGAACTTCGTCCAGCGACCCCAAGAGGGCGTGAGAGAAGTGTGCCATAATCACCGCTGAGCTTGCCTGACGAAGGCCCAAAGATGATGCAGCATAGACCTTTCGGGCCGAGTGGTCCATGAGTTTGGACTCTTTGTCTGGAGGGCGGTCAGTATCGGCTGAGCTGCCCGTCCGCCTGAATACTGAGGCAGTCACAAGGCTTTCCGCCAAGGGGTGCTCAGTAAACCCTGCCAAAGACCCTGTGGGCACCGCGTACTTGCGTGCCATACGGGCAGATGGAGCTGGGCAGGAGGCTGGACGCTGCCAGAGTTCCAAGGCCGGACCCATAATGGCTTCGGCGACTGGAAAAGCTTCCGTAGGGGTATCCCCCCTCTTAAGGATATCCGTAAGGGGATATTCCGCCTTTTTCTGGATAGGCTGTAGGGCCATCCCCGTCGATTCGGAAATGAGCCGGAGGATGCCCTGGAAGGAGGAAGGCCCTTCTTCCAAGCCTGACGCCGAAAGCTCATCGAGAGAGTGAAGGCCAGTGTTATCGGAATCGGAGGAGTCCCGATATAAGGGCTGCCCACCTAAGTCCCCTCTCGATACGCCTAGGGCGATCAGGGGTGACTGTAATTGACAGTCCGTGGGGAAGACCCGAAGACTGTCGTGCCTCTTTGGAGGGAATCCCTCCGAGGGGCAACTTAGGTGGAGGTTCCACCAAAATAGGTGGGGAACCTGAAACCGGTTGCGGTGGAAGACGCACCGGAGCCCCCGAAGAGACTGGCACCGGAGCAATCGGTGTCTGAGGCAGCCGAAGAGGCTGAGGGCAGGAAATAGCCGGAACCCCCGAGGGGGCCGGCTTCTGACCTGCTAGCAGGAATTGCTGCCATATGAGATCCTCGTAGCGTCGACGAATTTTTCGTCAAAGCCTCTCCTCGTCCGAGGAGGAAGAGGAACGGTGGCGGCGCCTCTTGCAGGAGTGCTTGTGTCCTTTTTTAGGTCGATCGACCAAAGAGGACTTACTCCCTGATCGAGACCGACGGTGTCGGCTCTGTCGATCGGAGACAGGGCTCGGTGAAAACCGAGGCTCCAGTTCTTTTCTCTCGATCGAGGCCTGCAGGCGGTCTCGGTCAGGAAGGAGAGAATCGGGTTCTCCAGAATCATCGACAGGAGTCGGTGATAACGGCTCGATCGGTCGGAAATAACCGCCGGATCAGCCGACTCCATCGGCCTCAATGTCAGATACAGACGGGAGGTCTGAAAACCCAGCGGCCGAGGAGGCACTTCGGATCAAGTCGAATTCGACCGCCTTGATCCCAGGGAGCGCCTTCTTCGACTGAAGATGATTTAGGATCCTTTTTCTTCGAACAGGAAGAGGCGAGTGCCGAGGCGCCTACACCCTTGGTAGGGAGAGACTGGCACAAATCCCGAAAGGATCCTGAGAAGGAGGAGCCAGGTTGAGCGACACGAAGAAACCTCGGCTAGCCCGGCTTGGCGGCTTCTTCACTCGAAAGCCGTCATGCGCTCAAGCTGCTTCGGCGGATCCATAGCCAGCGAAACCGCCCGCCTGGCCTCCTTGGATTTTACCGGTGGGAGTTTGCTGGGAGCTCCGGTCTACCCAGCTTCACAGGCGCCTGGACGATGTTCCAGACGTTGGGTTGAAGGAAGTGCAATGGAGCACCGCGAGGTATCGTGAATCGAACCGAGGCAGTAAACGCATTGAGGTGGGGATCGTGCGCCGACATTTTCTGTCCGCAAGGACACCGGCGAAACCCGGGGATGACTTGTCATCCATGTCCGATCAGAGTCGAAACTCTAATGAGTTTCAGAGCGAGAAGATGCGTGAAAACCGCTGAAACGTAATCCAGGGCCTCAACACTGCAGAAAGCATCAGGAACCTGAATCTTCCAGCGGAAAGGAAGATCTGACATCATGGGGCGGAGCCGAGGTATTTACCACCCGGGTGGGTGGGAGGAGCCAGCTTGAAGACTTCCAGCAAGATTTAAAGGGGAAAGGGACAATGCCAGACAGTGTGGATGAACAACATATCCACGTTCCTAGAAATGTAGTTTACTTAGCTGTAACCACATTTCTACTACTGGTATGCAGTTCACATCTAAACTACAGTAGTTAACTCGGCATAGCTCAGTCACCGGACATCTTCAAGCTTGGCTCCTCCCACCACCAGTGGTGTCGTCCTCTGGCTCCATCCTGTCTGACATCAGATCCTGCATGCTGAAAGCAGGGATCCAGGCGCCACTAGCCAGGAAGAACAGGTGAGTTGTGTGGATGTGACCTGATTACCAGTACTACAGCTATGGTTACAGGTAAGTAGAAGAAGAATCAGCATTTATATAGCTCTTTTCATACACAGTGTATCCCAAAGCACTTTACAAGCAATGCTAGACTGGCAGTGAAGTGACTGAATGTGTAGTGGTGGTCATATTGCACATCAACACCCACACACAGCTTGGACAATTGCATGAACCAGTTTTATGGGAAGGGGAATATTGGCCAGGACACCGGGAATGTCCCCTACTTTGCGAAGAGTGCCCTGGGTTCTTTTACTTCCACCTAGACACCCACCAGGACAACACCAGGATGGGTAGAAAGGACCTCGGTTTAATGTCTTATCCGAAGGAGGGCACACCCCAGTAGTACAGCACCCCCCCTAATATTGCACTCAGATGCCAGCGTTTTAGGTGCAAGTCCAATTCCGGTATGGGACGAGAACCCACGACCTTCTGGTCCAGAGGCGGATGCGCTACCAACTGAGCCACACTAGTAACCTCTATTCAGTTCACTTTCCACACACTGGCAGACTCCCACCAATCTTCCGGAAGGAGGGAGCAAGATGCAAACCTGTCTATTTGAGGAGGCAGTATAGCGCAGTGGTCTAAGGCTCTGAGTTGCAAATTTGGTGACATCCAGCAGACCAGACCTGGGTTTGAATCCCACAGCTTCCACTTGCATACTGTGTGACCCTGAGCAAGTCACTTTACTTCCTTGTGCTCCCAGGTCGCTCCTGTAAAAAAGCTTTCAGCTTAGTGTGCTATACCTGATCAAACAACTAAATAAATAAATAAATAAAAATTGCTTGACAAAGACTGGAGAACTGAGGTCCCAAAAGCGACACAATGACTGAGCATGTCAGTGCTGTAGTGGGATATAAATATATGCACGCTGGACCAGGTAGTAGCCCTGTAGATCTCTTTGATCAGGATGTACCTGACAAAAACAGCAGTATGTCTGGTGGAATAAGCCTTCAACCCCTTGGACAGATCTCTACCAGTCCATCTACTGAACAGATTGATGCAGGATGCGATTCACCTACCAGTCATCTACTTAGCTGCCAGTCTGCCAGAGGCAGCTTCAGCACAAGTGATGAACAGCTGGCAAGTTTCACTGTGAACCCAGCTGTGCACGTCTTAAAATAAAGGTGCACCCGGCGTACATCCAACGTATGAATGATACACTAGAAATACAAAGTAGGTTTAGTTAAGTACATTGGGAGGTACAACACCTGGTTAAGGTGAAATTCCAAGACCACCTTGGGCAGGGACATCACGTGGAGGCACAGGATGACATTGTTCTTGTGGAAAACTAGATATGGAGACTCCACCAAGCACCAAGAGCACCTGGAGCTCACTCACACGTGTGACCAAGGTGACGACGACTACAGATGTGGTCTTCCATGACAAGTGTGACATCTTACACTTGTGGATCAGCTCCAACAGTTTTACACATCAGCTTAGCAAGCACCAGCAGTATGTCACATGGAGGATGAGGTTCGCACTCTGGATAGAACAAGCTGGTCCAGGCCCTCTGAAAAAGTACCCCACCACCCTACTGTGCCACAGTCAGCATACCAGACCACACCCGGTACACAGAGACAGTAGTGTGGTGTACCTTAAAGTTGTTGCTCATAACCCCAATGAAGGCAGGGACCAGAGTAGTTGAGGATCTGCATCTCTATAAATGCAAGGGATCAATATCCTTGCCTGCATACCAGAGTGAGAACCTCTTCCACCTGAACGAGTACATTATACAAGTCGACTACTTATGGAATGCCTCCAGAACCTGTACAATGTCTTCAGAAAGGTCCGAAGCCTAGAACTCCAGCTGATCTCCAGGTACCTGAATGTTCCACCTTGTCCTATCAGCAGGTTCTGATGAAGAGGAAGCTGACATGAGGACCTGGTGCTGAGGAGATCCTGGTATTAGAACTGTCTGGGCCACTCTGGAGCTATCTGGTCCGCCTTGTCCCTACGTGCTTGGAGCACAATCATGTGGATCAAGGGAAACGGAGGAAAGGTCTACGGAAGTCCCAGAGTCCAGGGCCAGCAGAAGGCATCCCCCATTAAATTCCCATGGGGGGGCACAGAACAGCCTCAGCTTTCTGTTCTCCCAGGAGAAAAATTGGTCCAACAGAAAACTGCCCCATCAGGCAAACAGCTGCATCCAGGGCTAAAAACATTTTTTTGAGGATAGCTGTCAAAGGGTCAGGTGCAATATTAATTTTGATTGTCGCAAAAAATTTGAACCTGTCCCGCTGAACTTTATTTATTAATTTTACATTTCTGTTTCCGAATACAAGCTAATAATAACTAGTGTGCCCCCTGGCTGGTACAGTGCATTGAAAAGGGCTACTAAATATTACCCACTGGCTGGTACATGGTCCTGAAAAGGACTTAACAAGTGTGCCTCTGGTTCACTGCCCTGATTAAGGCTTTTAATTTACTTCCCCTTCCTGCTCAATAGCAGCCCTGACAAGGACCCTTAATTAACTCCCTTCTGCTCTGCTCTTGTGTATAGACTAGACCTTAAAAGTCTCCCCCTCTTTAGTAACTGTGACAATCAGCCTCCCCATCTCCCATTTCTGGAGACCTTCCTGCCCTGACAGACGGTTTTAAGTGGTCGTTTCAGCCCTTTAAATTCCTCTACTACTCTCTAAATACTAAGGCTCCCACTCTTTCTGCCTTAACTGTCTGCCCTGAAAAGGGCTTTCAAGTACGGTTTCCTATCACTTACAGTAGCTTTTAAGTAGCCTTACAAAGGCTCCTCTTAGTTAACTGACAGCCCTGAAAAGGGTTTTAAATTTGCACCCCTCAACCTCTGCTGCCTGTGAACAAGATCTATTCTTAGGTTGATACAGCAAGTACAGCGCACAGAGAAATGAGGTATGCAGTCTAGAAAGCAAAGGGAAGACAGGCAACTGCACATGCAAGATGACAGGGAAGACATGCCTACCATGGCACTGTTTTCATTTCTGCAGCTTGATGCAAGTAGCCACCGCATAGACCTTGTGGGCCAAGAAGTCCTGTCTCTTGGAATTCCTCATCTGGTGGTTTATCCATGTCTCCCTGGAACAACCATGGGCAGATGCTACTATTGAAGACTCCCTATCCAAACTGGAGACTTGGCCCCTGAAAAAGGGCCAAAGCAGCCAGCCCGGTGGTGCTGAGGCACTGGATCCCGCGCCATGCCGGCGACCTGGGTTCAGGAACGACCTTGGGTCGTCAGGGTGCCAGCACGGGGGAGGGGGGGACAGAGCAGGATCGAGCAGCCTAATGCAGCTCTCCTCTCCTGGGGTGGATGTCACACACCCCCTCTCCATGGTTCCACTGCCACCAGGTGACGGTTCAGTGGCAGTGCAGGTGGGAGGGGTGGCAAGTCGGGAGGGAGCCTCAGAACACAGCATAGGGAAGGGGGCGGTCAAACAAACAGGGAAAAACACCGGATAAAAACATAATAGGAAAAAAAAAGAGGGCCAGGGCCTCTTCTTGGAGGTGGGGGTCACCCGCCTGTCAGGAGTTACCACCACCTCCCCTGCAAGGGTGGGGGGCCCACCACAATCAATCAAGTAGGAGAGACTAAAGGCAGCTGAACCTCCTGTTGAGGCCCAGGGGGTGCAGGCACCTAAGATGGAGCCAATGGGCTGGTAGCAAAGGCTTAATCTGGCCAAGCCAGTTATTGCCCACTGTTGCCAGAGAAGTCTTCCTACCTCCTCCGCAGTCAACGGTCCTCCAAAGAAGGGGACAAACTCGATGAGTGGTGATGTCTGTATTAATGGGGGAGACTGACATAGAGACCTAGATCATGGCTTCAGGGTTTTAAATAATTGATTAGCACTTTTTTCCTTGGGACAATACTAACTGTACAGAACGCATTTATATAAGTTTTCTAGAAGTGTTATGTTTGTTAAACACAGTGAGGCAAGTGCTATGCATTTTCATAATGTTTTAGAACTTTTATGAGCAAAACACTAATCAATTTTTAGAGTTAACTAAAACCCTGTGGCTTCCTCAAGGTAAGGTCGAACGGCAGAGCCAACAGTCAACCTGCTGAGGTAGCTTGAGTGCGATGGGGAACACAGTGGAAGGCACCTGTGGAGTGACCACTGGTGGAGGCTGCACCTGGATCGGCTCCACCAGAGCTACCAGATGAAACCACTTTCTGGCCAGAGAGAGCTACATTAAAACCGGGGTCTAGGAGAGCGGTAAAGCCCCATCTGCCTGGTAAATGGGCTTAAGGAAAAGCCTGGCCTGCTCATCAACCAGAGTGTCAAGCAGAGTCAATGTCAAATGATCCACTGGGGCACTGTGGAAACAGACTGGGCTCTCAACAGTCAGAAGCTCGACCCATGGTCGACCAGTCAAGAAAATCAAAAGGCAAGATGAGCGGAAACACTGCCTATTCCACAATAAATGGCGGTGCCATTTTTTTTTTTTTGTTTGTTTCCTCTGATCTCATCGATGGTTGTCCCTGAACTCCGGGCAATCCACAAATAAGAGCACCCAAGGCCTTCCCCACTGAGACCATGACCATGGCCGACAAAGGTCCTGCTCTCGACAATGTCTATCGACACACGGAAGGCCTATCCTGGAAGAAGCGCATGTTGCTTTTGTCCAAAGAGGGATGCATAGCCTAACAGCATGGGCACCACCCAACATGGTCAGCCCCTAGACAGCACAGACACGTGTCGTGGTGATCTGTAGCAGACATTTTTTTGCCAGCACTTAACACAATGTTTAAACTCTGGCTTATTGCGTTCCACCTTGAGTTTCATCAATGGAACAGTAACTGGGAGACAAGGTACATACTACAAACTGAAAACCAAACTTTCATTCGAGAAATTCACTAGTGCCTGAAAACTGGAATCCTCACACGCTGCAAGAGCTGCAAAGGAGGAGAGCTGTCTGTTCTAGTGGAAAAGAAGCTCTGACATCAGACTGGGCAGAGCCCGAGGAGAACACCATGGGTGGTAGAAGAAGCCAGGTTTTGTTGACCAGGAAAGGAGGACTATGTAATTTTACCTATTTTCAGCCTCATCCCTAGTGGGGAGATACAGATGGAAACCAACTGAAATTGAACCAGATTAAGCTGTTGTTGGTATTTTTAGTGAATGGGGGGAACTTGGCCAGGACACTGAGGAAATTGCCTTGAAGACAGACATAAGATCACTGAGTTATGCCAACTAACTGCCACAGTGTGGCTAACGAACTGAACCCATGTGAGCAGAATACGGAATGAATTATGGCCTCCGCTCCTAGCAACTGACGACTACTGTTCTGTATTTACTATAGCATCAGATATCCTGTAATTGTTTAAAATAGAATTGCTCCTGTCACTTGTATAGTGCAATACCTTTCTTGTATTTCTCTACTTGTATTTCTCTTCTGTTTTGTTTTATTGCCTGGATCTCCAGTTTGTATTGTAATGCTGTTCTTTTTTCACTCTCACAGGTCATACTTGTAAATAGGCATTTAGATGTCCTGTGCACCTACCTTGTAAATGAAAACTAAATAAACAAAATAATAAATAAATTCCCTCTCCACGAACCAGAATAGTGTGACCAACTCAGCTGAAAGATCCAAACAATCTCTGCAGACTGACCTGTTGGCTCACATTAACATTAATCACATCTTCCATGTATTGGTCAGCCTGGTTAAAACAAATTTGAGTAGGGTCTACCAATTACTGTCAGCAAAGCAAATGCCCAGCAATGGAGATGCCTTGAAGCAATCAAATACACTCACATTTCCAAACATGTTTCTTACCTTGATAAAGTTGTTCAGATGGCCTAATTTTCGCATATTAGAAACTCCCTGTTGTTTGACCACATTCTGGAGAATCTCCTTCAAGTTGTCATAAGGGTCTGCAAACAGAAAAAGATGAGTTAGTCAGCAGGCCTATTTTTTGTTGTTGTTAATAATTATCCTTTCTTGGACCAGAATGGCTAAGATCAAGTCATATTAAGATGAGCATTTTGTGAGGGAGAACAGGAGGACCTCTGTGGTACTGGCTACCTCGATGTGGAATAGATGGATATCAGTCTATAAGCTTTAACTAACAGCCAGTCATAACACAGAAGAAAAAATTACTCACCTTAGTAATGTTGTTTCTTCTAATGGAGTCTTGCTATATTATGACATATGCAGTTTGTCCCAGCCTTAGAACTGCTCCGGAGGTGAAAGAGTTAACTTCCATGCCAGGCATGGAACTTAGAGCTCAAGCTCGGTTGAAAATTCTGTTGTTCTTCAAACTTAAACTGTCAGATCTTTACGAGTAAAAACTCACTAAGACAGTGTGTGGAAGCTGCAAACCTACACTAGCCAACTGCCTACTTAATTAAATAAACACATTTTTTGGTGCCACAAAGAAGACTCAAGTCAGGAGACCCAAAAAATGACAACACAACAAAGATCACCCCAAAAGGAGGGGTGAAAAACAAGGTGGGCATCTAAAAAGTGCCAACGCTGCCCTGCCCACCCATCCCCAAGAGTAAGTTCTGAGAGGGGCAGGCGGGGAGGTCATAATATAGCAAGACTCCATTAGAAGAAACATTACTAAGGTAATTTTTTCTTCAAACAACATGAAGTCTTGCTATATTATGACATATGCAGACTACACAGCAGTACCTCCATGGAGGAGGGCAGAACCTACTTAGAAATAGGCTCTGAAGCACAGCTGTGTTAAAACAAGCATCACTCCTAGCCTGGATGTCCAGGGAGTAATGCTTAATAAAAGTGTGCACTGCTTTCCAGGTAGCTGCTTGACATATCTCTAGGATAGAGATGTCCCTGGCAGCAGCCAGAGACGCAGCTGTACCTCTCATGGAGTGAGCCTCAGGCCTGAGGGAGCAACTTTACCCAGTTTTCATCAGCAGAATTGACAAAGAGACATCCACCTGGCAATGGATCTTTTAGTGGCAGGTTTCCCTTTGCCAACCTCACCATAAGTGAGGAACAGTTGGAGGGAGTTAAACCTGTGACCTTTGGTACAATCTATGTAGCAGCTAAGTGATCTTTTGACATCTAAACTGTGCAACCTCCTCTCACCAGAAGAGGAATGGCCAGTGAAATACACAGGGAGAGATATAGATTGATTAAGGTGGAAATCTGAGACCACCTTAGGCAAGAACTTTCGGTTAGTCCTGAGGCCTACCATATCTCTGTGAAAGGAGATAAAATCAGGCTCCACTGACAATGCTTGTAACTCACTTATGCGCCTGGCAGAAGTGATGGCTACCAAAAACACAGTTTTCCAAGTCAAGTACTTGAGCTCTGCTGGAGGACAAGGGCTCAAAGGGTGTTGCATAAGCTGGGCAATGCAAATATTAAGACCCCAGGCAGGGGAAGGATCCCTAAATGGGGGGTTGGTGTGAAGCAACCCTTTGAAAAACTTGGAGAATACAGGATGAGCTGAAAGAGAAGAGGGCTTACCTGCTGACAAGAAAGCAGACATGGCTGCCAAGTGCACTTTTAGGGTAGCTGGTCTCAGCCCTAAAGTATTTAAATGAACCATATAATCCAGGACTGCAGGTAAGTCAGCAGATTCTGGGGAAATATGCTTCCCAGAGCACCATATGGAAAAATCTCTTCCATTTGGAATTATAAGTAGCCCGGTGAAAGGCTTCCTAGAAGCCTTCAGAATATCTAATACACCTTGGGAAAGGTGTAAGTCAGCAAACTCTAACTCTTCAAGAGCCAGGCCTTGAGATTGAGAGATTTGAGGTTCGGGTACCCAAACCCTCTCCTGAGCACAGGATAACAGATTGTGATTCCTGGGAGACACAGGGGACGGTGGACTGCTAAGGACATAAGGAGTGGGTACCAGGGCTGTCTGGCCCAGTCTGGAGCAATCAGAAACATCTTGCAGGATTGAGACCTGATTTTAACTAGCACTCTGAACAGGAGAGAGAAGGGTGGAAAGGCATAGAGAAACTTCCCTTCCCAACTGAGAAGGAAGGCACCCAGGGGGACTGAGCCCAAAACTGGGGGCCTGCAACAAAAAAGAGGAAGTTGGTGATTGTCTGGGGCTGCAAAAAGATCTATCTGGGTGTGGTAGGGTCGGTGACCCCCCCCCCCGAACTTGGATATGCTCTCATGGATGCAGAGCATGTGTAATTACCTGCCTATGTTTTGGAGGTAATCTGAGAACATTGTGGGCTAAAATATTTAAAAAATCTGTTGCAACAGTCTCCTGCTCTTCTAATCTCTTTTACTATCGCCTTTTCTGTCATTCCCCTACTCAAGCTTGGCCAGCTTTGAGCAGTCTTTCTGTCCCTTTCCTTATTTCCAGCCTGCTTTCTCTAAATAATAAAGCCCCAATGTTTAGAATGTTCTGTGCTTGCAGTACAAGCTGTTTGATTAATTTTCCTGCATGAATGTATGAACGTATGATTGTACATCGTATGACTGTGTTACCGTATGAACGTAGCAAGGAAGACGCCTAAAAAGTTTGTTATGGCGTTTTCAATATCTGGTGAATTCTGAACAAATTAATAGCCTTTGTGCTAGTTTTAGTGTGAGAAGTTCAGAGTTATGTTATACCTCAGAATTATAACTGAGAAATCATTTGAAAAGTGGTATTTGTTTATTCCTTAAATAAAAAGGTTAAACTAGTACTTTTAAAAGGGAGAAGGTAATGCATGCCACTGTTAAAAGGAGAGAATAAAACTGTTTAACTTAAAAGGACTAAAGTCTCCTAATGTGATGCAGAAATGCCTTAGACTTACAACTCTCTTGTAAAGTGCTTCCAGCTCCCTCTCAGTCCAACTCCTTATAGGACTGAGCAGCCCTGGTTGTCTCACTTTTATGATGCAAGTTGGGGGAGGAGCTAACAAAGTCATGTGCTCCTCCACTGGTATAAAAGGAGGTGAATGTGGAGTGTTGAGTCAGTGTGTGGTAGGAAGACAAACCTACCAGATGCCTAGCCAGATTCTAGGTGCCTTTTTTGGCAGGAATTTTCTTTCTTGTTAAAGATATGATTTCCTGTGCCTTATGTTTTTTTCGAAAGTTATGTACAAGTTCTGCTTTAAGTCCATTTTATTTTTTTCTGCTTCTAATAAATTTTGAAATATCGGATCCTGACTGCTCTCTGGACTTTATTGGACACCCCCACGTGCACATTTGGTGTCAGAAGTGGGATATCATAAGGGAAGGAGAGCCACCTTTCTTGTGGATATTGTCCAGGGTCATTATGGAGGAGCAGAAGAAGATGGAGAAAGCAGAAATGTCTGCACCGGAAGGTACATGGACCAGAACCATGGTGGACAAATTTCAACTACCCCAAGCAGCTGGATTGGGTGATGTCAGAAGGAAAGAGACTGAGATAAAGAGAAAGAGACCAGAGGCAGCGGAAGAAGCTATTGGGGGCGAAGATGTCAAAGAGAAGGAAGAGGAACCCCCTTCCGAAGTACATGATTTGCTGAGATGGTTATGCGTGAGACAGCTCGAGCTGGAGAAGCAGAGAGAGAGAGAGAGAGAGAGAGAGAGAGAGAGAGAGAGAGCTACAAAATGAGAGAGACCGTCTACAAAATGAGAAAGACCGTCTACAAAATGAGACCAGGTGGGTGGAGACTCTTAAGGCTATTCAGGCTATTGGAACTACTAGACCTATTTTACCTAGTGGGGGCCCAAAAGACATTAAAATTTCCAGACTAATGGACAGTGATGATATTGAAGCATACATTACAACATTTGAAAGAGTGGCAACAGCTTGTGGGTGGCCTAGGGATCAGTGGGTTATTCGTTTAGCCCCATATCTCACAGGCAAGGCTCAGCTAGCTTATAGTCACGTAGAACCTACAAATGTTACCAACTATGATCATGTTAAACAAGCAATATTAAAAAGGTATGACATCTGTACAGAGACTTATCGTCAAAAGTTTTGAACATTCAGGTATCATACTGTTGAGTCCCCACAAGAAGCTTGTGCTCGATTGCAAGACTTGTGCACAAAATGGCTACAACATGCAACTCGTACCATACATCAAGTGGTTGAGTCAGTTGTGTTAGAACAATTTGTAAAAATACTACCTTATGAGGTTCAAATGTGGGTAAGAGAACATCGACCTGACACAATAGAAAAAGCTGTCAGTTTAGCTGAAGATTATATTACAGCTCACCCACATCGGACAGAAAGGGTCCATGGAACAAATACTTCTAAGTATTAATAAAACATCCACCCACTAGTCCTTCTACTAAGATGAAAGAGGAAAGAAAAGTATGAGAACATTTAACCCAGATATTATTTGCTACGTAAAGTGTCAGACCAAGGGACACATCGCTAGATTCTGCCCCAAGAAAAATCTGATCCTTCTCATCTGGCCTTAGCAAACTGGGGACAATATACTGTGTCTGTTAATGTTGGAGGACAGGATGTGATGGCATTGATTGATTCAGGAAGTAAGCAAACCCTGGTACGTGCTGATTTACTCAGTGGTGCTCTTACAAAGAAACACTCGGAGAAAACTGGGGTGACTTGTGTTCATGGGGACACTCATTTTATCCTGTACAGAAAGCTACTATTACTGCATCAGGCATGGCACATCATCTGAAGATAGGGGTTCCTAGACTACCTGTACCTGTGATATTGGGACATGACTTTCCTGTATTTAACAATTTATTGACTGCTTCTTCTTCTATATCTGCTGTGACTACACGATCTCAAGCATCTCAGGAACAAATGGACAGTGAATCGTTTCCTTTTGATGATACCTTATTTGATGTTCCTGGAAAAACTGTTAAATCAAAAAAACAAAAGAGACTAGAAAAATGGACATGGAATAAAACAAAGGACTTAGGTTGTGATGACGCCATGGTAAAAACTGTAAAGTCGGACTCTTATCAGTGACCAAAAGAATGACCCTACACTAACCCCTTTGTTTTCCCAGGTTATTGCTTATGGGGTGGAAGGTACACCTCCAATGTACAAATTACAACAGGATAAATTGTATAGAGTTTGTCAAAATCCAAAAACTGGGAAATCAGAGATCAACTGGGGTTCCTAGTCAGTATAGAGAACAGTTAATATTCTTAGCGATGATGTACCATGGGGACATGCAGGAAGGGATAGAACTTTAAGAAGGTTACTACATAGATTTTTGGCCTGGCATTCATGAACAAGTGGCTGAATATTGCAAAAGTTGCAGCCAGTGCCAAAGGGTGGCGCCGTTACAAGAAAGGACAAAGTCCCTCTTCAACCTTTACCATTGGTTGCTATGCCCTTTGAAAGATTGGCCATGGATATTATAGGACCGCTCCCTCAAAAGTACTAAAGGCAACAGGTTTGCCCTTGTGTTGTGTGACTATGCTACAAAATATCCTGAGGCTATTCCTCTACGCACAATAACAGCGGATAAAATAGCAGAGGAGTTGCTCAAGGTATTTAGCAGAGTGGGCATACCAAAAGTTATTTTAACGGACAGGGGAACCAATTTCTGTTCAGCCATTTTGAAACGTCTCTACCAAGCTCTGGGGGTAGAAGCTGTCTACACATCTCCATACCATCCCCAGACTGATGGCTTGGTCGAGCGTTTCAACAAAACACTGAAGAAAATGATACAAAAGTATGTGGAAGATGAGGGTAAACACTGGGACCTATATCTGCCACTGTTACTTTTTGCATATCGTGAGGTACCTCAAGCATCGACTGGATTCTCACCATTTGAACTATTATATGGTAGTAATCCCAGAGGTCTCCTAGACGTAGTTAAGGAACAGTGGGAGGATATTACCACCTGGAAAAATCCCACTACCCTTGATTATGTTACGCAGCTACGTAAAAAAATAGCTAAGTATACTCAGGTTGCGCAAGAACAGAATCAAATCAAGCAAGACTATCAGAAAGAAAGATATGACATGGGGTGGGTGAAAAACACTTTAGCTCTGGGGATCGTGTCTTATTGTTGCTTCCATCCACTGAAAACAAGTTAACTATGAAATGGCAAGGGCCTTATGTGATACAGAAACAAATTAGCCCCACTACGTATTTGGTGGAGGTACCAGACAGAAAACAAAACTAAAAAGTGTACCATGCCAATTTATTGAAAAGATGGCATGATAGGCCTACTGAAGTCATGTATGTATGTTCCAACCCATTGGACAATGAGATGGAGCTGGCATATGATAGACTGAAGGAGAACAATTGTCTAAAGATTTGACAATAAATCCTTCTTTACTAGACAGTCAAAAACAAGAACTAGCCCATGTTCTAAGTCAGTTTCATGATACTTTTACAACAGTCCCAGGGAAAACTACGGAAATATGTCATCAGATCCATACATTTCAAAACACACCCATTAGAGTAAAGCCTTATCGGATTCCTGAGAAATTAAAACAAGAAGTCATCATAGAGATAGAAAAGATGAAAGCAATGGGCATCATAGAAGAAGCTAATAGCGAATGGGCGTTTCCTATGGTCCTTGTCCCTAAAAAAGAAGGAGGGATAAGAATTTGTCTAGACTTCCGAAAACTCAACGCAATATCAAAGTTTGATGGATATCCAATGCCCCGTATAGATGACATCATAGACCAACTTGGGCAAGCGAGATATGTTAGTATACTTGATTTAACTAAAGGATACTGGCAAATTCCGCTTGAGAAAGCATCAAAAGAGAAAACTGCTTTTTGCACTGCTTTGGGGTCTTTTCAGTTCACAATGATGCCATTTGGACTTCACGGAGCCCCAGCTAGTTTTCAAAGGTTGATGGATAAACTCCTGAGACCTCACGTTGGATATAGCGCAGCTTATTTAGATGACGTAATCATTTATAGTCCAACATGGAAGACCATGTTAAACACCTACTGTTGTTTTAAGGACTATAAACAAGCTGGTCTCACCATCAACCCCAACAAATGTTCCTTTGCTATGGAGGAAGCGGTATTTGGGATTTATAATTGGTAATGGGCAGGTAAAACCAGAGGTAGGGAAGGTGGACGCTGTAGCCAAGAGTCCTCGTCCCCTCACAAAAAAGCATGTACGTTCATTTTTAGGCCTAGCAGGCTACTACAGACGTTTTGTGCCTCAATTTGCTACTTTAGCTAGCCCTCTAATTGAATTGACCAAAAAGAACAAACCCTCAAAAGTAATCTGGAATTCAGAATGTGAAGAATCATTTCTTGCCATAAAAGCAATACTTTGTTCCTCCCCAGTGTTAAAAAGTCCTGATTTTGATAAACCATTTTTATTACAGACGGATGCTTCTAATGTTGGTTTGGGGCTGTGTTATCTCAAATCCATCATGGAGAAGAACATCCAGTACTGTATATCAGCCGTAAATTACATGTCAGGGAAACCAAGTACTCCACAATAGAGAAGGAGTGTTTAGCACTCAAATGGGCCATAGAATCCTACGATATTATTTATGGGGAACTCAATTTACAGTATGGACAGATCATAATCCATTACGATGGATACATAACATGAAAGATAGTAATCCAAGGGTTATGAGATGGTATCTAACATTGCAACCATATAAATTCACTGTCAATCATAGAGCTGGAACTGCTAATAGTAATGCTGACTATGTCTCGATTTGGGGCAGACATAATGTTAGAACCAAATGTAGACCTCGGGAATATATTTGTATTTTAAAATGCATTGTATTTAAGTAAAAAGAGAATATTAAAGGGCCCGAGGTGGAGCTTTGGGAATGGTGGGCTAAAGCTCCATCTCTTTTGTTTTACAAAGAGATCTACATGCTATTTCAAGTACTGAAAACTACTAGTTTTCATCTTGAGTGGAGAACTGTGTAGGGTCGGTGACCCTCGAACTTGATATGCTCTCATGGATGCAGAGCATGTAATTACCTGCCTATGTTTTGAGGTAATCTGAGAACATTGTGGGCTAAAATATTTAAAAAAATCTGTCGCAACAGTCTCCTGCTCTTCTAATCTCTTCCTTTACTATCGCTCCTTCTCTGTCATTCCCCTACTCAAGCTTGGCCAGCTCTGAGCAGTCTTTCTGTCCCTTTCCTTATTTCCAGCTCGCTTTCAAATAATAAAGCCCCAATGTTTAGAATGTTCTGTGCTTGCAGTACAAGCTGTTTGATTAATTTTCCTGCATCGATGTGCATGACGCTCGACTTGTGCGACGTGTGAAGACGCCGAAAAAAAGAGTTTGTTATGGCGTTTTCATTATCTGGTGAATTCTGAACAAATTAATAGCCTCTGTGCTAGTTTTAGTGTGAGAAGTTCAGAGTTATGTTATACCTCAGAATTATAACTGAGAAATCATTTGAAAAGTGGTATTTGTTTATTCCTTAAATAAAAAGGTTAAACTAGTACTTTTAAAAGGGAGAAGGCACTGCATGCCACTGTTAAAAGGAGAGAGATAAAACTGTTTAACTTAAAAGGACTAAAGTCTCCTAATGTAATGCAGAAATGCCTTAGACTTACAACTCTCTTGTAAAGTGCTTCCAGCTCCCTCTCAGTCCAACTCCTTATAGGACTGAGCGGCCCTGGTTGTCTCACTTTTATGATGCAAGTTGGGGGAGGAGCTAACAAAGTCATGTGCTCCTCCACTGGTATAAAAGGAGGTGAACGTGGAGTGTTGAGTCAGTGTGTGGTAGGAAGGCAAACCTAGCAGATGCCTAGCCAGATTCTAGGTGCCTTTTTTGGCAGGAATTTTCTTTCTTGTTAAAGATATGATTTCCTGTGCCTTATGTTTTTTTGAAAGTTATGTACAAGTTCTGCTTTAAGTCCATTTTATTTTTTTCTGCTTCTAACAAATTTTGAAATATCGGATCCTGACTGCTCTCTGGACTTTATTGGACACCCCCACGTGCTCACTGGGGTGTGCCCCATCTGGCAATACCACCTCCAGAACTAGGGGATCCAGAGCCCATTCGTGATGGCCTTGGGAAATCCTGCTGAGAGCATCTGCCAGGACATTGCCCTTGCCTGGGAGGTGAACTACTACAAGGGAGGTGTTCAGGGAGTAAGCCAGAGACCACAACTTCATTGCTTCGGTGCACAAAGCCGTAGACCGAGTGCCCATTTGCTTACTGATGTACCACATTGTGGTGGTATTGTCTGTTCTGACTTGAATAACCTTGTTCTGAACAGATTTGGAAAAAAAAAACTTGAAGTGCTAGAAAAACTGCTCTGAGTTCCAACAGATTGATGTGGAGCAGAGATTCCTGAGGGGACCCCAATCCCTGGGTGGTGAGGTCGCCCATGTGAGCTCCCCACCCCAATAGGGATGCATCTGTAGTAAGGATTAAGGAGTGAGACTGAGGGGTAAGGGGGACCCCCTGTCTCAAATTGCCCTGGTCCTGCCCCCACTGAAGGGCCTGGATCAGGGTTCAAGTCACTAGAATTAATTTGGTTAGAGGGTCCTTTCTTTGAGACCAAAAGGCTCTCAAATGGAACTGGATGTCCCTCATCTGAAATCTGGCTCCCTGCACTACTGCTGTTGAAGCAGCCATGTGTCCCAGGAGCTGTAGAAAGTGCCATGCTGGTCGAGAGACCCGCAGGGTGAAGGAGGAAGCCAGAGAAATCAGGGTACTTGCCCTTTCCAGAGGAAGGAAGGCTCTGGCTTCTTTTGTGTTCAGTTCTGCACCTATGAAGGTGAAAAACCGAACAGGCTCTAGGGCTGACTTTGGAAGATTGAGAAGGAAACTAGAGAAGTTAGCAGTTGCTGAGTTACTTGAAGATGTAACCTGACTTGGTCTGTGGACTGGCCTACTATGAGCCAGTCGTCCAAGTAAGGAAGGATGGCAATTTTTTGCCTTCTTGAGTGGGCAACTGCTACTGCCAGGCATTTTGTGAATACCCTTGGGGCAGATGTAAGGCCGAAGGGCATTGCTCTGAACTGGTAATGACCTGAGGGCAGTTCAAATCTGAGGTACTTTCAATGGGAGCTTCTGATGAGAACATGAAAACAGGCATCCTTGAGGTCCAGGGACACTAGCTAGTCCCCTGGCCTTAAAGAGGGTAAAATAATTCCCAGAGTCACCATTTTGAATTTTGGTTTTAAAAGGTGTTTGTTTAGATACCTGAGATCCAGGATAGGCCGCCATTCTCCTGTCTTTTTTGGGGTAAGGAAGTACCTGGAGTACAACCCTTTGCCTTGGTGTAGGGGTGGAACCCTTTCCACAGCTCTGAGAGCCAGGAGGGTAGAGACTTCTGCCTCCAGGGGAAGAGCCTCTGAAGGATTTGCAGGTGGAGAGGATCTGATTCTCATCTTTGGAAATTTTCTGAAGCTGAGAACCAGTCCCTGGCTTACTACTTCCAGGACCCACTTGTCTGACGTTAGAGACTCCCAGTCCTGGACAAGTAAGCCAGCCTGCCCCCTACAGGTAGTGGAGAATCAGCCCTGGGCACCCCATCAGGGTGCCTGTTTGGCAGGGGCTTTAGGCTGAGAGGTGGAAGCAGGCCTGCCTGCACCCCGTCTGCCTCTCCCTCTAAAGAACCCCTTCTGAGCAAAAGCTCAAGAGGAATCCTGGGCTTGGTAAAAAGGCCTATGAAAAGGCCTACTCCTGCTCCTGGGAGGCTGCCTTTGGAAAGTGACTTGCCTTTCCTTGGCCTGTGCACTCCTATAGGTGGTCCTATATTCATCCATTTTCTTCATGTAATTCTCTGTTTGCTCCCCAAACAGAGAGTTGTCCACAACAGGGAAATCCATGGCCTTAGTCTGGGTATCCTGTGACAGGCTAGTACATCTGAGCCAAGCCATTCTATGGAGAGCCATAGCTGTAGCCATGACTCTGGATGATACATCATTAGAGTCCACTGCAGCATGGAATTGCACCTTGGAAGCCTCAATGCCATCAGGGGCCACCTGCTCCAGCTCTTCTGCCAGCTGGCCAGGAACCTGCTTTGCTGGAGCTAAAACAGTATCCCATCTGGATTTTTGATATCTAGCAACATAAGCCATATAATTAGCCTGTCTGAGTCCTAAGGAAGCAGCCATGTACTGTTTCTTTGCCATGGCATCTATCTTTCTGGAGTCCTTGTCAGGGGGGTGACAGGCTAAGGGAACATTTGCCTTGTCACAGGCTGTAGCCTGCAACACCCCCACGTGGCTGCATTGTTGTGTAAGGAACTCCGTATCAGAGCCTGATAAAAGAATGGACAAAAGGTATGCATTATCAACAGGAGGTATGATGTGAGGAGCTTTTAAAATCTTAACTGTCTGTTTCCAAAAAGATTTATGCAGAGGAATAGACAGTCTCCTAGACTCTGGGATATCCAGCATTTCTACAAAATCAGGCTCCTTCTGATCATCCACAGCTTTCTCCATAGGGAGCTGGAGGGTTTCAGCCACTTTTTTTTTTTTTTTTTTTTTTAAACATGAAGTGAGAAGGGGACTCAGAAAGCCTAGGGGGAGACACTCCTGAAGGTCTGTCTGGAGAGATGTCCGGTTCAATGGGCACATCCAGACTTTCAAAACCACATTCACTCTCCTCATACTCCTCTTCCCCCTCCTCTGGTTCATAAAATTCTCTTAAATAATACTCCTGAACCGGAGGAACCGACCGAACCGAGCACTTACCTGATGATGCCGGTTCGGTCAGAACCGGGGAGACTGAACAATTTTTATCGCTTTAGCTATTTCTTCAGCGGTTGGAGAGGGAAGTTTTGACTCCACACCAGCTGATTTTCTAGATTTATTTGTTGGAACCGACTCCTCAGAGTCGGCTCTCCTTTTGCCCGAGGAAGTATCGCCCTGGTCAGAGGGCACTCCCTCCGGTTCGGTTGAAACCGAACCGGGCTGGCCATCCGGGTCAGCGGACTTTATGGCCTCCCGCCCCTGAGTCTACCAACTCTCTTATCCAGGGTAGCTGCAGGAAAACCCATGCAAATCTGGCAGTCTGAACTGAGGTCAACCCTAGACAATAAACACATGGGGTGGAGTCAGCCTTGGCAAAGGCTTCCCCACATACAACACAGTGCTGAAACCCAGTGGGCCTGGTTTTCTTTTGGGTTTCTCAGACATAATGCCAGCCTAACCAAAAACTTGCCCTTTTACGGCAATCTGCCAAGCAAGACTCACTTATCGGTTCCCAACCGTGTCACAGGTCGTGGAAAAAAACGTAATTAAATCCGTTTTTTAGAACCGATAAGAACTGGGAACTGCACTTCTAAAAGACTGTAATGTAATAGAAGTAACTTGATCGGTTCAAACCGAACCAATAAAAATGTTTACAAGTTCCACACAGAAGATTAATGTAAAACCTATCTAGTACTTACAATACCACAGATAGAGCTTGAACCGACCGGTTGCGGTTTAATTTCGGTTAAAAAAACGAAAACTTTTATACTTTAACCGACAAAATGAACCGTGCAGAAGGAGGAATCTCCGGAGCAACTGTTCAGTGAGGCGGAGTAAAGAATCTAACAGTTTAAGTTTGAAGAACAACAGATAGAATTTTCAACCGAGCTTGAGCTCTAAGTTCCATGCCTGGCATGGAAGTTAACTCTTTCACCTCCGGAGCAGTTCTAAGGCTGGGACAAACTGCATGTGTCATAACACAGCAAGACTTCATGTTGTTTGAAACATAGACTTTGATGGCAGATAAGGACCACTTGACCCACCCAGTCTGCCCATTCCCCTACCATTCGGATAAGCTGCAGATCCTAGTTAACCAACAGCCTTCTTCCTCCTACCCCCCACTAGAATTGCCTTATGCCTGTCCCATGCATTCTTGAATTCCCCCACTGTTTTTGACCCACTACCTCCTCTGGAAGGCTGTTCCATGCATCCACCACCCTCTCTGTCAAAAAAATACTTCCTCACATTGTCCTTGAGCCTTCCCCCTTCTATCTTCAACTTGTACCCCCTTGTTCATGCACATCTCTTTATCTGAAAAATGCTACCCCCTTGGACTTTACTGATTCCCCTGAGGTACTTAAATGTTTCTATCATGTCCCCCCCTCTCTCTCCTTTCCTCTAGGGTATACATATTAAGCTCCTTTAGTCTCTCTTCATATGGCTTCTGGTGCAGACCCTGCACCATTTTAGCTGCCCTCCTCTGGACTGCCTCCCTCCTGTCTATGTCCTTGCAAAGATGGGGTCTCCAGAACAGCATGCAGTACTCCAGATGGGGTCTCACCAATTGTCTGCACAGAGGGATAACAACTTCCTGTTTTCTGCTGGTGATGCCTCTCCTTATGCATCCCAGTATCCTCCCAGCCCTCCTTACTGCCTTCTCACATTGCTTGCCTACCTTTAGGTCATCTGATATGGCTACCCCCAGGTCCCAAAATTTTTTTTTTTTTGTAATTATATTTTATTGTTTTAGTATTAAAGCAATTTCATACAATTATCTCATGCAAGAGATCATCATTGTGTAAGACGATACATTCAATGTAAGACAGGAAAGGGAGTCTATACAATCAGCTATAAGGATATGTGGGAAAACTGAATACATATTTAGTTTTTATCCCTCATGAATTCAAAGACATGCTGCACCCTACAGACTATGGGTGGTCTATTCAATCAAAAATACTAAATAAACAAATTAACTCAACCTCCTGTGTTGATGTAACCCCCCAGTCAGCATGTATATTGTGATTACTTTTAGTACAAAAGGGTAGAAATAACTAGGTAGAGACCCCTCAACTTTTTAGTACAAATATTTTAATCAGCTGTAGCCTCCAAGACCCAGGGCCAGCCACTCGCATCCTCACGCAGTGCCTCTCCCTCCACCTCGCACTAGCATAGTTTAAAGTAACAGGATGACTCTACTAACTGGTAATCTAAATTATGTTAAACCATCAACTTTGAAACATTTAAATATTGCCTTCTATAGAGCACAAAAGCCTATGTTATAATCCACCATTTAAACCGATTGAGAACAGCACAGTACTTGATATCCCACACCTCAGTGTCCTTTTCAAGTGTCCTGATCAGAATCTGTATCCTCGGTAGTTGCGGAGAATTCTCTGCCGAAATGTTCCACCTTTTTGCCCGCCTCGTCTGGATCCGTAAACTGATAGGATTTTCTTTGGAGGAAAATCCTAAGGCAAGCAGGCATAAGCAGGGAGTGTGCAATGCCAAGACTCCAGAGCCTCACCCGAACAGCACTGGAGCGTTTTCACCTTGCTCTAGTTGCGAATGACAGATCGAGGAAAAGGTGTACAGTTTGTCCTCGGTAAGACAGTGCACCCGAACCTCTGGTGGCCTGCAAAATTATGTCCCTCGTCATCGCGCCAACAGTGACCAGGAGAATGGTTCTCAGTGCTTCATTTTGAATCCTGGCAGCCCTAGGAGACACATGGTAGGCCCTCAAAAAGGTAGATGGAGGAAGTTCTGTTTCCAGATTTAGGGTAGATGGGAGCCAATCCTTCAGAAAACCCATCAGATCTTCTCCCTCTGAATTTTCAGCTAACCCCACAATATGAACATCTGGAGCCCTCTGAGTGTTCAACAACTCCAATCTATATCGGAGCTGCGAGTTTTCTTGGGTTAGTTTCGATGTTGAAGCTAGGGCTTTAGTTGTCATTGACTCTGCGGGCAGGAATCGAAATTAGCATACCCAGCCTGTTCCCAGTGCAAGTAGAAACAGGCTGGTGCATGTAGGTTTTTTCCTGGCTTGCACCGTAGTGCATGTAGCTTGTGGCAGATTCAAATGGCTTTGGCTGCATTACCATGAGGTTCCACAAGGGGCGCAGTGCTGAAACAGCAAGCTAATAACTTTTTTTTTGTTTTGTTTTGTTTTTTTAAGGTCATGTCGATGCGCATACGCCATTTAGGAGGCTTACATGGGGAGAGCAGCATCGGGACTGGGAGGGGTACAGGCTACAGCACAAGCATGGCAGCATCGGAGCAAGAACGCCTGAGTGAGGAGGAGTGTCCAAGGAGGCGGGACGCGGCGGCGCCAGCAATCGGGAGGAGTTGCAGTTATTAATCCCTTTGCTGCAGCAGTGATTGGTTGGGGTGTGGCATTGCAGAACAGGAGGGGTGGAACTTGGGGCTCAGAGGTGGGACTACGGGGTATTTTTTTTTTCTATTATGCCAATCGGGGTGGAGTTCTGGGCATGGGGTGGGTAGGGGGATGGTCTCATCACAGAGACAGCGCTCAGACAGGAGGTGGGTCCTCCTCCTAGTGGCTTGACTGACTGGCACACAGCAATGTTAACCTTATTGTACCACGTGAGTCTCTTTCAGTCACCCTCGTGGTACAATAAGATTTACATAGGCATGCACTGCGTCAGTTAACTACGCAGTTTTGTGGAGTGTTTCGGTGACAACAGTCGCAAGGCGGGAAGCTCCGTGATCATCGTGAATCTTTGTTGTTCCTATACAGAACTTTGACATATTAGCATTATCTAGGCAGGAAAACAGTTTAAAGTGTCATTAGTAGGGGAAAAAAAAGGTATAAATCGGGAAGTTAATAGCTGAAATAAATTGGGGGTTCACCCCACCCCGAAGCAAGGGGATTTTGGTCTTTGCAGTCTTGTTTTCATATATTTAGCACTGCAGACTGCAGTATCTTGGCTGGGAGAGAGGTTGTTAACGCCAGGCAGCAATTTGAAAAAAAAAAATTTATAAATCTGAAAAGTAATAACAAAAGAAACTCCAGCAATCCAAATGAGTGGATTTCTTCAGTCCTGTTCTGGTGTTTAGCATGGAACCAGTACTACAAAAACAAGAGCTGTTGCTTTATTTTTTTTCAGTGTAAGGAAACTAAGGAGAAGTTAACTTTGTAGAGAAATTTGTGTTTTTTTTTTTTTACCACAACTGTGCCACCTTTTTTTGATCCCTGTGCTGCCCTGTGTCTAAATAAGTGGGGAGAGGGGCTTGGAAATCATTAAAATAAAAATCAAATACCAGTGTGAGCTTGTGCTCTAAATAAACCTTTTAAGCAAAGGCTGCCAGTGACAGATTTGCTGCAGGCTAGGCTAGCGTGCAGCCCCTGCCCAAGCAAAGGGCAGTTGCTTGCTGTCTATTTTTTTGATCTAATATAAAGAAAGTATAAAGGACTTTAACAGTCTCGTCTGCCTGTTGAGCTAGCAATAAGCTAGTACTGTGGGTTTCCATCGTCCACTATTTGCTTGTCTGATGTTCTGAATTACCCTAGTCCTTGCTCATTTATTTTGTGTGAAAAAGATAATTTGGTCTTTCAGACAACTGCTTTCTTTTTTTATTTCTAGGGGAACTTGCACGTGCCAGCCTTGCCCTGAGCCACCTAAAAACCTATATTTGTATGTGAGTGTGTCAGTGTGACTGTGACCAATGTTGTGTGAGTGATATCCGTCCGTCCGTCCGTCCAGTGTCTCTGTCATAATCAGAGAGTAAAATAAATCTCTGCATGCTGAGTAAGAAAAAATTACTCACCTTAGTAATGTTGTTTCTTCTAATGGAGTCTTGCTATATTATGACTATTGCAGTTTGTCCCACCATTAGAACTGCTCCGGAGGTGAAAGAGTTAACTCCCATTCTAAGAATGGAACTTGGAGCACGAGCTCGGTTAGAGAAGCTCTGTCTGGGTTATTTCAAACCCAAACTGTCAGATCTTTACGAGCAAAAACTCACTAAGGTCTGTGTGGAAGCTGTAACCTACACTAGCCAACTGGCTACCTAAATATTAACACCTATTGCTGGTCCCAACACAAAGACTCAAGTCAGGGGACCAGAAGTAATAATATAAAATAAAACACCACACCCCAAAAAACCCCAAGAAGGGTTGGAAAACATATAATGGGCATAACTAGTGCCCACACTAGGCTGCCCACCCCATACCCAAGTAGAAGTTCTGAGAGGGGCAGGCTGGGGGGAGTCATAATATAGCAAGACTCCATTAGAAGAAACAACATTACTAAGGTGAGTAATTTTAACATGAAGTCTTGCTACATTATGACAATTGCAGACTACACAGCAGTACCTCCATGGAGGAGGGACAGAACCTACTTAGGGAATAGGCTCTGAAGCACAGCTGTGCCAAACCGAGCATCTCTCCTGGCCTGGACATCCAGGGAGTAATGCTTGGTGAAAGTGTGTACCATTTTCCAGGTAGCAGCTTGACATATCTCTAAGATAGGGATGTCTCTGGCAGCAGCTAGAGACGCAGCTGTACCTCTGGTAGAATGAGCCCTCAGGCCAGAGGGGGGAACTCTCCCCAGTTTCTGATAACAAAATTGGATACAAGAGACAATCCACCTGGCAACTGATCTCTTAGTGGCAGGTCTCCCTTTTCCGACCTCACCGTAAGTGAGAAGAAGTTGGAGGGACTCTAACCTGTGACCCTTGGTACGTTCTATATAGTAACTTAGGGCCCTCTTAACATCTAAACTGTGCAATCTCCTCTCACCAGAGGAAGAATGTTCAGTGAAAAACACTGGAAGGGAGACAGATTGGTTAAGATGGAAATCTGAAACCACCTTAGGCAAAAACTTCCTGTTAGTCCTGAGGACTACCTTATCCCTGTGGAAAGAAATAAAGTCAGTTTCTACTGACAAGGCTTGCAACTCACTTATGCGCCTGGCAGAAGTGATAGCCACTAGGAAAACAGTTTTCCAAGTTAAGTACTTAAGCTCTGCAGAAGACAGAGGTTCAAAAAGGGGTTGCATTAACTGGGCAATGCAAACATTAAGGTCCCAGGCAGGGGCCGGATCCCTAAAAGGTGGATTAGTATGAAGTAATCCCTTAAAAAACTTGGAAAATACAGGGTCAGCGGAAAGAGAGGAGGGCTTTCCTGCTGAAACAAAAGCAGAGACAGCTGCCAAATGTACTTTCAGGGTAGCTGGTCTCAGGCCCAAAGAATTAAGATGGACCATATAGTCCAAAACAATGGGCAAATCAGCAGATTCCGGGGAAATATGTTTCCCAACACACCAAATGGAAAACCTTTTCCACTTAGAATTATAAGTAGCCCTAGTGGAAGGCTTCCTAGAAGCCTTTAGGATTTCAAGAACGCCCTGAGAAAGGTGTAGGTCAGCAAATTCTAACTCCTCAAGAGCCAGGCCTTGAGGTTGAGGGATTTGAGGTTCGATACCAAACTCTCCCTGGGCACAGGTTAACAGGTTGTGATTCCTGGGGAGACACAGGGGAAGATGGACTGTTAGGGACAGAAGGAGTGGGTACCAGGGCTGCCTGGCCCAATCTGGGGCAATCAAAATCGCCCTGCAAGGCTGGGATCTGATTTTGACTAGCACCTTGAATAGGAGAGGGAAGGGGGGAAAGGCATAAAGAAACTTCCCTTCCCAATCTAGGAGAAAGGCATCCAGGGGGACTGAGCCCAACACTGGGGGCCTGCAACAGAAAAGTGGAAGTTGGTGATTGTCTGGGAATGCAAAAAGATCTATCTGAGGGGTGCCCCATCTGGCAAAAACTATCCCCAGAACTTGAGGATCCAGAGACCATTCGTGATGGCCCTGGGAAATCCTGCTGAGAGCATCTGCTAGGACATTGTCCTTTCCTGGAAGATGAACTGCTATGAGGGAAGTGTTCAGGGAATAGGCCAGAGACAACTTCATTGCCTTGGTGCACAAGGCCGAAGACCGAGTGCCCCCCTGCTTGTTGATGTACCACATTGTTGTGGTGTTGTCTGTTCTGACTTGTACCACTTTGTTCTGAACAGACGCAGAAAACACTTGAAGTGCTAAAAGACAGCTCTGAGTTCCAGCAAATTGATGTGGAGCAGAGATTCCTGGGGGGACCACACTCCCTGAGTGGAGAGGTCGCCCATGTGGGCTCCCCACCCCAGGAGGGAAGCATCTGTAGTGAGGGTCGAGTGAGACAGAGGAATGAAGGGGACCCCCAGTCTTAAATTGCTCTGATCCTGCCACCACTGGAGGGCCTGGATCAGGGTTCAGGTCACTGGGACCAACTTGGAAAGGGGGTCTCTTTTCTGAGACCAAAAGGCTCTCAAGTGAAACTGAATGCCCCTCATCTGAAATCTTGCTCCTTGCACTACGGCTGTGGACGCAGCCATGTGCCCCAGGAGCTGCAAAAAGTGTCTTGCTGGTCGAGAGACCTGCAGAGTGAAGGAGGAGGCCAGAGCCACCAAGTTCCTTACCCTCTCTAAGGGTAGGAAGGCTCTGGCCTGCTTTGTGTCCAATTCTGCACCTATGAAGGTGAGCACCTGAACTGGTTCCAGAACTGACTTTGAAGATTTAGCAAGAAGCCCAGGGAGGTGAACAGCTGCTGGGTAACTTGCAGGTGAGATTTTACCTGTTCTGGGGACTGGCCTACAATGAGCCAGTCATCCAGATAGGAAAGACAACAATCCTTTGCCTCCTTAAATGAGCAACTGCTACTGCCAGACATTTTGTGAATACCCTTGGGCAGAGGTGAGGCCAAGGGCATTGCTCTGAACTGGTAGTGACCTGAGGGCAGTTCAATCTGAGGTACTCGTGGAAGCTTCTGATTAGGACGTGAAAATAGGCATCCTTGAGGTCCAGGAGGCTAGCCAGTCCCCTGGCCTTAGAGAGGGTAAAATCATTGCCAGAGTTACCATTCTGAACTTTGGTTTCAAAAGGTGTTTGTTCAGATATCTGAGGTCTAAAATGGGCCGCCATTCTCCTGTCTTTTTTGGGGTAAGGAAATATCTGGAGTACAGACCCTTGCCCTGGTGTAGGGAGAAACCTTTCTACAGCTCTGAGAGCCAGGAGGGTTGAGACTTCTGTTTCTAGAGTAAAGGTCTCTAAAGAGTTTGCAGGTGGAAAGATCTGATTCTCATCTTTGGGAACTTTTGAAGCTGAGATCCAGACCCTGGCTTACTACTTCCAGGACCCACTTGTCTGAAGTTAGAGACACCCAGTTCTGAATGAAGTAAGCCAACCTGCCCCTACAGGTAAAGGAGAATGCCCTGGGCACCCCATCAGGGTGTCTGTTTGGCAGGTGCTTTAGGCTGAGAGGTGGGAGCAGGCCTGCCCACACCCCGTCTGCCTCTGCCTCTGAAGAAGCCCCTCTGAGCAAAAGCAGAGGAGGCCTGGGTTTGGAGAAAAGGCCTACCCCTACCCCTGGGGTCTGCCTCTGAGGAGTGGCTTGCCGCTCCTTGGCTTGGGCACTCTTATAGGTAGTCCTATATTCATCCATTTTCTTCATATAATTCTCTGTCTGCTCCCCAAACAGAGAATTTCCCACCACAGGAAAATCCATAGCCTTAGTCTGGGTATCCTGTGACAAGCTAGTGCACCTGAGCCAGGCCAACCTATGAAAAGCTACAGACGTAGCCATGACTCTAGAGGATACATCATTAAAATCCACAGCAGCATGAAACTGCACCTGGATGCCTCAATGCCATCAGCAGCCACCTGTTCCAGCTCATTAGCAAGCTGGCCAGAGGCCTGTTTGGCCAAAGCCATGACAGTGTCCCATCTGGATTTTTGATACCTTGCTACATAAGCCATGTAATTTGCTTGCCTGAGTCCCAAGGACGCTGCCATGTATTGTTTTTAGCCATGGCATCAATCTTCCTGGAACCTTGTCAGGAGGATGTGAAGCCAGGGAATATTAGCTTTATCACAGGCTGCAGCCTGAACCACTCAACATGACTGCATTGCTGTGAAAGGAATTCTGTGTCAGGACCTGACAGTGTGTACCTCCTGTCCATCTTTTTATCCACAGAAGGCACAGAATTAGGAGTTTTAAAATTTGTATTGTTTGTTTCCTAAATGATTTATGCAAAGGAATAGACAATCTCCTAGACTCTGGTATATCCATCATTTCTACAAAATCAGGTTCCTCTTGCTCATCCACAGCTTCCTCCAATGGGAGCTGGAGGTTTCAGCAACTTTTGTAAAACATAAAGTGAGAGGGGACTCAGAAAGCATAGGGGAGATTCTAAAGGTCTGTCTGGGAGATGTCCGGTTCAATGGGCACACCCAGACCCTCCAAGTCACATTCATACTGTTCATAATCATCCTCCCCCTCCTCTGGTTCATAAAACTCCTCAACATCATATTTGAACCGGTGGAACCGACCGAACCAACCTTTTACCAGACAGTGGCGGTTCGGACGGAACCGGAGAAAGTGATTGGACAATCTGAATAGCTCTTGCTATCTCTGCAGCAGTTGGAGAAGGAATTTTGGGCTCCACACCTGCTGATTTTCTTGTTTTCTTTAATGGAACTGGCTCATCCGAGCCAGCTTGCGTTGCCGAGAAGTCTCACCCTGGTCAGAGGGCACTCTCTCGGTTCGGTTGGCACCGAACGGGCTGGCCATCCGGTCAGCAGACTTTTGGCCTCTCGCTCCTGAGCCTGCTAATCTCTTATGCAGGGTGGCTGCAGGAAATTTTACAAATCTGGCAGTCTGAATTGAGTGGTCAAACCCAGACAATATACACATAGGGTGTGGGTCAGCCTTAGCAAAAGACTTCCCCACAAGCATCACAGTGTTGAAACCAGTGGGCGGTTTTCTTTTGGGTTTCTCAGACATAATGTCAGCCTAACCAAAAACTTGCCCTTTTAAACGGCAGTGCCAGGCAAGACACCCTTATCGGTTCCTAACCGTGTCACGGGTCTTGGAAAAAAACGTAATGAATTCTGTTTTTTTTAGAACCGATAAGAACCGGGAACCGCACTCTAAAACCTCTAATTTTTGTAACTTCAAGTTTTAAAGCAAGCTGATCGGTTCAAAACCGAACCGATAACATTTACAAGTTCCACACAGAAATTAAACTGAAATTACTTACGATACCACAGACAGAGCTTGAACCAATCGGTTTTGCGGTTAAAATAATAATATTCTCGGTTGATTTGAACCGAGAAAACACTGTTTAAACCGAGAAATGAACCAAGCAGTAGGAAAAATCTCCGGAGCGACTGTTCAGTGAGGCGGAGTAAAGAATCTGACAGTTTGGGTTTGAAATAACCCAGACAGAGCTTCTCTAACCGAGCTCGTGCTCTAAGTTCCATTCTTAGAATGGGAGTTAACTCTTTCACCTCCGGAGCAGTTCTAATGGTGGGACAAACTGCAATTGTCATAATATAGCAAGACTTCATGTTGTTTGAACAGTAGTTACAAATAAATATACTACATAGAAACATAGCTTTGGACAGCAGATAAGGACTACCTGGCTGCTTATTTATGTAGTCTACTCTACAAGCGCTATATATCTTTTCTGTGTGTGTGCACTGCGTGTGGAGCCAGTTACCTTTCAAAGAGTCAGTCACACAGTAAATGTCTGTCAGCTCAGCCTCCACTGCTGTGGCAAGTATAATGCCTGTCTGTGAGTGACCTGTCACCTGTGAATGTGATGCCCATTGCCCATATATTAAAAAAAAAAAAAAAAAACTGAATTTTGACAGCAAATAAAATCACTGCCTGTGGCTACGGCTACATTTGACCTGGTTGGCTGCCTGGTTCACCTACCTAGTCTGCCCATTTGTGTGTGCGACTATATGGGGTGTGAGACTTGAGAGCTTTGCTTCCCATTTATCTGGATTTGTATACATTAACAGCTAGTTGCTAGTACACTAGGCGACTAGGCCCCTTCTTCAGTAATACTTCTGTCTGTGTGTCATTTGATAAAATTTAAGGGTTAAAAAAATGCCCCCCCTTGAACTAACCACCGATTCTACTGCCTAGTAGTCTAAATAGAGTGTGTAGCCCGCCCCAAGACCGCTCCAGTCAGGCAGTCAGACAGTCCTCCCTCCTACTATCCTGCTGTGAGTGTGTAAATACACATCAACTCTCTCAGACAAGTAAAAGTTACTAAACCAAAATCTCTCTTTCTTCTTCTCTGTCTCTAGTTGTGGAGTAGTACAGACAGTTACCACAATACCACCACCAGTTTGGTGGGATAAATAAATCTAACTGGTGGTTCGCTGCTTCAGCAGCTGCCTTGACCTTGCAGACTAATCTTATTCTTGGCTTGGCCTGGACCCAAGTAATTTAACCTAATTTCCTGAGTTAATCTCAGATTAATACTGAATGTAATTTATTTGAATGCCCTCACTCACCTGCCTGTTCCGAGGGATACATCTATTTAGCAAATAAGTGATATTAAAAAAATACACAGACACTTTTTTGTCTCATAGCAGAGAACTTTTTATTGATATTTGTGTTACATAAGAAGACATAAGAAGACAAAGGCAAGCTCACTGCATTAAACGACCATGCCGCCCAAGAAAGTTTTACCCAAAGCAGTTAATACTCTTTTTCACTACAAGTTCAGCAAAACAAGCGGTGAAATGCCTGCAGTTGCTACTGCTGTTGCAGCTGTTACTGCTGTAGCTGATGCCCAGAACCAGATACAGTCTGAGTCTTGTGTATCTCAGTCTGGCAGTAGTGGCAGTGGCCAGTTTGAAGTCTCTCTGATTCTTGATGCCAGTAGTGCAATAGCAGGCATTCCCAGTACTAGAACTTCCAATGTGAATGTGTCAGTAATGGAATCTATCTCCCCTGATAATGAGTATGCAGCATGCGTATCAGTCCTGCATTCTTGTCAGATTCCGCCTCCTAGCCCCATTTCTGATTCCCAGTCTGACTGTGCCCAAGTCCAGCAGAGCAGCTCAAGCTCAGTGCCTCCTCCTCAACCTTCTCTGCCTCCTACTGCACCACATGATGGTGGAGAGCCACCCTTAAAAAAGAAAAAAAAAGTATAAATTTGTGGACTCTTGGAAACAGAACCGTAAATGGCTTAAATACGATAGTGAACTGAATATCACAAAATGTGAATGGTGTGAATTATTTGATAAATCAGGGAAAAATAATTCATTCAGGGATGGGTGTTCATCTTTTAGAAAAGCAAACGTCGAATTTCATGAGTCATCAGATTTACATGAAGCATCCAGAAAAGCATTTTTTGCCCACAGTATAACCCCTGCAGAGCAGCCATTAATAAAGATTGCCCAAAAAGTGGAAGAAAAGAATTTGAGCAAATAAGAGTTCTTTTAGAACAACTTTTTTCTTGGTAAAAAGCATGACCATTTACTGATCTAAAAGATTAAATAAATTTATTACGAAAGAATGGGTGCCAGTCAGTGAAACCTACTGTAACGACAAACAAGCAAGAGTATTCACAGAATATATTTACAGAGATAAAATGGAAGATTTAATATCATTGGTGAAGTCTCAAGATTTCTTTTCCATTCTGTCAGATGGCTCAACAGACAAAAGTATTACTGAAGAGGAGGTAGTGTATGTCCGCATCTTGGAAAAGGGCATCCCGTCACTACTAAATTTGTGGCACTTAAACCTCTAGACAAGGCAGATGCAGAAAGTATAACATTAACTTAAAACATACAATGGAAAATGATCTCCAAATACAAGACTGGAAAAATAAACTAGTGGCTTGTTGCTTTGATGGGGCATCAGTCATGATGGGCAGTAAAACTGGAGTAGCCACAAGACTGAAGGAGGAGGCTAAACTTAAAAGTTGTGCACTGCTGTGCACACAGACTTGAGTTGGTCACTAAATATGTGATTAAGGGGACACCCCTGTACTCTGCAGTGGAAGATTTGCTTTCCTTACTGCATGGCTTCTATAAGCACTCTGCTTTAAACTGGACTGGCTTGCAGGCTGCGGGGGAGGCACTGGGCATCCGGGTACTGTGTCCTGTAAATACTGAAGGAACAAGGTGGCTGCCATATCACCAGCGTGCTGTGAAAGTGTTGCAGACAAATTATCCAGCAATTGTTACACACCTGGATGAATTGTCAGTAAATGGCACAGGGGATAAAAGAGAAAAGGCCACTGCAATCCTGAAGCAGATAAAATCGCCGAAGATATTGTTCTTCATCAATTTCCTAGAATTCTATATAGCAGTATTGTCCAGACTAACGCTGACATTCCAGCAAAATAACTTAACAGTAGACTCAGCAAGCTAAAGTTCTTTCTCTCATGACAAAACTGAAGTCTCTCAGAGATTCAGAGACTATTGATTGCCTTGACACAGGAATCAATCTGGATGGTAAGTGCATTACAAAGGTGTGCAGCTTGGTTCTTCGGTTCAGCAAGACGTAGTAGATCAGATCCTGACGAGGATGCAAACACTGCGAAGGGCAGCATTGTGGCTATTGTGAAGAAAGTGCTGGCCACCACCCTAAATCAAATGGAGAATCGTTTCTTTGAATTTGTTAATGACCATGTCATTACGGAAATGGGAATTTTCAACCTAACTGGCCTAACTCTGATTCCCTGGCAGAGTATGGAGACACAGAAGTTAAGTCATTATTTTCTCACTACAGTGACATTCTGGAACCAATGGGGTACAGTGCTGTTTCAGAAGTTTTGCAGTGGTCAGAACTGAAAGCATATGTCCAGACCCTAAATGCAGCTTACCATCCACCTTTAGATTCCACTACTATGTGGGCTAGAGTTCTTTCTGAAGAAAGGGAGGACATTCTTTCACTGCTGAAAATATTTTTTCTCATTCCATCTTCTACTGCAGAATGTGAAACGGGTTTCTCGTTAATGTCACGGATAAAACATGACTGGAGGGCAAACTTGAGACCAGAAACTGTGTTCACTTTAATGGCAATTAGTTTGAGCAGTGACACAGTGTCCACATACTCACCAGATAATGCCATAGCTAGGTGGTGGTCAGCAGGAAAGAGAACAGGGAGACCTCAAACAGCATCTTATGGTGCCAGAAAAGATGAAAAGGCCTGGGAAAGTGATGACGACACTGATATGTTATAGAATAGTATTACATTCATTTTCATACGCAATGATTCCTGAATCAGTTATCTTTTTTTCAGTTTTTATCATTATGACTACTGGTGCAAGTAACCTGACCATGGTGCGTGTAACTTTTGCCGCCACGTGCACCTTGGTGCAGGTACCAAAAAAAGTTCATTTCTATCCCGGTCTGCGGGCCCTGCTGTTTTCACCACTGTTTCAGTTTTAATATCCTGCTCTGCCACTTGTGTGAGGGCAAGCTCAATTTTATGATCTATTGCTTGCATGGACTTCTGAAGGGCCTTCCACAGAGGCTCTGACCCGGATTGTTGTTGAGCTTCTACTGATGTCACAGGTCAGTTGGAGGTGGTTTTTTTGCTGCGGCTCCCGCTGCTTTATTAGTGCAGCCCATGGTACAATTTTGGCATCTAGCTGTTCTGCTGGAGTTAAGGCGTCGAGTTCTGAGTAGCAAATTCCAATCAGAAAAAAAAAAATCTAGAATCTTAAGCTTCAAAGTTGTGGCATTAGGAGCTCTCCCTTTGTACGTCTAGTTGGTAGGTGTGCTCAACAGCACCCCCAGGTCCAAAAACTTTCAATACACAAATTATAAAAAGAATAACTGCAGTAACTCATTAAAGGCCAGCTTTGAATTTATGCAGTTTGCCCCCCTTAATATATTAGGACCTTGATAGTTGAGCGGTGGCCGTAATTTGTGATTGTTGGAACTCTAAAGTATAATAAAAAGCTGTTGAAAATTGGGGGTGCATCTCACAATAAGGAAGAGCAAGCATTTTGCCTGTGGGCTCCATGGAGGGAAATACGACCCCTTCCCTCCACATTTAATTTATTTATTTAGCTTTAGTTGACCAGGTAAGTACACTGGACAAAACATATGCCTATTTTCAGGTGCAACCCGGGAGAGTACAGGAATTACGATTTCATACAGAGTACAACATAACATAAGCAAGGCAGGTACACTGAGGTCAAGAGAAACATAACAGACACTGCAAAATAATTCAGATTACACAAGTGGCAAAGTCAAATATAAAATAAATACAGAGACACTAAGACAATGTTCTAAGCATTATACACAGATATATATATAGTACAGGACCCCTAGCAGTATCAAAGTCAGGATAAATGCAGGCATCAGCGAGTGGAGAAATTAACACAATTACTGTTCCACCTGTGTAATCTGAATTATCTTACTGTGTCTGTTATGCTTCTCCTGGCACAAATAAATTCAACTTTATACTGCGATCCTCCCAGGCCAGGTAAGCTTCGAGATATGTTTGGGAGGGGGTCCAAAGTACGAAACTGTTCTCTAAAAGTAATTATATGACAGGTATCTGCTTTAAGCCAATCACAGTGCAGACCACCCGTTAGTTACTCTCCCACACACTACCTTAAAAAGACCTAGAGTTGGTTATTCAACTAAACCCCTCCCTCAGTCGATTAATCAAACTTCAGCCATGCTTATAGTTGGTTATTCAAACCGGAGGCGAAAACCAAAAATGAACTCCGAGAGGCTGTACACCTCAGCTGCTTCAGTGCAAGTAAATACAAGGTTTCAAAACCTTGCTGAACACCTCACCTCACTGACTACTTACATGATTTTTACTTGAACACTGATTTACTGTACTCTGAGCTCCCTCCCACACTCTCAGCATCACAAACTCACATATGGTACATTATCAGCAGCTGTCATCCTCTGATCTCCTTGCTAGTTTTTCACCTTCGACTGACGAGTCCCAGCTAAGAGCCAATGCCTGAAGTGTCCGTGAAAAGTTTTCAAACTTCGCACTGAACTATTTCCCCATCCTTTGTCTCTCATCACACTGAACATAAAGAGTAATGATTCTGTCCTGTATTTTATTTATGTTATTACCTCTCATCTCCAGAATCCCTGTAAGATCACTACAGCCGAGTGGAGTCCCCGCAGCTAAGGCAAAAAGGAGCAGTCCTTGGCCAGTGGGATCCGGAGGGAGGACAAGGGTTCTTAAATACATGGGGGAGGAAAGTAGGGCAGATCAGCAAGATAAGGATACGGGATGGTTGTGCACAAGACGCGGGGGAACTGGCAGAAGTCCTAACTGAGTACTTTGCCTCAGTTTTTACCAGGAAAGGATGGAGGGGCTATGTCTTCAGGGGGGAGCAGGGGTAAACCAGAGGAAAGGGTGGGACCGGTAGAGATCAGGGGCCCTGATGGGTCTGGGAAAAGGGAGTGGCCACCACAGACAGGTGGGGGGCCAGCAGTACAGGGTAAAAAGGGAGAGGACATGGAGGCTGAAATCCCAGTATATATAGAGAGAGAAAGGGAAGCCGTCAGGTCTCTTCGGACGGAGAAAGCACCTGGGCCAGATGAGTTACACCCCAGGGTGCTGAGGGAACTGGTGGATGTCCTGGCAGCCCCCCCTAGAGGAGCTTCTCAACATCTCTCTGACGACTGGGTGGGTGCCCGAAGACTGGAGGGTGGCCCATGTCATACCGATCTACAAGGGGGAATCAAGAGAGGAGGCGGGAAATTACAGGCCCGTTAGCCTGACATCGGTGGTCTGCAAGGTGATGGAGGGTATTATCAAGGAAAGGCTAGGGGGGTTACTGGAGCAAACAGGGTATTTGAACGACAGGCAGCTTGGCTTTTTCTCAGGAAGATCGTGCCAGAAAAACCTTGTTGAGTTCTATGACTGGATGACAAGGGCCCTAGACCAGGGTAGGCCAGCGGACGTCCTCTTTCTGGACTTCAGCAAGGCATCTGATTTGGTACTCCACAGTGGCCTGCTGGCTAAGCTGAAGGAAATGGGAGTAGGGAGACAGTTAAGATGGATAGGAAATTGGCTCTCTGATCATACTCAGAAGGTGGTGGTTGGAGGGTTAGCCTCATCCCCAAGGTGGGTTACTAGTGGGATGCCACCAGGGGTCAGTGCTGGGACCACTCCTGTTCAGCACCTATGTCTCAGACATAAGGAAGGGGATCAGGAGTGAGATGAGTCTCTTTGCAGACAACTCAAAGATGGGTGCAGTGGTGGATTTGGGGGCCTTGCAGGAAGATCTAGAGGCTCCGGAAAGGTGGTCAGGAAAATGGAAACTAAAATTCAATGTGGGGAAATGCAAGGTTCTGCACCTGGGAGTCAGACATCCAGACCAGTGGTATACCCTGGGAGGAGACACGATTCAAGACACGGAGAGTGTGAGGGACCTGGGGGTAGTGATAGATGTCAAAATGAACAACTCTGAGACCTGTAGGAGGGCAGTGGCAAGGGCAAATACGATGCTGGGATGCATCGCCTGGGGAATTACCTCCAGAAAGGTGGAAGTGATCCTTCCACTGTACAACTGCTTGGGTAGGCCACACCTTGACTACTGTGTATAGTTTTGAAGAACACATTTAGAGAGAGACATTACACTCCTATAGAGGGCCCAAAGGAGGGCAACCAAAATGATCTGGGGCCTGGGGGAGAGGACCTATAAGGAGAGGCTCAAGGAGCTTGACATGTATACCCTGGAGGAGAGGCGAGACAGCGGGGACACGATCGATCAATCAATCAATCAATCAGTCAATCAAGTTTTTATTTCTATAAGGCGTCCTTCCAATGCTCAGGGTGCCTTTACACATTATAACATTAAAACTTATCTCACATCATAGAACATATATAAAAAACATATTAAAAGACATTCATGTGAATTCGATCTCAATATATTCCTGAGAAGGCCTGGTTAAATAGATATGCCTTTAGACAATTTTTAAAACATTCTACGGTCTGGCTATCTCATATCTGGTGAGGTAGAGAATTCCACAGGGTATGAGCCATGAAGGCAAAAGATCTTCCTCCCGATGTTTTTAAGGGATACCCTGTGAATCTCTATCAATTCCTCACCAGAGGAACGGAGCGAGCGGGAGGGACAGTAAGGATGCAAGAGCTCTTTCAGGTAGTATGGACCCTGCTCGTGTAGGGCCTTATAGGTCAACAACATGACCTTGAAGGTAATCCACCACAGTATTGGCAACCAGTGCAGATCACGCAGCACAGGTGCAATATGACTAGCCCTAGAAGCTCCAGTCAGCAACCTGGCCGTCACGTTCTGCACTAGTTGCAAGTGGCGGATATCTACCCCCAGTAGCCCTTGGTAGAGGGCGTTGCAATAGTCAAGACAACTGGTGACAAAGGCGTGGACCAGTCTTTAAATACATGAAAGAGATCAATAAGATACAGTACAGAAGGAATAGAAATGCGGCTCTCTGGACTTACAGAGCTATTACCAACAAATTACCCCAATACATTTCCAACTGTCTGCCGTTATACATGGTAGGCAACTACGCACTGAGAAGCTATTCTCTGCTTCTACTGAAGGTACCTAGGGCCAATACACGCTTTGGGAGAGCGGCCATATGCTTTGTGTTGTCCTCACTCTGGAACAAACTACAGAAATCTATGAAACGGAGTCTCCCTGTTTGTCTTACCACCTTCAAGACCTTGTATGCCAAGGCTGTTAAGGAACTATGCAGCTGTTTCCAGCACGCTTAGCGTGCTAAGGTGCCTACTGCTTACCTGCCCACTATATCTCCACCTAACCCGGCCCCTTGATTGTCTCCACCTATACCCCCCCTTTTCTGCTAAATCACTACCTTTCTTACCCTCAGACTCCTAACATATATGTCCCCAGCCCATCTACCATAGCACTCCTCCTAGAACAGCTGCAGTCCTGTACCCATCCCCTCCATAAATGCCCCTTCAGTTTGTATAGGTCCTGACCAATGATATGCCGTGCTGTTTGAAAATGTTTTAATACGCTGGCTGTTTCAGAATGTTTTAATTCCCCTTCTCATACCATTCTCCCTAACCTTGTTAACCCTATACCTGAAATACTTGTTATTGCTCTGTGTATTTTTTTTTTCTATTTCTGTATAATTATGTCTATTCATTATCTGTACCTAAAAGTGTTATTCTTGACCTTGTGTAACGCAGGTCCACCTTGTAAATGAGCCTGCTTAATGGTGTTCGCCTGGATAAAGACTTCACTGATTGATAAAGGAGGCCCAGGCAGGGTGTTCCAAAGGAAGGAGGGTGGGGCAACGAGAGGTCACGGGTGTAAGCTGGAAGGGGGCAGGCTCGGAGGGGATAGGGGAGATGTTATTTCACTGAAAGGGTGGTGGAGCCATGGAATGCACTGCCCTGGGAGCTGGTAGAGGTGGAGACTGTGGATGGGTTTAAGAGGGGATGGGACAGATACAGGGGGAGGGTAAATCTGACCAGACCCAATAGAGGTGGAACATCTGGGACTGGGAACAGTATAAGCCGGGGGGGGGGGACCAAAATCAGCCCTCAGTGCGGGTGCTGAAAATCGAGTAGACGTGAAAGACCATTAGGCCTATTCTGCTGGCATTTTAGTATGTTAGTAAAATTTGAACCAGGATTCCTGGTTCACAGTTCTGTGCTCTAATCACAAAGCTGCAACTTCTTCCCAGCATTTTATAACTCTGGTTTTATAAAAGATTAAGTGAAATGTTTTGCAATGGAAGCACCTTATATGCAAATAGTCAAAATTGTCAATACAATTCTAAAAAGGTCACGTTTGATTAACATTAGTCACAGACTAGATTAACAGTGTCCTGACTGTTATGTGGGCTGCCCCCGTGATCCAGCAGCAGCGCTTTGCTGTGCAGGCGACCCAAGTTCGAAAGCCAGCTCAGGTCGCCATGTCAGGAGGCAGGGCTGGCCACAGCAGTGGCTACACAGCAGTGGACTGCGGTCGGAGCATTAGCCACAAGTCCTGCAGTGGACCAAGGGGGGCTTGCTCCCTCCACAGGATGTCACTGCATGCAGCAGAGACTGACAGAGGCAACATACCTGCCTGGGGTGGTGGGAGCAGCAGTGGAGAAAATTGGGGTTAAAATTCAATGCAGTCTGTATGATAGCCAGGGCTTTTAGGATTCCTCTAGGGCCTAGTGCCTGCTGGCATGAAATTCTAGTCCACACAGTGGACCGTTTTGGGGACGGAGGAGAACGGCCCCCCTCCAGAACCCCACCAAGGAGATTGGCCCGTGAGGGATGCTGAGCTGGATCTCAAGGAGTACAAGGGGCTAATAGGTCTGAACAGGGTATATCCCTGAAAAATGAACAGGGCTGGGGAAAAAATCTCCATGGGGAGAAAAGTTGCTATGTCTGTACTGACGTTTTGTTTCACATAAATAATGAAAACTGGTACACATCCAATTTTTTTTTTTTTATCATCATCAATTTAAAACATTTTTAACTTCCCAAAGTGAGATCCCTATGAATAGGTCCAAATTGAGCCTCTCCACTATTGCAGTAACTGGTAGATAAGTCTAGCCAGACAACCGTGTCAGTTCTGTTTTCCATTACCCCAGCTTCCTAATTTAAACCGACCAAGATAGCTACACCTTATAATTGAGCTTTGGCTATTTACATCTAAGGGATGATGAACTCCAAACAACCAATTACTTGTCTCCTAGAAAAGAAAAACTGTAGTACTTAATGTTCTTTCCAAACTCTCAGTCATAAGAACTTTCTGTAATCACGCCTCCAGCAATAATACCATCTTAGTTCTGAAGTGACCACATGGTAACACTCTATAAAAGGAACCCATTCACACGTTTATATGTTGAACTATGGAATCTACTACAGTAAAAGAGGTTTACAAGATGTCTCTTGGCTAATCATCTCATGGTTTCTTAAGTGTTCATAAACGGCAAAGCAAAGTTGAGCAGTGCTAAAATACTAAAGGGTCATGAGATGATGCTTATGATTAGCAAGGAGACATCTCGCACACCACTTTTACTTTAGAGCCACTGATGCCACAAATGCTACACTGCAGAATCCAAATGAGCATACTCCCAGTAAATCTCATACCAAAAACTAGAGTTTTACGTTACTTGGTTTTAAAGTTATTAGCCATTTTATAACTTTGATTGCACTACCTGTGCAATAAAATCAGGTGTCAGTACAGAGCCGATGATGATGTCATGTAGGGACCTCAAAGTCTCGTAATCCCCATCAGCAAGCTTATAGGACCCTTTTCGCCAAAGTTGTAAAGATCATGTGCAATGGTTTTCACAGGTAAAACAGACAGCACCAGTCAGTAAACATTGCTATAAAAACTATATATGTTTCAGGTTTTGTAATAAAGTTGATAAAATTGTATTATTCAATGCTGTTTTTGTGTGGTCTATTTCTCCAGAGTTGCTGGATGCTAAGTCAGCATGCCTCCAGGCTGCTGAAGCCATTTGGAGTGCTACTCTAATGTGCCCGTTAGGAAACTGTATTTGTTGCTAGTATTGTAATGTTGATACAGTAATTTCCCTGCTGTTTTGTCATTGCCTGTTTTACAGTATGTTTTAATAATGACCTTATATAGGTTAATTCCTACTATGGGCAGAAGTGTTTGCTCGGGTAAAATGATCATTGTAATTCAGAGTAGAACATAGATGAGTCTGCCCACCCCATTAACAAGGAGATGGGATAATTGTTTTAAATTGCCATTTTTTAGAAGTTGATTCAATTTAATTTTCATTTTTCATTTTTATTTTTTTATACTTGTAAAACCAGATGAGCAAAGATTGCCCGTTTTCACTGGTGACAAGTTCAATCTAAAAACACAGTAAAAAACAACAACAACACATTTAAGAGCAGACCATTCAATCAAATATAGTGCAGTTACAGAAGCAAATACAGTTATGTTTTTGAATAAAGCCTGTATTCTAACCTTTTTTTAAAGCACTGAATGAGATTACTCTCAACAATTTCTGTCGGTATCTTGTTAAAAAAGTAGGTGCTCTGAATTATTTGCCCAAAAGTAGTCTTGAAAAATGGCATTTTAAAGTTACACTTGTACTGGGACCTAGTAGATAATGCATTTATTGTCCTGGGAAACATTAGAGATGTAAACGGGGGAAGAAGATTACATGTTACTTTAAATAAAAAAAGTACACATTTTAAGAAGAACGCGATCATCAAAAGATAAAGAATAAGACTGTTTATACAAATCAGAACAGTGAGATCGAAAAGGCAAGTCTAGCCAGAATCTCAAGGCAGAATGACACATCACTCTGAGCGAGCTCAAAACATTACAACATGAGGCGGTATATATCAGCATACCATAGTTCAATACCGAAAACAGGAAACTATGGACTAAAAGCTTTCCGGATTCGAAAGTCAAAAGAAACTTAATTCGATAAAGAATATCCAACCTTTGATACAGGGTTTTCCTAAGGCTCTGAATATGAGGTTCAAAAGAAAACTGACTAGCAAAGTTATGCCTAAATATTTGAAAACCGAAACAAATTCGATTTCATTACCCCTTCTATCAGTAATTAAAAGGAAAATTGGTAGATGGCTTCTTGTGACAATAAAAAAAAAAATACCTTTGTTTTTTGTGTATTCAGCAACCAAATGATTTAATGATAACCAGTCCTACAGATGATCAAAATCAGTCTGAAGATGAAAAAGAGCAATCTCAGATCTGGGATTAGTACAAAAAATAACAGTGTCATCTGCAAAAAGGGTCATCTCTGTATTAGTACAAATATTTGGGGCTGAATTCTTAAAAAATGAGAAAATTAGTGGCCCCAGGATTGAACCCTGGGTACACCACAAACTAATGGAAGGGTCTGGGATAAGGATGAACCAATAATTGTTCTAAAAAATCTATTACTTAAGAAACGTTGATACCACGCAATTACATCCCCAGAGAAGTGAAGACCATGGGAGAAGAACAAATTCAACCAGGTCAAAAGCCTTGGTGAGGTCCACAAACAGTGGCGCACATGAGTGACCTCTATCCAGGTGCACCATGTACACTGCCTGTGAACACCCCCCCCCCCCAAAACAGGCTGTTTTGGTGTTAAACCCTGGCTTGAACCCATGTTGGCTCCCTGAGAGTAAAGAGTATTTCCTAAGAAAAACCAAGGTTTGATCCATCACAACTTTTTCCAGAATTTTGGAAATGGGTGATAAAAGGGATATTGGTAGATAGTGACAATGGAAGGGTTTCCGTTCTTCAAGATGGGTTTTATAATTGCCAATTTCCAACTACTTGGAAAGACATTGTGAGACAAAGAAAAATGAAAGATATGAGCTAATGGATAAGCAAAACAATCTGTGCCTAGTTTAGTAATCCTGATGTCCACTCCATCCTGACCCAGGAGGGGTTTGGGATTATTTTCAAAAAATATATTTTTTTTTACTAGAGAAGGGGTAATGAGTGTAAAGTAAAACTTTGGATTAGTGTCAACTGACTGATAGGTGTGAATGAGCTCAGCCTTTCACCACATCAGAAACTTATTCAGTCTGCAAATCTCTCAACAGTTTGCTGTGAGCCAGCATTCAGCAACCCAGGAAAAAAGGAACTCAATAAAAAGGCACCCAGACAAAATATTGTTTTGTTACAAAGCCTGAAACACAAAGTTTTCTCAGGCAACATCTGCTGACTAACGTAATAAAATATCTCTCGTTACTACCTGACGTGGTACCTGTGTGCCTATATTATGACTACTATGATCTCCCTATTACCAACCTTGTACCACCAGTGAATGCCTGTAACACTTTTTTAATCTATGCATTATGTACTGTACTGTTTTGTTTGCTGTGATGTATTGCTCTCTTGACGAGGTGCCTTTGTAAATGAGTCTCTGACTCAAAGCTCTGTAAACCGATGATCTAATAAATAAATAAAATAAAGCAATGTTTACTAACTTGTGCTGCCTGTTTTACTTACGAAAACCATTGCACATGATCTATACAACTTTAGAGAAACAGGTCCTATAAGCTTGCTGACAGGAAATACTAGACTGTAAGGTCCCTAGATGACATCAGCAGCAGCTCTTCACTGAAACAGGCTTTTTTAAACGGGTAATAAAATAAGGGTTACAAAATGGCTAATAACTTTAAAATGAAGTAACACAGAAATCTACTTCTTGGTATTAGATTTACTGGGGATATGCTTGTTCTAATTCTGCAATGTAGCACTTTTGGCCAGATGGTGTCAGCAGCTCTTATTGGGGGTCTTTCGGGTATACCAAAGAAATGTTGCAAGTGGGGACATGATGTAGACACATACTGTTTGATAGTGCTGTTACAGAAACAAACACACACACCACAGTACTGAATTCTTAACATAACGGACATGAACTGTCCATCAGATTGCTAATTTACTTTTATTACCTTCACTCTACTGCAGATGTAAGTCTTCATGAGTTATCTCAATGACTGCAGAAGTCAAGAACTGTGCAGACAGACAGCATGTACAGTTAACAGTGATCTGTAATCCCGCCCGGTCTCATTCTCACAAAGACCCAGTAAAGAAAAGGTTTTCTTTAAAATTATTTGTACATTTCTCACCTACAAAAGTAAATGGATACTGGTGCAGTGTTTGGTTCAGAGTACTATCTACATGGGGTGACCGCTGCGTTATCTATTTTAACTGACAGTCACAACCAGCCAAGATTCATACGTTGACAATTTCTATTACTGATGACTAGCTCAGGACCACTCAGATTTACTGGTCCTGGAAATCCACTCAGTGGCTTATCCTATCCAGCGCGCGAACTTCCGCCTCCATGTGACATTCTTCGAGCAAGAAAGCAACTAAACTAGTGAAGTAAGCACACACTGCATAAAATGTTACTGTTAAATACAGAACTACGCATTGTATAAACAGTCGCAGAACAGACAGACATTCATGTTCTTCTTGATCAAGATTCTAGTTCCAGTGATTACCTGTCTCCACTGAAATCAGCAGGTTCCAGATCCAGGACTTAAATGTTCAAGCACTGCAAGACCAGACCAATCTTTGTTATTTCACTAGTGTGTGTGTGTGTGTGTGTGTGTGTTTGGGGGTGTTGGAGAGAAACCGGCAGAGACGCAGATCATATTACAAACTCTGTGAACATTAACAAGAAAGCAGGACTGACTTTCAAGACAGTGATTTGGCATTTCAAAAACATGGAATTTGCAACTCTGAGCACTGTTACTTTCAGTGCCTACTGCAAGTGAAGCAGTCTTTGCTTTTAAGGGGTCTCCATGTGAATCAACACCTTCTTACTGAAGCCAACGTGATAAAAAAAAGAAGTGATTCAAAACTCGAGTCTAGAGCAGAAAAACAAACAGCTACCACAGGTATAATTTACCATCAGTAAGGCTCATCAGTGCTATGACCTGCAGGAATGCTCCTGGCTGCCTTTAAAAAGAGTCACACCTATATATTTTGCTGCAAGAGGAACAAAGCAACAGCATTTTTTTCCCCATAACCAAAAGAGGCGATCATTATCACTGATCAGAAGTGTATATGTATAGGCACGAGAATCTGATATGCAAAGTACTGGATTCATTTGTAGATCCAGAAGCAAATGATTTGATACCTTTTATGGACATCATAGATAGTAAGAAAAGTGCTGTTTAGCTGGACCAACCAGTTGGACCAACTGGTTGGTCCGAAAGCTAGAGCACTTTGTTCTTGTTGTTACATCTATGTTGGTCCATTAAAAGGTATCAAATCATGTGCTTCTGGATCTATTCTTGCAAGGACCAATACGGCAACTAAATCAAGATTTCAACATGGAAGATACCGGAATTCGCTGTAGAATATGGCAGTTACATAACATCAAGAAGAAATTGGCACGGCTAGACAGTGACATCTATTTTCTAACCCAGTGCAAGAGGAGAAACATTATCCCTAAAGGTCTTACTATTTGGAATCCATTAAGAAATACAAACAATTCTACTTATGCAGAACAACTTTGTCATAGGACCTCTGAGAAACTGAGAAATCACAGGATTCGCATGTCATATGCCCAAAAAGTTGTTCTTAACAAAAAGTTTGCTGAAATTGTAACCACTCTGGAAAGGGTGTCTGGGGAACCTATTCAAGACATCTTTCGAGAGATACACATTAACTACCAAAGGACCTTAAGAAAAGCCATGCCTGTGAAAAATAGGAAATTAGATGCCCTTCAACATACCATACTTCCTAACAACCATGAAGCACATAATGGAGTCACTGAACAACAACACAATACTGATGGGCACCTTCAGTTGTTAATTTGTCCAACCACACACTGACTACTGGAGAACTGAATGTACTTTCAAAGGGCCTCACTTTCTGCCCAACAAAACCACTGGATAACATACTGTTTTGTGGTGAACTAGAGGAGTACTTCGAGATTGAGACTTAAAGAATTCTTTCATGGCAGAGAAGAAATCACTGGTAGTGAAGACAGTGCAAACAGCAATAATGTAATGGATAAGAAAAGGAATCTGATTTTACCCCTCAAGTGGGCGTAACAAAAAACTAGACAATTATATTAATTGTTTCCGCCAACAAGTCAGTGGTCAGATCCTTACCAGGCAAAACAAACCATTATAACCTCTCTCCACTGGAACGAGAGCTATAGGACACTGAAATCAAAACCACAACATTGTCATCAAAAAGCTGATAAAGGTTCTGCAGTGGTGATTTTAAACAGAGAAGACTATATTGCTGAAGCTAATAGACAGCTAACAGATCTTACATACTACAGAGAACTGGAGAGTGACCCCACTACAAGATATAAAGATGAACTATGTGACTTAACTAAAACTTTTCCTGACCATGTCCGAAAGAAACTAGCTCACCTCATTCCTGCTGAACCAAAGCCAGGGACATTCTACATGCTGCCTAAAATACATAAACTGGCAATCCAGGAGACCCATAGTCTCTGGTAATGGTACCTTGACTGAGGGATCCTCAGGGTTTGTAGAGACCATTTTGAAACCACTGGTTATGGAAAGAGACAGTTATATCCAGGACACTACGCACTTGTTGCGTACTTTCTGGTTATAAGGATTTACCACCTGATACCATTTTAGTGACAATGGATGTAACATCCTCTACACTAATATTCCACACACAGATGGCATTGCAGCATGCCTTAAATACATACGTGAGAAAGGACCGGACCAAAACATCAACCCTGGAGTGGTGGGGAACTTATGGAATTCATTTTGACACATAACAACTTCAACTTCAATGGTAAACATTATGTTCAAACTATGGGAACAGCAATGGGCACCAAAATGGCTCCACAGTATGCTAACCTCTTTATGGCTGACTTGGAGGAGGATTTTTAAGGCGGTATCCCCACAAACCACTGGCTTATTTCGTTACATTGATGATTTGTTTATCATCTGACGGAAGGCACAGATGCACTCAAAGATTTTCATCACAAACTTAATAATTCCACCCTTACTATAAAGCTTACCTTGGAGTATTCTACCACCAAGGTTAACTTTCTGACACCACAGTCATCATTAAGGATGGAACCTTACATACATGTATTTACAGGAAGCCAACAGACAGACAGAGATACCTGCACAGGAAAAGTAACCACTCTAATCATACAAAAAATCTGTCATATACAGTCAAGCACTTCGTTGTCAACGTATTTGTTCAAATGAGGATGACAGAGATACACATTTGGCTATGTTGAAAACACCTTTATGGAGCAGGGACACTCTTCCAGGGAAATTGACAGGATAACAGAACGGGCAACGCAAGTACCAAGACAACAACTACTTCAATATAAAGAAAAGACAGCTACAGAAAGAATACCCTTGGTAGTCACATATCATCCAGACCTTGAACGCCTGCGTAAGATTATTAAAGATCTCCACCCAATATTTAGTGAGGATGACACCCTTAATTGTATTTTTAAGGAACTCCCACTACTATCTTTTAAACAACCGCCAAATTTATCCAGCCTAATTATTAGGAGCAAACTTTCACCGAAACAGAATACCATGTCACACAATGGCACACGACTCCTGCAATCAACGCCTGCAAGACTTTAGGGCTAATTTCTACCTCAGACTGTGTGGTTACATCACAAAACAGACAATTCCAGGTGCATGGGAGTTATACATGCATGTCACGATATGTTGTTTATTTCATTCAGTGCAAGAGATGTCCACAAACAGGTTATGTAGGAGAGACACGCCAACAGCTCCGCACTAGGATGAACTCACACAGGCATACTATTACAGCAAGGAAGACTGAAAACCAGTGGGGCATCACTTCTCCCAGCCTGACCACTCAGTCTCAGATATGTCAGTAATGGTCTTAAAGGAAATCTCAAAACACACAACAGAGACGAGCTTTTGAGATTAAACTTATTTTACATCTCAATATGGTAGCAGATGGGATGAACTTGGATATTGGCTTTATGGGACACTACAGAAATTAACATCCACAGACCTTTTCTTCTTCAAGCTGACATATTATAGGACTTCAGCATGTGTGAGATGGATGCGTGTGTGTATGTATATGTGTGGGTATGTGCTGTGAGGTATGTGATATAATAGATGTGGGGCTTGCTGTCACATTGAGGTAAGTCTCTATTTAGCTATATGGAGTTATAATGTGTTAATATTTTCATTTCACACACAACAAATTTCTCCTTACTTTTTATCTTTGCCTGTGGGGGATTGATTCCATTGACCATATTCAGTTTACCCAGCCTGCTAGTGTACATACAGGATGTTATCTTATACTGTTATATATAATTTTGTAACTCTGTACATATTGGGATGTGTGATCTCATTTGCTTGGGGTCCTGCACATATCTTTTTACATTAGGCTAATATTGTAGTAATTTACTCAGAATTTCATTACAAGTTGTATTCCTTTGGGAACAATTACAGTGACTGAAGTTAATATAGGTTCACTAGGAGAGATTGAGAGAGTGTGTGTGTGTGTGTGTGTGTGTGTGTGTGTCTGTGGGGACAGAGAGAGAGAGAGAAAGGAGGGGAGAGAGAGAGAGAACATCTCGTTAAGCTTATAGATCCCCCACCCACATTATTGTGATGTGGGTGGGTTAGGTTGCACTGTTTGTATGAGCAGGAGGAGATAAATTACTTTTTATCTCTTTTCAGATTCCTAGACACTTGTGGTACATGTAGTTGCTACATTCTCAGTATATATTGACATCAGTACATATCAGGATGCATGGTCTGAATTCCTTGAGGTTCCTCTACTAGAGTTTTTGTTTAACACTAATATTATCAATTTATATTTAAATTATCATTTATATAAGTCCTGAGGTTTTGTAATTTCTTGGGCCTTTTATTTAGCTTGAGAATACAGCTGGGTGGCATGTCTAGCTAGGTTTTACACATCACACAGTGTGCACTGATGTTTTTAGACAACTTTACTGGTATTCTTGTCTTTAATGCATACATTGTAATTTCATGAGCCCTATAACTATCTTAGTTTGTCTTTAAGCTGGGTGGGGTTGCCTTCAGTAATCACATCCTTATACTGACTGTGACACTCATGGCTTGATTTGGGAGTTATCTGCTTTAGCAGTGTTATCTTATGTCAATTAAATTTATGTGCAGTAGGATTCTTTATGTTTGTTGCACCAAGCACATCTTAACCCAAGGTTCATTCGGACTGAGGGCAGTATTGTACTGTTTAACTTCTCTGACATCATCTTCTGTTTTTTTTTTTTTTTTTAAATGAGTATTTTAAACCAATGGGGATTTTTTTCTGTCTTTCTCTGCATTATCTAGCTGTTATAAGTATTGTATTTTCTAAACAACTGCCATGAGCTTCTGAAGAAGGACTGGTTGGTCCGAAAGCTAGAGCACTTTGTTCTTGTTGTTACATCTATGTTGGTCCATTAAAAGGTATCAAATCATTTGCTTCTGGATCTATTCTTGCAAGGACCAATACGGCAACTACTAAATCATGGATTCATTTGTTAAATTCTTAGTAACCTAATGTCATTTATTATTTGACGTAATCTATTGAAGACTACTGCTACTCAGAAGCTGTAAGTGTGAACCAAAGAATGCCACTTCAAATTAATTTTTACTCAATGCTGCTGTCCGATTAAGTCCAAATGAAGATAACCAACAACATTGTTTTGTTCCAATAAAAAAAATGCAATCCTTGTGTGGCACTGAGGCTTCTAGCAGAAAAATATCTGGCATACTTAAGAGGGGGGAAAAAAGTCTGGTTTCTGCAGCTACAACTAGCTCCAGGGAATGTGGTGGTATTTTCTATTCAGAAGGCACAGCTTGCAGTGATCTGGATTGGTGAATGCTAAGGAGAATGCAACAAGCCTGGATTCTGGAGCTAAATTACAAAACTACACACAGTAAGGATATTCCTTCATTTCTTTTGAAAATGTGAGCATGGATGTTCACATTTCCACAGAAGAAGAGTCCCATTATTACCCCACACACACTTACTGTCAAGTAGTCTCAGAGACTCTGCCCACACTGTCATACAGTTTTTAAAACGTTTTCTGAAATTTTTTTATTTCCGTGTTTGGGCACAGTTGCCGAAGCATCCACACTACACTCAGACAACCATGCTTGCCTGCTTGAGTTCCCAGGCATGACTGCGGCAAAACCACAAAGCGTGTGGTGCCGCAGTGTATGCTGGGATACTCATAACGGGACTCTGTAACGGATCCAGATGAAAATGGTGTTGTACTGTTCAGGGGATCACTGCGAGCTCGTCAATATGTTCAAGTCCTCCACTTCTTTACCTGGTAGCACTGCAGAGCCACAGAAGAGTTACAGAGGTTGCCTTAAACCATGTTACAGCACGGTTTGCATCCACACTACTGTTAACATGGTTTAAGGCAACCGTTTTGTTCTGAAACCATGCTAGAAACCTGCTCCTATCAGGTTTCTAGCATGACTTTTAAACACGGTTTTACTCTGCTACAGTGTGGATGCAAATCATGTTTGCCATTCTTGTAATGTTACAAACTGCCAGTAACGTTACAAGAATTCAAGTGTGGACAGAGCCTCGCTTTCACACACCCACAAATATGCTACCTCGCTTTACACACCTTGACACATTTTTTTCTGTTGTCTCCTTTCTGTTCCTATGTTATCTAGTTGCTGATATCTCATGTCTGTTAATCTTCCTTCAGGAACAACTGTAGCTAACTGGTAAGAGAACTGAGCGGTGACTCTGCAGATCCTAGTCTAAATCGAGAAGTGGACAAATTATGTGTTCAACTTGTTCGCAGTGCAAATATCAAATAATACATAGGAACCTATCTACAACAGTGCTATGATCCCATCAGGTGGTTCCGAAAACACCATAAACAAAGAAGGTGAAGCTTGAATAGTCTGATGATGTTATCACAACCCCTCGTTAGGATCAAGACCTTGTTGCAGGATGGATTCCTATTTGTTATTTTTTTTTCTTAGGCACACTTGAACCACCCCCCTGCTACCAATCCATCTGCTACCCAAAAAGAATGAGGTTTGTTCCAAGATGCTGCCTGGACCCCTCCCTTAAACACTTCTGCTGATATTTTGTTAGAGTAAGAGAACAGAAAAAAAAGAACACTGCCTCATCTGTTCAATATCTCCCTGCCCCAACATAAACCCAGTTAGTGATCACTAAGGGGGGGGGGGCTACCTTAATTAACTCATCCAACACTAAACAACATCCTGTTGACCCGTTTATGCTTCAATGAGCACTTTCATAGGACCAACCAGCAATGCTCATTAGTACAAAAACAGGATAACAGTGAGGACACTGCCTAGAACTGGACGAGTTTACAAAGACACCCCCACACAAATGTTAAACCACTAACTTGGCTTATGGGGGAAAGCAGCTGGAACACTGAACAAACAGATGTTGGTGGAAACTTTTAAATTTAACGAAAAATGGCAAAAGCATTTATGTCGGGGCCACTAAGCAGGTAACATTAAAACAAATTATTGGATGCCACACTGGCGACCGGGACAACCTCTGGTCGGCGGGGAGCTGGCATGGGCTGGATCGAGCCGCGAATGGCAGCTCTCCTCTCCCGGGGAGGTTGACCGCCGGATGGAGGTCCGGTGACGGCACAGGTGGGGGGGCGCGACATGAAGGAAGAGTGTCTCAAGCGCGATGTGTGCATGCCTCCACATGCATGCACTCGCACTGAGACAGGGGTGGAAGAAAACCAGGGCACAAAAAATTAAAAAATGTATATAGAAAAAAAAAAAAAAAAAAAAGGATAATGGGAGAGCAACAGGTGGTGACCACAAGCAGCTGAGTGTAGGGGGTTACTCGGGCAGTTTTTGTTAGACGTGCAGTGTGGGCCTCACTTCTTACTGTTATACAGTACAACCTCTGACAAGTGGCAGAATTTCATACACCTCCTTGTTTCTTTTAACCACCACTGCTCCCCTTTACCACAGCCTTGCTCTCTTCTCCTTCAACTCACCTTCCTATTTTCTCTCCATTCCTCCCTTTCTTTTTCTCTCTCACTGAACAACCTCTATGATCAGTCTGCCTTTTAGATCCATCTCCAAAACTTTGAGAACAGCCTCCCTCTTCCAATATGTCTCTTCTCCTCTTTCCCCACCCTTGAGCCTTTTCTAAAGGTTCGTTAACCCCCTCCTGCTCTTGAATCTAGCTGCATCTTATTCCTGCTACCCTCCGTTTCATCCTCCAGCACTCCCTGCTCCACTCCTCACTTTCTGGCTTTCTAGTCTCCTGTTTCTCACCCCCAGCTGTCAATTTTTTTGGCACCAGATTTTCCTTTTCACGCTCTGTCCCTCACGGTCCGGATTTTTTTTTTTTTTTAACATCTCTACTAGCAGTTCACATCCACCTGAACTTTGTAGCCAATATGTATTGTGCACTACGGGTTTAGATGTGTCATTAAAATTATTTTTTACTTTTTAAAAAAGTATTTACCTAGGGAGTCCAGTTGAGAAGCTACATTTTGTTTTCAGTGGGATCCTGCCTCTACCTATTTTTTCAACATGGTGGATTGCAGTACTAGCAACAGCAGTAAGAGCAGTTTCCACCCACAGAATGTTCGTGCTCGCCCAAAGTCAGGTAGCACAACAATAAAAACAGCGCAAGCCACAGCAGGTGTTATGCAGACAGGGAATTTATTTGCTTAGACCAAACTGTAATCAAAATGCAGAAACCTACATAAAATCAGCCCACTGGTGTAAAACACAGGGAGAATGCCAACAATGAGCTTATGGTTTTACACTTATTATTTTACTTGGCTGTTTCTAGGCTCAGGACCAAGTTCTTTTAAGCTCTTAATGGCAGGAAGCTTAACCATGCAGCACCTCCTTCCCCATGATTAAAGGTGTGTCAGACAGATGAAACTCAGTATCAACATGAATTCTATACTTTCTACACTAGAACAGGGCTAAGAAGCATCTCAGCATCAGATACAGCCTTTTGAATCAGATATGGCGATTACCGAAATGTTGACCCCTCATGATCAGCTGTAAGCAGGACTCGAAGGCCAGGAACACCATAATACAACCAGTTATGAAGAGTAGTAATGATTGGCTCCTCAGGTGTTCCCCCCCCCTCCCCCCGACTTCCCTTGTAAGAGGGACAGGGTCAGACTATAGGCAAACACTTTACCCTCAATTTGATGTGGCACAGAAACAGATTATGACAGCAGATATGGACCGGTTGGCCCACCTAGTCTGCCCATTTCCCTACCTGATGGATAAGCTGCAGATTCTAGTTAATCAACAGCTTACTTCTTTATACCCCCCACTAGAATTTCCTTAAGTCTATCCCATGCATTATTGAATTCTCCCACTGTTCCTGACTCCACAACCTCATCAGGAAGGCTGTTCCATGCATCCACAACCCTCTCAGTGAAAAAATACTTTGTAACATTACCTCTGAGCCATCCCCCTCTATCTTCAAATTGTGACCCCTTGTTCTTAAACATCTCTTTTTCTGAAAGATGCTACCCTCTTGTACTTTAATTCCCTTAAGATACTTGAAAGTTTCTATCATGTTGTTTGATGGGGAAGTTGTTAGTACCCACAGGAGCCTCTACCGAGTGGCTCCCAAAGGTGGCACTGTGATCAGAGAAAGTTGTACCTCAACTGATCCACAGACACAGCAAAATCAACGCCAGTATCAGGCAGCGCTTCCTCTGCCATGGATAAATGTCCCCAGGAACCAATCTGGCTCCCATGCCTATTACAGGTGTTCATACTGTGGTGCTCAGCATTCTGAAATGCCAGCGCATGCATAGTTGTGCAAGGTGTGGCCGCCCGCCATACTGATCTGCCTGGCCCCCTAATTCCACCCTACCCTCCACCATAAAGTACAGTTACGTAAGATACTAACAACAACAAAAATGGAAAGGGACCTGGGGGTAGTCATATCAGATGACCTAAAGGTGGGCAAGCAATGTGAGAGGGCAGCAAGGAGGGCTGGGGGATACTGGGATGCACAGGGAGAGGCATTACCAGTAGAAAATAGGAAGTTATTATCCCTCTGTACACACAGCTGGTGAGACCCCATCTGGAGTACTGCGTGCAGTTCTGGAGACCCAATCTCCGCAAAGACATAGACAGGATGGAAGCTGTCCAGAGGAGGGCAACTAAAATGGTGCAGGGTCTGCACCGGAAGACATATGAAGAGAGACTTAAGGAGCTTAATATGTATAGCCTTGAGGAAAGGAGGGAGGGGGACATGATAGAAACGCTCAAGTACCTCAAGGGAATCAACAAAGTCCAAGAGGGCAACATCTTTCAAAAAGAGGTCTGCAAGAACAAGGGGGCACAATTTGAAGATAGAGGGGGCAGCTCAGAGGTAATTTAAGGAAGTATTTTTTCACAGAGAGGGTTGTGGATGCATGGAACGGCCTTCCAGAGGAGGTTGTGGAGTCAAAAACTGGTGGAATTCAAGCATGCATGGGACAGTCATAAGGAAATTCTAGGGGTTGGGGGTAGGAAGAAGTAGGCTGCTGGTTAACTAGGATCTGCAGCTTATCCATTAGGTAGGGAAATGGGCAGACTGGGTGGGCCAAGCGGTCCTTATCTGCCATCAAATTCTACGTTTCTATGTTTCTTGCAGTAGGTAATTACATATAGTACTGAGCCCAAAGCAGTCTGGAACAAGAAGAAGCAAAACCAGAGAAGGAAAGCTACTCAAAGTAGGTCCTCTAGCTGTGAAGGCCTTAGGAAAGAAGACCTTGCAGAACAGCAAGCCCTAAGCCTGCTCTACGGCGAGAGACAATATCCAAACTGTTATGTTTTGTAAAGGTATGGACAGAAGTCCAAGTGGCGGCAGCACAGATGTCCGCCGCCGACACATTCTTGAAACAAGCCGCCGAGGCAGCGACTCCTCTGGTGGAGTGGCCTCTGACTTGAACCGGAAGGGTCTTGTTGTAATTGTCATAAAAGAAAGTGATACAATGAGCCAATCATCTGGACAGGCATTGCTTAGAAACAGCACTGCCTTCTCTTTTGTGGGCAAAAGAGACAAACAGTTGATCAGTCTTTCTGAGATCTTTTGTTCGGTTAGTGTAGTATCTCAGAATTCGGTGAACGTCCAGAGTGTGTAAGAGATACTCCCCTTGATTGGAGTGCTGCGTAAAGAAAGCAGGTAACTCTATGGACTGGTTCAAAGTAGATTCCGTTACCACACTGGGGAGAAACTTAGGGTTGTTGCGCAGAGCCACATGTTCCTTGTGAAAAATCAAATACAGGGTTTTACACATCAAGGCCTGGAGCTCGGAAATCCTCCGAGCAGAAGTAATGGCCACTAGGAAGAGAGTCTTCCATGAGAGGAACTTCAAGTCTGCTGAGGCTGCCGGTTCGAAAGGAGGCAAAGTAAGCTTCTCGAGGATGACATTCAAATCCCAAGGAGGGGCAGAAACCCAGACAGGGGGTCTCAAGTGGAGAACCCCTCTAAGGAAAGTCTTAGAGACCTCCAGCTGAGCAAACATCCTGCCTGCAAAAGGGACATGGTAGGCCGAAATGGCCGCCATGTGTACCTTCAAGAACCAGTGACTGAGACCCAGATCAAAGAGGTGGCGCAGGTAATCCAGCAACCGCCCAACAGAGCATGAGAAAGCCTCGAAATCTTTTGAAGCGGCCCAGATTGTGAACCATTTCCATTTCATGGCATAGGTAGACATAGTGGAGGGGTTTCTAGCCTCCACCAAAATCTCATCCACTCGGGGTGAAACCCCAAATCAGACTTGAACTACGTCTACAGGAGCCATGCGTGCAGCTGAAAGGACTTGAGACCTGGATGGACCAGGGTCTCCTGATCCTTGGTCGGTAAAAGTCACGACCGAGGAAGAGGAAGAGGAGATTCCTCTGAGTATTGCTGCAGAAGAGAGAACCAAACTTGCCTGGGCCAGAAAGGAGCGATCATTATCATTCAAGCTCCTTCTGAACCGAGTTTCTGTAAGACTCTCGGAATCAAAGGGATGGGGGGAAAGCAGAGACAAATCTGTCCTTCCAATCTAGAGACAGAGCGTCTCTCCCAAAAATGCCGTGCTCTGGAGCGAGCGAGCAGAAGCCTGGAAGCTTTGCATTTAGAGGTGAGGTGAACAAGGTCCACCTGTGGTGTTCCCCAACGTAGGAAGATATCGTCTAAGACCCCCTGATCCAGTTACCACTCGTGAGTTTGAGCAGACAAGCGACTGAGTTTGTCTGCTAAAGTGTTCTCAAACCCCGGGACGTGAATTGCCGTGAGGTGGAGGTTGTGCTGTACTGCCCAATCCCAAATTCGCATTGCTTCCCTGCAAAGAAGGTAGGAACAAGTCCCTCCCTGTTTGCTGATGTACCATACCACACACATATTGTCCATCTGTATGGCTAAGTGGCCGGGAAGGAGATGCAGATGTACAGCATGAAGAGCACAAAGCACTGCCCAAAGCTCAAGCACACTGATGTGAAGCGTATTCTCAAGCTTGGACCAGGAGCCCTGGGTCCTGTGAGGTCCGAGATGGGCTCCCCAACCTTCATCCGAGGCATCTGTGGTCAGAGTCTGGGAGGGGGGAGAAAGACAGAAGGGAACTCCCCGACAAAGGTTCTCCTGAACCATCCACCACTGCAAGTCCCGAACCATGGGGGAGGAGACTAGGACAAACTGGTCCAGGTCGTCCACCAACTGATCCCACTGAGACCGAAGCATCCACAGAGATCCTCATAGTGAAGCCGAGTGCGAAGGACTGTTGGGATTGCAGCCACCATAAGTCCGAGGAGGCGAGGGACCGACCTGGCACTGACCCGCCTGCGGCCGGACAACAGGCTGACCTGAGCCTGGAGTGTGGCCGCCCTGTCCGGTGGCAGGAAGGCCCTGCCAGAGGTTGTGTCCAGGATCGCCCCAATAAACTGGAGCCTCTGGGATGGGATCAAGTGGGACTTGGAGTGGTTGATGGTGATGCCCAGGGTGAAAAACATCCCCTGGGTAAGGGAAAGGAAGCGCAGGAGATCCTCCCTGGATAGGGCCACCAGAAGCCAATCGTCCAGCTACAGGAAAACCTGCACCCCCTGGGTACACAGGTAATCCGCTACCACCGAAAGGCATTTGGTGAACACCTGGGGTGCCGAGGAAAGACTAAATGGGAGGGCCTTGAACTGGTAGTGATCCCCCTGAAAAGCAAAACGGAGGTATTTGCAGTGAGAAGGGAGGATAGGGATGTGCAGATAAGCATCCTGCATATCCAGGGCACACAACCACTGTCACGGCTGAAGGAGAGGCAGGAGGCCCCGCAGGTAGAGCATCCTGAACCTCTTGTACTCCACAAATAAGTTCAGGGAACTGAGGTCGAGAATCGGCCTTACATCTCTTGTCTTCTTCGGGACCATGAAGAAGTGGAAATAGTAATCTGTTCCCTGAAGAGAAAAGGGGAAGGGCTCTACTGCCTCCTTCACCAAAAGTGCTGAAATCTCTTCCTGGACCAGAAGAAGGTGTTCCCGAGAGTACAACGACCTTGGGGGAGGGTGACGAGGTGGTTTCTGGAGAAACACTATTGAGTGTCCTTCTGCGATCAATTGGAGCACCCAGGAATCTGAAGTTACCCTCTCCCAACCCGGGAATTGGAGGGAAAACGTCCCTCCTACTGGTTCCTCCAGAAGGCCGAGGGGCTGTGGAAGAAGAAAGGAGTCAAGTGGTGTGGGGCACCGTCGCGGCTGAAGCCCCCGCTGCTTTTTTGGGTGGAGGGGGCTTGGCAGCCGGAGGGGCCCGGTGTTAAGTGGCCCGCTTTCCCTGGGGTTTCGCCTTTTGCCGATTCCATCTACGAAAGGGATGGCGCTGCATTTGATGGGGATGATACATAGAGTCCACAGACTTCAGTGCAGTCCCCTTCTCCTGCAGATCGGTAATAATGTCCTTGACATCACCACCGAACAGCACCAAACCCCGGAAGGGTGCTTCCTGAGTAGCGGACTGCACTTCCGGGACCAACTCTGACACACGGAGCCAGGCACAAGGCCGTAAGCCTACGGCAAAAGCGGAGCTCCTACCAGCAGTGTCCACTGCATCGTAAGTAGCACGACACATGTGCCAACTAGTCGAACGTGAAGAGCGGACGAGGTCAGCCACTTCTTGTTTGACTTGAGAGTCAAGAAGGGAGTCCAATTTGGCTTCCAAATGACTAAGTATCACCTTCTGGTAATCCCCCATGTGACTGACATAATTGAGGGCCCTAATACCCAGAGTGGAAGAAGCATAGATCTTCTTCCCGTACTGGTCCAGAAGATGGGATTCTTTGTCAGCTGGAGACGAGCTCAGATGTTTCGGATTAGCTGTCTGGCCATGAGCAGCACTAATCACAACAGAATCAGCTCAAGAGTGAGAATCTAAAAAGTCATCACTCTCGGGAATCTGATATAGCCTGTTCGACTTCCGAGGAAGTGGAGCTAAAGCCGACAGCTGCTTCTAAATAGTGGAAACAAGATCGGCATGAGGCTCAATCCAGGGCTGCACCAAGGTGGGAGCTGTCGCGGGCAGATCCAGATGCTCAGCGAGTTTCTTACACTGGGGATCCGGCTCCAATGAATGCCATTTATGAACCTCCTGGATTTTGCGCAACTCTGTAAAAGAAGGATCCTCCGGAGGACACTTCAGAGGAGTCCTTGGCCTGGGCTTAGACGGAGAGCGTGGTTTGTGTCTGGCTCGGAACAACCGTCTGAGTCGTCCGAGGAGGAGGAAGATGATGATGATGAGGAAGACTCCCTCTCCCGGCGTGGGGGAGGAACAGACCCCTTGGGAAGCCCTCGGGGAAGCGTGTCCTGCCCCACCCTGGAACCAAAGGGTTCGACCCTGGTGTCCGGAGGTGGGGAGGGAGTCTGTCGTCATGGACGTACGGGAACCAGAACCGGCACCGTCGTCGGGAGATGACTCTCCATCTCTCTGGTGAGCTGAGCCTTGGCCTCAGCCCACAAGGAGGCCAGAGTTTCCTTCAAGTCCACCAGCGGCTGAGGGGGCGGAGGAGGAAGAGGGGGATACAGGTATGGATTACACCTGTAACGCACGTATCCATAACCCGACAGCAGGAAGCCTGGTATTGGGTATTGACGCACCGGGTACTGCGGCGTCGGATAGGCCGGCATCGGGTACTTGGGCGTTGGATACTGCGGAGCCGAGTAAGATGGCATCGGATACAACGGGGTCAGATACCTGGGAACCGAGGGGTCTGCCGGAGCAGACGGCCAGGCTGGAGGGCCCACGGGCAGGTCTGGAGCAGAAGGCTCGGTGGGCGGAGGGCCCAGTGTTGGAGTAGCATCCAGGAGCAGGATGTTGCCTGGCGTCATCAAGACCAGCGTCAGGGCCGGTGTCTGGGGAGTTGACATCAGGTCGGTCGGCCCAGTGGGAGGACTGTCAGACGGGGGCACAGCAGGAACCTCGGCATCACCCGGGGATAGAGGGGAAAAATCCCCGGGGTCCAGCTGAGGAGACCCAGGGTCCCCAGAGGGCAGCAAAGGCTGTGGGGAGTCAGGAACTGCGTATATGGGAGGGTCCAGCGTCAGCTTAACCGTCGTGCGGACGTCAGGCAAGTCAACGTCCAACTTATCAGTGGGGTCCAGGCGGACGCCAGAGGAGGAGCTGACATCTGACTTAACGGACCAGTCGTCCGAGGCAGGTCATGAAGGAAGAGCAGCCTGGTAGGGCGGAAGAGGGGCTGTGCGCTGCCCCGAGGAGTCAGGCGACTCATCGACAGTCTCCGTGCGGGCATCGGAGGAGCCAACGTCCGGCTTACTGGAGCCGCTCGAACCAGTAGGCTGCCCAGTGGTGGCTTTACCGGGAGCAGAGGCCTCCAATAGCCCAGAGGCGCCCAAGGAGCCCGAGTGTGAGCCAGACGGGTGGGCCGATGCCGCCTTGGAAAACTCCAAGGCATCCGTCACGAATCGGTCCCCCGGGGGGGACGTTACCTGAAGCACGGCGACTCCCAAAGAAGACGCGGTAGATGAGGAGTACTTGTCCCGGTGCTTCTCCTTATCTTTTTTCTTGCGATGGCCTTTGGGGGAAGTGGACACCTGCAGGAGCTTTTTTAACTCCTTTTCCATGGAGGACATTTTTCTTCTTTAAAATGTGGGCCTCCAGGGACTGCTGCCGCCGTCTGCGGGTGGCCGTGTTGAATTTAAGACAGTGCTGGCGCTTCTCCACCTGATGATCTGGCACTAGGAATGGCCGTCCTTCTGCGGGAGTTGGGCGCCGCACGAGTCGCACTTGTTCTTGTGCTCGGAGGGTGTAGGGGACGACAAACACAGACGAATACCAGACAAAAATGCGAAAAATCGAAAATAACTTGGTAAAAACTACAGACGACTGTGGCTGACAAGCGTTGAACTTTACTGTGAGGTGCTGACATGAGCCAACGGCGGGAAAGAACTGGAGGTGGCCGGGGGGACCTCCCCTTTATACTGATGTCGGTCACCTGACGTGGGGGTGGTCCCCCGCCAGAGACTGCTAGCTAGAAATTTTTCCGTGGGGTTCTGACACCTGCCGGCGTCAGTCCTGTATGTAATTACCTACTGCAAGAGCCCTCTCGAAGTAAGATCTACTCTTCCGGCTTAGCTCAGAGCATACACTCACAACCCCTAGCGAGCCCCTCAGAAAGTTATCACCAGTTTATGAAACTGGATTCCATGCATGTGTCTCACCACCCTAGCGAGTCCCAAAGAACGATGATCACCAGTTTACTACACCCCTCTCCTATGAGCCAGGATTCTGCACATGTGCACACCATCACTGCATTCTTTATCATGACAGTAGCACTATGTACATGCACACAACAGCAGATACTTGACCACATCATGCATGTGTGCTTCAGAACACCGCCATCATGGGCATGGCAGGCCACTATACACATGCCATCACATTTCGGCCATCTGTACGGCCCACAGGTGCTTCACTCAGTAGCTGCATTTGATATGGCATGGGCGAGTGGCGATGGCGCTGGCTCTGATGGTCATTTCAGGAACACCCTTCCACCCCAGGCATAGGATGTGCCAAAGACAGCTTCCCTCTAAAGAGGCAAATGTGAATGTACTTCCCAAAGCACACAGTCAAGCCCATGCAATCCAAATGGGGCATAGATAAATCTGTGTACTAACCGAGGGGAATCACCTCCTTCGATTGCCCTGACATACTAGTGCCTCCTTGTTAGGTCCATTTGCCTACAAGAGAGAAAGAGAATCCATTGTGATAAATGCAGATTCAGGTCACCTACCACAGCCATGTTACATCCCTGTCTCACTCTCACAGGAACGAAAAATGGTAAAGGCATGGAAATGTATAGGATATACCTGTACCAGAATGCACCTGTCATTCTTAAATATCTAATCTATCTGGCTACTATAACTCATGTAACCTGCCTGTTTATTCAACCTCTAGCATACTATACATTCCCTTTTTCCCCCCTCTTCTACCTCCTCCATACTGCCTGTACAGCATTTTTTTTTTTTTTTTAAACACTAACCCTCCCTCCAATCCTTCTCTAACTACTACCAAGCCACTAGCCTGCATATCTCCTCCTCTATCGCCCTCCATCACCTTTTTACTATCTACTCAAGCCTCACTGCTCTTACCTTATCCACCTATAACACCTCTAGGGTATCCTGGGTCAAGTTGTGTGCAGTCGATGATATCAGCCATATCTACTGTTGGGCTTGCCTTCTTATAGCTACCTAATTTGAACTGTTAAGAGAGCTGTTGCAACCCTTGTACAAAATTTTATTTATTTTTTCTTTATTTTATTGCATCATATGCACCTGTACTCCTTACGCCAACTTTGTTTGTTCATTGTTTTTCACTTGATAATATTTTATTACTGTATGTTCAATTGTGCTTTGCTGTCTACTGCATTGTGATATTGTCCTCCCAGGACCATCTTGCAAATGAGCTTGCTCGATGGTGTTTTGTCTGGTTAAATAAAAATTGGCTGATATTCACATTCCCCTCCTGCCAGCAGAATTGGGCCAAAACTGCTCCCTTTGTACTGTACTCGCTTGCCAGAGAAAAAGCATGGCAGCATCCAAGGCCACCACTGCAGCATTGTTGGAGAGAGCAATATTACAAACATGCAAGGCATCAGGAAAAATTCCACCAAAAGTTCAGGCTCTGTTCAGGACAGATAGAGCAGAGAGGAAAGGAGGAGGGCTTACATGTGAGGGAGGGTATCAAGGCCACAGAGGTATAGAAGCACAAAGAAAATGAGGGGCTGAAATTACTATGGGTCAACCTGGAGGCAGGCTCTTGGTTCACTATATGTACTGGAATAGTACACAGATCTCAAGCACAGGGCAAGGAGATGTTTAAGGCACTTGCAGAAACAATCATCAGCATAGCAAGTAAATGGGGAGATGCTGCTAGTTGGTGACTTCAATCTGCAAGATATGAAGTGGAGCCTTCCAATTATGACTGTGGCAAGCAGCAGGGCTATCCATGACTCCCTGCAAGGTGTTTTTCTAAGGAAGTTACTCAAAGAACACCCAAGGGCGGGGCAGTGCTGGACTTTGTACTTAAAAACAGGGACAGCACTGAAAATGTCACAGTGGGCAGTCCCCTTGGTACCACTGATCACTGCACAGTGTGGGTCAGCACAAAGACAGGAGCACAGACAAACCACATGAGGATGAGGGTTCAGGACTTGTACAAGGGCAGATTTTAAAGAAATGTCTGACTGCCTCAGGAACTGCCTAAGAAGGTCGAAGGAGTGCCAAGGAGGGGTAGAGGCACAGTGGAGAAGAAGAGAGGAGGGCATAACTAAAGCACCCAACACATGCATGAAGAAAGTAAGAAAAAGCAGAAGGAAAAGGAGACCATTATGGTTCTCCAAGGAAGTGACAAGGGCAGTAAAAGCCAAAAAGGTAGCATTCAAGATTAGCAAACACAGCTGGAGGAGGACAGGGAGGTATACCCAGCAAAGCAGAAGGAAGCAGGCCAGGTGGTGTGGGGAACAAAGGGGCAGACACAGGAACTACCAAATATATCACTACAGTGAACAAGACTTTCTTCAGGTACATAAGTGAGAAGAGGAAAACAAGGGCAGGGATAGCAAGAATTAAGGGCATAAGGGACAGACTGCAGAAGGAGACTAAGAAAAAGCTGACACATGTACTTCTGGTCAGTCTTCACAGTAGAAGGTGGAGGGGATGGACCACTACAGAAAAGGAGGGTAGGGTGGGGAAGAAGGTGGACACAGGTCCATTCCTAAAGAAAAGAGTGCTGAAAGGACTTGCAGCCCTAAATGTGTACAAGACTATGGGATCAGACCAGATTCAACCGGGGTATTACAAGGACATAGGGAGGTTCTAGCTGCCCCATTGACAGCTTTGTTCAACAGTTTCCAAGAAACAGGAGTGGTTCTGGAGGGAGCAGCAGCAGGGAGGAATATACAGGTTACTCACCTGTAACAGGAGTTCTAGGAATGGTATATGTTGTTCATCCACACTTTCTGGCAGGTATCCTTACCACTTTAATTCTTGCCGGAAGGTCTTCAAGCTGGCTCCTCCCACCCACCCGGGTGGTAAAACTCTCAGCTCCGCCCCATGACGCCAGATCTGGCCCGCTGGAAGCTCAGGTTGTGCGTCGAAGCCGGGGAGGTCAGGTGGATTGTGTGGATGAACAACACACATCATTCCTAGAACTCCTGTTACAGGTGAGTAACCTGTATTTCTAGGGACATGGATATGTTGTTCATCCACACTTTCTGGCAGACTCCTAGGAGTTCTCCAGGAGGAGGAAGGCAAGGCGCACACCCCCAATACTTACTTGGGAAAGAGAGACTGAAGAACCGAGGCCCCAAAACCAGCATACCGGCGTGACTCAAGGTTGATGTGGTAGTGGGTAATAAAGGTATGTGCCGACTTCCGGTAGCAGCCCTACAGATATCCTGGATAGGGACGTCCCTGGAAGCAGCTACTGATGCAGCGGTATGGCGGGTAGAATGAGCTCTTATCCCTCTGGGAGGCTCCATGCCCGCCAACCTGTAGCAGAACTCTATGCAGGAGGTGATCCACCTGCCTATCGTCTGCTTTGCTGCAGGTCTGCCAGGTGCGGCTTCAGTGTAGGTGACAAACAGCTGGCGAACCTCTCCCCGAACTTCAGCCGTCCGCTCCTTATAATAAGTGAGCGCTCGTCTAGGGTCCAAATGCAGACCTATACTCGGCCTCCGAGGTGTGACTGGGGTAGAACATTGGCAGAGTCAACACCTGGTTAAGGTGAAACTCTGACACCACCTTCGGAAGGAATTTCGGGTGGGGGCGCAGGACAACCTTGTCCCTGTGGAAGACCAGGTAGGGAGACTCGATGGAAAACGCCTGGAGCTCTCCCATCCTTCTGGCTGACGTGACAGCCATCAAGAAGGCGGTCTTCCACGACAGGTGTGAAATATCGCACCTGTGCATTGGTTCGAATGGCTTGCCCATAAGCTTGGCCAATACCAGCAGTAGATCCCACGGAGGTGGAGGTTCTCGAACCAGAGGGGAAATGTGGTCAAGGCCTTTGAAAAAGAGCCCGACCACCTTCTCCTGCACCATCGACTGCTTGCCGGCCCGCGCCCGGTAAGCAGAGATGGCTGCCAGGTGCACCTTAAAGGTCGTCGACCAAAGCCCTTGCTGAGAAAGGGACCACAGGTAGTCCAGAATGCTTGCCAAGGGGCAGTCGGAAGGGTCCAAGCCCTTCCCCTGACACCAAATGGAGAATCTCTTCCATTTGAAGGCATAGCATTTCCTGGTCGACTCCTTACGGGACGCCTCAACGACGTTGAGGACCTCGTCGGAAAGATCCAAAGCCTGGAACTCTAGCCGCTCAGGAAGCAGGCCGTCAGGTGCAGGGATTGAAGGTCCGGATGGAACACCTTCCCCTGACTGACTGAGATCAGGTCTGGGCGGACTGGAAGCCACCTCGGGAGCCTGGAGCTGAGGCTGAGGAGATCTGGATACCAGAACTGGCGGGGCCAGTCTGGGGCTACCAGAATCACCCGCGCCTTGTCCCTCCTCTCCTTGAGAAGCACCTTGTGGATCAAGGGAAATGGGGGAAAGGCGTAGAAGAGGCCCAGGGTCCATGGCCTCAAGAAGGCATCCCCCTGCAGCGAGCCCTGCTGAGGGGGGCGGGCATGAAACAGACTCAGCTTCGCGTTCTCCCTGGAGGCAAACAGGTCCACCTGAGGCGTGCCCCAGTGGGAGAAGAGATACAGAAATTACGTACCTACCGTAATTATGATCTTTCTGTGTATCTTCACCATTCATCACAATGGGTACTGGCCGGAGATTAGGACCCTGCGGGAGCTTTTTTTTTTTTTTTAAAGGATAGGCGGAGTCGACGCAGCATCGGCGCTCGCCTGAGGCCGGCGTACTCGTGGCGCCGAGATTAGCCGCTAAGTTGTGCCGACCCGCCTGCCTACCAGGTTCTGAGTCGCCGGAGAGGTAAGAGGAAGGGATGGAGGGTGGGACAAGAAAGTCCAAGGGACAGAAAAAGGAAGAGAAAAACTGAACTAAAAGGAGAAATAACGACTGAGGACGACAGCATAGAAGAATTAAGACTAAGGAGATTGGGTAGGGGCCCCAATCTCTGGAAAAGGAAGAGGGGGGGGTGGAGAGAATTTAGGAGAGAGAGTGTGAGGTAACAAGGATCCAGGACCCTTGTCCGCCACCAGACTGTATGGGAACTGTAGGGAGTAGCAAAGCTCATTTGCCAGAATTCAAGGCACAGAATAACTGGCAATACCCCAAAAGCAGAGTTGGCTATTCTGGAGAAGGACAGGGTACAGGGACTCAGTACTCTCTCTGTAAAGATATTTGGTGAAAAAAAGGGGAGTTCCTTTTTTTTTTTTTTTTATAAATCAGATGGATAATAGAAGGAGGGCAACCACCAGCTCTCACCCCGTAGGGGTGAAGATATGTAGTAGAGAAGAAGTGCCACTCAAACTGTACCCCTTAGGGAAGAAAACTATCCCCCTGTGTGTCCCAACTTTACCCCGCTCAAAAAGAGGGGTAGGCACAGAGGGAGGAGGATCCAGAGACTGGAGCCCCAGGGGGATGGCGGGAGGGATTGTGATGAATGGTGAAGATACACAGAAAGATCATAATTACGGTAGGTACGTAATTTCTATTTCTTATCTGTGTCAGTCTTCACCATTCATCACAGATGGGTGAGTACTAAGCCCCCCCGAAGGGGGCCTGATTAATTGCACCCTAAGAGACAAAGTCCCTTAGTCCTCAGTGGGTAACACACTAAGGTAGGGGAACCTTCTGGGCCTGAGGAGGCCAGAGAGTGGGGAGAGCGAGACGGGTTCCCCCCCGGAGGAGGAAGGAATTTGCCCCGACAAACGTCGTCTCGCCCTTCGGGAAAAGAGATAGGTTCCCTGGTGAGTGGAGCAAATCACCCTACGCCGGGCCAAGGGTAACAACCGGGAAAGGCAAAGCCACGCCGATCTCCTGGTGCAGATCGCTGTCCCTACGACCCTGGTAGCTACCTCACTGACGTCGTAAGATGCCCTTGCTTGGTGCCTTGCTAGCCCCAGGCCACGTGCAGAGAGTGCGAAGGCTTACCTGGTTTGCTCCGAGTCAGGCAAAGCAGCTAGGATCTGACCCAGCACTGACCACAAGAACCTGTTGTAGACTGCATAGTGGGCCTGATGATCAGAGATGGAGAGAAGCAACCGTGCCGAGTAGAAAGTTCTCCTCCCCCAGAAATCAAAATCCAAAGAGTCCTGATCTGGGGGCCGGTCACGGTGGAGGGCGCGAAGCCAGTCAGGAGTGTCCAGGTGCGTCAATCCGGACTGTGGATGAGGCATAGAACCTGGAGACTCTGGGGGAGCACAAAACCTCTGGCTGAGGTCCCTAGGGGCAGGAACTCCGGATAAGGGCCTCTGCCAGAAACGCATGGACGCCTCCCGAAAGAGAGCAGGCCAGGGCGGCACCACAAGGGTGGCCGGTACTCAAATCGCCCAGGCGTGGCGCCCGCATGCCTGTGGGATTGCTGACCGACAGTGGAGAAAGGTGAAGGTCCTCCAACATCCTCACGAGGAAGCGCTGATATTCCGAGAGATCAGTGGCAGGAGAGATATGGACAGATGATTCCTCTCCCTCAGAAGAGGGGGATGAGGAGCTGGAGATCACCATACGTTCAGAGGGTGGGTGCTCGGGGGGGAGGTTGAAAAACCTGGCTGTCCATGGCCCTAACGTAGGCAGGGAACCGAGCAGCCACCGCTCTGAACTGCTCCCAAGCGAGAGGGCCTGGACCAAGAATGCCTGGGAGCACTGGAGAATGCGGCAGAGGGATAGGGGCAGAGCCGAGAGAAGAAGTCAGCTGACCTCTGCCAGGGCTAGGGAGTGGACCATGGACACCCGAGGAGGGTGTCCCGGAAGACTCCGCAGCTGACAGCTGTGCAACCACGTTGGTACTGCCTAGGCTGAGCCCAGAAGAATCCCCCCAGTGAGGCGAACGGGGCCGTATAGATCCAGAAGGACAGTCCCCTGCCTCCAAAGAATGGGACCCCCTCAAGGAACCGGAAGGGGAAGGGTGGAAGTCCGCACTACGGCTTCGTCCAGGGCCGGGGTGGACCCCAGAGAAAGGCCGACGTGCTGACCCCACACCCCCCGACCCCTCAGAGCCCGAGAGGGTCCTGTTCCTCGAGAGGGCCAACCTAGGCAGCTGGCAGCTCTGGGCTGCCCCCGAAGGGGAGACCCAGGGAGCAAGCACCTCCCTCCGTAGACTTCGATGGGCCCCAAAGTTGGGCGATCGAGACACACTACTGGAGGGGGTACCACCGCCGAAGGGTCAAGGAACCCTCCAAGGCCAGGTTGCATGGCAATGGTGGCTCGCACCATAGCCTGCTGGTCAGTACCACTGACCCCAACCTCGGGGAGAACCTGACGCTCCTCAGAAGGGGGCTGGCTGAGACTCGTCGTCGAGACCACCGGCTCGTTCTCCTCTGCAGACAACCCCGAAGGGTGTGACTGCTCGCTCGACTCCGAGCCAGACTCCAACTCCGAAGAGGTAGAGTCCGAGTCCCTAAGCCAAACGGTAGGAGGGCAAGGAAAGGTGACCTTACCAAGAAGCCCGGAAGCCAAAGCAGTGGCCGAGGCGCCCCCGTGCCCTCCACAGCCCCGCAAGCTGGGCTGACAGAAGGCAGCAGGGCAGCTCGGGCCAAAGGTCCTGAGCCAGGGCCAGCTGCGGCACCGTCAAGTCCACTGGCACCGGGGGCGGTACCAGGAACAGAGACGGCGCCGACGGTAGCCCCAGCAACGGCCTCGGTGACGCCGCCAGACCCCTCGGAGCTGCAAACGTTACCGAGGACCGAAGCAGTGCCGACGGCCCCGAAAGCAGACTCGGCACCGAATATGGCACCGTCAGGCCCCTCGGTGCCGCGAACGGCACCAAGAGCACCAACGGCGCAGAGGACAGTGCCGACAGATGGCTCCGAAGGCCCCACGGCGCCGTGCTCAACCTCAGCGCCAAGGCAAGACATAGCGAAAGGCGACGCTGAATCCAGGTTCACGGCGCCGTGCGCAGCGTCGGTGACACGAACGGCGCCGACAAAGCCCACAGTGCCAAGAGACAAGTCGGCGCCGTCGTCAGTGCTGACAGAGCCCACGGCACCACGAACGGCGTTGAGGACAGCGTCGACCCAGGCCTTCCGGACCGCGGGAACGACACCGGGGGAGCCTTCACCCCCGAAGGGGCGATTGCCATAACGGCGCCTCCCGCCCGCTCCCGGGAGGAAGCGGGACGGGCCTCCTGCGCCGCGGGAGGAGCCTCGGCCAAGGCTAGGCTGCAAGAAGCCGAGGCTCCCTCCTCCTCGGTCCGTATAGAACCGGGAGGGGACCCGGAGGAAAGGCCGAGAGAGTGCGGCTTGGCTCGATGAGTGTGAACCCTACCCCCACAAAGTCGGCAGAGCTTGCCCTACTTTGAATGCACGCTGTTCTAGGACGCGGCGGTCCATGGAGAAGAAGGGGTCGCACGAATCCATGTCATGAAGCGGGCCAAGACACGCGAGACACCGGTCATGCTGGTCGGTAATGGAGTACTTGCGGCCGCACGGGCACTGAAGCATAGGGGGCCGCCCTACCTTGGAAAGTTTCTTGCCCTCCGACCGCGACATGACCTGCAGAAAAAAACACCAAAAATAGACTCGACGTCGCTATACTGTAAAATAATGGAAAGATCTTACCGGCGACGTCGAGTGGAGGCAGAACCCAGAACTAGCAGACCAACGGACTGAAACGCACAAATTTGAAGGCTAAGGCCTAATACTGTCAAAAAACTTCTTCAGTGGCTTCCCATGAGGTGACCTCGATGGCGGGAGATGAAGAACTGGTAGGCAGGAGGAGTCGACACAGCTTAACGGCTAATCCTCGAGCGCCACATAGTATGTCGGCCTCGAGGGCGGCGCCGATGCTGCGTCGACTCCGCCTATCCTTTTTAAAAAAAAAAGGCTCTCGCGGGGTCCTGATCTCCGGCCAGTACCCACTGTGATGAACGGTGAAGACTGACACAGATAAGATCTTGTACTACCTCTGGCAGGACAGACCACTCGTGAGACGCAGCCCCTATCCGGCTTAAGGCATCGGCCAGGGTGTTGGAGGCTCCTGCCACGTGAATGGCTAGCAGATCTGCCTCCAGGCTGCGCAAAAGAGGGACCAAATGCGGAGAGCTTCCTTGCATAACAGCATGGAGCGCGTCCCGCCCTGGCAGTTCAGATAGTACATGGTCGTGGTGTTGTCCGTCTGGACCTGAACCACTTGACCCCGTAAAAATGGAGCGGAGGCGGTGAGAGCTAGACGGACCGCTCAGAGCTCCAGCAGGTTGATGTGGCATCGGGACTCCCGAGGGGACCAGAGGCCGTGCGCTCGGTGTTCCCCCAGATGGGCACCCCAACCCATCAGAGATGCATCGGTCGACAGAGAGACTGTCGGCTCGGGGCGAACGAACGGGATGCCCTCCCGCAGATGTGCTGGAATGATCCACCATTGGAGAGTGTTCCCCATCTCCTGGGTCACTGTCACAGGCTGGTCCAATGGATCGCAGCGTTGTGACCACTGGCTGGCCAGTCCCCATTGAAGGGGACGCATGTACCAACAGGCCCAACGGACCACGCTGGTGCAGGCTGCCATGAGACCCAGGAAGTCCGAGGCAGGGCGAATTGCCCAACCAGAAATGACTGGGCAAAGGAGGAAAGAACCTCGGCCCTGTCCGCCGGGAGCCGTGCTCTGGCTCGCAGAGAGTCGAGCTCTGCCCCGATGAACAGTATCACCTGCTTTGGCATGAGTTCCGACTTGGCCTCGTTGATGAGGAGGCCAACCTGAGAGCAAACCTGGAGGGCCAGATCCCTGGACCGCTCCACCTCCTGTCAGGAGGAGGCTGCTATCAGCCAATCATCCAGGTAAGGGTACACCCGGACCCCTCGGCACCGCAGGAATGCTGGCACCACTGCCATGCATTTGGTGAAGACACTGGGAGCTACGGAGAGGCCGAAGGGCATGGCCCGGAACTCGTAAAGGGATCCTTCAGCTCTGAAGCGGAGGAATCTCTGATGGGACGGACGGATAGGGATGTGAAAGAACACGTCCTGAAGATCCAGGGAGCAGAACCACACGCCTCGTTCCAAGGATGGGATTATCTGGGCCAGAGTGACCACCCTGAAGGTTCGAGACCTTATGAACTTGTTCAGGTCGTGCAGGTCGAGAATGGGGCGCCAGCCCCCCATCCGTTTTGGGACCAGTAAGTACCTGGACACAAACCCCGGGTCTGGAGGAGGATCCGCTACCTTCCTGATTACCTCTTTTTCGAGGAGCAGGGCAATATCGGCTTGGCGGGCCGACAGCGAGGCTGCAGACCCCGTGGCCCCCCCCGAGGGGCGACGGCTCGAAAAGGCGGGGCATGCTCGAACTCCAGAGGCAGGCCTTTTCTTACCACCTCCAACACCCAGCGGTCCGTGGTGATAGCAGACCAGGTGGAAAGGAAGTGGCGGAGCCATCCCCCCACGGGGGGAACCCAGGGGGGAGTGACTAGGCTGGGGGGCGGCACCCCTCAACCCATCACTGGGCAGGCTTGGAGGAAGAACCGGCCGAGGGACCTCCTGGGCCTTTACCTCCTTGCTTCCTGTTAGAGGAAGCCGTCGGCTTGGGTTTGGGACACCAAGCACGAGCCTGCTGGTCCTGTTGCTGGTGCTGCTGGTCTGGCCGAGAAGCAGAGGCCGAAGGACGAAAGGACTTCTGCTGCTGACGGCGGCCTTTGTCCCTCTGGGTGGAGGTGACAGAGTCCAGGGTGGCACTGGACTTCTCGATCCGCTGGAGGTGTCCCTCCACTCCAGGGCCAAAGAGGTCAGTCCCCAAGAAGGGACGCCCTGCCAACTTGTGCTGGGATCCGCCTGAAGGTGGATATCCTCAGCCACCGCCCCCGCGCCGCATGGCCACCGCGGCCACTACTGACCTGGCACAGGAATCACATATGTCCAGAGCAGTCTGGAACTGCTGCTTCGCCACCGCCCTACCCTGGTCCCGCACCTGGCAGACCGTGGTCTGCAGATCAGGCGGGAGATGAGGAACAACCTCATCCAGGGAGCCCAAAAGGGTGTGGGAGAAGTGTGCCATCAGCACGGCCGAGCTGGCCTGTCGGAGGCCGAGGGAGGACGCAGCGTACACCTTGCGCCCAGCAAAGTGGGACTTATGTTTCGACTTTCTTAGGCCGAGAAGAATGTCCCGAAGGCCCCTCTCCTTTCGTGGAAAGGGACCGACAAAGCCCCTGAACGGCCGTATATGAGGAACTCAGGAGAGAGAGTGGGATAAATGCCGCGGCCGAGGAGGAAGATGCGGCCTGGGCCACCTCCTCTCGAGGGCGATCAATCTGCCGAGTTGCTCAGCCGAGCCAGCCGCCGCGGACACCGGCCCAACAAGCCTCTTTAGATTTTCCCGGCGGAACGCTTCGCCCAAGCTTCAATCGGCAGCGCCGATCGTCCAGAATCGCTACGAGAAAGAGTGGTACAATTTGCAGGCCTGTGAGTCGTGATCTAGGCCAAGGCAGTAGACGCACGTGGAGTGCGGATCCGTCCTGTACATCTTCTGCCTGCAAGGGCACCTCCGAAAGCCAGTAACAGATTTGTCCATCGCAGCCGCGAGGGAAGATGAAGACCGAAGTTTAGAAAATTTCAAAAGCAATTTCGGATGAACCGAAGAGTTAGGATCCAGTCTAAAACGCAGAGCGCTAAGGAGGGATCCTGAGCTTCCAAGCGGTAAGGAAGATCTGGCGTCATGGGGCGGAGCCGAGAGTTTTACCACCTGGGTGGGTGGGAGGAGCCAGCTTGAAGACCTTCCGGCAAGAATTAAAGCAGCAAGGATACCTGCCAGAAAGTGTGGATGAACAACATATCCATGTCCTTAGAACTAACAATTATTTGCACCAGTCAGTCTCACTTCAGTGGTGAAGAAACTGACAGAAACACTACTGAAGTAATGCTGGCAGAATATCTTGAATTCAACTGGCTGCAAGATCACAGACAGCATAGATTAAACTGTCAACTAATCTAGCACATTTCTTTGACTGCTAGACCAGGGAACTTGATCGGGGAGGCAGTGGATGTGGCCTATTTGGACTTTAGCAAGGCCTTAGACACGGTGCCGCGTAGAAAGCAGATTAGGAAGCTGACCAATCTTGAAGTGGGATCCATAGTGGAAAACAGGTTTAGAAACTGGTTGCAGGATAGGAGAAAGAAGGTGGTGGTTAACAGCACACATTCTTAAGGGGAGAGTGTAACAAGTGAAGTATCACAAGACTCCATACTGGTACCAGTCCTCCTCAATATCATTACAGGGGACACTGCACAAGAGCTGGATGGAAAAGTATGCCTTTTTGCAGATGATACCAAAATCTGCAATAGGGTAAACACTCCAGAAGAGGTGGAAAAAAGGTGCAAGGAGAATCATGGGAAATAAGAAGAATGGTCATAAACATGGCAGTTGGGATTCAATGCCAAAAAGTGTTTAATAATCCACCTAGAACATAGAAACCATGTGCCGAGTATAGGATGGGGGGGGGGGGTACCAACAGTCACTAGGCAAGAAAGGCACCTCAGGGTTAACATCTGAGAACCTGAAAGCGGCAGGGCAATGTGACAAGGCAGTGGGTAGGGCTAATGGAATGCTGGGTTGCACTGGAAAGGGCATCTTCAGCAGGAGGAGGAAGATGGTTTTGCCACACCTAGAGCACTGCGTTCAGTTTTGGAGACCACACCTGATAAATGACATACAGTAGAGGTGGTCCTGTAGAGCAACTAAAATAGTGCAGGGTTTGCATGAGATGCCCTAGGACGACAGATTGAAGGATCTCAACATGTACACCCTGGAAGAAAAGAGGGGGGAGAGGAGGAATATGACAGAGACCTATAAGTAACTCAACAGGGTACACAGGGTACTGGTGGAGAGTCTCTTTCAAATGAGAACAAGCACCAACACCAGGGGGCATGCAATAACGGGTGGGGGGATTCAAGAGTGATGCAAATAAACAGTTCTTCACTGAAAGGGTAGTGGATGCCTTGAACAGACTGCCAGCCTAAGTGGTGGAGGCTACAACAGTGGGGGGCTTCAAGCATGCAAGGGACAGACATAGGGGTATATTAGATAGGATGCAGGGAAGTGGAAGAGTCAACGGAGACTAGATAGGGTCTGACAGAGACAGAATATATAGGGAACATCTGAGCAGACAAGGTGGGCTAAGCAGTTCTTTTCTGCCATCAAATTCTATATTTCTAAAAGACATCAAGGCCCATTTAACTCGAGGGATCACCACATCCTAGGAGAAGAACAACAAAGCAGCATCCATTGAAATAGAAACATAGAATTTGACAGCAAATAAGGACCGCTTGGCCCACCTAGTCTGCCCATTTCCCTACCTAATGGATAAGCTGCAGATCCCAGTTAACCAACAGCCTACTTCCTCCTACCCCCTCCCAGAATTGCCTTATGTCTGTCCCATGCATTATTGAATTCCCCCACTGTTTTTGACTCCACAACCTCCTCAGAAAGGCTGTTCCATGCATCCACAACCCTCTCAGTGAAAAAATACTTCCTCACATTACCTCTGATCCATCCCCCTTCTATCTTCAAATTGTGCCCCCTTGTTCTTGCACACCTCTTTTTCTGAAAGATACTACCCTCTTGGACTTTGCTGATTCCCCTGAGGTACCTGAAAGTTTCTATCATGCCCCCTCTCTCCCTCGTTTCCTCGAGGGTATACATATTCAGGGCTCTTGGGGACGCAGGCGCCCGTGTTCTTTATGCACAATTTACGCATCAAGATGCTCTGACTTTTTTTGCTAAAGTCCCCGAGACACTCAACCACCAAGCCCCGGAAGTCACTTTAGGGCATTTTTTTATGTTACAGAGAGGGAGTTATAACAAATTACAGCCACTGCTCAACTAACAAAGCCCTTGTTAGTTGAGCAGTGGACATAATTTGTTTGCATACACCCTCTGAAACATAAAAAAATGTAGATTAAAATGCCCCAACAGAAACTAATGGCGCTTTCTGCAGAATACTACAGTAAAAACAGTGCTGGCGCAGGGGTGTGGCTCCCATGTATCTGAATGGGGACCCCTGGAAATTTTCCGAGGACTCCCACTTCTTTTTTTGTCATAGCCAGTCCCGGACCCTCTACCAAAAAATCCTACGGAGAGCCCCGATACTAAGCTCCTTAAGTCTCTCTTCATATGTCTTCTGGTGCAGACCCTGCACCCTTTTAGCTGCCCTCCTCTGGACTACCTCCATCCTATGTCCTTATGGAGACTGGGTCTCCAGAACTGCACGTAGTACTCCAGATGGGGTCTCACCAGCTGTCTGTACAGAGGGATAACAACTTCTTGTTTTCTACTGGTGATGCCTCTCCCTATGCATTCCAGTATCCCCCAGCCCTTCTTACTGCCCTCTCACATTGCTTGCCCACCTTTAGGTCATCTGAAATTACAACCCCCAGGTCCCTTTCCATTTTTGTTGTTGTTAGTAACTCACCCCTCACTGTGTACTCTTCCCCTGGGTTTTGTTTCCCAGGTGCATTACGTTGCACTTCTTAGCATGGAGTCTAAGAAAAAATTACTCACCTTAGTAATGTTGTTTCTTCTAATGGAGTCTTGCTATATTATGACAATTGCAGTTTGTCCCCCCATTAGAACTGCTCCGGAAGTGAAAGAGTTAACTTCCATGCCAGGCATGGAACTTAGAGCACGAGCTCGGTTAGAAAAGCTCTGTCTGGAATATTTCAAACTGAAACTGTTAGATTCTTTACTCCGCCTCACTGAACAGTCGCTCCGGAGATTCCTCCTACTGCTCGGTTCATTTCTCGGTTTAAAAGAGTTTTTGTCGGTTAAATTCAACTGCGATTATTATTATTTTAACCGCAAACCGATCGGTTCAAGCTCTATCTGTGGTATTGTAAGTAATAGACAGGTTTATTTTCTGTGTGGAACTTGTAAATGTTTATCTAAGCCGTCGGGGTAGGGTTACTGCTCGCGGCGCCAGCGACCCAGGTTCGGAAACAGACTCGGGCAGCTGGAGGGCCAGCCGGGGGAGGAGGATCGAGCGCCCAGAGGCTGCTCTCCTGCTCCGGGTGGGGTGGGATGCGGGTCCCGCTGCGATACCACCACCTGGGTGACCACGGGTGGAGGTGCAGCAAGGACCACATGTAGCAGGGAGGGAGGATGTCTGCCAGGAGTCGGAGCATTAGCACGCTGTGACGTGCGTCGCTCCTAGGCTCTCCTTGCGTGCAGAAATCCTATAGGGATGGGCGGAAAAAAAGGAAAAATACCCTCCGGTGCTCCCTGTAGATGGCGCTTCAGGCCCCGATCCCAGGGCCCCTGCCGGAATAGGAAACGGATCCCCGACGAAATCACAGACGCTCAGGGCGGTGGAAAGGGGGCCCCACTGCACCCGCCTGGGGGTCAAACCAAGGCAGAGTGAGGGGATGACTGCACCCGATGCTGTCAGACGAGCAAGGACGCACAAGGCCGTTGAAGACTCCTGAAGGTGAGGAAGTACCGAGGTGAGAAGGAGGTGTAAAAAGGAAAAAATATTAAAAAAAAAAAAAAAAAGAAATCTATTAGATTCGTCTGACATGACCTTCCCGCTATGAATCCATGCTGCTTTGGGTCCTGAACCCAAGGCAGGTTATCCCTACACACATTCAATAAACACTACCAGTCTCTACAGACTCAGAGAGCAGACTTTTAAAGTAGTCACAGTAATTTTCCACTAAGTTAAGACTAGTAAAGATGTCTGTTTCGGTCTCGCCCTATACTACCCATGTTCGACTTTCAACTGCCAGTTACAGTAATCTAGGTCATAAGGACTAGGAGGAATGCTGTAAAGGGAGGCAATGTGTAATGGTAGTTTATTCACCTAGTAAAAGTGCAAACCCACACATCAGTTAACACACACACTCACTAAGGCATAAATGAGTGTCGGAAACATGATCAGCCAAATTGCTAATGATAAAAAAAAAAAACTGAGTGGCAATCATTCAGTTTTGATTAGCAATTTTTAAAATAGTTAAAAAAAATATATATATATACACACACACACAAAAAACATAACCCGTTATATCCATGCACAAATTAAATAATAAAAAAAAAACACCCTGAAACATTACCCTGTCTGACACATGCAACACCCTTGCCCCTCCCAGACATGTTTTTTGGATGAGGAGACCGCCAACCAGCTTCTACCTAACCTGTACTCAAGGCACCCCAGAATAATGAAGCGCCCCAGCCTTCAGCCTGACATGCCTAGTTGTTGTGTCTTATTCAGTTGGCAGGTGTGAAGTGGAGGCTGCTCCTGTTTCAGCATCCATTGATTTGCAGTCTTTGTTTTCAGGGGCTTTTGCCTGAGACTTTCGTGTGCTGTCTCTTCACTGTTTGAATCCGGACGGCAGCACCCCTGATACTTTACTTAACAAAGTGAAACAGAACAGTCAAACACGGACAGGCAGTTTTCAGCTACTCCAACTCCCGATATGGTGCAGGTAATAACTAACATGGATCTATATCTCTCACTGCATTACTTTTTGATTGGCGTCGTCATGTGCACCATCCTCAACCCAATCTTGCTCTCCTACGTCACATAGTCCTCCAGTGCAGAGTGGAAGAGGTGGAGTGGTGAGGAACAGTGAGCCAAGCAGGGGGGAAAAAAGGCAGTCAGTCACTTATTTTCTAATGGACAGCCACCCTACAAATTGCTTAGCAATTGCTCCGAATCAAGCTACATTTTGATTAATGATTGACAGGTTTTGGGTTGCAAACTGTGAGGCGAAGCAGCTTTATGTCTTGCACGCGCACACACACACACACACAGCACTACATATCCGAAGGTGCACACCGCACTACATACAGACCCAAACACAGCATAACATACTGTGATGTACACAAATAGAACACAAACTTCAGAGGCGCACACACACACACACACACACACAGCATTACATATATGGATGTGTGAACACATACATTACAACTCAAATGCACAAACAGAACTCATATTACATACAAATACTAAATACAGACAGAGCACAGTACACAGCAGGTATGCATGCAAATTATACACTGGAAAAACACACATACACACACCACTATATACACACATATGCACACAAGCAACACATTTTTTCTGGATCTTTTATGACAACAATTCAACTGGTTTGCACAGTGCTATATGGGAACACAGGGCTCTCAGGGACGCAGGCACCCGCGTCCTTAATGCACATTTTCTGCTTTGGAACACTCGCCCGCCAGTCCTGAGAGTTCCCAAGACTCTCAAGCAGTACAGGCTTGCACATGCACAAAATGCCAATTTTGTTTGTTTTTTTCCCCTTCCCGCCCCTTTGCCACCTGATGGTTTCAGCGCCTTGGAGAGTGGCGCACACCACCAGGTGAGGTGGGGAGGGGGAAATGAGGAGGAAAGGCTATATTTTGTGTGGGAGGCGATCGTCTCTGGCGCTGCCTTTGCGCATCCGGGGACGCAAAGCTGGAGGACTGAGTCAGGCTCCTCAGGAGCCACTTTGGAGCGGTGTCATTGAGAAACGTGGGAGGAGAGAAAGAGCAAAACAAAAGAAAGAAAAATAAATAAATAAAAAAAAAACACAATGTAAGCGTTTGATGTTCTAGTCGCTGAGGAGCAAAAGGAGGCGCGATGTGTATTTGTGGAGCCAGCAGGCTGCACATATTCGCTGGAGGCACCAGTGTTCTTATCACAGAAACGAGGGTAAATTTTTAAATTACAATTATTTTAAGCAGTTAGGGTATTGCGACTGTTTCTAGCCAATGGTTTAGTGAGCTTAGGGTTTACTGTTTCTTTTTGTGCTTTTGTGCAGGGCCGTATCAGTGGAGTGCACTGCAGCCAGGAGAGGAGGAGGAGAGTGAAGAAGCTGGGTGGGGGAAGCCTCGTGAGCAGCACACAACATGTCTCAACAAAGCTTTACTGATTATTTTGGTGGAGGAGAATCCTCCACACCAAAGGATAAGGAACAAACAACATCATCATCATCTTTCGAGTGTGTGTGTGTATATGTTTTTATTTTATTTTATTTATTTATTTAAATCAGGAAGTGGTCTGGGCACTGCCCTTTTTCAGCCACGCCCGACATATAAAACATCACATAAAAGAACAAGACAAACAATACGATTAATACAATTAAGTGCATTTACACAAGTTTTCAGAATACAAAAGTTTGTGCAACATATGTTTAAAATGTAAAACACTATTAGTATTTGATATCAATTTACCATACTTATTTAACAGAGTAGATTCATACCATGTAAAAGCCTTCCTGCTCATTTGGAGTTTAAAGGTGGGAATTTGGTAATGCGTTAGATCACCAGTCCTAGTACACTTCACACTGTTCTTCTGTAACAGGGAATTAAACGAGACCTGAGGTTCTCCTGAACTAGCAACACGTTCTGCAAAAGTAGTTACAAGACACTCTAACCACCTTCCCGGAAAGAGCACTCCCAGTTTGGTACACAAATAGCAGTGGTGAGCTTTTTTTTTTTAATCATTTAACATTTTTAATCCTCCTTCGTTGCGGAGAGGGCCCCACGACCGCCGGCACCCGAGCCCCCCGGACAAGGTCTGGCGTACGCTACAGTGCCTGACACACGCAGGTCCTGATGAAATTAATGTGACGCCCCCCCTCTGGGGGCCCGTGACCGGAAACCAGGTGGCCTGCCTCATGTCCGGGGGCTCGGGGCACGGCCATGAGCCACCTCGGTCATCCCACAATTTTCTGCCGTTACTTACCCCTAGGGAGCCAGACGTGCAATGACGTTTGCTGCACCTTGCATGCGGACGTCGGCCGTGCTTCCTCCCCTCAGAATGCACTCTAATGACAGTGCGCCCAGTCTCCGCTAGGCACCATGGCAGCGCACCACATACCTCTTACCCACCCCAGAGGAAGGAGAGCAGTCTTGGGACGCTCAATCTTTCCTCTCCCCTTCCAGCCTCTGGCGCCCAGAGTCCATTCCTGAACCCAGGTCACCAGCATGGCACGAGGTGTGGCGTCCAGCGCCTCAATCCTCAGCGCCACCGTTTCGGCAGTGGTGAGTTCTTAATAGGACCCTTAATACAAATCTATGTATATTGTTATACAAAGTTTTGTATTTAGACTCGAAAATACCATTACAGTGACAATAACATACCCGTACTCAAGGGTGGGCATGAGAACCTGCTTAGCTATAGTTATTTGGGCCTGGTCAGTCAAGGAGTTCCCATTCCTACATAAAAACCCACTTTTTGATTAATGTTCTTTACCAATCTGTCAATGTGAGGTATCATGCTCAAGCAGGGTTCCAAATGTATGCCCAAATATTTGAATGCGGTTACTGTTGGCAGAAAAAGTCTTTCGAACCCTTGATTTGCTATTAGGCCCTGTTTCAGCAACTTTTGTTGGGATCCCAATAACATCACATTTGATTTGCTTTCATTTACAGTATAAGCATTCGATTTTCCCTTATGCAGTTAGACAAACTACTGTACTAGTTTTGCAAGGGATATTTGTATGTCATTGCTGTTTGGTCCAGAGTCCCAAATAATATCAGCAGCATAAAGAATGCTATTTTCTTTAGAAAAAAGAGAAGGCATATTACTCATAAAGAGTGAAAATAAAATTGGGCCCAACACTGATCCTTGAGGGACCCTTGCTTTAACATCTTCCACATATGACAAGTGACCACTGATTTTAACCCTTTGTTTGCAACCAAGCAAATAACTCCAAAACCACTCTACCTGGGTCCCCCTAACTCCCATGTTCCCCGTCTTCCCAACAAGAGTCCATGGTCTACTGTATCGAAGGCGCCGGCCAGGTCCATGAAGACTGCCCCCCTGACTTACGCACATCTCAGGAGACTGTGGACGTTATGAATGTTGAAACTGAAAATGATCAGTCTGAACAGACTGCATCTGCTAAAAGCAGCAAGAAATTAAGGCTGTGGAGGGACATCTGGACAAAGTTATTCCCATGGCTTGTAAAGGAGGAAGTAGAGGGTAATACTGTTGGGAAGTGCAGCTGGTGGAAAAAAGGTGGCAAAAACAATCCATTTGCCACAACTGGCACAATCAATTTGCAAGTGTCTGCTTTCTACAGACATGAAAGAAACAGAGAACATTTGCTGGTGCACACTGGAAAGAAAACAGCAGAAAAACTCTCTCTACCAGTGGCATTTCAGAAGCAAATCTCTGGTCCTGAGGCAAAGGATGACAGTAAAGTTGCACAGTTAATGACAATGTACTACCTTACCAAACAAGGGCAATCACTGAACCAGTCTGAAACACTGATAGTTCTACAGGTGAAGAATGGAATCTGGGCCGGGGCATAGGGCATCTGTTGCTTGTGGACTGACACTAAATGGTGGTGTTTTACATCCATAGAAACAAAATGGCTATCCAGCCTTGCAAGACAGTGGCACAATCAACTCTGGTTGGGTTGCAAGATATGACGTGCTCAACTCCATAAACGAAGTCCTATAGGAAGAAATCAAAGCTCCCTTAGTAGGTTCTCAGTTCCTTGGGGTAATAGTGGATGAACCATTCACAAAAAGCTGAACATTTATGTGAAGTGCATACACAATGCACAAGCCAAAATTCATTTCATTGACTGTATTGCAAGACCTGACGGGAGAGTAGACAATTGTGGGAGAACTTTAAAGTGTGTGTTCTGCTAACGCAGTTGACCCTCTCAAGATAATCACACTAGCAAGTGACAGTGCCAGTACCATGACTGGAATGCACAAAGAGGTGGGGGTGCAAAGTTAAGACAGCAATTTAACCCAAGGTTGATTCAGAGCCATTGTGTTGCCCACAGACTGGTGGCACTGGCAGCAGGTCAAGCATGTCGGGACAACCACGTATTCAATGAATATCAAGTAACCATCAAAAATGTTTACAGATACTACAGCAACTCGGCAGTATGGTGCAGTGCCTTGCGTTTCATCCAGGAAACACTCAATGATGACAATATCAGATATCTGTCCCTAAAAGAACCTGCAAGTTTTCGGTGGTTGTCATTGTATGCTGCAGTTCAAGCAATTCATAGATCATACCCTGTACTTTTACAAGTCCTAGAGCATGATGCTGCAGCAAAAGATGCGCCAGAAGCAAAGGGCCTTCACAAAAAACTGAAATCAGTCTGCTTTATCTTATGCACTTTTTTCATGGCGGTCTTGGACGTGGTGAATAAAAACAGGTTACTCACCTGTAACAGTAGCTCTAGGAGTGGTATATGTTGTTCATCCACACTGTTTGGCATGTTCCTTTGCTCTTTAAATCTTGCCAGAAGCCTTCAAGCGGGCTCCTCCAAAACGGGTGGTATAAATCTCAGCTCTGCCCCATGACGCCAGATCTTAGCCCGCTGGAAGCCAGGTTGTGTGCATCTGCAGCCGGGTAGGTCCGTGTGGACGAACAACATATACCATTCCTAGAACTACTGTTACAGGTGAGTAACCTGTTTTACTAGGATCATGGATATGACGTTCATCCACACTGTTTGGCAGACTCCTAGCAGTTCTCCGTGAGGAGGGAGGCAAGGCGCACACCCCATACTTCGGGAACAGAGACTGGAGAACCAAGGCCCCAAAACCAGCATCCCGGTGTGACTCAAGATCGATGTGGTAGAGGGTAACGAAGGTGTTTGCTGTCTTCCAGGTAGCAGCCTGACAGATTTCCTGGATAGGGATGTCCCTGAAAGCAGCCACCGATGCAGCAGTATGGCGGACAGAATGCGCTATTATCCCTCTGGGAGGCTCCTTGCCCGCCAACTCATAGCACAGACCTATGCATGATGTAATCAATCATGCAATAATCCGCCTACAAACATACAAAATTTGCCAGCAGATAAAGGCCTAGAGGTCTATCAAGTCTGCTCGAATGTGCAGCTATCACCCCTTATTCTGCAGCTGCCCTTCCCTTCCACCCTTCCCCTTCATTAACCCTCCCCCTTGTCCTGTCCCATCCTCGTTTGAAGCAGTCCACTGTTCTACTGCATACCACTTCAGCAGGTAACGCATTCCACCCAGCCACCACCCTCTCTGTAAAACAGTGTCTCCTCATCTCCCTCCTGAACCTTCCTTGCTCCAGTCTCATATCATGGCCCCTGGCTCCCTCCCTCCCTTACTTTGAACAGCCCCTCTGTACCTGTCTTGTTTATTCCTTTCATGTATTTAAAGGTTTCAATCATGTCACCCCGCTCTCCTCTCCTCCAGTGAGTACATGTTCAACTCCTTCAACCTCCTCTCGTATGATAAGTCCCCAGCCCCTTGATCACCTTTGTCGCTTCCTGCAACACCTCCAGTAACTTAATGTCCCTCTTCAGATACGGACGCCAGTACTGCACGCAGTACTCCAGGTGTGGCTCAACTAATGACCTATACAGTGGCAGAATCACCTCCTCCTCCTCAAGGATATACCCCTTGCAATACAACCCAGCATTTTGTTGGCCTTGCAGCTGCCTTCCTACATTGTGCCGAGTTGTTCATTGACCCTGTAATGAGCACACCCAGATCCTTCTCCTCCTCTGTCTGGGCTAGCTGCACCCCCAGCTGGTAACTCCTCCTTGGGTCCTTCATCCCAAAATGCAGCACCTGCACTTTTTGGCATTAAAGCCCAGTTACCAGGTGTCTGACCAGGTTTCAAGCTTTGCCAGATCATCCTGCAACCCCTGCCATCCCCTAGGTCATCCACCACACGCTACCTTGGTATCATCAGCAAACAGACTGATCTTTGCTCTTGATGTCCCATGATATGTCTGCAATGAATATCCCAAACAACTTGGTCCCAACACCAAGCCCTGTGGAACACCGTTGTCACTGCCCTTGGGTGTAGAGCTCCCCACCCACCACTACCCTCTGTTGCCTTCCTGCAGCCAGTTTCCTACCCATCTCACCAGCTTTGCACCCGCCCCTGTGCCTACTAACTTCCTTCCCAGCCTTCCATGTGGCACTGAGTCGAATGCCTTACTGAAGTCCGTATACAGGACATCCACTGCATGGCCCCTGTCCAGTTGCTAGTTATCCAGTCACAGAACTCGACCAGGTTGGTTTGGCAGGATCTGCCACGTATGAAGCCATGCTGTCTGCTGTCCTGTAGTCCTTTGGCCTCTAGGAAGGCCACCAGCCTCTCCTTCAGGATAGTCTCCATTAGCTTACCCATAATGGATGTGAGGCTCACTGGTCTGTAGTTTCCCGGTTCATCCTTGGGGCCACTCTTGTGGAGGGGCACCACATGAGCCATCCTCCAGTCCTGAGGTACACACCTAATGTAGTGAGGCATTAAATAGGTCTGCCAAAGGTCCTGCAAGGACCTCTGCCAGCTCCTTCAGTACCCTTCGCTGCAGGTCTGCCAGAAGCGGTTTCAGCGTAGGTGACAAACAGCTGGCAAATCTCTCCACGAATTTCCACCATCCTCTCCTTATAATAGGAGAGAGCACATCTCAGGTCCAAGGTATGCAGCCCATACTTAGCGTCTGAGGTGTAATTAGAGTAGTATACCGACAGAGTCAACACCTGGTTAAGGTGGAACTCTGACACCACCTTCGGAAGGAATTTCGGGTGGGGACACAGGACAACTTTATCCCTGTGGAACACTAGATAAGGAGAGTTCACCGAAAGCACCTGGAGCTCCCCTGTCCTTCTGGCAGACAGGATAGCCACCAGGAAGGCTATCTTACACTACATGTATGACAGTTCACACTTGTACATTGGTTCGAATGGCTTGCCCATGAGCTTTGCCAATACCAGCAGTAGATCCCACGGAGGTGGAGGTTCACGCACCAGAGGGGATATGTGATCCAGGCCTTGGAAAAAGGGCCCAACCACTGTCTCCTGCGCCAATGTCGACTGACCGGCCCGTGCCCGGTAAGCAGAAATGGCTGCCAGGTGCACTCAAAGAGTCGAAGAACGAGGCCCCCCTTTGGAGAGAGACCAAAGGTAGTCGAGAATGTTAGCCACAGAACAGGATACGAGGTCCAGACCCTTACCCTGACAACAAATGGAGAACCTTTTCCATTTGAAGGCCTAACATTTCCTGGTCGATTCCTTTCTAGATGCCTCCACCACGGTGTAGACATCTTTGGAAAGACCCAAAGCCTGGAACTCTAGCAGCTCAGGTACTGGGCTGTGAGGTGCAGGGATTGAAGGTCCGGATGGTATACCTTCCCCAAGTTCAGAGAGATCAGGTCCGGGCATGTACAAAGCCATTCCAGGGGGCCTGCAGCTGAGGCTGAGGTGATCTGGATACCAGAACTGGCGCGGCCAGTCTGGGGCTACCAGAATCACCGTCACTTTGTCCCTCTTCACACTGAGTAACACCTTGTGCATCAAGGGAAATGGAGGAAGGCGCAGAGGAGGCCTGGGGTCCACGATTCCAAGAAAGCATCCCTGCAGCAAGCCTCTATAAAGTGGGCAAGAAAGAGCCTCAGCTTGTGTTTTCCTTGAGGTAAACAGCTCAACCATCAGTTTGCCCCAACAGGAGAACAGGCTGTAAGCTACCTCTGGATGAAGAGACCACTCATGGGATGTCTGGCCTAAGCGGCTAAGAGCATCAGCCAGCTGGTTCGAGGCTCCTGCCACATGGATGGCTAGGAGATCCGCTTCCAACCGGCCTATGAGGGTCCAGATGCAGAGCATCTCCTTGCACAGCAGACGGGAGTGCATGCTGCCCTGCTTGTTGAAGTAGTGCATGGTCGTGGTATTGTCTGTCTGGACTTGAAACACTTGACTCCGGAGCTGAGGAGCGAAAGCAGACAGTGCCAGTCTGACTGCTCTGAGGTCCAACAGGTTGATGTGGCATCGGGACTCCTCGGGGGTCCAGAACCCATGGGCCTGTTGTCCCCCATATGGGCTCCCCAGCCCATGAGAGAGACATCGGTCGTAAGGATGACCATCGGCTCGGGGTGAACAAACGGGATCCCTTCCTGCAACCGGTCTGGGGCGGTCCACCATTGGAGAGCGTCCCACATCTTCTGGGTTACAGTGATCAGCTGGTCAAAATGACCGTGACGCTGAGTCCACTGGGTGGCCAGCTCCCACTGGAGGGGGCGCATATGCAACCAGGCCCAACGGGCCACTGAGGTGCACTCCGCTATGTAACCCGGAAGGCGCAGAAAGTCCCGGGCAGGGCGCAAGTGCCCAACCAGAAATGACTGGGCAAAGGAGCAGAGAACCTCCACCCTGTCCGCCGGGAGCTGAGCTCTGGCTTGACAAGAGTCGAGCTCTGCCCCAATGAAGCCCATCACCTGAGAGAGCACGAGTTCCGAACTGGCCTTGATCAGGAGGCTGAGCTGGGAGCAGGTCTGGAGGGCCAGATCTCTGTACCTCTCCACCTCCTGCTGGGTGGAACCTGCCAGGAGCTAATCGTCAAGGTAGGGGTAAATGCTGACCCCCCAACGCCAGAGGTAGGCCGCCATCACTGCAATGCATTTGGTGAAGACCCGTGGGGCTGATGACAGGCCAAACGGCATAGCTCAAAACTCGTACAGGGTCCCTTCAACCCTGAAGCGGAGGAACCACTGATGGGGTGGACGGATAGGAACGTGAAAGAACGCGTCCTGCAGATCCAGTGAACAGAACCACATGTTTCGCTCCAAGGATGGTATGATCTGGGACAGAGTGACCATCCAAAAGGTGCGTGACCTGAGATATTGATTCAGGTCTTGAAGATCTAGATTGGGGCGCCAGCCCCCCCCATCCGCCTGGGCACCAGGAAGTACCTGGAACAAAGTCTGGGTCTGCAGACAGATCCAACACGAGAGCTACTGCCTCCTTGAGGAGGAGCTGAGTGATGTCGTCTCAAAGAGCCAACTGGGTGCATGCGGAAATTCGTTCTTCCCGAGTGGCGTGGGCTCGACTGGAAGGGTACTGCTCAATTTCTAGAGGCAGTCCTTGACCGACCATTTCGAGAACCCACTTGTCCGTAGTGATAGCGGACCAGGCGGAAAGGAATTGGCTGGGCCGGCCCCCCACGGGAAGACCCAGAGTTGGCATGACGGGAATAGGGATGGCAACCCCCAACCCATCACTGGGCAGGCTTGGAGGAGGAGGCAGCGGCTCCAGGACCTGAGTCTCAGCCTCCTTTGCGGGCCTGTTGGGGTCCAGGCTTGGGCCGAGGGCGCCAAGCTTGAGCCTGCTGCTGATGCTGCTGTCCTGCCTAGTAGGAGGACTACTGAACCACAGAAGAAGAGTGCTTAAAGGCTTCTTTTTCTTCTGCTGGTTCTTGCCCGAAGAACTCTTGGCAGAAGTGGTGTCCAAGGTGGCACTGGATTGCTCTATGTGCTGTAGATGACTGGTCACTCCTGGGCCGAACAAGTCGGTCCCAAGGAAAGGCAGATCAGCTAACTTGTGCTGAGTATCCGCCGGAAAGGAGGAGAGCCTCAGCCAAGCTCTGCGGTGAGAGGCAACTGCGGCAGCCATCGAGCGGGCACAGGAATTCCCAATGTCTAGGGCTGTCTGGAGCTGCTGTTTGGCAACAGCACGGTCCTGATCTCGGACCTGCTTAACCGTGGTCTGCATGTCCGTGGGGAGATGTGGGAGGACTTCATCTAATGACCCAAGAAGTGTGCCATGAAGACGGCCAAAATTGCCTGACGAAGGCCCAAGAAGGAAGTCGCATAGACCTTCTTCGCAGAATGATCCAAAAGCTTGGACTCTCTATTTGGGGGGGGGGAGGGGAGGAGTCGGTCAGTCCTGGCAGAACTGCCAGTACGCCTGAACACAGAGGCGGTCACCAGATTCTTGGCTGAAGGGTGCTCTGTGAACCCCGCAAGGGACCCCATGGGTACCGCATAATTGCGGGCCATGCAGGCAAACGGTGCTGGACATGAAGCAGGACTGTGCCACAGTTCAAGTGCCGGATCAACAATGGCGTCGGCTACAGGAAAGGCCTCCATCGGGGTATCCCCTCACTTGAGGATGTCCGTGAGAGGGTACTCCGCCTTTTTCTGAATGGGTTCCAGGGTTATCCCTGTGGAATCAGAGATGAGACAAAGAATCCTTTGGAAGGAGAAAGGACCTTCCTCCATCCCTATGACAACAAACAACTCGTCATCCCAGGATGAGAATGAAGCCCGGTGATATCCGAGTCTGATGAGTCGGGGTACAGCAGCCTGCTGCCCAAATCACCCTTGACCTGCCGAGGGCGGTCCGGGGTGACCGTGACCGACAGACGTCAGTCCTCATTGGAAGGAGCTCCTCCCACAGGCTGCTTAGGCGGCGGTTCCACCATTATTAGTGGAGAAAAAAGTATAGGCCGAAATGGAAGACAGGCCGGCCTCGCGGGTGGGGGAACCGAAGGTTTCGGTTCTGAGGGGGTCGGCTTCAGCCTAGGAGGTGAAAGCCAATTAATGGCCGGGGTAGGAGGCGGAGCCATCTTAGTCCCAGACAAAAATCAGCTGTTGCCACATAAGGTCCTCATAGCGCTGATGGAGTTTCAGTCAGAGCCACTCCTCGTCTGAGAAGGATGAGGACGACCTGTGGCGCCACCTCTTTTTATAGCGCTTATGGCTCTTCCTCGGCTGAGGGGATTCTAGACCTCGACCGAGATCGGGCAGGCCGACTCGGTCACTCGGGAGACACCAGAGGGATCAGTGAAACCCTAGGGTCCGGAACCGGGACCTCGATGGGGACACCAGTGGGCTGGGTCTCCTTATCGGGGAACACAAGGACCGGAGTCCTCTCCAAGGAGTCGTTGGCCACATCTGGCAACAGCGCTTCAATTGGATCGAGAATGATATCGACCTCATCGGCCACCTCCTCGTTTGTCTGGCCAGACGGAAGATCCGTAAAGCCTACGGCCGAGGAACCGATCTTGACTGAGGTCGAAACCGCATGCTCCTGGGACTGAGACCTCTCTCGATCCCAAGAGCGCCTTCGCCAAGGCGAAGATGTGATCAGCTCCTTATCTCGCTTGCGAGATTGGGAGGAGGCGAGCCCGGCCCTCTTCCGCAGGGAGAGACTGGCACAACTCCTTGAAGGAACCTGTAAAGGTAGAGCCCAGGTTGAGTGGAACGAAAAAGCTTCGACTGTCTGAAGCACGGGCAGCTTCTTCTTCAAACGCCTTCATGCGTTCCAGCTGCTCAGCGGAACCCGTAGCCGCGGAAACCGCCCACCTAGCCTCCTTGGACTTCACTGGAGGATTCCTTTTCTCCGGTCTCCCCAACTTTAAATGTGCCAGGCGGTCATACAGGACGTTGGGATGGAAGGCCAAGCAACAGCTGCAGAACAAGGTGTCATGGCCGACACCTAGGCAGTAGACGCATGTGAGATGGGGATCAGTGTGCAACATTTTCTGGCCACAAGGACACCGGCGAAATCCTGGAGAAGATGCCTCTTCCATGATTGAGGACGCAAAAGCGCGATTGCTAACTCGGACGAGTTTTAATTTTAGTAAAACCGAAGTTTTGAAAGCCAGGGCCTACAAAATGTGAGAGCATCAGGGAGGCAACCTGTATCTTCCAGCGGAAAGGAAGATCTGGCGTCATGGGGCAGAGCCGAGGTATATACCACCCAGGCGGGTGGGAGGAGCCAGCTTGAAGACTTCCGACAAGATTTAAAGGGGAAAAGGACACGCCAAACAGTGTGGATGAACAACATATCCACGATCCTAGAAACTGTCTTTAGTCATGCAACGGGATAGTGATGACATTTCGGTGGCCAGCAGCACGATAGAAACCACAGTTACTAGACTGCAACAGTTTAAAGAGCAGAAGGGGGTAGAGCTACAGAAGACATTTCAGGAACTTGACCAACGTCCTCATATGTGGCAGGATCAAAAAGTGAATGACAAACCAGCACTGTGAATGCAGTTCCAGACGGCATCTCAGGAATAACTGAAGCAACTCACTGAAAACATTCACACAAGATTTGAGACAACTTCAATGCAGCTGCTGCATAACTTAAATGTTCTATTAAATCCAAAGTGTCTCCCAGATGACTCCAACATAAGGGACCATGGACTGCAGGAACTCAAGGATGTTTGCACTTTTTTCCAAGAAACAACTTTCAAAGAAGAAACACTGCCAGCACTTACTGACCAAGACAGGGCTGAGAAAGATTATGGACAATTCAAACTTGTTCTGAAATCTAAAAAAGGACCGACTTTGCTCAGTAGTGTCTGCCAAGACTTAATTGAGAACTATTCAGATGTATTCCCAGATTTTATATTTTACTTGTGTCACCTGTTACATCAGTGGCATGTGAAAAAGGGTTTTCTGTACAAAACAAAATAAAAACAAAGGTAGAGGTTCCCTAAAGGCTGACACTGTGAGCAAACTCATGCGGATTGCCCAAGAAGGAGCTGAACTTGAAGACTATGACCCTCATCCAGCACTTAAGAAATTTAAGGCCATAAGACTGCACAGAAAATTATTTTAAATTTAAAATGTTTTAATAATTGTCTTTCATTGTATTTTTTTTTTTTTTTAGTTACAGACAATTCTCAGATGACGGACAATGATCCAGAGACAGGACTATGGAGGAACTTGGGCACATGACTAGAATAAGAAAAGTATCAAAATGTTTTGTTCCAACAAGGGTGGGGGAGATAAATTTTCAGCCCCAACATAAGGCCAATGCTACTTGGTCGGGGCTCATCTGGGAACAGATCAAGATTTCTATTTTCCACAGGGTGGGGGAGGCTGGCCATTAATATCATCATTCTGTTAATTTAATGTCATGTTTTGTTTTTGATGGGGAGGATCAGTCTAGCAAGTTCAGATATCGGGTGGGGAGCAAATCATAACATAGTCTCAATGCCGCCTGTTTTGTTTGTTTTTTCAGTTGGGGGCAGTCGATATTATTGTCAATGTAGTTACCTAACCCAGTCTGTTCTTTCCACATCATGTCTGTGACAGTGGCTTCTATTGTCATTAACTGTACACACACAAAAACAGTGAAGATATGTGCAGGAGGGAGAGCTTGGAGAGTAGTTATGGGATAGGTTATGGGCAGGAGGGTGTGTTAGGAGAAGCTAATGGGCAGGAGGGTGTTTTAGGAGAAGTTATGGGCAGAAGGGTATTAGGAGAAGATATTGCCACAGAAAACATGGCATGCCATGAAAAAAGAAGTTCAAACAGAAAAAGCAGACTGGCAGTGGTGGTGCAGATAATTCATGCCAAGGCACCAGATGATTGTGCCACACACCAGACAGATTTGTGAGACCTGCTGAGCCAAGGCAAGTTGTGTGGGGGGGGGGACCTTTTTAGTCACCCCACTGTGCTATCCAGTCATGAACACTGGCACTAGTTCTCTTTTAGCTGCCACACACGCATACACACAATTAAGAAATGTGCAGGAGGGTGTTTAGGAGAAGTTCTGGGAATGAGGGTGTTAGAAGTTATGGGCAGGAGGTGATAGGAAATTACCACAGAAAAAAATGGCAATCAAATGCCATGAAAAAGGAAGTGCACTAGAAAAGCAGAATGTGCAGATGTCAGGCCACCAACCAGATTAGAGTGTGCCACTGTCTTAAACCGGACAGATCTGGGAGACCTGCTGAGCAAAGGCAGGTTGTGGGTGGGGTGGGTAAGAAATGTGCAGGAGGAGAGTCTGAGAAGTTATGGACAGGAGAGTTGTGTTAGGACTAAGATAATGGATAGGAGGGGTGTTAGGAGAACTTGCCAGCATATAAGCATGCCATGAGAAGTACACACAGAAAGCAGACACACTGCATACTGAGTTGTTCCATATCCACCAGATTGTGTCATTGTCTTCTTAACAGTAGATCAGACAGCTGTCAAGCCTAAAAAGGTGTGGGTGGGGTGGTGGGAGCTTTTTAGTCACCCCAGTCAAATCCATGTCTCTGGTACAGCCAGGTATTCTTACAATTTAAGAAGATTTTGTGCAGGAGAGTAGCAGGGAGAAGTTCTTAGCAGGAGAGTGTTTAGGAGATGTGGGCAGGAGGATGTTAGCAGAAGTTGTGGGCAGCAAAGTAGGAGAAGAAATAATCACTTTTATGCCAGGTCAAGAAACAAAACAGCAATTATTTGCCACACAGATGGCACCACCACCAGACTGTGCTAGGATGTAACAAGTTTGGGCAGGAGGCGATGTAAGGAGCCAGTCTGGTTTAGCCAGGTTAAAAAAGATAACTTGAGTAAATTGCACTAAGGGGCACAAACTACACAATCATGTTAGAGTGTGTCATCTTTCTAAGCCCGAGTCATCGTTGGTAGGTGGGAGCTGGGAGGGAGGTTTCTGCAATGTTTTATTAGAATTGGGTGGTGGGTGGGCACTGGGAGTCTGAAACATGGAGGCTGTTAGATTATAATTGCAACTAAAATGTCAATGTGCTGGAGAGAACAAAGGAGAGTATTTTGGGCAGGAGGTTTACATGTTTACATCTAATGACTGTACTTAATTTAATGGCAAACTTTGTTTGTAGCAGTTTGGCAAATAAATAAATCAGGCCACTGCACTCAACTGCAGCAGCAGAATTCCCAATTCAATCAATGTACCAGAACTGCAAAACTGTAAGTGCATTCTTCTCATAATTATTAAATTGTGACAGTGAACAAATGAATGAACAGTCAACAGTCATCACAGGTGAATTCTTTATTTGTAATTATGAGATCCTTCACTGCTGTGGTTTTTAGCCATCTAGTACCTTTGTAAAAGGACTGCAAATTAACACTACTGAAAAAAAAGAAACTTTTTGGCATTATTAGCAAACTAATAACTCAGGAATATAAAAAAATACATGGGTATAATAATAAACAACACTGAAATGCACTTTCCAGAATCACTCGATTCATTTCAACGGGGAACCCCAAAAACTTTCATGAGGATTCCCAGATTTTCGGTCCAGACCTCCATTTTTTTTTTCAAGAAAGTCCGGGACTCCTCAACAAAAAATCCTACCGAGAGCCCTGGAAAACTTAACCTTGATACAGGATACCAATTGATATATTTATTACACCTACAGAACTTCAGCACCTTATACTAAATAACTATGAATTGTCTCTTTAAGACAGGGGTATATAGGGGACTGTATGCAAATGGTTGGGAAACAAAAACATAACCAAACAAGCTGTCTCATTTTTTGCAGTGTTTCAGCTCCCACGTGTGGCACGGAGTCCTGAAACGTAGTGTGAACTCTGCTGACCAACTGTCACGATATCCATGGTTCTCCCGTTTTAAAGGTGGTCTTTCCAGCAGTGTGAAGCAGAGGCTAAAGACAATAAACTGTGCAACAACCTTTGTTTCATTCTTTGAGGGATAGTTATTTTCAGAATGCAGTTTCTTTGTAGGTTTTTTTGTTTGTTGAAACAGCTTTTTAGTCAGAGGAGGTTTTGCTGTATTCAAATATGCTTGCATTACTGCAGAAAACACAAGAAGTATCACTTGCAAAGTTGTGTGAAATATGAGAAGGAAGTTCTTTTTTATTAAACGGAAATTACCTCATTGCTGGTCTTTAGCTTCTGTGTCGCTGATACTGAAAAGTCCATGGAAAACAACAGCAGCAGGTACAGTAGGCACTGGCAGGGTATGACCTGACCCCAAACAAGAAAGGCAAAATGTTAACTCCCAACTCTGACAATCCTGCAAGCGGTGGGAAAAAGCCATGCAGATATTGCCCGCACTGATTCAGCTGCTCCGCACAGTCTTGGTGAAGCTTTACATCACTTACAGTGACGTATGCAGGTCAACTCATCTTCAGACTGATCTACTTACCTAACACTACAGTAGCTGGTGTTTAAATGCCCCAATAAAGTGAAAGGAAAGCAGCTCACACTCCCAAACTTAGCTCGCAACAGAAATACACTGTTTGGTTCTGGTAAAGACGGCATCACCATTTGTTAAAAATGACAGTTTAGGCTGCAGAATACAGCCAAGTTCTGGAAGCTGTATATACTAGCAGGACCTATATTTTCACTCATTTTTGGAACTGCATTGCTATAAAACTGAAACCTTACCCTACAGCCTTGCAAAATGAATACACAATACTTAGAGTTCCTGACGCTGTTGTGACAATTTTAAAAAAATTGAATAGACAATTTAGTTTATAGAATTTTTTTCTGTAATTCTCACCCTTACTTTATTACTAAGGGCATCTGCATGTAAAGAGCAAGATATAACGTCTCATATGGGCTATCCTTGGTAAGGAAAGGATACTCATTGTAGTATCTGCCTTTCTTCTAAATAATCAGTTCAGCTAGTACAACTCTTGCATCATCTCCACCTGTGGAATGGGGCCCTGGAACTCGGAATGTTTTTTTAAATGAAAACACACTCTCTCACTGCTGGTCTCGTGCGGACAACCTTCCCCCCAACAGTTCTTTTGCTGAAGAGTTCAGCTGTAGCAGAGACATGACAATGACAAAAATTAACAATTAGAACTGAATAAAAAAATTGTAAAGTATCCCTCTATAATTCACCCTGATCAGGCAGGCTTTATTCGGAAAAGACATACTAGGGACAACATTCGTCAAGCCCTTCTATTATTAAAACATATTCAAAATTGGAAAATACCAACAGCCCCAATAAGCCTCGATGCTGAAAAAAGGTCTCTTGGAATTTTATGTGGGGCACTCTTGTTTCTTTTGGCTTTCCACACTCTTTCCTGACTTGGCTCCAACAGGTTTACACTGCTCCTCAGGCCTACACTTGGATTAATGGCTCATGCTCTGCCCCAATCTCCTTACAACATATAACTGGACACGGTTGTCTCTTATCCCCCTCCCCTTTTTCACCTGAAAATATATATAACTACCTGCAAATGCACTGACACCTCTGTGGAGGAGATAGTATAGGGCGGCACAGAATATACCATCACATTATACGCAGATGATGTGCTCCTTACCCCAGAAACAACTATTTTGTCGGCATGGTCAATCACACAAACTTACGGTACAGTCGCAGGTTTTTCACTTAACTTGCAGAAAATGGATTTGCTCCTTTTTCATTTTGTTCCTTCTCTCTCTCATTACGTCAAACTTTCCCCTTCAACCGCCAAAAAACTAAAATAAAATATTTAGGGATAACAATCCTGTAGGATCTAGGCAATCTTGAATTACTAAACTATGAACCTCTGACACTTCAGATAACCTTATAGACCTTAGTAAATGAAAAAACAAAAACAAGGCGCTGCGTCAGCATGTGGTTTGAAAGCAAAACAAAATGGATATAATTAATGCACGCAGAAAATAGAGTTAAAAATCTATGTTTCAACCTTAGGTCTTCTTCGGGAAGTATCTAAAAGAGAAAAAAACAAAGTTAGTGTAGAGGGGAGGTACAATAAGGAATACATATATGTGGGGAAAGAAAAAGGGGAAGGCTCAGGGAGAAAAGTGATAAATGGCAAGATTAAGAGAGAATCTGTGAAAGAAAAAAAGGTGATGATGGGAGAGACCAGGCATAACAGGAGTGAATGAGCTACAGAAGTCCGCAGGTGGGGACTAATTAACAGGGCCCATACCTCTCAACCTTTCTTCACCAAAATGTGTGACAAGATGTGTGACAAATAAGCAAAATGTGTGACATATCTTCAAACACGGTACTGCAAGCTCAGTTCACTATGGTTGTCAGTGCACCAATGTTCATAATGCTTGCCGATAACTGAGCATAATAGATTGTTATGAATTTCTGTTTTAAAGTCTCAGTGGGAAATATAGAATATCACCTTCCCCATGTGGGCAAAGGATTTCCGAGAGGTAAAATGAGTGACATACCTCATAATGTGTGACAGTTGAGAGGTATGCCAGGGCCTAGTGAGAAGGCTGAAAAGTGACAAAGGTTGGGAAAGGAGACAGAGATAAGACATGGTGAAAATGAAAAAGAAATTAAATGTGTACAGATACAAACTTTAGGGAAAACAAGGGGTAGCTGAAAGATGTCAGTAGAAAATAAGTATAATTTAAACCAGAGGGCTGCTAGGAGCCAAGGCAGATGATCAGCTTGGTTTCCATGTTTTTTCTATGGTCAGAATCCCAGAAGCCCTGCTGAAAGACACAAACAGAAAGTTCATTGACACTGTGGTCCCTGGAAATAAAGTGGGATATAATGGGTTTATCAGTGTCTCCATTCCTGACTACCCTGCAATGTTCCCTGAAATGGTCAGCAAGCCGTCTACCAGTCTCTCCGATGTAAATAGCTGCACACTTCCTGTAAAGAATACAGTACACTACATTAGTGGAGGTGCACAACAACTCCTTGGTGATGTGAAAAACACCTGTAGGACTCAGAATTTCAGTCACACTAGAACTAAATCTGCAGGTGCAACAGCAAGTTCTGTTGCAAGGTTTGGTACCTGGTAGGGAGGAACTGTTAGGAGTAGGTAGGCTGCTTTTTACCTCTTTACACAGTGATCCCCCCATGACGATGGCCTGACAGCTCTGTAGCATTTCCTGAAAAAGCGGGAAGTCCAGCAGCCACCCACACACACACTAACTTGTCTGGCAGAACTTGTTCTTAAACTCGATGCTTTTTCTTTTAATAACAGTTTTTTTCAGCAGGTCAGCGGAGTTGCCATGGGTACCAAGATGGTCCTAGATTTGCTCATCTGTTTGTGGGTTGGGTGGAAGTACAGTTTTTCATCTCATTCACAGGGACTGTGCCTGAACTCTACAAATGCTACATGGATGACTGTGTGGGGGCCACCTCCTGCTCCAGGGAGACCCTCCAAGTCTTCCTCGACAAGTTTACCCCGGCCCATCCTTCCCTTCAATACACTGTTGGAAGTATCCTCCTCTACACTGCCTTTTCTGGGTATCCAACTGTCAGTACAGAACACTGGTCTGAAGACATCAGTTTATTACAAACACAACTCTCACAGTTCCTTCCATCTAAACATGTCAAGAATGGCCTGTCTTATTCAGTTTCTTAAGACTTCGCAGGTTATGCAGTGAAGATGATGATTTTGGTGAGCAGGCCCAAATAATGCATAGTTTGTTTTTTTTATCAACAGGGGATACCCTAAAAGCAGTGGACAGAGCAATCTCCCAGGCCAGTAACATGCCCTGTAACTTTGACCCCCACAGGAAGGATATTGTAACGCAAGAATAAGGGTGAATTCCACTAGCGCTTCCTTTCCATCAGAGTATAGCTTCTCTTCACAGGATCATCAGCAGTAACTTTCCTTTTTTGCAAACTGACCCCATCACTGGTGCTTCCTTTACAGAACCACCTATTGCCTCCTACCACCGGCCACCCAAGCTGCGGAATCTCCTGGTAAAAAGCAGCCTACCTACGCCTAACAGTTCCTCCTTACCAGGTACCAAACCTTGCAACATAACTCGCTGTTACACCTGAAAATTTGTTTCTAGTGTGAGTGAAATTCGGGGTCCTACAGGTGTTTTTCACATCATCAAGGAGTTCTCATGCACCTCCACTAATGTGGTATATTGTATTCTTTACAGAAAGTGTGCAGCTATTTACATCGGAGAGACTGGTAGACTCCTTGCTGACCGTTTAAGGGGACATTATAGTGCAGTCAGGAATTAGAGACACTGATAAACCCATTGTATCCCACTTTATCTCCAGGGACCAGAGCGTCAGTGACCTTTCTGTTTGTGTCCTTCAGCAGGGATTCTGGAATTCTGACCACAGAAAAAACATGGAAACCAAGCTGATCATCCACCTTGGCTCCCAGCAGCTCTCCGGTTTAAATGATAGACTTATTTTCTACTAACATCTTTCAGCCACCCCTTGTTTTCCCTAAAGTCTGTTTGTATCTGTACACATTTAATTTCTTTTTCATTTTCACCATATGTCTCATCTCTGTCTCCTTCCCCCACATTTGTCACTTTTCAGCCTACTTACTAGGCCCTGTTAATTAGTCCCCACCTTCGGACTTCTGTAGCTCATTCACTCCTATTATGCCTCTTCTTTCCCATCATCGTTTCCCACAGATTCTCTCTTAATTTTGCCATTTATCACTTCACCCTAAGCCTTCCCCATATATATATCCATTATTTTACCTCCACTCTACACTTTGTTTTTTTTCTCTTTTAGATATTTCCTGAAAAAGACCTAAGCTCGAAACATAGATTTTTAACTCTATTTTCTATTTTCAGCGTGCATTTAATATAACCATTTTGTTTTACTTAATAAATGGAGCCACCTTCCCTTTTCCTTCTTTTCACTCACTGAATAATTTCGGATGAATATCTTCCCAAACTTATTTCTTTCAGACTCTTCCACTGTTCCCAGTCCCGTTAGATTTCCACCCGTGAAACAAACTTGTATCTCGTTTCCTATGGGGAGCTTTCCATCCACATCTACAAAATTCTTTATTGCAAATACCACTCAGTCTGGGCAGGGTTAATCTTCCCAATTTAACAAATTATGCCAAGGCATCTCACCTCGGTCTAATATGGACCTGGCTCTTGCCTCAAGCAAGACCTCCATGGAAACAAACAGAATGCGTGCTCAATGACCTGCATGATACAGGTCCAATATACAGAGTCTGGCATCTACCCCCTTGGCAGACTTTGTTGACATTTACAGCTGCTTCCCTTTATGTATGGAGAGGTTTGCTCAGACACCCTAAATTAGATAAAATATATATTTTTTTTTTACATGGGTTCTTTCTGATGAGACAGACCTTCTCCTGTTGGAGGCAGCTTGGTCTTACCTATATATTTCAATTGTTAAGATGCTCACAGTATTTTTTAGAACAGCTGCAACAACAATAGGGTCTGATTGGTCTGGAACACTTTGGGTATCTACAGTTACGAATATATTTACAACTAAAACAACAAGAATACACAAGATTACCTAATCACACCCCACTTCTTTTATGCCTGCTTCTGGACACATTACGGGATGTACCATGGTCCCACCTCATTAGCAATTTTTACCAAGGACTTCAGGACTTGTTGGGAGACTCCTCTCAAAATATTTCAGATATATGGAATAAAGAACTTGGAACAGACATTCCTTCTGTGACATGGTTAAAACATACAATCCCTGCAGTGATGGTAATCTCTTCATCGATTTGCACAGAATGTGCGTGGAAATGTAGGAACAGATATTTTTCAGACTCCAGCAATTTTAACAAAATACCACTTGGCAAATTATGGTGCATGCTGGAGAAACTGTGGCTATACCCCAGCAAACCACTCACATGTTTTTTGGTCTTGCCCAGTTCTTGGGGATTACTGACGTGACCTGGCCGCTCAATATTTGGAACGCTCCTTTCCTCAGGAGCTGGTTAATTCCTCTATGATCTTATTATCTATCCCACCTAGAACACTTTCTCTTTCCCAGGGCTCCGTGGCATACGTCTATCTCTTAGCAGCAAAAAATAAAAAGCAGTAACCCAGCGATGGATGTTTCCAGACCCTCTATCACTTGGATTATGGCAAACAATAGTGGGTGAAATATACATCACGGAAAGGTTAACGGCCACATTACACAACAGAACCCCTCAACTTCAGACTCGATGGCAGTCCTGGATTCTGTGACAACTTCTGCAGACTTCAAGCAGTACCCTGGTTTGGAGTGTTTTAGGATTACTTAGGAAATAGATTCTGCAATACTGACATGCCACACCTGCTATCCTCTCTGGCCTGGATATCTAGCCTGTAGTGAGTAGTGAATGTGTGGGCTGCAGCCCTACAGATTTCATCCAGGGGTGTTTTCCTCCTTGAGCAGCAGAGGCTGCTGTTCCCCTTGTGGAATGTGCCCCAATTCCTTCAGCTGGCACTTTTCCTACTGTCACATAACAGTACTGGATAGTGGCTACTACCCATCTTGACAATGACTGTTCGCTGGAAGGGTGTCCCTGCAACTCTTCCATAAGTGAAAAATAGCTGGTTACTGTCATGCCTTATGGCTTCAGTTTTACTCTTGTAAAAACTGATGGCCCTTAACATCCAGACAATACAATGCCCTTTCACCCTCACTTGTGTTTTTTGTTGTTTTTTTTTAATCCCCCAGCTTGCCATTGCTCGGCCCTGCCATCCCTGCCACCTCACCCCACCCCCCAGTACTTACCTGCCCACACACCAGAGTTCTCCCTGTATTGCCCCCCAGGGTGGAGCCATCAAGAAGCCAACCCCCTTAGCTCGCCAAGCAGTGCCATGTTGCAGTCCGGCAGTACAGTGCCTTGGACTGCTGCATGAGGCTCCGCGGTGGAGGCAGCATCATTCGTACAAATTGGGATTTTTTTTATCCCCACTAATGGGAGATGTGGCGTGCAATGACGTGGGGTGCAAACACGCCTATGTCTGGCACACCCCCTGAACACACTAAGCCTCAGGTGCGATCCCTCCCTCGCCTCCGCCAGGGGACAGTCGAGCACAGAGCGCCAACGCACCCCCCCGCCCCGAGGAAGATAGCCATCCATGGGATGTTGATCCTCCTCCCCCAGGCTGGCCCTCCAACTCCCGGGTCCGTTCCCGAATCCGGGATGTCAGCATTGCAAGCGGAAGTCCTACCACTGCACCAGCGGGCCAGCCCTTGTAATAGATTAGTTCAAATGAAACTGGCACCAATTTAGGGGAAAAAGTGCTGTTTGTTCATAGTGTCATGGTTTATTTGTGGAGGACTAAAAATTCAGGCTGTATACTTAGTGCATAGATTTCACTGATGCTTGTTGCTGAAGTTATTACCACCATGAAAACTGTTTCCATATGATAAACTTTAGGTCTGCCATGGCCACTGGTTCAAAGGGTAGAAATGTCAGTCTTGAAGTTACCAAAGTTAGGTCTCATGCAGGGACTGGTGTCCTAACCAGTGAGTCTATCTGGTTTAACCCTTAAAAAACTCATCTAACACTGGATGTGACAGTCATTTTTTGGTTTGATTTTGAGTGATATGCAGCAATTGCAGATAAATGCACATTCAGCGTCGGTGGCTTTAGGCCAAGCGATTTTAGGTACACCGAACAGTTCTGAATCAGTGGAATATTTGTCTGTAGGGCAGTGATGCTCAGACCGTGGCTCTAGAGACTCATGTGACTCTTCAGCTTATCATCCGTGGCTCTTCCTAGTAAGTGACGCAAATAGTTCCTGCACTATACAGTATTAACCAACCAGGATGTGCTAGTATAAATGTTAACTAATGTTTAGTAAATAAAATGAAAGAAATGTTTGGCAATCGAAATATTTTCTTTTACACTGGAGTGTGTCTGCCAAAATTTTCTAGCAAGTGTATGTTGTGGCTCCTTGGCTATCACTGCTGTATGGCATTTTCCTGCTTGTTTGTGCATTTGTTTGTGCATCAAAGCCAAATTCTCTTCCACTTTGCTGTGTATGTTTTCCAAATGCAATGCTTCTAATATCCGTGTTTACAGGTTTAGCTCTAAGAATTCTATGGTTTCAGGTAGCAGGCTCTCAAGTGAAGAGATGCCAGATTCGAGTGAATCACATGACCATTGGATTGTGTTAACAGATCACTGCACAAGGGCAGATATCAGTTTTTCCTCGACAGAATATCAATCAATCTTTATTTTATCAGGAGAAACACCATTAACGTACTAACATAATATAATGCCAGAAGAATAGGCCTAACGGTCTTTCGTGTCTGCTCGTTTGGTCAGCCCCCACCCTGGGAGCTGACACTGCTGCCCCCCTTGCCCTCTCTGGTTTCTCCCTTCCCAGTTCCGGATATTCTCGCTGCACAGGACTTTGCTTCCAGAATACTTCCCGTGTACCTGTCCCACCGCCTCTTGAACCCCTCCATCGTCTCTGCCTCCACCAGCCCTCTGGGCAGTGCATTCCATGGCTCTACCACCCCCTCAGTGAAGTAGCACCTCCTCCTTTCTCTCCTGAATCTCCCCCCCTCCAGCTTCCACCCATGCCCTCTAGTTGCCCCCCTTCCTTCAGAGCACCCTGACTGCTCCTCCCCTATTTACCCCCTTCATGTACCTGAAGACCTCTATCATGTCCCCCTGGTCCCTTCTCTCTTCCAATGTGTACATATTTAGCTCCTCGAGCATCTCCCCATAGGTCCTGTCCCCCAAGCCCCAGATCAGTTTGGTTGCCCTCCTCTGGACCCTTTCCAGGAGTTCGATGTCCCTCTTTAAGTGGGGCCTCCAAAACTGCATGCAGTACTCAAGGTGCAGCCTCACCAAGCAGTTATACAGAGGGAGTATCACTTCCCTCCTTCTGGAGGTGATCCCCCTAGCGATGCATCCCAGCATCCTGTTGGCCTTGGCCACTGCCCTCCTACAAGTCTCAGAGTTGTTCATCTTGACATCCACCACCGCCCCAAGGTCCCTCTTAGCCATTGAGACTTGTAGCATTCCCCCCCTCCAGGGTGTACACTTGGCCCAGGTTTCTGGCTCCCAGGTGCAGTACCTTGCATTTCCCTGCATTGAAACTCAGCTTCCACTTTCAAGACCACCTTTCCAGAGCCTCCGTGTACCCCTGTAGAGCCATCCTCCCCTGCTCCCCATCCCCCACCGCCTCCAATTTTGAGTCATCTGCAAAGAGACTCATCTCACTTCTGATACCCTTCCTTATGTCAGTGACATAGGCGTTGAACAGGAGGGGCCCAAGGACTGATCCGTGGGGACCCCACTAATGACCATCCTTGGGGATGAGACTATCCCGCCAACCATCTGGTCCTGGAGCCAATTTCCTATTCATCTGATCATCTGGTTCCCCACCCCCATTTCTCCCAGCTTATCCAACAGGCCCCCGTGAGGAACAGAGTCAAATGCCTTGCTGAAGTCAAGAAAGAGGACGTCCACCGGTCTACCCAGGTCCAAGGCACTTGTCACCCAGTCACAGAACTCCTCAAGGTTTGTCTGACACAGTTGCCCCAGGATGAATCCATGCTGCCTATTGTCCAGGCACCCTGCCTTTTCCAGGTCCCCCCCAGCCTCTCCTTGACAATGCCCTCCATCATCTTGCCCACCATCGATGTCAGGCTGACGGGCCTGTAGTTCCCTGCCGCCTCCCTTGATTCCCCCTTGTGGACAGGCACTATATGCGCCACCCTGCAGTCCTGGGGCACCCACCCTGTCCTCAGAGAGATGCTAAAAAGCTCTGCCAGGGGTTTTGCCAGGACATGTGCCAGTTCCTTCAGCACTCTGGGATGTAATTTATCCGGCCCCGGTGCTTTCTCTGTCTTAAGGGACCTGAGGGCTTCCTTCACTCTCTCTGCCGTGATTTCCACCTCCACTACCCCGTCCCCCTGCTTTGCCTTCCCCCCTCCTGCCAGTGATGGCCCCTCACTCCCCAGACTCGCCAATCGGTAAGGGCCCCCCCAACAGTTTCACCATCTCTTCCCATGTATGATGCTGCCCCCCCCCATTTTTCTTCATGAAAACTGAGGTGAAGAACTCATTTAGTACCTCAGCCTGTTCCGCCAGATCTTGTTCCCATCCCACCGGTTTTAATCCTGCTAATCTGCCCCTTCACCCTCCACTTTTCCCTGCTGTATCTAAAGATCCCCTTGTTCCCTCTCCTAATTTCTCTGGCCAGGTTCTGCTCCTTCCTTGTCTTAGCTGCCCTCACCACCCCAGTGGCCCTTCTGGCCATCAGCTCATACTCCCATCGATCCCTTTCACTCCTTGAGCACTTGAAATGCCTATAAGCCCCCTTCTTTCCCTTCACCACCTCCTGAACCTCCCTCGTCCACCAGCAGGGTTTACGGCCCCTACTGCAATTTTGTCTTACTCTTGTACAGGTGCTGGTAGCATCCTGCACCCCCCTCCTGATGATTTCCTACCTACTGTCAGCGTCCATGTCTGGTACAATCCCATCCAAATGCTTCTTAAGGATCCTTCCCATTTCCTTGAAATCCGACCCCCTGAATTCAGTTACCTCAGTCTTTGTGCAGCCTTCTACCCCTCCTAGGTCCAGGCAGAACCAGACCGTGGCATGGCCGCTCCCCGCCATTGGGTCCCGTACATCCAGGGTCAAATCTGGTCACTGTCTGCCAGCACCACATCCAGTATCCGCGCCTCCCTGGTCAGTTCCCCCACCTGCTGAGTTAGGAACACGTCCTGAAAGACATCCAACAACCTCTGTTCCCTGGCCACCGAGTATCTCCCAGTCTGTTCCTCACATGTTTAAGTCCCCCAACACAACCACCATTGAGCAAGCTCATTTACAAAGTGATCCTGGATGGACAGTTAGGGCAAATTATAATTCAAGAAATCGTACATGGCAGGAATACATTAAATCACAGATACAAGCAGTGACAGTGAACACTGAACAAGGGGGCGGGCGAAACATAAAATATAACATAAACAACAAAGTATAAAATTAATGAAGACAGCATGTAGTTTTCATTTAAGGTATTCAACATAACTTGGTAAGCCAGAAAGTGTTAGAGAGCAACACAAAAGGTCTTGGAGGACAAGGTGGTAGTATTGGGGGTTAGGGGGCAGGATTGGAGGAAGAGGTAGAGTGGTGTATGGAGCAGCCAAAAGGAAACGGGGATGCATGGATAGTATCTAACAAAGGAATGGGGAGCTGAGAAGGAAGGAGATAAGGGAGCAGCAGAACGGGAGATGGTTACAGATACATCTAGAGGCCAAGTGTAGAGCTGGCACTATACAATCACCAAGATAGGAGTCAAGTGCTGGAAGGGAGCAGCGTAGCAGGAAACGGTTATGAATACATCTGGGAGGAGGCCGAATACTGAGTAGGCACTACACAATCACCCAGGTAAGTGTGAGATGCTAAAGATAGAGCATAATCTAGGTTCTGGAAGAGCTGAGGCAGGTTAGGAATAGCAATTGCATGTTTCCTTCAGAGCATGATTTAGCAAGGATTTGAATGTGAATATACCGATTAATTAAGAAATCTTTAAGGATTTCTGAAGGTTATCCCATAATGTGGGCATGGCTTATGGAGGAGGCATCATATCGAGTTCTTATCTTGGGGATGTCAAACAGGATACAGAAGTATCCGCGAAGAGAATAAACCCTGGGAGTGCGTCTGAAGAGTTTGGGTGATGTGTGTGTATGGGGGGGGGGGGTTGTTAGTAATGGCTCTGTAGGTCCAGAGGGAGGCATTTCTCCACCTCCCAATGGTAAGGGATGACCAGTCTAGCTATGCATAAAACAGAGCAGTGGTGGGTATGATAAGGAGCATTGGTAATAAACCTTAATGCTCTGTGATACAATGTATCCAATTTTGTCAGGGTGGTTTTGCGGCAGTGGCTATATAGAAGGTCAGCATACTCAAATTAGTGGGAGAAAGGTGGTTTGAATCAATCTTACTTTGACTTCGTGGCTAAGTAGATGCTTGATGTGATAAAAATGGCCTAGTCTCTGCCTCCGTTTTTTTGATAATTCATCAATATGCGTCACAAATGACAGTTTACTATCAAGCCAAAAACTCAGGTACTTGAATTTCAAGTGGTACCCCCAAGATGGTCAGTATTTTCGGATCGGTGTTGGGGGAAATTAGCAAGTGTAGCTTGAGGGGAGAGATGCATAGTTTTTGTTTTTCTGGCATTAAGCAAAAGTTTCAGCTGAAGCAGATTTTGTTGTAGGATACTGAATTCGTTCAGTAATTCCCTGCATGCTAGCTCAAGGGTGGGCCTAGCAACGTAAAGTACTGTGTCATCTGTGAATAAATGAACATTTGCAGTACTGATTTTATTATCTGTGTCATTAATATAAACTGCAAATAGTAGGGTCCCCAGGATTGATCCTTGCAGTACCCCCCTCAACAGAGTTTTAAGGAGGGAAAGGTCTCCTTGGGCTTTGGCCTGCTGTTGCCTGCCCACAAGATAACAGGAGTTCGACAATAGCAGATCGTGATCGACAGTGTCAAACGCCTTTCTTAGGTCTAAGAAAAGAGTACAGGCATGTTTCTTAGAGTCAAGAGCGATCTGACAATCACTGATGACCTTAGTGAGAGTAGAGGCTGTGCTATGTTTAGGCCTAAAGCCAGACTGTACGGGGTTAGGCATGTTATGGGTTTCTAGGTGTTCTCTAAGCTGAGAATTGACTAATTTTTCGAGCAGTTTTGACAAGATGGGTAACAGGGAAATAGGCTGGTAATTGTTAAGATCACATGGGTCTCCAGATTTGAAAAGCGGGATCACATGAGCTGTTTTCGAGATGGCAGTAAGCTCACCTTGAGAGAAGGGAAAGATTGATGAAATGCGTGATGTGAGAGGTCAGAAAGTACGAGCCTAGCTTCAGAAAGAGAGGTTCGATCATGTTGGCGCCAGTATTTTTTTTTCTATCCAGGGTATTGAGAAGATCCTTGACTTGTTTGAAGGATATTAGGCTTAAGTAAAATTAGCTGAATGATGGGTGGCCTTGATATGGGGGCATGAGGTGTCATTACCGTTGAGCTGTCTGAAGAGCTTGCTTGTTTGAGAAGAGTCGAAAGTTAAACCAGTGGTCGCAAAGCGATTATTGAGTTGATCTAGAATGCATGATTTGCTTGTGTAGGTGTTGTTCCCATTGATAATTTTGGTTGGTGGGACTGTGACCTTCAATCTCCTCTAGTAATTGTCAGAACTTAGTGGCATCATTTTTGGAAGAGGTAAGGGCAGATTGAAAATATTTTGCTTTTTCGGCTCTTATAAGCTTGGTGCAAAGGTTTCTTGCTTTTTTTTGAAGTCCTCCCAATCTTGTGCTAGTTTAGTTCTGCAAGCCCTCTTCCATAGTAAATCTCTGTCATGTAGGGCTGATTTTAGTGAATTGGAGAACCAAGGAGGGGACCTTTTCCTCATTCTAATTTTAACAATAGGGGCATGTTTATCAATCACCTTCAAAACCAGGTTTTGGAATAAGGTGTATGCCTCTGAGACCGAGGTGGCCAGATACAAATTTTTGCAATCTATTGAGTTTTAGGTCAGCCAACAAATTTTAGCAATTGAATTTTCAGAGATTCCTTTTTAATCTGAAACAGGAGGAGGAATTTGGTTTAGGTATATGCCTTATGCATGCTATGACCCTGTAGTTGCTGATGCTGCTGTGAAATACCCCAGAATGCGAGACATTGTGAGCTTTATTGGTGAGAATTAAAATCAGAAGGGTGCTATAGGCAGGGTTTTTGGTGTTCGGACGAGTGATGACGGGGTAAGGTAAGACAGACCATAAGTGTCACATAGGTCTTTTAAGGGTTTAGAACAAGATGAGTTCCAATCAAGGTTGAAGTCTCCCATAAGAACCATTTCAGAATTAGCAACTTCCAATATTTTATGTAGATGATATAATATCTGGAGGCCCCCTGACGGAGGTCTGTAGTATCCTGTTAAGGATATAGTCTCCTGAAATAGCAGCGAGATCTTTAAGGTGAGGCTTTCAAATTCTTTAGGTACCGAGGCAGAATCGACAACAGTAACTGAGTATTTGTCCAAGACAAATATACACCCCTCGGGATGGCCTGTCGGCCCTGAATACATTGTATGAGGGAATATTAATGATGTGGTCAGGGGTAGAGCCTCTAAGCTAAGTTTAAGATATCAAGGCTGCCTTGGCCAGTCTGGTGCTATGAGAATCACTGTTGTTCTATCTCAAATTTAATCAAATCAAATCAAATTTCATTTCTACAGCGCTTTTCAAAAACCAAAGCGCATGTACAATATAAAAACATTTAATCTAATAAAACATATTAATATAAAAAGGCAGCCATAATAAAACTAGACATTATCCCCAAATGCCAGGCCAAATAAACACGTTTTTAATGAGGATTTAAAAGTCTCGGTGGACAGGCACTCTCTAATCTGACGAGGTAGAGAGTTTCACAGGGTCGGGACTACAAAATCAAAAGCCCTAGCACCTGATGTCTGAAGACGGACCCTGGGAACCTCTAGCAATCCCTCGTCGGCAGAGTGGATGGAGGGGGTAGTAAGGCCAAAGGAGGTCTTGCAACTAACCCGGTCCCTGTCCATGAAGGGTCTTATAGGTCAGCAACGCGACCTTGAAGGTGATCCTCCATCGCACCAGTAGCCAGTGCAGTTCGCGCAGCACAGACGTGACATAGCAAGTTCTTGACACCCTGTCAACAACCTGGCCACAGCATTCTGCATCAGCTGCAGGCGACAGAGATCCACCCCCGGTAACCCTAAGTATTGAGCATTGCAATAATCCAGATGAGAGGAGTACTTTAGGAGTATTCTGTGTAGCAAAGCGAAGAGAGGAAACACATGCAGAAACTTGCTTTCCCAATGGAAACTAGGGGCATCCTGAGGGTACGTACCCCAAGATTGGGCTAAACAGCAAAACAGTGGCAACTTCTTGTTCTGCCATCAGGCTTACAGATCCACTTCTGGTAATTCCCAGCATGTGAATGCTGTCAGGACTATTGACTGCTTCAGTGACGATTTATGGGACACAGTCCCCATTCTGCTGAGTGAATCTGCCAGGACATTTGTCTTTTTCTGATACATGCACTGCAGATATCTGCGTTTTAAGACTGTAAGCCAGATCCCAAATGTTCAGTGCTTCCTTGCACAGTTTTGATGATCTGGCTCATCCCAGTTTGTTTATATAGAATACTGTTGTGGTGCTGTCTGCCTATTTATTAGATCATCGCTTTACAGCCTTTTGAGTCAAAGGCTCATTTACAAAGGCACCTCATCAAGAGAGCAATACATCACAGCAAACAAAATAGTACAGTACATAACGCTTAGAATAAAAAAGCAACCAGTCCTACAGGAATTCACTGGTGGTATAAGCTTGGTAATAGGTAGATCGCAGTAGTCATAATATAGGTACACGAGTACCACGTCAGGTAGTAACCAGAGATATTTTATTACATTAGCCAGCAGATGTTGCCTGAGACCCCAGGCATATACAGCAAAAGAAGACAGGGCAAACCCAGCCTAGGGGTGAGTGTAAGGGGAAGGTGGGGGATTATGCGCAGTTGCAGCAGCAAATGCATGTCAGATGGCTTCTGAGGGAGACCTTGAAAGGACCAAGCTTAGTGGAGTCAGCTATGCTGACTGGGAGGGAATTGAACCAGGGGGGAGTCCGATAGCAAAAGAATCTCTGAGCCATAGAGATCCTTACCCTGGGGACAATAAGGGAGGTTTTGACAGTGCTTGGTGGAGACTGAAGGGAGGCATGCTGCAGGGAGGTGGCGACTGGGGAGTCCTAGCAGGGTCTTTTTACAAGAAGGCAGGTTTGGAAGCGGAGTCTTTCTTCAAGGTTGAGCAAGCTGGTGGTGGAGTACAGCAGGCACGTATGGGTGTGCCCAGGGGTTCCCAGCATTAGCCTGAAGGCCTTGATTAGAGAGAGCTGGATTCTTGCTAGTGCAGTGTTGTCGGCTGCAGCATGGATGGGCAACCCATAGTCAATTAGCGACAGAACAGAGGAGGTGATTGCCAATCTAAGGTCCTTTTGTGGTAAGCAGTCCCTATGGCGGTATAACAGTTCATTCCTCACACTGGTGGCATCAGAAAGGGCACTGACCCCTTAGGATTTTCTAAACATGTTTGCTAGAACATTGCTTTGATTTCCAACAGGTTTATTTGTTCCTGTGATTACGATCTGTTCCAAGTATCCTGTACTGTCAGATCTGAGATGCAACTCCCCATCCCTGGAGGGAGGCATCTGTTGTCAGCACCACTGCGAGGTAATTTTGCTAGAAGGATATTCCCTTTCTCAAATGGGACTCGTATTGCATGGTGGTGACTGTACCAAGTCCTCCTTCGTCAGTTTCTTTTGCTTTGGCTGTTTCACGAAGGCTACAGAGAACCTTCGCCACCACTTTGAGCCCTCACTGGTCTACTGTTAAAGTCTGCCAGTGTTGGAGGTGCAAGAAAGGCGTCTCCTTACAGGTTCCTGGAGACTGGTGACCTTTAGCTCATCAGGGATTAGTTTTTGGCTAAGAGGAGTGGTAGTGTACTGCCTCTTACCTCTTACAGCCCCTTGCTCTGCTGGAATCTCTTTCAGCCTGGTATGACTGAGGGGTATACAGCTTCAGGTAGCAACCCCCACCTATACCTCCCCATCCAAAGGATCTACTACAACCATTGCATTTTTTTCCATTCCATCAGTTTTTTTAAAAGCCATTTTGTTTATGTCAATTTTGTACATTTAACTCTCTGTCTGGTCGCCCAAGAGTGATTTTCTCTCAAATGGGAAATCAGCAGCTCTGTTCTGCAAATTAAGGGACAGTCCCATGCTTATACAAGCACACCTCCTGGTGGCCACTGCATTTGCTAAACCCCTTGTGGCAGTATCATTACTATCCAGTGACATTTGGAGTTGATGCTTTGCAGCATCCAGACCACCTCCGACTACCTGCAGTGCCTGTGACCTGTCATTGGAGGGCATGCCATCACAGAATGTCAGCATCTCTTTCCACAAGGCTTCCTGGTAGTGAGCAGTACAGCTCAGAAGGGCAGTCTGTCTCGTAATTCAACACAATGATGAACAGGAACGCTTCCCTAACGCATCACTCTTTCTTGAGTCTTCATCAGAGGGTGCTGTTGAAAAGGTAGTTTTTGCTTTTTCACAAGCAGCAGCTTGGATACACCTGTAAGAGCTTGGGTGTTTTTGTAAACATAATCAGATCCAGTTCTGCTCACCTGATAGCTTTTTCTCTACTTTTTTTGTCAATACCCATGCCAGAGGATGGTATTTCCAAAAATGTTCCATACAGTTTCTTAAATGTTGCATATACAGGTGTGCTGATCCTTTTTGTGCAGGTTAAACCCAGTATGCTGAAGAAAGCTGCCCCACCATCCTCCTCCTCCAGAGTCTATACAGTGGGGATGTTAATGGTTTCAGTCACACTTCTTAGCAAAGTACAGCCTGATGTGACATCATCCAGCAATCTGGGGGTGTGAGAACCAACATCCTCACTCCCAGTCACATCACGGAATATAGGTTCAATTTTCCCAGGTTTTTAAATAGCTGGTATGGCACAGCAAAATGCTAAGCAAGACAGGGGGTAATGCTAATCATTTTCAGAAATTCTTAGCAATAGACTGCTAACAATTTTTTAGTTCATGACACTGTACAGAACATTAATAAAAACTATATAATTTTTTTTAATTTTGCTAATCAATCTGTGCCAAGTGCTATACATTTTCATAACTGATTAGCAATTTGACGCATGAAAGTGCTAATCAGTTTTTTTTCCAGTTTATTTAAAACCCTGTGTTCCCCATTCATTATTTTAGCGTGGTGGGCCACCACTCTACATATATTTTTTTAACCACTGCACTATATATATATATATCTATATGTATATATATATCTATATCTATATATTTTTAACCACAACCCTTTATTTGTAGCCATCAGCCTATTCTGTTTTTATAAAATCCTCCCAAATTGCCTTTTACCACTACCCTTTCTTCCAACCACCCTTGTTTTAATACAGCACTACTACCCTTGTTTTGATACTAGTATTCTAAACCTTACTTAATGTACGCTGCCAGACTGGGAGGTACACTGATGCAAAGCATTGTTTTAGAAGATGAGCACTCAGGGCCTTCTGGTGACGGGTTCGTGTGGCCTAGTTAAAGGATTGGCAGATTTCGCAATCTGCCACCTTGTACTTGGGGCCCAGGCAGAGAACGCAGCATGAGTGGTCGTCCCTGTGCAGGATCTGAGCACCGCACTTCTAATACTTTTTCTGTGGTCTACCCGAAGGCATACAACACGATTTTGAAAGAAAGATATGAAAAAACTTGCTACTACACTAGTAAAAATGGCGGACGACTGAAGCTGTTCACCGCGAGGTCTGATGATTCACGTCGAAGGCGGGAAAGAACTCAAGGGCGGGCATGGGAACCACCCCCTACATACAGTCATGCCAACATCCTGCCATATGACACCGGGGGCGGTCCCCAGCTATAGACCGCTAGCTAGAAGTTTGCCATGCGGTCCTGACGCCAGGATGTGCAGTCCTATATGTGAAGACATACTGCACGAACCCCCCTGAAGTAAGATTCTCTTGCACTCAATGTACAGATTGAGTGTGCTGAGGTCCAGTATAGGCTGAAGGTCTCCGGTCTTTTTGGGTACCAGGAAGAAGTGGAAATAGATACCCCCTTCCCACCTGGTTCACAGGAATGGGCTCTATGGCAGACTTTCTTAGAAAAGCTCCAATCTCCTCTTTGGTGAGGGGGAGGTGACCTTGCGGGTAGCGAGAGAGACCTGGAGGGTTCTCTGGGGGTTTCTCTATGAACTCTAGGGTGTGTCCTTGAGCGACTAACTGAAGGACCCATGCATCCGAAATGATCGCCTCCCACCCTGTCAGGTGGCTGGTGAACCTGCCCCCTACTGGCTCCTCCAGAATTAGCGACAGAGGAGGGAGGGCAGGTTGCGAGTCAAGAGGTGGAGGGGTGGCATGGCTAGCCCCGCTCCGGAAGCTCTCAGACTTGGCTGGGGCTGGGGGATTAGCGGCAGCTGGAGAGGCCAGAGGTTTGCCCTGACATCGGGTGGGCTGTGGCTTGTTTTGACACAGTTGTTGGCAGTGAAAAGGCTGCCCAGTCTTAGCCTTAGGATGGTACACTAATTGTACAGAATGTAAAGCTTTGCCACTCTCTTGAAGATCAGTCAAGAGAACCATGACATCCCACCCAAACAGTACCAATCCTTGCATCCAAGATGGAGGATTGAACCTCCTGGGCAAACCCAGAAACTTGCAGCCAAACATACCTGCGAAGGCAAACTGATGTTGCAGTGCTCCAAGACGAAGCGCTGACAGCATCATAGGTGGCTCGTAGAGTTACGGCAGCAGGCAATTTTTGCCATCCAGACAGTCTGCTCAATTTTAGCCTTGGTCTCTGAATCAGCCAAGGCTTCAAATTCTGACTTTAATTGCCTCAGAATGGCCCTCTGGTAACAGACCATGTGGGCTACGCAGTTTAGAGCCCCCATAGCCAAAGTGAAGGACGAGTATACCTTACGTCCGTACTGGTCCAACTGTCTAGATTCCTTATTCGGAGGAGAGGTACTCATATTTGGGGGTAGTGAATCGGTCATGGGCCACATTTATTACCAATGAATCAGCTTTTGGATGGGTTCTAAGGTGGTCCTTGTCCTCAGGGGCACGATACATTCTGTTCGCCTTTTAGGAGATAGCAGCTACAGATGACGGCTGTTGCCAGATCCTAGAGGCCAAGTCGTCGTGGGGTCCAATCCATGGAGGGATAAGAAGAAGAGTCAACTCTGGAAGATCGAGGTGCTCCAAAAGCCTTTTACACTGAGGGTTCTGTTCTTCCGTCCGCCAGCTGTTGTCCTCCTGAAGTTTCCAGAGGAGTTCCATGAAGAAAGGTCTTTCAGGGGAGATATGGGGTTGGGGTCCTCCGGAGGATGTGACTGGAAGCCTGAGGCACAGGATGAAGAGGAATCAGACTCCAAGTCCAATGAAGGGCTTCTATCCAGAGTCAGTGCCCTTTGAGAGGGAACCTCCCTTTGAGGCTCCTTTGGCCCGGTACCCCGACCCGCCACTGTGGAAACACCCACCATGTGACCAAACGTGGAAGGACGCAACTCCACTGGCAAAGGAGACCGTTGAATATGGGTCTGACAGGATGGTGTGCAGGTCGCAACCAGCTGATGGCGGTTGAGCTCCGACATCAACTAGGTCTTGGTTCTGCTCCACCAAGACTCAAACAACGCCTCAATATCCACCTGTGGTAGTCGGGCCAGTGGGGCTGAGGGCTGAGGCGTTGGATGCCTTACCTCGCACTATGTCGGCGACCCGGGTTCAGGAACGACCTCGGGTCGTCGGGGTGCCGACACAAGGATGGGGAGGAAGGAATGGGTTCAGCAAGCCGATAGGCTGCTCTCCTCTCCCGGGGGTTGTAGGGGTGGGTTGTCGTCCCCCTCATAGTTCCACCCCCACCGGGTGGAGGTCCGGAGGGGTAGCATAGGCAAGGAGGGAGTGGCAGTATGGGTGGACGGACGGGGCTCAGCTGGCTTCCGGTGTGTGTGCATGCCTTCACACGCATGTATGGCCATGTGTCGGGAGCCTCGGGCGGGGACAAGCAGGAGAAAAAACCCTACCAAAAATGCACCATAAAAATCTCTATATAAAACAATTTTTTAAAAATCCACCTGCAGCCATGGTGGAAGCAGAGGTGGTAGAGGCTGATATACCAGAGGACAGCCCGACGTTGGGTAACCAGGTATCGGGTACCCTGGTGTAGGATACCACAGCGTGGGATAGCTGGAAGTATAAGCCGGTGTTGGGTAACCCAGAATGGGGTACCCCAGCATCAGGTACCCTAGAATCAAATACCCCAGAGAGCGGTAACCCAGAGTAGGATGGCCTGGCATCGGTTAGCCCGGTGAAGGACCCGGCGGAGGCCCTGAAGAAACATTAAAGAGGCCTGGCAAGCCAGAGTCCAGTGGTGGGCCTGTATGAGGAAGATCCGGCGTCAACCCAAGAAGGCTGGATGGTCCCTCCAGATTCTGGGGAGGAGGAACAGGCCCAGATGAAGGAACCAGAGGCATGGGGGCCAGAGGCTTTCTGGGGCCCTCCAGCATAGAATTTACCAGCGCTGGCTTGAGAGGAGGGCCAGCAGGTGGCTGCTGCTCCTCTTCCTCCAGCTCAAACGGTACGGAAGAGGCAGAAGGTTCCACCAGAAGTGGAGAAGGAGCGCCCCGGGAGGGGGATTCCGCCCAGGGAGGCTGTGGCATAAGTGGGCGCAGGTCTGAGAGACCACTGTCTGACCCTGAATTGGGGTCCAGCGGAAGCACCTTGGCTGGGCATTCCTCGGAAGGATGGACACCTGACTTATCAACCGGGGCTATGCGGTCATCTGAGGGACCAATGCCAGACTTACCAGCCGAACCACTGGACTTACCCCCATGGGTTTTAAGAAGCCTCCAAATCCCCGGAGCTGCCCGCCTGAACCGTAATCAGCTCAAGCGGGGGGACCAAGGGCTGCTCCGTGACTGGGGGAGAAGGCTTGGTCGGAGGGGCACAATCCTTGCTGGTGGAAGGCTGCTCGTCAGCTGCGGTCCTAGGTTTTGAGGAAAAAAGAAATAAAATCAAAAGATATATTTATAGAAAATGGCGGTCGAACTGTAGCAGTGTTCCGTGAGGTCAGACGTGCACAGATTGACCGCGGGAAAGAACTGCACGGCGAGTGTGGAGACCAGACACTGCTAGCTAAAGTTTTCCATGTGGTCCTAGCACCTGGCAGCTCAGTCCTAATGGTTACTGCCTACTGCAAAAACCCTCTCAAAGTAAAATATATAGTTCTCGGAGGTGTAGGATGGGCCTAAGATCCCTGCGCATTTGGGGACCAGAAAGAAGTTAGAGTAGAGCCACCTGCCCTGTTGTGTCTCTGCGACAGGTTCGATGGCCCTTCTGTGCAACAAGGAGTGAATTCCCTCCATAGCACTGGAATGTGGCCTGGAGAGTAAGAGGACTGAACCAGAGGTTTTTCTGGAGACCACTCCAGAAGCTCCAGAGTGTGGCAGTTTTTTTTATTAGCTGCAAGACCCAGGCATCTTTGGTGATCTCCCTCTCCGGCCGGGGGGGCCGGGCAAGGAGTCAGGCTGAGGTTGCACCTGTGGCTGGGGCTGCACCGCCGCCTCTGGGAGATTTCCCAGTGGTGGTAGGCAGGGTTGCAGTTCTTCTGTGTTTACCCTGAGGCTTGGAACTGGGTTTAGGCCTATGGGAAGCATGCTGAAAAGGGCATGCACTGACCACTTCTAGGCTGGTTGGTGCAGTACATGGAATGGACTGACCGCAAGATGCGGTCGGAGGCCTGCAGGTTAACAGAATGTCCTGCGTGTCTGTCCCAAACAGTTTATACCCTCTAAAGGGGGCATTCAGGGTGGACTGTTGGATATCCTGGACAAAGCACAACACCCTTAGCTAAGAATGGCGTCGCAGGCAAATGTCCGCCATGGTCGCCCGGGCTGAGGCATCCATGATGTCGCAGACAGAGCGAAGAAGATGCTTGCCGAAGTCGGCCCTAACTGAATGTTCTGGAGTAGCTGTTTCGGGGGTCCTCCAGGAGGGCTTTAGCTGCCTCCTTGGCCTGAGCCCAGAGTTGGTTCTGAAACTGGACCATATGGGTGCTATAGTTCAGGACGCTTATGGTCAAGGTGGCAAAGGCAAAGGTCCACTTGCCAATGAGATCTAACCGCCGAGACTCCTTGTCCGGTGAGAGGGAACTGAGGTGTTTGGGCCTTTTGGTATGTTCAAGGGCAGCACTAATTACCACCGAGTCCACTTAAGGCTTTTCAGCAAAGAAAGGTTTCCCTGCAGGAACCTGGTAAAGCTTGTCCTGCTTCCAAGGTATGGCAGGGACTAGGCTAGGTCGATGCAAAGTGACCACTGTGGCCTCCTCAAAGGGCTGTATCAATGGGAGAATGACCAGTGAAGTGGCATCCGGCAGACCAACGTACATGGACAGATGGCACCGGACAGAGTCCTGCTCCTCGGTGTCAAACCCATGGCCACTTGTAGCCACCTCAGAACAGACAAAGGGTGGGTCATCCAGTGGGGACTGTAAGATATACTTGTGGGTCTCCTCACGATCGGGTGACACCATAGAAGAGGAGTGGGAGGGGGTAACGCTTCCTTCATCTCCAGTATCTCCCTCATCCTCCTCGTCAGGGAGGAGGAAGTCCGGTGGTACTTGTAATCATCCTCCAGGTCCGGGGTTTCTCGGGCACCATATCCTGAGGAAGCATGTCATGGTCCCTTAGAAGCAGTGGGCATGGGGGCAGGCACCATAGGCCCTTGGGTCATCAGCCCTTGTAGGGCAGCAAGTCTAGCTTACATAAAATCCCACAGAGAGGTAAATACAGGTTACTCACCTGTAACAGGAGTTCTAGGAATGGTATATGTTGTTCATCCACACTGTCTGGCAGGTTCCTTGCCGCTTTAAATCTTGCCAGAAGGTCTTCAAGGTGGCTCCTCCCACCCACCCGGGTGGTAAAACTCTCGGCTCCGCCCCATGATGCCAGATCTAGCCCGCTGGAAGCCAGGTTGTGCGCGGCCGGGCCGGGAGGTCAGGGTTTATGTGGATGAACAACATATACCAATCCTAGAACTCCTGTTACAGGTGAGTAACCTATATTTCTAGGGACATGGATATGTTGTTCATCCACACTGTCTGGCAGACTCCTAGCAGTTCTCCGGGAGGAGGGAGGGAGGCAAGGCGCACACCCCCTACTTAGGGAATAATGGCTGGAGAACCGAGGCCCCAAAACCAGCATCCCGGCGTGACTCAAGGTCGATGTGGTAATGGGTAATGAAGGTGTGTGCTGACTTCCAGGTAGCAGCCCTGCAGATTTCCTGGATAGGGATGTCCCTGGAAGCAGCCACCGATGCAGCAGTATGGTGGGTAGAATGAGCTCTTATCCCTCTGGGAGGCTCCATGCCCGCCAACCTATAGCAGAGATCTATGCAGGAGGTAACCCACCTGCCTATCGTCCGCTTGGCTGCAGGTCTGCCAGGTGCGGTTTCAGTGTAGGTGACAAACAGCTGGCTTAACCTCTCTCCTAACTTCAGCCATCCGCCTTTATAATAAGAGAGCACTTTCTAGGGTCCAAAGTATGGAGCCTATATTTGGCCTCCAGGTGTGACTGGGTAGAACACCGGCAGAGTCAACACCTGGTTAAGGTGAAACTCGACACCACCTTTGGAAGGAATTTCGGTGGGGAGAGGACAACCTGTCCCGTGGAAGACCAGATAAGGAGACTCAATGGAAAGCACCTGAGCCTCCCATACTTGGCTGACGTGATAGCCACCAAGAAGGCAGTCTTCCATGACAGGTGAGAAATATCACACCTGTGCATCAGTTCAATGGCTTGCCCATGAGCTTAAGCAACACCAGCAGTAAATCCCACAGAGGTGGAGGGTTCTCGCACCAGAGGGGATATGTGATCAAGGCCTTGAAAAAGCCTCACCTGACCTCTCCCATCACCACTGCTTTCTGCCTGTGCCCAGTAAGCAGAGATGGCTGCCAGGCGCACCTTAAGGGTCGTCAACCGAAGCCCTTGCTGAGAAAGGGACCATAGGTAGTCCAGAATGCTTGCCAAGGAGGGAGAGAAGGGGTCCAGGCCCTTGCCCTGACACCAAATGGAGAACCTCTTCCATTTAAAGGCGTAGCATTTTCTGGTCGAGTCCTTACGGGAAGCCTCAACAACGTTGAGGACCTCGTCAGAAAGACCCATGGCCTGGAACTCTAGCTGCTCAGGAACCAGGCCGTCAGGTGCAGGGATTGAAGGTCCGGATGAAATACCTTCCCCTGACTGACTGAGATCAGGTCCGGGCAGGCTGGAAGCCACCTCGGGAGCCTGGAGCTGAGACTGAGGAGATGTGGATACCAGAACTGGCGGGGCCAGTCTGGGACTACCAGAATCACCTGCGCCTTGTCCCTCCTCACCTTAAGAAGCACTTTGTGGATCGAGGGAAATGGGGGAAAGGCATAGAAGAGGCCCGGGGTCCACGGCCTCGAGAAGGCATCCCCCTGCAGCGAGCCCTGCTGAGGGGGGCGGGCATGAAACAGTCTCAGCTTCGCATTCTGCCTGGAAGCAAACAGGTCCACCTGAGGCATGCCCCAGTGGGAGACCAGATCTTGTACTACCTCCGGCAGGAGAGACCACTCGTGGGAAGCAGCTCCTATCCGGCTTAGGGCATCGGCCAGAATGTTGGAGGCCCCTGCCACATGGATGGCAAGGAGATCCGCTTCCAGGCTGCGCATGAGGGACCAAATGCGGAGAGCTTCCCTGCACAGAGGCATGGAGCGCATCCCACCCTGGCGGTTTAGGTAGTACATGGTCGTGGTATTTACCGTCTGGACCTGGACCACTTGACCCCGTACAAATGGAGCGAAGGCGGTGAAGGCTAGATGAACCGCTCGAAGCTCCAACAGGTTAATGTGGCATCGGACTCCCAAAGGGACCAGAGGCTGTGTGCTCTGTGCTCCCCCAGGTGGGCACCCCAACCCATCAATGAGGCATTGGTTGATAAAGAGACCATCGGCTCAGGGCAGACAAACGGGATGCCCTCCTGCAGATAAGCTGGAACGATCCACCACTGGACAGTGTTCCACATCTCCTGGGTCACTATCACTAGCTGATCCAAAGGACCGGAGCACTGTGACCACTGGCTGGCCAGTCTCCACCGTAGGGGATGCATGTGCCAACGGGCCCAATGGACCACGCTGGTGCAGGTCGCCATGAGGCCCAGGAGGCGCAGGAAGTCCCGGGCAGGGTGCAATTGCCCAACCTGAAATGATTGGGCAAAGGAGGAAAGCGCCTCGGCCCTGTCCGCCGGGAGCGTGCTCTGGCTACATGAACAGCGAACTCTGCCCGATGAATTGGATCACCTGCTTTGGCACAAGTTCCGACTTGGCCTCGTTGATAAGGAGGCCAACTTGCGAGCAAACCTGGAGGGCCAGATCCCTGGACCGCTCCACCTCCATTCTGGAGGAGGCCACAATCAGCCAGTCGTCCAGGTAGAGGTACACCCAGACCCTTCGGCGCCGCAGGAATGCTGTCACCACTGCCATGCATTTGGTGAAGACCCTGAGAGCTAGAGAAAGGCCGAAGGGCATGGCCAGGAACTCATAGAGGGACGCCTCTGCCCTGAAGTGGAGGAATCGCTGGTGGGACGGACGGATTGGGACATGAAAGAATGCATCCTGGAGGTCCAGAGAACAGAACTACACACCTCGTTCCAAGGACGGAATGATCTGAGCCAGAGTGACCATCCTGAAGGTTCGAGACCTTAGGAACCTGTTCAGGTCATGCAGGTCTAGAATGGAGTGCCAGCCCCACCCCACCCCCGTCCGTTTCGGGACCAGGAAGTACCCGGACACAAACCCTGGGTCTGGTGGAGGATCCGCCACCTTCCTGATCACCTCCTTTTCGAGGAGCAGGGCAATGTCGGCTCGACGTGCCGACAGAGAGGTTACAGACCCCGTAACCCCCGTGAGGTGATGGCTCGGAAGGGGCAGGGCATGCTCGAACTCCAGAGGCAAACCCTTTCCTACCACCTCCAACACTCAACGATCCGTGGTGACAGTGGACCAGGCGGAAAGAAGTGGCGGAGCCGTCCCCCCATGGGGGACCCAGGGGGAAGCGACGTGGCTGGGGGAGACACCCCTCAACCCATCACTGGGCAGGCTTGGAGGAAGGACCGGCCAAGGGACCTCCTGGGTCTTTTCCTCCCTGCTTCCTGCTGGAGGAGGCTGCAGGCTTGGCTTTGGGGTGCCAAGTGCGAGCCTGCTGGCCCTGATGCTGGTGTTGCTGGGCCGGACGTGCCACAGGGGCAGAAGATCGAAAGGACTTATGTTGTTGTCAACGGCCTTTGTCCTTCTGAGTAGACGTGACCGAGTCTAGGGTGGCGTTGGACTTTTCGATCCTCTGGAGGTGGCCTTCCACTCCAAGGCCGAACAGGTCGGTCCCCAAGAAGGGGACGTCCGCCAACTTGTGCTGGGTATCCGCCGTAAAGGTGGATCTCCTCAGCCAGGCTCTGCGGCGCATGGCCACTGCGGCCGTTACTGACCGGGCACAGGAGTCTCCGATATCAAGAGCCGTTTGGAGCTGCTGTTTCACCACTGCCCTTCCCTGATCCCACACCTATCAGACCGTAGTCTGCAGGTCAGCCGGGAGAAGAGGGATCACCTCATCCAGGGAGCCCATGAGGGCATGGGAGAAGTGCGCCATCAGTACGGCCGAACTAGCCTGATGGAGGCAGAGAGAGGACGCAGCGTATACCTTGTGCCCGGCATAGTCCAGCTTTTTGGACTCCTTGTCGGGGGGCTTATCCAGATCCCTAGCGTTCCCGGAACACCAGAAAACGCTATCAGTGACCAACCCCTCCACAGAGGTGTTCCAAAACGGACAAAGAGCCGGGGACCAAGATACTTCCTGGCCATCCTGGTCAAGACGTGGGACAGAAGCCGCCGCTGCCATAGCTCTAAAGTTGGGCCAACAATGGCTTCAGCCACCAGAAAGGCCTCCTGGAGAATCCCCTCGGTCCAGTATCTCCGTGAGGGGATACTTGGCCCACTTGGATACGGGCTCGAGCTGCATCCCGGTGGACTCCGAGATGAGCCGAAGCAGACCTATGAACGATGATGGGCTCTCATCCATTGACTGCCCCCCCCCACCCCAAGGACTCCAGGTCAAGGGGCCTGGAAAACAGGGAGAAGTCGTCGTCAGACTCCGAGGAGTCTGCAAAGAGCTGCCTGGGGCCTGAGCCACCCTCCACCTGCCGAGGACGGTCAGGAGTGAGGGTGACCGACAACCGGTGGGGCAAACCGTGACCCGACCGAGAATCCTTGGTCGGAGCCCCCGTTTTCGGTTGTGGAGGCGGAGGTTCCACCACAATCGGTGGGGCAGCTGGTTTCGGCTGAATAACCGGCCCAGGCTTGGGCACCTCGACCACCGCAAGGAGTTGTTTCGGCCTTTCAGGTGACAGCCACTTAATGGCCGGGGAAGACGACAGCATTGGCTTGTTCCCAGACAGAAGGAGCTGCTGCCACATTAAGTCCTCGCAGCGTCGACGCAATTTGCGCCGAAGCCTCTCCTTTTCCAAGGAGGAAGACGAGGATAAGTGGCGCCAGCTTTCCTCGTGCTGAGAGACCGAGACCGCCGTGTCTGCAGGATCGCTGGACTGAGACGAGGTCAGAGACCGAGACCCTCAGTGTTTCCGAGGGTGGGTCTGGGAGGGAGCGGGAGAAACCCGCTCCTCCTTCGGCTCGGGAGCCTTGACCAGGTACTCCGGCACAGGAGGCACAGGCAAGTCCTCTGTTTCCACCAGGGGAACCAGTGATGAAGGGTTGTCGGCTTCACCAGTCGACAGCCCATCCGACGGGTCGAAAAAAATCTCGATGGCATCGACGGGTGTCTCAGCTGGCTGACCAGACGGGGACAACGAGAAGCCAGCAGCCTTAGCTGCAACCTCGACCGAAGTAGAGTGTCGACTGTCCGGGGAAGGGGACGTCTCCCGCTCCCACAAACGTCGACGGTGGGACTTACCCTTCGAGTCCTTTTTTGACCAAGAAGAGTGTCCAGATGGCCCCTCACCCTTCATGGAGAGGGATTGGCAAAGCTCCTTAAAAGAAGCTGTGTAGGAGGATCCCAAAGAGAGCGGTATAAATGCCACGACCGAGGAAGATGAGGATGCGGCCTGGGCTGCCTCCTCCTCGAGGGCGATCATCTGCTCGAGTTGCTTAGCCGAGCCAGCCACCGCAGACACCTCCCAACTGGCCTCCTTGGACTTCACCGGCGGATAACGTTTCTCAGGGTGCCCAAGTTGGAGCCGGGCAGCACGGTCTTCGAGGACGTTAGCCAAAAAAGACCTGCACAACTCGCAGGCCTGAGGGTTGTGGTCAAGCCCGAGGCAGTAGACACACGCAGAGTGCGGATTAGTCCTGGACATCTTCTGCCTGCATGGGCACAGCCAAAAACCGGGAGTCGATTTGTCCATCGCAGCCGCAAAGGAAGAAGTAGACCGAAGTCTGGAAAACTTTAAAATTATTTTCGAGTGAACTGCAGAGTTAGGATCCAGTCTATACGCAGAGCGTTAAGGAGGGAACCTGAGCTTCCAAGCGGTAAGGAAGATCTGGCGTCATGGGGCGGAGCCGAGAGTTTTAACAGTGGAAAAAGAACTGAGGAGAGTGCGGTGGCCGCCCACTCTTATAGGATAGGGCACATGTGACGGAGTGGGCAGACCCCTAGCTAGAAAAGTTTCCATGTGATCCTGGCATCTGAGAGCTATAGTTCCACAAGTGTAGCCTGCTGCAAGAGATGCCCTCGATGAAGAATATTTGCTATCACCAAACCCACAGAGAACAAGCATATAGTGTATATTACAATGTCGTTACCATCTGATTTCTATCCATCTCAAATGTGGTTCTGCTGCACTAGTAACATTCGCAGTACAGCAGAATGAAAGTCGTTCCACTGCACTGAGGACGTCTCACAGTGGGTAGCGCGAGCTGAACATTAAAACAAACAAAAACGCATTACTCCTGTCACTACTTGTAGTTGAAATACAAACTGAACTTTTTTTCCCCCATCACTTAGCATCTCTCAAAGCAAGCAGCATATAAGTGTTAGTTCATTTATTTAAACATACCGCTCACCAAGATGTCGGCTGAGGTTTTATCAAAGCCCCTGTCAGACCAGCAGTTACCTCAGAGACAACGATGGAACACTGCTCTATTCAGGACATCCCTGCTTATGAACTAGATCCACTTCTAGCAGAATTTATCTATACAATTAAAAGACTTGGTGGAACGACATTCTAATATACACTGTATAGAAAAGTTTATTAGCTGCGAAGCAGAACCAGGCTACTCTCCAACCTCACAGTTGCAGTACAGTTTGTTGACATCTCGAGCTGTGCTCTCGAGGTCAACAATCAGCACAGCAACTGCTCGGCTGGTGAACAGCCCGGTTGTGCATCACAGCTCATACACTATCGTATATTTGTCAATGCCAAACGTTCACTTGCAGGTTATTTGCAGTGGTGTTTTGGCACTTGGACACTGCTTTAAAAAAAAAAAAAAAATCAGTGACAAAGAAGTAAAATGAGGGACACAGTTCAACAACTGGTTCTATCCCCTGAAGCAGGCAGCGTAAGAGTATTGGTATAAAATAGTTTGTCTGCAAAACAGCATAATAGGATTGGCAGTGAAGTACTGAATGGACGCTGATCCCGGCCCCACCATGCAGAGAGTGACAGGCATTGGGGTGTGCCTTTGGGTCATCGGCCATAATGTTCACGCCATTACGCCATTGTGGTACTGTGTTCTTTCTTGTAGTTCAAGGTGCTTTTGTAACTGCGGATTTCTATTGGTTTAAACAATTACATTTTTCTTTTATATTTTAAAAAAAGCTACATCAACTTGGTATGTTGTCACCTGTTTGTTGTTGCTAAGTAGCATGTTTTTGCATTGTGCTCTGATTCTATGATAGAATCTGTATTAGTAGAAGGTAGATTATTGTGATTGTAGTTACCTTTTGATTGTAAGGATAAAGAGCTTAGGTAGAAGTGTATGTATTTTCAAATATTATAGGGGAACAGTGGAAGGATTTTTAGGACAGTAAATGAATAAAAAGTTAACTAGGAGAGCTTCAGTAGCAGACAAGTAGTGGAATTGCAGTATAATGTGGGGAGTGGTGCAATGCAGTGGCTGTGGGGCAGCCATATTCAGGCAGACCTTCTGGACACTGAGGTGCTGCCCTATCTGCATGCATCTATCTGGACTGCGGGATGAGGTAGCCAGACTCAGAGCGGAAGTAAACTGGGTCAGGAGTACCATCACCCCTATCCAGGGACCACCCAGTCCAATGCAACTGCCTCAAAGGATGCCGAGAACGAGGAGCACTTGGATGACAGTGGGCTCAGGAGGGTTAGAGCGTCAGGCAGAGGCACATCCCAGATCCTATTCCCTCAAGAACTCATATGCCACACTGGCAAACAAGGACAACCAAATACAGGTACCCAGAGAAGTGGAAGGAAAGGATGTGGAGGTTAGCCAAGGAGGTGACCTCAGCGGGAAAGCAGTGGACCCCAGAGGAGGAGGAAGCGAATCCTGGTGGGGACTCCATCATAAGAGGGATCCAGCTAGGAACACAGGAGGGGAGGACAGGAGGTGGGTGCCTACCAGGTGCCACGGCATGGAGGATGGAAGGAAGATCCTGGGGATCACTGGGAAGGCAAGACAGGAGGGTGAGCTGGATGTCATTATCCACCTAGGTACTAATGACCTGGCAAATGGGAGCCAAAGGAAGTTCAGGAAGAGTTTAGGAAACTGGGGAGGGTCTCAAGCAAGTAGCTACTTCTGTCACTTTCTCAGAAGTACTACCTGTGAGAGGCAAGGGAGAAACATAGGAGTGCATGCACCAGGAACTTTAACTCATGGTTGAAGAACTGGTGCTGTGAGGAAGGGTTTGGATTCATTGGTGACTGGGGACCCACCTGGAGGGATGGAGGTTTGTTCAAGCCTGACGGCCTGCATCCATCCTGGAGGGGTATCCAAGCACTCAATGATATGTTTAAATGCTACATTGACAAGCATTTAAACTAGCAAAGGGGGGTGGCAGGCCAGCAAGGAGGGTACCTACTTGCTCACCCCCCACAGCTAGCAGTGGAACCAGTGAACCAGAGGAGTGGCTATCTCTGCAAAGCAGTGTGCAAAACATGGAGATTAGTGCCCAAGAGGTGGATAAGCAGAAAACGGGCAAAATTCAGCAGACGGGCAGACATCAAGGAGAACCAGGGATAAATGACAACCAAGGAAGGGGCTGGAGTAGAACAGTGAGACAGTCTAGGGAGGTCAAATCATGGAAAGCCATGTGTGCAAATGCCAGGAGCCTTAGCAACAAGATGGAAGATCTGGAGGCTGTCATGGTGCAGTCAGACCTGGACATTGTGGCCATCGCTGAGACCTGGTGTAATGATAGCCACAACTGGGAGATGGCCATATCTGGCTACAACATATTCAGAAGAGACAGAGCAGGCAGGAAGGGAGGAGGAGTGGCACTGTATGTGAAAAATGACATAAGGGCCACAGAGATCCAGGAGGAACAAAATGGGGGAGAGATACTGTGGGTTAAGCTGGAAAGGAAAATGGGGACAGACATCTGCACAGGTGTGGTCTATAGACCACCAGCCCAGGAGGAAGAAACAGATAGGGAGCTGATGCTAGCCATCCAAAGGATGGCAGACAAGGGTGAGGTAGTACTGGCTGGAGACTTCAATATTCCAGACGTGAACTGGAGCATCCCAGCAGCAGCATCAACTAGGAGCAGATTTATCCTGGACTCCCTTCAGGGTGCCTTCCTCAAGCAACTGGTCGTGGAACCAACTCGGCAGAAGGCAATACTGGACCTTGTGCTCACAAACAGGGACAGTGTGATGGGGGTAACAGTGGGGGAGCACCTGGGAAACAGTGACCACCAGTCATTGTGGTTTGAAATCACAGAAAGAGCAGAACCAAACCACACAAAAACACGTATCCTGGATTTTAGGGGGGCAGACTTTGGGAAAATGGGGAGATACTTGAAAGAGGCATTAAGGGGAATGGGACAGGAATCAGGGGTTGAGGAACAGTGGGCAGTATTTAAAATGGTGATTACAAGAACAACAGAATTATGTATTAAGCAGGTTAGCAAGAGGAAAAGGAAGAGGAGACCATTATGGTTTTCCAAAGAGGTAGCAAAGAAAGTGAAAGCCAAAAAGATTGCATTCAGGCAATACAAAAAGACACAGGCAGAAGGGGATAGGGAGAAGTACCAGGAGAAGCAAAGGGAGGCAGGGAGGTCAGTAAGGGAAGCCAAAGCTCAGACAGAAGAACACATTGCAAAATCAGTGGGTAGAGGGGACAAAACCTTTTACAGGTACATAAGTGAAAAAAGAAAGGCAAAGGGGAGGGATAGTGAGACTGAAGGGGGAGGATGGGGGCCGCGTGGAGGATGACAACAGTAAAGCTGACATACTGAACAGGTATTTCTGCTCAGTCTTTACTGAGGAAGAAGAGGGTAATGGGTCTGAAGGGAGTACAAGGGGTGAGAATGGTGCAGAAATGGACACAAGTCCCTTTACACGAGAAAGGGTCCTGAAGGAACTGGAAGTAATAAGAGTTGATAAAGCAATGGGGCCAGATGGGGTGCACCCCAGGTCCTTAAAGAACTAAGAGAGGTGGTGGCTGAACCTCTGGCTATCCTGTTTAGCCGATCACTGGAAACAGGGGAGGTACCCAAAGACTGGAGGACAGCAGATGTAGTCCCCTTATACAAAAGTGGGAACAAAGAGGAAGCAGGGAACTACAGACCAGTCAGCCTCACCTCGGTAGTGGGGAAGATCATGGAAGCACTACTGAAGGAGAGACTGGTGGAACATCTGGTTGTCAATGGACTACAGGACCCAAGGCAGCATGGTTTCACCAGGGGGAGGTCATGTCAGACCAACCTCATTGAATTTTTTGACTGGGTGACTAGGGAGGTGGATCAGGGGAGGGCAGTGGACATGGGCTATCTGGACTTCAGCAAGGCCTTTGACACTGTGCCACATAGAAGACTATTACACAAACTGAGGAATATGGGTGTGGGCAGGACAGTAGTGTGGTGGGTAGGTAACTGGCTGGGTGGCAGGACACAGAGGGTGGTGGTAAATGGCTGTCACTCCACAGAGGGAAGAGTGACCAGTGGGGTACCACAGGGATCAGTGCTGGGACCGGTCCTATTCAACATCTTCATCAGTGACATGGCGAGGACCTAGAAGGCAGAATTTCACTGTTCGCTGATGACACAAAGCTCTGTAACAGAGTAGACACACCAGAGGTGTAGACAGAATGAGATCGACCTACAGAAACTTGAAGAATGGTCAGGGGTTTGGCAGTTGAAATTCAATGCAAAGAAGTGCAAGATAATGTATATGGGGCACAAAAACCCTGGCACAATATATCAGTTGGGGGGGGTGAGGATATAGCATGCACCAAGCAGGAAAGGGATCTTGGGGTTATCTTCTCTGATGACCTCAAGGTAGGGAAACAGTGTGACAAGGCAGCAGGTAAAGCAAATAGGATGCTGGGATGTATAGGCAGGGGCATTACCAGCAGGAAAAGGGAGGTCATAATTCCGCTATACAAGACACTAGTGAGGCCCCACCTACAGTGAACAGTTCTGGAGACCATACTTACGTAAGGACATATACAGGGTACAGAAGGTTCAGAGGAGGGCAACAAAGATGGTGCATAGATTGCATCACAAGTCCTGTGAAGACAGGTTGAAGGAACTGAACATGTACTCCCTGGAGGAGAGGGGATATGATAGAGACATACAAGTATCTTACAGGGAGGAACAGGGTGCAGGAAAACACTATTTTTAAGCGAAAAAGATGTTCCAGGACTAGAGGGCATGGGATGAAGTTGGAGGAGGACAATTCAGAGGAAACATGAGAAAGAATTTCTTCACAGAACGGGTGGTGGACAAGTGGAACACTCTGCCAGAGGAAGTGGTGGGGGCTGAAACAATCACGGGATTTAAGAATGCATGGGATAGACATAAAGGAATTCTGGAGGTCAGAGGTAAGGTGCAACAGACTTCTAGGAAAACAAACTGAACTTACAAGCTCAAATGGGCAGACTGGGTGGGCCATAGGCCCTTATCTGCCGACACTGTCTATGTATCTATGTATTTAATCTCAGCCTACCCCACAGACACAGAGAAGTGCCACGGTGTGCCTTGGGGTCTTCAGGCCTTTACGCTCACCCCATTCCATAAGGAAACATGCAGAGATGGATGCAGTACAGGAGAATGGGGTGAACTTTGGGGCCGAAGAGTCCAAGGCACACCTCAATGCCTGTCACTGGCTGCAGGGTGGGGTTGGGGGTGGAATGAGCATTACAGCAGACAATGTCAAGTCACACCCCGGACGCCTGTCAGTCTCTATGTAACGCCCCGGGCATGTGTTGGTATTTTCACTCCAAATTTTCAACATGGGCTGTTTGTGACCCCACCTCATGAACAGTGGCACTATGAGGTCGTTAGCCAAAAGATGATTTTGCACAGCGACTGTGCCATTTGGCGTCACAGGTGCGAACACACATTTCCGACAGGTTGTGAAACATGACAGCTGCACTGTTAATGAGGAGGTGTAAAAAAATGGCACTGTTGAAAATCTGGAGGAAAATATGAAAACGTATAAGTCATACGCAGTATAGAACCGCGCAAGCACACTCAACACAATTATCTGTGATTTTTAACCAGATTTTCAACATAGGCATTTTGGAACCTCCACTCATGAACAATGTCATTGTGATTTTGTTAATGTGTCCTAAACATTGATTTTGTACAGTGACCGTGCCATTGTGCGCCATATGCACACAAAAAATTTCGGGCAGGATGTGAAAAATGACAGCTATGCTGTTCATAAGGAGGTGTCAAAAAATGCCAATGTTGAAAATCTGGAGTGAAAATATTAAAAACTGTCAAAATTACGAGCATGCGTTGAAACTGTGCAACGTACACTCGTAAACAGTAATTTTTTGGAATTTTTCCACCAAATTTGCAAGATAGGCTTTTTGGGACCTCACCTCATGAACAGTGGCACTGTTATTTCATTATTTGGTCCTGAAAGGTGATTCTGCGCAGTGACTGCGAAATGACCTTTCGGAACCGAGTAACAAGATGAAAGTGCATGTGTTCATGAGGTGGGGTCCCAGGCACCCTATGTTGAAAACTTAGTGGTAAAATTAAAAAAAAAAATGGCTGAAATAGCCACCTAAGTTGAAACCTCTCCCATGTATGCCATTATACAGCTTACCGGCATTTCTTCAGTTCGCGGTCGGCTTTGAAGAGTGCAGACATGTTCCCGCTCAACCGAAGATCACCATACCGACCACCTGAGGTACGTATGGGATGAAGGTGGCTGGGGGAGATGGGGTGTGCAGAGGGTGGCTGTGGGTTGGGGAGGGGAGCAACATCAGGGGTGTAGCCAGAAATTTCTATTTTGTACACGCAATCTCTAGCTGCTGCACCCTCCATTAAAACATACACACACCCTCTCCAAATGCTGCCCCCCATTACAAACCAGATTGTTGTCAGACGATTCCCCTAATCTACAAACAAGTTAGACACATATCTATCTCCTAAACAATTGAAGTTTTAACAGAGACACTACTTAATGCCCTCCAATAACTCAAATACTACTGATTAGAATGATAATGTTAACCAAAAGGCATATGGTTTGGGACAGGCACTCAACAGAACTGTACACAAGTGTGTACAGTGAATAAGCTTGCCTACACCCTTGGGCACCATGGAAAACGAGGGACCGTTTTCTTGTTTCAGGTATTAAAAAAAAAAAAAACAACACTGAACCTCACGGAACCATTTTTTTTAATCGCAGGTGAATTCTAACAAATGTTGGGCACACTGAGGTGGGCTCCAGTGTGCCCCATGACTTTTTTTGGGGGGGGGTTGAGAATGATGTTGGCAACACTGAGGTGGGCTCCCAGTGTGACACACAATGGGGTTTGGGGCCATGCCAGGGGCAGGAACATTCCAACGTGGTCGGCTTACTTTCAGTGGCAGCACACTGGTGTGGGCTCCCAGTGTGCCACACAATATGGGGGGGGTGGACCGGACATGCCAACACGGGGATTGCACCCCCGATGTAGTCTTCCTTTCTGATTTTGTTGCAGGCAGCTTCACCGTCATGTTTATTGAAATGCTTTGCCAGGAAAGGCACGTCGGGAGACATGTCATTGTGCCGCTGCATGATGAGCTTGTCTTTGATTGCAGCAGCACTTTTCTTACAAGTTGTGTCCACTTTACATAATGGAGGGCAGATTTAATAACTTTTTCTGTAGTTTCCAAGTTATCCAGGCCCCTTCGACTATTACAGATGCCACCTGTAGTGAACAAATTCACTGAACACCAAGCAGTCCACTATTCATGGATTACCACGGTATTACCAGTAGCTTTTAGTTACTTCTTTTTATCTTCTCGGCAGGGGGTGGTCCTATGGTTTCCCTCTTCTCATGCGTCCTTTCTTGGCTGCTGCCCCGGACCCAGTCAGAGCTCAAACTCTTTTTCACCCTGCCATCCCAGGTTGCTTCACAGTGGGATTTTATCATGCACACTGCGGAGACCTGGAGGCCAGGAGCTGAAGGGGAACTAACTTAAGTAAGTCCGCCACAGCACCAATGAAGTCTGCGTCACTCACGCCGGAAGATTAGTTCTGTCTCTTAGTCCCCCCCCCCACCCAATGGTGCGCAATGGCATCAAGGACGCTTCTGCACACGCGCTTGCCTGTACGCCTGATGCCTGCCTGCACCAGCCCATACCTTCATCCCCGAGCTTGCAGTAGCCCCCAGCCACCACCAGGAGCTAGTGGCTCAGTGATAATCCCCACCTTCCCTCCCTGGAGAAGGCAAGCAGGCCATGGGATGCTCAATCCTCCTCCCCTGGCTGACCCTCTGAGAACAAAGGTCACTCCCGACTCGCGTCTCAGCCCTCTATGCCACTGGGCTGGCTACCTGTAGTTTTTAAGCACCTGACCAAAATGCATCGTTTACTTGGTTGAACGCTTTAAAAAAAAAAAAATTAACATCTTTATTGAGACAGACCATTTAAACTCCAGGTACAAGTGGCAATTACAGTATGCTAAATATATACTTAGAATTACAAGCAACAGTAGGTCTTACATTTTGACAGCTTATACAGGTAATAATCATCTAGCATCAAGTAGTCCACACCAGGAGACATTGTTTTTACTGAAGACTTCCTCTACTGAATTACAGATATGCAACCCAACCTCCTATACAGAAAACTATATTCACTACTCCTCCCTAGACCTAGGTTCTGAGGTACAAATGAATCATCCACAGATAACATGTAGCATACCCATACCCACCACTTGGCCTCAAACTGAGATTTTTCGCCTCTGGAGGGATGCCATAATGCATTCAGTGGTGTATACATCCTTCAATAGTTCGCACCAGGCCTCCACTGTGGGGGGTTCCTGTTGTCTCCACAAATGAGTTATAGCCTTTTTGCTACTAAAACGTAATAGATAGGCCATAAAGCGTGCAGCAGTTGGAGTCCCCTGTTGGGGGGGGACTGAGAGGAAGACCATGGTTGGGGACAAAACACACCTGTCTTTACAGAGAGTTTGATCATTTGTTCTGATAATCTCTCCCAGAATGGTGTAAGTACTGGGCATGACCAAAACACGTGGGTTTGATCTGCCTTTGAATGACCACAATTTCTCCAGCAGGCCACATGATGCCGAAAGAAACTTTGTTAGAGCAGCTGAAGTCCGTAAGTAGCGAATTCAGCACTTCCAGGCAAAAGTCCCTCCAGTAAGGGGCTGTTTTTTGTTTTTTTTTTAGTGAGGGACATATATACTTTAAACAGGAAGAGTATGTGAATACAGTACATGGCCAGATCTTTATTACAGGAGGCTAAGACGGACTGTATTGACTCTTTGAGAAACTCTTGAAGTATTTTATACAAATTACTAATTGACTGTCGCCAAATGTTTCCCTGAATTGCATCCTAAAGTTTTTTAAGTAATAACGGGGGTGGATTCTAGATGTGTTTTGGTATGCTCTTTATGGAGAAGTAACGTCCTAACTTGCAAACAGCAGAGGTGTTCCCTTCCAGTAAGGCCATATGGCATTTGGAGTCATTCAACGGGAATAAATCCCTGATCATCTAAAGTTTGAAAGATATACATTAAACCAAATTGGTGCGGTCTGTGAAAGGTATTATCCATTTGCGCCGGGAGGAAATCTGATTCAGTAGATAACAGTCTGCAATAGCAAAGTTTCATAAGAACACTGCCACTTTAGAACAATGGGCAGATGATTCAGAATGAAAAATCACTGCCACAGAAAATCGCATGGATGACACTGAAATAACTACAGAAACTCTACAAGACACATAAACTAAAATATTAATGAGACAAAAAGATTCCGAGAACCGTGCCAGATGAAACAAATATGGCCTACCAGAAGGTTGGGAGGGTAATAATTTTAAAGATTTTTTAGTCCCTTTCCTTTGCATGACTCTGAAGCTGGACCCCAAGCTACCCTAAGAGACTCAGTGTACTCACAGGGTCCTAGGCCCAAAGCCAACATATTCTCTGTCAGGCCACGATCGATCACAATCCAATTCCTTAATTATGCAATTGAATCAAAAGTTCTCCAGCTGGCTTGGCCAATCCAGAATATTTTCCAACAATGACTACGCAACGTATACCATGCGGCAGAGACGAGAATATTTGCCAATATTCCCCATACTGAAACTATGGCACGTCAAGTTTCCAACCCCTACCCAGCAAAACTGGCGACAGATTTTCTTGAAACCACTCACACTTACCATTCCATTGTGGAAGCGTTTTCCGATCTACGGAAGAAAGTAATTGAGATTCCCAGCAAAAACTCTAGCAGTAATCCTTCTCTGCGTAGGCTGAACACTTTTGACAGATCCAAGAATACCGCCTCGGTTTCATTATCATCTTCTAAAGAGGAAGTAATAATGTAGTGAAAGTAAACTAGGGTAGTCTTCGTGGAGTATTGTGAGCGAAAGCCATGCTGGTTTAGAGAAATTCTTTTTTATTATTATTATTATTTTTATCTCCTCTGTGGAGCGGGCTGACAGGTCGTCTGGCCGCCAGCACCCACATCCACAGATCCCGGCAGCAACTCGCTCTCCTCCATGCAGGCTGGCATGCACAGTGTCTCCCCTTCCCCACAGGAACCCAGATCCAATGCCTGGGGAGGGGGGGTGCACCTCTTTAGGTCACGGGGCGCGGTGCACGGCCATCAGTCGCAATGTCCATCCCACGATTTTCCACCAGGTTTTCACCCTACTGGAGCCGGACGCACAACAATGTCAGCACACTACGTGCCGACGTCTGCCACACTACAACCCCTTTCTGTGCGCTGCAGCTGTAGTGCCCCTGACTTCCATCAGGCACTGCTGCAAAGAGACGCGACCCCCTTTACCCACTCCAGAGAGAGGAGAGCTGTCGTGGGATGCTTCCCCTCCCCTGCTGACCACTGACGACCCGAGTCCTTTCCCTGAACCTAGGTCACCAGCGTAGCGCAAGGTGTGGTGTCCAGCACCTCGACCTTCAGCGCCACTGGGCCACAGAGAAAAGTTTTGATTCCAGAAAACCAGAAAGTTGTGAGTGGACATGACTTTCAAAAGTCTTTGAGAGATTGGGGAGCAAGGAAACTGGTCTATAACTGGGAGGGGATTGAGGAGTCACCACCTTAGGTACTACCTTTCTTAATTTCCATATAGACGGAAATATGTTTTCAGAAATGCTCCAGATAAAGTGGTCAATGAATCAACCATCTTTATTTTACCAGGTGAAGCACCACTGAGACAGACTCATTTACAAAGTGGACCTGGATTGGTCAAAACAAGCACAGCAAATAGTAATACAGAAAGGAAGCAGTTGGGTGGTGCAATAACAGGTAGCATAGGTAACAATAAGCAAGCACAGTGATTCACATCATGTACTTGTTCAGGACAAGTAATAATTATTTACAAAAATGTACAGGACAATATAAATATAAATTACACTTGCGGCGTGGTTTTGTAAGGATTACAGGGAATTGGGGATATTAAGGTGATAGTGAGGGGGCTAAGAGGGTGAGGACCCAGGGATAACTAGATGGAGAATGGGACCGGGGAGTGGGGAGACTAGGGACAGGGGAGGAGGTTAATGGGGTAATTTCTAAAGGTCCAATGTTTAAGAATATAGCATCTAGGTTATTCAGTGTGGCTGGCATCACAGTGAGGTGATTTAAGAATGGACATGTAGCACAGACACCGTGACAGGTCATCTTCTGCATGCTGAGACGCTGCTCCAATGAACTGTCATGACACCCAAACCACAGCAAACTGAACAATTATTTTCTGAACAATTCCTCAGACCACTATGTGAACAAGGTTTCTGATGATTTATTAGCTGCCTACTATGACTGCTGCTCAAACACAAAATACAACATCCACATAATAGATACGTAACTGACTTCAGCTGTAGCCTGAATGAATGATCAGTAGGTTTTTTTTTTCCCCCATCCCCCTAACAAAGGGCTTGGAGTAGTACCCTGACAAAGAAACTGATAGAAAAAGAATTGCCCATTGTTCAAAATCAATGAGATGAAATTATAAAAGAGTTTGGTGTCTCTTAATAGCTACTTTTATTTCAGTCATGAAGAAGAGAAATCAGATCAGGCAGCAAGGCTGTTGTCAGCACGGCTTCTCCTCAAAAAGGCTGAAACTATTTAACATTTAATTAAGCAACAACCCCAAAGAATCTGACTGGTCAACTGCCAGCAGTTAACAGCCAGTCGAATTAACAGCCAAAAGTATGAATGCAACATAAAACAAAAAAAAACTGCTGTAAACCTGCAGTACAGGATGTATCTGAAGGACAGTTACTGCTACAACAAAATTATTAGTAATTTTTTTTGCAACCTGCATATTAAAATGGTTATCAATTTTTCCTGTGTTCCGGATGGAACTCTTAACAGGCTTGTAAGATTTCCCCCACTCGCTTAAAAATAAATGTTTCTGCTATTAACATCTAAAATATTAAACTACTGTCAGAGACGGAATTCTTTCCTTACATGCTGACATAAAAGAAACTTTCAAGGCTGCATGAAATACTGTTCTTGGTTTCAGTGACACTTGTTTTTAGTGTATTATAGTGTTCTACTACCAGAAGATTTTAAACTCACTCTTGGAATCTGTAACAACCCCTCGTTGGCCGAGCGGAGCGATCGACCAGGGCAGTAAGGCACCAGAAGTTCTTTCAGATAGGTCGGACCCTGATCATGAAGGGCTTTGAAAGTCAATAAAATGACTTCAAAGGTGACCCGCCACCGTACAGGAAGCCAGTGCAGTTTGCGCAGTACCGGGGTAATATGACTGGATCTCCTTGTCCCAGTCAAAACCTGGGCTGCAGCATTCTGCACCAGCTATAGGTGACGGATTTCAACCCCAGAAAGCCCAAAGTAAAGGGCGTTGCAGTTGTCTAAGCGCGAGGACACGAAGGCATGGACCAACGTTAGCAAAGAGTCAGACAGAACAAGGTGACGCACCCCGGCAATATTCCTAAGATGGTAAAATGAAGTCCTGACAATGGCAGACACTTGAAATTGAAGGGTCAGCCTGTCGTCTAGGACAATCCCAAGGTTGCGCACCCGTTCAGAGGTCGGAAGTGACATGCCGCCAAGAAAAATTCCAGAGGGCGTGCCATCAGGCGACCTCGCTATCTGACCACCCGGGTCCACCACTAACACCTCTGTCTTCTCAGAGTTCAACTTTAACCAACTAGAATCCATCCACCCTTGGATTTCTTCCAGACAGTTATTAAACACCGAGAGAGCTCCATCCTGGTCAGGTGCAAAAGACAGGTCTAGCTGGGTATCATCTGCATAGCAGTGAAACCTCAGCCCATACCGTCTTATAATGTCTCCGAGGGACAGCATATACACTGCGAATAACATGGGTGATAGCACTGAACCCTGAGGCACCCCACACAACAAAGAAGTTGGGCCGGAGGAATGAACCCCCGACATAACTCTTTGTGATCTCCCAGTAAGGAATGAAGTGAACCATTTTAAAACAGTTCCCGACATTCCACAGATTAGCCTCAGGCGTGCTAACACCAGGTGATCCACAGTGTCAAAAGCTGACGAGAGATCAAGAAGAACTAGAATGGAACATCTCTTCTGATCCCTCGCCCTCAGAAGATCATTAAGCACCTGAACCAGCACAGTCTCGGTGCTGTCTCTTTTACGAAAACCAGATTGGAAGGATTCGTAGACATTATGGATGGTTAAATGGTCTTCCAATTGGGCTGCCACTATCTTCTCAATAACCTTCCCAATAAAGGGAAGGTTAGAGATAGGTCTGTAGTTTGAGAAACAGTCTGGGTCCAAAGTAGCTTTCTTCAAGAGGGGTGTCACCACTGCCTCTTTCAGGGAGTTAGGAAACTCACCTGACTAAGGAGCACCAGACTATTTGCACCATAATTGGACTGATGGTCTCAGAACAACCCAAATTAGGGGTGTTGGTCCAGGGTCCAAACTACAGCTCGTGGGCTGCACACTATGGATGATCCTCATAACATCCACGACCTCCGGTCGGCAAAAGAAACTCCAAGAGAACTGAGGTATTGTGAACTCGCACTGTTCCACAACATCACCCTTAGAGACTGCCGGACGCAAGTCCGCCCTGATGTCAGCCACCTTAGTTGCAAAGAACCAAGCGAGCTCCTCGCACTCCAACTGCGAAAAAGCTTTTCGAACTTGCAGACAGGCTGGGTTGCACAGTCTGTCTACAGTCCGAAACAACTGAGCCGGTCGATTCTGTGCAACTGCAATCTCCCTGGACAGGAGTTCTGCCTTCTTATGGGTGACTGCAGATTGATAGATAGAATTCCATAGAGTTCCATCAATCTAAGGTGGTCGGCATCAAGGGCAGACTTGCACCAACAATGCTCTAGCCTTCGCCCTTGTCTCCGCAACTCCCTCAGTGTCCCATCAAACCAAGGGGACCTGGGGTGAAGGCATAGGGGGCGTTCTCGAACAGGAGCAATAAGAAACATATAAACATAGAATCTGACGAAAGATAAGGACCGCTTGGCCCACCCAGTCTGCCCATTTCCCTACCTACTGGATAAGCTGCAGATCCTAGTTAACCAGCAGCCTACTTCTTCCTACCCCCATCCCCCAGAATTGCCTTATGACTATCCCATGCATGCTTGAATTCCACCACTGATTTTGATTCCACAACCTCCTCCAGAAGGCCGTTCCATGCATCCACAACCCTCTCTGTGAAAAAATACTTCCTTAAATTACCTCTGAGCCTCCCCTCTATCTTCAAATTGTGCCCTCTTGTTCTTGCACACCTCTTTTTTTGAAAGATGCTACCCTCTTGGACTTTGTTGATTCCCTTGAGGTACTTGAAAGTTTCTATCATGTCCCCCCTCTCCCTCCTTTCCTCGAGGTTATACATATTAAGCTCCTTAAGTCTCTCTTCATGTGTCTTCCGGTGCAGACCCTGCACCATTTTAGTTGCCCTCCTCTGGACAGCTTCCATCCTGTCTATGTCTTTGGAGACTGGGTCTCCAGAATTGCACACAGTACTCCAGATGGGGTCTCACCAGCTGTCTGTACAGTGGGATAATAACTTCCTGTTTTCTACTGGTGATGCCTCTCCCTATGCATCCCAGTATCCCCCCAGCCCTCCTTGCTGCACTCTCACATTGCTTGCCCACCTTTAGGTCATCTGATATGACTACCCCCAGGTCCCTTTCCATTTTTGTTGTTGTTAGTATCTCACCCCCATTGTGTACTCTTCCCCTGGGTTTTTGTTTCCCAGGTGCAATACCTTGCACTTCTTAGCATTTAATCTAAGCTGCCATACATTTGACCATTCCTCTAACCTTGCCAAGTCCCTTCTCATCCTTTCCACCCCACCCTGTGCATCAACTCTGCTGCAGATCTTGGTGTCATCTGCAAAGAGAGATACTTTTCCTTCCAGTCCTTCTGCAATGTCGCTTATAAAGACATTGAAGAGGACCGGTCCTAATACTGAACCCTGCGGTACCCCACTAGTAACCCTCCTTTCTTCTGAGTGGACTCTATTTACTATTACTCTCTGTGTCCTATTCTCCAGCCAATTCTTTACCCAGGCTGTCTAACTTGTATAGTAATCTTTTGTGTGGGACTGTGTCAAATGCCTTGCTAAAGTCTAGGTAGGCCATGTCCACAGCCCTTCCCTGATCTACTACTTTGGTCACCCAGTCAAAGAAATCTATCAGATTCATCTGGCATGACCTTCCCGCTGTGAATCCATGCTGCCTAGGGTCCTGTGCCCCTCTGGCCTCTAGATACTCGACAATTCTTTCCTCCAGAAGTGATTCCATCATTTTCCCTATCACTGAGGTTAAACTAACAGGTCTGTAGTTTCCTGCTTCTGCCTTGCTCCCACTTTTGTGAAGGGGAATCACATCTGCCCTCCTCCAGTCCTCGGGTACCACCCCATCCTCCCATGATTTGTTAAAAAGTGTGGTCAGTGGTGTCACTAGTTCTACCCTTAGCTCTCTTAGAATTCTGGGATGAATCCCATCAGGCCCCATTGCTTTGTCCACCTTCAGTTTTAAGAGTTCTTTCAGAACCCTTTCTTCTGTAAATGGGCTGGTATCAACTTCTGTATCCAGAGTGTTACTACTGTTTGTTTTATGTACCTCCCCCTCTTCATCTGTAAATACTGAGCAAAAATATTTTAGTATCTCTGCCTTTTCACAGTCTCCCTCTGCCCACCTCCCTCCCTTTATTAAGCCTCACTATCCCTCCTTGGTCTTCCTTTGCTCCCTGATGTACCTATAAAAGGTTTTATCCCCCTTCTTAACTGAGTTGGCTATCTTTTCCTCAGTTTGGGCCTTTGCTGTTCTGACTGCCTTCCCAGCCTCCTTTTGCTTTAACTGATACACTTCTCTATCCTGCTCCTTCTACGATTCCTTGTACTTCCTGAATGCTTTCTTTTTCTCTTGAACCTTCACTGCCACTTCCTTTGAGAACCATAGTGGTTTCTTACATCGTCTTGTTTTGTTTATTTGCTTCACACAAAGGCCCGTTACCTCTGTGATGGCAGTTTTTATTATTCCCCATTGTTCTTCCACCCCTCCTTCCTGCCCATTTGCTAGTGCATTCCTTAGGCTCTCACCCATTTTGGCAAAGTCAACCCTCCTAAAGTCCAGTACTTTTGTCTTTCTATGGCTTGACTCTACTGCTGTGTTTCAATCAATCAATCAATCAATCAAATCTTTATTTATTCAGGCGATCATCATTGAGCAAGGCTCATTTACAAGATGGACCTGATAAGGTCAAGGTTCGAGTTGGTGCACAGCAATTACATCACATACTTATGAGACAGTTATACGTACAGAAAAAAGAAAATGTTATAACACAATAATATACAGAGAATTCACATGTTAAAGCTTGGCAAGAGAAAGTTAAACTAACATCTACAATATGTACAGTACATATATATATCACAATGAGGGCCATGACAGTCACTCACAATGAGTACAAGGATGGTGAAGGGAATATTGGGTGCCATATACTGGCGGTGTCTGGCTGGAAGGAATATGCCATATGTGATTGGAATATGGTTTAGTGGGATGACTATTCTATCTCTAGCGGTAGCAACTGCATTTCTCTGTGAAGAAGGATGTACAGTGCTGCTTGAAGGATGTAAATGGAATGATAATGGACAGTTTTTGGGATTTTTGTAGGGTGTTCCATCCTATGGCTAGAGAATAGCTGATTGCTGCCCTCCCTATTTTGGTGTTGACTTTGGGCAATTTGAGCAGGATGATATTGTTGCTTCTTAGGGCATAGGAGCTGGGAGTGGTCAGGTTGAAGCAGTCCAGGATATATCTTGGGAGTTTTCTTGATAAAGCTCTGTAGATCCATAGAGCTGCATTTCTGCTCCTCCTGACATGAAGGGAAACCATCCAACTGCATCATAGAGAGAACAATGGTGAGTATTATATGGCAGGTCTGTAATGAACCTTACTGCTCTATGGTATAAGGTATCCAACTTTTGAAGGTAGGGAGTGGAGCAGTGACTATAGAGGAAGTCTGCATAGTCAATGACTGATAGAAAGATGGCCTGGACTAATCTCATCTTTGAATCTATATATGAAGGGTTTAATCTGTAGAGGAGGCCAAGCCTTAGGCAAAGCTTTTTCAGCAGTTGTTCTAGATGCTGAGTAAAGTCAAGTCTGTTGTCAATCCACACACCTAGGTATTTGACATTTTCAACTTACTCCAGATTTTCTCCAAGTATAGTGCATATCTGGGGGAGACTGATTGAAGAGGATGTGTTGGTGGAGTTTTGGGTTGTGAACATCATTGCTTTGGTTTTCTTTGCATTTAGCAGAAGCTTTTTCTCGAGAAGCTGATGTTGTAACAGGGAGAATTCTGCTTGTAGGATTTCATGAGCAACTTTAGGTGAAGGGTTGCTGACATACAGTACAGTGTCATCAGCAAAGAGATGTACTGAGGACTTGGTAAGGGTTGAATCAATTTTATTTATATAAATGGCAAAAAGGATAGGACCCAGAATAGAGCCTTGGGGGACTCCTCTTGACAGTGGTCTTAATGGGGAGAGGTCACCTTCAGCTTTTACCTGCTGTGATCTACCGGAGAGGTAGCATCTGAACCACTTAAGGGAGGATGGATCTAGGTCAATGGAGTGTAGGGATGAGAGTAGCAGTTCATGGTCCACAGTGTCGAATGCTTTGCTCAGGTCCAGGAATACTGCACAGACATTGTTCTTTTTATCCAGTTCAGTTTGCCAATCATTGGTGACCTTGGCTAATGCAGTGATAGTGCTATGTTTAGCCCTGAATCCAGATTGAGCTGGATTTAATAGATTAGCATTGTCCAGATATTCCCTTAACTGAATACTCACTAATTTCTCCAGCATCTTGGATAACACAGGTAGGATGGAAATGGGCCTGTAGTTATTAAGATCCATAGGGTCCCCTGATTTTAGAAGGGGGGGCCACTTGGGCTGTCTTCCACAGCATGGGAATAGAGCCAGAATTTAGGGAAAGGTTAAAGAGGTGAGTTAGGGGGGACTGCAAGCACATGACACGCAATCTTTAGAAAGAATGGGTCCAGAAGATCTGCTCCTGCACTTTTTTTGGTATCTAGATGCAATAATAGATCTTCAACTTGTTTCAACAGTATAGGTTTGAAGCTAAAGAAAGAGTCAATTCTTTGTTCACCAGTATAGTGGGAGCTTAAATGATCCCTTAATAGGTTAGCTGGGGGAGGAGTCAAAGGCAAGGCCAGCTGTTGTGAAGTGGTTGTTGAATGCATCCAGGATTTCCAATGTACCAGTAATGGGGCCATAGTTACTGTGTAAATGGGTTGGAAGGGGGTTGTTAACATCCTGGCCCATCATACCCTTGATGATGCCCCAAAATCTAGCAGTATTATGGTAGGAGGAGTCGAGCTGGGCCAGGCAGTAGGCAGCCTTTGCATCCCTAACTTTCCTAGTGCATTTATTCCTGGCTTTCCTAAAGATCATCCAGTCCATGATATTCTTAGTTTTTCTAGCTACTTTCCAAAGTTTATCTCTCTCCAGCAGTGCAGCTTTGAGGTCAGCTGAAAACCAGCGACAGGATTTGTTTTTATTCGGATACTAGAGATTGGGGCATGGGTGTTAAGGGCATTTAATATAATGCTATTTAGCACCTGCTGAGCTTTTTCTACAGAATATGCAAGACAGAACTTTTGCCAGTGTGGAGAGTAGGCTAGATCATGCAGATATCCTTCAATATTGATGTTTTTCTTGGATCTCCTCATGAGGAATTTTGCAGGATCTGTTTTAATGCTGTTGGATCTTACCCCTGCGATGGGGCAGTGGTCACTTATGTCGCATAGGAGCACTCCAGCATGTGTGACTAGATGTGGTTTACTCACTAGCATGATGTCAAGTAGAGTACTGTTACTACTATTCCTTGCATTTAGTCTTGTTGGTTCATTAATTAACTGTGTGAGCCCATAGGTGTCACAGAATGATACCAGAGATGTAGCTGCCTGGGTGAGCCAGTTGAAATTCAGGTCCCCTATCATAATGACTTCTTCAGTACAGGACTTGACCAGGTTTCCCAGGTGGGATAAGAGCTTGTGTTCAGCAGAGGGGGGTCTGTAGCATCCAATTAAATGGAAAGCTGCTGTATTGGGGAGAGAGACTTTTAGAGATAGACACTCAAATTCCTTGGGCATAGATGTTGCAGCAGTACAGGATACAACTAAACCAGCTTTTACATATATGGCTACTCCGCCTCCCCTTGTTTATTGTGGACCATACTGTTCGATGGTCGCTAGTTCCCAGATGGCTACCCACTTCTACATCTGTGATCCTCTCTCCATCTCCATTTGAGAGAATCAAGTCTAATATTGCTCCCTCTCGAGTGGGCTCCAGTACTAGTTGTCTAGGGATGCCCCTGTAGGGCATCTAGAATAACTGCACTCTTGAAGTGTCAGCTGCAACTGCGCTCAGTTAACATCTGACATATTCAGATCACCCATCAGCAATATCTCCTTTTCTGCCATTCTAAGTATAATTTCTATCATTTCCTTGTCCATTTCCTCCCCCTGAGAAGGGGGTCTGTATACAACCCCTGTGCGGATTGTGGTGCCATTGCCTGTCTCCAAATTTACCCACAGTGCTTCTTCTCCTCCCTGTTTACCCTTTTGTTCTGTTGCTTTTATTCCTTCTCTTATGTAAAGAACTCCTCCTCCTCCTCTTTTACCCTCCCTGTCCCTCCTGTAGTGTATCCTGGTATGTTTATGTCCCAGTCATGGTTTTGTGTGTACCATGTTTCTGTGACTGCCACGATATCCAGATGTTCCTCCTCCATCAAGGCCACTAATTCAGGAAGCTTGTTACCTAGACTACGGGCATTGGTACTCATTGCTCTCCATTTTTTGATGGCTTTATCTTCTGTTGCAGCATCCCCCACTGACCGTTCTACCTCAGTCTTTTTCTCATTTAGTACCCTGTTTTGTAGGGAGAGGCTGGGATTTTCCTGCTGCTTGTCAGTGCCTCCCCCATTGACTAGTTTAAAAGCTTGCCAATGAAGCATTTAAACAGACTGCTCGAAAGACTTGTTCCCTTCCTGGACAGATGCAGACCATCCTGCCAGTATAGGCTGGTGTCCCTCCAGGTGGAACCCCAGTCCCCAATGAAGCCAAACCCTTGTGCTCCGCACCATTTTTTTCAACCATTCATTAAACTGCATGGTGCCAATTACCCTCGCCTCCCCCATGCCTTTGACAGGCAGCACCTCTGAGAAGGATACTGTGTGTGCTACTTGTCTTAGGCCCTCCCCAACTCTGCAATGTCCTCCTGCACTGCTCTAATCTCATGATGAGCCAAGTCATTTGTCCCTAGGTGGACAATTACGTCCAGCTCAGAATCCCTTGCAGCTGTTCTCGTGATCCTGAGGATGCGCTTCCTGTCCCTCCAAGCCATGGCACCAAGCAGGCACCTTACTTCAGTTTTCCCAGCTCCCCCCAGTTCTATACCCCTAATAACTGAGTCCCCCACCAGGAGCTGCTTCCTTTCCCTGTGGTGTCCTCTGCCTCCTTCTTGTGGGCCTCCCTTGTGACAGTTGTCATCAGTCTGCTCTGCGGGTGCATCCATAGGGGAGCTATGCTCCCCCAGAATGATATATGGACTGTGGAGTGGAACAATTGACTGGGTGTGCCTCTGTTCCACCATCCTCACCCTCCCTGAGCCCACTGTGGTCCAACTGTTGTGCTTTCTTCGCAACCTCTGAGGTCGTGGTGGTGGCACTAGTGCTCCCTGAATGGGGGAGGTTCCCTTCCTACTGTCCAGTGTGGCCTAGGGGAATGTTTCCTTACTACTGTCCAGTACGGCCTAAAGACGGGCAACTTCCTCCCTCAAGGCAGATAGTTGTCTGCAAATAGGGCAGCATCTCAGCCTCCAGAAAGACTCCCGGAAGACTGCTGCCCCACAGCCATTACATTGCACTACTCCCCACATGTTTATCTACCTTTTTTTTTTTTGTTTGTTTGTATTTGTATGTATGCGTGTGTGTGTGTGTGTGTGTGTGCGTGCGTGTGTGTGATTTGTTATACAGAAATATATATTATACAGTGTGTATGCTTATACTGTCAGTGCAGTGTGCTAGAGAGGATATGACAGTGAAATGCACCTTGCACTCGAGGAAATGATGTCAGAACCTCAGGTATAAAGGAACTATTTCCAGGGGTGGGAAGGGGTTGGGCCTAAACTGTGCCCTCACAAAACAATCAGCTAAAAGCTCTCACCCACCGCTGCGATGAGTGCCTGCCTGTCAGCAAGATACCCTACACAACAATTTGACAGAGAAACTACCCTGCTAATCAAACAGAGAAAAACCCAGACATCCAAGTCAGACACAGGTAAACCTCTCCAGCCCCAAAACAGCCTGGTGGTTTGTTAGCCATAAAGGAAAATCAAATATGCAGTTATTTCAGTCCTTCTGAGGATGCTGACAAGATAAGCAGTTTTAAAAAAACCCTTCCTGAATTAAAAACTAAAATAAACACAAAGCAATACCACTTTAAAAGTGAGGAAAACTTCTCTCAGATGTAAGCAAGAGAGAGAGATTAGTTGCAGATATTTAGTCCAAAATAGTATATCCCACTCAGCTTCTCAGTTGTTTCAAAAGCACACCCTGTACACAACTTGGAAGAAGATGGACTTCTGTCTCAAACAGGATCACACCACTAGTTTATAGTAATTGAACAATGCTGAAATGGTCTAGCTAGACAATTGCCTGTGATGCAGACTTCTGACTTGTGAAGACAATTTCCCCCACCTCAGGCTATGTCTGGCATCCAATTACAAACTGCAGCTTTTGCTATTTTAAAATCACACAACCCCACCAAAAGTTGCAAAATATATTGATGCAGATTCTCACAGAATTCTAGTAATCAGTCCAGTTAGCCACAAAGGAAAATCAAATATCAAAGATCCAGGGCCACCGTAACGGCTGTATTATAGGCAAACACCAGTGCCTCTGGGTTACTGCTAGCCAACATGGGAGATGAGAGGTCAAGGACCGCTGCAAGGCCCTGGGAAGTAATATTCCGTAATGGGCGGTACCTGACCATCTCCACAAGGGAAGGCCTTCTCAGGGGGGTGCAAAAATTGAACCTCACGGTGTGGTGGTCAGACCAGGCAACTGGTTCCACCCCCACATCGGATGAATCAATCCCTAAGAGGAAGACTAAATCCAGAGAGTGCCCAGATTTATGTGTAGCAGTGGAAACTACCTGTGTAAGGCCCAAAGAAGACATAAGCTGGAGGAAGTAATTACAAATTGTGAGAGTTCCATCGTGAGGCCAGGCAAGTCACCCAGAACCATCAATCTGGGCGACTCAAACGACATATCGACGAGGAAGTCCGGCTACTCCTGTAAGAAGCCCCATCTCGGTGATGCTAGATGAGAACGACCAACGCCCACATGCTACAACTGTGCACTCAAAGATTCAGCCTCACCTACTACCACATTCGTGGAGGCCCAATTTAGTCTTAAAACAGACTGCAACCCCCTTCCCCTGTGGTCCAGTCTCAGGCGGTGTATCACCAAGTACCCGGCTGGAATCATGGCCTACAATATTGGGCCTGAATTTTCATCCAGCCAGGTCTCGATGATGTAAGCCAGGTCAGCCCAAGTAATAAGATCGGCTATAATGGCGGTCTTATTCCTAACAGACCTGGCATTGCATAACACCGCCCGAGTTGGACAAACCTCGGAGGCTGTCTGGCCTATCTGCCCACCAAATTCAGTAGTACCCTTGGGTATGGGCACCAGACATGGGGCACCTCGGTCTGGATTCCATTTCGCCCCAGGGCACCTTCTGAACTTAGTAACCCCAGTCTTTCATCCTCTCCTGTTCGCCCACCCCCACCCTCCTCACTCTCCTACGAACAATCCCCAGCGCTCTACAGCACTGATAAGTCTCAAGTTGCGGGGAGGAATATAAAAAGGGCTGAGGGCCCGAAGAGAGGAGGATGAATAGCGCACCATCGTGGAACCTGCAGGCTAGCACATGTTACTGCTTAAACTAAACAATATACACCAAATATAATCAAAGCTAAACTAATCTAAAAACCCAAACAGAATAAAAGAAAAAATAAAATAAACAAAACAAAATAAACAAATAAAAATAAATATAAACAAATATATAAAAGGGTACTCTCACTACCCCTACAACAAAAATTACCCCCCACCCTTAGCTCTCTCACAGCCAAATAAAGAGAAGGGAAAAATATCTTAGCACTCTCACTGCAAGATAATCTAAACAAATCAAACAAAAAACAAAACAAACAGCATAGGTCTAAAACTGCCGTACTTTATAAGCCCCCACTGAAGAACACAAAAGCTGGTAATACCGATCACAAGCCCCACATAACAAAAGTCCAAATAATCTCGAAAATCAGTACATTTTCTTCATATTCCTGGCATTCCACTCCAGCCACTGCAAATTCTCACTATTCGGAGTTTATCCAGCAGGAGGTAAATGCTCCTAACCCAGCAAACCCTAGGATGGTGCATTTATGAGACCAGTCTCCCCTACTTGGGATGCCAGAAGAAGCCCAGCCTCTGCCAGGCGACTCCGGCACCACCCGGAGGCCCCGAGAATGCCAACCCACCGGCAGGTACTCCCGACCCTCCCAGCAGCACCCCGCACCCACCTCTGGAACCTCTGGAATGTGTGTGTATTATTAGTTGTGACATAAAATAGGCATTGTACAAACAAGGTTTGTTTCTCATTGAACTTATCCTGTAACTTCAACTTTTATTAAATAAAAATCAGATGGGCATATTTGCTTAACATACTTTTTACATGCAAATAAACTTAAAACACTATGCACATGCTGCCCCGATGGCCCAGAGGCAGCATGACATGCTGTCGTACAGACGACCCGGGTTCGGGAGCGAACCCAGGCAGTGACGTACAGAGGCCGCCAGGCTGAGGTAGCAGACACATGACAGCGTTCCTCAGTCAAGGAAGGTAGACAATCAGCTCCAGCGCTGCAGCGACTGAGCCAGAGAGCTTGCTGCAGGCGATGTACTGTGCACACACGTGGCAGACAGTGGACTGTGCTCACATCGGGGAGGTGGGAAAGACAAGAAAAAGTAGAGAAACCCACAGCCGTCTGAATGACAGCTTGGATTCCTGACTTCCCTGGACCCTAGTTCACATGATGGAGAAAGCTTGGGGGGGGGCCTTCCCCCAGAGTTCCTGCCACAAAGACCAGAGTAGCGGGTACAGCCCGTGGCTACTGAGGCCGGAGGGAGGGTGTCCAAGAGACACAGGCCTGAACAGGGTACATCCCTGACTGACGGACATGGATGGGATAGAAAAATCACTGAGGAGGGTGGGGAGAACACTACTCATACACAACTAAAGTTTTAATGACAGGGTCACTGGCTGGGTTCATATACAGCAGGATACTGGCATATTTCTGATGCCTATCATGAAACAACTTAGAGGAGCATAGGAGGGCCTGTTTTGAGCAGGTGATGTTTGGAACAAAGTGCCAGTTTTCATATTTTAGCAGAAAAATCTTATAACAGGAAAGTACAGTCCCAGTTATTGGTGTTGCCTTGAATAGTTGCTGAAAAATGATTTTTCAATGTCATGCAAAAATATTAACAGCTGGCAAAACTCAAAACTGATAAAATGAAAAAGTAGAATTTGAAGAGATTTTATTATTTATTACTAAACACATTTGCATGAAAAAATTCTCTCTGCCCTTACAGTTCATCTGTCCCTGTTGCTTTTCTTGCCCTGAAGTTACTGGCCCAATACACAGTCACAATCAGTGGTGTCACAGATTCAAGGTGTAAAGAGACAGTGCTGCAATGCCACCAAGAACTGCTGGGAACGGGTTTGGTTCAGTTGCTTGGGGAAGGGGGGGGGTCTCCCTGGAAAATCTATCACATTGCTAATTACTCAGCCAGATGTTATTAAGTGCAATAAATGCTGGCTAATGGCAACAGGGTTCTGGGCATGATGCCAGCCACTTGGCCTTATACCATGCCTTGGACAAACAGGGCTAATGGTGTAGTCTTCATCGCACCCATCTGACCTTCACCTTTTGGCCAGCTTCTGGGCAGAGAATGTGTCAGTTTTTCTGTCCTATACTCTTCAATCCTTTGTACTGTAGTGGTACCCAACCAGCTCCACAACCCTGTATCCCAAGGATCCAGTGACCCTCCCCAGTCGGAGGACGCTTTATTCTTACAGGTCCCACAACCAGCTCCAGTCTACGCAGTTATAGCAAAACTCTACATCTCCTGTGCAGGACCACCGTGTATTGTGCAAGAGTCAGTGTTCATTTGCATAGCGAACCCACCCCATTACCTGCACAGTCATAATGTCACTAGCAGCCATGCAGGGAAAGTCTTACAACCGCACAATGAGATGCAAGACAGGGGACCACATAGCAGCAGTCCCTTGCAACTATGTATGGGGTCCTATTATTCCCTGCTTAGGACATTAAAATAATTTCCAAGGCAACATAGAAACACAGAATTTGACAGCAGATAAGGACCACTTGGCCCACTCAGTCTGCCCATTTCCCTACCTAATGGATAAGCTGCAGATCCTAGTTAACCAGCAGCCTACTTCTTTCTACCCCAACCCCCTAGAATTGCCTTATGACTGTCCCATGCAGGTTGTGATGTTAGAAACTTCAAGAACTGGGAAGGTAAAATGGCATCTGCGGTACTGCTATCTGACTCATCAGGCATTGAAACCTGTTTTACAACAAAAAAGTTACAGGGCACTCAGTGTCTTGATAGAGCGTAAGTGAATTTAACACTCATGCTGTATTAAGCACAGTTTATAAAGTGCAATGCCGTGCGAGATACAATGCAGACTTCAAAAAGCCACATGGACCAAAATAGCACCACTGACTCCCCTATGTATTGAGGCGTTTTACCTCTTCCTCAGGAAATTACTGTGCCGTTATTAGCAGAGGATTTAATGACTTCATGGAAGGTATAACCAATGTGACCAGAAGAAGCACAAGGGGAAAATATCATGTTATAAGAATGTATTCAGCATTACAAAATGGAAGGCCCTGAAATCATAGGGTAATAAAGACTTTTATTCCCATTTCTACTTAATTAACTACTACTTTTTAATTTCCTGAATTTGTTTCCCACCCTTCATTCACATTTAAAGTATATTTGGTGGTGGACAGGTGAAATAAGCTACTAGAAGAAGTGGTGCAGGCCAAATCAATCAGCTGCTTCAAGCAGGGGTGTGACAGGCATGTGGCTTTAGTTAGAAAAAGAGGGGAGAAGTAACAAAGGGGAGGACTGCCACTCGGGCAAGGCACAACAGTTAGGTAGGGTGGTCAGACTGGATGGGCCAAGAGCCTTTTTCTGCCATTAACATCTGTGGTACACATGCACAAAAGTGGCAACACCATGGATTGCTACCAGCCGTGAATCTATCATCCACTTACAGAGTGTATGCAGCGGGGATGGGAACTGGATAGCTTGCGCTCCCTCCAGGAGCTGAAATCCTTCACGGGGAACACATGAGGCTCTGAGGCCCCCCCCCAAAAAAAAGCTCACTGCCGACCGCGGCAGCAACCGGACAGCTTGCGCTCCCTCCAGGAGCTGAAATCCTTCGCCGGGAACACATAAGGCTCTGAGGTAAAGGCTACCTCCCATCACCTGCTCAGCTACTGCTGTTGGGTGCTACCTGAGGGTAGCTTTAAGACACTTTCTGTCTCCACAGGTGTTTTGATTGTTTTTGTCTCTGCTCTTTACCAGTATTTACCAATCTGTACTAGCGGAGCACCCAGGGTTCCTTAAGTACGTGTTTGTTAGCTTGCTAAGGCACTTTTGTTTGTAATCTATACTAGCTAGCCACTGTTTTCACCAAGTAGCTGATGTTGCTCAGGCTTACCTTATACGCCAGGGTCGCCATGCTGGATTGATACGCATGCGCAGTTGGTGCTGAGTCAGGACATAGCTGCACATGCGCAGTAACTGTGTCTGTTGAGTGTTTTACCCTCCCGCTGCATATTAATTTGCCCTTTGTCTCCTCTCCTTCTTAGGCCTCCCCCCCCCCCAGCTCACTGCCGACCGCGGCAGCAACCGGACAGCTTACGCTCCCTCCAGGAGCTGAAATCCTTCACCGGGAACACATAAGGCTCTGAGGTAAAGGCTACCTCCCATCATCTGCTCAGCTACTGCTGTGGGTGCTAGTCCAACGACACTTTGCGCCATCTGCCCCCGCCCCCAGCCACCCACCCACCCACCCAGGGCGGGTTTCAATTTTATTGGTGCACTTCTGTGACACCACTTCCGTGCCAAACACTAAGTCCCCACTTTCCCATTTGCAGGTTATACCTGCCAGCCACTAGAGGCCACTGTATATATTTTGTCTCCTCTTCCCCTGTTGTTAAATACATCCTGCCTACTTAGCCCTTCACTCTATCCCTGTATCCTTTCTACCCACCATACCACTCTCCCCTTTCCTATCCTACCACTCTATTTCCTTCTGCTCCTACCACCTTACCTCTACAATCCTATACCCACTGCCTTCCCTTCATACCCTGTAGCACCTGGGCACCTGTGTCCCCTTTACTGCATACTTGTCTATAGCTACCTCTGACCACTAGGAGTCACTATTTAGCACCCCAGTTTAGGACCCTCACCCAGCTGGTGGTCTGCACCTGCAGCATGGATTACTGCCCCACCCTGGGTCCCCTCCTCTTACCCCAGGTGAGTTTTGAACCTGGCACCTTGTGCCCCAGAGGCGGTGTCACTACCACTGACCTAAAGTGGCGCTCACGGTAACTGATTGACCTTATACTAACTTCCTTCCTTCTCATACTACCTGACTGCAGATCACCCCCTAGAAAATGCCCACCCACCTCCTATTGACTTGCCTCTCTCTCTCTCCTCCTTCTCTTGTGGCCACCATCGGACCTTGGTGTCACTATGGCATCGCAGTTTTGCAAACCTGTTGTCCCCTTTTGCACTCATGCCCTACCCTCCACCAGGGCTCTTGAGCTGGCACCTTCCTCCTCTACACTCTCAATGTACTCTAGCTTGACTAATCCTCCCCCTAGCCCCCATCTAGCTTCCTCCCCCTGTTCCCTCTGGCGTCTTGTCATTCTAGCCTTCCCAGGCTGTGCCCCCCTGCCTACCCCCTGTGTCCTTAAGCTACCCTACTCCTCCTATCTTGCCAGGCATGAAACTTACTTTCCACCACCCTGCCCAGGGCTGTACTTCTTCTCTACTTTTATCAGGAATATACACCCAGCCCAGGCCCGACCCTCAATAGGGTGTCATCTGATTCTCCTGGGCTTCATATTGCGCCAATGAACATCTGTAGCCTCCTGAAAAAAATTGGCGCATTCCAATGCTGGGTCACAGTCCATAAACCCGACATTATTGCTCTAGTGGAGACCTGGCTGTCAGTTTCTACCCCTGACTCCCTTGTCTCACTCCCTGGTTACTCCCTTTATAGAGAGGACCGTATTGGCAGATGGGGTGGGGGCTGTGCTATCTATAGCAAAGATTTTCTTATAGGGCTAGCCCTCCCAACCCCTGTCCTTGGTTTCAGTGCTCAGGCCCTAACCCTAAAACTGACCCCTGATCCGTCTAGGGTTCCCCTCTATCTAACCGCTGCCTACAGTACATACCTCCAAAAAAAAAAAAATCAGGCGTTGGCCCTGGTCCTGCTAATTGAGTACCTTACCTCTCTACCCCATTCCTCTGATCAAATCCTTGTGGGTGATCTAAATATTAACTGGCTAAGTCCCTCATCCTCAGATACCCGTGACTCCTTTGCATCTATTGACTTAACTCAACTCGTTGCCCAACCGACAAGAGTGAATCCTAGAATGGGCTCATGCACTCTTCTTGATATGGTCCTTACCAATCATCCTAACCTAATTGGTAATATCCAAGTCCTCCCTGATGGACTCAGTGACTCCCCATACTTTTCATGGTCTACCTCCTTACCTAAACCCACTGCTCAGTCCACCCCTCGATGGCGGCTAAGACCAGGTGGACTGAAAGGCCTTAAGCAACTCCTGGCCCAAGTTGACTGGTCCCCCATTCAGTACACCTCCGATATTGACACAGCTCTAACCATCTTCACCCAAACGTTTAACAAAGCCTGTGACATTTTTGCACCTCTCACTGTTCGCCGTTCCAAAGCTCGGCATGCCCCCTGGGTTACACCTCACCTGGTTCAACTTCTTAAGCACAGGGATAACCTTTGGCACCTTGCCACAGAAACTGGCAGCCCTGCTGACAGGCAGGCGTATGTAGCTGCCCGAAATAGATGTACCTGGGCCATCCGCAGGGCCAAGGCTGATCACTATAAGGCCTCACTCACCTCGTCCTGGGGGAATGTGAGAACCTTCTGGGACAATATAAAACAACTGAATGGGGGCTCACGTCCTCCCCCACCCTCCCAACTCAACATTGATGGCACCATCTCTGCCGACCTAGCCCATATTGCCAACTATCTCAATAAATCCTTCACAGACCTTAGCCCTGTCCTGCCGAGCAACTTTTTCGATGCCCCCCCCTCCCTACCTGACCCTATCCTCATGCGCCCTTGGCTCCACTTTTACCGGGTTAGTGCCCATGAAGTCAGGCCGTTCCTTATCAAGGCCTTAAAAAGCAATACCACTGGGAGCGACTCCCTAGACCAGTCTCCTTCGTCAGGTTCTGGATCAGATAATCGCCCCTATCACCAGCCTCTTCAATAAATCTCTCTGCTGGGGCAGTTTCCCTCTGTCTGAAAAAAAGGCCACTGTCACCCCCATTCACAAGGGTGGTGATAGGTCCCTACCTGGTAATTATCGACCAATCTCCATTCTCTCCCCTCTCTCAAAAGCCTTAGAAAAAAATAGTGTCTACCCAAATCTCTGAGTATCTAACTAAATATAGCATCCTCTGCCCGGAACAGCATGGGTTCTGTGCTGTCACAATACTAATACCGCCCTCCTTGAGTTTTCTAACTTTCTTCACTCCTCTCTGGACCTCTAGCTGGTGCAGTTTTCGTTGACTTATCCAAAGCCTTCGATACTGTTTCCCACTCCCAGCTGCTGGACGCCCTCAGCCACGCTGGCTTTGCCACTGGGCCTGTCTCCTGGTGCACCAGCTACCTGTCTGCCCACTCCTAGTGTGTTAAACTCAATGGGACACTCTCCAGCTCCTGCCCTATCCGCTCTGGTGTACCCCAGGGCTCCATTCTTGGGCCCCTGCTCTTTTCCCTATATCTCAATTCCCTGCCTGCTGCATATAAGGGTAAACTCTTACTTTATGCAGACGATGTCGTTATATTTGCCTCAGACTGTAACCCTATCACCCTCCAGGACTCCTTGCAATCTTCTTATAATACCGCTGAAGTCTGGTTTAAAGAGCACCTACTTGTAATAAATCTTAAAAAAAAAAAACAAAACCATGCTCTTTGCCCACCCCAAAAACAAAGCTAGTAAATTCCCTCTTCAGGTCCTCGCCAGTTCCAACGTACCACTCAAGCAAGTCTACTCGTACAAGTACCTTGGGAAATCCTTCGACCCGGCCCTTACATTATCTATGCCATTTCACATTTAGCCTCAGCCTCCAATATGGCCTGGTATGCTCTACCACCACAAAACTGTCTCCCCTGACTCTTAGACTCGCAGTCACATCCTCCATACTATCCTTAGTAGACTATGGTTTGCCAGTTTATGGGCTGCTGACCATACTTCCTAAACAAATCCGCCTCACCTTAAATAAAGCTTGTAGGTTAATCACAGGGCTCCCGGACTAACCCATACCGCCATTTATATGCCCAAGCTAATCTACTCAACCTAGATGAACGCCTCAGGTACCAAACCGCCTCCTTACTAAAAACTCTCCTTGGTATGTCCCCACCTGGGTTGACTGCCTCTACCACCTAGCAAACCCACTATTACTTACTCGATCCTCCAGTAAAGCCACACTGACAGTACCGAGGTAAGAACCTCACGGGACAAAGGGCCTTCAGTTACAGAGCCCCATCCTGGTATAACTCCTCCCTACCAGTGTCCTTCTTGCTCCCACAATCTCAGCTTTAAAACCTCTCTCCGTATCACCTACTCACCTCCTGCGCTGTGGCTGTATCTAAGTCTGTTCCTGCTCAATTGCTCAGACAAAACTCCCTGAGTGGCTACTCCCTACCTATTCCTAGCGCTATCTATGGTCTTCCACCTCTCTGTATGTACCTATAATGTGTATTAATGTATAGTCCACTACTGCTTGCCTGATGTATACATTTATTCTGAACCAACTTGGTTCTTGTTCGACCCTGTATCCACAAATTGTAACCACTATATGTTCACATGTCTCTCCCTATTTTGTAAGCAACCATATTGTATAAGCTTGTCTGTACTGTTTGTCCCCACTGTGACGAGGTACCTTTGTAAATGAGCCTCTGGCTCAAAGGTTTTAAACTGATGTTTCAATAAATAAATAAATAAATAAAGCAAAGCGCGCCGGTATAAAGAACTGCAACAAGAATGATGACGGGACAAAACAGCGGAGCCGGATTAAAGCATAGGCAACATAGGCACAGGCCTAGGGGCCCCTGCCTGCCAGGGGGGCCCCAGCAATCTCCAACATATACGTACTACATATAACCAATACATTCTGCCTGAGCTGCATTTTTTTTTTTTTTTTTTTGCAGAGGACTCAGCCATCAAGTAATCCGAGCAAGGCTGAGGCTAAACTGTGGAATGAATCTCACCTCCCTGACTAGGTGTTAAGTGTGGCTAACAGCATCAGGGGGCCCCTGGCCAGGCTGACCTTTAAAGTGTGAACAGGCCCATTTCCTTTGCTTTGTCTCCCATCCCCATTTAGAATTCCCACTTAGTTTTTCATAGTTAAGACTAAGACTTGATTCTAACAGTGCAATTCAGTGTGTTTGCTTTATATTTAATTTCACTCCTAAAATTAAGAAATCTAGAATGTGTTTCAATGGTACAATCAAAATCAAACTTTTTTTTGTTATTCCTCATCTCACTCACATTGAAGTTCTGACCTTGATATATTTCCATTTTCATAGTGAACAAATGAACACATTTCTGGAGTCCCATCAGTAAATCTTGCCATTTATTGATCCTGGCTTACTTATCAAATACATAAATGTTTGATCCTGGGAATGATTTATTCCAATAATCACTTGATTTGCAATGTAATCTCTATAGTCCATGACTCCTCTAGTAAACCACCAACTTTACTCCTACACCACCCAGGACCTAGCCTCTTTTAAAGATGGATTCCTACCCTATCCAACAAAATTACATCCTAGTTTATACTACCTAACAGGACAAAATGATAACACACAGACTGCAAGTGCACATGTTGTGTGTTGTGGGGGAGGGGGCCTCTGGAAAAGTGCAAAATCATGACATTTCACACCAAAAAATACATTTTTACCAGGCCAATTAGTAATTATTATGTCTAAATGATCAAAACTCTGACTATTTTTCCATACTGATATTATTAGTTTCCATTAATTTTGAACCATTTTAGTTAGGTTACTGATGTTTTATGCCACTTTTTAGAGACAGTAAGAATTTTTTTTCAAGTTTCAGTAACAGATGATATATGCAATAGCCATGAGGTATGGTCATGGCAAAGGGGCAAAGTCATGGCAAAAATACATGGTTGCAGTGAGGGGGGGGCCAAAATTTCACGGCGATAACGGAGAGTTCAGGATCCCTTCTGCGCGAAATCGGAAATAGAGTAAACTACGGTAATCAGCAGCTGCAGCGGCATTTTGGCCACGCCCCCTTTTCAATACGGACACTCCTTGCAGTTTCTGCCCAGCCACGACATTGGGGGAAAAAAATATTATTAAATGCACTAAATGCTGTAGAAGACATATAGAAACCCAGCCACATTTTGCAAAAAAAAAAAAAAAGTATTTATTGCACTGTACATAGCTTACTGTACACACAATTCATTACTAGTATGTCACGTATAGGCTTCTGTCACAACACTATCTGCCATCTGGCTACCTGGCAATTACATGCTATTAACACCTACTGCATGCGTTTCATTTTATTTCTTTTATGTTGTGGCTAAAGGGAGTATTTAGGCTTTATTTATGTTGTGGCTTCTGTTTTTGCAGACCAGACATTTTTTATAGTTGTAATTGGGGCTGCTCCGCCCCCCACACCCCCCCGTTCTATTTCAGTATTTTGGCTTTATGTTGTGGCTTCTGTTTTTGCAGACCGGACAATTTTAATAGTTGTGGTTGTAATTGGGGGGGCTCTGCCCCCCACACCCCCAATTCTATTTCCGTATTTCGGCTTTCTTTTTGTTGTTTTATATATTTATTTTGCAGACCGGACATTTTTTCTAAAGGTGCCGTCACAGCAGTAGGCGTGCAACCTGTTCACAATGAGAGGCCATACTGCCGTGTTTACCTCTACACGCATGAGGGGTCCTTAACTCTCCGGTATCTCCAATTTCTCTTGGGTCTAGGGCCCCAGGTTGCCTTAATCTGACACTGGAAAACAGCATGGAACATGGAGAGAGAGAGACCAAGTATTTTAGACATATTTAACCTAGAAAAGAGGAGCATAAGAAGAGGCCTAAATGCCATATATGGTTTCTAAAAACAATAAGACAGACTGTGTCAGGAGTTGGGACTACATTAGAAAGAAAACAAATTCATAATGAAGGGTGGTAACGAACAGCTACAAAGGGAACTAATCAGGAGAGACAGAAGAAGTACTAGCTCTCAGACAGAGTGGTGGGAATTTGGAACTCGTTTCCAAGCACTTAAGTCAACTTTCAAAGAATGAAAACAATTAAGTAAAAGCTAGATATGTAGCTACAGGAAGCAAATTTTACAAGGTATTGCCAATGAAAAGTGTGGGGGGGGTCTTTATGGGCACTGAGCCTTCTTTTATTTTATTTTTGTACGCTCAGACAAGTTCTGTATGGTGCTGAATACTGGCTGGCCAAAAGGATTGTTGCTACCCAGTAACATGCTGAAAATATGCTCACAGAACTATCCAGAAGAGAGGAAGGCTTTCATACCCCACATCCGTATTGGGCAAAGAACACTAGTAGTTACAAGCACCAAGTGAGTTTCAGACTCTGTTTGGAAGAGGGGCTGGGTTTGAGACTGGTCTGTGGATGACAATACTGACATTTAGATGATCACAGATCCAGAGAGCTCTCCCAACCAATCAGCCACTCCTTTCCTCTTCACGAGAGGCATTCTTATTCTGTTAGTGTCTCACCCGCAGCTGTCCTGGAAATGGGTATGCTCAGGGCAGGTTTTTTTTTTTTATTAATTTTATTTCGGGGCATTACTGACTGATCTCGAGCAATAATATATGAATACCTGCTTCAGCTTGGTAGTATTGAGTATGTTAATACCGCCGCAGAGACCACTGTTATGGTTTTAAGAGTGAGACCACTCTTATAACAGCAAGAGAGCTCTTGCAACCATAAGAGAGATCTCAGCAGTGGTACTGACTACCAGGCTGAAGCAACTTGCAGTAAATACTTCCCAGTCTTAAAAGTAGTAGTAGTAGTCTTTATTTGTTTATGGACCCTTCCCTGGAGGCTCAGGGCGGCATCAAAAAAGAAACAACATATAATACATTAAAATACATAAATATTTAACTCCACCTAATAAATACAAATAAAACAATCACAAGATAAATTTATATGGCTGATCCAACTCAATTAAACCCCAAATGCTTGTGTAAATAGAAAGGTTTTTAGACCCTGTTTAAAGGCCTCCACAGAAGGGGGCCTCCCTCAAAAGTCCTAGGCAACGAATTCCAAAAGTCTGGGGCTGCCACCTCAACTGCTCAGTCCCCAGATGATATTAGTCTCGCCTAGGGACTACCAGGAGGCCCTTCTCGGCACAGCGGAGAAGACGCCCAGGAGCGTGAGAATGCAGGAACTCTAACAGGTAGCCTGGGCGCAGCCCATGTAAGGCCCTGTAGGTCAACAGGCCCCCTTTAAAGAGGGTACGTCACTTTGTTAGCAGCCAGTGCAGTTCGTGCAGCATCAGAGTCACATGACAGGATCTAGGAAGGCCCATCAGTACCCAGGCCACAGCATTCGGCAGCAGCTGCAGATATCGCAATGCATCTCCCCTGATCCCAAGGTACAGAGCACTGCAATGGTCGAGTCCCAAAGTCACCAACGCATGTACCAGCATGGCCAGGTCATAGGCTGGACAAGGGACCTTATCTGGCTTATATCCTGTAGATGACAAAAGCCACTTGGGACCACAGATTCTACCTGAGCCTCTAGTGTCAGCTGGAGCTAAAAACCATCTGGTCTCCTGCCTGCAATTCCAGTTTTACATCAGCAGTTTTATTGATGCCAACTAAGAGTTTTTGCTGCGAACCGGAAAATCTCAAAACCATTCGATTCAGTTTGAATTCACAGGGCCAATGATTACTAAAATTACTTTGAGATTTGCATTTCTGGCTAAGCATGATGCAGTAGTTCTCTTGTGTTCGTTTCTTGAGGACAGGAGGGATGGGGGGGGTTATGATGGAGCCATGCAAATACATGTGAAGATACAATAGGGAGGATTTCTTCGAATTGAGATACAGCACAACTACAAGGGGGCACAACCTTTAACTAGAAGAGGAGAAATTCAGGAAGGACATCAGAAATCATTTCTTCTAGGAATGGGCTGTGGACAGGTAGAGCAGTCTACTCCATTATGTGATGAATGCGGAGGCTATCTCAAGGTACAAAACCCAATTAGGTATTTAAGGAGTTAATTAGGAGCAAAGGGGGCAGAGTGTGGGGCTAAATAAAGCCTAGCTAGTTTGCATAACTTCCACCTAGAGGACCTAAGTATTTTATGACAGAAAGTCCGTATCCTCGCACCGTTCGAGATACGGGCCCTGAAAGGTGCAACAGACTCCGTAATGTTATCCAATGGGAAAAAGCGTCAAATTCAGAGTGCCATCACTGTACTGCCCTGTAATATTTTTTTCACCAAACCACCAAAAGGCACATCACTGGGATGTTGGCTTTCTTCCCTCCAAGTTTCAGCCCAAAAGACCAAACCGTTATTTTGCAGCAGGGCAGCAATGGATTCCTATAATGCTACAGACGCTGTAATGTTATCCAATGGGAAAAAGTGTCAACTTTGGAGTGCCGTAACTTTGCCGCCCTATAATATTTTTTCACCAAAAACACTGAAAAGCACATCTGTGACATGTTGGCTGCGTTCCCTCCAAATTTCAGCCCAAAAGGCCAAACCGTTCTTTTGCAGCAGGATGGCAAAGAAGAAAAAATTACTCACCTTAGTAATTATGTTTCTTCCAATGGGGTCCTGCTGTATTCTGACAATTATAGTTAGCTCCAGCCTTTGAACTGCCCCAGAGAGTATAGGGTTAAATTTCTATGCAGGGCATAGAATGTTGAGCTCGAGCTCAGTTGAAGACTCTGTCTACAGTACTTTGAGTCCAAACCGTCAGATTCTTACAAGCTAAAAACTCACTGACCTATCAGAATGTGGAAATTGTAAAATTTCTACTAGCCAACTAGTAACTAACGGTCTAGGTTCCCAAAGGAAAACTCAAGTCAGGAAACCCAAATACCAGGTAACAAAGCATAACAAGTTCTTAATAAGCAAACTAAAGCGCCCAACAGGAAGTGTGCTGAAGACACCCCTGGGGTGCAACACTGCACCTGCCCACCCACTTCCCAAAAATAGGTTCTGAGAGGAGAGTCAGGGAGGGAGGTCAGAATACAGCAAGACTCAATTAGAAGAATCATATTTACTAAGGTGAGTAATTTTTCCTTCAAACAACATGAAGTCTTGCTGTATTCTGACAATTGCATACTACCAAGCAGTACCTCCAAGGAGGAGGGACAAAACCTACTTTGAGAATAGGCTCTGAAGCACTGCTGTGCCAAATCTAGCATCACTCCTAGCCTGGATATCCAGGGAGTAATGCTTGGTGAAGGTATGAACTGTTTTCCAGGTGGCTGCTTGGTAAATTTCTAACAAGGGAATATCCCTGGCCACAGCCAGAGATGCAGCAGTACCTCTAGTGGAATAAGCCCTCAGGCCTGAGGGAGGAATTTTTCCCAGTTTCTCATAACAGAATTGGATACAGGACACAATCCACCTGGCAACAGTTCTCTTGGTCACAGGTCTGTGCTTAACTACGTCCCCATAAGTGAGGAACAACTGAAGGGAGTCAAACCTGTGACCCTTTGTACGGTCTATGTAGTAACTAAGGGCTCTTTTAACATCTAAACTGTGTAACCTTCACTCTCCTGAGGAAGCATGATCAGTGAAGAACACAGGAAGAGACATGGATTGGTTTAAATGGAAATCAGAAACCACTTTTGGTAGGAACCTCCTATTGGTTCTAAGAACCACCTTGTCCCTATGTAATGAGACAAAGTCAGGTTCAATTGATAGAGCTTGCAATTCACTGATAAGTCTGGCAGAGGTAACAGCAACCAAAAACACAGTTTTCCAAGTCAAGTACTTGAGCTCTGCTGAGGACATAGGCTCAAAAGGGTTGCATAAGCTGAGCAATGCAAACATTCAAATCCCAGGCAGGAGCAGGATCCCTAAAAGGAGGATTGGTGTGAAGCAATCCTTTGAAAAATTTACAGAATACAGGATGAGATGACAGAGAGGAAGGCTTTCCCACTGACAGAAAAACAGAAACAGCTGACAAATGTACTTTGAGAGTAGCTGGTCTGAGGCCTAGACCATCAAGATGAACCATATAATCCAGAACTGTAGACAATTCAGCAGTGTCTGGGGATATATGCTTCTTGCAACACCAGATGCTGAATCTTTTCCATTTGGAGTTGTAAGTTTTTCTGGTGGCAGGCTTTCGAGGGGCTTTGAGAATGTCCAGAACCCCTTGGGACAGATGCAAATCTGCATATTCTAACTCTTCAAGAGCCATGCCTTGAGAGTGAGGGACCGAAGATTGGGATACCAAATCCTCCCCTGAGATGAAGTTAACAGATTGCACTTCCTGGGAAGAGACAGGGGAAGATGGACTGCTAGGCAGTGGCAGAGCCAGGTTTGGGAGCATTTGGGAGCCAGGGGTGCCATTCAGTCAATTACAGGCTCCACAATGGGCACTAAACAGTGAATAAGGATGGTGGTGGGGCACCACTACTCACACTGGGGAAGCCAGGAGGGGCGACCAACCCCCCCCCAGCCCCCCCCAGCTCCGCCACTGCTGCTGGGGACAGCAGCAGGGGATACCATGACTGCCTGGCCCAGTCTGGAACAATCAGAATTAGTCTGCAAGATTGTGACCTCATTTTGACCAGAACTTTGAACAACAGAGGAAAATGAGGGAAGGCATAGAGGAATTTCCCTTCCCAATTCAGAACCAGAGCATCCAGTGGGACTGAGCCCAGTACTGGAGTTCTGCAACAAAAACAGAGGAAGTTGGTGATTATCCGGGGCTGCAAAGAGATCTATCTCTGGAGTGCCCCACCTGGAAAAAAATCATTTCTAGCACCAGGGGATCCAGAGACCATTCGTGATGGCCCTGGGAGATTCTGCTCAGTGCATCTGCTAGCACACTGTCCTTTCCCGGAAGGTGGACTGCAACTAAAGATGTCTGCAGAGAGTAAGCCAAAGACCATAGTTTCATGGCTTCCACGCACAAGGCCGTGGACCGAGTGCCTCCCTGCTTGTTGATGTACCACATGGTGGTGGTGTTGTCCGTCCTGACCTGTACCACCTTGTTCTGCACTGACTGAGAGAAGGCTTGCAGAGCCAGGAACACTGCCCTGAGATCTAAAAGATTGATATGCAGGAGGGACTCTTGATGGGACCACTGTCCCTGGGCTGTGAGCCCCAAGATGAGTTCACCACCCCAACAGAGAAGCATCTGTGGTAAGGACCACAGAGTGGGGCTGATTAATGAAAGGAACCCCTTGCCTGAGACTGTCCTGATCCTGCCACCACTGAAGTGCCTGGATCAGAGTCTGAGTCACTGGAACTAGTATGGTAAGAGGATCCTTCCTTTGGGACCAAAAGGACCTTGGATGGAACGGAATGTCCCTCATTTGAAACCTGGCTGCTTGGACTACTGCTGTAGAATATGCCTTGCTCGTCGAGAGACCAGAAGACGGAAAGAGGAGGCCAGCTCTGAAATGGCTGTAACACACTGCATGGGAAGAAAAGCTCTTGCCTTGACTGTATCCAGCTCTGCTCCTATAAATGTGAGACGCTATACAGGTTCAAGAACTGACTTAGAAAGGTTGAGAAGAAACCCCAAGGAAGTGAGCACTTGCTGGGTCACTTGGAGGTCTGACTTGACTTGGTCTGGGGACTGTCCCACAATGAGCCAGTCATCCAGATATGGAAACACTGAAATCTTTTTCCCTCTTAAAAAGGCCACCACTACTGCCAGGCACTTTGTGAACACACTTGGAGCTGATGTTAGGCCAAAGGGCATTGCTCTGAGCTGATAATGGCCTGAAGGCAATTTGAACCTGAGGTACTTTCTGTGTGAGCACCTGATGGGAATGTGAAAACAGGCATCCTTGAGGTCCAGGGAGGCTAGCCAGTTCCCTGGCCTTAGAGAGGGAAGAATTATTTCCGGAATCACCATTTTGAATTTTGGTTTTAACAGATGCTTGTTCAGATATCTTAAATCCAGGATGAGTCGCCACTCCCCTGTCTTTTTTGGGGTAAGGAAGTACCTGGAGTACAGACCTTGGCCCCTGTGTAGGTAAGGCACCCTCTATATGGCCCTTAGAGCCAACAGAGATGAAACCTCTGCTTGCAAAGCAAGGTGTTCTAGAGGTGCTTGCAGGTGAAAAGATCTGGGTCTCAGCTTTGGAAATCTTTTGAAGCTGAGGATCAGTCCCTGGTTTACCACTTCCAGGACCCATTTGTCTGAGTAACAGACTCCAGTCCTGACCAAGGTTTTTAGCCTGCCTCCACTGGTATGGGGGAGTTTGACCCGGCTGACACCTCAGGGTGTCTGCTTGGTCAAGCCTTAGGCTGAAGAGTGGATGCAGCCCTGTTCATTCCCTTTCTGCCTCTCCCTCTAAAGAACCCCTCTGGGAAAAGAGAGAAGAGGCATGTGCTTGGTAGAAAGGCCTGTGAAAAGGCCTGCCCCAGCCCCTGGCTTGCTGCCTCTGAGGAGTTGCCTGCCTTTCCTTGGCCTGTGCACGCCTGAAAATGGTCCTGTATTCATCAATTTTCTTCATGTAATTCTCTGTCTGCTCCCCAAACAAAGAATTACCCACCACAGGGAAATCCATGGCCTTAGGCTGGGTGTCCTGTGAAAGGCTAGTACATCTGAGTCAAGCCATTCTCCGAAGAGCCACAGATGTAGCCATGACTCTTGATGACACATCACTGGAGTCCACAGCAGCATGAAACTGAACCTTGGATGCCTGGATCCCATCAGCAGCCACCTCCTCCAGCTCCTTGGCCAGCTGCGGGGAAAGCCTGCTTAGCCAGTGACAGTACAGTGTCCCATCTGGACTTCTGGTACCTGGCTGTATAGGCCATATAATTAGCCTGCCTGAGTCCCAAAGAGGATGTCATGTACTGTTTCTTTGCCACGGCATCCAACTTCCTGGATTCTTTATCTGGGGGAGCCAAGGGAATGCTTGCCCTGTCACAGGCTGTAGCCTGCACTACCCCAACATGGCTGCATTGCTGGTAAAGAAACTCCATATCCGAGCCTGACTGAGTATACCTCTTGTCCATCCTTCTGTCCACAGGAGATATAGAGTTAGGGAGACTTTAAAATGTTTTGAGTCTGCTTCCCAAAAGACTTATGAAGGGGAACAGACAGTCTCTTAGACTCTGGTATATCCATCATTTCAACGAAGTCAGGCTCTTCTTGGTCCTGTACAGCCTCCTCCACAGGAAGCTGGAGGGTTTCTGCCACCTTCCTGTAAAACAGAAAGTGGGGAGGGGACTCAGAGAGCCTAGGAGGGGAAACACCAGAAGGTCTGTCTGGGGAGATGTCCGGTTCTATAGGCACATCCAGACTTTCTAAGCACTCATCATCATCATAATCCTCACATTGTTCACAGTCCCCCTCCTCAAAATCTGGTTCATAAAAATCTTCACGGGCATAATCCTGAACTGGAGGAACCGACCAAACCGAAGTCCTACCAACCATGGGCGGATCAGTCGGAACCGAACAAAGCGATTCCACAATCCGAATCGCTCAGGCAATTTCTTCCGCAGTTGAAACATGGAGTTCTGGATCCAAACCAGCAGATTTTTCCTTTCTGCAGGAACTGACCCCTCAGGATCAGCTCTCCTCTTGCCCGAAGTAGTATCACCCTGGTCAGAGGGCACTCCTTCTGGTTCAGTAGCAACTGAACCGGACTGGCCTTCCGGGTTAGCGGATTTCTCAGCCTCCTTCTCCCTAAGTCTACCTAATCTCTTATCCAGGGTAAACTTGGGAAAATTCTTACATATTTGGCAGTCTGAATCGAGGTGGTCAAACCCCAGACAGTAAAAAACAGGTGGTGTGTGGATCGGCCTTAGCAAAGACCTCCCCACACTCACTGCAGTGTTGAAACCCAGTGGGCCCGTTTTTTTTTTTTGGAGGGGGGGGTTCTCAGACATGGCCAACCTAACCAAACTCACCCTTTTCTCGGCAACCGCCAGGCAAAACTCTCTTATCGGTTTCTATCAGTGTTACGGGTGTTTGAAAAAAACGCTAAAAAAATACTTTTTTTTTTTTTTATATAAACAGATAATAACCAGTAACCACACACCAAAATGACTAAATCAAAAGACGTAAGGGATCACTTCAGCCGAACCGATCTGGACTTTTACAATTTCCCAATCCAAAAACACTATCCAAGTACTTACTGTACCGCAGACAGAGTGAACCAAATCGCGTTAAAATAATTCGTAAAACAAAGACTTTAACTGACACTTTAACAGAGTCTTTGAACCAAGCAGCAGGAGAAATCTCCGGAGCGACTGTTCAGTGAAGCAGAGTAAAGAATCTGACGGTTTGGATTCAAAGTACTAAAGACAGAGTCTTCAACCGAACTCGAGCTCAACATTCTATGCCCTGCATAGAAATTTAACCCTATACTCTCCGTGGCAGTTCAAAGGCTGGAGCTAACGGCAATTGTCAGAATACAGCAAGACTTCATGTTGTTTGAATTGCTGTCATTTTGCCATAGCCTGGAAAAGTAGTGTCGTGCTTTGCGAAAGCTTTCGAAAAAATTTGCAACACTTTTGCGAGTGCAACACTACTTTTTCCAGAAATGTGAAAAACATATTTCTAGGGTGTTTAACCTCAAAATAAAGACATGTATAGCATCCTCAGGGTCCAACTAGGTAAACACAAGAAGAACTGTGTTGCTAAAGGGTCCCAAATTTAAATTCCAAGCATTTTTCTGATCACCAACTGAAAACAAAATGGCGGATTTGCGAAAGTAAAAGGCCCATTTGCGAAAGTAAAAACTGCATTTGCAACACTTTCTAACTTTTTCTAAACTTTTCCCATTGACTTATAATGGGAACTTTTTTTTTTTTTTTTAAACTTTGTGTTTATTGGATTTCCATCAAACATACAGTCGATTCCCAACAATCAGTTTTACAATATGGTCACTTTCAACCAATGAGGGCGCCACTCCTCTTAATACTTACATAAGGTCCACTGAATGTTAAAAGATACGTCTTTGAGGGGGATAACTAGCTATGTATACAAATATCACAAAACTTTCAGTTGCTGGTAAGGAACCCATGAGCTACATGGTGACTAATACCAATAAAAACAACGTTATTTAAAGTCCAGTATCTTTTTCCTCCCAGAGAGGAGAGAAAATAATTCCACCATGTCTCATCTAAGTATCTGCACAATTAAGTGATCATCATGAGTTGATCAATTTCCTATTAGAGGACAATTATTGCTAGAAGCCAAAAATGTCAGTATTTAGTTAGCTCCCCTACATAGTTATGAACCAAATTGTCTTCTAATCATTATTTAAGGAGCTTACAAACCCCTATTTTTAAACTTGTAAATGTTCAAATGAACTTGTCCTTATTTCAACACTTTTTAAACTGGCATAATATATAAAACAAAAAAGGACCAAGCCAAAATTAAATATATAAAAAGAAATAAGAGTCCAAAGTCTCTAGTTCAACAATTTATGTAGGCAGAAACACAGGATAGGAAAAGAGAGGGGATAAATTCCCTGGAATATGACAAGCCCCCTCTACCCCTATTCTCTTCCGTAAAAAGGGTACTTTATATAGAGAATAAAGGATGGGTCAGGGTGTGTAACAAGAAGTTTACACACACCCAAGGGGTTAGACGCTACATAAACCCCGAGAGTGAAGCTTGAGGGGTTTATTAAAAGCATCTAACCCCGAGGGTGTGTGTAAACTTCAAGTTTACACACACCGACCCATTTTTTATTTTATATAATTGCTGGGTTTCCCTTTTTTGCCACAGCAAATATATAAAATAAAAAGCTGTTGCTCTGTGACCGTGGTCTGGTTTCAGTGCTCAGTCCGTGGTTGCCATCAGGAATGACACATCTTTTACTTTTTTATTTGGAAGGGCAGGCATATGTTTGTTTTAGTATAAGTTTTGAAAATTTACGTTGTAAAAAACACTTACCGCCGAGTTCAAGTGGTATTCGCTATCTAAGGAAGGAAAGCGGTGATAGCGCCGGAATGGCAGGAAGACAGGAGGACGATGGATTGAGTATGGGAAACTGCGTACGGTTTGCCGTTATAAACGCCCTTTATAACAACAGCAATTACGCCATGGTTTCTATGGAAAAAGGGGAAGCCAGTAATTATAGAAAATTAAGTACCGCATTAAAGTTCAGGAATTATCCTCCTCCGATTAAGTATTCTCCTCCGATGGGACCCGAGGTCGTGGAACAGCGTGTCGCCGACACCACTTCTGGGCTTCACCAGGATCAGAAAAAACATAAATTTTACCTCGGTGAACTATTCGGAGTCGGGCCGGGAACACTAGGCCATGAGGAATACTCGCCTCCCTCAGCATTGCTCGAGCCCCATCAAAGCACTTCCTTTTCTGTCTCGTAACAAATGACAGGTCTGGGAAGATTCTAATCAGTTGACCGTTATGCAAGAGGGTCCGTTGTCTCCTAGCTAGAGCAAGCAAGGTATCTCTAGATCCAATGCCATCTGTTACTATTACTACCATTCTTGGGGCCTCTGGGATGTCTCGACGGCCCGGAGGTGTCACCCTGTAAGCTTTCTGGAATTTCTTAACGATCGGAACAGCTTCTTCTCCAAGCTGCTGATTCATCCATTCTTGCATGAATAGCAGAAAGTGATCCCCTTCAGAACAGTCTTCAAATCCAAGAAGTCTCAGGTTATTTGCTCTTGCTTGGTTCTCTAAAGTTTCAAGACGGGAACGGAGGTGCATATTTTCTTTTATCACCGTGTTGACCGCTCCTAGTGCTGCTTCTGAAGTTTTATTTGCTTCTACGGTTATCGTTGAAATAGTTTCAACCCAAGTTTCCACCTGGACAACTCTATTAGAGAGAGCGGCAAATTTATCCACCAGCCCGGACATTGATGCTATCATGCAGTTCATTTTAGCTCCTAAGGTTTGAAGTGTTTCTTCCTGTTCGCCGTCTACTGACACGGATTAGTGGCCCTCGTGGTGGTAGCGGTTCCAGAGGTAGCTTTACTTTTAGTACTTTCCCCGCATGTTTTGTCTCTCAGAGGGTTCCCCATCCTAAATCTGTAGGTTTTCCGCTGCGGCTTTAACTTGGTTAAATATACCTTCTCTTAGGGAATTGGCAACTAACTGGCTTTTTATAGATTACTAGCAATGGAGCTCGATCAACTTGCAGCCATCTTGCTCGGGCTCCACAGCGCCTCCCCCCCGGAAACTTGTTTTTTTAATAACTTTTGAACTGTTTAATATTTCTTCACAAAATCTTGGAAAGGCACATCGGGGACCCCGGCCACATGTTACCTGAAGTTTTGGACTGGTCGCGCAAACCATGTGACCTGTAGGCGCGAGCACAGAATTAACCAGAAAGCGTAAACGTACGCGCAGATCACGCTTAATAACTCTGCAGCCGTATAACCGACCAGTACGAAAGTTGGCAGATCCCAAGATGTATGGTTCTTGATCATGAATGCCAAATTTCAGGCAAATCCATTGAACGGTGGCAAAGTTATTAAGATGCAAAGTTTGACCCTTTAACCTTAAAAGGGCTCCAATACCATAATATATTATATATCTATTAATTATTCTGTCTACTGTGTCAGACCCATTCAAAAAATGGTTAGCAGCCTACTGCTACATATTTATGGAACTGGTTAGCATTACCCCCCGTTTTGCTTAGTGCTTTGCTATGCTATACCAGTTATTTAATACACTGCATCACTCAAAATGTGGTGCCCTTTGCTTCTTGTCAACTTTGGAAAAAAGGAAGCCAAGAGGGGACATGAACTTAGTTCTTTACATACTCAAGGGTACTGACAAAATCTAACAAGCAGAGAAGTTACATCTAGTGTCCTCCAACAGAACAAAAGGGCCACACTCTAAAGCTCCAGTGTAATAAATTCAGCAGTAATGTTAAGAAGTGTACCCCCAATGGTGGCAAACCTATGGAACAGTCTACCAGCAGAGACAGTGGACATGAAGACAGGACAGGGCTTCAAGGCAAGTCTGGACACATTTCTGCTTAACAAGGGAATCACTGGATACAATAGGGAACACCTCTATATTATATGTTTACACAGCATATTTATTCATACTGGCTTACAATGCAGGGCAGTGGACATGATGGACCTATAGCCCCTTCAAATATGAAATTACTGTGTTACTATGGTACTATGTAAAATGCTGCTCCCCTAAGAAGCACAACTGTAACTCCAGGACAAAGGTACTGCTGCCTACTGTCAGCTCGTTCTATTGAGAACTAAGAGCTGGAAGTGTCAAAACGTTTAAACCAGATATTGCGATTATGGCACAGACCTCCTTAGCAGTTTTTGGCAAAGGAATCTCGTGCCTCTGAATTTACAAATTATCAAGGGCCTAAAGTGAAGCAAACTCAGCAACAGTATAAAAGTGTCCTAATACTGCAAGCATAAACACAAAATAAAAGACTGCATTCAGAGCTGTTCTAAAAGGGTAAATTAAGTCCTTGTTTAAAGAGCACCTTTTCTGTCCTGTCTCAAACAACACCCCAAGAACATTACCCCATCTGAGTTGCAGGCTGCAAAAATAAAATTTTTCTAACAGCTGTATTTTGGAAGGGAAGGGATCATATTTTGACTCTGTGGATCTAAGACTCTGATTCCTACCCACTTCTGTATTCTGGGCTACCTTCATGGTAGCAAACACTATTTGTGATGCAATAATCTGGAAAGTGCGGGCATGCCCGTGAACTTCAATGTCATGTGGGGGTTCTTAATGGAAAATTCTGATATTCTAAAGCCCTGATGTGAACAAATCAAGGCCACCACTCAACTAACCTTCTTAGCTGAGCAGTGGCCTTGATACGTTTAAATTGGCCCATTAGAATATCAATATTTGTTTTTTTAAAAAACACCACCATTGAAGTAAATGAAGCATGGTCCTGCACTCCCCAGACTATTATAGCACAAAAGGTGCTAGTGCATGGTCTCAAAATGCAGAAGTGGAAGGGACTGGGCTCTCGGCTCCATGGAGCAAAAACACAATCCCTTTCCTTCCAAAATACTTCTATCTGAAACAATATGGATTTCTGCAGCCTGCAACTCAGAGAGGGTGCAAGGTTCTCTCTGGGATTCTATACTGCGTACCAGAAAAGGTGCTCTTTAAGGTGAGCGTTACCAATCTGTCAATCACCACTGACTGTTTCACCTTACAAACACATTACTGTTTGTAGCAAAATGTCCGGACATGTGTGTCTGAAAACACCTGTCCTCCACTGACTAGCCCGTCTGTATTATCAGGTATGGTCCTGCTCCTGGGCACATTACAGTGGGCACAGGATCCAGATGAAGGCTGGTCACCATCACTGCTGAAACTGGCCGCAACATGAGGGGGAATTCCGGTGGGATCGAGGGAAGAGGTGGTGGTGAGAAGAGTGAATAATGGCCTGGGCAGGCATTAACTTCCAATAGCGCCCATACACTGAAAAAAGGAAAAAAAAAAAAGAAAAGAAAGGGAGGTTACTAGCGGGGTACCGCAGGGCTCAGTATTGAGTCCGGTCCTTTTTAATGTCTTTTTAAGTGACACTGCAGAGGGACTGAAAGGAAAGGTACACCTCTTTGCAGACGACAAAGATCTGCAACAGGGTTGATAAACAAGGGGGGATGGAAAGGATGAGAAGAGACTTGGCAAGGTTGGAGGAATAGTCAAAAGTATGGCAGTTTAGATTCAATGCAAAGAAATGCACCTGGGAAACAAAAATCCAGGGGTAGAGTACACAATGGGGGGTAAGTATTAACAACAACACAAACGGAAAGGGACCTGGGGGTAGTCATATCAGATAACCTAAAGGTAAGCAAGCAATGTGAGAGGGCAGCAAGGATGGCTGGGGGGCATATTGGGATGTATGGGGAGAGGCATCACCTGTAGAAAACAGGAAGTTGTTATTTCTCTGTACAGACAGTTGGTGAGAACCCATCTGGAGTACTGCATGCCATTCTGGAGACCCCATCTCCGCAAGGACATAGACAGGATGGAGACAGTCCAGAGGAGGGCAACTAAAATGGTGCAGGGTCTGCAACAGAAGCCATACAAAGAGAGACTAAAGAAGCTTAATATGTGTACCCTTGAGGAAAGGTGGGGGGGCACGATAGAAATTTTCAAGTACCTCCCTCAAGGGAATCAACAAAGTCCAAGAGGGTAGCATCTTTCAGAAAAAGAGATGTGCAAGAACAAAGGGACACAATTTGAAGATAGAGGGGAGGACGGCTCAGCGGCAATGTGACAAAGTATTTTTTTCCACAGAGAGGGTAGTGGACACATGAAACGGCCTTCCTGAGGAGGTCATGGGGTCGAAAATAGTGGGGGAATTCAAGAATGTGTGGGACAGACATAAGGCAATTCTGGTGGGGGGGTAGGAAGAAGTAGGCTGTTGGTTAACTAGGATCTGCAGCTTATCAAGTAGGTAGAGAAATGGGCAGACTAGGTGTGCCAAGCAGTCCTTATCTGCTGTCAATGTCTGTTTCTATACACCAATGGGAGCTGGCCCGAGAGGTAGGAGCAGATGAATGTAAAGGCAGTCCAGGGTAGGGGGAGCAAGTTTTTTAAAAATTCAGTACAATTTCTACCTATATTACTTTATCTCAGAGAAGCTCACTGAATGGGCTTAGTATTCAGCAGCCACATAATACAAACTAACAAACATACTATAAGCAGAGCTACAGGTCACAACACTGGTGAAAAGCATTCATTAACAAGTGTTGAGGGTCAGGGGACGGCTGCTGGAGGAAGACTGAGTGCCCCAGAAACTGCACTCCTTCCTCAGTGGGGGGGGTGCCCTCTGCTTACCTGCCATCTGGTGAAGACTAGGTGGGAGCACAAAACAGGAAGGGGTAGCCCTGGGAAGAAACCCTGAAGGATAGAGGAAAAAACCTGGCCTAGTCATGCTTCACCCCGGTTCTTGCACAACCGACATGGCAGGACACCCAACACAATGTGGTCCATGGTAAGTGGTGGTTAACCAGTACATCCATGAGATGGTAAGTGATGGGGCTGGTGGGATATCATCAGCAGAACCAAAGGACAAGAAAAAGTTTGGTTAACACAGAGGATAATGAATACCTTTCTACTGGTAACAAGCGAGTTGGATCATCGAGAGGTTGCCTTGGCGACATACAGAACCTCGAGAGCGCAGCACGAGAGGTTCAGTTGCCAAGGCTTCCTCAAGATGATCCAACTCGCTTGTTACCAAGGGAAAAGGTATTCATCATCTTTTACAGTGTAAGATGCCACAAACAGCAGTAACACTATCCTTAGTAAGCATACTTAGACAAAAAAGTGACACTTAAAAGTTTTTTTTTTTACTTATGGTCCCAAAAGTGAATGGAAAGCAGTATACATGGAGTTTTTTTTTTTTTTCCAAAGTTCTTTGATTCCCCTGCTCGATGACAAATTTTTCACAATCGGACAAAGGTGTGAAGAATACAGAGGCCGCCATTCTTTTACAGTCACTTTGCTGACGTTAATTTGTTTGACTGTGACAGTAATTGACTAGCGGTCAACTAACAGACTCTGTTTCAGCACAGATGCTCGCAAAGCTGAGCACGAGGGACAGTTCTAAGTTGTTATGCTGGAGTGGCTATGTAGCTACTGCAGCATAACAAATCACAATAATATACCTGAAGCACTACAACAACTTGTTATTGCTGAAAATCCATAATTTTCTACAACATTCCATTATACACTATATATAGAATAGTGGATGGGCGACCATCCACAACAAGGCTGTGTTTCCCTCGAGGGAGTTGATGACATCAGAAACATCCCGAGAGGGAAACACAGTCTTAGTTGTGGATGGTCGCCCATCCACTGTTTTATATAGTATGTGGGTTTTTGTTTAGCTTTACATAATTTTATTTATATAATTACTTGTGGGTGCTGCTCCTTTCCCGCTGGTGCTCCTGCTCGCTCCCGTTACCGCTGCTGCCAATTATGATCGGTCCCGCTTCTTACTTTCACTTTTCCGCACCACTTATTTTTAAAAATGAAAAAAAAAAAAAAAAGGTTTTCCGAAAGGGAACCATGTATTGCTCTAGTCCATGTCCCGACTCTGAACTTAAGTCGGTGACTGTCCTACCCGGCGCTCGCTAAATCGCACTGCCATGTTTGTCTCTAGTTTGAACATCGAGCCTAGTCTGAGCCAATCAGGTGGCAGGTCAAAGTTAAAAAGTTGTTGTACTATCGATGTGACGTAAGAACGATAGTACAACAACTTTTTTGACCTCTGAACTGTCCTACAACAAGATTTCAGCAGTTGCTGAAATCCATGTACAATTGAAAGCACCCATATACTATAAAAATATTACTATGAGCACTCCAAAAATGCATCTCAAGTCAGTCACTCAATCAGAACCCTGTTATGCTAGCACAGTACTTTAAGATATAGAAACATAGAATCTGACAGCAAACAAGGACTGCTTGGCCCACCCAGTCTGCCCATTTCCCTACCTATTTCATAAACTCCAGATCCTATATGATCTACAGTTTACCTTCTCCTTTTTACCACTAGGGTTGCCTTCTGTCTGTCCCATGCATCCTTGAATTCACCTATCATTTGTGCCCCTACGGTCTCTTCAGGGAGGCAGTTTCATGTATCCACCACTCTTTCCATGAAAAATATTTCCTCACACTGCCGGAGTCTTCCCTCCTCTAGCCTCATATTGTGGCTCCTTGTTCTTGCACCTCTTTTTCTGCAGGATGCTGCCCTCCTGAACTCTGTTAATCCCCTTGAGGTACCTGACTGTCTCTAGCATATCCCCCCCTCCTCTCCGATCCTCCAGAGTACACATATTGAGGTCCCTCAGTCTCTCCGTGTACGATTTCTGGTGTAGTCACTGCACCATTTTCGTTGCCTCCTCTGGACTGCCTCCACCCTGTCTATGTCCTTATGGAGATGTGGTCTCCAGAACTGAACAAAGTACTCTAGATGAGGTCTCAACAACTGTCTGTACAGAGGCATCATCACCTCCCATTTTCTACTGGTGATACCTTTCCCTATGCACCCCAGTATCCCACCGGCTTTCCTCACTGCCTTCTCACATTGTTTGGATACCTTTAGGTAATCTGTTATGACTACCCCCAGGTCCCTTTCTAGTTTGGTTGTCATCAGTAACACCACCTTCCCCCCACTTCAAGTATTCCTCTCCTGGGTTTTTGTTCCCCAAGTGCATGATTAGTTTTAGTAATACAATTAACAGTGGTGGAAATTAGATTTAATCAATGCAAGGACTGCTAGTTTTGGAACCTTCTCATGAAAGAGCAATCTTAGACCTTGTACTCTCAAATGGGTACAGTGAGAGGATCTCAGATCTAGAAGTGGGTAGCCATTTGGGAACAAGTGACCATCAAACAGTGTGGTTCACAATAAACTCAGCTACAGAGTCAAGCCATACAAAAGTTCGGGTTCTGGACTTCAGGAGGGCTAACTTTGGCAAGATGGGAGAGTGCCTTAGAAAAGCATGAGCAAACAGGCTAGAAGGAGGGGTGGAGCAACAATGGGGAAATATCAAAACTGCCATCACAGAGACAACAAGCCTTTGTGTGAAGCAAATAAATCAAAACAAAAGAAAAAGCCACTATGGTTCTCAAAAGAGGTGGCGGTGAAGGTTAGGGAGAAAAGAAAAAATTACTCACCTTAGTAATGTTGTTTCTTCTAATGGAATATTGCTGTATTCTGACATATGCAGTGATGTCCAACCTTTGAACTGCCCCGGAGTTAACTTTCCTTGCCACGCATGGAACGCTGAGCTCGAGCTCGGTTGAGACTCTGTCTGTTGCTGTTTGAACTCAAACCGTCAGATCTTTACGAGCTATACTCACTGGGTGTCCTGTGTGGAGACTGTAAACTTACACTAGCCAACTGGCTACTAAATATAATAAAAATATTTTTTGGTCCCAAAGCAAAGACTCAAGTCAGGACACCCAAAAAATAAAACAAAACACAACACCCACACACCCAAACTAAAGGGGTGAGAAAAGAAGTGGTGGGGGCACCTCCCGAGTGCCAACACTACTACTGCTACCAGGGAGGTCCAGGAGGTGGTGCAGGGAAAGAAAGCAGCCTATAAACAATTCAAGTGCTCAAGGAGTGAAAGGGATCGAGGGGAGTACGAGCTGATGGCTAGAAGGGCCACTAGAGTGGTGAGGGCGGCTAAGGCAAGGAAGGAGCAGAACCTGGCCAGGGAAATTAGGAGAGGGAACAAGGGGTTCTTTAGATACATTGGGGAAAACGAAGGGTGAAGGGGCAGATTAGCAGGATTAAATCAGGGAGGGATGGGCACAAGACCGGGGAGCAGGCTGAGGTACTAAATGAGTACTTCGCCTCAGTTTTCACCAAGAAAATAAGGTGCTGCATCATACATGGGAGGAAACAGAGATACTGAAGAGGGGGGACCCTCACCGATCGGCGGGTCTGGGGAGAGGGAGGCATCATTGGCAGGTAGGGAGGGTTAAGCAGGAGAAGAGGTACGGAAGGAAATCACAGCAGAGAGAGTGAGAGGCTCTCAGCTCCCTTAAGACAGAGAAAGCACCAGGGCGGATAATTACATCCCAGAGTGCTGAAGGAACTTATCGGATGTCCTGGCGAAACCCCTGGCAGAGCTTTTCACCATCTCTCTGAGGACAGGTGGTGCCCCAAGACTGGAAGGTGGCACATATAGTGCCCATCCACAAGGGGGATCAAGGGAGGTGGCAGGGAACTACAGGCCTGTCAGCCTGACATCGGTGGTGGGCAAGGTGATGGAGGGCATTGTCAAGGAGAGGCTGGGGGGACCTGGATAAGTCAGAGTGCCTGGACGATAGCATGGATTCATCCAGGGGAAATCGTGTCAGACAAACCTGGTGGAATTCTATGACTGGGTGACAAGTGCCTTGGACCTGGGTAGACCAGTGGACGTCCTCTTTCTAGACTTCAGCAAGGCATTTGACTCTGTTCCTCACATGGGCCTGTTGGATAAGCTGGGAGAAATGGGGTGGGGAACCAGATGATCAGATGGATAGGCAATTGGCTCCAGGACTGGACCCAGAGGTCGTAGTTGTGGATAGTCTCATCCCAAGGAGGGTCATTAGTGGGGTCCCACAGGATCAGTCCTTGGGCCTTCTGTTCAACGCCAACGATCTGACATAAGGACAGGAATCAGGAGGAGATGAGTCTCTTTGCAGATGACTCAAACTGGGCGGTGGTGGATGGGGAAGAGGGGTACTAAGGGGACCTGGAGGCTCTGGAAAGATGGTCTAGAAAGTGGAAGCTGAGGTTCAATGCAGGGAAATGCAAGGTACTCCACCTGGGGCCAGAAACCCAGGCCAAGTGTACACCCTGGGGGATGCTACAAGTCTCGATGGCTGAGAGGGACCTGGGGGTGGTGGTGGATGTCAAGATGAACAACTCTGAGACTTGTAGGAGGGCAGCAGCCAAGGCCAACAGGATGCTGGGATGCATCACTAGGGGGATCACCTCCAGAAGGAGGGAAGTGATACTCCCTCTGTAGAACTGCTTGGTGAGGCCGCACCTTGAGTACTGCGTGCAGTTTTGGAGGCCACACTTAAAGAGGGACGTTAACCTCCTGGAGAGGGTCCAGAGGAGGGCAACCAAAATGATTTGGGACTTGGGGGACAGGACCTATGAGGAGAGGCTCGAAGAGCTAAATATGTACACGTTGGAAGAGAGAGGGACCGGGGGACATGACAGAGGTCTTCAGGTACATGAAGAGGGTAAATAGGGAGGAACAGTCAGGGTGCTCAAGGAAGGAGGAGGGGCCACTAGAGGGCATGGGTGGAAGCTGGAGGGGAAGATTCAGGGAGAAAGGAGGAGGTGCTACTTCATTGAGAGGGTGGTGGAGCCATGGAATGCACTGCCTAGGGGCTGGTGGAGGCAGAGACAGTGGAGGGTTCAAGAGGGTGGGACAGGTACAGGGGAAGGGTTCTGGAAGCAAAATCCAATGCAGCAAGAATATCCGGAACTGGGAAGGGAGAAGCCAGAGAAGGCGAGGAGGACAACAAGGTCAGCACCCAGGTTGGGGGCTGACCAAACGAGCAGACACGAAAGACCGTTAGGCCTATTCTGCTGGCATTTTAGTATGTTAGTATATTAGTACTGCCCACCCACATCCCAAAAACCAAGGTTCCAAGGGGGGAGGCGGGGGGAGGTCAGAATACAGCAAGACTCCATTAGAAGAAACAATATTACTAAGCCGAGTAATTTTTTTCTTCAAACATGAAGTCTTGCTGTATTCTGACATATGCAGACTACCAAGCAGTACCTCCATGGAGGAGGGACAGAACCTACTTTGGAAATAGGCTCTGAAGCACTGCTGTGCCAAACCGAGCATCACTCCCAGCCTGGATATCCAGAGAGTAATGCTTGGTAAAAGTGTGTACTGTTTTCCAGGTGGCTGCTTGACAAATCTCTAAGATAGGAATATCCCTGGCAGCAGCCAGGGAAGCAGCTGTACCTCTGGTAGAGTGAGCCCTCAGGCCTGAGGGTGGGATCCTATCCAGTTTTTCATAGCAAAATTGAATGCAAGAAACAATCCACCTGGCAACAGATCTCTTAGTGGCAGGTTTTCCCTTACCAACCTCACCATAAGTGAGGAACAGTTGGAGGGAGTCAAACATGTGACCCTTGGTGCGCTCTATGTAGTAGCTAAGGGCCCTTTTCACATCCAAACTGTGCAGCCTCCTCTCCCCAGAGGAGGAATGGTCAGTGAAGAAAACAGGAAGAGACATAGACTGGTTAAGGTGGAAATCTGAAACCACCTTAGGCAAAAACTTCCTATTAGTCCTGAGGACCACTTTATCTCTATGGAAAGAGATAAAATCAGGCTCCACTGATAGGGCCTGTAACTCGCTTATGCGTCTGGCAGAAGTGATGGCCACCAAGAAAACAGTTTTCCAAGTCAAGTACTTAAGCTCTGCTGAGGACAAAGGCTCAAAAGGGGGTTGCATAAGCTGAGCAATGCAAACATTAAGGTCCCAAGCAGGGGCAGGGTCCCTGAAGGGAGGATTGGTATGCAGCAATCCCTTGAAAAATTTAGAAAATACGGATGAGCTGAGAAGGAAGAGTGCTTGCCTGCTGAGAGGAAGGCAGAGACAGCTGCCAGATGCACTCTTAGTGTAGCTGATCTGAGTCCCAAGCTATTGAGATGAACCATATAGTCAAGGACTGTGGGCAGGCCAGCAGACTCTGAGAAATATGCTTCCCAGAGCACCATATAGTAAATCTTTTCCACTTGGAATTGTAAGTGTTTCTGGTGGAAGGCTTGAGAAGCCTTTAAGATATCCAGAACACCTTGAGAGAGGTGCAAATCAGCAAACTCTAACTCTTCAAGAGCCAGGCCTTGAGATTGAGAGACTTGAGATCTGGATACCAAACCTCCCCTGAGCACATGTTAACAGGTTGTAATTCCTGGGAAGAGACAGGGAAGGTGGACTGCTAAGGACAACAAGAGAGGGTACCAGGGCTGTCTGGCCCAGTCTGGAGCAATCAGAATCACCTTGCAGGGTTGAGACCTGATTTTGACCAGCACCTTGAACAGGAGAGGGAAGGGGGGAAAGCATACAGGAACTTCCCTTCCCAACTGAGAAGAAGAGCATCCAGGGGGACTGAGCCCAACACTGGGGGCCTGCAGTAGAAGAGAGGAAGTTGGTGATTGTCTGGGGCTGCAAAAAGATCCATCTGTGGTATGCCCCATCTGGAGAAGATCACCTTTAAAATCAGGGGATCCAGGGACCATTCGTGATGGCCCTGAGATATCCTGCTGAGAGCATCTGCCAGGACATTGTCCTTCCCTGGGAGGTGCACTGCTGTAAGAGAGATGTTCAGGGAATAGGCCAGAGACCACAACTTCATCGCCTCTGTGCACAAGGCCGTAGACCGAGTGCCCCCTTGCTTGTTGATATACCACATTGTGGTGGTATTGTCTGTCCTGATCTGAACCACTTTTTTCTGAACAGACTTGGAAAAAGCTTGAAGTGCTAGAAGCACTGCTCTGAGTTCCAAAAGACTGATGTGAAGCAGAGATTCCTGAGGAGACCACAACCCTTGGGTGGCCAGGTCCCCTAAGTGGGCTTCCCACCCCAAGAAGGAGACATCTGTAGTAAGGATTAGAGAGTGAGACTGAGTGACAAAAGGAACTCCCTGTCTTAGATTGTCCTGATCCTGCCACCACTGTAATGCCTGGATCAGGATTCGAGTCACTGGGATTAGTTTGGTCACAGGATCCTTTTTCTGAGACGAGAAGGCTCTCAAGCAGAACTGAATGTCCCTCATTTGAAATCTTGCTTCCTGAACCACTGCTGTAGAGGCAGCTATGTGTCCCAGGAGCTGCGGAAAAACTGCCTTGCTGGTCGAGACACCTGGAGGGTGAATGAAGAGGCCAGTGAGTTAAGGGTCCTTGTCGTGTCATGGGGAAGGAAGGCTCTTGCCTTTACTGTATCCAGCTCTGCCCCTATAAAGGTGAGGAGCTGCACAGGCTCTAAAACTGACTTTGAAAGATTCAGAAGGAAACCTAGAGAAGTGAGCAATTGATGAGTTATCTGTAGGTGTGACTTGACTTGGGCTGGAGACTGACCTACTATGAGCCAGTCGTCCAGGTATGGAAAGATATAGATCTTTTTTCTCCTTAGGAAGGCAACCACTACTGCCAGGCATTTTGTGAACACTCTTGGAGCAGAAGTTAGGCCGAAGGGCATTGCTCTGAATTGATAATGGCCTGAGGGCAGCTCGCACCTGAGGTACTTTCAGTGGGAGCTTCTGATAAGAATATGGAAATAGGCATCCTTGAGGTCCAGGGAAACTAGCCAGTCCCCTGGCCTTAGAGAGGGTAGAATTATTCCCAGAGTCACCATTTTGAACTTTAGCTTTAAAAGGTGCTTGTTTAAATATCGGAGATCCAGGATGGGCCGCCATTCTCCTGTCTTTTTGGGGGTTAGTAAGTACCTGGAGTACAATCCTTTTCCCTTGTGTAGGGGTGGAACCTTCTCTATGGCTCTGAGAGCCAAGAGGGAAGAGACCTCTGCCTCTAGGGCAAGTGCCTCTGAAGGACTTGCAGGTGGAAAGGATCTGGTTCTCACCTTTGGAAATTTTTTGAAGCTGAGAACCAGTCCCTGGCTTACTACTTCCAAGACCCATTTGTCTGATGTTAAAGACATCCAGTCCTGGACAAAGTAAGCCAGCCTGCCTCCTACAGGTGGTGCAGAATCGGCCCTGGCAAACCCATCAGGGTGCCTGTTTGGCAGGGGCCTTAGGCTGAGGGGTGGAAGCAGGCCTGCTTGTACTCAGTCTGCCTCTCCCACTGAAGAACCCCCTATGAACATAAACAGAAGAGAAGGCCTGGGCTTGGTAGAAAGGCCTATGAAAAGGCCTGCCCCTGCCCCTGGAATGCTGCCACTGGGGAGTGGCTTGCTTTCCTTGGCCTGAGCACTCCTATAGGTGGTCCTGTATTCATCCATTTTCTTCACGTAGTTCTCTGTTTGCTCCCCAAACAAACAATTACCCACAACAGGAAAATCCATGGCCTTAGTCTGGGTATCCTGAGACAGGCTAGTACATCTGAGCCAAGCCATCCTACGAAGGGCCACAGATGTAGCCATGACTCTAGATGAAACATCACTGGAGTCCACTGCAGCATGGAACTGCACCTTGGATGCCTCAATACCATCTGCAGCCACCTGCTCCAGCTCCTTGGCAAGCTGGCCAGGGACCTGTTTAGCTAAAGCCATACAGTGACCCATCTAGATTTCTGATATCTAGCTGTATAGGCCATATAATTAGCCTGCCTGAGTCCCAAGGATGCTGCCATGTACTGTTTCTTTGCCATGGCATCAGTCCTCCTGGAGTACTTATCTGGGGGGTGTGAAGCCAAGGGTATATTTGCCTTATCACAGGCAGCAGCCTGCACTACCCCAACATGGCTGCATTGCTGGGTAAGGAACTCCATATCTGAGCCTGAGAGAGTATACCTCTTGTCCATTCTCTTGTCCACAGTAGGTATAGAATTAGGAATCTTTAAAATTTTTATTGTCTGTTTCCCAAAGGACTTATGAAGAGGACTAGACAGCCTCCTGGACTCTGGGATATCCATCATTTCAACATAGTCGGGCTCCTCCTGATCATCTACAGCTTCTTCCATAGGAAGCCGAAGAGTTTCAGCCACTTTTTTGAAGAACATAAAATGGGAAGGGGACTCAGAAAGCCTAGGAGGAGAAACCCTTGAAGGTCTGTCTGGGGAGATGTCTGGGTCAATGGGCACATCCAGACTTTCGTAATCACCATCACTATCCTCATACTCTCCTTCCTCCTCCTCCGGTTCATAAAAATCTTCTAAATTATAATCTGGAACCGGGGGAACCGACCGAACGGAGCCCCTTCCCGATGGTGCCGGTTTGGTCAGAGCTGGGGTTAGAGACTGAACAATCCTTATCGCTTTGGCTATTTCATCAGCGGCCGGAGAAAGAAGTTGTGGATCTGCACCGGCTGATTTGTCCCTTCTTTTTCTTTGAACCGGAACCGACTCCTCAGAGTCGGTTCTCCTTTAGCCCAAAGAAGTTTCGCCCTGGTCAGAGGGCACTCCTTCTGGTTCAGTTGGAACCGAACCGGGTTGGCCATCCGGGTCAGCGGACTTCTTGGCCTCCCTTTCCCTGAGCCTACCAACTCTCTTTTCCATGGTAGCTGCAGGAAAATTCTTGCAAATCTGGCAGTCAATCGAGGTGGTCAAACCCCAGACAGACAATAAACACAGGTGGTGTGGGGGTCAGCCTTAGCAAAGGCTTCCCCACACACACACTACAGTGTTGAAACCCAGTGGGCCCGTTTTTTCTTTTGGGTTTCTCAGACATGGCCAGTCCTAACAAAACTTACCCTTTTTTCGGCAATCCGCCAGGCAAGACACCCTTATCGGTTCCTGACCGTGTTACGGGTCGTGGAAAAACTGTAATGAAATCCGTTCCTTTTAGAACCGATAAGGACCGGTTACCACACTCTAAAAGTAGAATGAACTTTTTTGAACAAACCTGATCGGTTCAAATCGAACCGATCCCACGTTTACAAGTTCCACACAGAAGAACAAGAAAATAAACCTATCTAGTACTCACTATACCACAGACAGAGACTAAACCGACAGGTTAACAGATTAAATTTGGTCGAAAACCAAGGAAAACGGCACTTCAACCGACTAACTTGAACCGAGCAAAGGAGAAATCTCCGGAGTGACTGTTCAGTGAGGCGGAGTAAAGAATCTGATGGTTTGAGTTCAAACAGCAACAGAGAGAGTCTCAACCAAGCTCGAGCTCAGCGTTCCATGCCTGACATAGAAGGTTAACTCTTTCATCTCCGGGGCAGTTCAAAGGTTGAACATCACTGCATACGTCAGAATACAGCAAGACTTCATGTTGTTTGAAAGATAGCATTTAGGAAGTATAAGGAAAAAAAGAAGAAGCAGGACAGAGAACTGCACCAGTTAAGGCAAAAGGAAGCAGGGAGGGTAGTAAGAATAGCAAAGGCACAAACTGAGGAAAAGATAGCCAACTCAGTTAAGAAGGGGGATAAAACCTTTTATAGGTGTATCAGGGAGTAGAAAGGCAAAGGGAGAGATAGTGAGGCTGAACAAAATGGACAGTGGGTGAGTAGAGAGGGACAGTGAAAAAGCAGGGATACTGAATGAATACTTCTGTTCAGTATTCACAAAACAGGAGGTGGGGGAGGTGCCTAATCCAATTAACAGAAACACAACACTCTGGATTGGGGGGGGGGGGGTCGATCCCAGTCCTTTCACAGAAGAAAGGGTTCTGAAAGAACTCCTAAAACTGAAGCTGGACAAAGCAATGGGGCCAGATGGAATTCACCCCAGAATTCTAAAGGAGTTAAGCAGAGAACTAGTGACACCACTGACTACCCTTTTTAGCATATCATGGGAGGACGGTATGGTACCTGAGGACTGGAGGAAGGCAGATGCAATTCCCCTTCACAAAAGTGGGACCAAGACAGAGGCAGGGAACTACAGACCTGTCAGTTTGACCTCTGTAGTAGGGAAAGTGATGGAATCACTTCTGAAGGAAAGAACTGTTGAGTACCTAGAGGCCAGTGGGGCACAAGACCCAAGGCAGCATGGGTTCACAGCGGGAAGGTCATGTCAGACGACTCCAATTGATTTCTTTGACTGGGTGACCAAAACAGTGGACCAGGGAGGGGCTGTGGACATGGCCTACCTAGACTTTAGCAAGGCATTTGACATAGTCCCACGCAAAGATTAATAGTTAAACTAACCAGCTTGGAGTGGGCCCCAGGTTGGCAGCCTGGGTAAAATATTGGCTGTACAACAGGACTCAGAAAAGTAACTGTAAATTTAGTCCACTCTGAAGAAAGAGGGGTTACTAGTGGGGTACCGCAGGATTCAGTACTTGGTCCAGTCCTTTTTAATGTCTTTATAAGTGACATTGTAGAGGGACTAGAAGGAAAAGTATGCCTCTTTGCAAATGACACAAAGATCGGCAACAGGGTTGATGCACAAGGAGGCGTGGAAAGGATGTGAAGTGACTTGGCAAATTTGGAGGAATAGTCAGAAGTAAGGCAGCTTGGATTCAATACAAAGAAGTGCAAAATAATGCACTTGGGAAACAAAACCCAGGGAAGATTACACAATGGGGGTAGTAAATAACAACAAAATGGAAAGGGACCTGGAGGTAATCATATCAAATGACCTTAAGGTTGGCAAGCAATGTGAAGGCAGTAGGGAGGGCTGGGAGGATACTGGGATGTATAGGAGAGGCATCACCAGCAGAAAACAGGAAGTTGTTATCCCCTGTACAGACAGTTGGTGAGACCCCATCTGGAGTACTAGGCCAGTTCTGGAGACCCCATCTCCGCAAGGACATAGACAGGATGGAGGCAGTTCAGAAGAGGGCAACTAAAATGGTGCAGGGTCTGCAAGAGAAGCCATACCAGGAGAGACTAAAGGAGCTTAATATGTATACCCTTGAGGAAAGGAGGGAGGGGGAACATGACAGAAACGTTTAAGTACCTCAGTGGAATCAACAAAGTCCAAGAGGGTAGCATCTTTCAGAAAAAGAGATGTGCAAGAACAAGGGGACACAATTTCAAGATAGAGGGGGGACGGCTCAGGGGCAATGTGAGGAAGTATTTTTTCACAGAGAGGATGGTGGATGCATGTGTAACCCCTCAACCCTGCCTTTTTGCCAAAACGACAGGTGGTATGCTGTTGAAGCTGACAGCAGTACCTGGTGGGGACCTGGGTTCGGGGAGGATGAGGTTACTCGGCACAGGGGGACCTAGGTTTAGCTACTCTGCACAGGGGCACCCAAGTAAATCCGAACACAGGAAGCAATAACTGTAATGTCCAGAACCAGGAATGGGATTCTACAGTGTGGCTTTTATTCACAAACTAGTTGAACACAACAAAGTATAGTATACATGCTGGGATGTATAGGCAGGGGCATCACCAGCAGGAAAAGGGAGGTCATAATTCCGCTATACAAGACACTAGTGAGGCCCCACCTGGAGTACAGTGTACAGTTCTGGAGACCATACCTACGTAAGGACATAGACAGGGTAGAGAAGGTTCAGAGGAGGGCAACAAAGATGGTGCATGGATTGCATCACAAGTCCTATGAAGACAGGTTGAAGGAACTGAACATGTACTCCCTGGAGGAGAGGAGGAGAGAGAGGATATGATAGAGACATACAAGTATCTTACAGGGAGGAACAGGGTGCAGGAAAACACTATTTTTAAGCAAAAAAGATGTTCCAGGACTAGAAGGCATGGGATGAAGTTGGAGGGAGGACGATTCAGAGGAAACATGAGAAAGAATTTCTTCACAGAACGGGTGGTGGACAAGTGGAACACCCTGCCAGAGGAAGTGGTGAGGGCTGGAACAATCACGGGATTTAAGAATGCATGGGATAGACAAAGGAATTCTAGAAGTCAGGGGTAAGGGGCAACAGACTTCTAGGAAAACAAACTGAACTTACAAGCTCAAATGGGCAGACTGGGTGGGCCATAGGCCCTTATCTGCCGACACTGTCTATGTATCTATGTATAGACGGACCCCCATGGGGCTACATTTACTGGTAATGCAGATTAGAGACTACTACGTGGTCCACTGGAAGAATGAACCAATTATACTGTTTTCAGGCTCTGGACCCACCAGGCACACAGCCCGGACTTGCACGCGCTTTGGTTACATAGCCCGACTGGCCCGGCTCCCCCACCGGCCACTTGATCCACAGTCCATTTGAAGAATGAACCAATTATCTTGTCGTGGCTCCCCACACCACTTAGAGAGATTTTCTCCTTACTTCTTATGACGCCCATCTCACAAAGAGAATTCTTCTTTACACTTGCTGTGGCTCCCCACACCATTTAAGAGTCTGCGATTCCTAGAGAGATTTTCCCTTTTGCAGCCCCACATCTGGGTACTTCCCCCATCACTGGCCAAGTGCATGAGCCAAAGTAGCAACCACAGCAGAAATCCGTAGAGGTGGACCTGGTTACCAAAGATGGGGGGTTTGCCCACCTCCAGCTCCCACAGCCCATACCTGGCCATTTCTCCGGAAAACTGAAACTTCTGAATGTTGATTAAATAGTAGATGAACTGTCGCATCCCCTCTACAATTTACTTGAAATCACACAGCACTCTACCATTTGACACTACTCCATTTGTTTGACCTAGTCCTATAGGCTTCCCAAATTGTAGCTCAATTCCTAGATTTCCTCACATGTCCCAGGCTGAAGAAACACATTTTTGTGCCCTCTCATGTTAGAGCAAACACTCACCCTTTAGTTGCAGGTGCCCCAAGCCGAATCACAAATCTTCCAACTTTTCAAAACAAAGACTGAACTGAAATGGCAGGTTCTTTCTTTCTCCTGGTGGAATTAAGGGGATTGCCCCAGGGATCTACATGGGGATCTTTACACCCTGCCCCCCGAAGGGAGGTGCACTGAGACCCGAACAGCAGTCTCCACCACTTGACACTGACTCCTTCCTACTTGAAGGCAAACTGGAACTGATCCTTCTTACCTGAAGGCAAACTAGAGACTGCTCCTTCTTACTTGAAGGCAAACTGGAAACTGACCCCCTTTGAAAACTCCCAACGTTCTATCCAACTCCCTCTGCTGCAGATTCCAATGTGGCTTATGCAGCTGCAAAAGTTCTATTGGTGATGTCATCCCTCAGTCTCAGCTGAGACTAAGAACAGAGTGAGTCAGTGTGAAACCCATTTAACTGGAGTTTCACAAGCTGCCTTCCCTGCCTACCACTAGGTCTTACTGGGATTCCAGTAACCCCGGGTAACAAGGGGTTACACATGGAACTACTTTCTTGAGGAGGTTGTGGGGTCTAAAACTGTGGGAGAATTCAAGAATGCATGGGACAGACACAAGGCAATTTTTGTGGAGGGTAGGAAGAAATAGGCTGTTGGTTAAATAGGATCTGCAGCTTATCCTCTAGGTAGGGAAATGAGCTGACTAGATGGGCCAAGTGGTCCTTACCTGCCATCACAGTCTATGTTTCTATGTTGAATCAGTTTCACAACCTAATCCATGGTATCTGCAAGTAACATTGTTAATACTGCGTAAATGAAAACAGGTTTTGTGTCAACAAGGGTATTAGTGCCATGATCCTGCAGGTATTCTTTAACAGTGAGAGGGCAGATTTGGGGATGATACAAGAACTGCAGAGGGAGAAACTGGTGGGGGTGAGAGCAGTAGTAGGGGTAGACAGCAAGTAGGGTTTTATCAAAAAAGAAGTATAAAAGACTACAAGTCTCTGTCTAAGTGTAGTAAGAAAGAGCAAGTGTGGAAAGGTAGAGGCATCAGTGGGGAACCAACTGCAGAGGGATGGGTAGCACTGAAGGTATACATAAAACATAGACAATGTTGGCAGAAAAAGACTGCTGGTCCATCCAGTCTGCCTGCACTAGATGAATCAAAAAAGCTCAGATGAGCTACATCCATGGATACTCAAAGAAAATAGCACAAGTTCTGGCCACACCACTGGCAGATCTCTAGAAATGCTCCTTGAAAACAGGGATGGTGCCAAGAGACTGGGGGAACAGCATCTGTGTTGCCCCTGCAAAAGATCAGAAGCAGAAATGACCCTGAAAACAACAGACTGGTCATTTAGACACCTACAGTGGGGAAGTAACTGGAGAATATCAGAAAGAAGAGGTTGTGGGGCTCTTGGAAGAAAATGGTTTCCACGGTATTAGAGAGCAAATGGGTGGGAGAGAGGTAATTAACGTACTGTAACTGAATTTCAGTTAAGTTTTAAATTCTGTCTCCCGTGGGCAGCTGATCAAAAAACTGATCTCACGGTAGGAAACAGTATTACAGCAAAGGTAAAAAACTAACTCAGTGAGTGAACGCAGAAGGTTGTCCTCAGAGAGTATTCAAAGTTCAGAGAGATTACCAGTAGGGTGCCACAGCAATAGTCTTGGGACCATTCCTCTTAACATCTGCATCTGTGACACTGCAGTATGGATTTAGGCAGTGTTGGAACTGCACTTTATGAGCTTTGGGAGCTGGAGGCCCACATGGAACCGATTTTTAAACTGAGCCTCCCCCCTTCCCATTATAAGTTAATGGCAGTGATCACTTCAGAGCTTTTTTTGGGGGGGGGGGGGGAGTGTTGAGCAAGCCCCCTGTAATTCTAACACAGGATTTAAGGAAGATCTACTTCTCCATCAATGACTTTTAGGGATCAGTGGACAGCAAAGAAGGTGTTAGGGCCATGACGGAGGGCCTAAAGAGATTAGAGAAATCATTTAGGGCATGGTAGTTAAATTTCAATGCAAAGAAGTGTAGGGTAGTGCACATAGGTGCCAAGAACCTTACGACAGAACAGGAGGAGTAGAGACTGACAGAATGACAAAGGAAAGAGACCCGGAGTGAGGGGTGATGATTACTGACAACTTGAAAACACTGGCCCAGTGCAACAGGGCATTTGAGAGGGCAAACAAAATGCTGGGATGACTAGGAAGGAGGAGTTGACACTTGGTGTAGCGTGTGCTGTATTGGAGCCCATATTTGAGGGAAGGTAGGAATAGGGTGGAGGTAGTGGATAAAAAGGGAAAACAAAATGATCCAGGGAAAACAAGTCCTACTTGGGAGAGGCTGGAAGATCTCACCATGTACACCCTGGAGGAAAGAAGAGAGAGAGGGAGAATATAGCAGAAACATACAAGTACCTTCTTATATCAGACAGCTCATCAAACTGAGTGAAAACAGAGGCACCAGCGATAATTCAATAAAGCTGGCAGGGGATAGAAGAAGAACAGAAAAGGGTGGTAGACAGGTGGAACAAACTGACAAGTGAAGCTGCTGTCTGTGCTACATCAGTGGAGAGTTTCCAAAATGGGTGTGACCAATATATGGGACTGGTAAAGACAGCAGGAGGAGTGGGAGGGATGAAGTAGCGAATGCCCAACTAGGGTTATCACATCCAACCTTATGTAGAGCTGGGCAGACTGCATGGGCCATTAAGCCTTTTTCTGCCGTCAACATCTAAGTTTCTAAGTAAGTTAAGACACTGCAATAACTGATACCAGGGTCCACACCCAGAGTTTTAAATAGTTGGTATCACATCGCACTGCAAACTGGCTGCTTGCACGACCCCATTTCACTTTTGCATCACAAAAAAAAAAAAGCGATGCATTCTGTGATCTGCCCCCTCCCATTTCAGCCCCACCACCGTCCCCACAGTCACCCATTTCTAGTGCATAGTCAAGTGTCGCTGATACATTCCTAACAGTCTCACTGCTCTGGTCCCAAATGCTGGCAATCACTCCCCATAGTGCTTTGCAATATCGCAAAGCACTACTGGGAACGACTGCCAGCATTCGGGGCCATAGTCGTGATCCTGTTAGGATACTATCAATGGCACCTGACTCTGCACGGGAAAGGAAAATTACGTACCTACCGTAATTCTTGATCTTCTTGGACGAGTCTCCACCACTCATTCACACTAGTGGGATTAGCGCCGGAGGCACTAAGACCCATCGGGAGCAAACTTTTTGCTGGAGGGTCGGCGCGAGAGACAGCGCTGCGAGACACAGTGCCGCGAGCAGCGCCTCAAGCGGTAATGACCATCTCGGCGACGACCCTCCAACCGCCTCAGTACCTTTTTTACCAAGGAGGTGCAGCGCAACTAACGTAAAGAGTAAACCCAACATTAAAAAACGGACATAAGATAGTCCGTATGACCCGTGTAAGAAGGGTCAGCAAAGAAGTCCTCACGGCCTAAAGATTTGAGGGAGTGAAGACCAATACAGCGGTGAGCTCGGGGGATGGAGGGGTGGTGGAATGAGTGGTGGAGACTCGCCCAAGAAGATCAAGAATTACGGTAGGTAATGCACTTTTCCTATCTTCCTGGACATAAGTCTCACCACTCATTCACACCAGTGGGAGAGTACCAAGCTGATAATCCCCCAAAAGGGCGAGGAGAGCCAGAGCTCACGCTGCTTCAAGATAGAAGCTCATTAAGGACAGTTCTGCCGAATGCGGAATGTCGCCTAGCATGAACATCCAGTGCATAGTGCTTAACGAAGGTATGCACTGAGCCCAGGTGGCGGCATATATCTGCAATTTGAACATTGCGACTTCCGCTAGGGATGCAAGACCGCCTAGTAGAGTGAGCGATACTCTACCTTCTAATTTAACTTGAGCCATGGAATAGCAATGACGAAGGCATGCCACTAACCATGAAGAGATGCATCTAATAGCTACAGGTTGACCCAGCGGTGTCGCTGAAAAAACGAACAGTTGCTGAGTCTTGCGAACATCCTTGGTTCTATCTAAATAGAACCATAAGCTCTCTTAACATCCAAGGAATGAAGAGCTCGTTCCTTCATTTTGGAAATTAGCGAGTAAGCGGGAAGTACCAGAGGTTGGTTTAGATGAATTCTGACCAACCTTGGGAAGAAATTTAGGATGAGTACGGAGAACTACCTTGTCTTTATGGAATACAGTATACGGAGGGTCCGTAACCAGGGCATGTATCTCAGAGACCCTGTGGGCTGAGGTAATGGCCACCAGGAAGGCAGTCTTCCAGGTAAGAAATTTTAGCTCACAGGTAGCTAAGGGTTCGAAAGGCTTCCGAGTGAGCATGTCCAGCACCAGGTTAATGTCCCAGGCTGCAACTGGACGCTTAACAGGGGGTCTGGTATGGAGAATCCCCTTAAGAAATCTCTTCACCATAGGTAACTGAGCCAGAGTTAAGGAAGAAACCGGCTCATGGAACGCTGAGATGGCACTAAGGTGAACTTTAACTGTGGAGTACTGAAGACCTAAGTTTGACAGGTCCAAAAGATACTCCAGAACCTTGCCAGGAGGACAGGAAAAGGGATTCCAAGAGGATTTTGCACACCAGAGAGAAAAACGTTTCCATTTGGAAGCGTACGTTTTTCGGGTGGCTGCTCCGAGCAGCCAGAAGGATGTCTGAGACTCTACGAGAGAGCGTTGAACCGATTCACTTCTATCTCTTCAGGAGCCAAGCATGAAGGTGAAGTGATTTCAGGTTGGGATGGACCAACGAACCCTGAGTCAAAAGACTGATTTGCAAAGGAAGTGGTCTCGTAGGCTGCCAACATACTGTGGAGTAGAGGAAACCATAGTTGCGAGGCCAGGAAGGAGCAATGAGAATCATCTTGGTCCCCTGAGACTCGAACTTGAGGAGTACTCTCTGGATTAGAGGAAGGGAAAGGCGAAGAAAGCGTTTTGTCCACCGCAGCCTGAACGCATCCTGACAGAAAATGCCAGGCCCTGGATTTCTGGAGCAGAAGAGAGGCAGTTTTGCGTTGAGTGGGGATGCAAAAAGGTCCAGGTCTAGAGTCCCCCACTCTTTGAACAGGGACCGAGCTACGGCTGGATCGAGAGACCACTCGTGAGGGTCTGCCTCCGTTCTGCTGAGGTGATCTGCTAGGTCGTTTTGTATACCTGGCAGATAAACCGCTGAATCAGAGACTTGTGCTCCAAGCACCACTCCCACACCCTCATTGCTTCCTGCAAAGGGATAAGAATGAGCACCGCCTTGCTTGTTGATGTAATACATCACTGCTTTGTTGTCCGTTTGAAGGAGAATGTTCTTGTGACAAAGGACCTCCTTCAGAGCTCGGATTGCATAGAGGACCGCTCTCATCTCCAGGACATTTATGTGGAGATGAGTTTCGAACTGAGTCCATACACCTTGAGTGTGGAGGGAGAGACAGTGGGCTCCCCATCCCATTAGCGATGCGTCTGTGGTGATGGAGATCTGATGATCCGGGGGAGCAAAGGGGAATCCTTCCAGGAGATTGCTCTCTTGAGACCACCAGGCGAGAGACCTCCGAAGGGGCTCCGTCACCTTGATGGGATAAGACTGGGGGTGAGAGGTCGGGGACCACTGAGTGGAGAGCATCCATTGGGTGGTTCTCATGTGCAGTCGGGCCAGAGGGACAGTGAAGACCGAGGACGCCATGAGACCCAACATGCGTTGCATCGAGAGAGCTGTAACCGATTGGTTCTCCCTGATGTAACGGGCCATTCAAGGATGTCGAGTCTTCTGTCCTCTGGAAGGAAAGCCTTCGCTGAAGAGGTGTCTAGAGCGCCCCTAAGAAAAGGAGCCTCTGGGAGGGTTGCAGTTGAGATTTTTCAAATTCAGCAGAACTCCCATGGACGTGAGAAGGCGAAGTCGCTTACGGCTTCCAAAGTCCCTTGGCCGGAAGGGCTTGCTAAAGCCAATCGTCCAGGTAGGGAAACACTCGGAGTCCGACTTTCCTGAGATGCGCCATGAGAACTGCACAACACTTTGTAAACTAACAAGGCCGAGGATAGCCCAAAGGGCAGGACTCTGAACTGATAATGCTGACCCAAAGCTACAAACCTGAGGAACTTATGTGGTCGGGTGGACGGGATATGCTGGTAAGCATCCTGCATATCCAGAGAGGCCAGCCAGTCGTGCTGATGCAGCAAGGGTAACAGGGTACCTAGGGAAATCATCTTGAATTTCTCCCTGGGGAGGAATTTGTTTAACTTTCTGAGGTCTAGAATGGGGCGCATCCCCCCAGATTTCTTTGGAACCAGAAAGTAATGGGAGTAGAACCCTGTGTGGTTGTAGAAGTACATCAGACGACCTCCCACCGGAGGAGAAAGTTCCACCTCGGGCAGAGTGGATGGAACTTGGGCCAACGACTCATAAGGTAGCGCTGGGAGCTTTAGGCCCCTGCGCTTTCTGCTGCGTCTTCTTTTGAGGTTGGGCAGGTTGGCTTTTATGGAAGCTTCCCCTGCCTCTGCCTCGAAAGGACTGACGACTATGAAACTGACGTCTGTTCACATGCCCCCGAGAGGGGGCAGGCGGAGGTCTGGCCAACTTAATGGCCGATCTAGTCTTCTGAGTGGCCTCTAAGGCTTGCTCCACCTGAGGGCCAAAAAGAAAGGAGCCATCAAGGCAGCGCATCACCTGCTGCTGAGCATCATTCGTGAAGCCAGAAGTACGCAGCCAGGAATGGCGCGGTACAAATCCGCGGCTGCTGAGCGAAGCAGTGTCGAAAGCGTCCATGGCGGCTTTGACCTGTTGGTTATTGGACTTAATACTCTAATAACGGTCAGAAGAAGCTCTGACTTGGAATCCGAATCTGGAAGAGCTTCAACCATTCTTTTCATAAGTGCCACAGGATATACTCATACTGAGAAAAATAGCCTGATAACTGGCAACTACGCATACTTAGAGTGGAGGCAGCAAAGACTCTCTTACCTAATGTATCAATCTTACGAGACTCTTTGTTAATAGGTCGAGCTGTAGTAGTTTGAGGAAGAACGACCTTGTCATTCTCTGCCAGGACTACAATAGGATCCGCAAAGGCTTGGGATGCCAAAATGGGACAATCCTTGGGAGCTGAATACTTCTTATCAATGGATTTAGCCACTGAGGGAATAAGAGCAGGATTATTCCATACCATTTGAGACAGCGTCTCGAAGGAAGGCTGGATCGGAGGAGTCAAATCCGTAGGGATCTCCGAAGCATGAAGATACTGGAGTCTTAATATCTTCCCAGGATCGATGTCTGTAGTCTGGAGAGAAAGAGTGGATCCCAGGTTCTTCAACAGAGACTTAAAGGACAGGTCCTCGACCACAGGCTCTGTAGCAAAGAAAGATCCTGTTTCCTCCACTTCATCACCCAACCGAAGGTCTGGGTCAGACTCAACATCATCTCCTGATGGTCCAGAAAGGACTGTTTGGACAGGAAAGGAGTGAAAATTAGGAGAGGAGGAAATAGCAGAAAAACAAGGAGAGTCCCCAAGGGCTGCGGCGCGAGACATAAAGCAGGACTCAAGAGCGGCACGAGGAGCACGGCGCCCGAAGAGCCGCTGTGACCTCATAGCGCCCCGGCGGCGCCGCGGACGACGCCACGCATGGCGCGCAGGACGACCGCACAACGGCGCGCCGCCTATCCAACAGCACCACCAGTGGCGCCGCGAGACCCCGCGGCGCCGCGGACGGCGCCGCAAGACCCAGCGGCACCGAAAACGGCGCCGACAAGCCAACAGACCCTGCGGAAGGCGCCGGAAGAGCCCCAGGAACCTGGAAAGCTAGAGAAGGAAAAAAACCAGGAGATAAGGGCATCGGTGAGGCCCCCTGCGCCGCAGCCATGTGAGGGGGGGAAACACCTAAGCACAGAGTCGCTGGCACCGAGGCAACCGAGCCAGGCAGAAGAACCAACCTCCGAGCCCATTGCTCCATAAGAGCGGCCCACTGATGAAACTGCTCATCTGGAGTCCTACCTATAGGCGGGAAGGGGCTCCGATGTCGAGGACAACGATTATCGGAAGTTGGCGACTCCGAAGAAGGAGACCGCAACTAGCAACGAAATCGAAGGCCGACGCCAGAGACATACCAGAGGGTGACCCTTAGTGATGCCTCTCTTTTTTGACCTGTGGGCCGAAGAAGAGTCGAGGCGAACGGGTGCCGAATGCGACCGCTTATTTTATGCCGCGGGGACCGCCCATCCCCGGCATCGGACTGACCGCTGTCAGAACCCCGCTGAGGAGAAGGAGGCTGACGGACCCAGCCCGGCTGACTGAACAGCTTTCACCACGAAGTCTCCTACCGTCACCTGACCTGCTCATGGTGACTCCGTCCAGTAGGCGAGACTGCTTCAAGTAAAATTGAAATATTAGAAAATTCTTGAAAATAGAATAAAATTAAGCGATACTACTTATCGTGATAAAGTTACAAAAAAACAAACTGAAAACTATGCGCTAGTTTGAAGTTTGACTACCGACAGGCGAGCGACGTCGTCACTGAAGCGCACTCGATGGCGGGGAAAAAAGGAACTGAGGCGGTTGGAGGGCCGTCGCCGAGATGGTCATTACCGCTCGGGCCGCTGCTCGCGGCGCTGTGTCTCGTAGCGCCGTCTCTCGCGCCGACCCTCCAGCAAAAAGTTTGCTCCCGATGGGTCTTAGTGCCTCCGGCGCTAATCCCACTAGTGTGAATGAGTGGTGGAGACTTATGTCCAGGAAGATCATGAATTACTTGTGGGCAGGGTGGTGAGGCTAGTTGAGTGGGGGGTGCGACAGGGTGAGCCCTGTCTGGGGTGGTTGTCCATGTGTGGGGTGTCCAGCCCCCCTCAATTCCTTTTGTTCTTTGTTTCTGTGGGATGGCCGCTCACGCTGGGAATGAATATGAAATACGTTTGCTGTATGCTTGTCTATTTCAGGGTGACAAATTTAACGATATAATGGAAATAAAATTAAAAATATATGATGAGTTCCGAGCACTGGCAGGAGAAGAGGAGTGTGCCCTTGTTCTCCAGTTCCCCTTGCAAACCCAGTGGAACCCTCGTGGACTTACTATTTTACTAAAACTATCTTTTGAGATGAAACAAAATGGAAATATAAAACGAAAAAAGATTGAACTGTACCTGCTGAATAGCATTCCATGACCTGTTACATGGCTGGAAGCCCACGGAATGAGTCTATTTATGGTATTTTCAAATGGTGATGTCAAAGACTGAGGCAGGGGCTTAGCCTCATCAAGACTAATTCTATATGCAGACTGTGACAAAACCCCCTTTACCAAAAAAAAAAAAAAGAGGAGTTGAGTCTAGGCTAGAAAAATTAACAAGTATGAACATGTATGTCTACTGTCTGATGAGGAACTCCTGAGAATAAGAGGTTTATACTGGTTTTAGCAAAAAGGGGTGGATCACCTGACGGTGATGTCATCCATGAAAGATATAAAAATCCACCACTTGGATTAACAAATATAGATAGATACAGGAATCAGCTGAATACTGACTACCAAGTGAACAGGACCTCAGAAGTGTGTGCTGTTTCCACACTGTTCTGTTAGCAAAGGCTGAAGCTAAGCCTCAGGAATTTTCGAAATCAGAAAGTCTGCTGGATACTGGACATTGAATAACCTTTTGCTTTCTGTATGTTTATTTTTTATTTTTTTTTATTTTCTGATTTCAATAACATGCACATTTGCATTTTTATGCAACTGACTTCTGGTTTGTTGTCTGTTTTATCCCACACCTTTAGGTGGGGGGAAGGATTCTGGCATACTTGGGATCAGTGCTGCTTTTGGCCATGCAGAGAAAGATGAAATCCGTCTCATGAAGGGGCACATTCACACTCTGTCCTTTGACCTCAGCAGCCTTAGGTCTCAGCTGGAGAGTGATCACTTGTTGCAATCTGAAAAATAGATGGGAGTTCTCCAGCACTGCAAATAGCATGAAACAGACTGCAAGCACCAGAATTTTAAATAGCTGGTACAGCATAGCAAAACGCTATACAAATCAATGGGTAATGCTAACCATTTCCAAAAATGCATAGCAGTAGACTGCTAACCATTTTTCCCCAGTGAGTCTATGGCACAGTAAAAAAAATTTATAAAATGAAATTTTTTTTAACCCTTAGGCTGCCAAGAGAACTAGAATGTATAAGAATTCTGGACTGATACATCAGTACGTTCTCTTTGCCTACCGAGTTTGCTGACGCTCCTGGCCTTAAATTCAAGTTGGTCAACATTTTAAGTTTGTCCAAAAAACTGACCTTTTACAAGCCTGGACCGCACACACTGAGCCCGACCTAGTCATTATCACTGAATTCTGGCTCAAAAATACTATTACGGACCAGCAAATAACTCTCCTCAACTATAATCTCTATAGGGCTGATAGGAATACCGGTAGTGCGTGGAGTAATTATTTATGCAAATCCAAATTCACTATTAGTGACATCTTCTGCAATTCTAAATCTAAGGAATACAAATCGTACCTCTGAAGCATCCACCTTCCCTCCAATGAAATTATTACAGTATTCGGCAGCTACAGACCTCCAACTGGTGGAAATGAAATCATCAACGTCCTAAAATTCTTAGTTACAACAGCCAACACAGAAACACTGATACTATGGGACCTCAACATGGATTGGCTCACACAAATCGCATAGCCTGAAATCCCTTTGTAAAGAACTAGGTCTTGCCCAGATAATTAGTGAGCCCACTAGGCTTAACACCAGCAACATTGCCAATAGTTCGCTCATCGATTTAATACTTACCACCCATCCCCACAAAATACTACAATCTGCTGTTTTTTCCAACGATATGAGTGATCATAGAGTTGTGGTCTGTACAAGACATCAAACCAAAGCCCACAATCAGCCTAAGTTCATGATCAAGCGTTCCTTTCGTAAATTTAACACCCTGAGTTATCTGACCGACCTTAGCAAGGTCAAATGGCAAGATCTGTACCTCTCTAAAACAGTTGATGAGGCTGTCTCTAACCTAAATGAAAATCTCACCGCCCTGGCTAACAAGCATGCCCCATTTATTAAGATGCGTACGCGTAAGGTCTCCCACCCCTGGTTTACCCCGGAGCTCAAAACCACACTTATAAACCGAGATAAACTCTGGGCTCTAGCACGAAAAACTAAGAATCCGACAGATTGGCAGACATTTAGAGCAGCTAGGAATGCCTGCGTAAAACAAACATATTCGCTCTACCAAAGCGAACTACGACGTTTCCACGCTGGAAAAAGAGAAAGGAAACTCACAGAAAATTTGGAGGACCATCAAGTCTATTGAAGGTCGACCAGCTGCTCCCTCCATCCCCGCTAAGATCAACACAAATGGCACATTTATTGAGAACAGTTACCAAATCCTCGAATAACTGAATTCTCACCTTGCCACAGCTGGTCTAGCTTTCAATGCATCACCGTACGCATCTCATACTAGTATCCATGCTAGCCCTATCACTGTCCCAAAAGCTACAGCCCATCCTTTCCAGCTGTTCCCCCTCAGCTTCAAAGAAGTCGAGGATTCACTCATCAATTTAGATACCACAAAAAGTGCCGGAGACGATGGCTTAGAACCATTTTTCTTAAAAGTCGGATACCGCTATCTTACTGCTCCCATTCTCCATATGTTCAACCTCTCTATCTCATCTGCCGTAGTTCCATTATGCTGAAAATCCGCTCATATCATACCCTTATTTAAACCCGGCGACTTAAACAATTACAGACCAATCTCAATCTTGCCTAGCCTTTCAAAAGTCCTCGAAAAATTGATTTATATACAACTGAAGAATCATCTGGAAACCTACTCCCTCCTCAATCCAGCCCAATCAGGCTTTCGCTCTAATCATAACACTGTTACTGCACTAGCTAAAGTCACCAATGACTGGATTTCAGCCAAGGATGTTAGACACAGTTGCCCATACTCTAATTATGAACAGCCTCACCAATACTGGCAATACCCTAGCTACTACCAAATGGTTCTCCAGTTATCTATCAGGTAGGATGCAGAAAGTCAAAGCTGGTGGGCTGTTCTCTGCCTCCTTACCAGATACTAGGGGAGTCCCACAAGGTTCCATCTTAGGTCCTATACATCAACAACCTCGATTCTCAAATAACCAGGTCAACCGTGCATTTCTTTGCAGACAATACAGTTTTGTATACATCCGGCCATACAATATCGGAAGTCAGGGATATACTTCAAGTCGATTTTGCACAGCTAGAAACAAATCTCATCAATACCAAACTCCTCCTAAACGCTAAAAAAACTAAGGCCATGATTTTCCCCCCTAATACTTCCTCCATCACTCTCACTGCCCCACCTAAACACTTCATCGTTACATCCCTAGGTGAACCACTGGAAGTTGCCTCTAAATTTAAATACCTCGGCTTTTGGTTAGACAACAAGCTCTCCTTAAACAAGCACATTGACGACCTGTCCAAAAGACTAAAATCTAGACTAGGCTTCTTCTTCCGAAATAGGTCCCTCTTTCCCCTGGAAACCAGACTCAGGCTTGTTCAGACCACCTTCCTCCCTTTACTTGACTATGGGGACATATTATACACTTCTGCAGCAATTACTAACCTAAACAAGTTGAACACTCTCTATCACCGCGCCCTGCGCTTCATTACAAACTACCCATACCGAACCCACCATTGCGAACTATACATAGCTGTTGGCAGGACTTCACTTACCATCAGACGCACACTCCATGCTGGCACTTGGACCCCAAAACTTCTTATGAATAAATTACCAAGCCATTTAGTAGCACTTATCTGTACTGCCCACAGCTCTTATTTCCTTAGGAAATCAGATTTTATCCTACTCAACACACCTAGGACTCATACCTCCTTTGGCAGACCAGCCTTCTCAAATGCCCTACCAACTATTTGGAACCAGCTGCAATCCACTCTGAAACTACCCAGTGTAGTCTCAGTAAATTTCTTCAAAAAACTGGTGGCTTCAAAAATAAAGGACACCTGTAACTGTTTCTAAACTCCCTCCCTAGCTTTCTCCTTACTTTCTTAGTTTGTTCTCACTACACCGCCTTCCTTAAACAACTTGTACAAATTTTTTCCTTTTTTTTGGTTTTTGTTTTTTACCCAGGACTGTTTACCCATGTACCTTGTAGGACCTGGTCCTCCATTTATGTACCGTTATGTTATTGCCTGCATTGTATATTTGTTGTAACCATGCACCCAGGACCTCCTTGTGAATGAGCTTGCTCAATAGAGCTTTCCTGCAATAAACTTGAACTTGAACAGTACATGGCACAACAAGGGTTAAACTTTGCTAACCATTCTGTCTCATGCGCTATTCACTTTTACAGCTGATTAGCACTTTCACGTGTAAAACTGCTAATCGATTTTTTGGCTTATTTAATACTCTGAAGCACAATGAGTACCAGATAAAGACCAGTGGTGCAGCTCTTCTTTTCGTGCGGCTCTTATTACATAAAAGTCACAGTTCTGCCCTCATCTGCAAAAATATCTAGTAGTCCAGACATTTGGTGACAAAATCAAACACCCCGATATTCAAACAATGACTTTTCTCACACCCAAATTTGAGTGAGCTTAAAAAACAGACGGTCATTTTTAGTACACTTAAAGCAGCAGCAAATATTGATACTGCAAATTGAAACAGACAGTTTAGTAGTTATAACCTTTGAGCACTGAAACGAGGGACACACTCCAGTCAAAATGAGGGGCACTTAGCCACATAACGAGGGACACATCCTCAAAACATGGCAATACAAGCCAAGAATACCGTGGAAAGCACTGTGTATATGCATGTACAGTTTATTTTTGACTTGGCATCTTAGAATATTAGGAATTGGCTGTTAGTCTGAATTTGCAGCATTTGCTCATAGTGGGCAGCATCTTTTTCATGAGGCACGGTCAGGGACAGGGCAGTTTTTGAGGCAGAAAATTAGGGACCACACTGTTCTGAGCCTGTATCTTCATGTCTGAGGATGTGTCAACCCAAGTTCATGAATGCCCTGTTTATATTTAATGTATTTTATTATTGTCTGTGTATTTTTTCTATGTATATTATAGTTTCTTTTATGTAAAATTTGGCGCTGGCGCTCGTGAAAACGGGCAGAAATGCCCATCTTGCTTACACGTATAAAAAATAAACATGAAAATGAAATGGAGTGTCCCTCATTTCTGATGGCTAGTGTCCCTCATTCTGAGTGGCCATGCCCCTCACTTCAGTGACAAAAGGGAGGAGAGGGCAGGGGACACAGGTAGTGAGGGTGGCAGTACTAAGAAGAGTGGGGGGAGGGTTTTGTAATAGACTGAATTTATTTGTAAGTGGATGAGCACACTGGAATACAATTCTATTTACAGGTGCGACCTGATGTCAAATACACAGACAGTAATTAATACAAAACAAACAAAAATATTGGAAATATAAGTTTCCACGGTCAATAAAAAAAGTTTAAAAAAAAAAAAAACAGTAACAATTACACACGACTTGATTTTTTTTTTTTTTTTTTTAAAGTTGTTAAAGTGCTACAGAAGGTTTTATAGCAATTTAGTTTCTTGATGTTTGTCGGTATGATGGCATGGGGGCTGTCCTGTGTGTGTGTGGTGGGGGTACTGAAAACAGAGATAATTTTAATAAGGATTTTATTCAGGTTAAAATATTTTTTTAAATAGTATTATACACACACACACACACACATATTTTGTACTGTATTTTCATTTTGATAATCAAATTGAGGCAAGTGCTGTGAATTTTCACAACTGATTAGCACTTTCATGCACAAAACTGCTAACCAATTTTCACAGTTTATCTAAACTCTGGTTCTATAACTGGTTCTAAAATTGGTTCTGGTGGTTTCTGTGACCATTTGTGCTAGGAACAGTTTGGCAAACCTGTCCCTATGGCTAGAGCTGGACTCAGAAACTCAGTTGATATTGCAATCACCAGTGACTATGCACTCCTAGTTCAGGTTGATTTGCCTGGAGTATTTAATAAAAGGCCTCAAGGCCAGTTTGATGTTTACCTGGGAGAAATGTAGACTGACAGGAGAGTGAGGGACTTGAGCCCTTGCCCCAGCAGCAGTTTACCTGCCAGGCATGCACAGTCCCTTTCCAGATCTTTGATTTCTAATTTGGAGTTTTGTAGGTCAACCCTACGGTAGATGAGACCGCGCACACCTTGTTTCCCTACTCTGTACTCTCTAACAATGTTGAACCCTGGTATGGAGATGGCAGAGTGGGGTATTTTGGGGATTGTCAGGTCAGTAAGAGATATGATGTCAGGTCTTACTGCTGTGACCCAGGCTTCAAGTTGGGTAAGCTTAGGTAGGAGGCTACCTATGTTTAATGAAACCATCTTTAGCTTTCATTACAGCAGGAGAAGAACGCAAGTGCAAAAGAATCTGCTCAGGAATGGGATGAGGGCAGCAAAATGGCAGATGAATTTCAATACAGAGCGAGGGAATGCTCCCAACCAATCAGAGATCTCCTTTCCTCTACACATTAGACACTCTTATTCCGTGAAGAGCATCTCACACAGCTGCCTTGGAAATGGACACGTTCAGGGAAAGTTTTTGAAAATGTTTATATATAATTGATCAATCTTGATCAATAATATAGTATTACCACCACCGAAACCATTCTTCCTGTTGTACGAGTGCTCAAACTTACATCCTTAAGGTACCTTTTGGGGGGGCTTTAATCGGATTAAATACAATTACGCTGAATTTTCCTCATTTAGCTCACACAATAGTCATGTTCGATTATGTGGAAATAGCAGCAAAATCAAGTAGCAGCCATTAAGATGGTGCCACCACATGGTTCTTACCACGTGGCTAACCCCACCAGTAAGCTGGAGTAATTCACTTTTGTTACGGACTCTTGGAAAGACTAATATTAATAGCCAGTCTTAGTCTCAGACCACATTGACTGCAGAATGGCACGGAAGTCCACCTGAGGCTGAGGAGGAGGAGGTGGAGGAGGATGGTAGGCTGGCGGGTACCCCGCGGGAAACCCTGGTGCAGTTAGCCCGGCATACGATACGTTTGCGTAGGTAAGCCTGTGGAGGATAAGTGGGCGCATATCCCAGCATCTGGTATCCTGACGACGGGTAGTCCGGCTACGTTGGAAAACTTGGTGTCAGATAACCTGATGGAAGGCCCAACAGCGGTGCCGGAGGGCCTGAAGGATGCCCTGAGGGACTCCCATGCCGACCCAAAGGACTTGGAAGAACTGGGTCGAACTTCAGACCAGGTAGCGGAAGACATGGTATCGGAGCCGGTGTCTCTGCCGGAGAAACCAGAGGAGGGGGTCCCTGAGGCTTACCTGGGACAACCCACGTTAGATCCAAAGGTCAGCCGGATAAGGTGCCACCCGACCAGTCATCCACCCCTCCCTTGTCTGGAGAAAGCTCTTCCACAGAGCAGCAGGGGGTTTACTGGTGGGGGGACCCAACCAGAGAGAGCTGTGGCAGATCCGGCAACTGTGAAACGTCGGGGCCCTCGTTGGACCCCGACGGCAGATCAGTCGGGTGGACGTCAGGTAAACCATTGCCCGACTTATCAACTGAGCTTGTCGGGCATAAGTCGATGGTACCAATGCCAGACTACATGACCAAGGCTAGGCAGGCCCCGGGGCCTCCAGAGCCCGGCAACACAGCCTGGGCTGAGCATTCATTGGAAGATCCGACAAGCAGCTTATCAGCCCTGCCAGGCAACTTAGACCCACTGGTGGAAATGGGCCTAAGAGCGGCTGAAGCCTCGGATGTAGGTGAGATGCCCTGCTGGCGACACTTTAATGTGCCCTGGTTGAAGATGGAACAGGCCTTGCAATCCTCAACCTTGTGCTCTGGGCCTAGACAGAAGAGGCAGAGGGTGTGAGAGTCTTTGTGCAGCAGCTATGCGCCGCACGAAGCGTAATTATTTTTATGCAACTCGATGGAAGATGGCGACAACATGCACAAAAACTAAAATTAAATTGAAAGAAAATGGATACCCATCTGAGGAAGCAGTCAAACTGTAACGTGTGATCTCCGTGAGGTCCGACGTGATCAGGGCGACAGCGGGAAACAGCTGGAATGCGGGCGTGGGAACCGCCCACTATATAGTGTCACGCTGATGTCCAGTGATCGGTGGGGCGGTCCTCCATCAGACACTGCTAGCTAAAGTTCCGTGGGTCTTGAGTTTCAAGGTTTCTAGTAGGTACAACCTTGAGGACTGCCTCAAGGTTATTACCTACTGCAAGAGCCCTCTTGAAGTAAGATCAGTAATTCTCAGCTAGGTTATCCAGCCTGGCTAGATGAATTATAAAAAAAAATTCTGCCAGAACCATCACGAACATAACGCTGGTCGAAATATTTCTGTGGAATCTAATCTAGGACAGCTAAACCCTGTTGAATTTTGGGACCCCCAGTCACTAGCAAACCACTATGGCACTTAAAATTCTAAATTCTAAACCACAGTCACTGGCAAATCATTATGGAACTTCAAATTCTGTGTTCTAAACTAAAAAGAATGTAGTATAAAGCAAAAAAAAAAAAAAGTACCCGTCTCTTCAGTTGGCAAATGGGATGTAGATATGAACCACTATATGCCAAACAGTAAACAAGTCTTATTTATTCCATGCATATCAAGCCCATGTCCATTCTCTTCATAGTCCGACTCTCTGTTTCTCTACCCCCTCCCGCTTGTTATTTTATCCCAGTCTGCTATTTCGCTTCTTGTCTTTATTATTTTATTATTTTTTTTAAATCCTGCTTCTCTCACCTGTTTCCTGAACAGAGTTCGGCTTCTGTATCTTTAGGGTTGTGTGTCGCTCTTTTCCATGCAGTATTAGTGTAACCCCCCTGCAAATGGGGGTTCCCAAAAGACTTCCAGGAGCTTGCTTGAATGCTCCAAGCCTGAATGGTGTTTGGCGTTTAAGCCATTTATCAGTGAGTGTTTTAGAACCTCTGGTACTGTCTCTTTAAGAGCTGTCTGCTTGCAGACATAATTAGTTTGTATGGGGGACTGTGTGTTTCTTTGATTGAGTACCACTCGAGCTGCTGTCAATTCACTCCATTTTTGCAGTCACTAGGAGTGCAAAGGGAACCCATCTGAAAGATGTAACTGTTTGCCAGAAATCATTTAGAGTAATAATGAAATTACAGTTTGTCTAACCTGCTTTCTTTGCAGTCAGAACTGTGTCTGCCTAATTCCCCATTCTGGTTTTGAACTGCTGAACTGGACCAATCAGTGTGGGGTAAGCTAGCTCTAAAATGGTGCCTTGGACGAATCAGAACTTGGACTCATAATCTGAGCCAGCCACAAGAGGATTGTATGGGCAGTGACTCTGGGAGATGTAGTTTAGGCTTCGGCACCTTTTTGGACCAACAAGAGCAGTCTATTGTGAGTGATAGCCAATCCAGTCCAGAACTGGGAGGAACTCAAAGGAAGTGCCCGGTTTTGTCTGTTGGAGTTTCAGTTGAGCTCTGGCAGTGAAGAAGGAAGGAGCCCTGTGCTTTTTCAGTGTGCAGTTTTAGTCGGGAAACGTGTAAGGCCCAGAGTTCCGGTCTGCAGCTTGTGTAACTGCTTGTTAGGACTGAATCTGTCCTGTGAAGAGAATCAAAGGATATCTGAAGAGTAGAAACCAGGCTCACCCTGTAGAAGACTGGAGAAATTGCTGAATTGCACTCGGTCTGTCAGGAACTGAATCTGCTGTGTGTTCTCCCGGGTATTGTGCAGTAATTGCGATCGGGATAGAGAAGCAGCCTGCCTGGTATAGTACTTTCTGTTTTACCATATAAATGTGTGAAGAGGCTTGTGTACTTCAAGTGAATCCTGCTGCCATTAAAGGACTTTTGCCTGTTACTGTTCACCATATAAATGTGTGAGGAGGCTTGGTTAGCTAAGTGAATCCTGCTGCCATTAAAGGACTTTTGCCTGTTGCAGTTTGCCATATAAATGTGTGAGGAGTCTCGTGGAGCTCAAGAGTAGCCCTGCTGACATTGAAGGACCCTATCTTGTTTGGAGGTCGTGAGTACTAATTCAGGGTCGCTCCCTGTTGAATTGCCACATTGAATCCAAATGGAATCACTGTATTGCTGACTGTTTAAACTAATTTTTCTTTTCTCTGTGGAAAGGGCCCCTACCAGCTGCCACGGTTTGGACTAGCCACTAGGGCTTGGGTACCCAGGGACAGTAACTGGTAGGGATAGGCCTGTGCACACAGCCATAGGTAGATGAGTAAAGTGATAAGCTAATTAACCTGATTTCCCCCTGTCCTTGTTATATTCTCCCTAAATAAATCCGAGCTGCTTGTTTCAGCAAAGTTATACTGCCTGAGGTATTTGTCTATGTTAAAGTATTGTGCTGTGATTGTTGCACTGTATCTTATTTTACAGGAGGTCCCAGTGCCTGAACCAGCCCTGGGGGTAAGTGTATACTGTGAAGGTAATTCTGATATTGTGGGGCACTAGTGGAAGAAAGAGGCAGTGTCCCAGAGGCTGTGACCAAGTAAGTTTAACTATTGCAAACCCTGACCTCTGGGTGGAGGTACCCGCCATTGGATCCAGGCCCCTCAACCTGTTAGTGGCAAATCAGGCAGGGGTAGTAGCCCCTGGGATAGCGCCAGCTAGGGGTTACATTAGTTCATGACAAAAAAGAACAAAAATAATTTTTCGGCCTACATAAAAAAATACAGAGAATAGATTTTGGGGGTGCAGGAAGAATCCTGAGCTAGAAAGCACAGAAAAATGTATAGTTAAGTCTAATTATGTGCTTTATATTTTGACCATTTTACTGGAACTGCCTATTAAAAACCAATTAGTGAATAACTTAATATACTTATTGCTTGTGTATTGTATTACATGATTTTTTTTTGTTTGTTTGTTTTTTTGTACCTCTTACAGGGGTATACATTTGTAGCTACCAAGATTTCCTCTCAAGTGGTGAACTATTCAAAGGTCACCAGCTACATGCTATAGAGTGAATGAACTGGGCAAATTATCCCAGTGCACCTGATCTCATCTCATTCAGTTGCTGTTATAGATTCCCATTTTAGAAAGGGACTCATCAATTACTGTGCAACCCTATCAATTAGAAATTGCATTATTTTTCTGGGAATTTTCAGGTGGCTTATGGGTTGCATCTGATTATGCTTGCACCAAAGTAAAGTGTCAATGCATGGACAATTTCTGAAGTAGCTAAGTTGAATTACAATTACCTGTCAGCTAGCATGAGTCACAACTACTTTACAACTTTGTGCTAGCTACCATTTCATGAAATGTTTAAAACAGCCGTTTCATTGCCACCTGGATTCTACACTGTTGCAGTAGCTCGACAGAACCTTCAACTTTACTGACCCTGTAAGTGTAACCATACTGCAAGCAACTACAAATACTGTGGACCCTTGTCCTGTCCCCCCCCCCACCAACACTGGGGTCACCGAGGTTCATTATAGATATTTACCTATGTGGACACTGACCCACAGGGAATAAAAAGTAACGGTCAAATGACACAACCAAGTTGTCCCCAAGGCAAACGGGTGGGTGGGGGGCAAATTAAAAAAAACGTGTAGCACTTGTCCCAACACCTCACTATGAAATGAACACATGGGTCACACATCACAGTTACACCATTTCTCCGGCCAGGAGGGCAGGGGAACACTGCTGGCTTCACAGCCAACGCCAATGCTGCTCCTAGGTCAACTGGCACTGGGGAAGGGGGGGGTACAAAAGTAAGGAGGCAGGACAATGCCCTCTCTTCTGCAGTAGCAGAATGCCTCACCTCCATGTCACAACCAGCCCCCAACGGTCTCAAGTACAGTGTGTTTAACTGCAGTTAACTCACATGTGGACATTTCTAGAAGAGAAAAAACATGCATGAAGCATAAGTAGAACAGGTTACATAATTACCAGGAGGTTAACATCATCCAGTTATGCAACCTGAGCGCAAATACAGTCCTGCTCCACAGCACTCCCCAAATACTGAACTTGCTCCAGAACTCATGGTAAGTGGGTCCCAGGCTCCCTTGAATTTTGCCTCAGACTGGAAGAGCAGGGAGTCCACATGTGCACCTTCTGTTCACCCACAACTTTAGAAAACTTTTACTTGCCCAACAATGACATTTCCATTCAAGTAAGGCATTTTTCCAGAATACGACTCTAACTTTGTGTGTTCCTGAGCATTACCACAATAAATACTGTGCCCTCTCCTGACCAGTATAGGGACAAACTATTCCATACACTTGTACTGTATACATCTCAGGGCATGCAGTTGAAATATTGTTTTTTACTTGGCCCAAAAACCTAAAGTAATCATCGCTTTTAGGTGAACTCTGAACACATACATTATATTTAAACGTAATTCAGCTTCACTGCATAGATTTTCTTCATTTCGATTTATTTTATTCCTTGTCTAAGGTCATGTACATGGAAAATGAATCTGTGTCCCCTACAGCTGATCTACTCCTCCTATTCAATTCTGTATTTTCACAGCAACAAATTTTAATGTCATAAACAGAGGATTAAGAACTGAGCAAAGGATTAGACTTCAGAAGCAGATAAACTTGGAGAAAAGAGTGCAGCACTGAACACACTTCTGTGCAAATTAACATAGTAATGAACAAGGGAAGAGTAAACATACTGCATTATATAGCAGCAGCAGCACCCATGTTGATGGTGACAAGGCACATCTATGTTATACCCTGATTTTGCACCTCAATACCACAGCCATCCCTGGACAGAATAACCTGAAATTTGGTGTGCACATTCTCTGTGCCAGGATCCATGGATCCTGAAAATTCAGTAATGATCAGTTCAGCAATTAAAAGTTCCAACACCTGGACAGATCACAGTGTGAGTCAAGGTGAAAACCTTTTTCCTCAATACATGCGTCTGCGTACGCAGAATTCATATCAGGACGTCGGTCATGCACTGGGTGACAAGGCCCGTCAGGGGTCTGCAGGACCTGAATCCCTGTAGTGGGGTGAAATACTGTGCCAGCAGAGCCCGTGGGTGTGCAATACCGCTGGCTGCCATCCCTGGGGACTGGAGATACAGCAAAGGGATGTCTCCAATCTGTCCAGAAGCATTACTCAAAGGGCCCCAGGCCAAGGAAGGATGGCACAGTGGTCGTAGTTGAAAGCTCCTAGGAGTCCCACCTGTGTTGACAGGGTACAGTGTGTGGCAGTGGTGCCAATATCCAGTGTCAGCAACATGAACCTCTGGTACAAGGAGTGCTCAGAGGTCAAAGACAGATGTAGGGAAGATTCCGCACCCTCAAGGGAGGACACAGACAGACAGGAGATGCTGGACATGAAAGCGTGTGGCAGCTTCGGGTCATGCAAGATATGGATATGGCTGGCACTGGTATGGCAATGGAACAGCATACCAGCTGTGTTTCCATGCTGACTCCAAGTGAGGAGCCAGAGAGGATCCACGATGCCTGCTAGTTCAGGTGGAGGTGGCAGATACCCAGAATGGGGAGAAGAGCCAGAGGCTCTAGGGTCAGTGTCGGGCCGTGGGAACATTCTATAGACATCACCCTAGGGGAAGGGATGATGGATCTGCCCAAGAAAGTCATCCTACAGCAGACAAATGAACTCAATGGTACCTAAAGGGGGAGATCCCCAGAGAAGGATAGCAGAGGAATTCAGTCCCCTCAGGGAAGCTCCGGTCTTCACCAGAGATGGGCTAAGCCATAGGGCCAGGGAAGAATTCCATGACCTGGCCAGTCCCTGACCCTCGGGTACTGAATTCAGGATCATAAAATGACAGTCACAGGACCCCCCAGCTCTATCCTCCATGCTGGACCCAGTGTCGGATCTGGCACCAGCCTGAGATCTGTCCTCACCCCTCCCCCCAACACTGCAAACAGTGTAAGAACCTGGAAAAGACCAAAAGGCAGTGACATCACTAGCACCACGCTCACTGTCAGGCCCAGAACCAACACTGGAGTCGACACTGTGTCCATCGAAGTGCCCAGAGTCGCCCTATTTATCGGAGCCACAAGTGCTACTGTAGTGGAAAAGCAACACCTCAATCTCCGCAACAGGACACTGCTTGTCCTAGGCACCAGTTCCTCTCCCAGTTCCGCAAATGATACCAGAAGGGCCCCCCCCCCCCCGACATCACCACCCATCATGGACAGCGCACATGGGGTTAGGAGCTAGGGAAACACCAGACCGCAACACCAAGATATCCTCCATTGTAGACCGAATGTATAGCTTCAGCCTCACCACCAGGAACATCTGTTGCCCAGGGCAAACGGACTGGAAGGGGTGCCTAGCCAGCCACCCAGAAGAAGCCAGCTGTCCACTAGAACCCCCCCCCCCGGGCCTGCGACACCTCAGCAAAGTGAGGCAGGATAGAACGCTGTTCTTCCACAGTACCACAGGCACTGGGAAGGGACCCAGAGGAAAGGAAAAATTACCTGACACTAGCAACACGGATCTGCTGCCGGCCCCCAAAGGTGGTAATCTATGACCCAACTTCAGCATGTGTTTCTCGACGCTATGAATGTCCATCAAAAAGTAGGCAGCACAAGAATCCAGGTCATGTTCTGGGCCAAGGCAGGTCCAGCAAACCTGATGTCAGTCATTCATCATGATCGACATCCCACAGGAACATCTACACATAAAACTGTGGCTTTTTTGGGCCCCTTACACTTTTTCGCAAACATCACGGACAAAATAAGAAAATAAAGGAAACAGCATGAAAGGAATAACTTTGACAATGCCACAGAAGAAGTTTGATGATGACTGAACTGAGGCACTGCTCCCATGCTGTGTACTCGACAGTGGGAAGAACAGAACTGAGGTGTGTGAAGGAGTCGATGACCATCATTGACCAGCGTGCAGCACCACATGGGTACATGCTGCACACGAATGGTGTACATAACTGACATCAGCTCCCTCTTTAGAAGAAAAAGCTCCCCTGGATTCTACTGCCTCCGACCCTAGACCCATATGTATGACTCAATGGTGAAGACCGAGTTAGGGAAGAGTCAATCTTCTCCATACAGCCACAGTCTTTAGTTGACTGATTAGCAGTACAAAATCCCCCAGACTTGGGAGGCTGAAGACCTGAGGATTCACAAGAACAGGCCTTGTAACACAGTCAACTAAAACTCCACGTTTCCTGGATTGGACATCTAGGGCACAGAGTTTTGTAAAGGAATAAATGTTACTCAAAGTACGTAGCCCATCAAGCTGACGAGTAAATATGGCCACCACAACTAGGATGCCACAAAAAGAGCAACAATGAAAGGGATGATCTTGATTTTAGATCACTCCTCACTCATGTCGCCCTTTGAGCCCCCACAATTTCTACCCCCTCTGGAGCATGCCTGCTTCTACCTCCTCTGGGGCATGCCTGCCCTGAAGGAGGTTATATCTAGTTTGGGGTGGTGCGGGGGCGCAAAGTGACAGTTTCCCGGGAGGGGACTTTGGAACTGTTAACTCCCGGGAGACGAAATGCCAGGCGGCATTTTGCCTGTACCATAATCAGCAGCGGCAAAATGCTTGACGCTGCAGCATGGGTGAACCATCCAAGTAGTGGTACTACATATTTCTGAGATAAAGACCAAATGGAGCAAATGTACTGTAGCAGTCATTGCCTGGCTGGAATGAGTGCTGACACAGCCCTACAACTGTTGCCCTGCTAATGTACAGCAGTGTTGAGTATAACTGACAATCCAATTTGACAGACGTTGTTTGGAGCTGGGATGTCATTTCCAACTGTGGCTGAAAGAGACAAAAAACTGAAAAGCCTGGCTGTAGTCTTTGGTTTTCTAAAGCTAGCAGCTAGCGAGAAAACAGTCAAGTTGTTGGGCTATATAGGAAGGCAGAGAGCAAGTAAGTCTGACCCCTAGAAAGAGCATGTTGTGACCACCTGGAGGATATAAGGAAAAAGGGAACCTAACAAATTCAGGATAGCCGAAAACATTATCTCTGCCTCTCTTACTCCCTCTGCTTCTACCCTGCTTACAGTAAGAGGCCCCTGAAGCCAGCAAACATAAAGTAAGACTGACAGAAATGAGCATACATTCTCAGAATTAGAGATAGTGACAACTGAACCGGCTAAGTAACTGACACCCCTTCTCCTGTGAAACAAAATGGGGATTTAAACCATCAGAGGAGCTATCCACTCCCCTGGTGGACTCAGCTTTGCTATTTAAGGGACATGACCACTAATGAGGTACTATCAAGTGGAACGTGGTGGCATCAGGGCACCTCAAGGATGCAGTGTTGCATTTAGCAACTAACAGGAATGTAACCAAAGAAGGATGCATCTCTGGCAAGAAGGGGATGACAAAGGAGGGAAAAAAAAAAACTTTGTTTTGTTTTTATGTTTTATGGTACAAGGCTTCTGAGCTGCCAGCAGGACCTTAGACACACTCTGAGCGACTTTAAACCTGCTGACATTTAACTCCTCAGCAGACAGGCTTGAAGATGAAGAGACTGAAGGTCAGTATAGAGCACCTGAGCCTGGAACGGAGTTAGAAGTTTCATCTTCAGGGGTAGGTTCCTAGGTTGCTGAAATGCTAGCTGTGTCAACAGATACCATGTCTGCTTGGGTCAGTATGGGGCTATTGGAATAATCTGGGGCTAGGATCCGCAGCTTATCCATTCGGGAGGGAAATGGGCAGACTGGGTGGGCCAAGCGGTCCTTATCTGCCATCAAATTCTACGTTTCTATCTAGCTCCTGTGTGCCTCCAGCACTTTATAAAAGGCAATGATGGGAAGGTGTAAAGGAAGGTGTAGAGAAAGCAACCCGTCCACTGCATCCAAACAGAAAGCACTATGCTCTGGATTTCTGGAGCAAAAGCATGGCAGCTTGGCATTTTGGGGGATTGGAAACGTACAACTCTGGTGTCCCCCACTTGATGAACAGTGACCGAACTATGATCTCCGCTAATGACCATTCATGAGGGTCAGCTACTGTCGACTGAGGTTGCCTGCCAAGATATTCTGTATTCCTGGAATGTGAGTCACCTGAAACAAGGGACTGTTTTCCAGACACCATTCCTATTGTATTTATATTGTTTCTCTGCAGAGCAGGTAGGGGCAAGTCCCTCCTTGTTTGATAATGCAGTACATGGCACACTCCCTTTCTATCTGGAGAGGTACTACCCTGTGACTGACCAGGTCTGATAGGGCTTGAATGCAGTGAAGGACCACTCTCATCTCCAACACAATGATGTGAAGATGCACCTCGGAATCTGCACAGACTCCCTAAGTCTGGAGATTCGGTCAGGGAGCACACTATCCTTTTGAGGAGGTAGTCACAGCAAAAGTCACATGTGACTCCACTGGGGAGAAAGGAAACCCTTGAAGGAGGTTCTCCTTTATCAATCACCAAATTTTGTTTTCAGGAAAAAAAGACTTACATTTTCATGAGTCTCAGCAGTCACAGGACGTGTTTAAAAGGAAAACTCTGCACATTAGAAACAAAAAATACAGGTTACTCATCTGTAACAGGAGTTCTAGGAGTGATATATGTTGTTCATCCACACTTTGTGGCAGGTTCCTTGACGCTTTAAATCTTGCTGAAAGGTCTTCAAGCTGGCTCCTCCCACCCGCCCGGGTGGTAAAACCCTTGGTTCCGCCCCTTGACACCAGATCTAGCCTGCTGGAAGCCAGGTTGCGCGAAGCCGGAGAGGTCGGGTGGGTCGTGTGGATGAACAACAGATACCACTACTAGAACTCCTGTTACAGGTGAGTAACCTATATTTCTAGGGACGTGGATATGTCGTTCAATCCACACTTTGTGGCAGACTCCTAGCAGTTCTCCGGGAGGAGGGAGGCAAGGCGCGCACCCCCTACTTAGGGAATAAGGACTGGAGAACAGAGGTCCCAAAACCAGCATCAGGGCATGACTCTAAGTCAATGTCGTAATGGGAAATGAAGGTGTGTGCTGACTTCCAGGTAGCAGCCTGGCAGATTTCCTAGATAGGGACGTCACTAGAAGCAGCCACAGAAGCAGCGATATGGCTGGTAGAATGAGCACTTATCCCTTTGGGAGGCTCCATGCCCACCAACCTATAGCAGAGATCTATGCAGGAGGTGAGCCACTTGCCTATTGTCTGCTTGGCTGCAGGTCTGCCAGGTGCGGCTTCAGTGTAGGTGAAAAACAACTGGCGAACCTCTGCCCGAACTTCAGCCGTTCGCTCCTTATAATAAAAGAGCGCTCTTCTAGGGTCCAAAGTACGGAGCCTATATTCGGCCTCCGAGGTGTGATTGGGGTAGAACACTGGCAGAGTCAACATCTGGTTAAGGTGAAACTCTGACACCACCTTCGGAAGGAATTTCGGGTGGGGGCGAAGGATAACCTTGTCCCTGTGGAAGACCAGATAAGGAGACTCAATGAAAAGAGCCTGGTGCTCTCCCATCCTTCTGGCTGATGTGATAGCCACCAAGAAGACAGTCTTCCACCACAGGTGAGAGATGTCACACCTATGAATCAGTTCGAATGGCTTGCCCATGAGCTTAGCCAATACCAGCAGAAGATCCCATGGAGGTGGAGGTTCTCACACCAGAGGGGATATGTGATTAAGGCCTTTGAAAAAGCGTCCGACCACCTTCTCCTGCGCCACCGACTGCTTGCCGGCCCACGCCCGGCAAGCAGAGATGGCTGCCAGGTGCACCTTAAGGGTCGTTGACCGAAGCCCTAGCTGAGAAAGGGACCACAGGTAGTCCAGAATGCTAGCCAAGGAACAGGAAGAAGGGTCCAACCTCTTGTCCTGACACCAAATGGAGAATCTCCTCCATTTGAAGGCACAGCATTTTCTAGTCAACTCCTTACGGGACGCCTCAACGATGTTGAGGACCTCATTGGAAAGACCCAAGGCCTGGAACTCTAGCCGCTCAGGAACCAGGCCATCAGGTGCAGGGATTGAAGATCCGGATGGAGAACTTTTCTTGTGTCGACTGAGAGCAAGTCCAGGTGGGCTGGACGCCGCCTCGGGAGCCCGAAGCTGAGGCTGGGTAAATCTGGGTACCAGAACTGGTGGTGCCAGTCTGGGGCTACCAGAATCACCTGCACCTTGTCCGTCTTCATCTTGAGAAGCACCTTGTGGATCAAGGAAAATGGAGGGAAGGCGTAGAATAGGCCCGGGGTCCATGGCCCCGAGAAGGCATCCCCCTGCAGCAAGCCCTGCTGAGGGGGGCGGGTAGGAAACAGCCTCAGCTTTGCATTCTCCCTGGAGGCGAACAGGTCCACCTGAGGGTAGCTCCAATGGGAGAAGAGATCTTTTACTACCCCCGGCAGGAGAGACCACTCGTGAGATGCAGCACCTATCCGGCTGAGGGCATCGGCCAGACTGTTGGAGGCTCCTGCCACGTGGATGGCCAGGAGGTCCACCTCCAGGCTGATCATGAGAGACCAGATGCAGAGAGCTTCCTTGCACAGAGGCAAGGAGTGCATCCCGCCCTGATGGTTGAGGTATTACATGGTCATGGTGTTGTCCATCTGGACCTGAACCATCTGACTCCATATAAAACGGAAAGAAGGCGGTGAGGGCTAGTCAAACCGCTCAAAGCTCCAGCAGGTTGATGTGGCATTGAGACTCCTGCAGGGACCAGAGTGGCTTCGGTCGTTAGAGTGACAGTCAGCTTGGGGCGGACAAATGAGATACCCTCCTGCAGATGAGCTGGGACGAGCCACCACTGCAGGTCGTCCCACATCTCCTGGGTCACTGTCAATGGCTGGCCAGCCCCCACTGCAGGGGATACATATGCCAGCGGGTCCAATGGACCATGCTGGTGCAGGCCACCATAAGGCCCAGGAGCAGCAGGAAGTCCCGGGCAGGGCAGAACTGCCCAACCAGAAATGACTGGGCAAAGGAGGAAAGAACCTCAGCCCTGTCCACCGGGAGCCGGGCTCTGCCTCGAAGAGAGTTGAGCTCTACCCCAATGAACTGAATCACCTGTGATGGCACGACTTCCGATTTGGCCTCGTTGATGAGGAGACCAATCTGAAAGCAGACCTGGAGGGCCAGATACCCGGAACGCTCCACCTCCAACCTGGAGGGGGCTGCGATCAGCCAGTCATCCAGATAAGGGTACACCTGGATCCCTCTGCGCCGCAGGAATGCTGTCACCACTGCCATGCATTTGGTGAAGACCCTGGGAGCTGAAGAGAGGCCAAAGAGCATGGCCTGGAACTCGTAAAGAGATCCCTCTGCTCTGAAGCAAAGGAATCGCTGATGAGACGGACAGATTGGGACGTGAAAGAACGCATCCTGAAGGTCCAGAGAACAGAACCACATGCCTGGTTCCAAGGATGGAATGATATGAGCCAGAGTGACCATCTTGAAGGTGCGAGGCCTAAGGAACTTGCTCAGGTAGCGCAGATCGAGAATGGGTCACCGGCACTCCCCCGTCCGTTTGGGACCAGGAAGTACCTAGACACAAACCCTGGGTCTTGGGGTCCGCCATCTCGCTGATCACCTCCTTCTGGGGGAGCAAGGCAATGTCGGCTCAACGGGCCAAAAGAGAGGCTGCGGAACTGTAGCCCCCCATGGGGTGACGGCTCGATAGCGAGGGAACTGCTCGAATTCCAGAGGCAGACCCCTTCTAGCACTCAGCGGTCCAGGTGATAGCGGACCAGGTGGAAAAGAAATGGGGGAGCCGTCCCCCCCATGGGGGGAACCTGGGGAGGAGTGACGAGGTTGGGGGTGGCGACACCCCTCAACCCATCACTGGGCAGGCTTGGAGGAAGGGCCCGTTGAGGAACCTCCTGGACCCTTGCCTCCAGGCTTCCTACTAGAGGAGGTGGCAGACTTGGTCTTAGGGTGCCAAGTGTCAGCCTGCTAGCCTTGATGCTAGCGTTGCTGAGCCAGATATGCCACAGGAGTGGAAGGGTGAAAGGGCTTACACTGCTGCTGGCGGCCTTAGTCCTTCTGGGCAGATGTGACTGAGTCCAAGGTGGCTCTGGACTTCTCGATCCTCTGGAGATGCCTTCCATTCCAGGCCCGAACAAGTCAGTGCCCAGGAAGGGAACACCTGCCAGCTTGTGCTGGGTGTCCACCATGAAGGTGGAGATCCGCAGCAAAGCTCTGCAGCGCATGGCCACTGCGGCTGCTACTGAACAGGCACAAGAGTCACCAATGTCCAATGAAATCTGGAGCTGTTGTTCAGCCACCGCCCTTCCCTGATCCCGCATCTGCTTGACCGTCATCTGAAGGTCAGCCGAGAGATGAGGAATCACCTCATCCTGGGAGCCCATAAGGGCGTGTGAGAAATGTGCCATCAGAATGACCGAGCCAGCCTGACGAAGGCCTAGGAATGTGAGGAAGTATTTTTTCACAGAGAGGGTGGTGGATGCATGTAACAGCCTTCCTGAGGAGGTTATGGGGTCTAAAACTGTGGGAGAATTCAATAATGCATGGAAGAGACATAAGGCAATTCTTGTGGTGGGTAGGAAGAAATAGGCTGTTGGTTAACTAGGATCTGCAGCTTATCCTCTAGGTAGGGAAATGGGCAGACTAGGTGGACCAAGTGGTCCATATCTGCCGACAAAGAATATGTTTCTATGTTAGGAAGAAAGCAGCATAAACCTTCCGCCCTGAGTAATCTAACTTTTTGGATTACTTATCGGGCGGTTTGTCCACATTCCAAGAGTTCCCGGAACGCCGGAAAAAGCTATTAGTCATTAACCCCTCCGCAGAGGGGTGCTTCGAGAAACCGGAGAGTGAACCGGTAGGGACCACGTACTTGCGAGGCATCCTGGCTGAAGGCGCAGGACAAGATGCTGGCCGCTGCCACAACTCCAGGGCTGGGCCAACAATGACTTCAGCCACCGAAAAGGCATCCGTAGGGGAATCCCCTTGGTCCAGTATCTCCATAAGGGGATACTTGGCCCATTTTTGAACGGGTTCAAGCTGCATCCCAGTAGACTCTGAGATGAGTCAAAGCATACCCAAAAATGAGGATGGGCTCTCGTCCACCGACTGGCCCCCTGTAGACTCCAGATCAAGCAGCTTGGAGAACAAGAAGGAGTCATCGTCAGACTCCGAGCAGTCTGCGAAAAGCTGCTGAGTGCCTGAGCCACCCTCCACCTGCTGAGGTCGATCGGGAGTGAGGGTGACAGACAACCTATGGGGCAAGCCCTGACCCGCCTGAGAATCCTTGGTCGGGGCCCCAGTCTTCAGTTGTGGAGGCGGAGCTTCCACCACAATGGGTGGAGCAGCCGGTTTTGGAAGAACAACCTGCGCTGGGGGCAGCACCTCGACCACCATGAGGAGTTGTTTCAGCCGCTCCGCTGACAGCCACTTAATGGCCGGAGAAGGCAACAGAGTCGGCTTGTTACCAGTCAGTAAAAGTTGCTGCCACATCGAATCCTCATAGCGCCGATGCAGCTTGCACTGGAGCCTATCCTCCAAGGAGGACGAGCGGCGACGCCACTTTCCATGGCGCCGAGACCGAAACCGCCAACAGGACCAGCTGGACCTGGAAGAGGACCAAGACCTTCGGGGATTCCGAGGGTGGGTCAGAGAGGGAATGTGGGAAACCCGCCCCTCCCTCGGTGCAGGGACCTTAACCGGGGACTTCGGCACAAGAGGCACAGGCAAGTCCTCGGTAATCAAAACCAGTGAAGAAGGGCTGTCAACTTCTCCAGTCGACGAACCGTCCAAAGGGTCGAGAAAAATCTCGACCACATCGACGGATGTCTTGGCCAGCTGACCTGACGGGAACATTGAAGCCAGCGGCCGCAGCAGCAACCTCGACCAAAGCCGAGAGACAACGGTCCGGTGAAGGGGATCTCTCCCGCTCCCACAAACATCGACAGTGGGACTTACCTTTAGAGTTCTTCTTTCTGGACCAAATGGAATGTCCCGATGACCCTTCTCCCTTAGTGGAGAGGGACTGACAAAGCTCCTTAAAAGAAGCTGTGTAAGAGGTGCCCAAGGAGAGCGGGATAAATGCCGCAGCCAAGCAGGAAGAAGAAGCGGCCTGGGCCACCTCCTCCTCGAGGGTGATCATCTGCTCCAACTGCTCCGAAGACACCACCCAACGTGCCTCCTTAAGACTTGACTGGCAGTACCGTTTTTTGGGGCGCCCAAGAAATAGTCTGGCAGCGCGGTCCTCCAAGACCGAAGCCGAGAAAGACTTGCACAATTCTCAGTCCTACGAATCGTGGCCAAGCCACAGGCAGCAGACGGATGTGGAGTGTGCATTGGTCCGGGACATCTTCTGCCCACAAGGGCACCGACAGAAGCCAGGAGTCGATCTGTCCATCGCAGCCACAAGGGAAGAGGAAGACCTTAGTCTTGTAAATTTTAAAATTAGTTTCAGGAAATCCAAAGAGTGTGGATCCAGGCCTAAAACGCAGAGCGCTAAGGAGGGAACCTGAGCTTCCAAGCCGTAAGGAAGATCTGGTGTCATGGGGCGGAGCCGAGGGTTTTACCATCCGAGTGGGTGGGAGGAGCCAGCTTGAAGACATTCCAGCAAGATTTAAAGCGGCAAGGAACCTGCCACAAAGTGTGGACTGAACAACATATCCACGTCCCTAGGAAAAAAACCTTGGAGCTGTAGTCTCAAACTTGTGCAGTCAAAGTGCAGGGTAAGGTTGATTCTTCAAGTGTATGTGTTTTGCTTTTTAACAACTGTTTTTACCTAATGAACGAAATTAAGTTGTTCAGTGTCATGCAGACTTTTCATGGCTTAAAAAACCCATCTTCGTGAGATATAACTTCCACTTTTGCTCAAAAGGAGAAACTATTTAGATTGCTTCTGCAGAGCCATGTGGGTAAGCAGGCTACAGGCCACAGGTAATGCTCATGAAGATGCAGCTGCTTTGCGAGTAGCCTGCAGAACTTGTCTAAATATTAGATATTTCTAAATTTTCTCTAAAGTAACACGCTCAATTAAATGGCACTCACAATCATACAAGCAGTCTTGTTCTGTCACCACTGACTGCTGCAGGTTGCTGGAGCTTCTACAGACAGTATTGGAAAAAACACACAAGGGCGAAAAGAAGGTTGGGAAGTACAACTTTTCTTTACTAAAATGTGTTTTAATACTTGTACAGTGATTTGCCCTTATATGTTGGTTGAGGAGGTTGCAATGGACTGCTACATCTACATGGGAAACCCTGAAATCAGGCGAAGCATTTCACAAAAAATAATTATTGTGGCTCTCCACTCCTAAACAACAGAAGCTATTCCCTCAAAAGAAAGACATATAAGGTATGTATGCACACATCCACGCAGAATGCAATGCATGCTGCCACGAACAGCACCTGTGGTCCTTTATTTAAGAAAATAGGTGGGGGAAGTTACTGTTTAAAAAAAAATAAATAAATAAAAATTTGTCTGGTGAAACACAGTACAGGATACTATTAAGTGGAGTTCAAACACTTTAAATACACCCTTCAAGTGCTTTTCATCAAAAGACTGCAACAGTGAAGGCACAATATAAAATAAATACATAACTACCCAAATAACTACTATTCTAATAAATAACAGACACACTCAGGTGAAAGCAGTGGTGGCACCAGCGTTCCCATTCGCACATAAATGTAGTATGCCAACTGCACATAAATTATGAAACTAGCAACAGATCACTGATGGCAGTGCTAGGGTTGCTCCGGAGAGTCGGGACTACACACTAGTACTCTGTTTTCAGCAGAGTTATAAGATGAGCCGCATATGTCGGCAGGGGTGGGGGGGTAGAGGATGGCAGAAGAGACCGAGATGCAGCAGTGACTGGGCATCATCATCATCAGATCATGCCTGGTCTGCCCAACAATCTTTGCCTGCCTCCCTCGCCCCCTCCCGACTCATGCATCAGCCTCCCATAATGTGCCGACAGTTTGGAAGGTCAGTGCCATCATTATGTACAGAGGACCAAGCTGCAGAGACAGACAGGCAGCAGATAGTGGACACAATGGCCAATCACTGACTGAAACTTAGGACCAGTCCAGCAGGTATGAAATGAAGTAGGTAGGTAGGGGTGTGTGTGTGTTCGTTTTTCTGGTTTTATTGTGCTGTCTGTTTCAATGGTGAGATGAATGAACATGGCTACATCTGAGTGAATGAATGTGGTGTGGTCCATCGCCGTGACACAGATTAGGATATATGCTGCCTTCAGCCTTCTGCAGCATCTCTTACATAAAACTGAATTTGATAACAGATAAGGACCACTTAGCCCATCCAGTCTGCCCGTTTCTCCCTATCTACACTATTACATCAGACCATGCCCAATCTACAGCTTTTTTCCCCTCCTGCATTCCTTTCCACTACGATTCCTTTGTACTTACCCCACGCATTCCTGAACCCACCACTGCCTGCCTTTTTTTTTTCTTTTACCCCCACCACCTCTGCTGGAAGGCTGTTCTAGGATTTCCCAACTCTTTCTGTGAAGAAGTACTTCCTCACATTTCTCTTCCTATTTTTGCCAGTGCCATGCTTCTCCTCCTTAAATGAACTGTATACTTCTGGCCCCTCCCACCTACTGCAGACCGACATCCAGAGAAGGGTCAGCACTGCTGCATAGTCTGCTCCAGGCCTGTCTGTAAGTATGCCCACCCCCAGAAATATAAAGAAAGGGTATAGTGAACCCCCAAAACCACTGGTCAAGGGTATAGTGAACCCCCTATTTCCCACTCCTAATGGGAACACTGGACAGCACTGTATATATGTTCTACTCCCCCCCGCCACCCACCCTTTGTCACTCACCATTTCTTTTTCTACGCCTTTTTGTCTTCCCTTTACTTCTTTAAAACACTCAGTGCTATAACTGTCAACAATGGGGATTAGAGCTACACTTAAAATACTGCAAAGCACAGAGGCTCAAAAACCAACATGTCGAGAAAGGGAAACATTGACAGGATTCCTGAATATCAGTTTTTACTGCTCAAGAAAAGAACTGCAGTAACTTGAAAAGGTACAGCTACTCATCTATAGGACAACAGCCAGGAAAAAAACAAAAAAAAAAGTCTCCAACCTGCCAAACTGTCTTCTGCCCGAAACAACTGCCTGCACTTCGTGATAGATCCAGAAACAAATGGTTTGATACATCTATGTTGGTCCAATAAAATGTAACAAAAGAAAAACAGTGCCTAAGCTTTTGGACCAAGCACATCCTTCCGCAGAAGCTTATGCCAGTTGTTTGGAAAAATCACATTCTATTAACACCCAGATCAAACACAAAAAAAAACAGAAAGAATTCTCTTCGTAACACTTATACAGATTTAAACATGATTATATTCTAGTCAAGATTATGCAGCATGTGACGTTAAGTGCCGACAGGTGAGGCAGGGGTCTGGTGTCCATCTTGGACACCTCCTGCCTTGAGGACAGAGGGCACCTTCTTCAGTTGCACAACCACTCACTGGTGGCCAGGGAGAAGTGGAGTCATGTGGAAAGGAATGGTACTACCTTATGGGGCTGCCTTATATCAGCAAGCAGCAGCTGACTTGGCAAGGAACACAGAAGCATCACCATGTACGGCATAGGACCAGACGGGGAGTTCCAAATTAAAGAAGGACCTCACCCCTCTCTCCAATGGCCCTACGGCTGAGTCAGTCTACACGGGCAGGACCTGTGGGTGAGATAAGGGATGGGGAAATCGTGCAACTTGGACAGATGATGTTCCCGCGTCCCACCATGCCAAAGTGGGCTGCCCAACTCACCGCCTCCTCTCTGGCTTCTCCCTCCGACATGCTGGGCTTGCCGAGGAAGTATCTCCTGAGAGGTTCCACTTGTGAGGGACAAGCCACAGGTTACCTGTTCAGGGTCCAGGCTTCAGAGTGAGAGAAGGTAGGAATGAAGTGTAAGACCCCAGAAGTTCGAAAGGCAGAATAAAGGGACACTAAGGAAGATTATTTATTTATTTAGCTTTTGTTGACTAGGTAAGCACACTAGATAAAAAATGCCTATTTACAGGTACGACCCGGGAGGTTACAAAGGAATAAATATGCAAACAACATACCAAAGAAAGGATAGACAGGCAATAATTAAAAAGCATGAACATAAAGTTGAAGCTGTAGTACAGTAAAGAAGGCTATTAACAATATGCGAAATATACATGAGCCAAAGCAAAACAAGGATACAGTGAATTAGACAATAATTGCTCAAGTATAAAAGTGTTGCTAATTTTTGGGCAGGAGCCAGATATTAATGCAAAAATACAGTACACAAAACTGTTTTACTTTTAGGGACAGTTGCAGACCAAGACAGAATGAATGGAAGGTGGTTCCCAGGTCAGGCCTGAAGGATGCAAGAAAAACAAAGTATTAGCAAAAAACCAATAAAGATTATGTAGCATGATCACATCAAGACCACGGGGAAACATTTTTCCATAATTAAGTACCAATATAATAATATATTTTAATTGTTTTCCTTTATTTGCATTGGTTACAACCAGAATAGCACAATTTTTTTTTTCTGCTTGTATTTTTCTCCCCAGTCCGGGTTGGCCCTTCCTCCTGCTGTCCACCCATCCCCGTCCCCTGACCTTCAGGCACCTACCTTCAACTCCCATGGGTTATCCTCCGTGATGGGGAGCCCCCAACTTGACCCACCAGGACCGGATCCAATGTTGGGAGGTGCCTTCTCAGGCGCGGCGCCTGTGGCAGACAGCCATCATGCCGCTCGATCCATACCAGTTTCCGCCGACAATGACAGAGCCGTGCATGCATCTGCACGCCAGTCGACTGCTCTGCCTCCGTGCCCACTGTACATGACTTGGTGTGCCAACACCTAGCCTCCGTTATGTGTCATGCAGGCGCCAGTCTCTGTTCCCTACCCTCCCAGAGAGATGAAAGTTGCCCTCCAGACGCTCCATCCTCTCCTACTCTGGCCGACCCCCAGCAACACACTCACACCGCATACATGGGTTGCTGGTGTGGCAGAAGGCAAGACATCGCTGCCTCAGCCCTTCATGCCACTGGGCCGGGCACGACAAATTTTAAAGAGGCCTCTCGCTGGAAACACAGGCCACATTACAAAATTCTGCACACACTGCTATTCAAGAATCTCTTTATGCACAGTCAGCCATTCAAGACGCAAGTACTACCTGGGGACACAGAATATCCTGCAATTAAGGTACAGATACCATACTGTGGTAAAAAACCAAAAAAAAATTCTACAATTCAGCACTTTTTCCCCACCAACTGAGGTAAAAACTTCATACTCCAAAGCTCTCAAAATGTTTTCCTGAAGACATCACATTTTTTTCTACTGCGAGCCTAAAGCCTTCAAAATGAAGACGCTGCTGACTCAGTTCTGTGCACATCTCCCCACTGCCTTTGCTGTAACTACAAGAATTGTGAAAACATTTCCCTGTTTTCAGCTTTTTGGCCACTTAAGCCACAGCAGAGGTTCCACAATGTAGCTCCATCTATTATTCCACTGAGGCTCTTGAAGGAGTAGAATTTAGAGACAAAAACTGATTATGTCAGTTCAACAGGTATGCATCTGCTGCTGCTGACTGGTCACTACTAGAGCAGCAAAAATCACAAGACATGGAAATAACACTTAAAGAAGTACTACAGTAAAAATTTGCAAAAACATGTTGTGCAGAGTGTTTTGATTTGTGTGTATAGTCCTGGTGTCCTTCCCTTTGTTTGCTATTACGAGTTTTTTCTAAATTTGCCTGTTACTTTTATCTCTGGGGACCTCCACATCACAATGGTTTACTGCATTCTTTTTCTACAATGTCTACTATCTCATGGGACAGTGATGCATCCAGGACCACAGATTCAGTAAGTACTGGTTTAGAGTCAATTTTACAGTAGTAGAGCCTGTATTTTTAGTCACTTTCCTTTATCCAGTTGGCACTGAAGGTTACATTTACAGTTTAGCAAACACTTAAGGTATAACTGAATGGGTATTCTGCAAGAAACAGCTAGAGTCTTTATTAATTATAGTACTGATGATCTAGGGTGGTGGTTTTTATGGCAGGATGTAGTTTGCCAAAATTAAAAGCTTTAAAACATTTACTCCTGCTCACTAGACCCAGACAAAACACACGCAGAAAATAAACAGGCCTGAACTTCAGGCTCCTGTCTGCCGATTACTACTGCTGTACTTTCCCTCACTGAATCAGTGGTCCCAGACGCATCACTGTCACAAGACAGGAGGTACTGCAGAAAAAACAAGTGTAATAAACCATGCTAACAGAGTTCTCCAGAGGTCATAAAACCAGTAGGCACATTTATGGGTGTAAGAAGCTTACACTCTGGGGGAGTAAATTAAGTCAACTGAGCAGGAGAGGGATCTGGGGATCTTAGCATCAAGAAACCTTAAGGTAGGTCATCAATGCAGCAAAGCGGTGGGAAAGGCAAACAGAATGTTGGCGTGCACTGGGAGGGACATGACAAGCAGAAGGAGGGAGGTGCTGATGCCTCTTTACAAAGCCATGGGGATGCCACACCTGGAGTACGGGGTCCAGTTCTGGAAACTACACCTATGCAAGGACATAGATGTGATTGAGAGGGTGCAGAGAAGGGCAACCAAGATGGTACACGGTATGCAAGGAAAGTCGTATGAGGAGAGGTGGAGGGAATTGGATCTGTACCCACTGGAGACTAGAAGGGAGAGGGGGGACATTTAAGTACGTGAAGGGGATCAATAAGGTAAGGGAAGAGAGCTTATTTAAACAGGAAGGTGGGGGTTAATACTCAAGGGCATAGTCTAAGATTGGAGGGAGAAAGATTTAGGGGCAATGTGAGGGGGCATTACTTCACTGAGAGAGTGGTGGAGGCCTGGAATAAACTACCAGAGGAAGTGGTGGAGGCAGAAACGGTGGAGGGATACAAGAGGGCATGGGACAGACATAAGGATTTGCCAAGTAGGGGGAGGGGAGGTCCCGTGACATAGGTAATGAGTAAAGGGGGGGGGAGACAGACTCGATGGGCCAGAAGGTCGTTTTCTGCCGCCAGATTTTTATGATTCTGTGATTCTATGAATTTAGAAAAAACTAATGGCAAACAAATGGAAGGACACACTAGGATTACATGCACTAATTAAAACACACTGCACAACCTATGTGTTTGCAATTTTTGACTGTGGTAGTCCTTTAAGTACCAAGGAGAAGGAAATTCTAGTGTTTCGGATATTGCTGCCGTCAGATGGAGGGTCATGGCCAGGGCCAAGCAGTAAGCAAACCAAGCATTTACACTGTTACAAATTAAAGAAAAGGTTGCATTCTAAAATGAGACCCGATGAAGCAGTGCTATCCTGAAACCATCTATCTGCTAACGGAATCAGTTTGCACAACTGTTTTGCTTATAATAAAATTAAGAACATAAACTAGCACACCATTTGTATACCTGTTAACAAACTGACAGCTCCCAGGAGACTGCAACACAGGGCGTGTTGACGCCATTACAAAAATCACAGTAAACACAGTTAAAAATTGCATGGTTAGTATGGGAGTCCAGGGTCCAGCTCAGTACTCAATTTAAACAACCCTCAAAACTGTACAGATCAGACTGGGTAATGACAGTAGTTTCAAAGTAGTACTTTGTAAAACTGTTAGATTGCTAACAGCCATAATACAGTGGACTGAAAGCAGTCAGTGTCAGGAGCAGGACTTCAGGGAAAGGTTTTACAATAAATGAGCCACCCTTACTGGCATGCCTATGTGGACATCAGCAGCCCCTACATAATATGGGCAGGCCCCATCCACTTCAGTTTTCCACTTCAGGTGAAAGAGTTCTGAAAACATCCACCAATGACAGAACTGCCCCCACCACCACCACCACTAATCATGCAGAGAGAGGCAGAAGAGCCAGTAAAACAGTAAATACTTCCCACCACAGAATGCGTAAAGGCTCTGGCATAGACTATTTCTGTGATCTGTCATGTTCATGTAGTGTGGTATCTGTCCCCATTTTGTTCTTCAAAAAAACTAATAAATCCAAAGTCTTATGCCTACATATCTGGGTGGCTAGGCAAAACCCTTGACAAATCACGTTTTTCACATTGCTGGAGAGGACAGGGCAGCAAACATACAACCCATGGACATCTTCCCTGTAAATATCAGCGTTCTGCAGTGACACATGCAAAAATCATCTTACTAGGGGACAAGATACAATGGCAATCAACAACCCTAAAGGAATAGCTACCAGAGAGAAATAAATTGTAGCTGGTATAAAAACAGCACTTAGAAACAGTTTCCTCTGGTCTGACATTCTCTCTCTTAATGACAGCACAAAAAGAACTGAAATGGATGGGGCCCATACATGTAATATAGGAGACATTGTGCACTGCTGACATGCACACAGGCACATCAGTGTGGCCTAGTCCATCACTGCAAAAGCTTCCCACAAGAGCCTGTTGCTACAGCTCACAGTCCAATCTTCAAATAAAATCATATTAATACATAAAGGAAATAAAATAAGGTGAATCCCAGAGTTGTTTAAGAACAGTTCATCAACCAGGGGGCACAGTTTTGTGTGTGTGTGGGGGGGGCATTCAATGAGGAGATAATGTACTTTTTTCACAGAGTGGGTGGAATAGTCTGCCAAGTAATGCAATCAGCGATGAGACTATGCCCAAGTTCAAAGCACAACTGGACATCTTTAAAGTGGTTATTAAGAACAAAGGGGAGGGAAGAAACAAGGAAGACTGACAGGAAGACTAATTCTGAGTAATTCATCGTAATGCGTCAGGGCAGACTTAATGGACTGTCTCTTTCTGTCCTTATTCTTCTATGTTACTATGTTTGCACAAGACACACATGAGGTGGAATGTTGTTCTGAAGGTAGAAAGCAGAAGGTGGTGGGACAGGCACTACTCTGAGTGGGAAGAAGTACTCAGTAGCAGCCACCTTCAGGGATCAGTGCTGGGGCCACTGCTGTTTAAAGGGACACCGGCATCCCATTTTGCACCACAGTATTTCTAGCTGAAAACCTGTATTTTATGATTTACCTACTCTGAAATTCATTGATGTTGTTGGTTGTTTAAAATTTCCACTTTCTTAGTAGATCTGAAATGCATGTTAATGCTGTAATTATACTCAAAACTGTTTTAAATCCTTGATCTACTTCTGTTGCAGACTTTCTGAACATTAGAACACCCCCAAACAGAGCAGCCATGTAAGATGCAATAATCTCCTCCTACTACTGCATCTTGAATGGCTAGATTTTGCTGAGGTGTTTCCAAGTCCAGAAAAGATGCAGTGGGTGTTAATGAACGTTGTAGCATGGCAAAGAGCAAAGGACACTGCTCACTGGACAAAAGAGATCACCTGACTGTGGATTAATTCTCAGTTAATCCACGGTTCCCTCTAGAGCAAGCATCCGTGGTTGGGGAAGTGGGTCTCATCGGGATCGTGCCCTGCTGCAGGAGAGTGTCCATTGTTATTTGCCATGCTCCGTGTGCTATCTCCTCTGTACACAATGTTGAAACACAAAACAGGAGGGTTGCTCATCCGTGCTGGCAAGTCCTTCCATTTGGCACATTCCTCTCGTCACTATGATAATTCCCACCCCAAGGACCTGCAGGACCCCAGTGTACATACACCTCCCCCCAATAAACATTGTGTAAACTGTGTGACCACTCACCCGAGGCAGAGAGAGAGAGAGAGCACGGAGCACCGGAGGAGTAGAGCAGCCATACATTAGAGTAACGACCCAGTATGCTGGACAGGTCGACAGCAGTAATCCTTCTCCAACACGCTAATCACTTCATGCCAATGTCCCATACCCACCTTTGCCTTCTCTGCAGTCCTGTTTTAAAATAGTACTGGAGGAATTTTCAAATGTGTGCAAAACTGATCAGTCATACCCGTGTCCCAAAGCACGTGTCCCGGTTTTCATCTATCTACCACTGCACAGTCAGAGGGAGCCATTTGTGGGTACAGATGTCGCAGCAGCAAGTGGAGGGAATGATAGTTGCCTCTCCACCCCGGTACTCCCAGTGGTGGAATGAGGAGAAGTCCGACGACATAAGGATATGTTTTTGTTCGGCCACCAGTCAACATGAGGATCTGTTCTTGTTCAGCCACCAGTGGCTGCAGGTCAGGTGATGGTGGAGTCGCGCAGTGAGGCAGAAGGAGTCACGGGGCTGAGACACACAGTAATGTGGCCTTGGAGAGCAGTTTGTGGGTTCAGTGAGGCACTTCCAATGTTACTGGGGACCAGAAGACTGCTGTGTTCGGCAGCAGGTGTCAGGAGCAGAGCAGTTTATGGGTACAGTGTGGCACTTGCCATCTTACCAGGGGACTGGAGCACTACTCTACTGCGGCGGCAGGTGTCGGGAGCAGGGAAGGGTGAGCACAGTGACGGACCAGAGCAGTTCTCAGGAGACAGATCGGCAAAAAACATCACTGCCAACCCAGAACAGCACCGGCGTCTGGATGCAGCACACTGAAATAAAAAGCTGATGACATGAGCGCTGCTGAGAGGATTGCTTGTTGTTTCGGTACTTGTAACATGGCTAGCACAAGACATGTTACAAGCGAATTAACCCACTACAGAGCATGGGGTTCTAGTAGTGAACTAATCCATGCCTGGGTGGTTAGAGGCACAAGGCGGCCCCTCCCACCCCTACCCTGGCAGGAACAGATTAATTCTGTAGTAGAATCACGCTCTGTCGTGGGTTAATGCTTTTCTAAACAAACACAATTTGGTGTGGTAACACCAGTGTGGTGGGCAGTCTTTCACTTTTTAAAAGAACAAAAAACGGAATCAGAATCAAACTACCAACTACATCAGCACATTTCACAGAACTTGAACAATCATAAAATATGTTTTTTAAACTAAGGACAGTTTGAGGCATGTGGGGAGGGGGTGGGCTGTGTCCTTTTAACATCTTTATCAACTGTCTGAAAGCTGGGCTCTAGAGAAGGCAGCTAAACTTCACAAATGATGCCAAATTAGCCATGGTGGTGGACTCTGCTGAGGATAGGGACAAAGCTCAGGAGGACCTTAACAAGCTGGGCAATTGATCCGACTCCTAGAATCTCTGATTCAATGTAACCAAATACAAGGTGCTACTCCTGTGAGGGAAAATCAGAAGTAGGACCTACACACTGTGGGACTCCTCTTAAAGCAGTTGAGGAGGAAAGAAACTTGGGTGTGACAACAGACAAGAGGCTGAACCAGGACAAACAGTGGAAAGGCACTATCAAGAGGGCAAGCTGAAGGTTGGCTCAGTGGCATGGAGAGCTGTGGCGCTGGGTGCCTCACTTCCTGCCAGGGTTCATAAAAATGGGCACAGTTCGCTCAGGTGCTGGCTGAGGGTGGGAGGACTAACCTACTCCATCGGTGAGGGGAGTTACAGCATCCCACTGCTCATCTGTCACCTTGAGGAATTCAGGTGGCAGTGCTGCGGGGTCACACGTGAAGGGATCATATGCAAGATGCCAGGGGCATCTCGGCAGAGCACAGACATAGTGTTCATGGCAACTGCAGAGATCCATGGGGTGAAAAAAGTGGAAAAAAACACCCAGCTGCAGGATGATAATGGACTCACAGCAGGCTCCACACCAGCAACTGGGCACCTCCAAGGAGACCTTCTGACAGAGGGTGAAAACGAGCGAGGTAAGTCCCAGAGAACAAATGATTGAGGAAGGGAAAAAAAAATAAAAGAAGAGGGCCATCAGAATGCTTGGTTGCATCAAAAGGGGGAGGCTGTTCAACAGTGCAAGGAAAGTAATCTTGCCACTGCAGTAGCAAAAGAACTGGTTGACTGTTCCATCATACTGGGAGTGCTTGGACCAACGTTTGGGCCAATTATTTTTGCTGCTTCCCAGCAGAACCTCGAACTGATGGGCAGTTTCCTGCAGAAGTGTTCCCTATCCAAATCAGCTGGTGGAGTTTGCTGAGCATCTGGCGGCTGCGGGACTATCAGCGTTTGAGTTTGCACTTTGGAACGAACTGCTGCTTAAGACTGGGATTGATCCAGATTTGTCAACCTGCATTCTGTTAACTGTAGTTTATCAGCTAGACCCACAGTAGTAGGTGGTGAGAGCACCTACTTCAATGGGACTTTTTTTGCCTGAATCACTGTGAGAGGGTGATTTCAGGGTTTCCTGTGGTATCTGGAGTTGTGGTGAGGGAGCACTCCTTTACTTTCCCCTTCCAAACAACATTTTTTCGCAACAATTTCCTTGCTGGACTCTGCACTTGGAATTTAAGTTTTTGACCCTTAGTTCAATTAGATGCATTTTAATTTCAAGGTTTATTTGATGTGTACTGGGAAATGAGTGTGATGTGTGTGTGTGTACCTATGAACATACGAAGAGGCCAGCAGAAGAAGGCCATTTGGTCTATCAAGTCTGCTCATATTGTAGGGTCTACAGCTTGAGCTAATGTCCCTACCCTCCCTCCCTACCTCCTATCCTCCCTACCCACGATTCTTACCTTCCCCCATGCCTATTACAGCCTCTCTTAAAGCTGCCCACTGTCTTCAACTAGATGACCTCTTCCGGCAGCACATTCTAAGTGCCTACTACTCTCTCTGTGAAGCAGTGCTTCCTGATCCCCCCCAAACCTCCCACCCTCCAGCTTAAGACTGTGCTTCCTCATGTTATGACTGCCACTTAGCTTAAAAAGACTCTCCTTGTCAACCTTATTTATCCCTTTAAGGTACTTGAACGTCCCAATCATGTTCTCTCTCTCTCCTGTCTCCCAGGGAGTACATGTTCAGTGCCAACCTCTCCTCATATGCCTTACGCTGCTGACACACAATCATCTTTGTAGCCCTCCTCTGGACCTTCTCCACCAGTGTAGTGTTAATGGTAGGGAATTGCTATTAGTTTTGGGTTTACTGTGTCAATTTATCAGCTAGATGGGTAGGTTTAGGGGTAATAAATTGGGTGGTAATTACTGTGAATTTTATATGATTTTATTCTTTACATTGGTGAGTTATGATTGTAGTAACAGGTTTTAGTGAGGTGTGTAAAGTGATTCCCAAGATGTGTTGCCTATTTACAGACCCCATGGCTCTATTACTCCCCATCCATTCTTAGGGGCCAGCGCCCCTTCCATGCCCCCCTCCCCTGCCAGCCACCCTTTATCAGTGGTGTAGGGAGTTGGGTATTGGAAGGAGAAACAGAGGCCAAGATGAGATGGGTTGGGGAGATGCCTGCTGAGTTGTAAGGTCCAGGAGATGCTCTAGGAGTAGAAGGGGACTAGAGAGAGGTCAGCCATGTATTGTCCCTCTACCCAGGGAACTAACCAGACTGAGTGGGCAGGCAGCTGGGAGGGGCCAGCCTTCTACTTTTGTTCACTTCAGGTGGTATTATGCAATGCCAAGTCGATGAGAAATAAATCCACTTTTATGGCAGATCTTGTTTCCTTGGTCGACCTGGCTTGCATCACTGAGACCTAGTTGGGGGACGATGCTGGTCCAGTGCTGGAGTCATCAGTCCCCACAGGATTCTCAGTGGTTCACTGCCCAAGGAGAGACTGTGGGGGGGGGGAGGGGTGACCATCTGTTTTAGAACTGAACTGAACCTGGTGGTGCACCCAGTAGGGAATACCTCGTCATTCGACTGCATGGCTTTTTGTGCGGGTCCAAGTGCAGACTGCCGGATTCTCCTTGTACATCATCATCCAGGGCGTGAAGGGGAGCTCCTGCAGGAAATCATGGCTTTCATCGTGGACAGAGTGTTTAAGTCACCAAGAAGGCTTATTCTTGGTGGTGACTTTAAACCCCTGGGCCGACAATGAGAGCTCACTTTTTGCTTGGGATTTCTCCGGAGCATGGAAGCTTGGTGCTGGACACAAGTGGTTACTTCTAGAATCCACCAACGTTGCCACGCTTTTGATCTGGTGTTCTTGTTGGGGCTCGAGATTACTGATCTGCAGACTGATCCGGACCGGAGATGGATTAGATTCAGTTTCTGGGCCCCCCCCCCCCCGTAGTCCATCCCCTGTGAAGTTTGACAAGTTCTGCCCTCTGAAAGGATTTCAACCTCAGGGACTGTTGGTGCTGCTGGACACCTTGTAAGTGTTGCAGGCTTGTGCTGGGGGACCGGAGGCAGCTGTGGTGGCCTATAATATGACCATCGTGAGACCTTTGACCTCTCAGCGCCAGCTCGTGTGGGCCCATTGATTTCACACCTCAGTTCACCATGATTTGATGGTAAGCTGAGGGTGATGAAAACCAAGGGGCAGAGGCAGGAGCATCAATGGAAAAGGGCTCTGCTGCAGAGTACCTGCTTCACTGAAGGCAGGAAGTAGACTGAAGATCACTGGATGTGGCGGGCTTGTTATCCCCCCCACTGCACAGCATTGGTCCTGCATACCACTGACATCAGGAGGTACAGCTCAGGTGTAAGGAAGCCTAGAGACCAGCTTAAGAGAGAGAAATGGCTCTGATGTCTCATTATGAGTATCAGAAAGCAATCACCCACAAGAAGGCAGCTTTTCTGTCTAGGGAGATGGCTGCTGGGAAGAACTGACCGGCTCAGCTCTTTTAGACGGTAGACAGGCTTTTACATCGTGCCTGTCTGGAACCCATCAGAGCCTTTTCATCCACAACATGAGAGTTCACTTGCCTCTCCTCAGACAGGGTGTCTTCCATTAGAGACAGGATTTCTTCTGGTGGACTGTTACAGCCCAAGAGGGTACAGCCTGATGGTCACATCCAGAGTCAGTGTTCCTGGAGACAGTTTCATCCGGTGATGATAAAATGAGGTTTGTGAGGTGATCTCTGAATTGCAGCCAATGTTCTGTAATCTGGATCCAGGCCCAATGAGACTACTGGTGAGCAGCACTGGGCATCTGGGCCCGATGTTTGCTGAGATCATCCGGTATTTCTCATCAGTGGGGGCTCCGAGGTAGCTGAAAAGCTTGCATGGCTGCTCCGCTGAAAAAGTCATCTTTGGATCCTGACATCTTGGCGAAATACTGACCTGCTTCTAACCTTCCTTTCTGGGGACTGTTATTGAGAAGGTAGTTGTGCTACAGCTCAAGACACACCTTACTGCCTTTAACATCTAGGAGTCCTTTCAGTCTGGGTTTAGGGTGATGCATAGCACAGAGACTGCATTCATACAGGTGCATAATGATCTGCTCAGGATGAAAGATGGGAAGAGCAGTCGATTCTTGTTCTCCTTTATGTTTTGTCAGCATCTGACACTGTGGATCATGGGCTACTCTTGGATCGGCTCAGAGGATATGCAGGACTCACCGACAAAGTTATCAGCTGGTTTGATTCCTACCTAAGGGACAGGACCCAGAGGGTTGTGCTGGGAGACTACTCTTCGCATCCGGTGGCCCTGCCTGTGGCTTGCCCCAGTGTTCAATCCCATTGCCTGTTATTCGCACTGTAAATGCTGCCCCTGCACAAGGTCATTAGGCGGTATGGGTTTGGGTTCCATTGCTACTCAAAAGACACTTAAGCTCTACCTGTCCTTTGCATCTGGGGTACCAGATGCAATCAATGTGTTTAATAAACGCTTATCCAAGATTCCGACTTGGATGTCATCTGGCTGGTTGAAACTGAACCTGGAGAAGACCGCAGTGATGGTGGTAGAACCGGGTCAAAGGGGTGGGAGGAAGCTTCGTGGGGAGAGTGGGCTTTGGCTCGCCCGTCTAGGTTAGTGGCCTCCACCAAGGTGAAAAATCTGGGAGTCTTTCTGGATAACAAGTTAACACTGGAGACTCAGGTGGCAGAAATAGTCCAGAATAGCTTACATAATGTTCATAATATTGCCCAGATTAAGTCCTTTGTCCCGCCTATTGACCTAGCCATGCTAGTAAACGCATTTGTGACCTTGAGGCTCAACTACTGTAATGCGATATACCTCTAGATCAGGGCAGGTGCACTGTGGCGCCTGCAACTGCTGCAGAACATTGCAGTCCAGCTACTGACGGGTCTTCCTAGATCCTGTTATATTTCACCGGTGCTGTCCAAACTGCACTGGCTGCCAGTGAAGTGGCACACATCTCCTTTAAAAGTGAGTCTCTTAACCTATAAGGCTCCACACAGGCTGGGGCTGGGCTACCTGTTACAGCTCCTGCACCCTTACACCTCAGGAGGTCCGCTCCGCTCTGCAGAGGAAGACCTCCTGGCAGCCCCAAGGGCGAGGTTAAAATCGTCTACGGACTGGGCATTTGAGGTGGCTGCCCCAGTTCTTTAGAATTTGCAGCCCAGTACTCAGAGAGGGCACCTCAGTAGAGGCTTTTCAATGTGATCTTAAACTTTTGTTTTTGGAAAGCATTTCAGGATTAATTAAAATTGATAAATTTATATGTTGTGTTAATATTATTGTACTTGATACATACATTAAAGTCTGCATAATTAAGTAATTACATTAATGTTACTCTTTGTAATGGCGCCCTAAGCCTCTGGGGAAGGGTGCCACAAATAAAGACGACTACTACTTTACAAGGCCCTGGTCAGGCCCCAGCTGAAGTACTGTGTGCAGTTTGTGTTTGATATCCTTAAAGGACAAATAAACAAAGAATGGTGAATGAAACCGGAAACGCCTTGTGTGGTCAAGAGGTAGAATGGTATATTGATTATGATGCTGTGCATCAATCGCATTATGAGCCTCGTCAGCACGAAAGTTCATTATAACAAAATGGCGACGTTCAGCCTTTGAGTCTGCAGCTCGGCACAAAACGATGCGACGCGTATGCAATAACATCATAGCGACCACCACGTTTATTGAAACTCATAGGATATTGCGAATGTTTATATTGGTTTCCTGCACGGCTTTATTGTATGTGGTCGACACTAGCTTGTTCATCTCGCTGTTGCACAAGCCAAGTATCGATACATATGACGAGAGCCACATACAGAGCAAATATAAAACATTTAAAAATAGTGCCTATAGGTTTCAACAGAAAAAGCGGAGTCGCTACGATGATATAATTGCGTACGTACATCCACGCCATTTTGTGAGCCGAGCTGCGGCTCAGAATCGGAGATGATAGCCATTTTTGTTTACATTGGGGGAACTTTTCATTACTGATGAAACCATGAAAAATTGCTGATTTAAAGGTAAATACTGGCATCATGAAAATCAGTACCCCTTATTCCACACATACAAAGGAGCGTTTCCAGTTTCATTCATCCCCCCAATTCCTTGTTTATTTGTCCTTCAATACATAAGAACATTGAGAACATCCAAAGGGCCACCAAAATGATCACTGATATGTGGGGAAGCTAGGAGAAGAAATTAAAAGCCCTTTATCATGTACAAGCTGGAGAAACGGAGGCTGGGAAGGGGAAACAGAATATGATCTCAGTCTTCTGCATACTCAGAGATCTCTGATCTGGTGTCCTGCAGCAGGACGCTATGACACACTCTGAAGTTCAGGGGTAACATTAGGAGGCACTTGATCTCTCAGAAAGTAGTAAACCTGTGGAACAGCCCACCAGTAGAGACAGTGGACATGTAGAGAGTACAGGCCTTTAAGGTAAGCCTGGACAAAAGTCTGCTTACCAAGAGAAATACCAGGTACCCTGGGTAGCAGAGAGTAAGGAATCTCTATAAAATTGGCATGTGTTTGCCGGGGGGGCCACATAGAAAGAGTCCATCAAGTCCACCCTAAGTCTATCATAATACCACTCCAGCCTACTGCTGCATGGCCTTAGACCGAGCCCCTATGAGCTTGCTCTGTTCTGTGGTTCCCATACCCCCTCGCCACTCTGTTCCTACAGCTTCTAGCCCTTTATACCTCTCCCATCCAACTTTAAACCCACGGACTGTCTTTTTTCCTTAGCAATAGAAACATAGACTTTGACGGCAGATAAGGACCACTTGGCCCACCCAGTCTGCCCATTTCCCTACTTACTGGATAAGCTGCAGATTCTAGTTAACCAACAGCCTATTTCCTGCAACCCCCCACTATAATTGCCTTATGTCTGTCACATGCATGTTTGAATTCCTCCACTGTTTTAGACCCCACAACCTCTCCAGGACGGCGGTTCCATGCGTCCACCACTCTCTCCGTGAAAAAGAATTTCCTCACATTACCCCTGAGCCATCCCCCCTCTAACTTTAAATTGTGCCCCCTTGTTCTTACACATCTCTTTTTCTGAAAGATGCTACCCTCCTCGACTTTGTTGATTCCCTTGAGGTACTTAAAAGTTTCTATCATGTCCCCCCGTCCCTCCTTTCATCAAGGATATACATATTAAGCTCTCAGTCTCTCTTCAAAAGGTTTCCGATGTAGACCCTGCACCATTTTAGTTGCCCTCCTCTGGACTGCTTCCATCCTGTCTATGTCCTTGCGTAGATGAGGTCTTCAAAGCTGCACGCAGTACTCCAGATGGGGTCTCACCAACTGTCTGTATAGAGGGATAACCACTTCCCTTTTTCTACTTGTGATGCTCCTCCCTATGCATCCCAGTATCCCCCTGGCTTTCCCTACTGACTTCTCACATTGCATACCCACCTTTAGGTCATCTGATATGACTACACCCAGATCCCTTTCCATTACTGTTGTTGTTAGTACCTCCCTGCTATTGTGTACTCTTCTCCTGGATTTTATTTCCCAGGTGCATTACTTTGCACTTCTTTGCATTGAATTTAAGTTATATGTCTGACCATTCCTCCAACCTTGCAAGTCCCTTCTCATCCTTTCTACCCCTTGTGTATCAATCTCTGTTACAGATCTTTGTGTCATCCACAAAGAGGCATACCTTTCCTTCCAGACCCTCTGCAATGTCACCTATAAAGACATTAAAGAGGACTGGACCCAGTACTAAGCCCTGAGGTGCTCCACTAGTAACCCCCCTTTCTTCAGAATGTGTTCCATTCACTATTACCTTCTGTGTCCTGTAGTGCAGCCAGTTTGCTACCCAGGCTACCACCCTGGGACCCACTCCCAGGCTGGCTAACTTGATTATTAATCTTTTGTGCGAGACTGTCTCAAATGCCTTGCTAAAGTCTAGGTAGGCCATATCCACAGCCCCTCCCTGGTCTATTACTTTGGTCACCCAGTCAAAGAAATCGATTAGATTTGTCTGACATGACCTTCCTGCTGTGAATCCATGCTGCTTTGGGTCCTGTGCCCCGCTGGCCTCTAGGTACTCAACAATTCTTTCTTTCAGAAGTGATTCCATCATTTTCCCCACCACTGATGTCAAACTAACAGGTCTGTAGTTTCCTGCTTCTGCCTTGTCCCACTTTTGTGAAGGGGATGACATCTGCCCTCCTCCAGTCCTCAGGTACCACCCCATCTTCCCATGATTTGTTAAAAGTGTGGTTAGTGGCGCACTAGGTCCTCCCTTAGCTCTTTTAGGATTCTAGGGTGAATCCTGCAGGCCCCATTGCTTTGTCCACCTTTGAGTTTTAGAAGTTCTTTCAGTACTCTTTCTTCTTTAAATGGACTGGTATCAACCCCACTATCCAGAGTGCTTCTACTGTTTGGTTTAGGTAACTCCTCCTCTTCTTCTTTTGTGAATACTGAGCAAAAGTATTCATTCATTATCTCTGCCTTTTCACTGTCTCCCCCTGCCCACCTCCCCTCTCCTTTATTAATCTTCCCTATCCCTCCCTTAACCTTTCTATGTTCCCTAATGTACCTATAAAAGGTTTTATCCCCCTTCTTAACTGAGTTGGCTATCCTTTCCTCGGTTTGGGCCTTTGCTTTTCTGACTGCCTTCCACATCTTTCTGTTTTAATTGATACAGTTCCTGTGCTCTGTCTGTGATTCCTTATACTTTTTGAATGCAGCCTTTTCTCCTTAACCTTCCTGACACTTCTTTGAGAGCCATAGTGGTTTTTTATTCCATTTTTAATTTTTTTTTATTTTATTTTTTTTTTTTTTTTATTTGTTTCACACAAAGGCTTGTTGCCTCCATGATGGCAGTTTTGATTTTTCTCCATTGTTCTTCCACCCCTCCTTTCTGGCCATTTGCTAGTGCATTCCTCAGGTATTCACCCATTTAGCCAAAGTCAGCCCTTCTAAAGTCCAGTATCCTTCTATTTGTATGGCTTGTCTCCATGGTTGTGTTTATTGTGAAGCACACTGTGCAGTGGTCACTTGTTCCCAGGATGCCTACTGACTTCTAAGTTTGTGATCCTCTCCATTTGAGAGTACCAGGTCTAATATTGTTCTCCCGAGTGGGTTCCACCACTAGCTGTCTAAGGCATGCTCCCTGTAGGGCATCGAGAATGACCCTCGCTTTGGATGTGGCTGCAGTCCATGTTGCCCAGTTAACATCTGGCATATTCAGGTCCCCCATCAACAGTATCTCCCCTTTTTCAGCCATTTTGAGAATGCCCTCTATCATTTTCTTGTCCATTTCCTCCCCTTGAGATGGGGGTCTGTATACAACCCCTGTGCGGATTGTGATGACATTCCCTGTCTCCAATGTGACCCAGAGTTCCTCTTGTCCTCCCCCTTTACCTTTTAGTTCTGTTACTTTGATCCCTTCCCTTATGTAGAGAGCTACTCCACCTCCTCTTTTACCCTCCCTGTCCCTTCTGTAGATTGTGTACCTTGGTATGTTGACATCCCAGTCATGGTTCTCCGTGTACCATGTTTCTGTGACTGCCACAATATCCAAGTGTTCCACTTCCATCAGGGCTACTAGCTCTGGAAGCTTGTTTCCAAGACTACGGGCATTGGTACTCATTGCCCTCCATTTAATGTTGGCTTTATCCTTTTTTTTACCCCATCCCTGCTCTTATTGCCCTTGTCCATTTTTCCATTTACTCCTGTCCTGCCCTCTGTCAAGCTCTGTACCTCAGTGTTTACCCTACTACCTGCCATGCTTTTCGGGGGGAGGCTTGAACTTTCCTGTTTCCTATCAGCACCTCCCCCCTTGGCTAGTTTAAAAGCTTGCCAAGGAAGCCTTTAAACCTGTCATCTAGGAGCGTGTTTCCCCTTCCTGGACAGATGCAGACCATCATGCCAGTATAGACCTTCATTCCCCTGGTAGTCTGTTCCAGTTGTCAACGACTCTACCTGTAAAGAAATATTTCCTCACATTTGTCCTAAATTTACCACTAACCAGTTTGTATACCTGCCCGTAATGTATGACCCCTTACTGTCACCAAGCAGTGTGGTCCAGTGCACCCCGTTGACCCCTCAGACAGCTGAAAGTTTCTATGACATCCTACCTTACTCATCTTGCCTGCAGCGAGTACATGTTCAGAGAGCCTCTCCTCATACAGGTCTAGTACCTGCACCATTCTGGTTGCCCTTCTCTTGATGGATGTATTTCATTTATTTATTATGTATGTACTTCATACCTTTGTACACCGGGGTTGTACCTGTACAAGGTGCCTTATGGCACCAGTGTATCTTACCTGGTCAACAAAATAAAAACAAATTGTCACTAATGATTACCCCAAGGTCCCCTTCCTCCAGAGTCTGGTCTACCTTGACACCTCTGTGCTTCATTTTATCCCTAAATTCTGGTCTTTTACTTTTAACCATTAGACCACATGGCTTCCTTGAATATCTACAATTAAAAAATTGAGTCAAAAGGAGGAATTAAAGCCAGTGTTCCAGTCAAGAGGGAAAGAACAGTACTTGCTGAGATTTTTTCTAGAATGCCACAGGGTACGTAAGGCATTTCCCATACTTTAGGTGTCACCAGGCACCTACTTTCAGGAAAATTTAGAAAGCAGCAATACTGAAGTGGAAACTGGTGGTAGTGGGGGAGGAGGCGATACAACAAACAGAGGGTCACTACTCACTAGAACCCAAAATGTGGTGACTTCACATGGGTTGTCCATGAAGAAACATACCAGAACCATACTGTTTATTTCTGTTGCTTCAGTGGGGCTGGATAGTCGTATTATATATTTATTTAGATCTTGTTAACCAGGTAAAGTACACTAAAACAAAAACAGATGCCTATTTTCGGGTGTGGCCCAGGAGATTACAGGGAAATATAGAGACAAGTTCAAACTGAGTAACATAGCATCAGATAAACAAAGCATACATTTCAAGGCAGTAAGGACTGTACATAGGTTCAGGAGACTATATATAGACACGTCAATGATTCTGACAAGACGACAATTTAAAATACATAATGTACAAAATGTACAGGCAAACAGAAAAATGGGCAGGTATGGCTAGCCTGAGGAACCAGCACAGGAACTCTGGAAAGTGCCAAAGGGAGATGGCCAAAGACAAGTGTCCTGCTAGCAGGAGAGTTCATTAGTGCAATTAAGAGCAGTTGCATACCGAGCAGAGCTGCAAGTAAACCCAGAGGGAGCTTCGGAAGCAGGTGTGGGAGGGGTAGAGCAGACCTGGATAGGAAGGGAGTGCCATATTCTGGGTGCACATGTGGCAAATGCTCTGTCAGCCATTTGGGTGCGAGTAGCAGGAACCATAAGAACTGTTGATCCATGGGACCTAAAGGAATATGAGGAAGAAGCAGGTTTGAGGAGCTCTGCCAGTGCTGGAGGGGTGGCAGTTCTAATGACACCATCCGTGAAAGATCCAAGGATAAAGCTCCAGTGGTTGCCTGGGGTGAGCTAGATTAGTTTGTTGTACAGATCACAATGGTGGGTAGATGAGGAGTGGCAAATGCTGTTATAGGCTACGTCCCCTGTTGAGAGGTGCTACTTAGCAGTTTGTGCAAATGTGATAAGCCCATAACAGAGTGGGGAGGAACACACCTCTAGCCAGGGTAAGGAAAGCAGCAGATGTGAGGTTGTTCTTTTCTCTGTAAGCCAGGCCTAACTTACTATTTCCTGCCCTACATACATTTTCGATATGCTGGGTGAGGTCAAGCTGGGGGGACAAGGGTAAATCCAGGTACTTGATGGAGTCAACAACCTTCACAAAGGATCCATCTGTCCCATTAATGCTCAGGAGAGCAGGGGGAGCTTTTAATTTTTGCTAGGATCCAAAGAGCGCAACTTTTTTTTTTCTTCTTGAGGCTGAGGACGAGTTTGTTTGCTATAATCCACGATAGTATATTACTAAAATCAGCACTAAGTTGGTGGTTAATGACACTGATGTCACGGGAGTGGAAAAGGATTACCAGGCCATCTGCATACAATGTGGCACTACTATAAGATAGTACAGATGGGAGATTATTAAATAAGGAGAAATGGATGGGCCCTAGGACAGACCCCTGAGGGACTCCTGAAATTACTGGGGTGGGCTCAGAAATGGCTTTATTGAATTTCGTGAGTTACTGTCGTTCCCTGAAGGTAGCTGGAAAACTACCCAAGGACAGGGCCAGACAGGCCAAGTGACTGAAGTTGAGAACACAAGAGCGCATGATCAACTGAGCTCGAAGGCCTTGGAAAGGTCTACGAACATAACACCAGTGAGCTTACCTTGATCCATGGCAACCCTGATCTCTGAGGTAACTTTAAATCCAGCAGAGGAGGTGCTGTACCCCTTGCAGAAGCCATGTTGTGCTGGTGACAACAGCTCATGGGCCTGGATGTATTCCGTAAACTGTGCTGCTACAAATTTTTCCAGAAATTTGCTAACAACTGATAAGATTGCTATAGGCCAGTAGCTGTCAAGGCTTTTCGTATTATCTTGTTTAAAAATTAGGACAACCCTAGCCACCTTCCAGAGGTCAGAGATAAGTCCCGAAGTGAGCAACAAGTTGAAGATGTGTTGAGACAGGTAAGGCAAAAAAAAAGGGCACCAAGGCATAGGAGTTTAGGCTCCATTTTATTGAGACCAGCACTAGAGTGTGGGGAAGAGACCAGAAAGAAGTCTCTGTGCCTCCCTGACAGTCACAGCCTTGAAATAAAATAGAGGATGAGAAGCAGGCTCAGGCTGGGAACTAAGTGGCACTACTTGATTATCATGTGCAGGAGCAGGGAATAGGAAGGTATAAGCAGACAAATCTGAAAAATGGGAATTGAAGGCATTAGCAATAGTTAGGGCATTAGTGCAGTTTGAACCACCTATAACCATGTCAGAGACACTTCATTTTGAGGAACCCCTTACTATATTTTTGATATTCTTCCAGAAATTTCTATGGTCTCTAGCTGAGGTTAGCAGAGCAAATTTGCAAAAGTCACTCTCAGCAGGTCTAATGGCTTTCTTGCACTCATTTCTGAGTCGCCTATACTCCTAGAAGATAGTCATGCCCTTTGAGGCCTTGAAACTGGCCCACACTTGCCATCTTGTCCCTAGACTTCATGAGGACGAGTAGGCTACGATGGAGTCACTTAGTGACGGTGCCCCTTACCTTCTTTCTGATAAGGGGGCATGTTTGTCCTGCGGGACCAAAAAGATGGCATGAAAGTTATTCAGGGCAGTGGGAGTGTCAGGAGCTTTTAACACAGTCGACCAGTCAGTGTGCCCCAGGTCAGCGTGGAAGGACTCTAGATTAAAATGAGAGAAATCCCTCATCAAAAGGATTTTACAAGGGGTTTGGGGAGGGGAGACCTTCCAGACACAGTATATGGGGGTATGATCCGAGATCGAGTCAGGGAGAGTTCCAGAGCAGACAATCCTTTCGGATCTGTTTGACAACACCCAGTCAAGAAGAGTACTTTTACCACCAGACAGCCTAATGGGCTCCCGAATAAGATGAGAGGGGGTGAGGCTAGCTGGCAGAGGCTTATATTGCCTAGCATTTCCTCCTAGCCAGTTTAGATTAAAGTCATCTAAAATCAGCAACATGGGTAGCTATAAGGGTGTGCTCCCATGCTCAAAAGACATTTGCTTACATTAGGAGCACTGTTTTGAAATCTATAATTTAGCGTCATTGTGCTCCTGCAAAGTACTAGGAATATGGTCCATTTTGCATTACTGTACATGGCTGTGGGATTTCAGTATATGCCCCAGAATGATTTGTGCTTGTTTAAATTTTATTAGATCCACTCAAACCAACTATACCAATCACCCTATGTTTTCCTGATGTGAGCAGTGTTAATGTTGTGCACATGTGCAGGATGGCCAGGGTTTTTTTTTTTTTTTTTAGTTAAAACCCTTGAAAGAGGAGGATTCTACTGTGATAGAAGATTAGATTCTGCTGGAGTAGCAGGTTTGCAGAGGCCGGCATGCACATCCAGTGACAGCATAAGTCAAGACTGACTGTGGTGGTGGCCAAGACAAGTGGCTGGCTGTGTGGGATGGAATGGGTGGTGGGCGTGGAGCTGCCATTGGGAGGCGTGGCCAAGGGTACCTGTACATGAACAGATCTGAAAAGGGGTCGTTGATCGGGTGCTTGGGCCAGGAGTACTAGTGTCTCTCTCTCTCTCTCTCTCTCTCTCTCAACTTGTGGGGCAGTGATGCAGGGGAGGAAGACAACAGATCTGAGGAAGGGGTCACCGCCAAGCATATCAAGAGCTGCACTGGGCCTCATTGCTTGGCCATTCAAGAACTACCACTGCATGCTCTGTCTGGTCTGCCTTGGGACTTTTGGTTGGGTGACCAGCTGACACTGACCTCTGTCTGTGTGCTGGTGGCTGCTTAGGTTAGTCAGGAGTGGACATTCAGGAAGGAGCAGAGGAACTCAAGACTGAACTGGAGAGACAAGACTAGGCTATCCGCACAGTGTGATAAAAGGTTGGTGGTTGAAACTGGCATCGACCCTCAAGCCACATGCTGGATGCTTTTGAACTGAGCCAATAACATTTTTTCATTAGTTGGGCCTCCTGACTTGGAGAAAAGAACATTTAAATAAGTGTGCCAGTTGGGCCTGTGGAAAAGACTGGGACCAGTATTTTCCCAACCACTAGTCGTGCTTGCAGGCTAACATCTGCAGAACTAAATTTTGACCCCTGAAGGTGCAGAACTGTAGAGGAGTTGGTCTAGACTGCCATGGGCACCACTTTGCCCATACTTTGAGAGTGAACATCAGTGCAGAAAGTCTGGCCAGGTGCAGGTGATACTGTTATGTCTAATGGCCTTCAAGTAGTTTTTACAAATTACAAAAGTACACTGAAGCAGCACAGACAAATAAGCAGACTTAGTCTCATCTCTCTAGGTTTCCTGGGCTCTGCCTCCTCAGTCGGGTGATGAAAAAGGTTAATTAAAGAAAATTAATTACATTTAACCAGCTTTAGAACACATATACAAATATACCATAATTGCTAGCAGAAAAAGGCTGCATGGTCTTATCTAGTCTACTTGCGTTTGCAGGACCCCCCCCTCCGAGTAACTACTGTGGGATAAGCCACTTCTCTCTTCGATTTTCTCCCTCCCCCTACCGTCCCCCATTCTATGTAATTTTCCCGTTTACCCTGTCCCAGATTCTCCTAAAGCTGTCTACAGTCCTCAGGGAGACAACTTTCTCCGGTAACTCACTCCGTTTTACCACCACCCTCTCGGTGAAAAGTGTCTCCTCATTTACCTCTTGAAATGCCCTCCCACCAGCGTGTGGCAGTGCCCCCCAGTAGTCTTGTTTCCACTATGACTAAACAGATCCTCAGAGTTAACTTTGTTGAAACCCTTAAGGTATTTAAGGGTTTCAATTATGTCAATTCTATACTATGTAATGCAGCACGGGACTGCAAATTACTAGTACATCCTACAGAACCTCTAGTACTATCACACAACTGATGATGTACTGTCAGGAAATTGATAAATATAAATATAGGTAGAAGCACGATCATGGTCTGAAGGAGTAGATATTTCATTGCACAAGTTCAATAAAGTGCGCTCCTCTGTTTTAGAGGAGCACACCATGCTAAATCCTTAACAGTACCCCTGATCAGCAACTCATTACCACAGACCTTAGGGCTGACCTGAATGGATAGTTAACGAGGAAAAAGTAAGAGCGGCACAGAGGGGACAGAAAAATGGGATCTAATGCAGAGCTCAGTTTTATGTTCATCTGGTGTGTTCCGAGTGCACCAGCAATTGTGGGCAGAATGACAATTTCTGGATATGGGCATTCAGTTTTGAATACCAGGTTTAAAACAAAATAGGTTTTCAAAATGTACATAAAAGCTCGTTAAAGAGTGCTCACCCTAAAAATGGTATGCCTTTCCTGCCTCAAATTTAAATCACTGCATAAAGGATACGTTTTCTGTGCCTACAATTTAGAAGGGAAGAGATCATATTTTGGCTCTGTGAAGCCAAGGCCCCAATCCCTTCCACCTCCCAAGTCAGGGATATGCCCCCACACTCTCACGTTTCTCACTATGGAGAGCGTGGGTGCTTGCTCCATAGACCTGTATAAGGACCCATTTTTAAATGAGAACTAAAGTCAAAATCTGGGAAAAAAAACTGTTGTGCAGAGTGTTCTGATTTGTAGGTGTACTCTTTAGGCTGTGTCTTTCCATTTTCTTGCTGAAAATTTTTTTTTTTTTTTATACTTGCTGATTTTATGGCCCCTGGGAATCTCTATATTTGCATGTCTAAAGGTTCTTCTTGTTCCTACAGTGCTTCCTCTATGTGACGGTGATGTGCACTCGACCATTAATTCAACAAGAGTTTTTTTTTCTCAAATTGCACAGGAGAGCCGTTTTGGCAGAGGGAGAAGCAGGGACCACATCGGTGGTCCAAGTCGGGGCTCGGCAGACATTGGGGCCACATCAGTGGTGGCAGAGGATGGGAGTGTTTGGCCAGCGACTCAGCAAGCAGCGGAGGGGGTCAATCAGCACTGAGGGTGCAAAATTTTTGATCTGAACTGTGTGACTGGGCTACAAAAGGCTATTAGCCCAGTTGCAAACAAGATTGCACAGGAAAGCTGTTTTGGCAGAGGGAGAAGCAGGGACCACGTTGGTGGTCCAAGTTGGGGCCTAGCGCACATTGGGCCGCATTGGCTGCGGGACAGGACAGGAATGTTTGGCCAGCAACTCGTCGAGCAGTAGAGGGGGCCAATCAGCGCTGAAGGTGCAAAATTTGTCCCACACCACTCACCCAGGCCCCGACCTCTATTAAATGGTCGGCAAGGGTGGAGCCTTGGAAAGGAGTAAGTCAAGATTGGGTGAGCTGGAACAATAGGAGTGATAGGAAGCTAGACTGCTGCTGATTATTGATGCTGACTGGATGGAAAAATGGGTCCTGAACACTGTACTGTGCCGCTTGAGCATTATTGACTATTGACTTTTACCTGAACTATCGCAGGGCAGAAGCAGACAGTATAAAAGACTGTGTATACTAACTCCAGCTGAAGGAGTAGGCAAACTGTGTGATCTGATTACTGCTAAGGCCACTGGGCTGGCTAGTATTGAGGGAGGCAATTTTAATTGTGAACTGGCTACTGCTAGGGCTGGAAATCTGCTTACTGTTGGGAAAGAGGGAAAATTGCTGTAAACTGAATACTGCTGAGGAGAGGGGGCAAACTGCTTGGGCTTTTGCTGTAACACTGACGGAACTATTTCTGGTAGAGGGCCGTACTGCTCACACGAAAAATGAGGGTAGACTTGGGAGTGGCCAAAGCAGGTATCGTCGGTAGGGTGACTGGGCGTGCAGGGTGGCAATAATATTTAACTGGGCACGGAGGTTTGGAGGGTGTCGTGTGTTTTCAGTTGGCAGGTCTTAGGGAGGAGGTCGAGGGGATCAGAAGGCAGCTGGGATGCAGGAGTGGGGGAAGGTTGGGGAGGGAGTGGGAGAGAAATGGACCTCATGAGAGTAGATGAGGTTAAAATGGCATGCCCCAAGGAACAGGTGGACATGGATCTAATTGTTACTCTGGGGCAAAGAGGCATGAAACAAACAACATACGGAAATCACTTCGCAGGGAGGCAGCTGACCAAAGGGAGCCAAGGGGGGGACAGGGAAAGCAAGTCAGGGCAAGCATCACACTCACTTAATCAATACACCCTGCTATATCCGGGAGATGAGGTGGAGGGGAAGCAGGTGGACTGATGGGGTTTGGTCAGTAAGCTGGGGGAGCCAGATCCAAAGAACGGAGGGACATAAGCCTAGCTTTGGGGGAGGAGGGGGCAGAGCGAGGCCAGGATGGAAGTGGAAGGACTAGGTCAGGCAGGCATCCAGGTCGGAGAAGACAGTCAAGGAAAGGGGTGCAGCAGGAAGTACTCTAGATAGGCCAGCTTTGGGGCGGGAAAAAACGGATGAGGTGGACAGGAGGGGGGTAGGAAGAAATACAGCAGATGGGGTGGAGGATGCAGGACCTGGGGAGGGAAGCAGTAGAAGGGTGCCTGGGTGGGGATCTGAGGACATCGGCCCATAAAAGGGAGTCTGGGAGAGATCGGGGGGGGGGGCCTGTGCCACTCAGGAGGTTGGGGGGTCAGGAGCTGCTCGTACAAGACAGAGCATGGTAAAGCACGCACAGGCTTGTGATCCCCAGACTGAGGGAGGCAGAAGGAGTAAGCTGGGGTGGGATGACAGAAGAAAGAGCATGGACGGTATAAAACGGGCAAGTAAAGTTGGGTGTGTGTGTGTGAAGGTGATTCTGCTGGGTGACTACATGACCTGGGGCATCCAGAGGGAGGGGCCGGGGAAGGAAAAAGCATCCCAGTCAAGGATAAATGTATCCCAGACCTATCTATACACAAGGCCAAATTCCAGCTATACTCAATAGCATTGGAATGCGGAGGATCCCCAGACTTCTTAATACATCGGGGAACAAATGACTTGGAGGGGAATTTGAGATTCTGCCAGTGCCTAGGGCACCCAGGAGACCAAGCATGAACATACGGCAGTCAACCAGTGACTCAGGGACTGGTGCAGGGCAGAAGGGTAAGGGGTTGTTGGGGGACTGGGGGGATACATGGATTATATGCCAGGGATAGGCAGCACCTCAACCTGGAGGAGAGGGAGATCTTGAAATTAAAACTTGCTGGATTCATGGTCGAGGGGTGGGGTTTAAACTTGTAAAGGGGGAGGGTTACGTAAAAGAACGGCTCCAGGAGGGCTGCTTGAGGGACCAGGTCTAGGGCATAAGAAGGCAGGGGAACTGCACTGCAGTTCCATCCAGGGCGTCACAGAAAAAGGAGTTTAGGGAGTGTGCAGGGCCAAGACGACTGGAAAAGGAGGAGGGTCAGGGTGGAGGATGGTCCTGATGAATGCCAGAAGCATGGAAAACAAAATGCCCAAGTTCCAGGCAATGATGGTTGAAGGATCAGCGGATATGGCAGCAATTACTGAGACACGGGCCACCCAGAAAAGTGATTGGGACCTAAATTTGGAGGAATACAAAATATTCAGGAAGGACAGGGGAGAGGGACGAGGAGGAGGTGTAGTGCTGATAGTCAAAAATGACAGTGGTTAGTGGAGTGGAGGAGGCTGTAGGGAGACTGGAGGAGATTTGAGTAGCCCTGCAAACAAGGGGAGGTAAAAGACTGAAAATAGGGGTGGTGTATAGACTCCCCCACGATGGAAGAGGACTTGGAGGACAAACTAGTTGAGAACATCAAGGGACACTACAACCTGGGAAAGGGTAGAGTGGTGGTCATGGGTGACCTTAAGATGCCGGGGGCGGACTGGGGCACTATGACATCCTCTGTGGCCAGGGAACAGAGACTTACGGATGTATTTCAGAATGTCTTCCTCGTCCAGCAGGTAGAGGAAATAGAGGGGCAGATACTGGACATTGTCTTAGCACACAGTGACCAGATAAATGGCCTGGAGGTGTGCAGTCCATTGGCAGGTGGCAACCATGCCACAGTCTGGTTTCTGCTGTACTTGGGGGGGTAGGTTAACCGCACTAATACAGTAGTAGAAGACTTCAGGGGGCGGACTTTGCAAGCATGGGCAGGATTCTACAGGGGAATTTGGACAAGATTAGGCCAGACATGGATGCTGGTAGCTTGTGAGAGACCATTAAGAAGGGGGTACAGGAGGCTACTAGGTCCTGTACAAAGGTAAGACGTAAGCATGGTAGAGCCAACAAACTATTTTGGTGGACAAGGGAGGTGCAGGAGGTGGTGAGGGATAAAAAAGCTGCCTATGCACGTTTTAAGTGCTCTAGGGGAGAAAGGGAGAGGGGTAAGTACGTGTTGATGGCTAGGAGGGAAACCAGAGTGGTGAAGGGAGCCAAGGCAAGGATGGAGCAAAACCTGACTAGGGATATCCAAGGTGGGGGTGGATTCTATAGATACTTAGAGAAGAACAGAAAAGGGAGGGCACAGATCAGCAGGATTAGGACTGGGGAGAGGTGGGCCCAGGAGGCGGGGGAACAGGCAGAGGTGCTAAATGAGTACTTTGCCTCGATTTTTACGGAGGCAGGGGATCCCTTCAGCCTGATGGGAGGGAAGGGGAGCCAGCAGAGTCGAGAGGTCAGATGGAGTCTAGAGGACTGAAACAGAAGGGGGTTCGTGCAGGGTCAAGTCGAGAAGGGGAAGGGAGGGGAGGTTGAATGAGGGGGTGGACTGGGAGGGAGAAATCACAGTGGATAGGGTAAGGGAAGCCCTTCAGACACTAAAAACCGATACGGCGCCGGGGCCAGATGGGCTGCATCCAAGGGTTATAAAGGAACTGGCGGATGAGCTAGCAGCTCCACTGGCTGCACTCTAACACCTCTCTGCAGACAGGATGGGTGCCTCAGGATTGGAGGGTGGCTCATGAGGTGCCTATCCACAAAGGGGGGTCTAGAGAGGAGTGGGGAATTATAGGCCCGTCAGCCTAACGTCTGTGGTAGGCAAAGTAATGGAGAGCTTAATCAAGGAGAGGCTCGGGAGGCAGTTGGAGAGGCTAGGGAACCTGGATGACAAACAGTATGGTTTCGTAGCAAGGAGAGTGTGTCAGACCAACCTCATAGATTTTTATGACTGGGTGACGGGGACCCTGGACCGACACAGGCCGGTGGATGTCCTACACTTGGATTTCAGTAAGGCGTTTGACTCGGTACCACACACACAGGGCTGCTAACAAAGCTGGGGGATGGGTGGGAGTGCAGTTGCTGAGATGGGTTGAAAATTAGCTAAAGAGCTGAATACAGAGGGTAGTGGTTAGTGAGATAGTCTCCTCCCCAGGAAGGTCATCAGTGGTCTCCCCCAAGGCTTGGTATTGGGCCACTCCTGTTCAATGCCTATGTCTTGATACATGGGGAGAGGGGTTAGAGGATGAGTCTCTTTGCAGATGACTCACAACTGGGAGCACTGTCGGAAGGGGATGAAGCGAGAGAGAGAGGCAGTCCAGAGGTACCTGGATACCCTAGAGGGGTGGTTAAGGAGGTGGGGACTGAGGTTTAATGCAGAGAAGTGTAGGGTATTGCATCTGGGGGTCAGGAACCCGGGCCATGTGTACACCGGGGGGGGGGTCACACTTCAAGCCATGAGTGAGAGGGATCATGGGGTGGTGGTAGAAACCAAAATGAATAACACTGAAAATTACAGAAGAACTGCGCCAAAAGCAAACAGGATACTGGGCTGCATAGCTAGGGGGATTATGTCCAGGAGGAGGGAGGTGATCCTCCCTCTGTATAATGCCTTGGTCAGGCTGCACCTTGAGTACTGTGTGCAGTTCTGGAGACCTCACCTCAAGAAGAACGTAGTACTGCTGGAGAGGGTCCAGAGGAGGGCAACCAGAATGATTCAGGACAGGGATCAGTGCTGGGACCGGTCCTATTCAACATCTTCATCAGTGACATTGCGCAGGACCTAGAAGGCAGAATTTCACTGTTCGCTGATGACACAACACTCTGTAACAGACTAGACACACCAGAGGGTGTAGACAGAATGAGAAGGGACCTGCAGAAACTTGAAGAATGGTCAGGGGTTTGGCAGTTGAAATTCAATGTAAAGAAGTGCAAGATAATGCATATGGGGCACAAAAACCCTGACACAATATATCAGTTGGAGGTGAGGATATAGCATGCACCAAGTAGGAAAGGGATCTTGGGGTTATCATCTCTGATGATCTCAAGGTAGGGAAACAGTGTGACGAGGCAGCAGGTAAAGCAAATAGGATGCTGGGATGTATAGGCAGGGGCATCACCAGCAGGGAAAGGGAGGTCATAATTCCGCTATACAAGACACTAGTGAGGCCCCCACCTGGAGTACAATGTACAGTTCTGGAGACCATACCTACGTAAGGACATAGACAGGGTAGAGAAGGTTCAGAGGAGGGCAGCAAAGATGGTGCATGGATTGCATCACAAGTCCTATGAAGACAGGTTGAAGGAACTGAACATGTACTCCTGGAGGAGAGGAGGGAGAGAGGGATATGATAGAGACATACAAGTATCTTACAGGGAGGAACAGGGTGCAGGAATACACTATTTTTAAGCAAAAAGATGTTCCAGGACTAGAGGGCATGGGATGAAGTTGGAGGGAGGATGATTCAGAGGAAACATGAGGAAGAATTTCTTCACAGAACGGGTGGTGGACAAGTGGAATACCCTGCCAGAGGAAGTGGTGGGGGCTGAAACAATCACAGGATTTAAGAATGCATGGGATAGACATAAAGGAATTCTAGAGGTCAGGGGTAAGGGGCAACAGACTTCTAGGAAAACATAAACTGAACTTACAAGCTCAAATGGGCAGACTGGGTGGGCCATAGGCCCTTATCTGCCGACACTGTCTATGTATCTATGGGTGAGAGGCCCTATGAGGAAAGGCTGGAAGAGCTGGGGCTATACTTGCTGGAGGAGAGGAAAGACAGGGGGGACATGATAGGGGTCTTCAAATATGTAAAAGGAATACACGGTTTGGAGCCAAAGAGCTGTTCAGACTAAAGAAGGTTGGGACAACCAGAGAGCATGAGTGAAAGCTAGAGGGAGGAAACTACATGGGGGGAAATGCAGGAGACATTACTTCACTGAGAGGGTGATGGAGCCATGGAATTCACTGCCCGGGAGTCTGGTGGAGGAGGGCACAGTGAAGGGCTTCAAGAAGAGGTGGGATAGGAGCAAGGGAAAGCTGAAGATGACCCTCTCTGGGGCTGGGGGGGTGGAAAAGCGAGCACCCAGCAGGAGGCTGGCTACCGAGCAGACTCGACAGACCATCAGGCCTATTCCGCTGGCATTTACTGTAGTATGTTAGCGTGTATGTAAGTTTACAGTAGTAGAGCTGTTGGGCCACATATTATGAGATGAGCTACGGGCACATCTGCGCCACTCATCTCTGAACTTGCACAAGCTGTCGGGCGCACAATTCAAAGGCCACCATGCGTCACAGACCCCAACTGCACTCACATGCACACACTGTGATGCACCTATGCAAAAAGGATCCTCGCATATGTCACACATCACAATATTGACCCCCACCCCCAGTGTAACAATGGCCAGCTGCACCAGTGCATAGTTACGCTCCAAACCCTACTTTAAACTATTTGCAGAGTAGGTTGGTGCCCTGCACAGTCTAGGCCATGTACACAGTCCCCCAGCCCCAATCCCTATTAAATACAAATATATACCGATTCCATTTCCATAGTATACTGTCCACCCCTTCCCCAGCCCCAATTACTGTGAAAATTAAAACTACACCCCAATAACACCCAGCCTGGTGGTGTGGAGCGCTGATGCAGTGATGCCTTACCTCCTGCCATGCCAGTGACCCGTGTTCTCGGTGCAAGTGGGTCACCTGGGGTCGGTCTGGGAGGGAGAGGATCGAGCATCCAGGGGACAGCTCTCCTCTCCTAGGGAGGGGTGGGACTGGAGATCGGCAACTGCCTGGCCTATAGCGACGGCTGGAGGCAGGCACACTGATCCCACAGATTGGGGGGGGCGGAGACGAAGCAGATGCCTGGCGTGCCGTGTATGGAAGTATGTGCGGCTCAGCCACTGGTGTCACTGCATGCTCAGTTCCGTACTCGGGGTACGGGAGAAAGAAACCAGAGGAAGAAACTACAGTGGGCTGGCGCGATGTTTCCGACTCTCTGCAGGCGCTGCGAGTACCAGTGGACACCGGGGTGACAGGGCTGAAGGAAGGGGGCCAATCTAGGAGTTGATAGAGAAAGGAAGTGAAAAATAAAAAGTACACCCCAATCCCTGTTTCCATAGTGTAGTCCTTCCCCCCAGCCCCGATCACTATTCCCTGTTGGCTAATGGTCCCTCCACTCCCCCACCCCACTGGGCATTGACACACCACCCCGCTCATCCCCATCCCAACCCATGCCGGTGACTGGCACAGCCCTCCTCACCCTGCCATGGCCAGCAGCCGACTGATTGGTAAAGGAGCACGTACAGTAAATAGTACACGCTCCTGTACCGATCAGACGACAACTGGCCATGGCAGGGTGAGGAGGACTTTGCCAGTTGCTGGCATGGGTTGGGAGCAGGGTGGTGGGTCAATGCCTAACGGGTTGGGGGGCAGGGTGATCACTAGCCACCAGGGAACAGGGATCGGGGTGTACTTTTAATTGTAATAATGATTGTGGCTGGGGGAGGACACTACACTATGGAAATGGGGATTGGGGTGTATTTTTAATTATAACAGTAATCGGGGTTGGGGAGGGGCACAGTTACTGAGGATGGGGAGTAGGGGAACACTATGCTATGGAAACAGTGATCGGGCCGGGGGAACACTACACTGTGGAAATGGGATTGGGGTGTATTTTTAATTGTAACAGTGATCGGGGCTGGTGAGGGGGAACACTACACTATGGAAAAGGGGATCAGGGTGTACTTTTAATTTTAACAGTGATCAGGGTTGGGGTGGACTAGCCTGGCACATAACACAGCGGTGCAGCCATGCAGATGAGCCCATAATGGGCATGCAAATAGCCCCATTGCACCGTGCATGCCCAATGGGCTCATCTACATATCTGGGCTGAATATTACTCATGGGGGCTGCAGCGCATACAGTTATGTGCCACACATTCCTCGATGCACCATCTTCAGCTCCGCACCCTGAATGTGCCATGCCATACATGGCGGCCGCTTAATGTGCACCATGCATCCAGGGTCTAATACTCAAACAGATGGCTTAATCGCGCCATCTGTTTGAATATGGCTCCAGAGCCAGCCAGTGCATTTTTTTGATGCAGTGCATCTCTACAAGCGCATCCAGCCGGCTTTGAATATGGGGCCCGTTATGTTAATTATCTCTCTTTGTCTAGGGAGCTCTAATAAAGGTTACATTTTCAGATGGCAAATGCTTGAGGGATGACTGAGTGGGCTATTCTGTAAGGAAACAGCTAGAGTCTTCACTAATTATAGCATTTGTGACCTTGGGTGATTTGTGTACTTTCTTAATGGTTATGTGTAGTGTGATAAAATGAAAGGCTTTATAAAAACAATACATTCACTTCTGCTGACTAGGCCTAGACTCATACCTAGAAAACAGAAAGTTTGGATTAGACGGAGTTATTTAGTTGAAGCCAGAATATCAGGCTCCTAACAGTATATGCTGCTGCAGCAATTATTACTCTCTGAATCAATGGTCCTGGATGCATCACTGTCACATGGGACAGGAAGCATTGTAGGAACAAGAAAGGCCATTAGAAATGCTAATATGGAGATTCCCAGGACCATAAAACCAGTAAGAAAATCTAGAAAACAACTCCTTTCAACAAATAAAGGAAAAGCCTTAGTAGGAGTACACCTACAAATCAAGAACACTCTGAACAACATATTTTTTTTTCTTTTTGCAAATTTTGACTTTAGTTCTCCTTTGACTACTTTTTTTTTTTTTTAAGCATATTAAAACTTTTTAGCTATTTATTTTTTACCATTTTAGAGTGCCGAATCAAGGCCACAACTCAACTAACAAAATATGAGAGTGCAAGGGCGTCTGTCTGAATCGGGAAGCAAATGGGATAGGGCTCTCAGCTCCATAGAGCCAAAATACAAATAGGCAAAGAAAAATTATCCTTTGCATAGCAATTAACTTTGGGGCAGGAAAGGCTCCTTTAGTGCTTCGGGGGGAAGGCGGTCAAAAAGAGCAATATTATCAGATTTTTAGACAGAATATCAAAATCAGAATTTTGGTATTCCCTTAAAATTAACAAATTTAATAGCGCCGTGGCACCGAGCAAAGGGGTTTGCTTGGCCTGCTGGCGACCCGGGTTTGTGACCTGAGGTCAGGTGCCAGGAGCAGAGGCCAGCAGGGATGGAGTTCACAAGTGTCCACTGGACACTTCCCTCCTGCGGGGGGTCTGCCTTGACACCTTCAGGTGGGAATGGTGGAGTGCATGTGGGAACGTGGGCCTCAACATATCCCCGCTCAAGGACGTCGCCTGCTATAGGCTGAGAATGTAGCAGGGAGAGGTGAAGAAAAACGGAAAAAGAGCTCCTCGGCCAGTCAGATGACCGCCACCCTGGACCCCTCACCACGGAGCCCACAATCAGATGGGACCAGCCCAGCCACACTCAGGGCCAATAAGGTAGGCTATAAGGCCATTTCTCTCCATAGGGGAGGACCCGCCCAACGAGGTGATACATCGTGTTACCTTGGGGGCGTCTATCTGGGCTGGCAAAAGGGTGAGAAGAGGTAGCCAGGCGGGGGTTAAACCTTGGCGGTCTGAAGGTGGGATCAATCGAGGTAGCAGAGAGAGGTGCATAAACAAATAATACAAAAAAAACATTTTTACAAATTTAGTACTACATTTCTAGTTCTAGGATGTAAAAATAAAGTCACTAGTCTCTGTATACAATCATGCAGTATTTAGAACTCAATTCTTGTTAAATGTGTCTTTTACTTTTGGAGTATGCAAAGTTACTACATACCAGCCAAAACAGCAAATGTGTTGTGAATTTTACACCCTGCACCATTACAGAGATTGAAGGAATACGCCTTTCTGGTGATAAAATAAACGCAGGCCATGTCCAATTTTCTCCCATTCGGAAAGTAAAGGCTGTATTCAAGAACATTACGTCCAGCATTACCACCACCTTAATTTGTTTTTTTCTAACCTGATTCAGCAATCTCACAGAAGCACCAAAAGGTCAACAGAAAGTGGCTTAGTAGCCACTCCTGTCTGCCCAAGCCTGCCCGACTACGAGACTGTAAAGTGGCCTTAACACTGGAGGTAATGTTCATAAATATAGACAAATACCATCAGTATGGTATTTTCCCCACACAACTCCTCTTGATTTCTTTGTGTGTTGTAAAGAACTTTAGTCGAGGTTGTGATCCGGGCTCTTTCATACTGCTTGTCCTACATAACCTACAGTAGTACATTTGTTGACACTACTTATCGTAACGTGCTTGATGCTCTTGAAACAGTGACATGTCTCTGGTACCGTGCTAGCTTGGATCGACTCCCACCTCAAAAGGGACTTCTTTTTGCTACTGGCAACAGCCGCTCTGTGCCCAACAAGGATGCTTGCTAGGGGATATGACAAAAGTCTGTCTTTAGCTGCTTACTGCTTTCAGTCACCCCACAGTGCAGTTTATTTTCAGGTACCCTCCTATTCCATCATCACACAATTCTTTTTCCCCTTCAGCATTTCACCCACCTTATTAACCTTGGATCTACTGCCTTCTAAGTTAAAGGCCCCCATGTATAAAGGTTTATTCCCACACAATAAAGGAGAACCTCTCATCTACTGACTTAATGGGCTGCATCTTCAAATCTGTACGGACTGTCAAGAACAAATACAGGCCATGTTCCTAGGGAGGGTTTTAAACAGCTGGTATAGTATAGCAAAATGCTATGCAAAAACAGGAGGCAATGCTAACCATTTCCAAGAATGCACAGCAGTAGACTACTAACCATTTTTTTCTTTTTGACTCCATAGCACGAGACAACGTACATAACATTTTATTAATTTTGCTAAACAATCTATGCAAGTGCTATGATTTTCATAGTTGATGCTCACTTTTATGAGCAAAGCTACTAATCTTTTTTTTTTCAATTTATTCAATACTCTCCTACGTATTCAAACTTTTGCATGATATGCTGCTGTAGTTCATGCCCTGTGTGACTCTCCTGCAAACTGGATTTATTTACTCCACAGTATTAAACAAGCCGGAAAAACTGACTTAGCGGTTTTATGCATGAAGAGGCTCATCAACTATGAAAATGCACTGCATTGGCACAAACTGATTAGTAAAATTAAAAGGTAAAATGTCTATGTACATTATTCATGCTGTCCACTGTGCCATGGACTCAACTCAAAGCATGGTTAGCAGTGTACTGCTAGAAATGGTTAGCATGACCCCCCCCCCCGTTTTGCATGGTGTTTTTGCTATGTGATACCAGCTGTTTAATATCCTGTACTCAAATAAGGAGTTCCTGGTGTGGGAAATTTTAGTCACACAGTAACAAAGCAATTTCAAGTTGGAAGGGACTCTACCTCCACCGTGTCCACTGTCCACCCGTTTCATAAACAAAGGTGACCAAGTATGCTGTGTAAACATGAACTAACTGAAAGCGGTTCCGACCCCTACCCACTCTACTACCCAAGATATCCGGGGAGCCCTGTGGCAAGCAGAAATCTGTTCAGGCTTACCAGGAAGGCATGTATGGTCTTCACGTCTACTGTTTTCACTGGGTCTTGGTACAGAATCCCAACAGTGACAATCCCAACTCCCAAAAGCCTGACAGCCATATTCCTGACGATGCCAGACAACAGAGGTGCAAAGTCCAGTAAGCCCCCCCGCCCCGCACACACACCTGTGATACATATAAACAATCCCTGAAACCACACAAATCACCATACCTTGAGATGTTGTCACTGTTGGGAATTTGGCTGTCGAGCTTTCAGAGTTGGTCTTTTGGGCGTCGGGATTGTCAGTGTCAGGATACTGTTTCTGCTTATAAAGCTCTCCCACAGGTATGCCATCTACTGAGAGAAGTGACTCCTAACATTACCCCTGAAGTTACTATCAGAGCTTCATTTACAAATGTCCCTGCATCTTGGTGTAGTACACCAGCTCAAAACATCCAACCGTTCGATCTTGGTGATACCCTTAAGCATGTGAAAGACAGAGATCATATCCCCTCAACCTCCTTTTCTCCTGGATGAACATTTTTAGGGTCTCCAACCTCTCCTCATAGGCATAGCTTCCATTTCCCAAACCTCGGACCACTCTGGTCACCTTGCATTGCGCCCTCTCAACTGTCTCAATACTATCTCTGTATTGATGAGCGCAGTACTCCTGGTGGAGCCTGACCAGGACCTAGTAAGCTGGCAGGATTACTTTCTCTATGTCATGCCGGTAAACTTTAAGCCAAACAAGACTCCACACTGTTATGATCCAGATCAAACCAAAACTAGCCAGTCGCCAACAACATTTTCGTGATGCTATTATGTCACTGCAGAGAAAGAATAATACAAAGACAGCATAATGCCACCTACAAATGATCCAATCCAGGGCAACAACTGAAAAATTAATATTTACATTATACTATTGGGCTCATAACTAATGATAATTTGACCCATTTTGCATACCACATTTCAAGACAGAATGTTATTTTGTTGCACTGCAGTATTCCACTGTCAAAACTGTTACACTATACTACCAACAGCAACTTTACTTTGCCACTGCACACTTCATATTGCCCAAGGCATGATGGACTGGATAAATTACTGTCACTAATCAACTGTTTAATTCCATTTAAAAAGCAGCACTGCAACACAGTTGAGCAAAAATAAATACATAAATAAATCCTGACCCCCACCTTTTTTCACTAAAAAAAGATTCCAGAGGTATTCTGGGTTTATTTAGTGGTACAATTTTCAAACACTACCAAAATTTAAGTATTATATAAAGGTTTTATTTTATTTTTTTCTCTCAAGAAAATAGAATGACCACCACACCTGGTTTAGAAACAGCACTGTATACCTGGCAAGGGTTAGGATCAAGAAAATAAAACTCATGTGTGCAGCACAGGAGGCACCTAGAAAAAGTAGATTTGACAGGTATTTTTTTTTTTTTTTTTTTTTTTTTAAACAAACAGTAACTCAAACCAGCTTTTTATGGAAACATTTTTCATTGCACTGCTGCTTTAATGCCTGCTCATACAGGTATCAGTTGATAGCTCTTCTGCATAATTACTTTGTTGATTTGTAACCCCACCCCACTATCACGGGATAGGCATTTTTGATTATGCGGCTTCACATCTCCAAGGGTGCTTGCATGGCTGTGAAGGCAGGCAGCCAGCTAGCAACCACATGGTTAATCAATTTAACCATGGAGCTGTGCCCGTGCCATTGCCATAGGGTGGGGTTTGCTGCAGCAGCACAAGCCACGCTGTTCTCTGGCAGCTGACAGTTCAGTTCAGGGAGCCAAGAGTTAGAGGAACTGCAGAGGGAGGTGCCCCCTGAAGGGGCATACCCCGCTGGATCTTTGGGGTCTGGGTATTAGCAAGGGTGGTGGTACCCCATGACCATCTTCCCCAGTAAGGGAGAAGAAGGACAACACAGAAGAACAGAGAAGGCTGAGCAGGGTGCTAGTTAGTGCCACCAGATGTTTGCTCACAGAGGTGGAGGTAAAGTGAGGTAAAGTCAGGGGGAATCCACAAGCAGTTGCTGCCTGCCCCTTAAATTTAAGCCAGCAGATGGGGGTGCATAATTTGGGCCTTGGGGGAATAGGAGAACCCAGAGGCCTTGGATGTCACTGCCCTGTCCTATGCAACCCTCCTTCTGACCTGGGACTGTTAGTCAGGGGCCAGCACCAGGGTCCAAAGGTTATCTGGAGTGCAGCTGGAGGAAAATGAGTTATGAAGAACTGGGAGTGCATTTCCACTTGCAGACAGTTCTGAGTATAGCCCCCTGATTTTGTGTGCAACTGAAATTAACTGCCTCATGAAATGTGTGAAAAACTGTCCGATTTTGTAAATTCCATCAACTGCCCTGTAAGCTTGCATGGACATTCATTTTTTTGTTAACGCAACTTTATTGAGAGACTCAGGTGCACAGTGCAACACAACTGGTAAAATTATTTGTAACCAGCAGAGTCATACCTCAATAACTAGAGCTGCCCATGATACAGATAAACAGCATGTATTCTTATTTTCTTATACCCCTCTGTGAGACACTCAAAAAACAACTATATCTTATTTTTGAACAAGGCCATTTACTTTATTCCTGAAAAAAAAAAAAAATGACATCCACCTCCCCCAGTGGGGTAAGGGTAATTCTACTATTTGGTGCCCCAGTTCCCACTGAAATTCAGCTGAACCCATGCCCATACAGGGTTTTAAATAAGCCACAAAAATCAGTTAGCAGTTGTGTGTGTGAAAGTGCTGATCAGCTGTGACAATGCATAGCGCTTGGCACAGAATGATTAGCAAAATTGTAAACATACAAGTAGTTTCATTAATGTTGTCTACTGTGTCATGCACTCACTTAAAAAAATGAGCAGCAGTCTGCTGCTACACAATTCTGGAAATGATTATCATTACCCTGTTTTGCTATGCTATACCAACTATTTAATACCCTGCCCCCACCCCATCCATCTACGGGTCTGATAATAACCATGTCATGGGTGGCATATTTGATAACTGGATACAATCAGTAGGCTATGTAGGCCATTTACATAATCAACCTGGGCCGCATGTGACACAGACATACAGCAAGAATACAGAGTGCAGTATTACGATACCTAAAGTGCGACCCAGAAATTCAAAAATGTGCACTAGGATTTCATACTGCTATGCAACAAAACATGTACAAAACAACTGGGTAATAGAAGGAGCAGCAGCTATACGAAAAGATCCTGACCTGAATCTCTGTTCAGACACTGCATGCCCCTTGCACTGGCAGTAACACTGACCTTGCAACATGCAACCTGTAAAACAGCATGAGCAAGGATGCTGCTGTTCTAAACTGGGCTGTCAACAGGGTCAAAACAAAAAAAATGCAAGAGGGCAACAAGACAGGCCTAACTGAACATTTAAGTTCAACAGCTATAAACAAAAGATGATTAAGTTTATTTTGAAAATAAATCAACCTTCTTACAGTGACTTTAATGCCGGGTTGACTTTTCACTAGTCTGGCAAGCATTATGTGGTAAACTATGCTGCCAAATGTTACAGTAAATTGAAAAGCACGGTATTAACGCTGCGGTGCACGCCGTCACAGAGAGCTACTGTAAATACCCTGCCAATGACCAAAGCTGCATGGAAGCTAATTTCCCGGCGCAATTACAAATTAAAACGAATAGTACATTAAATATTCAAAGCCATCATTTGCAGTTCACAGGTAACCAGTATGAAGCTGTTTAAACTGTCATCAACCACACAACCTGGTATGGATTAACAGCTACGTGAACTGTATGGGCTGCCCTCGCCAAACACAAGCAGCCACCACAACAAACCATGTCAGCGTCTCTCACGGGCTGCGTCCCTGAGCAGTAGTCCAGTGCCTAACTACCCAGAATAGTCAAACATTTACTACCTGCTGCTGGCTGAGGTAGAGCACTCCTTCCCACTGGGTTCCGTAAACGTTCATCTCACTAAAATCCCACTTCAGTTTTTCAGTGTTCCTGTTTTATCGGTAATCTCCGAGAGCAGCGCCTTCCGCCAGAAACAAACAGACACGGGGCCGGGGGCCATCCTTGTCCGGCTCTGCAGTACTAACGGCACGAATCCCAGCAGCCGTCTCGCGGTAGTTTTCAGTTGTACACAGCACGCCCTTAAATAAAACCCGAAATTACACCGATCGAAGCAGCCACAAAACGAATCCCGCCACCCCTATCTTAGTTGTCAACATTTCAGTAACTGCTTCCACTGCGAGTCTCTTACCTCTGCTTAGATCAAGGGGTACGTTCTCCTCCCCACTGTCATTCCGACCTGTCAAACACACAGAACAAGGGTCCAGTTAGTTCAATTACCCAGAACTTACGACAGATAAGAGACTAAAGTCGGGGACAGTGACCCCTCACTCGACCCCGGCTGCACACCAAGGGCAACATTTTACCTCGTATCCTCAGGTGCCTGGTGGGGCGGCCACGGATGCTGACCGCCATGTTTACAGGGACATTCACAACACCGGAAACCTCGCGAGATCTCGCGAGAAAAGCGGCGCACCACTGGCCGCGGGTCGGGCTCTTGTTTCCTTGTACTGCAGCTCGCAGACGCAGACAGTGGGGGAGGAAGGTGAGATAAAGAGTGGGCGATACTTCCTACAGTGACATCTGCAGGTGAAAAGAGGCCGTGCACGTTGGTCTTGGGCTTCACGGAGTGCAGCTGTGGGGGTAGAGTTCTGTGTCTGGTAAGGCTGTAAGAAATCATTCTTGAGTTATTTGGGTGAAGGAACTGCAGGACGGCAACAAGTGTAGCCAGTATATTAAGCTAGTTATTGGCATGGTTGTGATGTTTCCTATTTTTATGACTTTGTCTGACGTGGTGGCTCAGACTCTCACAGCCTTTATTTATTTATTTATTTATTGGCCCCGCTATTCAGAATGCGCCAGGTTGTGGCGCATGCCTGGGCACGGCGCAGCTTGGCTGCACAGGGGTGTTGACTGGGTTATATTCAACGGAGCTGCGCCATGGCACAGCATCGCTGAATATCACACCCTGGTCACCCGCAGTGCGCATGACGCAGTGGCACTGGCCAGAGTGATGCAGGGGGATGCACTAGTGCAAGTTCCGTTGCGCTAGGTGCAACAACCGCGATATTCAAAAGTGCACATGCAAATGGGGCCATTATGCATGCAAGGAGCAAATCGGGCCACTTGCATGCAGGTGCACCAATCCCCAGCGACTTGCAACTGGCGCCCTGCCAGGCTGCAGCCATCGGGTACCGACGCCCCCTGCACATCGCGGGAAGGTGCCCCACTGCCCGATCGTTGGCATATGTAGAATATATTAAACATCTGATATCCCTGGTGGTGCAGTGGACTGCTTGCAGCTCGATCGCGGGCATATGTAGAAGACATCTATCATCCAATATCCCTGGTGGTCCAGTGGACAGCTTGCAGCCCGATCGCGGGCATATGTAGAAAAATCAATCATCCAACATCCCTGGTGGTCCAGTGGATCGTTGCAGTCCCGACAGAGGGTTGCAGAAGACGTTACTCCAAAACACCCCTGGTGGATCAGGCCTTCTCCCCACTCGCCTGATTGAATACGTTTCGCCTCTCAGTCGTTAGTGTGGCAGGCGCTCACCATTGTCGCCTGCCAACTGACACCATATGGTGGTGACGCCCATTGGTCCACAGCGTGAGCCAATCGGCATAGTGTCAGATTTACACACAGTCCAGATATCTGGACTGTGTAGTAGCACGGACTGCGCGCCCATTGGCTCATGCTGTGGACTAATGGGCATACAGTCCTACTATACGGTGTCAGTTGGCAGGCGGCAAGTGGGTTGGGAGCTGCCACCCGCCACTGACCATGGGGGAAGCGGGGTGGTGGGGCTCAGTAAGCAGGTGGGGAGGGGGTACTGCTAGTCCACTAGAGTTGTTTTGGAGTGGCATTATCTTCTACTGATGCCTGCAATCGGGCTGCAAGCGGTCCACTGGACCACCAGGGGTATTGGATATTTGATTTCTTCTACATATGCCCGCGATCGGGCTGCAAGCAGTCCACTGGACCACCAGGGATATTGGACGATTGATTTCTTCTACATATGCCCGCGATTGGGCTGCAAGCGGCCCACTGGACCACCAAGGATATTGGATGATTATTATGTGCTACATATGCCCACGATCGGGCTGCAAGCAGTCCATTGGACCACCAGGGATATTGGACAATTATATGTATACGTATGCCCGCGATCGGGCATGGGGGGCACCACCAGAAGGTGCAGCCGGAGCTCGTGTGGCCACCCACAGATGGCAGCTGCTGTGTTGCTCCCTGCAATATGGCAGCTCACATGTGGGCGGCCAGCTGTTGCTCATTTTTTTTTGGGGCTCACCTGTGTGCAGCGCAAGTAGGGCTTGTGCAGGCATGGGCTCAGCACATCCCGGGCTGAATATCAGGATGTGCGGAGTATGCATGGGCACGCTCCCCCTACCTGCACTGCATACATTACTGATGTGCTCCACAACATCGGGATTTGTGCCAGGCTCAATCCCAGTTTGAATATTGCGCCGGGGCACATCAGTGGGTTGCGCCATGCGCAACCCTTCTGAATATCTGGGCACTGAAATTTGTTGACCTGGTAAGCCCACTGGGCCTAGAAGTCCCCTTTTCGGGTGACCAGAGGGAGAGGGGGGGGAATACAGATGGTAAACAACTGAAACTGAACTAGATGAAGCTATTGGTGGTATTTTTGAATTTGGTATTGTGTTTATCAATTACCCATGCCCCCACACACCTTTGTTTTACAGCAGCAGTGTATGACAGCAGTGAACATTTTGATTTCTTTTTATTTTCTCTTAGATTGCCTCTTAGCACCCGACTTTCTTCTTTCATTATTTGAATCTCCTTTAGCACTTTTTTCACATTTGAAATAATAACAGGAGCTCTTCTAGTGTGGCTCAGATCAGGTTTTCATCAGTATTCTCAGCTATTTCTGTATACTTACTGTGTTATAAAGTCAGGATTCAGCACTGCTTGCCGCATGCTAGTTCATTTAGTCACAACAGAAGTGAGGTTAAACAATGGGTGTCCAAAAACAACAAGAGAATACTGATGAAAATGTCTGAGCTATTTCTGTGAACTTACTGTCTCATCAGGTCAGGATTCAGCACGGCTTGCCGCATGCTAGTTCATTTTAGTCACAACAGAAGTGATGTTAAACAATGGGTGTTCAAAAACAACAAGAGAATACTGATGAAAACATCCGAGTAGCACTCCTATTATTATTTCAAATGTGAAAAAGTACTAATCAGACATGAAATGGGGAAAGAAGAGCATCAAACATACTAGTCAAGAGGTACAAGACAATCCAAAATAGAATAAAAAAGTGTAGGTCAGAATTTTCACTGTTATCATGCACTGCTGCTTTAACACGTGTGTGTGTGTGTGTGTGTGTGTGTGTGTGTGTGTGTGTGTGTGTTGAAGCCCCCCCCCGTCTCAAATAAGTTGTTAAACACAACAACACCACCAACCCTAAGTAGTACAACAACGAGCATGGCATACTGCTATGCTACACCTGTTGTGCGGTGGTCTGCAGTTGGTCTGTAGTCCTGCACTATCACCCAATGGGCTTGAGAAAATCTAAAAACCGTAACAGACTACACAGGAACTGTACATATAAATATATTATAAAGCATGGTAAAGATTTCTGTTATTTAAAAATTAAACTTATTTAAAGGATGCCTAAGACCATACATTTTCCTTATCAGTTTTTCAACACTGACCTCATATCCCTTTAAAGAAAAGGCTACTTTTTATATGAATGCTGAAATTGCATTTATTTAATTATGAAAAATGCAGTTTCATAGCACTTAAATAATGTAAACAACAGCCTCTGCCAATTCAAATCTCCTTCTGTTTTCCGAAAATGGCCGTCGATGTGCATCATGATGACATCAGTAAAGAGAGAGAGCCTGTTAAGCAATATACATGTTGTCAGCCCTTAAAGGGCACTGTTCTGTTTTCCCTAATTACTACCAAAGTTGTTGATATGGTGAAAATCATCACTTAACTATAGTAATAGATAACTGATGCTTTTGTTAGTTGGAAAATAACACGCAGAAACTAATGCAGTACATCACACAGTACACCTCATCCAAAATGTTTTTACCTGCCATATAAATACGAACATATGAAATTTGCCCGCAGATAAAGGCCTAGAGGTCTATCAAGTCTGCTCAAATGTGCAGCTAGCACCCCTTATTCTGCAGCTGCCCTCCCACCCTTCCCCTTCATTAACCCTCCCCCTTGTCCTGTCCCATCCCCTTTTGAAGCAGTTCACTGTTCTACTGGATACCACCTCTGCAGGTAACACATTCCACCCAGCCACCACCCTCTCTTTAAAAAAGTATCTCCTCATCTCCCTCCTGAACCTTCCTCCCTCCAGTCTCATATCATGGCTCCTGGTGTCCCTCCCCTCCCTTACTTTGAACAGCCCCTCTGTACCTGTCTTGTTTATTCCTTTCATGTACTTAAAGGTTTCAATCATGTCCCCCTGTCCCTCCTCTCCTCCAGTGAGTACATGTTCAACTCCCTCAAACTCCTCTTGTATGATAAGTCCCCCAGCCCCTTGATCATCTGTGTCACCCTGCACTGCACCCCCTCCAGTAACTTAATGTCCCTCTTCAGATACGGGCACCAGTACTGAACGCAGTACTCCAGGTGTGGTGTAACTAAAGACCTATACAGTGGCAGAATCACCTCCTCCCTCCTCGAGGATATGACCCTTGCAATACAACCCAGCATTTTGTTGGCCTTTGCAGCTGCCTTCCTACATTGTGCCGAGTTGTTCATTGACCCTGTAATGAGCATCCCCAGATCCTTCTCCTCCTCTGTCTGGGCTAGCTGCACCCCCCCCCCCAAGCTGGTAACTCCTTCTTGGGTTCTTCATCCCAAAATGCAGCACCTTGCACTTTTTGGCATTAAACCACAGTTGCCAGGTGTCTGACCAGGTTTCAAGCTTTGCCAGATCATCCTGCAACCCCTGCCATCCCCCTAGGTCATCTACCACCGCTCCTACCTTGGTATCATCGGCAAACAGACTGATCTTGCTCTTCATGTCCCATGATATGTTTGCAATGAATGTCCCAAACAACACTGGTCCCAACACCGAGCCCTGTGGAACACCGCTCGTCACTACCCTTGGGTGTGAGAGCTCCCCACCCACCACCACCCTCTGTTGCCTTCCCTGAAGCCAGTTTCCTACCCATCTCACCAGCTTTGCACCGGCCCCTGTTCCTACTAACTTACTTCCTAGCCTCCCATGCAGCACCAAGTTGAATGCTTTACTGACGTCCAGATACAGGACATCCACTGCATGGCCCCTGTCTGGTTGCCTAGTTACCCAGTCATAGAACTCCACCAGGTTGGTTTGGCAGGATCTGCCCCATATGAAGCCATGCTGTCTGCTGTCCTGTAGTCCTTTGGCCTCTAGGAAGGCCACCAGCCTCTCTTTCAGGATAGTCTCCTTAGCTTACCCACGATGGATGTGAGGCTCACTGGTCTGTAGTTTCCCAGTTCATCCTTGCGGCCATGCTTGTGGAGGGGCACCACATGAGCCATCCTCCAGTCCTGAGGTACACACCCCGAATGTAGTGAGGCATTAAATAGGGCTGCCAAAGGTCCCAAAAGGACCTCTGCCAGCTTCTTCAGTACCCTGGGGTGGATGCCATCTGGGCCTGGCACCTTGTCCACCCTCAGTGCCCTTCAAACCCTCCCGAACTCTGCCCTCCGTGATTTCCCCATCTGTCACCCCTCCCCCCCTGTTTCTGCCATTTCTCCCCCCTTGGGTGTCACCCCCCTCTTCTCTTTAGTAAATACTGAGCAGAAGTACTCATTTAGTGCTTTTGCCTTATCGCACCCTGCTTCCACCCAACCCCCCTCCTTCCTAATCCTTACTATGTGGTCCTTACAGCTCCTTTACTGTTCTGTTTGTTATTCATGACACTCTTCTACCCCCTCCCATCAGGATGCATCTGGAAACAAGTTGTTACCAACTTAGTATGTCTTTCCTGGTGAAACTTTTGCATTAAATAAATACATATAAATAACAGTCTCTTAGTGCCAGCCTCCTAGACAAGCTGCCTTGTTCCCTAACTGCTCCAATTCCCCTGATTTACATTCTAAAAATACCCGGGGGAATTGTAAGCAGCATTTTTGTACTGCTTTCCTTGATTCCCAGGCTTCTTTTCTGGGCAGTTCAACCTGTGAAAACAAAAGCAAAACAAAAGTTAATTTCTACGTATTTAACCAATGTGCAGAATTTTGGGCAATTGCATAGTTCATAAAGTCCAATGAATTCTTACCTCAATTTTATGTCAAAGGAACTCCTTCCCCCAAATCAGTTGGTCAAGCTGTGGTGTTCAATTCTGAGCTTTGCAGCCACCTGTGATGCTTCCACACTAGCTGCAAGGACAACATTTAGTTGTGTGACACTGCTTATAATTTCTCATTAAAAATTGTAATTAAATTATCCAGTGGCTTGTACTCACTTTGAACAAAAGTTCTACCTCTAAGTTCTAAAATCTGGTGGGGTGAAAAAAAAAATAAGCAGGGGGACTCTATTGGGTGTTGGGGGTGGTGGAATTAATAGTGCTACTACAGCTCACCCTTTTGTTGCATCCACTGCCTTGCTTGGCTGTATATGGCCTGGTAGTTCTATAAAATTGGCAAAAGACATCAGACTGCTGCCCACTATGTGGCGGTTTTGGAGTGGAATAAAGAACTCTAAAACCGTGGAAGTAGAAAAGGAGGCTCTTAGGAAAAAAGATACTGCTCATGACAATAATAAAAGACTGCATACTTTTCAAGAACACTGGGTTGCAAAGTACACTTAGGTTGAGCTTGACTAAAAAAACTTAATGATTTGTAAATCCAGTAGAAGTTTCCCAGAAATTGCTGAAACTACATCCGCATATTATGAAGGGGGCTGAAATAATTTCTCCGAGCAGTCTTTCAAAAGCACGCTAAGTCTGAGAAACATGCCCTTTCTGATGCACGATTCATAGCTGAATCCCAACAGGCATCTGCTAATGAAAAAGCACTTAAAAATGCTCAATTCCAATGTGGCATGCTGTTTGCAGCTGTTGATTAGAAATGCACATGCCCTGAACAATCATACTAGGCCATATACAGACTTCCAGTGGATGTGTGAACTTGGCAAATGTAAAGGGGTCGATATCATGGAAAGCTATCAGAATGACAAATCACGCAGAATGTTCATTAGTAATATCGCTGAAGTGGAATATCAGAAGCTTGAGGATGTGATTAAGAACGTGGACTTCATTTCAGTAATGATAGATAGAACAATATATTCCAGTGTAAAAGTACAGGAAATAATGTACATAAGAAAAGTAAACAAGGGGTTGCCTGGTGTTTATTTTGTGTCCCTGGAAAATCCATATAAAGTTGATGCAGCTATTTTGTGTCCCTGGAAAAGTCACAAAAAGTAAATGCAGCATCAATCACAGGAGCTGTTGAACAGGCCACGCTGTCACAGACAGGGTCAGCAGACTGGAAAAACAGATTGGTGAGGCTTACTACAGATGGGGCAGCAGCAATGACTGATGTGGGGGGGGGGGACTGCATGACAGAAAAAGGATCGCCCTCATCTTGTCACAGTACACTGCAATGCACATAGGCTGGAGTAATCTTAAAGGATGTTTTAAAAAAACATAGCCTATCACAAAAAAATTGAGCAATTACTTCTAGGTATATATCTGTTATATAATTTTTTACTGCTAAATCACAAAACCTGAGAGAGTCCTGTCAGGCTGCAGGAGTAAGATGCCTGATTCCAACTAGAGTCGCAGGAAACAGATGATCACAACACGCCTTAACAGCACTTAACGTTTTCATTGTGGACTACCCCGGGATCCTGCTGCACTTCCAACAGGTAAAGTAATTTTTGTTATATAGGTTTTAAGTCACACATGCCAGCACAGTTGAACTGCAATGAAAGCAAGTGTCCCATTTTATTCTCACAGATACAACATGGCAGATCCCAAGAGGACCAAGCAGCGAAGGCCAAGGGCTTCCTAAAGACAATGCAGACCTTGAGATGCCTACGCAGTAGCGGAGCCAGATTTGGAAACATTTCGGAGCCAGGGGGGGCCTTTCAGTCAATCATTGGCTCCACAATGGGCACTAAGCATTGAATAAAGATGGTGGTGGGGTACCACTACTCGCACTGAGGCAGCCAGGAGGGGCGACCACCCCCCCAGCCCCCTCTTGCTCCGCCACTGTGCCTACGCTACTTACATATTCTGGCAGACATCCTGGAAGAGTTCACCAAAGTCAGCCTGCTTCTACAAGCAAATTATACTTCAGTGGGAGAGGTGTTTAAATCTCTTCAGAACTTTAAGGGCTGCCTTTTGAAGCTGAAAACGATAAATGTTTTTTTTGTAAAATCCAGATTCATGCTTCCCTTTGTCCGGATAATTTGCCATAATTGATCTAACTACTTGGATCATTTTTGACAGATGACATCTGTATGAAGGAGATCAGGGGATGAAAGTGTGTTTTTTTGTTTTGTTATTTTTGTTTCTTTTAGACCTGGAAAGCACTTATGAAATCTTGACGCTTTGGAGGGACCAGAATCCCATGAACACATCCTATCTGAAGATGAACTGGGCCAGTTCTCACATGGCAGAGAGACACTTCTGACATCATGATGTTAAATGTCACTAGCAGATCTGAAGACATGCACCAGCTGGAATCCATTCCGGTGGCCGTGAAACACATTGTGAACTTTAAACAGTGGCCAACAAGCCATGTGGACTTCACAGGTGTGTTTAGGTTGGACAATTAAGACTGGGTGGGAAAAATCAGTAAAGCAAGGAGGTAATAGTTATATAGAATTTGGTGGTAGATAAGTACCGCTTAGCCCACCTATTTTGCCCATATATTCTACCTACTGTCACACTGTAGACCCTGTTTGATCTCTGGCTTTGCCTCCCTTTTCCTTGCGTCTAATGTTCCCTTATGCCTATCCCATGCATTTTTAAATCCCATTGCAGTTTGTGCTCCCACTACCTCCTCGGGGAGGCTGTTCCAGGCATCCACCACCCTTTCTGTGAAGAAGTGTTTTCTTACATTTCCTCTGATTCTACCCCCTCCAACTTTATTGCGTGATCCCTTGTTCTTGTGCATCCTTTTCTCTGAAAAAGGCTTCCCTCTTGAACCTTATTTATACCCTTGAGGTATTTGAAAGTCTATCATATCCCCCCTCCCTCCCTCCTTTCCTCCAGTCTGTACATATTGAGGTCCTTCAGTTTCTCCTCATAGGGCTTTTGATGCAGATCCTGCACCATTTTAGCTGCCCTCCTCTGGACTGCCTCAACTCGGTCTATGTCCTTTTGGAGATAAGAACTCCAGAACTGGACACAGTACTTTAGGTGGGGTCTTATCAGAGACTGATACAGAGGTATCACCACCTCCTTCTTTCTGCTGTGTTGCCCCTCCCTATGCACCCTAGCATCCCACTGGCTCTCCCCACTGCCTTGTCACACTGTTTAGTCACCTTTAGGTAATCAAATATGATAACACGCAGGTCTGTTTCCTATTTGGTGGTCACCAGTACCACTCCCCCCATTTTGTACCTTGACACTAGGTTTCTATTCCCTAAGTGCATGATTTTGCTTTTTTTAGCATTGACTTTCTAAACCACTCTTCAAGCTTACCTAGATATCGATTCATTTCCCTCCCCCCGGAGTGTCCACTCTATTGCAGATTTTTGTGTCATCTGCAAAAAAACATATTTTCCTTTCTAGTCCCTCTGCAGTATCACTTATAAAGATATTAAGGAGGAGTGGTCCCAGTATTGATCCTTGCGGCACCCCACTAGTCATCTTCCATTCTTCGGAGCACACTCCGTTTACCACTACCCTCTGTCGCCCAAACTCCAAGGTAAGACAGCATTTTCTTTCCAATTTTTTTCAGATTATGTGGAGGATGCTGTAGCTGCTGTTGTAGATGAGTTCAGACCAGTCCTGATAGAACAGAAAATAGATCCAGACGTGTGTAACCAAGTGGACTAAACTAAAAAAATTACATAAAGAGAAGGTGAATTCTACCTCATGTACAATCAGTCTACTGCTCAATGTACTATGAGGCAGGAGGTAGTCATCTTTTTTCCCCCTAAAAACAGATACACCAATGCTGTAGAAGCAAAGTGGCCAGATATTCATCAGGCTTGCCAAGATAAATGGCACAACATTTGGGGACTAGTAACTTTAATTTGGACTCTACCAGCAAGTACAGCTGTTTGTGAATGTGGCTTTAGCCTAATGAAAAGAATAAAATCTGATTGGTGAAGTTAATTAAGAAAGAAGAGTCTTATAGACTTAATTAGGATCTCATTACATAGACCATGTGAACAGGAATTTGATCCAGTTCCAGTCGCTGAGTATTGGTCAAAAAGTGGTAGACAGGAAAAAGACCTTCTTTACAGCCATATGGTCCACTGAGCAAAAAAACCAAAGCACAGAGGAAGGAGAGGGTGATAACTGTTCAGAGTCAGAAGCAGAAATTGAGGAATCTTTCACAATATCTGAAACTAATTCTGAAAAAATATCTGATGCCAATAAATCTTATGTTATATCAGATGAAGAAGAAGGGATGTTGTCATGATGGTGCAACTGTTGTGCCCATCGGGTAAACTGTAACCAACCTGGAGGGGTTAAGGTTTGTGTCAGAAGTCTAATTGTCCTAGTGACCTATTGGTTTTGTTCCACCTTTTAATCAGGTTAGGTTTAATCTTGCATTAATTGGCCTCTGCCATGCTTACATCTATTTATACATGTAGTCAGGCTTGGACTAGTGTCTTCTTAAAATCTGTTTACTGTCCTGTTTTGAAGTTTCCAGTTCATCCATGTTTTTCAGAAAATCAGTACATTGTGATCACTCCTCCAGGTACTGGTGGCAAAACTGTCTGCCTGATGAGTAGTTTCTCTAATCATTAAGTCTTTCATTATGGACTTTTGTTTTAGTGTTACGTAGTATTTAATCACAGTCAGACTACATCAAGAACCTGTCATCTAGGTTCTAATTTCCATGGCTTGTTATGTGACAGTGACATGATCAGTTTCTGCCTGAGCAGCAGCAGAGTCAGTTCTGAGCAGTGCTAGTGCAGTGCCCATCAACCTGAATGCAGTGAGCCGTGAGTCAAAAAATGCACCTGACAGTTACTGTTTTACTTTTATAATATACCGTACCTAGAAACTGGAGGGAGGCAGCACCAAAAAAGAAGTCTAGAACCTGTGTATGTAAATTTTAAAACTAGGGCCAGATTTTCAAAACCGCTGGAACGCCACAAACCACTGGTGCACCAAGCATGTGATGCACGGGGCTTGCGACAGTCTCCGGCAGAGGATTGCTATTTTCCATCTCTTGCAGCACAGGCAGAACCTTGGACCACACTTGTATGGTCTAGCCTGAGCCATGTCCAGGAGCCTAAGTAACAGTGCTTGCGCCAGACATTTGGCGCAAGCTGCTGTAAACCATAGAAAGCACCCAGGATTCAAAAGTCAGGTGCAGTTGAGGCAAAGGGGTTCAGTGCATGCTGCTTTTTAAGTCCCATGGTGCAGGGAATGTCACAAAGCCCTGCACCACTGTTCAAAAATCCTGCCCTATATTTTTCTGTCTTCACATTACTTCCCCACCAGACTTAGCCCATCAGTACCTACCCACCACTATGTGGCAAAGCACATAAGAATAAAATGTTTGAAAAAATATATCAGCACTTAGGAGACCACTGCCATGGCAGGAGCACAGCAATCTGACTTAATAAGGACCAGCTGGTGGAATCCAGTGGCATAGGACTTAATAAACCACATGGAAAAAACGTTGTACAAATCTGGCCAAATTGGATCATGGATCAAATTCTAAAAAAATCATGAACTTTGTCATGGGTAATTCAGGTTCCTGTATACAAATCTGGCCAAACTGTAGTACAGTCAAATTCTTTAAAAAAAAAAAAAAAAACGCAAATTTTTTCTTGTGTGTCTTGGGTTCCTTTATATAAATCTGGCCAAATTCGAATCGAATTTTCACATTTTCACTTAAAGAGCTGGTGGCACATTCAGGAGAACTTTAACAAAACATAATACTTAGGCACTGTCCAGCTTGTATTTCCCATTAGTTCTGTATTCCTCCTCTCCATTATTTTGCAGTGAGGCCATTTTCATGAAAATAGGTCTTTGCTCCTGAAGAGTTAATCTATTTCTGCTGCTTGCTCCCTACCTGAAGTCATAGAGCATTGCTTGTGACCGCACAGTCACTGCCGTGGCAACAGATTGTGATGCCACAACAGAGGATTATGACTTGAACTTGGGAGTAAGCTATAGAGGCAGATGTACTCAAATGAATTTTAAGGGACAGCAATTATATTTTCATACACATTTCTTTAGTAATAAATTATGAGGAGGAGAAATATGCAAAATATAAAATGAATGCAAGCAGAATTGTACCTAATTATTATGTTTTTTAAAGTTTTCTTTGAGGCATCAGTAGCTCTTTAAATTTCTTTCAGTCTGTCACAGATAGTAAGTCAAGACAAAAAATACAGAAATGATTTGGTGTGGTTACAGTGTCCACTGCTGCTTTATGAGCTACATTAGATCTAATGATGCCTGGTACCGTCATGGTTTTGTGTCATCACGATGCATTGATTTTGCCGTATTTGCATTTGCTTTATCACAAAGACAATACTCCACTCTTAATAGTGGGTGTTTTTAAGAAATACTTTTTGCCTTTGCTGCTTGTGTTAGTATGGTGTGAGCTTGTAAAACACTGTCTATTTGCTGCTGCAAGCACTTGTAGCCTACTGTGGTGCATCCGTGCATTCATTTTTTTCTGTACATGCACAGAACTAGTAACTCGACCTTGTCCAGCTGGTAAAAAGAAAAAAAAAAAAGAAATAAATACCAAGAAAGATAATTGTAGTTGTACTTTCTTTTATTTTACTGAAATGATGACGTACATCATGGTTGTGTCATTTTAGTAGTAGTATACAACAAAGGGGGTTGTATACCAGTTTTGAAGACAGACTACCAAATCTTGGGAAATAGTAATCTGTGTGGAACACCACTTTTTAAAATTAATTTCTAGCCCTGAGATTAACCTAAAAGAAACATTCACTGCAAAAATCATGTCTGTATCTACCGCAGCTGCAGCCATAGATAAAAATATTGAGAAAGTATGATGTGGACAGATGTAGTCCAAGTGGTTGACTGTGAGAGGGCTAAGAGACTCTTCTCTGCATATCCACCTGAGAAGAACTCCAGAAAATTGAACACCGTGGCCAAATGAGTTTGTACAGCAGCTTCCCTGCTCATCAGACGGGCATCTTACTGAGCTCATACAGTGCAGTACCAGAAGGCACTGTGGAATACAGTGCTGGCACTAGTGGATAAGGCTGATGGTGAGTTAGCACAGGACCCGCCTGCTGCAACATAGTCAGCCCTGTATGCCACCAAATACCGGTTCAATATGGCTATAGACATTAATGACTCTGCTTCGAGGGTCTTAACCCATGCAGTGTCATTGGCTAAGGGCAACCATCCTGTCCTAGGACATTCAGACCAAGGTCATGGATTTCCAGTTTGGAGGAAATTCATTTTCTGTTGACGGAACAGAGGCATGACTGAAAAAAGTGGCTGAGTGCAAAATCACTTACAAAAGCACCCTTTGGAGCCTGGAGTCATTTTTTATGTTTGCTTGTGCATGTGCAAAGAACATTTTGGTACAGTGAATGGCATTTCAGAGGTGTGTCTCTGTCATGTCCAATGCAGCTCACACTGCAATGGGCACAGCAGTGACAGCCAAGCTGATCCTGACGTGTGTTTCAATAGCCTACGCAGCCAGTAAGTGTTATGCTTCTGCAACTGTGTTACTTTAGGTTTTGGCCTTTCACACTCTCTATTCCAGAGGAATTACCATCCTGTAGGGGTACCAAAGGCAAGGAACCCTCTAGAGGGTTCCACCCCAGAGGTGCTGCAGGATGCTTCTCTTGGCTAAAGGTACCTTAGGAAGAATCCCCAGGAGAGAGGCGCTGCCACTGGAGGAGGAGGAGAGGATGGCAGGGCAAAGAAAAAGTGCTGCAGAAGGAGGCTAAGGGGAACTGCTTATATAGCTCAGGGAGTGTGAGTGGTTGGCTGCTTGTCCATCGAACCATAGGCGGAGCCTCCCAGTTCAATGGCCTATGCAGCCAGTAAGTGTTATGCTTGTGCAACTGTGTTACTTAGGTTTTGGCCATTCACACACTCTATTCTGGAGGAATCACCACCCTGTAGGGTTACCAAAGGCAAGGAACCCTCCAGAGGGTTCCACCGCTAAAGGTGCTGCGGGACGCTTCCCTTGGCTAAAGGTACCTTAGGAAGAATCCCCAAAAAGAAAGTAATAGTGTGAAGCATGTGGGCAACCCAAAAGGAAGTAGTAAGAAACATATAAACAATCAGAAGTTGTGAGCCATGGTAATAAATATGCATGAGGCAGCTTGATCCCATAATGGGATTGCAGAGTAGCATGGCATGAGTCTGATGGATTGCAAAAGGGGAGGAGGGGACTTCCTAAGGAGAGAGGGAACGGCAAGTAAGGGTCACCATCCTACTTCGTCCAACAGCGGATCCTATCTAAAAGAACTAGGAAATACCAACTAGATATTATGATCTTTGGCACGGAGGAGAGAAAACCGCCCTTTTGAGGAGGAAATCTCTGGGGATCCAAGACCTAGGTCGCCTTCCCTCCAGCTGTGGGATAATTTCATTAGTGATGGTTCTGCTACTGCAATTTGGAAGTCTCAAAGAATAAGAATGGAAAATATTCCAATTTAGAGGGAAACTCTCTCTCTGTCCTTCTAACAAGAAAGCTGTGGAGGGTTGTGAGATGGTAGCTCTGCAGCTGCCCCTCCAAGGCAGGAGGAGGAGAGCAACAACCACTGAGGCACTCACCCAGCCTACTGAGCTAGAAAACAAACTAGGTGAACTAGAGGTGGCCATTGGGAGAATAGGGAGATGGTGCCTGGCCAGGGAACCAGTAAAGTCAATGGATAACCGTTATAGTGGAAACACTGGAGCTAAAGGAAATCACTGTAACCTCTCTTCATGGCTGAGTCATAAATTCTACAACTTGGTGTGCCATTGGTGCAGCTGATGACTAAAGGTCCCCTCGGAGCAAGGACATTGCCAGCTATGGGCCAGGTGAGAAGGACCCCTCCCCAAGGTTCGCATGCCCAAAGCTGCGGACTCTAGGTGCAATGCGAGACCGTCAGCTGCATGGGAACCCTGCACCAGAATGCTATGGCTGGCTTATCCAGGGACTGCTGAGGAGCTGAATAAGAATTGAGTGCTGAGCCCTTGCAGATGGCAGGGAGCAGTGAGCAATGATGATGTAATCGGGTTGATCTGGACATAGTTCAGTAAAGCAGGGTACTTGTTCAAGGAAGCATAACAATAATCAGACCTGCACATAGGTCAGTAAGCAATTGGAATAGTCAGGCCAACACATAGGTCTGCAAAACGTAGTAGCAATGATGGGACATGAATGTAACTGGGGGCAGCATGATAGTGGGGCAAGCCAGCCAGGCATTTAAAAAGCCAAATCAAGGTGTCAAATATTCTGAGGATCTGCGGCAGTGAAGGCAGGATGTAGAACAGAAATAATTAGCCACATGGGGCCATGACTCCCCAAACACTTCCCAGTCCCCACCGTCAGACAAACAAGAAAGCAATGGAAGGGTCAAGAACCACATGTAGATATTTAAGCTAGTTAACAGCATCAGCGAGAGCTGTAGCTAGCCTCAGAGTAGAACAGCAGTGTACAAACAGGGAACAGCATCAACTATAAGTGGTTGTAGTCTATAAGCATGGAAGGAGAAAAGCAAAATGCTGTGAAAACAGCTATGACCATAGTGGAGGTAAATCAAGTAGGGAAAACATGACTGAACTGCGTAGCAAGGTTCAGAGGGAGCTTGAATCAGGTTAAAACAATCAGGCTTGATAGCATGGGGAGCAAGTAGTCCTGTAGCATGGGAAGCAGCATTGGATTATGTAAAAACACAAGTACTGGGTACAATAGCAATGGGAGTAAAGCAGTAGCAGGAGCTGCAAAAAAAAGTCAAATGGCAGGAGCAAGCAAATGGTAGGACAAATGGTAAGAGCTGAGAAACCAAACCTCCACCCTCCCCCAAAAAGAAAACAAAACCAAGACACAAACATAGAATAAACATGGAAGAAATAAAAGGAAGCACATGGCCACAGGTAAAAATACAAACCAGAAGCAGAAGAACAAAATGCAGAGTCCAGCAGAAAGAAGCAGCGGGGTGGTCAGGGTAGGCCCCAGCCTGGCACAGAGCAAATGGACAGAGCTTCCAGCCAGCAGAGAAAAAGTGCTTCAGAAGGAGGCTGAGGGGAACTGCTTATATAGCTCAGGACATGGGAGTGGCTGGCTGCTTGCCCATCGAACCATAGGTGGAACCTCCCAATTCTGTTTTGGGACGTCAACTTCAAGTTCTTGAAAGGAGTCACCTGCTCCAATCAGAGAGCAGTTGGCTCCTTTCATTTACATGCCATAAAGCATCCAGTGAGTCCTCTAGCTTGCTATGCTGCCATACCCAGATTGCCTAAATTTGGAATGATTCTTCTTTGCTTTTTCTCCCCCAGTCTCATACTCAGATCCAGTCACTCAGCTCTCCAGTGTTGTAGCTAGAGTTGCCACCCCCCCACTCAGCCCTTTCGAACTGGAAGAAACCGCGGTGCGGCTTAGTCTCATTACTCCCCTCAGGGAGCGTCATGTTCTGCCTGCCTCCTGCAGGCTTTAACAAATTGCTGGTTGCTGAGCTTCTTTACTCCTTTTTGTTTTGCGGTTCTTTGCAGACTGGTGTCTGAGACCATGACGGCGTATTATCGTTTACAGCCAATATTGCCTGCACATATGTATACAGACAGTTATTCCATTATATTGTGGCACTGTTGGTGGGTGATATGTGTACCTTTTTATTGTGCAACCCCATTCAGAATTACTTGTGGCACTTGCATTTCTCTCTTATCCTCCCCCATTAAGCAGTCAATACAGAATCATGCTACACATTGAGAAAAAGGAGTTGTAGCTGTCTCTGATCTCTGTCATTATTTTGTGCCTCTTTTCTCTTTTACTGTTGTGATGCATATATATTTTCCACAATTGCACCTTTGTTACCCTAAGTGGCTAATGACTGGCTTTATCAACTCCATTCAAAATGAAGTACCAGCTGTAGAAATCAATGCATCTATGTCAGAAAATCAGTGACAAACAACCTTCAGTGTAGATGCAGTGTATGTAAAAATAGAGAATAATGGATAGGTAAGTGTGTGTTATGGATTTGTTTTACACACCTGAGGTATGTGATGACCCATGAACCTCGAGAGAAAAGCTCGAGAGGTTTATGAGGTCATCACACACTGAGGGTGTGTAAAGGAAATCATTTAAAACACACTTGTCTATCTTTTTTTATAATTAGTGGTGCAGGGAGATTTTGGAGCAGTGCTGTCGGAGAGAGAGAGAGATACAAACACACACACACCAGCTAGCTGTGTCTGTCAGCCTCTGTCTCTCTCTCTCTCTCCAGTTGAGACATAATTTTCTTTTCTTATTTGTTTGAAATTGAAATTGTGAATAAGTGTGAAGTGCCACGGTACCACAGTGAGAGTAGTCAGTTACTGCGGTCCATTCGCAATCAGAGAGGCTCTGTCCCGAATCTTCTACTGACTCATAAGAACAGGATCAACCTGATACATTTTATTTGTAAAGGCTTGATCAACCATATAAACAAAAAGAAGAAACTTATCTCTTTCCTATGAGGAGGGTAAGAGGGAAGTCCGGGCGATTACTGTGGGTCCTGGGAAAACGGGAAATGGAACCGTTGTTTTTTTTTTTTTACGTGGTTGGCCCGCCTACGCACAAAGTGATAGCCAGTTAGGTGGTGCACTAAAAATGAGCGACAAAGAGCAAAACTTAGTTTCTCAGGTGCCACCGCAGACAAACTGTGGCACTCGCTGAAAGTATGTCTTGTGCTACAGTGTCAGCGCTTACCAGCCAAGACGGACTGCCAGTTTGGGAAACAGCAAAATAACCTGATTTTGCGTTATTATGATTTTTGAAGCGTAATAACTGGAAAACCAGTAATTATAGAGTTTGACAGTTACAGTAATTCAGTTGATAAATATGGTTACCAGTAATTATAAAATCAATCAATCAATCTATTCTTTATTTAACTAGGCGTAACATCATTGAGAAAAACTCATTTACAAGATGGACCTGGGAAGGTGCACACACTATTTTAACAAAAACAAAGGAATTACAGGCAAGGCAAATCTGATACAGGGTAACATGACTCTACAAACGGCATCTACGGTGAAGAACTAAATAGCCATCATGGCTGCAAACTAAGAAACCAATCCAACTTATGACAAGCACAGACAGACCTATGCACAACATATACAAACCCAGTATGAAAGAAATAAGATGATGGGGAGGGCTGCCCTGCCCACATGGTGCAGAGGTTTATGGTTTATTATAAATAAAAAAATAATCATAATAATAGCATACATGCAGTTTTGAACTCATTACAACAAAAAAAAAAAGCATAATAATAATAAATGGCATACATGCAGTTCTGAACTCTGATTACAAAAAAAAAATACTGCTACTATACACACTGACTGTGCAGATAACTAGTGACAGGAATGACAAGGAAAGTAAGCATCAGGTAATAGCATCTCATGGAAACAGAGTGACAGGCTGTTCTGAATGAGAAGGCAAAAGATCACACACTAAACCCTACCAATTTAAAAACAAAATATAACTAATTCTGTAGTTCTTAAAGGCTATGATGCACTCAAAATATTAACGTTAATGAAAACAGCAGTCAAATCATGGTTTCTCCACACAGAGACAAGATTGACAGGAGGGACAGAACTGCCAAATTTGCTGCAACACGCAACAGCGATGCGCGAGAGCCAATCCCTAGCTCATACTCCCAAATACATTATGTTGCATGATCAAGAGGTGAAGCTTTGGGCTGCTGTAGGAGCATGCAACAGACTCAGAACACTGAAAAGGGTAAAAAAAAATTTAAAGCCTCTGTTTAAAAAAAAACCTCATTATAGTTCGAGATGATAGTTCTGGCAGAATGGCCAAGGAAGCAACATAGCAGTTGCTCTTTTTTTGTTTTTTTTGGTTTAGCTTTTTGACCCCCATCACCACCTCCCACCTACTTGGTGATGGGGATACATACTGTTTTTTTTTTTTTTTTTTGCGTTTTCTCCCCATACACTCAGGGCCCCAGCACATGGTCGTGTATGCACGTGGAGGCGCACATGCATCCCATGGTGCCAGCTTGGCCCTTCCACCCCTCTCCTGACAAGCGCTGAGCTCCCCTGTAGCCCAAACTTCCATCTGTCCTCCACCAGGAGGCAGCCAAGGGCTGGGGGGACTCCAGATCCCTCCCCGGGAGAGGAGAGCCGCCTTGTGGCAGCTCAGTCCTGCTCCACACTCTACTTTATATGTGTAGAGCCTGAGGCGAGGAGCCAAATGGTTAAGTGGCCATCTTGAGCATGGTAAAACCAGAAGTTGGGAAAAAATGTTTAACATATGAATTCTCTTCTTACCTTCAAGTGTTTGACAACTGATTTTACTAGATTATAGGGAAGTTAATTATTATCATAAACCTGACTACGTTTTCTTGCATCCCCTCCATAGTTTTTATTAATGGTTTCTGTTCAGGCCAGCATGCCACACTGGGCAATTTGTAACCATTGCTGCATGGAGATATATATATATATATTTTTTTTTTTCAATAGGCTCACCGAGTTGATATTTGCTGTAATAACCAGTTGGTTATTACGACATTCATGTGCTCTGTCTAATAAAAGGGAGCACTCCCTCATTGGCTCCCATTTTGTATCTGGGCGGGCTAAGCAGTTCCCAAAACATGGCGGCTCCAGCTCTGTATCTTAGCATGGAGCTGCCACAGTTTCACCCCCACCTTCCTGTAATCATTGTTTTTTTTAATATATCTGGTTGATTCTACTTTAAATATTACAATTATGGTATTTTAAGTATCTGGTTGATCCTGTGGTTCGTTAGCTTTGGGGAACACAGAAAGTCGGAGGAATGAGTCTGTGGTTAACTGCCTAACAGCTGTAGATTTAAAAAAAAGAATGAATGAAACTGGGAGCAGAGTGAGCTGGAGGGTGGTGTGGGGCAAGAGGGAGAGGGACTGGGGACTGCTGCACAGCTCAGCTGGGGAATCTGGAGTGGGACCTGGGGGAGCAGGAAACTGCTACTGCTTTATTTGGTGCCCCAGAGATCTAGAGTACAGCTGCTACATGGGGAGTTCTTGAGAATGACTGAGGGAGAGAAACATACTCTGTGTGTGTGTGTGTGTGTGTGTGTGAGAGAGAGAGAGAGAGACTATGTGTGTGTTGGAGGGGGGGTCACATCACTCAGGCTAGAAAAAATTGCTCACCAGTTATTGAAAAGAGTGAGGGTGATTTTGTTATAATAAGAATAAAAGTAAGAAAACATAATACATATGATATCAACTATAAAAACCATCAAAATTATACAGATACTAAATCATATCATTCAGGATGTACAAATCTCAATGTAAACTGTCATAAATACACATTCTTCAAACATTCCCTATTTATATTTTATAATGTGTGAAAACCCCTTCCACCACATTTTAACAGTTCCTACAGTACATATTTGTAATGCCCCAAAGTTGGCCATTACAGGGAAAATACTGTACATAATAGAAAAGTGCCCTGTGCACTTACAGCTTTGTAAAAAGTTAGAATTTAAAGCAATGTGTGTCATAACAGCCTGGATGGAATGCTGTGCTGGGTGGCTCATGCACAGCATTCCAATCCAGCAGATCTAGAACCCTGGGGAGGTTCAAGTTTAAACAAGCATTCTATAGTTAGTCAGTTGGAGACAGTTAATCCTGGGCAGAGGTTGAGGAGCCAGGACCCAGAAGTCAGGGGAATAGTTTAGGCTTACCTTTTGTTTGGAGCCGTCCCTCTGGACTTGCTGTGGTCCTGTGCTGCCTCACCTGCCCAAAGACTTCCTCTGCTGTGGTAGTCTGTCGTCGGTGGTGCCATCGGGGCACCACGAAGATGAAAATGCAGTCCCGACGCGTTTTATGGGCTTTTAAGCCCTCCGATTATTTATTTGCTGCCCCCGAGTGTCTCAGAAGTTAAATCCAGTCCCACGTCGGCGGCAGAGAAGCGCCGCATCATTGTTGGCCATCGGAGGCCCCCCGAGCTGTCCCTGTTTCCGCCTATGCGACTCCCTCCCACTGCAGCTCACCTTCCGCCTCCCAGCGACAGCAGAGACTCCCTCCAGACCGCAGAGCGGTGAGTCGGCGGCAGCACACGTTGTGCTGGCCACCTGTGTTTTAAAAGGGGACTGGCTTGTTGTTTGAAAAGCACAGTAGGCGCTTGCGAAAGGCGGCTGAGCGCCGCAGGGGCATCGGGCCATTAGGACCCGCGATTGTAATATTAAAGAGTGAGGCGGGGCTAGTGCCGCCCATGGGGAGGGGCCAAGAAGCAAGGCCAACATGGAGGCCTATGAATATTTATGAGAGGGCAGAACAGAGGCGGGGTTTAGTGAGATAACTGACTGCAGGCATTGGGAGCCTGCAGAATTTAAAGGGGCAACAAGATTTAAAAGGGCAATTCCGGCCCAAATATAAAGCAGGGCATTAGGCCCATTGTAAAGTGTGGCATCAGGCCCAAAGTGTTGAGGGGCATCAGGTTCATTATAAATTGGGGCACCAGGCCCAGTATTTGGTGGGGCACCAGGCCCAAGGTAATGAGGGGCACCAGGCCCATTACAAAGTGGGGCACCAGGCCCAGTGTTTCGAGGGGCACCAGGCCCATTGTAAAGTGGGGCACCAGGCCCAACCTAAGGTGGGGCACCAGGCCCAAGCTAATGTAGGGCTTCAGGCCCGAGGTAAAGGTAGGGCATTAGGCCCGAGGTAAAGCCTGGTCTATAGGGAGGCCCAGGCCTAGCTTAATTGGGCAAGCTAGCCTAGTGGTACTATAGGGAGGCCCCGGCCTAGCGGAATAGGGCAAGCCAGCCTAGTGGTACTAAAGGGAGGCCTCGGCCTAGCGGAATAGGGCAAGCCAGCCTAGTGGTACTAAGGGGAGGCCCCAGCCTAGCAGAATAGGGCAAGCCAGCCTAGTGGTACTATAGGGAGGCCCCGGCCTAGCAGAATAGGGCAAGCCAGCCTAGTGGTACTATAGGGAGGCCCTGGCCTAGCGGAATAGGGCAAGCCAGCATAGTGGTACTATAGGGAGGCCCCGGCCTAGTGGAATAGGGCAAGTCAGCCTAGTGGTACTAAAGGGAGGCCCCGGCCTAGCGGAATAAGGCAAGCTAGCCTAGTGGTACTAAAGGGAGGCCCTGGCCTAGCGGAATAGGGCAAGCCAGCCTAGTGGTACTAAAGGAGACCCTGCCCAGCAGAATAGGGCAAGCCAGCCTAGTGGTACTAAAGGGAGGCCCCGGCCTAGCGGAATAGAGCAAGCCAGCCTAGTGGTACTAAAGGATTCCCTAGCCACAACGTACAGTAAGGGATCCTATCCAAGAATACCCTACCTATAGAAACAGAGGTTCATTTGAGAGTGTTCTATTTGCCTATACTGTGAAACTACTGTGATTACTGTACTACTTATGCTGAACTATTGCCCTAAGTACCTGAACAATTGCCCTAAGTACCTAAACTATTGTCCAAGGTACCTGAACTATTGCCCTAAGTACCTGAACTATTGCCCGAGGTACCTGAACTATTGTCCTAAGTACCTGAATTATTGTCCGAAGTACCTGTACTATTGCTCTAAGCACCTGGACATTGGCCCTTATCAGTAACAATTACCCCATAAGTTATAATTTGCCTTCCTCCGGCAAATTATTGTACTATTCCACAGTTCTTTGGGCATTTTTCAGTTATATGTTTACTACTATATGAAGACAGTCTCAATCTTCTACCACACTGCAGTCTCATAGTGTGGTCTGTAACACCACATGCTCAGAATCAGTCTCTACTCAGAAGAAGACATCCTTCCAACATTCTTCACTTCAGGAAGATCATCCATCAACTCATCCCGTCCATTTGTGTCATCCGTCGAAGTCGAGTCCGTCATCAGTCGTACAAGTCATACCCGTCGTTTTCTTGTTTTCACAGCTTGAATGTACATCCGCGGAAACGCATCACGACAGCAGTGCCAGTGTTGTTCCATATGGTTCCTGTTCCAGATGTCCCGAAGTTGGTTGACCTCTACAGAAGAGAGAGAGAGAGCTCATCTTGGAGAACCTGTTCTGTGCCCCCGCCTGGTCGTTCGCCGAAAGTCGAGTCTGCCGAAGCCCAGTCCGGGATGTGTCCGCCGTTTCTTTGTTTTGTGTTAGTTCCTGATCCGAGGATTGCAGAGTCAACCATCATCTCTTCAGATTCTTATGGTCTCTGGTCCTGTCAGAGTTCCTTCTGAGTCCAGCTGGCCCTTGGAGTGCTGCAGCATCAGTCGGATCATGGTAGTCCTCCATTGATTCATCGCCACGCAGATCTTGGTCTTTCTTCATCCTTGGCAACCCTAGAAGTGGGTTTTGGCCGAGGAACCTCTTGCTTTAGTGTGATTATTTCTGGAACCATTTGCTTTGGTTCTACATTCCAGCAGCCTCGGAGAGAGTGGGCTTTTGCTGAAGATATATGGTCTGTTTACCAAACCTCTCACCACCCCAGTGGCCTTATCTAGGTCCTTGCTGGGAATTGAGATTAGGGTTCCACAGTTCTGTTTTATTTCCCTTGTAGCTACCAATGAAGAACAACGGTGTACACGAAGACGCCGGATCTCTGGACTCTTGTAAAATCTGGACTCTTTTGTAGATGTGTGATGCTGATCACCCTATTGTAGTGCTGAGTAGCCCATGTAACTGAATTCTTGTTTAGAGTATAGAAATACAGTATAAACTAGTATCAGAATAAGACTGGATTCTTGTTTAGAGTTTAGAAGTACAGTATAAACTAGTATTAGAATAAGAGTGGCAGTAAGCCTAAAGTTTATGCTTGTAGTGGTAACCGTAAAAGTGGTAGATAAAAAGTATTTCAGTATTTCCCTGTTATAATTTGCCCTATTGTTTATCGGTCAACCCGTACTCCTTCTTGTGACTGTGTCTGTCTACCCCTTGGTACCAAATAAATGCTCCCTGTAGGCATCGAAATAGTAAGTTGACTCCTGCCTCTCCTTGTCTGGATAGCAGTTATCCTATCCGCATTTTAATTCGGATCTTGGCTGCTCTCTTCTCACATTATCTCTCGAGTGGCCCATCACATATTTGTGATTCACGTAAATATACTTTTTGTAATTCATTGGTTACATAAAGAAAAAATGCTTCCTCTGAAGTCAGCTTTTGAAACAATACCCATTGACATCTAATTTGCCATAAACAAAACCGTAAAATGGCCAGTAGTAGCCACACCGTATTTCTCTCATATTTTTTTAAAATGCGAGGGAGTTCACCAATTATTAAGAGTTGATAAGAAGGTTTCAATAACCACGGAAATGACCATTTTTTTGATAGGTAGGCCCATAATGGAACTGAATTTGAGCAATCTAAAAAAAAAATGTTCCATGGTTCCGTCCTTGTTAATACATTTTAAATATGGGCAATTTCTTTCCTCCTTTGCTTTGTACTTTGCCGTCCCTCTAATATTTAACCAACCATACATAATCAACCATTGAGTTTCCCACATATAAGGTGGCAGCCTTGGATTATTCAGTTGATCTAGTACTGTCTGATTTGAGGCTGATGGACAGTTCTTAAAAGCTGGACTTGTGGGATATCTTGAAGCTATTATTTCCTTATATAATTTTTTTAGCTGAACTTTCACATATTTGAGTTTTTGTTAATTTCCATTTATACAGTTTTTGAGCTACCGGCCTAAAAAAAACTGGAAGGGGAAGATGGGAGCTCAAGTTTGGAGCATACTGTGTCCAAGTTTTTAAATAACGGCGTATTACTGACCTAAACCACTGATCTACCTCTAGAAGTTTTTAATGAATTTGTAAAAAACAGTGAAAAACAAAAAACTACTGGGTCAATCATACCCACGCCACCTTTATTTTTATCCAAATATGTATAAAATCTTTTAATTGGATTAAGTCTATTTCCCCCACAACAATTGAAAACAGAGACTATATAGTTTAGTTTCTAAATGGGAAGGTAAAGGATAAATCACCGCTATATATTGAAGACATGGTAAAATAAATTGTTTCAAAATTTGCACTCTTTTAATTTTACTGAATCTAAATCGCGTCCATCAATTTTTTTTTTTTTTCACAGTATCCAATACTTTCATCCAATTCTTGGTAGGTAGATTTTGAGGTCCAAAAAGTACTCCCAAAACAGTAATTGCCTTGTAAATGCCTAAGTGATACAGTCCTTTGGTGGGATTTCTGTTGGGCCAGACGCTAAGGCGCTGTCCCCCCCATTATTTTGTTATGCAAAATTTTATTAGCACCTAGTTGCAGAATCATTTGATTACTGCAACTGTGCTTTCCTGACTGTCCTCTCCTCTGTCTCCTCCACTTTAGCCGACCCTGCCTCGAGCACCCAGCAAGCTTAGGGCTCCGAGCCGCCAGCGGGCGGGCGCGCACGAGGCCGAAAAGAACCAGGAGGGCAGAGACAGCCAGTGGGGCAATGGAAAGCCGCGACCAATCGGGAGGCGAGCGCCACCTCAGCCTTGCTTCCATTGGTCCTCCTTCTCCACTGACTTCTGCTCTAGCTTGCACTTCTGAAAACTGACCGGATTAGTGGGTTTTACTTGAATTTTGCCCAAAAGAGCTGTTTTACAAAATTGTTTCAAAGTCTAGGTTATATGTTGTTTTTTGTAAATGCCTAAGTGATACAGTCCTTTGGTGGATTTCTGTTGGGCCAGACGCTAAGGCCTGTCCCCAGTCTTTTGTTGTGCAAAATTTTTAGCACCTAGTTGCAGAATCATTTGATTACTGCAACTGTACTTTCCTGACTGTCCTCTTCTCTGTCTCCTCCACTTTAGCCGACCCTGCCCTCGAGCACCCAGCAAGCCGAGGCTCCAAGCCGCCAGCGGCAGGCGTGCATCACGAGGTCAAAAAGAACCAGGAGGCCGAGAGACAGCCACAAGGTATTGGAAAGTGCCGACCAATCGGGAGGCGAGCGCCACCTCAGCCTTTCTTCCGATTGGTCCTCCTTCTCCATTGACTTCTGCTCTAGCTTGCACTTTGAAAACTGACCGGATTAGTGGGTTTTACTTGAATTTTGCCCAAAAGAGCTGTTTTACAAAATTGTTTAAAAGTCTAGGTTATATGTTGTTTTTCTTGTAAATGCCTAAGTGATACAGTCCTTTGGTGGGATTTCTGTTGGGCCAGACGCTAAGGCGCCGCCCCAGTCTTTGTTGTGCAAAATGTTTTAGCACCTAGTTGCAGAATCATTTGATTACTGCAACTGTGCTTTCCTGACTGTCCTCTCCTCTGTCTCCTCCACTTTAGCCGACCCTGCCCTCCAGCACCCAGCAAGCGCAGGGGCTCCGAGCAGCCAGCGGGAAGGCGGCGACCGCGAGGCCGAAAAAAGAACCAGGAGGCCGGGAGAGACAGCCAGCAAGGTACGGGAAAGCCGCAAAATTTTTGCCCGCCACCCCCTGCCCCCTCCTGGGTGTTTCTTTTATACACACCTTCCCGCCAAATCTCATATCTCTGCCCTTAGTTCACCTCCTAGCCAATAACCTAGCACTACTCCTCCTACTGCCTCTAGTACTCCTAACCCTAGCTACCAAACACCATGTTGTTGCTCCTGCTATTGCTCCTCTGCCCCTCGCCTATGTCACACCTTGATGATGATGCCGCACCAGCCCATGACCTAGTGATTAAGGTGGCTAGTCAGTCTGGCCTCCCTCATGCAACCCTAGTGGATGTCCTTCATTTCCTCAATTATACCTTACCGCTGCTGTACCAAAATCCTTGGGGTATCCCACAAAAAAGCTCACAACCAGTTTTGTACTTCCTATACCCCCTATACCCCATGCTCCATTCTTGGCCTTCAGTGCCCCCTATTTCTGTCCATTGCTGGTACTTCATGACAAAATATCAGCATAAGACAGGCCCCATTCTCTGAATACTGGACCCTGAGTAAAAAAGAATGCCTCTGTCTGTTCCTTCCTCCTATCACTTGAAGCACTCACTAAACTAATATTCTTTCTGCTTATCTGTGCTGGCACTGTTGAAATCAATCCTGGACCCCAGAAGGCTTCACCTCACCAGCAGATCTAGTCTCCATGAAAGGCCTAAGTTTTCCACATCAATGTATGCAGCCTTTAAAAGTTCTCACTAATACAGGCCTGGGTTGCCCACACCCTGCCAGACTTTCTAGTAATCTCTGAGACATGGCTTAAACCAGCAACAAATGACAGGGAAATAAATCTACCTCATTATCAGCTATTCAGATCAGACCGTCCATCCAGGGGTGGTGGGGTGGCCATTTATGTTAAGTCAAATATCTCTGCTTCTTGCCTTAATATTTCATCTCAGCCTAAAGAATTCGAATACCTATCCCTTAAAATATCCCTTCCCAACATGACAGCTTTTCAACTGGTTGGCTGCTACAGGCCCCCCTCTGCTGGCCTTAAACTCCTTACCCATCTGGGGAATATAACTAAACTGGGTCCTGAGGATACCATTATTCTAGGCGATCTGAACTTTAACTGGCTATCCAATATTTCTGCACCCCTAGTATCTTTCTGTGACTCACATGGTTTCACTCAATTAATAAACGAACCGACAAGGATTAACCCAAAAAACAAAAGTAATAGCACCTTACTTGATGTTATGTTGGTTAATAAGCCCCATCTGTATTCACACGCTGGAGTGCTATTCAGTGATATAAGTGATCACTGCCTCATAGCTGGTATAAGATCTTCAGTCAAGCCATCTAACCCTGCAAAATTCCTCCCAAGAAGGTCAAAAGAACTTTAATATTGCAGAATATCTCCAAGATCTGTTGTCACTCTAAGCTGGCAAGAATTCTACCTCACAGCTTCTGTGGAATTAGCACTGCAGGTGCTAAATGATATAATCTTAGGGGCCCTCAATACACATGCACCAGTCACCAGTGTCAGAATAAAATGCAAATCTTGTCCCTGGTTCTCTGCTGACCTTAAATCTGCACTGCTTGCTAGAGACAAGCTCTGGAAAAGGGCAAGGAAGACCAAAGATCCAAATGACTGGTTACAATTCAGAAAAGCCAGAAACAGCAGCACAAAAAAAGTGAGAGATGCCAAGGCTGCCTTCTATACAGCAGAGCTGGATGCCTCCTACCATAACCCAGCCAGATTATGGGGCACTATCAAGGAATCCTTAGGGCAAGACTCTAGCACCTCTTTACCATCCCAAGTGAACCTCAATAATGTGGTTATCACTGACAAGTATGAGATTTTAGATGCTTTCAACAATCACTTTACTACAGCAGGCCTAACTTTTGACTCCTCTCCAGCAAATCTACTGCGTTCACAACTTACTCTCCATTCTACTGAAGTTCAGAAGGCTGCCTCTACATTTTCTTTCAAGCCAATATTATTAAAACAAGTAGAAGACCTACTGCTCCATCTGGATACCACTAAAAGCTGCTGGTGCAGACTCTCTGGACCCTTCTTTCTAAAAATTGCATTGCATGCCATTGCAGCCCCCTAGCTCACCTCTTCAACTTGTCCTTATCTACTGGTTCTATTCTTCTTTGTGGAAGATAGCACAAGTGTTTCTCCTTAAAGCAGGGGACCCCATGGATCTCAACAACTATAGGCCTATTTCCATCTTACCAGTGCTGTCCAAAATGTTAGAAAAACTGGTAAGCATCCAACTAAATGACTACCTCAATGCTAACAACCTCCTTAATCCTGCTCAATCTGGTTTAGAGCCATGCAGCACCATTTCTGCCTTAGCAAAAGTTACAAATGACTGGCAGTCTGAATTAGATAAAAAATAATATCTGTGCTATACTTCTGGACTTAAGTAAAGCCTTCGATACTGTGGATCATGATCTACTAATCTCCTCACTGCATTCTCTAGGCCTTGACCCAATCTCTTAAATGGTTCAGATGCTACCTCTCTGGTAGAATACAGCAGGTAAAAAGTGAAGGCAACCTTCTTCCTCAAACCACTCTTAAGAGAAGTTCCCAAGGTTCCATCCTGGCCCTATCCTCTTTGCCATCTACATCAACAACATTGATTCAAGCCTCACAAATCTAATGTTCCCTTTTGCAGATGATACTGTCCTTTATGTAAGCAATCCATCACCAACAAAGGCATATGATCTACTACAATCTGAATTCTCCTGCTGCAACACAAATTACTTGAAAAGAAGCTTCTATTAAATGCCAAGAAGACTAAAGCTATGTTCCTCTTCACCAATACTTTTCTACCACTCTCACCGAACATTCTTCCCCAACTTTCTACCATCCTTGGAGAGAGCCTTGAGTATGTAGACAAATTCAAATATCTGGGGTTTGGATTGATAACAGGCTTGATTTCACCCAGCATATTGAAGAGCTCCTGAAAAACTCAGACAAAGACTTGGCCTTTTCTTCAGGATCAAACATTTTCTAAACAGAGAATCTAAGCAGAGACTAATCCAGGCTTCATTTCTATCCCCCTCGACTATGCAGACTTCCTATATGGCCACTGCTCCTGTCCTACTTAAATAAACTGATACCTTGTACCATAGAGCTCTAAGATTCATCACTGACCTTCCTTTTCAGCACCCACCTGCTGTTCTCTCTTATGCTGTAGTTGGCTGGACATCCCTACATCACAGAAGGAACAAAATGCTGCTCTATGGATCTACAAAGCTCTGACAAATAAACTACCATCCTACATCTCAGATTGCTTCTCTCTTGTTACTCCAAGGCCATATGCCCTAGAAGCAATAGCCTCATCACATTGAATTTACCAAAGGCCAGTACCCAGCATGAAAGGGCTGCAATCAACTACTTTCTAGCACTTATCTGGAATTCTCTGCAAAGACCCTGAAGTTGAACACTTTCATTCCTATAGCCTCCTTCAAAAAGCTGTACCTAAGTCTTTTCCCCAGAGATATGCAACTGCTTCCACAAGTCCTAGTCCTTCAGACCCTTTTCACCCCTGCCCCATTAGACTCCCTCCTTATCTGTTTAGGCATTCATCCATTAACATCGTTACAATTTTTCTCCTAAACCCCAATGCCTTACCTTTTTTTCTCCTTTTGCTTTGGTGCCCAATATCACTGGTTAACCTTGTATATATGTGTATATTATTGTATCTGTTCATTTTAAAGTCGTTGTTATTGTACTCAATCTGTATTTGTATATATGTGAATTTATACCCATTATGTTATTTCTGACCAATCAGGTCCATCTTGTAAATGAGCTATGCTCAATGATTTTCGCCTGAATAAATAAAGATTTTGATTGATTGATTGATTGATTGAATTGGATCCTTTGTTATTTTAATAGCTTTATACAAAACTGGTGTCTGATAACTGCACCCCATCAATAAGCCTTTTGATTTTGCATAATTTAGTTTAGTATTAGAGAACCGAACATAAAGTTGAAACTCCTGAAAAAAAATATCTATTTGTGCTAAATTCTTAAAAAATAAACATACGTTATCTGCATATGCTTGTATTGTTAACACCTTCGTCGTGCCTGGGATTATGAAACCCTCCCATGACGTTCTTAAACTTACTGCTCTAATCAAAGGCTCTAATGTAAAATTATACATCAAAGGACTCAATGGGCATCCCTGTCGAACCCCTGTAGTGATCTCTAGTTGGTGTCCTAATATCCCTTTAATAATAGGGAATACCTTGGCTGCTGCATACAGTCCTTTTATCATATCAAGAATTTGTACTGGAATACCAAAAAAACCTTAAAGTTCGAAAAAGAAATACATGATTTACCCTATCAAAGGCTTTTTCGAAATCTAATGAAATTAAGCCACCTCTCGTACCCATATCAGACATATGTTCAATTACATCTCTTATTGTAGTCAATATCGACTGAATTCTCCTATTTGCAATTCCGTAGTGCTGCAATGGCAAAATTACTATAGTTGCCATTTGTTTCAATCTATTATTAGTGATGCCAAAATTTTGTAGTCAGAATTTAATAAAGTAATCAGTCTCCAATTTTCTAAATTCCTCTTTTCCCTGATTTAAAGAGATAGATTTGTATACCTTGTGAAAAATAACTTGGAATAGAATTTCCGGCCAAAAAAGAATTAAATAGTAGTAATAATCCAGAAATTAATTCTGTTTGAAAAGTCTTATAAAACAAGTTTGATAAACCATCTATTCCTGGAGAGGTATAATCTTTCAGATGACCTATGACTTCCTCAATTTCCTGAGCTGAAAAGGGTTTTATCATGTCATCAATCATACTTTGCTCTAACCCTGGGGGAGGAAAAAGACTTAGATAATCATGAATTTCCTGATTAGACGGAGACTCTTTAGACCGAAGGTTTTGAAAATAATTATTAATACTGTGACTAATTTCCTTCACATCAGTTACACTACCTGAATCAGTATTCAAAAACTCTAGAGAAGTGGAGTCTTTAAGTTTTTTACATAAAGAATAAGGGTCTCCAATAATTGAGTTCCCCATGTGGTTATTCAGAAGGGCTTGCAGAGATTTGGCCCCATCATATTGTAACCTTCTCATTTCTAACTTAATAATATTAATCTGAGAGGATAAATCTTGTTTTGAAACATTTGCGATGGAATACAAATATTGCAGATGAGCTTTAAGTTTTGTTTTTTTTTTTTCTATTTTTGGCCTCCGCGCCTCTCGTCGACCATCAACTCTGGTCACGACCTCTGAGCCCCAACCACCGGATAGTGTCGTCTCCCCCGGTCATCCCTGGCTTATCCCCCAGAGAGTGGGGCAGCAGCTCCGACCCCAGATATCAGACCATGGAACTGTGACTGGTTGGGGGAATGGCTCCGGTGGTCAATCGAGGCTTCCAGGGGCAGACCATCACCGAGATGCAAGGCGTGGGATTTTTGTTGCCCCCCTTTAAGCAGGATGGGGAGGTGCAATGACGGCCAGCGTCCGCCCCATCCTGAGAGCTCTGTTATGCCCCGATGTGGAGCATGCACCCAGCCTCCGCTAGGTACCGCTCGTGCGCCGGCTGCAGCCCCTGCCCTCCCCCCAGGGAAAGAGAGCCGCCCATGGGACGCTCGAGCTCTAAGTTTTAAATAAGAGCCAAACTGTGATTTCCTCTTGTGAATCCTATAACTTTTGAACCATTGAATACAATCTGCCTTTGTCTCCTCCCACCAGATTCCAAGATCTGAGTATAGAAAACTTACCGAAAGTCTAGCCCCCAAAATTAGTTTAATTGAGTTTTTAACCCTCTGGATCTGTAGACAAACGGAATTTAGTTTCCATCTATTTGTCCTAGGATACTGACAATTCGTATCTTCTACCTCTACCTGTCAGAGCTGATGATCAGAAAATTCTACGGGTATTGTACAAAAGTTTTGCACTAAAAGAGATTTAGAGACCAGTAAATAATCAATAGTGGAGCCTTTTGTCCCCTTATAAAAAGTATATCCAAAATGTTCCCCCTTATTTTGATTACAATTAACTAGATCCACCTTTGCCATCATTGTTTTCAAACAATTAGAGTCACAATACATTTTTTTCATAGTCATCCCTTTAATTACCAAGGTGCAATTAAAATCACTGCCCCAAAGACTGGGTAAAGTTGTGACTAAATATGGTTGAATCTCTTTCAGACACGCAATTCTAGCTGCTTTAGTTTGGGGGTTATAAAGAGTAATCAACCTATACATAGTACCCAACCATGCACCATCAAGCATCAATACTCTCCCTGGGATTAGATCAACCAGTTTATGTAAAGAAAATTGATAACCGTTAAAAAGAATCCCAATACCATCAGCCTTTTCCCTACCAAACGACCAATAAGAAGGTCCCCATGGCCAATCATTTTTGAAAGAGTGAATTTGGTCTTTTGAAAACATCCAAGTCTCCTGTAAAAAACAAACAGAAATCTTCCTATCATGAAGTAAATGAAAAAGTGCTTTATATTTTACAGTATTCAATAAACTGTGTGTGTTTAAGGACGCCCAAAGAAACCCCATCAACCAAACTACAATTAGTGGAACCGAACCTTATTTTTTTCTATGTTTCTTTTTTTTTTCTTTATAATCACTTAAGGGCTCACCAAGAGTACCCTGTACTGACTTTTGTGAGTCTGAGTCTCCCAGGTCCACTTCAGAATCACCCCAAGCAGGAAAAAGAGCTACATACGTATTATGTGTTTCTACTTCGACTTTCACAGTGGGTGGAATTGGTTTAAAGTTCCTACTGGACCGTCTAGGAGGCAAGGACAGTTGATTAGCTGAGTCCATGCCTGATTTGTCCTCTGGGTCTTTATAACAAACTGGTAGCAATAAGCCCACCTGCTGAACTGGTTGTTCCTTTTTACTAGATGCCAACTTCTCTGTTGGGGGGTGGGACCGATAAAGGTACTATTGGTACTGGAATTATTGGTATCAAGGATTTATCCAACTTCTTCAGAAGGGAAGGGGGTTCCTAAATCCTGCACCTCAGACTCTGCCTTTTGTACTGCTTCCTGGGCCTGTTGCAATATTAAGTCAATACTACCACAAGAGGCCTTGTTCTTAACTGCCCACATACAATCTTTAAAGGCATGCCCATATTCTTCACATAGATCACATTTTGTGTGGTTAGCACATTGCATTGATACGTGTCCTATTTTCCCACAATTATCACACCTTGGGCGATCGCAGGTACTGGATAAATGAGTTTTTGAACCACATTTGTAACACGCTCGGGGTTGGCCACTATAAAAACATACTCCTCTATCCTTGCCCAACAAAAAAGAGTTTGGGATATGCTCTATCCCTTTATCAGATTGCCTTAGTTTAACTTTAAATTTCCATCCCCCCGTCCAAAATTGTTCTGAATCTAAGATTGGCTCTGGGTCTCCTTGAAGCTCACATTTTAGGGACAACCAGTGCGTTATATCTTCCACATGGACCCCTTCGTTTCTAAACTTAACAGTAATATGTTTAATTAATGGTGTAGAAAGTGGAATAACCAAGAAAGGAGTCCACATTGGGGAGAACTTTACTTGGTTATATCTTTCCCAGAACAGTTCTAATAAATATGCAGAACAAAAACTAACAACATAATTGTCTTCACTCGAGATGTTGATGAAAGCAAAGATGTCCCTCAAAGAAAACCCAAGAGAATCTTTTATTAGTAATCTACCCACATGGTACCTGTCTGGCCTATCTGGTAAACCACCTTTATATCTAATGCGTACTGCATTACACCGAGGTGCAGCCTCCCTTTTTGCATTATTAAATAGTGAAAACATCAATGGTTTTTCAGAGCTCTGTACATTAACAGGATCAAGCAAAACTGGTTTGTCATCAATCTCTTTCAGTTCCACATTAGAACGTACCGTATCACCAAGGTTGGGTTGCACAGACCCAAGTACAACTCATCTGTCCTTAGCTACCCCCTCCCTCAGACCCTGAGGTTTCCATTCAGGAGAACCCTTAGTTAAATCAAAAACTGGGTCCCATGCTTGGTTAGGAGTCCATACCCCATTACCAGTCTTTCTCCAGCCAGCAGCCCTCAAAGCACCCTGTGGAGACCAGGAGTCGTCATGGGCTTGAGGAACATTTGGCTGTTGAGTTGCGACCTTCAGAACAGTTAAATTCATCTCCTTCTGATCGTGACACTTTTTTACAGAGCCCTGCATAGTCTCAGTGTCCACCTGCTGTAAATTCCGTGATCAAAAACTGAATTCAGTAACCCCTCCTGATTACAAGTGTCCGCTTGATAGCAAACTGACCCTGGAAAGTTAGTATTCCTGCTGTCCCCCTCCAAAGGCTTGAAAACAAACCCTGACTCTTTACTTAAATGCACTGGTGTTCTGTCGGAAGACACCAGAGTACTACTCACCAACGTCTTCCTTCTGTTTTCTGGCGCTGTGCCAGAGTTAACTGATTCCTTCACCATACTCGGTGATGACCGTTGTTTACCTTCCGATCCTAATTTTGGCTCAGACCCAGGAATGCTTCCAATTCCGACTGGCAGCTCAATTTGCATGACTTGATTCTTCTTTGACAATCCGATCTGGAGCACTTCCGTGTTCTGACGCACATTCTGGTCATCTCGCAATGCCAAATCATCCGTTTCCATAGTTACTTTTACCATTTTGTCCACAGCTAAAGCTGCAGGGACCTCCGCTGAAACAGCTTGTAAGGTAATGCCTGTAGAAATCTTTGTTGTATTGGTCGTAGAAAGTAACCCAAATCCTTCAGTAGTTGTCCTTGCTTCGTGGAAAACTTCCTTGGTTTCTACATCCAAAAACGATATTAACTGTGAGCCAGTGTTGAAAAGATGTTCCAAGTCCTCTTCTGCCACCTCCACAACCTCCTCCTCTGAGCACACTAACACAGTGGCCATCTTGCCTCCAGCCAGCCGACCCCCTACTGACCAACAGTAGGGGAATTTCCCCAGTGTCCTGGCCAAATTTCCCTCATCCACTGAAAAAAAAAAAACCTCCAACAGTTTCATCTGGTTCAAGGGCAGTTGGCCTTCATCTGTATCCTCCTCCCCCAGGTCGTGCCTGAAAATAGGCAGAATTTTCCTAGTGCACTTACCCGGTCAACAAAAACTAATAAATAATATAAAACAGAAGACAGGGAAGTGTATGATAATGAGAATTTAATGCACACCCTTGGTGTGGGATGCTTTGATAAACCCTTCAGGCTTCACCCTTGGGGTTTATGTAGCATCCCACACCTCAGGTGTGCATTAAATTCTCATATTACACCCTTCCCCATTCTTTATTTATATAGAGATATATATATAGATAGATATATATATATATATAGATATATATATATATATACATTGCAAAAACTTTGTTAATGCACCATTTGGGTTGAAATGTCAAAAGTAGGGAAATATAACTTTAGGGTTCCCAAGCCTAAGACTCCACTCTCACTGTGTATGCAGGAACAGGCATGAGGGGAACTTAAGGTTCCCAACCCCTATACCCAACCCCCTCCCTCGGCTTCCAATCCTAATACCCACTCCCACCCTGCAAGCAGGAACAGATGTGATGGGTGTGCCTTGGCATTTTGAACCCTTTGGCTTTGAAGAGTGCGGATGGGTCCCGGTCCACAGAAGATGACAACTGATGTTATCCAGTGGTAAGTATTGGGCAAGGGTGTGTGTGGGGGTGGTGGGTTGCTCAATGGGAGGGTCATGATGCGGTAGGGGGACAGGGGAGATGATGAGGGACCATTCTCTTTTTTTCAGGGAAAAAATAGACATCAGGGGACCGTTTTCTATTTTTACAGTGAAACATACAAGGAACATTTCAGGACACTGGGAGTGGGGTCCCTAGTGTCCTTCACTAATGGGGAGGGGGCCTCTGCTACTGATATGGGGATTGGGACCCCTGTTGTTGGTTATGACTAGAAAAAAAATGAAAGGGTCCAGGTGGAATGTCAGAGAGGAGTGGCAGCCCATGAGCAAGGGACAGCCTTAGCACCGGGAGCTACAGTAGGAACAGCAATGTTCATGGGGGATCTGGACTAGTGAGGGAGAGGAGACAGAGCCAGGTGCACCCTGAGCCCACCCATCCAATGATGGATCAGCCAGCATCAGCGCCATCACAGCCATAGTACCCCCCGAGTCAGCCTCAACAGCATGAGGCCATCACATTTGGCATTGACCAAATTCTGAACGGCTTTGACCTGGATAACTCATCCCAGTCCACCAGCAGAAGCTTGGTTCAGAAAGCACTGCATATCACCTGGCAGGGACAGGTCAGACTGGGACCCCATAGCAGTTTCCTGGCCTTGGTGTGCTGTTCAATCAATCTGGATTTTATAACTTTAGAGAGTATGTATATGTATATATATATATATATATATATATATATATATATATATATATATATATATATATATATATACACACATACACACACACATACACACACATACAAACACACACATATTGGCATGGTAGCATTATAGTTAGGGTTGAGCAGGCACGTTAATGTTAATCCTCAAATTTTGCACTTTAATAACTTTGCAACTGTTTGACAGATTTACACGAAGGTTTACATGCACAATCTCCTGGGGAAGATCTTGTGATGTGCCAAGTTGTATGTCAGATTGACAGATTTTGTGCTGTGCATAGTGAAAAAACATGAGAATTCACAATTTTTGCAGTTTTTTAGCCGTTGCGCTGTGACCTAACAGTTTGGAATTTTGGAGTGAAATTTTCAGGGTACAAAGTGCTTGTCCCATAAAACTTGTCTACGTTAGTTTGGTGAACAAATGTTAATCCATGCCAAAGTTATTTAATTTTAAAATTTCAGGCTCTGAGCATGCTCAGTTCATTGTTTTGGATAGATGAATGGAACAAAGAAGTATTTTGCTCTGATGAACTAGGATCCTTTTTCTTGATGGGCCAATCCTTATTTGTCAGAAAAAAAATTCCTTTTTCATGAGCCACCATCTTGTTTGTTGTTTCTGGCCAAAACAAACTCTTATAAGGGCGTCCAGGGATGTCTGTTTCATTTTGCTCATCAGGCATCCATGAGCTGTTCTGTGTGTTTTTTTGTCCTTTGTATGTCCCAATAATCTTTTTAAAGTAATTAAATCCTTCTTTGTCACTTGCTAACTTTCTTTTTCACAAGTCTTTATTCGAGATGGCAAAAAAGGAAATCAGCTGGTGAAAAAGGATTTCCCCTTTTCACGACCAGATGGCTGTGCCGTTAATCCTTGTTCACCAACTGATTTCCTTTTTCACCATGATGAAAAAGGATGGCAAAAAAGGAAATGATCTGGCAAAAATGGATTACCTGCATGGCCATCTGGTCATGAAAAGGGGAAATCCTTTTTTGCCAGACAATTTCGTTTTCTGCCATGACGAATAAGGATGGTGGAAAAGGAATTCTGGTGAAAAAGGATTCTTGTCATGGCCATCTGTGAAAAACATTTATGGGATATCTGGTCCCAAAAAGCAGAGCCATCTGGTTGGGAAAAATGATTGTTTTTCACCAGACGGAATCCTTTTCCACCACCACAGGAAAGAATTGGCAGAAAAGGATTTTGCCTAACAAAAAAGAATCTTTTTCTTTCTTTCTTTCTTTCTTTCTTTCTTTCTTTCTTTCTTTCTTTCTTTCTTGTCTTTTTGTGATGTGACCCTCCCCAACTGAAAAATCCCTGGTGTCTAGTGACACCCTACCATATATGTATATATATATATATATATATATATATATATATATATATGTATTGTAGTGGCACACAAAAGTTTGGACGTTAAGAACTTTGGACCAGTTCAATGGATTTCCCTGAAATTTGGAACACGCATTGGGGCATACCAGATCTCTTGATGTGCCAAATTGTGTTTGTGTTGGAGTGCTGGTCTTTGTGTATGAAAGTGCTGAAAAATGCAAAATTAACCACTTTTGGAAGCACCTTTTGTCATTCTAAATGTGGTCTTGCACAGCCATTCTATGGTATGCTGCTCTGCAAGATATCTCATTTGAAAGAGGTTTGGTGGCTGAACATGCTGCTTTTTGTTTGGTGAAAAAATATTAAGGCATTCAAAAGTTATGGCACTTTTAAGTTCCCATTATAAGTCAATAGGAACATTTACTGTATATGTATATCTTACAATCAAAGAGAGGTATTGACAGTCATTGTACTGGAGATGCTGCATTACAAAATGATGCTCAGAGTGCATTGTTATCATTGCAACTTCTCCCCTAAGGCATGAGTCGGTGGCTGGGAATGGAATGAATGAATTGAGAATACTTGATACTATTGTGGACTGCACCACTGCGTCATCTGTACCACAACACACTGGATTTGTTGTTGTGTGTGTTAGCTATCAAGGGTAGCTTGGCGTGGGGCTCACTTGCAATGTGTGTTGTGACATGCAACCATGTCTGGTGAACTGTGGGTGCATGTGGCAAGTATGTAGAATCTGGATCATAGATTGCATTGTGTATACTAAGTTGTTCTTAATAGGCAGTCCACACGTCCATAAAAGACTAGACAGATTGCAAGTGCCCTCTATTGCAAGCTAAACTCAGTAGGTGCAAGTAGATTTCCACATGTATAGATAGAGCCACAGAGGTCGACCGACCAACTCGTTTAAAAATGTGCAATGACTGCCCTCATAGAGGTAGTGACAGTCTTAATATTGGAGATGTTGCATTGCAAAATGGTGCTCAGAGTGCACTCTCATCATTGTAAGTTCTCCCCTAAACCCCCCACCCACCCCCAGCTGGTGAGTGGGAATGGAACAACAAGTTGAGAACATCTGATACTATTGTGGTACAACAATCATGCACCATCTGCACTATGACACACACCACATACTGGATTTGTTGTCGGTTGTTGTGTGGGTCAGGTATTGAGGGTATCTTGGAATGGGACACACTTGAAATGTGTATTCTGATATGCAACCAGGTCTGGTGAGGTGTGGGTGCATGTGGCAAGTATGTAGAATCTGGAATACAGATTGCAAGAACCTGCATGACTAGTTGTGGTGGATAGATAGTACATGTGTCCACAACTCACTACGGAGATTGCAAGTGCCACCCATTGTGAGCTGGGCTCAATATGTGGCACAGATGGCAAGTCACAGCAAGAGACACCTCCACATGTATGCATAGAGACAGAGAGGGCAATTAACCTCCTTTCTGTGAAATCTTCACTGACAGGATCCACAGATGTCACAGCCTCAGCACCAGAGATGCTCAATTGCAGATTGATCCTCAGTGTACACTGTTATCTTCGCAATTTTTCCCTCTAATCTGTGACATGGTGAGTGGGAATGGAACAAATAACTTGACAATAATTGATACTATTGTGACTCTGAACCCATGTGACATCTGTAGCAGCATACACTTAGCTAGGTGTCTGTCCCTACCCCCCAGGAGGTCTTCTCTCTAATGTTCTACTTTCTGTATTGTGACTTTGCACTTATCTGAGACCTGTGCCATGAGACAGTTACTTAGGTGTCTGTGCCACCTCTCCCCTCTGTCATCCCTTGCTGACCATTTGTAGGAGGTGGTTTTGCTACCATTCTGCTTGGTCTGCATTCTGACTGCTATGCAGTAACAGTACAATAGAAAACATGGTGATCAGTATTAGAAGCACATAACAGTAACCACATGAAAATAAAACTTAGTAGACATAGAATTAGTTTAACAATTATTTTATTTAAATAGTATTTTATACATATATATATATCTATATATATATAGATATATATATATGTATATAGGCCGAATTGATTGGTTGCTCTTGGGATGGGCAAAAAAACCAGTTTGTTGTTATTTCTGTTATCGCTTCTCAGGATGTATTCTATTTGTTGTAATTTGCCTGAGCTGAGATATAGTCTTTGCTTTCTGTTTGTACTGTTTTGTTGGCACTCTATGTTAAGAAGTACGAATTTAAACTATTTGAATAGTAGTTTGTATGGGTGTTTATGGTAGAGAATATTTTCTTGACAAATGCTATTTTTTTAACATTTATTGCTGAGTTTTATTAGTCATGTGTGTGCTAACAGTATTTCATTATTACCCTGACTCACCAGTTCTATGTTTACAAAAATGAATAGTAATAAAATAGAGAATAACGGATGTGGAAGGGTTTGACATGAGTATTTAATACACACCAGAGTTGTGGGATGCTACGTAAACCCTGAGGGTGAAGCCCAAGGGGTTTATCAAAGCATCTCACAACGAGGGTGTGCATTAAATTCTCATATCAAACACCCTCCCCATCTTCTATTTTTCTTATAACAGACCAGCAATTTTTCTCCAGCAGTTTGTGTGACTGTTTGGCCCTGCCCACATACAGAATGTTGGCCAATGAAGCAGCAGCATACTTTGACTGGCATGGCTCGTGAATGTCATAACAACCTGTCAGTACATTGAGAGAAATTGCTGACCAGTTATTATTAATAATTAAAGATATGTTTTTGAAGATTTAAGTGGTGATATTGTACAATTAGCTAGAATATTGATATTTACTAACTGAGTTATTTAATATTTCACTACATGTTCACATGATAAAGTAAGAAACATTATGTGCAGGTCATGATAGCATTATTACATTTTCCTACAATATCACTACATCTATAGATTAACAATGTGGTGTGATAGTTACTGCAGATGGTTGACATCTGAGGAATAATGTTGAGTCAAAAATTTACAGTTACATTATGAAGATCAGTGTTAGGCTATTGTTGTATTTTGTGTCAGTTACAAGCGTGATTATTTTTTATGTCTGATTTAAGTACCATTGTATCAAATCAGTGATATGTTGATATTTGTTGGCACTATTTATGTTAAAATAGCAGCTATTAAACTATCAGAGACATGTGCCACATTTTTTTTCACTTTAGGGTGTGGCGAGGGTACCCATGTCAGTATTGTTGGTAAAACTGATAAATTAGTTTTTAGAAGTATTATTTATTTGTTGAACTGGGAAAAAATTCCTCATCTGACCTCCAAATATATGGACAATCCTGTTACAGCAAGAGCAGACCAATTGTTTGCATTGTATAGCAGAAGTATATAATCATTGTAAGTATTTAATGATTACTTATGATTTGTATACTTTGGCAGAGATGTATAGAGATTATACTGTGGCAATAGGCCAGAAAACCACATGTATAGATCTCTTTTATCAGGTATTACTTATGTAAATAGTAACACTTAATGTAATGCAATACCATTAAGTGCACATAAATATTTTGTTTGGAACAGTGGTCAGGAAACAAAACAAAGATGCAAATTTCTAAGTCTACCGAACTTATGTACATTCATATTGAAGCTTAGTATTATACACATCTATACTAGTCTGAGTCACATTCATTTTCAATTATTTGTCATATCCAGTGCTGTAAGTCATAGACGTGTGAGAGATAATGTTATATTCAGTGTTCAGAGTGCAATAACAGTGATAGCAAATTCTATTACATTGTTTTCAAAAATTTAAGCATACTAGTAGAAATGACACTGTGGTGTAGGCAGTGACACTCTCAACGTGGTGTGATAGCTACATTTGCCAAGGCATAACTTACTAACTGATGTTGAGTAATATCCAATGCCCTCGAGTCTGATTGGATTTGGCGGAAGTCAAATTAGTAAGTATCATAGTAATGGTCAGTAATGTAGACAACAGGAAAAGGAGTCTGAACTTTACCCGATGTGTGCTGTTGAAACAAGTAGGATTCTCAAATGAGTACGTTTGAGAAAAGTTGTTGCATCTCTGATAAGTGTTTAAATAGGTAAATGAATTTGTCATTGCTATGTAAGATAGTACTGTGACACAAGTGAGTACACAGAGACACAAGTGAGTACATGTGCTGTAGTATGTTAAGTAAGGCATCTTCAAAAAAGATATGACTAACTGACTGGCTATTGATTACAGTTCAATACCCTCAAGTCTACCCGAACAGTAATAATGCCATTTTTTGTTGTGAGTATATCTAATTTGCAAATGCTGAATGTCACAATAGAATGACTTTGAAATTCGATTGTGATTAATGAGCAAAACAGTCTTGTTTTGCATCTGAATTATGAGGGTAGCAGATTGATACACAGGGATTTGTGTGCCATAGCTAGCTGCATTGCTGTACTGTTCTGTTACCTTTTTCTATGGCAGAGAATGTGTTAGTACAGAATGGGCTATGGTGATTTTGTGCAACAAGTGTAACACATTGGTCACCATGGGTGTCATGAGATGCTAGTAGTGTTCAATGAAGTTTGCAACATAAATGTGTATGTGTATTGGTGACTGAGGAAAAAAATCTGGCTGGTATATGCAGATGCAATGTTATTTTTGCAGAGGCACTGGTTTACTGATATGCTGTGATGACATAGCATCACTCTTTCATATGTTGTGCATTATTGGTACAGCAGAGTATTATGACATATGCATCCTTCAGATTTCTTGGGAGCCTTTTCCTTAGGGTGCATACTGTATCATTATACTCCACCCATCCCTTTCTGAATCTTCGCCACGTGACATAGTGTCCAGAGTGAATGGATAGGCCGTGATGGAAGATTATTGCATGGGTGTCAAATTGAGTACCTGAGAACATAGTTCTTCCAGCAATGAAGTGTGAAATTGGTGTTGTAACTTTCATACCTTGAGAGTTAAAGTGCTGCAGTACAATAATAATGTATGAGCTTGAATATGTAACTCTCAGAGAACATACACAAGAACGCCCACATCTTCGGCACAGCCAACCAGTTTCTGCATTAGTAAATAACTTGCGGAATTTAACAGTTATCTGTTCAGGGACATAGACAGAGAGCCACAGCATATCCTACGTTGTTTGTGATTCTTTGTGTCCACATGACAAACGTGTACTTGGACACATAGTCAACCTTGAAGTGTTGACGCAGGTCTATGCCATCATCTGCTAAACTGTTTATTATTCCCATCATGAACTCCATGACACATGAACTCCATGACATCTTGTGCATTGTTAGCAAACACAGATTGTCCTGCATATTGACCAAGAGTTAGCTGTACAGAAGTCAAGCTTTGTAAACTGGGCAGCTCATCCTGAGTACCTCTTATGAATCTCTTTAATGCCTCTGAGAGAGGTGTTGATGGGCAACAGTTTAACACACTAGCAAAGTCAGGGAGGTGGAGGAATACTTGCATAGTTGCAGTTGCATAGCAGTTGACTCCTGTACTGTTGTCAAATGTTGGCAGTGTGTTGACTCCAATACATTTTTTCACAGGGGGGATGCAAGCAGTCTCTTAAGAGATTGCTGCTTTGTGCAGTACTCAGGTGATAACTGTGGAGTCTTACTATGCTGTTTTTTCAGTTTGTGTCCTTCATCGATTGTAATTGCAGTGTCAGATGTATATTTGGGAACTGGTAGTAAAGGAGCATTTGGTTGGTACAATGTTCTCAATCTGTTGTACTCAACTATACATTTTGTGTCAGCATGTATTTTGCTTTCTGCCAGTTTCACTATGTGTACTCCAGACAATTGTCTTACATGAGACAGGGCAACATAAGACACGCCATCTTTGAATATACCAGTGCCTATATCTATTATGGCACTATCAAGGCTGAGGCCTTGTGACTTGTGTATGGAGACTGCATAAGCAGCACACAATGGAAACCGTTTCCTTGTCACATATATGTCTTTCACAAGTTCAGACTTAACTGTTACTCTGTCTATTGGGTGAGGGATTTTACAGTTGTCAAATTTTAGAACTACAAACTCCACAGCTGTACCCTGTACATTGTATAGGAACTCTTGGATATATCCCATGGCTCTATTTACGAGACCTCGATTGACATCAATATTTCTGTGGAGCATGACACGTGCATTTCTACACAGTAGTAACACAGCTTCCAGACCAGCTGTTCCTGACGCATCATTTGTGAGCTCTTTCAGATGATCTGCCATTCTCGATACCATTGTTCATGATAGAGTAATGCCATCTATGGTATCTGTGCATGGTAGAGTGATAATAGGCTGTTGTTCTCTCTTCATCATGATGTCACTGAACTCTGCACACTACGTAATCCTTGGGAATAAACATACATGTACCCCTGCTTTCTGAACATGTGCAAACATATCACAAGCATCCTGAATAGGAGCATTATTTCTTGTGATAATGCGCTGTCTTAGCATCTCAACGTGTGGGTGCAACATTACGTGCTTTGTCAAGTAATGCTTTGTAAGACATGTCACCTTGTTGTCTCATGTTCTGAGAGAGTTCAACATATGAGAAACATTCCCACAGATTAACTCCAGCACTGCATCCAATAGTTTTCTTTGCCTCTTCAATGGATAGACTTCAGAAAACATGCTTACTATTTATAGGGGCTAGCTGAAGGAGATCTCCAAGAACAAGGCTGTTCTTCCCACCAAATGGCACATTATCATTGGTTCCGAGTATCTCCTGTAGATGAAGGTGGATGAATGTGAGTAGAACATTTGAGACTATGCTGATCTCATCAATTATGAGCAAATGCATTTTGTCAAACACTGACCTCAGTTCATTGCCAACATCATATGACAATTTCCTGTAATCACCACTCTTTCCGTGCTTGACTGGCAACATGAATAACCTATGGATACCACCAATGTTATAAGCTGCCAATCCTGTAGGAGCTGCAACAATAACAGATGTTGGTGTACTGGTAAGGTCATGCACTCCTTTGCTTATGGCTTCGATCAAGAAACTTTTACCAGTCCCAGCAGCACCACTTACAAACATCCTGATTGGTGTTTGCTTTTCACAAAGACACTGCTTTTCATAGTGCTGGATTTCATGTTTAACTGTGTGCATAATAGAGTGATACACAACTCTTTTGGTGTGAGTTTAACTTGTCGACAATGTCGGTGACAGACTTTGACAAGTACATGCTTTGTTGCATTGTGCCCTCAACCTCTGACATTAGCACAGCTGGGTCATTAAGAGGAAGAGGAGCACCCAAATGTGCCTTCTCCTTCCACATCAACAATTTCCTGTGATGTAACATGTGTGTCATCATCTAGGACTTTCTTCATGTTCTCTATCTGTTTTTTTTTCCATTTCAAGTATCTCAATGTATGTCTCAGAGACATGACTCTGGAAGGTATGATATGTTTGCATGAACTCTTGTTCATATGAATCAGACAATCCTTTTAACTCAGATTCTGATCTCCAAGGTTTAAATAGAAACAATAGAGCAAAGTAATAATGTTCTTTGCTTTCTGTTGTATTCAAGATCAGTTTGCAGTGGTCAATTAGCCATGGTTTGCATTTTTTTGCAAGTGAGCCATCAAAGCCAGTGACTTTATTTTTCCTTTTTTAGGGTCAGAAGGAACACCCCACTTGTAGTCATACCATTGAGCAACTTCAAAGAGACACAGATCGTCCATAGCACTGTTCCACTGTGGACAGTAGTTGTCAATTAAGTTGCTCTTAAGAATACTTGTGGATGTTGGTCTTGTGGCAGCCAACTCCTCAATCTCTTCATGGCGCTTAAGGACACGGCACCTGTTCTACTTGTGATTTACATTTAAGAAACACATGGACTCTGATTTACCATATTGTGAGCTGGTCACTTGCTTCATAGGCTACACACTCACGGTGTGATAGAGTCTTAAGCCCTAGTGACCAAAGTCTGGAAGACATTGATCTATCACTTTGATAGCTCTTCCCACTGTTCTTGGAGGTTAGTTTGCTCATGTTTAATAATGTATAATTTTACATACCTCAAGAGACCCATTGAGTTGTCTGCAACAAACTGGACATCAATGTTTGCTTACCACATCAACAGAAGAGAAGGACTGTAGTCATTGATTTAGACTTCTGATACTGTGCGAGGTAGTTCATACACTCGCTTTGTTGACTTTGCTTTCAGGTGGTGTTGCATGGCTGAAAAAACATCATTCAATGAAGCAGCTATGCAAACTCACTTTGGGAAGCCAAAATAGCAGCAAGTATACCACTGACCTTTGTTTTTAACTTTCCTTTGACAGTATTTGCCACAGAGGTATCGTTGGAATTTCTGGACCAGTTTCCACAGTGTTACGCTATCATACTTGTCTGGTATCTGACATGTGACATACTTCAAGATGAAGCTTAGAATGTCAGATATTTCATTGTCTCCAATTTGTGGGGCATCTTTTATCCACAGCAACATATGAATGAGTGGTGCACCATGGGCTTGGTACTCAACCCTCCAGAAGTAGTGCTCAACAATACCGAGGGGAGGACTTGTCTTAGACAGTATGAATTTCAAAATACTCTGGAACAAGTGGTGGAAGTAACATGAAACAGTTACTGGATCAAGTGAACAGAGTTCATTGACAGTCATTGTTTGGATGTTCTCAGCATCAGAGTTTGCCCATCTCAGTATATCAAGCAAATCATCCCAATAATATTCTGCACAACTGAGTGTCACAAACCATGTTGTTGGTCCAAACTCTCTCAGCATGCACATTACCTCAGAGTGACGTCTATACCAATATTCTTTGGTACCACACATGCTAGACAAAATAGAAGAAAGGCCGACTTACAGTGTTTCATCTTTGGCCTGCAACTTGTGTAGTAACTGTGCAGCTCTCATATTATTGAATTCTGTCCCAAGTCTCAATGTGTGAGCAATGCTAGCAGATAGGACACTGAGTTCACTTTCCCAAAGAAGGTGGAGCAGGTATGCAATGTTTCTTTGAAACTTGCCATCCTTGTGTAGTATTCGCGAGGTCCTATACTCAGCTCCTGGTACTTGAACTTCTCATTCATCTAATCAACCACCTGAACCAAGTGGGAACAGATCAGGGAAACAACGAGCTTCTAGAGTGGCCTCCCATCTCCCATATACTAACAGGATTGCCCTTTACTTGTTTCATTTGCTTTAAATCAGTGTTATCCATTACTGGGTCTTTGCCATGCAATGGGTGTATGGTGACTTGCTCATACACATTCTGTACAGTTGCCATGTCAACCTTCTCAAGTATTGCCTTGTCAGAGTTGTCTGTGGCAATATCTGATGAGAGACCACTAAATGCATCAATGTCAATTTCAGCATAGAAGAATTGTGTTCTTTTAGATATCTCAAAGCATTCTTCACACTGTCCACATTGACAATTTCTTGCCATATTGTTTTCGCCTTTGTTGGCACACCATTTACCAAGATGACTACACTATTGTCCTGAGAAATAGTGTTGACATTGTCTTGCAAAGGTAAAGGCAGGTAGACAACAGAGCCTTTCAGAAAGCATACAAGTTCTTTGTTTGGTAGGTCTCATGTCCTTGTATTCAGTCTGATGATTGTTTGAAATGGCTTCATGGTCTGAATGAGAATCCTTTCAAACAAGTTCAACACTGTTATCTCATTAGGTGTTGGTTGTACTTCCATTTTATTGAGTACTGATCGAGGAGGTAAACTATCATTCTTGATCTTGTTATGACAGTAGGAACAGGGTGACACAGTTGTGAGTTCTTCAAAGTCAGACTTTAATAGGAGGTACGCACGGAGTCATCCCCACATTTAATTCCATGATGGAATGTTTTACAGGTCTACTTTGACACATAAGTGCTTGTAGAACAAATCATTCACATGACACACACATTGTATCAAATGTCTATATTTTGCTTAATTCAAATTTAGCAAATTCAGTACCAAAATTTCGTAGTAGTTGCTCTTCTTTAACCAGAGATGTCTGAGGAGTACTTGCTTCTTCAGGAACAGTAGCAGCAGACCTCAATCTTTGGGTTCTTTGCAACTTTTTGATTAACTCACTAAGTCTTTCAACATCTCCATCATCAAGCAATGCTTAGAATTGCATGTAGTCTCGAATGAGAGATCTGACGTGATACAACCTTTGCACAAATTTGCGAATGCCAGAGTTATGCACTGCTAGCATACGAAAGTGATGAAATGTGCTGTTGCAGTTCATGGACTCTAAGCATGCGAGGGAGTGACCCATCAGGCCTTTGTGAGGCTGTACCTCACACTTGTCAATGTCATGAAGCAGTATGTCATTCAGATGCCTTTGTGATAAGAGTTGTTGAGAGAAAACATTTTATAGATATAATAGGTTCCTCTCTAATGTTACATGTGCTGTCACATGCCCATTGTTTTGCTGATGACTTGGGATCACTTTCAACCTCTTCAGCTACATTGTTGTTGTTCAGATGGATGGTTTCATGAGCTAGAGGTAAGACATTCAGTAGTTTTCCATGCTCATGTAGTGTTAAAGTAATATTTCTACTGTGTGCATGGTATGTCTCTTCCCAGAAAAATGCTTCTGAGTACTCTGAATGAACCCAGTCTCCTTGAAACACAAGAGAAATATTTTCTCTGTTTGAGTGCTCAAAAGATAAAATAGTGTTTCTCATCTCCTTAATCATTGTACTCAATTCATCAATGGCTGACATCATATCAGTCCAGAGTTGGGAACATATTGCTAGAGCCACATTGACAAATCATCTTGCTCTTAAGCGGACTTTCATCAATGAGGGCTTAGAACATAGTCTCTTACCTTTGCGTCTCACTATTTTGGAGATCACACGTTCAATCCTAGCTCTGTGGACTAGTTTTTTGAAAAACATTACCTTACTGCATTGAGCATTAAGAGAGGTACTATGCCTAGCATTCTTTTTCTGTTTCACATGTGTACGCTTTGGTGATAACAGTGCTGGACGTTGTGATTGTAATGTTTCTTTATGAAGGCTACTTGTAGTAGTTTTCTTAGAGGAGGGTTTCTGTTTCTTTAGTTGTTTATTATTAACTCTGTGCGTGATGTGCAGAGAAGAGTGTTTTTTTATGCTTCTGTTGAGAAGCGTTACCTTTTGTTCTTGCATGGCATGTCAGTGAACAAGCAGTACAGCTAGCACTTTCTCTATGTGATCTCATTTTCTGGCAGATAGTCATGATGAAATAGGTCAAGTATTTCTTCAATATCTTTGTTGTTGTAGTCCCCTAAAAAAAGTGGAAATACATATATTTAGTAGTCAAGAACACTAGCCACATGGCAGTACATCAGAAATTGTGTGTATGAAATATAATACATAGTATTGTGCTAATAAGAAAACATCTGTTACGATTAGCACTACTTTGTAATGAATAATTTAAGTATTGTGCCTTGCACTGTGTACTGAATATTCCAAGCACTTCTTACGTGGGCAAAAGTTGATAAACAAGTATATTTGTAACACGTTCATTGTTTCATGTATTTGTGTTGTGGTAAGTGTTAATTTGTAAAGTTGTAAAATATTATTTGTGCCATTGTTACATGCACTTATGCTGACATAGAATGATGAACAGAATAGTAAGTGTTGTGTTGATGGATTGCTGCAATCATACTATTATGGGTCTGTCTGAATGTGGTGATGTCAATAATCTTGTTGTGTTGAAACAATTTTACTTTATTGATAGTTTGTATGGCATAATTACATGAGTCTAATGATGATTGGCTCTTATGGTAAATGGATGGAAAGTTGTATAAGTTAAAACTGGAAAATGTTTATTTTTTTTGTCACGATCAAAGAATTTGTCAACTCATGAACGATCCTCGCGATCAAAGAGGGTCGCGAACAAAGAACGTGTGAATCATGTGGTGTTACTATAGAAGCTTGTTTACATTGCTTTTTATGATATGGAGAACTTCTGAACTGTCAATAGAGATATGTGCACATTGGGTGCTGACATAGTATCTTAATAGTTGAGTTTTTAGAGCTATTAGTGTTTTTTTGCAGAAATCATGTGGTTTTCGTTGCGACCTAAGAATTTGTCAAGTCACAGTTCAAGATTACGATCAAGCCAAATGGCGGTCAAAGATTTTGTATGCTCGCCGTCGAAGGTAAAAAGAAAGTGGGCAATATGTAAAAATGTTATTAAAAATAAATTATACAAGTATTTTGTCTTACCTATGGGTAAATTTCATGCTAGGAGGATTTCTGTACTGAACTGACTTTGAAAATATTGTTTTTGCACTGTGAGAAACGTTTAACATTGAAGTCTCATGTTACTCTGGCAATCTAAGATTTTGTATGCTTGCGGTTGATTCTCGCAGTCAAACCGAGTTGCAGTTCAAGATTTTGCATGCTTGTGGTCAAAGATCATAAAAATGATGTAATTATGTTAAAATAGATAAAAAAACCAAAAAAAAAACTATTCCTTTAACTTATTGGGTATAGAAATGCTAGGAGGGTTTATCTAGCTGTGCTGTTTTTTAAAATATTGGGTTTAGACTGTCAGATACGTTTCACGTCCAAGTCTCATGTTATTCTCACGATGAAAGAATCCGTATGCTCGCGGTCTATCCTATGGTCAGAGTCGTGGTTTAAGATTTTGCACACTCGCAGTCAAAGATCATAGAAAATGTAATTATTTTCAAATGTCTTTAAATGATATTAAAACATTATTCTATTTGTTTATTAGTTTGTAAAATGCTATAAGGGTGTGTCCATTCAAAAAAGTTAGAGAAGTATTGTTTTTTCACTGTGAGAGACTGTTACCGCCAAAATCTCATGTTAGACTCGCGATCAAAGATTTTGCACGTTTGTGATCGATCCTGGCGATCAATGCGAGTCACGGTCAAAGAAATTGCACACTCGCGATCAAAGAAATGGCTAAGTTAGTCATGTGAGTTTGCTGAGCCAATAGAATTAAAGAATAACACTCTAGGGGCCATTTTAGATCGAGTGATCGAGCAGGCAACAGGGCATAATTATAAAATAAGTGCTTGGACAAAATATTGTAGAAGTTGGGTAAAAAGTCATTTTTCAAGTTTTCAGAAGTAATTTTATAGTGTTTTGGCAACTTAGGAACTACTGTATGTATTTTTTAACCACTGATATGGGCAGGAACTGTTAACTTTGATTATTGATGCAGTTTACAACAACCTTGATATTTTTATAGCATCATGGCCCGGTAAACTGTTAAGTAGTTTATGCATAGATTTAAGTCTTTACATATCTGTATGACAAATGAATTGTTTTTTGTAAAGTCATGGAAATAGATTTTTGAGAGTCTGATTTGTACAAACAAACAAAAAAATTAGCATTATTGAAAAGCTGTATAATGTTTTATCTATTTTGCTATTTAGTCAGTCAAACTGCTGTGATTGTTTTCTTTAACTAAGTTATTGTTCTTGGGATATTTCTTGTGGCTCAAAATAGTGTTTATTATTTAGTGTCTGCTACGGTATTTTTGGTAACTCAGACTAGCTGATCTGTGCAAGTTGACAGAGTGGTAAGGAGATTTACTGTTACTCAGTGCTAGTTTGATTTGTGACAATTGCTGCCTGATCTAATAACATTGGCACTTTCTGGCTAAATATGTGTGTTTTAACTGTTGTGGAATCCTGACTTAGAATTATATTGTGTGTTGCCTAGCTTTACCTGGCACTGCTTTTGCACTTGTTAATAGAGAGACAAATACATATATTTAACTTAAGTAATTGAGTCACAGTACTTCTCACTGGAAATTGTTTCTGATTAAATTAAATTGTGGTTCTAAAAGCTGTGCAATCTAATTAGTATAGTACTATGACGATGATGATGATGATGAAAACTTTACTTTTATACAGGAAATTCTAATCATTAGGATTATACAATCCTGTTCACAAGATAGTCCTGTTTATATTTCACTTAGTTACATCTAAACATCTGGGCCCAGATATTCAAACTGTGCCCAAAATGTGTGCAACAGCAGGAGCAAGCACAAGAAGTCAATTGCATAGGTGCAACAGGCGCGATATTCAAACATGGAGCAAAAACAAATTGCGCAAGCAGCCAACGTCTGAATATCGCACAAACTGCACCATAGCGCAACCAGGAAGGGGAAGCTGAGCAGAAAGGTTGCACCATAGCGCAACAAGGCTAGCCCAGCTGAGCAGTCCAGAGGTGCCATAGTGCAAGCAGAGCCCCCAACCCCCAGCAGAGCAATGGAACTGCACAACCAGGGAGGCAGGCTGGGGCTCACCCACATTTATTCTATGTATGTACTGTATGACTGTCTATGTTTTATTCTGACGTGGAGCTTTTGGAAACGAGTCTGTGACTCAAGGGTTGTAATTCTGATTTCCTAAATAAATAAACAGATAAAGTATCAGAGTAGCCCTGGAGAACAGGGAGGTAAGAAGGAGGCTTGAAGAGCAGTGGGGGCAACTAAAAGGAGCCACAGTGGAAGTGACGAACCAATGCATCAGGTTGTTGTCCAAAGGGAAGAGAAGGAGGAGGCCACTATGGTTCTTGAAACAGGTGGCAGACAAAGCAAGGGCTAAAAGGGTGAGTTTCAGGAAATATAAGGAGACTGAAAGGGATGAAGACAGGGAGGTGTACCTAGAGTGTCTAAAGGAAGCATGGAGCTGTGAAGAGTACCAAGGCACAGACTGAGGAAGGATTAGCGCAGACAGTAAAGAAAGGGGACAATATATTCTATAGATATATCACAGAAGGAAGAAAAGCAAGGGGGGTTGTAAGGCTCAAAGGGGATGAAGGAGAGTGTAAGGAGGGAAACCTTGACAAGGTGTAAATACTGAATAAATATTTATGTTAAGTATTCACTGAAGAGGGGGAGGGTTAGGGACCACAGCTGGGTGACAGATGCAAAAGGGGGGGAGGTGGACACCAGTCCATTCACAGCAGACAGAGTCTTGGAGGAGCTCACAAAACTGAAGGTGGACAAAGCAATGGGGCCAGATGGTATACACCCAAGGATATTAAGGGACCCATCAAGGGAGCCAGCAGCACCTCTGGTAGCCATGTTCACTGAGTCACTCAACACAGGAGTGGTTTCAGAGGACTAGAAGAGGGCACATGTAGTCCCTCTACACAAAAGTGGAAGTAGGGAGGAGGCGGGGAACTATAGACCGGTCAGCCTCACCTCAGTAGTGGGTAAGATCATGGAGGCATTGCCTAAAGAAAGAAGTGGTGCACCTGGAATCCAACAACGTCCAGGATCCAAGGCAACATGGATTCACAGCAGGAAGGTCATGTCAAATGAATCTGACAGATTTTTTTGATAGGGTGACGAAGGAAGTAAATCAGGGTGGGGTGGTGAACATTGCCTAGCTCAGTTTCAGCAAGGCCTTTGACACTGTGCCACATTAAAGGCTGGTTAACAAGATAGGTAGTCTGGACATAGGGCACAAGGTGATAAACTGGGTTAGGAACTGACTAACGGACAGGAGGTGGAGGGTGGTGTTAAATGGGATCCAATCCAGGGAGAGGGGGTGACCAGTGGGGTACCTAAGGGATCAGTCCATGGGCCAGTCCTGTTCAGTGTCTTTATTAATGACATTGCAGAAAGGCTGAAGGGAAAGGTCTGCCTGTTTGCAGATGACACCAAGATCTGCAACATGGTGGATACTCCAGACAGGGTGGAGAAAATGAAAAAGGACCTGGGGGAGCTTGAAAAATGGTCTGAAGTGTGGCAACTGAGGTTCAGTTCAAAGAAGTACAAAATAATGCACCTGGGATGGAGGAACCTTGGGGAGAGCTACATGATTGAGGGGGGAGGTGCTGACAACCACCAAGGAAGAAAGGTGACCTGGGGATTATCTTTTTCAGATGTTCTAAAGGTGTCTAAGCAGAGTACAAAGGCTGCAGGGAGGGCCAATGGCATGCTGCAGTGCATAGGCAGAGGTATCACTAGCAGAATACAAGAAATAGTGACGCCATTGTATAAAACACTAGTGAGGCCTCACCTAGAGTAACGTGTGCAGTTCTGGAGGCCATACCTTTGAAAGGACATTGAAAGGGTGGAGGTGGTCCAGAGAAGGATGACTAAGATGGTACAGGGCTTGCACCACAAAACATAGGAGAGATTAAAGGACGTCAATATGTACTCGCTGGAGGTGAGAAGAGGAGAGATCGGGGGAACATGATAGAAACAGTCACATACCTTAAGGGCATAGATAAGGTGGGGGGGTGATATCTTCCAGTATAGAAGGAGTACAAGAACGTGGGGGCATGCTATGATATTGAAGGGGGGACAGGTTAAGAAGAAATGTGAGGAAGTTTTTCTTCACAGAGAGGGTAGTGGACACATGGAATAGTGTGCCACAGGTGGAAGTGGGAGTGAACACAGTGGATGGATTTAAACATGCCTGGGACAGGTATATGGGAACCTTGGAATTGGGAAGGAGTGGTGAAAAACCACTGACCAGAGGGGGTTAGAGGTTGCAGACAAGTATAGGGCTAGACTAGGCAGACTAGATTGGCCTAACAGTCCTTATTTGCCAACAATTTTATGTTTCTATGTAGTACTCAACCACAAACTGAAACCTTAACATCTTCAGGTGGACCATCCCTGGAGATCCTATACATTTTAAATATATACAGACAAATGGATCGAAGCATGGCTGAAGGAGAGAAGGCAAAGGGTGACAGTGAATGGGGTTCTTTCGGATTGGGCGGAGATGACTAGTGGGGTGCCCCAGGGCTCTGTGTTGGGACTCTGTCTTTTTAACATCTATGTAATCTCACTAAAATTTGAACATCAAAACTTATGGATAACAAAATTTGCAGATGTCTGCAGGATAGGGACTATCACAAATAATACAAATTATAGCACAATATTACAAGAGACCCTTGATCGTATTCATAGTTGGACAATGAATAATAAATTAGAACTGAATATGGGGAAATGCACTGTCATGCATATGGGGAAAAGGAAAAAGAAATTCAGCTATAAAATGGGGATTCATATTCTATCTGTGACATCTGAAGAAAGAGACTTAGGAATCACTGTTAGCGCTGATTTGCAGTTTAGAGCTCATTGTGATAATATAGTCAAAAGGGCAAACCAAACTCTAAATTGTATCCTGAGACATATGGGGAGCAGAAGAAGTGAAGTTATGATGCCACTGTATGCCTGCCTGGTGAGACCGCAGTTGGAGTTCTGTAAACAGGTTTGGGCACCTTATAAAAATGGTGATAGTCACAGAATCGAAGGGATACAAAAAAGAGCTACAAGAGTGGTAAAAGGATTAAAAGAGGTCCCTTATACAGAGAGAGACTAAATAAACTTGATCTATGCACCCTGCAGTATAGAAGAATTGGAGGTGACGTGCACTCTATACAGAGACCTAGCTGACAATTCGCTGTGGGAGGAGCTGGGTTTGACACTCAAAGATTATAAGTATAATCCTAGAGACACCCTTTACAACTAGCAGTGGGAAAATGGAAGCCACTGATTAGGAAAAATTGGTTCAGTCAAAGAGTAGTGACATTGTGGAACAGACTGCTGTTAGAAGTGGTGGGCAGTGAATCAATGGATAGGGGTAATGTGAGGAATTTTTTTTTCACGGAGAGAGTGGTGAATGCATGGAACTGCCTTCCTGGGAAGGTTGTTGGGTCTAAAACAGTGAGGGAATTCAAACATGCATGGGACAGACATAAGGCAATTGTAGTGGGGGGTTGCAGGAAGTAGGCTGTTGGTTAACTAGAATCTGCAGCTTATCCAATAGGAAGGGAAATGAGCAGACTGGGTGGGCCAAGTGGTCCTTATCTGCCGTCAAAGTCTATGTTTCTATGTTTCTATATTCAAAAGGAGGTTTGACAGATTCTATAAAAATAAGAATGTACCTGTCACAGTGTGCCTGGCATCCTGAGAGACCATTTTTTCTTCCCTAAAGTCTGCTGCAACAGTATCTCTTTTCTTCTCCTTTTACATACCTTTTTTCTAATCACTATATTTCACCTTATGTAGCCAGGCCACCTGCAGTTGTACTTGCCTTACTATTCCTTTGTTTCGGGTCTCCTCAGGATTGACCCCTCCTTGCCTAGGAAAGCATCATGAAAAACGGAGTGACTTGTTCTGTTATAGCCTGGAAGCACTGTTATACTTGTGCTTGGGAAAGACATGCCTTCAGTTAAAGTTATGTTTCCTATAAGGTGCTATGAAGAGATGAAGTGAGAAATGTATAAATAATAGTATTTTTCCCCCTTCGTAGTGAGTTAAGACCTTTGAAACAAACATTTATGTCCTGGTTAGAAAACACTGTGCTCCAGTTTGTTGGTTTCTCTCTGACCTTGTATTTGTTGCAAAGCAAAGAAACCAAGTTAAAATACAACTGAGAGAACAATTTGGACTCACGTTTCAGCCAGAAACTGAAAATACCAAAAGGTGTCCACTACTGTACCTCTTTGTATAGAGACAAAACTTTCCCCTTTGTGGTTACTTTTGGATTTTTTTGTATACCAGAATGAAAAAGGGAAAATAAATGAAGGGATGCCAGAAAACTCACCATGTTTGGGCCTACAACAACAAGTTTGATCCTAGAAGGCCTGCACTGAATAAAAGTAAACAGTAGTGGCACTACAACCTGTTGTTTACATACTAAAAAGGTGATATAAAACTAGAAACGTGATATGAAACTGCATACTAGGATTCATACTGTACTAGGAAAAGCAGATACACAGGAGGCCATAGCCCATGTAAGTATATCTCCAGTCAGGCTGGTAAATCATCCCTAAGTTAATAAATGGCAGTCTAGGTCTTGTTTAAATTTAGCAAAATTAGTGAAACGTATAAAGTTACATGTGGCCTACCTTGAGGTTTCTGTTTGTAGGGTCCTGCCCAAGAGCCTTTCAGTGTCCTACTAAGCACTGGCCTACCCTGTGTTTCCACCTTTTTATACACTGGATAGCTCTGTGGGAGAAACCTGCACCTGAAACCTATAACCTATTTGTTTGGAGAACATTTTATTATGAACACTACCACCCAGGCAAAAGATATCTGAGTTCTCTTTTATTTATAGCATTTGGATATAAATAATGTTGTTTAAAAGAAATAAGCTGTATTTCTGTGAGTGGATGTGGTCACATGGTTGACTCTGGGTATAAAAGGAGTCCAAACTACAGCACACATCAGATTTGTATGGGGATCAGTACTGTGCTGACCCAGGTAATAAGGTCTGCAACTACCTTCAGGCCTTACATTCCAGGTGGGATTTTTGCCTAGCCTGAGTGACTCTAGCCATTTTCTAGAGCTTAAATTATTGGCAAACAGTGAAGTCAAATGTGATTTTGCTTAGTTACTTTTGTTTTCCTTTATTTTATTGTATCCAGTCTGCTTATTTTGCTGTATGTAAAATATATCTTTTGATTTGCCAAACCTGCCTTCTGAGTGTCCATCTATTCCCACTAACCTCACAGTACCCATATAGAGTTAAACTGGCAAGCATAAAGGATGTAAGTCCAAACAAGCTTGTACGCACCTATGAAACCTATGAATAACTTGTAACGTGTAAAAGAACAATTCATATGATGTATAAGGCAATTTCATCCAAACACAGCACCCATATGAGTCCCCATTTACTGGCTTGGGCACTTACTCAGCAGTTACAACTAATACAAAGTTACATGATTCCTAACCAGATCAGCATGACACATTGCTGTAGTATGGAGCCCAAATATGGCCCCATACCTCTCAATATGCTTCTTAAGGGAGTATGTGATGTTTCCTGGGCCAAAACCATCATAATTAGCTCTTCCCATTGTACAATAGTCTGGGTTATCTTGGACACCCATATGTTCTGGATACAATGTCTGGTCACCACCTGGAACACTCTAATGTTTCTATGATAAAGCATCCACTCTTTCTCCTCCTGGTGTACTATGCAAAGCAACATGGCTGTGGTTTTACAAGGATGCTGCAATTGTATATCCTCCCCACTACTTTTGCCACTGATTGCCATAATTGTTGCAGTGTATCACAGAACCAGAAGTAATGAAAATAATGGGGGGGGGGGAATGTGGCCAACACTTCAGCGAGATGGTGCATTAAACCTTTAGCTCCAGAATGACAAGAACACATCCTGATGACATCCAAACTTCTAAAACTCCTAACGATACCATTTGAACTATAATCCTGATAGCAGCTATTGGTGAACTAAATATCTGATTTTGGAACCAATTGATACCAGAATAACGGACTTATAGCAGGTAAAAGTACTACAACAGCAAGGCTACAAGGTGCCTACTGGGTCACTCCTGAAGGCAGCAGTATGGCATGCAGAACAGAGGCTGAGAAACAGGAGCAGATGGACAGGATTGAACAAACGCTTAACCGGGTCCTTCTAGATGTTAATGAGTACAAACAGCAAACATTCTCTCATCATGAATGAATCAGCATTTTACACCTGAAAACTGCTACTAACAAAAGCTGCAGCATCAATAATGAAAATTTTTTTTCTGCCAGGACCTACAAAATTCGCTCAGAGAACAAAATCATACCATCCAGCAGTTGCAGCTCAAATTAGATGATATGGAAAGCCAGGGGCACCGAAATAATCTTTGTTTTGTTGGCTTCCTGGGGAAAGCAGAACTGGGGGACTGTATAGCTTTTTTACATCACATTCTGCCATCTGTCTTAAAAGCACATGAGGGCCACTTTGAAATCGAACGAGTGCACCACTCTCTAGCTCCTATGCCAAGGGCTGGAGAGAAACCCAAACCAATTATTGCAAGATTTCTTAGATTCCAGGATAAGGAATTTATCCTTAAAAGAGCAAGGGACCTTGGATCCCTTGAATGGCAAAATAACCACCTTATGATTTTTCTCGACTACTCAAAGGATCTAACTAATCACAAAAGAGCCTACCCTGAAGCTAGGCAGGCACTCCACCAAGCAGGGGTGATGTTTTCTCTCTGATACCCTGCAGTGCTACGGATCTCACACAACAGAGCTATTCACATTTTTAATACCCCTGAAGCAGCCATGTCTGTTATCCAAAAGAACTGGCTGAAAGCTACTACAACTTCCAAAACCAGACCCTGCCAAACAGAAGAGGCTGGCCCCCCTCCAGAAACCATGGACACAGTGCTTGCCACTGTACCTGATAACCCAAGGGGTCCCAACAGCCCACAAATTACATACCACAATTGAGGACCTTTGGATGTTGCCCCTCAAAACCAAAAGAAGAAGCAAACATCCAGAAAGCCATCGCAGATCACTTAGCAGGAAGAGATTCCACAGCCGGAGCCATAGCGTCAGCACCAAAAATCTGGTGGAAATACACCCCTTGCTGATAACTAAAAACTGCTATGCCCCACTGTTGATGGCCGAGGGCTGAGATGGTCAGTACACCACTATTTCTTCACCCAAGGTCCCTCTCACAGTACTAATATAACCGGTCTACATACTTGAAACTGTTCCAGACCTTGAATCTAGCGTAGCATCTACAGAGGGCCCTGTAGCATCCGATACCTCAGGTAGAACCGCTGACTGGTTGGTTGCACCCCTGGACTCTGGAGCTCCCGATACTACAATTTCAAACTATGTCACACAAACCTGAGTAAATTATCACTGGTATCAGGTATATTTTGTTGAATCAAGAAAACATACAGGTTGAAAGTTAGGCACTAATGTTCAGTCTTTAATAGTTTATGTTATAAAAGGTTAATTAGATTTAGAAATGTAACCCCAGGAATCCATATCAGGTATGGGCGCATCTCTAACCAAGTGGTGGTGTTTACAACATCCCATATAAGGTCCTGATTTGTGTCACTTAAACTCGGCTTACAATGTATTGAGCCTAGACGTTTGAATGTTTTACCAAACAGCTTCAGGGAGTAATGACTGCTATGGCATCTGACGCAGTGCGGCTTATCTCCTGATTAATTGCAGCAGACAGGGCCATTGCCCGCAGTATACATTAACATCCGAAGCTCCAGGCATAGTTTATAGATCTGTGTTAAGTTCTAATTATAGCCAATAGATTAGCATGTTAGGTAGGAACTCGGTAACACAGCACAAACTCCTATATAGAATGTTGCGGTTTCACGGTGCTGTTGCCATTTTCTTGTACATAGCCATGCACCACTCTTCACAATATTTAATAGTTGGTAAATGGTACTGTATCTTTCTGGTTAAAGGTATGCTCTAAAGGAAGGGATGAAACAGTGGCACTACACAATGCTGACGTCTTGGGAGCATGTGTAACACTTCCTCCCTACTCCCCTTCTCCAAGAGTATGGTTTAGCACAGGTCTGGGGGGATCTCTTCAAGGGGCCCAGTTTAATGCTACATTGAGGCTCTAAAAATTTGAATAGGCTGGCCATACATAGCATATATTGGAGGTAGCCTTGTAACCAAAGATGCTATTATAATAGTGGCTCCCCACCACTATCAAAGCACAGAGCTGCAGTGATTAATATGAGCTCCTCACAAGTGCAGGGAGCTCGGGGTGGCAGGGCTAAATGTAACCTCGACCTCGATAAATCTGCACTGCATACCTCTCAAGTGTCCCTGATTTTCAGGGACGTCCCTGATTTTGCCTCAAAATTTTACTCTGTCCCTCCTAAAATTTGTGTATTTGTGGCTAAACAGTGGGGACTGTAAGCACAAAACAATGTCAAGCATTAAAATTACAGACTTGTTCTTCTTTAGAAAATGCATTTTGCACTAAGCCCCATATTCTACCTGCTTTCTGGGTGGATATTTCTAATTTTGAAGATGTGTCCCTGATTTTGGTCCTTTGTCCCTGATTTTTTTAAGCCTTGTCCCTGATTTATGAGGCAGGAGGTTGAGAGGTATGGTGCACTGTAACACAGAAACACAGAAACATAGAAACATAGACGTTGACGGCAGATAAGGACTGCTTGGCCCACCTAGTCTGCCCATTTCCCTACCTACAGGATAGGCCACAGATCCTAGTTAACCAACAGCCCATTTCTTCCTACCCCCACTAGAACTGCCTTATGTCTGTCCCATGCATTATTGAATTCTCCCACAGATTTAAACCCCACAACCTCCTCAGAAAGGCTGTTCCATGCATCCACTACCCTCTCTGTGAAAAAATACTTCCTCACATGACTCTGGAACCGCCCCCCCATTATCTTTAAATTGTGTCCCCTTGTTCTTGCACGTCTCTTTTTCTGAAAGATGCTGCCCTCTTGGACTTTGTTGATTCCACTGAGGTACTTAAAAGTTTCTATCATGTCCCCCCCTTTCACTTCTTTCCTCAAGGGTATACATTTAAGCTCCTTTAGTCTCTCCTTGTACGGCTTCTCTTGCAGACCCTGCACCATTTTAGTTGCCCTCCTCTGGACTGCCTCTATCCTGTCTATGTCCTTGCGGAGATGGGGTCTGCAGAACCAGACGCAGTACTCCAGATGGGATCTCACCAACTGTCTGTACAGAGGGATAACAACTTCCTGTTTTCTGCTGGTGATGCCTCTCCCTATGCATCCCAGTAACCACCCAGCCCTCCCTACTGCCTTCTCACATTGCTTGCTAACCTTAAGGTCATCTGATATGATTACCCCCAGGTCCTGTTCCTTTTTTGTTGTTGTTACTACCTTCCCCCCATTGTGTAATCTTCCCCATACAACTTTGCCAAGTCCCTTCTCATTCTTTCCATGCCTCCTTGTGTATCAACCCTGTTGCAGATCTTTGTGTCATCTGCAAAGAGGCATACTTTTCCTTCCAGTCCCTCTGCAATATCACTTTTAAAGACATTAAAAAGGACTGGACCCAGTACTGAACCTTGCAGTACCCCACTAGTAACCCCTCTTTCTTCAGCGTGGACTCCACTCCAGACTCCATTTACAATTACCTTCTGTGTCCTGTTGTCCAGCCAATGTTTTACCCAGGCTACCACCATGGTACTCACTACCAGGCTGGTTAATTTGACTATTAATCTTTTGTGTGGGACTGTGTCAAATGCCTCGCTAAAGTCTAGGTAGGCCATGTCCACAGCCCCTCCCTGGTCTACCACTTTGGTCACCCAGTCAAAGAAATCTATTAGATTCATCTAACATGACCTTCCCGCTATGAACCCATGCTGCCTTGGGTCCTGTGCCCCACTGGTCTCTTAGTTCTATGGATCACTTAAACCCATGGATGTACAGCTGACTCGTTGGTGACAGAAGGTGGTAACTTGTTCAAAGCTACGTTAATTTTCAGACCACTGTGTTTTAATGCTTCTGAAGTGTATAGGTAGTAATTCCTATGCCATCTACTGTTCAGCCTTTATTACTGCAGGCAAACACCCTTCTTAAGCATGCAGACAATGCAGCCAAATGGCCCCTGACAAAATCAAGTTTCTTTTTCCCAATTATCGTATTTTTGTGACATGGATAACTACTTATTGTAGCACAGGCTGTTGCCAGTTAAAGCTGCTACTCAATATGTTAGGCAATAATACACAATAAGGGGTCATTTGCAGAGATGACAACTTGCAGAAATAATTACTGTTGCTCATGAATTGAGCTACCATAAAATGGGCCATATTTACTTTTTATTCTATCAGTTCTACTGTTCACTAAAATTAAGATATCAGAGATTAACACATTATAAGCACTTCAGTACCTCCGCAGCTTTTGTTTCTTGTGGACTGATTATATTAGTACTCCTGATCGAGCCACGTAGAAGGGTGATTAAGGAGAAATACTCTTTCTAATCTAACCTTTACAAGGTTAGCAGACAAGCAAACCCAACTTCTTGCTCTGTCTCCCTCTGATCCCCCAACTCAGGCTAAGGAAAAGCTTAGTATAATATTTGTTTGGCCCTTTTTCCTTACCTCTACAAGAGTTAACTAGCTCTTACACTCTCTCATTAGCAGCTAGACTAATGAGTCATTTTAACATTAGTTGTTATAGACATTTGCTCAATGCTTTTAATATTATACTTAATGACTCAGTACTTGAATGTTTGTCACACACTTCTGGATTACATGGTCACCCATTATGCCAGGTATTAGACCTTAGAAATCAACCTTTCTGTAAGGTTTAGCACCTGCTTGGGTTTGAGGTTACATCAGTACACACCAGCTATAACCTACACAAACAGAATATGGCTGATATTACATACCATAGCTGGAATGTAAGGGGCCTTAACTCCCATATCAATTGCAAGCAGGTACTGATTCACTTGCAGAAGTTAAATTCACAGGTGGTACTACTGCAAGAAACTAAGTTAACTGATGTGGAAGCCCAAAAGTTAAGTAGGGACTGGGTAGGTGTAGAGGTACACAGTGTAGCTCCCTCAAAAAAGAGAGAGGTTTCCATTCTCATCCATAAAAATTTACACTGGACTCTCTGTAACACCCATCAAGATCCTGAGGGTAGATGGGTTTTGGCACACTTCAAAACCCCACAGGGCCCCTTCACCATACTTAACCTATACTCTCCTAACACTGACTCCCCCCAGTTCTTTCATACACTGGCCTCACATCTAGTAAACTTAGTCGACAACAAAACACCCACTCTTATTGGAGGTGATTTTAACCTAACATTGAACCCAACTATAGACAGGAGTCATTGTAACCCAGAACCTCACTCCCAAGCCCTTCAGGCGGTACTAGTATGGATGAAGGACCAAGCCCTCACTGGCATATGGAGACAGTTTAATTCTAGAGAAAAGGACTTCACATATCAATCCCTTGTGCATGGCTCTTTCACCTGAATTGATATGTGGTCTACGTCTCTAGAATTTACCCCTCTTGTAACAGCAGTCAATATTAAGCCTACAATAATATCTGATCATGCCCCTGTGCAACTTGATCTCCTACTAGGGAGTGATCCACAAAAATCTGCTAACTGGAGGCTTGACCTGACATTACTGTTAGACTCTAAGTTTCAACCATGGATGCAGAACATTGCTCAGGATTACTTCTCTAATAATGATAACCAATCTACATCCATTACTACCTTATGGGAAGCCTTTAAGGCTACACTTAGATGGCAAATGATTAGCTATTCAGCCCATAGGAGGAAAGGAAGGGAAAAAACTGACAGAGCTAGAGGATACACTCAAAGTTAAAGAAATCATTTTGAAGGCCACCCCACCAAGGACGGTCAAGCATTCATCCCTCCAGACAGAGATTATAGCTCTGAGGCAGAAAATCAATGCTCTTACTTCATGGAAAGCTGAATTAGCCATCCTAAGGTTTAAACATAAGCACTGGGAAAGTGGGGAAAAATGGCAAATGTTTCGTTACAGGCTTAAGAAACAACAATCCGAATGATATATTGTCTCTCTAATGTCTGACTCAGGTATTAAAAGTGCAGATCCTGTAGAAATTAACTAAATTATGGCTAAATTATATCAAAAACTATACATCACCACTACCTTCCCATCCTCCCAGCAATTATCAGACTTCCTTACCGCTATATCCCTGCCAAAACTATCACCCACTCAGAGTTCTCTCTTGGATCAGCCAATCACTGCTCATGAAATAGAGAATGCAATAAAAGATCTAAAAATGAAAAAGGCCCCAGGTAGCAATGGCCTTCCAATTGACCTGTACCATCTACTATTACCCCAGGTATGCCCTATCCTGGAATGCTTGTTTACTGAGCTCCCCCCCGCATTCTTCCCGCCCTCCATGTCTGTGGCCACAATTACTGTCTTACCAAAACCTGGTAAAGACCCCCCTATATCCATCCAGTTACAGGCCCATCTCACTTATTACTGCAGATGGGAAATTCTACGCTAAGATACTTACGACACAGTTATAATCCCTTTTACCTATGTTAATTCACCCCTCTAAAGCCGGTTTTGTGAAAGGCAGACTGAGCTCAGACCATATCAGAACTCTTACTGACCTTATGTTTATTACCTCCTCTTGTCAGTCCCCCTCAGCTGCAATTATAATTGACTTTGAAAAAGCCTTTGATACAGTTGAATGGAAGTGTCTGTATGTGGCACTTAGGCATCTAGGTATAGGCCCATACTTTATCACAGCCCTACAAGCCATGTACTGTGCCCCTAAAGCACAAATTCTGACAAATTCAAATCTCTCCACCCCTTCCCACTTACTAGAGGCACTAGGCAATGATGCCCTTTATCGCCGCTGTTGTTTGTTTTAGCAATCGAGCCTCTAGCTGCAGCAGTTAGACAGAACCCTAATATAAAAGGTATACCAGTTAATGACCAGACCTATAAAACACTGCTTTATGCAGATGATCTTTTAGTACTAATAGACCAAGCAGAAAAATCTATGCCTCCTCTGCTTGATATCTTAAATAAATTCTCAATTTTTTCTGGTCTTAAAATCAACCACTCAAAGTCTGAAACTCTTCCTTTAAATAAATAAGCCACCCCGCAGCAGTTCTCATCCTTCCCTCTCCGTTGGACCCCGTCATCCATAACATACTTAGGTATCAATATTACCCCCAAAATCCATCTGGTATGTGATAGGAACTTTCACGCCCTCTTACCTGAGATACGGCTTGAATTAGGCAGATGGAAAAAATTGTAGCTCTCTATGGCAGGCAAAATAGAGGCAGTTAAAATAACTGCCCCCAAAATTTTTCATTTTTTATCCCATATACCTTGCCATATACCTAATAAATGGTTTGAACAAATAGACTCCCTAATAGGCAACTTCCTATGGGAAGGACGCAAACCCAGATACAACAGAAACAAACGTAGAGCTAGTTGGAAGTCAGGGGGTTGGAACCTCCCGTGGTTTAAAGGTTATCGCTGGGCTTTTCAAAATTCCCAATCACTGCGGTGGTTCCCAGCGGAGGGTCAGACCCCTTCCCCCATTGTGGACTCAAATCGAAACTGCCATGTGTGGCCAAATTAACCCAGTCTCCTACATCATTACAAACTCACCACTACCACTCAGCTCACCTCCCCACTGTCAAGGCCTCATATGCGGCCTGGCACCAAACTAGCAATTGGCTGCAAAGAACCCTAGTACATAGCCCCTCCTCCACCATATGGCACAACAACAACATCAAGATTGATGGGAAACTGGTGTACTGGCGGGACTGGGTAACCGAGGGAATTCATTCAGTCTCCGACCTTCTAATCCCCAACACAAAAATCTTAGACTCCTTTCAAGCCCTACGTACATGACGCCACCTTCCAAATTCCGACTTCTGGAAATATCTTCAAACTCGCAGCTCTATAGCACACCTATTGAAACTAAATGAAAGTCCATACCCCCAGGCAATATCATCACCTATGAGGACATGGATCAAAGCTACACGGGGAGAGCTGGAGTAATTGACTCACACATTAGAGATGCTATCCCAGACCAAACAGCTTCTGCCAGGAGATATTGGACTTTGGTCTTACAGCAAAACATCTCAGATGAGCAATGGTCACAATGCTGGCATGATGCCCATGAGTTTGTCAAAGACACCAAAAAGTCACCTAATCAAAAATAAAATTCTTCACAGCTGGTACCGTACACCCAAAATATTGTACTCTGCAAAACTGGTACCGTTACATTACTCTTGGCATTGCTGTCAACCACATGGAGACCTATTTCATATCCCATGGAGCAGCCCAATGATAACATTTCTGGAAAAAGTGACCACCCTCCTTATCAGTATAGTACATAGCCTCATAGCCAAGACACCAGGGGTGTGTCTTATCGGACTAGATGATGGTGGGCAACACTTTATACCTAAGAAACAGAAATCCCTGCTGTTTCAAGCCAGTATCATTGCCAAGAAACAGTTGTTGCAAAAATGGAGGACATCCAACATCCCCTACTATAACTGAACTCCTGTCTAATCTCTCCCTGCTGGCCACCTATGACAGATTATCCCACTTATCCAACAACACCCTCCCAGCTCATGCCATAACCTGGGACCCTTTCCATCAATATATGATGCACATACATCCTAGCCCAACAGTCAGGGCATGTGCTCTTCTAAGGCAAGGCATAGGCTGAAGTCTCTCCTTAACTCTAGTACCACAAACATTTTGTACACAGGACTGATCTGGTTATGTGTGTGACCCTGTTAAGCCACCCTTCAGTAACTTTAAGTGCCAATGTTTTTTATTCATTTAGGGTTAGGTATGTTAGATACCAGGCACCGTTTCTATTGTTGGGTTCTTTATATTGGCAATTATAATACTTTATCATACAGATCTGATAGATATAGTAAAGTTTCAGAATAACTGATCTGTGATAATAAACTTAGTGGCAAATATTGAACAAGAAGTATTATATTAGCTTATATATCTGTATTAATACATATACAATATGTTGAAGCTAAAGATTCCTAGACACTGAGTATTTTAAAATTAAAATTGTCTGTTATACCCTCATGGCCATAGAGGGACCAATGAATTTATATGTATTGCATAGGATAAAAATGGGTAATTAGGCCTCAATTACATGTTATAAATATGTTGATGTATGATGATTAATGCATCTTTGAACCAGTCATATATACAATGTACATTTTCTGCTTTTTCTCTTGATGCCTGCAAGTTTGTAGTGTCTGTTTTATGTTTGAAAACTTAATAAAAAATTAACTTCAAAAGAAGTAATGAAAGCATGTTCCTGGAAATACAAAAAGGGGTGCTGGTTCTGGGACGAGGTTTTAATGTGACACTGATTCCCTCAGTAGACACTTCAAATCCTCAGAAACACATATAACAGCAGCTCAAAAACAGTTACATTCTCAGATTTCGGCTCTGGGGCTGGTGAATGTCTGGAGGCATTTTTCCTACCCTCCAGTGGATTTACCTATTTCTCTCCCTGTTTCCAAACTCACACTTAAATTGATTGCTTTTTCACCTCAGTGGAACACAGAGATGTTTTATGGGATCTCACCAGAAAATGCCAGATTTCTGTATGATCATGCTCCCCCTTTTATTAAAGTTGTACCTAGCTAAGGTGCGTAAACCCTTCCTTTGGTGACCCAGCCTCTCCCTCCTGAGAGATAATGAATTTCAGATGTTAATGGCTGAAAAAATCCCTCAAATTGTACAAGAAAACTTCTCTCCGGATACATTCTCTACAGTTCTCTGGGACACACTGAAGGCGGTGATCCATGATGAAATCATCTCCTATGCATCCAGTAAATGCAAAAAGAGTGAAGCTTAATATAAACAGTTACTCACAGAGTTTAAAGGGTTACAACAACCTGATGCTGCCAGAGAGAGGTCTGACAAGGGGCTGATCCACCAGATTAAATCAGAGCTTTAGAGTATTATGGATTATAGCGTCCAGATGGCGCTGTTATATTTAAAAAAATGTCATTATCAAGGAGGCCCGGGGGGTCTACGGACTTTAGCAAAAAAAAACGTAGGGAATATAGACAGGTTTCTTGCATTACAGATTTAAAAACCCATCTACAGGTGATCTAGCAGTGTCTACCCCTGATATTTTAGATATTGTTTGGCAATGTTACTCCGACTTGTATTCTAGTGGGGTTCCTCCCTCAGATGACTTAATTAATAATTTCCTGACCCCTCTCTCAATCCTTAAATAAACCCAACAACAGCAAGAGATTGCTGGCCCTGATTACTGAAGAAGAGATCAGAATGGTGCTATCACAAGCCAAAACTATGAAGTGCTATGGTCCTGATGGATTTCCTAGAGAGTGGTATAAAGCATTCCTGCACCAGCTCATCCCATTGTTACTGGCTGCTTTTCATGAGGTGCACGATGGCACCAAACCACCCACTTTGTGGGCATGTGCTGTGTTTACTATCATTCTGAAATCGGGTAAAGATCCCAAGCTACCGATGTCCTATAGGCCAATTTCTATCTTAAATGCAATTATAATTTTTTTATGTCCATTTGGGCGCACCGAATGGAGGATATTTTGCTCTCAGTGATTCACTCTGATCAGTTGGGTTTTGTTAGAAGCTGAAAAACCTTAGATAATACCCGTAGGACCATTTATTTAATGGTGCATATCACACAGAGATCAATTCCAGCTACGCTTATCAGCCTTGACGCAGACAAGGTGTTTGACAGAATCTCTTGGAGGTTTCTCTGGTGAGGTTTATCCTCCTTTTGCTTCCTGGTGGAGTTTATCAGCTGCCTTAGCAACATCTGTGCCTCCCCATCAGTGTATATCCATGTGAATGGCCATATCCCCCCCACTGCTGTTGCACAGGGGACCAGGCAGGGCTGCCCCCCTCTCGCCTTTCTTATTCACTCTTTATATTGAGCCACTGATGATAGTGATAAGAAGGTTTCAAGAGTTGGAGGGGATCCCCCTGGGTGGAGAGACTTTTAAGTTGTCCCTCTATGCAGATGATGTACTGTTATGACCCCTAGAACCCGAAAAATGCATCCCAGCGATATGGCAGATACTGCAGGACTTTGCCAAGGTCTCAATCTATATCACTAATACCTCAAAAACTGAGGTTCTCACTCTCAATTATTATTCTTCCCCACCCCTGAAATCCTATCTCCCCTTTTGGTGGAGAAGCATAAAACTAAAATATTTAGGTATTCATCTCCCACAATCTCTACAAAATTTGTGTCTATTTAATTATGAACCACTTACACAAGTTATTGAAGGGGACCTCCACAGGTGGTCATAATTTCATGTATCCTTTTATTCTAGAATAGAGACAGTTAGAACGAACATACTGCCCAGACTCCTTTATCTGTTTCAGACCATACCCATCCCTCCCACACCATATTTCTTTATATTATGGAACAAAATACTGTCCAGATTTGTGTGAGCGGGATGCTGTCTTTGATTAAGATGGCCCTTCTCCAGCTGCCCCTAGCAAAGGGGGAATTAAATCTCCCTAATCTCCGACATTATTCTCTAGCAGTCACAATGAGTATTGTCTTATGTTGGTTAAACCCAGTCTACAAGGCACCTTGGAAACAGAATACACATTGAAGGACTTACATGATGCAGGACAGATTGTTTTTGCTCCTTCAGTTTCTCTTCCAAAACTAGCTGATTTTTATCTGGGCACAGCACAAATTGCCCAAGGTCTCCAGAAACAGAGCCTTGAGACTGGGCTGCCGGACACCTTCAAGCAATACCTAAAGTAGATTGACTGGTCACCACTAGACGGAGCCGCTGATGGCAACCAAGCCCTGAACTATCTAGTCATGACTTTCAGTCGAGCCTGGGACATATTTGCACCCTTCAAAACCAAAAAAGTGAAAGGAACCATCAACACATTGCTCTCCAGATTGTTAGGTGATCTAATGCGTAACCATGACAATCTGTGGTATAAGGCCAAGTCGTCTGGGAAACAAACTGACATTACTGAATACAGAACAACTAGAAACTACAGCACCAGGCTCATCAGATCAGCTAAAGCCACATACTGTGAAGACCTTTTAACCAAATGCTGGAGCTCAGGTAAGGACTTCTGGAACTCCATGAAAACCCTCATGGGAAGGGCCCTCAGAGCCCCACCAAACCTGATTACAACCTCCACAGAGACACTCCAGGAACCTGTAGACATAGCCAATGAGTTCAACTCAGCCTTTGCTGATCTCTCAGGTGTACTACCAGCCAATTTTCTCAATCTGACTGCTACTCCATCACCAAATCATGCCCACCCCACAACATTAAGAACTGGGACTCCGCTATTCTATTTTAAACAAATCACCAGTGCTGAGACAATCAAGTTTGTCAAGTGTATCCTTGGAAAGACTAGGCTGGGAAGTGATCAAGTCGAATTGAAGCAGGTCACTCTTGTCCTAAATGACCTTGCCAACCCATTCACAAAGGTTTTCAATGCCTCAATCAGGTCGGGTGTGTTCCCCAATGCCTGGAAGATGGCCTTAGTCATCCCTGTCCTTAAAACTGGAGATAGAACCAACACCTCCAACTACAGACCGATATCCATCCTCCTTCCTCTTCAAAGTCCTAGAGAGGGTGGTCTCTGACCAGCTCACAGAGTACCTGGAGAAGTACAACAACTTGCGCCCCCAACAGCACAGTTTGCGGAAACATCACTCCACCCTAACGGCCCTAGTAGAATACACCTCCCAAGTATACGATGCCTTAGACAAAGTGATTGTGCTGGGGTCAATATTCATAGACCTCATGAAGGCTTTTGACTCCGTGAACCATCACCTTCTTCTTAACAGCTTGCTTTCAACAGGACTATCCCCAGACACAGTGACATAGTTTAGCAGTTACCTTGCTCACTGCGCTCAACGCATCAGAATTGGAGACTCGCTATCATCTCCCAGGGAGATAAGCATTGGAGTTCCCCAAGGATCAATCCTAGGGCCTCTCCTCTTCAGTCTCTATATCAATACCCTACCCTCAGCCTGCCCAGCTCACATCGTACTCTATGCAGATGATGCTGCAATTTCTGCCTCTGGCAGGGACCATTCGACCTTCACCTCCCAACTCCTTGACAGCTTCCACAAGCTTGAATCCTGATTCAGCACCAAAAAACTGTTGCTAAACCACAAAAAAAACTAAGAGCATGCTGCTTACTGTCCCACAGAACAAAAAGAAGTTCCATCGTATGCTGATATGGAATCTTAATGGAGTTGCTCTAGAACACGTCTACTCATTTAAATACCTAGGCATTCACATTGATGACACTCTCAATTTCTCCGGTCATATTGACCATGTTGTCAAAACCACCAGTATGAAACTTGGAGTGCTATACAGCCACAGGCACTCTTTGACACCGGACTCACTAAAACTAGCCACAAGCAGTTTGGTCCTTGCATCTATTTTTTTTTTTGTGTATTTATTTGTGTGCCTATCCCCGGGAGCCCCTATCAACTCGACCGGCCCCCCCAGCTCCGACTCCTGGAATTACTGGGACTTACCTTATACCCGGCCCGGGAGCGGTGCCTGCAGAAGGCCATTCATCCAGCAACCGGGGAATTTTTCTCCTCTATTTTTCTCCCTTGTTAACCTGGGGCCCCAGGAGTAGAGACGCACGTGCGTGGAGGTGCGCATGCGTACTACAGCCCCAGTGACAGCCCCATTCACCCACCCTATGGCCTAATGCCTGTGTGCTCCCTCGGCTGTTTTGCTCCCAGCCTCCACCAGGAGGCAGACCTGCACCGTGGGATGCACCAGATCCTCCCCGGAGAGGGGAGTTGCCTTTTGGCTGCTCTTGTGAGCTCCGTACCCTCCCACCCACCTACCTCCAATGGCCGAGCTCATTCCCGAACTCGGGACGCCGGTATGGTGGTAAAGGCATCCAGCGCCTCAGCCATCACCACTGGGGCCAGCCGGTCCTTGCATCTATTGACCTACGCCTGCACTAATATAATGGAGGGCACTAAACTGCCCTCAATCAATAAAAACCCTATTAAACAAGGCTGGGCGGCTGACCTAAGGAGCCGATTCTTCAACCCACACAGTGCCCTCTATTCAGGTGCTGGATGGCTTCCTCTCCATCTCAAAGCCCGGCACCAGACCTACCTACTTGTCAAGAAATCCCAATTAAGACTAGCACTTCTATCTCTGTGTGGACTCTTCCAGCAGGCTAGATCATCTAAGCCAACCTGGAGTGCAGAGAAAGGTGGGCTCCTGGTACCATTTAAACACACCACCCTGGCACAGAAATCCATCTTGTACCAAGGACCGAAATGGTATAATGGCCTACCAGCATCACTCATTGAAAGCAATAAAATTAGCCTTTTCAAAACAGGACTTAGGACTCTCCTGCATCATGAACTGGCCTTTGCATGCTTCGACTAGCCAACTACAGGTCTCTTTAGCCGCCAACCCACCCCTCCCCACCCCTTCCCACCATCCCCATCTACACCACCATCCCCTCACCTCCAACCCCCACCTGTCCTGCCTAATATTCCCATCCTATTCCTCTCCTGCACAACCCCCTCCATTACCACACCACCTATCTCCCTTGCTGTTTATATCCCAACCTCCTTTCACATCTCTCCCCACCCAGTACCCTCTCTCTCTAAGGTTTTCTCCTCACGCCTGTTCCTCCCCCACTTGCCTCCTACTGAGCTCCAGCTTCCCCCACACTGCTGGTATCACTGCAGCAACTCCCCCATCACTCACCTTCCCACAAAACAACACATCATCATAGGCTGCTCCTGCCCTCCCCTCTGTATAGCTACTCCCCATCTGTATGGCCACTACTCCCAGGGGCCTGATGACCCTAAATTGACAGACTGAAGCACTTCCTTTGTAACTGTTTCCTTTGTTTGAGCTGTATTCTGAATGTTCCCTCACTGAAATGTTTTATACCGTTGAAACCTTATTCCTTCTATTTTATGTGTAACCGGACTGAAACAAAATGTTCCTTCAATGTATTCTAACTCATATCGTTTAAATGTATGCAACCAATATGCTTTGCCTAACTTTTTTTGTAATCTCTGCAACCTGTATATTTGACTAATTGTTTTGTGTATGACCTGGAACCTTTGTAAATGAGTCCCAGGACTCAAAGGTATTAATCCTTAAGTACAATAAATAAATAAATAAAATTCTGTGCACATGGTATAGAATATGTTCCTTTCCAGCACTGGACTCTATATTTTATTATTTGCGGCTGTTAGTGGCAGAAACAGATTTTCTGCCAGCACAAATAGACCGTACCTTTCAGAGATGGCACCTCAGTGCCCTATCATATATTTATCAATTTCTTGACACAAGACATTATTCCATTCTCTCAACGCCAAGCTGCACATCAGCTGACAAATAGAGAATATTTTTGGTATTTGCAAGTGCAAACTTTTCTTTTACGCAAGGGCCCACAGAGAAGACATTTATCAGAGTCCCTACCATTACTACTACATTTTTTATATACATTTTTCCCTCCTGAGCCCTGGCAGGAGCTTTGGTCCTTCTGAAGGAGGAACTCTCTCTTGGGTCCTGCCACGTTACAATCAGCCGCCCCGTGGTACTTCCCCCACAGATTGCCCCCCATGGCGGGGCCCAGGAGGTGGTGCCCCTCCCCAGAGACCCAATCCTGAATCCCAGGATCGGCCCGTGGTGTGGTAGACCATGATGGAGCCCTGCCAGACTCCTTTCCCTCCTGCTTTTCTCCCCACCCCCTCACTGATGTAACCATGTCAGAGCTCACCTCCTGACCCATATTGCCCTCCAGTCACCACCAGCGGGCAATCAGTGAGTGGGACAGTGTGTGCCCTACCCCCAAGAGAGGAGAGCAGTCCTCCAGATGCTCAATCCTCTCTCCCTGTCAATCCCCAATGGCTCGGGCTCATCCCTGATCCTGGGTAGCCAGAGACTTCTGGTGAGGGCACTAACTCAATGGTAGCCTAGCTGAGAAGCTCTACCTCACCACCTACCTATCCACCAGCATCTAGCATAAATTGGATCCACCCAATCATCCAAAGCAGAGAAAACAGCTTAACTATGATCTCCAGACTCAAATCTAAGGATTAAACCAACAAACAACAAAGCAAACAGCATAAGCATTATTTGACTATATGCAGCCTGCTTCGGCTGACATGGCTGCGGCCTTGCAGCACTCCACAGCATCTTCAGAAGATCTAACTGAACAAGATTGCACTATAACATCTAAGCAACTTTGTATGACTTTACAAAAGATGAGTGCCGCTCTAGAGAAGCTGGAAATGAGCCACAGAGGATTGGAAAAAAATAGAAACCCCGGCCAAAAAAAAAATAAACAACTCGAAGATGGCCTTACCGAGTGCTCAACTACTCTGGACGTGCACAATGCTGCTTTACTGGACCTGCATAGAAGGGAACAGCTACTGGAAAGCAGAATAGAGGAGTTAGAAAATCGCAATAGGCAAAGTAATGTCCGTATTCACAGACTGCCAGAAGGGACTGAATCTGGTCTGATGATTGTGTTTCTCGACTCCTTTCTGATATAAATTTTGGGCTGGCCAGCTAATAAACCACTGAATATAATATGGGCACTCCGCTTGTTGGTACCTATGCCAAAGGACCCTAAGGCTTGTCCTCGCTCCATGGTTTTGGCTTTTTTGGACTTTCGCACCAAGGAAAAGGTTTTAAGGCTAGCGTGGTCAAAAAAGGAAATCACATTTGGGGACACCAGGCTGTTCTTTGAACAGGATTACACTCCACAGTTATTGGCACAGAGGTGAAAGGTTTTTGCTGTGGTTTGCAACCTCCAGCAGAAAGGAGTAAAAGCCTTTGTGGAATACTCTACAAAACTTAAAAGTCATGACAGAGAACAGGATTCGATGCTTTCCTGACCTGAGTGCTGCGGGAAGATTTCTTTCCTCAGTGGAAGTGGAACTGCCTCAAGATCAGGCCAATATCAGAAAGACCGCGTTGCAGATAGAGCCTGGCAAAGGGCAAAAACTAAGTGAAAGGAGATGCATGACCGCCCGGACATTTCCGGTCTGTGGGGCACCCTTCAGACTTGCAAGGACTCCAGTGCCTTATCAGCTCAACAATCCACGGAAGCGATAGACGCCACTGAAGGCAATGATGTCTCTCCCGAGCAAGAAACTGAGAGGGCAGCCACACCGACCTGAAGAAGATCTGCAAATGTGGGGCTCGTCTGCATGTGACTGTGAGTGTCTAAGTTACTGCAGTTAAAATTGGCTCACTCACAGGAACCGTTTCCTCACAAACGTCCCTCTTTGAGTGGTGTGGACGGTATATTGTTTCAAAGCCATTGAGTATTCTAAAGGTGGACATTTTCTGTATGCTTATCTTTCTTTCCCCTTCTTCTGGAAAATAATTGAAGCAGTAGGCGTGGGGCTCTGCTGGACTCTGCCGCCCGAGCGCCTGGGGGTATGCCTGGGGGCTCAGACTGCTGCACCTGCTCTGGATGTCTGGAGTGGGCATTTTGTAGTGCAGGCATGGTCTGGGTTGGATGGCTACAACTTGTGGTCTGACAGTTGCCTTGTGGATCAGTTAGAGAGAGGGAGAGTGAATTTTAAGGTAGCCCCAACGGCTAGATTGCGGCCTTGAGTGCTGGCACTAGTGAAGGGCTCCCTTGAAGTGTTAATGGTGAAAAGAGTTCTTGACCTTACTATAGCCCCAGAGACGAGGTTGATTCACTCCTGAGGTGGAGCCACTGGCAAGGGACTTTAAGTAAAGAAATCAGCCATGCTGCAAAGCGGCAGGAACATGCAGAGCCTGAATCAGACTGACCCTAAGGCAAAGGACACATGGAGGCCTTCGACAGACCATTTTTGCCATCCAGGCCTGCTCTGCTTATGATGGGATTAGGATCTCTAGTATATCCAACTGCCCTTAATAGCAAACATCGGGTGGGGTGTGCGGTCCTTGACTCTTGGGGGGGTCCTTCTCCCTCTCTTGGGGTATGGGAAGGAGGAGATGGTGAGGGTCTGGATGGGCTAGCCACACCTCAGGTTTGTGTTGACAGTCACAGGTATTGAAAGATTGCTTGGGGAACTGACCCTTACTTTTGGTAAAAGACCCTATGTGGGTAAATTGAGGGAGGAAACAGAAAGAGTCATCAGGGACCCTTAATGTATAAAGTGGCAGGATGGGAAGGGGGATTTTCTTTTTGTCTGGGCAGGTATTTTACTACCAACAACTACTGTTTTTTTCCTCTTTTTACTAAATAGTGCGATATTAATACCTTGCCCTTTTGGTCTTTGGGTTATTTTATACCCCAAGCCGGATGGAGGGCCTTTGTATTTTGAAGCCACCTAACCACGCTTCTTAGGAGTTGTTTATTAAAGAGGGTGGATACAGGGTGATTGCACCTTGAAGCCAATAATGTTCTATTGGAATGTATATGTACATAGTTTATGGTTGTTCTATGTTTTCAAGTGTTTCTTTAAAAATATATATGGGAAGTATATGGGAAGTTGTTTAATTTGCACAGGACCCTAAGAAGGTTAGATGTAAAGATGGGCTCTCCAACCCCTCCCTCTGAAGATCAAGGTTTTGGTTCCGTCCTCCTACCCCAAACATGATGGTGGACTTAAACATAGTCACACTTAATGTGCATGGGATTAATAACCCAGTGAAATGGGCAAACATTTTACAGGATCTTTCAAGACAGAGGATCACTATTGTTCTTATACAAGAAACCCATTTAACAGCTGCAGAGCATCTTAAGATAAAAAGGTCTCGGGTGGGAGGAGTATACGCCTAGCATTTTGAGACCAGCCCACACCGCAGAGGAGTAGCAATTTTAGTGAAGTGGGATGCCTCTCTTCTGGTCCAGAAAGTGTGAACAGACCCAGATGGCAGATTCATTCAAATTCAGAGCACATATATAGGCCAGGATTGTATGTTGCTGAACATTTATGCTCCAAATGAAGAGGCCCCCAAATTTTCTTTTTTAGAAAGGATCATAAAGAGGGCAGTTACAGATGCCCAGAGTTTGGTGGTGATTGGAGGAGACTTCAATGAGGTAGTACACCCAGGGATTGATAGGTCTTGGAGCATGAAGGGGGGTACTACACGAACAGGGAAACTACTTTTAAGACTGAAGCAGGAGTTTGGACTCACATATAGTTGGTGCTTTTTGCACCCAAGAGAAAGGGACTACACCTATTACTCCCCCCAACATGAAGGATATTCTAGAATAGATTATTTTCTGATATCCTCCAATTGGCTTCAGAAGATTGAGAGATGTGATATAGGCCCCATTACCATTTCAGACCATGCCCCAGTCACCTTGGGGTTACTAACCACCCATACACCCCTGCAGTCTTGCTGGAGGCTGAATATGAGCCTTCTCAACAGAGAGGAATTTAATGTACTAATTTCAGACACTATTCAAAATTTTGAGTGAGACAACACTAGGGGTGAGACAGGGGAAAGGTATACATTGGGATATCCTAAAATGCTGCCTCAGAGGAGCAATAATTAAGTATTCAGCCAGAATTAAACAAGAAAGGATACAAACTAGAGTAAAGTTTGAGCAGAAAATAGCACAGCTGGAGAATTTGCACCAAGTTAATCTGGAGATCCACCTCAAACAAGATTTAGATAAAGCTAGATGGGAACTTAACCAGTTATTAGATACCCAAATTGAGGGTCAACTAAGATACGCCAGACAGAACTATTTTGAACAGGGAAACAAAGCCAGGAGGCTGTTGGCTTGGCAGCTTTGTCAGGACGCAGCCAGTAGGGCAATGGTATGACTGCGAGGTGAGGGGCTGAACTCGTCTGAGCATGTCTGCTGTGTGCACTGCGGATGCCAGGAACAGGAGCCATAACTTCCTTTAATTGCTTTAAGAAGTGTTTATACAAAGAGGCAGCATGTCACAAGGTGGGGAAAAACTAAAAGATTACAAAAACAATGTATGCTGAGTGAAATATATACTGAGGGAAGCCAAGAGCAACAGATTAGGTGCAGGAGTTGTTTACTGCCGGAAACACTGCAAGAAGAAATTAAGATCCTCTTAGAGAGATTAGAAGTAAAAAAGAAATAGGTGAACTAGAACAGTTTATCAACTCTATGTCAGATAGTCTCTCAGGGCAAAAGGAAGGTGTTACAACTAGTACTCCTAGAGGTATGATAGCAAAGAAGAAGATTACAGCTAACAAAAAGGAGAGGAGATTGTTGTCAACAAGGGCAAGAATAAAAATATATCAGCAAGCATTAATAGGGAAGATATTTTATTTTTATTTATTTTATTTTATTGAAATCTAGGATTACAAATACCTTTGAGCAGGAACTGCTCATTTACAAAGGTTCCACGTCGAAGGAATGGGGGGTATACATACATACAAAGGTCAACATAATAATACATAGTTACACAATAACAAGAAGTAAGAGACTGAGGCTTAGGAAATTCCAGTAATTCAAAATGTGCCAAATGTTAGGTAGCATGACATAACCAGCCAAGTGCAATCTTGGAAATAAGCACTGCAGGTGAAAGAGGAGGGGGTATGCAGGCAGGAAAGCCATTGTCGGAGGGTAGAGAGTGAGAGTAAGAGCTCTAAAGGGGAGGGAGAGGAGGGATAGAAGTCAGGAAATGCCCTGGGGGAGGAAAGGGAGAGGGGCAAGGGGTAGGCAGGTAGAAGGAGTCAAGGCGGGAGATAACTTCAAGACTGAAGTGGAGGGCAGTGAGCGGTGGGCCCCGATTAGGCGAGGCAGTCACGATGACTAGTTGAAATGAGATGAGTTGGAGTTATCTCTAAAAGGGCCAAGAGCAGCAGCAATAAGAGTTTCTTTGTTGAGTATTGTACCACTGTGGTGCTCTGTGGGCAAGGTCCTCTGGCCCATGGTAGTCCGGCATCTGGGGACAAGGAATGTTGGTTATTGTGAACTTCTAGTTCTCTGGGTGCTGTGGTGGTCAATAGTAGCTTTCAACTGGGGGCATGACCAGGAGAGGACTTTTTTGGCTAAGAGGCAGGTTTGATACTGTATCTGGCTGATGAAAGGTAGCCATCCTGCCCGAGTGTACAGGTCACAAGCGTGTGTAAGTCAATCAGCTCCAGTTAGGAGCCTGCATGCTTTGTTGAGTGCAACTGTAATTCTGTGGAGGGCAGAGGCAGAGGCAGAGCCATAAATTGCTAGCCCATAATTGATGATGGAGGTGACAGAGCTGTTGATAGCCAACCGGAGAGTGTCAGGAGTCATGCAGTGTCTGTGCCTGTAGAGCAAGCCTATACGGATGCTGGTGGCTTTGGTGACAGAATCTATGTGCCGATGGTAGGACAGTGAGCTGTCCAATGTGACACCTAGGTATTTAAAATCAGGAACGTGTTCAAGTAAGATCCCTGTTTGGTTTAGGATGGTGAGGTCACGGGATTTGTACTTGCTCCTGGCATTGTAGAAGGTCATAACCTTTGTTTTGCTGTAGTTCATGACCAGTCTGTGTGACTTGAACCATTCTTTGATGCGCATGAATTCAAGCTGTAATTGTTTCTCAAGGAGCTCTGCATTTTGGTGGTTGGTGAACATCATTGGTGTAGAGCAGTAATTTCTGGTGGCAGACACTGGGAAGGTCATTGAGGAAGAGGCTGAAGAGTAGTGGCCCCAGGATGGACCCCTGTGGGACCCCTGAAAGGACTGGCTTTGCTTCCGAGGTAACACCGGCAATCCTAACCCACTGGACCCTCTTCCCAAAGTAGCTTGAAAACCAGAGCTGTGCTTCATTGGAGAGCCCAATGTTTGATAATTGCTTGAGTAGGAGTGGGTGGTTCACAGTATCAAAGGCTTTCAAAAAGGTCAATGAATACTGCCCCTACACAGTTTCCTTGATCAAGTGTGGTATGGATGAAGCCTGTGAATTCTAATAGTGCAGTGGTGGTACTGTGCCCTTTTCGTAAACCATGTTACTCAGGACACTGGATGTCATATTTTTCCAGGTACTTGACTAATTGGTCTGGGCGATGCGCTCCAGGGCCTTAGACAATGGAGGGAGGATGGAGATAGGTCTGTAGTTGGAGTGCAGTGATTTGTCTCCACTTTTGTGTACCAGTGTGATGGTTGCCTGTTTCCAGTGAGATGGGAACTGGGACATCCTTAGTGATAGATTGAGGACCTTTGTCAAGGATTCAAGGACTTCTTCAAGGACAAGTGCTAACAACTTCAGGTCAAGGAGGTCACTGCTGTAGCCTGCATTGTGAATGGCCTTCCGAATATAGGTTCTGGCTTTATGCACTGGGATCTGCTTGAAGTAGAATTGTGGGGCAGGGTGTAGGAGTGGAGTAGTTGCAGGAAGGTTACTACCAGAGGGGGCATCAAAGAGATTAGAAGAGAGGACACTATCCAAGTTGGAGAATGCATTGTTAAAGGTATTGGTGATGGTGTACAGGTCAGTTGTTGGTGTTCCATTTATGTTTAGCATGGTGGGTGGTGACTTAGGGTCCTTGCCTGTAAGGTCTTTCACGTTGCTCCAAAAATTTTTTCCATCACCCCAGGAGTTGGAGAGAGTTTCCTTGAAGTATTTGCTTTTGGCTCTCCTAAATGCCTGCGTGCACTCATTTCTGGCAGCTTTATATTTATGAATATCCCCAGGTTTGGATGTTGCATGGGCACAGTGCCAGAGATGATCCCTATGTTTGGGTAAAGTGATTAGATCGGGGGTTATCCAAGGGTTAGCTCTGCCCCTGACCTTCAGCTTTTTGAGAGGTGCAAAGATTTTGCAGGCCACAGTGAAGTGGCTGATGAAAAGGTCTAAGGCTTGGCTTACATCAATGGCAGAGTCGATTGGTGTCCAGTCCAGGTCGCTTAGGTGTGTCTTTAGTAGCTCAAGGTACCCCTGCTTTAACACTCTGGTGTGGATTATTTTAGGAGGGGGCTTAATGAATTTGTTTGTCCAGGTACATGTGATCGGTGAGTGGTCACTGCTCCCATCAGGGAGCACTGAGACTTTTGAGATCCATTCAGGGTGATTAGTTAGGTTCCAGTCCAGAAGTGTTCACAACCCTGTCCTATAGTTGCATCTGGTGGGGGTGGTAACAAGCTGGGTGAGGTTCTGTGACATGACAGCATCCTTGAAGTTACTGGCCTCCAGCGATAGCCAATTTATGTTGAAGTCACCTAGTACTATGAGTTCAGAGTTATGGTGTAATCCCTGTAGGCTTTCCAATATGCTCATAAATCCATTGTGTTGATCTTTAGGGGGTAGATACACAGAGGCAATGGTGAGTTCCTTGTTGTGCGCCCTGAGTAGAACTTTAATAGTGAGAACCTGCGAGGGTGGTTTAGGGTTTGAGAACGGGAAAACTTGACCCAGATAGGAATTCCTCAGGTAGGTGGCACAGCCCCCACCTCATTTGGAAATGCTGTCCTGCCTGAATATAGAGTATCCAGGGATGGTGACTGCAGCATCTGGTATCTTGGGGTTAAGCCATGTTTCGACAACAGGCAGTACATCAGGGCTATGTTGCTGGACCCAGGTTTGCAAGATGTCAAGTTTGTTAAGGAGGCTGCAGACATTGATTGAGGCTAATGTGAGGGACCCCTCCCACCTTTTTGTGGCATGGGGTGCTAGGCTGGTAGGCCCCGGATTAAGATGGACATTTCCAGATATCAGAAGTAGCATAAGTAGTACCCTAAGAAGGTATGCTTTAATCATTTTGCAGACTAGTTTTGTTATAGGGCATCTAGTCCTCTTGGCCTTGCTGGTCTGCATTTGCCCTGTGATATTGAAGAGCACAATATATTAAGCCATGTTCTTAGAGGTGCCACGTGATTGATGAAAAGTAATCAAATACACAAGAAATGGTGAAATACCTGTGACCAGAAAACTGCTATTGTAGCTCAAAGACCCAGAATGTGATAAATTCCTGAAGGGGTTAAATTCTTGATGGTGATGAACATTGGCCTGGGGCATATGCAGGATGTAAAAATCCTTTGTTAGTCTCTTCCCTTTGTTCTCCAAAATGGTTTTGAATAGACCTCAAAGACTGGTACCCATCTTTAGAACAAGTCAGACGGAAATGTGGATTCAATGCAGCACTCCACAACTCAGTGCTTGTATAACAGATTTACTGACCTTACTTTTGGCTTTGATGGCTTCAAATAAGTTGATTTATGATGAGAATGCCAATACCTGGTGTTGATGTTTTGCAGTTTTTTAGTCCAGGAAATGTTCATAGATGTTATGTCCAAGAATGGTCTAGTTCCTCCAAGCAGAAATACATGAAAATCCACAAAACTAAACTACTGACAGGAGACAAACACAAACAGCCAGCCACACAGGCTCTAGTCTAGTCTGATATGTTACGATATACAGCAGAGCAATCCCCTACAACTTAGTAACAAGTTTGAGGCCCTAAATAAAACTCTTGAACCAGAAGAAAATATTAGTATAGCATCCAGAGAACATACTGCTATCACTGTATCAAACCAGAAAGAAGAACAAAGGGGACAACATAACAATGGTGGCATAGGCGTTGTTGAAGTACAAGATGTGGCAGCTGATACTTTGAGACTTGGGGAAATGGAAACTAGAGATATCCTTGTAATTGGGGACTCATTAACTAGGGGAACAGATAAGATAGTTTGCAAGAATAGGAAACTGCACACAACAGTGAGTGCATTACCAGGGGTTAAGATAACGGATCTAGGAAGATTGCTTGAGGGCTTGATGGAAAATACACATGAACCCTTAGTCATTTTGCACATGGGGACAAATGATATAGAGATAAATTAGCTGGAAACTATACAAGAAGGCTTTAGGAATATAGTAAACAAAATTCACACTAAAGGAGGCGATATTATAATATCAGGGATTTTGCCAGTACAGGGGCCACAAGAATATAAAAACTGGGCTATAAATGAATTGAACAAATGGTTGAGATCCTTTTGCATGGAGAAGAGCATTGGCTTTATGGAAAATATTGGGACTTTTCAAAATAAATTCCTGTTTAAGCATGATGGGTTGCACCTAAATAAAGCAGGCACTAGGCTGTTAGAGTCCAAAATAAATAGGGTTATCAAGTTTCATTTAAACTGGAAGGAGAGGAGCAGACTCTTGCAGACACAGGAAAAAATGAAAGACATGGGCACTATGGATAACAAGAGTAAGGGATGAAATATGGTATTACTGAATGCAAGAAATTTTATTAAATAAATTTGAAGAATTCCAGCATATGTTGCATTCTGAAAACATTGATATAGCATTAGTTACTGAAACAAGATGGGATGGAGTAGATCATTGGGGGAAAATATCTTGGGGTATAAATTATATTCAAGATCCAGAAACCATAAAAGAGGAGGAGGAATAGCCACATACATAAAAGAGACTATATATAGCGAACAGGAGATGATTCACTTTGAAAATATTGAAACACTATGGATAAAAATAATACACAAGGCTCTGCCAAAAACTAGACTGGGACTGGTGTATAGGTCCCCGATCCATAACTAAACAGGATGACGACCTTCTCCTTGAATTTATTTCAAACCTGGACCCAGATGAAGATATAATTTTAACAGGGGATTTTAATATGCCCAAAATAGATTGGGTAGAATTAAGGGGAAAATCTAGCACTGAAAAAAAACTCCTTGATGTACTTGATCATGTGGGGCTTCAACAGAGGGTAATGGCTGCAACAAGGGGTCAAAACATCCTAGACTTAGTACTAACTAATGTGGGGAATAAAATAGACAATCTAACAATGGGAAGCCCAATAGGAAACAGGGATCAGTGTAAAGTTTGTTTTACAATGTCAGGTAAAACAAATATAAAAAGTGCTGAAGGGGTAATGCAAAAACTTAACTTTAACAGAGCAAACTTTTTTGATTTTAGGACTGAGATGGCTGAATGGGATTGGTATACTGAGTTTTCTAATAATTCTGTAGATAAAATCTGGGACATCTTAACAAAGAAAATTAAAGCAGGTATACGAAAATATATACCAAGCACAAATAAATATATCAGGAAAAATAACGTAAAGGGATGGTTCAATTCTAAACTTAAAAAGATGGTTAGGGAAAAAGATAAAATCTTTAAAAGGGTAAATAAAAGTAATAATTACAAAGGATGGTTAGTGTATAAGGAGAAAGTAAGACAACTGAAGAAGGAAATCAAGAAAGCTAAAGCAGAATATGAACTGGGCTTAGCGCTAAGAATAAAGGACAATCATAAAGCGTTTTACAATTACATCGATAGTAAAAAAAAGGGATCAATAAACATAGGCCCTTTTATTAATGAATTGGATGAAGCTGTAATTGACACTAAACAAATGGCAGATAAGCAAAATTCATACTTTAGTTCTGTATTTTCTAAGAGCACTACTAATAAGACCAAAAATAAGTTAAGATCTCAGGAAGATCAGGTTAAATTTGACCCTGCAGATGTACTGGCCATATTGGAAAACATTAATATAAACAATTCCCAAGGACCAGATATGCTCCATCCTAGAATATTAAAAGAATTGGCGGGCAGTCTTGCTCTTCCATTGACTTATTTATTTCAGGAATCCTAAACCAGGGAATAGTGGTACAAGCCTGGAGAGAGGTCATAGTTGTTCCATTAATAAAGAAAGGCCCTGCTACAAAACTAGAACATTTTAGGCCAGTTAGTTTAACGTCCATAGTGGGGAAGCTATTCGAAGGAATCCTGAAAGAATGTATACAGACACTTGTCATTAACTACTCAAACTGACCCAACCCAACATGGTTTCACAAAAACTAAATTATGTCAGGCAAATATGTTGGCCTTTTATGAAAAAGTAAACAATGCCCTGGATAAGGGAAATGCAGTGGACAGCATATTTTTGGACTTTTCCAAGGCTTTCAATAAACTGCCACATAAAGAATTAGTTGAAATAATGATCAGTGCCCAGCTACCAACTAATATAGTTAAATGGGTGGAAGCATGGCTGTCTGATAGAAGGCAAAGGGTTACTATTAGAGGGGTTCTTTCAGATTAGAAAGTAGTTGCAAGTGGAGTTCAACAGGGATCTGTCTTGGGCCAATGTCTATTCAATGTATATGTTATTTCAATCAAGTGTAGGCTACCCAATGTCTGGATAAGTAAATTTGCAGATGACTATAGAATTGGGGGCATAGTAAACAGTATTGGGGATCAAAATAATGTTCAGGCAACTCTAGACATTTTAAGTCAGTGGACAGGTCACTATAAACTAGAACTTAACCATAACAAATGTGCAGTGATGCACCTGGGAAGTAGAAATAACAAAAATGCATACAGCATAGATAAGTTGCAATTACATCAAACTAAGGAGGAAAGAGATCTGGGGCTGAAAATAACAAGTGACCTAAAATTCAGTACACATTGCTGTATGGTTGTTAAGAAAGCTAATCAAGTGCTAAACTGTATATTACGGCATATCAGTAGTAGAGATAGCAGAGTGATTTTGCCCCTGTATAGAGCCTTGATGAGGCCCCATCTTGAGTATGGTGTCAAGGTCTGGTCACCATACAAAAAAAGTGATGTTAAAAGATTGGAGGGGATGCAGCATAGGGCCACAAAGAGAATTACAGGTCAGGGACATGTTTCATATCAGGAGAGACTAAACGACTTAGGGCTTTACACATTACCATGTCATAGAACAAGGGGGGATATGTACATGATCTACTGTACAGAGCACTCCAGGATCATCAATCGGGGCAGGAATTAGGATTACAGGTTAGGAACATTCACATACATGAACCTAGGAAACATAGATTACAATTAACATATGGCAAATGGAGTACCTTAAGAAGGAAAAACTGGTTTAGCCAGAGAGGGGTTAAACTATGAAATAGTTTGTCAGATGAAGTACAGTACAAGTCACATTAAACTGTTCCTCCAATGAGTTGTTTTAGCATTTCCAAATGAGTTGTATAAGTGTTGCTGGATCCAGAACAAAGCCCTGCATAAACTGTATCTTTAGATTTAAAACTCAGTTTTGCATTATATTGTTACTGGACTGCTGATGCATTCCAGTTGAGTAGTAAGCACGTTTTACAGACATTGCTTTGGAGCAGCTTAAACACTGAAAAGCAATGCACTATGAGTTGCCAGTGCATTACCAACTGTAAAAAAACAATGCTAAACCAACTCATTGGTGGAACAGTTTAAGTGACTTGCACTGTAGTAAGTAGTAGATCAATGGATTCCTTTAAATATGGTCAGGATAAATACTATTGGAATAAATTAACTAGGGTTTAAAACTAGGCAAGCATTAAGGATGAATGTCTATGTAGCTTGAACAACCTATGAAACCTATGAAACTCAACCACCACTTCCCCGACTGAAATACTGCAGAGATCTGAGAAATGTTATGCTGCTTTGTATTAGGTGGACTCCACCAGGACATGTGGAGGAGGTGCAGTCTTTTTTGGATGCTCTTCCTATCCCCACCCTGCCTGACCCGGTCAAAGTAGCCCTAAATTCCCCGATAACAACTCAGGAGATATTGGCCAAAATGAAACACTTGAAGAAAGGTAAAGCACTAAGGATGGATGGCTTTCCAGACAAATTTTATAAGACATTTAACCTTCGTCTCACAGACTACCTGGTGACAATGTGTAATGAGATTCTACAGTATCAAAAATCTGTGCCACCCTCATGGAATTTAGCCCAGATTTCAGCGATTCCTAAATTTAGCAAAGACCCCGAGTTCTGTAGCTCGTACCACCCAATTTCTCTACTTACAGTAGATTTAAAAATATTTACAGGGATTCTTGCAGATAGACTGCAGAAGGAGATTTCTACCCTTATTAACCACAACCAAATATGTTTTATTTCAGGGAGATTTCTCCAAGATAATATCCGCTGACTGTTAAATATCATAACAGCTCAGAAAGGATCTGCATCCTTTCAGTTGGCAATTAGTATGGATGCTGAGAAAGTCTTTGACAGGGTGTGCTGGAATTTTATGTCTTCCACCCTGTCGAAGTTTGGATTGGGGGACTACTTTGTTTCGGCCATAATGGCCCTTTATTGACATCTGGAAGCCAGAATTAGGCTAAACAGCCTTCTTTCGGATCGCATACAGTTGAGAAGGGGCACCAGACAGGGTTGCCCCCTCTCCCCTCAGCATTTTGCACTAGCATTAGAGCCATTGGCTGTTTGGATATGTAACAACCCTAATATCAAAAGTGTTCGGGCAGAGGGATCAGAAGAGAAAGCAGCACTCTATGCAGATGACACCCTGTTTTTTTTTTAAAAGAACCCCAAAATTCCCTACCCCACCTTTTGGAGACATTGGAGAAATTTGGATTTCTTGCTGGATATAAAATAAACTTATCCAAATCGGAAGCAGTGGTGCTAAGTGGCACCCCTCCAAAACAGAGCAAAGAGAATTTCCCTTTCACATGGGCTAGGAAAAACACCTTCAAGTACCTGGGGATTTTGGTCTCAGTAGACACTACCAGATTATTCCGGATTAATTTTACTAAATTGTATAATGCCATGCAGTTAGACTTTGCATGTTGGAAACTTCTACCTCTCACACTGTACGGCAGAATCCAAGTAATAAAATGTGCTTCCAGATGGCTATTTCTCTTTCAGAGGCTCCAGATCTCTGTCCTTCCCCGGTTCTGGAAACAGTTGACGCAAGATATTTCTAAATCATCTGGGTAGGATAGCCTTTAACACTTGGTTAAATCAAGGAAAGAGGGGGGGGTCTGGGTCTTCCTCACATGTATCATTACTATTTGGCAGTCCAGGGTGCACAGATGGTCACTTGGACCTCACTACATTTCAACAGCTACTAGATAGAACAGGATGTCTCACTTTTGTTGCCCTTAAAGAGCATTTCTCACTCCACAGAGAGGACTTTTTTAGGTACCTCCAAACTCAACATTTCATTACCAGTGGGGACACCCTCCAAAAATTAAGTAGGGAATTAACATCCTTGGAGTCTTACTGGTGGGACATGATCGAGATCAGAGGCAAACTAAGGTACTTGTCGGTACTGTACTCAGCCCTTAACACCCAGGGAGAGGGGTTGGGACTGGGCGTAGTCCAGAAAAGTTGGGAAATAGACTCAAATGAGATAATCCTTAGGAAAGACTGGTCATGCAGACTCAGGAGGGGTTGGCAGGTAACTTCAGCAACAATATGGAGAGAATTCAATTGGAAAATACTCGCAAGTTTTTTAGGACCCCAGTGGTAACCACATATATCAACCTACAGGCCTCATCAGCCTGTTGGCATCTATGTGGAACACCATGAGGCACACACTACCATATATTTTGGGGGTACAATAAGTTGAGGGCATTCTAGTACCAGATACGCAGGGTAATGGAGCAGAAGGGGGGCTTTTCTATCCCCTTCACTTTCCAAGATTTAGTGTTAGACCTTCCAACCTTCTCTTCAAAAAAGAGGAAAATAGTAGAGCTTTGTCAAATATTGAGTTGCAGCCTTGAAATGCATCACGACCAAATGGTTAGCACCAGACCCTCCATCTTTGACACAGTGGGTTCTGAAGGTAGAAGAAGTGGAACGCCTAGAAAATATCACCTACACATTACATCTAAGAGAAGAGAGATTCATGGAGCTTTGGCAACCCTGGCGGGTCTGGAGAGAAGATTGTAGGGGGGAGGAGGGGTTGGAGGAGAGATACAAGTTGTCTGATTAGATGAATTAGCCATGCACTCAGGGAAGGTAGACATAGCAAGAGTGGGATAGTTGTAACCTTGGAACAAGGGGTTTGTTTTTGTTTCCTGTTTTGGTTTTTTCTTTGAGGTCTATACATTTTGGAAGGGTGGGGTGGTGTCTGGGTCTGGGATGGACATCCATTGAGGGAAAACACTGAATAACCTAAGAATGCAGTATGGGTCACTGTGCATACTTATTACTTTCTGCTTTTTTTTTCCTTTTTCATTTATTTGTTCTTCCTAATTATTGGAGTTTTAGTAATAAAGTCTGTGAATGTGGAACAAAAACAGATGTGCCTGGACATTGAGACAGAGATTTGGCCAACACTGTACAGAACTGTATCCATCAATTTGGGGCTTAGGGCCCAATGCAGTGTACCACTCTTACGTATACTATTACTTTACTTTTTGTACCAGAGTTTGTTAATCACAGAATATGTTTGATAGTTTAAGAGTTATGTAAAGGTGTGTGTGTGTGTGTGTGTATGTATGTATATGTACATATATATATATATATATATATATATATATATATATGACAAAGAACCTTTGTGCGCAAGCACTGAGGCAATAGTTACCCCAAAGGAGACAGTTGTAACCTTGGAACAAGGGGTTTGTTTCTGTTTCTTGTTTTTGTTTCTTCTTCTTTGAGGTCTATACATTTTGGAAGGGGGCGGTGTCTGAGTCTGGGATGAACGCTCCACGCATTTCTGCTTAGAATTGAGCCAGCATAATATTCTGTGGTGATTTGCATATGCAGCCCATGTTGCTTTGCATTGTGGGGGTATGTGTGATTTTATATATATATATATACACACACATATATGTATTATGGTAGCACGGTAGTGCTACCATAGTTAGGGTTGAGGAGCCATTTCTATGTTAAACCCCAAAACTTTGCACCTTAATAACTTTGCAACCGTTTGACGGATTTGGCTGAAATTTAGAATACACAATCAAAAACCATAGGCCTTGGGATCTGCCAAGTTTTGTACTGGTTGGATATATGGCTGTGGGTTATTAAGCATGATCTGTCGGCGTTTACACTTTTCTGGAATTCTGTATGGCGCCTACAATTAATACGGTTTTGCACAAAAATATTAAACGGTTCAAAGTTATTCAAAAACAGTTTCCCATTATAAGTCAATGGGAAAAGTTAAAAGTTCAACACTTTCATAAATGCATTTTACTTTCGCAAATGGGCCTGTTACTTTCACAAATCGGCCATTTTGTTTTCAGTTGGTGATCAGAAAATGGTTGGCATTTAAATTTGGGACCCTCTAGCAACCTAATTTTTTGTATTCACCTAGTCGGGCCCTGAGGATGCTTGCCATGTCTTTATTTTGTGGTAAAACACCCCAGAAATATGTTTTTCAAATTTCTGGAAAAATACTTCATTTGCTACAGTGCTCACGAAAGTGTCCTAAATCCTAAAAGCTTCATAATTGCGACAGTAGTTTTCTAGTCTGTGGAAAATGACAGCAATTCTTTGGCACTAGCTGCAAAAGAACTGTTGGGAGTTTTGAGCTGAAATTTGGAGAGAACGGAGCCGACATCTCACAGATATGCATTTCAGTGTTGTATTGAAAAAATATTACACAGTGGCAAAGTTACGGCACTCCAAATTTGACGGTTTTTCCCATAGGATAACATTACCGCGCCCGACGCATTACAGAAATCCTTTGGCACCCTGCTGCAAAATAACGGTTTGGTCTTTTTTACTGAAGTTTGGAGGGAAAACAGTCAACAGCCCACAGATGTGCCTTTCAGTAGTTTGGTGAAAAAATATCACACGGCAGCAAAGTTACGGCACTCCAAAGTTGACATTTTTTCCCATAGGATAACATTACGGCGCCTAACGCATAACAGAAATCCTTTGGATCCTTGCTGCAAAATAACGGTTTGGTCTTTTTTCCTGAAATTTGGAGGGAAGACAGCCAACAGCCCACAGATGTGCCTTTCAGTAGTTTGGTGAAAAAACATTACAGGGAGGCAAAGTTATGGCGCTCGAACTTTTCTTTTTTTCCCATAGGATAACATTATGGCGTTCGCTGCGCCTTTCAGGACCCGTATCTCGGAAATAGTGCGAGATACGGACTTTTCGTCGGAAAATTTCTTAGCCCCTGATGGGGCTAAGATTCAAATTAGCCAGGACAGTTGTAAATAATATGACTTTACATTTTTTCTAAATTAAATGCGGTTCCTGAGATATAATGTATTTAGTATTCCAAGATCTAATTTTCTGCGCCGATACTCATTATTTTGCACACATTATTTGTACTCACTGTCTTTCTCAATGCAGGTTTTGGGGAAAACCAGCCTGTGCGCTTACATTACTGTTACTGTTGCCCTTTCCGCTTCCGGTTCTGTACCCGTTTCACTTACCGTTGACGTCTGCGCCACCATGTGCGTTATCCTTAGCGTTTTCATTTGCGCTTGCGTTTCTGTTATTTTTTGCCATTTTCTGTCTACAGTACTGTTTATCTTTCTGTTTCACTTTACATCACCATGCCCATTGACATTTCTGTTTGCAGGCACCATGTTACTATGTGACCAGACATCACGTGGCAGACCATTCCCGTCTACGCCACCATGTGCGTTACCCTTTCTGTTCTAATTCATGCTTGTGTTACCATGTGCGCCACTGTTAGCATTTCTGTTTGCGTTGCTGTCCCTGTGGGCCCCGTGCTCCCGCCACCACATTATGCGGTGGGAGCTCGGGGCCCGGAGGGCTCCGCGCTCCCACTGCTGCATTACATTCACTATTTCTTATCATTCTCAAAAAGAAGGGAAATTAGAGGCAAAAAACTCAGTTTAATGCATTAGTTAGAGTTGTTCCACAGCAACAAAAGTGAGGAAATTCGCTGTTAGGGTTGAAAAACCCTTTGCACCCCACCACCCCCAACCGGCATTGGGGTGTGCATTGGGATCATGAGTCCTAACTCTCACCCCATTCTCCTATACTTCTGCTGCTTTACACAGGTCATGGGGTGAGAGTTAGGGCTGATGATCCCAATGCACACCCCAATGCCACCACGTGCGTCATCCTTTGTGTTTTCATTTGCGCTTGCGTTTCTGTTACTTTTTTGCCATTTGTGTGTACCGCACTGTTTCTCTTTCTGTTTCACTTTGCGTCACCATGCCCATTGACATTTCCATTTACAGGCACCATGTTACTATGTGACCAGACATCACGTGGCACACCGTTCCCGTCAACGCCACCGTGTGCGTTACCCTTTCTGTTATCATTCGTGCTTGTTACCATGTGTGCCACTGTTAGCATTTCTGTTTGCATTGCTGCTCCTGTTACTATGCCACAAGACATTATGTGGCGGGAGCGTGGGGCCCAAAGGGCCTTCGCCACCACCACAACATTCACTATTTCTCAATATCATTCTCAAAAAAAAGGAAAATTAGAGGCAAAAAACTCCATTTAATGCATTAGTTAGGGTTGTTCCACAGAGACAAAAGTGAGGAAATTTGCTGTTAGGGTTGAAAACTCTAACTCCGAATTCCTCCCCAGCACCACACACACACAGACACACACACATTCAAGTATGGGGGAGGACCAAGTCAACACAACCAATGACAGACATCCAGCAGCAGGTGACAGAAATAACAAACAATTGTCTAAATGTACTACGAGACATCCCCACCCACCTGACCAGGTACTGCATGCTCAGTGGAGATCAACAGCAAAACTGAGGCCATGTACACCAAACGTACACATCCCTGATTGCAGCTGCACACACGTACCACACTTAGTAGTTGCATGGCCTTACCTACCGATGCCCACCACACCACAACTGGTACTGTGCCGTTATTCAATATAAATGCTGAAGGTGCATGATGACAGTTGTAGAAAGGTTTTAACACTACTGAGTATACATTAATTAAGAGAAGCACATAAATTAACTACAAGACACTAGCATGCTCAAGATAAAAGTAGTGATACATTTAGGTGATTTATATAGTAGTACATTTACTGCAATGGTTTACTCAACATAGAGAGGCTGATGTAAACGTATGGAAAAGCATTGCCTGTTCAACGCTGTGAAATTGGTACTGCCAGTATCACATGCATTCTTACTGATGAAGGTGTACTGCTGATGTACATACATAGACCTTCAGTGTGTTTCAATATTAAAGATGCAGTAAGTATTCTTTGTAAGAAAGATTGTAACTGCATGTATCAGGCCAAGCAACTTCTAAATATCATAGCACTACTGAGCCAACAATGATGTACCTGTATCGGACATGTATATAGGATAGATTTTCCTGTAGGCACTTACTGAGTATGTTGTACCTGATAAAGACAATCTCATTGCATCTGTGATGACAACTTATTCAAATAGTAATACATTTGCTATTGTTGCAATGAGTGATCTATGCCACTTATGGACACAGTGTGATTTTTTTAACAGTTGTTTCATACTCAGGCTGTATGCCTACTGTTTGGGTTGCCACACTTCTGTCACTGATGCTATCAAAGTGATAACTATGTTAATTCTGCTACAACAGGAATCAAGTAGGTATGGTGTAGATATAAACAGAATGTCTTTTAGTATTGATTTAACTCATAATGGGGTAAATGTACTAGGACAGCAGGGGTTATCGTCTATCACTGAGTCTGTCAGTTATAATCACACTAGGGTTTCGATGACTGTAATGATCAAGTTACACTGCTCATCTTCATGAGTTCATATTCACAGCCATTCTCCAGCAACTAGACAGTGTATGGTGTAACTGGGTGGGACACTGTGTTGCAAAGCTGCTGCAGTGCCTAGCAGAGGAGAGTATCTACTCATAAAGACAATTAAGCAATAAGGCATGACCAACAGTTATGTTAAATGGTCTGTTAATCACCTGTAGGGGTTTAATGTTGAATGAGGCATATCCGAGTGCCACATGTCGCTAGACAGTGATAAACTGACCATTAACATAATACCTGGGAGTGGCTTATTGCTATCATAATAAAACAGTTTTTTAAAGAACATTAAACCATGTTCATCATATGGTTAGGCTCTACATGTATGTTAATAAAAACTAAACATAAGGCTGTTACAATGTTTACAGTCAATTAGAAAGCTGCATTTCTCAAACCCTTGTTATAATCAGAGATATTATACCTGTACAACTCCTTGGTTTTGCTTAACTCTATTGCTCAGGTGGCCCACCACAAGTGGTGTGTGGCATGGGGCATCGGTAGGTAAGGCCATGCAACTACTAAGTGTGGTATGTTGTGTGCAGCTGCAATCAGGGATGTGTACGTTTGGTGTACATGGCCTCAGTTTTGCTGTTGATCTCCACTGAGCATGCAGTACCTGGTCAGGTGGGTGGGGATGTCTCGTAGTACATTTAGACAATTGTTTGTTATTTCTGTCACCTGCTGCTGGATGTCTGTCATTGGTTTTGTTGACTTGGTCCTCCCCCATACTTGAATGTGTGTGTGTGTGTGTGTGTGTGTGTGTGGTGCTGGGGTGATCGAGTTAGGGTTTTCAACCCTAACAGCAAATTTCCTCACTTTTGTCGCTGTGGAACAACCCTAACTAATGCATTAAACGGAGTTTTTTGCCTAATATATATATATAGGGTTGAGGAGCCATTTACATGTTATACCCAAAGTTTTGCACTCTAATAACTTTGCAACCATTTCATGGATTTATCTGAAATTTGGAATACATGATCAAGACACATACGCCTTGGGATGTGTCAAGTTTTGTACCAGTCAGATACATGGCTGCGGAGTTATTAAGCATGATCTGCGCATACGTTTACGCTTTTTCTGGAATTCTACAGTCGCACCTATAGGTCACACGGTTTGTGTGACTGGCCTGAAATCTTCAGGAAACATGTGGCCAGGGTCCCTGATGTGCCTTTCAAAGATTTCGTGAAAAAATATTAAACTGTTCAAAAGTTATGGCAGTCCAAACTTCTGTTTTTTTCCCATAGGATAACATTGCGGCGTTCGCCGCGCCTTTGAGGGCCCGTATCTTGAAAACGGTGCAAGATACAGAGATTTGTCAAAAAATTATAGCTCCCAACTAGCCAGGAAAGTGATAATACATATGACTTTTAAATTATTTTTCTATGTCGTACGGTTACTGAGATATAAGCAATTTACTATTACAACTACTGATTTTTGTGTTCCGAGAGTCATTATTTTGCATACATTCTTTCTACTCACTGTCTTTCTCTATACAGCTTTTGGGGAAAACCAGCCTGTACGCTTACATTACTCTTACCATTACCATTTCTGCTTGCGGTTCCCTACCCGTTTCACTTACTGTTCATGTTTACGCCACCATGTGTGTTACCCTTTGCGTTTTCATTTGCGGTTGCATTTCCATTGTTTTTAATATTTCTATCTACAGTACTGTTCCTCTTTCTGTTTCACTTTGTGTCACCATGCACATTATGATTTGCGTTTGCCAGCACGTTACAATGCGACAAGACATCACCCCTGCGATCCCGCCGCTGCATTACATTCACTATTTTTCATTATCATTCTCAAAAAGAAGGGAAATTAGAGGCAAAAAAATCCATTTAATGCATCAGTTTGGGTTGTTCCACAGTGACAAAAGTGAGCAAAAATTCGATGTTAGCATTGAAACCCCCTTTGCACCCTTCCAGCCCACCCCCCAACTGGAATCGGGGTGTGTATTGGGGTCATTGGTCCTGTCACCCCATTCTCCTATTCCTCCACTTCTTTCCACATGTGATGGGGTGACACTTAGAACAATGACCCCAATCACACCCTGATTCCAGTTGGAAATGACTGGAGGCAAAAGGGTTTCAAACCCTAACATCGAATTTTCTTGCTTTTGTCACTGTGGAACCACCCTAACTGATGCATTAAACTGATTTTGCCTCTTAATATATATATATATATATATATATATATATATATATATGCCTTAAAACCTATGAGACCTGTATAAGAATGGATTTACTCATTATATTGTGGATGAGAAGCTGTATTGTATCTCAAACTTACCTATAATAGAATTTGAAGTTTAAAAAAGAACCTGGGTAGCCAGCGTGGCGTAAGGTGTAGTGATCAGTGCCTCAACCTCCAGCACCACTGGGCCGGCTACTACTAAATATTTGTATATCTTCCTTAAAAGGTATACATTGGCAACATTTAATAGACTTCTGTACAGAGGCCTCAGAGAGTACCTGGGTGACTCAATGCAGAGGATCCTGGACACATGGAACCATGAACTTTCCATTTCTATCCCATACAAAACCTGGGTCAAATATACGCTTCCCTTTAATAAAATCTCCTCAGCCCCTTACTGGCAGGAATTTTCATGGAAGTCCTATAACTGGTACTTTAATACCCCATCTATTCTAGAGTGGCAAAATTCCTCCTGATACAATGTGAACACTGCTGTAGGCAGTGTGGCGCAACTTTGGCCTTGCATGTACATGTTTTCTGGTCCTGCCCTGTACTGGCTCCCTTTTGGCAGCAGATTATGGACAGTCCGTACACCCTTGTGGGGGCAGAGGCTGTTTTAACTCCAGAACTAATTCTTCTTTTAATCCCACCAAGGGATCTTCATGTGTTGCAGAGTTCACTTTTATTCATATATATTCTTGCAGCCAAAAAGGTGATCACCTGCCTTTGAAGACAACCCAGGGAGCCAAAGCATACTCAGTGGCTTGAGATTATAAATGACATGTACAGTATGCCTTAGAATGCCTTATAGCAAGGTATAATGGTAGAATTTCAGAGTCTGAGATTAGATGGAGAACGTGGGTGTTTTACATTTCAGAGAAAGATGACTCATCTACTCCTTGATCATGGTAAGTGGTCTGGGAGATGGAGGAGATTCTTGCTCCCCTTCCTGTGTAATGGGGTAGAGGAGGTGGATCATTTTGTCACTGGAGGATCCTGGACATAACTACTGAGGTTACTTACCTTTCCTTCATAAGTGCCAAGGACTGAAATATATGTTAGCAGTAACTCATAATGTGGATTTGTGATGTGATTTCATGGTAAGAAAGGCAAAAACTATCAATGCTTCTGTCCAAATGATATGATATAAAAATGGTTATATGCTATCCTAGTGTATTTTAATAAAAATTAAAAGTATAAAAAAAGAAAGGATGTTCCCAGTTCTTTGGAACATCAACCAGAGATAGGGAACACCCCAGGTATGATAACATCTCATCAGTGGTAGTGTGAAATATTTTTCCTCTGATATTGGCACCTTCTGTAGCAGTGGGGCCGAGATGCCTTGATCAATGTGACAAAAATGGCCTATTTTAGAGATTCTCAGCAACCCAACAGGTTTTCCTAAGTGGTGTGGACTTTCATTGTAATTGTCTTCCATAAAGGGGAATGGAGATTTGTTTGTGGACAAAGACTTGGAGACATGCAGTCCATCTGGAGAGCATCTGGCAATATTCTTTGAGATGCTAAATAACCTTTGAGAGGGAACAGGGCCTTGGGAGAAGAAGGTCAGCTATAATTGGAGGGTAGTTGTAACCCAAAATCCCAGGTCTCACCCAATCAAATGAACTTGGGTATGGGGTAGTAACAACACAATCTTGCATGATGAAAGCAGAAGAAGAAGAAGAAGAAGAAGAAGAAGAATCAGCATTTATATAGCGCTTTTCATTCACAGTATACCAAAGTGCTTTACAAGCAATGCTAGACTGGTATTGAAGTGACTGAATGTGTGGTGGCAGCCATGTCGCACATCATCGCCCACACACAGCCTGGATAATTGCATGAACTGGTTTATGGGAAGGGGAATGTTGGCCAGGACACCAGGAATGTTCCCTGCTCTTTGTAAAGAGTGCCCTGGGTTCTTTTACTTCCACCTGGACACCCACAGGACAACACCTGGATGGGCAGCAAGGACCTTGGTTTAACGTCTCATCCGAAGGACGGCACACCCCAGCAGTACAGCAGCACCCCCAATACTGCACTCAGATGCCAGCGATTTTTAGGTGCAAGTCCAATCCTGGTGTGGGACGAGAACCCATGATATTCTGGTTCAGAGACAGATGTGCTACCAACTGAGCCACACTGGGAGAGAGAGTGAGAGAGGGAATGGATATAAATTAGGGCTTTAAGTTTATCTTTTTCTGAATATTTGCCATGTGTTTGGTATTTGGGTTCCAGGTATTCAGTATTCAGCCAGGAAAGATGTTTTATTAAGAATTCTTCAAAAAGCCCTTAAAAACATGATTAAACCCCTTTTGGACATGATGTTTTGTAAACTCATCAACACACACAGAGCTGTCTGCAACACAGTGCAAGGTTATTTGACATGTCCAGCAGGTTGTTATCATTAGTCAGTACTAGAATTTGCCTAGGAAAGGTAACTTTGTAAAGAATACCTTTAGAAGCAGTTAAATTACACCATGTAGTTGTTTTCAAAGAATCTCATGTTCCATAAACAGTTTATCAGTGTTTATGACATGCAGTGAAATAATACAAACACATGATAAAATGTATAGTTATGCAATATCATGGGATAGTTTAGTGCTATGTATTTTATTTGTTTTTAATACTTGTATTTATATAATTTTTTTCTAGTATAAAAACATTTTTTAAATCATTTTGCACTTTTTTGGCATATTTGATTTTTGTAACTGTACCTTTACGACATGTACCAGTATAAAAGAGGCAGGGAAGAGACACCACGTTACCACTTGAAAAAGCGCAATTTGAAGATGGGGGGTGACTCAGAGGTAATTTAAGGAAGTGTTTTTTCACAGAGGGTTGTGGATGCATGGAACGGCCTTCCGGAGGAGGTTGTGGAGTCAAAAACAGTGGTGGAATTCAAGAATGTATGAGACAGTCATAAGGCAATTCTAGGGGGTTGGGTTGGAAGAAGTAGGCTGCAGGTTAACTAGGATCTGCAGCTTATCCATTAGGTAGGGAAATGGGCAGACTTGGTGAGCCAAGCGGTCCTTATCTGCTGTCAAATTCTATGTTTCTATGTTTCAGGGGGCATGAAATGCATTAGGAGGCATGTGGTGCCAGATCTCGAGAGAAGGGGGAGGAGGTCTGAAGGGAGGAGACCTGTTTTGTTTCTGTGTGCTGGCTGCTATGCACTTACTGCACTTCAGTAAAGTACAGTTGTTAAAGCTACAAGAAGGTTGGTCTATTCCTTTTACAGTGTACTGGCAAGTGAGACAAGGAGCTGTTGTAAATTTCTGAATTGTAAATTTTACTGTTGGCAGGTGCTGGATGCACCTCTCTATCACTGATTTTATATTTTAGCACAGCACTGCAAAACCAGGTGCATCTCCACACAACACCCATTACTTTATCTGAACTCTAAGGAGGTACGCATGGGTGACCTTTGAAAATACAACAGGAAGGATTACTTATCCAGACAGAATATTCAGTACACTGTTGGTGTATCGTTCTGCTTACCCAGAGTCCATCTGATGGTGAGTGGGGTCACAAGAGGTAATGCTAATCCTCATGAAACATAGAACTGGGACCCCCCTCCCTCGCACAGTTTGTGTTACAAAACACTGTTCTTGAGACAAGTAACTTTATGGAGCTGCTAAATCAGGAAACGAGCACTCATTTTGGACCTTTCAATATCAAGCAAGCATTTAGTTTGTTTGACAGAACTGCTTTTCACCAAAAATGGCTGCATTGGGAATGAGTGTCTCTCTGGGCATATCTGAAGGTAGACAGGATACCACAAAGATTACGTGCACTCAAAAATCCCACTTTTGGTCAACAGAGAGAAGGCTTTTTGGTCAACTGGTGTAAGATCAGTCATGCTGCAAATAAATAATACATTGAATTGATATTAAAAGAAAATGAAGTACTAAAGAAAGAACTGGAGGACAAAGTTAAAAAGAGGAGGAGCTTTGAAAGACTTTGTGAGCCATCCACTGTTTGATGAATTAGAAGACAATTTCAAAACCTGATTAAATATGATAAAATAATTTAGGAGGTGAAACAAACCAAGTTTTAATGTGCTTTTAATGACTACAAGATTACACGGTGTACAGTTGGAGCACTACAGGGAGACGAGATAGAGGCATTTTACCAGGTCCACGATCAATATTAAAGACAACACAGATACCAATTGGATTTGTGTCACATGACTCAGAATATAATAGTTCTGAAAGTTTGGAAGCTTTTTTAGGGAAGGAGGAGTACAGACAGTACATACTGCCGCCACCCCACAACAGTCCCCTATAGGACCCAGATGGTGCCAACGATTGAATTTCATTCAAACCCAAGAAACAGATGAGGGGGGACAGGAAGAGGAGGAGGAAAAAAATGGGCAGAGGGAGAGGTCAAAGATGGAAACAGCAACAGAGGAATGCACACCAACAGGAAACATACTCAATATCTCTGAATATGACCTTTCAGAGTTAGAGCTGCAGGTTTTAAACAAAGGTATTTCATTTACACCCACTCAGAGATTTAATCTCTTTGGTATGATTATAAATTATCACAAGTTTGTGAGGAATTTAAATCTGCAATCATTTTTGCATGGAGAAGTATGGAGGAAGCGGCAACAGGGGCAGAGGGGATAAGTATGAATTTGATTTCAAATGACTTAGACAATGACAATATGACTTTGGAAGATAGAATGGATATTTTTAAATTGAAATCCACCTTCTGTTCCCTGCTTACCCCACCTCTACAAAATTTTCTAAAATGTTGTGAAATGGACTTACAACATTTAAATGACAGCACTACTAAATTTTTTTCCCACAATTTAAGTAAGTTGGAAAAGAAAGTCTTAGATGAACTGGGTGCCCATAAAGCAATCACAATCAAGCTTGCAGACAAGGGGGGATCTTAGTCTAGCAGCCAATTTTCAAAAGGGCCTTATTTTAGGTTTTTGTTACACTCTCATTAGAGAAGGTTTGTCATGTTCATGAGTTAGGTATGACCTTGAGCTTTCAGGAAAAGTATGTTGTGGTGTTAGGTCAATGGCAGATACTGAGATATAAGCCTATCATTGTTGAGCCCCTACCCCATGAAAGTGACATCCAACACTACAAATGAAAGAGGCTTAACTGGCACTCAAGGATCAACATCTCAAGAAGGTTTAAAGATATGTGTCGTTTGGTGGTGGAAACATAATAACATCTTTTCCTTTTTCAGTTTATTAAATGTTTTCTTTGTTAATTCTGTTTATTCGCCTACCTTACCGGACTCTTTCCAGAGTGAACACATGGTACAGCTCTCCCACCTGGCTGAAGTCTCCAGCTCCCTGTCTCTCCAGCTGGGCCCTTCTCCTCTCCACCTCCCCTGGCTGCATTATCCCCTGGCTCTGAGCCAACTGGGGCAGGGCTGCCAAACTACTCCTGGCACGCTATCTACAATCTAATAGCATGACCAGAAACTTGGAGGGAGAACCGGAAGCAGGGTCTGGGAAGTCTGGCATTGAACATAGGGCTGATCACTGGTCCTATCCTTGCCTACCACAGGCAGGGGTTTTACTTGGTTTACTCCCCCTGTTGCGTGGTTGTGCAATGGCAGCAACACATGGAGGATGTGCTTCAGTCCCCTCTGGCAGTTGCCCATCACCACCATCCCCACTGACTGCTCAGTATGGTGTGAGGTGCCCCCAGTTGCCACTAGGAGCCACCACCATATGGGGAATCCCCAGAACACACCCCAGGAGAGGACATTAGTCCTCTGAATGCTCAATCCTCTCCTCCCCCTGCTGACCCCCAGCGGCCTGAGTCTGCTCCCAAACTTGGGTCGCTGGTGTGGTGCGAGGTGTGGCTTCCAGTGCCTCAACCCTCAGTGCCACTGGGCCGGCTCAGTTTGTTGCATGTTTGATATAAATATTTTGTTTAATTGTAGGAAATGGCAAGTAAACAAGGTATTGTACTTGTACCATCTCCAACAAAAAAAGTTTTGTAGATCACACCAAGACTATGCAACTATTTGTATTATTTGCCAAGACAGAGATACTTTACAAAATCTTGTTGCAGCCAAAACCAGAGGTCAAGAAACTCTGTTCAGATGTATGAGAGAAGCAGATGATGAATCACATAGAAGCATCAAAACATCAGGGGTGCTGGATTAGACAGGATTCACTGATCATCGCTGGTGCTATCGGGATTACACCAGGAAAGAAAACCTTTCACACAAACACAATCCACAAACAGGTCATCCAGACTCAGAAAAACCTGAAACAAGCAACCAGGAGTTGGCTATAAGAACAAGACTTATATTCACAACATTTGCAGCTAACAAATGCATCATCTGCAATTGTGTGAAGAAACATGGTGATTCACATCTTTTCCAAGTGAGAACAATTCAAATGCAAAGGAACATTCAGTCAGCAGCCATGTCTCTTAGTAATGCAGATCTATTGACTAAGGTAAAAAAGCCAAGATCTCATAGGCTAAGTACCACAAACATTGTCTAACTCAGCTACTGGTAAGGGCCAGATGAGCCAGTGAAACTAGAAGAGGACAGACAGAGGACAGCATTGATGTCTTCACAAGAGCATTTGACATGCTTGTAAACCACATTCAGGATGATTTAACATCTAGCAGGGCATTTGATATGACATTCCTGTTGACAAAATATAGAGGATATTTGGACACATGTGGTTTTGCTGAATCAGGGACATACCATACTGAAAAGCTGAAGAAATGTCTGGTTAGACACTTTTAAGGTTCAGTTAAATTCCATCAGCCTCATTCAGCAAACAGACCAGAACTGGCGCATAATAGCAAAATAAATTTGAAAGAAACAACAAGATTGCTGAGTTCAAGGTCCAAGAAGAAGCAACTGAGGCAGACTTGGAGCTTCCTAATCATGAGTGTGAGAATCTCAGTATTTGTCATGCAGCAACAACTCTTTGAGCATCTGCCAGAAAAGCATTGAAGAGTTCCACCAACCCATTTATTGACTGTAGAGAGATTTGTTTTGAAGGAGCAGAGTCCCAAGTGCCTTCTGATCTGTACCAGTTTCTGAGTCTGCTCATGATGGGTAAATCAGCAGAACATATCCAAAACACTCCTGATGCACACAGAAGAGTCTTAACAGTAGCTCAAGATGTAATCTACAGTGCTTCATATTCTCACTGTAAAATACCAAAGCACATTGGACTAGCCATATCAGTCAACCATTTAGCTAGGAATCATCAATTGGTGGATATGTTACACAGTCAAGGACATTCCTTGAGTTATGATGATGTTTGCAGAGTTGAGACTACACTGACATCTTCAGCACAGCTTTAGCCATCTCTGTCACCAAACTAGACATCTTTTTCAATGCCTTCTGTTTTTTGCCTCAAATCCCCCCTGACACATCACCGTGACCTCTACTCCTCCCTATCCCTATTGCAGAGATGCATGTCCCACTGCTCCACTTTCATCTCCAAATATTGGTTTGGTACTCTTCCTTACCACCTCTCCTGTCTCCTAAATCTTGCTACTCCCTCCCCCTACAATTCACATTTGAATTGCTTCCCTTCCTTCACCCTCCCATGAGCACACACCTCAGCTGGGAAACTAGAATTCCCCTGTAGACTCCATTCCCACTGGAATAACGTCTCCCCTCAAACCCACCTCACCTCCTCAGGCCATACCCTGTTACATCTTGCAGCTATCCACTGCCCTAATCCATAGCCATACTACTGTCCTACTCCCTCTCTTCCATTTCCTGTTTCAATTAGTGACCACATGTTTTTTGCTCTTGTTGTCTCACCCTGTTTATCGAATCTCCTGTAAAATATTCTGTAATGTAATCTTATAATGAAAAATTATCTGCTGATTGTATTATGCTGTTATGAAGAATTATGTATTATGTATTATACTGTATATTTTATGATTATTACACTGTATCCAAATTGTGTTATCCCTTTGTTGTATTTGTACCCCTTGTCCCCAGGTCGCACATGGAAATGAACTTCTGCTCAGTGTGCCTTTCTCAGTCACCAAATTTTAAATAAATAAATAAATGTGCTGGCTATGGTGGCAAGCATTCTTTGCCTGGGTGGTGCAGAAGAAGAAAATACAATAAGGGGACACAGATAAAACTAAGCTGAAGTGTAAAAATGCCCAGCAACTAATGGTTGCAAAAGCAAGAGAAGGTGAAATAAATAAGGAAAATAGAGCTTTGTTAATGCATTTCAAGACCTTGAAACCATGCTGAAAATGCTACAAGGTGATTTTGTGGAGTTCAATAATCAAAGGCAAAAGCAGTGGTCAGCATTTCACTTCTGGCAGCAGTACATCACAGAGGTACAAATTGCTCTCATCTACATTGCAGCTGAGAAATTTCCAAACTGGAACCAGCACCTACAATGCTTTGCTAACATACTTTGCTATGCCTTCGCATACGATCACCAAACTGTGCCAGATGGGGTCCTGTGTGCCTCTCAGAAATGTTTCTGCTTCCCAAGACTGCACCAGCAGTACATGAACAATATGCCAGTGGAAAGCATGTCATCACATGATCAACCTCAGCCTACTTTAACAGTGTCTGGTCAGACTTAGGCCTGGAACAAACTGTGGTTAGAGATTCCAAATCAAGCCAAGGGGGATCATAGGAATAAACAGACAAGAGAAAGCAACTCTCAGGTGGTATCTCACAGTACATGAAAGAAGTGCCATCATGAGGAACTTCAAGCACATGTGTGGACTGGACAGTATAAACAGCAGATTCATCTTGATCTTTGACCACAACCAATCAGAAAAGACAAAGATGTCATGAGGATTATTAACGTAATCTTGGACCGCTGTGGGAATCCATTTGCTGTGGATGTACTTGAAGACTAAAGAGATGAATGTGAAGCTCTCATGAATATAGCTACAGGAGTTGTTGCCCCATTGCATGTCACTATTGCCCTGTTGACTACAAAAGAATGTGGTTAGACAGTCTTAATGGAATTTGTTGAAGAAAGCCCCAATACTGCTGCAGTCCCACTTAGTGACCCATCAAAAGGATCAACCTGCACACATTTACAAACATACAGCACTCTAACAAACCCAAAAGCAGGGGCAAGGTAAAATCCATAGATTCAGATAGACAGCACTTTACCAGGCTTCTGTTGATATCAAGAGGCAGAAAGATAGACCTGCAGAAGTTCTTTGAATATGAACTGTCAAGCCAACCTCTGGCTATTGCTAATGTAGATGGTTCACTAGCAAATAGTTATAAAGGCACAAACACTCAGGGGCCTGGAGGCCGTAGGTCATTCCTCACTAGATCCAGCTACCTTCATGAGAAACATTAACTCAGAAAGCACACCACAACCTCTTCCATAGACCAAATGGCATGTCTTCAGAAGCTGACATTGAGGAGCGGTATTCAAACTTTTGATGATGTGTTGGATGAACTGCAAAACTTTGTGGAGCATGCATTTAGGGAAAGTGACAAAGTTCAGGTCTTATTAGACAAGTATGACAATGATGTGTCTATCAAAGCCAGTGAAAAGAAAAGACAAGGAGAGACAGTGGGATCTCCAGAAATCAGAATTAGTGCAAGAAACCAGGTACTACCCAGAAACATGAAGGCATACCTTTCCAATCCCAAAAACAAGGTGAACTTCAACAATTACACTTTTGAGGAATGGTGTAAAACCATGCCTCATGTTCTTACACCATCCCAAAATTTGGAGCTTACAGGAGGTTTTGAAAACTATAAATGGGTGGTGGAAATTTTATTTATTTTTATTTATTGAAAAGTTTCACCAGGTAAGGCACACTGAACAACAAGTTACTCATCTCTCAGTGTGACCTGGGGGAGAGGGGAGAGGAGTTACATAGTAAAATATTTTATAATAAGGCACATACAGTAGTAGAGAGACAGATTGGGTACATAGTAGACAGTTACAGATTTAAGCTTTAAACACCTGGTTTGCATAAAGTGTACAACGTTTCAAGTAGCACTGATTATATACAGGGAGATGAGGACCAAAAAGTGGGCAGTAGCTGCATGTGCAACAACAAGGTAGGACTTTATGGAGTACAAACTATAGGTAGGAGTCTCAGCAAGTTTGCTTTATGTGTAGGAGGGCAGAGACTGTGAGAATAGCCAGCGCAAAGGTAATGTGATGCAAAGGCTAACAAGTGTACTAGACATAGGGAGATTTAGTGGCTAGAACCTGCAGGTTGTTTACAGTATAACAGAGATTAGATAATAGGAGCTCCAGAAGGAGCTCAGGCTTACCTCCAGATTACAAATGCAACAGCAAATAAGCAGAACAAACTTTAAGTGCGGATGTTCTTGTGCTTGGAACATATTTTGCAGAGCAGCTTGGCAGCAAGCTATCATTCAAAATGGGACCCAAACTGAAGACCTGATACATACCACTGCATATCATAGCTGAGAAACTTGGCAGCTCAATATGCAAGTTACTTCTGCCATTCCACACCCTTACAGGCTTGTGACAGCACCAGCTGTTTCAAGGGCAAAGGCAAAAAGAAATTCTTGCAAATACTAAGAATGAATCATGAAAACTTGCAGAGGTTGGCTCAACTTTGAGACTCTTTTGAAGTCACGAAAGATGTAATTGATGTCTGTCACAAGTTTGCATGCAGACTCTACCAACCAGCAGGACGTATTAGTTCCAACATCAACCTAATAAGATACAAACAGTTTTGCAAGCAAGCAAAGCAGAATGACAGCTTTCCACCATGTTTGGACAGCCTGGTGCAGCACATAAAGAGAGCTAATTACCAGTGTGTTGTTTGGAAAGCAGTACTAGTGGCTAAGCCATTTGTTACATCACCTGATCAACGTGGCTGAACACAGGCAGAGAATGGTCTTGAGCCTCAACTAATGATGCAAGAATCAGGTCCCAAGGACTTGATAGAACTTACCACATGCCAGTGCACAAAGTCTAAATGCTCCTCAAGGAAGGGCATATGTGTGATGATAGAACTAAAATGCACACCAAGTTGTGGGCGTGAAGGGCACCCAAACACATGTGACAATATGCATAAAACAGGTGAAGACAATATCAGTTATGAAAATGATGATTTGGAATCAGATTATGACACTGACAATGATGGCTCTGAGTAAACAAGTTAAATGTGTCTCTGAATTAAGAATACATGCTGTAGTGAAAATTTGCCTGATGATAAATATGGACATAAATCTTCATTAAAATGTCGTCTCAAACTATAATATATTTGCTGCATTAGAATTAATAGTTTAATTTGTGCTCAGGATGGACCTTATTATGATAAAAACGTCTTGTAGTAAAACTTTTGTGGGTCATTTTTTGGCTGAAAAAGACATTTGCATTTCCACGAGTGTCGTTATTATTCAAAAGTAAATTTTCTCACTCTTTCTATTCAGCCCAGAAATAAACTTATTGTTTGAAAATTTGTTGTTTCTCTGTACATGTATGCAGTGTATACCTTCAGGAATGAGATTTTATTATAGGAATGTGTTCTTGGCCAGCAACCTTAGTGTGTACAAATCAATTATTACAATGAAATTGTGATATAATGTCTGAGCAAATGGAAGACAAGTGAGAACAATAAAGAACATAATTAATTAAGATGGTATTAGACATGATTACTCAACATAAGGCATGACAAATTTGTTTTATATATTATGTTTTATTATATTATGTTTTATTTATATTTAGGGTTCATTTACAGGCATTTAGGTTCACTTTATTCAAATCTATTTTAGCAATTAACAAAAATTGGAGACTAATATGCAAACTATACTAATATGATATAAAAATAAGTTTTATAATGTATTCAAAATTCAGGATTTATTTGGGTTCATCTTTTTTCAGCTGTATTGTCCAGATTTTCTCTTCAAAATTCAATATTCATGACCATGTGATGAATACCACAACATACCTTTTCTGAAAGCTGATGAGTAGAGCTATGTTATTCGACCATCAAACCTTCTCAAACAGGGAGGTGCAACAGGATGAATATTTTGGAAATTGGCCACTAGACTATCTATAGTGGTTTTGGATACTGCTAAATATGATACAGAGGTCTGGTGCCAGTTGGGTAATATAACATTTTATAATAATTACCTTACATTAGCAAAAAATAATGGCTGCCGTTCACCCCAGATGACTGAATATCTGACAGTCAAAGACCCAGTGAGTGCATGTTTTTACTGTTTGCCTAAAATTCATAAATGCTTAATAAATCCTCCTGGCAGCCCTTTTGTCTCTGGTAATAACTCCCTGACAGAACCCCTGGTTAAGTTTCTAGATAACCACATTACTGAGTTAGCCCATATAGTACCATCCCACATAAAAGACAGAGGGAACATCCTACAAGTATTAGAGGATTTAGCCATTGAAGAAAATAGCATTTTAGTCACATTGGATGTGGAATATTTGTACTCAAATATCCCACATGTGGATGGCCTGAAAGCAATGTCAGACTTCCTGGAAAAAAAAAGAGAATCAGGAATCTTCAACCCATGTTTTGACACAGTTGGCAAAATATGTCCTGAAATATAACACCTTTTATCAGGAGAATTTTTATTTACAAAAAAAGGGGACAGCTATGGGGACAAGTTTAGCCCCAAATTTTGCCAACCTGTATCTTGCTAAGTGGGAGGAGGAGGTTGTCAGGGACCCAGAGGTGAACCCTTTCTTTGAGAAGGTAAACCTCTGGAGGTGTTTTATTGATGATATTATAAAGGTATGGACAGGCACTGAAAGTGAACTGTTCTCATTGGTAAAATACCTTGAAGAGAAAAATGAGAACCTCCAATTTTCTTTATTCTTTAGCTATAAGCAATCTGATTGTATGTAAGGATGGCAATGGGGGGGGGTCCACAACAGACCTGTTCCACAAACCCATGGACAGGAACACCTTACTCCATGCTAGTAGCAGTCACCCCCACTATACAAAAGCTGGAATCCTAAGGGACAGTTCGTCAGGGTAAAAAGGAATTGTAGTGATGAGGATAAGTACAAGAAAAGAGTGACAGAACTGGAGATAAGGCTTCTTAATTGGGGTTATGCTGAAAACATTATAAATAAAGACAGGAATGATGTGGACAATAGGGCATGTAGTTAACTATTGCAAAATAAGTTTAGTGAAAAAAAAGAAGGACCCAAGGACTAATTCTGTAAGTACCTACAGTGCACAGTCCCATCAAATTAATGACATCATAAGGAAATGCTGGCACATGGTTAGTTTGGATCAGGTCTGAGAGAACTAAGGGATACTGAGCCAAGAATGGTTGACAGAAGGGCCAAAAATATAAAAGACATACTGGTACACTCAGTACAACCTATGGCTGAGAGTCCCAAAATGTGACTGCCAGCAAGACATAACGGTTGCCATAAATGTGGCAACTGTAAATCACAGTATCACAGAACTGTACTAGCCATAAGCCATATGCCATTGGGACTCAACTAATATCATTACCTACAGCAGTGTAGGAATATTTTTTTTTTATCTTTCATGTATCCATTTAGGGATATTTTAAAACTGTCAAGTGTTGTGTTTGACGCTACACTACTTGGATCCCTTTCCATGCAGTGACCACCCTCTTTGAGTAGTTCTGTAATGTTCCCCTCTTAGTTGATACTGATGAGGTCTACTAGCTCTTCCTGTATTTTTAACAATACCCAGGATTTCACCTAGTTCTTCATTTTAATTTGCCTTGTTGCCTTATATATCAAACACATACCTCCTCTGTATCTCTGATATTCCATACTGTCCATGCGGAGGCAGTATGGCGCAGTGGGTTAAGGCTCTGAGCTGCAAATCTGGAGACCTGGGTTTGAATCCCACAGCCCCCTAGGTGTATACTGTGTGACCCTGAGCAAGTCACGTAACTTCCTCATGCTCCCAGGTTGCACCTGCAAACAAGCTTTCAGCTTAGTGTGTCTCACCTGGTAAAATAAAAAAAATAAAATTACTGAACAACCCAAGATGTCTTAATCTGTCACTGTATGATAAACCATGTAGATGACTGATTTTCTTTGTTGCCTTTCTTTGCACCTCTTCTATAGATTTGATATCTTTTACTTTATAAGGTGATCAAAACTGGACACAGTACTCCAAATGGGGATGAACAAGACTTGTGTACAATGGCAGCAAAACTTTGCCATCCCTGCTGTTGATACTGGCCTGTATACATCCCAACATTTTGTTAGCCTTTCCCATTGCTGCCTTACATTGTTCACTTGGAGATAAATCATCTGTAACCAAAATTCCCAGGTCTTTTTCAATTTCTGACACTGGGATTTTTTTCCAAACAGGTAGTAAGATGCATTGGTGTTATTACTACTGATGTGCATAACTTTGCAATTTTCTATATCAAGAGAGAAATGTTTTTTAACCACTCATTCTCCCACATTGTAAATTTCTAGCTGAAAATTAGCTATAAATTGGTCATTGTTTACTATGCTTCCTATTTTAACATCGTCTGCAAATTTAGTGATCCAGCAGGTAGATGATGTTTGTAGTGGTGTTATGTGGTGTTTTTATATATAGTGAACAAGATTGGGCCCAGGATTGATCCTTGTGGGACTCCACTTGTGACAACAGTCCATGGTGAAAAATGGCCTGCTAGGCATACTCTTTGCTTTATTCCTACTAACTATGATTTTATCCATGTGACAATATTCTTATCTAGCCCTATATCTATTAATCTTTCAATTAATTCACAGTGAGGCAGAGTCTCAAAAGCCTTTGAAAAGTTGAGGTATAATACGTCAACAGTAATCTCATATCTAAGGCTGAACTAACTGGGTTAAAAAAGTGCAATAAGTTATACTGACATGATCGACCACTCTGAAAGCCATGCTGACTTGTATCAAGATTACCCACAATAGATACTGTATGTGTTGGCATATTATGTCTTTAATAATGTCTTCAATTATTTTACTTACAATAGATGTCAAACTGATAGACCGAAAGTTTTTATAATCAGTTTAGGGTCTTTTCTGTGTACTGGAGTCACCGTGGCTGCCTTCATTGCACTTATTGCTGTACCCTCTGCAAGTGATGTATTTATAATATTTGTAAGTTGTCACAGGGTGATAAACTCCAAAACCTTTAGAAACCCCAAGACAGGGAGGGATGTAGACATTAGGGGTTTTATCACGTATGCTACTGAGGGGTTAATATATATGACCATATGTTCACGTGGGTGTTTCTATATTGGAAAGAGCAAAAGACAATTTAAACTGAGGGTAGGTGAACACGTGAGGGCTATAGAGAATGAAGACCTCAGTTATGCACTGGCAATTCACACGTCTAGAGTGAGGGACAAGAGTTCATATGAAATATCTTTTGTAGGTATTAAGATGCCTATTAAGAGCCCGAGGGGTGGGAACTATGACAATATATTACTTAAAAGAGAACAATATTGGGATTTTCTCCATGGGGGTTAAGTATACACCAGGTCTACATGATAAAATAGAACTGGGTCCATTTTTAAAGAATAGACCTTTAAACAATGAACTGGTTAATATCCCCCCCCCCATTTCTATTAATTAGGGCTCATAGTTATGTTTTTGATTCAGTCTTTGTTCTTTGTTACCTATTGTATGGTGTGGTACATCTTTTTATCCTTGCGGTAATGTATAAATAACATATGAAATGGGTTTGCTATTTATTATTATGTTAATATGCGCTTTTTTATTTTGTTTTTCTATATGATTTACAGATATTTCCAACAGTTTGGGTGACTGTAGCGGATCAACATAAGGGATCCATGCAAGTTCAGCCTACCTACAATTTTCCTATTCTGCTGGATATATATCTATTATCCTGTTGTGACCATATGTCATTGCATGATGGTGCACCAGGATACTTTATCAGTGTTTATGACATACAGTGAAATAATACAAGACATACAGTGAAATAATACAAAAACATGCAATAAAATATATAGTCATGCAATATAAATAGAATAATAGATAGATAAGTGTGTATTACGGGGCAGTAATACCATAGATAAGTGTGCATTACAAGGCAGTAATACCATTGAGAGATTTTGGGGACATGGAACCTCGAGAGCGAAGCTCGAGAGGTTCTAAAGTGCCCAAAACCTCGAGATGGTATTATTGCCTTGTAAAACACTTAGCTTTCTGTTATTTTTTGTAATATATTTATTTTATTTATTTATTTCATTTTTGTTGACCGGGTAAATGCACTAGACAAATCCTGCCTACTTTCAGGCACAACCCGGGGGAGAGGATACAGATGAATGCCAACTGACCTTTAACCAGATTAAGCTGTTGGTGGTAATTTTAGTGAATGAGGGAAATTTGGCCAGGACACCAGGGAAATTCCCCTACTCGGTAGAGTGGGAATCTCTGTCCAAGATGGCAGACGTACCTTTGCCTGCTGTGGAGGTAGCAATGGAGGTGGGAGACCTGGTCTCAGCTCCTGTATCTGAATGTGTGAAGACCACGATTGCGCTTACAGAAGTCATGCAGGTTTCTGTGTCTGCTGCAGAATCTGAAACAGAATTACAGGTTACAGCTTTTGAACCTCTGCTAGGTTATACTGGAATGGACTCTCAAACATCTTTGCCTATTGCTGTCTCAAAGGGGGATCTTTCCTCCTCTGACTTTGATACTGCCTGTATGGCTGAGAAGGAGATTCAGGAGCATTTGACAATGGAAGAACGCCGTTTTGTGATTACAAAAATGAAATTAAGCCAGGAATTGAAATGGATACGAGAAGACAGACTGGATGGGGGTATGTTCCCTGCTGTAATTGAAAGTTCTAAGGGACAGTCTACAATGACATCACAAGTGACTGCTGTGACAGCCTGTTCTGAAAATCCTAGTGTGTCTATGGATGCTGCTATACCACCCGCTTCTCAGCCAACCACAGTGAGTACTACCTCCACACTGACTATAGATTCTGTTTTGCCTAATGTGACACTGTCTTCCTCTACGTTAGCACCCCAGGATGCGGAACCCCTTGCAACACGTACCTGGACAGTAGAAATGGCGTTGCAAGGTGCTGGATGGTGCAGGAGCCTACGGCTGGAACATGGATTTCGGGTCTGTCTCCTATACGGTCCCCCTGTCTCGAAGACTTCCCTGAGCTGCAGCGTATGCTGAACAGAACTGTGGACTCATCTGACCCCTTGTGTCTCCCTAGGGAATTGGAGCTTACACAGACCCCTGTCTTAGAACATTTACAGGGTTCTCTTATTCGGGCTTCTTCTTTTAAAAAAAAATATAGTAACCACAGCTTCAGCAGGAATACAGACTCCCTCTAAACAGACAGAGCCGAGTCATTCCTTTTCTTCTTTATTTAAATTCCCTATTCAGGCTGCAAAGAGGCATAATGTGGTTCGATTAGCTTACATGGGGGGTTTACCTGAGCCTCAGGACCGTGTGTATGTCGCATGGACACTTCTAAAGGGTTCTTTGAAATTTTTTTCTCACGAAATATATGCTTTGATTCATATTTCAGGTGAATCTGTGTTTGATATAAGCTTCCAAACACCTCGTGTCTTGGAGTGTTTTTGGTCACGATATCATGCTTTAAGAAATACTGCCCTATGGATCCCATTTCAGGCCGTTCCCCTTTCTAAACCAGCTTTGAAGAATATTACTATTCTGTTTCAGAATGAGGGTGTTGAAGTGACTGATGTTGTCTACTGGCTAAAACAGCATTGTCACGTTCAGGGTCAGCCTGAAGCTATATTGGACACTGAGAATATCTGGACTGGGGGCTGGAAGGTTAAGGTTATGTTACGCTCTAATGATTCTGGTCCTGTGCACTTACCTAATTCTTTTTTTATAGGTCGTGATCGAGGGGGTCCTGTTTTACCCAGGGCAGTCTAAGGCTTGTTACCGGTGTGGTGACCCCTCCCATCTTAGTAATGTATGTGATAAGATGAAATGTAACATCTGTGGAAAATTGTGCCATGTGGGGGTACACTGTCTGACTGAGTGTAAATGTAATCTTTGTGACGAGATGGGCCATACGTTTCAGAATTGTCAGTGGGCTGCTCATAATCAGGCTACACATGATGGTGGAGCCGATCAATGATTTGTTATTATGCAAGCTCAGAAGGCTCGTATTCGGACCACCTTGGCTGCACCACCTTCTGCAGTTGCATGGCCCTTATTGCAGGTCCCTGCGCCTGTTGTAAGTCCAGATTTAGAGCCTGAGGTGGCCTCTTGCTTGGAAATGCATTCAGTGGTGACTTCTCCCACCCTTGACCCTGTCCAGTCTGTCAGGCTTGTCCCAGACCCTGTTCCAGGTCCAAGTATTATGCCACCCCCCTGAGTATCCACTAGTATTATGCATTGGAGGTCGATGAGGAATAACCCTTGGGTATCACCATCTCCTCCATTAATTCTGGAACCCCCTCCTGTGGTCCTGTCTAATGCCTTTGAGCTGCTCCAACCAGTCTCTGATGATGATGATGGAGGCGAGTCTGACTCTTCCTCCATTGCATCTTCCCTCCTGGATGGAACCACTGATTCTGAGATTCAACTGGGTACTGGTCTTTCTCAGAAGCAGAAGGCCAGAGTAAAGCGTAAGGGGAAAAAGGTGGTTGGGAAAAGGAAATCGTAATGTGTCTTTGCTTCCTTTTGTGCTATGTTTCACTTTGTTTGCCATACTATTAATGTGAATAGTATGAAGCGTACAGCAAAAAGGAGATTTTTTTTTTCCTTGTTGCGGCTTTTGCTATTGGGGATTTTTTTTGTTGCAGGATACTAGACTTCATACCACACAAGAGATTTGACAAGCACAACAGGGCTGGCTATTGGGTCCTTCTTTTTGGTCTATAGGTCTGGACTCTTGTTTGGGACTGGGGATTTTAATCAATATCCCAGAGTTCCATTTGCTAAAATTAATTGATGTGGCCCCTGGTAGAGTGCTAGTCTTAGATTTTGTAATTGGGCCCTGCCCTTATCGGGTGATTAATATTTATGCTTCCCAAACTAAGACTGCACGTATAGCTTTATTTTCTTTACTACGCCCTTATTTGCATACCTCCTTTCAAGTATTATTTTCTGGTGACTTTAACTGCGGTTTAAGTCTTCTTGACAAAAGCTCTTTTGCTACTACCAAAAAATTGTTTTGTGACTCTCATGAATTAGGGAAGTTGGTTCGTACTGCTCATTTAACTGATGCCTATTACTCTTTTACTAAACAACATACTCCTACATTCCAAAAGGGTAAACTGGCGACTCAAATTGATTTTATTTTTTTTGTCTCGTACACTACTGGTTAACTCTGCTATAGTACAAGCTGTGGAGTTTTCTGATCATAAACTGCTTTCTATAGGTCTTGGCTCTGATGTCCCTTTCCGTAAAGGGCCAGGACTTTGGAAATTCAACATATCCCTGTTGCAAGTCCCGACATTCATGCAGTCTCTCTTATCTTTTATCCATTCCCGTAAATCCGTCTTTATATGTTACGAGGACCCTATTCAGTGGTGGACTGACACAAAGCATGATCTGGTAATTTTTTTGAAAAATTACAGTCGTCAGAAATGTAGGAGGGAATATCTGGAATATTTGCAGAAATGGGTACATTTTCAGTCATTGCTAACAATAGCATATACGACAGGACAAGATCTTTCCCAACAATTACAACTAATACAGAGTGATATGTTGAATTTCCAATCTAGACAATCACAACAACTATATTATCAACACAAATTTAATATTGTAGGAACACGGGACATTGTTTTCCCTTTTGAGTCAAATTCTCGGCAAATTGCTCAGAGAAGTATGTTGTGCCTTGTTGATACTGACGGTGCTTTATGTACCTCTCAGTCTGACATCTGTCGGATTGTGACAAATTACACGACTGCCCTGTTTTCTCCTCTCCCAGCAGTGGCTGGTGATCCTGTGACGTTGTATAGAGACCTTGATATCCCAATCCCTTTACAGCCGAGTTTGGACCTAGCATGTATACCTATAACAGAGCGGGAATTAAAGTCGGCTATTTGTTTATTCCCCTTACAGAGGACTCCCGGTCCAGATGGACTCCCTGCTGCCTAATATAAGGTACTGGGTGACCACTTGGTCCCTGAATTAACCTCTGTGTTTATTTCCCTGTTAACATATGAGTTTATCCCATTAGAATTTATGAAGGGCACCTTGATTTATATATAAAAGCAGAAAGGAGATATTCACTTTCTTGAGAATTGGCGCCCTCTATGTTTGTTAAATACTGATTTTAAGTTATTAATGAAAATTATTGTACAGCGACTGGTGGGGATTGCAGAAGTGGTTTTGCACCCTGCCCAGTCCTGCTCTGTGCCTAATAGGAGAATCTCTGACCATTTGATTCTCCTCCGAGAATTGTTTTCTCATGGGTATGCGGACTCTGTTTCAGTACTTATTGTCTCAGTAGATCAGAAGGTGGCTTTTGAGTCAGTTAATCATGATTTTTTTTTATGAGAGGCACTTCATTTTATGCATGTACCAGATGAAATGATCTGATGGATTTGGGCCTTTTATAGAATGGCTACTGTTGTGCCTGTTGTGAATGGCTGGGTAGGACCAATGATCCCCATAAAGAGAGGGGTTTGTCAAGGCTGTCCTTTGAGCCCTTTGTTATGTGTATTTTTTTTAGATGTTTTGCTTCGCTGTCTGAATGCTCACCCTCAGATTCATGCCATCTCTAGTTCTACCTTGATCTCGCCGTATAAGGCTATTGCATATGCAGACGATGTTTGCTTCATTGTGGCTTATGAAGCCTCTGTGGTAATTTCTCTTCAGGAATGTTCCACTTTTGGTGGTTTCTCTGGTGCAGGTTTAAATTTTAATAAAAGCTTGGGTATACGGTTAGGATCTACAATAGCCCCCTTTACGACTAGTTGAGGGCCCTATTCATATTTTGGGGGTTTCTTTTGAGACTGTGGACTCAGATCTTTTTAATTGGAATGCTAAACTACAACAAGGTAAACGTATGGTTGCCTCTTAGAATAAGGGGCAGATTGGGAAGAAGAAACGTGTTTTTTTGATTAAGACTTATCTAATACCGACTTTTCTTTATTTGAGTTATGTATTCCCAATCCCTAAACAATTGGAAACTGCAGTTTTTAGCCTGCTTTATCAAGCTTTCTGGGGGAGCAGGCTAAATCCAGTGAAGCAGAATGTTACTTATTTACCTATTCCTGAAGGTGGTGTTCATATGATTAGTCCTCTGTTATTTTTTTTCATGTATATTTTTGACTGCAAATCTTAGGCCTTTATTGATTAATATTCAGAGGGGGTGGGAACCATGGTTTTATGACTCTTGCAGGTTTTGGTTTCACCAGTGGGAATGTAATTAATTAAATGTGATACGACAAACTGCGGGTATACCGATATGTGTTAAACACATGTTTTCACATTTGAAACAGTGGAAAATATCTACCCAGATGTTATTAAATAATTCCCATAAAGTTTAATACAATAATCTGCTCCTGACTGTTTGTGCAATACAGTCGCCCTTTGAAAAGTGCCCTAGCCAACATCTTTCTTCCCTCTTGTTTTTGTTATAATGTAAAAGGGTGCCTGCTCATATGTGGGACTTTCATTGGATGTCTTGTCATGAAAGGATAAATGTAAAACCAAATCATAAACACAAGCAGTCTCAAGACCGAATATGTTCTAGATTATTGTGTATTACAGAACTGGAAACTATATTGCATTTATTCTTTGAGTGTTCTTTTATTCAGAAATGGTGGATTTTTTTTTGGCACAGATTTGGGCTACCCCCCTTGTTTCAGATGGTTTCTTACCAGAATATTATATACAGAGTTTTTTCTCCCCAGTGGTCCTTTTGGAATCTGAATACATTAAATCTTGTTTTTGTCATAATTAAATTGAATATCTGGATGACACGGTGATTGTTTACTTTACAGCCAAAAGACTGCTCTTACCTGGAGCTTGAGAGGAAAATTGTACAGGACCTGAAGAACATTTATGTACATGAAAGTACCTTATTTTCAGAGGTGACACTAGTAGAACTTTGGAAAGCTCTTCCTTGGATAACAGACTTGGATTTTGCGGTAATCTGATAGACTAATTATTAGTGTGCATACTTACATCCTTTTCTTTCTATTCTTGTATTTCTTGCTTACTTTTTCTGAGTCCATATGAGTTTTGTATTATAATTTGTTTATTATTGTATGATTTTTTTGTTTCAATAAAACTTTCCCCTACTCTTTTCGATAAGTGCCATGGGATCTTTAACATCCTGAACTACCACCAATCCTGGCAGATGGGACCTCGATTTAACATCTCATCCAAAAGACGGCACCTCAGAAGTGCAGCACCCCTCTCATGCTGCACTACAGTGTTCAGTACTGGGATATTAACCCAAGTGCCAGATGTGGAACTGAACCCACAGCTCTCTGATCTCCCGGCCTCAGAGTCGAGTGTGCCACTTACTGAGCCACTGACACTGCAAATGGGTCCACTGATAATACTACAGTTGGAGATGACCTTTGGACTGTAGTATTATCAACAAAAATGATAATATTATCACTTTTCAGAACAGTATTATTGAGAGTAGTGATGTATTACTGGGACATTTTTGTATAACCTAGTATGGTATTATTGAAGCTTATCCATATATTGCAATCTGATATTTTAGTACTATGTGTTTTAATTTTTAACACTTGTATTTATATGGTTCTTTTTCTAGTGTAAAAAGTTTTTAAATCACTTTGCACTTTTTTTGCATATTGGATTTTTGTAACTGTGCCTTTAAGACATGTATCAGTATAAAAAGGCAGGGAACAGACACCACATTATCCTTTGAAAAGCTCCAGGTAGCATGAAATGTGTTAGGACACGTGTGGTGCCAGATCTTGAGAGGAGGGGGAGGAGGCCTGAATGTAGGAGACCTGTTTTTTTTCTGTATGCTGGCTGCTATGCACTTACTGTACTTCAGTAAAGTAAAGTATGGTTGTTAAAGCTAAAGAAGGTTGGTCTATTCATTTTACAGTGTACTGGCAAGTGAGACAAGGAGCTCTTATAAATTTCTGAATTGTGACTATGACTGTTGGCAGGTGCCGGCTACACCTCTCTATCATGTTCCATAAACACCTCAGAAACCCCCCTCAGTGAGTGACACAGAGCTGGCAGTAATGCAGCACAAGGTATTTGGGTCCCATGTACTATTTATTTGATAGTGTTAAACCAAGAAAGGTGTGAATACTAGTACTAAAAGCATGTGAACTACACCATTTAACCACCTACTAAGAAAATGGTGTTTCATAAACAAGTCCACAACACATCAGTTACCAAGACAGAGTTGTCAGTAACCTAAAGCAAGGTACTTTAGTTGTGGCGTGATATCCTTGATCCATCATCACACACTGACTGTTAGTATATTGAGTAGCCAACCAGAGCGGCACACTGAATTGAAAATTCCATAGCAGAACCTATCTCCTCCTTGACAGCACTGCTGAACTGCACGTTGCATTAACATGATGCCATTGTATCATTCAAGCAATCCTGTATTTCTAAATCTAGTCTGCTGTGTAATCTATGTTTTTGAACATAAACACATCTGACACCAACAGTCCTTTTTTTGGCTTTAGATGTTGCCTCATCTCATCAAGTTCCTCCTACTTCCTTCTTTTGTTCACTACCCCTAGCTCTATGGTACCAAAATGCATAGTGTAACTCTTCTCATTACCCCTTATTTTTCAAAGGAAATGTCTTAAAGCTATTTATTTGTTAGTATTCAACCAGGAAAGTGTCAATACTAGTACTAAAAGCATGTGAACTGATAGAGGACATCCTCAAAATGGCTGAAAAAGGGGAGATACTGTTGATGAGGGACCTGAATATGCCAGATGTTAACTGGACAACATGGACTGCAGACACATCCAAGAGCAGGGTCATTCTCGATGCTCTACAGGGGGCATGCCTTAGACAGCTAGTGGTAGAACCCACTTGGGAGGGAGCAATATTAGACCGGGTACTCTCAAATGGAGAGAGGATCACAAATTTAGAAGTCAATAGACATCTGGGAACAAAGCGACCACTGCACAGTGTGCTTCACAATAAACACAACCATAGAGACAAGCCATACAAAGACAAGGATATTGGACTTTAGAAGGGCTGACTTTGTCATAATGAGTGAATACCTGAGGAATGCATCAGCAAATGGCCAGAAAGGAGGGGTGGAAGGACAATGGAGAAAAATCAAAACTGCCATCATGGAGGTAACAAGCCTCTGTGTGAAACAAAGAAAACAAAGCAGAATAAAAAACCACTATGGTTCTCAAAAGAGGTGTCAGGGAAGGTTAAGGAGAAAAAGGCTGCATTCAAAAAGTATAAGGAATCACAGAAGGAGCATGACAGATAACTGTATCAATTAAAGCAGAAAGAAGTGGGGAAGGCAGTCAGAAAAGCAAAGGCCCAAACCAAGGAAAAGATAGCCAACTCAGTTAAGAAGGGGTATAAAACCTTTTACAGGTACATTAGTGAGCATAGACAAGTTAAGGGAGGGATAGTGAAGATTAATAAAGGAGAGGAGAGGTGGGCAGAGGGAGACAGTGAAAAGGCAGAGATACTGAATGAATACTTTGGCTCAGTATTCACAAAAGAAGAAGAGGAGGAGTTACCTAAACCAAACAATAGAAGCACTCTGGGTAGTGGGGTTGATGCCAGTCCATTTACAGGAGAAAGAGTCATGAAAGAACTCCTAAAACTCAAGATGGACAAAGCAATGGGGCATGACAGGATTCACCCTAGAATCCTAAAAGAACAAAGGGAGGACCTAGTGACACCACTGACCACACTTTTTAACAAATCATGGGAGAATGGGGTGGTACCTGAGGACTGGAGGAGGGCAGATGTGATTCCCCTTCACAAAAGTGGGAGCAAGGCAGAAGCAGGAAACTACAGACCTGTTAGTTTGACCTCAGTGGTGGGGAAAATGAAGGAATCACTTCTGAAAGAAAGAATTGTTGAGTACCTAGAGGCCAGTAGGGCACAGAACCCAAAGCAGCATGGATTCACAGCAGGACGGTCATGTCAGAAAAATCTAATCGATTTCTTTGACTGGGTGACCAAAGTAATAGACCAGGGAGGGGCTGTGGATATGGCCTACCTAGACTTTAGCAAGGCATTTGACACAGTCCCGCACAAAAGATTAATAATCAAGCTAGCCAGCCTGGGAGTGGGTCCCAGGGTGGTAGCCTGGGTAGCAAACTGGCTGCACAACAGGACACAGAAGGTAATAGTGAATAGAACACATTCTGAAGAAAGGGTTACTAGTGCAGTACCTCAGGGCTCAGTACTGGGTCCAGTCCTCTTTAACGTCTTTATAGGTGACATTGCAGAGGGTCTGGAAGGAAAGGTATGCCTCTTTGCAGATGACACAAAGATCTGTAACAGAGTTGATACACAAGGGGGGGTAGAAAGGATGAGAAGGGACTTGGCAAGGTTGGAGGAATGGTCAGACATATGGCAACTTAGATTCAATGCAAAGAAGTGAAAAGTAATGCACCTGGGAAATAAAAGTTCAGGAGAAGAGTACACAATAGCAGTGGAGGTACTAACGACAACAGTAATGGAAAGGGATCTGGGTGTAGTCATATCAGATGACCTAAAGGTGGGTAAACAATGTGAGAAGTCAGTAAGGAGAGCCAGGGGATACTGGGATGCATAGGGAGGGGCATCACAAGTAGAAAAAGGGAAGTGGTTATCCCTCTGTACAGACAGTTGGTGAGACCCCATCTGGAGTACTGCATGCAGTTTTGGAGACCTCATCTACGTAAGGACATAGACAGGATGGAAGCAGTCCAGAGGAGGGCAACTAAAATGGTGCAGGGTCTACATCAGAAACCATATGAAGAGAGACTGAGAGAGCTTAATATGTATACCCTTGATGAAAGGAGGGACGGGGGCATGGTAGAAACTTTTAAGTACCTCAAGGGAATCAACCAAGTCCACGAGGGTAGCATCTTTCAGAAAAAGAGATGTGTAAGAACAAGGGGGCACAATTTAAAGTTAGAGGAGGGATGGCTCAGGGGTAATGTGAGGAAATTCTTTTTCACGGAGAGAGTGGTGGACACATCAAACCACCTTCCTGGAGAGGTCGTGGGGTCTAAAACAGTGGGGGAATTCAAACATGCATGAGACAGACATAAGGCAATTATAGTGGGGGGTTGCAGGAAGTAGGCTGCTGGTTAACTAGAATCTGCAGCTTATCCAATAGGTAGGGAAATTGGCAGACTGGGTGGGCCAAGTGGTCCTTATCTGCCGTCAAAGTCTATGTTTCTATGTAAAGCACCTTTTATGTACCCATTCTTCTGTCTGCCATGGTGCTGATAAGGGAAATCCATTCTCAGCTGGAAGTGCATCTCTAAATTGCCAATAAGGTGAGGAAAGTAATATTCTTCATCTTGAATGGATGGAATGGAACAGAGTTGTCAAGTCCTTTCTTCCATGCTTTGCTGTGATCCCCAGTATGTACATAGACACAGTAGATGCATGTAAATGCTGGAGAAAGTAAAAAACAATAAAGAAAACAGACAAAAACAAAAGTTAATAAGCTTTTGGAGTCAGAGATATCTGTGGGCCCTCAGAGTTACTTGTTAAATTACCATGTGCAGTTTATCCTTTGTGAGTATGTGTTACTTGAACATCATTTTTTAACATCCAGATCTGGTTGGGTCATTCCATAATAATAATTCCTCATCTTGATACATCATTAATACTTATTTTTGGAAATCATTTGGTTTGATTGGTCATCATTATTGAACAAATGTTCCAAGGCATCCACAATGATAACACTGTCTTCTTCATAATGGAATCTGCATATTTCCTATTGTATTTGCAAGTTACTTAATGGAATGTTATGTTATCCAACACATATCTTTCTCCATTTATTTAACCAGATCTGGGCTGAAACTACACAGCAACAGGATTCAGTCACTCAGGTGATGAAATACATGAAGAAAAATTAAAAACAAGAGCAAAAAACGGTTAGAGACAGAATGTTTAGAAAGACTTTATTACGGTTGCCCCCTCCAAAAATTAATAAAAAAATTGAAAATACTTACTTTTGCTGATTGGACATACTGGGTCTGATTCCAAGATGAAAGTCACAACTCGCAGATGTATGTGAGTTGCGACATTCTGCCTCTATGCCGGGGACCCGTATGGTTAGATGAGCTAATAGCTGGTCTAACTGTACCTACACTATTGTCTGCCGGCATCTCACTTGGAATTGCAATTTGTGATTCCGTCTGCTGCCCTCCTGGAATACTGGTGTAACCGATGCCGGGAACCCTCTTGCACCATGTTGCAGGGGGTTGCCAGCATAGCCAGTGACATAGCCTGCCTTAGGCGCAGGCGGCCTGCACCATGTCACAAGCCACCTTTTGGAATCGCACACAGCATAACACATGTCGCAAAGTGCGATTTGTGCCATAGGATTTAGCGCAAGTCACCTTGCGACATGCGTAACCCATCTTGAAATCGGGCCCACTGTATTACTCGAAGATCAGAAACATCTGGATCTGGTTTGATTGGTCATCATTATTGAACAAATCTTCCTTGGCATCTACAGTGATACATTATCCTCCTCATAATGGAATCCACATTTTTGGTACTGTATTTGCAAATCATATAGTATTATCCAACGTATATCTTATTCCATTTATTTAACCAGATCGGGATAGAATCATATAGCAACAGGATTCAATCACCCACATGATAAAAAACCTGAAAGACTATAAAAATAGGTGCAGAACATGGTTAGACACCAACTGTTCAATGAGATTTTACTACGGTCTTCCCAATAAATAAATGAAATAGTGGAGAATATTTACCTTAGCCAGTAGGAAACACTGTGTTACTTGAAGATCATAAACATCCAGACCTGGTTTGATTGGTCATCATTAATATTTTAAATTCATCCTCACAATTCTGTGCAGACTGGACATTGAAACTGGTACTCATCTGGACTGGAGTGATTCATCATCATCATCATCATCATCATTGTATAAACCACTTGGAGACTGGTGACACTGGCAGGCATAGTATTTGGCTTATTTCTGGAGCTGAACCACTTTGAGAGACTGGTGGTAATGGTGGGCATAACAGCCTGCTTATTTCAGGAGTTGAACCACTTGGAGTTACTAGTGACAGTGGCAGGCATAGTAGCCAGCTTATTTCAGGATATGAACCACTTCGAGAGAATGGTGACACCGTCAGGCATAATAGCCTGCTTATTTCAGGAGCTAAACAACTTGGAGAGAATGGTGATGCAGGCAGGCATAATAGCTGGCTTATTTCAGGAGTTGAAACACTTGGAGAGACTGGTGGGGAGGTGCTTGTGAGTTGGGTAATAGTGTTTCAGTTTGATGGGAATAAATGCTTTTACATTTGTGACTGGACAACACTTGTTTTCAGAGAAATCAATTTGTGGCAAACATGCTGTCATCGTGCTTGTTTCATGAGAATGCACAGTTGTAGAAAAAGAACAGTAAGTGAGACTCACAGTGCATGGTCATGGCCTTTGTTACACAAACTATAGAGTATAAGGAGAGAGATACAACACCATTGCAAACAAATAACAGCAGTGAGTGACACCGAAAGCCTGGCTTCTTCTAAGTGAATGCAATCATGTGGAATGATGTCATGTCTTGCTATTATAAGATGATTTCAGAAGTATGATTAACAGCTTAATGGACTCCAAGTATATGCAGGGCCAACAAATATGCACTGTATCCCCCCCCCAAAAAAAAACTCATGCATGAACTGCACAATTGTGAAATACAACCAATAGGAAGTAAACTTGCACCCATTATAATGGGGATGGGGGCACCACCAATCCTGTGGAGGCACTGGAGGAGGAAGCATCACCAGTCATAGTGTGGGTGGAATAATAGCAGTCATGAGTGGGATGAAATTCAGAGCATTCACATGGTGGGGGCACCACCAGTCCAGTGGAGGGACTGCATCACCAGTCACGGGGTAGGTGGAGAAACAATAGTCCTGAGTGGGTTGATGCCCCGTACATTCCCAGGCAGTCACATAGTGGGGGCACCAACACTAGTTATGGGGAGGATGTAGTAATACCACTCTTAGTGGGGTCTGGGGTGGAGTAACAGCAGTCAGGTGTAGTGGTCATCATCAGTCCTGATGATATAGGCAGAATTCAAAACAATGAGTTAATATGGTATATAGTACATAGTCCTATATAATAAGGGGATATATGCAGTCCATTCCGCACAGTGCACTTTATTGGCCTGCACTCAGAAATGAAATTAATGCTAAAAAACAAGGTACAACAACTGGTGCTATTATTCAGGAATTCATATGCACTGCATGGGGTGTAGCAGTACAGGCAACATTTAATTTTACTCTTCTGGAAATCAAAGTGTGGCAAATGCAAATTGATGAACACAAGCTGCTCAACATGTTCCTGGTCTAATGTGGATCTGTGAGGCTCCACCACATCCCCTGCTATGCTAAACATCCTCTCCAATGGCACACTGGCAGGGGGTAGCTGAGGTATTTGATGGTCTGCTGTGTGAAGTAAAGGGATGCTCATGCTTTTTATACCAGTGGTCCAGGAGATCTACAGAGATAGACTCCAGAATCTCTGTGAAGAAGCAGTTGAGAGAATTGCTTGCAGATATTGACAGCTGTTTGGTATTCTTCTTTTGCTCCGCCTGCAGGGATGAACTGAGCTTTGCCCAGCAGTCACATTCCTCTTCAAGGACATCCTCCTCATGTTGTTCTTCTTACTAACATACTATTTGCCAGCAGATTAGGCCTTATGGTCTATCGAGTCTGCTCGAACCTTAGATCCTTAGTTGGGTGCCGAGGCCCTCCCATCCCTTGAGCTCCAGAAACCCCTATCACCCATCCCGGCCCCCCTGGGACAGGCCATCATCCGATACATCCACTTTCTGTGTCTGTCCCACCCTCTCTTGAAGCCCTCCACTGTGGATGTCTGAACCAGCTCACCAGGCAGTAGATTCCAAGGGTCCACCACCCTCTCAGTGAAAAACCTCCTCCTCTTTCCCCCTCACCCTTCCACCTTCCAACTTCAAACCATGCCCTCTGGTGATACCTCCCTGCTTTAGTCTAAAGATTCCCTCCATGTTTACCCTATTTATTCCTTGAGGTACTGAAGACCTCAATCATGTCCCCCCTGTCTCTCCTCTCCTCCAATGAAAACAGGCAGAGCTCCTCAAGTCTGTCCTCATACGTCAAATCCCCTAGCCCTTGTATCATCTTAGTTGCCCTCCTCTGTACCCTCTCCAGGAGCTGTATGTCCCTCTTCAAGTGTGGTCTCCAGTACTGTACACAGTACAGTACTGTACACAGTACTGAAGGTGTGGTCTAACCAGTCCATTGTACAGTGGCAGAATCACTTCCTTGCTCCTAGAGGTGATCCTCCTTACGATGCATCCCAACATCCTGTTTGCCTTGATAGCCATATCCTGCACTGCTCAGAGTTATTCATACATGCATCCACCATGACCCCTAGGTCTTTTACCCCTATTGAGGCCTCCAGCACCTCTCCTCCCAGGGTGTACCTGTGTTTAGGGTTTTGAGATGGCTCAATAGGTGTCACACCCTGCCCACACATACTAAAGATGAGCACTAAGCACAGCCGCTGTTTTTGGCCCAAGGGTATAGTCAAACTCGTCAGCAACATCTATTAGATCTTGAAACATCTGCAGATAGCATTCTTGTGATTTGCTTGACATTAGGCAAAATAACAGTGGAAGAATGCGACATGTTTCTTGATTTCCAGCTGGGGCATGCACAGAATACAATTGCCTAAACAGTGTAGGCACAGTTTTAAATGTGTCATCCATTAACCTATAATCAGCTTTGCTTAGCATTTCGATGTTCTGTTTTGTGCTAAACAGTAGAATTTTATCATTCCCCAACTCAGTCACGGAGCAAAAACAGTTCACCATTGATGGCACTAAGCTCTGTTGGAATTATTATGTCACCCAATGTTCTTGCCTCTGGAGGCATATTTTCACGCCTAGCTCATTTTACCATTTGCAGTAGTGCCTGATGGCAGGGCATATTGTGTCTAACTGCAGCAGACACCTTTGCAAGCTGTGTTTGAATTAGTTGTGCAGGGGTGTCATGTGTGGAAACAGCTCGCGATTTCAGTGATGCCACTGCATTTGCAACAAAAAAATCATTAGCATCTGGCGAGTGACAGTGTGGAGCTGTGCTATGAAGGTGGTGCTGTCCCCCAATAAGAACTGTAGACGCCCTGCAGTGACAACATAGTGACTTCCTTTGTTGACAGCACCAATACCATAGGTCTCCATGACTTAGCTCTTTTACATACAGAAACCCCTTAATGCAGAGCTTGTCATGTCCTCTTTTAGATGCAACAACTTTACAAACTGTGGGATCTGCTTCAGCCATGATGCAACATGAAAACATTTGCTGTAACTGGGAGAAAGGGACACACAATGGCTTCCATTTATTCAATTAATATTAATTACTAGTTGCCAAATGCTGTGCTGTAATTGATTGTACAGGCTACAGGTAAAACACAGAACAATCCAGGAAATGTGTGCCACAACTTCCATCTTACAGTAATAGCATGTACCTGGAACTGATACTGACTTTAACGAAAGCACAGCAAAGTAACTATGCACTATGCGATCATATGATATGTGGGGAAAGATCACATCGGGAAATGTAAAGAAGGGAAATAGATTGCGGGAAAAACAAAGTCGGGAAATATCATGACAGGCAATCATACTAGACCCAAAAAAGAGGCTGTGTGACTGACTGATATGTTCACTATCCACAACACTTTGAGACTGAATCTGCAACATCGGGACCAGCAGTACCAGCAATGGGGCTTGGCATAACCATGGGAACCGCTGTTGATCCCTGCAGTGCATGGGGATGTCTCAGTTGCAGATGATTTATCATTGACATAGTTGTGAGGTTTGATAGATCTTTCCCCTGCTAATCATGCTCTGGCACAGCCCACATACTGCTTTAGTTACAGCATCTTTTACTATGCTGAAATGCAACAATGTGGCACTTTTCCCCTTTCTATTTACACCAGCACCACTTGCCCCAGTATGGTGGCCATGGCTAACACTTTCTTCTTACCTTTCCCACTAACAGACCTGGGTACTGCACCCTGTTCTTTCTTCCCAACAGATGTCTGACTAGAAGGATTAACAAAAGCTTGTGTATCTGGAGCTGACACAACCCTTGGAAAGGTCATTATGAAGTTTTTTTTATGGGAGGAGGAGGGTTACCTGCTTGCTTGCCTTGCCTGCCGGCCACTGTCAGCTCTCTTCCTCCTTTTTTTTGCAACACTTAGTTTTTTTTATTAAATAGGATGCATGCTCTGACTCATCCCCCAAATCTCTGAGGTGGGTGTCAGTATCACTCTCAGATAATGATGGCAATTCTTGAGGGTCTGGAACATATTCAGAGCCATATGAGTGCTCTGTATCCTCCTTATCCACAACATCTGGCATACAAGCAGCATGAACACTGTGTTGGGATGGCATGATAGTCATTGCCATAGGCACGGAGGAAGTAGGCAGTAGTGCTGTATCCATGGGCATAGCAGTCAACACAGTCACAGTGACTGCACTGGTTTCACTGCAAGTGGGTACAGTGTCAGTGGAGACACTTGTCACAGCAGTGGTGATGGTGGTTGCTGTGGTTGTGGAGGTCACAGTGACTGGGGCAGCAACAGTGGTACTGGCAGCACTGGCTACTGCAATTGTGGTACAGGTGGTGGTAGAGAATGCACTGGCTAGGGGTGTAACAGCTACGGTAGGAGCTATGGAAAGACTGCTGATAGTGCCTGCTGTTTCCTCAACAGGGGATCTACTGAGTTGTAATGTCCTCCTACTAGTTCCACAAACGGATGAGGCAGCAAATGTGTGACTGGTACAGGTGGTGACAGTGGTAGCAGTGTTGTGACTTGAGCTGCTTTCCCCACTCCCACTGCTACCAGAGCCTAAAGGTTTGCTAGATGAGAAAAATATTTTGTCTCACCGAATATGTCCAGATAACCTTCTCTATCATCGATTGGTGCAGGCAGTGCAGAGGACTTGCTGAGGCTGTACCAAGCTCGTTTTTGGGGTTGCTGATTATCAGATATGATAAACGTCAGTAGTAGTTGTTGTGAGAACTGAAGTCTGGTAAAACAGCAGACTACATACTACTAATATTTAGGGCTGACAGAACTTGGAAAAGTTCTGATTCTTATTAAACAAGAACCAGAACACAGGGGCACTGATTAGTTCTGATTATTTATAAACAAGTGATTAAACACCAAAAATGCAGATTATGATGCCAAATCTGTAGTATTTAATACAGAGGTGCAATGAGGATACCATCTTTCTTTCTTTCTTGTCCTCATGGTATATAAGCATTTTTTACATGTTAGCCCATTGGCACATACATTTTTTTTTACTTTTCTCAATTTCAAAATTTTCTAAACATAATCAGTTATCAAAGGAACAAAGACATTTGAATACATTTTTTTTTGTTCTCAATGACTTCCCTAGCTACACCCAGTAAGCCCACCTTCTAATACTAAGTTGCCTTTTCGAACTTAATTCAGTAGACTTTCCTTGAAGGCTGACAGAGACACACTCTGTCTCACTGTTCCTTGCCTCCAGTGCTATATGCATGCTGACCTGCACATTTACATTCCCTGGTGTCCAGTGGTCCTCCATGCCTCACTTGATCCCATAAGAAACTATTCCCTGGTGTTTAGTGGTCCTGCCTTTCCCAACTCATCACACCAGCCTCTGCCTGGTGTGGTCTAGGTCCCACTACTATCCAACTGGTGCCTCTGTACCTGGAAAAATTTACTCCAAAAGAAAACTTTTATTATGCAAAAATATATATCTTCAGTACTGAAGATCAGCTGCAAATCTTAAGTGCTTCCTGACTAACATGTCTCTTCCTGTTAGTCTTCTCAAACTCAAGGTGGACAAGGCAATGGGGCCTGACGGGATTCATCCCAGAATTCTGCAAGAACTAAGGGGAGAACTAGTGACACCACTGACTACCCTTTTTAACAAATCATGGGAGGATGGTGTGGTTCCTGAGGACTGGAGGAGGGCATTTGTGATTCCCCTGCACAAAAGTGGGAGCAAGGCAGAGGCAGAAAACTATAGACCTGTTAGTTTGGCCTCAGTGGTAGAGAAAATGATGGAATCACTTCTGAAAGAAAGAATTGTTGAGTACCTAGTGGCCAGCAGGGCACAGGACCCAGTACAGCATGGATTCACAGCAAGAAGGTTATGTCAGACGAATCTAATAGATTTCTTTGACTGGGTGACCAAAGTAGTAGACCAGGAAGGGGCTATGGATATAACCTACCTAGAGTTTAATGAGGCATTTGACACAGTCCCATACAAAAGATTAATGAACAAGTTAGCCAGCCTGGGAGTGGGTCCCAGGGTGGTAGTCTGGGTAAAAAATTGGCTGGACAACAGGATGCAAAGTGTAATAGTAAACGGAGTCCACTCAGAAGAACGGGTGGTTACTAATGGGGTACCGCAGGGTTCTGTATTGGGGCCGGTCCTCTTTAATGTCTTTATAAGTGACATTGCAGAGGGACTGGAAGGAAAAGTATGCCTTTTTGCCAATGACACAAAGATCTGCTATAGGGTTGATACACTGGGGGGTGGGGGTGGAAAGGATGAACAGGGACTTGGCAAGGTTGGAGGAATGGTCAAAAGTATGGCAGTTTAGATTCAATGCAATGAAGTGCAAAGTAATATACCTGGGAAACAAAAACCCAGTGGAAGAGTGCATAATGGGGAAGAGGTACAAACAACAACAAAAATGGAAAGGGACCTGGGCGTAGTCATATCAGATGACCTAAAGGTAGGCAGGCAATGTGAGAAGGCAGTATAGAGGGCTGGGGATACTGGGATGCATAGGGATAGGCATTACCAGTAGAAAAGAGAAAGTTGTCATCCCTCTGTACAGACAGTTGGTGAGACCCCATCTGGAATACTGCGTGCAGTTCTGGGGACCCCATCTGTGCAAGAACATAGACAGGATGGAGGCAGTTCAGAGGACGGCATCTAAAATGGTGCAGGGTCTGCACCAGAAACCCTACGAAGAAAGACTAAAGAAGCTTAGTATCTATACCTTCGAGTAAAGGGGGGGGGGGCATGATAGACATTTTCAAGTACCTCAAGAGAATCAACAAAGTCCAAGAGGGTAGCATCTTTCAGAAAAAGAGATGTGCAAGAACAAGTGAGCACAGTTTGAAGATAGAGATGTGATGGCTCAGGGGCAACATAAGGAAGTATTTTTTTCACACAGAAGGTGGTGGACTCATGAAATGGTCTTCCTGAGGAGGTCATGGAGTCAAAAACAGTGGGGGAATTCAAGAATGCATAGGACAGACATAAAGCAATTATAGTGTGGTATTATAGTAGAAGGAAGGAAGTAGGCTGTTGGTTAACTACGATCTGCAGGTTATCCAACAGGTAGGGAAATGAGCAGACTGGGTGGGCCAAGCGATCCTTATCTGCTGTCAAAGTCTATGTTTCTATAGTTTAACTCTCAAAATACCAGGGTTCTGAAACTGCACTGCAACTCCAGAGACGGCAGGGAGCACGATCTGCACAAAGTAATGATCTGCTTCCCTACGTGGCTACCAGGCAATTGCTCCACCACAGAATTGTCCTAACTCAGCCTCCACATCCTGCTGACTGGCACAAACCCACCAGGCCCGCAACAAACCCATTTCTTGCATGCCGTTGGTCCAATGACCCCTCAGATGTTGGCTGCTGCTCATTCACTGGGACATAGAAAATGCTAACGTTCTGGCAGCATATTACGCAGCTGCAGAGTCACGTTGCACAGGAGGAGCACTGTTCTCTGTCTCTAACAGTAGCTGGTCCCCAGATATTGCACTTATGGACTCAGAACTGAACTCAGGTGGATTAGGCCTTATTTATCCGAGTCTGTGAATGAGGGCTGGATCGGGGGGGGGGACAGATTTCAAGTGGAACAGTACTGCCCAGCCCTATTAATAGTAGGCTCTGTGTGTGTACATAATATGCTGATTGTGGAACTGTGAAAGAATAACATTACCCCGGACAAACAAATGAAACACAATTCAGTTCATGTCAATATACCACGAAAGGCAGCAAAGAAAAAAAACACTGCTTTGGTACTATACGGGAGAGTCAGCTGACAAACTCCCCAGTACTAGTACAAGGAACTGAGCCCAGAATTATAAAACAAGCACAACACACACACACAACAATTCAGTGGGTCATGCCTGACCCACTGAAAAACTGCAGCAGTTAAAAAAAATTAAAAAAAAAATATGTGCACTCAGTCGTACACATGCAGGATGCTGCCACACACACACACACACAAAATTGCATACACACAAGCTACAAGTGAGCTGCAGGAGTGGGGAGAGTCAGCCAACACCCTTCTCAGTCAAGGAACTGAGCACGGAACCAGAAGAACAGGAAAAATTCAGTGAGTCAAACCTGACCCACTGAAAGAAACTGCGGCAGTTTTAAAACACAAAACAATGCATTCACATAGCCGTGCACATGCAGAATGCAACGTCACAAACATAATGGCCTGGATATTAAAAAGTGCACCCAGAATGTGCACAATGGAATGTGCAGCGCAATACAGTTGCACCATAGGAAACTGATGCCATATTGAAAAGATGCGCCATTGACATGCGCAGGTGCAAACCACACTGAATATAGCAAAGATGCGCCACTGCATAACCAAAAATGCACCAGAGCAACCAGGATTGCACAGGAGCATGCAAGTATGCAGCAATCAGCAGGCTGAGCAAGCACAACAGGCAAAGGGAACACAGTGTCTCCAAAACAGTAGCGTTCTTCCAGAGCAAAAACGGAGAAGCAAACTGCAATTCACAACAAGTGAAGGCACTCTGCCGAGGCGCTAGGGGTTCTCACTATTTGGTGAAATAAATACAACAATTGTTGTAAATTGCAGTTTGCTCCTCCATTTTTGCTCTGCAAGAGTGCTACTGTTTTGGAGACACATTGGAGACTAATAGGTTTATTACCTTGGTGGTGAACTTCTCCTGAGCATGAGCACAGTAATTTTGCTACCTTGGATATTCAAAGGGGAACGCAGGCAGGGCAGCACCAGAGCAGAGTGCCAAGCCAGCAGTGGCAGACCCAGACCACAAGGGGACAGTGCCCAGGAGGCACAGCAGAAGCACATGGCCATGGGCCAACAGAGAATGCCAGGTGCACAACACAAACACAGGTCACAAAACACACCAAGCCACCCACCCTGATGGCATGGATGCCAGCAGGCCCATGGCACCACATCACCACAACCTAGCTAGTAAACACTGTAAGGGACAATGCCACAGCCATGGTGTGAGGGCACTAGGCATGTACAATGGTCTGCTGTAAAAGGGGCACACATGCACTTGGGAACAAGGGGCACATGCCATGCTGACATGTAAGGACACAGGGCAGTCAGTAAACCTCATGCTCAAGGTCCTGGGTGACCTCCAGATAGCACTGGCCAATCCTTATCCATACATTCATGCATGCAATGTGCCACTGTAAGAGCTGGTGCAGGTGCAGCATTCCCCTGCTAATCAACCCCAGCCATTGTCTTCTGGCCCATTGCCCAGACTGACCTAAGAGAAGGCACGCAGAACAGGCAAAAAGTGATGGTTGACAAGGAGCCAAAGCCCCCCCATGTGTGCATACAGGACAGCTGATGTGCCCACCAGTGGATGGAACCAGCAATAGCACGTGTACAGTGAACAGCAACAGCTGACCCAGTTGCGCCCCACAGCCAGACTGCATGGCCATCTGGGAGTGACATGCACCCACACCTGTGCAGTGTGCCCCACAGTGCCAGTGCAAGGGCCCCATCGGGCAGGATGGTAGACCCCCAGCAGCAGTCTGACAATGGGACATGCACACCCTCCACCCTACCAGGGACAGCGATGGGATGCCACCACACAGAGGCCACCTGCACGGATCCACCACACACAGCGCAACACGGCAGAGGCAGTGGAGCCTGGAACCTCCCCAAGCAGTGGCCATGCATGGCAGCAGTACCCTTGGCTGTACCACATCATCCATCCCAGTCCCAGCCATACCCCATACACCATGCTGCACACACTCACCTGTCTGTCCAGGCACCTGTGCAGCAGCAGCACCTCATCACCTCGCTGCCTGGCCTGTCTGGTGGCCTCTCTGGCCCTCCTGTGGTCTTCAATTCCTGTGGATGGAACAGAGAGAGAGAGAGAGAGAGAGAGGAACGGACATGAGTGGCATATCATGCATAGCCCCCCCCCCGCAGCGACACAGTGCGCAGCGCTGACACAGCACAAGCAGGGACACTGGCCCGCGTGTGAGGTATGGTGCCTGGGCCAACGTCACTGTGCACCGCACAGGTATGCAGTGCGGCAACGCAGGACACTCAAAACCCACCAGTGCTGCCCCCCTGTGCAGCCACACAGGCAGTGCACATCGCAGGACAGGAAGTGGACAACGGGAGCCTGCACAGTGCACAGGGACACCTACCTGGCTGTGGCACTGACCCCCATTGTGCTCTGTCTTGCAGCCTGTGGAGCCACGCTGGATCCCACCTGAGGAGGTCCCCATACTGGTGGCGGCACTGCTTCCTGGTCTGTGGCACCCCTGTCCTCTGCTCCAGGCTCACTGCTACACTGTCCGAGTCCTGGGACTATGGCTCCTGGAGAGTGGCCCCTCTAAATAGCTAGTCCACCACAGGCTCCACCAGGGCCACTAGGTTGGCCATCTCAATGTTGCTCCAGTTTAGAGCACAGCACACATGAGACCTGGAGCATGCAATGACTGCTGTCCTCTGCAATGTGCCTGACTGCATGTACTGTGGTCTGAAAGGTGTGCATGTGGAACTGCGCAGCACATGATGTGCAATAAGGTACTATGGACTATGGCTGTGGAGTACGTGGATGCACGATAGACATATGCAACAGAGGCCTATCAAACAGTACTGCACATGCACAATGCAGCACGTTAAGGTAGGAATATGGGGTCATGGCTGTGACCCATGTATGTGCACTCGTGACCTTGCACAACAGCATGCACATGCAATTATTAAATAGATGCTGGCAATGCGCGGTGGGTGGCAGCATCCAGCAGGGATGCACGGTGCGTTAGGTCTTCATGTGTGGCATGCACACATGTCTGCATGCGCAATAGGGGAACGTCACGCAGCGCACACAGGTGCGCAATAGGCCACTCATGACATGTTGCCACCTATGGCATGCATGGCAAGTGCACAGCCGTGCATCACAAATGCGCAAGAAATGTGCCAGCGATGTGCTCCGGCGCATTCGTAGTGTGCAAAGTGCAAATCTGCAGTATTCATCCAGCATATGTAAATAGTCTCATGAGCCAATGGCAGGTGCAGTCACAGTCCCGCACATTAGCATATCATTACAATTACGCAGTTGCTCATTTGCATGAGTTGAGTCATAAAAGTACCACAACACAGCACAGGTCACTGACAGGTATTGCAGCCTTTGAGGTAAGGACTATCACACTGTGCTGTGTAATAATATTGCTGTGCATGTTGACAGTGCTGTTCTGTTTCAGGTTGGGCTTCCAAGCTGCTTATTGTGCCAATGTCTGACTGTCCAGAGGTAGCAACATGTCTGAGATGGAGAAAGCTGAGGAGCAGGGTCCTGCATGGAAGCACAGGCCCAACTTCACAAAAGACAAACAGCAGGCCCTGTTCAAGACCTACCTTGACAGGGAGCCACTGCTGAGTGGGGCCACTGGTACCTCGCAGGACTGTGCCATTGGGTGGGAGGAGGTGGCAACATACGTGACCGGCCATGGCAGACATACTAGAAGTGCACAGGAGTGCAAGAAGAAGATGGGGACAGACCGTAGGCGCATTAAAGTGAAGGTGGCCTCCATCAGGGCATCATGCAGCAGGACGGGGGTAGGCTGTTGGTTAACTAGATCTGCAGCTTATCCATTCGGTAGGAAAATGGGCAGACTAGGTGGGCCAAGCGGTCCTTATCTGCCATCAAATTTATGTTTCTATGATGGGCGAGGGACCGGCTAATGCACCCCTGCCGACAGTGGGTGAGGAGATGGTGGCGGCTACCATCAATCATGCCACCATTGAGGGTGTACTAGGAGGTGGATTCCAGACGGGTGGAAGCCCATCACAGCACTGTGAGTCTGTTGTCGATGGATGTCGGTGCGTGCAGACTGGCAGCATGCCAGCGTGACTGCAGCAGTGATGTGTGCCCATGGCAGGTTTCATAGGTTTCATAGGTGCAATGGAGCAAATTAATAGATCAAAGATCCATATACTCGCAACAAAGTTAATACCCAAATATTTTGTTTCTAAACAAATATCTATCTAACTTATTCTTGAATTCGTCTATATTTTTACTGGCCACTATTTCAATTGGGAGCTCATTCCAGATCTTTGTAACTAACTGTTAACCAATGCGCTCTCCTAATCGTATTTACCCTTTCTTTATAAATTTGTAATGAGTGGCCTCTGGTGTTATATACCTGGTCCTTCAAAACCAGATTTAGTTTTTCCCATAATGCTGTGTCATTTAAAGCCCTAAAAATAAAGCACATATCCCGCTCAATCATCTATATTCCAGGGAATATAGACCCAAGGATAGCAGCCGTTCCTCATAACACTCACCCTGTACCTCTTTTATGCTGCATGTAGCCCTTTTTTGTACCCTTTCTAGGTTTTTAATATCTCCTGTGCACCCAGGGGCCCGCAGTTGAGCACAATATTCAAGGTGCGGATGCACCAAGGAAGCATACAAGGGGAGCAGCACCTCTCTGTTCCTGCTGTTTATATGTTTATGTATGCAATATTGTATACAACTAGCTTTTTTTTTTTAATAAGTTGGTTATAATGAGGTCTAAAGTTGAAGTCGCTGGTAATTTTAATGCCCAGATCACTTTCCTCATTTACCACCCTTAGATCAGAGTTCCCCAGGCTATATTGGTAATTTATATTATTTCTCCCAAAATGCATCACAGTGCATTTGCAGTTATTAAATACTGAACCATGATCATGGCCCCATATTTCTAGGTCTGTAAGGGCAGATTGTAAGACTTCTGCATCTTCCCTATTTTTTACTATATGCCCAATGCGGGTATCATTTGCAAATTTAGAGATCCACACATCATATGTTGATCTCATAGATCCAATATACAGATTGAACAAAGTTGGACCCAAGACTGAGCCCTGCGGAACCCCACTAGTCACATCCAGCCAACTGGAATATTCCCCTTTTTTGCATGCTCTCTGCTTCCTGTTTGACAACCATGACTCAATCCATAGAGTTATATTACCTGGTAGGACCAGCTTCATCAAACCATTAATTAATTGATTGATTTTCCCTCCCCTCCACCCCACCACCCAAAGCTAGTTCTATTTTTATAGGCACAGGATTTGACTGATAACAGGAACTTCCTGTTTGAGAGCAGGAAGTGAGTGATCACAGAACCACCAAAGACCCACCATCCTAGAAGGGCAAGAGTAGCTCTCCGGCCCCCTCTAGCTGCTGGAGGGCTGCCTCTGAGCAAGTAAGTGGTCTACTGAGAAATATAGGATATTCTTGTTTCAGAACAGGACAATCAGGAGCTTAAAGGGCACACAGGCAGAAAGTAATGAGAGAGAGAAAAAAAAAACAGAGGAAAGAGTAAGGATTGCAAACAGTTAAGGGGCCAGAAATAAGACATGATTACAGTGGTGCAGTGCAGTGGCTGTGGAGCAGCAGTCTTCCAGGAGACGTTCTGGAGGATGCGGTGTTGTCTCATCTGCAGACACCTCTCTGGGCTGAGGGAGGAGGTTGCTCATCTCCAGGCTGAGTTGGCCAGGATTTGTGGGACCTCCTCTTCCATCCAGGGACCACCAGAGGAAGAATACACAATGGGTGGGGAGGTAGTAACAACAACAAAAAAGGAAAGAGACCTGGGGGTAATCATATCAGATGACCTTAAGGTTAGCAAGCAATGTGAGAAGGCAGTAGGGAGGGCTGGGGGTATACTGGGATGTATAGGGAGAGGCAACAGCAGCAGAAAACAGGAAGTTGTTATCCCTCTGTACAGACAGTTGGTGAGACCCGTCTGAGTACTGTGTCCAGTTCTGGAGTCCTCATCTCCCGAGGACATAGACAGGATAGAGGTAGTCTGAGGAGGGCAACTAAAATGGTGCAGGGTCTGCAAGAGAGCCGTATGAGGAGAGACCAAAGGAGCTTAATATGTATACCCTTGAGGAAAGAAGGAGAGGGGTACAATAGAAACTTTAGTACCTCAGTGGAATCAACAAAGTCCAAGAGGGTAGCATCTTTCAGAAAAAGAGACATGCAAGAACAAGGAGACACAATTAAAAGATAGAAGGAGGGCGGTTCAGGGGCAATGTGAGGAAGTATTATTTCACAGAGAGGGTAGTGGATACATGGAACAACCTTCCTGAGGAGGTTGTAGGGTCTAAAACTGTGGGAGAATTCAATAATGCATGGGACAGATATAAGGCAATTCTTGTGGGGGGTAGGAAGAAATAGGCTGTTGGCTAACTAGGATCTGCGGCCTATCCTGTAGGTAGGGAAATGGGCAGACTAGATGGGCCAAGCGGTCCTTATCTGCTGTCAAAGTCTATGTTTCTATGTTTCTATGGGGGACCTTATCAAAAGCCTTGGCGAAGTCCAGATAGATGACATCCACTGGTTTACCCTCATCCAAAGTTTTACTAACCTTCCCATAAAACTCTAGAAGGTTAGTCTGACAGGACCTCCCCTTTACAAACCCATGTTGTGTTGGGTCCACATTACCTGATACCTGCTGGAACTTGGTGATATAGTCTTTAAGGACATTTTCCAATAATTTCCCCAATATCGAGGTCAAACTAATCGGTCGGTAATTGGCAACCAAGTGCTTTGAACCCTTTTTAAAAATGGGGATGACTTCGGCCAATTTCCGTGCTTCAGGAACTGTTCCTTCATTAACCAGTGTTTGAAAAAGACAAGTTACGGGGCCTTCTAATTGTTCAGCCAGCTCTTTGAGTACCCTAGGGTGTATTGCATCAGGGCCTTGTACCTTATTTTGGTCCAACAGCTTAAGTTTATTCATCACATCTTCTTTATCTAGAATAATACTACGGTCAAACTCCTTATGATTAGTAGTACTATTCGTGTTACCCGGATTAAAGACAGAGGCAAAATAATTATTACATTCTTCCGCCATTTCTATATTGTTGGTTAATAGACTCATGTTTTGATCCAATATAGGGCCTAATGTTCTATTTGATCCCATTTTATTATTAATATATGTATAAAAGGACTTATGATTGTCCTTTACCTTTATTGCTACTTTAAGCTCGTAATTTATTTTGGTTTGTTCAATCTTCTTTTTCGTAGCCTTAAGGCAGCATTTGTAGTTATCCCAGCATTGTTCTTCACCACTTAATTTGGCCATTCTGAACATCCTGTTCTTATGTTTGATGGACTTTTTGACCTCTAATGTTAGCCAGGGAGGAAGGGATTTGTTTGTTACACTATATTTATCAGTGGTGAGTACATGCATCTGGACTAGGGTTTTTATTTTAGTAGTTAACAGTTCACACATACTAGATACGGTTTTACCCCTGAATTCAGTATCCTAGTTCCAGGTAGATAGCACACTTTTCATGACCGCAAAGTCTGCTAGGTCGAACCTATACATCAGAGTTTTCCCAAAAACCTTGTCCAAGGGTCCAGAATAATTAAATCCGACCATTTGATGGTCACTTGTTCCCAATGGGGGCAAGACAGTACAGTTATGAACTGAATGCCCCATATTACTTAGGACTACATCCAGGATATGACTGTCCCTTGTATTATCTAGCACATATTGGTCCAAGCCTGCTAAATTAAAAATCTCGAGGTAGTCCCTTTCAATAGCTCTATTGGTTTTAAAACTTTCCCAGTTTATTCCAGGGAGATTAAGATCTTCAAGAAGTATAACATTCTTTCTTTGCCTTAGTTGTTTGATGAAGTCCAACAACATGGTTTCCTCCAATGGGATGATAGCGGGTGACCTATGTATCAAACCAATATTAATTTTAATGTTATATGTTGGGGTTAATGTTACCCACAATACCTCACAGTTTTCCCACTTGGAGGTATCCATATTTTCTACCGTAATATCATCACTAATGTACAATGCCACCCCCTCACCTCTAGCCCACACCCTATCCTTATTATGGAGGGTATAACCCGGAATATTTTTATCCCACATGTCCTCCTGCCTCCACCAGGTTTCTGTAATAGCACAGATATGTATATCCTGGTCATGTAAGACAAATTGGAGTCATCCATTTTATTTGTCAGGCTCCTAGCATTTAGGGACAAGTAGTTAATATTGGCCAGATTGGGGGAAATACTCTGTAAACCCAGAGTTGTGCCACAACCCCCAACCCCACCCATGTATTAGTTTAAATGAGAGTCAATGATACATTTTAATTTGAGTGAAAAAAGACGCTTTCCTTGCCCGTTTAGGTGTAAACCATCATGAGAAAACAAGTGGTGCCCATGAAAATCATGCCAGTGATCCACAAATCTATAACCTTCCCTATGACACCAACGAATTAAACAGCCATTGCATCTTTCAATCTCCCTGAAAAGTCCAGAATTTGCCCTGGGAACTGGTAAAATTCCGGATATAAGAAGGTCACATCCTTGGGATTTAAGGACATGCCCCACACTTGCAAAATCCCTCTGGATATCAGTAAGATTTCTCTTACCTATATCAATTACTTCTACATGTATAAGTGTGACAGATTTTGTAGTGTTTTCTAACAGACCTGGTAGTAAACCCTTTATATCCCCAATACCAGCACCTGCAAGTGCACTAACTGTGGTATGTTCCTTCCTACTTTTACACAAAACATTGTCTGTAAATCTTAGCATGGAGCCGCCTATAACTAAAAGATCACGTGGAGTGTTAACACTCTGGCAGAGCGTTAATGTTTGCATCCTTAAGATTTATTATAAAAAGGGTCTGAGAAATGGAGCTTTCTGATTGGCTGCAAACATTCTAACAGCCTTATGTTAATCTTTTATTAACATACATGCAGAGCTTAGCCATATGCTGAACAAGGTTTAACACTGTTTAAAAACATTTTTTATTATAATAGCAATAAGGCAGTCCCAGGGATTATGTTAATGGTCAGTTAATCACCCTCTAGGGGCATGTAGCACTCGGCTACACCTCGTGCCACAGTACACTCCTAGAAGGTGATTAACAGACCATTAACATAACACTTGGTCATGCCTTATTGCTTAATTAAAGTGTTTGGGCAAGTGTCTTTAGAATCCAGGCCTGGTTGGGGGTTTGGTACTTTGTTTTATAATAAATGATCATCGGGTGTAAGAACACTGTATCTATTTGAAGTTAATAGGTTAGAAGAGCCTCCTATATTTCTTTTACCTTTTTTGTTAGGATTTTTACGTATCAAGCACCAATCATTTTCACTCTTAACCTCCTCTGAGATATTCAACCCATGCTGTGCAGGTGCCTGTACCTCAGGTAAAGGTTCATCCATCAAACTACAGTATCTGCCATAGTATCAATAAATTGTTCTAAAGTAATGATATCCATTTGCACCTGCAACCTTCGTTTAAGTACCTCAATCTCTGCTACCAGAGCTTCAAGCCTAGTACATTTAGAGCATACATAGCCCTCCTCAGCCTCCCCTTCTGCTTACATATTGCAATTTAAACAGAGCTTCATGTTAATAACCATGCCTTTGCTGTGTTACAGGTACTAATCCCCAGTCTCCCCAGCTGACACAGCCAACACGTGCTGACGCGCATGTCTCTGCGCACAGTGACATGTGCCCTGCTCATGCTCGCCCTGCTCACAGCAGGGCCGAGTAATATAGGCCCTGTGACCTGGAAGTGCCTGTAGAGGTCGCGGGAGCACTCGCAACCAAAGTTGCATTTTAAAATATATTTTTTATGGTGTTTTGAGTCCCAATGCTGTTTACTGGGCTCCCTAAGCTGAAAAACAGCTCCAAAACAAAATGAAAATGCTGTATAGGGCTCCAGTAGTACAGCCCCACAGCAGTGAGTCTGTCTACTCCCTTTCTATTTCCTGTTATAGGAATATAGGGCTCCAAACATACAACAGTACAAAGGTTTATTTAAAAAACAAATATTTTTTAGTTCCCCACTCTCTCTCCCCAGTATCAGCATACCTTTCCACAATTTTTGGTATATATCAGTTGCACATGCTGCACATGGGGCCAGTGAACATGGCATTGGTCACCTATGTACAGTGGAACTGCAGCACGGGCACTGTACTGTGGCTGTGGGATGTGGCCCAGGGTGTGCAGCACTGCATGCACAGTGTGCGCCAGTGGCACGGCATGGTCCACAGGGGTGCAGGCAGCCACACTGCATACCACTGGTGTAGTGGCCCGTGGTGTGGGGGTCCCATGCATGTCAGCTGTGGGGTGGTGCAACACCATGTGCTCCATGTGCACCATGTACGGCTGGTCAACTCATTGACTACCTCAATAAATATAATCTACTATACCCCAACCAGTATGGCTTCAGACAAAATCACAGTACCGCCACTGCCCTGCTGGACTACATGAACTATGCACATAAGGCCCTGGATGAAGGCATACTGGTGGGGTCTGTCTTTATTGACCTCACCAAAAGCCTTCAATACAATCAACCACCCCCTGTTACTGACCCAACTGCAAAACATGGGCGCCCAATGCCCTTTGCTGGTTCCAATACTACCTGTTATGGAGAAATCAATGTGTCAAAATTGGGCAAACAGTATCCAGTGCAAGAGAGGTATCATTAGTGGTACCCCAGGGTTCAATACTGGGGCCTGTACACTTCAGCCTCTTCTTAAATGATCTTCCCACAGTCTGCGACACCAAACTCATACTGTGTGCAGGTGATGCTGTGCTCCTTAGCAGCAGCACATCTCAGGCTGCCCTACAATCTGAGCTGCAGAACTCCTTCTCCAAACTCGAGGACTGGTTCTGTAGTCATAAGTTGCTACTAAACTACAAGAAGACCAAGGCCATGCTTATGTCCAGCCCCCATAACAAAAATAAGCACCACTCCCTCATCATCTCCAACTTATGCAGTGAGCCACTGGAACAAGTTCACTTGTTCAAGTATCTGGTGGTCATAATAGATGATTCCCTCACATTTGTGCACCATATTGACTCCTTAGTCAAGACAGTCAATACCAAGATTGGTGTCTTCTACAGGCACAGGCAACACCTCTCTCCGGGGGCCCTCCACCTCTCAGTCCGCAGTTCAATTACATCTACTATTGACTATGGACTAGTGGCCTATGGGGCAACAATGGATACAGCACTCAAGAGGGTTCAGACTGCGTTCAACAAAGCCTGAAGACACCCTGGAGCTGAGCATATAACTCACACCTTTACTCTGTACGAACGCGCATATTGGCTGTCATTAAGAAACAGGGTCACATTCACGACTTGCATCCTAGGGAAGAAACTCTGTACGAGCGCGTAAATTGACTGTCATTAAGAAACAGGGTCACATTCCAGACTTGCATCCTAGGGAAGAAGACTGTATTGGGTAAAACACCACTTTGTGTAGGCAATTTGATTAAGGTGGCCAACTCATTACAGGTCACCAGAGGGAGGACTAGAGGGACCTTGGCTATCCCCTTCCATCACACCTCACTTGGGCAATGTACATTTGCCTACTGGGCCCCCCTGTGGATGAATGAACTCCCATGGCACCTCTTGGCCACCAATTGTCTGGCACAATTCAAAACTGACCTCAAACAGCACCTAATAACACTCTGTAAGTGCACCTGTCCCTGAGTCCAGCCACACCTGCTCTCTCTGACCCCCAGCAAGCACTAGGCAGGCCTCAGGTACCCCCTCCCTCTGTCCCTTCTCATGACTTGCCTCAGCAATCAGTCTGCATCATGCTCCTTCGGCACCTGCCACTCACCTTCCCCCCTCCCCAACTCACAGTCCCGTGAGTTTCCCTAGCAGTCATTACTAATGCAGGCTGCCTGACCATGCTCCCTCACACCTCACCATTTACTTTAGCATGTCTTCGCCACTCACCCTCCCCTTACCCCACCATTTATCCCTATACCTTATCGCTCTTCTTCCCCCACCCTTCACATCCACCGCATTACATACCTCTCTCTTGTACCTCCTTTCTTCACCCCACTGCCAGCTATCCCCGTCCCTCTGAACTACTGACAAGGCACTCCATGGCTGCTTATTCCCCCTACCTTCATAAAGTGTTTTTCTTGTTATTTTAACTTGTACCTATGTTTTGAGTTATTCTGTAAGTTCTGAATCCAAGCTGTATCATTCTTTGTAATGTACCTTTGCTTTCTCCTATTGTTCTTTGTTTTGCAATCTATGATGTGGAACCTTTGTAAACGAGCTTGCACTCAAAGGTCTTTTCTGAATCACTAAATAAATAACATAAATAAATAAATAAATGTATCTACTCACCATGGCTGGCCTACCCTGTGCAACACCTGTGGCGTGACCACCCCGACATGAGGTGCTGCACAGGCATCCCCCGTTGCGGGCAGGCACGGTGTTGGCGCGCATGCCCAGTTTGTACTGACCATGGCACTGCATGTGTATTGCCATTGTCACCACTGATATTGCTTTTCTGTCTTCCAGTGCCATCATGCCTCAGGGGTGAGTTGCAGGACACCACTGATGATGTTGGACCCAACGAAGCAGTGTTATCAACGTCCACAAGCATGTGGGACAGTGACCATTGGTGACGGGGCAGTGTGGGTCTGCTGGAATTCCTGGGTCTGGGCAACAATGACTCCCTGGCAGACCGCCTGCTCTCCGAGACCCTACTGGTACTTGTACCAGGGACACAGGAGGGTGCATTGTTGGACACTGATGATGACATTACACTGACACAGGCCTGGACACGCCACCCAGGGGACAGTGCCCCACACAGGCAGCGGTTGCCGTCACTGGCGGTACAGCACCAGTGCAGGCACCACCTGACCATGGCTACACAATGTGGCATTGCCGCTGTTGCCTGCCATGGAGGGGGTGCTGGCACGGTCACTGGTGCCATGGGGCTGGCCCAGCAGGCAGACGGGCTATGGCAGCAGGATGCAGTGGCCACCATACAGCACACCACAGGTGCTGTCATTGGGGCACCTGCACAACCCCACCACCTGTGCGGTCCCCTGTGCAGTGTCCCCAGGCCAAGGATGTTGCATGGCATGCCACCACAACCCCAGCAGGTCAGCGTCAGCCCCAAGATGTGCAAGGCACTGACAGACTGGATGAGCACACCAGGCTGCTGTGGGCATCCATGTACTACCAGGCAATGCTTGGGGCTAAGATCCGTGCACTGTGGGTGGAGTTGCATCAATTGTCCAAGTGTGGGGACATTGGATGTGCCCAGCTGATAGGTGAGCTCTGGAAGCTGAGGGAGGCCATGACTGCATCGCTGGACTGCATTGCCGGTACCATAGCCACTGGATTTGAGTCACTGGTATCCACTGGGCATGTCAGGGCACGTCAGACTCCCCATAGTTCAACATCTAAACCATGGTCATGGTGACTGGTGACCCAAGTATGGCTGACGCCGGGCTCTGACGTGCCCATCTCTGACACACCCAGCAGTAATCTCTTCGCCGGACTATTTATGCCAGTGAGGACCCGGTCGCATTCTCAGGCCTCTACCCCTGTGAGTGTGTTGGTTACACTTACTGTGACTGTTGAGCAGCCTGTGGCTACCACACAGCTCAGGTGTGACCATCCACATGCCTGTGGTGGCCGTGGCACTGCATGGTGGGCCTGCTGGGTGTACTGTCCCATCCTGCCACCCGCTGCTGTTGGTTGGTGTGCACTTGGCTGGGAGTGCCCATGTGTGTGTACTGGCACATATGTGTGGCATGTGGCACATCCTTCATGTGTGCATGCAGTGCTGCTGGGCCTTATGGCATGGGTGTGATGAGGGCAGCACTGTGCCGGCCTTGCCTGTGTTCCGGTGCATTCACTCTGATCCATGCCATGTCCAGCTGCACTGGTGTGTGTGTTGCCACATCGTCCACTGCTCCTGACTGTGCTACCCACATGTCCCATTGTGCCCAGCTGTGTGGTGCATCATGGTGCTGGTGGTGCATGTGCTGGTCAGGGTCTGGCCAGCTCTATGTTCAGCGCAGGGCCCATGTGTATGGACATGTGCCCATGCCTGTGCACTGTGCTGTGGGTGTGTGGCTGTGTGTTTGCATGTTCCCTGTGCATGCTGGTTGTGTGCCCGTGTCCCTGCATGCATCTATGTGTGGCCATGCCCCTCTATGTGTGTGTGGTGTTCCATGCATGCACGGCTATCATGTATGGTACTCACCTGCAGTTACCAAAGTGCTCCTGTATGATCATATCATGGTGCCTCCATGCATGTGCAGCCATCCTGGGGTCCCGCTTCTGCAAAGGTGGCTGTGCACCGCCATTTGGCTTGTCATCCTCATCCTCATCACTGCTGTTGCCCTCATCCACCTGGACTGCTATCCCACGGTCAATGGCCATTTTGTGCAGCATGCAGCAGGCCAGGAATAGGCCACAGGCTTTCACAGGGCTGCACTGTAGGGCACCATCGGACCTGTCTAGGCAACAGAATCACATCTTGAGCATGCCAAAGACTCACTTAATGATGTTGTGTGTTGCGATGTGTGCCTCGTTGTACCTCTCCTCCACAGCGCTGGATGGGTGCCGGATGGGGGTAAGCAGCCAGGAGTGCAGGGGGTAGGCACTGTCACCTGTGGGGGTAACACATGCTGGTTAGCACATGGCATTGCTTGTTCCCTTGCCCTCCCCCTCTGCTGCTTATGGCTGCCCACACATCCCCCTCTATGTGTGTCTTGGGCCTGTCCACACCTTCACGGCTGCTCTTTCACCTCATCCCATGGCATGCTCACCTATCAGGTGACCCGTGGTGATCTCCCCCACACTCAAACCTCTGGCACAGGATGGAGCTGTGCCAGATAAATGTGTCATGTGTACTCCAGGGTGTGTGGTGCACACATTGATGATGCGCCCAGTGGCATTGCACACCACCTGGCAGTTGACGGAGGGGTGGCCCTTTCTGTCCATGTAGATGGCCCCTCTGGGCCTGGTGGTGTGTGTATGGCCACATGGGTGCAGTCAATAGTCCCAATCATGCTAGGCATGCATGCCACCCTGTGGGATTCCTGCATGTTTGCTGTATGCTCTGCCTATGTGCTTGGGAATCTCATGTACTCAGAAGCACGTGGTAGCAGGGCTATGAGGAACTGTGTGAGGAGGCGGGACATGGCCGACTGAGATATACCAGTGGTTGCCCCCACTGGTTTCTGGAAGGTGCCCAAGGCGAGCAGGCACATTGCTGCTGTCACCTTAGTCTTCACCATCATGGCATGACTCCTTCTGGTGGGTGTCTACAACTCATTATGGTGCAGCTCATGGAGCTGCCTCAGAATTGCCCAGTTCAGACAGTACTGGCCCACGATCTCTGTATCCCCGTAGTCATCAAAGGTGAGGCAGGCATGGTACCGTCTGTGTTGAGTGTACCGCTGATGGGCTCATCCTTGCCCACGTTGGTGTTCCTCTCTCCTCCTCACACCCCACATTACCTGCTCCATCAAAAATGGCCCTGCATCCCTGGTTGTGTATTGCTCTGGCTTGTGCATCTGCTGTGCGTGTATTTGAGCCTCCTTTTATATGCTCAGGTCTGTCTGGTGCATTCTGTGACTTGCTCCTACTTTGCATCGTGTTTTTCAGCTGAATATGCCATTGTGCAACTTATTCATGGGCACACCACATGTACTTGTGCCGCATACATTACTGTTGTGCATTTGCACAATGGATATTGCGCTGCGGATTCACGCTGGTTGAATATAGCTCCGGGGCACATTTCTGCAGTTGGGCATGCGTAACTCAGTTGTGCATTGTGCAACTCCTCTGTATATCTGCCCCAATATGTGCACACACAGGAAAGAAGTGCATGTGTGGTGAAAAAAAAACTGTTTAACAAACAAAAAACCTTTTTTTTGGCAGGTTTAAAGACTCAAAAAGTGCTGCATACAAGGATGTAGGTAAGCATACTCACTGTACACATTTGTGCACAGTTGTTTTTTTAATACCTATCCCAAACCATATGCCCTTTTGTTACTGTAAGCCACCTCTCCCTATCTAGGGGTATCCGGATGGTAAACTGATGGGAGGGAGGCACTGTACAACCCAAGTAACACAGTCCAAAGACAATAAAAATGTGCTCATTACCTGGTACTTCTGATGGAAGTGAGTTGTCTTCACTTGAGGCGGAGCAGGAACACTTCTTAGATTCAAATTGTGAGCTGCAAGGGCACAGGTGATTAGCAGGCACAAAATGAACAGTTCAAATTGATTAGTGATTTTATGAGGTTTGCCATAACAAATGGGGGTAGTAACCTGTAGGTGTTGTGAATCAGTCTCCTACCAGTCAAACTGCAAAATCGTGCTGTTTTCCATAAAAAAAATCCTTTTATTTCAATGCTGTGCTTCATTTGCATAACTCACCCCTTTTTTCTCAGTGCTACAACCTCCAACTGTGACATCATACCAGGGAAGCTATGTTATTAAAGGGACACTGTCAATTTTTAGTTGAAGATAGAAAAATCAGCTGTTTATTGTACCCACAATGCCTCACTATGTAAATTAGTATACAGGCTATAATATTTCTGTGTTCACTGCAGAAATGGGAGACTACATCTCTCAGTATAGAAGTCTTGTAGCTAGATACTGTATGCACAATTCCTTGTTTTGAAAATAAACATACAAGAGCTTATATCATTGACACCACTGCAGGAATATGGGACTGCATCTCACAGTAAGGAAAATGGAAAACAGCATCTTATTTTACTCGCAGTGCCTTGCTATGGACATTTTTAGAAGCACCAAGTTTGGTCGACAATAAATCTGTCAACCTCCCTGACAGCGACAGCACAATACCGACACAGGTATTGTGCTGCCCAAGCCCCCAGTATTTTCTGTGGGGGTCTGCACCCCCCCACCCACCATGTAGGGGTCTCTGCCCCAAACACCCCAAACTTTAGGATTCTCAACTCCAGGTCAGAGTTGGTCTGGGAAGGGGGGGGCAGGACACTGGGGGAAAGCAAAACACGGAATCAGACCATTATAGCGACTGTTGCTGTAGTGGTCATTTTCCATGTTTCGCCGTCGGGGTGTCAGGCAAAAGGGGACCACCCAGGCATTTACATATTAGGTGCTCACCACTACCAACATATGGGACTGTACCTCTTAGTAAGGCACATTTAAGTAAACATTATAAATTACCCAGAATTCCTTGTTGCTGTATGTAAAAAATTGACAGTTCCCTGATATGACATCATTTTGGGGGTGTGGCCATACAGAGAAACTGCAAAGGCAGCCAGACACAATACACTGATAAAACACAACAATAAAATGATTATGACAGTTTTTCTTTACAAAACAAATTGCAACTTCAGCATCTGAAGCATGGCTGGCAGTGGCACACTGTGTGAAAAAGGCATCTGCGAATCCTCACACAATCACTTTAAATCCACTGTCCACTCCAGAATCAAAATGCAACAAACAGGTTTAATGAACAAGAAAGTTAATGAACCACTCCATGGAGCATGGGGGTATCACATACGGGGGAAGCGTCCACAAGCGGACACCTCAATTTTCCTGCAACAGTCTCTTCTGCCAACAGACAGAATTATTTAATGCAGTAATTCCCTTGAGCTGACAAGGCTACATTCCTGGCAGCAGCAATACAGTGAGCTGAATCAGGGCACATCTAAAGGTAGCTTGTACTTAGCAGCACTTCCATTCCGTTTCCCTTCTTTCCATCCAGATCCTTACACAGGCCTCTCTGGCTTACTTTTCATTCCTTAATTCTCAAACACTAGGCACTCACTAGTGACTATGACAGCACAAGACATTTCTACTGTCTTAATCCCATTTCCAAACCTGGCCTTCCATACACTTTCACCACTGGGGGGGTACCTTACAATCCTTGGAGCACTTTCTTCACTTTAAGGTCTTAAATCAGTCAAACTGGTGTTCTTTAGCAAGAACCAAAACACCAAAGACCTTCTGGACACTCAGTCACTGAGGTCACGTGCCTAGAATGGCTTCCTAGGGAATTCTGCATCCTGATCTGGAAACCAACAGCCTCTCCACTCCTGAAGCGATTCCAGTTTCTGGACTGTCTTCACCCCGGGGATTAATTGTCATGCCCCTTGGAGCACCCGGACAGACTGCCACCCCGCCTGGGTCCCAACCAACCATTCCCCATATGTACCTTTTCCTGCCTTCACAGACTGCCCAGCTTGGGAGTCCCAACTCTGCAGTGGCCAGGGGAAAAGTGGCAGTGCTGCCACCACTATGCCCACAGACAGTCCAGGCTGTCACCTCTGGAGTGCGCTCCAAGCCCAGTTTGCCATAGCAGACCTGCCCACAGGACACATTTTGACTCCACAATCTGCACTTGCCAATGAGTGAGACTACTTAAATTACAAGGGCCCCATCGGTACTTACCCTACTAAGGTGCCGAAGTTCACTTGGCGGGCCTCCATACTTCATTCTCTCCCCAGGCTTCAGCTCCCAATTGCACTGATAGGCCTGAATCTTCAGCTCCACTTTTTCCTCTTCACACTCATGGCCCAAACTGCCACACATCTCATATGCAAATCTTTGAGGGAGGAGGGTCTTGGTGGCAAATGGCCCATGCCGGCCCTGCCGCGGCCCTCCGGCTGAACTTGCGGGCCAACCCCCCCGACTCTTCTCTCCATGGACTTCTCTCTCTCTCCCTCCCCCCTTGGCACCAAAATCCCTCTCTCTATATACCCCTGAGAATGGGGCCCACTGCTGCCAGCAAGCAGGCCCTACATCCCAGACCTAGTGGCACAAAGCTCTCCCTTTCCCTAGCTACGCCTAGCAACCAAAATTAACTAGTAAGTGCCCAGAGGGTGCTTACATTATCATTGTCATTCTTATCTGCAGTATCTGAGTTAGTGTAGACCACAAGTTTCTGTATTGTTTAGGACATAAATATGTGTATAGCCTGTTTAGAGATTAGATGAGAAATATGACAACAATTTGTTTTGTACTGGGGCAGCAGTTGGGCAGAGTGTGTACATTTTTTTTAATAGGAGCAGCAGTTGGATAGAGTGTGTACAGAAATTTCTGGCTACAACACTGACTGCAGAGCTAGCTCTCATAAATAATTGTCTCCTGTCCTCTACCAGCTCAGAGTGAGGCGATCACATGATGTGCATGGATGTGAGCACCAGAAACTGCCTCTGATTGGCCAATGAAGCTCTGCAAGACTTCAAAATCTCGCCCACCAAATAGTACATCCCAAATAGCAGCCAAATGGTGCACTATTCAGGAGGTGATTCTGCATATTCAGGAAGCCTACTATTTGTGGTATTCAGGTACTGATATTCAGTCCATGCACAGCCCTAGCATAAATGCTTTAACACAAATTTGTTTTGCTCTTTTTTTCTATTGGGGTACATGTGTGACTGGATCCAAGGGAGAGAGCCAGACTGTGAGTCTGTAGGTAGAGAGAGAGAGAGAAAGAGATAAGAGAGACTAAAAGAAAGAAAGCCTAGTGTGGGCAGTGAGGTAAGAGGACCATGTAACTGGCAGGGAAGATAAAGCATTTACCTGCACAAGTGTGGAAGCTTTCTTTTTACAATTCCATATATGTACTGTTTAACTATGTGTGAATAGTATAAATACCTGTGTAGTACTGCTGTATTTAGAAAACCAGTGTAGCCCCCCCACGCAGTGTCTAGGGGTATGGTGGTATAATGTCCGAGGGGAGGGGGCGCCCATACAGCAGAAAACTCACCACAAGAAAATGGCTGCATTTACCTGGTCTGTAGCCTCGGGACTTCGGGTGGTACCCTTCTCCTTGAGATTACTGGCAGTTGAAATGGGATGGTAGTTAACTAGCAAACAACAGTTCATACATGAGTTCAATGTCCATACAGAATTTCAAAAAATAAAATCCATTTAATGAGGTGGGTGCACTTGCAATGAACAATTACTCCATGAAGCCAGGGGGCTCACAGGGCCAACAAACAGTGCACAGGCACAAATAGTATCCAGCAGCATAGTGGTAACTTTGACCGATATGGTCTGCTGCTAAGTTTATCATTCTAGGGCTGAATCAGGCTTCACAGTGGCAGCAGCACAAATGGTGGGACGATTAAGGCCATGGTACATTATGATGCAGCTTCTGGAACATCTCTTCATCTCTCACTTCCCAAACATGTTTGTGAGCACCCCCTCTGGGGGGATGCTTACTAAAGTGACCCTCTCCTCCAAGTTTCCCATCTTTGGTAATGGGAGCTGGCTCATCCCCTGGTTGGGCGGGGCCAGTCCTCCCTGGATATTTATGGGGCATTTTTTGTGCCTGTTTAGAGGGTATTTTTTTGGCCTATTTAGAGGGGAGGCTGGCGGAAGTAGGAGAGAACGGAACATCCAGTTGGGCTGGGGCACTGGCCTGGGCCTGGGTTTCAGATCTTGGTGATTTGGCATATTTAGTCTACTCGGAGGGGAGTTGGGTGGTCTTGGCATCTGTGGTGTGTCTCGGACTAAGCCTGTCAGTTGGGCTCCGTGGCCTGGGGAGATATTTGGAGCCCACTTGCGTGCACCGCAGCACCTGGGTAGGAGAAGGGCCTAGTTCCTGGATAAGTGGCCTGGTGTGAAGTCTGGAGTGGAGTGGGCAGCATAGTGGTGGCAGCCTGCATCGCAGAGATGGCGGTGGTGGCAGTCTGCTTCCCCCATACTCATGTGGCACTCTACTCTTGTGAAGACAGCCTGCAAGGAGAGATGGATTGATGCCAAATGCGATCTCGGATTGCCCACATCTGCGATGTGTGGGGATGCAGCGGGTCCAGGCGCCATAGGCCCTGTGTTACAGGATGGACAGAAAGAGAATTGGAATTTCTATAGCCTTTATTCTGCCACCCACAAATATGTGAGAGGAAAAGCAGTAGGCCTTATGTCGAACTGCTGTTCTAGTGTGGACCGAGAAGTAAGAGGTGTCTGGCCTGTGTTGTGCTGCTACCAAATGTTTTGCTCAGAGCTCCTCAGCTCTGCAGGATCCAGCATCATGGCTTTCTCAGCCACAAGATTGGTGCCATGGCTCTGTGCCACAGAAATAATGTTCTTTCTGAGCAAGTCATGCCCCCAGCTCCCAGGAGCCATGAAATTGTTTGGCCTATGATAAATTAATTTGTTCTTGTTAAATTTTACTTCAGTATGTCCTCCTGCTGTTATTTTATGAACTGTGATGCTGCTTGCTGGTCACCATCTTGCCCCTACAGCTTGGCATTCCTTTTACCAGCACCCTGTTTTGGCCATGCTCAGCGACTACCTGTGGGACCCTATGATCTGTGCCCAGGTATGTGCCAACTTTGATCTGCTACTGGATGTTGTTCTTCTACTATGTGGTGCCCTCTCCCCTTTTTTACCCACCAGGATCCTAGACAGCGGGAAGGGGGTGGCTACACGTTCAATGCACTTTACAGTGGGGGCACATTCCTCAGCCCTTCCAAGCACTACTTTACTGCTCCAAGGCTTCCAAGGGAAGCTCAGTTTATCTATTCTGTGCTGCAGCTCTCCAGACTCACTAGCCATTTCTGCACTTCTCTCAGTATCAGTTCCATCAGCAGGGTGCACTCTTAGACATTAAAGTTCATTGCAAGTGAGTCACTGCTATTTACTTGACCAGGTCACTGCAGCCACTTTCAGCAGGGCACTGTGGGCACTTAAGCAGGTCTCTGCAGTTCTCTCTTTATGTTGATCCCAATCCCTGATCTCACTGAGGGGCAAGTCTCAGCTCCCTACTATCACACAAGATTGGTCAGACCAGAGCTGGGGATCCTAACGGCTATCACATACCCTCCAATAATTGGACGATTGCCAACCACGCTAACAAGCTGGGCCTGGCGGGCCTGGGCGGGCAACCACCCTCACCCCAGCTGCACTCACTTTCTTATCTCGTCCCTTCTTGCACTTCCATGGGAACTCCCTCTTCCTGCTAAGGCATCCAAATTTATACCACCTGCACCTACCCCAGCCTCCTGACCCACAGATGGTCCCTGGTGGTGGTGGGCTTAACTATTTATTTTGTAGTAAGCTCCCAGAGGGGGCTTACACCAGTGTTTAGAAATAAATTAGTTTTGTCTAAGACTGAAGTAACTAGTTGTTTGTGACTGCATCTCTGAGGGCTGGGTACTGGGATTAAGGGGTGCACAGTAAAACTCTGAGAGAGAGTGGAGTGTGTCCTACCCAGAGCACATACCATTACTATGGGGAATCTAAAGGGAAGAAGTTGGCAGAAAAGGGGTCATTAGAGTACGGTGGTCTCCATTCTTGTTAAAGAGGGGACCTTGATGGCAGTGAAGCTTGTCCAGACGGTTTCATTGGCAAAGGCCTGTGAGAGAGAGAGAGAGAGAGAGAGAGAGAGAGAGAAAGATGCACACTGAGGACTGACAGGTGCTCTGACCATCACACCAGGGTTGAATATGTGTACCACCTGTGGGGGCTGATATGATCATACCTCTCAACTGTCCCTGATTTTCAGGGATGTCCCTGATTTGGCCTCAACATTTTCCTCTGTCCCTCGGAAAATTAGTGTTTTTGTGACAGAACAGGGGGTATTAAAAGCACAAAATAATGTCAAACATTAAAGTTGCAGACGTGTTCTTCTTCAGAAAATGCATCTTATCACAAATCCCTTTATCCTATCAGCTTTCTACGTGAATAGTACCAGTTTTTAAGATGTGTCCCTGATTTGAGGTCTTTGTCCCTGATTTTTTTAAGCCTTGTCCCTGATTCATGAAGCAAGAGGTTGAGAGGTATGGATATGATCAATTTAGAAACTAACACTGGGCCTTTTTAGATTTGTTGCAGATAAATAAGTCCATTTGTGAGGAGCAAAGAAACTGTCACCTCTTAGCTGGGGTATGACATACCAGGTCCTTCTCCCTCCTTGCCTTCACCTTTAGGGATGAATCCCGTCCCAGGGCTCTACTTTGGCCAACCAGAGTGGAGATCATCTGCTTGTGATTCTGTCATTTGTTTAATATAACCTGCTCCAGGGTGCTTATGTTTGCATCTCTGGGGTCATTCCTGTTCAATGCACCCAGGTAATGTTTCAGCTGGATATATAGGAAGAACTGTTTGCTAGGGACTTTCCAGATTAATTTTATATCCTCAAAGGATCTGACGCTCTCACTCATTACCAGGTCCCCAGACACTGCACACTTCTCTAATTGCATTCCATGCTTGCCCCCTTCTATGCCTGGAATGAACCCATAATTATTAGCTTGGGGAACCCACAAGGTATTTTCTTTGTTTTTTGTATTTTATTTTTATTCAGTTTTTCACTGTGTAATTCACACAATAAAAATACAATCAAATTATAGCAATCTCAAGTAGATTAGCATTAGCAATGCAAACACAGGATCTGTGTACTATTACTGTAGTAACCTCATATGGTGGGGTCTCAATTCACAAAACTAAAGTAGATATCAAGTGAAGCTCAAGAAAAGACTGCTGCAGCGTGCTCATGGACTAAAAATCAATAATAACTTTCTAATAACCGCCTAGGTGCAAAGCACCCACTAACACATCAAGTGCTTTATGAGTTCACGTGGATCCTAAAAGTAAAAGATCATTTTGAATACATGACTGCACTAATACAGGATAAACTCCTATCAGGCCATTTAAGCTGAATTACTTTCAAAAGGCATAATTTCCTAGAATTATTTAGTCATAAGCTACTTATTAGCTATAAACAAATAAGTGATAGAGGAAGGCTCTAATTGTTTTAACAAAATAGTTATAATCATCAATGGCACAAATATGCCTAGTTAACCTCCTCAGTTCTGATTTAAGTAGCTGGTTAAATAGCATATCAAATTTTGAAACCAGACAAGTAGGAACTGGTGAACGTTAATGATGCTAGACTTTTATGACTAAGAGTACCAGGCCTCCTAACAATGCATCAAATAAGATTGAAACTTTTCAAATTAGTTAAACATCTAGCTTCAACAGTGTCCAGTTGGACTGTATTTTTGGTAAGCAGCACAGAGTCAAAAAACCCTCAGTCCCCATCGTCTTCGTCATCCAAGGACCTAAGTTGATGAACAAAGTCTTGTTTTAGTGTCTGTAGTCTCTTGCCCGCTTCTACAGGGTCAGAAAAGATATAGGTCTTATTGGCATAATAGAGCCTCAGTTGAGCCAGTAGCTGTAGTGAGCGATTGATACCTAAGGCTCAGAGACTGGTGCAAATGGCATTGAAGCTTTTTTGCTGCTGCCTCTTGGTGTAGCTCAAATCTGGGAAAAGTAAATTTGTTCTCCAGCCTCCAGTTTCAAAGAACCCAGAGATTTGGCTGCATCTAATACCATGTCCTGAATATGGGCTCCCACCGTGACAGTCATGAAAGTGCGGGGTGTCTCAACCTCCGGTCTCCTCCGTGGGTTCAGGCGGTAAATCTTAACAAGTTGCCCTTGTAAATCCAAATTAAGTTATTTAAGTAGTAACTCCTGGATGAATTCCTGCAAGGCTTTACCCTCCTGTACTTCCATGACCCCCAACAGCCATAGATTACTGGCCCACATATTGTTCTCTAGAGTTTCTAGCCGGAGTCGCGTGGTCTTATTTTTGGCTGGGATCCCGGCCACTGCTGCTGCCGATGTGTTGACTGAGTCTTCCATGGTTTTGGCATCCATGGCTACTGCATCCATGCGGTACTCCATCACAGTGAATCTAGTGCCCAAGCCATCTGCTTTTCTGTCTAGGTCTCGGATGGCTTGAAGCACCGCAGTAATAGAGGGTTCAGAGGTTTTGTTGCCCTCTGCTGCTAGGCCACTGCCATGTGGCATCTCTGGATGTGATCTCACCTTGTTGTGATCTTGCTGGGTTGTCGGGTGCATTCTACCCATTTTGGCTGGCAAAAGTCAGTTCCAACTCATTCTGTAGACACCAGATTCTCACTTTAGTAGTAAAATAAAGAGTTTTCCCCATATAAAAGTGCCTTTTTTTGTTGTAATCACCAGGAGCTCCTGTATAGTGCGTCTGCTCTGTCTGGCTGCTGGCCACGCCCTTCCCACAAGGTATTTTCTACCAACCCCCTCATTTCCTGCACATAGCCAACCATGTTAGGAATGTCCATTCCATCAGGAGGTTTCTGGTTTGTAGTGATTTATACCTGGCACTGTCACCCATGACCAGATAAGTGTGTGATGGATATGGCGCTCACACACATTTCAGATCAAACCACTGAGCTCTATCTGTTTGAGCAACCCAATCTTAGATGTATCTGGACTGAGCCACCACATAATACTGTTGAAAGTTTAGGAATTTTAGGCCACCCGGATGTGTATCCCTTTTGAGACATGCCAGACTAACTCTGGGTCTCTTCTCTGCCCGCCAAAACTTGACACGGGCTGCCTTCAATTTTGCCTGTCTGCTCTGCTCAGACTCATAGGGAACATCTACATGGGATGTAGAACCTTCGGCAATAGGATCATCTTGATCAAGTTAAGTCTGCCCAACCAAGACAGATGCAACATTGTCAAGTCTGCTAGAAGGACCATTGACAGGGGTCTATAATTAATTGCATAAAGCCCTTCTAGTGTAGTACATACTTTAAGTCCCAGATACAGTACGTAATTTAATTCTGCGACAGTGCAAAGGGAGTATGCAAGGGCCCCATCTGTGTTCATGCCTCCCTAACCTTCATGAGACGGACTTCTGTAGGTTAATTTTGTAGCCTGAGAAAAAAACAGAAGTCATCCAGAGTTTGCAACAGGGTCAGTATAGAAGAGTCTGGCTGTTAAGTGCATCAATATATCGTCTACACACAGGGTGATTTTATGTTGTTTTCTGGATTATGAAGTAAGGCTTTTAATAGCAGTGTTCTCTTGGATGCAGATGGTCAGAGGCTCTGTTGTTAGTGTGAATAGAATCAGGGGTAGTGGGAACCCCTGCTGTGTCCCAGTATACAGAGGGAAGAAATCTAATGGTCTGACATTAACTACTATCCTGATGGTGGGGCTCATGTATAGAAGCTTAGTCATGGCTATAAAGGATTTCCAACACCAAACCTCCCATTCACTTTTGTAAGCCACCCCTCTCAGGGCTGGCTTACTATGCAGTATTCTCCCTTGCTGGCTAGGTTCCTGTCTTGGGCATCCTGTTTTCCACCTCTGGGGGGGTTGCTCCATGCCGAGGTTTGAAAAAGGGGAGGGTTTCCTGCAAGGAGGGGGGAGGGGGAAGCCAGTGGGCTGCATGTAGGGTAAGTTGGGCTCAAACCCCCGGCCCAGGAGGTACCGGCTGTGCTAGCTTCGATGGCTATGTGGGTTCTTTATTTTTTGATAGGGAGGGTGTCAGGAGTATGGCGACCATTGGGGACTGGGGTTTCTGGGAGCTCAGCAATGGGAAGGACAACAGCTGGAGGTAATCCCATCATGGCTGGGTTCGGGAGGTCTAGTGCTCCAAAATAGAAAGGTATGGCAGTGGGGCCGTCGTGGTGATGGCAGTGCCATGGCAGGGCCTGTTGGAGTTGGCAGCTCTGAGAAGGTCAGTTTCCCAGTGTGACATGCTGCCATAGGCAAGTTGGGTGGGTGCATTCTGGGATCCCATTTTATCAGGCCTGCCATGCTCATGTCCAGGGCAGGTACCATGTTAGGCCCATAAAAAGGAATGCACGGTAGAGCTACAGAAGGGCTGGAGCCATATTGTCCATACTGTAGTGTAAGATGGCATCCTGTTTCATGGGAAAAAGGGTCACTAACTAGTTGGTTTGCAGGCAAGGTTTTCAGGGCGGCTGCAGTATGGGTTAAGGCCGCAGCTCCAGTATCAGTTACTTTGAGGTGGGGAGTAAGTCACTCCCCCGTATTGGTTTTGGACATGCTTTCGTACCCTCTAAGGTCCTGAGCTTTACTTTGGCTCTAAGTGTCTGGGTGGAGTCTGTGCATGGTCTAAACTTCTAGGCCTGTGTTGTAAAGTGTTTGCATCAGCTTGGTACTGTTTAGTACCTCCTATCTCATGCCTTATGCCTATTCTGTCTCCTGGCTCCATGGAGCTTTATTCATTTTTTTATTTTTAAACTGAGAAACAGAATTACATTTATTTTTTTGTTTTCTTACTTATGTGTGTTGGGATTTTTGGATGAACAAACTGATTCCTTCCTCTAGAGAAGCTGTATTTCCAGCTTTGTCTTACCTGGATTGGCCTGAAGTTGCAGTGAGTGGTAAGCTGGAGCCTGCGGAAGTGTTACAACCTGCCCTACACTGCTAGAACTGCAATCAAGGTAAGGCCTTGTTTCTCTTGTAATCTGCTGGTGTTATGTTTCCTTAGAAGCTTTTCGGTTTGTTTCGGTTTAGACCTATTAGTTTAACCTCAGTGATAGGGAAAATGATGGACTCACTTCTGAAGGAAAGAATTGTCGAGTATATAGAGGCCAGAGGGGCACAGGACCCTAGGCAGCATGGATTCACAGCAGGAAGGTCATGCCAGATGAATCTGATAGATTTCTTTGACTGGGTGAACAAAGTAGTAGATCAGGGAGGGGCTGTGAACATGGCCTACCTAGACTTTAGCAAGGCATTTGACACAGTCCCACACAAACGATTAATATACAAGTTAGCCATCCTGGGAGTGGGTCCCAAGATGACAGCCTGGGTAAAGAATTGGCTGGAGAATAGGACACAGAGAGTAATAGTAAATGGAGTCCACTCAGAAGAAAGGAGGGTTACTAGTGGGGTACCGCAGGGCTCAGTATTAGGACCGGTCCTCTTCAATGTCTTAATAAGCGACATTGCAGAAGGACTGGAAGGAAAAGTATGTCTCTTTGCAGATGACACAAAGATCTGCAACAGAGTTGATGCACAGGGTGGGGTGGAAAGGATGAGAAGGGACTTGGCAAGGTTAGAGGAATGGTCAAATGTATGGCAGCTTAGATTCAATGCTAAGAAGTGAAAGGTAATGCACCTGGGAAACAAAAACCCAGGGGAAGAGTACACAATGGGGGGTGAGATACTAACAACAACAAAATGGAAAGGGACCTGGGGGTAGTCATATCAGATGACCTAAAGGTGGGCAAGCAATGTGAGAGGGCAGCAAGGAGGGCTGGGGGGATACTGGGATGCATAGGAGAGGCATCACCAGTAGAAAACAGGAAGTTATTATCCTCTGTACAGACAGCTGGTGAGACCCTGTCTGGAGTACTGTGTGCAGTTCTGGAGACCCAATCTCCGCAAAGACATAGACAGGATGGAAGCTGTCCAGAGGAGGGCAACTAAAATGGTGCAGGGTCTGCACTGGAAGACATATGAAGAGAGACTTAAGGAGCTTAATATTTATAGCCTCGAGGAAAGGAGGGAGAGGGGGGACATGATAGAAATGTTCAAGTATGATTTAAAACCTATTTGGTGGGATTTGCTTGGGCCTGGTTCATTGGCTGCTGGGCTTGGAGGGGAGACACAGGGCTGATACACTCTCTCTCGAGTCAGGTGTCTGCCCAAGACCTGCCTCTCCCACCCCTCCCTCCCCAGAAGTCTGCTAATTTATAGGGGAACACCTGCCCTGCAATTGGAGGAATAGGCTGCAGGTGCAGCTCATGTAGTTCTATCCACTGGGGATTGGATTTAAAGGCTGGGAGAGAGGAGCTTAGGGAGTTGTTCATTTCCCTTATAAGTTCAATGTGTTGTACTGCACCTAGTAACAGGGTTACTGGTGTACAGTGGGACTGTCTCTAAGATTAGTGGGTGACCTGATTAGGCAGTAGGGTGTATCTTGGACTGGGGGGGATCCTGGTGGCTCACCCAAGGAAACCTATTTGGAAGGGTATGGAACCACATGTCATTAGGGCGGCATCTTTGGGAGGTGGTGGGGTGCACAGGTGTGGCCCAGCCATGATACTGGACTGGGCTTGGAAGTTCGGTGGTTGCCCAGTGCAAGCCACTCAGCTGGCACAGCGAGGAGGTTGCGGGATTAGAGAAAGCTGGGAAGGGGGCGGTATGGTTGGGGAAGGGGCTGGGACCTCCACAGGGTTGCACCAAGCACTGGGGGTGGGGGCATAGGGAAAGGAGTGCAGGAGAATACTCAGGGTCACATAGGGACCCTGGCAGAGGGGTCCAAAAGGACACTACCAATGAAGCAGGCAGGTAACTGGGGACCCTCACAAAGGAGGGACGGAGGGACAACATCCTCAGGGAAGTAGGCAGATGGCCAGGGCTGGACAGAAGGAAGCAAGGCGGGGAGGTGGATCAGACCTTACACTCAATAACCGCTTCAATTCTCTTCTTCTGCTCGAGGATGAGGGGGGTGATGTAGCCACGACAGGGGTGGTTAGAGATGGAAAGGGAGTGGGGGGCAGGAGTCAGGGGCCAGATAGCAGAAAGAATGGGGGTGGACCTGGAATGCAGGAAAATGGGGGGAGCAGTGAATCAGAGCAGGAGGGGCAGGGGGAAGAGGGAGGAAAGCGCAAGGAGAAGGACCAGTTGGGAGGAAAGGTAAAGGAGAAGGACCAGAAGTACAAGGAGGATTCAAAAAAGGGAGCTGAGGGTTTAGGCCAGAGGAGCACGACGAGCAAGGAGGAACTAAATGGAGACAGGAAGGAAGGGAGGACGAGCCAGGCTAGTTTAGCAGATGGGGGAGAAGGACCAGTCATGAAAGCAGTGAGGGGGAATTAGCAAGGTACAGAAGGATACTCAGGAGGAGGAAAGGCATAGGACTGGAGGAGAGGGCCAGTGGTAAATAAGGAGGGGGTGGCATGTGGCACCCAGATAGGGGGAGGAACAAGGAGCCAGCTGGGTGGAGGGGCCGGTAGAAAGGATGAGGGACATGGAAGGGGGGGAAATGGAGGAAAAGGAGCGGTCAGAGTGCTCCTGTTGGGGGATTCTATGATCAGGAGTATCAAATGGGATAGGGAGGGAGAATCCTGGCCAGATAGAACAAGATGCTTCCCTGGACTAATGGTGCACAGGGCTAAGCACGAGGTATATCAGCTGGCAAAGGATTGTGGGGGTTCCCCAGACATACTGGTCCACCTGGGTACAAATGACATTGAGGGAAATAGCGAGCTAGAGATAAAGGCAAGATTCAGGGAGCTCGCCAGGGTCTGTCATGACATAGGATGCACAGTTTCCTTCTCAGAAATCCTGCCAGTGCTAAGGGCTAGTAGGGAACACAAAAGGAAAATTAGGGAGATAAACCAGTGGCTCAGGGAGTGGTGTGAGGCCAGAGGGTATGGGTTGATGGGGGATTGGGAGGAGACCTGGGAGGATAAGGAGCTCTATGGTAGAGATAGACTCCATCTCAATTTGAAGGGAAGGGGAATCCTTAAGTTGAAAATAGAGGGGTTCATTGGTGAAAGTGGGGTTTAAACTTGTGAAGGGGGTGGATGGGAGAAAAGGCTGTCAAGGGAGTGCGGCAAAGGAGGGACTTGTCTCCACCCCCTGGGGACCAGGAGGATTGAGGAAAAAGGCCGACTGGCAAAGTGCAGACCGAAAACAGAATCCCCATGGGAACACGACATGGGAAATGGAACTATAGGAAAGGGTGGAAGGTAGTCTCCAAATGCCAGGAGCTTGGGCAATAAAATGCCTGAGCTCCAGGCGATGCTAACTGAGGGAGCAGTGGATGTGGCAGCGGTCACTGAGACTGGGCCACTGCAGGACATGACTGGGACCTGAACCTGGAGGGTTACACTATGTTCAGGAAGGACAGGGGGGAGGGAAGGGGAGGAGGGGTAGCAATGATAGTCAAAAACTGCATTGGCATAGGGGAAGTAGAGGAGGCGGAGGGAACCGTGGAGGCGATTTGGGTCACCTTGATAACAAGGGGGGCAAGAGGGTAAAAATAGGAGTGGTGATAAACCCCTGCCCTGGTGGAGGAGCTGGAGGATCAGTCTGGTGGCAGATGTTGGGAGACACTGCAGACTGGGCAGAGGAACGGTGGTGGTGTTGGAGGACTTAAACATGCCAGGAACAGACTGGGAGACTATGACATCCTCTGTGACCAGGGAACAGAGGTTGTTGGATGTCTTTCAAGATGCGTTCCTAACTCAGCAGGTGAGGGAACCGACCAGGGAGGCGTGGGTACTGGATGTGGTCCTGGCAGACAGTCACCAGATTGGGGGCCTGGAGGTAAGGGACCCATTGGCGGGGAGTGACCATGCCACGGTCTGGTTCTGCCTGGACCTAGGAGGGGTAGAAGGCTGCACAAAGACGGAAGTAACCGACTTCAGGGGGGTGGATTTTAAGGAAATGGGAAGGATCCTTAAGGAGCATTTGGATGGGATTGGGTCAGACATGGACGCTGATAGTAGATGGGAAATCATCAGGAGAGGGGTGCAGGATGCTACCAGCACCTGTGCAAGAGTAAGACGAAATGCTGTAGGGGCCCAAAACCCCTGCCAGGGACCAGGGAGGTCCAGGAGGTGGTGCAGGGAAAGAAGGCAGCCTATAAGCAATTCAAGTGCTCAAGGAGTGAAAGGGATCGAGGGAGTATGAGCTGATGGCTAGAAGGGCCACTAGGGTGGTGAGGCGGCAAGGCAAGGAAGGAGCAGAACCTGGCCAGGAAATTAGGAGAGGAACAAGGGTTCTTTAGATACACTGGGGAAAAACGAAGGGTGAAGGGGCAGATTAGCAGGATTAAATCAGGGAGAGATGGGCACAAGACCCGGGGAGCAGGCTGAGGTACTAATGAGTACTTCACCTCAGTTTTCACCAAGGAAAATGAGGTGTTGCATCATACATGGGAGGAGACAGAGATACTCTTGGAGGGGGGGACCCTACCGATCGGCAGGTCTGGGGGAGAGGGAGGCATCACTGGCAGGTGGGGGAGGCTAAGCAGGGAGAAGAGGTACCGAAGTGGAAATCACAGCAGAGAGAGTGAGGGAAGCCTCAGCCCCTTAAGACGGAGAAAGCACCGGGCCGGATAAATTCATCCCAGAGTGCTGAAGGAACTTGCGGATGTCCTGGCGAAACCCTGGCGGAGCTTTCACCCATCTTTCTGAGGACAGGGTGGGTGCCTCAAGACTGGAAGGTGGTGCATATAGTGCCTATCCACAAGGGGGGATCAAGGGAGGTGGCAGGGAACTACAGGCCTGTCAGCCTGACATCGGTGGTGGGCAAGGTGATGGAGGGCATTGTCAAGGAGAGGCTAGGGGGGGACCTGGATAAGTCAGGGTGCCTGGACGATAGACAGCATGGATTCATCCCAGGGAAATCGTGTCAACAAACCTGGTGGAGTTCTATGACTGGGTGATGAGTGCCTTGGACCTGGGTAGACCAGTGGACGTCCTCTTTCTAGACTTCAGCAAGGCATTTGACTCTGTTCCTCACGTGGGCCTGTTGGATAAGCTGGGAGAAATGGGGTTGGGGAACCAGATGATCAGATGGATAGGCAATTGGCTCCAGGACTGGAGGGTCGTAGTTGGTGGGATAATCTCATCCCCAAGGATGGTCATTAGTGGGGTCCCACAGGGATCAGTCCTTGGGCCCCTTCTGTTCAACACCTACGTCTCTGACATAAGAACAGGAATCAGGAGTGAGATGAGTCTCTTTGCGGATGACTCGAAACTGGGGGCGGTGGTGGATGGGGAGGAGGGGAGGGTGGCCCTACAGGGGGACCTGGAGGCTCTGGAAAGATGGTCTAGAAAGTGGAAGCTGAGGTTCAATGCAGGGAAATGCAAGGTACTCCACCTGGGGGCCAGAAACCTGGGCCAAGTGTACACCCTGGGGGAATGCTACAAGTCTCGATGGCTGAGAGGGACCTGGGGGTGGTGGTGGATGTCAAGATGAACAACTCTGAGACTTGTAGGAGGGCAGCAGCCAAGGCCAACAGGATGCTGCGATGCATCGCTAGGGGGATCACCTCCAGAAGAAGGGAAGTGATGATCCCTCTGTATAACTGCTTGGTGAGGCCGCACCTTGAGTACTGCGTGCAGTTTTGGAGGCCACACTTAAAGAGGGACATTAACCTCCTGGAGAGGGTCCAGAGGATGGCAACCAAAATGATTTGGGGCTTGGGGGACAGGACCTATGAGGAGAGGATCGAAGAGCTAAATATGTACACATTGGAAGAGAGAAGGGACCGGAGGGACATGTTAGAGGTCTTCAGGTACATGAAGAGGGTAAATAGGGGAGGAACAGTCAGGGTGCTTTGAAGGAAGGAGGAGGGGCCACTAAAGGGCATGGGTGGAAGCTGGAGGGGGGAAGATTCAGGGGAGAAAGGAGGAGGTGCTACTTCACTGAGAGGGTGGTGGAGCCATGGAATGCACTGCCTAGTGGGCTGGTGGAGGCAGAGACAGTGGAGGGGTTCAAGAGGGGGTGGGACAGGTACAGGGGAAGGGTTCTGGAAGCAAAATCCAATGCAGCAAGAATATCCGGAACTGGGAAGGGAGAAGCCAGAGAAGGCGAGGGGGACAGCAAGGTCAGCCCCCAGGGTGGGGGCTGACCAAACGAGCAGACACGAAAGACCGTTAGGCCTATTCTGCTGGCATTTTAGTATGTTAGTAAGTACCTCAAAGGAATCAACAAAGTCCAAGAGGGTAGCATCTTTCAAAAAGAGAGGTGTGCAAGAACAAGAGGGCACAATTTGAAGATGGGGGGGGCGGCTCAGAGGTAATGTAAGGAAGTATTTTTTCACAGAGAGGGTTGTGGATGCATGGAACGGCCTTCCGGAGGAGGTTGTGGAGTCAAAAACAGTGGTGGAATTCAAGCATGCATGGGACAGTCATAAGGCAATTCTAGGGGTTGGGGGTAGGAAGAAGTAGGCTGCTGGTTAACTAAGATCTGCAGCTTATCCAGTAGGTAGGAAAATGGGCAGACTGGGTGGGCCAAGCGGTCCTTATCTGCCGTCAAATTCTATGTTTCTATGTTTCTACGTTACCCCTCCAGGTTACCATCAGGACCCCTAAATAAACTGGGGGTAATAGGGAGTGTTACACTTCAAACAAGTAATCCCATTTTATTCCATTAAATGCCTTCTCAGCATCCAGAGAGAGCACAAATGCCCCCTGTGGCAGATGCCGAGAACCCATATATATTGCATTTAAAAGATGCCTCATGTTGTGATAGGAAAATTTATCCTGGATATATTGTTTGGTCCAGGTGGATCACCAGCCCCAACACCTTGTCTAACTAAGAGCCAAGTTTCTTGGTATAAATTTTATCTTCATTAAGTAAGGAAATGAATTGATATGAGCCGCATTCCACAAGGCCCTTCACCAACTTAGGAAATACACAAATAAGAGTTCCTGATTGGTGTGGGGAGGACCTCCTCCTCAGTGGCCTCATTACATACCTTTTCTAAACACTGACTTAGAGATCCTCTGAGATGTTTAAAAATTCCCCAGAAAAACTATCAGGGCCACTTGCCTCACCATTTTTGAGGGACTGGATTGCCAAGGCTACCTCCTTCTCTGTGACCCTTCACAGACCTCCTTTTGGTCCTGCGATAATTTTGTGGTATGGTGGTCTCATCTAGAAACTGCTGGCCCTGAGCTGCTCTCCTATGATATTCCAACTGATATCGGGACCTGTAAAATGCTGCAACCCCAATGTCCTTGGCAGTGTTGACAAGCATGCCACCCAAAGTCCTAATAGTGGGGATTATATCTGTGGATCATGTTTCTCTAGTTGGCCTGGCAAGCAGTGAGCTGGATTTATTACCCCATTTGAAGAATCTCAGTTTAGTATAAAATAGGGATGTCTGGGCCCCCTCAGTGAGTAGTACATTAAGTGCCTCTCTTGCCATAGTCAGCTGACACAGATACTCTAGTGATTTGTCTGTATAGGACTGAACCTTGAGTGATTTTACCTTCTTCTCCAGCTCCCGTTGCTTCTCTCTTCCAACCATGTGCTTGGCAGCCACATAGGAGATCAGCATCCCCCTCATATAAGCTTTTTCCATTTCCCCAAATAGCCTAGCAAAAGGTACAGATGCCCTATTAGTGGAGTTGTGTATCTCCCAATGGGTGGAAATATATTCCCTAAATTCCTCCAAGGTGAGCAGATGGACAGGGTATCTCCACATGGAATGCCTTTTCCCCTTCCCCCCCTCTCCAGACGAGCTGAACCATCACCTGCACAGGGTCTCAGAGAGCTACAGTATCTTACTTATATCCATTTTGTGCACTCTGTGGTGCCATCCTCTTGGCACAAAGATGTATTCTATCTGAGACTGGGATGCATAAAGGTTTGAAAAGAAGGTATACTCTTGATGATGAGGGTGACACATGCACCTTGCATCCACCAGCTCCAAATCCAGCAGCCCCTGCCTCCACTGCTCCACCCCAGGCCCATTACACCCCAGTCCGGAGCCTCTGTCTAAGTGGGCTTAAAGGGCACAGTTGAAATCCCCCAAAGTATCAGATCCTCAGAGTTTTCTCTTTGGAGTATAGCCAGAATGTCCCAGAAGAACGGCAGGTTTAATATGGCTGGGGCTTATATTGGTGCAAAAGTAACTCTCTGTGATCCCAAGGTACCTTCCACAAGCGCATACCTGCACTCATCTGGGTCCACCACCACCCTCTCCAATGTACACTGCAAATTCATGTGTAACAGCATAGATGCTTCTCTTTTGTGAGAGTTGTATGATGGCTGCATAGCACTTTCCCAACCAGTCAGTTTCACGGTTACAGTGTTCCTGAGTGGTAAGGTGGGTTTCCTGTAGTAGGACCACCTGTGTGGCCTAGTGTTTGAGTGTTGTGAGCATTTTCTTTCTCCTCACAGGTATGGAAAATCCCATGATATTCCAGGATACTATACGAAATGAATCAAGACACAATGAATGGCATATAGATCAAGTGGGGGCTGAAGCCCGCTCATGCAGAACCTGACCCCAGCATGTCTAGGTTGTTCACTGTCATAATAGTGCTACCACAAAAGTGCAATGCATTACAGCGCATAGAATTCAGCACTAGCTCATAATCGCAAGTGCTCAAAATAGTGAACACTCAAAACAGCGAGCACGCAAAAACGCTTGCTTCCATGATCAATGGTGCAAACTAATTTATATATTATGTTATCCTATGGATGGATGATGGGCAGCTATAAAATGATTCAATTTCTGGTGCTATGCCTCCACAGAGTTAATGGTTCTGGGCAACATGGAGTAGCCAGGCCATAGCCCATTGGCCTAGGCCTTCATTTGGATTCAAATATTTTGTACAACTATGCCTTAACTCAACTAGCCATGGATACAAATGTGCCTCAAACTGGATGCATCTATGTTTGTGCCTTCAGTTTTTGAAATCCTGGCTACTCCCAATTCACATTGAACAGTGTCAAAATAGTTCCATAGCTCAATGGCAAACATTAATCACCTTCTCCCTCTTCTTGTAAGTGGTCTACCCAGCCAGGTATCTTCAAAATAGTCAAGAAGTGGAGATAGTATGTCACTATTTGCTCAGAAGACATATGACATGAGCTCATCAAATGCAGGTGTGACATCTGGTACAGGGACGTATGCCAATGTAGGCAGAAAACGAACACACAGAGAAAAGTTCGGGTCTGATACATATTGCCTGCACACCTCTGGCAGCTCAAGTTCCAGTACAGTTAACAGCATTGCAGTTCTCAATTTTAGCCTGTTAGTGGCAGCAGCATTGTCTCAGATACCAGAGCTAAGTTACAACACACTGAGAAATTTCTCATGTGGGGTTACACTTCAGTCAAGGGTGGATACTGGTGCTGGCGGAAATAACAATGGCAAGCACTTTTATTTAATCCACCTTCAAATGCAGTTTTGATATTTTCCCTTTTTTGTGCTAGTGCTATGAAAGTAAGCGCTGAAAAGGTAGTGCGGTAATTACTTGCGCTATTTCGGTCGCATGATTTTAACCGGATACCTTCCAGGTCCCCCCATCCACCAGTGGAGCACACCTGTTACCCTGCTGTGAGGATAAAAATTGTGTGTATTCCATGACATCATAAGAAGAAACCAATGAAATACAACAACCAGCAACAAGAAATGTAATATAGGAACTTGAACATGGGCACGAACTAAGCCATAGAATAAAAGCTTTGAATCACCCATTTGTCTCTGTGGTGAATTGTTTCTGCTAAAATAAACTCAAAACAGCGAAAAAATCCCAGCTCCTCCGTATATACAGGTGCTCGAGTAACAAAACAAGATGCAAAAGGCAAAACTCGGCACTCTGAGATAGGCGTAAAAAAGCATACGTTTAATGGTAGATGCAAACGCTAAAAATAAAGCCTCACATGTGGCAAGAAGCACAACAAAGTACCCGACCAGTTTCGTGCGCTCAGCACGTCATCAGGGATAAAATAAACTCAAGAGTTCCACAGAGAGCTATTTGGGGTATTATGGCTGTAGATACCTCTGGACAGTGATGTGTAGTATATCTCCAACCCCCTTCCCTGCACTAAAATCAGAAGAGCTTCAAACAAACAAGCACAGTCACCCTTACCCTTGTAGGAAGGGTGATATCCCTGACTTGCCAGATAAACTGTTAAACATGCTCCTAGTCATAGTGTTCCCTCACGACTTGGTGGCTGACCCTCCCGCTCCAGGCTCCTCACTCCCCATAATCACCTCCAGATGCTCCCCTTACAACAGGCATAAGTTGTTTGGCTGTCTGGTTACCCCTTCCCCCAACCCCCATCTGATGCACCAAACTCCTACAATAACAAGGCAAACATTACATACACAGTCACTTCATGAGCATCAAAATTAGTTCTTGCAGCGGCATCCTAGCAAAATAGGCAATACTGTTGTTTGGCAGAGTTCACAGCAGCCCTAAATCTCCCCTACAGGTCAAACTGCATTGCCTCATACCTGTTGTACCAAAGAGTTTGCATAGGCAGGGAATCCTGCAGCATAAAGTAACAAGAAGAGGTTTTGGCTACTCGAGAACAACCACCACATGAGTTGACATCTTGAAAAATATGTCCTGCTGTTTGCTACACCTGCCACCTGAATCCTACCACAACTCGATCCATCAAGTAAACTCCAAGTCACTTAAGAAGAAAAATAATGGGGGGCACTGTGGAGCTCAAGCTAGGCAGCAGCACTTTCACAGCTCCTGACTTCGAATAAGGCAAAGTGGAGTAAAATACAGTTTTTAATTTCCAAACTTGACTGAAACAGTCACAGCCAGATTCAGCACTGAAAACCATCAACAATGGGTAATCATTGTAAAGATAAAGTGCCTGGGGATTCTGGAAAGGGCAGGGGACCAGCGGGCGCTAGACCCTCAGGGTCAGATACAGAAATCTTTTAGATAGATACATAGATAGATATATAGATATATAGATACTTTATTTCTATAGCGCCCATCTCCATGGACTCTGGCTGCTGCATGTTATAAAAACAGACATTTCATACAGAACATTAGAACAATACACAAATACACAAAATACAGCTGGGAGCATACACTTATCTATCCATCCCATAATCCAACTAAATTTAAAAACATCATCAATAAAAAAGCTTGCTGGAATAAATATGTTTTGAGGCCCTTCTTAAAGGCTTCTACCGAGGGGGCCTCCCTTAAATAACCAGGCAAGAAGTTCCACAGGGTAGGCGCAGCCGCCAAAAATGCTCGATCTCCTGAATGTCACAGCATAACCCTGGGAACTCCCAGGAAGCCTCCCCTGGCAGAAAGGAGGGCTCAGGCTGGACAATAAGGAACAGTGAGATCTTGCAGACAGACTAGACCCCTTTCAAGCAGGGTCTTATAGGTCAACAGCCCTATCTTGAAGACAACCCTCCACGGGACCAGCAGCCAGTGCAGTGCGCAGAGGACCGGGGTAATATGTTCACACCTTTTCATCCCCGTCAGCAATCTCGCCACCACGTTATGCACCAGCTGCAGTCTGCGGAGGTTGCCTCCAGATAACCCTAAGTACAGGGCATTACAGTAGTCCAACCTGGAAGTGACAAAAGCATGCACCATTGTGATCAGGTCATCAGGCGGAATCAGGGCTAGAATTCGGGGGATATTCCTGAGATAATAAAACCGAATTCTCACTACTGGGGTGGAAGCTCCAAAGAATGATCACTTCAGTAGTGATTTAATTCAAAAGGTAGATGGTCTCAATGCCCATGTAGTGATTGTGGAAACTACAGTGGTTTGCTTTAAAAAAAGACATGCTGGATCTACAGAAACAATCGTTGGTGGCCACGAGTGCCACAGCACTGGTAGTAAAATAGAACCATCACCTGCAGGCATGGCTAAAAAAGAAAACCTGATCTGTTCAGCAAATATCAGGGTCATTGGCCTTCCAGAAGGGATCACCGACCAAATGTTCTTAAGGAACTGGCTATTGGAGAAACTTTTAGCTGATGGGGAGTCAGAGGACTTTGGCCTACAGAAGGTCTACAGGCTGACTTCTTGTGGTAGACAGCATAACAGTGATGAACTATGCTGTCTGTTGGTGGTAGCACAAGGTATTAGATCCAAGGATGAAATTCTTTGACGAGAAGAACGGGGCAGTTTTCACAGGATTAACAAGCCATACATATATTACTGGACATTAGGTATGTGACACGTCAGAGAAGAAAATTTGAGATTTGCATAGATGGATGGTGTCAGCTGATATCCAAGGATGGTTGAGCGTCTGACCCTGTATTATGCCCACATTTGTCACCTTCATGGAAGCAATTAAGTACCAGAGCTGGAGATCTCCCTTGCCCACTCAGCAGCCCACTGATGACCAGGCTCGATTACCAGTACCTACATCTTATCTGGTTTGAGTCTTAACCAGTTGGAGGACATCCAGTCCTGGACCTTGGCCAGGCAAGAATTAAATACTGAGACCGCACCCTATTGTCCTGGTGCAAAGGATGTATACAGCTACAGTATATGTCATCTGCATAGCTGTGAAAACCCATGCTGTAATATCTAATAATGTCCCCAAGGGGCAACATATATACAGCAAACAAGATATGCGACAGGATCGAGCCCTGCAGAACTCCACAGGACAGGGGCATCGGCCAGGAAGAATAAACTCCCATAACTACTCTTTGCATCCTGCCTTTGAGAAAGGACTTAAATCAGCTGATGACTATGCCAGCAAGTCCACAATGTTCCTGAAGGCAATCCCATAACACCCCATAATCCATGGTATCAAATGCTGTAGAGAGATCAAGGAGAACAAGAATAGACTGTTCACCTCTGTCTCTCACCGTAAGTAGATAATTTTGTACCTTGATAAGTGCAGTCTCTGTACAATGCCTAGACCTGAATCCAGACTGGACTGGCTCAAAGATGTCAAAGCCGGCAAGATGTGCCTCAAGCTGTACAGCCACCGCTTTCTCAATAAACTTCCCCAAAAAGGGAAGGTTAGAGACAGGTCTGTAATTTGTCCGACAATCTGGGTCCAATGAAGGCTTTTTCAAGAGAAGTTTCATGACAGCCTGTTTTAGGGGTCCAGGGAACCCCCCCCCAAAAGGGAACACCAGACTGTTTCAGCGAATACTGGCCTATTGGCCCTCAACACAGTCCACTAAGAAGCCTGTTGGGCTCAGGTCCAGGTCACAGTACTGTATGTTGGCTGCAGCCTTGAGACACTCCTACTGACCTCTTCTACCTCCACTGGATCAAACTCACTCAAGATTTGAGGAGAGACTGTTTGTCCCAGACCTGACACCACCTGCTGACTGTGAGGCCCCAGGAGAGATACCCGATCTGATAGAACACACTTTGTCAGCAACAAGCTGAGCAAACTCTTCTCTTCTAGTAGATGGTAAAGCTCTGACTGGCTGAAGACAGGATGGATGAAGTAACCTGTCCATAGTCTGAAAGAGCGGAGCTGGTCTGTTCTTTGCTGTGGAAATCTCCCTGGACAGGAATTCTGCCTTCTTACACGAGATTGTCCTTTGATAACCCTTATAATGGGATTTCAAAGCCAATTTGTCCTCTTCAGTCCAGGATCTTTGCCAGCAGTGCTCCAACCTCCGACCCTTAGTCTTCATCTTCCTGAGCTCCCCATCAAACCATGGGGATCTCAAGTGTGAGAACAAGGGTCATACATGGACTAGTGCTACAGAATTGAGGGCTGAGGTAACGGCCCTGTTATAGGCCATCACTGCCTCGCCTGATCCTGTCTTGCAAGTAGTCATCACACTCGATAGGTTCAATACCACCTGGAATCCTGATGGGGTCAAACCCCTTAAAAGGTGGTAATGGATTATCTCTGTAGGAGGAGGATTCTAAGGGGGGCTCCAGACAAGAACTTCACTATGCAATGATCCAACCAAACTACCAGATGAATCTCGAGGTTTTCAGTCTCGAGACCCAGTCTGAATACCAGGTCCAGGGTGTGACCATGTGAGTGGGTCACAAAGGTAATTACCTGTGACAGGCCCAGCGATTCCATAGACTGGAGGAAGTCTTGATCAAAAGAGGAGAGTTCATTGTTGAACCAGGCATTGAAATTGCCAAGAATGAACCATCTGGGCGACTTCAACACTAGGCCAGGCCATGAAGTTTGTGACTTCCTGCAGGAACTCCCTCTTGTGGCCTGAGGGCTGGTACATGAAAAGGATCATGTATCCTGCACCTGGGTCCCCTTGGAGAGCCACACACTCAAACAATGTGGTAGATCCCACTGGGAGCATGGAGAAGTTCAGGTTGGATCTAAAACAGATAGCCACTTCCCCACCCCTGCAGTCCCTCCTCAGGCGGTGTGCAACAGAAAATCCAGCCAGGACTGATACCTCCAGAAATGGACCAGCATTGTCACCAAGTCTGGTCTCTGTAGTGCAAGCCAGGCTGACTGAGGAGATCAGATCTGCCATAGTAATGGTCTTGTTCCTCATTGACTTGGCATTACAATGCACTACTCAGGTGGGACAGTGAAGACTGTTGACATACCTGCTCTCTGCCCACTCAAACCAGTTGAACCCATGGATATGGGAACCAGGCAGGAAGGACCCCTTTCTGGTAGCCATTTCACCCCAGGGCACCTTCTGAATCTTACCATCCTAATACCATTCCCCACGGTAGCTCTCCCCAAGCCATGTCACCTGACCCCCCCTCCTCTGAATGACACTCACTGCTCTGTAACATCTATATGTATCAACTGGCAGGGGAGGGTTCTCGAATGGGCAGAGGTCCCATAGTTGCGCTGAAGAGTAACTACGCCAGGGCATCCAACATCCCACACATTGCAAACTAGCTAACTAAACACCAATTAACAATAGAAAATACCTCACAATAATCCCTAAAACCCTGAAATAAAATACATAAACTAATAACCAACCCACTCCAACCCCACACTCATCCACTCATCCAAAAAACCATACTCTACACCCCATTATTCATGCAATATGAGACAGGTTCCACTCACTCCATCAATCAAACCATCCTCACACACATACACACCTACAAACTAACCCACCCAACTCCTAAACAAATAACCAAACTTAGGAAACTTAGTAAAATACAAAAAAAATTAGGAGAACCCTGCAGCTCAGATTTTGTACACAAATCCTGTAGTACTGTTTTAAACCATAATCATAGCTCCAGTATCTTCCCCTGTGAAGAGGTGAGGAGATTGTACTGTCTGGGAAGACACATTGGTATTGTCACTGACATGGACAATGATAGGGGGTACCAAGGCTGTCTGGCCCAGTCTGGAGCCACCAGAATCACTTTTCAAGGCTGAGATCTGATCTTGATCAGAACCTTGAATATCAGAGGAAAAGGAGGAAAAGCATACAGAAACCTACTTGTCCAGTTCAGTAGGAGAGCATCTTGGGGGACAGACCCCAGAAGAGGGGTCTGCAGCAAAACAGAGGAAGCTGGTGATTGTCCAGGGCTGCAGAGAGATCTATCTCTGGAGTGCCCCACCTCTTGAAAATGACCTGAAGAATCAGAGGATTCAGGGCCCATTCGTGGTGACCTTGAGAAATCCCGCTGAGAGCATCTGCTAATATGTTGTCCTTCCCTGGGAGATTTGTCCTTCCCTGGGAGATGCAGAGCTATCAGGGAAACTGGAAGGGAGTAAGCTAGAGACCATATTTTCATGGCTTCTGTGCACAAGGCTGAGGACCGAGTACCTCCCTGTTTGTTGATGTACCACATGGTTGTGGTATTGTCTGTTCTGATCTGCACCACTTTCCCCTGAATAGTGTCTGAGAATGTCTGAAGTGCCAGGAAGACAGCTCTGAGTTTGAGAAGATTTATGTGCAAAAGGGATTCCTTATGAGACCAGGTTCTGTGGGCAGTAAGCTGGTCCAGATGAGCCTCCCCCCATCCCAGTAGAGAGGCATCTGTGGTGAGAATCACTGAAGGAGCCTGACTGAGAAAAGGGACACCTTGTCTTAGATTGTCTGCCTCCAGCCACCACTGGAGAGCCTGAACGAGAGTTTGTGACACTGGAACCAATTTGGAAAGAGGGTCCTTTTTCTGAGACCAGTGAGATCTTAGATGAAACTGAATATCTCTCATTTGAAATCTTGCCCCTTACACCACAGCAGTGGAAGTTGCCATGTGGCCTAGCAACTATAGGAAGTACCTGGCTGGCTGAGACCCTAGAGGACAAAAAGAGGAAGCCAGAGTGATGAGGGATTGTACCCTTGAAAGAGGGAGAAATGCCTTTGCCTGGATCATGTCTAGTTCCACCCCTATGTAAGTGAGAAGCTGGGCTGGTTCCAGAACAGACTTTTCTAGGTTCAGAATGAATCCTAAGAATCTAGAAGCTTTTGAGTGACCTCTAGAGCTGATTTAACTTGGTCTGGGAACTGACCCACTATGAGCCAGTCGTCCAGATATGGGAACAGCAGGATACCCTGTCTCCTGAGAAAGGCCACAACTACTGCTAGACACCTGGTGAACACTCTTGGAGTAGATGTTAGACCTAAAGGCATTGCTTTGAACTGGTAATGACCTGAGGGCAACTCAAACCTGAGGTACTTTCTGTGGGAATGTCTGATGGGTATGTGGAAGTAGGCATCCTTGAGATCCAGAGAGGATAGACAGTCTCCTGGTCTCAGAGAAGGAAGAATTATTCCCAGAGTCACCATTTTGAATTTTGGTTTTAATATATATCTGTTCAGGTATCTTAAATCTAGGATGGGGCGCCACTCCCCTGTCTTTTTTTGGGTAAGGAAGTATCTGGAATACAGTCCTTTTGCCCTGTGACAAAGAGGTACTTTCTCTACTGCTTGAAGAAGCAGTAGAGAGGAGACTTCTGCCTCTAAGGCCTTTGTTTCCATGGGAGAGGAAGAGAGGACTGAAAGACTTTGCTCTCATTTTTTGGAACCTTTTGAAGTTGAGAGCAAGTCCCTGTCTCACTACTTCCAGGACCCATTTGTCTGAGGTAATAGACTTCCAGGCCTGGAAATAGTGAGTAAGCCTGCCCCCTACTGGAACTGGGGAGGAGACCCTGACTGACACATCAGGGTGTCTATTTGGCGGTGGGCTTAGACTGAGTGGATGATGGGGTCCTGGTCATCCCTCGTCTGCCTATTCCCCTAAATAACCCCCTCTGCTGGAAAGAAGAGGAGGCCTGGGCTTGGTAAAATGGCCTGTGAAAAGGCCTGCCCCTGCCAGTCCTAAATTGCTGCTTCTGAGGAGTGGCCTGCTTCTCTTTGCCTGCAGCACTCCTGTAGGGGGTCTTATACTCGTCCTCTTCTTCATGTAAGCATCTGTTTGTTCCACAAACAGAGAGTTACCCTCAACAGGAAAATCCATGGCCTTAGTCTGGGTATCCTGTGACAAGCTGGTACATCTGAGCCAAGCAAATCTCCTCATGGAGACAGATGTAGCCATGACCCTGGAATGTACATCATTCGAGTCCACAGCAGCATGGAATTGAACTTTGGATGCCTCAACGCCATTCACAGCCACCTGCTCCAGCTCCTTAGTCAGCTGGGGAGGAGCATTCTTAGCCAGTTCCAGAACCATATCCCACATAGATTTCTGGTATCTGGCTGTATATGCCATGTAACTAGCTTGCCTGAGTCCCAAAGAGGATGCCAAGTACTGTTTCTTGGCCATGGCATCCATTTTCCTGGAATCCTTATCTGGGGGGTGAGATGCCAGGGGAATGTTAGCCTTGTCACAGGCTGCAGCTTGCACTGCCCCAACATGGCTGTAATGAGATGTAAGGAATTCCATCCCAGGACCACATCCTCTTATCCACAGGAGGTATGGATGTTGGAAACTGCAGAATTTTCTGTGTCTGTTTCCCCAGGGATTTGTGCAAAGAGATAGACACTCTCTTTGACTCTGGGACATCCATCATTTCCACAAAGTCAGGCTCCTCCTGATCCTGTTCAGCCTCTTCCACTGGAAGCTGAAGAGTATCAGTCACTTTCTTGTAAAACAAGAAATGGGAGGGGGACTCAGAAAGTCTGGGAGGAGACACATTGGAAGGCCTGTCTGGGGAGATGTCTGGCTCTACTGGCTCATATAGGCCTTCATCTTCCTCTTCTTCATAATCTTCTTCTCCTTCCCAATTGCCGTCATAGAGTGCTTCAGGTTCAATTTCAGAAGCAACTATGTCTGACCGAACCGATTGTCTTTGAACCAGTGTCGGTTCAGTCAGAACCGGGCAAAGCGGCTGAACATTAGCAATTGCTTTTGCAATTTCTACAGCAGTCGGAACATGGGGATTGGGATCTGAACCGGCTGACTTGCATTTTCTTTTTTACGAAACCGACTCCGTAGAGTTGGCTCTCCTTTTGCCTGAGGAGGTATCGCCAAGGTCAGTGGGCACCCCCTCACGTTCGGTTGGAACCGAACTGGGCTGGCCATCTGGATCAGCGGACCTCCCGGTATCTCTCTCTCCTTCAGCCTACTCAAACATTTTTCCAGAGTGGCTTTAGGAAAGCTTTTACATATTTGGCAGTCTTTCTTGAGGTGGTCAAACCCCAGACAATAAACACGGACGAGGTGGGGATCAACCTTAGCAAATGCCTCCCCACACTTGGTGCAATGCTGAAAGCCAGTGGGACTGGTTTTCTTTTTGGGTTTCTCAGACATGCCGGATACAAAAAAAGTTACCTTTAACAGCAGTTAAGCCATGCAACTGTACACTTATCGATTCCAACCGTGTCATGGGTCGGTTAAAAAAAACGCAGAAACTGTTTTTTTTAGGAACTGATAAGTGCCGGAAACCACACAATAATACAGAAGAAATACTAGAAATAACAGTAAAAGATTTGTTTCAGTTCCCAACTGGACTGACTGGGAGAAAACCGAACAAAAAACAATTTCTATCAAATAAAACACTAGCTACGTACTACTACACTTACTGTACCATAGACAGAGATCTGAATACTGTAACAAAACAAGAAAAAGCAGTTTAAAACTGACCGAATTTACTTAACTGAAGTGAAGGAGGGATTCTCCGGAGCGTCTTCACAGTTAGGCAGAGTAAAGAATCTGACGGTTACACTGAGGAGAACCAGGGACAGAGGTTTGAAAGTTCTATGCCCTGACATAGAGTTAACCCTTTCCTCTCCGGAGCAGTTCAAGTGCTGGGGCTAACTGCATATAGTCAGAATACAGCAAGACTTCACGTTGATTGAAATGTTTGTTTTCTAAAATCAGTACAAAGATGGATGCCCCTTCCTTCTTAGGCACTATGACAATAGGACAGCACTAAGGGCTGCTTGGATGTTCAATAATCCCTAGTGACTAGTTTTTTTCTAGCTCCTCAATTAGAGTTTGTTTTTGTTTTTCTGGGATTCTGTATGGCCTCTGCATAGGTGGAACTGACCCTGTATCAATAATGTACTCAACCTGACTAACTTTTCCTGGGGTCATGGTGAATGCTGCCTTAAATTCCTGTAATATCCCCTTAATATCAACTAGTTGACTGGGTTCCAAGTTGGGATTTATCTTTACTCAGGGAATGCCAGTATCAGATCTATCTTTGTCCAGCCTGTGATAGGCTTGCTCTAATTCTCCATCTTCCTGTTCAGGAAGTACAGTACGCCTGGGTTGGGACACAACTTTATTTTCCTCTTTCTCCTTCCAGAGCTTCAGCAAGTTGACATGATAAATATGAGACCTAGGCTTGCCTGGTGTCTTTATTCCATACCCCATCTGTCCAGTCCTGTGCATCACTGTGAAAGGCCCTTGCCATTTTGCCAACAATTTGTTTTCATGTAATGCTAGTAATAACAAGATCTTATCCCCAGAATTAAAATTTTTGTCATAGCACACTCTCTGCCTGTCCTCAGCTTGCAGGTAATTTTTATGGGCAAGCTGACAGTATTTACCCAATCGGTGGCGTAAGTCAGTGATCTACTGCACCACATTCTTTTTCTGATCCGTTTTACCCTCCCACATCTCCTTTACCACATCAAGTAGCCCTCTAGGTGTTCTTCCATAAAGGAGATCAAAAGGGGGCAGGCCTGTAGATGCCTGCAGCATCTCTCTATAGATGAACAGCAGGTAAGGGAGAGATAAAGGTCCCAGTCTTTGCCTTCTTCAGACACACATGTCCTTAATACTTTTTTAAGTGTCTAATTGAACTATTCTAGTATTCCGTCTGTTTGAGGGTATTAGAGTGAAGTCTAACAGCTGTCATTCCTAGCCCCCTTTACAATTTCTGCAATATCTGGGAGGTGAAATTTGTCCCCTGATCTGTTAAAATAACTTCAGGGATACCTACCTGACTAAAAATCCTGGACAGTTTCTCAGCTACCCTAGAAGCAGTAATATTTCTTATAGGGACCACTTCTGGGTATCTTGTAGCGTAGTCGCTGAGAACTAAAATGAATCTGTCATCTTTTCTACTTAATCCAGGGGTCCAACTATATCCATAGTGACCCTCCAGAAGGGTACATCAACCACAGGTAGGGGCATGAGAAGCACCATTTCTTTTTTGCTCACAGTAGACACTTTTTGCATTCCTCACACATCTGACAGTAATCTGCTACCTGCTGCTGTATAGTTGGCAAATAAAACCTATGGAGCAGTCTACTTAAAGTATGCTGTCACCCCAGATGACCCACCAGCAGTATGTCATGTGCAAATTTCATTAACTCCTGCCTATAATTTGAAGGAACCACCAATTGTTTGCATACCTTCTTAGTTTGAGGATCAATACATTCCCTGTACAAGATCTCATTCTTCAACACCAATACAGGTTTTTGACCATCCACAATCTCCACTATAGCAAACAATGGCTTTAATGTGTTATCATTTGTTGGATCATTCATCAAGTCCTTCATGTTCTCAGGTGATTAAATCTTTGTTTCTTCTTTTTTTTTTTTGCTCCTCTGGGGCCCCAGCCTTTTGCCACTCTTTTGGGCCGCATAGCTCCCTGTGCCCGCGGTCTCACCTCCGCTGCCTCCCTCACCGTCAGTCACGGTCCTGTGTGCACCAAACCCCAGAGGGGTCTGGCACTAACCCTAGTGGAAGGGCCTTTCCCTGGGGATGAAGTAGGAGAATTCAAGGATATGGTGCCCCCGGGGCTGGTACATTCATGGGAGATGGAGAAGGAGGTGCACTCCGGGGAGCAGTGTGGTAAGAGAAGGAGTGGACATCATCTGGCCAGGCTGGGGCCATTTTCCATTTTCTGGTGGGGGCATGACATGTTACATACCGACAAGGCCGGAGCTGATGTCCATCATGCTCCCTTCTACAGTGGAGTCCAATATATTGCCGTGCTCCTGGCCTCCGCCAAGGGCCAGCAAACACCAAGGCTCAAACCCCATCCCTCCCTCGAGAAGGTGAGCAGCCATGGGACGCTCAAGCCTTCTCCCCCCCGGCCATCCCTCCAACACCCGGGTCTGTTCCCAGACCTGGGTCATCGGTGTCGCAAGCATAAATACAACTGCTGTGCTGTCGGGCTGGCATCTTTGTTTCTTCTGCAGTGTCCATCCTTCTGGCTGGTTTGGTCCTACTGACTTTCCCCTTAGTCTTCTTAAGATGTACCCTAGATTTGAATAAGTCAGAGTCCTCAAAGAGGAACATATCACTCAGCTGTTGGTTCTGTTGGCCCTTGGCTTGTGCACTATTTGTCACTGCAGTCACATCAGAGGAAGGATTCAAGTCCTTCTTTTGCAGAAGAGAGTCAAATCCCAGTAAGTCATGCCCTAATCTGATAGGTCCTGGAAGATTGGGAACCACACCTACTTTCACTTGAATCTCTTCTTCATTAATGCAGAGATGCACGGTGGTATTGGGGTAACAATGACAATCCCCATGAACACATTTCATCCTTGTCCTAGGACCTTTACCATACCACCGATTGAGGACATCCTCATAGAACAGCATCTGTCTAATTCCAGTGTCCACTAACCCCTGAAAGTTTTCGGAACCAATCCCAACTTTCATCGAGTATAGTACCCAATAAGCTAGAGCAAGAGTTACAGAAGATATATTTTTAGTAGGGCACCTCTACTTGATATGTCCCTTTTCCCCATGTTGATGACAAACAGTATCAGGTCTTTTTGTGGAGGATGGTACTTTATTACAGTTTTTTCTGTGTGGGGGTGTGTGACTTAGAGGGTGAAGCTATATGGGTTTGAAAAACCACTGTCTCCTCCTCTTGCCTTACTCAGATCCCTCTGATCTTTTCTCAGGGTGGTTGGTGTAGTTTTTCAAACACGCTGGAAGTCCTCTATAAGCTTGATGGCCTGTTTACCTCTTTCTGGCTGATGCTCCCTTATCTGAACTTGCAGGTCCTCTGGTAGGCCCTGGGTGAACTGATCCAGTACCAGTTACTCAGTGCTTTGTTGTGCTATGTGCCCTCTTGAGTTAAACCATTTGCAGTGTAATTCCATCAGCCTCACAGAGTATTCTTGTGGATGGTCACCTACTCAGTACTGCAAAGTTCTGAACTTCTGTCTATGCAACTCACTGCTGAAGCCATATTGCAATAGGATGGCAGCTTTGACTCTGTCATAATTGGTAGCCATGGTGGTGTCCATATTACTGTAGGCAAGTTGTGCTTGGCCAGTAACATACGGTATGAGATGAATTATCCACTGTTCTCTGGGCTAGTGGCATGCTATGACCTCCTTCTCTAAAGTTGTGAGATAGGCCTAGATGCCATCATCTAGACCCAGTTTCATCAGCTTCACATCTCTCATTGTACTGCTGGTATCCCCTTCAGTTGCACTTGGCTTAGCTATTTGTACAGTCTTCTGTACAGTCACTAGCAATTTATTGATAATTGTCATTTCATGTACTCTCTCGTGACTTGCCTCTTCCTGTCTCAGTCACCGATTTAAGAAGTTCACTAAGTCTCTTGGGATAGGTGTCTTCTCCACCATATGGTTTTTCTTCTTTCTTCTCCTCTTCTTCTTCTTCTATGCTCTATTCAGTTGCTGTAACATCCATCAGCCTTGATGGGTCTTTAGGATGAACCACTGTCTCCTCAAATTGTGTAGCCTTGCTTCTGGTCACCACACTCAGAGGAATACATGGAGACATTCTTCCTATACATGCTCTTATCCTCACAGCATCCACAATATTTTTTCCTTGATGCTTCACTCAGCAACTTAGCCATCCAGTGATCAGTAAATCCCACTCAATCACCAAATTATCATGGTATGGGTGTTCAGGAAGAACTCAGAAGGCAAATCATGAGGAAAATGTAGCAGGCATATATTTATTTGAAGAACAAGCAAAATAAAATAACAAAGAACTGGAATATCACAGCAACCTTAATCAAATTCTGGCAGTGTGGAATCTTTCTGGGATACTGGGTGGCAAGTCTAAAGTCTTTGGAAAGAAATCCATGAGTCACAGTTCCAGTCTTCAATGCCTTTAGCAAGTAACCGTTCCTCTGCAGTGACCAGACACCAACTGATTCGACTCCCAATCAGCAGGGATTCCTTTAGAGGAAAATTCTTGCCCTCTCCCCAATTTTCATAGGCTCCACAGAACATCAATCTTCACAGAAAGTGCTAGAATGTACACAATAGTAAAAGGGCATTGCATAACAAACAGATAATGCACATACTACAATCAATGTTATTCAATATCAAAACTGTGCCTTGTTACTATTAATATATAAGAAATAGGCAGACACCTAAGAAACATTTGCAAGCTTAACCTAAACTGTCATACCCCTGCTACACTACTCTGTATTGGGTGGACAGTGTCCAGCCCTCAAAGGGCACTCTCATACCAACGTGTTAGCTTGTGCATGCACACACAACAAACACAACAAGAGGGAAAGGGAACCAGGTGCTATGGAAAATTGCAATTATTAATAAAGAATGACCAAGAACAGTGAATTCTGGGCTACTGCAGATATTCTACAGTAGGTTGCAAGTTCTACAGAAAATTCTATGATCGCAGAATTCTAAAGTCCTCGGACAGGCCTATCATAGAGTGATTCTATTGCTAGGATTGATTTGGATGCAGTGGAACAAGATGGAGCTCTTCAGTTAGGTTGCCATCAAAGTGATGACTTCACCAGAAATCCACAACTACATTCTTTTTGTAGTGGACTATACCACTCGATGCTCTGAAGCTGTGGCTATGTCCTCAATTAAAGCAGAATAGGTAACAGAAGAGTTGCTTGGGATTTTCCGTACAGTTGGATTTTCCAGGGAGATTTTTTCAGATCAGCATACAGATGTCTGGAATTTTGTCCTGACTAAGCAGTTGTCTGTGTTATAAGAAGTGATTTTTTTGTTTACTTTTCCCTGCCAGAAGAGAATGGTTAGCATGTTAGCATCGTATTCATTTTCTTATTCTTATTAATGTTGTGATGCCCTTTAATTTACTAGCATTTGTCAGCATAGGGGTTAGTATGATACTGTATAGCTGTTCCATTCAGTCCAGTACAATAGTGGTAGAAGCCATGGGAATTTGGAAGTCAGCAACAAGCATGGTTGGCATTGTAGTGAATCAACATGGTTGGCATCATAGGTAAATGAGAATGGTCAAAGTCCAGGAGATGGAGTATGGGCATGTATGGAACCAGGAGGCAGGGCTGCAGCTATGAATCCTGGGGCCCCGGACAAGTCACTTGGAATGGGCCTCCATTTCCCAAACCAGCTAATGACAGGGGTAATGCCAGCTCCTCAGGAGGGCCCCCCCTGAGCTCGGGGCCCCGGACAACTTCCCCCCCATTACTGTGGCCCTGTCAGGAGGTCAGCTGTAGTTGGTTGCGGTCAACTGGGAGGAGCAACAGCAACAGGGAATTAGAGATATGGACACACATTGGCTTCAGGTACTGAACGAGCATCAGAAATTATGAAATTAATGTAGGAAATGGGGAGGCATGTTCACCAGTAAGCAGTACTCCAGAGAAAGAAACACACCTGTTCACATTTGTTGACTAGTTCACACCCACACTGGTGGCCATTAGCAGCTGCTATGTGCAGCTGATAAGTATGTGAGGAGATAGAATAATCCCAAATAACTGGTGTCCCCATCCCCATTAATCAGCAATGTCTTCATTGAATATATTTGCCACAAAATCGGTTCCCAGTGGGACCTCCCCAATAAAGCAGATGTCCCTATTAACCCTGTCCTTATTAAGTGGCATCTACTGTACTAACTTTATGTCTAACCTGATGACAGAGCTGTGAAAGTGGCATGGGGTGGAGCCACTGCATACTATCCCGTGCAACCCATGAACAAATCAGTTGGTTGAAAAGTTTAATGGGACCTTAAAGAGCATACTTAGAACTTTCAGAGAACACCCCAAGAGTGACTGAGACACATTCTTGCCCCACCTGCTGTCTGCATATAAGAAAGTCCCATAGGAATCCCAGGGCTTTTCACCCTTTAAATTCCTTTACACTAGATGAGTCATAGGACCGCTAGACTTAAGAGAGAAATGCGAAGGCAATACTGCCATCCTGAGGGAGTTTGTTAGGCCAAAACAACTAGGTTCTGTGTAGACTGCAGGTGGCTGAATGAGGTCACAATACATGACACATACACCATGCCCTGGACGGATGAGGTACCAGACCGGTTAGGAGGAGCTAGATATATGACTGCAACAGATTTGACAAAGGGGTACTGGCAGCTGCGGATATCAGAGGAAATCTGTGAAACAACAGTATTTGTCACCCCATTTGGTTTGTTTGACTTCACAGTGATGTCCCTTGGCATGAAGAATTCACCTGTCACTTTCCAAAGCCTAATAGATAGGGTTCTGAACAGAATAGGGCACTAAACTCTAGCCTACTTGGATAATATAGACGTATTTAGCTCGACATGGAATAAACACCTCTCTTATGTGAGAGGGGTCCTGACCAGACTATGAGATACAGAACTGACTATAAAACCAGAGAAGTGTCAGATAGGGATGTGTTACTGTAGGTACAATATCTGGGACATTGTGTGGAAGGGGACACATCAGGCCTGAGCCTGCTCAGGTGCAAGCAGTTCTAACTTTGCTCACCCACAAAACTAACAAGCAGCTGAATGCATTCCTAGGAATTGTGGGGTATTATCACAGGTTTGCCCAGAACTACCATTTACTACCATCATAGCCCCCTTGACAGACTGCACAGCTAAGAAGCTGCCAGAAAAGATTCAGTGGACGGAACACTGTGAAACAGCCTGTCAGCAACTGAAACTGGCCCTGTGCTAGGTGCTACTGCTAGTGATCCTCGACTATAATTTGGATTCATTGTACAGGCGGATGCCAGGGACAAGGGACTGGGAGTGGTTTCTATCATGTGTCCAGTAATGGAGTAGAAAGGTCAGTTGTTTTCCTCCATCGGAAGCAGCAACCAAGGGAAGTGAATTATTTCACTACTGAGAAAGAGTGCCTAGCCATTGTCTGGCAATAAAGAAACAGTGTCCTTACCTTTATGTGATATCATTTGCAGTGGCTACAAATCACAACCCTCTGCTATGGTGAACAGGATAAGTGGGAAGAATACCTAGTGTTGTGCTAGAGTATCAGCCTCCAGGATTCTGATTTCGCCATACAGCATTGCAGTGGGACACAAAATGCTATTGCAGAAAAATTGTCATGCCAGCATGAGTAAATAGGAACAACAGATGGCCAGCATGAAGAAGGTATCATGGACCTCGTGAATATGGAGTGCCATAAAAACCAAGGGGAAAGTTGTGATGCCTGTGTTAGAAACACAGAAAAAATGAATTTGATGGCAGAAAAATGCCCAGCGGCCAATCGAGTCTGCCCTCCTTCCCTACTTCATCTAAGTTGAGCTTAGTTGCCATCCTTCTGTCCTACCCCTTGCCATTTTTCAACCCTATCACCCTTACTATGGGCTTGTGCCTGTCCCACCTTTGTTTGAATCCCCCCACTGTTTTGGCAGGCACCATTTCTTCTGGCAGTTTGTTCCACTTTCCCACTACTCTTTCCATGAAAAAGTGCTCACAGACATCATTCTTCAATCTTCCCCTAGCCAGCGTAAGTGAATTCTCTCTCACGCTTGTGTTCATGCTGAAGAAGACGAGGCAGTGACCATAGATTTCAGTCTGTCCAATACCATCCCTCCCATATCTCTTTCCTCTGCTATACTTTCTATCATTACTCTCTCATCAGGTACTGCATTTTTGTTTTTTGTTCCTGATGTTCGTTACTTTGCACTTTTTTGCACTAAAGTTCAGTTGCTAAATCTTGGACCATCTCTTCCAGTTTCCAGCACCCTTCTTCACTTTCTAGCCATTCACAGATCTTAGTATCAACTGTGAAGAGGCAGATTCTGCCCTGAATACCCACCACTACATCACTGGGGAATATGTTAAAAAGGATAGGTCCCAGGACCAAGTCCTGTGGTACCCCACTCATTACCCCTTTAACCTCCGAGAACACCCCAGTCACCACCATTCTCTGTGTCCTCCCCCTCAGCCAGCTCTCCAGCCATATTACTATCTTTTTTCTGCCCATAAATCCCTCTGTTGCTAGACCAGTCTTCTCTGAGGAGCTGAATCATTTCCTTTTGAATAAATTATATAGTGTCTGACAGACTCATGGTCTGTATATGTGAAATTTGACCAGGAGCAAAGCCAGAGTAGATGTGAAAGGCTTATTGTGTATGAAACACAGAAACACAGCAGGCAGCTTAAAAAGGAAGAGTCATTTTCAGATGAACAGACCAGCCCTGCTTCATCGGGAAATAGAATGGCTGGGTGTGGCTGAACCTTTTATTCTGTACCAGCAGCTCTTGGCACCAGAATATTGAGATGGAGACATTACCCCAGAATTGTGTCTGAAATCATCTTTAGTCAATTAAATAAACTCTGGTAAATGGGAAGTGAAGTCACAGACTCTAAGCTCTACCACACCTCTGGAGAGAGAGAGAGAGAGAGAGAGAGTGGAGGTAAAAAGTAAGTGAAGCAGGAGGCTAACTCTCTTTCACTGGGGATTCTGTGTGAACCATTCCAAAGAGGGGGCCAGGCCATGGGTCTGAAGAAAGGATTAAGGTAACTAATTAGATGTTTTTTTTATAAAGACTGAAGTAAGTGGTTTGTGTGTGGCTGCATCCATGAGGGAATGGTATCAAGATAAGGTGTGCAAGGTAAATTGTCTCTGAGAGAGCAAAGAACAAAGTTTGCCTACACAGCGCACAGACCCTCACTGTGGGGGGGTCTGGGGAGTAGAAGGTGGTTAACAAATGCTTATCAGAGCATTAGATCCCTGCTCCTGCTAAAGAAGGAATCTTGACAGTGGCATTGCTGGTCTGGATGGTCTATGGGGCAAGCCTGAGAGAGCGGGCAAGAAGCCTGCTGAGGAATGTAGAGTGTGAGGAACATCACATCTGGTGGTAACGGTGGGATAAGAATGTGGATTGCCTGCAGAGAACACACTTTGGATATTCAGTATCTAATGGGTCAGTCATAAAATTTATACAGCATTAGCAGATGTATACAACAGTAAGCCCAAAAACTCTATCTTCTATTTTCAGCTTTTTATTTATTTTTCTATCTTGGATTAAGAAAACTTTTACAATACAAATGACTTGCAAATGCATTGTGAAGAACATGACAGAGCACAAGAACCTGGGTATGGAGAGAGACATACTGCCTTTGTGCTTTTCCAAGGTCAAGCTGATTCAGGCCCTAGAAGCAGCAGATCAAGAGGTACTGCACAACCCCAATGGCTGTCAGAGAAATGTTAGACATCTTTGTAAGCTGAGTTACAACTGGTTTGGATTGCAGAAAGGCAAAAGAGAGTGAGCTTTCTGTGTCGATCCCTTTTAATTCACGCCCACCTCTCTTCCCAGTGGTGCAGTGGAGTCTAGGCCCTTGGACCTCAATTTTCTGGTGCACTAGAGTCTACCAAGATATAACACAATGCTGTAAATCCAGCAGCAGTTACTTCAGGAAACATGGCAATTTTAAAGGCATTTAATCCTGTTTATCATGCAGGAATCTGTAACATTATTTTGCATCCTGGTGGGCTCCACTGTATAAGAACTTATTTGATTGCTGAGTTCAGACTCAATTTTGGGGTTCCAGCCCTGCCTTGATACCGTGGTGCCAAGGGCTACTGCTCAAGCCATGTCCTCTCAATGGTCATTTAACAAAACAAAAGAGGCAGCCATGCCCTCCCTTTTCATTTCCAAAGTGGTGCCGATGTATTCATTTGAAAAAGCCTCTTCCTTCTGAGGCTGCTCACACACCGTATGACTTTCACACCTGCTCTGGCATTGCTTCTGGTCAAATTTCACATACACAGACCAGGATCTGGTCACAGTAGGGGGGTGAGGAGGAGATCATGGATGGGGAAATCACTGTGGGAAGAGTATTGGAGGACCTTAAGTCCCTGAAGCTTGATAAAGCACCTAGGCTGGATGGAATTCATCCTAGAGTAATGACAGAGTTGTGGGGCCATTGTTGGACCTGTTCAACACCTCTCTGGAAATGGGATGTGTGCCCAGGGATTGGAGGGTGGCGCCTGTGGTACCCCTCCATAAGAGTGGGCCCAAGGACGAACCAGGGAGCTATAGACCAGTTAGTCTAACCTCAATTGTGGGAAAGCTATGGAGACTATCCTCAAGGAAAGGCTGGTAAAATATCTGGAGGATAACGGTCTTCAGGATAGCAGACAGCATGGGTTTGTCTCTGGCAGATGCTGCCAGACGAACCTGGTGGACTGTTTCAATTGGGTGACGCAGGCACTGGACAAGGGTCATGTGGTGGACGTCCTATACCTGCACTTCAGCAAGGCCTTTGATTCAGTGCTGATTCTTTTTCTGTATTCTGCATTCTTCCTGAGCATATGTATCTGTGCTTTTAAATTCAGCGCTTTGTGCCGTGGCTCCTCACTACAAATTGATTATCTGCTGGTGTGTTAAATTCCCCCTGGGGCACCTTATTGACTTTCAGACCATCAACACAGCTCGAGAGGAGGGGTAGTTACCCTATAACAGGCACGCTCAGGTACTGATGTGACTTATTCTGTATCCTGCATTCTTTCTGAGCATATGTATCTGTGCTTTTAAATTCAGCGCTTTGTGGCATGGCTCCTTGCTACAAATTGACTATCTGCTGGTGTGTTAAATTCCCCCGGGGCACCTAATTGATTTTCAGGCCATCAACACAGCTCGAGAGTAGGGTCAGTTACCCTATAAAAGGCACGCGCTTTTACAGTGCGAGTGTGAGTGGCGCGAGCGCCACTTGGCGTTGAAAATTCAGGTAAATGTTTATCTTATTCATCTTTATTTCTTTTGCATGTGGCAACACATCTAGCTAAATTTGAAGACTTTTAGAGTATCAAAGACTTGAACTGCTATCGATTAGAAGAAGTGAAGATGAGCACAACAATGTGAAATTGGTACCTGGACTTTTAAATTGTTTTAATCACATTTTTTTTTTATATTTTATGTTACCTGCGTGTTCATTTAGGGAATTTTAAGTATTTGTTAATAATTAGGAATAGGGTGTATGCTTCGGATTTGTTGGGAAATCATCGCTTGTTTATTGAAATTTTTTTTTTTTGCTTTTGTTTTTTTGAAAACTTTGGTTGTGGAAAGCTGAACGTAGCCATAACTGAATTGTGAAAGTTATAACAACAGTAATATTGTGTTCACCAGAAGTGGTAGGGAACTGAAGGCTGTACAATTAAACAGGAGGGTTAAAACTACAGTTGCAAAGGTGGAGATGCATGGCAAACCTAGGACAAATGGCTGCATTTATATGCAGGGCTTGTCCCCTATTGCCGTAGCATCTTTCACAGCATCTTCCACCCCAAAGGTTTATGGTAACTTTAGTTACTCTCCTCATAGGATTAGTAAATATGAAAGTTAATCTAATCCTTCACTTACTAGTCAATGTATGGTAAATGAAGGAAATGTCAACAATTCTATCCTACCATTTAAAGACGTGTCATCCCCTAAATTAATAACACCTCAGTACCATCTTAATTTTGCTTTACAGAATATTCCAACATTTGATTCTTCCATGGCGAATTTTCTAATATATGATCCTCGTACTAGTAATAGATCATCAAACCCAAACATCAGTAAAAGCATCCATGATAGCCAGGCTGTAATAAAAAATGACAACTACCTGTTGCCTCATGGAGTTTTTGAGGAACTTAAGGATTCTGTTAATAAAACAGAGGAAACTAATAAATTAAAGCAGTCCTTTTATGGACTAAAAATAAAAAACTGATTTTTTTCCAACTTATGTAGTTTCCTCTAAAAATAATGAATTATCATTAAACTGTCTGATTGGAAACCATAGTTCTAATATTTCTAATTCTTTACATTTGAACTGTGATCCGACACAGATCAATTCTTCACCTAAGCTGGAAGGCCTTGAGCTTTCCTTTCACCCAACAAGGTTGAAACTTTTCAGCCCTCTCAATTCTTATGCTATGTCAGACTCCTCCCCCTTCTCAACGAGAAAGGGCTTCTCTTTTAGATGGTTCACCTACCCAAGTATTCAACAGGCTTGATGGGGAAGTTGAAAATATAGATCCTGATCCAGAAATTTTGTCAGCCTGCCCAGATACCATCTCCAAATATATGATCAAGACTTTAGCACATCCTGTTATGGCTAATATTGTTTTACTTGAAGCTATTAAAGAACTTAAGTGTTATGTATGTAGAGAACCTTTCGGTCATACTTTCCAAACACATTTCTCATTTATCTCTTAAAATGGATAATTTGATGGGGAAGGGGGGAGAAGAGAGAGGTATAGACAAAGACCTTCCTTCTCTTCAATTGAAATTCTTTCCCCATCAAATAAAAGTAAGAAAAGAAACGTATGGCAAAAAAACTTAAAAAAGAAAATCAGGCAACATAAAAATACAAAGGAAAGGAAAACAAAAACTAAACAGGATATCCTTTCTAACATCACTACAAATGATGATCCTATGATAGTTCAGAATTCTACGTTAACAAAACTTGAGGAGCCGAACTTTGTCATGCCAAATTCTGTTAAAGAGTGTTCTGAGAAATCTAAAAAAGAGAAGGGAAATATGCCTTTAGAAATAACTTCCACGAGTACCATCTCGAGAGACAAAAAGACAAACCTAGAAAATGATCAACTTAAGTCTTTAAACTTCTCTGTATCTTCAAAGAGCAGGAAGGCTGATAGTTTTTTGGAGATGGTATCAGATGCCGATTTAATCCATCTTCCCCCTGTGGAACAATTTATCTTCTCGGGGAAAGAGGTTGTTTTCAAATTCAATCATATTTTTCTAAAGCCTTATGAAACTGAAGTTTCACTGTATAACTTGATTGTACATCTGTTTAACTCTGAACTGGAATTAGATATTGCAATTGAGGACATAAAACTGGTCTATAGGGACCATTTAGCTCCCAATACCCCAGTTTATGTCATCTTATCTAATATGGACATTGCTAAAGATAAATGGGCTAAACAATGTACAATTAATAATTTGGAGTTACTGATTTCATCCCCGGTAAACTTGTCTACTATTTGGAAAACTGGTTATGGATTTTTACCACCTATCAAATATTCTAAGAGAAATATTACTTCTACTTTATCTTTGCTCAATTGGAATTTTGTTAAAGACTATTTTTGTAGAAGAGTGTCAATATTTGGGATTCAGAAATTTGAAGGGGGAAAATACTGACAGACTACCATTTTAGATACATTCATTGCTTACTTTAGGTTTGGATTGCAATATTTGTCCTCAAAACATACTGTAGGTCTGGTTAGCAGGACATTTACAGACTCATTCGATACCCAGGTAGATATTGAAGTAAAGTCTGTAGATATGTATAACCATCTCATGTCAAACAACCATAAATTAGATAAGTATAATATTTATCTGGTAGATTTCATGGATATGGTAAGTTAACCTAGCGAGTCTGAAAGTAAAACAGAAAATATCTGACTATCAGTGGTAAGGGAAATTTAATCTCCTAATGATAAAAATTAGTCTGAATTGACATCTGCCAACAATCAACCTCCTGAGTTATATAATTTAATTTCATGGAATATTGCAGGTTTAAAAACTGAAATGGCTGACTCTAGTTGGGTGGCGTATGTCTCTATGTTTGATATTTTATTATTTCAAGAGACATGGGCTACCTCAAAAACACATATTAATGGCTTTATGCTATGTGACGTTTCGGCCATTAAGGAAAAAAATATGGGAGACTGAGTGGGGTCTAGCTACATATATTAAAATCAGAGATGGCATAAGTATCATAGACTATACTTCATCAAATAAAGAAATACAACATACAGTTATAAGATGGGATAATCTGGTCTGCTTGGTTACTAATGTATATTTTCCTCCTAATTTTCATCTTCTGGAGACACATGATCCATGGAGTCAGCTGTCTACAGATATTGATTTTCTTTATTTAAAACACCAAATAGACATCATTATAATTGGCAGAGATTTAAATGCCAGAATAGCCGCACATGATAAGCTGGACATATTACAGTCCCAGTTATACATAGGAGACTTGGAACCAAGGAAGTCATTAGATAAAGTTGTTAATGGGGCAGGTCTCAGATTGATGGACTTTATAAATAACAGCAATTACCTAATTCTGAATGGAAGAGGGGAAAGTGATCAATATGGAGCATTTACTTTTATTTCACCAAATGGGAGAAGTACCATCGAGTATTTAATGATCTCTCCAGAATCTTATAACTACTTCCATGGTTTTAAAGCCATAATGATGTCATAAAGTGACCATGCGGCCTTATTAGTTAAAGTAGAAACCATAAAGTATAATTCTACATCTAGTTTAAGTGCCATTCCCCTTTCTTCTCTTTCTCTCTGAGGTAAATATAATTACATTTGAATTATAAAAATATGGACAAAGTAGTAAATATAATATACTCTACTAATAAAACTTTATTATTTTCTATGCTTCATGATAATTCACCAGTACAAAAAATTAATAAATGTCTGGAGCAATGCTATCTTAACATCAAATCTGTATTATATCATTATAAAAACACATTTTCTAAACTGCCCACCTGGTTTGATAATCAATGCCTCGATGAAAAGAGAAGATTAGGAACTATGATTAAAAAAGTTTCCAAAAATCCAACTAGATCCCTTATTTTCAATCTTAATAGAGCTAGGAAGCAATACAAAAGATTTCTAAAAAATAAGAAATATGAGTTTATTCAGAAACAATGGGCAATTACGTCGGATATCATACAAAATAATGATACCAAGGCGTTCTGGTTATTGATTGCTAAAGGTGTTACGTTTTATGAACCGTCTGTTACAATATATATCCCTAAAGAAACCTGGGTTGTTTACTTTTACAAATTATTTATCAAAGACTTAGACCCAGAGGTTTATTTCAGAATCCCAGAATGGATGATGGGAGACCCTTACCATCCATTGGAATCTACTTATGAGGAAGTCGAACAGGCGATTTCCAATCTGGCTACCCATAAGGCGCCAGGACCTGATTCCATTCTGGGAGAAGTATATAAACAAAATCTTAACTTCTGGGTTCCATTTCTTGCTAATTTCTTTAATAAACATCTTCGAGAAAAATATGTCCCTAATTCCTGGCATAAAAACATAATTATTCCGATTCTTAAAAAAGGTTCATTACAAAATCCTAATAACTATCGGCCAATAAGCCTCATTGACATTAGCAGTGAAATCTTTGCTAGAATACTGTTAAATAGAATACAAAATTGGGTTAATACATTTTGCCCTCCTTCAGAATTTCAAGCAGGTTTTCAGGCAGGTTTCTCAACATTAGATCATATTTTTGTTTTGTCTAATTTAATCGAAAAGTTCAAATTCTATAGGAAAATGAACTTATATGCACTGTTTATCGATTTTACTGGAGCATTTGACTCTGTAAACAGAGAAACACTTTGGAAGATCTTATTAGATCGGGGCATTCTTATTAGCATATTAACCCCTATTTTCTTATTATATTCAAAAACTTGTACTGCGATTAGATATGACACCCTAGGTAACATTACTGAATATTTAAAAACAAATCAAGGGGGTAAGCAGGGGTGTTTATTGGCCCCACTCCTGTTTTACCTCTACATTGATTCGTTGCTTTCATTCGAAAATTTACCTTCATTGGATTCGCCCAAAATTGACAATCACCAAATTCACATCCTGGCCTATGCTGACGATCTGGCCTTGTTTGCCCTATCTCAAAAAGGGTTACAAATTAAAATAGACCAATTGAGAAATAAATGTGAAAATTTAAACTTAAGAATTAACATTGAAAAAACTAAGTTAATGGTAATAGGTTCAAAAATAACAACACCAAAACTTTGGCTAAACAATAAACAAATTGAAGTAGTCAAATCATACTGTTATCATGGTATAAAATTTTCTTCAAATGGTTTGTAGAACTGACATCACAATGTTCAAGTTAACAAAGCAAAGCTTTCTGCTAAGGCTCTTCTTAGCTTTAACTATAAATATGGTGGATTATCAATAATTCCGGCAATCAAAGTGGGAGAATCAAAGATCGCTCCAATTCTGCTATATGGTGCTGAAATTTGGGGTACAAAGAATTATCCGAAGTTAGAATATCCTTTATCTTACTATTATGAAGCATTATTACAACTTCCTCAGTCCACGGCCAATGTATTAGTTAGAGCAGAATTAGGTAGGATCCCATTTGTGGATCTGGTCATTTTTAGACTTCTTTCATTTTAGCTTAGGATTTTGAGTAAACATAATAATAAAATATTGCAGTCTTGCTCGAAAGAAAAACAGTCATGGGATACCCTGGGTTTTACTTCCCCATGGCTAAAAGCTTTAATTAATAATTTACAAAAATGAAATTGTATACATCTCTGGAAGGATCACTTAGCAGGTATTCTAATATCTTGTACTTACAGAGACAAGATAAAAAAAATCTTTGAGGCTGCATTTAACAATCAATTAAGAATGGTCAGACTTCAAAAACAAGTCATTTGGCTTGGTAAGAATAAAATAGATTCGTCAGTAGAACAGTATTTATATCTCCCTATAGCGCCAAATATCAAAGAGGTAATAATACAGGCTAGATTTGGAATTATCAACTCCAAATTCACATATTATAATAGTTTTTCTATAATAACAAATCATAATAACGTGGAATGCTCTTGTGGCAGAGGGTACAAGGACACTTTACACTACATAATTTTACAGTGCCCCCTGTATAATAGGAGAAGAAATTTGATTTTAGTGGAATTTTTACAAAAATATTCAAACTCGGATTATGATCCCATATTTATTTTACTTCATCCTGGGACTGTTTCTGATGCAACACTCTGTTTCAATGTTTTCTCAACTGTTATTAGTATTAAAAAAAATATGTATCAGACTAGATTATACAATGAACGAATGTTGATGAAATTCTAGGTGGCTGGAATGTGTCTGGTGAATTTTGTATTTTATCATTGTACTGTCCAAAATTTTAACTGTGTTTTGGAAGAACAAGAAACGATTTGAATTTGAATTTGATTTGGTGCCGCACGGTAAGCTTACCAGCAAACTGACCAACCTGCAAGCAGGGAGGAAACTGGTTCGAGGGTCAGGAGCTGATAACAGGATAGATAACAGAAGGTAGTACTGGGGGATGAGGTATCTGAGCCTAGGGAAGTAACAAATGGGGTCCCACAGGGCTTAGTGCTGGGGCCAGTGCTGTTTAATATTTTCATTGCTAATATCGCAGAAGTTACAGTCCCAGCCACAGCCCACTTCTGGACTGTTGGGAAACAAAAAAGATACTGAACACCCAGCCACAGCCCTCTTCTGGACTGTTGGGACATGAAGAAGATGCTGAACACTCAGCCACAGCCCTCTTCTGGACTGTCGGGGGGGAAAAAAAAAGAAGATGCTGAGAAGAAAGGAGTCTGTGGAATGTGAAAGAACAACGGGGTTCTGGGCACCAAGGCTGGATGAGCCAAGGACTACATAAAATAAGAAACAGGATGATGATGCAGGATACTGTGCCAGAAGATTTGGACGGCACTTCGATATGGAAGATAAAACAAGAAAATGGATGGTACCTTTGTACTGGGCCAGGCCATACACTGGGAACTGGAGAGTGGAAAATAATAAACAGGACATTACAACTGAGACAACTGCGGCACGATTCTTCAAGAATTTGTTGCTGGCTGCTTCAGAGATGCACTGAAGATGATTTCTGGAGAACTGAAGAAGATTGATCTGGATGCACGTTGATGAAAGGATTCTGGAAACTTGCTGAAGACTCATTCGAACACCTTGTAACACTGGAATGTTGGCAACAAAGCAATATTTTCTGGCACTTTTACCATTTGTAGTAGTAATAATAGCAATGCAAATAAAGTCTCAGTTCTTGTTGCAGTGGTCAATTATACGGTCTCAATGTACAGACCACAATAAATATACAGGCAATTTACTTTTCTGGGTGAACCCTAGCTCTGGTGGACCTAACTAACAGGGGTCTCTCTAGCAAGATTGGATTTTCCTGTTACTGCGGTTCTGTATGGCTAGCTAGACTCCGTAAACATCTGGGGTCACTAATACTGCTTGGTCCCTAAAACAGCTGTGGGATCTAAATGGCTAGCAGTGGGCCTAACTTGCCCCTTTAAGTAGCAGTGGGCCTAACTCACCCTGTTAGGTAACAGTGTAATGTGGCAATGGGCCTAACTTGCCCCTTTGAATAGCAGTGGGCTTTACTTGCCCCTTTTAATAGCAGTGGGCCTAACTTGTCCCTTTAAATAGCAGTGGGCCTACCTCACCCCTTTAAGTGCTACTGGGCCTAGGGTGCCCTGTAAATACCAGGCCTGTAATGCCCTTTTAACTATCTGGTGGGCCTCTAACTGGCTGGCCTCTTTAACTACCTTTTTGACTTCAGTCAGGGCCTTTTCCACCTTTGCCCTGCCTTAACTCCACCTTCGGGGCTTCCCTCAATTAATATTTATAACTTATCTTTACAGAGCCTCTCTATCAGGCCCCTCCCCTGGGTGTAGCTAAACCAGATGAATATTAATCTATTTAAATACAGCCCTCTGGCCTGCCCCAGGTCTCTCAGCCATCCCCATGCAGCGCCGACTGCACTGCAAAATAACTAACTTTTACTTTAAAAGAAAAATAACTTTAGGCAGTCAGCACCTCACTGCTGGTGCTGCCACCGACTTACTTTATTTATTTTTAGCTTTTGTTAACCAGGTAAGAACACTAGACAAGACAATTTGCCTATTTTCAGGTACGACCCGGCCTGGGGTAAAGACAGTGTTAAGGTAGGCAGGAGGTACTGCTGGCAGATGGAAGGCTTTTCTTGCAGGCGGGCACAGGACATCTGGGAACTCTGCAAGGTTCTAGCAGCAAGATGGCTCTACGACCATCTCACTTCGTGATGCGGCACCACTACCACCGCCTTCAGGGAACAGGAAACTGCACTTTAAATATAAAAAAATAATAAACTGGGGCTCCAAGCCCAACTCACTGAACTTGATGCTCTCCTCTTCTTACAAGGCGACCTGATGGCAGTTCAGACAGCACAGCTGCTTCACAGGCTGGAGGCTGGCAGGATCAGGGACTGGAGATAGTAGAGGCACACAGACAAGCTCCCAGGGACAGCTTCAACCCTACAGGTAAGCTCTGTGATTAGGGTTGTTAGAACTAGTTCGTCAAAGATTCGAACCCTCCTCAAACCCTGGCGTTCGAGTTCTAACTTAGAACTCGAACACTAAAAGGTTCGCAAAAGGGTTCGAATCTGAGTCCCAGCGTGTGTGTGGAGAGGAGGGCAGAGGAGGCACATCCCAGCAGGCAGCCCCGAAGGGGGGGGTAGGGGTGTGTGTGGGGACTGGAGAGGCATGTCCCAGCAGCAGCAGGCAAGTGGCAGCCCTGATGTGGTGGGGGGGTGCAGCAGCAGCAGTGTTGTTGGGGGGTTGAACTTGCCATTGCCAGCCTTGCCAGATCCACCGCGAGTTGTCTGCGCTTCCGTGATGTACTTTTACGTACGTACGCTCAAGTGAAGTCATCCTCCTCACCACCTGACCAATACTATGTGGTCAGGTGGGAGTCGAGTAAGCTGCGCGAGCCGCGGGATCTGTGGGGGTATTTAGGCAGATGCAAGCCGAGACAGAGCGCCATTTGTTGAGGATTTCAGGAGGCAGCAGCAGCAGTCTACTTAACTGTAGCGTACTGCTACTCTACTACCGCAGCCAGGCATTCTTGCCCAATACTATACTTATAGGCCAGGGCCCAGGTCGGTGTGGCCGCAATTGGACTGCAGCACTTGCTAGTTGCTGCAGTGCTATTTAAAAAATTCCATCATCCATTTTCCTGTGAGACCGAGAACGAGAGAAAGGCTGAAAAAAAGGCTCAGTAAATTAACGGTCGGGTGGGAGTGGGACTAGGGGGAGGTTCAGGTGGAGGGATTAATCAAGAATTGGGAAGGGATTGGGGAATAGGGAGGAATTGAGACTGAGATCAATCAATATCAGGACTCAGGAGAGAGAGAATAAAAAAATAAAAAGAAGAACCTTTGTGAAATGTGATTGCGATTATTTGAAACTGCAGCACTGCACAGTGGTGCACACTCAGCAGTTGCCAGCAACAAGCATATAACAAGGGGGGGCAAAAAAAAGGCAAATAAATCTGTACACTACCCAGTGTAGTGTGTGTCACAGAGAGAAGCCCAGTGGCCAGTTGTGTGGTGGTATTAACCTTACATGACAGAAGCGTAGAAATATAATTCTCATTCCCTGAGTTGTGTGTTATGTATGTGACTCCATCTCCTGTGGTCAGCCCATCACCCTGCTGCTGTGTGCCCCTTGACTGCACTGTACCTTACCCAGTGTGTGTTACAGAGAGAAGCCCAGTGGCCAGTTGTGTGGTGGCATTAACCTTACATGACAGAAGCGTAGAAATATAATTCTCATTCCCTGAGTGTGTGTTATGTATGTGACTCCATCTCCTGTGGTCAGCCCATCACCCTGCTGCTGTTTGCCCCTTGACTGCACTGTACCCTACCCAGTGTGTGTTACAGAGAGAAGCCCAGTGGCCAGTTGTGTGGTGGCATTAACCTTACATGACAGAAATGTAGAAATATAATTCTCATTCCTTGGATTGTGTTTGTGACTCCGTCTCCTGTGGTCAGCCCATCACCCTGCTGCTGTGTGCCCCTTGACTGCACTGTACCCTACCCACTGTGTGTTACAGAGAGAAGCCCAGTGGCCAGTTGTGTGGTGGCATTAACCTTACATGACAGAAGTGTAGAAATATAATTCTCATTCCCTGAGTTGTGTTTTGGTTATGTATGTGACTCCGTCTCCTGTGGTCAGCCCATCACCCTGCTACTGTGTGCCCCTTGACTGCACTGTACCCTACCCAGTGTGTATTACAGAGAGAAGCCCAGTAGCCAGTTGTGTGGTGGCATTAACCTTACATGACAGAAACGTAGAAATATAATTCTCATTCCCTGGTTTGTGTATGTGACTCCATCTCCTGTGGTCAGCCCATCACCCTGCTGCTGTGTGCCCCTCGACTGCACTGTACCTTACCCAGTGTGTGTTACAGAGAGAAGCCCAGTGGCCAGTTGTGTGGTGGCATTAACCTTACATGACAGAAATGTAGAAATATAATTCTCATTCCCTGGGTTGCGTATGTGACTCCGTCTCCTGTGGTCAGCCCATCACCCCGCTGCTGTGCGCCTTGACTGCTATGTGTATGCCTATGCCCAGCAGCCCAACTATTCTGTAAGCCTTGAACCTGGGATCCTTTAGTTGCAAACCGTCATATTCTTTAATTACTTTCAGTCTACTGCATCACAGTGTCGCACAACCAAAATAAAATTTTGGAGTTGTAGCCAGCGATCACAGATCACATTGCTTTCTTACACAGGAATTGTTTGGGTGGGGGTGTGTTCACTGCAGTATACTGGTAGTACTGGTGCTGTCTGTTATGGCTGACACCAACATAGATGAAGAATCTGGTGATGGTGTTGGAGTAGGTGTTGGTGGTAGTGGTAATCCTGGTGCTAGCAGAAATAACCAAAATGCTTCATGTGATAAAAATTCAAGAAACAGCAAAAGAGCAACAGTGAAGTGTGGTAAAGGGGGACCTTTTAAGAAAACCTGTACAGCTGCTGGGGTCACACGGAGAGGCACTATAAGGTATGCCATTCATGCTGTTAAGATCCCTGTGACTAGCAGCAATAATGCAAGTGACAGTGAGTCCCTCTGACTCAGACAGTAGCTCTCTGTCTCAGTCCGACACTGTTGTGTCTCATGACGAATCATTACTTCCTCAACAAAGTGAAATGAGCAAGTCTGCTGACAATGAATCAGGTAGTGCACTTGCAAATACATCCAGCACTGTTGGCAATGAAAAGGACATATCCATTGAATCCACCACTTCTGTGTTGGCCAGCAATGAAAATCCATCAGAGTCTTCTGTCCACTCTTCTAGCACCAAGGAGCATGTCCCAGGTTCTGTTAGGACAGGTGAAAAGACACAAGTAGTCTTTAGCTATCTTTCTACAACTCGAACAAAATCTGTCACATCTGAGCTGTGGAATTATTTCTCTGTCAGTAAAACTGATCCATGCAGAGCAATTTGCTCCCTGTGTAAACAGAGTGTAAGCTGTGGTAAAGTTGTGTCATGCCTTGGCACTACAGCTCTTAAACGCCATCTGAAAAAGCATTCAGTTTTGCTTGATCATCCAAAACCCATGTCCTCCATCTTCCAGAACGCACATGAGAAGGGTCAGGAATCTGAAATGGATACTGAATTGTCTGAACTTGATGCGGGAAGAACCACTGCCAGCCCTAGGATCACTGTTACCACCAATGCCAGCACCATTAGTACCAGTTGCACATCCAGTGATGGCACTGAATGTATAAGTCCTAGTCCACCATCTCTGCGTCCATCTGCCCATCGAAGCACGGTGTATAATAAACCAGCAGGGACATGTTGTAAACAGCTAACACTGTCTCAGGCATTTGAAAGGAAGAATACCTTTACTAGAAATCATCCAAAGACCCTTCATCTTTATCACCGAATTGGTGAACTGTTAGCCGGAGCCCTTCTCCCATACTCTTTGGTAGATCATGAGGATTTTAGGGAGCTCATGACATTAGCAGAGCCTCGTTACAATGTTCCTCATCGAAGGTACTTTTCCTATGTTGAAATACCAAACATTTATCAGGCTTTAACAGTGATGCTTGCACTTAAAACTGCGGAGGGTGGGGTTATTCATGTCACAACAGATATGTGGACCAGCACTCAAAACATAGATTACATGTCCCTTACCGCTCATTGGGTCACGTTTTCTTGTGCTTCTTCAAAAACAAAGACACTCCAAAAGATGGCGCTGCTGCATATAAAGAAGTTTGGGCAAAGTCATACTGCTGCAAACACTAAATGACCTCCTTGACGAATGGGTTTATTCTCACGGTCTAGAATGTGGCTTCATAGTAAGTGACAATGGAGCCAACATCTTGAAAGCAGTACAGAATGGAGGATTTCTGCATGCTTCTTGCTTTGCACATTGCTTACATTTAATTGTCACGGGATTTCTCAGCAATGAAACACAAGTGGATGGTATGATTGCTGTTTGCAAAAAAATTGTGACTCACTTTTCACATTCAACCAAGGCTATACGGACATTGTCCAAACTGCAAAATAAAACACAAGCTGCCCCAGCAAAAGCTGATTCAAAACGTTTCCACTTGTTGGAACTCAATGATTTATATGCTGCAGTGCCTCTTGGAGCAAAAGCAAGCTGTACATGAGTATTGCTCCAGTTACATTATTGGAGATGGCATTATGCTGTCTGTGCTGCAGTGGAAATTAATGGAGACAGTGTGCTGCATCCTAGCTCCTTTTGAGACAGCTACAAGGGACATGTCTTCTGAAGGCGCATCTGTGAGTCAGGTTATCCCACTCATAATGCTCATTTCACATCATCTTAGTGTTCTAAATCTACAAATAGAAAAAAGACAGATCTGAAGCGCAGACAACATGTCGCCTGTATCATGGGAATCTCGTAAAAGAGAATGAGTGAGCACTTCAAAACCAATGACAAATTAGTTGCAATGACGAAATCAAAACACTACATCCTTGCAACTCTCTTAGATCCCAGGTTCAAGGCTATACATCTTCCAAAAACAGATGATATAGAGCAGTGCAAATGTCTGTTGCTAGATGAGCTGCAGCACTCACAGGCGTCAAACACAGACACGCACAGTACCCTCAGGTTGTCATCACCACAACATGCAGGTTCATCTTCACAAAGGGATACAGAACTGGAAAAGTCACCAAACATTAACAGTAGTTGTTCCACAACTGCCACTTCTTCAACCCTTAGTAGCAAGCTAAATCTGTGGCAAAACCTTTCCCAAATTGCTGCCATACCAGCTTCTGCTGATTCCTCTTCTGAGCGGTCTCTGTCCATCATGGTAGCCAGTTATCTGCAAGAACTGTCTATTCCTATTGATGCATGCCCTTTTGAATACTGGAGATCAAAAAAGTCAATTTGGACAAAGCTGTATGATGAAGCCTGTAAATATCTTGGTTGTCCTGCAACAAGTGTCTCTTCAGAATGCATGTTTAGTACAGCTGGCAATATTGTGACAGACACCAGAAATAGGTTGCTGCCAGAAAATGTACACACGTAACTTTTATTAAAGTTAATAAGTCAAGATTTTCATATCCCTACAAGAGTATACAAACTGATCCTGAAGTGATTGATGTTGTGGATGTTGATGGTGATGACAACTCAGATGGTGGTGGCTGGTAAAACTGTGTAGGACAGAGTCTCTCTCCAAAAGGAAACTTTTACAGACTGTGATGACTTTGGTTGTCTCTCTCCTTTCTCGATCTACTACCTTGGACTATATACCCCCAAAACTTTCACCATTTCATGGCAAACTGCTTTGTAGCTAGGGTCTAAACTAAAGTCAACAAGTTTTATATACAGGGCAATTTTAACATCAATGGAACAGGCCCAAATTTGGCATAAAGGGACACTGTCACGTCAATCCTTTCTGTATCATATTATTTATAGTTAAAGTGCAAACATATATTTTGGATTTACCTTCTATGACTTTGTGGTGCATCAGTATGGGCTGGGACGCGGGACGGTCTATTTTTCAATTTTAAAGAGGACAAAACAATGAGTTCTAATTGGTAGCTGTTTATTATTTTTTCAATTACAGAAATGTTAGCCATAAACCAAAATGGATGCTAGTACATGGGTGAGGGTTGTGGGTTGGTTTTAACATGGGTGTAAGGTGGTATGGGTGCTACTGCACGGATGAGGTAGTGGAAGAAAAGTGGAATGGGTGATGGGGTGAAAGGTAGGTGTTGTTTTAGTCCTTTCATTTACAGATTCGTGATCAGCTGGGGATGGTGCGAAATAAATGATGACAAGCTGAACCTACTGTGTACATATAATATATATATATATTTTTTTTTATTATATAAATATACGCAAACTGCTGCCACCTAGCACAATTGTCCTGTCCCCTTTAAAAAGAATAAAGGAATCAGAAATAAAAGAAAATCTGCATCAGCAGTTTTCACAGAATGTGACCTATCATAGTGTTTTGCTTTTACAAGTAGTGATAATTTGATACATAATGGGGTTGACAGACTCTGTCCCTTAAACATCACATGCCAACTGCTGCAGCTACATTAAATGTTCCTTAAGTTAGTATGTGGTGAGGAAACCACTTTTTTTATTTATGTGACTGAAATACAGATTTTATTGAAGTATCAGCTGCACAATGCATCATCTTAGAAAGTTGTATGTATTACTTCAATTTGCCAACAAAATGTTGGTATATGTATGCATTATCTTAGAAAATTGCATGCATTTTTGCAGCAACAATGACTGGCATATTTTTATTCAAATGTCTTGACTGACTACGTTATGACATAATATGTTTTGCAACAGTTCTCCATGCTACTGCTGTAGTACCTTGGCTTGACTTTGTTATAAAGCTTTCTTTTAAACATAGCAACTTTTGAGTTACTCATTTAAAACAGAAAGCAGCAAATAGCTGAGATTAGGTAATATCAGTTATTTTTCTCATAATTCATGACAGTATATATAACTGACTACATAAATGGCTAATGTGCCTCTATCTTTCACTAAAGAACTATGATGCAGCTACAGCAGGAAAACTTTTAACATAAGGGTGGTGGGGGCTGTTATGTATTAAGTTGCTGGCTTTAGCAAACAGAAGAAACCATAGATAAACCTAGTTGTATTCCTATCAATGTCACATGATAATTTCCCTCCTTATATTGAACAGTTTTCCTTTACATGTATTTTATTACTATCTTCATTAATGGCAGCACAATAAAAAAAATAGGGTTCGAGTTCTAAAAAGTTCTAAAAAAGATTAGAACCCTAGAACTTTTTCAAAAGTTCTAGACTAGAACTAGAACCCAGAACTTCAGAGGGTTCTGACAACCCTATCTGTGATTCCTCTGTGCTTTCTGTACCTTTTCTCCTCCACAGCCACCAGGATTCACATTGTAACAACTTCAAACAACATGAAGTCTTGCTGTATTCAGACATAATGCAGTTAGCCCCAGCACTTGAACTGCCCTGGAGAGAAGAGAGTTAACTCCATGCAGAAGCATGGAATGTTGAGCTTGAGCTCGGTTTTCAAACCTCTGTCTGTGGTACTTACCAGTGCAACCGTCAGATTCTTTACTCTGCCTAACAGTGAAGTCGCTCCGGAGATTCCTCTGCTCGGTTCGGTAAAAGTAAAGTGTTCGGTTTAAAACTTGTTCTTTATTGTTTTTTTTTGGATTTCCAGCCTCTGTCTATGGTACAGGTAGTGTGGTAGATAGGTAGTGACTGTATTTTATTTTAAATAACTTGTGGAAATTGTTGGTTTCTTTGTTTTTTTCCTCGGTCAGTCCAGTTAGGAACCGACCTTGTGTTTCCTTCTAATTTTAAATTTGTTATTTTAGAGTGGTGTTCCAGTACCGATTGGTTTCAAAAGAACTGGGCTTTTTCTCGATTCTTTTCCAAACCCATGACATGGTTGTTACCGATTGGTTAGTATTACCTGGCTTGAATGCTTCTACAGGGTAATTTTGGTAGGTTGGCCATGTCTGAGAAACCCAAAAAGAAAACCGGTCCCACTGGGTTTCAACACTGTACTGAGTGTGGGGAGGTCTTTGCCAAGGCCGAACCCCACCTCATCTGTGTTTATTGTCTGGGGTTTGACCACCTCCAGTCAGACTGCCAAATTTACAAAAACTTTCCTAAAACCACTCTAGAAAAAAGACTGAGTAGGTTGAAGGAAAGGAGGCCGAGAAGTCCAGAGACCCAGATGGCCAGCCCGGTTTGAATTCTGAAGACGAACCTGAGGAGGAGTGCCTACTGACCTAGGCGATATCTCCTCTGGCAAAAGGAGAGCCCGACTCTAGAGTCGTTCCGTCAAAAAAGCTTGAAGTCTGCCGGTTCCGGATCAGTACTGCTTACTCCAACGCGGAGGAGATAGTCAGCGATTAGTATTGTCCAATCACTTCGTCCAGTTCCGTCCGAACCCATGCCGCCGGTTAGGTGGTCGGTTCGGTTGGAACTGGCTCCTTCGGATTACGATCTGGATGCTTTCTATGAGGAGTGGGAGGGAGACGAAGACTATACCGACGATGACGACGATGACTATGACGGTGGGGGTCTGGATGTGCCCATTGAACCGGACATCTCCTCAGACAGACCCTCTGATGTCTCCCCTCCCAGGCTTTCTGAGTCCCCTTCTCACTTCTTGTTTTACGAGAAGGTGGCTGAAACCCTCCAGCTCCCTTTGGTTGAAGCTGCTGAGGAGGAGGAAGAGCCTGATTTTGTGGAGATGGACATCCCAGAGTCCAAAAGGTTGTCTATTCCCCTTCACAAGTCCTTGGGGAAACAGACATAAAAGATTCTACAGACTCCTAACTCTTTACCTCCTGTAGATAAAAGAATGGACAAGAGATACATGTTATCAGGCTCAGCTGCGAAGTTCCTTTATTCACGTAGCATCTATGTTGGGGTAGTGCAGGCTGGCCTGTGACAGGGCAAACATTCCTTTGGCTTCACACCCCCCAGACAAGGACTCCAGGAAAGTAGATGCCATGACCGAGAAACTATACTTGGCATCCTCTTTGGGACTCAGGCAGGCAAATTATATGGCCTACACAGCCAGGTACCAGAAGTCCAGGTGGGATATGGTTCTGGAACTGGCTAAAAAGGCCTCCCCCCAGCTAGCCAAAGAGCTGGAGGAGGTGGCTACGGATGGAATTGAGGCATCCAAAGTACAATTTCATGCTACTGTCGACTCCAACAAAGTGGCATCCAGAGTCATGGCAACATCTGTGTCTCTCAGAAGGCATGCTTGGCTCAGATGTACTAGCCTATCACAAGACGCCCAGTCTAAGGCTATGGATTTTCCTGTAGTTGGTAACTCTCTGTTTGGGGAGCAGACAGAGGCTTACATGAAGAAAATGGATGAATATAGAACCACTTACAGGAGTGCACAGGCCAAGGAAATGCAAGCCACTCCTCAGAAGCAGCAGTCCAGGGGCAGGGGCAGGCCTTTTCACAGGCCTTTTTACCAAGCCCAGGCCTCCTCGTCTTACCCACAAAGGGTGTTTTTCTGAGGGAGGGGTAGAAGGGGGATGAGCAGGGCTGCTTCTTCCTCCCAGTCTAAGGCTCCTGCCAAGCAGACACCCTGAGGTATCATCCCGGGTTGACTCTCCAATCCCAGTAGGAGGCAGGCTGGCTTACTACTTTCAGGCCTGGAAGTCTGTTACCTCAGACAAGTGGGTCCTGGAAGTAGTAAGCCAGGGACTAGCCCTCAGCTTCAAAAGGTACCCAAAAAGGAGGACCAAGTCTTTTCCACCTGCATCAGTTTCAGAAATCCTTGCCCTAGAGGCAGAGGTTTCCTCTCTCCTGGCTCTCAGAGCCATAGAGAAGGTTCCTACTCAATACAGGGGAAAAGATCTGTACTCCAGGTACTTCCTCACTCCAAAGAAAACAGGGGAGTGGTGACCTATCCTGGATCTAAGGTATCTGAACAAACACATTTCAAAACCCAAATTTAAAATGGTAACTCTGGGAATAATCCTTCCCTCTTTAAGGCCAGTAGATTGGCTAGCATCACTGGACCTCAAGGATGCCTACTTCCTTATCCATGTAAGGTGCTCCCACAGAAAATACCTCAGGTTCAAGTTGCCTTCAGGCCATTATCAGTTCAAGGCGATGCCTTTTGGCCTAACATCAGCTCCAAGGGTGTTCACAAAGTGCCGTGCAGTAGTGGTGGCTTACCTCAGAAGACGGGGTATCACCATTTTTTCATATCTGGACGACTGGCTCTTAGTAGGGCAGTCTTCAGACCAGGTCAGGTCAGCTCTGCAAACCACTCAGGACTTGTTCCGTTCCTTGGGGTTTCTTCTTAATCTGCCAAAATCTGTCCTCAAACCAGTACAGCTACTCACCTTCATAGGGGTGGAATTGGATACTACCCAAGCAAAAGCTTTCCTTCCTCTGGCAAGGGTGAAGGCCTTAGTAAACCTCGCTTCCTCCTTTTGGCCTCAGGTTTCTCTTCCAGCGAGACAGTTCCTCCAACTCCTGGGCCACATGGCAGCCTCCACTGCAGTGGTTCAAGGAGCCAGATTTCAGATGCAGGACTTCAGTTCCATCTAAGGTCCTTTCGGTCACAGAGAACAGGTTCTCTCACCAAACTGATTCCGGTGACCCGAACTCTGGTCCAGGCTCTCCAGTGGTGGCTGGACCAGGACAACCTCAGACAAGGGGTTTCTTTTCTCCCTCAACTTCCATCAGTAGTACTGACTATGGATGCTTCTCTCCTAGGCTGGGGAGCCCACCTGGGAGCCCTAACAGCTCAGGGGATCTGGTTCCTGCAGGAGTCTCTTCTTAATATCAACCTCCTGGAACTCAGGGCAGTTTTTATAGCCCTTCAGACCTTTTTGGATTCATTCAAAGGCAAGGTAGTTCAAGTCAGGATGGACAACACTATCACAATGTGGTACATCAACACCAAGGGAGGCACCCGGTCCATGACCTTGTGCACGGAGGCCATGAAGATTTGGTCTCTGGCCTATTCCCTTCAGACTTCCCTGACAGCAGTTCATCTTCCAGGGAAGGACAATGTTCTGGCAGATGCCCTGAGCAGGATTTCACAGGGGCGTCATGAATGGTCCTTGAATCCTCACATTCTGAGGATCATTTTCTCCAAGTGGGGTATTCCAGAAATAGATCTATTTGCAGCACCAGACAATCATCAACTTCCTCTGTTTTGCTGCAGACCTCCAGTCCTGGGGACAGTTCACCAGGATGTCCTCATTCTGAAAAAAGAAGGGCAGGTTTCTCTATGCCTTCCCTCCTTTACCTCTCTTGTTCAGAGTTCTGATCAACATAAGAACTCAACCCTACACAGTGATACTGGTGGCTCCAGATTGGGCCAGACAACCCTGATATCCTCTACTGCTGTCCTTGGCTGTCTCATGTCCCCTGTCTCTTCCCAGGAGATACAAGCTTCTCTCCTCCTCCCAGGGGCAGATCTGGTACCCCAATCTCCTGTCTCTCAACCTCAAGGCCTGGCTCTTGAAGAGTTAGAATATGTAGCTCTACATCTATCTCAGGGAGTTCTGGATGTTCTGAAGGTCTCCAGGAAACCTTCCACTAGAAAAACTTACAATTCCAAATGGAAGAGGTTCAGTATTTGGTGCTCTCAGAAAAGTATTGTGCCCGATTCTGCAGGCATTTCCACAATCTCAGATTACCTAGCTCATCTGAATAGTCTAGGCCTTAGGCCTGCCACTCTGAAAGTTCATCTAGCAGCTGTCTCTGCACTCCTTTCAGCAGGGAACGGCTCTTCTCTGGCATCTCATCCTGTTTTCAGGAAGATTTTTAAAGGCCTGGTTCACGTTAATCCTCCCTTTAGAGAGCCTTCTCCGCCTTGGGATCTTAATTTCTGCATTGCTCAGCTTATGCAGCCACCCTTTGAGCCTATGGCTTCAGCTGAATTGAAGTACTTGACCTGGAAAACTGTGTTCCTGGTAGCTATTACTTCTGCCATGCAGATTAGCGAATTACAGGCCCTGTTAGTTGAACCTGACTTCATATCCTTCCATAGGGATAATGTGATCCTAAGAACTAATATGAGGTTCTTGCCTAAAGTGGTATCAGATTTTCACCTAAACCAGTCTGTGTCTCTTCCTGTATTTTTCACTGACCATTCTTCCCCAGGGGAAAGAAGATTACACAGTTTGGATGTTAAAAGGGCACTTAGCTACTACATAGAGCATACTAAGGCACACAGAAAGATTGTCTTCAATTGTTTCTCACTTATGGTGAAGTGGGGAAAGGTAAGCCTGCCACTAAGAGAGCTATTGCCAGGTGGATTGTTTCCTGTATACAATTTTGCTATGATAAATTGGGTAGACCACCCCCTTCAGGCCTGAGGGCTCACTCGACTAGGGGTACAGCTGCTACTCTAGCTGCGGCCAGGAATATACCCTTATTAGAGATCTGTAAAGCAGCCAACTGGAAAACAGAACATACATTCACCAAGCATTACTCTCTGGACATCCAGGCTAGGAGTGATACTAGGTTTGGCACAGCAGTACTGCAGAGCCTGTTCCCAAAGTAGGTTCTGCATTCCATCCTCCATAGGGAACTGCTTGGTAGTCTGCATTATGTCTGAATACAGCAAGACTTCATGTTGTTTGAAGAAAAAATTACTCACCATAGTAATGTTGTTTCTTCTAATGGAGTCTTGCTGTATCCAGATCTCCCCCCCCGCCTCCCCTCTCAGAACCTGTTTTTGGGAAGTGGGTTGACAGGCACAGTGTTGCACCTCAGGGGTGTACCTTGTACCCTCCCTTTTGGAGCGGTGACTGTTATGTTTTTCCTTCTTGGGTTGCATAGTTTGAATTGTCACTACCTTACGTCTTCTTGGGTTCTTGACTTGAGTCTTTTTTTGGACCCTGAAAAGTATTTTGCCTTTTGGCTATGTGTTCAAACAATTTCCACATTTTAGTGTTAAGTTAGTTAGTTGCTCGTAAGAATCTGACAGTTGCACTGGTAAGTACCACTGACAGAGGTTTGAAAACTGAGCTCGAGCTCAATGTTCCATGCTTCTGCATGGAGTTAACTCTTTCCTCTCGGGGCAGTTCAAGTGCTGGGGCTAACTGCAATATGTCTGAATACAGCAAAACTCCATTAGAAGAAACAACATTACTATGGTGAGTAATTTTTTTCTTACTTTTCAAAGAGCAACACTCAGGGTTCTAATTCTAGTTCTGGCACTAGAATGCTAGGCATGTGCCACACAGTGGGCATTCCATCTGCTCAGCCTGGCATTCTGTTTGCTCAGCATGGCATTCCACTTACTGAAGCTGGCATAAATTCTTAACTTTGCATTATTTCCTTAACTGTTTACAATATTTAAACAGGATTTGGAACAGGTTTGATGGTTGCATCTAAAACTGGGCACCTTTTTATACTGTATTGAGTCACCTTAAAAAGCTGGGCACTTTTCTGATTTTCTTTCTGTGGTGTCCCCAACTCTGGGGCACTACATTTGTATGTTCATACAGTCATCACAGGTGGTAAAATTCCACCCCCCCTTAAAGGAGTAGTACAGTCAGAATTTGCAAAACCATATGTTGCGCAGAGTGTTTTGATTTGTGTGTGTAGTCCTAATGTATCCTTCCCTTTGACTGCTATTAGAACTTTTTTCTAAGTTAGCCTGCTAGTTTTACACTAGTTTTATGGTCTCTGGGGATCTTCATCTTAGCATGGTTTATTGCTCTTCTTGTTCCTATAATACCTCCTGTCCCATGTGACAGAAATGTATCAATGACCATGGATTCAGCAAACACTGGTTTAGAGTCAATTTAAAATAGCAGAGCTGTGATATAAAGTAATTTTCCTTATCCAGTGAGCACTAATAGCTACACTTACAGTTTAGGACATATTTGAGGGTTAATTGCATTGGTTATTCTGTAAGAAAACAGTTATAGTCTTTACTGATTATAGCATTGATAGTCTGGGATGATTTCTGTGCTTTTTATGGCTGTGTATAGTTTGATGAAATGAAAAGTTTTAAAAGCAAAACATTTACTCCTGCTGGCTAGACCTGACACACACATAGAAAACAAAAATATTGAAGTGTAGCTATTTAATGGAGGCCAGAACATCAAGCTCCTATTATATCTGTAGTACTCGCTGAATCAGTGATCCCAGATAAACCACTGTCACAAGGGACAGGAGCCACTGTAGAAAAAAGATGAGCAATAAACTTTGCTAAGATGGAGATCCCCAGGGGCCATAAAACTACCATATAACTAGCAGGCTAAATTAGAAAAAATCTCTATAGCAAAAAATGGAAGGGCACACCAGGACTATACACACAAATAAAAACTGCACTGTCACAAACGCACTCAGCAGGTCAGGCCCTCTGCTCCCACAGTGCAAACCTCAGAGCACAAGAGTGTGAACAGGTAACAGACAGGGTAACCCTCCTGTCTGCTTTTGGGTCCAAATCACCTTTGGTCTCAAGTTCTAGGGGGATTCAAACTGTGCACCTTATGCTAGCTTACTCAAATGTACAGGTTTAGATAATATTCTCTTCAGGGGGATGCAATATATCTTTTGCCTAAGGGCACCTAACCAGGTATCCAAAATGAACCCTTAAAACTCTATAAAAGACCTTAGGTATATTCTTATCTTTTTCCAGTTTGGTAACACCATCAAGCTTTTGAACAATTTTCAGACTAATCATCTATACATCACATGCAAAAAATAACTGGTAGACACCCAGGCAGTCTTTCAAATAATATATTTACTAAAAAATGGATAAACTTATGAAAAATGTAAACACAGAACAATATACCAAAGAGCATACAATAACTTAAAAGAAAACAAGGAAAGGTACAAAACAAAAACTCCTACCACAATACATTTAGACTTTTTCTATCAAATGTATTATCTCTTTAAGTGCTTGTGAGAGCTGTATCTTTCTCTAGAGTCCCCAGGTTGTATATAACAAGTTCAGACACAGAATTCAGTTTAAAACTGTATGTCTCCACACCCCTTCTATAAGTCATCTAGCTCCTCTTTTTAGAACCAAAAATATACAAACATGATTTTCTGTCAGAAGATATTTTAAATACTGTGACTTCAGCAAAAGCTGATTTCCCGAAGTATGACAGTTTTTAATCAAGCCTTTCCTTTGAACCGGTGGCTGGTTTCTTATTTTCTCAAGGAACATCAAAGGTATTTACAACTCTGCCATTCTCTCACCTAGGTGCAAGATATCGGGCAGGAATCAGCTTAATGATGTCCTGTTTCTGACGTCATAAAACGTATATTTAGCTTCCCCACTTCAAAGCATGTCATAAACAGGCCATAAAATGCAATATCTCAAGGAAGTTTATTACATTACAGCGATCTCCTGGTCAATTATACAACCTGTAGTTTTCACTGAAACCTGGTGGTGGTGGGGGGGCAGGTCACCCAGGAGCACAGGCTGCCTTATGAGAGACAATCACCTACTATTTTTTTATATTACAAATATCATACAGCAATCATAACCAGCTGGCCAAGTGACACAATCTTCCCCATCTAGACTGAATTTGGGGGCTCTATCCCCTGCATGGGATGATCTCCATAAGTCAGTTCACTCCTCATACAGAACCAATAAGCCATCTGCGTTCTGATTGGTCGCTCCAGCCCTATGTAAGATCGTCATGTCATAACCTTGCAAGGCAAGACTCCATCTTAATAGTTTACCATTAGTATTTCCCATTTGTGTCAACCAAACCAGGGGGTTGTGGTCCGTTTGTACCTCAAAATGCTGCCCATTTAAGTATAGCTCTAATTTCTTTAGGGCCCACACTATGGCAAGACACTCTTTTTCCACAGTAGAGTAAGCTTGCTCCCTGGGAAATAACTTTTACTCAGGTACAATACGGGTGATCTTTCCCCTGGTTGGATGTCTGACTCAGTACTGCCCCAATACCCAATTCTAGGGCGTCAGTCTGGACTATAAAGGGTCTGCTATAGTCAGGACTTGTCAACACAGCAGCACTGAGCAGTGCCTCCTTCAGTCTGGTAAATGCTTTTTCACAGGCTGGTTCCCAGGTAATTTTTTTAGGTATCTTTTTCAATACCAGGTCAGATAGGGGAACAGCCAGGGCACTGTAATTGGGTATACATTTCCTATAGTACCCTGCTGTCCCTAGAAACTCCTGACCTGCTTCTGCATTTCTGGTCTGGGCCATGCCTTGATCACCTCTATTTTTACTTGGTTAGGATGGAGCTGTCCCCAGCCTACAACATGCCCAGGGTATACCACTTCAGCCATGGCCACCTGACACTTCTCAGCTTTGACAGTGAGCCCAGCCCTCTGTATCCTGCCCAGCACTTCCCTAAAGTGGGACAGGTGTTCCTCCCAGCTGGCACTAAAGATGGCAGTGTTATCCAGGTATGCCACGGCATACTCCTCAGCACCATTTAACACCTGGTTCACCAACCTTTGGAAAGTGGTCAGGGCATTCTTCATTCTGAAAGGCATTACCTTAAATTCAAATAAGCTTATTGGAGTGATGAAGTCTGACCTCTCCCTAGCTCTGTCAGTTAACCTCAATACCCCTTTGTCAGGTCAGTAGTCGTAAGAGATGTCGCCCCTCCCAACTTGTCCAGGAGTTCATCTGTCTGGGGCATTGGGTGGGCATCTGACTTCATGACTGTATTTAGTCCAAGATAGTCCACACAGAAATGAGTAGAGCCATCTGGTTTGGACACAAGGACTAAGGGTGAGGCCCAGGGTTACCCTTAAATCCAGCATTTCCTCCACCTCCCTCCTAATGTCCTTTTGGACAGCCTCTGACACCCAATATGCTGTCCACCATATGGGCGTCAGTGTCCCTGTCTCTACATCATGCGTCACTAAGGGGATTAGTCCAGGTTTGGTGCTAAACAGTGGGGCAAAGTCTGTTAAAACCTCCCTTACTTCCTGGATCTTGTCCGGGGCCAGCTGGGGTGACAATTTAACTGCCTCCACAGAGGACTCCCACTTGCTTTCTTCCAGCAAGTCCAGAAGGGGGTCTCCTTCATCTGTCCCCTCTCCAGGACTACATACTGCAAACACCATGTCAGCCCTATTAGCATATGGCTTCATCATGTTGACATGGTACATTCTTTCTGTCTGTCTTCTGTCAGGTAACATTAAGATATAGTTCACGTCATTTACCTTTCTAACTACTTTGTACGGTCTTGCCCACTCAGCCTGCAGCTTGTCTTTCTGGACCGGAATAAGGACAATGACTTCCTGACCCACCGTGTACGAGTGAGCTCTGGCTCTGCAGTCGTACCACACTTTTTGTTTCTGTTGGGCAGCTGCCAGGTTGCTCTAGGCTGTCCCCATAAGTTCCTTCAGCCTTTCCCTAAACCTAGGGATGTAATCCACAATGGGAGCTTCCTGGGTGGCGTGTTTGCCTTCCCAGTCCTCCCAGATCAAGTCTAGAGGCCCACGTACCTGGCGTCCACATAAGAGCTTGAAGGGGGAAAATCCTATCGACTCTTGGGGCACCTCCCTGTATGCAAACAACAGATGGGGAAGGTATTTCTCCCAGTCCCTCCCAAGCTGTTCAGTAAATACTTGGAGCATTGACTTCAGGGTACCATTAAATCTTTCCACAAGCCCATTGGCTTGCGGGTGATAAAGTATTGTGCACCTCTGCACCACCCCACACTTCTCCCACAAACATTTCATCAGGTCCAACATGAAGGAACCCCCTCAATTGGCGATAACCTCCTGAGGAAACCCTACACAGGAGAAAATCCCAAGTAAGGCATCTGCCACTTTTTCTGTCCTCAGTGAGGATAGGGCGACTGCCTCTGGATACTGGGTGGCATAATCCATCACAGTCAGGATGAACCTCTTCCCGGAGGAGCTGGGGATATTTAAAGGCCCCACAATATCCATTCCCACCCTCTGGAATGGCTCCTTCACTATGGGCAATGGAATCAGGGCGGCTTGGGATTTCTTACCTGCCTTCCCTATTTCTTGGCACTGGTGACAAGACCTGCAATACTCCTTCATCTGCTGGGTGAAGTTGGACCAATAGAAATCCTGGGCCAATTGCTGCATATTACGTGCAATTCCCAGATGACCAGACAAGGGAATATCGTGTGCAGTCTTGAGCAACTGCTCACGGTACCCCTGGGGAATGACAAGCTGCCTGCCTATCACCCCTCCCTCTATCTTCACAGCTTGAGTATACATCAGTCCATTTTCCCAATAAACCTTATGTTTACCATCACCTCCCTATGCTCCATCACAGTCTGGCCAAACCCTCAGCTTCTCTAGACTAGGGTCACTTTTCTGAGCAGCTGCAAACTCCTTACACATTTCCAAGGCATGGGACAGGTCCTCTTCAGTCTCTTAACTAGGGTCCCTAGCACTAGCATCAGGGTACTCAAGATCACTGCCATTTCTAACCCTCTGACAATGGGTCACCCCTCCTTCTTCGGTGTAACCCTCCATAGCTGTGTGGTTAACTACTACTGGGTAAATTTCTACCCCCTTTTCATTAGTCTCCATATCAGGAGACACAGGCTGGAGAAGCAGCCTCCTAGTGGTTTCCAGAATAGCTTCTGTGGGGTCTGGGGAATTCAATTTCCCCGTCCCACTTGGCTATTGGTAATTGCACACACCATCCCCTGTTTGAGATTATTGCCAAGGATGATGTCAACTGCTAACATTTTAGCTACAGCCACCTGTTGCACAGTTCCCCGTTTCACCCCAGTCTAGGAGAACACTAGCAAGTGGCAATGCTTTTGCCTCACCAGTGAAGTCTTGTACAGTTACAAATTCATTGGGTATAAGCTGACCATTCTCTACCAGATCCCCTTTTACCAACATCAGGGATGCCCCTGTGTCTCTTAACCCTTGTGTCTGTACCCCATTCACCGTGACTGGATGCATGTGTTCCCTCATGTTCACAGGCATGCTTCCAGGGACACACAAGCAACCCACTTCTTTCTTAGTGCCATGTTATGTATTGCTCATCCTTTTGGGACACTGTCTGGCAATATGCCCAGTTTCTTTACAAACCCAACATTCGTTTCCTTTTGTCAGAAAAATCTTTTCTTTGAAACCTGGGGATAACTGGTTTTGGTGCAGGCAGTGAGGGTTTAAGCTGCCCTGAAGGTGCGCTTTTCCCTTTCTGCACTGCCACACCCACTCCATTTGCTCTCAGAGCAGGTCTGCTCTTGGCATAGTGGTCTGAGAGTTCAGCAGCCTCTTGTACTGTTTTGGGATCTCGGTCCTCCAGCCAGGTTTTCAGCTCTGCTGGGCATGCCCCAAAAAACTGTTCTAACAAAACAGCATTTTCAATTTTATCTATAGAGTTTGCTTCAATTCCCTCCCACCAACATTTTAAACACTGACGTTGTTTTGTAGCTAGCTCCTTGTAGCTCATGCTAGGGCATCTTCTGAGCTTACGGAATTTAGCTCTGTATGCTTCTGCAGTTAAATCAAACTTTTGTAAAAGTGCAGCTTTAAGTTTGCTGTAATCATTACTGTCCTCATTGTCCATTTGACCCAATTCATCCCGAGCTTTCCCGGTAAGTAGCGGGGATAGCTGGAAGCTCCAGGACCCTCTAGGAATATTTGCCTGAATACAAACTTTTTCAAAGGAATTTAAAAAGGCATCCATATCCTCCCCCTCTTTAAATTTAGCTATCAATTTGGAATTCAATTTGTAACCCAGTCCTGTAGTTAAAGCTAAATCCAAGCCACTTACCTGCTCTGGTACTGGTGGTTGGAGTTGTAACTTCTCCAGTTCATGTCACCTCTTGTGGTCACGATCTTAACGGTCTACCTCTCATGGTTCACATTCAGCTTCTCGCTGTTCTCACTTCTCTTCTCTCTGGAACTCCAGCTCCATTCTGCGTAACTGAATCTGCAGCTTGAGTGCTTCTGGCTCCAGAACGCTGGTGACCTTCCCCTGCTGTTGTGACCATTTTCTGGCACTGGCCCTGCTGTCATCCTCACCAGATCTGGACACTGCACTGGCCGCAGGTCCCTCCACGTCCAAAGTTTGGTCCTTTACAGTCACAGTCTATGACTCGGTGCTCTGGGCATCTGCTGCCATAAGGGCATCCATGAGGTTCTTTGTGGTGGCTCTCACCTCATGCAGGACTCCTCTGTCCTGGCACAACTACCTCAAATAGTCTGCAGTGTACCTGCTGTAGTTGGAAGCCATCTTCTTCCCTAACTATGACTACTCTAACTTGTAGTTTAGAAAAAAAATAAAACAGGTAGGAACTTGACTGTAAGCAAAATTATATAGTTCTGTTTCCTCTTTAAAAATAAATCACTGCCTTATTTTGCAAGTGAGCTGTACAGTATTAAGCTGACACACTGAACAGTTAAAGCTTGTGTTACCAATTTTTTCGCACCGCTGCCAACCAAATCTGTCACAAATGCACTCAGCAGGTCAAGCCATCTGCTCCCATTGTGCCAACCTCAGAGCGCAATAGTGTGAACAGGTAACAGACAGGGTAACCCTCCTGTCTGCTTTTAGGTTCGAATCACCTTTGGTCTCAAGTTCTGGGGGGGGGATTCAAACTGCAAACCTTATGCTAGTGTACCCAAATGTACAGGTTTAGATAATATTCTCTTCAGGGGGATGCAATATATCTTTCACCTAAAGGCACCTAACCAGCTATTCAAAATGAACCCTTAAAGCTCTATAAAAGACCTTAGGTGTATTCTTACTTTTATTGCAGTTTGGTAACACAATCAAGCTTTTGAACAATTGTCAGACTTAATTCTCTATATGTTACATGCAAAAAAATAACTGGTAGACACCCAGGCAGTCTTTCAAATAATATATTTACTAAAAATGGATAAACATATGAAAAATGTAAACACAGAACAATATATCAAAGAGCATACCATCACTTAAAAGAAAACAAGGAAAGGTACAAAATAAAAACTCCTTCCACATTACATTTAGACTTTTTCTATTTAATGTATTATCTCTTTAAGTGCTTATGAGAGCTGTGTCTTTCTCTAGAGTCCCCAGATGGTATATAACAAGTTCAGACACAGTATTCAGTTTAAAACTCTATGTCTCCACGCCCCTTCTATAAGTCATCTAGCTCCTCCTTTTAGAAACAAAAAAATACAAAAATTATTTCCTGTCAGGAGATATTTTAAATACTGTGACTTTGGCCAAAACTCATTTCCCAAATTATGACAGTTTTTAATCAAGCCTTTCCTTTGAACTGATGACTGGTTTCTTATTTTCTCAAGGAACATCAAAGGTTTTACAACTCTGCCATTCTCTCACCTAGGTGCAAGATATCGGGCAGGAATCAGCTTAATGATGTCCTGTTTCTGAAGTCATAAAATGTATATTTAGCTTCCCAACTTCAAAGCATGTCATAAACAGGTCATAAAATGCAATGTCTCAAGAAAGTTAATTACATTACAGAGATCTTCTGGTCAATTATACATCCTGTAGTTTTCACTGAAACCTGGTGGGGGGAGGGGTGTCACCCAGGAGCACTGGCTGTCTTATGTGAGACAATCACCTACTATTTTTTTATATTACAAATATCATACAGCAATCATAACCAGGTGGCCAAGCATCACATGTGTTTTAGCAAATTTTGACTGTACTGCTCCTTTAAAAGAAAACTACATGCAAAAAGTATACAAAAATATGTGTTGTGCATTTGGTTTATGTTCCTCTGATGATCCCTAGCATTCTGTTACCTGTGTCTGTAGCAAAGTTTTTTTCACTTTTTTCTGTAAGTTTTATGGCCCCTAGGGGTAGCCAGTCAGGCTTCTTTTGTTGCCTTTGATCTGTTGGAATTTTCCCAGAATGCCTCTGGGAATAATTTCAGTTAGATCTTGCATTAGAACTAAGAGCCCAGATTCCTAATTATAATCTAGTCACACCATCTAACTGCAACTGCTTGTGAAAGTTAACTGCTTTGAAAAAGTGTTTGCCTTCCCTCCCAGGCAAAGTCAGACTTTTAGAAGCACCAGCTGTTGTTACATAGAAACATAGACTTTGATGGCAGATAAGGACCACTTGGCCCATTTAGTCTGCCCATTTCCCTACCTACAGGATAGGCCGCAGATCCTAGTTAACCAACAGCCTATTTCTTCTTACCCCTCACAAGAATTGCCTTATGTCTGTCCCATGCATTCTTGAATTCTCCCTCAGTTTTAGACCCCACAACCTCCTCAGGAAGGCTGTTCCATGCATCCACTACCCTCTCTATGAAATAATACTTCCTTACATTGCCCCTGAACTGCCCCTCTATCTTTAAATTGTGTCCCCTTGTTCTTGCACGTCTCTTTTTCTGAAAGATGCTACCCTCTTGGACTTTGTTGATTCCACTGAGGTACTTAAAAGTTTCTATCATGCCCCCCTCTCCCTTCTTTCCTCAAGGGTATACATATTAAGCTCCTTTAGTCTTTCCTCATACGGCTTCTCTTGCAGACCCTGCACCATTTTAGTTGCCCTCCTCTGGACTGCCTCTATCCTGTCTATGTCCTTGCAGAGATGGGGTCTCCAGAACTGGACACAGTACTCCAGATGGGGTCTCACCAACTGTCTGTACAGAGGAATAACAACTTCCTGTTTTCTGCTGCTGATGCCTGTCCCTATGCATCCCAGTATACCCCCAGCCCTCTCTACTGCCTTCTCACATTGCTTGCTAACCTTAAGGTCATCTGATGTGATTACCCCCAGGTCCCTTTCCTTTGTTGTTGTTGTTACTGCCTCCCCCTCATTGTGTATTCTTCCCCAGGGTTCTTGTTTCCCAGGTGCATTATTTTGCACTTCTTTGCATTGAATCCTAGCTGCCATACTTCTGACCATTCCTCCAACCTTGCCAAGTCCCTTCTCATCATTTTCACGCCTCCTTGTGTATCAACCCTGTTGCAGATCTTTGTGTCATCTGCAAAGAGGTATACTTTTCCTTCCAGTTCCTCTGCAATGTCACTTATGAAGACATTAAAAAGGGCTGGACCCAATACTGAACCCTGCGGTACCCCACTAGTAACCCCTCTTTCTTCAGAGTGGACTCCATTTACAATTACCTTCTGTGTCCTGTTGTCCAGCCAATGTTTTACCCAGGCTACAACCCTGGAACCCACTCCCAGGCTGGTTAATTTGACTAGTAATCTTTTGTGTGGGACTGTGTCAAATGTCTTGCTAAAGTCTAGTTAGGCCATGTCCACAGCCCCTTCCTGGTCTACTACTTTGGTCACCCAGTCAAAGAAATCTATTAGATTCATCTGACATAACATTCCTGGTGTGAACCCATGCTGCCTTGGGTCCTATGCCCCACTGGCCTCTAGGTACTCAACTATTCTTTCCTTCAGAAGTGACTCCATCACTTTCCCTACCACTGAGGTCAGACTGACAGGTCTGTAGTTTCTCGCCTCTGTCTTGGTCCCACTTTTGTGAAGGGAATCACATCCAGCTTCCTCCAGTCCTCGGCTACCACACATCCTCCCATGATTTATTAAAAGAGTAGCTAGTGGTTTCCTAGTTCCCCTTAATTCTTTTAGAATTCTGGGTGAATTCCATCAGGCCCCATTGCTTTGTCCGCTTCGTTTTAGGAGTTCTTGCAGAACCCTTTCTTCTGTGAAAGGACTGGGATCGACCCCCATCAAGAGGGCTTCTGTTAATTGGATTAGGCACTTCCCCTCCTCTTTCGTGAATACTGAGCAGAAATATTCATTCAGTATCCCTGCTTTTTCACTGTCCCCCTCTGCCCACCCACCGTTCATTCTATTCAGCCACACTATCCCTCCCTTTGTCTTTCTACGCTCACTGATGTACCTATAAAAGGTTTTATCCCCCTTCTTAACTGAGTTGGCTATCTTTTCCTCAGTTTGGGCCTTTGCTATTCTGACTTCCCTCCCTGCTTACTTCTGCCTTAACTGGTACAGCTCTCTGTCCTGCTCCTTCTGTGTTTCCTCTATACTTCCGAATGCTATCTTTTTCTTCCTGACTTTCACGGCCACCTTTTGAGAACCATAGTGGCCTTTTTCTTTCATTTTGATTTGTTTATTTGCTTCACATAAAGGTTTGCTGCCTCTGTGATGGCAGTTTTGATGATTCCCATTGTTGCTCCACACCTCCTTCTAGCCTGTTTGCTAGTGCTTTTCTGAGGCACTCTCCCATCTTGCCAAAGTCAGCCCTCCTGAAGTCCAGTATCCTCACTTTTGTATGGCTTGACTCTGTAGCTGAGTTTAATGTGAACCACACTGTTTGATGGTCACTTGTTCCCAGATGGCAACCCACTTCTAGATCTGAGATCCTCTCACTGCACCCATTTGAGAGTACGAGGTCTAAGATTGCTCCCTCATGAGTGGGTTCCAAAACTAGCTGTCTGAGGCCTGCCACCTATAGGGCATCAAGAATGGCCCTGCTCTTGGATGTGGCTGCAGCAAATGTGCTCCAGTTAACATCTGGCATATTCAGGTCTCCCATCAACAGTATCTCCCCTTTCTCTGCCATTCTAAGAATGCCTTCTATCATATCTTTGTCCATTCCATCCCCCTGTCAATGGGGGTCTGTACACAACCCCTGTGCAGATTGTGGTGACCTTTCCAGTCTCCAAGGTGACCCACAGTGCCTCCTCTCCTCCCTGTTTACTCTTTTGTTCAGTTGCTTTTATCCCTTCCTTTACATAGAGCGCTACTCCTCCCCCTATTCTCCCCTGCCTGTCTCTCCTGTATGTTATGTACCCTGGTATGTTAACATCCCAGTCATGGTTCTCTGCATACCATGTTTCTGTGATCATATGATATCCAGGCATCCTCTTCCATCAAGGCCACCAGCTCAGGGTGCTTGTTGCCCAGACTACGGGCATTGGTACTCATTACCCTCCATTTCCTGATGGTCTTACTCCTTTTTGTCCCATCCCTGTCCTTCTTGCCTTTGTTACTTTCTCCATTTACTCCTGCCCTTCTCCCTATCGACACCTCTATGTTGGTGTTTACTGCACTTACTACCATGATTTTTGGGGGGGGCTAGGATTTCCCTGCTCCTTTCCAGTGCCTCCCCCCTTGGCTAGTTTAAATGCTTGCCAATGAAGCATTTAAACATATCACCTAGGATCCTGGTTCCCCTCCTGGACAGATGCAGCCCATCATGCCAGTATAGGCTTGTATCACTCCAGGTGGACCCGCAATCCCCAATGAAGCCAAATCCCTGAGCTCCACACCAGAATTTCATCCACTGATTGAATCCCATGGTGTAGAACACCCTAGCCTCTCCTATGCCATAGATGGGCAGCACCTCCGAGAAGGTTACCATGTGTGCTGCTTGTCTAATGCCCCTCCCCAATTCCACAAACTCTTCCTGCACTTCTCTAATCCCTTTCTTAGCCAGGTCATTTGTTCCTAGGTGGACAATGACATCCAGCTCCCTCCCCTGTGCAGCTGCTCCGGCAATCCTGAGGATTCGCTCCCTGTCCCTACAAGCCATGGCACCAGGCAGGCACCTTACCTCCCTCTCCCCTTCTTCCCCCAGCTCTACCTTCCTAACAATGGAGTTCCCCACCAGAAGTTGTTTCCTTCCCTGCAGGGTCCCCTGCCACCCTCCTGTGGGTCTCCTTTGTGAAGTTCCCAGCATCCTCCTTGGTCTCCACTGTGGTGCCTCCATAGAGGAACCACACTTTGCCAGAATGGCATAGGAATTGTGGAGAGGTACAACTGGAGGGATACACCTCTGTTCCACCACCCTCACCCTCCCTGAGCCCACTGTGGTCCAGCCACTCCTCTTTCTTGGCAACCTCTGAGGCAACGGCAGTGGCACTGGTGATCCCTGGATGGAAGAGGAAGTCCCACAAATCCTGGCCAACTCAGTCTGGAGATGAGCAACCTCTTCCCTCAGCCCAGAGAGGTGCCTGCAGATGGGACAACACCGCAGTCTCCAGAACATCTCCCAGAAGACTGCTGCTCCACAGCCACTGCACTGCACTACTCCCATCATGTCTTATTTCTGGCCCCTTAACTGTCTGCAGTCCTTACTCTTTCCTCTGTTTTTTTTCCTCTGTCTCCTTACTTTCTGCCTATGTGCCCTTTAAGCTTCTGATTGTCCTGTTCTGAGACAAGAATATCCTATATTTCTCAGTAGACCCCTTACTTGCTCCGAGGCAGGCCTCCAGCAGCTAGAGGGGACTAGAGAGCTACTCTTGCCCTTCTAGGATGGTGGGTCTTTGGTGGCTCTGTGATCACTCACTTTCTTCTCCCAAACAGGAAGTTCCTGTTGTCAGTCAAATTCTGTGCCTATAAAAGTAGAAATAGCTTTGGGTGGGAGGGAAGCAGGCCAATATAGTCCTAGTAGAGAAGTCCAGTCACACAGCAGTCCTTTCTCCTGGTGTCTTCTGCCAAGCTGTTGTTCTGGATGTGTGCTGATTTTCTTCATAAAGTGTTGTCACTTGGTGATAATACAGCCAATACACTTCTGAAGGACTTATTTCTAATGTACATACTTCCCAGAGACATTCTGGTAAAATTCCAATAAAAGAAGTCTGAATATTTATTTATTTAAATTTTGTTTACCGGGTGAACCCACTGAGACTAAGAAGTGCCTTTTTCAGGGGTGACCCGGGAGTAATTATCCCTGCCTGTCCCTCATTCTTGATTGAAAAAGGAGCAGGGGTGGGAAGGGGGATAGGACCTAGTAGCAGAAACAAACTCTTGCTTGATTCAAACATGTATGCTGCTGACATGATGCCCCTGTGTCCCAAAGGTCCACAAAAGAACCCAGAACCACGGATATAGTATCAAAGACCCTGGCTTCCCATTGTGGGAAGTAGGCCAAAAACCCTAAGGGCTGTGTCAGGAAAACTTCTCCCACTGTTTAAGACTGATGTTTCACATATGGTATAGTGCTCACCCTACAGTCTAGTGTTGCACATCTGATAAAGTTGACACTGTGTTTGATGCTGCATTTGGAACTGTGTCCAGCAGCCTGCTTGACAGCATGCATGGTACTATGCCCAGCACCATGCCTGGCACCATGGTCAGCACCACACTTTGAACCATGCCCAGTCCTAAGGGACTTGTGCTATGTCCTTGAGAAAGGGATGCCAGTGGTGGCAACATCAGTGCCGTGGCTGGTACTGACAATGTTACAGAATCCAACAGCACTGCAGGATCTTGTGCTGTGTGATGGAGCAACTCTATTGTCTTGTGAAGAAACCCCACTGGAAACAGGTTTGTTCAAGGACAGTGCCATAGTCATAGATTGCCCAGAGGGATCCAAGGCTGATAGAATTGGCACTAATTTGATAGAGTACTACTAATGTTGATACAGGATGCTCTAATATATTTGTGTAGTTCTGGACAATCTTACTATGGCAGAAAATTGAAAAAGTATGATAATTAGTAAGATATAATCCAATAAATCCATCAAAGTTCATGTATTTATTATAATCTTCTCTTCACACCAATATACTTGGAGCAACAGTTTCATGGCTCAATGCGTCACTTCCTCAGGCCATTCGTGTACAGCAGTGTTGACACTGAATATAAAACATAAATAAATCCATTTAGATATATTATACTTATAATCCTTATCCTTATTCACTGAGATGTCACATGGTTATAGATTACCAATACTTAACTTCAAAAGGACACATAATTTAACAATCCACCAAGCCAAAACAAATTCATAATCACTTAGTATTTTTGTCCATTAAATATAATACCTTGCTTTAAATGAATCTTAAATGACTTTGTCTTTTAAACTTACTGTTTTAATTACATTTCAATTCTGTATACACACTCTTTTAAATTTGTTTTTGGTTTATTATTTCCCTCAAAGAATATAAATGCCTTACTTTCCATTTGTTTTAGTTCCACTGGTCTGCAAATAATGATTTATATATTCTAAACAAGCACTTTGAAGCCCTGTTCCATTTACCACCTATTAAAAAAAAAGCATACGTTTATTTTTAATACTTAATAATAATAATAATAATAATAAAATGTATTTAATTAAGCGCCTTTCAGATTTTCAAGGCGCTGTACAAAAAGCATAAAACACCAAGCATCAAAAAATACAATAAAACAGAACAACAAATATAACAAGTAAAGAACCAATTACTGTATAGCAGGAAAAGCCTTATTCCATAAAAAGGACTTTAAGGCCTTTTTAAAACTGTCCACCATTGTACTTTCTTGGAGCGGACAGGGTAGAGAATTCCAGAGGGAAGGAGCCACGAAACCAAAGGCACGGGCTCCAGAAGACTTCAAATTAACCCTCGGAATCTCCAGCAACCCCTCGTCAGCCGAGCAAAGCTGTCTCAAAGGGTTGTAAGGTAACAGAAGCTCTTTCAAGTAGTCAGGACCATACCCGTGTAGGACTTTGTAGGTCAAAAGACCCACTTTGAAGGTGATCTGCCACTGTATTGGCAGCCAGTGCAGAAAGCGCAACACTGGGGTAATATGAGATCTTCTTGAAGCCCCAGTCAACAAACGTGCTGCTGCATTCTGCACTAGCTGCAAGCAGCGGATATCAACCCCAGCAAGCCCTAGGTACAGGGAGTTACAGTAATCCAAGTGAGATGTCACAAAAGCGTGGACCAAAACCGGCAAATCACCAGGAGGAACCAGGTGCCTAATCCTGGCGATGTTTCTAAGATGGAAAAATGCAGTCTTGACAACTGCAGACACCTGATAACGGAGGGTCAAGCCAGTGTCAAGCTCTACACCCAGGTTATGCACCCATTCAGAGGTGGGGATCTGGTCCCCCCCTAGAATTACTTCAGAGGAGGACCCCACCCCAAAACCCCCAACCCTGCGGCCGGGGTCCACCACCATAACCTCAGTCTTTCCCGGATTCAACTTTAAACCGCTGGTATTCATCCAGTCTTGGATATCTATGAGGCAGTTATTCAGCACTGAGACAGCACTAACCTGGTCAGGTGCAAAAGACAGGTAGAGCTGGGTATCATCAGCATAGCAGTGAAACCTCAGCTTATACCGTCTTACAATGTCTCCGAGAGGTAGCATGTATACTGCGAATAACATGGGGGAAAGCACTGAACCCTGTGGTACCCCGCAAGGCAGAGAGAAAGCCCCAGAAGAATGTAATCCCGAGACAACTCTCTGTGTTCTCCCCTCGAGATAAGATGAAAACCATCTGAGGACCATACCTGAAAGTCCACAAATGGACCTCAGATGTTCGAGCAAAACCCCATGATCCACAGTATCAAAAGCTGATGACAGATCAAGGAGAACCAGAATAGAACAGTGTCTCCGATCTCTCGCCATCAGGAGATCATTGAGCACCCGAACCAGAGCAGTCTCGGTGCTATGCCTTCTACGAAAACCAGACTGCAGAGGTTCGTATAAACTATGGATGGTCAAATGGTTATCCAATTGAGCCAGCCAAACTTTTTTCAATAACCTTCCCACAAAAGGGAGGTTAGAGATCAGGCGTAGTTAGCTAGGTCATCCGGGTCCAAGGAAGCTTTCTTCAGAAGGGGAATCACCACCCCTTCCTTCAGAGAGCTAGGGAAAACTCCCATCTCTAAAGAACACCGGATAATCTGGAGTCCACCTGGAGTGATGCAAACCTATACTGGCATGATGGGCTGCATCTGTCCGGGAGGGGAACCAGGATCCTAGGTAATAGGTTTAAATGCTTCATTGGCAAGCTTTTAAACTAGCCAAAGGGGAGGCACTGGAAAGGAGCAGGAAAATCCTAGCCCCCAAATAATCACGGTAGTTAGAAGCGGCAAACACCAACATAGAGGTGTCGATAGGAGAAGGGCAGGGTAAATGGAGAAAGTGACAAAGGCAAGAAGGACAGGGATGGGGCAAAAGGAGTAAAGCCATCAGGAAATGGAGGGTAATGAGTACCAATGCCCATAGTCTGGGCAACAAGCTCCCTGAGCTGATGGCCTTAATGAAAGAGGGATGCCTGGATATTGTAGCAGTCACAGAAACATGGTACACAGAGAACCATGACTGGGATGTTAACATACCAGGGTACATAACCTACAGGAGAGACAGGCCGGGGAGAAGGGGGGAGGAGTAGGTCTCTATGTAAAGGAAGGGATAAAAGCAACTGAACAAAAGAGTAAACAGGGAGGAGAGGAGGCACTGTGGGTCACCTTGGAGACTGGAAAGGGCACCACAATCCGCACAGGGGTTGTGTACAGACCCCCATGTCAGGAGAAGGAATGGACAAGGATATGATAGAAGGCATTCTTAGAATGGCAGAGAAAGGGGAGATACTGTTGATGGGAGACCTGAATATGCCAGATGTTAACTGGAGCACATTTGCTGCAGCCACATCCAAGAGCAGGGCCATTCTTGATGCCCTGTAGGTGGCAGGCATTACACAGCTAGTTTCGGAACCCACTCGTGAGGGAGCAATCTTTAGACCTCATACTCTCAAACGGGGGCAGTGAGAGGATCTCAGATCTAGAAGTGGGTTGCCATCTGGGGACAAGTGACCATCAAACAGTGTGGTTCACGTTAAACTCAGCTACAGAATCAAGCTACACAAAGTGAGGAACTTGGACTTTAGAGGGCTGACTTTGGCAAGATGGGAGAGGCCTCAGAAAAGCACTCAGCAAACAGGCTAGAAGGAGGTGTGAGCAACAATGGGGAATTATCAAAACTGCCATCACAGAGGCAACAGCTTTGTGTGAAGCAAAAACAAATCAAACGAAGAAAAGCCACTATGGTTCTCAAAAGAGGTGGCTGTGAAAGCTGTGAAGAAAAGATAGCATTCCAGAAGTATAAGGAAACACAGAAGGAGCAGGACAGAGAGCTGTACCCAGTTAAGGCAGAAGGAAGCAGGGAGGAAGTCAGAATAGCAAAGGCCCAAACTGAGGAAAAGATAGCCAACTCAGTTAAGAAGGGGATAAACCTTTATAGGTACATCAGGCGTAGAAAAGACAAAGGGAGGGATAGTGAGGCTAGAATAGAATGAATGGTGGGTGGGCAGAGGGACAGTGAAAAAGCAGGAATACTGAACGATTATTTCTGCTCAGTATTCAAAAGAGGAGGGGGAAGTGCCTAATCCAATTAACAGAAGCACTCTTGATAGGGGGGTTGATACCAGTCCTTTCACAGAAGAAAGGGTTCTGCAAGAACTCCTAAAACTGAAGGTGGACAAAGCAATGGGTCCTGATGGAATTCACCCCAGAATTCTAAAATAATTAAGGGAGGAACTAGTCAAACCACTGGCTACTCTTTTAATAAATCATGGGAGGATGGTGGTAGCCGAGGACTGGAGGAAGGTGGATGTGATTCCCTTCACAAAAGTGAGTCCAAGACAGAGGCAGGAAACTACAGACCTGTCAGTCTGACCTTGTGGAATGGAAAGTGATGGAGTACTTCTGAGGAGGAAAGAATAGTCCAGTACCTAGAGGCCAGTGGAGCACAGGACCCAAGGCAGCATGGGTTCACAGCGGGAAGGTCATGTAAGATGAATCTAATAGATTTCTTTGACTGGGTGACCAAAGTAGTAGACCAGAGAGGGCTGTGGACATGGCCTACCTAGACTTTAGCAAGGCATTTGACACAGTCCCACACAAAAGATTAATAGTCAAATTAACCAGCCTGGGAGTGGGACCCAGGGTGGTAGCCTGGGTAAAACATTGGCTGGACAACAGGACACAGAAGGTAATTGTAAATGGAGTCCACTCTGAAGAAAGGGGGTTACTAGTGGGTACGCAGGGTTCAGTATTGGGTCCAGTCCTTTTAATGTCTTCATCAGTGACATTGCAGAGGGACTGAAGGAAAAGTATGCCTTTTGCAGATGACACAAAGATCTGCAACAGGGTTGATACACAAGGAGGCGTGGAAAGGATGAAAAGGGACTTGGCAAGGTTGGAGGAATGGTCAGAAGTATGGCAGCTAGGATTCAATGCAAAGAAGTGCAAATAATGCACCTGGGAAACAAGAACCCAGGGAAGAATACACAATGGTGGGAGGTAGTAACAACAACAAAAAGGAAAGGGACCTGGGGGGTAATCATATCAGATGACCTTAAGGTTAGCAAGCAATGTGAGAAGGCAGTAGGGAGGGCTGGGGGTATACTGGGATGTATAGGGAGAGGCATCAGCAGCAGAAAACAGGAAGTTGTTATCCCTCTGTACAGACAGTTGGTGAGACCCCATCTGGAGTACTGTGTCCAGTTCTGGAGACCCCATGTCTGCAAGGATATAGACAGGATAGAGGCAGTCCAGAGGAGGGCAACTAAAATGGTGCAGGGTCTGCAAGAGAAGCCGTATGAGGAGAGACTAAAGGAGCTTAATATGTATACCCTTGAGGAAAGAAGGGAGAGGGGGGACATGATAGAAACTTTTAAGTACCTCAGTGGAACCAACAAAGTCCAAGAGGGTAGCATCTTTCAGAAAAAGAGACTTGCAAGAACAAGGGGACACAATTTAAAGATAGAAGGAGGGCGGTTCAGGGGCAATGTGAGGAAGTATTATTTCACAGAGAGGGTGGTGAATGCATGGAACAGCCTTCCTGAGGAGGTTGTGGGGTCTAAAACTGTGGAAGAATTCAAGAATGCATGGGACAGACATAAGGCAATTCTTGTGGGGGGTAGGAAGAAATAGGCTGTTGGTTAACTAGGATCTGCGGCCTATCCTGTAGGTAGGGAAGTGGGCAGACTAGATGGGCCTAGCGGTCCTTATCTGCCGTCAAAGTCTATGTTTCTATGTTTCTATGTAATCCGAGCAAGGACCGGGCCGATAGACTCGCTACATCCCATAATCAGGGAAGTAGGACTCGGATCCAAACTACAGCACGTTGAGCGCATCTCACGGACAATCTTCATAGTGTCTACGAAGTCCGGCAGATCAAAAGAACTCCAGGAAATTCCAGGCTCTGTGACAAAGCACTGGTCAACTGCAACAACTTTAGAGTGGGGTCGGGGACACTGCCTCCGAATGTCTTCCACCTTATTTGCAAAGAATCGAACGATCTCCTCGCAGTCATTCTGCGTAAAAGCTCGACGGATCTGCTGACAGACTGGGTTGCACAGTCTGTTGACAGTTCTGAAGAGCTGAGCTGGTCGATTCCGAGCGACGGAAATTTCCCTGGACAGGAATTCTGCCTTCTTATGGGAGATTTCTGTTTGATAGAGCTTATAATGCTCTAGCAAAATGAGATGGTCGGCCTCAGAGGCAGTCTTCTTCCAACGACGCTCCAACCTACGCCCCAACCTCCGCAACCCTCTCAATGCCTCGTCAAACCAAGGAGCAACGGGACGGCGCGGGAGGGGGCGAACATGGGTTGGTGCAATCTCATCCTATCGCTCCCGGCGTAAACTCTCCATCTGCCACCCTCTGACCAGAGCAGTTCACCTCCTTCTACTCCTGACAGGGAACATACATCCCAACCCAGGCCCTGCTCCCTCCCACCCACCCACTCGGCCCACTGGTCTCCAAATAGCCTCCATGAACATATGCAGCCTGCTGAAAAATTTGATGCCCTACAGTGCTGGGCCATGGCTCATCAACCAAACATCATAGCCCTGGTTGAAACCTGGCTGTCCAAATCCACCCTGACTCATTTGTCTCCCTCCCAGGCTATACCTTATACCGGAGGACCGAGTAAGCAAACGAGGGGAGGCTGTGCAATCTACACTAGGGACACAATACTTGGACACGCACTCCCCACCCCTGCCCTTGTAAATGGGGCCCAGGCTCTAACCCTCAAACTCAACCCGAACCCCTCTAAGGGCCCTCTCTATCTCACCAGGGCCTACGTTCCCCCAAAGAACCAGCACCCGGCCCTGGTATCTTTAACTGACTATATGGCCTCCCTTCACCATAAGGCGGAACAAATCCTAGTTGGGGACCTTAACGTAAATTGGCTCAGCACCTCCTCTTCCGCGATCAGAGACTCATTTGCCGCCCAAGACCTGATGCAACTCGTCACCCAGCCCACGAGAATAAACCCTAAGAGAGGAACCAGCACCCTTCTGGATGTTATTATAACCAACCGACCCCAAAAAATCCAAAACATCCAGGTCCTACCAGACTCCCTAAGTGACCACTCCCCTATCCTATTTCATTGGGCAGTCCCCAATCCCAAACCCAAAGCCCAGACCAGCCTCTGCAGGCACCTCCACCCTGGTGGGCTGCAGAAACTTAAACTATTCCTCACCCAGATAAACTGGTCCCCCATTCATCGTGCAACCGACATTGACACTGCTCTCGCCTTCTTCACACACACCTTCAACATGGCCTGTGATCTCTTTGCACCCTTCACCAAAATCCGGTCCAAAAAGCAGAATGCACCCTGGGTTAGCCCTGCCCTTCTACAATTACTAAGAAATCGGGATAACCTCTGGCACCTTGCCACTGAAACGGGTTGGCTGTCTGATAGGCAGGCTTACAATGCAGCTTCGGAATAAGTGCTCTTGGGCGTCCGGAAAGCCAAGGCCGACCATTACAGGCCACCCCTTACCTCCTCCTGGGGCTCGGCCCGACTTTCTGGGATATTAAACAACTAAATGGAAAATCACGCTCCCTGCCCCATCCCAGCTCACTCTAGCAATGGCACTACCACCACCGAGCCTGCCACCATAGCTAACTGGCTCAACACTGCTTTCACTGACCTTAGCTCAGTCCTCCCTAGTAATTTCTTTGACCTCCCCCAACCAACCTCCCCTGTCCTCCAGCACCCCAGCTTCCACCTGCCCAAGATTTCCGCCGGGAAGCCAGACCCATCCTAATCAAAGCTTTGAATAGCAACAGTCCGGCAGTGACTCACTGGACCTCAGTATCCTCAGGCTGGTGCTAGATGAAGTCCTTGCCCCACTCACCAGCCTAATTAACCGATCGCTCTGCCTGGGACAATTTCCCATGGCTTGGAAAACAGCCATAATCACACCAATTCATAAAGGGGGCGACAGGTCATCGGCCAACAACTACTGGCCAATCTCCATCCCCCCCCCCAAAGCCCTGGAGAAAGTGGTGGCCATTCAACTCACTGATTATCTGGCTAAGCATAACATCTTATGCCCAGAACAACATGGCTTCTGTGCTGGTCACAGTACCAGCACTGCCCTAATTGAATTCTCCAACTTCCTACACTCCTCCTTGGATACCAGCTCCCTAGCTGGTGCAGTGTTCATCGACCTCTCAAAGGCTTTCAAGACCATCTCCTATCCTCTTCTGCTGAATGCTCTCTGCCACACTGGTCTCTCAGCTGGCCCCCTAGCATGGTGCACAAGCTATCTAGCCGCTCGATCACAGTGTGTTAAAATCAATGGGATACCTCTGATACCCATCTCATTCACTCTAGGGTCCCCAAGCTCCATCCTGGGCCCCCTTCTTCTCACTCTATCTGAACACCCTGCCCAGTGCATGCCCTGGCAAAATTCTCCTGTATGCAGATGACACTGTCCTTTTGCCACCCACCACAATCCTGTCTCCTTGAGGACACCCTACAGCAGTCTTTCAATAATGCCAAGCTTGGTTTAAGGAGCGCAGACTCGTCATCAATCTTAAAAACCAAAGCTATGCTCTTTTCCCACCCCCAAAACAAAGCTAGCAACCACCCACTCTATATCCTTCCTAGTACCAAACAGCCACTGGAACAAGTCTGCTCCTACAAATACCTTGGGGTTACCTTCGACTCAGTCCTCACATTTCACAACCACATTGATGCCCTAACATCCGCCACTAACACACGGCTTGGCATCCTCTTCCACCATAGAACCTGCCTTCCCCCAAATGCTCTCCAGCTCACTGTTACGTCCTCCGTTTTGTCCCTTGTAGACTATGGTCTACCAGTCTATGGTGCTGCCGACACACTCAAAAAAATTCACTTAACCCTGAATAAAGCCTGCAGATTGATTACTGGTGCCCCCAGGCTCACACACACCTGTCAGCTGTATGACGAGGCTAAACTCCTTACTCTGGATGAACGGCTCCAATATCAAACCTGCCTCCTCACAAAAAAAACCCTACTCGGGCTCTCCCCCACTGGGGTAATGGCATCCATCCACCAGATCCCACCCACTATTGCAACACGGTCATCCAACAAGACCACTCTAATGGTCCCCAGATCAAGAACCAGCTGTGACCAGAGGTCCTTCTGCTACAGAGGCCCCATCCTGGTTTAACTCTCTCCCAGCCCCCATCACCAATGCCACCACCATCTCCAAGTTCAAAACCACCCTTCGAAACCAACTCTTCAACACTCGTAGCTGCTCCTGTCTCTGAAATTAGCCTCCACCTCGACTTCTCATGACAACGCCCACCGGGCGGCTCTCCACCTAGCCATCCCCACCACCGCTTCCCGGTACACCGTACCTATGTCTAACCTGGCCAATGCCAGCTGTTTCATTGTATACCTATTAGATTGCTCAAGTTTTTGATACCAACTTGTGTAACATCTGTTCTCAATTACATGTACCCTGTAACCTAAATGTATTTTGTCTGACCTCAGTGTGACGTGGCGCCTCTGTTGAATGCCTATTGTTTTGCAAACCTATGCTATGTAACCTAAAACTCTATGTATGTCTTTAATGTGACGAGGTACCTTTGGAAATGAGCCTCTGGCTCAAAGGTTGTAAACTGATTTCACAAATAAATAAAAAATTAAATAAATAAAATCTGATCAAGAGCAGCCGAGATGGTCTCATTATAGGCCACCACTAGCTGCTCAGGATCAGAGCACAAATCGTCAAACAATGAGAGGTCAATAACCACCATCAGGTCTTCAGGGACAACGTCCTGCAATGGGCAGTACTTGACCAACTCCACAGGGGCCGACCTACCCAGGGGGGCCTCAAAATTGAACCCAACTGAGTAATGATCAGACCAACCGTCTGGTTCCACCACCAAATCGGACACCTCAATCCCCAGGAGGAAAACCAGATCAAGAGAGTGACCACCTTTGTGGGTAGCTGTGGAAACAACCTGGGTGAAGCCCAGCGATGTCATCACCTGGAGGAAATGTTGACCAAAAAGTGAAGATTCGTCGTCGACCCATGCATTGAAATCGCCCAGCACCATCAATCTGGGCGATTCCAAGGCCATGTCAGCGGCAAAATCTGCTATTTCCTGCAGGAAAAGCTTCTCATCCCATGGTGGACGGTAAATGAGAGCAATCCTGCACCCCACACCAGCTACCACAGTACACTCAAATGATCTTGCCTCCTCACCTGGAACACCAGTTAGGCCCAATCCTGTCTTAAAACAGATCGCCACCCCCCCGCGATCCAATCTCGGGCAGTGTATAACCAAGAACCTGGTAGGAACAGCGGCCTCTAAAAACAGGGCCGCATTCCCATCCAACCAGGTCTCGGTAATGCAAGCCAGATCTGCCCCTGTGACAAAGTCTGCAATAAGACCAGTCTTATTGCAGACAGATCTGGCATTGCACAACAGCGCCCAGGTTGGACGAGGTTGACGAGTTGTCCCAACCACTTGCCCTCCAGAACTGGAGCTGCCCTTGGGTATGGGGACCAGAACGGGACTACCATGCTCCAGAAGCCATTTCGCCCCAGGGCGTCTTCGAGACCTAACCACCCCTATGGGAGAGCACCACTCCCTCCTCTGTCCACAACCCCCACCCCCCAATTCCTCCACCCCCTACGCACAATCCCTAATGCCCGACACCGATGGTAGACATGGGCTGGCAAGGGGGACAAGAAAAAGGGGTGGAGGGCATGGAGAGTGGAGGACAAGTAACGAACAACAGGTGGAACTGGCCAACACATCAGACTGCTAAAAAGTTAAAACCACAAATAAAATAAATAAACACCACCACCCACCACTAAAACAAAGAATAAGATAAACCAATAATCTAATACTACAACTAATAAACTCAATTAAACTATTTTATATCCACAGGCCCTCTCACGGCCAGGGGACAATAAAATAATAGCACAAAACTAATAACAAAATTAAAAATAATAAATAAAATACAAAGAGGGAATAATTTAAAGACTACCCTCCAGGATACTCTCACTGAACCGGAGAGGGTGGACTATAAGCTGGAAACAAGCACTCTCACTGCTAAATTATCCCTTGAAACAAATAAAGTTCAAAAAGCAATAAACCATATTCATCAGCCACCTAGGCTGGACAGAAAATAAAAACCGCCAGCAGGCCGCAGGAACTGGCCAGTCCAAAAGGATCAGTGACCCACTACTTCTACCCCAGGGGCGGGCAACCCCCTGGCCAGCCGCCCCAGGAGTATAGAGGAGGGAAAATAAGGACCGGCCTTCCAGCCAACCCTACTCCCACCCACTGTGTGAGACACCAACCCAGGACCACCAGACCAATGCAAGCCAACTAATAAATAAAGTCAATTTCTCACAAATATTTATATAAACAGTTGATGTTTCCACAGTCACTTATCTTGCAGGCACTCTCCAGGTCACTTATTAGCACACTGAAAAATCCAATGATACTGGCCCCAAGTCCTTAATGTATCCAGTAAGCCAGAAATTCCAAACAGGATTCAAGGTTCAAAAACTCCAGATTTCCAAGGGGAGCCACACATCAAGCCACAGGTTCCACCAAATTATTTTAAGAGGCAACTACCGGGCTGTAATGGTGACCCGACACCACGACTCCAGGCCAGATCAGCCCCCCGACCGACTCCACCAGGAGTCTAGGGGAATAGGGTCAAAAGGCCAGCCCTCCAACAGGCCCCGATCCCAACCTCTGTGTAGGTCACCAACCCTCAAGCGCCTCAAAAAACCCAACGAGTCCGGCTACGCAAATCAGAGCCAGAAATAAAACAAGTCACTCCAAACGAACAGATCACAAAATCCCAGATAGTCTCCGCGGGCTTGACAGTACCAAAGAGCGCCCAATAATCCTTGATAGGCTCAATCCCAGTGGATCCCGTCTCCTCCAAGTCCCACAAAGGTGAACTCCTCCTCAAGAAGTGTTAAAGAAGGTCACGCTAAACAGGTGAACACCGTGCGAAAGCTTGGCATTGAAAAGCGGCCACCAAACCGCCGAACCACCGTAAGGCAGCCCAATTCCCAAGGCAAACTAGGGCACCACACAACGTCCCAGGATCCCGAAGTCCGAAACCATCCGAACTTCTCACCATAAATCCCAAATAATTATTTTATTTTTGTTGTCATTATCACCTGATTTGTCTTAGATAGGCTCATTAACAATAAGTATTCCCATTCATTCATCAAAGTTCCTACAAAGGGAACCGCATTTAATCTAATTCTGGCAATCATCTCCTTTATCCAAAATGGCTATGGGGGAAGGGACAAACATAAAAAGTATTAGTAATGGTATTCTCTAAATCCCAATTTTATATAGCCCTTTACCAAGAAATCTTACTTCAGTATTCACTACCTGCATAAATTAGCCTTTACACAGAGCTCCAAATTCTTGGGAAAAGTGTTCATTTAACTACATTTCAGTTTAAAACATTTCATCTTTTCAGATCACTGCAACAAGGAAAAAGAACTTCAGCATTCATAATTCACAATCTTTACGCCATAAATCGGGCTAACTAGATGAACCTTTGTGCTAGAAATAGTTCAGATGAAGACTTTTACCTGGCTCCACGTCATTGAATGCCTCTGGCAAACGGTTGCCTTCTACAAGGGGCCAAGCGGTCTAAACTGGGGATTTAAATACCTTTCAAAAGCCTGCGAAAATGATTATTGATTTCATGTCATTAATGTTCTCTAATCCACCTATGTTTGCGTTTACTAATAATTGAAACAGCTGAGCTGCTTGACCAACCATGTAGCCATGTGGTGAAGATGACAGATTCACTGAGCAAACGTTTTAAATCAGCGGTTCATACCCCATCATCGGCTCTTTGCCAAATTCAAAAACTTCTTATACATTAACACCGTCATGCGCTAGTGGTATTAATCTCCTAATATCTATTAAGTAAATAAAACAGTTTTTATATGAATTTGAACTACCTGGGTTAATGAACTTGGCCAGATTCTGATTGTTTGAAAATATTTTTTCGGTTCATCAAAACCTGTATATGCTACACTACTTTAAATGTGACGGGGGAAAACATGCTATTCCTGTTTCCAGATACTGGCCCCACTACCGATCTAGACACTGACGGAAAATGAATGGACCACGTAACTCTCCTAGTCACTGTGTGTATAATGTACGTGGGCTCACTCAGTACTAGTGAGGTTAGCGGTTTGTTCCCCGCCCACAGCTACTTGCCAATAATATATTGTACACCCATTTTTAGATATATTCATACTCATCTTATGTTTAAATATCCTTTAATGTTTTACAATATTTTATTCTATGTTTTGGAAAAAAAAAATTAAACTATAAAACATTATATTTTTATTGACCCTTAGTTCAAATCATTATAATATTTAATTATTTCAATTATCTGAAAATCTATTTCTAATCCTGATCTCCTTTTTCTATCGATTAATCAAAAGTAAAATTAAAAATAAAAATAAGTGAATCATGAACCTTTGCCAGAAAAAATCCTATCAATTCTCTACTCCTTTAACATTTTTTTGTTGAATAAAGGTTAAACTCCCACCAGAGCCACTGAAACCTCCAATAAGTTTTGCTTTTTTTTAATTATGTATTAATTGTAAAAATGTACCAGGTCTTCTTATGTATAGATAAAGATATTAAATACATACTAAAGACAATACTTATTAGTGCTGGATTGGTACAATAAAAAGTCCTAGTTCCAATACAAATTCCAATTGCATGATTCATTCATGCCAATACTTGGGTTTACACTGTCCATGGTATATATCCAGAAAACTTCTCTTTTTAACAGTAAAGTGTCCCATGAACTTCTGTATCCTTGTGGTTCCAAATCTTTTTCAAGTCCCCAGAATCTCAATGATGCCAGTGTATGTCCTTCATGATTAAAGTGCTTCGCAACCGATGACTTCTCATCTTTCATCCTGATGTCACTCTTGTGTTCCCCAATTCTTGTTCTAAGTTCCCTTTTTTTCTTGCCAATATAAAGTTTGTCACATGGACATTGGATTATATAAATTACATGATGTGACTTGCATGTTATATGTTGTTTAATTACATATTTCCTATTTGTATAAGGGTGTTCAAAATATATTTTCTTTGATGTGTTATTGCAATGACAACATTGTTCACATGGAAAATGACCTTCCTTTAGTGGTCCCAAGGGTAATTGTCTCTCCTGAACAGGATTTGTCAAGTTTCTCATATGTTGTGAGTGCACTAGTTTATCCTTTAATGTTTTATTTTTCTTAGATGTAATTAGTGGAATATCTAAAAATCTTTTATTTGGACTACCACCTGCCTGTCGTATATACCAATTATTTACCAATGTATTTTTAATTTTCTGACTCAGATGACTGTAAGGAGTTGAAAAAACTATTCTATTCTCCATTTTCTTCTTTTCTTTCTGTTGTAATAGAGATTCACAAGCTGTTAGTTATACCCCGTGATAATTTCTTCAACCTTCTCATAATGATAGCCTCTTTGTACAAATCTATTCATCATAACATTTGTTTCTTTAAAGAAATCCTCATCTGTAGTATTATTTCTCCTAGCCCTGATCAATTGAGATTTTGGGATACTTTGTTTCAATCTAGGATGATGATAACTTTGGAAATGTAATAAAGTATTTAATCAGTTTCCTTTCGATATAACCTGGTCCCTAATTTTTCTTTGTTCTTAAAGATTTGTAAATCCAAAAATGATATTTGCTGTTTGTCACTTTCAACTGAAAAGATCAAATTCTCATCTCTACTGTTAATATATCTAATAAACGATTCTAGCTCACTTCTTGTACCATCCCACAACAATAATATATTGTCTATAAAGCGTTTCCATATAATAATATTACTTCTAAATGGATTACTATTTTCATTTAATATATGTATTTTCTCAAAATGCCACATAAATAGATTGGCATAAGATGGGGCCATTGTACTTCCCATTGCTGTACCCTGTACCTGTAAATAAAATCCATCTTCAAAAGAGAAGAAGTTTTTTAGCAAGACTAATTCTGCTAGACCTAATAAAAAATCTGTATCAGGAAATATGTTTTCTCTTCCCCTTAATGCTACTCTTAATGATGCTAGTCCATCTTCATGTGGTATGCTTGTATAGAGATGCTTTACATCAAGAGATACCAACCACATATCTGTTATGTTAATATCACTTAAATTCACCTCTTGTATTATTTCTATAACATGGCTGGTATCCTTAATGTAAGTGTCCATTTTCTTTACTAGTTGCGGCATGTGGAAATCTATATACTTAGATAAGGATTCCAGTAGGGATTCTGAACCTGATACTATGGGTCTGCCTGGAGGTTTCTGAGAGTTCTTATGTATCTTAGGTAAAACATAACATTCTGGTATTCTGGGATTCTTATTAATCAACATTTCCATTTTAGTGTCTGTGCACCAACCTAATTCTACTGCCCCTTCCAGGTAATCTTTAATAGGAGATTAATACCACTAGCACATGAGGGTGTTAATGTATAAGAAGTTTTTGATTTTGGCAAAGAGCCGATGATGGGATATGAACCACTGATTTAAAACGTTTGCTCAGTGAGTCTGTCATCTTCACCACTTGGCTACATGGTTGGTCAAGCGGCTCAGCTGTTTCAATTATTAGTAAACCCAAACATAGGTGAATTAGAGAACATTAATGATGTGAAATCACTAATCATTTTCATGGGCTTTTGAAAGGTATTTAAATCCCCAGTTTAGACAGCCTGGCCCTTTGTAGAAGGCAGCCGTTTGCCAGAGGTGTTCAATGGCGTTGAGCCAGGTGAAAGTCTTCATCTGAACTATTTCTAGCACAAAGGTTTATCTAGTTAGCCTGATTTATGGGGTAAAGATTGTGAATTATGAATGCTGAAGTTCTTTCTCCTTGTTGTAGTGATCTGAAAAGAAGAAATGTTTTAAACCGAAACGTAGTTAAATGAATACTTTTCCCAAGAATTTGGAGCTCTGTGTAAAGGCTTATTTAAGCAGGTAGTGAATACTGAAGTAAGATTTCTTGGTAAAGGGCTATATAAAATTGGGATTTAGAGAATGCCATTACTAATACTTTTTATGTTTGTCCCTTCCCCCTTAGCCATTTTGGATAAAGGAGACGATTGCCAGAATTAGATTAAATGCGGTTCCCTTTGCAGGAACTTTGATGAATGAATGGGAATACTTATTGTTAATGAGCCTATCTAAGACAAATCAGGTGATTATGACAACAAAGATAAAATAATTATTTGGGATTTATAGTGAGAAGTATCAAAAATAAATGTATGCTTTTTTTAATAGGTGGTAAATGGAACAGGGCTTCAAAGTGCTCGTTTAGAAGATATAAATCATTATTTGCAGACCAGTGGAACTAAAACAAATGGAAAGTAAGGCATTTATATTCTTTGAGGGAAATAATAAACTAAAAACAAATTTAAAAGAGTTTGTATACAGAATTGAAATTTAATTAAAATAGTAAGTTTAAAAGACAAAGTCATTTAAGATTCATTTAAAGTAAGTTATTATATTTAATGGATAAAAATACTAAGTGAGTATGAATTTGTTTTGACTTGGTGGATTGTTAAATTATGTGTCCTTTTGAAGTTAAGTATTGGTAATTTATAACCATGTGACATCTCAATGAATAAGGATAAGGATTATAAGTATAATATATCTAAATGGATTTATTTATGTTTTATATTCAGTATCAACACTGCTGTATATGAATGGCCTCAGGAAGTGACGTATTGAGCCACGAAACTGTTGCCCCAAGTATATTGGTGTGAAGAAAAGATTATAATAAATATATGAACTTTGATGGACTTATTGGATTATATCTTACTAATTATCATACTTTTACTAATTTGACAGAGTCCATGTAAAGGGGCCAATGCTATGAAATAGAATACACTGAGTCCAACAAAATTTCAGTAGGTCCATCCTCTCTCAGCACAGTGTGCTTCATCAGCAATTGGGATGAGGTGTGGAGGGACAGCAGGACCACGGCACAGTGTACAATGGTGAGGCCTCACATGTTGATGTCCCACACTGGAACATGAACAGAGTGGTCCCACAGGTGTGGACAGTGTGATCAAGATCAAAGCCATCATGCACCTGTCCCACTACCAACCAGGGACAAGGATCAGTGGCTGGCAGGGATGGTGCAGGACATACTGTGTGACATGACAAACAGGGTTCGCTCCACACATTCATGAATGCACTCCAGGAACCATGAGGGGACTGGGTGTGGTGGAGCCCTGTGCAACAACCACTTTGTGGTCCTGTAGGTCATGTGGGGGGGTGGGTGCTGGTGGTGATGTGCCTATGCATATGACATAGCTGTAGTTGTATTGTGTTGTTGTGGTGGGTTTTGTCAGCACATCTCAGTATTACTGACACTGTTTTGGGTGGGATGGGTGGTCATATGGGTGTATATATGCATATCTGTGTGTTGCGGCTGTGGGGGTGGGGGGAGGACAATGTGTCCACATACTATTGTACTGGCTATTACTGGTGGGGTGGTGGGGTGGGTCTCACTGTAGTCCACTGGTGTCCATGTGTATCAGGGATGTGTGTGGAGGTGGTGGGCATTGTGTGTCAAGAATCAATGTTCTGATTGTCCTTGTTGTTTGGGGGGGCATGGCATTTAGGACACCTTGTGACACATGGCCCTGTTATGTGGGGTGTGGGGGTGGGTATTGTTGCCAAGGGCACATAGAGCTCCAAGCTACTGTTGTTGTGGGTGTTGGAGTATTACAGTTATCCTTAAATGTTCCTGTGTACTGCATCTGGGGGGTGGGGTTGGCTTTGTGGTGTACCAATACGTGTGTTACCGGTCTTTGTTTTGGGGGTGGGGGACTGTTATTGTTCTGTTGCACTCCTGTTATTTGCATGTTACTATTGTGGCGGGGTGGGTGTGGGTGCTGTATTCCTGCATTGACAGTGTTTTCATTGTACCACAATAAAGTGTTCTTCTGTTTGTACATATCCCTATGTCAGTGTGTGTGTTCTGTGCGTAGTTGTTGCAGTGGGCACATACCTGTGTGTGGCATGCTAGGCCGGAGAGTGGAACATTGCCACTATAGTGCTCAGCACTGTGTGCACACGCAACAGTATGAACCATAGATGGCACAGTGTTGCCAAGTGTGCGGTGTGTGGCCACTGTGAAGTGGCATGGCCATATAGCAGTACTACGGTCTAACACACCACAACCCTACTGCATGTGCATACTAATGCAGTGGCCACAGTACAGTGCACACTGTCTAGGCCGGCCACATGTGCCATATGTAGGCTGTGACAGCCACACACCACCTGAGTGGCACACACACCCTACAGGTGGCACTGGTGCCACGGGCACATGGCCAACTGTCTTGCCTCCCCATGTTGGTGATGTGCTGCCTGGTGCCGCCCACATGTCATGGCATCACTGTACACATATTCCAGTGGCAATGTCAGGTAGGTGGTACCTGGTGGCAACAGCAGCCATCAGAGTTGTTCCTGACTGGGTTGTTGTGTCTACAGGTGTACCACTATGGCAGTGTGATATGCCATTGCAGTACGGGTGCAGAATATGTCCATTGTGGTGCAGAGATGGCCTACAGGGACAGGTATGTGCAGCTCAGCGATGGCTGGACAGCCCATGTGGGCATTACACACCATCCTCAGCATGCTGCATGTGACTGTGTGCCATGGCTGCTGTGGGACAGGCATGGCCACATCCACCAGCACAGCCAAGCTCACCACCACAGATGGCACATGGCACACCATGGGTGTCAGGCACATGTGCACACATTCGCCTGCCTATCTCATTGTATGCCACCTGTGGCACTGCTGTGGTATGCAGTGCTGGAATAGCACCGGACCCCCTCCCCCAAATCACTCACAGACACTAACACACGCACACACACACACCCGTCCACATGTTGCTGTGTGCAACACTGGCACATGCATGTACATGGCACGGGTGTACATCAAAGTGTGCATTACAGATCTGTGTCAGCCCGGTGTGCCCTTCATGCTGCCACTGCACATGTACATACCCCCTTACCCATGGATTATTGCACACCACACACTGACAGCAGGCCCATGTACCCATATTGCCCCCCCAACTAGCTGCTATGGTACCCAACTTGAGGTACTTGCAGACAACATAGTGTGATGTTTACTGTTTATTCCACAAATGTGCCAGTGCCACTACATTATACACTCCACAGACTGTGCGATACTATGTGTTGCCATGTGTGTATGCCACACTGCATGCCTGTGACTGCCCACCCCCCTCTGCATGCAACCCTGTGTTTTTCACAACAGGAACCCCATACATATGCATACACCTCTGTTTCTGTAGACACCCGTTATGTGTATTCCCATGTAATCACCGATGTGATTGACTGTGGTTAACCAATGATCATGCCACCACATTGTGCCACATCTCACAGGACCATGTGTTCCTTTGTGCTGGTGAGGCAGCGGCTGCATGTAACACCCTGCTGGGAGGGTGTTTGTCCCTGTGTGTGTGCAGTCCACCAGTGCCTCGCCTGTTGTCCCTTCCCCCAGCCTCCACATGGCGACTGGCTTGCGGGTTTACGTTTGTGTCCCTGGTTGTCAGGTTGTGGCATTTCAGGCCCCGTGTCCTGGGCTGTGGGGCACTGCTCTGCTTACCACTGTCCTGGGTGCCCACATCCTGCTGACCTGTCCCAGCTGCCATTGCTGTGTCTGATGGCTTGTCCCCCCTGACAGTTGTGGACTGTTCCTGGATGGGCCATACCCCTTGTGTGGGGCTTGTGCCAGTTGTAGTGGTGGCTGTGGTGGCAGGTGTGGTACTGGTGGTGGACGTTGCCACCCTGGGGGACAGCACACTGATTTCAGTGGTGGGCACTGTGGTGGCACTCTCCTCACATGTCCATGTGTACAGTGGATACTCCTGCAGTGGACTGCTGTGTTGTGCCACTGCAGTCATTCTTGCCATGCACTGCTGCACATGAGTGCAGGTCACGCACACATGTGGGTTTTGGGGTGGCTGTGTGTTTGCTGTCAGCCATGGTGGCATATTGTGCTGTTGTACCCACAGTGCGTTGGCTATGGCATGCTTTGCAGCTACATATGCGTCAATGTGTCGCTGTTGGCGTGCTAGTGACCACTCCATCAACATGGTGCACTGCTGCAATGCTACCATCTGTCCCTGGGCACACTTGCATAGCCTGCGCAGGGCAACTACAACCTTCAACAGGGCAGTGTTGGTGTCCCCACCTGTATGGACTGTGCAATGTCTGTCAACTGTCCCTCAATACAGTGGTGGTGTGCCTCTGTGGTGGTCCTCAGTGCAGTGATCTGTTGGGTTAGTTCCTCCTGTTTCACTACCATGGATTCACAGTAGTTCCCAAGGTATTGTGGTGTTGTGTCTTGTTTCTGAAGAGCCATGGTTGCCTCATCCAGCTGTGCCTCTGGGTTGGCCACACTAAGGGGCTCAGCTCTCCAGTCTATACTATCATGTATAGACGGGTGTATGCACTGTGCCCACTGCATTCTGTTGCACCTGTCGCATGTCGTCATTGGGCAACGTATGACTGTTGTCTTCCTCATTCCTGGTGGCAGCCCCTTGTATGTTGTCCTGCTCCCCCTCTTCCTCCTCCATCATCTCCCATCCTCCTCCACAGCCTCCATGCACGCATTGGCTTCCTCTGCCTCGGACTCTGTCTCTTCCTCAGCATCCTCTACCTCACTGTGGTCTTCTGTGGTTCCACTTGTGCTGGATGTGCTACTGTCCCCATCACTGTCGGTGTCATCCTGGGTGGCCTGCTGTTCACTTGCTCCCACCTGGCCTGTGGTCTCTGTGGGTGCAATGGGGATCATTAGTTGCATGTCCTGGCATCCTGTACACCATGCCTAACTTACCACTGTGCCTTCTTGTTCAGTGGTGTCCCACACAGGTGGCCCCTGTTACCCATGTTTGGTGGTACATTTTGGGATGGCAGCCTGTAGTCCTATGCCTGTGGCCGCTGTGTGGATGGTTGTTGTCTGGCACCACATTCACTGTTATGTGCCATCCAGCTCCTGCCATGAGTGCCTTCAGTATACCACATCCAATTTCCAGGGCTGCTGTGGAAACATGCATGCACCCCAGTACGCCCGCATTGGCTGTGACAGCCAAGCCATAGCTGCATGCGCACACCAATGACATGCCTGTGTGGGGTGGCAGTTCAGTTTCCTGGCCATGGCCATGTGTGTCCTTGTGTGTGTGCTTTGTGTCACAGGCTACAGCACCAGGCATGTATGCCATGATAGCATTGCACTGTGGCCCTGTGCAGTATGCCTGTGGGTCTTCATCTAGTGCTGGGACACCAACATCTATGGCAGCCATCACACATATTCCCCATCCCATCACCAGTCACTCAGGTGCTTCCACACACTCACCCATGTCCACGCTCACACATGTTGTCAGTGCTGTCCCCACACTGTCCATGTACCTGTGCTGCACTGCAGCCTGTAGGCATCTACGTCAGTGTCCCCACTTATGAAATGCTGGTTCAGGTTGGTGGCTACCATCTTCTTCCAGGGGACATCAGAGGCTGTTGCTGGCTGTTCCACCCCAATGACCTGTGCACAGCATGTGCTGTGTCAAGCTTTTGCTTACACCACCATTTTACGTTGTTTTACTTCCTCTGCAAGTCTCTGAATATACGCCTCTGGGCAGCCACAACATTTACTTTTCTGGCCACCTTCTCCAAGGCCTTCTTTCTCTTCTCCCTTGTTTTCTTGACCCCACCCCTGTCAAGCAGTAGGGTAGTCCTGGCATGTATTACATTTATTAAGATTTAAGTTTTCTCATGGTAAAAGTTTTTTTTTCTCTTCTGTCTCCCTGTGGCAGTTTGCGCCATTCGTTGGTTGTTACTTGGTGCTCCACCTTCCGCCATTGCCAACTGTCTGATGTATATGTCCTTTCTGCGACCTGCATACTTTTATATGATGCAACTTGCCATCTACGATGTCCGGCTTGCACCATGGCGCTTTTGCATTTAGTTCTAGAATGGGGCATGTCGCAGGTCGCATCTACTTTGGCGTATGTTACGCATTTGCTTAACTTCTGTCATGCATATCCTTCCCTTTGAGAATCGGGCCCATTTAAATAGAAAGTTGATTCAGATCCTAACTTCTCAGAACCGGTAATTAAAAAAAACTAAAATAGCTCTGTAAGTAGATACCTTACACTAAGTAAAAGTTACTCAAAACAATTTAAGAGACCAAAAATGAGCAGCATACCAAAAACGCCCACATCGTGGGCAACAGCGGTATTCAGTGACTGGACTCGAAGTAAAAACGTAAATATAACCTTAACAAGAAATACTGACACATAACTGAAAGACCTACTTTGCAAATTTTATGCCAAAGTCAATACCTTAGCCCATCTCCTATATTCCATTTCTAGTTTCTCGAGCTTAGAGCTGGCCTGAAGCCTCATACTGACTCACCTGCAGCTGGATGGAACAAAATATAATTTCCAAGCAGAAAGACTATTCCTAACATTACCTAGCTATCTATTAAACAAGTCTACAACATTTTAAAAATCACCAGTGATATATCTTCAGACTACACCTGGCTACTAAATAAATTCTGACTAGGCATCCAATTGAATATGTCAAGGCCTGGCAGGGCGAGTCTCAGAGATTTAAATCATTCATTTAATTCAATTTGCATTCATTTCAGTTTGAAACTGTGAGCAAGGACTCGAATACTTCACTCTAGCCACAGCCACAACCAAATTCAGAAAATTGCAAAGACCAAAATGAAGAAAATAAAGAAGTGCTGGGAGTTTGTCTGATGTACCGAATGATCCCATGTGCAAAAACATACATCTCCACCTGCCACCAGATGCCCCTGCCTTTTATATACTTGCTTCAAAGCACCACCCACAGCACTTCTTAGGTTGCATACCTGTCTGGTACAGTAAACAATCACTCCACGTAAATTTTCACTCTAACATGATGCTGAAGCTGAGCAAACTTGCAAGCCTCCCCAAATGGTACACAACTCAGCATGTGCGAGCGGTAGCTGACAAACTGCTGTCAAATGCAGGTGGGCTGAAAGTTAGACAAACGATGGCAGTCACTAGACACCACAGTAAAGTGAGTCTACAAAGTTACTGGGCTGCCTCCACCACCGACAGAAAATCCTAGCGTCACATCTGATCAGGAAAAGAACATCACTGAACACAAAGAAAAGGACTTTAATTCAAGCTACCTGCAGCAAAACTGGTACTAAGCAAGCTAAATCTGCAAACGATCAAAGCCTGCCATCTGCTGAAATAACCAAGCTTTACTCTTGACAATGGCACAGTTTCTGGATCTGTGAACTCCTTAAAGTGTTCTAAGTGATCAGCTGAGCAATAAAATGAATTAATTCTACTGCACTTTGTTACAATACATTATTTTCTTTTATTCTCTACCTACAGCAAAGCCAGTACTGAGAGTTTAAATCTTGAACCAGGGAAAGCCTACCACCTGCTGAAGTGAAACTATAAACATAAATTAATCCTTCTCTTATTTTTCCACCCTTACCACAATTTCCAGCATGTGGTGAGCTACGTTTTTTTAATACCCCCCCAATAAGTTTAGGGGACTATTTTCTCATGCGTTACAATTAATTCAAACAAAAACAAATGTATATGTTTCACACTTATGAATGCCTCATTTTTTTAAATAAATAAAAATCTCATTGCGTAAGACACTCCTGGGAGTTGGTGGCCTTGTCACAGATATACTTCCAGGGCCTAAAGGCATGAGGCTGTACCATGCTCCTGGGAGTGCAGTTGCACCGACACAACCAACACCTTGTAATGTCTTATTTCAGTCTTATTGGATGTACTCTTGGTAAAAAAAAAAACCTGAATGGCTTGAAATTAATATTTCTATGAGATGCTGAGGCTTATGCAACTGAGTTCTGCTAATGCCCACTGTGCCTTTTGCTGGTGAACAGAGACCTTCTTTTGTTGGTGACCAGACCCTCTTTAAAAGGGAAAAAACTATTCCACTGTATGTCTAGTGCTTGTGCAGATACATGCTGCAGGTAGGACTGAAAATGGAACAGTTGGCCAGGTTCACTACCTAGTAAAGCAGTAAAAAAATCTGAAACAAACAAAGGTGTATGCATGGGTGGCCATTTATTGAAATCTGGGCCCATAGTCCTATTTACATTAAACAACAGTGAAAGGCATTGGAAGTAAACGCTAAGCATAGTTTCTGACCAGAAATACTTTACTCATTGTGTTCATTTGTTAGTTCCTCTATAAAACAAAAGCCAACTGGGAGCAGGAGAACCAGGAAGTTTAGGAGGAAGGGGGAGGCCAAAGGGAGAGGAGCTGACAAGTGAGGGAAGGGCACAGACACAAGCTGGAAGTCAGTCTGCCTTTATGTCAGAAGCCTAGGAATCAAAATTAGTGAGCTCTAGGCGATGGTGACGGATGCAGAATTAGACCTTGTAGCCATTACAGAAACATGGGCCACCAGGAATAATGACTGGGACATTTATTTATTGAATTTTGTTGACCCGGTAAGCCCACTGGGCCTAGAAGTCCCTTTTTCAGCGGCGACTGGGGGGAGGGGAGATACAGATGGTAAGCAACTGAAATTGAACCAGATTAAGCTGTTGGTGGTATTTTTCAGTGAATGGGAGAAATCTGGCCAGCAGACCCGGGAAATTCCCCTACTCTGCCTGCAGGAGTGCTGCCACTTCCTGTGGACAGGATGGAGGGACCCATTTTGGAGCCGGACACAGGAGGAGGAGGAAGTGCTGATATGGATGTGGATGAAGGACCCAGCAGGGCTGATACTAGCCAGCTGATTTTAGTGGGACCTGATGGAAAGGAATCTAAAGTGTGAGAATTTTCCTGAAGATGTGAGTTGAGTACCCCCAACTGGACTATCCTTATGTGTTGGAGTGGATTTGGGAAGTCATTGTGGAGATAACAACTGGAGAGGTTAAAGCATCACCCAGGACATGGAGGATGGGCAACCCAACAACTGTTCCAGAATGCACGTGCAATGTGCCATACTCCGCCTTGGTCTGGACTGACTTTATTTAAACATTTTTCCTTGGAGCAGGATCTTGCAGGATGCCATGTAAAATACTACATAGTGGCAAAAGATTCCATTGGAGATATTACCACCAAGCCAGATGCAGACTTTTACTTTCCACCTGGAGGAGGACCCTCCACTTAAGCCCCTGTAAAAGACTCACAAACAGTGCCAGGATTGCTCCATGGAGCCGCTTATGGTGAATGAAAAGACTAACAATTGTCTTAATTTGATTAAGAACGAAATCATAAATACCAATGATTCTGGTATGGATGGCATGATTGGGAGAGCACCTGTGTGTGTGTGTGTATGGAGTGTGAATGGAGAGAATAATCAATGTTGATGGGGGAACATGTTTAACTTTTTCTGGGAGGTTTAATCAGGGGTAAGGGAAAAGGCAATTAGAGTTTCTACCTCAGGTGGTTCATGTAAATGCTGATTGTATGTTCTCTTAGAGTTAAATGGTAAATGTTTCTCTGATAAATCCAGTGCCATGATTTAGTGATTTTCAGATGTTTTGAGACATCCTGGCACAGGTAAGCTTTAAAAATTTTTTAAATAGGTTAGAGTAGGTAGTGTAGGAAGGGGCTCCCTTCTGGCCACCATTTCAGGCTGACTTTCTCTGGCAGGATGGGGAGATAAGCATATCCAGACTGTTCAAGGGGCTTGTCTATTCCCCTGCCATCATTCCCTCCAAGAGGGAATGATTCCCTAGGTGGGGAAGAGTGTAGGCCCCCTCTCATCTGAGAGGGGCTTATACTCCCTTTAGGGACCCTGTTTCTCTCTACCTTTTGCCCCCAGAGATTAGGGATGGTAGTACTCTGGGGGCGCATTTTCTGCTTGCCATCACTTGGTGGCAGCCGAGAGCAGGGTTTTAGGGTATAAATAGGCAGGATAGAGTGAGTTTGGGTGATGCTGTAGATGAGGGAGGGGAGACACTATCCGGCACTGCAGGGTAGTGTGGGGTGGGGAGGGTGGTGGGGACCCCCGCTTTAGGCAGGCTGGCTTTAACTGTGGCAGAGTGCCAGTTTCCCAGATGGCATCCATGTGAGGGCACAAGTGAGGCAGCTGCGGCCATCTGTTTATGGTCCTGGGTCCTTGCAGGATTGGTGAGGTAGAGAAAGACTTGGCGGGATAAAGGAGGTGCAGGATAGGTAGGCCCCCAGGTCTGGGTGTGGGCCCCAGTAGCAGGTGTTTTTATGTGCTTTGGTTGCCAGGGTTGCAGCAGGTTATGGCAGGACCTCTGCAGCTCAGTGGTGCAGGGCATCTCTGGCATACTGGAGAAGGGGCTGGGGGAAACTTCTACCCATGTAAGGAGCCTATTCAGAGGACAAGCCTTGGGACTACTGGACTTTGGTGAGTAGGCTGCGGAGTGCCCTACAGGTCTCCCCATGTTGCCAGTTGCTCAGGCGGGCAGCAGAAAGTGAAGTAAAAGTGAAGTAGAGGGTTGGCGTGGGCAGCAGTCACCTTGCTCTCAGTTCCCAAAATATTCAGGATGCAGGTGGGGAGTAGTAGTATGCTGAAGCAAGCGATAATCAGGGAGTGACCTCTGTGAAAGGATAATGGGGTATGGTGTGGTGGGTCTTGCAGTTACTGCACTGTCTGTGTCCCTTGAGAGGCTTGAAGAAAAAACCAGGAATGGGTTGGGAGAAGCTGTACACTTTCCCCAAGTTAAAGGAAAATGTGAAAGGCCAAAGTGTGGAAAAAGCGAAGCTCGGTATGTACTTACCAGTGCCAGTGGAAATTATATGGAGCTTCATGGTCCAGGCTGAAGAGGTCAGGTTTTTCTCCCGAAGAACATCTGTGCCGCTGTATACTAAGTGGACATAAGACCTTGTTCTGCTTTTAAAACTAACATTTTAGTCTGTATAAATGTTTAGCCCCATGGAGCTGAGAGTTATTTTAAAGGAATGTTGGATCCCTGTAGCCCTTGCAATGGTTTGGGTGCAGGCAAAATAAAATGATTAATTTTAGAAAGAAATTCAGGATTTTTGTTTTGTTCTGTAACTAAGGATCCTAATGAAATTTCAATCCTTAGGTTTTTAACATTTCGATAAGTCCATTTTGTCAGGGGTTTTCAGTTAAATCTTGCACCTCTGTGGCTTTGTGGTTGGGGAGAGATCTGGCGGCTGAGGAAAGAAACTACCCAGAGCTGGGAATCTCCAGTGGAGTTTTTGGGGTGTCCTCAGAGCTCGTGACCATAATTCATGATATTTTCAGCCCTTTTGAAGACATCTCCAGGTAGGCCAATTTGTTTTCCATGCTTTGAATCCGAGTGTATTTCTGGTGAGATTTTTGTGTCTGTGGGCCCACGTCCCCCAGAAGATCGGTTGCCACTAGTCAATGGGGAGGGGTTGGCTTCAAACAGTAAACTGTGACATAGATACATCCAAGGGGCAAGGGGCCACCTTTGGTGCTCCTACCAGAGGAGGGAAGGATGAAAATTCCCTCATGTGGGAAGGATTCAGGATTCTGTGCACCCACACTACAGGAATGGGGGGGGGCAAGGGGGATTGGTCTCTGCAAAGTGAGTACAAAAGTTCTGCATTTGTTGTCGGAGCCCCAACCACTCTGCTGGAGCTTGATAATAATACCAAGTGGGGTGTGACATCATTTGGAGAGGATGTTTGCCCTGGCCCCAGCAGGAAGGAATAGTGGCACTGCAGCAATTATGGATAAAGTGCAAAGATAGCTTTAATAAATTTAGAATTTTTCTGTACAGATCAATCCTTTAGCAGTCCCAGAGTACAGTATGCAGTTGTGTCAGAAGCAGCTCAGGTATTTGGCCATAGAGCCGAGTCCCTGCCTGTTTTCCAATACCCCTTACTAATTTCTCTGTTGTTCTGCTTTTTTTTAGGGCCAAGCTATAATGTCCAAGCAATTTTAGATGACCTGTGGAGGACAAAGGTTTATTGAGAATGGACTTATTCATTTGGGTTTGCTTTTCTCTGAATCTTTTTTCCTAATGTAATTCCTGTTAGTTGCAGATTATAATAGCTATGCAGTTGCCCTTCTATATAAACTCTCAGAACAGCAGTTTGATTAAGTAATACATGCCTTGCTTGTGTTTTTAACTCAGCTTGCTAAATAATTTGGTCATTGCGTAATTATTGCATTGATTGCACTAAAAGCACCCTTTGCACATAATCTGTTTTGCACAATTTGAGTTGGCACACTGCACCTTTAAGGATTTGTATTTAAAACCAGTAACACCCAATTGCTAGCACCTCCTGATGATGCACCAGTGATGTGCAGACCAGTAGAAGGTCAGTCTGGTCGGTTGCTACTAGCATTTGTTTGCTTTTAACAATAAAATATTCTATTTTGCATCCAGTCCTGAGGAGTGCTGGTAATTGTTTTTCATGCTGTTTTCAGTACACCTGTATATCTATCCCATGCATGCTTGAAGCCCCCCACTGTTTTTGCCTTCAGCTCTTCTGCTGCTAGTCGGTCCCAGGCATCTATCATCATTTCAGTGAAGAAATATTTCCTCACATCTCTCTTGAACGGCACCCCCCAGGTTCATCACATGCCCCGGTCCGGGTGCTTTTTCTCATTTGAAAGAGACTCCCCTCCTATACCCTGTTCACTCCTGTGAGGTGCTTGTAGGTCTCTAGCATGTCACCTCTTGCTCTCTTCTCTTCCAGGGTGTACATTCTGAGATTCCTCAGTTTCTCTTTGTAGGGCTTCTCATGCAACCCTTGTACCATTTTAGACTTTGATCAAATGAGGGTACTAGTCAAGTGTAAGTTGGCTGGGGGGGAATCAGGGGGAGGAGAGGTGGGGAGAAATTAAATGGGCTATACTCAAAGCAACCACATCATGCTTGAGAATGGTTATCAAGAGTAATAAGCTCAAGAGACCTATCTAGCGCTTTAAGAATGACAGGGAGGCAGTGATGGCCAAAAAAAGGGCCTTCATTGGCTACGAGGAGAAACAGGGCAACAAGGAATGGAGCAAATACCAGGTAAGGATGAAGGAGGTCAAGAACGTGGTCAGGGATGTAAAAGCAGCCACGGAGCTGCATCTTGTGGAGGTGATCAAGGGAGCGGAAAACAGTTCTTTGGGTACATCAGTGAAAAAAGGAAGATGAGAAGGGGAAGCAGGGTGCAAGGGGAAGCATTTTTCAGAAAAAAAGATTCTTAAGAACAAGAGGTCATGCTATGAAGCTGGAGGGGGCATATTCAAGGGAAACATGAGGAAGTACTTCTTCACCAAAAGAGTGATGGATGCCTGGAACAGCCTCCCAGCAGAGGTGGTCGGTGCAAAAACTGTAACGGGATTCAAGAATGTATGGGATAGGCATAAGGGAACCTTGGTTATTGTGAAAGGGAGGGTAAAGCTGGAGACTAATTAGGGTTTGCGGATTACAGTTGGTAGGGTAAATGGGCAGACTGGGTGGGCCAAGTGGTCCTTATCTGCTGTCAGTTTCTATGATGGAGGGAAGGTGATTAGTAGAGGAGGATGAGCAGACGTTAGTTATTCTGCATGACTACTTTTGCTCAGTGTTCACAGTGAAGGACAGGAGCCTCTGCAGAAAGCTGCATAAAGGCTGCTGAAAGAGGATTCCAGAAATGGGGCAGGTGGTAATTAAAGGAGAAAGGGTTAGAAAAGAGCATACAGCCCTGAAATAGATAAGTTTCCAGGCTAGACCAGATGCACCCGAGAGTACTCAGGGTATTAGCATCGAACTGGCTGAACCCTGGCTGGGCTATTCAATAGCTCACTACAGTCAGGTGGTTCCAAGAGATTAGAAGATATTTGATATGATGCCACTCAACAATAGAGAGAAATAGGCTCCAGGATAGCATGCACCGTGGATTTGTTGCAAGGAGGTCTCATGAGACCACTCTGATAGTACTCTTTGGCGAACGAACGATAAGCAGTAGGTTTACTGTACTTCAACTTCAGCGAGGCATTCAACTCAGTGCCACACAAACAGTTGCAGAGAAATAAAGGGATCTAGGAGCAGCAAAGGACCTAGTTTAATGTGGGAAGTGGGCTGGGGGAGACCACAGATGGTGGTGGTAACCAGGGTGAAACTGGGGGAAGTGAGGACATAAATGGGGCACTGCAGTGATCTATTCTGGGAACAGCCCATTCCAATATGTTCAACAGCAACACAGGAGATGGAATACAGGGCAAGATGAGTCTTTTCACAGATGACACTGAACTTTGTGGCAGGGAAGAGAGAAAGGAGGGGATAATGGAGTTTCAGAGGAACCCGCAATGGTTAAAGAGGCTATATAAGTTCTGGCAGATGGAAATCAGTGCCAAAAAGTGCAAGGTGATGCACATAGGGAACCACAACCCCAGGACAGAATACTGGATAGGAGAGGTTAAGTTGACTATTACTTCAGAGGAAATGGACCTGAGGGTCATCATAAATCTCTCTCTCTAAAACAACTAGCCAAGGTAACAAGGCCTGCAGCAAGGCAACCAGAATGTTAGGGTTTATTTTAAGTGGTTTAAATGCCAGGAGGAAAGAGGTAATACTACCTCTCTATAGATCACTGGTGAGACCTCTTTGCTAATACTGTGCCCAATTCTGGAGTCCTCACTTGAGGAAAAATAGTGACAGGATGGAGACAGTACAGCACAGAATAACTGAAACTATTAAGAGCCAAAAAAGTAGATCCTATGAGGATTGGCTCAGGGCACTGAACATGTACCCGCTGGAGGCCAGATGGTGGTGGTGGGGGTGTGACATGGTAGAGATCTTCAAGTGCCTGAAAGGAATAAGCAAGATAACCTGTGAAGAACTACTTGGCAGGAGTGGTGGGTTGAAAACAAGGGACATGAATAAAAGGTAGTAGGGGTGGGGCTGGGGATTCAGGAGGGTTGCAAGAAATTTTTTACTTAATGGAGTGAGTGGCTGAGCTGTGGAGCAGCCAACCACCAGAGGAGGTGGGTGCTGAAAAACATTAATAGGTTCAAGCATGACTGGGACAGAATAAAGGGCATAATCATTACTCAGGGGAGTGGCAGTAAGGGAGGAAGATGGGGAGGTGAGGGTGAAAACCATGTTTATACAATTATTTATTTACTTGAAAATTGGTAACCAGGAGAGGCACACTGAGCCAAGACTCATTTCCAGGTGCAACACAGGACAGAGAGAACACAAAATACAAAAATAAAAGCATATATGGTATAAATGACTGGTACAAAATAAAGTAAAAACAGAGTAAAATTTAACATAGTAAAACAAATAAGATCAGACAAACAATTTAGCATAGTAAAACAGGGAAGGATCGGGGGTTGAGGGATGGAGAATGACAAGAGCAGGAGGGGGCTGGAAGAATTTTAGCAGGCACCTAAAGGAGAATAGGTCATTGTGTAGGGTAGGGTAAAACTGGGCTAATTGGAAGGACCAATAGACTTTTTCTGCTGGCATTCTTCATGTTTCTGTTTTTAAATACTGAGGAGACTGGCATAAGAGTGCTGTGGTTGGACTGAGCACCAAGATTCAATACATTTCTGTACTTCTCCAAGCCGAACTAGTGCCACTGTATTAGAAATAATGCTTAGTGTGACTGATATGATTTTAAATTCTTTGACTGCATGATTATGGGCCAGATATTCAAAACTTTGCCCCGGGGCTAAATTAGCACTGCCCGGCGGGCAAACTTAGCCCGGAGCACAAAGCAAGCTATATTCAAAAGGAAATAGCCCAGTGCAAAACCATCTGATTATAGCAAGCAAAGGAAGCTGGGCAAACAGGGCCAGGAGTGCAGGGCAAAAATAGCCTGAGAATAAGACAGCAATGAATATAGCAACAGGGAAGTCCACACTGCAACTGCAACTCATTAGACTCTGTAGTAAGCCAGTGTTGCAGGTGGAGGACATTGTGTGTGATTGCACAAAGATGTCTGACATCTACTGCAGACAACAATGTAAGCCACGCACTGCAAAACTGTGCTGTGCTGAAGTAAGGTTTGACCCGGGCTAACCTGATTGCACAGTGCTGACACATTAGCCCGGTGCAAACTGGTTAGCCTAGAGCAAACAGAAGCTATATTCAAAGCTCCCATGCAAATGAGCGTACTTAGGTAATCCGTGGGCAAACAGGTAAATTTGCATCTCATTAGGTGCTGCTTAGCATACATTACCATGCAGTTTGCCCGGTGCTACTGCATGGAGCACAAAGCTCCCCCTTTTGGTCAGAATGGAAGTACAGGCTGGATGCTGCAGGCCAAGGCATGCCCGCAGCATCCCCTGTTGGTCAGACTAGAAGTACAGACCGGAAGCAGCAGGACCTGCGTGCTGCCAGGCACAGTTGGTGCATACATAACTCACAACCCCTTGCCTCCTGAATCAGTGACAAGGCTTAAGCAAATCAGGTACAAAGGACCAGAGTCAGGGACACATCTTCAGAGTTAAAGATATCCACCCAGACATCTGGTAGAATATGGGGCCTAGTGCAAAATGCATTTGTTAAAGAAGAACGAGTCTGTAACTTTAATGCTTGACATTATGTTGTGCTTACAATTTCTACTGTTTGGCCATGGAAACACCACTGTGAGGAAGGGCAGTGTAATATTTTGAGGGAGATTCAGGAACGTTCCTGAAAATCAGGGACAGTTGACGGATATGCTCCTGATCCATTCACAATAGAATGAAATGTAATTTCCCTGGAAGTCTAGTGGCCCCGCCACCTCTCCTGCACGAATCCCAACCCATTTGCACGTAAAGTAATAGTTATTTCCCTGGTAGTCTAGTGGTCCCCCCACCCTCCTGCATGAATCCCAACCCATTTGCATGTATATTTATAGTAATTTCCATGGTAGTCTAGTGGTCCCCACCCCTGCACGAATCCTGACCCACGTCCACAGTCAAAGAAAGATTTCCGGTAGTCTAGTGGTCCCCTTGCCCCAGCATGTATCCTGACCCCGATCTGAATAATTATAAACTCCTTTCCGTGGTAGTCAGTGGTCCCCCCCCCAGCATGAATCCTGACCCCAATTTGAAGAAATAGAAACCCTTTCCCTGGTAGTCTAGTGGTCCCCCCACCCGTCAGTGACACCCCGCTCAGTCCAATAATGTGCCAGAATGGAGTCGGCGACTGGCTTAGCCCTCCTCTCACCACTACGGCCAGTCAGCGACTGAGGTTGGAAGGAGTGGTACCATTAGCCATTGAGTACCAGTGGCCCATTAGAGACTTCGCATGGCTCAAGAGAAATGGAAATGAGTACAGGGATGGACTGCCATTTCCCTGTTGAAACATCCAAGACTGGCTTAACCAGGACTGGCCTCCCCCAAGTCAGGCCTCAGGACTAAGTCTACCTAAGAGTAATACAGAGGAATGCCTGACCAGATGCAGCGCTGAGGCAGAATATGGACTAAAGTATCCATTTTCAAAAGATGGATGTGGGAAGCAATTGAGGACCATAGAGAAGAACGGTTTCTGGAAGAAGCCAGAACTACCATTATATAGGACCTTTGGCAGACCCATTTAATGCCTCACTACATTCAGGGTGTGTACCTCAGGACTGGAGGATGGCTCATGTGGTGCCCTACCACAAGAGTGGCCCAAGGATGAACTGGGAAACTACAGACCAGTGAGCCTCACATCCATCGTGGGTAAGCTAATGGAGACTATCCTGAAGAAGAGACCAGTGGCCATCCTAGAGGCCAAAGGACTACAGGACAGCAGACAACATGGCTTCATATGGGGCAGATCCTGCCAAACCAACCTGGTGGAGTACTATGACTGAGTAACTAGGCAACTGGACAGGGGCCATGCAGTGGATATCCTGTATCTGGACTTCAGTAAGGCATTCGACTCGGTGCCTCATGAAAGACTGGGAAGTAAGTTAGTAGGCACAGGGGCAGGTACAAAGCTGGTGAGATGGGTGGGAACTGGCTTCAGGGAAGGCAACAGAGGGTGGTGGTGGGTGGGAGCTCCACCAAGGAGTAGAGCTGTGTTCCACAGGGCTCGATGTTGGGACCAGTGTTGTTTGGGATATTCATTGCAGACATATCATTGGGCATCAAGAGCAAGATCAGTCTGTTTGCTGATGATACCAAGGTAGGCGCGGTGGTGGATGACCTAGGGGATAGCAGGGGTTGCAAGATAATCTGGAAAACTTGAAACCTGGTCAGACACCTGGCAACTGGGGTTTAATGCCAAAAAGTGCAAGGTGCTGCATTTTGGGATGAAGAACCCAAGGAGGAGTTACCAGCTGGGGGGAGTGCAGCTAGCCCAGACAGAGGAGGAGAAGGATCTGGGTGTGCTCATTACAGGGTCAATGAGCAACTCGGCACAATGTAGGAAGGCAGCTGCAAAGGCCAACAAAATGCTGGGTTGTATTGCAAGGGGTATATCCTCGAGGAGGGAGGAGATGATTCTGCCACTGTATGGGTCATTAGTTAGACCACACCTGGAGTACTGTGTGCAGTACTGGTGCCCATATCTGAAGAGGAACAGTAAGTTACTGGTGGGGGTGCAATGCAGGGCACCAAAGATGATCAAGGGGCTGGGGGACTTATCATATGAGAGGAGGCTGAGAGAGTTTAACATGTACTCACTGGAGGAGAGGAGGGAAAGGGGGGACATGATTGAAACCTTTAGGTACATGAAAGGAATAAACAAGACAGGTACAGAGGGGCTGTTCAAAGCAAAGGAGGGAAGGGACACCAGGGACCATGATATGGGACTGGAGGGAGGAAGGTTCAGGAGGGAGATGAGGAGACACTTTTTTACAGAGAGGGTGGTGGCTGAGTGGAATGCATTACCTGCAGAAGTGGTATCCAGTAGAACAGTGGACTGCTTCAAAAGGGGATGGGACAGGACAAGGAGAAGGGTCAATGAAGGGGAAGGGTGGAAGGGAGGGGCAGCTGCAGAATAAGGGGTGCTAGCTGCACATTCGAGCAGACTTGATAGACCTCTAGGCCTTTATCGTATGTTCTTATATCTAGTTTGTGTGTGTTTGTAGAAAACAAAGTTTGCCAAGACAGGCTAAAGTTATGGAGATTGGGTCACACCCTCCATCTTGATTCTGTCAGAGTGAGTGACAGAAATGAAAATGAGACAGTCCACACTACCAGAATTGTCCACCCTGATAAAACAGTCATATATGGTCCTCATCCCAAGGGGTACTACCCTTGAGTACCAACACCAAAAGATGCCATCTTGAAAGAAAGCAACACCGTAAGATGTCCAGCATGGTGGGTCAATCACCCAACTTTGCAGTCAATTGGCCGAAGAAAGAAGATCCAGAGGCTGGAGTATAGCATCCCCCCTGGGAGCAACAAGACAGCGTCCCTCCTGGGAACAATGAGGAATGTCGTGCCTGCAGCCTTCTCCTTGATCAGCAGCAACCAGGTCCAGAGGTGTCCAGTGTCAGTAGCTCAGCAGGTTGCACACTTGCCTCTGAGGACAGGAGATCAGATGGTTGTGGGTTCTATCCCCATACCAGGCACTTGGGTTAAAATCCCAATACTGACACTGTAGTGCAGCATGAGGGGGATGCTGCACTCCTGAGGTGCTGTCTTTCAGATGAGATGTTAAAGTGAGGTCCCATCTGCCTGTTCAGATGGACGTTAAAGATCCCATGGCACTTCTTGAAAAGAGTAGGGGTATTTTATTGAACAAAAAACATAACAGCACATATAATTAACAAAAACAAAACAAGTCATAATTACACTCAAAAACAAAAGCAAAACATTACTCTGAGTGGAAACATTTTAACCATCAATATCTAAATACATTCCTTATTACAAATAATTTTCACTAAACTTTTAATCCCACATGTTAAAATTCTTCCATAATTGAGATACCTTGTCTTGAGAAAATCTCTGTATATCTTTGACTTTAACTTTTATCATCTTAGTCTCTATTTGTGTTATTATGGTATTGTTAATCATTTGTTGTTGTAAAACATACTGACATCTGGCTTGCCACATGTAATATTGTATTAAGGCGAAAAAAAAACGTTTAAAGTGCTCTTATGATACCTTTTCCAAATACCTGAGTAAATCTCCTAAAATTAAGGTATTGTAAGTGATTAATGTAATAAAAGGCATATTCCATTTAATTGCAGCATCTCTCCAGAACTGCTTACTCCTGGGCATTCAAGGCATTCATGCTTTCTTCTATATTAGCACAAGTTAGCCATGGGCAATATCTATCTGCCTGAAGTTTATACTTAAGATTACCCCTTACTCCTAATTTCCCTTGAGAACACATCCATACATCATCCTGAACCTGTACTCCATAATCCGTTAATTTATCAATTGCAAATGTAATTTTTGTTGGTGAACATCCTGTGAAGATTAAGGATATTTGCAGGACATCATAAACTGTGCATAAATAAAAGGCTTTCCTATCTAAAGAACTCAGTGTCTGCCTTGTTATTTTCCACTGCTATAATTTCCTTATTATTGGGGTCACATAGCTAGGGTAATGATCCTGAGTTAATATTTTGGGAGGTAGATTGTCTCATTTTTTACAGTATTTCTGCAGAGAATATTGCATCCATACCTGCCAAGAAAAATCAGCTGGATTCCACATACAGATGAAAGAGTTAAAAAAAAAATAGAATGATAAAAGGCTATGGGGTTGATCATATTTAATCTGCCTTTTTATGGCAAGTAAGTAACATCTCGTTTAACTGGATTTAATCTGTTTCCCCACACCATCTGAAAGAACAAACTAAATAGCCTTGCCTCCAGATATACTGGAGTGGAGTAGATGTAACTTAAATAAAGAAACGTGGGTAATACAAACTTTTTTATAACCATGATGCGCTTCTTTTTCCAAAACTTCCATGTTTTCCAAATATTTACCTTACTCTCCCTTACTGCTAATTGCTTTTCCCAGTTAAAGGAAGCCATGTCATTCTGCTCAAACCATATCCCCAAGATTTTTTGTGGGGTGGCAGAAATAGCAGTCTCATTAATTTCTGAAAAAGCTGTCTGTGATTGATCTAAAGATATAATTACACTTTTTTATTTATTTATTTTTGCTCCTGAGAATTGCCCACATAAATTAAAGGTATCTATTGCATTTTAACCTAACTTACATCCCATACCAAAGGTAACGTCATCAGCAAAAGCTGTGATTTTTTCTGAGTATAATAGAGGATCAGGAGCTATCCCTATAACATGCTTATCCTGTTGAATTTGTTTTATGACCGGGTCTAATGCAAATATATACAGTAAGAAACATAAAGGGCATCCCTGTCTTACTCCTCTAAATAGTTGAATGTCTTTGCCATGTGATCCATTAACCGCCGGTATAATCCTAGCATTAGTATATAACATTTTTATCCATTTTATGAACTGATTAGGTATACCATATATTTCCATAACTTTAAATAGGTAATGATGTTCTACCCGGTCAAAGGCTTTAGTTTGATCCAAAGCTACCACATATCCTGACGTATTCCCCTTTTTACCTGCTTCAAATAATTCCCTTAGTAAATATAAATTATGTTGTATCCGATGCTTAGGAATAGCACAAGTCTGGGCTATATCAATCAAGGTGTCAGCAACTTTTACAAGTCTGTTATTCATTATTTTTCCTAGAATTTTATAATCACTGTTAAGAAGGCTGATAGGCTTCCAGTTATACAGTGATTTGCCCCCGGTTTTTTATATATATAACTTATAATGGAAGTGCTAAAATCTTTATAATCAAGATTAGAGTTTAACAAGATGTTAAAAACTAAAGGCAAGAGGTGACATATGAGAGAGAATTTTTTAAATAAAAATCATTAGGTATTCCGTTTATGCCTGGAGAAGTACCTATTTTAAGATTTTTGATTACATCTTGAGAAGAGATTAGCACTGTTAAACACTTTTTTGTTAATTCTTCAATTTTAGGGATTGGAGCTTTGAGAAAGTCCATCAATGATCCTGAGGTCCCAGAAACATCACCAAAAGTTTCCTTTAAATGCTGTTGTACCACTAACATCATCTCTAAATCTGCATTTGCTATTGGACCATCTGCTTTAAATAACCCAGTCATCAGGGTTTTGTTTAATCTTTGCTTGTACACTTTGTGGGGTCTGATGCAGGTTGTCCTGCTGTCCCAAAGCCATTTCCATTCCAAAGATTTGGCTCTATCATATTGATAGACATTCATTTTTATCTCAAGGATTTGGGACTTAAATTTTATGTGATCTTTGGGAGGAAAAGACATCAGCTTATACAGCTGATTTCTATAATTCAAATATTTTATATAGTTAGAGTTAACAGTATTTTGCCCATATGTAGTAATTACGACTTTAGGTCATTCTTTGTATCTGACCACCAATCATACAAATTATCGTAGCAACATATAGTAAATTCCGAGCTTCAAAAAACTATTCTAACTGATTGAAGCATTCTGGGAATCTAAAGGGATGTGTTTAACCTCCATCTCTATATTTTAGAATACATTTTGGGGAATCTCTGCTAAACTAAAATGACCCAGCAGAATATGGTGGTCCGAAAATTCAGTAGGTTTGACAGTTATGTGATATGGTTTAATATATTTGGAGACAAATAACATATCTATGTGTGAGCATAGAGGTGTCTATGACAGGTAGCTCCACTATTTTTCTTAAGGAATCTGTATGTGTATGTGAGACCTGCATCTGAGATGATCCGTTTTAATACGTGAGAGTCACAATACATTTTTGTTGTATCTTCCCTGAGTATTTATCTAGATCACAATTGAAATCCCCACCCCATACAGTATGCTTTCTAGTATATAAATAGGGCTTTATGTCCTCAAACAGTTAATTCTGGGTACTTTTGTCTGTGGGGCATATATATTAATAAAATGAAAAGCGAAATCTCTGTATGAACAATCAAGGATTAAGGCTCTGCCCGGCCTGATATCTAATAGTTTAGAGACCCAAAAATTAGTGTTTTTAAATAATATCCCAATTCTATCTGCTGCATCTGAACCAAATGTCCAAAAGGAGGGGCCCCAGATCCATCTTCTTTTAATTTGTTCTATTTCAAAAAGAGAGGCTAATCTTGTTTCTTGAACAAAGATAATATTTACTTTAAGTTGTTCTATTTTTTCCTTTTTTTCTTTTTCCACTACAATTCAGATCTTGAGCCCGTCTTGCCCATCATGATGGTTATTATAAACAGGGCATCTCTGATCGTCATGATTGAGGGAAAAAGTGAGAGTGACAGAGGGAGGAAAAACCCAGCGGAAGGAGGCCCAAACCACATAGGTTTTTATTAGTATACTTACTAATTACTTATGTTCAGTCCCATGTTGTTCCTGAAAGAGGTCCACATTTTATTATACGTTTGTTCCTGTTCACCTTTAATGTAATATATTTTTTCCAAATTCATAGTTTCCATCATAAATTCTAACCACTTCTGAATTTTTGGAGGATTTCTATCTTTCCATTTAAGCAGTATGCATTTCTTTGCAGTTATTGTTGATATTGAGATGAAGATTTTCTCTCTTCTTCTAATAAAATCGATGGTATCATTAACAATGCCAATTGTGCTGTATTGGCTATTTCTTTATTTAGTATCTTTTGTATGTTCCCCACAACTTTATGCCAAAAATTTGAGAGACATGGACATGCATACAGCATGTGGATCAATGTTCCAGTTGTAATCACACATCTGGGCATTTTTCTGTAATAGTGGCATTACTATGGTTTAGTCTAGATGGGGTATAGTAAGTTCTAAAAAACTTATTTATTTGAATTTGTTGAAGCTTACTAGCTTTTACATAATGGGCTGGATATTCAAACTGCGCTATTTTGTGGTGCAAGCCCTTGCGCTGCACAAAATAGTTCTGAAGGTGTGGCAGGCGATATTCAAAGAGTTGCGCTTATTGAGCAACCCTTTGAATATCACCCCGACCACAGCCACTGTGCATGGCGCAGTGGAACTAGCGCCACCGCAAGTGGTCAGAGTGGAGCATTCAAGTTGTGGTGGCACAAGTACCATTGCGCCATGTGCAAATTTCCCATATTCAAAAGGTGACATGCAAATGGGGCCATAATTCATGCAAGGCGCAGGAGGGGCCATTTGCATCTATTTATGGGCCCATTTGCATGCCATTAGTATGCAGGTGTGCCGATCCCCGAGGACTTGCGCCTGGCGCCTTGCCAGGCAGCAGCCATCGAGGACCAACGCCCCCTGCAGCCTGATCGTGGGCAAAAGTGTAAAAATTCCCCCCCACCCCCTGACTGGCCTGATTGCGGGCAAAGCATAAAATCCCCTCCCCGACTGGCCTGATCGTGGGCATAAGGTTAAATAACCCCCACTAGCCCGATCATGGGCATAAGCTAAATAAACCCCCCACTAGCCTGATCACGGGCATAATTGAAATACCCCCACCAGCCCGATCGCGGGCAGCACAGAGTCCAACCCCCAAGGGACATATCCTGGTGGTCCAGTGGACCGCTAAGCCCAATCGCAGGCTGCAAAATGTTGCAACACACCCCCAAAAACAGATCCCTGGTGTTCCAGTGGACCGCTAAGCCCAACGCAGGCTGCAAAATGTTGCAACACACCCCCAAGAACAGATCCCTGGTGTTCCAGTGGACCGCTAAACCTGATCGTGGGCTGCAAAATGTTGCAACACCCCAAGAACAGATCCTTGGTGATCTAGTGTCCCCCACCCCACCCACCCACGACCCCACCACCCCGCTCCCCCTGGCAGCCGGCCAGGGCGGCAGCATCCCACCGCCTGCCACCCGCCAACTGACTGCCGGTGGGGCTGCACACCATTGGTGCAGAGCAAGAGCCAATGGGCATGCAGCCCACCATTACAAAGGCAGTCCAGATATGTGAATTAATTTCATTCACATATCTGGACTGCTCCTATGGTATGGACTGCACACCCGTGGCTCTTGCTCTGCACCAATGGGCATGCAGCCCATCAGGCAGTCAGTCAGCAGGCAGCGGGCAGCAGGCGGGTGGGATGCTGTCACCCGCTGGCTGCGGGGAGGCGGGGTGGTGGGGCTTCATGGGTGGGTGGGGGACACTAGATCACCAGGGATCTGTTCTTGGGGAGGGTGTTGCAACATTTTGCAGCCTAATCGGGCTTAAGGTCCACTGGACCACCAGGATATGTCCTGGAGGGGTTGACTCTGTGCTGCCCCAATCAGGCTGGTGGGGGTTTTTACAATTATGCCCGTGATCGGGCTAGTGGGGGGTTATTTGTCCCATGCGCCCATGATCGAGCCAGTCGGGGAGGGGGTTACTATATGCCCATGATTGGGCTGCACAGGGGCAGGAGTAGGTTAAGGGCCAGCCACAGGTGGCAGCTGCTGTGTTGCGCCCTGCAATGCGGCAGCTCACCTGTGGGTGGCCCTCGACTTACTCCTTTTTTTTTGGCTCAAAGTTGTGCAGGCGCAGGTTGGGGATTGCACCTGCACAACTCTGCACAGCCTGCTGAATATCGGGCTGTGCAGTTTATGCATGGTTCCTCCCCCTCCAGTTCAGCATGCATTCATTTGGATTGCACTGTTGCTCAGCTTGCCTTGGGGGGGCGCAGCTGCCTCCTGCTGAATATGGCAGAATGGCACAATTTCGGGCTTGCGCAGGTGCAACCCTATTGCGCATGTCGCAACCCTTTTGAATATCTAGCCCAATATGTATATGATTTTATTGCATTCTGCCAAATGGTATCAGTTATATTTATACCAAAGTCCCATTCCCATTTTTTGATAATTTTCTGTTGTTCTTTTTGCAGATTTCCTGCTAATGCTTTATATATAATTGATATTAATTTACCCTTTTCTTTTCTATCTACCAGAACATTAAACAAAGATGATAGCCATTTCGTATCCTGTTTTTTAAAAGATGTCTGTATTAAATTTCGTAGCTGCAAATATTGAAAATGCTGTATGTTCGATAAATTGAATTCTTGTTAAAAAGTTGAATATGTCTTCATCTGTTCTTTGTCTATAACCTGTTTAATCTGCTTAATACCTCTCCTATACCAGCTTTGAAAAGTATTATCTATTATGGAAGGTTCAAATTTAAAATTTAACATAATAGGTGAATATGGGGAAATTATGTCTTTTTCTTTAATTAAACTATGGGCCTTATTCCATGCTGCTATTTTAGTTTCTGTAGGTTGACTCAGACCACTATTTTTCCTTTTTCTATTATAATCTGAGTATAATAATTGCATTATATCCATTATATGGATGTGTACTGCACTGAAATAGTATTGATTTAGATAAGGTATTTTTCTTGTGTATCCATTCCCATATCGAACAATTTGTGCTGCCAAGAAATATTTATACATATCTGGTAGAGCTAACCAACCATTATCCCTATTTTGTATTAAATGTGAATAAGCGATCCTCGACGGTTTATTATTCCAAATGAATTTTATTATTTTCTTTAATTGCTGAAAATATGTTTGTGATAGCATTAATGTAGTGATTGAAAAAGAAAAATATATTTGGACAAAATCTTCATTTTTATTATATTTATCTGACCAATCAATGTTAAAGGCAGCAATTTCCAGTGATATAATTCTTCTGATATCTGTGCTATTAAGGGTCATAATTAAGTGCTATTGTTTGTTTAGAATTATTTGTGATTTTAATTCCCAAATATTTAATCACAGTATCTCTTCTTATTTGATGAATTTCCAGATAAGTTGTTACATTATTTGAAGTTAATGACATCATTACAGTTTTTCCCCAATTAATTTTGTAACCTGATAATAAACCAAAGTTTTTAGATATTTTAATCTCTGGAATAGATGTTTCCAGCAAAGATGTATAAAGTAATATGTCATCCGCATATATACTTAATTTGTACTCATTATTGTTTATCTTGATTTCTTGAATAGCTGAATTTGCTCTTATTCTATCTGCTAATGTTTCTATTACCATTATAAATAGTTTCGGAGACAGTGGACATCCTTGTCTTGTACCCTTGAAAGCTTGAAAGCTTTTGAATTATAATTATTTTTAACTATAGCCATTGGATTTTTATATATTAGTCGAAGCCATCTGCGGATCTGCTCCCTCACCCCATCTCCTCTATCACCTTTCACATATAGCTCCATTCCACTCGATCAAACACTTTTTCTGCATCTAATGCTAATAAAATTGCTTCTTCATCCTTAACTAAAGATAGTACAGTATATTAATAGTTTGTCTTATATTTTCTCTAATTGTTCTACCCTTTATAAATCCATTTTGATTGGTATTTATAATCGTTGGTAAGATATTTTCTAATCTTTTCGCTATAATTTTTGTAAAGATTTTATAGTCTACATTCAATAGGGAGATGGGATGGTATGAGGAGCTGATCAGCGGGTCCTTATCTTTCTTTAGGAAAACATGTATAATTGCTTCATGAAAAGAATCAGGTATTGCTTTAGATTGATTGAATGAATTAAATAAAGTGACCGACACCGGACTCAATAAATCCTTAAATTGTTTATACAATTCAATTACTAGCCCATCAGGGCCCGGAGACTTATTAGGCAGAATTTGTTCAATAGCTGCTTCAATTTCTTCACAAGTAATATCTACCACTAATTGGCTACGAAATCTAAAAGGTATAGATAAAGGAGGTAAATATTGTTTAATTTGATCTACTGTATGATTAGAACATTCTGACTTATATATGTAGAAACATAGAAACATAGAAGTTGACGGCAGATAAGGACCGCAAGGCCCATCCAGTCTGCCCATTTCTTTTTCTACCTTATAAATGTGCCATCGGCCTTTGCTCTGTCAGTGACCTATCTATTCATAGTCATTTGTATTGCTCCCTTATGCCTATCCCATGCCTGTTTGAAGCCCTGCACTGTATTCATAGCCACCACTTCTTGTGGTAAGCCATTCCATGCATCTACCACCCTTTCTGTGAAAAGAATTTCCTCACATTCCCCTTAATCGGCCTCCCTCTAATCTCATGCTGTGTCCTCTTGTCCTGCTATTTTCTTATATTTAAACATGTTAGACTCTTTCACCTTGTTTATGCCCTTAAGGTGTTTAAATGTCTCGATCATATCACCTCTCTCCCTCCTTTGCTCAAGGGTATACATATTGAGCTCGTTAATCTGTCCTCATATGTCTTCTGATGCAGTCCCTGCACCATTTTGGTTGCCCTTCTGGACTGCCTCAATTTGGTTAATGTCCTTGTGAAGGTGGCCTCCAATACTGCCGCAGTACTCAGATGGGGAGCCCTAACCAATGTCTTGTACAGAGGTTATTACCTCTCTGACTTGTGATACCCTACTAATACACCCTAACACCCCCTAGCCTTACCTACTGCTTTAGAGGTCTGCTTGGATGATTTTAGGTCATCAGTGATGATGATAGAAACATATGTCTTGGTAATAATTGAAAAAGCAGTCATTGATCTTATCCAGATATTCTATTAGCCTACCCTGTTGGTCTTTTATTGCCAGTATATAATTTTTTGTAGATCTCTTCTTGTTTGCTACACCAATAACTTCGGGGCTTATCTGATAAACATAAGTAATTTGATTTTGTGCACATTATTTGTTGACTAATCTGATTTAATTGAATATTGTTCAACTGATCTTTCTTTTGATTTATTTTATTCAATACTCTATCATCCAGAGTTTGAATATGTAAAACTGAAGGGATTGTATTTCTTTTGATAACCTATTAACTATTAGTTCTTCTTTCTTTTCTTAATATGTTCTACATCAATTGCCTGAGCTCTTAACCATACCTTAAATGTATCCCAAATTATATTAATTGAAATTTGAGATAGAAAATGATTCCTAAAAAAATCCTGAATTTCTCCTCGTAGTTTCTGAACAATAGTCGATATACGTATAAGTGAATAGTTTAATTTCCAATGCCAATACGTAGTCTGTGTTCTATTATTTTTAATATTTAATAAACAAGGTGAATGATCTGAGATCAAGATACCTGTATATTTTACTTCCATAACCCAAAAAAGAATAGTTTCAGATATAAGATAGAAATCAATTTTGGAGTATGAATGGTGTGCGGTGGAATAATAAGAGAACGTTTTTCTTCTGGGTATTTACTATTCCATGGGACCACCAGTCCCAACTCCTTCATATATTTTTAATAATCATTCGTGTTGGTCTATGGCTTTATCTAGTTTAGATGTTTTATCCTGTGCAAATAGTACTAAATTAAAATCTCCTGCTATTATGTATGGGGTGGAAATGTTGATAATGTCAAAAAAATGTGTGTAGAAATTGGGACTATTCTCATTTGGTGCATAGATTGTTGCCATAGTTATTTTAAAATTGGGAGTTTTTACTTCTACTATAACCCAACTTCCTTGTGTATTAATATCTGATTTTATAATATTTGGATATGGACTTGCTTTATTAAACAATAAAGCAACACCCCTAGAATTATTTGTGTAATTAGATACTATACCATTCCCCCATCTATTCATAAACCATGTTGATTCTTTGCCCCAGAAATGAGTTTTCTGTAGCATCCCTACATCTATCTTTTGTTTTTGCATAAACTTTATTATGCGTATTATCTTCCTTTTATTCTTTAGACATTTTACATTCCAAGACAACATCCAGAGAATTACTCATGTTTTTCTTTTTATTAATAGGGTCCTTCCTCCCCGTCACTCTCACCAATTATACCAAATAACCTGCCCAAATTTTTTTTCCTTTATTATTATACTAATATAAATCCTTAAAAATGTGGCTCCTTTATAGACTTCATATTAACCCCATTTACTTATCCCTCCCTCCCTCCCTAAACACCCTCATTACTGGAAACCCAAGTGTTCCAGCCCCCACCCCCAAAAAAACATAATGACCTAGATTGGTCATCATTAAACTCTGAGCATATGAGATAAGACAGACCAGAGCTAGGATGGATTACACAATCTTGTATAGCTTTATGTCCTTAGTATAACGAAAAAGGTACCCCTAATATTAAAAAGGGAAAGAGGGAAAAAAAAAACAACAAAAAAAAAACACCTATAATTATACTATTTATTTTCTGCTATGTAGAAAATATGAAGAATTCAATTATTCTCATCATTATTAACCCTTCTGCTTTGTCTATCCCCACTTTCTCCTTTCTCCCTTCCTTCCATCTCCTCCATATTTCCATGACTATCCCCCTGGTTCCCTCCTTCCCTTCATGTTTATTAGTACTCAACCATAGATTTCATCAAATGCTGCCATAGCCTCATCTGGGTCATCAAATGTTTGTAATTTTCCCTTGACCACAAAGCGTAGCTTGGCTGGATAGTTCATTGAAAACCTAAGGCCTTTATGGAACAGCCTTTCCTTTATTAGGTTGAACAAGTTTAGTTTTGCAGTTGTCTCGGGAGACATATCCAGAGCATTGAATTTAGTTGTTTCATATGTTAGTCCCTTCTCTTTGTGAGCTTTAGCTAAAATTGCTTCCTTATCCAGAAATCTAAGAGGTTTAATGAATACTGTCCTTGGAAAAGCATTATTATTTCCCCATGGCTGCCCGCTCTATGTGCACGATCAAGCTGAATTGTTTCCTCAGGGTATTTATGCTCCATGGCCAGTGTTAACATCTTTTCAAAAAGGGTAAGGGGTCTCAGTACCTTCTACACTCCGGTATGTTTAACAGTCTCAAATTACCCCGAAGAGCTCTGTCTTCCTGCTATGCTACTCGTTCTTGAAGAAGCTCTAATTGCTTCAAGTAGTTCTTATTTTTTTGTGTCCATGAATTCATGCAGTTCTCCATCTGTGAAACCCATTTTTCTGTAGAGTCTGTGCAAATAGTTAACATTTCCAATTTTATTTATTTATTTATTTATTTAGTTGACCGGGTAAGTGCACTAGACAAATCCTGCCTATTTTCAGGCACGACCTGGGGAAGGGGGATACAGATGAATGCCAACTGACCTTGAACCAGATTAAGCTGTTGGTGGTATTTTTAGTGAATGAAGAAAATTTGGCCAGGACACCGGGGAAATTCCCCTACTGCTTGGCCAGTAGGGGGACTTGCTGACTGTCAGGATGGAGGGCTCAGTTGCTGAGCAGCCTTTGTTGCAGCAAGACATGCTGCAGGCTGTGGGGCCAGCTACAGTTTCTACATTGGAGAATACGGAGTCAGAAATTTTTTTTTAAGCACCTACGGAACCAGGTTTATCTGCTGACACAGAAGTTTCAATAGATACTTCGGCTTTGCAAGAAAAAAAGGTTGTGCGTTTGTTGCCAACTTCAGAAGTTTCCACAGAACACCACACAGATTTGACTGCCTGTCTTTCGTGCAGTCTTTACCTCCTAACAAGCAGCGGAATGCGGGCGCCATTGGAACCTTCGTGACAGCTGAGGGATTGCAGACTGACAGAGAGGTTGCTACGCGGCAGAAAACTGGAAACTAACCTGCAGGCTAATACAGCCCCAGCTACAAGCGCCACAATCCCTTTGTCCTGGAAAGTCAGTTACAGGTGCTGTTTATCTTCTTCTGCCTTAGACAAGCAGCCGCATACAGTCTTTTCTTTTTGCTAAACAGCGGGTATTTAAATCCGTGACTAAAATAACTATTTCTGAACAAAAACGCTCGTGGGCTGACCAGGTAGACGAAGCTGATGCTTCGTGGTCAGTTAGTAAAGCCCTGACATCGGCGGGCTGGGCACAGCTCCCAGAGTCTGGTAAATGGATTTCTGGTTTTTCCCCAATTGTTATTCCGGGGGTAAATATGAAGGAGACTGATCTGCCTACTTCACTGGTCACAAAACCTACTACTTCTATTCCTCTCAGTATGGTTAATCAGGCCCATTCTATGGAAGATCATTCTTTGGACACTGCAAATTCACCCTGGCCCATCCTCCCAAACTGTCTTTCACACAGAACCCAGAACCTGGTTTTAAACCACAGGGAGGTTTGTCTTTTATGAAGAACTTCCACCTCGGCCGTTGCCCTCTTCTTTTGGGGAGTGTATAGATGACCAGGCCTCTACAGACACTCCTGCATGCCCATCACCAGGATCTATGCCTGGCCTAGAACAAACTACATCACGTTCTTATGCCTCCTTTTTTCGTTCTTATAATTTCTCAGCTAAAAGACATAATGCAGTTTGTTTTGTTTACAAAGGAGGGATGGATGTTTTCCCTGATAGGAAATTTGTAGCAAAAGCATTATTAAAGGATAGTTTGCAATTTACTTCAACTGAAATGTATGCTTTAATACAAGTTTCAGGAGAAAAGACTTTTAATGTTAGCTTTAAATTAAATAGTGGTTTGGATAAATTTTGGACTAAATATCTCAAAGTACTTCAGACTCCTTTGTGGTCCCCTTTTGATGTTTTCCACTTACTAAACCTGCACATAAAACCATTACTGTTCTCTTTAGAAATGAGGGCATAAGTGTTACAGATCTTGTTTATTGGATGAAACAAAGGTGCACAGTATTGGGACACCCAGAAGCAATCTTTGATTCCGAAGATATCTGGACAGGGGGTTGGAGAATCAGGGTTATATTACGCTCTGTAGAGGATGGTTTACAGCACCTTCCTAATTGTGTTTTCTTGGGGCAAGATAGAGGGGTTCTCTTCTATGCAGGCCAACCTAAATCTTGCTATAGATGTGGGAAATCAAGTCACATTAGTAGTGCTTGTGACCGTTTACGCTGTACCTTTGTAATTCTTTGGGGCATGTGAGTGAACACTGTAGAAATGTAGCAGTTTGTTCCTTGTGTAATGCACTCGGGCACTTTTATGCTACTTGTCCTGAGGCAGCCCATCGGCAATCAGACCCACAGGACTCTGAAGAACAGAGACTGCTGATTGCAACTGCACAGCGCTCAAGAGCCACTCACTCTACAGCATCCACTCCACCTTCAGTTCCCCATCCTTTGGTATCACCAGGTTTGGAGCTTTCTGTTGTTCAGGAATCTTTGCTACTACTCCCCCTTTGGATATTCCCTCAGGAATGTTGCTACCGACCTCCACCCCAGGTTTCCATCCCTCTTGACTCCCAGTCCATGCCCCCTCCAGCTTCCTCAAGAAATGCCTTTTCATTCCAGGAAAATGAGGAGTAAGACCTATAATACTCAGCCAGCTTCAAAAGTTCCTAAATTAGTCAGTACTCCCACAACTAATCATTTCCATGCCCTTCTTCTCGCACAAGATGTATCAGATGCTGAATCTGAATCCTCCTAGTCAGGGGTGGACCTCCTGGGAAAAACTTTAGAGGTGGAATCTGAGGGGGATCAACCCTCAGTTCTCCCATCTAAATCCATCTCCACAGCTGCCAAGAAAGGGAAGAAAAATAAACGTAAGCCTCCATGAAATTGTTTCTCACTGTCTAAATGCATTCCTCATTGACTTTCTGTTCACTTAATGTGAATAGCATCAAAAACCAGTTATGACAATCTGCTTTATTTTCTTTTTTGAAATCCTTACATTGCAATGTGTTCTTTTTACAAGATACACGATTGCATACAGTCACCGAAATCTCTGGTGCTTCAAAACAGTGGAATACGGGGGTTTCATATTGTTTTCATATTGGTCATTGGGACTAGAACAATGTACTGGGGTAGCAATACTTTTTGAGCTAGATGTGAAAGTTTTGAAATTGATTGATCTGGTCCTAGGTTGGGTATTAATTTTGGATATTATACTCCAGGGGGTGTGTTTTAGATTAATTAATGTATATGCACCTCAAACTAAAGCAACAAGGGTTGATTTGTTCCAGCTTATACAACCATATTTGCATACCTCCTTTAATGTTATCTGGGGGGGGGGGATTTTAATTGTGGTTTGTCTAATAGAGATACGGGTAAGGGTGTAAAAACTAAGGTTTTTTGTGACATGTCCTTGTTGGCTAAGGTGGTCCATAGAAACATAGAATTTGACGGCAGATAAGGACCGCTTGACCCACCTAGTCTGCCCATTTTCCTACCTAACAGATAAGCTGCAGATCCTAGTTAACCAACAGCTTACTTCCTCCTACCCCCCACTAGGACTGCCTTATGCCTGTCCCATGCATTCTTGAAGTCCCCCACTGTTCTTGACTCCACGACCTCCTCAGGGAGGCTGTTCCATGCATCCACAACCCTCTCAGTGAAAAAATACTTCCTCACATTACCTCTGAGCCGTCCCCCTCTATCTTCAAATTGTGCCCCCTTGTTCTTGCACATCTCTTTTTCTGGAAGATGCTACCCTCTTGGACTTTGTTAATTCCCTTGAGGTACTTGAAAGTTTCTATCATGTCCCCCTCTCTCCCTTCTTTCCTCAAGAGTATACATATTAAGCTCCTTTAGTCTTTCTTCGTATGTCTTCTGGTGCAGACCCTGCACCATTTTGGTTGCCCTCCTCTGGACAGCCTCCACTCTGTCTATGTCTTTGTGGAGATGGGGTCTCCAGAACTGCACACAGTACTCCAGATGGGGTCTCACCAACTGTCTGTACAGAGGGATAACAACTTCCTGTTTTCTACTATTGATACCTCTTCCTATGCATCCCAGTATCCCCCCAGCCTTCCTTACTGCCTTCTCACATTGCTTGCCCACCTTTAGGTCATCTGATATAATTACCCCCAGGTCCCTTTCTATTTTTACTGTTGTCAGTATCTCACCCCCCATTGTGTATGCTTCCCCTGGGTTTTTGTTTCCCATGTGCATTACCTTGCACTTCTTTGCATTGAATCTGAGCTGCCGTACATTTGACCATTCCTCCAACCTTGCCAAGTCCCTTCTCATCCTTTCCACTCCATCTTGTGTATCAACCCTGTTGCAGATCTTTGTGTCATCTGCAAAGAGACATACTTTTCCTTCCAGTTCCTCTGCAATGTCACTTATAAAGACATTAAAAAAGGACCGGTCCCAGTACTGAACCCTGCGGTACCCTGCTAGTAACCCTCCTTTCTTCACTGTGTACTCCATTTACTACTACCCTTTGCATCCTGTTGTCTAGCCAATTTTTTATCCAGGCTGCCACCTGGGGACCCACTCCAAAGCTGGCTATCTTGTGAATTAATCTTTTGTGTGGGACTGAATCAAATGCCTTGCTCAAATCTAGGTAGGCCATGTCCACAGCCCCTCCCTGGTCTACTACTTTGGTCACCCAGTCAAAGAAATCTATTAGATTCGTCTGACATGACCTTCCCATTGTGAATCCATGCTGCCTTGGGTCCTGTGCCCCACTGGCCTCTAGGTACTCAACAGTTCTTTCCTTCAGAAGTGATTCCATCATTTTCCCTACCACTGAGGTCAAACTAACTGGTCTGTAGTTTCCTGCCTCTGTCCTGCTCCCACTTTTGTGAAGAGGAATCATATCTACCCTCCTCCAGTCCTCGGTACCACCCCATCCTCCCATGATTTGTTAAAGAGAGTAGTCAGCGGTGTCACTAGTTCTACCCTTAGTTCTTTTAGAATTCTTGGGTGAATCCCATCAGGCCCCATTGCTTTGTCCACCTTCAATTTTATTAGTTCTTTCAGAACCCTTTCTTCTATAAATGGACTGGTATCGACCCCTGTCTTCAGAGTGTTTCTCTTGTTTGGTTTAGGTAACTCCCCCTCCTCTTCCTTTGTGAATACTGAGCAGAAATATTCGTTCAGTATCCAAGCTTTTTCACTGTCACCCTCTACCCACATTCCCTCCCCTTTATTAAGCTTCAGTATCCCTCCTTTGGTCTTTCTTCGCTCCCTAATATACCTATAAAAGGTCTTATCCCCCTTCTTAACAGAATTGGCTGTCCTTTCCTCGGTTTGGGCCTTTGCTATTCTGACTGTCTTCCCAGCCTCTTTCTGCTTTAACTGATAAAGTTCTCTGTCCTGCTCCTTCTGTGTTTCTTTATATTTCATGAATGCTGTCCTTTTCTCCTTAACCTTCCCTGCCACCTCATTTGAGAACCATAGCAGTTTTTACCTTCGTTGTGTTTTATTGATTTGCTTTACACAAAGGCTTGTTGCCTCTGTGATGGCTGTTTTGATCACTCCCCATTGTTTCTCCACCTCTCCTTCTTGCCTGTTTGCTAGTGCTTTTCTGAGGCACTCTCTCATTTTCCCAAAGTCAGCCCTCCTAAAGTCCAGTACTCTTGCTTTTGTATGGCTTGATTGTATGGCTGTGTTTATCGTGAACCACACTGTTTGGTGGTCGCTTGTTCCCAGATGGCTACCCACTTCTAAATCTGAGATTCTTTCTCCATCCCCATTTGAGAGTACCAGGTCTAAGATTGCTCCCTCAGTGGGTTCCAATACTAGCTGTCTGAGGCATGCCCTGTAGGGCATCAAGAATGACCCTGCTCTTGGATGTGCCTGCAGCAAAGGTGCTTCAGTTAACATCTGGCATATTCAGGTCCCCATTAACAATATCTCCCTTTTTCTGCCATTCTAAGAAAGCCTTCTATCATTTCCTTGTCCATTCCTCCCCTGAGATGGGGGTCTGTATATACCCCCATGCAGATTGTGGTGCCATTTCCTGTCTCCAGGGTGACCCAAAGTGCCTCATCTGCTCCCTGTTTACTCTTTAGTTCTGTTGCTTTGATCCCTTCCTTTACATAGAGAGCTACTCCTCCTCCTCTTTTACCCTCCCTGTCCCTTCTGTAGATTGTGTATCCTGGTATGTTGACATCTCAGTCATGGTTCTCTGTGTACCATGTTTCTGTGACTTCCACAATATCCAGGCAACCCTCTTCCATCAAGGCCACTAGTTCAGGGAGCTTGTTACAAAGACTATGGGCATTGGTACTCATCACCCTCCACTTTTTGATAGCCTTACCCCTTTTAGCCCCATTTCTGTCCTTACTGCCTTTGCCTTTTTTTACATTTAAATCTGTTCTGCTCCCTAATAACTTCTGTACCTTGGTGTTTACCTCACTAATCACCATGTTTTGTGGGGGGAAGCTCAGATTTCCCTGCTCCTTTCAGTGCCTCCCCCCTTGGCTAGTTTAAATGCTTGCCAATGAAGCATTTAAACCTCTCACCTAGGATCCTGGTTCCCCGGACAGATGCAGACCATCGCACCAGTATAGGTCTGCATCCCTCCAGGTGGCTCCCCAGTCCTCAATGAAGCCAAAACCCTGAGCTCCACACCAGTTTTTCAACCACTTATTGAATTCCCTGGTGAGAAGTGCCCTAGCATCTCCCTTGCCATAGACAGGCAGCACCTCCGAGAAGGTTACCGTATGCGCTACTTGTCTAAGGCCCCTTCTCAACTCTTCAAACTCCTCTTGCACTGCTCTGATCCCATTCCTAGCCAGGTCATTTGTCCCTAGGTGGACAATGACATCCAGCTCCTCCCTTGTGCAGCTCCTCCACGATCCTGAGGATTCGCTTCCTGTCCTTCAAGCCGTGGCGCCAGGAGAGGCACCTCCCTCTCCCTTCCTCCCCAATTCTACCCCCTAATGATTGAGTCCCCACCAGGAGTTGTTTCCTTCCTGTGGGGTCCCATGCCACCCTCCTGTGGGTCTCTTTTGTGAAGGTTCCCAGCCTCCTCCTTGGTCTCCACTGCAGGTGCCTCCATAGAGGAATCACTATCCACCAGAAGAGTGAATGAATTGTAGAGCAGTACAGCTGGAGGGATGCAACTCTGTTCCACCACCCTCTCCCTCCTTGAGCCCACCCTGGTCCAGCTTCTCCTCTTTCTTGGCAACCTTTGAGGTAGTGGCATTGGCCCTGGTGGTCCCTGGGTGGGGGAGGAGGTTTCACAAATCCTAGCCAGGTCAGCCTGGAGACGGGCAACCTCCTCTCTCAGACCAGAGAGGTGCCTGCAAATAGGGCAGCATCGCAGCCTCCAGAATGTCTCCTGGAACACTGCCGCCCCACAGCCATTGCACTGCACCACTCCTATCATGTCTTATTTTGTGTCCTCTCTACTGTTTCTCTGGATGCTTATTCTCTCCTCTCCTTATGACTCTCACCCTTCCTGTTCTGGGACAGCAACTTCCTATCTTCTTCAGTAGCCTCCTTCTTCCTTGCTCAATATCAGACCACCAGCAGCTAGGGGGGGAGAGTGAGCTACTTTTTTCCTTTAGGGTTGACAAAACCAATGTTTCTCTATGATCCTTTCCTTCCTACTGCCAAACAGGAAGTTCCTGTTGATAGTCAAATCCAGTGGCTATAAAAGTAGAACTGGCTTTGGGTGGGTGGGATGGAGGGCAATTAATAAGAAAAAAGGCTAGCAACAGGAAGTTGTAATTTGACTAACCTGCTTTTATAGTGTCTAAACCACACCCCCAGGTAAGACTGCAAGTTTGGTTGACGCATACGCTCGTTTGCATGAGATTACCATTCCTACCTTTTATAAAGGAGCCCTAGCTACCAGGCTAGATTTCTTTTTCATTAATAAAACTTTACCTTTAAATTCAGTGTGGGTCACCCTGGTGGAATTCTCTGATCATTGTGCCTTGTGCATAACAGTTGGGTCTGTAGCATTCTCTTTCGGTAGGGGCCTCTGGAGACTCAACTCTCAACTGCTGTTACATCAGGACATTTTGCAACATTTACAATATTTTGCAGATGCAAAGAAGTCTCTATATGAGATGTATGAGGATCCCTTTTATGGTGGATAGATACTAAAACAGATGTTATTTCACTGTTGACATTTTTGGGAAATCCGGTGTTCCAGCTTATTTTTCCTATTTACAACTCAGAAAACAGATGCAGAAATTAATGTCCATGGCCCAGACTACTAAACATAACTTTTATCTCAAATAAAATACTTAAGGAAAAATGGTACCCTTTCATAAGCATCAATCAACAGTTTTACACTTTCAACAGAAATTTGATACGCGGGAAATTTTGCTACTGTTTGTCCTTTTCTTGGTAATAAGGAAAGGGTGGGAAAAAAGGTTTTGTCAGTCTTATGGGCGCGATGGTCAGGAGAAATTTTCACAACATGATATGATGTGGAGGTGACGCATACGGCATCACTTTTTAAAAGAGCCTGTTGATTTGGTTTCTTCTCGGCTTACCTACATAATGTTGAGGTCCCAGACTGTCCTCCATCTATATTATCTTGTTTAGTGAATCCTCTTACACCACAGGAAGTTCTCACTGCCATTCATTCCCTTTCTCAACAAAGCACCAGGTACAGATGGTTTGCCTGCTGAGTTTATAAACTAATTGGAACTGTGTTGTCTCAGGAACTTGCCAATGTTTATAATGACTTGTTAATGCATTCTGATTTTCCTTTGGAAATGATGGGGATTTTAATTTTCTACATAAGAAAGGTGATAAGAAGCGCTTTCTAATTGGAACCAGTCATCCTATTAAATGTTGATTTAAAAATTTTAATGAAAATTTTGAATACACGACTTTTGATAGTATCTCAACATTTAATTTCTCCTGCACAGTCCTGTGCGATCCCAAACAGATCCAAAATTGATCAGTTACTCTTTCTATGAGAAATATTTGATAGATCACATACGATTGGATTACCTGGGTTTGTTTTGTCATTGGATCAGATTCTGTGAATCATGAGTTTTTATGGCTTACTTTACAACATTATGGTATTCCCTCTATTTTTATTTCTTGGTTATGGAAACTTTATAAGTCCGCTACAGTGTCTCCATTGGTTAATGGACACCTTGGGCCTGTGCTTCGGTAAAGCAGAATCTGGCAGGGTTATCCTGCTAGCCCTATTATATGTGTTTAGTATAGATACGTTGTTATGCACTTTGAATAAATTGATACCCTATTACTGTTCCAGGAGTATTAATACCTTTTTCAGCCCTTGCTTATGCAGATGATATTTGTATTTGCACCTCCACTGTTTCTTCAGTTCACTCAGTTGTTAATATTTGTAATTTTTGGCTCCCTTTCTGGTACATCTTTAAATATACCCAAATGCCTTGGATACACTTTGGGTGGAGGTACCCCTGCCGGGATCAAGTATAGTTATATAAGTTCAATGTTACACCCATTCGGATTTTGGGTATAGTTTTGGTTCCCTACCCCAGCTATTCATAATTGGGATATCCAACTGGAAAAAGGCAGAATTATTGTACAGAATTGGAATAAATGGCAGTTTTCCAAGCTTAAGCATATCTATATGATATGAACATATTTGCTACCTCTATTTTTATTTTTAAGTAATATTTTTCCCCACCAAAACAAAGGGAAGCAACTCTATTTAGCATTTTTTCAAGCTGTCTGGGTATGAGTCTTAATCCTATTAAGCGTAATATTCTCTATTTGCCTGTATCTCAGGGTGGTTTGAACATGATAGATCCCTTACTGTTTTTTTACTGTCAATTTCTTTTTTCTAATTTCCCACCATTATTAAAACATCTTCCTAAATTATGGACAGGTCTCTTTCGGCAAACAATAGGGCCTTGGTATCAAGATTGGGTGGATGGCCGATTAGGGCGTCTTAGTGCACTTGCCACCGTGAATCCCTATCAGCATGAGATTTTTCTTAAATTGTGACAGTGGAATATACCCAGTGATTGGTTACTCTCCAAGCAAAAACATTTTTTATATCAGTCTGTTCTTGATTCACATTCTTCTGAACCAATTACATTTCCAAAATGTCCAGATGAGCTGCTTTTGTCCCTTCAGGGTTTAATAGCCCTCAAACGCATTCCTCCTAAATTGAGGGATGTTACCTGGTTGTGTGGTCATGAGAGGCTTAATGTTAAGGGTAATCAATTTCATAAACAGTTACAGGACCGCAGCTGCTCTCGTCCTGGTTGCTTTCAAGCATTCGAGACTATGCAGCATTTATACTTTTTATGTCCGTATATTTCCAATTTTTGGAGTTACAGTATGTTGCTAATGTTTGGAATGAACCAGTATTTGAAAATGTAAATTATGATATTCTGATTTATAGTTCATATATTCTGGATTGGAGAAAGTGGGATACTAGTATATTGCATGTTCTTTTCGCAGTATTTAAGTGGTTTATTTGGCAAAGTAGGTGTCTTTTTACTTTACAGCAAAAGGATCTTTCTTATATGGAACTTTTGCAGAAAATACACTCAGAATTGTTAATTATTTATAAATATGAAGCTGGAATATATAACCGTGCTCAATTAAGGTTGAATTGGAGGAATTTACCATGGGTGACAGACAATGATGTTCCTGTCACATGATATCATTTTTTCTCTTTTTATAATTTATTTTTTCATTTTTCTACTAAGATGTACTAACTGACTTTGGGTTATCTTTTTACTTGCTTTTCTTTTACACATTTCCTTTGTTTCTCTTTATTGGCAATTTCTTTCTGTATACATTGTGAATTAACATTGTTTCTTGATTTCCTTTTTGAAGTTTTGTCAATAAAAAATTCCCCTACTCTTTTCGATAAGTGCCATGGGATCTTTAACATCCACCTGAACTACCACCAATCCAGGCAGATGGGACCTCGGTTTAACATCTCATCTGAAAGACGGCACCTCAGAAGTGCAGCACCCCTCTCATGCTGCACTACAGTGTCAGTACTGGGATATTAACCCAAGTGCCAGATGTGGGAACTGAACCCACAGCCCTCTGATCTCCGGCCTCAGAAGCGAGTGTGCTACCTACTGAGCCACTCAACTCCATTTCAGAAGTAGCCACCAAAGTTAATGACATTTTAATTTCTGCTGGTGAGCCCAGCACCTCAATTTTAACAAATTTTAATTTTAACAAATTTAACAATTTTAAAAAGAGACATAGCACTAAGCATCTCATTTTTAATTTCCATCACCGAGCCTTTTGCTGTAACTTCTGTATCATCCATTAAACTTTCTACAGAGTGGCTATCTGCTAAGTTGTTTATTACACCAGTCTGTTCTTCTTTATCTTCAATTTGAGTATTGGAGACCTTATTTCCCGAACACCCCTCCCCGTTCTCATTCCATTGCCTTGAGGCTTCACCTGAATTCTGTATATGGGCCGCTTGCTTTTCCATCATTTCTAATAAGTTTTACCTCTGTTCTAACCCAATGTGTTGTTCAAGAAATAGTAAAATCTTACCGATAGCTGTGAGCTTGCTTTTTACCTTACCGGTTGGCATTTCAGAGACCGGGGAAATCAGAGGCTTTTGAGGCTCTTGCAAAGCTACATACACCTCATTTTGCAGTGGTGATTCCTCTGTCCGGGTCTCAGCTCCCAACGCTTGTAATTTCTTAGATAACTATTTCTTGGGAGTTTTCTTCTCGCTCCTAAAATTCGAGAGCTTGCGGGTTCTGCGTACTCTTTTCGCCATAACAGTTCACTACCACGCCTTGCACAGTTGTTCCGTAAAGGAAAGAGAGGAATAAAGAGAATTAGGAGATTTAAGCAACAAAAGTAGAGCAGCTTCACCGATACAGCATAACATCTAAATGCAAACTTCTTTCTCTAATGGCGAGTAATCTCTACAACTTTCTCTCCTCTCCCTCTCTTCATTTGCTCTATCAGAACTTTTTTCAGAGAGCATTCATTTTTGAAGCTGTTTTTATCCCTTTTACCTTTTAAAGCATTGTCTTTGCATTTCATGCTTTCTATGTGCTCACAGCTCACTGCTTCTGCTCCGGTCCGTCCAGCACGAAACTACTCAGAGTTACATCCACCTGGCATTCTCGGATGTCAGCAAGACGCTCCACACAGGTGCGGGGCACCGAAATGTGTAAAGAATCTTCTACTTTAAGTTGTTCTAGATAGGCCAAAATTGAAAGTTGCTTTCTGTAGTTTTTGAGACTACGTATGTTATAAGAGGCAACCTGCAAAGTGGCCATTTTGTTTGGTAATTTTTATTTATTTATTTATTTAGCTTTTGTTGACCGGGTAAGTGCACTAGACAAATCCTGCCTATTTTCAGGCATGACCCGGGGAGAGGGATACAGATGAATGCCAACTGACCTTGAACCAGAATAAGCTGTTGGTGGTATTTTAGTGAAATGTTAGTAATGTTAGGGCCCTCCTATGTAATTAGAGTTTGCTTTTCTTTTCTTTCCTTTTTTCCTTTTTTTTCTGTTGCTAATTCTGTAGCTTTGCTATCCTCATCTTCAGTCACCATCTCAGATCGTGAGAAGTATTTGATTCTAGATCTGAATCTCCTGTCTCCTGTTGCAGGAGTGAAAAGGGCTTTCAGTATGTATAGGGCCTTTAGATTTTAAGTGAGGCCCTTGTGAACAGTCTATCCTTTTCATTGTTTCAAAGGGGAGCATAGACTTAGTAGGACTTTTTCCTAATGAAGTATGAGCTACCTCATTTTGACTCACAATTTCTTCTGAAGCCTCATTTTCCTGATTCACATTAGCTATCTCATGCTTTTTTCCAGAGGGTTGTTCCCTATCTGTAATGTTCCTCTCTTTAAATGGTGCTTCTTGCTGCCCAGTTTCCTCACTCTGTGCTTCAGCAGTATATTTATGGCTGGAATCCCTCCTCCTTTCTTGGGCCTTGTCTACTAAAATGTCCGGGTCCCACCCCTCACTTTGGTTTCTCCTTGCCCATGGACAATGGTGAAAGGCAAGACCCTTCTCATCACAGAGGTTGTGCTGAAAAATATTCTCACAAAGGTCTACAGAATGACCATACCCACCACATAAGGAACATTTTAACATATCACAGGAGCTGCTTATATGAGTTTTAGTGCCACATTTGTAGCAAGCTCTCAGCTGCCCTCCATAAAAACAAACACCCCTATCTTTGTCTAGATAAAAGCTGTTTGGCAGGTGTATTATTTTGGAGTTACGCTGAAAAAGCTTAACTTTAAATCTCCCCCCTCCTGTCCAAATCCCCTCTAGATCAATAATGGCCTTGGGGGGGGGTCCGAGAATATCACATCGATTCTGAAGCCAGTGATAAATATCACTAACATTGACTCCCTCATTTCTAAACATTATGGTGATATGTCTGATTTGAGGTTTAGTGAGGGGGAAGAGCATAAAAGGGAGCCCATAAAGGAGTAGATTTTAAAGTAGAGTATTTCTCTCAGATTTTTTCCAGACTGGCATTACATTTAAAACTTATGTCAAATGAATCTTCCCCAGATATATGAATTAATGCATAAATGTCAGCTGGTACAAAATGCATAGATCCTTTTAATAGCTGTTTTGCTATGTAATACTTGTCTGGATGTTTAGAAAGCCCACCTTTATAGCGCAATCTCACCGCATTTCTCCTAGAAGCTTGTTCAAGTTTGTTCTTAAATAATTCAGACATTGGCACATGTTTATTTTGTTGCCTAGTACTATCAGACCCTGCCTGTTTTTGCTGCTTTCCCTTCCTCCTCTAGATGGACCTGGCCCTAATGAGGCCGAACCACATCCTCTACATTCTGCGAGTTTTAACATTTGGAAGTCCGTTACCTGAGCTCAGGATTTTCTCAGTTGATTGACCAGTGCTGGTAGTCAGCCTTGCGGTAAGATCTTCACCCCAATCAGGGTTGGGAATCCATTGTCCAGTGCTAGTTCTCTTCCACCATGAATCACAGCGTGCTTTTTCCGCTAACCAGTCTATTCCCAAAAAGTCCCCTGAATCTAGAGGAAGTCTGAACTGCTGGAGCATGTGTTGTGATGTAGTACAATCTTGAAAGGGAACCTTATCTCCCATACACTGCTTTCTAGCTGCAGCGTTCTCAGTGGCATTCTCTGTATTAAGGTCAGCCTCTCCCGACGTTGGGCTGCCTCTTACAAGATCAGGTTGCATATTGAGCATTTCTGAATTTAAAGGAACCTCAGTGTCTCCAGTTTATTTATCACCATTCAGATTTTCAGTTGCTATCTCCAGTGCAGAACTACAACCATCCTCCTCCTCCTCCTGTGAAATCGTTATTTCCTTGGGTAAATCAGTGGACAAAACCATTTTTCCATAGCGAAAGGTAAAGAACTGTCTTTTAGCACATCCGCCTCCATCGCCCATCACCTGATCTGTCATAATGACGGCACTTGCTCCCCTACTGACAACAATTCAGTAAGGGAATTTTTTGGGAAAAGGGTTAGTAATCCATAAACATAACAAATCAGTACAGTCATAACACAATCATGTCAAGCTCACAGTCTACCAGGACCTTGACAACAGTTCGGTCATGGTTGAGCATAACACATATCAGATCCTCCTTTCCGAAAGCTGACATCATACAGTGGCGTGAAAAAGTATTTGCCCCCTTCCTGATTTTCTCTATTATTGCATATTTGTCACACTGGATGTTTTCAGGTCTTTAGACAAAATATAATATTAGATAAAGGGAACCTGAGTGAACAAATAACACTTTTTTGTTTTTACTTATTTCATTTATTTAATGAAAAAAGTTAACCAACACCAACTGGCACTGTGTGAAAAGTAATTGCCCCTAGTTAAATCAACACAATTAAAGGGATAATTAGAGTCAGCTGATTGAACACAGCCAGGCTTGATTACAGCCAGCCCTGCTCAATATAAACCTTACTTATTTTGGCCCTTACCATCAGAGTCACGTTGCCAGCACAAAGATTCAACAAGCACATTATGCCATGATCAAAGGAAGTTCCTGAAAAGATCACCACAGTGAAAGCCATAATCTCCAAATGGAGAACACTTGGAACAGTAGTGAACCTTCCCAGGAGTGGGCGGCCTGCCAAATTACTCCAAAGGCAGTGTAAAATCATCCAAGAAGTCTCAAAGGATCCTAAACAACATCCAAAGAACTGCAGGCTTCTCTTGCCTCAGCTAAGGTCAGTGTTCATGACTCCACAATCAGAAAGAGACTGGGCAAAATGGGCTTCATGTGAGAGTAGCAAGGCGGAAACCACTGCTAACCAAGAAGAACATAAATGCTCGTCTCTCATTTGCCAAGAAGCACCTGGATGATCCACAAGCCTTTTGGGAAAATGTTCTATGGACAGATGAGTCCAAAGTGGAACTTTTTGGACAACATGGATCCCATAATGTCTTGCGTAAAGCAAACACAGCATTCCACAGTAAGAACACCATACCAACAGTCAAACATGGTGGTGGTAGTGTGATGGTGTGGGGATGCTTTGCTGCCTAAGGACCTGGATGACTTGCCATAATTAAAGGAACCATGAATTCTGCTCTGTACCAGAAAATTCTTAAGGAGAATGTCCAGTCATCCTTCCGTCAGCTGAAGCTGAAGTGTAGTTGGGTCATGCAGCAAGACAATGATCTAAAACACAAAAGCAAGTCCACATCAGAATGGCTAAAAAGAAGTAAAATTAAAGTTTTGGAGTGGCCTAGTCAAAGTCCAGACTTAAACCCAACAGAGATGCTGTGGCAGGACCTGAAACGAGCAGTTCATGCTCGAAAACCTACCAAATGTTACTGAATTAAAGCAGTTCTGCGAGGAAGAGTGGGTTAAAATTCCTCCACAGCGATGTGAAAGACTGATATTGAATTATAGGAAGTGTTTGGTTGCAGTCATTGCAGCTAAATGTGGCATAACCAGTTATTAAGTGTAAGGGGGGCAATTACTTTTTCACACAGTGCCAGTTGGTGTTGGTTAACTTTTTTTTCATTAAATAAGTGAAATTAAAAAAAAAAAAGTGTTATTTGTTCACTCAGGTTCCCTTTATCTAATATTACATTTTCTCTAAAGACCTGAAAACATCCAGTGTGACAAATATGCAATAATAGAGAAAATCAGGAAGGGGGCAAATACTTTTTCACGCCACTGTAACAATGTCTTACAACCTTTCCACAACTTTTGCATCTGTAGTCTTGAGAATTTACGTGAATCATTTTCATGTACTTGCAGTATAGCAGTATGTACCAAATTCAATAAAACGTCATGCGGTACAAAATGCTTTTGCAGAATACCACTTACATCTAGCCTGCCACATATAGTATTTTGATAAATGCAAATAAAACTTGTAAAGTGTCCTGAGAGAACTGTTGCCAATCAGGTGACCAAACCACATAAATCAAATCCAAATAAGTAACTGAACGAAATTGTGGAGTTTTCCAGCAATCAGCAAGAAGATCCCAAAACTGTCTAGCATAGTGACATTCCAAAAACAAGTGTTCCTGAGTTTCAAAAATGTGTCCACAACCCTGCCGTAAGCAATATCTCTCCTGCAAAGCCTTATGCTTATTGTTACTCTTAACATTCAACTTTCCATGTATAGCCAACCATAGCACATCCCATGCAAATACTGGCACCCTCTTATTCAATAATTGTTGAAACATTTCCAAACCATGAGGAACAGTATAATAAGGCAAGTGTATCTGCTCTGTACATTGTGCAGCAACCATTGCAATAAACAGGTCAGATCTCTTTTGCACCATCCCTAAAACATAATCAACCTTCCAAGAAATCACTTGTTGAAACTGGTCTTTAACTTCACGTGGCACCACCCGCACTGTACTTAGTAACCTACTTTTTCTCTGTTCCCAGGCCTTGACACACGGCCAAATCCATTCTAATAACACCAGATACCACACTCTAAGTTTGCATTGTCTGAGTTCTACAACATTGTAAAAAGCAATATGCTAAAGTAGAAGGCCACTGGATGTATCATTCCTATACCTCCATCCCGGATGTCACGATTTGTGACATTTCTCTTGATTGAATTTAGCCTGCTTCCCCACAAGGCCCTAAAAACCAGACTGTACAATCTAGTATATACCGTCTTCAGAGAGGGATAGACATAACTGACATACAACAATATGGGCATAATCAGAGATTTTAACAAAAATATTCTTTTCTGTTTAGACAAAGACCCATGTACCCATCTCTCCATCTCTCTAATGCACCTTCAGCTTTTTTGACTTTTACCTCCCAGTTCAATTGTGCCATATTTTCTGACCCAAACTGAATCCCTACTATTGTAATGGATTCTATGGTTAAGGTAATTCCAGCATACGACTCCCTCTTCAGGGTATCCCTCCCCAACTGATATCCAACACTCTTCTCCATATTAATACTAGAGCCAGAGGCCACTGAAAAGTCATGGAGCAATTTCTGTATCACACCCTCTTTCGTAGGTCCATGAACTATAATGACCACATCATCTGCATAGGCCAGTACTTTCAAAGGGGGGGGAGAGATTCTGAAAGATTCACCCCGTATACCTCAACATTACATCGTATACATTGTAATAAAGGGTCAATCCCAAAAACATACAACAATGGGCTCATTGGGCACCCCTGCTTCACCCCTCTACATACCGTGACCTTATCACCTCTCCATCCATTCACTCTCGGAGTCACTGATGCATTCCTATATAAACATTTAAGCCCAGAAATATACCTCCGTAGAATACCATAGTGTCCCAAAACCGAAAATAAAAAGTCTTGAGAAAGGAAATCAAAAGCTTTCCTTTGGTCTAAACTTAATACATAACCAGTCTCTGCACCTAAGTGGTCTCTATAAAATAATTCTCTCAGTAAAATTAAGTTCCCCTGAATACCTCTGTGAGGAATAGCACACCCTTGCTCATTACTAATTAAACTATCTGCACAATCGGCAAGATGATTAGATAGTATCTTACCAAGGAACTTAATATCTGAATTCAGTAAACAAATAGGCCTCCAATTCTGTAACTGACTTTTGTCCCCTTTCTTATATAGAAGAATTAATTCCGCTTCTACCAGTGAACCACAAATATCATGTGACTGCAGCAGTTCATTAAACAATTTTACCAGCTCTAAACTTAGAGTCACAAAAAATTTGTAAAATTCCGCAGGAAGTCCAGGGGAAGAGTTATTCTTCGCAGCGTTAATCACTGCCTTAACTTCATCTACTGTTATTAAAGTAACCATTTGTAACTCCTGTTCATCTGGCTACTTTTTCTGTTCCAATGCCCCAACGTAGTCATCCATATGGGGAGTCTCAGGCACAAAACCAAAAGTGCCCTCTATGTATCGATTGACAATACCCAGTATGGCACTCCTATCCTTATGCACTTTCCCAGTATCATCCTTCAGTTTATCTATGATTTTCAATTTGGAAACACCTTGGCTGTCCTTAAAAGGATCAAATGTTTGCTTCCTACTTACAGTACCAAATCTCAATTCCTGCTGCAATGACTTGGCCCTACCATACTGAAAGTTATACATATCTTTCCGAATCTGTTGAATTTGTATACTATAATCTTGGCCTGTAGAATCGGTAAGATAAATCAACCTGTGTAGTTGCTTTCTAGATTGTAAATATTTAAAGTATACTTTTCTACTCTGTTGCCCTGCAAATTTCTGAAAAAACAATTTCACGTCCTTCTTAGTGTCTATCCACCACTCGTTCAAAGAATCATATGAGCATTGAACAGAAAGTCTAGCATTCCATAAATGGCTAAATTCCTGCATCACTCCTTCCTGCTCTAACAAGGAAACATTTAGCTTCCAAGGAGGTTTGTCATGTGAGCATTCAGCAGTCCAGTGACAATCAATACTTACTACAGAATAATCAGTGAATGTCAAGTCCCTGACTGTCGATCTCGTTATAGCTACTGATTTAGAAACCCAAATAAAGTCTATTCTTGTTTTCTGTTTGCCTTTCTGAAATGTGAACCCCCACAGTAGCATGTAAAGATCTAAACGCATCTTTCAAGTGTGCAATAGCAACAATACTGTTCAAGGCATTAGCATCACAAAACAGCTTATTAGTTTGCAAACCCCTATCCTCTGTCTGTACGCTACAATTAAAATCCCCTCCCCAAATGATTGTCTGTGCAGTACACAAAAAAGGTTGCACCTTTTTAAACAAATCCATCCTTAGTGCCTTCCCCTGAGGAGCATAGATATTAATTAGATGAATCCGCTGTCCCTTATAAGAGACATCTAATATCAAAACCCTCCCGGGTTCTAAATCGATAAGCCTGGAAACTTTTTTTTTTTAACATGTAACATTTTATTAATTTTTCCAGGTACACTCAGCCATCAAAAGACACATCCATGCCCTGTTCCAGAAGGGCCATACTACTATAAACTGGCAGTCAAAGCAGTTACTAAAATCTTTCACATCTTACATGGCTCATAATCTTACAGAGGATTAATTTATCTAATATACAGTTGGGAAACTTAAGCCTTATACCAAGGAGCAAGTAGTATTGTTATTTAGACCAATCTCCATAAACACCATGCCTTTTGATATTATTATACTAAAGCATCATAAGATGGTATGGCATATTCTATTCCCTAGTACATCTACTTGGTTATGGTCTTGTAGGTATAACTTTTAAACACCTATTAACGTCAACCCAACAGCTAAATATAATGCTCAACTTTGTCCAAGAAAGAAATAGGAGAGTAAAATGCAGTATCAGATGGTGGTGGGAGCATGCAGACATCCCCCTTTGGTGCCCCAGGGACCATCCCCTATACCAAACTAGAAAGTGGGGGGGTTTACGGTGGGGGGAGTGCCACAGAGCATATATGGGAATTTAGATATGCATCCCATTTTCTGTAATACTTACTAAGGCCTCCCTTGGCCACAGCAGTGAGCCTCTCAAAAACAGCTAGCTGAGCCACAGCCATTCGCCATTGCACTAGCAAGGGGGGATATGGGCTGCCTCCATCTCAGGAGGATGACACTTTTAGCCTCCATTAGGGCTACCAGGAGCCATGCCCTGGTAGGGGGGGGGAGAGTGGGTGCAAAGCTGTAGTATCTCCTAGGATGAGAGATAGGTTGTCGAGAGAGATGGATTTGCCTATAATCCTAGAGCAATCAGCAAGAACCTGCATCCAAAAAACTTGCAAGCTTGGGCAAGTCCATAATATGTGAAGTAAACAGGCAAGTACGACATCTCCAACAACTATCAGAGGGAGTCATTTTAAGCTAAAGAGGACTGAAGGGGTTCTGTACCACCTAAGCAAGATTTTCCAATTGAATTAATTGACTCCTGGCATCTACATATGCTGTGTGAGCATCCCTAAGGCATATTGACCACAACTGAGGGGATATGGAGTGTTGCAGCTCACGTTCCCAGGCAACTCTACTCAATAAGGTAGTATCAGGTTGTGCAGCCCTAAGGGTCTTGTAAAATAAACTTACCAGACCTTGGCCTTTCCTACAATAAGGGGGAGTGATTAAGCCATGCCATGGTGAATGGGCTGCTGGTACCCTTAACAATGGAGTTAAGGTGCTCCTAATCTGTAGGAACTTCCAAAAGTCCATCTGGGGTAGCCCGTATTGCTCACGGACCTGCTCAAAGGACAGTAGGGTCATAGTGTGTGGGAGAAGAAGGTGCTTCACTATATGAATGCCTTTGGCAGCCCACAAGGGCCATTTAAGTACTTTGTGTTCTATTGTGATGAGAGGGTTATCCCATAGTGGAGCACATATAATGGGAGGAGATAGTCTGAGCTTGGGGTCCGGTAAGTGCCATCGCCCTATGCCATGCCCTGCATGTTTCTGTGACGATTAACAAAATGGTGTTCTCTCGGCTTTCTTTTGACTAATAAGGAGTACAGTGGACCTGCCGTAGATAGGGCTGCCTCAGGCTAACCCATTGAGGTGGGGGGGTAGGCCGGGGAAGGAACCAAGTGGCGGCCTGGGCCATTCTAAAGGCCAAATGGTAGCCTGTAAACCAAGGAAGCCGAGCCCACCCTTGGACCTATGGGATTGCAGCTTTGTACGTCCCCATCTTGGGGCCTTACCCTCCCACAAAAAGAGGGAGACTAAGTTATCTAGGTCTTTAATCGGCTTTGCCGTGAGCGGAATGGAGAGGTTATGTAGTAGATAGGAGACTCTGGAAAAAACAAACATTCGAATAGCCTCAATCTTACCTTTCAGAGTTAAGTTAAGCTTTCTCCATCGCTGGACCTCTGCTGCTAGTGATACCAAGAGAGGAGAGAAATTAGCTGGCTCTATGTCTTTCCAGGATGACGGAATATGTATTCCTAAATATGGAAATCCAAGGGGGGCCCAGGTAATGTCGGTGCCGGCCAGACAATGCCTGGTGCACACTCCATTCAGGGGGGGCAGGGTTGTTTTCTTTGAGTTATTGTTAAACCTGACAGAGAGGCAGACTCCTGCAAGATAGTTAGAATAGTGGGTAGGGAGTTTTGTGGGTTAGAAAGGGTCAGGAGCATATCATCCACATATGCATTGACTAAGTAGGATGACATCTTTACGGGATACTGGTGATATGTGGTGTGTGTGAATTTCCTAATTAGCGGGTCCAGAGCGATTAAGAACAATAGGAGAGAGAGAAGACAGCCCTGTCTGGTTCCTTGTTGTAACATAAATGGGAGAGAAGTATCCTTATTGGTGATAATATGAGCTGAGGGTGAATGATACAGTGTGGAAACCCAAGAGCAGAAGGAGACCCCAAACCCATATAGTTTAAGAACATTATGGAGATACACCCATTCTAGCGAGTCAAACACCTTGGCGAAATCTATGGCAAGGGCAGCTGTTGGGGTTTTAGACTGTAGTGCCAACCATTTGAGATTTAGGACTAACCGGATATTGTCTGCGCTGGATTTTCCTTTCTGAAATCCAGTTTGTGAAGGGTGTAGTAGGGAAGGCAGGATACCCGATAACCTGTTCGCCAAGACTTTTGCAATTATCTTAGTGTCTACTGATATCAGAGATATGGGTCAGAAAGTTGCACAAAGTAGCACATCTGAAGATTTCTTTGGAATTAGGGTAATGAGGGCTTCACGCATAGTGGGGGGAAATATACCATCTTTTTGGGCTTCCTGTAGGGCCTGTAACAGTGGAGCAGCGACTTCATCTTTAAGGGTTTGGTAGAGTTCCACCGACATCCCATCTGGCCCAGGGGCTTTCCCTTTCACCATCTGGGATATAGCAGTGCTTAACTCTTCAGTTGTGATCGGGGCATCCAAATCCTTGCAATGGTTTGCTGAGAGCTGAGGGAATTGAGTGGTCTGTGAAAAAGCCCTCAGCCACTGTGAAAGCACCTCTGCTGACATCGTATTCTGGGACTGGCAGAGCTCCTGATATATGCTGAGCATCTCCTCATTAATGTACTTTGGTGTCACCAGTAATATGCCCTATCCATTCTTAAGGGCCAAGATCCTAGAGGATGCCTGATGCTTCCGTAGCCAATAGGCTAGAAGCTTCCCACCCTTTTTCCCACCCTCCCAGACTCTATGTTTAGCTCGAATCAATTGCCACTCTGCTTTTTTGTTCAGCAACACATTTAGCTGATATTTCAGGCCTGTGATCTGGGCCAGAAGTGGAGAATTGAGTGAGCTCTTAGAGGAAGCTTTAAACCAGTGCTCCAGCCTAGTGAGAGTGTCTTGCAAGTCTTGTATCTGTTTTTTCCACTCTCTATTTTTAGCTGCAGAGTACGAGATAATTCTTCACCGAAGAACTGCCTTAAATGCTTCCCAGACAGTGGTCGGGCTGGTCTTTCCTGGGGTATTACTAGAGAAATAATATTGTGCCTCTTTCTTAATATAATCTCAAAAAGTCTCATCTTGGAGTTAGGTAGGGTTGCATTTCCATCTCGTGGAGGAGGGGCTTTGTCCTGGCGGGGAGAAGGTGATCGTGACCGTGGCATGATCCGAAATAATTATATTCCCAATGTCTGCACCTCCTATCCCTGACAAAGCTATGTTGGCCAGCCAGAAGTCTAGATGACTATAGGTACCATGGACAGCAGAGTAAAATGTGTAATCTCTCCCTTTTGGGTGGTTCATCCTCCAGGGATCCCCTAGGGCCCATTCTGTGGTCAAAGCATTTAGGGCTGCCAGTGCTTTGGGATGGGTTTGCGAGGTGGGGAGGGATTTGTCCAGGAATATATCTCGAACTAGGTTATGATCCCCTCCTATGAGAATGGGTAGATCCGCCTCACCCTCTGTCAGTTCTGTAAAGGCTTGACCAAGCTCTGCATAGCTTTCACCTGTATCAGAGTTGTGCCCGTAAACATTGGCTATTATGGTTTTACCACCCGGGTAAGAGAGTTTGGCAGCTATCCACCTCCCCTGGGAGTCGGTCCGGTGAGTCTTGCCTGTCCATGGTCCCCTCTTACTCAGTAGGATGGCCACCCCTTTGGTCTTTGTAGTGGCACAGCTAGCTAGAACTGTTTCCACCCACAGTTTCTTTAACCAGTTTATCGTGCGGCTTGTGAGGTGCGTCTCCTGGAGCAGGGCTATGTCTGTCCCTAAGGTGCACATAAATTGCAGAACCTCAGTTCACTTAGCCGAGTGGTTCAGGCCCTTGACATTCCAGGAGATGCACTTCCAGTCTCCCCACATGTTAAGACGAGCTGCCATCAATGTTCACCACCACCAGAAAGAAGACAACAAGGGTTCCCACCCTACAAGCAGGAATACAGAACAGAATCAACAAAGGAGACAAGAGCTGCCTTACCACCGCTTTAAGTTAGGTCAGACGTATCTGTGCACCTCCGTCAGCAGAGTAGGAGCAGAAGGTAGTATGAGGAGAAGATAAGATCCCAACAGTAGATCAGGCCTAGCAGGTCTCTAATCCTTTAGTGGGTTTAGGTAGTGGAGAGTATAGATCGGTACACTAGGGTCGGACTGCTGCAGCGTAATAGGCTTAATCAAGGTAGGCTTTCTAAGGAAAAGCACACAAATATCCTTAATAACCTAGAATGAGTTAAACACTTTAAAATGTGAACACTAATCTACAGACAAATACTAACACCTGTACCCAAAATAGGTACAGAACAATTTAATGGTGCTAACGTATACCTGTGAAAGAGCTAGATGAGCTCTATGCCACACTATGTCTAGCACCAAGTGTTGGGGATGAATCGATGTCACCATAGGTGTGCCGCCACCATCTGGCCCTTGACATCAATACTGCTGTTATCAGGGGCTCATGCCCCCCTATAGAGGCATACACTAACCAACTGGAAGGGAAGAGGAAAGGGGAGGGAGGATGGGAGGGGTTTCCTTAATGCCACTCATTATATGCAGGATTGCTGTAAGAGATGCTCGTCTGGGTTGCCCCACACGACTCCTATCATGGTGGGGGAGTATCATCGACTCATTGCCTGAGGCCATAGATAGGTTAGAAGGCCCTTGAGTGAACAAGTGATGCCGTAGTTCTCAGGACTAATCCTTAGCTCTGGGGTATCTTATGCAGTTGTCAGATTTCCCTTAGGGCTTAATGAGGAGTCACGGGTCAATGGTGGTGCAATGCCCGGATATGACCAGCATAAGGAAAGGGGGACTAAAAAGGTTCTCCCAATTGAGATGCATTAGCCCTCCAGTAATTGTACAATACGTGACTAGCAAAACTGTCCATGTGTTCAGCTGTTGATCCCAGATGGTGCTTCTTCGCTGGATCCGTAAGGAGATCCTAACATTTCTGCAAAGGTTTTGAGTCCAGGCCGCAGAATTCCTATTTCTGCTGCTGTCTTGGCTTCTTCATCCTTGACCTTAGTAGCCCAGTCCAGGGATGTAACACTTTCCATCAAGTCCTCAGTTGCCGAGTCTGAACTCTGCAGATCATCAATCTGTGCCGTTTCTGCCTGGGAGAGCTTAGCAGGGGGAGAAGAGGAACCATTACTAACTTTCTGCTGAGTGTGGCTCCTCGATCTTTGATAATTTCGGACAGCGACTGGTCGAGTGGAATCATTCATTGTATCTTGTTGCTTAGAGTCTAACATGGGAAACCTACCAGATTTCTGCTGGGTGAAGGGAATCCGAGTCTCGGTATTACTCTCTGAAACATGCAGTGAAGCTTGGCCAGTGTGACCGGGGACCTGGTTCTTGAGGGACCTGTCCGCTTGCTTACTTTGTCCCTGGTGAGCTTCCCTCTGCCTGTTGTTCCTTGGGCATTTGATCCTCTGGAGCCCAGAGGCATCTGGGAGAAGCAGTTTGAGGAGCTAAATTAGCCACTGCTGCGAGATCCAGGCCTCGGCCTCCTTCAGGGATTCCGCCAGGAAAGCCTTACCATAGATGTGGAGAGCGGTGAGTTTTTGAAATCTATACTGAAAGGCATTAGCTTGTAGGAATTTTTTAATTGGTCCAAACTCTCTTCTCTTCACAGCAACTTCTACTGAGAAATCTCTCTAGAATGAAATTGTGGCCCCTTTCCAGGTGAGGTCCCCCATATCCCTGGCTGCCCACAGGAGCTTCTCTTTAATGGAATACTTTAGGATATAAGCAACAATTGTTCTTGGTGACTGGGAGTCAGCTTTGCCTGGGATCCTGTGCTTCCTCTCCACCCCAATTGGGTCTTTCCATCTGTCCCCCAATAATTGAGGTATCCACTCATTCAGAAAACGCACCATATTAGATCCTTCTATTCCCTCTGGGACTCCCAATATGTGCACATTATTCCTACGGCTTCTGTTTTCTTGATCTTCAGCACGGTACCAGAGCCAAGACAGTTTCATTTCGTGCTCTTTCAGGCACTGCAATATGGCCAAATGCTGCTGTTCTAGGTCCTCCGTCCACTGCTCCAACACGTTTTGTTTATCTTCGAGTCTATGGACATCTTCTACATTCCCGGCCAGTGAATTTCCAATATTGTCTACTCTAGTGAGCATTGCCTCTAGTATCTTAGTGATGTTTGTTAGGGCTTCACTGAGTTGTATATTATCGGGAGGCAATGAGGCCTGCGGATCACAAACCTCCGGTGTCGATCTAGCTGATCCTTCCATCAGGAATACAGAGCAGACAGGTAGCTAGTAGTAAAAGCAGTTGCAGCCTTCCCCGATCCCTGTTTGAGAGTTGTAGTGCAGTGATTGGCACGACCCGCTCACTCTCGATGGGCACTGAAGAAAACCGGGGATTAACAGGTGATATGGATGGATATTTAGCTGTTTGGGTGGTTGGTTGCACGGGCGCCTGTGGCTTATACATACAGATCGGCTCTTAGTACAGCTGTGTCAGAATTGCTCTTCTTCCCCCAAAGCTCCGCTTGTTGAGTGGTGATGTTAAGGGAAGGATTTCCAGTGGTTTAAATTGACATTCAGTCCGGCATGATATCGGAGTTTAAGCCATTATTTGCCAGACATGGATGGAGCTTGCTCTTCACGCTACCATTACCATCAGGTCCTGGCCACGCCCCCCCCAGCCTGGAAACTTTTAAATCAGAATTTGAAAATGAAATTCCCAACCCATCACACTTATCCAAACTATGAGACCAAAACGTGACACCCTGTGTCCATTTAGCATTACATTGTACTATGTCATGAAAAGATTTAATCCATGTGTCCTGCAAAAAAATAATGTCAGCTTTTAACTGCTTTTATTCATGAAAAGCCACATCCCTCCGTGTGTCATTCTTAATACTATTTACATTAATAGTGGCAATACGAAAGTCATGCATAGGGTCTGGAAAAAATTAGAAAGAAAGCTTTCTCTTCAATGCTTAGATCTAGTTGCCCATTGCTTCTTTCCAAAGCTGCCTTCATCTATGTCTGAGGATGTCCCCTTAGAGGAGGCAACAGAGGAAGTGTCTGACTCAGAATCTTCTGCCTCTGAGATGTCCATATGTTTATCAATGAATAGAGGGGCAAATTTATTAGTCTGCACCTGGTCTTTTTTCTTTACTATTATTTTCCGTTCTTTCCCCTTTGGTCCTTTAACAACCCCTACTTTTTCTCTCGTTCTTTTTTTACTGACCACCTTTGTAAAAGATTTATCTGAACTTGAAGGGTGGGGGGGGGGCATAGCTGACTGGTCCAAAACATGCCCTGCTTCATTCATGTCAGGAAGTGCGTCTTCCAAATAAACATTCCCAACACCTTCTATCACTTGTACCGGTGGAGAAGAAGCAGCTGGAGCCTCCACTTCCCCATGTTCCACCATAACTTCATCCAGAATCTCATCTGGTCCTGGCAAATCCTGACAAATAGCACCGTTTCCTGGCTCAACTCCTGCACAAACCACTTCATATGACTTCTGGACTTCAGCCGTCTGTGGTGCTAAAACCACTGGAGTATTTATTTCCCTCAAGCCCCTTTCCTGCTCTTTAAAACGTTCCTACATCTGTTTTTCCAAGGCCTGGGAACACCCTTTCTTCTGAGACTGTGTTATCAAGACCTCATGGAAGTGCCCATCTCCAGAATTGTGAGAGGTCCATGGACATTTAACATATGAATGACCCCTCTCTTCGCATAAATTACATCTAAATAAATTTTTGCAATGTGCAGAAAAATGACCAATGTCTAAACAATGCGTGCATTTTGGGGTATCACATGCATTACTAAGATGTAACCTAGAACCACATTTATGGCAGGACTTAGGCTATCTAGGATAAAACAAAGAGCCTTTATTCTTCCCCAGAAAAAAGCAGCCAGGCAAGTGAGCAATGCCATGGTTAGCGGTAAAAAGTTTACATTTAATCCTCCAACCACCAGTCCAAAACTGTTCAGAGTCAATCACAGGCACTGGCTGCTCCAACACTTTGCATCATTTCTTTAACCAATAAACAATATCGGCTACCTCCACCCCCTCGTTCGTAAACAAAACATAATGGTTCGCACTGCTGGCTTGGTGATAGGGATTGCCAGGAATGGGGCCCATAAGGGGGAATCCTTCAGTGCGTTGTATTTAACCCAAAATCTATCCAAAGCCTCTACTGTTTTAAAGCTAATATCATAATTAGAATCGTCTGTATGAATTAAGGCAAACACTTCTGAAGCATAGAATTTCAAGGAGTCCTTCAATAATCTTCTACGGACATATACCCTATCTGGGGGGTTTTCCAGTCCCCCTTTATACATTAAATGAATCACATTCCTTCTGGGTGCAGGTTCTCTAGTATTAGGTTTAAATAAATTTGCCATTCTGAGTAATGGTTTAAACTGCCTCTGCTTGTTGGGATCTTGCAATACGTCTATCCCAAAGCCTACAGATAAACTGTCTTCACAGACTTTTGGAACAGGCTCACGCAACCGTCGTTCCCCAAGATCTACCACAGTATCAGGCCATTGCTTACTCATACTAGGGAGGACCCGATTCCCCAAAGGAACGTCCCGTGACACAGGCCCTGCAGTTTCAGTGTTCTTTGGGTCTGTCACTAGCTGAGTATCTGGGGTTCCCGCTTACACAACAGCTTCCTTCTGCACTATTTTCCCCGTTTCAGTTACCACCAATTTGTTATACTCACGGACTTTCGAATTGAGTGGATCAGGTGACCAGCCACTTCCAGCATGCACTCAGCCAGCAGCCTGAAGTGCGTCCTCTGAAAAACATTCCTGTTTCTTCGGTTCTCCAACAACCTCTGCCTGTTTGCTAGATGGATGTGCCATTCCCAAAGTCTTACCCAGTTTCTCCTTTTGAGGAGCAGGCAAAGGGTCACACACTCCAAAATCCACAGAGGAAGCCTGTCGTATAGGCTCCGATCCACTGGCCCCGCTCATTCCACTACAGCCGGGTATAGGGACCTCCCCAGCAGCTGCAGCACGTCCTCCCAGTCGAATTCATTCCAGTTCCCACTCTGGGACCTGCATAATCAGATCAGCAACTTCTCTCGCTTCTGGACTAGTCACCTTCGCTTTCTCTCCATCCAAGACGCTGATTGCACCGTGAACAATGGACAAGCCAACTGGTATAGCAGATTCTTGCACAAAACGATCCGATCCAAGCAATCTAGACATATTTGGTGAGAAGTTAATCCTATCTTCTTGGGTCTCTAAAGCAATAGAGGTCAGGGAGGAGAGCCACTCCCCCACCTCATGCACATCCTCTCCCTCCAACATCTGGGACGTTGTGGCCATCCATCCATAGACAGCAACTCCCCCTACCGATGAGTAGGGGAAGTTCCCCGGTGTCCTGGCCAAATTTCTCCCATTCATTAAAAATACCACTAACAGCTCAATTTGGTTCAATTTCAGTTGGATACCATCTGTATCCCCCCCATCTCCCTCGGTCGCCCCTGCAAAAGGGACTTCTAGTCTCAGTGGGCCTACCGGGTCAACAAAATTCAATAAATAAATAAATAAGAGGTGGTGCGGAGGAGCTAGTTCTGAAGAGTTGTCTTCAGCTGAAGAAGGAGAAGAGATCCAGTCCAGATCCAGAGAGGTGATGCAGAACTGTCAGCCTGCATGTCGGAACTGGTAGGATCAGATTTTTCTCTTACTTTTTATGTTATGTATTTGCCCACTTAATCTGTTTGGTTCAATAGACACCTGGATCTGGACTAAAGTTTTCAGCAGGCCTTGAGCCTATGGCAAGAACTGTTATGACTTGGCTTTGGCCCACAATGACTTTTCTTGAATGTGAGTGCCTTGTGCACTCAGGACACTTTCTCTTAGTTCGGACTTTGTAGGGAACCCCTCCACCCAAATGTTTTCTATGTGCTATTTTGGTACTTTTATACTGCCTTTTGTAGAAAACCCTTAAAAAAATCTTTTTGGGATTGGATTGTATCTGCTGGTGGGAGTTTTGGTTACTGTTTTTATTGCAGGTTGTGTTTTTTGGATGTTTTCTTTTACAGGTGCACCTGGAAGAAGACAAGAAGAGGATATTAGGGCTCAATGGAGTCCTCCTTTTGGGTGTTTAAAATTTTTTTATTTAGGCAGTGTTAAACTTTTTTTTTTTGCATTTTGGGTTTAAGGTATATAGTACTGGGGTTTGGGAAATGCATAACAATGTGGGCTAGGGGGATAGACAGGCTGGTGGTCATGATCCGGATAGGAGTCACCAGTGCTCTTCTGTTAGGGCATGCTTCAGGCAGTTCTTTGGAGCCACTGTAAAAGAGTCCCAAGATAGTTTGTCAGGTAGAGCTAAAGTTGCTTCAGTGGGCCTCTGTTCTCTGGTGCAGCCTGCTTATGCTTCAGCCTGGGTAGGGGGGAGCCTGGCCACCTTTCCTCATAGGGCACCTGGAGGTTGGATGGCCTGTGTTGCAGTCCAAAGCCCCTGCTGTGGACAGTAAGGTTCATCTGTTGGCAGTGAGTGTAACCACCCAGTCCCCTGGCGTTACTAGAATCCCATCAGTATTAGACCACGTAGGTTTATTGGGCAGCTGGTAGGGAGTTTATTAGAAGCTCTCTACACACACCTCATTGTTTACTAAGCTAGGCTAGGTAGAAAATGACTGATGTAATTTAGAACTCTCGCAGCAGTGTAAGCCTTTTAGCTCAGCTGCAGGGGAAGCAGTTTAGAATCCTGGGAAGTCAGAGTGCATGGAGTTCCAATTTGGAGAGTAAAGAGGAAGGATCTCTCTTCCCAGCAGGAGGACAAGATGTGCCTACCAGCCTCCCTTGGGCTGAGAAAAGAATCTCTGATCATGATTTTTCTCACCCTAATGTGTGGAACAACTGTGTGTCTAGAAGAAGTGGAGCCGACCTGTGCCAGTGGGACCTCAGTGGGTTCATTTCTGTGGAAATGGTAAAAGGGACTGAGAAATCAGTGGTCCCAAGGGGCAATCCCCTGATGAACTGAAGATTGTCACAGCTGCCCAGCATAGAGACTGAAAGAGTTTCTGTGTAAATGCTATGGAGTATCAAAGGAAGAAGTGTTTCTTCACAAACTGTCAGATGCCTGTAACAAAAGGGGATACCAAACCATGAGTACAGTTGCATTTGCAAGATTTTGGGAGTCATCTGGTGATGTATGTGCCCTTGCTAAGACTAGATTACATTCACTCAGGATCCTGTTCACCACAGATATATGCTGATTTTATTTATTTTTGTTAAACTTTTTATTTATAAAAAGATTTTATGATATTACAGCCAGCTATGATATACATAAAAAGAAAGAATGAGGTGCGCAGATGATAAATGACTGCTAAAATATATGCTAACAGGAGGACAGTATGAACTAGTTACCCTGTAGGACAATAACACTCTCTCCACACATCTAGTCTCAAAAAGTCCATGTAGCCAGGACAGTAGTTCTCTCGTAGAATTTGAGTATTGTGGTGGGCTGAGTGACATATCCACTTGTAGATATAAATTTACCACGATAGCCTGTACTCAGTTAAGTTGATTAAGAAACCCCTTGTGTATGGCAGAGCAAGGCAACCTACCCTGTGGAGTACAGGATACAGCTCAGGATATATTTCAAGTTCACAAACTGAGTGGTGATCACATTCACCATGATGGCATCAACTACAGTGTTAGTCAAAAGGTAGCTTAATACAAGCTATATTTAAAGGAACAGCAATTTAGGTGACCTAACCAAGGTCAATAACTCTTTCTTAGACAGCTAAGTATTTAAAGCAAAAATAATCAGAAGTTAACTTGCATCCTGAGAACAACAGAGAAAAGTAAGATTAGTGAACAACCTGAGTATTTTAGATAAATGTATTCAGAACCCTGAAGGTCCATAAATACAACCCCAGTACTTAAATGGGTACATTTTGAGTTCCTGAAATACAAATAACACTTCACCTATCTTCATCAGATGTGGAGTCTGGTGGATTCATCTTTTGCAAGAGTTTTTCTGTGAACTGAGCTGCCACAGTAAGATCTAAGAATGTGTCAGATTTAGAATCATGCCTAACATGAAGGCATGCAGAATATTTTACGCTGGCTTCAATGCCATGGCTCAGCAGATCTTTCAAACACCATGAAGTCTTGCTATATTATGACTATATGCAGTCAGCCACTGCAGCTGAACTGTCCCGGAGAAGAAAGAGTTAACTCCAGAGAGTCTGGAGTTCCACAGCGCAAGGGCGCTATACCAAAGCTCTATCTGGCCAGTTTCAAATGAAACTGTCAGATTCTTTACTCCGCTTCACTGAACAGTCGCTCCGGAGATCAGCTCCTTCACATCGGTTCATTTCTCGGTTCAAGCGAGTATTTTCGGTTCATTTGAACCGCCAAAAAGTATTTATTTTACCGCATTTCGGTTAAAAGCTCTATCTGGTAAACCGTAAGTAGAAAATTTAAAGTCTGTGTGGAAATTCAATTATCGGTTCGGTTTTGAACCGATCGGTTTGCTTAATTTAACGTTTTAAAGTGTGGCCACTGGACCAGAGGGAGTGCCCTCTGACCAGGGCGAGACTTCCTCGGCCAAAAGGAAGGCTGGTTCAGGGGAACCAGTCTCAGTGAAAAAGACTACGAAATCAGTAGGTTTGGAGTCCAAAATTGTTTCTCCAACTGCTGCAGAAATAGCTAAAGCCATACAGATTGTCCAGTCACTGTCTCAGGGTCCTGCCGACCACCTACAGTTGGTAAAAGGTTGGTCGTTCAGTGCCAGTGGTTCAGGAGTATGATGTTGAGGAATTTTATGAACCACAGGAGAGGGAGGACGAATTTGATCATTACATGTGTGGCTGGGAGGGTCTGGACGTGCCCATTGAACCGGACATTTCTCCAGACAGACCTTTAGAATCTCCTCCTATTCTGTCTGAGTCCCCTTCTCATTTTATGTTTTACAAAAAGGTTGCAGAAACCCTCCAGCTTCCTTTAGAGGAAGCTGTGGATGAGCAAGAGGAGCCTGATTATGTAGAAATGATGGATATACCAGAGTCTAGGAGGTTGTCTATTCCTTTGCATAAGTCATTTAGGAAGCAAACAACAAAGATTTTAAAAAATCCTCATTCTGTCCCTCCTGTAGATAAAAAAATGGACAGAAGATATACCTTGTCAGGCTCTGATAACAGACTTCCTCACTGAGCAGTGTAGTCATGTAGGTGTGGTACAAGCTGCAGCCTGTGACAAGGCTAATATTCCTCTGGCCTCACATCCTCCTGATAAGGATTCCAGGAAGATTGATGCCATGGCTAAAAAACAGTATATGGCAGCTTTTTGGGACTCAGGCAGGCAAATTATATGGCTTATGTGGCTAGATATCAGAAATCTAGGTGGGACACAGTATTGTAGTTAGCCAAGCAGGCCCATGGCCAGCTGGCTAGTGAGTTGGAACAGGTGGCTGCTGATGGCATTGAAGCCTCTAAAGTTCAATTTCATACTGCTGTTGATGTTAATGATGTTTCCTCTAGGGTCATGGCCACTTCTGTAGCTTTCCGTAGGTTGGCATGGCTCAGATGCACTAATCTGTCCCAAGATACTCAGTCAAAGGCTATGGATTTTCCTGTTGTGGGTAATTCTCTGTTTGGGGAACAAACAGAAAACTATATGAAAAAGATGGATGAATACAGAACTACCTACAAAAGTGCCCAGGCTAAGGAGAGGCATGCCACTCCACAGAGGCACGCTCCCAGAGGTAGGGGCAGGCCTTTCCACAGGCCTTTTTACCAATTTCAGGCCTCCTCTGCATTTGCACAGAGGGGTTTCTTTAGAGGCAGAGGTAGACGGGGCACAAGTAAACCATTCCCTTCCCCTCAGCCTAAGGCTACTGCCAAGCAGGCACCTGATGGGGTACCCAGCGCCGATCTCCTCCTGTACCAGTGGGGGGCAGGTTGGTTTATTTCAGCCAGAACTGGGTGTCCCTAACTTCGGACAGGTGGGTTCTGGAGGTAATAGGCCAGGGTCTGGTTCTCAGCTTCAAACAGTTTCTGAAGATGAGAGCCAGACATTTTCCACCTGCAAATCCTTCAGAAGCCCTTGCTTGGAAGCAGAGGTTTCTTCTTTGAACTGCAAAGCAGTAGAAAGGGTCCCTCCGCCTATCAGGGCAAGGGGCTGTACTCAAGATACTTTCTTACCCCAAAAAGACAGGAGAATGGTGGCCCATTTTAGATTTAAGGTACCTGAACAAGCATCTTTTGAAACCAAAGTTCAAAATGTTAACTCTGACAATGATTTTGCCCTCCCTGAGGCCAGGGGACTGGTTAGCTTCCCTGGACCTCAAGGATGCCTATTTTCATGTTCTGATCAGGCCTTCTCACCAAAAGTACCTCAGGTTTGAACTACCCTCAGGCCACTACCAGTTCAGGGCAATGCCCTTCGGCCTTACCTCTGCGCCAAGGGTATTCACGAAATGTCTAGCTGTGGTAGTGGCTCATTTAAGAAGGCAAGGATTGCTTGTGTTTCCTACCTGGACGACTGGCTCATAGTGGGTCAGTCCCAGATCAGGTAAAATCCCACTTGCAAGTCACCCAGCAGCTTCTCACTTCCCTGGGATTCCTGCTGAATTTACCAAAGTCAGTTCTCGAACCAGTTCAGGTACTAATTTTCATAGGTGCAGAATTGAACACAAAGTTAGCCAGGGCATTTCTCCCCTCGGAAAGGGTAGACAGACTCATTGCCCTGGCATCCTCCTTTACCCTGCGGGTCTCTCAACCAGCAAGGCATTTTCTGCAACTCCTAGGGCACATGGCTGCTTCCACAGCTGTAGTGCAAGGAGCAAGATTCCAGATGAGGGACATTCAGTTCCATCTGAGGGTCTATTGGTCTCAAAGGAGGGACCCCCTTTCCAAATTGGTTCCAGTGACCCAAACCCTGATCCTGGCCTTACACTGGTGGCAGGATCAAAGCAATCTAAAACAAGGGGTTCCTTTCATTCCCGTTTCCCACTCCCTCACCCTCACCACGGATGCTTCCCTGTTAGGGTGGGGAGCTCACTTGGTGACCTGTCCACTCAGGGAGTGTGGTCTCCCCAGGAATCTCTGCTCCACATCAATCTTTTGGAACTCAGAGCTGTCCTTTTAGCTCTTCAGGCATTTTCAGCTTCTGTCCAGAACAAAGTAGTTCAAGTCAGGACAGACAACACCACAACAATGTGGTACATCAACAAGCAAGGGGGCACTCGGTCATCAGCCTTGTGCACCGAAGCAGTGAAGTTGTGGTCTCTGGCTTACTCCCTGAACACCTCCCTGATAGCAGTTCACCTTCCAGGGAAGGACAATATCCTGGCGGATGCCTCAGCAGGATTTCTCAGGGCCATCACGAATGGGCTCTGAATCCTCAGGTGCTGGGGTCAGTCTTTGCCAGATGGGGCACCTCAGATAGATCTTTCGCAGCCCCAGACAACCACCAACTTCCTCTGTTTTGTTGCAGGCCTCAGTGCTGGGATCAGTCCCCCTGGACGCTTTTCAGTTGGATTGGAAAGGGAAGTTCCTGTATGCCTTTCCCCCCTTTCCCCTTCTTTTCAGGGTACTAGTAAAAATCAGATCTCAGCCCTGCAAGGTGATTCTGATTGCTCCAGATTGGGCCAGACAGCCCTGGTATCCACTGCTTCTGTCCTTGACAGTCCACCCTGCCCTGAGCTTGCCCAGAGCCCACGACTTACTGGCCTGTGCACAGGGGAGAGTGTGGTATCCGGACCTCAAATCCCTCCATCTCAAGGCATGGCTCTTGAGGAGTTAGAATTTGCTGACTTACACCTTTCTCAAGGTGTTTTGATTTTAAAGGCTTCAAGGAAGCCTTCCACTAGGCCACTTACAATTCTAAGTGGAAAAGGTTTTCCATCTGGTGCTCTGAGAAGCAGATTATCCCAGAATCTGCTGATCTGCCCATTTTACTGGACTATTTGGTCCATTTAAATTCCTTAGGCCTTAGGTCAGCTACCTTAAGGGTCATCTGGCAGCTGTCTCTGCTTTTCTGTCAGCAGGAAGCCTGCTTCCTTTCTTCTCACCCTGTGCTTTCCAAGTTTTTAAAGGGTTACTTCCACAACCCTCCTTTTCGAGAACCAGCTCCCGCTTGGGACCTGAATGTTTGCATTGCTCAGTTAATGCAACCCCCCTTTGAGCCTCTGTCCTCAGCAGAGCTCAAGTTTCTGACTTGGAAAACTGTTTTCCTAGTGGAGATCACTTCTGCCAGATGCATAAGTGAACTACAGGCCCTGTCAGTGGAAGAAGATTTTATCTCTTTCCACAGAGATAAGGTAGTCCTCAGAACTAACAGAAAGTTTTTGCCTAAAGTGGTTTCAGATTTCCACCTGAACCAATCCACTCTCTCTTCCAATATTTTTCACTGAGCATTCTTCCTCAGGTGAGAGGAGTCTGCACAGCTTGGACGTCAAAGAGCCTTAAGCTACTATTTGAACGCACCAAGGGTCACAGGTTCGAATCCTCCAACTCTTCCTTACCTATGGCGAGGTTGGCAAAGGAAACCTGCCACTAAGAGGACAATTGCAAGGTGGATTGTCTCTTGTATCCAATTTTGTTATCAAAACTAGGTAGAGAACCCCTCAGGACTGAGGGCTCACTCCACCAGGGTACAGCTGCATCTCTAGCGGCTGCTAGAGATATTCCCATTCTGGAAATCTGTCAAGCTGCTACTTGGAAAACAGTTCACACTTTTACTAAGCATTATTCCCTGGATATTCAGTCCAGGAGAGATGCTCGTTTTTGGCCGCTGTGCTTCAGAGCCTATTTCCTAAGTAGGTTCTGACCCTCCTCCATGGAGGTACTGCTGTGTATCTGCATATAGTCATAATATAGCAAGACTTCATGGTGTTTGAAGAAAAATTACTCACCTTAGTAATTGCTTTTCTTCTCATGGAGTCTTGCTATTATGACTACCCTCCCTCCTGCCCTCTCAGAACTTCTACTTGGGTAGGGTGGCAAATTAGTGCAAGCACTGTGTCAAGCTATTTTAGTTCTTCCCTTCACCCCTTTTATTTAGGTTAGGGAATTAGGTATTTCTGTTTTAAGTATATGTTGGCCCCTTCCTGGACTTGAGTCTTGGGGAAGGGGGTCTAATAGTGCTTGTTTAGGGGAGAAACTAATAATACTATTATTCATTGTTATTATTATTATTGCTGTTTATATTGTTGTTTATATTGTTGTTATTCCTACTAGTAGGTAGCCACTTGGCTAGTGTAGAGCTTTCCACACAGACTTGTTGCTTAGTGTTAGCTTTAGAAGATCTGACAGTTTCATTTGAAACTGGCCAGATAGAGCTTTGGTATAGTGCTCACTTGTGGAACTCCAGACTCTCTGGAGTTAACTCTTTTCTCTCCGGGGCAGTTCAGCTGCAGTGGCTGACTGCATATAGTCATAATATAGCAAGACTCCATGAGAAGAAAAGCAATTACTAAGGTGAGTAATTTTTTCTTCGTCACTATTTGGAGCTCCGTTTTCATGCCTGTGTGTGAGCAGATAAATCAGGAAAAAAAACAATGTGACTGCCTTCCCAGACAATCTCTCCTCTCAATCTAGCTGCCTGCAGAAGCGCAATCTGAGCGTCCACCACCGACAATGTGCAATTGCCGTGAATGGTCTCTGCTGTGTGTCCCCCTGTTGCTTAGATCACTAAGGAATGGCCAAAACATGCACAATTTTCAGGCTGGAGTCCCTGGGCAAAAGCTGTAGATCATTGAAGATAAGCTTTATAACCGCTGGTAAGATCTCCGTTGCTACAGCAAACCTGGGGGAAGCCCACTATACAAATATTGGCTTGCCTCTGCATGTTTTTAATAGATTCCATTTTTGACTTGAGGTAGGAGAAGTCCCTGCTATAGGCCACATTACAGATAGCTTGTCACTCTTGTAACTCCTGAAGGTTTTTTGTTGCAGCTGCGTTATCCTGGATAATTCGCTCATTGTCCGTGAGGTTCGCCTCAACTGCCCCAAGATGTTTGTCTCCTCACCATTGCTCTGTATCTTGGAGAGCATTGCTAAGATCTGTACAGTTGGGAGTTCTGGTGAAGGTATCTTCCAGCTGTGGTAGACCCAGAACCCGCAACAGAGCTCACAGGAGACAGAAAGGGTTCTAGGTTGTGCGTTAACTTTCTTTGAATCTTTCTTTGGCTCCATTTTATACTGGGGAGCTTCTGACAGCATTTCAATAACTTTTTAAGGGTTATTTATATTGTAAATTCAGGTTTCCAGCACTTTATTTGGTGCTATCTCGGAGCGGTTTCAAAAAGCGGCTGCCATCTTGCTACTCCACAGCACCCCCTCATGTGCTTATTTTTAATGTGCTAAAGTTTGTGGAGGCCTTTAGCAATCCAAGAGAGGTTGAAGGATCCAGTTGTGTGTCCTGGAAGGAATGGCAGAGGCTGGTTGGGGCCAGGGTGGGCAGAACCTCACTTTGAGTTTCGGCCAGGGCTAACTGGTTACCTGATAGGCACAGTTTACCCTGCAGGTGTTAACTTAGTAGTAGTAGTAGTAGTAAAAGTTTTATTCTGAAAGAGGTTCCAGAAAGGGATAGCCAAATTTAGCTGAAGCTCATTTTCAATGGGATCCTGTATTACAAGAAAATCAGTTCCACAATAATATTACAAAATTGTATAACAAACATACAAAATATTGTTTTGCGTTATCTGTTTATCTCCCCTGCTACCCCCACCTACCTCTCCTTCAGGCCAGTTGCCACAAGGACTCTCACCTCTTCTCGTCTCTGCCGCTGATCCTGACCCCACATTGCAGCCACCTCAGGGTAACCCGACATAACCCTTCGTTGGGTGGTTCCTCCTCTTCTGAGAAGAAATGGCCTTATGACCTAGGCATTGGCCCTGGGTGCTGCTGCTGCGGAGCTCGAGGAGGCACTGGTCCGGGCAGCCATCATCTGGTAGGAGAATACACCATTTTCTAATTTTTTCCTCCAACTCCCTTACTCGCCCCACAACTGAGCTTCCCCTGGTCTCCACCGGGGGCCACTACAGAGTGACACCATTCCCCAACCCACCCCAGGAGAGGAGAACAGTCCTCCGGACGCTCAATCCTACACCTTCCCCTGTCGACCCTCTGGCACCCAAGTCTGGTCCTGAACCCAGATCGCCAGTGTGGTGTGAAGTAAGGTGCCAGTGCCTCAGCCCTCTGCGCCACCAAGCCGGCCATAGAAAACATTTTAATAGTTATACATTAAAAAGAAAAGGGGATAAAAAAAATAGTGATATGAAACCATAAACACTTAGCTACAGCAAGAGTTTGGTAACTTAGCAGCATCTATAAGCCAAGTTCTAATAGCCCCCCAAGGTAAATTACTGTTTTGCAGCCTCAGGTAGCCAGGTAGGCCATTCCATAGCTTTGGACCCATACACAGAAAACTACAGCTATCCCTAGCTGTTTTCATATCTGTCACCACATACTCAGTAGTCCCTGAAGTACACAAACCCTTCCTAACATTTTTCCTTTGGGGTGGAAGAACAATGGGGAATAATAAAAACTGCCATCACAGAGGTAACGAGCCTTTGTGTGAAGCAAATAAACAAAACAAAACGATGTGAGAAACCACTATGGTTCTCAAAGGAAGTGGCAGTGAAGGTTCAAGAGAAAAAGAAAGCATTCAGGAAGTACAAGGAATCACAGAAGGAGCAGGACAGAGAACTGTATCGGTTAAAGCAAAAGGAGGCTGGGAAGGCAGTCAGAACAGCAAAGGCCCAAACCGAGGAAAAGATAGCCAACTCGGTTAAGAAGGGGGATAAAACCTTTTATAGGTACATCAGGGAGTGAAGAAAGACCAAGGAGGGATAGTGAGGCTTAATAAAGGGAGGGAGGGTGGGCAGAGGGAGACTGTGAAAAGGCAGAGATACTAAACAAATATTTTGCTCAGTATTTACAAATGAAGAGGGGAGGTAGATAAAACAAACAGTAGAAACACTCTGGATACAGAAGTTGATACCAGCCCATTTACAGAAGAAAGGGTTCTGAAAGAACTCTTAAAACTGAAGGTGGGCAAAGCAATGGGGCCTGATGGGATTCATCCCAGAATTTAAAAGAACTAAGGGTAGAACTAGTGACACCACTGACTACCCTTTTTAACAAATCATGGGAGGATGGGGTGGTACCCGAGGACTGGAGGAGGGCAGATGTGATTCCCCTTCACAAAAGTGGGAGCAAAGCAGAAGCAGGAAACTACAGACCTGTTAGTTTAACCTCAGTGATAGGGAAAATGATGGAATCACTTCTGAAGGAAAGAATTGTCGAGTATCTAGAGGCCAGAGGGGCACAGGACCCTAGGCAGCATGGATTCACAGCAGGAAGGTCATGCCAGACAAATCTGATAGATTTCTTTGACTGGGTGACCAAAGTAGTAGAACAGGGAGGGGCTGTGGACATGGCCTACCTAGACTTTAGCAAGGCATTTGACACAGTACCACACAAAAGATTAATATACAAGTTAGCCAGCCTGGGAGTGGGTCCCAAGATGACAGCCTGGGTAAAGAATTGGCTGGAGAATAGGACACAGAGAGTAATAGTAAATGGAGTCCACTCTAGAAGAAAGGAGGGTTACTAGTGGGCACCGCAGGGTTCAGTTTAGGATCTGGTCTCTTCAATGTCTTTATAAGCGACATTGCAGAAGGACTGGAAGGAAAAGTATGTCTCTTTGCAGATGACACAAAGATCTGCAACAGAGTTGATGGTAGGGGTGGGTGGAAAGGATGAGAAGGGACTTGGCAAGGTTAGAGGAATGGTCAAATGTATGGCAGCTTAGAGTCAATGCTAAGAAGTGCAAGGTAATGCACCTGGGAAACAAAACCAAGGGAAGAGTACACAATGGGGGTGAGATACTAACAACTACAAAATGGAAAGGGACCTGGGGGTAGTCATATCAGATGACCTAAAGGTGGGCAAGCAATGTGAGAGGGCAGCAAGGAGGGTTGGGGATACTGGGATGCATAGGAGAGGCATCACCAGTAGAAAACAGGAAGTTATTATCCCTCTGTACAGACAGCTGGTGAGACCCCATCTGGAGTACTGTGTGCAGTTCTGGAGACCCAATCTCCACAAAGACATAGACAGGATGGAAGCTGTCCAGAGGAGGGCAACTAAAATGGTGCAGGGTCTGCACCAGAAGACATATGAAGAGAGACGAAAGGAGCTTAATATGTATAGCCTCGAGGAAAGGAGGGAGAGGGGGGACATGATAGAAACATTCAAGTACCTCAAGGGAATCAACAAAGTCCAAGAGGGTAGCATCTTTCAAAAAAAGAGGTGTGCAAGAACAAGAGGGCACAATTTGAAGATAGAGGGGGCAGCTCAGAGGTAATTTAAGGAAATATTTTTCACAGAGAGGGTTGTGGATGCATGGAACGGCCTTCCAGAGGAGGTTGTGAGTCAAAATCAGTGGTGGAATTAAGCATGCATGGGACAGTCATAAGGCAATTCTAGGGAGTGGGGGTAGGAAGAAGTAGGCTGCTGGTTAACTAGGATCTGCAGCTTATCCAGTAGGTAGGGAAATGGGCAGACTGGGTGGGCCAAGTGGTCCTTATCTGCTGTCAAATTCTATGTTTCTATGTTTCCTTTATTAAATCTATCATCTACTGAGGCATTTTCTTTTGCTTACATCTATAAATTAAATGTAGCATGTGTAATTTACGTCATTCTGACAAATCCATCCAAGCCAAAGCTCTATAAAGAAAACAGTGTTGTATATCCCGGGGGCACCCAGGATATACCATGCATATCTGTTATATATAACATCTAACTTGCGCAGCAGTCCCCTGGATGCTCCCCCATAGGCAACCACACCATAGTCCAATAGGGGAATTACCACTGAGTTTACTATCCTTAATCTAACATCCTGTGGTAGACAATTCTTGTATTTGTATAGAACCCCCAATTTTTTAACTTTTTCATTAGCAGATCAATACATATATCCCACTTGCAGTGGGAGCCTATCCAGACTCCCAGATATTTATAGGAACTGACTATATCTAAGCTACAATCATCTAAAGTTCTAATATCTAGAGTACATCTAACCTGGGCCTGCTTCCCAGAAAGCAACATGACTTGTGACTTCTTAGTATTCAGGACCAAGCCATGGTCCCTAAAGTATTCCTGCAATATACTGAAATCGTTTTGTAGCTTAATTTGGATTTCACTTATTGTCCCACCTTCTACATACAGTACTGTGTCATCAGAGTACAAATTGTGTCGGACACCATTTAACAATCGCCTGATGCCATTTGCATATACATTGAACAACACAGATCCCAATACTGATCCTTGAGGGACCCCAGTTTTAATATCCAAACATGCTGATGTATATTTATTGTTCAGCATTACACACTGCTGTTTCCCTGTCAGGCAGCCATTGAACCATTTTTGCACCCCCTGGCTGAGGCCAATGGATCTTAAATTTTCAATCAACCTATCATGTTTCAAGGTGTCAAAAGCCTTTGTTAGGTCTATGAATATACTGTAGCCCCAACCAGGAGGTCTTTGTTCTTGGCTACCCGAAAGTCTGACACTACTTTAACCAGCGCTGAAGTGGTGCTGTGCAGCGCCCTAAAACCTGATTGATGTTGGTTACAGTAGATATTTTTTGTGTTTCCAAGAAATTATTTAATTGGCCTGCTGTAATTTTTTTCAAAAATTTTCAATGTAACTGATAACAATGATATAGGTCTGTAGTTCCCATAATGTTTTTTGTCCACCCTTAAAAACTGGTATAACATTCACCTTCTTCCAGGCTAGTGGTTAGGTACTACTTTGTACAGAAAAATTAAAAATATGTGTCAGTAAAGGAGCAAGCACAGATACAGCAATCTTAAATAAATGAAGGGGGATACCATCCAGACTCTGAGCTTTATTTTTCTTTATTTTTGACAGTTCCTTAAAAACCTGATCTACTGCGATATCCTTAAAGGAAAATTTGCACATATTTACTTTCCCATCCCTAAACTCCCTTTGTTGTTTCTGAGGTCCAGGGATAGACAAGAAGTCAGCAACATGGGATCCTGTATCTATATCCATCCCATTGAACATGTCAGCCATGTCATCTGAGATGACATAAGAGACATTGTTCACTATGAAAGCACCTGGCAATTCTGAGGCCTTACTACCCTATAATTTTTGTACCATACTCCAGAAATCTTTTGGGTTATTTTCTTTTGATGACCTAAATCCAGCTAAAAGTAATCAGTATTTGCCTTCCTTCCTATTTTTATATACAAATTATGTGCAGAGCGATACTTATCCAAAAGCACTCTTTCATTTTTCTTTTTCTTTGCTAACTTCCAAGCCATATCTCTTGCTTTACAATGCTTCCTAAGATCTGCTGTATTCCAGGGAGAGTTGTTCTTATTAACCTTTTTACTTTGAATTGGGGCAAAGGCTTCACACATGGACAGAAATTCACTTTGAAAATACTGCCAGATGCTATCAACATCAGGGATTAAAGTCAGCCTATCCCAATTCCTACCCTCCAGTTCCACCAGAAAGGAAGTGCAGTCCAAATCTTTCAAATTCTGAAACATTTTAACTTGTGACATACTTGTTTTCTTTTCCTTATCTCTAATACAGAAAATAACCTGATGGTCTCTAAAAGCATCTGGCAACACACTGGATGTAAATAGTTTATCTGGAACTGAAATAAAAATTCAATCCAAAATGGAGGAAGAGGTCGGATCTTTGGGATTCAGTCTAGTAAATGTTCAAATTAGTTTTGTCAATCCCAGAGTCAATGAAAAATCCATTAGTGTACGAGTGGGTGATTCTTTGGCCCAGTCTATATTTAAATCCCCTATAACAATAATTTTGTGACTGTCCCCAAAGAGGAGTAGAAAGTCCTGAACAGCAAGGAGATTTTGTTCGTTTCCTCTAGGGGGAAGGTAACAACCCATTAGAACAATGGGTTTACTGTATAGCAATTTAATTTCTAGTATTACCCTTTCCATGCCCATTGTAGGTAAATCACAGTCCAAACATTTAATTTCCAAAGCCAAAGTCCTATATACTATGACTCCCCGGCCCCTTTTTCCACGGTCATGTTGCCATAGTTGATATCCGGGTATCTGGACTTCATCATCTAGAATGCTCTTACTTAGCCATGATTCTGTTATTATTAAGAAATCTGGTTTAAATTCTAATGCTCATTCCCGGATTTCATCAATTTTTGGTAAAATACTTCTAGCGTTTAGATGTACAAAACTAATATTACTATCCTTCAGGATATCTGGGCCCAGTTATTCAAAGGAGATGCTCCTCTGGGCCATATTCAAAAAGGGGTGATGCATTGCACAACTCTAGATGCACCACAGTGCAATCCATATTCAGCCAAGATGTACGGTGCAGCTGCTCGCGCATTACGGAGATGTGCCGTGCAAAGATAGGCATGGAAAAACCATGCCTAAGTCATATGTAACCCCTTGTTACCCGGGGTTACTAGAATCCCAGTAAGACCTAGTGGTAGGCAGGGAAGGCAGCTTGTGAAACTCCAGTTAAATGGGTTTCACACTGTCTCACTCTGTTCTCAGTCTCAGCTGAGACTGAGGGATGACATCACCAATAGAACTTTCGCAGCTGCATAAGCCACATTGGAATCTGCAGCAGAGGGAGTTAGATAGAATGTTGGGAGTTTTCAAAGGGAAGGTTCCATCTCCAGTTTGCCTTCAAGTAAGAAGGAGCAGTTCCAGGTTTGTCTTCAAGTGAAGGAGTAAGTGTCAAGTGGTGGAGACCGCTGTTCGGGTCTCAGTGCCCCTCCCTCTGGGGGGGTGTAAAGATACCCGTGCAGATCCCTGGGGCAATCCCCTTAATTCTGCCAAGAGGAAGAAAAGCTGCCATTTCAGTTCAGTCTTTGTTTTGAAAAGTTGGAAGATTTGTGATTCGCCTGTGGGGCACCTGCAACTAAAGGGTGAGTGTTTGCTCTACCATGAGAGGGCAAAAAATGTGTTTCTTCAGCCTGGGATATGTGAGGAAATCTAGGAACTGAACTACAATTTGGGAAGCCTATAGGACTAGGTCAAACTAATGGAGTATTGTCAAATGCTAGAGTACTGTGTGATTTCAAGTAAATTGTAGAGGGGATGCGACAGTTCACCTACCATTTAATCTACATTCAGAAGTTTCAGTTTTCCAGAGGAATGGCTGAGTATGGGCTGTGGGAGCTGGAGGTGGGAACACCCCCCATCTTTAGTAACCAGGTCCACCTCTACGGATTTTTGCTGTGGTTGCTACTTTGCCTCATGCACTTGGCCAGTGATGAGGGAAGTACCCAGACGTGGGTTGCAAAAGGGAAAATCTCTCTAGGAGTCACAGACTCTAAGTGGTGTGGGGAGCCACAACAAGTGTAAAGAAGAATTCTCTGTGTGAGTTGGGGAGTCATAAGACATAAGGAAGAAATCTCTCTAGGAGTCGCAGACTATAAGTGCTGTGGGGAGCCACAACAAGTGTAAAGAAAAATGCTCTTTGTGAGATGGGGAGTCATAACAAGTGTAAAGAAGAATTCTCTTTGTGAGATGGGAGTCATAAGACGTAAGGAGGAAATCTCTCTAGGAGTCACAGACTCTAAGTGGTGTGGGGAGCCGCGACAGGATAATTGGTTCATTCTTCCAATGGACCGTGAATCAAGTGGCCGGCGGGGGAGCTGGGCCAGTCGGGCTGTGTACCCAAAGCGCTGCAAGTCCGGGCTGTGTGCCTGGTGGGTCCAGAGCCTGAAAACAGTATAATTGGTTCATTCTTCCAGTGGACCGCCTTGTAGTCTCTAATCTGCATTACCAGTAAATGTAGCCCATGGGGGTCCGTCTATGCTTTGTTGTGTTCAGCTAGTTTGTGAATAAAAGCCACACTGTAGAATCCCATTCCTGGTTCTGGACATTACAGTTATTGCTTCCTTTGTTCGGATTTACTTGGGTGCCCCTGTGCAGAGTAGCCAAACCTAGGTCCCCCTGTGCCGAGTAACCTCATCCTCCCCGAACCCAGGTCCCCACCAGGTACTGCTGTCAGCTTCAACAGCATGCCACCTGTCATTTTGGTAAAAAAGCAGGGGTGAGGGGTTACAAAAATGGAGGCACCCCTTTGGATTTTGTTCAGGGAGGAAGGTGCTTGGGCAAGGGGGCTAGCGTTTTGGCTATCTGGCAGTGGGTAGCCATAAAAAGGTTGAAGCAGTTTCACTAGTGTGTTGCTGTGTGCTGTGAATCTTGTGCTGCTGTTTAAAAAATGCCAACTGTTTACCAAGGAGCTGTAAAACCAAAGAGTGTGCCCTTGTCCTGCATCATCAAAATTGTTTACAACATTTTATCTGCTTTTAAAATGAACTGTGGTAAATAAAAGTGTGGAAGACTAGGGGTAGCAACAGGAAAATTGTGCCCTGGATGTTTGAAATGCTTTTAAAATAAACTGTTGTGAAGAAAAGTGTGGAAGACTAGGGGTAGCAACAGGAAAATTGTGCCCTGGACGTTTGAAATGCTTTTAAAATGAATTGTTGTGAAGGAAAGTTTGGAAGACTAGGGGTAGCAAAAGGAAAATTATGCCCTGGACGTTTGAAATGCTTTCTGTGTGAATTGAGAGACTGCAGAGTAAATAGCAATGTTATATGGCTGAAATGGGCTCCCTCCGTGGAGTCAGTTGGAAAAAAAAAAGTTGCATTCTGCAGTTTAAATTTGCCTGCTCGATGATCGCCGTGAGGAGAAGAGCCCTCGTGAGGAAAAAGATGCTCATTTGCATGGCGTCGTGTGGTTGGTCAGGCTGAAATCTGTCCCGCCCCTCAGCCAGCTCTACAGAGACTGCCCCAGCATTCGAGAGGGAGTGAGAATGCAGTGCGTGTACTGGCAGTGGAGGAGCGTTGCAGAAAGTTCAAAGCGTTGTAAACAGTTTAAAATTGACTTTTTTGCTTAAAATCAGGCTCAACCCGCTAATCGATTGTTAAAATTGCAAGTGTGGTGTTTAAAATGATGATCGCTAGGACTGCCTGCCCGTTTGTGTACAGAGGCCTTCAAGAACTGGCTGCAGGCCGTTTTTCCCCATCGCAGCAAATTGCTACTGATAACAGTAAGTAAACATTCAAGAAACTGCTCAAACAGTGATTTTTAGCTATGCCATATAAAATGTGTGTGCAGCAGTGTAGTTGCTTTGCAAGTAACAACTGTGTGAAGTCCTGCCAGCAAGTGCAAGTCTGTTAAGCCATTGACTGTGTGCGTAGAAGTGAATTTAGCCTCAGTTTAAAGTTTGCAGCCAGAGAGAGACTGTGGGTTGTAGAAAAGTGCAGCACTAGTAAAAGCAGGCAATCCTGTGCTAAAAACCCGAAGCTTTTAAGGGACTGTGAATAAAGTGAATGTTACCAGCATGTAAAAAGTCCAAGGAAAATCCTGTAAATGTGTGTAAAGCCAGATCAGAGCAAGTTGTGCAGTTTGAATAAAAGTTATCAGTAGCTGGTGTAAATCGGGTGCGCAGTGGCTTGACCCAGATTCTAAATGTTGATGCACAGGAGTGCTGCCGCCGCTATTACAGGGTGGGGTAGTAAAGTAAACACAGCAGCAGAGGAGCCATTTTACAGCTAAAGTGTGTTCAATAAAAGTGGGACTTTCAGTTACAGTGAACTTTTGTTTATTTTTCTGCAGTTATGGCCTCAGGACCAGCTCGTTACCCGGATCATGCCCGGGTTGCAGTAACAGCAGCAGTAAATAGACTGAGAGATATTGAAAAGTGGTGCTATGGAGGGCATTGATGTGGCGATTCCTAATTATCCAGTGCGTGTATGTCAAATACGCTTGAGTGCTGGAAGGGACGTCTTCATGATTCCTCACTGTGCTGGATGCCTACAAAAATATGGCTTGTATAAAGTGCCTCCAATTTGTTTGGCTCCCACATGGACAAAAATTCAGGAATCTGCAGTTGGCAGAACACAGCAACAGGCAGAGCCTCTGGAGGAAGGTCCCTCGGGGGAGTGTGGCACAAAGCTAGAGGGTGCAGAGTTGGAGACAAAACCAGAAGTTGAAGTTTTGGATGCTGGATCCCAGAAAGAAAGTTCGGATAAAGCATCAATAGACCCCGTGGGTGGGGGGGCCTAGCCCAAGTCTCTTAGGTGAAGATGAGATGCGGGAGGCTTTTGAATGGGAGGTGTCGACCTCCGTGCCTAGTGATGAATGGATAGTCTCAGGGGTGAGAACGACTGCTCACTCCTGGGCTCAGATCCTCAGTGAAGAGGAAGATGAGGGGGAACCTATGTGGCCTTGTGAGAAAGGAACGGGTACACAGCCTCAAGATCTTGCCTTGGAGGAATGTATTGAAGAAGGTGGTGATGCCACTACCCTGACTTTACAGGAGGAAGAAGTCAGGGATCCGTTTCTAATTTCATTAAGGATGCGGAGCTGGCAGAACCAGGACTGGCCACCCCCAAGCCAGGCCAGTGGTCTCAGATTGAACAAAGCAAGTAAAGAGGAGAGACTGGTCCGTAGAAAGGCAAATGAGATCTATGGTATGACCTTTCCTACCTTTCCTCGAAAAGTCTGGGAGGAGATTGAGAACTGCAGAAATCCTGGATTTGGGATGAAGCAATGAAAAGTGTGCATCCCGGGGCCAACAAATATGTAAAGAATAGACTGTTCCACGAAAAGTATACCCAGTGGAAGAGAGGCAGGACACTGTTTATGGACAGAGTGAGAGTGGTGGATGGAGAGGGACGTGAAATCTCCCACTGTGTGAATTATGTGCGCCCAGACGGGGTAATAATTCAAGCCCCTGACCCCCGGTACTATTGGCCTCAGTGCAAGGACCTCTCAGCAAATGTGCCTGTGCCTACAAAATGGAGAGCCGAGCAGTGGTAGTCACTACTGCCACACCAGACTGTGAAGTGCCCTTATTGATCTGCCAATATGAATAACCAAGGACTCAGGTGCTCCACATTCATCAGTCTACAGTGTACTGTCTTGTTCAGCAGCCATCTACTGGCCCACCAGATGACTTCAGATCCAGAGAGGACACCAGCCCAGCTGTTTCCTGTTCATCACCTGGTAATCGGATGATGTCGGACCAGCTGTTTTCTTTTTGTTCCTGTTCTAAGGTTCCGTCTCCAGAGATGACATCAGCCCAGCTGTTTCCAGATGTGCCCACTTGTGGTTCCCGGAAGATGTCCGCCCAGCTGTATCAGAAGAAATGCTGCCAGGGAGAGTCTTCAGCTGCGGTGCAGGCTGGTGCCTAGTCTTGTACTACAAGTGGCTGGTAAGTCCGAACTTTTCTATCTTTATGACATTGCAGTACACACCCTACACTACAGACTTCAAAAAATGTGTGAACTGTCCGCAAAGACTGTCCCCTTTGGGACTTTGGCCTGTTAGAACTGTGCTTCACCGGGCTCCAGCCCAGGAGAGACTCTTTATTGGACTAGCCTTCGGGCCTTGTGGTCACTAGTTGGGACTTTTAGGGCACTCCATCCCCCCAAATGTGTATTGTAAATAATGTCATTGTTGTATTCTAATGTAAATACTGTTTTTCTACCCTTTTTCTAAAAAAATCTTTTTGGGATTTTGCAGTGTTTTGATGGTAGGGGTTTAGGTAGACTGTGTATGCAGATTAGGAGTGTGTTTTTGTCTTTCTTTTTTTCTTACAGGTGTTCCTGGGAAGACAGAAGAGAAGACAAGAAGAGGAGGAAGGGCTCATCGGAGTTTCTCATCAGTGCTTTATTGTGTAGAAATTTAAAGTACTGTGGTGTTATTGTTATGGTTATTGCTGTATTAACCCTTTCCTTCCACAGGTGTGGTTGTGGGGGCAGGGAGGAGGCAGTAATTGGTATTTTAATGGTGTGGCTGCAGGTTGCCCAAGGTCGGGGAGGTCCCTGGGTTGTTTTTTTGTTTTGGAATATTATGTTAGAGGCAGATAGGTTTTACTTAGAGGGTTAGGGGGAATAGACAGGCTGTGGTCCCGAACTGCCGTAGGGGCTGCAGTGCTGATCTATCAGGGCTATGCTCTGTATGGTTCTACCAGAGCCACTAGGTGTCCATAGTAAATGGATAGTGTAGAGGCTGATATGTCAGCTACAGGCCTCTAGGCCCTTAGTGTTACCTGCCTGTGCTTGCACATGGTAGGAGGGGGCCTGATCACCCCCCTCCACAGGTAGCACATAGGGTGGGATGGCCTAAGGCCAGGTAAATAATGACTGCAGACAGTCATTTTCCTGGTCAAGGGTGAGTGTAGCCCCTTGTTACCCGGGGTTACTAGAATCCCAGTAAGACCTAGTGGTAGGCAGGGAAGGCAGCTTGTGAAACTCCAGTTAAATGGGTTTCACACTGTCTCACTCTGTTCTCAGTCTCAGCTGAGACTAAGGGATGACATCACCAATAGAACTTTCACAGCGGCATAAGCCACATTGGAATCTGCAGCAGAGGGAGTTAGATAGAACGTTGGGAGTTTTCAAAAGGAAGGTTCAGTCTCCAGTTTGCCTTCAAGTAAGAAGGAGCAGTTCCAGGTTTGCCTTCAAGTGACGGAGTCAGTGTCAAGTGGTGGAGACCACTGTTGGGTTTCAGTGCCCCTCCCTCTGGGATGTAAAGATCCTCATGCAGATCCCTGGAGCAATCCCCTTAATTCTGCCAAGAGGAAGAAAAGCTGCCATTTCAGTTCAGTCTTTGTTTTGAAAAGTTGGAAGATTTGTGATTCGCCTGTGGGGCACCTGCAACTAAAGGGTGAGTGTTTGCTCTAACATGAGAGGGCAAGAAATGTGTTTCTTCAGCCTGGGATATGTGAGGAAATCTAGGAATTGAGCTACAATTTGGGAAGCCTATAGGACTAGGTCAAATAAATGGAGTATTGTCAGATGCTAGAGTGCTGTGTGATTTCAAGTAAATTATAGAGGGGATGCGACAGTTCATCTACCATTTAATCTACATTCAGAAGTTTCAGTTTTCCAGAGAAATGGCCGGGTATGGGCTGTGGGAGCTGGAGGTGGGAACACCCCCATCTTTAGTAACCAGGTCCACCTCTACGGATTTCTGCTGTGGTTGCTACTTTGCCTCATGCACTTGGCCAGTGATGAGGGAAGTACCCAGACGTGGGTTGCAAAAGGGAAAATCTCTCTAGGAGTCGCAGACTCTAAGTGGTGTGGGGAGCCACAATAAGTGTAAAGAAGAATTCTCTTTGTGAGATGGGGAGTCATAACAAGTGTAAAGAAGAATTCTCTTTGTGAGATGGGAGTCATAAGACGTAAGGAGGAAATCTCTCTAGGAGTCGCAGACTCTAAGTGGTGTGGGGAGCCACGACAGGATAATTGGTTCATTCTTCCAATGGACCGTGAATCAAGTGGCCGGTGGGGGAGCCAGGCCAGTTGGGCTGTGTACCCAAAGCACATGCAAGTCCGGGCTGTGTGCCTGGTGAGTCCAGAGCCTGAAAACGGTACAATTGGTTCATTCTTCCAGTGGACCGCCTCGTAGTCTCTAATCTGCATTACCAGTAAATGTAGCCCCATGGGGGTCCGTCTATGCTTTGCTGTGTTCAGCTAGTTTATGAATAAAAGCCACACTGTAGAATCCCATTCCAGGTTCTGGACACTACAGTTATTGCTTCCTGTGTTTGGATTTACTTGAGTGCCCCTGTGCAGAGTAGCCAAACCTAGGTCCCCCTGTGCCGAGTAACCTCATCCTCCCCAAACCCTGGTCCCCACCAGGTACTGCTGTCAGCTTCAACAGCATGCCACCTGTCATTTTGGTAAAAAGGCAGCGGTGATGGGTTATACATAGCCATCCAGAGGTGGGCTGCTGCATTACATGGTGCAATACAGCAACCCAGCACCTGGGTGGCTACACCCCTCCATACCCAAACACATGTCAAACAAAAAAGGGCAGCCATTCCTTGTAGTCTAGTGTCCCCACCACCCATCCCCAATCATATAATAAAATAAATCCCCCTATCCCTGGTAGTCTAGTGGCCCCCTCAACCCCAAACCCCATCTGTATGAGAGGTCACACCCGAATATCCCTGGTAGTCTAGTGGTACCTCCCCCTCCCATCCCTGAAGCCCCATCCATAAAACATAGAAACTCCTGAATGTCCCAGATAGTCTAGTGGACCCCCAACCCACTGAGGAACACACCCCCCCGCTCACCCCTTCCCTGTATGGCCTTGCAGACGGCGGGTAACACCCCATCTCACACCACCATGGCTATCCGCTGACTAAACTATCATGAAAGACAGCTTACTGTAACACCTACAATCCCATTGGTTGACACTGTCGACCAATGGGCTGGGAATATGTACTGTAGGTCATTATTCACAAATGGCTTATAGTACATACTGCAAGCCCATTGGTTGATAGTGTCGACCAATGGGACTGTAGGTGTTACAGTAAGCTGTCATTCATGACAGTGTAGTCAGCGGGCAGCCATGGTGATGTGATGAGGGGTGCTGGCTGCCAGCTGCAAGGCCATACTGGGATGGGGGAGTGGGGTGAGGTGTGTATTCCTCAGTGGTTGGAGGGTCCACTAGAGTATCTGGGATGTTCAGGAGTTTCTCTGTTTTACAGATGGGGCTTCGGGGATGGAAGAGGGGGTGCCACTGGACTACCAGGGATATTCGGGTGTAACCTCTCATATGAATGGGGTTTTGGGGTTGGGGGGCCACTAGACTACCAAGGTAGATGTGGTGTCTTATGTTATATGCTCAGGGGACAGGTGGGGGGCCACTAGACTACCAGGGACAGAGGGAATGCTGTGTCTGTCTTATACAATCGGAGATGGGGGGGGACACTAGACTACCAGGGATATTGTTTCCCCACATAACAGTTACAGGATTGTGTCTTGCCTGCAGGGTGCCTGGCACATCTTGCTGGGTGCATCCCTGCAGAGGACATGCAAATGGGGCCATAACGACATGCAAATGGCCCCATTTGTGCATTGCGTGCCTAATAGCCCCATTTGCATGTCACGATCAGAATATCTGGAATTTGCGCTCAGTGCATCCCCAAGATGCACTGCGCATCCTCATTCCTGGTATTCAGACCATGCAGGGGGATGTTCCAGCGCATCTTTGGTGGCCCCCATTTGTGCCACCTACATCACTTGCTATATTCAGATGGGATGGCGATAGCACATTTTGTTTGAATATTGCAAGTTTGCGGTCTGGCGCAACTCAGTTGCACAGAGCAACCACTTGTGCCCCTTCTGGGTGAAGTTTGAATATCCTGCCCCTGCTTTGTATAAATGTTCCTCCCCTGGCCCCAGATTAAGATGAAAATCTCCAGGCAACATTAAGCTCAGTATAAATATCAGTCTTAATCTGGCCACTACACCACTGTGTCTCCAAAACAACTTATTTATCTTTAGAACCAAAAAGCTGTCCGTAATTCATTATGTTTTTATATGTCTCTTTTGACAGGAATATAAAGCTGCTTGTTTGCTCAGTAGTGTAATTTGAGACTGGCTGATCAGTTGGGTGGTCAGTCTAATTAAGATCCCTGTAGGGTCTGGTGAAAAGATCGAAGTTTCCCCATTTGGCCTGATATGCCTATTTTTCAGAGCAAGCCCATTTGTGCTACCTACCCCAGGGCATATTGCAAAAAAACAAATGGTCCAAATGCCGACCATTATGCCTCTCAGATTCTCAGATTTGTCCCCATACTTACTGTCCTGTCAAAAGCAAAAATATCTACTATCTTTCCCTTAAAACCAAGGCAGAACGATGGAAATTTTGAGGTTGCTAATGCCATAGTTAAGATGAACAGTTGCTAAAACAACAGTAGTTATTAACAAAGTAAAACTTAAGTTACCATACAATTCTCTCACTTAACACCGTCTAAAAACACTCCACAAGACCTGGTGGCACTGAGGGTTGAGGCGCTGGATGCCACTTTTCGCACCATGCCGGCGACCCTGGTTTGGGAACAGACTCGGGTCATTTGGGGGTTGGCCGGGGGAAGTAAGGATTGAGCATCTGAAGGACTGCCTCCTTCTCGGGGGTAAAGGCAAGGCCAGTACAGGAGGTGTTTGGTCTGCACCCAGGGTGCTTGGTTGCCTCTGTGGAGGTGGAGACAGCTGCTGCACCCATTGCACAGGTGTGGGTGCAGTGGAGAAAAAAAGGAAAATTCTGGGACCCGGCAGGACCCATGATGGCACCACTGTGCCACAGGATGTACCCCTCCGGGGGGGATCGTAGCCCCTGCCAGGTCCATGGAGGTGGTGACAAATAATGTCATGATAAAAACACTCCACAAACCAAGTAAAATAAAATATACTTGATGTAGCAATTCTAATTCATGCAATTAAATACACGACAAACGTAGCTCTCATATCTGTGACCAAGTGGTGCTTGCACCACTCACGCTCATGCACAGCGCTGGCTCACTGTGGCAATGCCAATAATTTAAAGGCTGAGTCCCTCCCACTAGGGTGCTTTCCTGCACTACTATTGGCTTGCCACCAAGCCCCCTTCCACCTGTGGGAGATTTGCTGTACCTCAGACACACACCAGCAATAGTTACAAACGAATATAGCGGCACAGTTCAGATATTAATGTCAGTATAACGGTGCACGCAAGTCCAACAGCTCACAGAAGCAATGATGTATTACTGGACAATTCTTAAGATGTTAGCCACTTGTTGTTAAGAGCAAAACAGTACATGTAGGTGTATTGGCTTACAAGCGTGCTGTGTAGACTTCTGAAAACAGCGTGCTGGACCGAGTAGCAGGTGTTCTTGCTTCTTGCCAGGAGGTTGTTTTAAATTAAAGTGTGTGGCAACCCCACATTTACAGAAACTTTGTCAGAAAGTCCAGAGATCCCTAGAAAAAGGGATGGACAGTTCGTTCTGTACAGAAGTTCATGTGTGGAATGTAAATACTGCTTGTTTTGTGAGAAAACCATTGTTCTTTGCTGTGAGTACTGTCATCTGAGGAAACAGTTTTTGAACTTGGGGGACCTCCCAATTCTGCTAACATCTTGTCAGAAAATAAAGCCATACAATACAATTCCAATTAATGGGTGTGGACAAGCCATCTGTGAGTCCAAGTAAAATTTTATGGGCCCCCCTTTAGATATGAGACATAGCATAACCCTGTCACCTTTCTCCCAGAACTCAGAGTAAATATAAATGTTATTTTGTGCTCTAACTCCCTGATCTCTTAAATGCCTGAGCCAGGTATTTACCCTAATGCCAGGGGTGCTACTTATTTTTCTGCCAAGTTGTGGTTTGTTGCCTTGTCTGTGTACATGTTAGGGAGTCCTGGTTGCAAGATGCCACTCTCGTCTGCGGTAAGGGTTGCACATATCCTCTTCACCTCCAGCCATCAGCTCCACATGCATTTCTTACCTTTTCTGAACGTCCTCACTGGTGTAAATTAGTGTCAGTTATACAGTAGTTCAAACTGTGCTTGGCAATTACAAACCACTCCAAGCATGTGTTCCTTCCCCTAGCAATCCAATAGACCATATCTGTGTCTACCATGACTGGCGAGGTTGCTACTAGGGATTCTCAGAATTGGCCAATTCTGAGCCAACTGGACTGTTTAGGATTTTAGGAAATCCTCATGCCTAATAGCAGTGTCAGTGGCTCAGTAGGTAGCTCACTCGCCTCTAAGGCCAGGAGATCAGAGGGCTATGGGTTCAGTTCCCACATCTGGCACTTGGGTTAATATCCCAGTACTGACACTGTAGTGCAGCATGAGGGGGGTGCTGCACTTCTGAGGTGCCGTCTTTCAGATGAGATGTTAAACTGAGGTCCCATCTACCTGGATTGGTGGTAGTTCAGGTGGATGTTAAAGATCCCATGGCACTTTTTGAAAAAGAGTAGGGGAATTTCCCCGGTGTCCTGGCCAAATTTCCCTCATTCATTGAAAATATCACCAGCAGCTTAATCTGGTTCAAGGTCAATTGGCATTCATCTGTATCCCCCTCCCCCGGGTCGTGCCTGAAAAAAGATAGGATTTGTCTAGTGCATTTACCCGGTCAACAAAAACTAAATAAATACTAAATGCAAATAATCCATTTCTGATTCAAATCCGAGAAGGACCTCAACATTAGAATGAGAGTTGGACTCCTAGATCCTAAGTTACTGTGTAAAAATAGGGTTTTGGATTTCCTTCAGGAATTAAGAGTTTCAGACTGCAATTCCAAAAATCCTAAATCTGAAAATCAGTTCAGAATCTGACTAATCCAATTCCATTAGGTGGAGTCCGAGCAATTCTAGTATCTACATGCTTGAGACTGTAGGCCTGCCCATACTGTGTCTCTCAGCTATTTCTGTTAGGGTGTCAGTGTGGCTCAGTTTGTAGCACATCTGCCTCTGGACCAGAAGGCCGTGGGTTCTCATCCCACACCAGGATTGGACTTGCACCTAAAAATCAATGGCATCCAAGTGCAGTATTGGGGGGTGCTGTACTGCTGGGCTGTGCTGTCCTTTGGATGAGATGTTAAAATGAGGTTCCTTCTGTCCATCCTGGTGTTGGCCTGGTGGGTGTCCAGGTGGAAGTAATAGAACCCAGGGCACTCTTCGCAAAGAGCAGGGAACATTCCCTGTGTCCTGACCAACATTCCCCTTCCCATAAACTGGTTCATGCAATTATCTAGGCTGTGGGTGATGATGTGTGATATGGCTGCCACCACACATTCAGTCACTTCACTACCAGTCTAGCATTGCTTGTAAAGTGCTTTGGGATACTGTGTATGGGGCACTATAGAAATGCTGATTCTTCTTCTTCTTTCTGATTTTCAGTGATGTTCCTAATGTTGCCTCTTGTAGCGTCTCCTAAATCTGGCATTTCTGTACCTAAATACTAGATCTGAATGATAATTTAATGCCAGATGTTACTGTTGCTGTCTAGCTCTCTTGTCTGTATTTCACACTGTCACTGAATGCAATGCTTTCTTGAGCTGATTTTACTATTGTTTGAGATACATTCCTGATTTTTTTGCCATTTATCTCAGATTTTTTTTATGATTTGTCCTGCATTTGTGAGGCATGGGTAGTAGAGGTTTGAGCACAACTGTTGGAGACAAATGGGGTCAACATAATGACACTTTAGTTTTGTTGCGGCACTGCATTGGTTCTCTTTAAGGATATTTCACACAAATAACTATCATGAGAGGGTGGTAGTAGTGATGTGGGAACTTGGATGAAGATGAACAGTTTTAAACTTACCTTGGTTGTTTTTTCCCCTCTAGCACAGGCGTCTGTGTTGAAATAAGTTTTCACATAGTATGTGCATGTAACAATTTGCAGGAGCTTTCCACACAAAATAAAATCAGTAGGACCATTTTTGCACCCATCTATACTAATATGGTTCAAGACTATGGAATTGCCTTTTAGGATCTAGTTCAGGCAGCTAAAGAACCAAAAATTTTGTTTTGTATCCTTTAGATTGTAACATAGAAACATCGATTTTGACGGCAGATAAGCACCGCATGGCCCACCTAGTCTGCCCATTTCCCTACCTAGAGGATAAGCTGCAGATCCTATTTAACCAACAGCCTATTTCTTCCTACCCCCGACAGAAATTGTCTTATGTCTGTCCCATCCATTCTTGAATTCTCCCACAGTTTTAGACCCCACAACCTCCTCAGGAAGGCTGTTCTAGGCATCCACCACCCTCTCTGTGAAAAAATACTTCTTCACATTGCCCCTGAGCCGTCCCCCCCCTCTATCTTCAAATTGTGTCCCCTTGTTTTTGCACATCTGTTTTTCTGAAAGATGCTACCCTCTTGGACTTTGTTGATTCCACTGAGGTACTTAAACATTTCTATCATGTCCCCCCTCCCTCCTTTCCTCAAAGGTATACATATTAAGCTCCTTTAGTCTCTCCTCGTATGGCTTCTCTTGCAAGACCCTGCACCATTTTAGTTGCTCTCCTCTGAACTGCCTCCATCCTGTCTGTGTCCTTGCGGAGATGGGGTCTCTAGAACTGCATGCAGTACTCCAGATGGGGTCTCACCAACTGTCTGTACAGGGGGATAACAACTTCCTGTTTTCTGCTGGTGATGCCTCTCCCTATACATCCCAGTATCCCCCCAGCCCTCCTTACCGCCTTCTTGCATTGCTTGCCAACCTTAAGGTCATCTGATATGATTCCCCCAGGTCCCTTTCCATTTTTGTTGTTGTTACTACCCTCCCCATGTGTAATCTTCCCCTGGGTTTTTGTTTCCCAGGTGCATTATTTTGCACTTCTTTGCATTGAATCCAAGCTGCCATACTTCTGACCATTCATTCCTTCAACCTTGCCAAGTCTCTTCTCATCCTTTCCATGCCTCCTTGTATATCAACCCTGTTGCAGATCTTTGTGTCATCTGCAAAGAGGCATACTTTTCGTTCCAGTCCCTCTGCAGTTTCACTTATAAAGACATTAAAAAGTACTGGACCCAGTACTGAACTCTGCGGTACCCCACTAGTAACCCCTCTTTCTTCAGAGTGGACTCGATTTACAATTACTTTCTGTGTCCTGTTGTCCAGCCAATGTTTTACCCAGGCTACCACCCTGGGACCCACTCCCAGGCTGGTTAATTTGACTATTAATCTTTTGTGTGGGACTGTTTCAAATGCCTTGCTAAAGTCTAGGTAGGCCATGTCCACAGCCCCTCCCTGGTCTACTACTTTAGTCACTCAGTCAAAGAAATCAATTAGATTCGTCTGCCATGACCTTCCCGCTGTGAACCCATGCTGCCTTGTGTCCTGTGCCCCACTGACCTCTAGGTACTCAACAATTCTTTCCTTCAGAAGTGATTCCATTACTTTCCCTACCACAGAGGTCAAACTAACAGGTCTGTAGTTTCCTGCCTCTGTCTTGGTCCCACTTTTGTGAAGGGGAATCACGTCTGCCTTCCTCCAGTCCTCAGGTACTACACCATCCTCCCATGATCTGTTAAAAAGGGTAGTCAGTGGTGTCACTAGTTCTCTGCTTAATTCTTTTAGAATTCTGGGGTGAATTCCATCTGACCCCATTGGTTTGTTCACCTTCAGTTTTAGGAGTTCTTTCAGAACCCTTTCTTCTGTGAAAGGACTGGAATCAACCCCCCATCCAGAATGCTTCTGTTAATTTGATTAGGCACATCCCCCACCTCCTGTTTTGTGAATACTGAACAGAAGTATTCATTCAGTATCCCTGCTTTTTCACTGTCCCTCCTTGCCCACCCACCGTCCATTCTATTCAGACTCACCATCCCTCCCTTTGTCTTTCTGCACTCCCTGATATACATATAAAAGGTTTTATCTCCCTTCTTAACCGAGTTGGCTGTCTTTTCCTCAGTTTGGGCCTTTGCTATTCTGACTACCATCCCGGCTTCCTTCCACCTTAACTGGTATAGTTCTCTGTCCTGCTCCTTCTGTGTTTCCTTACACTTCCTAAATGCTATCTTTTTCTCCCTAACCTTCACCGCCACCTCTTTTGAGAACCATAGTGGCTTTTTCTTTCATTTTGATTTGTTTGTTTGCTTCACTCAAAGGTTTGTTGCCTCTGTGATGGCCGTTTTGATATTTCCCCATTGTTGCTCCACCCCTCCTTCTAGCCTGTTTGTTAGTGCTTTTCTAAGGCACTCTCCCATCTTCCCAAAGTCAGCCCTCCTGAAGTCCAGAACCCTCACTTTTGTATGACTTGACTCTGTAGTTGAGTTTATCATGAAACACACTGTTTGGAGGTCACTTTTCTTCCCAAATGGCTACCCACGTCCAGATCTGAAATCTTCTCACTGTCTCCATTTGAGAGTACAAGGTCCAAGATTTCTCTCTCATGAGTAGGTTCCAAAACTAGCTGTCTGAGGCATGCCACCTGAAGGGCATTAAGAATGGCCCTGCTTTTGGATGTGACTGCAGCAAAGGTGCTCCAGTTGACATCTGACATATTAAGGTCCCCATCAATAGTATCTCCCCTTTCTCTGCCATCCTAAGTATGCCTTCTATCATATCCTTGTCCATCCCCCCCGACATGGGGGTCTGTATACAACCCCTGTGTGGATTGTGGTGCCATTTCCAGTCTCTAAGGTGACCCACAGTACCTCCTCTCCTCCCTGTTTACTCTTTTGTTCAGTTGCTTTTATCCATTTCCTTACATAGAAAGCTACTCCGCCCCCTCTTCTCCCCTCTCTGTCTCTCCTGTAGGTTGTGTACCCTGGTATGTTAACATCCCAGTCATGGTTCTCTGTGTACCATGTTTCTGTGACTGCTACGATATCCAGGCATCCCTCTTCCATCAAGGCCACCAGTTCAGGGAGCTTGTTGCCCAGACTACGGGTGTTGGTACTCATTACCCACCATTTCTTGATGGCCTTTCTTAGGTAAAATAGATCCTTGTACAAAACAACACTGAAGCTAGTCCATTATTTTAAACATTTTAACATCCACTTGCCTATGACAATATTACAATTATGAGATACTTTTTAGCCAGTCAGGAGTGTTTATTTCTAAAGATTCCAGCCACTCTTTTAACCATTGGAAGTTACATCATGAACACAGTTCAAAAATTCTGAAGTTCTTTGTTCAGTTGGCATAACCCTTTTTTCACAAAGGAGTTTCACTTATTTTCTTTAAACTAGCACATTTTGATTCTCAATTCACGTTCCTTTTTTTAAAACACAAGTCTTTAACATGATTTTTAATCTGTTTACAGGTAGAGTTCTGGCGCAGTATCTCTTATGGTTACTATAAATCATGACATCATGCTTAGCCAATCAGGATTGTTTCTAAACATTCCAGGTACTCTTATAAGAGGGTGTCTCATGCACTGAGTTCTAAAATTCTGAAGTTCTAAGTTCGGTTGGCACAGTCCATTTCCCACAAAGGGGATTCTCTAATGTTCTGCAAAGTAAAACATGTTGATTTTACATTCAAGTTTCATTTTTTAACAAAGGGTCTTTAACATTGTTTATAATGTGGGTATATGTACAGTTACTGTGTCTCTTATGGTTACGAGCTTCTTCTGAAGCCTTTTGTGTGGCAGATCTGTTCAGTTCTGTCTCCCAAAGAACTCATGAACGCTCTCTTATAACCGCACTACACAGTAACTGTACACATGAACATATACGAGTGCCTTCTGAAGTCTGTTGTGCGCCAGAACTGCTTAGCTTGGTTTTGCAGTTCACTCACCTAAAGAACTCAAGAAGGTACTCTTCTAGCCATAAGAGATGACAGAATTGCATGTATAAAGACATAGAGACTTTATTGACATAATATGCAGATTTTTTATTATAGGAAGGCTGATTAAGATAATTGCATTCTCTTTCATTGGAAATGTATTAGAGAACTACTTCTCTGACCCCAGTAATACAAAATCTGATCACCATGTTGAGTCACACTTCTTTTTATGTCTGTTCTTTTAGACCTCACCTCGGATACTAACATTATGTATCATACAATGCAAATGGCAGTCTGTTGTGCCCTATGTAAAATTTATCATTGATCAGAGCCCATGGTGACTTAGAAGCCCAAAGAAGGACCCCGGTCATTCCTATTTTGTGCAAAGAAGACACACTGCTGTATCTGTAGGAGCTGCAGTTAGATAAGCTCACTTATTAAAATATCCATTTTTTGACAGAGAACCTCAGGAAGGTTCAAAAGAAGGCTAGCTTACTTGCATGCTGAATGCTTCTGTTGTGATACACCAGTAGTATCAATATTAACACACTGTTCACAACAGCATGTCATGTGACTGTGACTATAACAGAATAACTGTTCCTGATGTAAGACATAATTACAGAATTTTCATTTGTGCATTTTTTCAAGTCTTTAATATAAATATTTGATACAATTGACCATCATTTTACTGTATTAAAGCAATTCAAATTGAAAGATTAGAGGTTAAGCTTCATAGCCATTATTTAAAATTTTTACAAGAAAATTACGTAAAAGTACTGAATGCATTCAATTAATATTTCTACAGTGATGATTTTGCCTGGGGGTATTAGGAAACAGGAAACAAGATAACACTGGCACAATTTGTTTATAAGATTTACAGCAAGTAGGCTTACAAGGAAATGACACACTGAACAGTTATTTCTCCAATCAGCACAGCTGTGTAGTAAAAAAGTGGCCAATGACTGATACTGCATAGGGCAGCTAAAGCTGAGATACACTATCTTGCATGCATGCTTAGTCTACAATAGTTTGGTCTGAAGGAACAGCAAAATATGTGTTACATTTTTATCTAAAAAAAAGGTGGCAAATGCACAGATCACTAGACTTAAACTGCAGGCAGTCACCACATTAAGATGTAGATTCTCACTTTCTCTAAATTTCATATTTAATTTCTTATTAGTACACTAATTATTCTGTTAAACAGGACATCGCTGACCTTGGTTAATGTCCAAGGAGTCACACACTGAGTGACAGAAACAATGTTTAGCATCTTTTTCTGACACCTTCAGCTTCAGGGAGACTGGATGACTTCTGCTGAGACATTATTTTTTCTCTGGATGCCTGGCTGAGGGAAACTGTGTAAGCAGGAATTTATTCCTATGTTGGGAGGAGAAATATAGCCACTGGTTTGACACATTTCGTTGACACACATATCCAGTCCTGTGATGGCAGTACCAGCTAGGTGGCTTTGGGTGGGCTTGTTCCCAGGCCACTTCTGGTTGGTGGGTAGGTTTTCTGCTCAGGCTGTATCTCATGTAATGAGACTTTAGGATGAAAATCAGCCCCAGGAAAAAACAAAGTAGTACACAAGCCACTGCACTCACCCAACTTATACCTTTGATACTGTACAGTGCAAGCTGAGGATCAGTATTTGGTGTTGACTGAGAAGCCTACAGTGGCGTTACTACTCATCCTCAGTAGAGGCGTTACAGAAAGCATTTGTATGAAAATGCTTAGGGTGATTCCCATAAGTGTTTAGGTTTGTTCAGGCTCATCAGAAAATGATGTAACGTTCTGAGCCAGGTCTGACTGTGGGAGATAGCTTACAAATGGCAGTGTATGGCAACTGGAAGGGGGCAGACGACATGTCCTAGCTAATAGGAAGTTGGGACATATGCAATCAGGGATGTATAAGAGAGTAACATATGAAGTGTAAAATTGGGAGTACATGGGAGGGAGATGCAGTTGAGGAGAGGCAGCTACAAGGCTGGAGGTCTGTGAGTGAAATTTGGAGATAGGCTTTACCTTTTTTCTGCTATGGGTATAAAAAAAGGAATTGTGAGTAAAAAAGCCAGGTCTGGGATCAGGAACCATCTTACAAATGGCAGTGCCTGGCAACTGGTAGGAGCAGATAATCACATGTCCCAGATGACCAATGGGAAGCCAGGAGATAGGTTAGCAGGGGGCCTGAAATTGGCCCCAGTCCTAAGCAAACCCTTCACATGAGTGATCCTGAAGTGTTTTGTGTTTCTAGGTGTGAGGACCATGAAGCAGGAGGACAGCATCTACAGGGCAGTCCACAAGACACTTGCCCAATTTCTCATCTTTCAAGATAGGTCCCTAATGGATTCACCCTCTGAAGGTAATTATCACTGTTTGTTATTACTGCACCTACAGATGAGTGAATAGTTCTTACTAGGCTTGTGTAAATACAGTAGATTTAAAAGTGTGAGCAAGTTTAAAGCTTGGAACAAATGGGGTTTGTCTCTAAACTTGGGAAGAGTAGCAAAATCCTAGCCAGGGTGATACTGGGTATGAGTTGGTATATAACAACTGTGCAGTAACTCAGCAGTAAGTCTGTCTCCCTGCTACACTCTGTGAGTCTTAAAAAAGGGGATACAACCCATACCCCTTCTGGGGTACCTCTAACCAAGGTATTGAGGTAGGAAACATGTATGTAAGATCCCTTATTGACAGCATTAGACCTAGAGGCATTACATAAGGGACCTAGAATAGACATGCAAAGTGGATGGGTGAGGGGTTCATATCAGTGGGAATTTGTTTGTTGTAGGATCTGCAGCACTGAACTCCTCCAAGGTGCACTATGAATAATACCTAATCTGCAGGAGGTTCGCAGCACTCCTCTCTAAGCTGGCTGTGACAGGGGCTGTAATTCACCAGCAGCAGAGCTGGGTGGTGTGGGGGCCTGGGATTCACTGCTGTTCCTCTCCCACAGCATCCCCAGGGGTTCCCAATAGTGGGCAGGGGGGAAGACTGTGGCAACTGCAGGTGATGGAAAGGGCTCTAGATTAGCAACAAGCAACTACGCACCCCCAGAGTAAAGTGGTACATGCTATTCCCTCTGCCAAGAGAGCACCCTGTTGCCTACAGGGCCCCAGAAGCTGCAAAGCCTAGTGAGGGAGGCTGCAGTCAGAAAGGGACATCTAGAAAAAATACTAACAGTAAGGGACTTTATTGTTAGGGTTACTGAGATTGTGGTCTGTGCCACAGACCGGGGAGGAAGGGTGGTACACTGTATGGGGAGACAGTATATGAGGCACTCCCTGTTGTAGGTGGGTGGGTTGGTTAGAGAAGTGGGGGGAAGGCCAGATGTTACCGTCCATCTTGGGATGTTAGATCTGGCAGGGAAGTCATTAGGAGCAGTACAGGACAGTTTCAGGGCACTGGGTTTGAGGCTTAAGGAGTTGGTTGGTATGGCAAACTTCTTAGCGGTCCTCATGGTAAACAACAGAGGGGACAAAAGGAAGCTGAAAATCTTCCAATTCAATAATTGGTTGAAAGCATGCTGCACCAAAGAGGGGCTTCACTTTCTGGGAGAATAAGGTGCCTTTTTAGGGAAAATAAACTATTTATACTAGGTAGCCTTTATTCTACTAGGGAGGGAACAAGTGTATTGGGCTACGTTTGAGGCCTTTATTGCAGTGCATTTAAATAAGTATGTATGTGTGTGTGTGCGTGGGGGGGGGGCTGTGGCTAGGACCATCTGTGAGGTAAACTTGGTTAAGGGGAAGCTAGCACTCTCCAAGCTAGAGAGGACAATCAGAGGGCAGGGAATAACATGGTTACAAAACAGAAAAAGTGGCACACTCTAGAAAGAGAACCACATCAGACAGGAAAGGAGTAAGAAACACAATACAAGAGATGGAATGGGTATGTTAGGTCTGGCCAATGGATAGCATAAGGGTACAAGACAGAGTTCCTGCAGGATGGTTTATTTAAATGCCAGAGGCCTGGGGAACAAAGTGTGTGATCTCCAGGTTATGGTAGCTGTGAGCCACCCTGACATAATGGCCATAAATGAAACATGGGGAATGCCTCAAATAGCTGGGCTATCATGGTCTCAGGACACATACTGTTCAGGAGGGGCAGGAATGGGGGGGAGCTGCGCTGTACACCAGGGATGGCATCAATGTGTTAGAGGATAAGGAGACAGGGGGAGTGGAATCATTATGGGATCAGCTGATGGGGGAAGAATCATCCACATGGGGTAATCTATAGGCCCCCCTAGTCAGAGGAAGTGAGCAGTGCACTTGCTGAGAAGATCAATAAGGCAGCAGCTGGAGAGGAAGTTGTTCTGCTGGTTGACCTTTGCCATATCTGACATAGACTGGAACAGTCCGTCAGAATGGAGCACCAGCAACCAGGCATTGGTGGACACCTTCCAGGGCTATTCTGACTCAGAACGTGGACCTATTCCTGTCAACTAAGACAGCACTGGGGAATTAACAGTGGAGGATCCACTTTTTTCTTATAACCACTGTACAGTATGGTTTGACACTAGCCAAGAATCACAAAAGCAAAAGTCTATAATGCCCGTCCTGGACTCGAGGAGGCAGACTTCAGGAAGTGGAAGAGCTAAGGGAACAGCTCAGTGGGTCATGTGAACTGTAGAGGCAGAGAATAAATGGGAATCTATTAAGCAATTGATCCTTGCGGTACAGAAGGCATGACTCAAGCAGGTAGAAAAAGGTAGGAAGTGTAAGAGGCCTTTATGGTTTTACCAGGAGGTTGGGGAAACTGTGCCAGCCAAGAAGCCAGCCTTCAGAATGTAGAAGGCCAACCAGTCAGAAACAAGCATAGAGCTATACTTTAACAAAGCAAAGAAGGCAAGTAAGGCAGTGAGAAGGGCCAACGTGGAGGCAGAGCTTAAACTAGCTGAAGAGGTGAAGAAAATTATAACACCTTCTTTAGGTATATCAAGGAAAGCAGGAAGAAAAAGTGGGAGTCAAATGGTTGAGAAAGGGAGGGATGGGTGGAAGAGAATGGTCAAAATGGTGATGTTCTAAATCAATACTTCTGCAAAGTTTTCACAGTTAAGGAGGGAGAGCCATTGCCAGAGTACAGCATTAACACAGATAAGGAAACTAAATTGGTAATGGGATCCATCACAAGTGCTTAAGGGACTAAGAGCATTTAAGGTGAGGAAGCACCTGGGGCAAGATGTGTTGCACCCATGGGTGCTCAGTGAGGAAAGGCAGGCTCTAGAAGTCTGTCTGGTGGACATACTCAATTGCTTGACTGAGAGATGGACATCATTCCCAGGGACTGGAGGCTGGCAGATGTTGCCCCTCTGCACAAACGTGGGGACGGGGAGACCCTGGGAACTACAGACTGGTCAGCCTGACCTCTGCTATGGGGAGGCTTCTTGAGACTGTAATTAGGGAACAGCTGCTTGACTTCTTGGAGTCCCATGGTCAAGGATAAGGAGCATCTGGAGTCGTTCCAAAATAGACTGAACAAATAATACATGGCCAGCAAGGAAAGACCTATGAGGAGAGACTGGTTGATCTCAACATGTACCCTGGGAGGCCAGGAGAGAGGAGGACATGATCAAAACCTTAAACTATCTTAGAAGAATAAACAGGCTGGACAGCCAGCAACTGTTTAAGTTTAGTGGGGGGTATTTTACAAGGGGCTATAACTACAAACTGGTAGGGAGAATTTTTTTTTATCATTTAACAGTTTCTACCTGCAGCCACAGCCCTGCTCCACATCCAGCCACCACTCCTCCGCATTAACCTCCAACCCGGAAGCTCGCATGCCCAGCTGGCAGACGCATCTACACCTGTGAAAGGGGCCCCCCCTCATAGCCCCCGCACCCAGCGAGGAACCATTACTGGCACATGCCATCCAGGCATCGTTGGTCAGTCAGCAAAACTGCGGCCATCAAGCTGCTGTGGGCTTGTGCTGCCTTTTTTTCCTTATCTCCCCTGATGGAAGCATGGGCATGCCATGATGTCAGTGCACTAGCATGCAGATGTCTGCCATGCTTCCCCCACTAGGTACCCGCACCTCTGTAGTACCTCCAGGCATCCCCAGGGACCAGCAGAGTGCAGTGTACATCCACCCCTTATCTCCAAGACTAGGAGAGCTGTCGTTGGATGCTCAATCCTGGTCCTCTTCTGCCGACCCCTGATGACCCAGGCTTGTTCCCGAACCCGGATTGCCGGTGTGGAGCAAGATGTGGTGTCCAGCGCTTCAACCCTCAGTGCCACCGGGCCGGCTAGGGAGAAATTTAGAAAGGATATGAGGAAGTACTTTTACACAGAAAGGGTGGTGGAAAAGTGAAACCATCTACTACAGGAGCTGGACAATGTCATGACGGTTTTGGGTTTCAAAAAAGATTGGGATAGACACATGGAATTAATGAAGAAGATGGCGGAGGGGCAGATGGGGACATTGCTGTGGAACAAATGGAGCTACAAGAGGGGAGTTCCACACAAGACCTGCAAGTGCTAGACTGGTGGGGACTTAGATAGGAACTGGGCAGAATGGATGGAGTATGAGCCTTTTTCTGTCTGTAAACTTCTATATTTCATGTACTTCACATTCTAGGTTTGGTATAGTAAAATGTCATTGCACATAGAATGTTTTATTGTGTCAGGAGGTAAAACGCTGCAGCATATTCAGATGGGTTAGAGTTTGTTTTTGGAATGATTTACCTAGCCTTACATAGAATGGGAGAAATTGAAGGGCAGAAGCTTGCTAAATGCTAATATAGTGGTATGGTACCAGTCTTTTAATATATTATAACTGGTGACCAATTTTTTTCTTAATTGATACTCACCGTAATAACCCATGGATTATTATGGCAACCACGCGCTCTGTCTGTCAAAACCGAGCACTCCCTGACTGGCTCTCCTTATCTGTGTGGGCGGGCAGAATACATCTTCAAACATGGCAGCTCCAAATGTCCGTTAGCAAGGAGCTCCCACAACAACACTCCTCGCCTTCTGAAAACAGTTTTCTTTATCTATCTGGCTGATCCTGCCTTTATATTGATGCAGCACTTGTCTCACCTCATGTCTTTCTGGCTGCACTTGGTCATGACATGGCCCCCATGGCGTACCTTTCACACAGCCCCCCACCTATTGCTATACAATTCCCCTCAACCATCCCCCTCCCCCTACAGTATCTGTTGACAAGGCTCCTAGGGGCAGCACTATTTTCTGCTTTATAACCATGTTCATGCAATACATTGTTCTAATCTGTAATCATGATGTCTTTGTGTACGTGTCCATACTAGTTGTTGTTTTTTATGCTTTCTACTTTGTAACTTGCCTAATTCACTGACATGGAACCTTTGTAAAAGAGCTTGCACTCAAAGGTATCTCCCGAATCAATAAAATTGAAAACTGAATTGAAATTAAAACAAAAAACACATATCTGGTTGATCCTGTGTTTCCCAATGCCAGCGATGCAGACTGTGAGTGGAAATGGGTCCATGCAGTAAGCGCACTCATGATCCCAATGCCAAATATAACTTAAAAAAACCATAAATAAATAAATAAATAAAAAAAAAAAGTGGAAATCCAAAATCAGGGAGGGAGTTAGAGAGACTCTATGTGCGTGTGTGTGTGTGTGTGTCTCTCTCTCTCACTCTCTGAACTGCTTTCTGAGGACTTGGGCTAGAAAAAAGTTGGTTACCAGATATTACATAAAATGAAAGGTGGGAAAGTGTCTCAAACTCGAATTTAATATACACCCTCAGTGTTGGACACTGTAATAAACCCCATCGGGCTTCACCCTCAGGGTTTATGTAGCATCTCACACCTCGGGTGTGCATTAAATTCTCATATCACACACTTCCCTGTCCTTTATTCTATATGCAGTATGTTTTAGGGCTACTATCTCAGAGATATAATTTTAGCCTCTCAGTAATCAACTAGGACTCAATGATTACTAGGCAACTGTATGCAAAACAATTATTTTCTCCAGTCCTTCAAAGGAAATATTACAATATAGTATAAAAATGCCTTTATAGTAAATCTGTGACACATTTTAAAGCTGTTATTAGGCTTTCCTTTGAGAAATATTAAATCCTATATATGTGTCTCAGCACCAGTACCACTATCACAGCAATCATGGCAAATAATCTGAGTTTATGACCTTATGGACTTTTAAAATATTTGGATACATCCAGACAGCTCTATGAGAGGAGGAACTAATGATCCCTAATTTGGTAGATATGATTTTACCTATATAATGCTACAGAATAACTACTTTTTGTGTTATTCGTTAGAAGCTAGTTTGTTTAATTAGGCTTTATAGCAGTTCACATGTTCTTTGTAGTTTAAAGCACAATGAAAAATTCACTGTTAAAAGCAGATCATTATAATTATTAGGATAATAACTGAAAACCACTAAGCACACACATTGTGCGTCCAAAAAGCAATACTGTCCACTTAAGCAGTTGATGCTAATTATGGAGCCTTTTTACAGTGCTAAAGTTTATGGACAGTATAAGTTAACATGTAGAAACATTTCAGGAAAATGTGATTAGAACAAGAGATGAGAAATATCAGAACTTCTGAAATAGTTATTAAAGATCGTTGAACAATATGCGGCTAACCCATGATGTAAACATCTTCTCTGCAGTCTTGTTTATGTTCCACTTATAAAAAATCTGGAGCTCATGGCATTGGATGAAGGCCACACAGGTGAAGAACTTTAAAGCTGGTTAGTCATTATCATAGATGCATCCTAATACAAAACACACACAAAAAAATTGTCAGTTAAAAGGCTCAACATCAAAAGGTTTCAGAAGTCTTCAACAAAAGTTTGTGTTATTAGGAACCTAGTCAAAAGGAGAGTAGCACTCTTCCAGGAATACTTAATGGGGTGTTTCCCTATACTACCTTGTGGACCCATAAACTGATGCTTGTGGAACCATGGGCAATTTGCAGAGTAGTAGGAAAAAGGAAAGCATCTCTACTGACATGACTGGTACCATTAACGTGTATATGGGAACTACACTTTGGCCGATCCAAGAAAAGTGAATAAAATACTGTAGCAGATACCTGGAACATTTGTTACTTTTTCATACTGGGATAAACCACCTGACCTTACAGTTAGATGACTGTTTTTGCAGAACACTGCCAACATGTTTACATGCACAAAAGTCAAGGGACTGGATTATAAAAGGGTGGACATAGATGGAAATGCATGCAGTGCTTTCATCTACATCCAGTCGTGTCTGAGCAGCCCAGCTGCTATTTTCAAAACATGAATCCATTTGTGACAAAGAGTCACAGTCTGTGGTAAATAAATGACACAAATGCAGTCTGCTTCATTTTTTTGGTCACAACTGCATCTTTATTTTGTTGCAAAATTCAGATGCAGTTGCTGTGGTGAGCTATGCCACTGCCAGTCAGATGTACAGATATATGGTGTTATAGTCTGTTATATTTTGCATATGTGTACATGCCACAAGAATGCCAGTGCTAAGGAAAGGTCTCATAGGATAGTGAGAGAGACTGGATTTCTTTTAAAATGTTTGACCTTCCTCTGACCTGAGAGGAACCAACTTGCTTGCCACAAAGCTGACAATTACATGTCAAAGGCTTGGGGGTAGCTGATCAAAGGGTATTTCCCTGGTTAACTTACTGAGGGAAACAGAGATAAATAAAATGTTCAGGTGATAGCCCTTTTTCACCGCATAGGCAGAATGCTTTGGTCCCAGGAAACTGTCATGGTATATTGCCTGTGATGAGATGAAAGGAAAGGACAGAAATATCCATTCTGGCAGGCTATTGTGCATTCTTTTGCAGGTGTCATAATTGTCAGGGAAGTATGACATCACAAGGTAGTCAGAAAATTGTGTTGTTGGGAAAGCACAGGAGTGACCTCTACTGGCCTAAAGGAGAAGGCCACCTTTGGGACCAGACAGTTTTTTTTTTCAAGCTTCCTCTGACTATATAAGGAATTGAACCAGAGTCATTCTCTCTCATTTTGCTGAGCATCTTCAAGGGACACTCTTCTCCTGACACACAAGAAGCAAGACTGCTATCAAAGGAAACTGAAACTTTCATTTACTTTTCCTGGACTTCAATCCACTATGAACTTAGCTAACAGTTTTAAGCTGTTTTTTTGTATGTACATGTCCACTTTTTATTTGTGTTATTCTGTGACCAAATTGATCAAACATTTTTTGTTGTAATGTATGATAATTATTTAGTAAACACATTTGTTTTGCTTAAGAAGTCTGCCTGAGTGAGATTTCTATATTGCATGTGTGATTGTGGGATGTTTCAGTAATAATCTGTGACTAAACTCTTATTGCTAAGGGGTGCCATCATACACTACCAAATCAAACAAAGGGTCTGAAAAGAGAAAGTCTGGATAAAGATAAGGGGAATACCGAAGTCTCAAGGAAGGATCTATGGGGATTTGAACCAGGTTATTGCATGCCTTGTGGGAGAAGGCAGAATCAGGGTTACAATGCTACCCCAAAGAGGTTGCAACACCTGGATTTCCCCCCTTTGTGTAACAACCAAGAAGGGTTCATATTTGGCTGCAAGACTTGAGACTAGTATTGTACCCTGATCCAGAGTAAAGAGGGGACCCTGGGACTTTGTGGTGAGTGTTCAGTTGTGAACACGGCGAGCACTATAGAAGGATATGAAGAGGGTATCCCGTTTCCCCCTCCCTGTCATGGATTGCACTTAGGGGTGGGCACTGTGAGCTCAGTGGACCTGACCCTCATGAGTGGGTTCATGACAGCTGGTTCATCTACTTGATGGCCTTAACAATCTGGAAGTATTTCTGTTTTGAAAATCACAGCAGCCATATCTCGAGCAGATCCTTTTGGCAATCCTCCCCAATATGATTAAAAATTACTGACAGCCTATATATGACTATTTCATATCAAAAGCATTTTATTGAGGTTTTTACTTTGTTAACTGTCTACAGATACAGTACTCCTTAACTGTGTGGCAACAATATTTGGATAGAGATTTATGTATGCCTGCTGTATGAAGGTGATGCTTTATTATGAGTGAAATGTCTGTGTCTAACATTACAACTGTCTGCAAGCCATAAAACCCACAGAAAATAGCAGGTCATAAAAATAGCTTCTAAAATGCCTTTTTTTTGCTTTGCCTTTTATTGAAAAATGCCACAACGTACCTTCTGCCACATCATCATAGATCTCTCCATCTCTGTAAATTAAGGACAAAAATTAACCAGCTAGTTTAGTTCATTTATAAAAGATGAAAAAAGGTGCTTGCCATGTAAGCAAGTAAGATCACATTAGTAGTCAAAAACATTCTTTTGAGCTTACTAACAATTTAAGTATGGAAAAGAGACTCAGAAAATTAGAGTGGAATCCAAAATGTTCAAAAATATTGAACCTGCCCAGACCAGAGCTTCCTGGGTTAACAAGCTATCCCAGAATGCACTGGGATAGTATGCTGTTCCACCATGTAGGAGACATGGGCTTGTGTCCCAACCCCAGCTCCCACACAGTGGGGTAGTATGCTCTCCCACCATGCACTGGTTAGCATGTTGTCTCAACACACAGGAAACTGGGGTTTGCATCCTGAGTCTGACTCCTGCACATTGGGCAGCATGCGGTCCTACCATGGTGGAGACCTGGGTTTAATTCCCAAGCTTGACTCCTACACAGTGCGATAACATGCTGTCCCATCATGCAGGCAACCTGATATTGTGCCCTAGTCTAAATCGGATACACTAGGGTAGCATGGGGTCCAACCATGCAGCAAACCTGGGTTTGCTTCCTCATTCTGACCCCCACACAGTGAGGTAGCCTGTTGTCCCACCATGCAGAAGACCTGGGTTTAATTCCTGAGCCTGATTCCTACACAGTGCAGTAACATACCATTTTATGATGCAGGACACCTGAGTTTAATTCCCAAGTCTGACCCATACGGTGCAGTAACATGCTGTCTACCATGCAAGGGATCTGGATTTAATTCTCAAGCCTGACCCACACAGTGAAGGAACATTCTGTCCACCATGCAGGACACCTGGGTTTAATTCACAAGCCTGACTCCCACACAGAGCATTAACATGCTATCCCAACATGCAGGACATCTGGGTTTAATTCTCAAGCCCGACTCCCACACAGTATAGTAACATGTCATCCCACCATGCAGGACACCTGGGTTTAATTCTCAAGCCTGACTCCCACACAGATAAGGACTGCTTGGCTCACCCAGTCTGCCCATTTCCCTACCTATTGGATAAGCTGCAGATCCTAATTAACTAACAGCCTACTTCCTCCTACCCCCCCACTAGAATTGCCTTATGTTTGTCCTATGCATTCTTGAATTTTCCCACTATTTTTGACCCCATGACCTCCTTAGGAAGGCCGTTCCATGTGTCCACCACCCTTTCCATGAAAAATACTTCCTCACATTGCCCTGAGCCGACCCCCTATCTTGTGCCCCTTGTTCTTTCACATCTTTTTCAGAAAGATGCTACCCTTTTGGACTTTGTTAATTCTCTTGAGGTACTTGAAAGTTTCTATCATGTCCCCTCTCCCTCCTTTCCTTGAGGGTATACATATTAAGCTCCTTTAGTCTCTCTTCATATGGCTTCTGGTGCAGACCCTGCACCATTTTAGTCACCCTCTTCTGGACTGCCTCCATTCTGTCTATGTCCTTGTGGAGATGGGGTCTCCAGAACTGCATACCGTACTCCAGATGGGGTGTCACCAACTGTCTGTACAGAGGGATAATAATTTCCTGTTTCCTACTGATGATACCTTTCCTATGCATCCCAGTATCCCACCAGACCCCCTTACTGCCTTTTCACATTGTTTGCCTACCTTTAGATTGTCTGATATGACTACCTCCAGGTCCCTTTCCATTTTTTGTTGCTGTTAGTACCTCCCCCCCCCGTTGTGTACTCTTCCCCTGGGTTTTTGTTTCCCATGTACATTACTTTGCACTTCATTGCATTGAATCTAAACTGCTATACTTTTGACTATTCCTCCAACCTTGCCAAGTCCCTTCTCATCCTTTCCACCTCCCTTGTGTATCAACCCTGTTGCAGATCTTTGTGTCATCTGCAAAAAGGCATACTTTTCCTTCCAGTGCCTCTGCAATGTCGTCTATAACTGTCCTTACAGTTTTTAAAATATTTACCATCTGAAGTGGAAAATTTGGTAAAAAACATGGACATTTGGTTAATTAGATGGTTCTATTTTAAAAACTTTACAGAGTTCAGCTTACTGACTACCCTCATTGTAATAATCTTTTTGCCCTGAACAACTTTGCTACTTGTTGTTTTTGTGCAGCATGTATAGTTTTCAAAATAGTTAGACTTGTTTGGCATGTGTGCAGATGTGCTTGCAAACAGCAGATGTTTTTTTTTCTGTCTGAGTGAACACTCTAGTAGACATGCCAAACAAATGTAAATATCTTGAAAACCACATACACAAACCAGTGTCACAATCGTTCACAACAAAAAGACCTTTACAATGAGGGTAGACACCAAGCTGAACTCTGTATAGTTTTTAAAATATAGCCATCTCTGCTGTTGTGAATGGATTCTAAAGCAGTGCTTGCTACTGAATCTATGGTCCCGGCTACATCACTGTCACATGAGACAGGATAGTGTAGGTACAAGAAAAGCAATAAACCTTGCTGGATGGAAATCCCTATGGGTCATAAAACTACCATAACGCTAGCAGGCTAATTTAGCAAAAACTCCTAATAGCAGACAGAGGGAAGGAGACATTAGGACTTCATACACAAATCAAAACACTCTGCACAACATATGTTTTTACAAATTCTGGGTGTACAACTCCTTAAATTCCCAAGCCTGACTCCCACATAGTATAGTAACATGCTATCCCACCATGCAGGACACCTGGATTTAATTTCTGAGCCTGACTCCCACACAGTGCAGTAACATGCTATCCCAACATGCAGGACACCTGGATTTAAATTCTGAGCCTGACTCCCCCACAGAGCAGTAACATGTTATCCCAACATGTAGGAGACCTAAGTTTAATTCTCAAGCCTGACTCCCACACAGTGTAGTAGCATGCTGTCACACCATGCAAGAGACCTGGGTTTGTGTCTTAAATCAGTCTTCCACACACTTGGGTAGTATGCAGTCCTCACTATGCATGGGACCTGGGCTTGTGTCCTAAGTCTGACTCTCACACAGTGGGGTAGCATGTAGTTCCACCATGTAGGGGACCTGGACCTGTGTCCTTAGTCTGACTCCCACATGGTGTGGTAACATTTTGTTCCACCATGCAGGTGACCTGATATTGTACACTTAGTCTAACTCTGACACACTAGGGTAGCATGATGTCCCACCATACAGGAAACCTGGGTTTGCATCCCAAGTCTGACTCCCACACTCTGGGTAATATGGTGTCCCCACAAAGACCCCTGGTTATGTTCCAAGACAGATTCTTGCATACTGCATTAACATGCTGTCTCACTATGCTCTAGGGCAGCATGCTGTCCCACCATATAGGAGAGCAGGGACTGTGTCCTGAGTCAGACTTCTTCACACTAGGATAGCATGCTGTCCCACCATGCTGGAGACCTGGGCTTGTGTCCAGGGCCTTGGGGCAGTAGTGACCAAGGAGGATATGGGGGTCCTCCATAGTGGAGACCCAAAGGTGGGTGGTAGGTGACACCAGAGGAGAAGGAGGAACCAACTTTTGGTGGGGGACTCAACTGTTAGGGGGATAGATCTGGGGACAGAAAATGAGAGGGAGATTAGGCACCTACCTGGTATCATGGCCAGAGGGATGGGGAGCGGATCCTAAGAATTGCTAGGGAAGCAGGATGGGGGATAGCTGGATGTCATGGTCCACCTCAGTAGCAATGACCTGGCTAGGGATGAGGCTAGGATAGTACAGTACAGGATGAGTTTAGGGAGTTGGGGGGGTCTTAGGCAGGTAGTACGCTCTAAGGCCTTTTCTGAGGTGCTACTTCTCTAAGATGGGGGAAGGATAGGGGACTCCATACCAGGAGCCTCAATGGATGGTTGAAGGGCTGGTGTAGAGAGGAGGGGTTCGCCTACATTGGGGATTGGGGTCCCACCTGGAGGGATAGAAGACTATACAGGGGAGATGGCCTGCATCCATCTGGGAGGGGAACCACAGTCCTCAATGAACAGTTTAAATGTTACAATGACAGGCATTTAAACTAGCTGAGGGGCATGGCAGAAGGAAATGGGGATATGTAAACAGTCCCCCCGTCAAACTGAAGTAGGCAGTAGGGAGAGACCTAAGGGAAAGAACTCCTGAAAGGTGCCAGATCCCCAAGGGTATCCAACAAAAAAGGAAACAAAGTGGTAGAAGGGAAGAAAGATGGGACTGAGTGCAGAGGGGTTAAGGAGAGATGGTAAAATGGAACAAGGGATGACGACAAACAAGGTGGTAGCACATTCTGGAAAGCCATGTGTGCAAATGCTCGAAGTCTGTGAAACAAAATCCTGGATCTAGAGACCATCATGGCAGATGCTGACCTGGACATTGTCATCATTACTGAGTCATGGTGCAATGAGAACTATGACTGGGATATAGCTATACCAAGCTACACTCTGTTCAGAAAGGACAGGGTGGGAAAAAAGCGGTGGGGGAGTAATTCTTTATGTGAGGGATAGCATAAAGGCTACTGAGGTACAGGGAGCTCAGGAAGGGGTGGGGGTATTGTGGGTCACCCTAGAAACAGGGAAGGGAGCCACTATTTGCACTGGTGTGATCCAGAGACCAACACTTGGGGGCGGGGGATAGGATTCTAGTAGAAGCCATCCAAAGGTTTGCAAACAAGGGACAAGTGCTGCAGGTGGTGGACTTTAATCTACTGGATGTAGATTGGAGCATTCCAGCTGCAGCTTCAGCTAGGAGCAGGAACATCCTGCACTCCCTGCAGGGGGCATTCCTCAGGCAACTAGTGAAAAAACCCACTCATGAGGGGGCAGTACTGGACCTTGAACTCACCAATGGGGACAGTGTTGCAGACATCACAGTGGGAGGCCACCTGGGGACCAGTGATCACCATACAGTGTGGTTTAATATAAGTACTGTGGCAGCACTGAACCACACAAAGGCAAGAGTTCTGGACTTCAAGAAAGTCAATCTGAAAAAGATGGGTGAATACCTCAGGGATGTTGGGGGAGGGGTGGAGGACATGGGGGAGTGAAGGAACAGTGAACACATCTAAAAGGAGGGATAGAGAAGGCAACAAACCTCTGTGTCAGACAAGTAAGCAAGAGCAGGAGGTAAATGAGACCACTATGGTTCTCAAAAGAGGTGGTCAGGAAGGTAAGGCCAAAAAAGTTAGCATTCAGGAGGTATAAGGAGACAGAGCGAGGCACATAGAGAGATAGAGAGATGTATCAGGAGAAACAGAAGGCAGTAGGGAAAGCAATTAGGAGCACAAAGGTACAGATGGAAGAGAAAATGGCCCAGGCAGTGCAGAAAGGGGACAGGTATTTTTTAGGTACATAAGTGAAAAGAAAAAGTCCAGGGGAGCGATAATACGGCTTAGGAAGGAAGGAGGGGATTGTGTGGGGACCAGGAAAAAGTGGACATCTTGAACAAGTACTTTTGTTCTGTGTTCACAGAGGAAGGGGAAGGTGAGAGACCACAGACAGTTGCCGGGAGCATCGAAGGAAGGGAGGTAGACACTGGTCCATTTACAGAGGAGAGGGTTCTGAGGGGACTTGCAAATCTGAAAGTGGACAAGGCAATGGGGCCAGAAAGGGTGCATCCTAGCATATTGAGGGAGCTCAGGGAGGTGCTCGTTGCACCTCTGACAGGCCTGTTCAACCATTCACTGGAGATGGGAGTGGTTCCAGAGAACTGGAGGAGGGCAGATGTAGTCCCACTTCACAAAAGTGGAAGCAAAGAGGAGGCTGGCAACTACAGGCTAGTCAGCTTGACTTCGGTGGTGGGGAAAGTAATGTAATCACTACTTAAGGTTAGGACTTTGGAACATCAGGAATTCAGTGGCCTTCAGGATCCAAGGCAGCATGGATTTATTGGGGGGAGATCATGACAAACAAATCTGATAGATTTCTTTGACTGGGTGACCAGGGAATTGGATCAGGGTGGAGCGGTGGATGTGGCCTACCTAGATGTTGAATGCCACTGTTTCACATAGGAGACTTGTTAACAGGCTTGGAAGCTTAGAAGTGGGTTCTAAGGTGGTAAACTGGTGGCTGGGGGACAGAATACAGAGGGTGGTGGTAAATGGAGTTCACTCCGAGGAAGCGAAGGTGAAAAGCGGGGTGTCACAGTGATCAGTACTGTGACCAGTCCTCTTAAATGTCTTTATTAGTGACATTGCAGAGGGGCTAGAAGGGAAGGTATGCCTCTTTGCAGATGACACTAAAATCTGCAATAGGGTAGACACTCCGGGGGTGGTGGAAAAAATGAATAATGAGCTAGAAAAGTTGGAGGAGTGGTCAAGGATGTGGCAGCTGGGTTTCAAGGCAAAGAAGGGCAAAATCATGCATTTGAGGCACAGAAACCTAGGGACGGAGTACAAAATGGGGGGGTAGCAATTAACCACCACCAAACAGAAAGGGGACATGGGAGTAATCGTATCAAAAGACCTAAAAGTGTCCAGGCAGTGTGACATGGCAGTGGGGAAAAGGGAGGGGTATCACCAGCAAAAAGAAAGAGGAAGTGTTGCCACTGTACAGATCACTGGTGAAACCTCACCTAGAGTACTGTGCCAATTCTGGAGACCACATCTCCAGAAGGACATAGACAGAGTAGAGGCGGTCCAGAGGAGGGCAACTAAAATGGTCCAGGGTCTGCATCACAAGTCCTATGAGGAGAGACTGAAGGACCTCAATATGTACACCTTGGAGGAAAAGAAGGAGGGGGATATGATAGAAACATTCAAACACCTCACAGGTATAAATAAAGTTCAAGACGGAAACATTTTTCAGAAAAAAAGATGCTCAAGAACAAGGGGAAATGCTATGAAATGGGGCGGGGGACTCAAGATAGATGTGAGGAAGTGCTTATTCACAGAAAGAGTGGTGGATGCCTGGAACAGCCTCCAAGTGGAGGTGGTGGGGGCAAAAACAATAACAGGCTTCAAGAATGCATGGGACAGGCTTAAGGGAACTTTAGAGGTTGGGGGATAAATCCGGAGATCAAGTAGGGTTTGCGGTATTGTAGTAGGTAGGGAAAATAGGCAGACTAGGTGGGCCAAGTGGTCCTTATCTGCTATCAATATCTGTATTTCTGTGTTTCTATGTAGCATGTTGTCCCGCTATTCTGAGGACCTGGACTTGCGTGTGATGCTTTGGGGTAGGCATGTTGTCCCACTGTACTGGAGATCTGGGTTTGTGTCCCGTGCTTTGTGGTAGGCATGTTGTCCTACCATGCTGGAGATCTAGGCTTGTGTCCAGTGCCTTGGTGTAGGCATGTTGTCCCACCATGCTGGAGACCTGAACTTGTGTCCAGTGTTTTGGTATAGGCATCTTGTCCTACTATACTGGAGACCTGGACTTGTGTCCAGTGTTTTGGGGTAGGCATGTTGTCCCACCATGCTGGAGATCTGGGCTTGTGTCCTGTGTCTTGTGGTGTAGCATGCTGTCCCACTATGCAGAAAGCATGGTATGTGTCCTGAGCCTAACCATCACACACTGGGTAGCCTGCTGTCCCACCCTACTGGAGATCTGGGCTTATGTCCTGAACCTGACTTCCACACAGTGGGTTAGCAAGCTGCTCTACAATGTTGGTGACTGGGGGCTGTGCCCTGGACCTTACTTTTACACACTGGTTTAGCATGTTGTCCCACTATGCTGGGGGTCTGAGTTTGTGTCCTGAGCCTGACTTCCACACAGTGGGTTAGCATGCTGCACTACAATGCTGGCGACTGGGGATGCTGTCACGAGCCTGACTCACACACACACGCTGGGTTAGCATGTTCAATTTTCTGGGTTACCAGGGTCCTGTGAAACCCTGCATGCTGTTCTACTTCTTGGAGGTGCGAAAAGATTAAACTTGGTATATGCTTACAATCCTCCCAAGGGGGCTCTCCCCAGTCTAAATGGCCTCATGGACTATCTTTCCACTCTTAAGGGTAAATATGAAGTAATTCTTATGGGTGATTTTAACCTTGACCTATCAGGTACCCACTCTGGATCATACATTGAAGCTCTGGTGAGGCGCCACCTATCTCAAGTAATCTCAAGCTCTACTCGTTTCTCTGCAAATGGCAGTCACCAGTCCCTTCTGGACTGGATTGCCACAAACAGAGCACATAAGATCATGGCTGCAGGCACTTTTTCAGATTCTATTTGTGATCACCTGCTAACGTACTGCATCTGGAATGGTCACTGTCCTAATCTTCCACCCAAAATATTACAGTTTCGAGATATCACTAAGCTCATACCAAAAGCATTTCTTGAAGACATAAAGAATATTGACTGGTCTCCCATCTGTATCACTGAGGATGTAAATAACGCTCTAGACTACCTCAATTCTAAGCTACTCTTACTCCAGGATCTGCATGTGCCTCTGAAAAGGAGGTGAATCAAGGGCTCAGCAAACAGATGGTTATACAAGGATCTTCTTAGCACTATGAGAAGAAGGGACAAGGCCTGGGCCACCGTAAAAAAGTCCCAAAGGACTGAGGACTGGTTTAAATATAGAAACCTGAGGAATAACTGCAAGAAGGATATACGAAAAGCTAAAAGGGAATACTGTCATAGACTATTCCAAGCCTCTGCTGGAGATGCCCAGGGTTTTTGGAGCCATATCAAAACTTTTATGGGCCAAAGGCACAAGCCGTCCATAATTGAAATGACGCTAAATGGTAAAAACTGTAACAAGCTACCCACTATTGCCAATGCTCTGAACTTTCATGTCACTGACCTCTCAGAGCACCTAGAAAAGTTTAATCAGTCCCCTGCTCCTTTGCTCGAGAAGCAGCTACCTCCTAGATCTCCTTTTAACCTTGGACCTGTCTCCACTACTGAGGTGCTACGTCTCCTTAGAACTATACCCTCTTATAGATCTCCTGGATTGGATGGGTTACTGCCTAAGTTTATTAAATTGGCAGCACCTGCTCTTGCTGCCCCACTTGCAAGAATTCCCAATCTATCCATTGCAAGCAAGACTGTGCCGACGCTATGGAAAATGGCTTGAGTGGTTCCTGTGCACAAAAAGGAGACACCAAAAACCTGGCAAACTAACAGCCAATTGCCATTCTCTCTACTCTCAACAAAATACTGGAGAAGATTGTTGCCTCCTAGGTCTTGGAATATTTGCAACTTCAAAATCTCCTATCCTCTGCTCAACATGGGTTCCGAATGGGTCATAGCACTACAACTGCGCTACTTCAACTATCAAATGATGTCCTTACGGCCATGCATGGATAAGGGCTTGCTCACAGGGGCCATTTTCATTGACCTCACTGAGGCATTTGATCTTGTGGATCACCCACTTCTAATTACCAGCCTATCCTCCCTGGGCTTTTCCCAGACTGCCATCTCCTGGTTTGATAGCTATCTCACTGGGAGAAGGCAATGTGTTCAAATTGATACTGGTGTCTCTGACATTGCCCCTACCTGTGTTGGAGTTCTCCAGGGGTCAATTCTTGGTGTTCTCCTCTTCTCTATTTTTATTAACAACCTGCCCTCTCTGCCTGGTTCCTCCTCTATTATCCTGTACGTTGATGATATGGTGCTTCTCTCCAGTGGTAGAAACCTCCCAGCTATACAAGCAAATCTTCAAACAGATTTTGACTGTTTACAAGACTGGCTTCTACAAAACAAGCTCCTACTCAACTCCAAGAAAACTGTAACAATGCTTTTTGGCTTCCACCAGTGAATCAAATCCTGTGACACGGCCCTTTCAGTCCTATGTCTTGATGGCTCCTCTTTGGAACGTGTTGAATCTTTCAGGTATCTAGGAGTTACACTCGACCTGTCTCTGGATTTTAACCTGCACATTGCTGCCACCTGCAAGGCGGTAAACACCAAACTAGGACTTTCTTATAAGATCAGGTCCTCCCTCAATGATGCTGCTAGACTTGCTATTGCGCAAGGTTTTCTCTTTCCCTGTCTTACATATTGTTCCCCAGCCTACCTTGATGCCAACAAAGGAGCAATCCAGAAGTCGAACACATGCTATAACAGCATATGTAGATTTGCCCTCTCTGCCCACAGGCTAACTCATCGGTGTCAACTCTACTCCAGACTGGGCTGGCTCTCCTCTCAGTGATATAGACTCTATTCTGCTGGCTGCCTGATTGATAACATAATAAGAACTGGGACCCCTGTTTACCTGTCTAGGCTGCTTACCCATTCTACTCATGCCTATCCCTTTAGGTCATCAGAACACTCTCCTTTGGAAATTCCTAGGTGTCTAACCAAAAAGGGTGAACTCTCCTTTGCATCATCTACCCCTCTCCCTTGGAACTCTCTCTCCCAGCAGGTCAAATTCTCCAAATCCCACCAGGTCTTCAAACCGGGCCTTCATCCGCAGCTACGGGATTTTAAGTTCTGCTCCTGCTCTGAATCTTGAAATTTCTCCTAGCTGTTCCTCGGCATTATGGCACTTACTGTCTCCTCATTTCTGTTACTCACCAGTCCTACTTCCTCACATATCCTATTGTTAGAACTGTATTTGTTTTTCAATACCTACCGGACTACTGTTAGTATTTTCGTTATGTCCAGTGTAGGCAGTTAGTTAACTTAGTCTGTTTGTTTGGCTCTGTAGAATTGACTTGCTCTTAGTCTGTAAACATTGCAATGTTTTTTGTGCTCCCTCATGCTGTGCCATGAACAATGTTACTCCTGTTTGTACCTGCTTCTCTGTTGTGTAACTATCCCGGGTTGTGTCTGAATATAGGCAATTCTATTGTCTAGTACACTTACCCGGTAATCAAAAACTAAATAAATAATAAAATGTTCCCACCATATGGCTGACAAAATGACTGTGTTCTCAGCCTAACTCTCACACATTGGGTTAGTATGTTGCACCACCATGCAGGCAACCTGGAGCTATGCCCTGAACCTGACTGTGACAAAGTGGGGTAACATGTTATACTATCATACAGGCGACTCTGGGTTGATTCCTGAACTTGTCTGACACACTGGGTTAGCATGCTGTCCCAACATGCTGGCAACTGGGGTTGTGTCCTGAGCCTGACTCTCATACGTAGGCTTAGCATGTTGTCCCACCATGCTGGAGGTCTGGGTTTGAGTCCCAAGCCTGAGTCTCACACACAGGATTAGCATTTTGTACCATCATGCTGGTGACTGGGGGTTATGTCCTGAGCCTCACTGACACATTGGGTTAGCATGTTGTCCCACCATGCCAGAGATCTGGGTTTGAGTTCTGAGCCTCACTCACACACAGGATTAGCATGTTGTCCCACCATGCTGGAGATCTGGGTTTGAGTCCCGAGCCTGACTCTCACACACAGGGTTAGCATGTTGTCCCACCATTCTGGTGACTGGGAGTTGTGTTCTGAGCCTGACCCTCACACACTGAGTTAGCATAGTGCACCATCATGCTGGAGATCTGGGTTTGTACCCCAAACCTGACTATTACACGCTGGGTTAGCATGTTGCACCACTGTGGGGGTTGTGTCTTGAGCTTGACTCGCACACTGGGTTAGCATGCTGCACCACCATGCTGGAGGTCTGGGTTTGAGTCCTCAGCCTGAGTCTCGCACACAGGATTAGCATGTTGTCCTACCATGCTGGTGACTGGAGGTTGTGTCCTGAACCTGACTCACACACTGGGTTAGCTTGATGTCCCACTATTCTGGAGATCTGGGTCTGAGTCCCGAACCTGACTCACACACAGGATTATCATGGTGTGCCATCATGCTGGAGATCTGGTTTTGCACCCCAAACCTGACTCTTACATATTGGGTTAGCATGCTGCACCACCATGCTAGTGACTGGGGGTTGCGTCCTGGGCTTGACTCTCACATGTTGGGTTAGCATGTTGCACCACTATGCTGTTGACTGGGGCTTGTATCCTCAGCTTGACTCTCATACTGGGTTAGCATGTTGCAACACCATGCTGGTGACTGGGGGTTGCATCCTGAGCTTGACTCTCACACACTGGGTTAGCATGGTGCACCATCATGCTGGAGATCTGCGTTTGCACCCCAAGCCTGACTCCATACACAGTCTCACCATGCAGATTAATCTAAAACACTGGGCAAGGGAATTCTATGGTGCTCTGTGGAGGCAGCATCCTCAGGGTGGAACCATATGCCTTGTTATATTAGTGCCTCATTCAGAGTGGAATGAAGTGAATAGATATAGAAGTGACCAGCTTCTTGAGTCCCCTCTCTCCCCAAGAGATGGTGCAATGAGAGCAATGCTATGTCAGAGAGGTGGGTGGAGCTATGTGGCAAAAACTAGGATGCTGATGACAACACCTCTTCCACATTCCTCCATATTTCACATTTCAGTTGATTCTTGTGTGGTCTGGGAACTCCCTGCCCCCATACTGGATTCTGTAGAGATTAAGGCAAGCTTCAGGGGTGAAACTTAAGGAATAGAATGGGGTGGCATCTGAAGTTGGACCTTGGACCAAGAGATGGCCTGTCTATCTATCTACAAAATATATAATACTAAACTGGTTACATTCAACAAACTTCTTCAATACCTGCAGAAGATAAAACATATGCCTATAAATAGTAGGAATCAGCGATGTTAGGTACAAAAACTTGGTAACCCTGGTTTCTGGTTTTCCATTGTAACTATAAACCTTATTGACACTCCACAACAAATACTAAACTTGAATCCTGGGACACTGTGTTTATAACTGTATGCTGTGATTGTTTACAACTGCCATTCCCATGTGTCATTTTTGGAAAAAACAAACAATTTCCAAACCAGATAATGTGTTCTAACTGAGTCTGCTTAAAAGTGAAAGGCAGCAGTTATAAAATCAGCAGACAGTAGAAAAGATGAACATCATTAACAAAAGTGCAGTCTCATGGTATTCATAATAAATTATATGCTTGGTCTGCCACAAGCTATTATTTCCTTCAATCTACAAACTAGGAATTCTTTGTACTTACTCTGTCATTAAGTTGCTTCTCTGAACATATCCATCTGTTCAATAGAAAATTTAAAAGGTTTAACACATGCATGAAAAGGTTCTTCATAGTGAAATTACTGGAACAGTATTCATTCAAAGACCAACTCTCAAAGCGTACCAGTATAAGTGAATAATGCATCCAATACCATTGCATTCTGGTGTGAACTTGATTTCTTTAAATAATTTAATAACACTTTTGCCCTCAAAATAGCAGTCTATAAGTGTATTCAGGATGGAAGTAGTACGGAAAATGGAACTGTTTGAAACAATGTGGTCTAACTTCTTAAAAACTGCAAAACAATATGAAAATACCAACATAGATAAAGACTGATATTATAATACTATATTATAGCTCTGTTTCTCTGTATATTTAGATTTTATAGTGTTAGAATGAATTATTAAATCATTTACATGAGTATCCATTTTGATTTGTTTGTTAATTCTCAAAAGTATGTCTTATAAGAGTGGTCTCACACGCATTGCTAGGGAATTTTTACGTATGAGAATTGTGAACCTAAGGTTTATTTTCACATGTTCATTATGTTCATACTGATATTCTGATAGAGGTTTTCAAGAGAAATCTCATTTAAGTTTTTTTGTATGTGTTTTTTACATTTTACAGTTGTCAGTGAATGAAAACTACTATACATATAAATAGGTGTTTGCCACCAGTTTACATATTATTGACATAACTGGAAAAACTGTTTACTAAAGAAGAATAAAATATACTTTAAAACACGCTGAATTTGATTCTACTTGTACACATTCACCAATATAAACAAGTGAGAAATGAAGTTGGTAAAGCTTTTCTTAAATGCTTGGTTGCAATTTTGTGACATATCAGCTATGTGTAAAATACATAACCTAACATGGCACACAAAGCATGGTGTCAAATACATGAAAATTTCCTGAGACTAATGAAAATGTAAAATATGTGGGTAAGAATGTGATAACTGTATTACATGCATTTTCCAAAATGTGTGGTTCTGGGTCAGAGGACTTACAGATCTGAAGGATTTTGAGACCAGACAGTACTTCACTTTGTATAAATAGTTTGAAGCAGAATGATTAGTATTATGTTATTGGTTTTGTTTTTGATTTACAAAATTACACATACTCCATGATGTAAAGAATCTTGAGAAGTATATGCTGTGACAGGAAACTCCTGCCACTCCAGAGGACCGACCTTTTCTTAAATCTGTTGCAACAGTTCTTCTATTTTTTTAGCCTAATCTACTCTTTACAACTTCGATTCCATAAGGTTGGCCACCTATGGTCACCCCCTTCCCTTTCTTGACTATGCTATAGTGTCCTCTTTAATTTTCCTTTTCCCTCTCAGATTCTCATACAGGGAGGTTATTGTTGTGACCTCTAAGCTGATATAAAACAACATAATGTGTTCATCATTGTTGGATTTAGTATGCAATGGCACTATGTCATAAAATACTTTAATGTATATACCTTATGTGTATAAAACCTGTAAATGTTGAAAATACCATGGCATTAGGTGCTTTTGATAAAAGTAAAAATATACTAGGGGACTGTATGATAAAAATTAAGTTAGTTATTCTATTTAAAATGCATGTAAATTGCTGTAAACTGAACAAGTATCCCATGATGCTTTGCATTATGGAAGTATGTGTGACGTTGTGTTTCTTTGAAACTTGGCTTATTGTCAATGCCCTTTGGGGTAACCCTTGTTTCAGTGCTTCTGCACTGAGGTTATTTGTCTTCAGCTTTTTTTTTTATTTGAGCCCCCACCACCCAAGCAAACAAGGCAACCATAGGGATGAATGGTTTACAATGAAAAGTTTAGATCAGAGATCAGTGAGTCAGTAGGTGCTGGATAAGTGTAGAGGAAAGACTTACATAGTCTGGTGCTACAAACTGATATACTGAAGAAGGCATATGCCATTGCTGAAGGCTATCCTCTGCATTTTGAATAAACATCACATAGAGATTGTGTGTTGAACTTGAAGTTTGGAGTCTGGTCCATCTGTTTTCCCACAACCCCTCTACATATGCAAATCCCCATGAAATAATTTAGACTGGCTGTGCTTTAAGCAGGAGTGTATGGTACCTAATGACCTCTCTCACATTTGCAAAAGCTGACAACAGAAGACTCAGACACTTATTTCGTTCTTGTCAGGACTTATCAGTGGACATAACTTGTATTTCAGCTCAGCAGTCTGTCTTTTTGTCCTTTAGACTGTCTTTCTATATTGGGTTCACCATGACTCAGACCCATAAGATCATCATAGGGCTGGTTCCTCCTTCCCCTGAGTTGAGATACAGATGGGGTACGCTGGTGAGTCTGGAGGAAGACAAGAAAGACACATGTCTCTCTTCAGCCTTCAGTCTTTGCAAATTGTGTGAGAGGCCAGTTGGCACCATATACTACTAATTAATACAAAACTAGTCTACATTTGTTCATGGTGATTTGCATTTACTTCCCATGATACTCTGCATTATTGGAGTATGTGTCACTTTATATGTCTTTGAAACCTGTCTTTTTTGCCAATGTCCTTCTTTCTTCCTCCCTCCCTCCCTCCCTCACTTCCTTCCTCAACACTGCTTTCAGCCCCGGGGGGGGGGGGGTACAGATGCAGAACAATTGCAATTAATAATAATATGAGAAAGAGTACTGGGAGATGGTAACACAGTAAGCTCAGATGGGGCTGACCTCTAACAGAGGGGTCAAAGGAGGGGAAGAATAAAGGGGAAGTGTGGTCCATGGGTACAAACAAGAAAATGGCTGGGGAGGGTGATGTAGAAATAGGTGTATTGTGGCAAGAAGGGTTGAATACAGTGGGAGAAACAGCGACAATAGGAGGCAACATTATGTAGGAGGAAGAAGGCGAGGAGTAGGGGGAAGATGGGAGGGGAAGAAGGGAGATGTCTTGGTATTGGGGGACTCGATACTAAGAGGGTTCAGGTGCGGCAGCAAAAGGGAGAAGCAAAGTAGAATATGGGTGGAAGCCTTGCCAGGAATAAAGGGGGAAATAGTGGGGCAATCCACGCTAAGGTATGAAAGCAGGGAAAGGGAAAGGACTCATCTAATAATATACCAAGGGGGTGAATGACCTGGCTGATGGGACAGTAGGGGAGGTAAAGAGAAGGTCTGAGTAACTGGGACCTCTGTGTGAAGAAGTGGGCAGATCTGTCACCTTCTCAGAGGTACTTCCCATTCCCAGGGCAAGTATGGCAAGAAAAGGAGAATTCAAGAGTTAAACAAATGGCTGGGGCCTGGTGTTGAGAAAAGGGGTACAGGCTGGTAGGAGGGTGGGGGCCTGGGAGAACAGCAGTCTGTAAGCTAAAATAGACTGCACCTAAATGAGGAGGGAAAAAATGTACTGAAGGTAAGAATAGGGAAGCACATTGCGAAGCATTTAAACTGGGGGGTAGCAGGATGGATAGAGGAGTTCAGAGGCCTAGCGACGTGAAACCAAATGTGCTTACCCCCATGATAGCAAGGTAAAGAGGATGGCAACTACTAATGGAGTGGACATAAGGGGAGAGAAGTGGGGGAGGGTAGAGACAAGGGTTAGAGGGTGGTAACACTAAATGCTAGGAGTCTGGGGAATAAGGGGGCAAAACTTCAGGCTCTCCTGGAGGAGGGGGCAGTGGACTTGGTGGCTGTAACCGAGACATGTGCCACCCAAATCCACGACTGAGACATGATGGTTCCAGGGTAAAGATTACACCGGAAGGATGGGTAAGTAAGGGTGCATTGGTCAACACATAGGTCATTACAAAACATTAATAATACGTGTAGAAACAAATTCCAGGTTAAAATTCAGTGTCACTTAAATAGAACATCACATACACATCTCTATACATCTTTACATACATCATACATAGGAAGGATAGGGAAAAGGGGAAGGTGGAGGTTGGTTGGCGCTGTACATAAAGAAGGGATTAAAATGTGTAAGGGAGCACTGGGGGATGCAACTACAGGATCCCAAAAACAGATCACTAAGACTGGGAGTGGTGTACAGGCCACCATCTCAATCTGAAGGGATGGACTGGCTACTGGAAGAACAGATCAGGAGAAACTGCAGGAAGGGGGGATGGTGATATTAGGGGACTTCAACCCGCTGGGAGTGGAGTGGGACACACCTACCACAAAAAACAGAAGGGAGCAGGTAATGCTGGATGCCTTCCAGGAAAGCTTTTTAGTATAGTTGATCAAAGAACTAGGGAAAGGAACACCCTTGACCTCGTACTTATGAATGGGGAGTGGGTGAGGGAAGTGAGGGTGGAGGAACCACTGGGGGGTGGAGTGACCACTGGACAGTGTGGTTCCAGTTACAGATGGCAAAAGAGAGGGGGGCATCTGGCACAAGGGTGCTGGATTTCAGGAACACCAACTTTAAGAAGATGAGAGAAGTGGTACAGGGGTTCCTGTGTAAAATTCAACTGGGTATGGACACACAACAAAGATGGGAACAGATAAGATGGGATAGTGGAGGCAACATAAACTTGCTGTAGGGCCCAGACTAAGAAGGCTAGGGGAAAGAAACCCATCCGGATAAGCAAAGGGGTGCTAGACAGGGTGAGGAGGAAAAGGGCAGCTTACAGGAGATACAGAAAATCAGGGAGGGAGGAGGATAGGGAGAAATATCTGTAAGAAGCAAAGGAAGTGTGTGTGTGGGGGGGGGGTAAGGGCAGCCAAGGAGGCAAGAGAACTCAGGCTGGTGCAGGTCATAAAAAAAGGGGAAAAAGACTTCTTTAGGTACATCAGGGAGAAAAGAAGCTGTAATGACCAAACTGTAAGAATTATGAAGGAGGGGGGATGGGTGGAAGAGGGGGGTGAAAAGGCAGAAGTGCTCAACGACTACTTTTGTTCAGTCTTTACAAAAGAAAGGGAGAGAGCACTACCCATAGTAGGAGGGATGATAGAAACAGATGGGGTGGGGATGACAGATGGAGAAATCACAGTGGGGAGGGTGCTGGAGGGGTTAAGGTCATCGAGGGTGGACAAGGTACCAGGACCAGATGGAGTACATCCAAGAGTGTTGAAGGAGCTGGTAGAAGTCCTGGCAGGAACCTTGGAAGAATTATTTAATTTATCTCTAGACACAGGATGCCTACCCCATGACTGGAGACTGGCTCACGTGGTTCCCCTCCACAAGAGTGGACCCAAGGACGAACTGGGGAACTATAGGCCAGTAAGTCTAACATCCATAGTGGGGAAGCTAATGGAGACCATCTGAAAGGAGAGGCTAGTGGCACTACTGCAGATGAACGGGGTGCAGGATGGGAGGCAGCATGACTTCGTTAAGGGCAGGTCATGCCAGACTATGACTGGGTGACTAGGCAAATTGACGGGGGCCAGGCGGTGGATGTCCTGTACCTAGACTTCAGTAAGGCCTTTGATTCAGTACCTCATGCGAGACTTGGAAGCAAGCTACAGGGCAGGAGAAAAACTGGCGGGGTGGGTGGAGAACTGGTTAAAAGGCAGCAGAGGGTGGTGGTGGTAGGTGGTGAATACTCATCCCCAAGCCTGTGACAAGTGGTGCTCCACAGGGTTGGTGCTGGGCCCAGTGCTGCTTGGCATATTTATTGCAGTCATCTCAGAGGGCATCAGCCACAAAATCAGCCTATTTGCGGATGACACCAGGATGGGAATGGTGTTGGATGACCAGGTTGGGTGGTGGGGGTTACAGGAGGATCTGACAGGGCTAGAGGCATGGTCTGACAGATGGCAGCTGGGGTTCAATGCAAAAAAATGCAAGGTACTGCACTTTGGAACAAAAAAGTCGAGGCAAAGCTACCATCTGTGGGTGTGTGTGCGCCTGGAGGCAACAGAAGAGGAGGAGAAGGATCTGGGGGTGCTCATCATGGGAGCAATGAACAATTCCATGCAATGCAGAAAGGCAGCATCAATGGCCAAAAAAATGCTGGGGTGTATTGCATGGGGCACTACTTCGAGAAGAAGGGAGGTTGTTCTACTGTTATACAGATCATTGGTTAGACCCCTGGTACTGGCACCCGCACCTACAAAAGGACATTAGGCTGCTGGTGGGGGTGCAGCATAGGGCAACGATGATGATTCAGGGCCTGGGGGAATTGCCATATGAGGTCAGACTAAGAGAGCTAAATATGTACACACTGGAGGAGAGGAGGGACGGGGGGACATGACTGAGACCTTCAGATACATGAAGGGGATAATCAAAAGAGACACAGAGGGTCTATTCAGGAGGAGGGTGGGGAGAGACACTAGGGGCCATGACATGAGATTGGAGGGGGGTAGATTCAGGAGGGGAGGTGAGGAGGCATTTCTTTTATGGAGAGGATGGTGGCATAGTGGCATGCAATACTGGCTGAGGTGGTGGCATGTAGCACAGTGGAATGCTTCAAGAAGGGGTGGGACAGGGAAAAGGGGAGGATAAAGGGTGGGAAGTGGAGTGGGGGTGGGACAGCTGCTGAATAGGGAACTAGCTGCAATCTTGAGTAGCCTAGATAGACCAGGATGGCCTTTTGCTGCTGGCAACTTTTGTATGTTTGTATGTTCATAAAATAATAATCAATATAATCATAAGTGCAGTTTTTATAGCATCTTTAAACATTTCAAGGCACTGAACATGGTAACACTACTGTACATTATGTTCAGCCTCCTAATAATCAGTGCATTATGTCTCCTACTAATAATCCTTGCAGGCGATGTTGAGCATTATCCTGGGCCTGCTAATGATACCTCTGCTCTGCACCCTCCTGCAGTATCTCAGTGGGTACAGAAAGGGTTGAAAATTGCCAACCTAAATGTTAGAAGCCTTAGACCTAAAATGCCAGAGTTGGAAGCTTGGGCCAATCTTCACGCTTCTGACATTCTAGGCATCACAAAGACCTGGCTAAAACCAAGTATCAGGCAACATGAAGTGGTGCTGCCTGGGTACAAATGCTTCAGATTGGATCACCTGAAAAAAAGGGGTGGGGGTGTCATTATGTATGTCTGGGACAGCCTTGATGCTACCCTAATCCCTGGACATGGACCCTCCAACGTGGAATCGATATTCCTCTCTCTCACCCATGGCTCTGTAAAAAAACTGCTGGTAGGCTGTGCATACCTACCACCTAAAGTAGCATCCTCTTGCCTTCTCTTCTTCATTACCTCCCTTTCTAGCCTGCTGCGTCATGACCTGGTGCTTGGGGGGGAGACTTCGATATTGACTGGCTGAACCCTGACTCTGCCAAACTGGCTGCCATACTGGCTGATTCCAACTTAGTTCAAATGTTTGTTGTTTTTCTAACTCTATTTTTGCACCTCTACTACTCCACTGAACTCTCTCTGGCAACCTCCGAATCCATAGTCTCTACCTCCTTGCATGACTCGGTTGCCCCTACAGCCCCTCTCCAGCACCTGGCATCCCCCAGGTCTGCCCTCCAGGGAAGGGTCGCCTCTGCCCAGGGTGCTCTATCTCAAGTATTGAGCCATTGGGCCGGAGAGGTGGAACCAGCAAAAGGGGGCCAAGCCCGACATCGGTTCAAATGGTTAGCGGCTCTACTCACCTTAACACAAAGTCGTGCAACCATACCTTACTCGACTGGGTGGTCACTAATTGTGCCTCAAAGATAAAATCTGTAGAGGCCTTCTCAGACAGTATAAGTGACCACTCCTCAACTATCTGCATTTGACGTATTAACTTCCCTAATCCCCCACCTAGGGTTGTAATGGTATGGGACATGACAAAATTCGACTCCAGATCTTTCTAGAATGCAATCCAACACATTGACTGGGGCCCAACAAATACCCTACCAGATGACAATTCAGCCCTAGACTACCTTGTGACTAAACTCACTGGTATTATTGACCTCCATGCCCCTATGAAGTGATGCCGGATAAAAGGTGTCAAAGCTCCTTGGCTCTCTAAAGAACTGAGGCAGCTCACGTCCTCGCGTGATAAAGCCTGGCATAGATACAAGGGTAGTGGATTACCTACTGACTGGCAGTCTTACAGGCAGCTAAGGAACACCTACGAGAATGCCATCCAGAAAGCAAAGTGCTTACATTTCAGGAATCTCCAGACCGTCACGTCAGCAATCTAAAATAATTTTGGAGGCAGGTTAACTCCCTTCTAAAGGGGAATACCTCCAAGATACCCAGCTCCCTTGATGCCCAGGGTTCCTTTCTTAGTGACACTCCCTCCATTGCAACTGGCCTTAGTGAGTTCTTCACAGATCTTCATAAATACGTATCTATATTTGACAGCCCTTCCTCCCCCCCATTTGGGCCCTCTGCAATTAGCTGATTCCTTGGCTCATCTTGCCTTCCACCTAAAACTAGCCACTCTAGATAAAGTCCATCATTTGCTCAAGAATTTGAAGGCTGACAGCTCCTTGGGACATGACACACTGGAACCAAAATGTCTTAGGCTAGGAGCTGATGTCCTTGCCCATCCAGTTCGGGATCTATTTAACAGATCATTCCTTACTTGTACCATCCCAGAGAAATGGAAGGTGGTGGTAGTTGTCCCCATCCACAAGGGAGCTCCCAACTCTACAGTGGAAAACATCCGGCCAATCTCTATATTATGCCCACTAGCCAAGACACAAGAGCATATAATCTATGATCACCTGCAGGACTACCTAGACCTACACCAGCTGCTTGCAACCTCCCAGCATGGGTTTATGAAAAATAACAGTACCCTGACAGCCCTGGTCAAAGTCACATCTAACATATTTTATGCCATGGACTTTGGCCATGCAATGGGTGCCATATTCATAGACCTGACCAAGGCCTTTGATTTAGACAACCATGATCTGCTACTACATCAGCTGAACATACTTGGCCATGATTCCTCTGCTCAAACCTGGATTCAAAGCTACCTCTATGGCACACTCACTGTGTGAAATGGGTGGGATTCCAATCAGCTCCAAGGTCCATAACCCATGGTGTTCCCCAGGACTCCGTACCGGGTCCTCTACTTTTTTCTTTATACATCAACAATCTCCCTAATAATTGTGGTGGAGCCTCAGTCCACCTTTATGTGGACTATGCTATCCTCTACCACTCCAACTCTGGCATAGGCTGGCTCAATGCAAAGCTGGAATCCAACTCTAACACCCTCGATGATTGGTTCATTCAAAAGCAACTGGTGCTTAACACTAAAAAAACTAAGTCATGTTGTTCTCTAGATCACCTGCATGCACCCTCCCCAATCTGGCTGTGCTCTCACGTACTAGGACTGCTCTTGAATCTGTTGAGTTGCTTAAATATCTGGTGGTCACCTTGGATACCTCACTTACGCTGGATGCACATATAACAACTCTCACCAAAATCCTTAATCAAAACATTGGGTCCTTTACTACATTTATCCTTTCATTACTTTAACTGTCTGTTGCAAGATTGTGGATGCCACCCTCCTGCCTCTCCTCTTGTATGGTGCCCCATTGCTTCTCTTGACCTCTGCAACCATATCATCTCATCTCTCACAGGTCTACCACAGAGTGGGCAGGTTTGCTCTGGGAACCCATGCTCACCATCATCATCGTGATGTCCTTTCTGCCCTGGGACAGTTGCCCTATGAGGCCAAACTGCACTATGCCACCCTGAGCTTTGTTCACAAGCTAGTACATTGATTCCTGCCTCTTTGCTTAGCTGATATCATCCAATGTCGACTCCCCCGGCGTGCTCTCAGATCTGCCACCCTACCCCTTCTTGTAGTGCCAAACCTCAATCATTCACCTTTTCTGCTGTGTCCTCCTGGAACTCGTTACCCTCCTCAGTCCTGGCTTGCTCTTCTCTCCCTTAATTTCAATGCTCACTGCAAGCTCATCTAGCAGCCCTACCTTGCTCCTGCTATTGATGACTTCCGAGCTTTCTACCTCTCCACTGCCGATGAGCTTAGCATCACTGGATTTCTCAATTGAGTACAATGTTATCTGTACAATCTGAATTATGTGAAAAGTTATCTGTAAATAGGGATTGATGATTATGTTACTGTCTGCCATAGTATACTGTAGTATATATGTTCTCTGTACAATTTTTTATGCTAGTTGAGATTGCATGACTTAATTGTGTTGTATTGCGACATGTTCCTATAACTATATTAGTTGGTCTTGTTATTGCAATTGTCATACCTGTATGGTTTCCTATGTCAACTATTGCACTATCAATGTACTGCAATTACTGGGTCACCACTGAAAAAGGGACTGTCTTGTCTCAGTGGACCTACCTGGTTACCAAAATTCAATAAAAAAATTAAAAAAAAAGAGATACAACAAGAACAATCAAGGAGCATTACAAGCTACTTGAATGAAGCGGGTCTTTCATGTGCTTTTAAATGGCTTGAAGTCAGTATATGATTGTATAACCAATGGATGTCCATTACAGAGATGGGGGCCAAGGACCAAGAAGGCTGTGTCGTTGAATGTGGCCAGTCTGGTCGTAGGCAAATCGAAAAGAAGCCCATCAGAATAACAAAGTCAGTGAGCTGGAATAATTATGATGAAGAAGCTCAAGACAGTATGGGAGGGAGCCATCCATTTTGGCATTTGAATACAAACAGGAATGTTTTGTAGTTTATTGTATGGTTTATTGGAAGCCAATGGAGTTTGGCACAATCAGACTCTTTGGAACCCATGAAGACACATGCTGCAGCATTTTGAACAAGCTGGAGACAATTCAGCATTGGAAATGGCAGACCAGATAGAAGGGAATTCCAGTAATCCGAGTGGGAAAAAAATAAAACAGAGAGCCAGGCTGCGGTATCAGGATTTAGGGAAGAATGGATCTTAAAAGTGGTGCGGAGGTGAAACAAAGAAGAACTGACAGTGTTGCTAATATGGTAATCCAACTGCATGATTGATCAAAGAAATAATCTAAAGATTTCAAACAGTAGTTGATTAAGTAGGGAAGGAACTATGAAGAAGTTTAAAATTGGATAGACTGAAAGATTTGATTTTTTTTCTCTTGTATTATATACGAGGAGTTCAAAGAGCGAGTTACTAGCCATCCATTATTAGATATGTTCCAGAAAGAAAGACATCTGGTTTAGATTAGCATGTAGAGAATCAGTGACTGGGGCATAGATTTAGGATAGGATAGGCCATGAGCTTTTATAATATCTGCCAATGGTGCTGTATATAACACAAAACAGTAGAGGCCCCAGAACGGAACCTTGTGGGATGCCTGCCATTACTGGTTTAGATGGAGATGTTGCAGAATTGAAGCAGATGGTCGAAGCTTGGCCTGTGAGATATGAATGGAAGCAACATAAGACAGTGTTGTTGATACCAAAGATGGCGTTCTGTCAGATGGACAAACAATATCTTGCAGCTGATGGTGTCAAAGGCAGATGAAATGTCTAACAGCAGAAGTATCATGGGATTCCCTGGTCAAAAAATAATAAGATGCTGTTAGATACCTGCAAAAGGGCTGCTTCCATGCTGTGTTCACTCCAAAAACCAGACAGAAATTTGGGGAGAACTCCATTTGAGATTAAGTAATTAGTAAATTGATGGGCTACTGCTTTCTGTCTCTTGAAGATAAATGGCTCCTGAGCAACTAGTCTGTAGTTGATGAGAATATCAGGATTCAGTGTTTTTTTTAAGAATAAGCCAGACTGAAGCAGTCTTGAAGGATGTGGGGAATATACCAGGCAAGGCAATTTTATTTTCATGGCACCCAATCCCAAGGGCTCTGGGTGTCTTACAAACCTAAAACAGAATAAAAGCATTAAAGTATAAAACATTACACATTTAAAATCCACCACCAGGCCTGTAACAGATGGCAAACAAATGGGTTTTCAGTTTTCTTTTGAATGTTGCCACAGAGGGGGCTATTCCAACTTCCAGTGGTAGTGCATTCCGCAGACACAAGCCTGCAATCCTGAATGCACGATCCCCCAAAGATGTACGTCATGATCTCTGGATACAGAGGAAACCCACCTCAGAAGACTGGAGAGAATGGTTGGGAGTGTATGGGACCAGGAGGTCTTTCAGGCAGCCCAGACCCAGATCATGCAGGGCCCTTTAGGTAAAAAAACACACCTTGAAGCTGATGTACCACTGAACTGGCAACCAGTACTGCTCATAGAGCAACAGGATGATGTGCTCAGACCAAGAGGTCCCAGTAATGAGTTGGCTTGCCATATTTTGTGTAAGCTGTAGGTGACACACCAGCCTCATAGAAAACTGTAAGTATAGAGCACTGCAGAAGTCCAGTCTAGATGTGATGAAGGCTTGCTCCAGTGTCATCATATCAGTTGGCATAAGAAAGGATTTAATTGGGAGATGTTTCACAGGTAGAAAAAGCCACTGCAGACAACAGCTGACACCAGATGTTCTAATGTCAGCTTGGAATCTACAGTGTCCCTAGGATTTATTACCGTATCCACGGCTCCTAGCAAGGTGCCATTCAATGAAAGCACTGTGATACCAGTGCCATTCATTTCAGCTTGGTTCCACCAGCAGCTCCTCTGCCTTTGTGAAATTCAGGGTAAATGAGCTGGAAGACATCCAGTAATGAATTTCCTTAAGGCACTCACTCAATCCCTCAACCTTGGCATCCCTGTACAGTGTGCAAGACAGGTATAACTGGGTATTATTAGCACAGCTGTGAAAACCCAGCTTATGTGATCTAATAATCTCCACCAATGGCAACATGTACACAGCAAACAACATGGGAACCTGGATCAAGCCTTGAGACACTTCACAGTAGAGAGCAGTACTTTCCAAGATGTAAGATCCAACGTCACATGCTGCTCTCTCACAGATAAGTAGGACTCAGACCACCACAACACCATCCCAAAAAGTCCTACAAAGTGCCTCAGCTATACCAACAACACCCCATGGTCTACCGTGCCAAATGCTGAGGAAAGGCCAAGCAGGACCAGAATAGAACACTGTCTACTATCCCTCATCAGGAGACAATCATGGTACACCTTGACGAGAACGGTCTCAGTGCTGTAATGAGGTCAGAAACCAGACTGCAGAGGTTCATAGATGTCATTTTGTTCTTGCAGTACCTCAACTGCTCGCTACCACCTTCTCTATAACTTCCCTAGAAAGAGAGGGTTCAAAACAGGTCTACATTACATGAGAACGTCAGGTTCCAGAGATGGTTTCTTCAGGAGAGGCTTCACTATTGTCTTTTTCAGTGCAGTGGGAAATATATAATTCTTCAGTTCTCCATGGCTTTCCCCCATCCCTCAACACCAGCTGTCACTAGGCCGAGGTGTTTAGTACCACCTGGAGCTTGTCCGGTTCAATTTCAAATCAGGTAGTATCTTACCATCTCCACCAGGGTGTACTTAAACAGGGGACCTTACAGAGAAACTATACAGCATGATGATCCAGCCAAATGATCGGATCAACCTTGATATCACTGATGTCACGACACCCCACACAGCACTGTCCTCAGAGGATCTTCTAGATTTACCGCAGTACTGTCTCATGAGGAGATGGGGGAAGTACACACAGTTCTTCCAGATGAGCAACAGTATAAAGGGCTCCCCTAGCCAACAGGAGCTAAAAGATGTTACAAGGCCAATATCCTCACTCGCTACCCAGAGTCAGTGGCCTTTGTGTAAAATAAAATTTACTGAGGGCAACTTGGCAGTATAAACATGGAAAAATTAAAAATAGTAATTTGAATCTCCACAGATTTTTCAGAGATGAAGTCGCAGTTGTGGCCTGAACTTGAACTGGCAATGCGCGGTGCACAAACTGGTTGCCCTAACCTTAGAACAAACAAGCATTTGTCAATGCCGAATGTTTGCTTGCTGGCATTGGCATTGGTAGTGTAGGAGTTACAGAGCTGCATAATAGGAATGGCAGTGAAGTATTGAACTGAAGCCAACCCCATCACCACCCTGCAGATAGTGACAGGCATTGGGGTGTGCCTTTGGGTCATCAGGCATAACGGCCACGCCAGTTCACCACACCCATTGTGCAGACACCGACAAGTGTTACGGTGTGCCTTGGGGTCTTTGGCCCTTATGTGCACCCCATTCCATCAGGAAATATTGTGAGATGGGTGTGGTATAGGAGAATGGAGTGAACTTTGGGGCTGAAGAGTCCAAGGCACACCTCGATGCCTCTCAGTGGCTGCAGGGTGTGGATGGGGGTGGAATGGTATGAGCATTGCAGGTGACAATCCCAAGTCACAGCCCTGATGCCTGTCATTCTCTACAGGGTGGGGTGTTATGGTCGGAAACCCTAACGCCTCAGGCATTCGTTGGTATTTTCACTCCAAATTTTCAACATGGGTTTTTTGTGACCCCCACCTCACGAACAGTGGCAATATCAGTTTGTTAGCTTGAAAGCTGCTTTTGCACAGTGTCTGTGCCATTTGTCACCACAGGTGAAAAACACATTCTGAACAGGATGTGAAAAATGATAGCTGTACTGTTCATGGGGAGGTGTAAAAAATGGCAATGTTGAAAATCTGCAGTGAAATTATTAAAAACTGGTGGCATACGGTATGTACCGCGTGCACCCGTAATGTAATTCGTTTGGGAATTGTTTACAGCAGATTGTCAACACAGGCATTTTGGGACCTCTGGTCATGAACAGTGTCACTGTGATTTTCTTTATCTGTCCCGAGCAATGATTTCCCACGGCGACCACGCATTTCTGTGCTGAAAGTGTGAAAACACATTTTGGCCATGTTGTGAAAAATTGCAGCTGTACTGTTCATAAGGAAGTGTGGAAAAATGCCACTGGTGAAAATCTGGACTGAAAATATTACAAACTCATGAACTTACGAGGGTGTGTGGAAACTGCGCATTGCTCACTCGTAACACAGTCATTTTAAGGAATTTTTTCACCAAATTTTCAAAATAGCCATTTTAAGACCTCTGCTCATGAACAGTGTCACTGTGATTTTCTTAATGTGTCCCATACATTGATTTTGAACACCGACTGCGCCATTGTGCGCTACATGGACGGAAACATGTTTTGGGAGAGATATGAAAAATGACAGCTGTACTGCTCATAAGGAGGTGTGGCAAAATGGCAACATTGAAAATCTAGAGTGAAATATTGAAAATTCGCGAACTTAAGAGCGCATGAGGGAAATCACACAACGCATGCTCATAAAGAAGCTATTTTGGGATTTTTTCATCAAATTTTTAATGTAGCCATTTTAACACCTCTGCTCTGAACAGTGTCACTGTGATTTTCTTAATGTGTCCCATACATTGATTTGACATGACTGCGCCATTGTGCGCTACATGGTCGGAAACATGTTTTGGGAGAGATGTGAAAAATGACAGCTGCACTGCTCATAAGGAGGTTTGGTAAAATGGCAATGTTGAAAATCTGGAGTGAAAATATTGAAAATTTGCAAACTTATGAGCGTGCGTAGGATCAGCGCAACAAACGCTCGTAAAACAGTCATTTTACAAATTTTTTCACCACATTTTTAACATAGCAATTTTAACACTTCTGCTCATGAACAGTGTGACTGTGATTTTCTTAATGTGTCCCATACATTGAGTTCGCTCACCGACTGCGCCACTGTGCGCTACATGTGCGGAAACACATTTTGGGTGAGAAGTGAGAAATGACAGCTGTACTGCTCATAAGGAGGTGTGGCAAAATGGCAACATTGAAAATCTAGAGTGAAAATATTGAAAATTCGCTAACTTAAGAGCGTGCGTAGGAACAGCGCAACACATGCTCATAAAATAGTCATTTTTGGGAATTTTTTCACCAAATTTTTAACATAGCTATTTTAATACCTCTGCTCATGAACAGTGTCACTGTGATTTTCTTGATATGTCCCAAACATTGATTTCGCACACCGACTTCGCCATTGCATGCTATATGCACGGAAACACATTTTGGGTGAGATGTGAAAAATGACATCTATACTACTCATAAGGAAGTGTGGTCAAATGGCAATGTTGAAAGTCTGGAGTGAAAATATTGAAAATTTGCGAACCTACAAGCGTGCGTAGGAACAGCACAACGTACACTTGTGAAACAGTCATTTTTAAGAATTTTTTCACTAAATTTTCAACATAGGCTTTTTGAGATCCCACCTTATGAACACTGGCACTGTTATTTCGTTAATCAGTCCCGAAAGGTGATTTCATGCAGTGACCGCAAAATCACCCTTTGGGCCCGATTAACGCCATGATAGTGACAGAATTCATGAGAAGGAGTCCCAAAAACCCCATGTTGAAAATTTGGTGCCAAAATTCCAACAAATGCCTGAGATATGCAGAAAAGTTGAAAAAACCCTATTCATTATATTATACAGCTTACCGGCATTTCCTCAGTTACGGTTGGCTTTGAAGAGTGTAGGCGTGTTCCTGGTCAACAAAGATCGTCGCGCTAAGCTCCGGAGGTAAGTATGGGGTGAGGTTGGGGTGTGGGAGGCAGGGTGCGCAGTGGGTGGGCACGGGTGGGAGGGGAGAAGACAGCAGTGAGGAAAGTTTTTCTTTCAGGTTTTTTTTATTTGGACTACGGCGGGACGTTTGCCACGCTGGGGTGAGCTCAGCGTGGCAGCTGGAAAGCTGTTGGGGGCAGTGGAGCCGATGGGGGACTGGGCACCCTGTCGAGCCATAGGACCTGTTGCCACACTGGGGTGGGCTCCCAGCGTGGCACCCGATAGTCTGGGGGAACAGTAGAGGCCGGCGGAGGATTGGGCACCCCGTCGGCCATACAGGCTGTGGAGGGGAACAGTAAGAGCTGACGGGATTGGGCACCCCATCAGCCATACAGTGTGTGTGTGTGTGTGGGGAGAGGTAGGGCGCATGAGCACGCAATGTGCGTGCTAGCGTGTGTGTGTGGGGAGGGGGAGCACTGCTCACTCAAGCGGTGCTCTCCCTTTCAACTGTACGGCACTGCATTTTGGATTGTCACACTATGTTTCTTGCACGTGCGTGCAAGCAAACATAAAAAAACACTAACTACATTGCCTAACTTTAACTTAAAAAACTACCTACATACAGAGGTTTCAGCCTAGTGATCCTATCCCTACGTTCAACACCAACTCTATGGGCAATGTTAAATAAAATTAACCAGTAAGTTAACTTTTAAGACACTAGCCAGATCAGACCCCCAGCTTGGCAGCCATCTTCTGCCAAGTGAGGAGATGATGAATCTGGCAATGAGGGGAGTTAGAATATGAAAAGAGTTTTTGATTAACCAGGTTTGAGCAGAATCTTGATGAGATGACTTTGCTCGAGAATTCTGCAGTATAATGAGCATGTCAGTTTCCGAAAGGAGGTTAAAGGATGAAAAGTTTGAAGAACAAATGTTGACTTAGTTGGTTCAGTCAGCAACCAAGGGTGTAGTGGACTGAGGTAATTATTTGAGTTTACAATTAAAGAAGTTATTGAAGTCCAGAGCAGTAAAGGATGAAGCAGGTACTGTAATGTGTGGTCTGGTGAGTGAAGTGCCTTGAACCAAACCAGATTAAGCCGTTAGTAGTATTTTAATGATTCTTTCTGATATGTTGCCTTGGGTTTCATGAAGGCAGCAGCCTTGTAGTTAGTTGATGAGCCATACTCCTCCACGGCCAATCTAGCCCTTGTGAAATTTGTACTAGAAGCATTCAGAATCAGATTTTTATTTGTCAACATTTCACTGCTAATTTTAGGCGATATGGGAAAGTGAATATTTAAAGTCTGAAGAGGGCACTGAAAGGGTTGAATACACATGTAAATCTATACTGTGCCTGTATCTAAGTCCAATCAACTGCATCCAAACAACTCTCCTGCTGTTTTTAAGATAAGTGTTTGATCATGATCTGCAGTACAAAAACAATGCAGATAGGAACAGAAAAATTTTCTTTGCAGCAATTGAGCTGTTTTTGGATGCAAAATTTGGGCAGATGTCCATTTTGAAAATAGCAGTGGATAAGTGACTCCTTGGTGGATACTTTTGAATCCCCCTTGCTGTTTAAAGGATCGATGAGCTTCTAAAATTGTTTGGGATTGTCCAGACATTGGGGTCTGATAATAACTAGACTTAAGAGACCTGATTAAAGTAGTATATTTGTTCTTATGTTGTCTAAGTTGGAACCACTCTGTAGTGCTTTTGGAGGTATTAGCCTTGATACTCTGTAGGCATCATTAAAGGGTTTAAGTAACGGTGCTAACTGTGGGGTGAACCAGGGATTGCCCTACATTTAAATGCAATATTTCTTGAAGGGCATATGTGTGTTCACAACCCTGGAAAAATCTGATGTAATATACTGTCAGGCTTCCTCTAGGGACAGAATTAACTAACAAGCTTTACAGCAAACCACAAAGAAAAGCTTGCTCAACAAATATTATTATTACTATACTCCCATGTGTTTTTTTTAATTTCTAAATAAATATTTATTTAGGAGACAAAAATCATCCTCAAGGAAAATCAGTACCCAGACTTTGTGGTGGGTGTGTATGGGGGTGAAAAATAATACAATGTTTCTATACCACGGGATGCACTTTTTACTTTGGGGTTCCTACAATAATAAAATTATTTGCCAATATTTATAAAGTTGGTAGTTCTGTTGAAGGTGATATGATGGAGATGGAATGGTCCATGAGAGACGTGTGCATCTTGCTCAACCAGTGGTAGTTTTGTATAAGGCATTGTAGATTCCTGCAGAGGTGCTGGTTGGCTGTTGTTCTCCATATAATGTTTTTCTTTGCCAACTAGGATCCTGCTCTGTTTTGGTCAGCCCTTCTGATCTGACCTCCAGTAGTTTCCGAGGATCCGCACTCCTGTGCTCTGGTACAGTCATTATTTCCCAACTTTCCATACCTGTGTTTGAACGGAGCTGCACTGCTGTTGTCCTCACAGAATGGCTGGCTGGTATATGTCTGGGATAGTTTAGTCTCAGTGCTGAGTCTGGCAATCACTGAGGATTGGCAGTTGAAGCTTATGGGCTGTCTCAAATACCATATAGGTATCTGAACCAGGACCTTCTGCGGTTGATGCTTTGGATGGGGGTACAGGATGGGGCTTCAGGTGGGAGCTTTGAAATATTTATATATGGCTACTAGACAGATAGGATCATCTGGCAGAGCATACATATGTTATTTGTCTGCTCATTAAAGTACATTTTCCCACATTCCATGCAATTCACATGTGTTTTAACCATGAAGTCGAAAGGTGTCAGATGCCGGAGCTGTGACTGCTCTCCCACACCTGGTTATAAATGCAGTAGCTGTAAGTCAAGCCACACCACACATACAAGGCCAAATACGGACTCAGGGGAAAGGGCATAGTAGTTTCTGAATCTGAACAGATCAGTGATGGGATTGTTGTGCTTACTGGTGACTTTTTGTAATTTCCTAATCCTTGTGAATACACCATTGCTCATCTTGAAGCCCTGTTCAGCAATTGCAGTCATGTTTCTGCTGATGGCTGGGGAGCTCAGGTGCTGTTAACACAGTCCACAATAGCTACTAATAGCATCCCCCCCCATGCACTCTGGACCTCTGTGTATAATTACCTTAGGATTTCATTCAGCTCAGGCTGAATGTTGTCCCAATCAGCTACCACCTCTTTACTGCTGGATGAATCATTAAAAATTGCCATGGCTCAGGCAGTGCTTTTCAATGTATTGGGCTAATTTTTTTCATCATTAATCTTGTTTTTCTGAACTGCTGAAAGGGCTTTGTGATGCATACTCACTGTGTCACTCGTTGGTGCCACTGTCACTTTCCCTACTGACACCACTGTAACGTTCTCCGTTGGCTGGGATCTATGATGGTACGACATCTGGTTGTACCAAGCACCACCTCTTCCTCATCTAACATACCTAAGATTCTACCATCTGTAATAAACTATTTTAAAACCCCACATGATTCCCTGCTGGTCGATAGCCCCTCAATGCATATTTCTCAGCACAATCCCCCATGCAAGAAACATTACTTATTCTGCTTATTTTCTTTTTAACTTCAAAAATCCCACCTCACTCTGAGCTGTTCCACAACCCTCCATCCCACTGTTTGAAATTCCCATTGTGTTTTTTTAAATGTATTTGCTTAATCAGTTCAATGCTGAGTGAAAACTCCTCCTCTTTTCAGTTTCCATCAGCTGAGCATTGTCAGTTTCTACTGCATCAGTGCTCAGTCAGTAGAAACAGAAAGGATAAGGAGTCATCGCTCAGTGTTGGACTGAATAAACAAGTTAAAAAAAACTCAATAGTACAGTGAGAGGGTGAGTTCTGGAACATCTAGGACTTTTTATTTCTGAATCTGCAGAGTGAATGTTTCTGGCATGTGTGTGCTCGTTGTGTGTGTGTGTGTGTGTGTGTGTGTGTGTATGTGTGTGTATTGAGAAATGGGCACCAGGTGGGCTATTGACCAATTGGGAGCTGTAATGTTCTTACTCCAGCTTCATGGGTGGACATCTTATGTAAACTGAATTACAGGCTTGCATGTTTCAGTGCCAGACTCAGGGATCTATCCTTACATCCCTGTTCTCTGAGGCAGTAGCTCTAAACTTTCAGTTAAAAGGAAACACGCCTTTTAGGCCAAGGCAAGACTGGCTCTCGTTCTTGTATGCTGCAGTCTTCCGTTTCTCCACTACATGGCATCTGGTTATTGATATGTAAATACTACATGAGTGGGATGAGATTTTGAATACAGAACAAGAACTTGTAGAATATTTGGGGATGTTCTTTTGTTATAATTTGTAATCATATACTAGTAACAAAAAAAAAAAATATATATATATATGCCAAATACAACAAGGCTTGGGATTCCATCTCATAATTTCTGATGACACCATAGACCAGGTGAGCATCATGATGTCATCAGCTATCTGAGATGGAATCGCAGTCTTCCCATCTATAATTCTATTTTGTGTATTAATATGGTCGCTGAGGCCACTCTTACAGTTGTAAGAGTGGCCTTACGTGTGTTCTTAGGGTGTGAGAACCGCAAATCAGAGTTGAATGGTTCTGATACCATAAGAATGTAAATGAAACCACTCTTACAACCATAACAGTAGTCCAAACTCCCATATTAATGTATTACTGATCGAGCCCAATCAAAAATATATTACATTTAAAAAAATCTTCCTCAAAAAGTGCCCGTTTCCAGGGCAGCTGTATGTGAGACATTCTTCACAGAATAAGAGTGTCTCACACATAGAGTAAAGGAGTGCTCTCATTGGTTGGGAGCACTGCCTCACTGTATGATTATTTTCTCAATGAGTACTCTTTGTGTATGGAAGGAAAAGCGGAATGTGATCAAAATATGCAAATACACACAGTGATATAATAGTCTGCACTGAGTTGCATAAGTTGAGGAACAGTACCACCACCGGGGGGCACAATCTCAAGCTGGAAGGGGAGAAATTAAAAGACATTAGAAAGTATTTTTTTAACTGAACAAATGGTAAAAAGGTAGAACCATCTGCCCATTAATGTGATCAATGCTGAGACTCTATCAAGGTTCAGTACACAGTGGGACATATTTGACGAGGTTATTAGGAAAAAGAGAGCTACAGGGACAGGGAGAGCTCTGGAAGGGCAGAATAATTTCAATGCAGGATATCAGGCCAGACTTGATGGACGTGTTCTGTGATCTTGTGATCAGCTTATCTATGCTTCTATGTTTATTTTTTATTTTATTCAACAGAAGGTGAGCTGGGCTATGCTGGGCTGAAAGCCAAATTTCTGCCACATCTGACATGAACCATTAATGCATTACAACATAGTATACACACAATATTCTAGTTGCTTTATATAAGTACTGTAACTTGTATTTGTGCAACCTTTAGGAAGTAGCACTTGTGTATCCTATTGTGATGCACTATCAACCAAGCACTTTTGTGCCCTGCTGTGCCAAAACCGCCCCCCACCAACATGAAAGAGAAAATGTATCTCATAGAGCAATTCTGCCATCCATTTGACACAAATTACATTATATATTGAGGGAGCATCATGTAACTCTCTCGACCAATCCCAGTGTTCCTCTTGATCATGCACGAGACCCTCTTATTTTCAAGAGTGCTTTACCTGCAGCACCATGGCAGCAGACAGTTGCCTAATGGAAAAGCTGGCCCATTATTAAAAAAAGTATTTTTTTTAAAGAAACAAAATCCCTTTCTGTAATGTACTGATATGCTCCCCAGTGCCACTTATTGCAGAAATAAGACTGGTTTCACTTGTGTTCATTGCATGTCAGAAGAGCTCAACTTGCTTTGCTGTTCTCATACATGATTGATGTGTGTGAAACTACTCTGGTCCTGCAGTGAGTGGCTCTGGGGGACATATTAACAGATAAAGAAGTAGATAAATAAACAAACAAACAAGCAAATGATACATAGTTGTCTATCTACACTACTGATGATTTTACTATGACTTGTTTCAGGACAGACACAATTGCTCATTACATAACTGAAGTACCAGCAACTGGGTAGTGCAAAACTTAGCCTGTTTCTGTTGCAGACATTTGGAGCCTTTGCCACAGAACTTAGATGAAAAGTTCTGCACAGAACCAGGGGGCCTTACTTACAGTTCCATAAATACAGAACACAGATGAAACATTTTTAGGAACTTATTCAGTCAGTCCTTTTGATTTAGTCCCAGTTTGATCAGTTTCCATTGAGAGTCCAGTCAAAAGACAAAGGGCCTCAGTTTCATAGGGGCTGGATGTGGATACAAGTGAACTGTACACCGGTGTCTGCTCAACTGCATCCAAGCAGCCCCACTGCGATTTTCTAAAATGTGTCCATTTGCAACAAAAAGTCTCGATTTGTAGTTAAAACTGACACAAATGCATATTGGGTAATTTTTCTGCTGCAATTGTATATTTTTTTTCAAAATTTGGACAAAGAGCATCTGATGGATGGTTTAACAGTCTAGATTCTGATATAGCATCAGGAAGATCTCAGATGTATCTTTTTGAAAATCCTGCCCTAAGGGTGCTATCACTTTGCATTGATCTGTAGTCCAGTTTCAGATTTATAGCATTATTTCTTTTTAGTGGAACTTTGTTAGTCAGAACACATGACACATGTGTTCTACTACTGAATGCTACCCAACAGTGTTTCAATCACACAAAAAAAGACTTACATTTGCCATCGTCATTCCTACAGAGCACTTTGGTAGTATCTGTTTCCTGGATGACTTCTAGGGTTTCACCTGGCTTCAGTGGAAGGTCTTTGCTACCCCACTTTTTATTTGTCAGGGTTGGAACAACTTGAATCACACGCAGAATTTTAATTTCACCATCAAACTGGGCAAAGAAACAGTCAAAATAAAAAAATATATAAATGATTAACAAAACTATCATAACACAGAAACATTTTGAACATCTAAAATGCTTTACTAGAGGAAGAAAATTCTATACAGCTATAAAAGAATGTTAATGAATAGAAATCAAACTATGTTAAAATAAGGTTCTACTATAGGCAGGGTTGCATAAACTGAGAAACTTTCAAGAGTACTCACTTTAAACTTTTTCCTAAACTCCTTCTCTTCTTTTTCCATCTTCTTAAGTTTTTTGGGATCTTTATCATCAGGTTTTCCTCTACCACCTTTCCTCATCAGGCTGTAATTGTCGAATTTAAAGATAATTAAAGCATGTAACATCTATGATCTCCTAAGCTTGCACAGACGCAGGCACAGAAACATGGACAATGATGGCAGAAATAGACCATGGTCCATCCAGTCTATCATTAAACCCTAATAAACCTGAAGCCTATTGTCCATATAGGGTACAAACCCACACTATCCATCTCCATGCTCCCTGCTCTACTGCCACCACCCCAAACAACCACTAAGCCCTTAACTATGTCCCAGCCATGTTTGAAACCACTGATTGTTGTTACCCCACCACATCAGCTTGTAGACTGTTCCACGGCTCCACCACCCTTTCTGTAAAATAAAACTTTCCCATGTCCCTCTTGAGCCCCCCCCGGCAGTTTCCACTGAGGCCCCCATGTTCTTGATCCGCTACTCATGCTAAACAGTTCCTTGCAGTTTATCTTGTTCATTTCTTTCAGGACTGTGTTGCCTGATGAGTTTTGTTTTGAGGTTTGAATTAAATTCATTCTAGTTATTATGAACTTAAACATGACTTCATGAAACAATTTTCCAAATATTCTTTATGACCTACATTGCCATGCCTGCATTTTAAAGCCTAGAACCTTGTTTCTTAGTGTTGACAACAAAAACAAAAACACAGAGAACCTTTTTCCTCTTAAATCAACACCACACTAGTATAATTCAAAGCAATATGGGGAAAAAAATAAAATAAAATCACTAAAAAATATTACGGCAAGATATAAAAAATAAAAACTCAAGATGCAAGAAATAATTACCCAGGTGAAGGTAGACCATTTTTTTCTCAGATATGTATATAGAAGATAGAAAATGATGTGAGACCACTATAAATAAACACACACACACACACACACACACACACACACACACACACACACATCTATATCTATATCTATATACATCTATATATATGCACACAGTGGAGTCAGTCACAATGAAGCACAGTAACTTGCAATAAATGACATGTCACAAAATATTTCATGACAAAAGGGCTTAATTGCCATTGAATTACACTGTTCCCTGCAGAATTCTGCATCATTCTGTGATATTCTGCAGGATTTCTGCATTGCATCCTGGCTGACACCACTCACATTCCTTCCTCTCTCTCTCTCTCTATATATATATATATATATATATATTATAGTGGTGCAGTAGCACCACTATAGTTAGGGTTAAGCAGAGGTTTCTGAGTTAAACCTCAGACTTTGCCCTTTAATAACTTTGCAACCATTCAACTGATTTGCATGAAACTTTGTATACATTGTCTCGGGGTAGATCGCTTACTGTGCCACATTTCGTTCTGGTTGGATGTGCGGAGTCTGAGATACGGATATCAAAAAATGCTACAAAATCTAGGGTTTTTTTGTTGTTTTTTTTGTCCTTGCCTAGTACCCAGATGGTTTGAAATTTTGGTCTGAAATGTTCAGGGTAGAATGGGCTTGGGCCACAGTGGTGCTTTTCACTAGTTGGTGAACAAATATTAATCTGTTCCACAGTTATTTAATTTAAAAATATTGGTTCTGAGCATGCTCAGCACAATCTTTTGGATAGCTGCTAGGAATGAAACAAGAATTTGGTCCATATGAAAAAGGATCCTTTCTCGTATGGAGGTAATCCTTTTTCATCAGGAAGAAATCCTTTGTCATATGGTGGCCATCTTGTTTCCATTTTTTTCAAAACAAAAGTTTTCAAAATGCACAAAAATGACATCTTGCACGTACTTCAACACATGTATCTTGTTAATTGGGACCCCATTAGGTGGATTCTGCATTTAGTTTTTGGAAACATTGCCTATAAAGGTATGTTTTTCCCAATTTAAAATCCTTTTTGGTGACTCAGTTTTCTTTTCTCATAGGGCTATATGAAAAAATAATTCAGCCATATGAAAAAGAATCCCTTCATATGAAAAAATTATTTGGACTTAGTTATTTTTTCAATTCTTTTTTCAAATGAAGGCATCCTTTTTTTGTATGAATGAAAAAACATGTGAAAAAGTATCCCTTCATAGGAAAAAAGAATCAGAAAAAAAAAAATTAAATCCAAATAATTTTTCCATATATAGGGATCCTTTTTCATACCATTTTTTCATTCACATGAAGAAGGATGCTCTCAAACAAAAAAGGATTTTGGACAGCTTTTTCCTATTCTTTTTTTGTATGAAGGAATCTTTTATTGTATTGGTTTTCAATTCATACAAAAAGAGATGCCCTCAAACAAAAACAGATTTTGAACTTAGTAGTTTTTCCCATTCTTTTTTCATTTGAAGAGTTGTTTTTTGTATGGCTCTTTTGCTTGATATGAAAAAGGATCCCTTCATACGAAAAAAGATTTTGGACTTTACCACATTTTAACTTCAACAAGCCACAACTTACTCAATATTTGGAGTTAAGGACCAATCTATATATTGAAACAAAGCCTTAATGAGTACTACGGGAATAACACATAATACCCCCCCAACAATTTAGGGAGCATATAAAAAAAATGTAAAACATGAAACTTACCATAGGATGAAATCAGAAGTTGAACAAGCCATACAGCCAAGCAAATAAATAGTTTTTGGTAGAAATGGAAGTGCAGGGCCTTCTGCACCAACATAGATGCATGCATCTATCCAGGAATGGAAGCACAGAGCCCAGAGGGTCCTGTGCCTCTACAGGCAAATGTATATATTCATGCAGGTCCCAAAAGGACTTATAAGGCTATGGATATACTGTCTCAAAAAGTAATAATATTTGTTGCTAAAAAAATATTTATTTCACCAGTTAGGGTTAAAGCAACAAAAGTAGGGCTTCCAGGGCATGAGCAGACAATACAATATGTGCAAGAGCACATATACGTTAAAGAGCCCATGACACCAATAGAAAAACATGAACAATTTTCATATTTAGGCACAATTCAGTTTACATTTCATATATTTTGTACAGTCATTTCCCTTTTATCTTTATTACTGAGGACAACTGCATGAAAGAGGATTACTGTCCCTTAGACTTTATCTGCTCTTTCTGCTTGCCTACACCTGACATCATAATCCTATGTTTATGGCATCATTATTATCTCCACAGCAACAGGTCGTGATGTCATGTGATGTCAAGTGTAGTTAAGCAGCTGGAACAGATAGGGCCATAATCCTGTTTACTTGCAAATGTCATTAGTAATGCAGCAATTAGGGTGAGAATTACAGAAAAAATATTAAATATAAGCCAATATGTGTCCAAATATTACATTTTTTCAAAGCTGTCGCAATGGCATTAGGGTCTCTCTTAAAGCAGCAGTATTTGTTAGTCAGGAAATAATTTCTTCACAGTTTCTTTTTAGCAAAAATATATTTCTTTATTTGTAATTAAAGTTTTCATTACAAGCATTTGAATATGTACATGTGAAAGACAGTACATAGCTACTGAAAATTAGGCAGGTGGAACAGCAAGAACAACATTCAAATAGCTGCAGTTTCAGGATTTACAGAAGAGCATATTAATATTAAAGCTGATGGACGAGTTTAGTAGGTTAATGCAATGATGTTAACCCAAGTTTGAGGGAAAGCATCATTTTCAACAGGGCTGTGGGGAAGGGGATCCCAATTACTGAATAGGTGGCATGACAGACTGTCTCTTGGACACATATATGGAATGTTTAACAATCTCCTTTAAACAGGTAATAAACTTATTATTGTACAGACATGGTGTCTGTATTTAACTCATACAGAGTACTTTTTCTCCAGATTTCCTTGACCACTGGAAGATAATTTAAGTAACGATAGCTTTTTTTTAATTGATACAAAATATCTATAATTTTTGTTCACTGGGCTATAGTAGGGGGCAGAAGCTTGAGCCAGAGCTTAGTGGCCACCTTTTTAGCTGCTGTGAGCAAAGTGAATATCAGCTTTATCTGTCTCCTGCTGATATGCAAGATGGGAGAGGGGGGACTACATACATTAATAATAATAACACTGATGAGAGTAAGGCTGGGCAGGAAAACATTTGTTCTAGGATATGGGCAAGAGCTCCCCAAAATGATACCAAAACAGGACAGCTTCAGAAGACATGCCGTTGATCTGTTCTGGGTTCCCCACAGTCCCTCCAGCACCTTCTGGCATGTTTTCCCATATGTTTCATCCAGGCAGTGCGTGCACACAAAACTCAAGTCCAGCCTTTCCATGCACACTCCTTGAGATAATGAGTCCTAGACAATTTGTAGGATGGTAAGGCATATTTAAGCCATTGCTTCTCATCACGAGAGCAAAAATGTATTTCTGACATCCTAAGATTGATGCTCAGGGCCTGATTTTCAAAAGGGGGATGAAGGGCATGCGACCAAGCCCTGCGTCCCCACAATATTAGCCGCAGCTGCATCCCAGTGTTAGCCGCAACTTGTGCCCAATTTTCAAACCTAGGACACAGGTTGTGACAGTGCCCTCTTTTTACAACAGCTTGTGCCAAAGCTTCAGTGCAAGCCCTGGAAAATGGCACCCCCATGGACACAAATATACGCCAGGAGGTAGCTGGCATAACTGTGCTGCATCACCGGAAGAGACTTGCGGCAGGGGTGGGTTGTGGTAAGTGGCTTTCAAAATCACGCTTGCCGCATGGTTTGCCGCAAGTTACCATTTGCGGCAAACTCCTCTGCCACAAGTCCGTTGCCGCGATACAGACTATTTGAAAATCGGGCCTCTCAATGTATTTTTAGTTTTCTCAGATATTGTTAAAACAGCTTTAATAGCTAATTTTGTAATGATGACTCACATCATTAAAGCTGGCCAGTACTCGCAGTTTTTAAAAATTTGCCCCGCTGAAGTTACCTGTTGAATGTACATGCTAGATTCATACGGTGGATGTATTAAGATGGTGCTACCACATGTTTCTGATGGTAAACAGCACATCACTGCATTTATCAAGATATTTATTTTTTTCTTGGTAGGCATGGCACAGAAGTGGTAACTTTTAAAAACTTCAGAATCCTGTATCTTTTTCAGGAATGAAAGAACACAAAAAGAAAACTTTTTGTCTTGATAATTTGGCCAGAAGGACATTACTGCTGAAAAAAACGATATCGTTACTAACAAAAACTGCTGCTTTAACACATGGCCGCAATAGTCAGTGACAGGTAAAACAGTATAATATTTTAGCTCATTCAACTGTCTGAGAAACAAGCTTCTTGGAAAATTTTTTTTTTAAATCAAAGCTTTTCTTTAAAAGTCTACAGGCCCAAACTTCAGAAGATTAAAATCTTTACATTAACAGAGTTCTTGTCCTTACCTTTTTGCACTGTGTGTCCTTTTGGTATTCCCATATAAAATAATTTGGCCATTTCTGAATAGCATGCATCTTAAATTAACGTTCTGTGCATGCTCATGACAAAAATATCTCATCAAATAAAGTAATGTACCACATTTGTATAATGGCTGCTGTTATTGGGTCCTATTCACAAAAGAAAATTGTGGGTATACACCATATAAGTCAGGCACGTAGCCACCGCACAGCTGCCTGCACTCACTGCACCCCTCCACTCTATGCTTGATATGGTTAAGCCCCTCATGCACCCGATCCCTTGGCCTATTGTGAAATTCCACATGGGGTGGGCCTGAGGGTGGTGCAGGGAAGGGTGAGCCAGCACTCCATGCATTCACGAACTCTTGGAGTGCTGTGCATGGGGGCTGCCAGCTCTGTGTCCAAAAGGCAGCTGTAAACCACCGGGGCCAGTTACGAGCACCCCGGGGAAACTGCCTCCAGATGCGGCGAGCATGTCAGGGGGGAATCATACCCCACCAACAATGCTGCCCCTGCCATCAGGGCACTTCAGGAGGACAGGGGTCAGGCAGATGGGTTACACCCCCACAACGGCATGGTCAGCACTCTGCGCACTGACTGGCAACATGGTGCCCATTGTGTGTAAGGGATCCATTGTGGATCCCTGCCTGGGCGGCCAATTGGCTCCCACCAGGATCCGCTGCTCAGCACTCTCCTGCCCCCCACGGACCTGCACGCTGGGGGAGCAGGGCCACATAAGGGGGCCGGGCAGGGGCCTGTGTTCATGAATCCGTCCCCCATGCAGAAATCCCTAGGGTGCGGAGCTACATGCCCCGATATGTGCCTCATGCAAGTGTTTTTGTGAATAGGGTCCAATGTGCATATGTCTGCACTTTTTCTAGTTTATAGCAAAGAAATCTGAGTTGACATTATCAGAAATCAGTTACACAAAATGTCCACAATATCTAAATTTCGGGGCATTCTAGTTTTTATTATTTAAAACTGGATTTTCTTCCCCTAGACTTCACCGGTTTATGTTGCTAATGCCTGCCATGAAGTCAGAACTCTCAGCTTATGACATTGCAACTTGTTGCCAATGAAGTTATTCTGATGTCACAGCAGAGGATTTTGACTTCAGAGCAGGTAGCACAGGAAGAACAAAAGGAGTAAAGGGTGCAAAAAGTCTGTTGTTATGCAAATGCCTTTAGTCATGTAGAATGGAATATCCTGAAATTCAAACTTCTGAGGTACTTCACAAGACTGGAGTCCTACCAGTGCAAACTGATTTTTTTTTGCATGAAACTATAAGATCCCTTAAAAACCTTTTTTTTAAATTCTGAGTCAGACTCTGTTATTGTTCCATCCTTGCCAGACACAGACAATGATGGAATCACTTCTAAAGGAAAGAATTGTCTAGTATCTAGAGGCCAGAGGGGCACAGGACCCTAGGCAGCATGGATTCACAGCAGGAAGGTCATGCCAAACGAATCTGATAGATTTCTTTGACTGGGTGACCAAAGTAGTAGATCAGGGAGGGGCTGTGGACATGGCCTACCTAGACTTTAGCAAGGCATTTGACACAGTCCCACACAAGATTAATATACAAGTTGTCCAGCCTGGGAGTGGGTCCTAAGATGACAGCCTGGGTAAAGAATTGAGAATAGGACACAGAGGTAATAGTAAATGGAGTCCACTCTGAAGAAAGGGGTTACTACTGGGGTATGCAGGGTTCAGTATTAGGACCGGTCCTCTTCAATGTCTTTATAAGCGACATTGCAGAGGGACTGGAAGGAAAGTATGTCTCTTTGCAGATGACACAAGATCTGCAACAGAGTTGATGCACAAGGTGGGGTGGAAAGGATGAGAAGGGACTTGACAAGGTTAGAGGAATGGTCAAATGTATGGCAGCTTAGATTCAATGCTAAGAAGTGCAAGGTAATGCACCTGGGAAACAAAAACCAGGAAGAGTACACAATGGGGTGAGATACTAACAACAACAAAAATGGAAAGGGACCAGGGGTAGTCATATCGGATGACCTAAATGTGGGCAAGCAATGTGAGAGGGCAGCAAGGAGGCTGGAGGGATACTGGGATGCATATGGAGGCATCAGCGGTGAAAACAGGAAGTTATTATCCCTCTGTACAGACAGCTGGTGAGACCCCATCTGGAGTACTCAGTGCAGTTCTGGAGACCCAATCTCCGCAAAAGACATAGACAGGATGGAAGCTGTCCAGAGGAGGGCAACTAAAATGGTGCAGGGTCTGCACGGAAGACATATGAAAGAGACTTAAGGAGCTTAATATGTATAGCCTCGAGGAAAGGAGGGAGAGGGGGGACATGATAGAAACTTTCAAGTACCTCAAGGGAATCAACAAAGTCCAAGAGGGTAGCATCTTTCAAAAAAAGAGGTGTGTAAGAACAAGAGGGCACAATTTGAAGATAGAGCTGGGGCGGCTCAGAGGTAATTTAAGGAAGTATTTTTTCACAGAGAGGGTTGTGGATGCATGGAACGGCCTTCTGGAGGAGGTTGTGGAGTCAAATCAGTGGCGGAATTCAAGCATGCATGGGATAGTTATAAGGCAATTCTGGGGGGTGGGGGTAGGAAGAAGTAGGCTGCTGGTTAACTAGGATCTGCAGCTTATCCAGTAGGTAGGTAGGGAAATGGGCAGACTGGGTAGGCCAAGCGGTCCTTATCTGCTGTCAAATTCTATGTTTCTATGTTTCTACAGTCAGGTATTTCCAACTTGCACTAAGGTATTAAAGACCCTGAGCCATATTCACTGTCTGGCCTGGTACATACAGGAAAAGGTGTGTCCTGGGCCATGTATCTTTGTGTCACCCACCTGGTCCCAGACAAATATGACAGGCTGGGATGCACTGTCTCTGGCTGGACCCATACACAGGTGCATAGCTCCATGCAAGGGAAGGGGCCTGCCAGGAAGGAGGAAGGAGGAAGGACAATTGGCTTCCAGTAGGAAGCCTGGACTAGTGCCAAAGTGGATCTCCAGCTCTGTAGGTGCAGGGGATCACAGGATATTGCAGTCCACATAAGGACTGCCATATCCCAATTGGCATGGATGCACCTGCAGGTGTTCTGGCCACTCCATACCTCCCTAGCAAGGAGATAGGCTGGGGGTCCATAACAACAGAGCCCAAACAGGGCATTTGGACACCTATCAGAGATATGTGCACTGGTTTGGGCAGCACCCTGGCTGGTATAACATAGGCGCCCCTTGACACTGGGCCCACAGAGTGCAAATGGTTTAATGCATGCACAGCTGAGCATGTTCAAGTGTGGATCTGGCCCTGCCCCTGACATATCTCCTCCCAACCCCTGACCAAAAGTGTGGCTGTGCATGTTCAAGTGTGGTTGGAGCTTGGGAGGGCAATGTGGAGGTAGTAGTAGACTACAGAGGTGGAGGTCTGTTAGTACAGTACATCTGCAGAGGTCCAAATGATACCTGGGATGAGTGTAAGTTGGTTTAGAAAATTGACTTTTTATTTGCTGTGCCCTCATTGGCTAGTACCCCTACCAGCGGGTGCATTAACTTTCAATAGATGCCCAGCAAATAAAAGTGCCAGACCAAACCTGCCTCATGCCTAGCCAAGTATTATTGTGCCCAGCCTGATTCCTTATTGGTTGAAGCACTGGGCACACAATTCAAACTGCCGCCATTTTTTTAAACAGTTAGCGAGTGAACAGGTCTCCTCTCCCCCTACCCTAAACACCATGAAATAGCAGTCACTACACTTGCCAGTCACCTAATTAAATAAATGAAAAAAAAGTATTTGTAAATAAAAATCAGTTCTGGATCTTATAGCACACCACACTGATAACCAGCGCTGCTTCTGAGGCCACTCAGTAACCTCTTACACAGTCATCTGACTGAAACCTAAAAAATGTAAAAATGAACCTGTTTATACATCAAAAGAACATAAAAAAAATCCAGTAGTTACTTAGCAGTAGGTGACACAGAGTATAACCGCGCTTAACAGAATCAGTCTCCCGTCCCTGCTCTCATGCCCGAGTCTCTAGACAAAATGCCACCTGCATGCTCCTCAGCAGTAATGAGGTATCACAAATAAAAACAACCTCTTTTTTCTGCTTTTTATCAAGCGAACGAGTGGGCACGCCAGTTGAGTTCCCTGGTACATTCCTCCACAACTTTAGCATTCCCTAGTTCTCCCCGACTATTAATGAAAAGAAAAAAATTGCCACAGCACGCAGCTCCCCTTCCCAATGTACACACAGCATGCAGACCCACTTACTGATGCATCTGTATTTGTCTTCTTGTCGTCTGCTGATCGGTAGGTCCTACGCTTTGGTACCTGGGCACATGATGACTAACTGGCCAAAATGGCACTCCTCTTAATACTCCCGGTCCTCATCAAAGACAATGAGGACCAGGAACTTGTAAAACAACAAAGGGTAGGCAGTGGGGACCAAAAAAAAACAAGAAACAGTCTGATTTGCTCCTGGTCCTCAGGGCAGGCAGCGAGGATCAGGAAACTGTAAATAAACAAAAAAACAAAAAACAAAGCAGGGCTAGCCATGAGTGGTAAATAATAATTTGAGTGAAATATAACAGCTCTCCCTACTGACCACTAGTGACGCCATTATTCCAACAGGACAAGGGACTGCTTTAACAAAAAAGGACTGAAAATACATTTTCAGTCATTTTTTACAGGTTTATGTAACCCCACCTACAAATGGGGGTTCCCAAAAAGTCTTCCTTGAGCTTGCCTAAATGCTCATTGCCAGGCTGGTGTCCTGCATTTTAGCAGTTTAAATGTGATTGCCAGAGCCTGTGTAGCCTCTGTGCACTGCCTCTTTAAGAGCTGCCTAATTGCAACATAAGTAATCTGAGATGGAGCTCTGTTGAAAGATGTAACTATTTGCTGAAAACCATTTAGAATGATAATGATAATGTAGTTTGTCTAACCTGCTTTCTTTGTAGCAAGGACTGTTTTGTTTGTATCCACTATCTTGGTCCTGGACTGCAAATTGGACCAATCAGTTCTGGTGGGACCTAAAATGTAGCTGGACTACAGGAGCTGTCTGAATTCAAAATCTATAGGAACTGTAGTCTGAGTTTTTGCCCCTTTTTTTGCAACTGAGGGGGAGCTCTTGCTTTGACTGACAACCAAATTAGCCAACCAAAGTTTTTGGATCTCGGGGAAGTCCCGGGCTGCTTGAAGTTTTCAGTTAGAACTAAGCTGGAAGCTGAGCAAGAAGGAACTGAAGTGATTCTGAGAGCAATCCTGACTGGATTCGCATGGCGGAACTATGAAAAGGCTGAGAGTTTGGCCTCCATGTCTTCCTGCTACTCCTGGGAGGGAGAGAAGAGAATTATTTCGGACTAAATCCAAGTTTGTTTGACTAAAGTAAGCTACTGAAGTGGGCCAGGCTCAACTTGAAGACAGAATATTTTTGCTGAATGCCATCGGCCTGTCAGGAGTTCCAGCTACCCCTAAGCTCCCAGTGTGTGCAGAGACTTTGCGATTGTGCCCGGGAACGCTTTGCCTGGTACAGTAGAATTCCCTTACATGTACATGTGCTATGAGCTGCTAGTGAGTTGCGAGTTAGTTCCCCACTGTGGGAACTGTGTTCTGATTGCTGGAAGCTGTATCTAGCCCAAAACAGACTGCTTCCGAACTTGTCTCCATGCGGTCTGGGCTTTGTCAGACTGGTCCAGCCAGACTGCCCTCTGCACAGAGAAGCCATCGATGAGAGACCTGCCAGGGGATCAGTCCCCTGCTCCACGCTTGAACAGAAACGACACCTCTGTGACTTGTGTGGGCCCTGCTTCTCCTGGCATTCCAGATCAACCACCTGCAGTCTCGATTTTCATCCAGCCTGTGTCCAGTCTTGGGTATTGTGAGTAAATACCAGGGTAGCTCCCTACAACAACAGCTTAATCTGAGTGTGTCATCTGATTGTCTTGTTGTTTTGTTTTCTTTATGAACTGAGCCCTCTGGCTCTGGATTACAAATATTGTGTACTGTGCATGTTGTGTTTTCCATCACAGGGCCCCAGCCAGCTGCAACCTGTGTCAACGGTACTGGCTAGCCCATCTCTTCTCTACCTGGGTACCCAGAGGTGGACTGTGTGGGGGGACTCAAAGCATATGCATAACTGCTTGATTGATATAACCTTTAAGCTAATTAACCTGATTTTTCACCTCCCTTGTTCAAGTCCCCTGAATAAATCAGATCTAACTTTTTCTGCATGTAATCTGACTGTGTTCCAGTTTGTGCTCAAAGTACTGTACTGTTGCTATTTGCTGTGCTTAAGCTTGTTTTACAGGGGGTCCCCAGTGTCGAGCCAGAGGAACCAGCCCTGGTGGTAAGTGCAAACAGTGTGGGTACTTGTGTGGTGTACCAGGGTTTTGTCAAAGTGATTACTGTACAGTGTTCAGGCCACTAGAGGGGAAAGAGGGGGGTTACAGTGTCCCAGAGGGCTGTGCCCAGGTTAGCTTGACCACTACCAACCCTGACCTCTGGGTGGAGGCACCCATTTCAGAACTCAGGCCCCTTAACCTGCTACTAGCCAAGCAGGCAGGGGTAGTCGCCCTTGGGATAGAGCCACCTAGGGGTTACATATAATGTTTTCCTGTTTTACGTAGTTATTGTATTATAGCTAGGACTCAGATGTATAGGTAGAACTGTTATTGTGTGTTAATTTTTAACCATGTTAGTACTTTACTCTTAGGCTTGTCATGGGAGCCAAGCATTTAAGGGGAGGAGGAGGAGGAATATAACCCCCCTTTGTGGCTTACTTGAGTTTGATGGGCTCCCTGACTGTGTTTCCACCTCCAGTACACTGTAATCACCCTCTTTCCTTACTAGTGGCTGGAACAATACACAGTAATCACTTTCACAATACCCCGCTACACCACACAAGTACCCACACTGTTTGCACTTACCACCAGGGCTTTCCTCTGGCCCGGCCCTTGGAACCCCCTGTAAAACAAGGTTACACCCAGCAAATAACAGCAGTACAGTACTCTAGCACAAACTGGAACCACAGTCAGGGTAAATGCAAAAAAGAGTTAGACCTGATTTATTTAAGGGGCTTCAACAAGGGAGGAGCATAATCAGGTTAATTTGCTTAAAGGCTCCATCAATCAAACAGTTATGCATTCACTTCAGGGTCCATAAACAGTCACACACTCTGGGTACCCAGATGGAGAATGGTGGGCTAGTCAGGAACGTTGCAGCTGGTTGGGGCACTGTGATGGAAGAAAACAACATGCACAACACACTCTATTTGTAATCCGGAGCCGGAAGACTTAGTTCGTGAAAAGAAAACAACAAGACAATCAGATGACACACTTTTAGATTAGGCTGTTGTTGCAGGGAGCTACCCTGATGTTTACTCACGATACCCAAGACTGGACACAGGCTGGACGAAAATTGAGACAGCAGGTGGTTAATGTGGAGTGCCAAGAGAAGCAGAGCCCACACGATTCGCCGAGGCATCATTCCTGTTCAAGCGTGGAGCAGGGAGCTGATCCCCAGGCAGGTCTCTCGTCGGTGGCTTTCTCTGTGCAGTGGGGTAGTCTGGCAGGGCCAGCATTGCATGGCCCAGGCCGAATGGAGATGAACGTGGATTCAGTCCGATTAGGCTGGATAAAGCTTTCAGCAAGCAGAACACAGTTCATACAGTGGGGAACCAAATCACGACCCACTTTCAATACACAGCACATTTACATGTAAAGGATTCTATGGTACCAGCAAGCAGAACACAGTTCACACAGTGGCAAACCAAATCACGACCCACAGTCATGATCGCAAAGTCTCTGCACAAACTGGGGATTCAAAAGCAGCTGGAAATCCTGACAGACCGATTGTGTTCAGCAAATCTTCGGTCTTCTTCAGGTTAAAGCCTGGTCACAGTCCAGTGGCTTAAATAGTCCTCACAACTCAGATTCAGTCCGAATAAACTCTATTTTCCCTCTCCGGGACAGCAGACAGACAGGCAGGCCAAAACTCAGCCCTTTCACAGTTCTCCCATGAAAAACTACACAGAACTGCTGCTCAAAATCACTTGAGCAAGTACTTCTTCACTTCTCAGCTCAAAACTGAAACTAGCTGCAGCAGCCTGGGAAATTCCCCAAGATCCAAAAGGTTTGGTTGGCTGATCTTCCTGTCAGTCACAACAAAGGCTCCCTCTTCAGGTGCAAAAAAGTGCAAAAAGCCCAAAACTACAATTCCTACAGATTTTGACTCCAGATAGCTCCTGTAGTCAGGCTCCATTTTAGGTCCCTCCAGTACTGATTGGTCCAATTCGCAGTCCAGGACCAAGATAGTGAAGATAAACAAAACAGTCCTTACTGCAAAGAAGGCAGGTTAGACAAACTACATTATCATTATCATAATAAATGATTTTCAGCAAATAGTTACATCTTTCAACACAGCTCCCTCTCAGATTACTTATGATTGCGATCCAGGCAGCTCTTAAAGAGGCAGTACACAGAGGCTACACAGGCACTCTCTGGCAATCACAGTTAAACTGCTAAAATGCAGGACACCAGCTTGACAGTGAGCACTTGGGCAAGCTCGAGGAAGACTTTTTGGGAACCCCCATTTGTAGGGGGGTTACACATATACAGTGCAGTAATTGTTTACCCCTGACCAGGTCAAGGACCACCAAAAATGGTGACACCCATATGTTTAGTGTATTATCCCATGAGACCCTTGTGCCCACATAGTACACTCTTCCTAATTTAGTTCTCCCTGTATACTCTCTCACCTCCCTTTCCTTCTCCTGGCCACCTTCCTTTCTGGCCTGGGGAAGGGTTAGCATCCATAGGACACATAACCACTTTCTGCAGGGACCTAGGAGTAACATATACCCCTTTGTGAACCACAAATAAAGGTAAATCTGAGGGAATCCCCAGGGCATCATACGTTAGCTTTAGTATGGGTCTAATCATCCTATCTGACCTCCTTGGGGTTTTCTGGATCTCAGTCCTAGCAGCTGCCTCCTGTTCAGGGGCAGGCTCCCTGTCATCCCCACACTGACCAGTACATTCAGTATCTATGGGGGCAAGGTGTTCTGGCACTTCTTCCTTCTCCTCCCCTTCCTGACCCTAAGGGCTATCTTGAGGTCATTCAGAAGACACAGATGGACTAATATTCAAGTCCTAGGCGGATCCTTCAAAAGGCATTTCTGCAGAAAATCTGCTCTGATACTACTCAAACAGCTCAGCCGGACTAGTGTTCAAGTCTGGAGTGGTCCCCTTGAGAGGCATGGTGGGAGCAGCCCCTCCATCTCCACCCTGTCCCCTGGGTATAGCCATGTCCACCAACATCAGGGGCAGTCCCTGAAATAATCTGGTTAACTCTAGGGTAGGATAGAAACTCCTGGGGGGGGTTACTATCATCTTCCCCCTCAGTTTCATCATCTGTATTCTCCTCCTCCGATGCCCCCCACCCTGGGCAGGCCCAGCCCCCATGGCATAACTATCTCTATGCCTCCATCTCCTGTGTGCAGCGGCTCAAGTGGTGGGGTGGAGGAGGATCTTCCATGTTGATTTCAGTGTCCATTATTCAGTTGCCAATGGGCAGCAGATGATTTTGGTGTATGACTTTGTGCCCTTGAGTCTCTCCCTAAGGGCTGAATATTATACACTGGAAGGCCTTCCAACTTTCCCAGTACAATATACTGGGTGCTCCCCCATATATCAGCAATATTGTGCTTTCCTGGTATGCCCAGACTCCGCAGCAATACTCCATCACCTGCCTCCAAATCTTGAACTCACACCTTTCTGTCATAGTCTTTATTAGCTTGGTTCCTATTGGTGGCTATTTCTGAGGCAGGGTGACAGGCATCGTCCAACTGTTGTCTTAACTTCCTCACATACTGCAAGTAGTCTCCTGTCCCAAGACCACTGGTGGACACCCTGAAGCATAGCTCCATGGGCAAATGGGCTTCCCTCCTGAACATGAGCTGGTATGGTGAGAACCCCATAGCATCATTTTGGGTGCAGTTGTAGACATGGCCAGGGTGCTCACCTGCTGACCCCAGGTGCGCTTGTCTTCAGGATCCAAGGTGCCCAGCATGTCTAATAAAGTTAGATTAAACCTCTCAGGTTTGGGGTCACCTTGGGGATGATACAGGGTGGTCTGAGACTTCATGATGCCCCACAATGACAAGAGTTCCTTTATGAGTCAGCTCTCAAAGTTGTGGCCCTGGTCTGAGTGGATCCTTTGGGGGGCTCCATAGTGCATAAAAAATTTCTCCACCAGTACTTTGGCAACTGTGGAAGCTTTCTGATCTTTGGTGGGGTAAGCTTAGGCATATCTTGTAAAGTGGTCAGTGACTATCAATAAGTTTGAGATGTTACGAGAATCTGGTTCTAGCATGAGGAAGTCAATACACACCAGTTCCATGGGGCCATGTGTTCAGATGTTTACTAATAGGGCTGCCTTTTGAGGAAGTGCTTTCCACTATATGCATCTTCTGCAACTTTTACAATAGTTTTCCACATCTGTTCCCATCTCTGGCCAGTAAAACCTGCTCTTGACAAAATCCTGGGTGCACTCAGCACCCAGATGATCCATATCATTGTGCAATGCCTTTAACCCAGCATGTGTATGACGCTCTGGTAACACCAACTGCTCACGGGGTGCCCCCTACTGGTCTTGCATCTTCTATTAGAGCAGTCCCCTCTTTAACCGTAGCTTGGGCCATTCTCATAACAAAAGCTTAGCAGGGGGATAAATGGTGTCCACTTGAGTCTGGGCCCCATTGTGTTGAAGCACTTGAATCATCTCCCCTGTGACAGGACTGTCTCTTTGTTTCCTTTTCAAGTCCTGGGTGGTCAGTTATGTGAGTGATCTCACATCCAGGGCAGCCAAACAACAGTAGGCAACTGGGAGACAACTTCCTGAAGCCCCTATACATTCCACCAGGCGAGGGGTATCCTCTGCAGAGATGGTTTCTTCACAATTGTGCTTCCTACACAGGGCCTGTACTGCTTGTTATAATATTCTCGCCCAACTAGAGTGCTCAGTGGTGTAAGCTGTAGGGCATCGGGACAGATCATTGGCATCCACGTGATTCAGACTGGAACGATACTCCATGCTAATATTCTTCAGGTGAAGCTACCTCTAGCTGGAAGCTGCAATACTGAACATAGGATTTCCAAGAAAGCGAGTTGTGCTCACAACAGAGGGAGGTGAATCTTACAATTGTCTTTGGTTTGTAGCAGATATTCTGCAAGTGGAGGCTACTTCTAACTGAAAGGTGAAATAAGGAACTTAGAATTATCAGGAAAGACAGTCTTTCAAGCACCAGAGGGAGGTGGATCTAGCTTTACTTTTGTTACAATTCTTAAGATTTTCAGTGCAGGAAGAGTTTAAAGCACAGCTGACTTATTTTGGGGCTGACTGCTTTCAGAGCACAAACCATCAGGCTGTTTTGGGGCTGTGGAGGTTTCCCTGTGTCTGACTTGGATGTCTGGATTTTTCTCTGTTTGATTAGCAGGTATTTTCTCTGTCAAATTGTTGTGCAGGGCATCTTGCTGACAGGAAGGCACTCATCTCGATCGGTGGTCAGAACTTTTAGCTGATTGTTTCATGAGGGCACAGTTTAGGCCCAACCCCTGCCCACCTCGCCCCACCCACCCCTGGATATAGTTCCTTTATACCTGGATTTCCTCAAAGTGTAGGTGCATATCACTGTCATATCCTCTCTAGCACACTGCACTGACAATATAAGCATACACATTGTATAATATATATATTTCTATATAACAAACCAATCACACACACACACACACACACACAAAGTAGATAAACATGTAGGGAGTAGTGCAATGTAATGGCTGTGGGGCAGCAGTCTTCCGGGAGTCTTTCTGAAGGCTGAGATGCTACCCTATTTGCAGACAACTCTCTGCCCTGAGGGATGAAGTTGCCCGTCTTCAGGCCACACTGGACAGTAGTAAGGGAACCTTCCCCCAGGCCACACTGGACAGTAGGAAGGGAACCTCCCCCATCCAGGGAGCACCAGAGCCACCACCACTACCTCAGAGGTTGTGAAGAAAGCACAGCAGTTGGACCACAGTGGGCGCAGGGAGGGTGAGGATGGTGGAACAGAGGCACACCCAGTCAGTTGCTCCACTCCACAGTCCATACACCATTCTGGAGGAGCATAGCTCCCCCTATGGATGCACCTGCAGAGGAGACTAAGGAGGCTGAGGACAACTGTCACAAGGGAGGCCCACAGCAATGAGGCAGAGGACACCACAGGGAAAAGAAGCAGCTCCTGGTGGGGGACTCAATTATTAGGGGGATAGAACTGGGGGGAGCAGGGAAAACCGAAGTAAGGTACCTGCCTGGTGCCATGGCTAAGAGGGACAGGAAGTGCATCCTCAGGATCATGAGAACAGCTGCATGGGAGTCTGAGCTGGACGTCATTGTCCACCTAGGGACAAATGACTTGGCTCATCATGAGATTAGAGCAGCGCAGGAGGACTTTGTAGAGTTGGGGTGGGGTCTAAGACAAGTAGCACACACAGTATCTTTCTCAGAGGTGCTGCCTGTCAGTGGCATGGGTGAGGCAAGGGTACTTTGCACCATGCAGTTTAATGAATGGTTGAAGAAATGGTGTGGAGCATAGGGGTTTGGCTTCATTGGGGACTGGGGTTCCACCTGGAGGGACACCAGCCTTTACTAGCAGGATGGTCTGCATCTGTCCAGGAAGAAAACAAGTCTTTTGAGCAATCAGTTTAAATGCTTCATTGGCAAGCTTTTAAACTAGTCAATAGGGAGAGCACTGATAAGCAGCAGGAAAATCCCAGCCTTTCCCTACAAAACAGGGTACTAAATGAGAAAAAGACCGAGGTAGAAAGGTCAGTGGGATGCTGCAACAGAAGGTAAAGCCATCAAAAATGGAAGCAATGAGTACCAATGCCCATAGTCTGGGTAACAAGCTTCCTGAATTAGTGGCCTTGATGGAGGAGGAACATCTGGATATCGTGGCAGTCACAGAAACATGGTACAATAAAACCATGACTGGGATGTAAACATACCAGGATACACTATCTACAGAAAGGACAGGGAGGTAAAAGAGGAGGAGGAGTAGTTCTTTACACAAGGGAAGGAATCAAAGCAACAGAACAAAAGGGTAAACAGGGAGGAGAAGAAGCACTGTGGGTAAATTTGGAGACAGGCAATGACACCACAATCTGCACAGGGGTTATATACAGACCCCCTTCTCAGGGGCAGGAAATGGACAAGAAAATGATAGAAAGTATACTTAGAATGGCAGAAAAAGGGGAGATATTGCTGATGGGTGATCTGAATATGTCAGATTTTAACTGGAATGCAGTTGCAGCAGCCACTTCTAAGAGTGGGGTTATTCTAGTTGCCCTACAGGGGGCATGCCTTAGACAACTAGTATTGGAACCCACTCAAGAGGGAGCAATCTTAGATCTGTTTCTCTCAAATGGAGATGGAGAGAGGATCACAGATGTAGAAGTGGGTAGCCATCTGGGAACTAGCGACCATCGAACAGTATGGTTCACAATAAACACAGCAATAGAGTCAAGCCATACAAAGGCAAAAGTACTGGACTTTAGGAGGGCTGGCTTTGCCAAAATGGGTGAGTGCCTAAGGAATGCACTAGCAAATGGGCAGGAAGGGGAAGGGGAAGAACAATGGGGAATAATAAAAACTGCCATCACAGAGGTAACAAGCCTTTGTGTGAAGCAAATAAACAAAACAAAATGATGTAAGAAACTGCTATGGTTCTCAAAGGAACTGGCAGTGAAGGTTCAAGAGAAAAATAAAGCATTCAGGAAATACAAAGAATCATAGAAGGAGCAGGACAGAGAACTGTATCAGTTAAAGTGAAAGGAAGGTGGGAAGGCAGTCAGAACAACAAAGGCCCAAACCGAGGAAAAGATAGCCAACTCAGTTAAGAAGGGGGATAAAACCTTTTATAGGTACATCAGGGAGCGAAGGAAGACCAAGGGAGGATAGTGAGGCTTAATAAAGGGGAGGAGGGTGGGCAGAGGTGACTGTGAAAAGGCAGAGATACTAAACAAATATTTTGCTCAGTATTTACAAATGAAGAAGGGAGGTACCTATAACAAACAGTAGAAACACTCTGGATAGAAGTTGATACAGCCATTACAGAAGAAAGGGTTATGAAAGAACTCTTAAAACTGAAGGTGGACAAAGCAATGGGGCCTGATGAGATTCATCCAGAATTCTAAAAGAACTAAGGGTAGAACTAGTGACACCACTGACTATACTCTTTAACAAATCATGGGAGGATGGGGTGGTGCCCGAGGACTGGAGGAGGGCAGATGTGATTCCCCTTCACAAAAGTGGGAGCAAGGCAGAAGCAGGAAACTACAGACCTGTTAGTTTAACCTCAGTGATAGGGAAAATGATGGAGTCACTTCTGAAGGAAAGAATTGTCGAGTATCTAGAGGCCAGAGGGGCACAGGAACCAAGGCAGAATGGATTCACAGTGGGAAGATCATGCCAAACGAATCTGATAGATTTCTTTGACTGGGTGACCAAAGTAGTAGATCAGGGAGGGACTGTGGACATGGCCTACCTAGACTTTAGCAAGGCATTTGACACAGTCCCACACAAAAGATTAATATACAAGTTAGCCAGCCTGGGAGTGGGTCTTAAGATGACAGACTGGGTAAAGGATTGGAGAATAGGACACAGAGAGTAATAGTAAATGGAGTCCACTCTGAAGAAAGGGGGGTTACTACTGGGGTACCGCAGGGTTCAGTATTAGGACCGGTCCTCTTCAATGTCTTTATAAGTGACATTGCAGAGGGACTGGAAGGAAAAATATGTCTCTTTGCAGATGACACAAAGATCTGCAACAGAGTTGATCACTAAGTGGGGTGGAAAGGATGAGGCAGGACTTGGCAAGGTTAGAGGAATGGTCAAATGTGGCAGCTTAGATTCAATGCTAAGAAGTGCAAGGTAATGCACCTGGGAAACAAAAACCCAAGGGAAGAGTACACAATGGGGGGTGAGATACTAACAACAACAAAAATGGAAAGGGACCTGGGGGTAGTCATATCGGATGACCTAAATGTGGGCAAGCAATGTGAGAGGGCAGCAAGGAGGGCTAGAGGGATACTGGGTTGCATATGGAGAGGCATCAATGGTAGAAAACAGGAAGTTATTATCCCTCTGTACAGACAGCTGGTGAGACCCCATCTGGAGTACTGCGTGCAGTTCTGGAGACCCAATCTCCGCAAAGACATAGATAGGATGGAAGCTGTCCAGAGGAGGGCAACTAAAATGGTGCAGGGTCTACCGGAAGACATATGAAGAGAGACTTAGGAGCTTAATATGTATAGCTTCGAGGAAAGGAGGAGAGGGGGGGACATGATAGAAACTTTCAATTATCTCAAGGAATCAACAAAAGTCCAAGAGGGTAGCATCTTTCAGAAAAAGAGGTGTGCAAGAACAAGGGGCACAATTAGAAGATAGAGGGGGGGCGGCTCAGAGGTAATTTAAGGAAGTATTTTTTCACAGAGAGGGTTGTGGATGCATGGAACGGCCTTCTGGAGGACGTTCTGGAGTCAAAAACAGTGGTGGAATTCAAGCATGCATGGGACAGTCATAAGGCAATTCTAGGGGGTGGGGGTAGGAAGAAGTAGGCTGCTGATTAACTAGGATCTGCAGCTTATCCAGTATGTAGGGAAATGGGCAGACTGGGTGGGCCAAGTGGTCCTTATCTGCCATCAAATTCTATGCTTTTATGTTTCTATGTTACGCAGTAATCATAGGTGGACAAGGCTGACAGACACCTATGACCAGCTGCATCCAACTTAGCTGTGGTCTGATAGTAAGTAAGTGAACTTTTATCTGTCTTCACCATGATCTTAGCCCCATACAGATAGTCATGAAACTGGTCCACAATAGCCCACTTTAGTGCTAAAAACTCCAGTTTGTGGACTGGGTATCTTTGCTCTGATGGATTCAAACTTCGGCTTGCGAAAGTTACTGGGTGCAAACCCTCCGGATACTCTTGATATAGCACCACACCCAGACCACTGAAGCTGGCATCGGTGTGCAGAACATAGGGCTTCTGCGGATCTGCATAAACAAGCACTGGGGCATGTGTTAAACGGTAGATGATGTTTTCAAAAGCCTAGTCACCCTCTTCATTCCATCGGGGGCCAAAAGGTAAGGATGGTCAAAAGTAGCTGTTTTGATTAACTTTAGCCCTGGGCGAGGTGGCCTTCTTGCTTTTGCTTGTGGGAGGGTATCCCTGCAGCAGGTTTAACAGGGGCTAGACTACTCTTGTGTAGTCCTTTACAAATCTTCAATAATCTCCGCAGAAACCAAGCAGGCATTGGAGCTCCTTCAAGGTTCAGGGTTTAGGCCAAGTAGTGAGGGCTTTAGTCTTACTGGGCTTGGACTGTATGCCCTTTGCAGAGACTTTGTGCCCAACATATTTAACTGAAACCTGAAAGAATTATCAATTGACAGTTTCAGTCCAGTCTCCTCCAGGTGAACCAACACCTTGAGCAACCAGGCTTTGTGTTCCTCCAGGGTCCTCCCTAACACAATAATATCATCTAGGTAGACCAAGCACTCCAGTAAGTTCATATCTCCCATGGCTTTCTCTATCTGGAATTGAAATGTAGTGGGGGCACCCTAAATCCCCTGTGGCATGTGGAGAAAGTCATAGAATCTGAGTGGGCATATGAAAGCCATTGTCTCCCAGTCCTGGGAGCCATCGGGATCTTATAATAGCCACTCTGCAGATCCAGGACTGAGAACCACTGGCTGCCATTTAAACAATCCAGAGCATCCTGTATTCTGGGCGTAGTATACTGATCTGGCACAGTCCATTTATTTAACATGTGATAGTCCACATACTTCCATATGGCCCCACATTTCTTTCTCACCACTGCAATAGGGGAATGCATAGGAGCTCCTTGATTCTTAAATAATCCCAGCAGCCATCATCTCCTGAATGTGCTGCTGGATGTTGTCAATGTCAGCTGGGGCAAGTCATCTGGATCTTTCCCGGAAGGGCCTCTCATCAGTAAGACGTATGTGGTGCTATTCTCCACTCACACACCCCATGTCCCATTCACGTAGGGAAAACACCTTCATCCGAGCAATCAGCTTCTCCTGCACCCTCTCTTTCCAGTCCTCTAGGATGGGGGAGTCACTCAAATCAAATAATCCAGGATCAATCCCCGTGGGGACCACCCCCTTCTAACTGCAGTGGGCTGCACTGCCATATCGGCACAGTAGACACTTGCCAAAATCCGACCTTTCCTCACCACCACTTTCCGTTCTGTGACATTCTTCACCAGTACAATAACCCTTCTAACATAGGCAAGTGCTCTGGCAGGCAAGACACTAGGCTTCACTATCAGTCCCACTGGTAGCCCATGTTCCTCTGGGGTATCCAAAATCAACAGCTGATTTGTCACATCTTTTTTCAGCTTCACTGCTCCAGCAATATTACACTCCATCTTGGGCAGTAGCACAATTTCTTCCCCATCCCTTCTCCACATTATTCCGACAGTCATCGGGTCCTTGTTGGAGGGCTTTCTCTTTTTGTCTATAGGCCTCTCTAATCAGTGGGTGAATGGTGCCCTCTTTACCTTCCCTTTTGGCTTCTCAGGCTTGGCACAACTGGGCTAAACCGCTGAATATATGCGCATTTGTGCCTACTAGCACAGGCACTCTGTCGTATATTCCCGACTCAGGGCAAATCAGAGCCAGGGCTTCTATGGCGTCTCCTACACCAGCCAATTTATTTGGAAATGCCATCCACAACTTGATGTAACTGAGGCAGGGGTATGACTTTTCATTGAGACCTCACACATGTAGCCTCTCAAGTGGTTGCAGTTTGACATGGGACAGGTGCTGGTCATACCAAGATTTGAAAAAGATGGTGAATTGGGAACCACTAGCTAGAATAGCTCATGTGGCAATCCCATTGATAGTGATGATAGTATCAGTCAACAGTCCCACCAGCTTGCGCATGTCGACTGAAGCTGATGTGGTGGTTCTTGCTATGGAGGCTATTATGTGAGCCATGGAGCTTTGCCTGCCAGGGGCCCTGGTGCGGTCCTTTACTGGGCCCCTCTGTAGTTTCCTTGGTTCTGGTCTGAACTCTCAGGTGGCCTATCACCGGCTGGGGATGGTTCAACTGCATCTTACACCCCTTCCTCACAAGGCCCTTGCTACCACACCTATGACATATGATGAGCTTCTGAGGCTGCGGCCTGTCCGGCACTGCAGGATGGGTTCCTGAAACTCCCACCAGGGCACTTAGTGTTATGGGGCTCCATTCCACAGCCTGATCACTTCCCTGTACCACAACCAGCCTCCCTGCCCTCTCTAGTTCAGCTACTCTCCAAGTTAACTCATCCATCTAAGCCTTAAACCCAACCTCAGTGGTGGGCACTTGCACGGGGAGCCCAGTGCCAAAAGTTGCTGGGCCTGTACTAGGGACCATCCCACTTATCCCTTGGGGCTCGGTTGATCCCTGATTCATCATCAGTTTGGCTGAGGTAACTACATCCTTACACTCTTTCAATAGAGTGTTCAATTCCTGTAACTCACCAGAGGGTACCTCTCTTCCTACCTGAGTAACGACTGTGGAGACCCTCTGTATTCCTCATTGCCCTTGCTCTTCCTCTGCCTCCTTGAACTCTCACGCTAGTACCCAGTAAGGGAGGTATTACTCTTTCTATCAGCTAGATGTAGTTGTAACACTAACAGGGTAGAATGGCAGGCAGCTTTCACCACATGCTCTAGCGTCACACAGTTTAGGTCCTGAGCTGCCATTCCCCCTTTCCTGAAAACCCTTTGCAAGGCTCTCTCCACCCACATTAGGATAACAGGCAAAAGTTCCCCCTCTCACTGATAGGTGGTTTTGAATTTCCACATAAGGTCCTTGCAGGATTCTGGGCTACCAAAAATGCTCTCCAAAGTGGCCAGGTACACCAGGGCTGGGACATCGGGATCTATGGCTCGCAAAGAGCAGATACCACTAGGGCAGGACCATGGAGGGTCTCTACTAAACGCTTCCATTTCTCAACCTCAGAACATTGCCAGTCCTACACTAAAGGGGTGGCACAATCCATCCAGGCCTCCAGATCATCTTTACTATTCAGGGTGGGCTTAACCCCGATAACATTCTCAGTTTACGGTAAGAATCTAAAGCCATGAGCATATGGATGGGCTGAGGTTTCTCAGTCTTGAGGGGCCTTGGAGTAGGCCCAGATCCCCATCCCCCTTCCCCTGGGGAGATTATGCTAAAAGAGGTCACAATAGGCAGAGCCTCAGGAAGCCCCTCTGTCACCAAAGCCTTAGGTATTCAGGCAGCTTCTATCACATTAGAGCTTTCCATTAACACAGTCAATGTACCTTTATCAGAATCAAGCATTTGCCCTCGCACGTTCGCTTTACCCAGGCTTGATATGGTGATTGCATACTTCTCTATGCCTCCCTCATCCATCTCTTGGGGTACCCCCAGCAAAAGGAAAGACTTCTGGGGGCCATCTTCATGTCCCCACTCCATTCCTCCAACCTCACTTTGTCTCCTTCTGTTGACCTAAACTTGGGCTGTGGTGGAAAGGACTTGGGCGCTGGGAACACCACAGGGGTTTCTTTATTCTGGTTCTCCATGGCAGGCATGACTGGTGAACAGGAGATCCCAGTGGTGCCTCCAAAGATGTAGCCCAGGCACCATGTGCCAATGGGCTACTACCTTGCCTGTTGGCCCTCGTACAGGTTAAGGGGCCTGGGCTCTTCTACAGTGGCAATTGGGGGTTCTTTCCCAAAGTTATGAATAATAACTTTGCACCTCCACCCAGAGTAAATTGTAAGTGGGTCCGATGACTGGTTGGTACAGCCCCTGGGATACTGCACCTCCCCACCTCTCCGACCATCCACCCTGCACACTGGATTCCCAACAACCTTTTCCCGCCAAATATCATAAACTTACTAGAAGGCAAACTGCAATGAAATTTCTCTGGACACAGCAATTTCTACAATTAGCTCACAGCTTTATTGGGGGCAAGGATTAGGAGAGGGTTACCTGGATGAGGGATAGCTGTGGAATAAGAGAAAACGTTAGTGGCAAGATAGCAAACAATAACCACGGGGGCCCATAGGCCAATCCACTCTCGGCTTCCCACTCCCACTGGTACCAGTGTTGCACCCTGAGAGTTCTCTGGGGTACCCACTAGTTGCAGGCCTGGAGGTTGCCACAGGTTGGCCGGCTGTTGGGGCCCTGAAAAGCTTAGGAAATGTTTAAATTAGATTCACACTCCCTTGTTTAATTTCCAGGAACCAGGTCCTGGGTACTCATGATTTGTAGGACTTAACAGCATCTTAAGATGTAATAGCCAGGTGTCCTGGAGTGTGGAGCTTTGCTCAATGGGTGCAGCAGTTGGCAGAAGAGAGGATGTCTTGGTTCCCTTAGCAGGTTGAATCTTGCTAGAAGGTCTTGCAGCTTGTCCCTTTGATCAAAGATCTGGCTGCTTGTCACCTTCAGCCACTTCTGGCCCATTGTGGAGCTCAATGGCAGGTCCACACCAGCCCCAGAAGCCCAGACCTTGGAGTGGCCCCACAGGCCGGCTCCCCAAAAGAGTCATAGGTGCCCTAGCACCCCAGCAAGCACCGGTGACCTCCTGAGACAGAGGGTCCCACTTGGAAGGGGTTAGCTAGTTCCCTCCCTGGCTCTGGGTGAGGACTCCTGAGCAGTTGGAGTCCTCTGCAGTCCCTGCACTGAATCCTTGAGTTAACTGGCAGTCAGGCATTTCTAGATAAACAGCAGTGCCGGTTTATCACAGGTGCTAGCCTTCAAACAACTTCAGTTTGCACTCGGACCACAACAGTCGGCAGGGGGTTCGGAACTAGGCGAGTCCCTGCTCACCTTCAGAACTTTTAAGCTCTAAATGTCCAAAACAGCTTCCATTCAGCTTCAGCTGGGACACAGCTCTCAGCGAATTTTGTTCAGTCCACACAGAGAATTCATAGAACCTGGCTAGCACCCTGCTTCAGAGATGCTTTGCCTCTTCAAGATTATTATCAGAGTCCCAATCTTTAAAACAGTTTCTCTGCAGCAACTGTTTAACTTCCAATCAAAACAGCACAGTTTTATCAGCTCAGGTCAATATACAGTGCAGGGTCTCGCCAACAGCTACTTTCTCTTCTCTTTTTACAAAAATCCTTTTCCGTAGGGGCCATCTCCAGCTGAAACCTAGGCAAGGCCTCTGACAGTACAATTCCACTCACACAGGATCATCCAAACTTGAGAAGAACCCAGGAACAGACTGAATCAAACCCAGGAAGTCCTTGGGTTTTCACTCGAGAATCCAGTCTCCTGATTGGCTGTTCAAGCCTATCAATCATCAATAACCATAGAGATCAATATTTCCTGATTTCTCATTGGGGCATGTGTTGGGCACCTGAATTAATGAAACTCCCTCTCCCAGAATCCCTTGGGTCCAATTTCAGGCACCTAAGAAATGGATTGACTGTTTCACTGAGGTCAAAGCATCAACAATATGTCAGCCCCCATTCAGTCCCATGCAGTGCCATAACAGACCTAACTGTAATTGTTAATTGCAACCAAAGTATTTATATCTAATTTACAGTTCCCCAATATATAGTGGGGACTCCTGTCCCCTGTCAAGTGACTGAATTACTTTTGGGGGAACCTCCGGGAGCCCATCGCTAACTCCATTCCCTACCGTCCCAGTGTCAGTAGCTGGCTCATTAATATTCATGAGCTGAATTAATATTCATATAAACCCCATGGTCCTTAGTGCTCTCTGGCACTGTTTTAAAATATGAAAGCCCCCCCTTCGCCCATCTTCCCCTGGTGTCAGACCCCCATTTAAGTAAGACAGAGGGTCAGCAGCACAGAGGAAATGGAATAGTGGCCGCAGTAACTGCTGCAAGTACGGCCCCCTAAATGGCTAGACCCCATGCTAGTGCATATGCATGGGTCAGCAAACCTCTCCTCAACACACACGGAGGTTGCAGGTCCCACGAGATGGATCCCCCAAGACCTGTTGTGGGCAGAAACACAGTCGAGGAACCCATCAAACTCAGGTAAGCTCCAAAAGGGGGTTACACAAACGCTCCCTGCTCACTCTACCAACCTGGACAGTCCAAAAATAATTTCATTTTCCATCTCTCTTACTGCTGTCCCCTGTAACCCCCCAACCCAGACAGCACAATATTGATATTACTTTCCTTCTCCCTTTCAGCTGCATCACAAAACCTTGCCAGTCCCACCGCCTGATCTGGACAGCACCAAAATACTTTCATTTTCTTTTCCCTCCTCCCTGCTGCATCCAGATTCTTCCTCCCTACTGACCCAGATAGATGCAAACTATTTCAATTTCTCTTTCCCTTCACACTACTGCTCAATTCCCTCCCTAACGCCACATGCGACTGACCCAGACAGCACCCTCAACATTTCTTTTCCTTTACTCCTTCCTGCTTTATCCCTGATCCTATGGCAGTTCCACAATAATATCATTTACCTTCTATCCATTTTAATGCTTCTCAGTCCCTCTGCACTCCTTCTCCCAACCTGTACATTACCAAAAATTGAATTTCCATTTCCCTCTTCCTGCTGCATCTTGAGCCATTCCCACTCTCCCCCCCCAAAATGCAATTTTCCTTCTTTCTCCCTGCTACATCCTCCATCACTTCTTGCTCGCCCCTCCTAACCTGGGCAATCACAAAATTATTTAATTTCCCTTTCTCTTTCACACTGCAGTCCAGTCATTACTCCTTCCAAACTTGTCTACCCCCAAAGATCTAATTTACTTTCCTCATTCTGATCTCATCCTAATCCCATTTTATGCCTCCACAACCCAATAGTCTGTAGTTAAAAAGAATAATTCTCCACAACTGTATTCCCAATTTCTCCCTGCTCCCCCACCTGACCCATAACATTTCTCCCTAGTGTCCAGTGCCCCCAACCCCACTGCACTCACTCCCCATCATCAGTGGCGACTGGCAGAGGCCTTACTCATCTCCTCGGCTGGATGCTTGTCTGATTAAGAATACCAAAAACTTCTTTCTTTACTATACTGATATTATACTGTATATTTATCATACTGATAGCCTTAATATACTGATATTATATATTTATCATACTGATAGCCTTAATATACTGATATTATATATTTATTATACTGATAGCCTCAATATTCATGACAGAGCCTTACAGTATAATGAAAATGCTGTTAGCGGCATTCTTAATCAAATGTGTGACTGGCTTGAGGGGAGTTGGGGGCTGCACTAGTCACCATTGGATGCAGAACAGGGGGTCACTGGACACCAAGGAGTGTTTAGAGTAGAACACAGAGAAGGAGGGGTGCCACTTTAGATCAGGGAATGCTTGAACAGGACAAGAAGAGCGAGGGGCTGCCATGGGAGATCAGAGTGTGCCTTGAATGGGAAAGACAGAAGAAACTGGCAGAAATGGACAACAGAGTACACCATACTTAGAACGGGACAAGGAAAAGGAGAAAGGCAGTGCCTTTAGAATCCAATGAGTGCTTGGAGTGAGACTGGAAGAGGAAGGAGGTGCCAGTGTACACCAGGAAATTCCTTGTAACAGGTTGGGAAGAACTCCCTGGACACCAGTAAGTGCTTGGAACAGAACATGAAAAGGAGGGTGGTGTCTTGCTGGAGTAATGTACCAGCACTGGGAATGTGCTCCCAGTTTCACACCAGCCAGTCAGTGACGGGGAGTTAAAATGTTTGTAAATGTACTACAAAATACTATGTTAAAATAATACTGGGGTCAGAGACGTGGTTCAAACAGTAAAGATATCAAAGGTCAGGGCTCTCGGGTTGATAACTCAAACTATGCCTGTTCTCTGTAAGCAAGGTAATAGGGTTTCTTATTTAGCTGGTTTACACATAGCTTGGAAAAACAAGCCTACCTGTAGAATCTTGCAGAGCAGCTACAGTTAGGGTTAGCAACCCAGAATCTGACTTTGGATTTCCTGACTTTTGGCACTTTGTTCCTGAACACTAATGCTATTTTTTTAACACAACCATTTGTAACAAGTCTATTTTCTATTTCACTTTCCATTCTTCTTGATAATTATATACTTTAATGTGAGAACAAAGCCACTGTACACTGGACATCATTTGCTCTGACCGCTTATCTACACCTGACACCATAATCCCCTGCTTGCGACCTAACAGTATGTTGTCATGGATGGAAACAATGTCACAAGTGGAGAACTGTGCTGTCAGGTATAGAAAAACTACCACAACAGCTGATGTCTAAAGAACATTATAAAATGGGTAGGCTAAACCAGCCAATCAGAGATGAAGCTCACCATGCATGAAATATGTTCCATGCATGGTTAAAAAAAAGGACGGCAGTAAAAAGGTTGAAATCATCAAGCCTTAGAACGCTGGCATTTAAAAATGCCGCCATTATTGTTTCCTTGCTAAAAGCAGTTCTCCCATGGCTGAACCTGCTCGCTCACTCACTCTGCATTCCTCTCTGTGGGAATCAACTTGTATTTCTTGCAAAATGACTAATAAAATTAAAAAAAAAAACATCCTGAGACAGCCCTGGGATAAAGTTAGCTCTGCTCAGCAGTCTATGGGAATTTATTTGGGCTCTCGTGTCCTAGCTTTCACTTCCTGGTTACAAGTCAGTGCCCAAATGTCTTCCTAAGTGAGAAGTGGAACTCCTGGAACCACGAGTGCTTACTGCTGGCTGTTGTCACTAATATACCCTGGTCCCAGATACTGTCACTCTCCCTCTTCTACCCCATTACTACCACCCGCATGTCTCCCCCACCTACCAGCTCTCCTCCTCCTCCTCCTCCTCCTCCTCCTCACCCGTCGACACCAACGGCTCCCTTTCCACTGACTGTGGCTCCCTGGCAGGAGCAGCAGCACTGATGATGGCGGTCCTGGGCCCCGGCGGTGGGAGGTTAGCAGACAGTAAATAGGGGTAGACTGTGGCAATGCAGAAAAGCAGCACCAAGCCAGCCACCGAGTGCATGGTCTCTGCTCCTTAGTGACAGCTCATTGCCCATCTGACTTTCCATGGTACCAGCCCTGCTCTTTCGGGGCGACAGGTAAACTCGGAATGAGACAGCGGGAGGAGACACCGTGCTTTTCCTGATCCTGCACAGGTTTTGTTTTTGTACAGCTGTTTTCACCTTTCTTTCACCAGCAGCATTCTACAGCCAGTCTCAGTAATCCCATCTTACTAAAGCGCTATATGCAAATGACCTCATGAATATTATGCAAATGACCTCATGAATATTACAACTATGTCTGCAGAAGGACTATTTTATCATGCATTACATGTTTTTTTCTACATACCTGCAATATTTCTCTAACTGCAAACAGTAAAATAAAGTTAGGATCCCATTTTATAAGCGCAATAAGACACTCCAGGTGTGTGCATGGTACAGATTTTAATGCACGCCAAGGGCTAAAGGCACTTGGCCAAGGCCTTGTGCCTTATTACACCCCTGGCCGTGCAGTAAAATCTGTTCCATGCACACCCTGTCGTGTCTTATTGCTTATGTGATCCTGTTTTCATGTTAATGTGCATACTTATCAGCAAATAAGGAAGCTAAATTACAGTAATAACAGAAACTTAAGACACAAGTGAATAAAACATTTTGCAGGGGGGTTGCATGGACTTTTATCAGTGAATAACGAGGAGCAGTGTACATGGGCTTCATGCCCGCTATCTATTTCAGTTAACCTTAGTATGAACCTATAACTTAAAAGAATGTCAAAGGTATGTGAACAAAAGAAAACAAAAAGCACAGTAGGTCCTCTGAGAGTGGCAGGGACTATGATCACAGAACAACAGTAAGAAGTAGAAAAACTAAAACACACATCTCTGTTTAGTATAAGGCAGGGATGGGCAACCTAAGCTAATCAGAGGGCCACAGGTGTGGCCCTCAAACACCCCTATGGGCTGCAGTCACAAACCAAATTTATATATTTGAATTACAAATTAACTATATATAACAACCATTACAGCCTTTAGGCTATCTCACTTGTCTATCTTTGCACAGAGAGCTTCCTAGTATATTTTTGGATGGATGAGGGGGCCACAGATTAATCAGTGGGGGTCCACACGCGACCCTCGGGTTGCAGGTTGCCCACCATTGGTATAAGGTAAAGGAAAAACAGTAGAAAAGAGTGCTAGATAGAGACTGAACAGCAAAATCACCAGTACAGGGGAATATTTACTAGGTAAAAAGTGTTGGGAAAACTGAGAAACATCAAGATAGGTAAACCAGCAGGGCCTGATGGGATCCACACGTGAGTGCTGAAGAAACTGACACTGGAGGTAGCAGACCCACTAAATAACTTATATTTCATCCTTAGATGGTTACAATGATACTGTTATTTAACAAACATTTGTCAATGACAGCCATATTTGCTTACAGCAAGTTGTTGTTACAAGTTACAACAGCAGCAATACCAATGGGGTCCTGCTTTTATACATTTTTACACAGTATTTACCCAGGATAGCACAACTAAGATGCAATACCTTGTTTTCAGTGGAGTCCTGCTTTTTTTTTTTTTCACAAAGCTGTTTGTCAATCCAGTTTCATCCGGCAGCACCTCTCAGTCCTGCCACTGACCTACTCACAGACTTCCAGGTTACCCACCACTTACCCAGGACCACAATGAGGTGGCTGGCCAGCCGTGCTGGTTATGTCAGAGCCTGTGGGGGGGGGGGTGTCAGCTTGGATGGCTGACATTTTCCTCCTGCCCCTTGATGTTCGCCTTTGTTGGGGCATGCAATGAGGCAGTCACGCATATGTGTAGTGGCATGCATGTGTGACAGGCGTCCGGTGGCAACCCTTCCCTTTCTGGTGTTCCCAACTGTGCCGCTGACCCACCTCTACCAGTCAGCAGTCACACAGTGGGAACAGCATCCTCCCCTTCTTGAGGAAAGAAAGCAGTCCGAGGAAGTCACAATCCCTCCTCCCTGACCAGCCTCCCATGGCATGTGCTAATACCCAAATGCACGTCGCCAGCATAGCAAGCAGTAACACTATTGTTGCACTGCTGGGCTGGCTTGGGGTCCTGGTTTTATCCATTTTTTAAAATGTATTTTTCAAGGATAGGCCAATTGAGGTGCAATATTTCCTTTCAATGGGGTCCTGCTTGTATCCATTTTTACACTGTATTTACCCAGGATAGCATAGTGGAGATGCAATATCTCATTTTTGGAGGGGCAGGGACAAGCTTTTACCAATTTTTTACAGTTACGTACCCAGGATATGCATTTCATTATATGTCGGTACCAACATTTTGAGCCCTAGTCTTTCTATGACCTCATGTTATGATCAAGACAGGTGGGAGTTTAAAAGAAATCCCATCCATAAAATGATTTGTGGAGCAACTGTAAAAACATTTTTTAGAGGGATCTGAAAAAATGCCAACTGTAATGTTCATTGGGAGGGAAGGGGGAGGGTAACGCAAGGGATATGTTGACAATTAGGGTCCCAAACCTGCAACAATAAAGTAATGGCTATACATTGGAGATATTCATTGGTTCTTCACAACTTTGTTTTTTACATTTTGACATCAAATTTGTCACAGGGTCCTGTGTTGGTAACACTGAGAAGCCACATTTCTTTTTCTTACTCTTCTAATTATATTAAGTCTGTTGCACAACAGCATAACTCTCGTTCACTCTTCCTTATCTTTGTCCTCTGTTCTGCAAACTATCACTGTTTACTTGTGGGTTGGCCACTTGCTTTATTTTTTTCTGTTGGCTCCTCGAGGTACGAACCTGCTCCTGTGGCTAGGTACAGCCCCCACCCCAGACAATCATGCAGTAGCATTATGTGAGGGTGTAGTAAATGTAATGAACCAGCATAGAGCACGCTATACAAAAGGAATTACTGTATGAATACCCAGAGTAGCCGTTTAATACGTCTGTAGCAACACCGTGTGGGAAGCGATTGTTGGTTAAAGAGGAAAAGTGAAAAGATTCTAAATAGAAGCGATCTGGACAAAGCTTCCCTGACACTGTGCTGTACTGTCAAGCAAGTGTACTAGTCAGTGTACAGTATGCTGACCGAGAATGTACTTACTGCTCCCTTCTCAGTCAGAATGGCCTAATTTTGATATGGGTCATTGAAAGGAGTAGCAGGCATAACATTCATTCAATCCAGAATGGGTTAACTGAAAGTCGGCTACGTGGTTAGGTTATGGACCTGCTCAAACTAAAAGGAAATCAAACAGAGTATTTCTTGTTTTCATTCATATTTCAAAGTGCATCAATATGTGGGATGTATATTGTTATTACCGGGAGTATGCTGGAATGTTTAGTTTGAAGTAGGACAGTGTTTTGTTTGTATTATGCTACTTAGAAAATGTGGTTAGGTGTTCTTGACAAAGTCCACGCTAGAGAAATCAGCAGTAGCCTCTCTTTCATGTTAGTGCCCCTGTCTACTGTCCATTCAGCCAGATTCTAAGAGCCAGCTGGCCCAATCATTTCGTCTTTTATTATGCTGAATGGAAGTGGGGGAGGAGACTTGCGCGTAAGGAATCCTACATGCTGGAAATTCACAGTTTCTTTGTTTATAACTACTGTATATGAAATACTTCCAAATGGGTAATAGTATTTCCTAATGTGTTTTGATATTAAAAATAAATGTTTTGTGGCAAATGTTACTAAATGTGAATACAAATGGGAGGAGTCCCAGGTCACATGGAATCAAATGGGTATTTAAGCAAGGGGAATTCACTTGACAGGTGGTATGTGCTGAGCAGTTGGTGGTGCTGTCTTTGGACTAAACACTGTAGCATTATTTCTAGAGTAGTTCTTGTCTGATAACATTTTATTTTACCTTTGGTGCTGTATTTTGTCATTACCAGTCCACCTTATTTTTGTTCTCTGTAAATGAATATTTTGGCAGCCAGCCATTATCTCACATCTGGAACTTGGTGTCAGAGTCCTTCATTCCCACAAATCCTCACAACATTTTTAACATAATCTTTTTATGTCCCCATGTTATGATCAAGACAGGTGGCCTTTTTTTAAATCCATTCCATTCCAAAAGTTGATTTAGCAGAGCAAGTGCCAAAACATGAGTCAGAAGGGAGCTGAAACATTATACAAAATGCTGTATGGAACAGATCTGTAAGTTAAACCATCTTAGAGTAAGGTAACCAGATCTGTTAAATTAGAAACTGGGACATATGTGCAAAGCTCACAATGACAATTCTGGATATGGGATGTACATGCAAAATATGCGTAAACAATTCTGACATTATGTCAAGGGTCTGGGAGCTGCCAGGCCCCCAGAAGCCCTGGGGTTTAAGAAGCTCTCTGGCGCCTTTAGAGGCTTATTGAGAAGAAATAAACACTTTTTTTTAGGTCTCAGCCCACATGTAATCCCAGGAGGAGAAACCTAATCCTCCTCATGGTTTTTTATGTTTGCTTGCACGCATGTGCAAGAAACAAAGTGCTACCATATGAGTTTTCTTAGGTGTGCCACCCCTGCTTCCAATGCCCTGCTCCCTTTTGCAGGCATGGCCGCACCACACCAATAAATGTCCAAGCTGTCTATGACAGCAATTCAGATGCAGTGGTGTACAGTTCAAAGTAAAAGACCGCTACAATCAGTGGTGGTAATGTGTAGGCAATTTGCATACTGCTGTCGGCAGGCAATTTACATACTGCCATTGGCAGTATGCAAACTGTCTACACGTCAGCACTGCATCTGAACTGCTGTCATAGACAGCTCCATTTCTTCTTGGATCCCCCCAACAAACACCCAAGTAGCATGCTGGGAGCCCACCCCAGCATTTCTTATCCCCTCACCCCCCACACAACCAGTGGCAGGGGGGGTGCCCAGTCCCATTGGCTCCAAACTCCCCACAAACAGACTTCCAGGTGCTACACTGGGAGCCCTCCCCAGCGTGGGCAAGGGGCAAAATGATGGACAACGGGGTGCCTAACTGCTGGCTCCACTGTCCCCAAACAGACTTCCAGGTGCCACACTGGGAGCCTACCCAGCATGGCAAAAGTCTGTGGATATTGTTAGTGCCTAATCCCCTGTTGGCTCCACTTCCAAAATAAATTTAGCTGCCATGCTGGGAGCCCACCCTAGCATAGCAAAGTCCTGCGTCATCTTTGTAAAAACCCTGAAAAAAACACACCTGTAAGAAAAATGGTCCCCGACTCTCTTGCCCCCCTCCCCCAACCCCGCCCACCCTCCACCCTCTGTATACCCCACCTCACCCCATACTTACCTCCGGAAGCCGGCGCAACGATCTTCGGGGGACCGGGAGCATGTCTGCATTCTTCAAAGCCAACCGCAAACTGAAGAAATGTCAGTAAGCTGTATAATGGCATAAATGTTTTTTTTTCAACTTTGGTGCATACCTTGCCCATTTTTGGGAATTTTTTCACCACATTTTCAACATGGGTTCTTGGGACCCCATGTCATGAACTCAGTCACTGTCATTTTGTTATTCGGTCCTGAAAGGTGATTTTGTGGTCACTGTGTGGAACCACCTTTTGGGGCTGATTAATGAAATGACAGTGTCACAGTTCATGAGGTAGGCCCCCAAAAACCCTATGTTGAAAATTTGGTGAAAAAATTCCCAAAAATGACTGTTTTACAAGTGTGCATTGAGCAGATCCTATGCACGCTCATAACTTGGAGAAGTTTTAATATTTTCACTCCAGATTGTCAACATTGCCAGTTTACTACACCTGCTTATGAACAGTACTGCTGTCATTTTTCATATCTCACCCAAAATGTGTTTTCGCACATGTAGTGCACAATGGTGTGGTTTGTGTGCGAAATCAATGTTCAGGACAGATTAAGCAAATCACAGTGACACTGTTCATGAGCAGAGGTGTTAAAATGGCTATGTTGAAAATTTGGTGACAAAAGTCCGTAAAATGACTGTGTTACGAGGGTGCATTGCGCAGCTTCCACGCACTCTCGTAAGTTCACTAATCTGTAATATTTTCAGTCCAGATTTTCAACATTGACATTTTTCCACACCTCCTTATGAACAGTACAGCTGTCACTTTCACACCCTGGCTGTAATGTGTTTTCATACTTCTGGGGCAGAATAGCGCGGTCGCTGTGGGAAATCAGTGCTCGGGACAGATTAAGAAAATTACAGTGACACTGTTCATGAGCAGAGGTCCCAAAATGAATATTTTGAAAATCTGATGTAAAAAATCCCCAGACTAATTACATTATGGGTGTACAATGCGCAGTTTCTACACACGCTCGTGACTTCACCAGTTTTTTTATATTTTCACTCCAGATTTTCAACAATGCCTTTTTTTACACCTCCTCATGAACAGTACAGCTGTCATTTTTCACATCCTGTTTGAAATGTGTTTCTGCACTTGTGGTGCCAAATGGCGCAGTCACTGTGCAAAAAACCTTTTGCCTAATGAACTGATAATGTCACAGTTCATACTGTGGGGTCACAAAAAGCCTATGTTGAAAAATTGGAGTAAAAATACCAAGAAATGCCCAGGGCATTAGGGTTTTTGATCATAACGCCCTACCCAGTCGGGACTGACAGGCATTAGGGGTGTGACTTGGGACTGTAGACAGTAATGCTCATGCCATTCTACTCCCACCCCCACCCTGCAGCCAGTGACAGGCATTGAGGTGTGCCTTGGACCCTTTGGTCCCAGAGTTCACTCCATTCTCCTATACTGCACCCAGTTCAGTGTATTTCCTTATGAAATGAGGTGAATGTAAAGCCCAAACACCCCAAGGCACACCTCAACACTTGTCAGTGTCTGAAGGGTAGGGTGAGGTGAAATGTCATGACCGTCATGGGCGACAACCCAAAGGCACACCCCAATGCCTGTCCATCTCTGCAGGGTGAGGGTGGAGTTGGCATCAGTTCAATACTTCAATGTCATTCCTACACTGCATCTGTCTAACTCCTGCACTTCCACTGCTAACGCCAGCAAGCAAACATTCGGTATTGACAAATGCTTGTTTTAATTAAAGTCTGCATGAGAAAAGACTAATTTTTTTACACATACCAATGACCACCCTCCTGTCTCTGAGAGAGAATCGCACAGCTGGTTGCCCTTATCAGTGTGGCATGGGCCCTACCTCAGGCTCCTCCAACTTCCTAGCCTGGCTCTCCTGTCATCTCAGGATACTGATTTTTTTTTTTACTGTCTTTTTTTTCACAGAAATTGTATTCACTAACGTGACTCACGCCACCTTCTCTCCTTCTCTCTCTCTCTCTCTCTCTCTCTCTCTCTCTCCTCCCTCTCACTTAGCATCACGCAGTACTGGTCAGCTTCTAGCTCCTTCTGCCCCATGCGCCTACAACCTCACGCTCCCACCTCCTGCCCTGTTTCTCTTCTAATCCAGCCTCAGAATTTAGGTTTTAATTACAGTATATAAATAAAGCACAGGTCCTGATAAAAAATGGAAAAAAGAGAAGACTGACCACAAAGCAGGAGCATAGTGGTCATCTGACTCTGTCTGACAAAAACAAACCCATCCCTCAACTCGAGCACACTGCAAGCAGGAACCAAGCTTGCAAGCGGCAAACTCTAACTGATGCTGATTTCCCCTGTGTGTGTGTGTGACAGACCATGTTAGTTTTAGTACAATGCAATGAACATTGAGACTATCCTGGTAAAACTGGGATGTCTGATCACCCTATCTTAGAGATATATTGTTGGGAATTGGCACACATCTTAGTGAGGGGCACCAGTTTCACTGCCAGGGGCCCAAGGAGATGACTGCCACCTTGCCCTGCTGTAGCTCCACCACCGTAAGAGGGATCACTGTACAGGAGGAGTGGGTAATTTGGTTAAGGACCCTCTACACTACGGGGGTCAAACTTGGGAGAAGGTGAGAGGCAGGAGCTATGGTAACTGGGACCCCCTGTAGGGTGACGCTTCATCCAGCCCTTATAAATTGTGGGGCAAATCTCCACTGGTCCTTCAACCTACAGTACAATATGTTTGAATAGGTGGGGTTTGTGAAGGCTCCAGGGCCTCTACATAGGCTACCGTAATTCCACAAGGAAGTGGATGCACCAGAACCCTTGGTTTAGGCTAGACTCTCCCTTGAGAGGTGGTAGAGGAGTGGGTACCGAGTCTAGGGAAGGTTGGAAGGATGAAATCCCTGGTTAGCCTCTATACGGAATGCCCCAAAGCTACATCTACATTCAGTACTGGTGCTATTTGAAATTTCAGACTGGAAGCTGAGTAAGTCAGCCTCATGCTGGGTCCTGTAAAGCAATTTGGGTATGAAACCCACAGTCATTTAATGCTCTAAGTGCCCCAGGGTTGTCAACAGCTCCAGTATAAATGAATATGCCTAGCAGAGGGCCTGTGGCCTGACAATGTGTCTCCTAGAATAGGACACTGAAGTTCCTGAAAGTGCAGTTCACACTGTAGGAAGAAGTACCTGAAACCCTATTGGCTGGAACTTATGATATATCCCCCTTTAAATAATATGCTCATGAGTATTTACTTTTATTAAAATGGATTCTGTTGGACATTCAGTTATTAGTTACAAAGTGTTTACCTGCTAATCAGTTGAACTGCGTCACTCAGCAGCCAAGAAGATATCCCTGCACCTAAGAGGTCACCTCTGGCCCAGGAGGTCAAGAAAGTCAATTCATTAGTTATTGGGCTACTTCCGCATGGAAGGAGTTAAGAAGGATATCCCTAGACTGGGAAGGAAGTTACAAGCACCTCTCTTGTTTCTCCTAGGGATCCCTGACAGAGATATGTTACTGCTGGTCTAGTTCTTAGAGGCAGGAAGCAGAGGGTGGTGTTGGGAAATTTCTCCATACTCCCAAAGCCCCTGCTCTGTGGGATACCCCAGGGCTTAATCCTTTCAGCTATGTTGTTTGAGGTATACACACTGCCCGTGGGGGAGATCATCAGACGATACAGACTAGGTTTCCACTGCTATGCAGATGACACCCTCTTGTATCTGTTGCTTGCACCCAGGATGCTTGGCGCAGTTAATGTACTAGTGCTTGCTCAAGATCCAGAACTGTACTTACTAGGAAGTGTTGCCAAGTGGCAGCACCATTTCCAGCCTGCCTGCCTAGTTCTTTGCAACTTGAGTCCTTTTCTGAACACTGTTCACCTGCATGGAACCCCAGTGATATTGGTCACCAAGTGGACATCATTTTCAGTTTTAAGGATTCAAGTTTTATAAACACATATGGGCGCTCCACTCGATCGCTCAAGCTGATGGTCCCAGATATAAATAGGACTCATGGGTCCCTTGCCTTCAGTCACAGATGTCTGACTGCATGGAACCCTCTGCTAGTATCCCTACATCTGGTAAGCCATCCCTTGCCCTCCAGTACAAAAGTCACAGAATGTCTCTCTTCAGTCTCCACTGAGCATAAATCATGCTGCCACCATTTCAGTGGCATAACGTAGATAACAATAACCATGAGTCTACATTCCTACACCCCCTGCACTTTATGTTGCACTTAAACCATTGCTATGCCTATGTAAATATATGATGCCTTGTAAGTTGCACATTATATCTAGCCATATTTATATCTGTAGTATGTACACTTGTCATCACAAGTTTTACCCTAACAGGACACCATCATACATGAGCTCTGCTAAATGTTTTTTATCCTGACTAAAATTGAGTTGAATATGGTATCAATCAATTAATCAGTCAAAATCTTTATTTATCCAGGTGGGCACCATTGAGCAGGTCTCATTTGCAAGATGGACCTGGTCATACAGAAGTCATAGTACAGTAACATGGTAAAACATAATGCAATATTATACAAAGAAGAAAAATATTTATTTAGTTTTTGTGTACCGGGTAGGTGCACTAGCCAAGGAAATGACTATTTTCAGGCACGACCCAGGAGGGTACAGTACAATCACTGCATACAGAAACAGACGTGACTGACAACAACATACTTCACAATAGTCAATATTAGAACTGACAAAGAGGTAGAACTAATGGGAATACATTTGGGTAGGGGAATGAATGGTACTCCAGTGAAATCAAGGTACACAAGTACATGGTTGTTTACAGTAAAGTATTAGAGAGCGGATACAAAACAAGGTCCATTTAACAGTAAACAACAGTTTGGTCTAAGTGGCATAACTGGTTGAGACATAAGTGTCTTGAATATCAGGACTGGGTTGGCTGGATAGGTTATAGGGTACATCTAGTAGCAGTGGGAGTAGGTCAGCAGGACCGTAGAGACCCTGGAGATAGAGTGGCATGTTTAGGGAGGTTTGAAACAGGTACAGAAGACCTGATTAAAGAGGAAGGAGCGCCATTTGTTTTTAAACTGGGCATGACTGGGAGCTAGGCGGATGTCCCGTGGTAGGGAGTTCCAGAGTTTGGCCACCGAGTGTGCAAAAGCTAGGGTCCCTTTCTTAGATTTATATCTATTTATAAGCAGCAGTGATTTATCAGCTGATCGAAGGCCGTGCGAGGATGGTAGCAGAGATAACATGGAGACAAGCGAAGTCGGGATACCATTTCTGAGTATATTGTCTGTTAGGGTGCTAAGGGCCAGAGTACGGACTGAGATGGGGGGAGCCAGTTTAGGTCCACATAGAGCTGGCAATGGTGTTTAGTCCAGGGGAAGCAAAGGCATACCTGCAGATACTGTTGCAGGTGGCATCCCACTTCTTGAGAATAGTTTGAGGTGCAGCTATGTATGAGACTACCCTATAGGATAGTGACGGAAGCAGGATCCCCCTAACGATGGGTAATCTAGCCGATGGTGTGAGGACATAGCTGGCTTTGTAGGCTACTCCAATTTTAGTATTAACTGATTTACAGGTGTTCAGTATGTATTTGTCAAAGTTAAGGTTTTTGTCCAGGAGGACTCCAAGATACTTGAAGGAGCATACTGATTCAAGGTCTAGCCCACCCTGACCACCTGACACCTTAAGTAAGTCTTGGTTGTGTTTTAATTTGACTGTCGTCCCAAACAGCATTGTTTGCATTTTAGTAGCATTCAGAATTAACTTACATATGTACATCAACATCTGAGTGAGAGGGCCTTGACAACAGATAGGCTCATAACTGGGTACAGCCGGAATGTCCACTTAAAAGGAGAGAGAAAGGCAAGAAGAGGGATACTAGCTTAGGAAGAAATGATGGGGTTGGAATAGTTTACTGGCATACTTCAGGGAAGGGGGTGGAACTTGGCCATGGCTAAAGAGAGGCAGAGAAGCCGGTATTTTGGTAGGGAGAGAGAGAGGCAGAGGCAGGGTGGGAGGCAGGGATGGGCAGGAGGAAAACTGGAAAATAGGTGAGCTAGCGATGTGGGAAACATTTGCAGGATTCCTTCACGGAGCGGTCATAGAGCGACTTGAAAATATTCAGGCTAACAGGACAGCTCAGCTTCAAGTTTTTTTGCATATTGTTCCACAAGGAAGGCAACGAGAAACTTATGGCAGCTCTGCTGAAACGAGATTTGACCATAGGTAATTGCAAGGCAATTAGGGAATAGCTCTTAGAGCATAGTCACCTATCACACTCAGGGAATACAATCAGAGAAGTATAGGGGGAGCTGGTTGGTAACCACTCTCAAAGCCCATAGCGTGGCATTTCTATTTCTCCTAAAATGAAGGGACATCCAGCCCACCGCAGTGTACAAGGAGCAATGGTGTGTGGAAAGTGGAAGGCCTTTATGAACCTGATTGCTCTGTGGTATAAGGTGTCCAACTTAGCCAGGGCAGAGGCAGTACAATGGCTATAGAGAAAGTCTGCTTAATCTATTAATGAAAGGAACGTGGCTTGAACCAAATGCTGCTTGGCATCCCTAGTAAGGAAGTGGTTAATTCTGTAGAATAGTCCTAGTCTTTGTCTTAGTTTCTTTTGTTGTTCTTCGAGATGTTCAGAGAAGGAGAGTTTGTGATCGAGCCATACACTCAGATATTTGAATTTTGGCACATATTCTAGATTTTCTCCAAGTACTGTGGTAATCTGAGGGATAGCCCCAACACAAGTGGTGTTAACTGCATAGGAGGAAGAGGAAAAGAGCATCGCTTTTGTTTTTATCGCATTAAGCAGAAGCTTTTTGCTTATGAGCTGGTATTGCAATAGATTAACTTTGGCTTGGAGGTCTTCACAGGTTGCTTCCGGCATAGGACGACTCAAATAAAGTACTGTATCATCAGCGAACAGGTGGATATTTGCCTTATTGATGTTGTCATTGATGTTGTTATTGTAAACTGCAAACAACAGGGGACCAAGGATAGACCCCTGAGGCACACCTCTCTGTAGGGGTTTAAGTGGTGAAGGAGCACCTTCAGCTTTAACCTGCTGTTTCTGATCTGCGAGGTAGTCAGCAAACCAGCACATAGAATTAGGATCCAGACTTAGGTTACATAGGGAGGAAAGAAGCAGGCTATGGTTGACTGTGTCAAAGGCCTTATTTAGATCCAAAAAAATGGAACAGACAAAATTCCTATTGTCAAGGTCAATGAGCCAATCATTTGTCACTTTTGCTAGGGCAGTTATGGTGCTGTGCTTTGCTCTGAATCCAGACTGCACTGGGTTTAACAGACTCCTGGATTCAAGGTACGCCCTTAGCTGACCACTCACTATCTTTTCCAGTAATTTAGACAGAATAGGGAGGAGGGAGATCAGTCTATAATTATTAAGGTCACAATGGTCACCTGATTTGAGCAGAGGGATGACATGGGCTACTTTCCATTGCGAGGGGAGGCTCCCCTGGGATAGTGACAAGCTGAAGAGGTGTGTGATTGGCACTGCTAACACATGGTATGCACATTTCAGAAAGTAAGGCTCTATAGAGTCCGAACCTGCACCCTTCTTGATATCCAACTGCAGCAATAGATCTTCAACTTCTTTTAGAGAGGCAGGCAGGAAGAAGAAGGCCTCTTTGGTAGCAGGAGACTTGTGAAACAATAATCCCTGCTGAGTGTGGATGGCATTAGCAGGGGATGTGTCAAATGCTAGCCCAGTGGTTGCAAAATTATTGAGGGCTTCCAGTATCTCCAATCGGTCTAAAATGGTGTTACTACCAGATATAATTTTTGACCGGAGGGAATTTCCAGGTGAATGACCAGACATGTCCTTTATTATTTTCTAGAATTTTGAAGGATTCCTTGAGGCAGAGTCTAGCTCAGTGTGATAGAAAGCGGCCTTGGCTGCGCTGACCAACTTGGTGCACTTATTGTGTGCCCTCCTAAATTGACACCAATCCAAGTCATTCTTGCTTCTGTGTGCTTTTTTCCAAAGCGTATCCCTATGTAGCATGGAAGCTTTGAGTTCTGGTGAAAACCAGTGGCAAGTGTTGCTCCTTACATGTACCTTTACCATGGGGACATGATTGTTTAAGGTCGCAGTTAATATTTCGTGAAAGATAGTATATGCTTCATTTACCATTTTGGCTAAGTTGAAATCCTGCCATCGCAGGGAATGTTTCAATTCATTGAGGCAGGCAAACAAGTTGAAGTTGCGTTTACACCTCTTGATAGAGAACTTTGCTACAAACTGTGGATTATGCACAGATCTGATGCTGGCGATGAAACAGTGATCACTGATGTCAGAGAAAAATGTTCTGACATGGGATAACAGGTGTGGTTTGTTAACCAAAATTACATCTAAAAGGGTGCTGTTACTAGGGTTCTTTTTATTTGGGCTAGTGGGTTCACCAATGAGTTGCACCAGCCCCAAGGTGTCACGAAAGGATTTCAAGGGAGCCGAGGCGTTTGATAACCAGTTGTAGTTCAGATCGCCAAGAATAATAGTTTCCAGCGTACTAAGCCCCAGGGCAGAGCTTAGATGTGACAAGAGATGTGACCCTGCAGACGGGGGCCTGTAACAGCCTATTACACAGAGTGCACAAGAAGATGACAGTTCAACATTTAGGGACAAGCATTTGAATTCATTAAGGGAGGAGGATGATTCTAGACATGATACAGAGAATTTGTCCCTGACATAAATTGCCACCCCTCCACCTCTCAATTGCCTATCAGCTCGGAAGAGCAAATAACCTGGGATGTTGATTTCCCTGTTAGGAGTAACTGGTCTAAGCCAGGTCTCAGTGATCACCACAACATCAGGTAGGGTGTGGCTAACCCAAGCCTGGATCATGGTGATCTTTTTCAAAAGGCTGCAGACATTGACATGCAAAAATTCCTTTAATTTCAGCAAGGTTGGAGGGATAAGCAAGGGTATCTAGAGGCCCCAGGTTGAGCTCGACATTACCTGAGCACAATAGCAATATCAGAAAAATCCTTTTTAAGGCAGCAAAACTTCATTTGTAGTCTTTGTTCTCTGAGCATCTGGGAGGGCGGTGAAGTTGAACATAGTTATCTCCACTCCTGGTGCTATGCTGTCCTAGGGTTGCAGCCACTAGAATCCTGACAGAAACATGCCAGGAGAAGGAAGTATTGAGATGGAAGGGAGGAGTACCCTGCAATGGCAATTCGGGAGATGCCCCACTTCCAGGCAAATACAGCTGTATGATCCAGTAATCATGTAGAGATTCATGAGAGGAGTTGTTGAGCACATAACAGGAGAGGTGCAAACCTCATCCCCACCCTGGGAGGAATGTGAGGTCTGATAGAGAGGGCAGGGCGCTAGCAAGACAAGGGACATACAGAGGAGCCAGCTGTTCCCTCCCATGATAAGGTCTTCCTATATGCCACATAATAGGGCGATGAATGTCCCAGACCTAGTAACAGATACTATAACCTGTGGTTGTGCTGAAACTGACGAACACCCAGGATAGACTAAAAAGATAGGGGATGGACCTCTGCAGGGAGATTAATTGTAAAAGACTGCAGATAGTTAAAATTAAAGTGGAAGGTGCGTCAGAGGGCGTAGAAGACGAGAAGAGGCGGGACGAGCATATTAAATAAATGGTGGATCACACCATTGAATGTTAGGACGTTGATTGTTTACTTTAGGTATGAATGAGCCAGGACTAGAAGTGTTAGGGGAGACTGGTAGGTAGAGGATTGCAACCTACATGTGTTGCTGCCCTTTAGTGGCTTTACAGTATATTACATACATAGATACATAGATACATAGATACATAGACAGTGTCGGCAGGTAAGGGCCTATGGCCCACCCAGTCTGCCCATTTGAGCTTGTAAGTTCAGTTTGATTTCCTAGAAGTCTGTTGCACCTTACCCCTGACCTCCAGAATTCCTTTATGTCTATCCCATGCATTCTTAAATCCCGTGATTGTTTCAGCCCCCACCACTTCCTCTGGCAGGGTGTTCCACTTGTCCACCACCCGTTCTGTGAAGAAATTCTTTCTCATGTTTCCTCTGAATCGTCCTCCCTCCAACTTCATCCCATGCCCTCTAGTCCTGGAACATCTTTTTCACTTAAAAATAGTGTTTTCCTGCACCCTGTTCCTCCCTGTAAGATACTTGTATGTCTCTATCATATCCCCTCTCTCCCTTTTCTCCTCCAGGGAGTACATGTTCAGTTCCTTCAACCTGTCTTCATAGGACTTGTGATGCAATCCATGCACCATCTTTGTTGCCCTCCTCTGAACCTTCTCTACCCTGTCTATGTCCTTACGTAGGTATGGTCTCCAGAACTGTACTGTACTCCAGGTGGGGGCCTCACTAGTGTCTTGTATAGCGGAATTATGACCTCCCTTTTCCTGCTGGTGATGCCCCTGCTCATACATCCCAGCATCCTATTTGCTTTACCTGCTGCCTTGTCACCTGTTTCTATGTTGAGGTCATCAGAGATGATAACCCAAGATCCCTTTCCTGCTTGGTGCATGCTATATCCTCACCCCCAACTGATATATTGTTCCAGGTTTTTGTGCCCCATATGCATTATCTTGCACTTCTTTGCATTGAATTTCAACTGCCAAACCCCTGACCATTCTTCAAGTTTCTGCAGGTCGCTTCTCATTCTGTCTACACCCTCTGTTGTGTCTACTCTGTTACAGAGCTTTGTGTCATCAGTGAACAGCGAAATTCTGCCTTCTAGGTCCTGCGCCATGTCACTGATGAAGATGTTGAATAGGACCGGTCCCAGCACTGATCCTTACATTGTGAAACTATAGCATGTAGAAGAAGGTATCCAGCTTACTGTATAGAGCATGACATACAGTATTATTGGCTGACTTACAGCAGTTCAAAACAACTCACATTAAATTGTAGAAAAGAAAATTTGTAGCGCTGTTGGCCAATGGTGTAGTGGTCTCTCCCCAGCTTATGGGGGATATTCTCTGTAAATTGAGTTACAGGTCTGAAAGAGTAAGAGCTGGACTTTGGGATCGACACTTGCATCCCTGGCCTCAGAGACAGCAACTCTAACATGTCAGCTAAAGGTAAATTTCCATAAACCAAGATGTTGAATGGTATTTTTCTTTGCATGCTGTGAGCTCAGCTTTTTCCACCAGATGGCGTTTGTGTCATCTCATTGTTGATGATGTATACGCTTCAGTTGGAAAACTAGAGTTGTTGGGTACCCAGATTACGCAGATTTGTGACGCCAGAAAAGGACCACACCAGCCCATCTAATCTGCCCTTTACCCCTCCCCTGCCCCCCTCCTCCCTTTTACCTACTCTGGACTTTCCCCTCTCCTCCCAACCATATATGTCTGTCCTATGCTCTCTTGAAACTGCCCACTAACCCAGAACCCACCACCTCCTCTGGAAGCCTGTTCCAGGTCTCCACCACCCTCTACACGAAGAACTGCCCCCTGACATTTCCTCTGTATTTCCCACTTTCTAATTTGAGACTGTGTCCCTCGTGTTTGCTCCCTCCTTCTTTTTGAACAAGCTCCCCTCCTTTACCTTATTTATCCCCTTCAAGTACTTAAACATCTCAATCATGTCCCCCCCCTCCCTTCTAGTCTCCAGTGGGGGACAGATTCAGCTCTCTCCATCTCTGCTCATATGGTTTTCCCTACATCCCACTCACCAACTTTGTTGCTCTCCTCTGAACCCTCTCCACCATCTCAATATCCCTACAGAACTACGGTCTCCTGAACTGCACCCTGTACTCCAGGTGCGGCCTCACCATAGTTCCATATAGCAGCATGAGCACCTCCCTCCTCCTGCTAGTAAAAACCCTTGCAATGCAGGCTAACATACTGTTCCCCTTACCCACTGCCTTACTGCACTGGTTCCCCACCTGAAGATTCCTCAATATAATAATCCCTAGGTCCCTCTCCTGTTCTGTTTCCGAGTTCCTCCCCCCAATAAAGTAAGTTGCTTTCATGTTCTTTCACCCCAGGTGCATCACTGCATACTTTTTTGCATTAAATGTAAGTTGCCAGGTTTCTGTCCACTTCTCTAGCTTCTCCAGGTCATGCCTCATGGTCTCTACTCCTCCCTGTGAGTCCACCCTATTGCAGACCTTTGTATCATCCGTAAACAGGCACACCCACCCTCCAATCCCTCTGCTAGATCCCTAATGTGGATGTTAAAGAGCAGGGGTCCCAGTGCTGACCCCTGAGGCACCCTGCTGAGCACTACACTTTCCCTGGAATGTACCCATTAACCACCACTGCTTGACACCTTTCCATCAGCCAGTTTTCCACCCACCTAGTAACTTTCTGGCCCACCCCCAGGCTCTCCAGCTTGTTTATCAGCCTTCTGTGCGGGATGGTGTCGAAGGCTTTGCTGAAGTCCAGATGTCCACCATCTGTGTCACCCAATCAAAAGACTCTGTCAGGTAAGTCTGACATGACTTTCCATTTGTGAAGCTGTGTTGCCTTTCAGCTTGTATACCATTGGCTACCAGGTAATCCACCACCCTCTCCTTCAGCAACATCTCCATTGCTTTCCCCACCACCGAGGTGAGGTTGACAGAGTGGTAGTTGTTGACCTCTTCCTTGCTTCCCCCCCCTTGTGTAGAGCAACCACCTCACCTCTCCTCCAGTCCCCGAGCACCACCTCTGTGTCCACGGACAAACTGAACAGTCTTGTCAGAGGTGGTGCCAGCTCCTCCCTTAGCTCCCTGAGTACTCTTGGGTGCACACCGTCTGGCCCCATTGCCTTATTCATCCTTAGTCTGTCCAGTTCTTCCCTTACTCTAGCTACTGTGAACTCCATAGAATCTAATTGTCTGCAGTTAACCCCCTGTTCCTCCTGCTATGGCCCTCTCCCCTCGCCCTCTTCCGTGAAGATCAAACAGAAGTAGTTGTTTAATGCCGCCGCTTTTCCAAAGTTCCCCTTCAGTTTTGTTCTGCCCTCCCCCCCTCAACCTTGTTAGTCCCTGCTGTGCTTTTCTTCTCTCTCCCACTTACCTAAAAAAAAGGTTTTATCATCCCTTCTGGACTGGTTAGCTATCCTCTACTCAGTGCTCTCTTTGACCCTCCTTATCTTTTGTTCTGCCTCCCTTCTCTTTTCCCTGTATGCCTCCCTATCATCATTCCTTTGTGTCTTCTTGTGCCTCCTGAATGCCCTATTCTTTTCCCTGACAACCCCCGCCACCTCTCTTGTAAACCAAAGCAGTCTTCTTCTTCCTTTTCTGACTCACCCAATGCATACATCAGCAGTTTTTAGCACCTCTTCCTTAATAGCTTCCCACAATTCCTCCACATCTTCCATATTCCTCAACCTTGACATGCCTTCCCCAACTATCATCCTCATCCTATTAAGGTCTGCCCTCCTGAATTCCATTACCTTAGTCCTCGTCTAGTTTCTTTCCCTGCCTGTTTTTACTCTGAACCTGACAGCTCTGTGGTCACTTGTGCCTATTTCTTCCTCCCACCTCCACCTCCTCCATACTGTCTCCATTAGTGAGGACTACGTCCAACAGGCTCCCCCCCCACAGTAGGCTCCCTAACACATTGGTAAAAGAATATCCCTTGTAGTGCCTCAAAGATCCCCCTGCTCCTAGTTGATGATGCTAATGGGATCTCCCAGTTGATGTCTGGGAGGTTTAGGCCCCCCACTAGTAGAATTTCACCGTTTTTCACCATTTTTGTAACTGATCGTACTAGCTGTTTCTAACCCCAGTAATACTCAGGTATTCATAACTTTCTGAAGTAAGCCTGGAGGGTTGGACTGCCTGGAGAGAATGGAACTTATGCAAATGATGGAATCATCTGCACATGCTAACATTTCAAATGCTGCCCTATACTAACTGCCAATGTTCTAAACCTCCTCAGATTTTACTCTCCGCCTGAACAGTCTGGTTGCTCAGAGTGTCGCTCTTCATCATCTGTCTGAAATGAAGAAACTTATAAAAAAAAATATGTGTCATTTCTTTTTCTTTTGCTGCATTTATATTTATTGTTTTACTTATCTAAACTTAGTTTTTGTAGTATTTTTGTTGTTTTTGCTGGTTCCTCTCAGTTCGGTATAACCGGGAGGGAACCGGGTTAGTTTCATATATTTGTTTTTTTTTCTAACACAAAACCCATTTTATCTTTGTTTAAATTTGGTTTAAAAGTGTATTTTTGTAACCATAGTTTTGGTTACTGAACTGCTAGTATAGGTTCCAATTTTTTCTATTGCTTTGGTTCCTCCGGTTCCTTTTCAGTTCCGGAACCGACCACAACCGCAATTTTTATTATTTAAAATCTTTTCTTTTTGTGGTTCTCTTTTTATCTGTTTAAATGGCAGAAAAAACAAAAAAAACACTGGTGAGCCCGGTATTAAAAATTGTACACAATGTGGGGATGCTTTTGCAAAGGCAGGTAAGCACACTATGTGTGTGGCTTGTCTGGGATATGAGCATCTTAAAGAGGATTGTCAAATCTGCCTGACTTTCCCTGAAAAAACTGTTGAACAATGCCTGGAACAGCTGAAAAAGAGGCTCCCCAATGGTCCCTCTGGCTCTGACCAGCCGATACCCTCTGTTGTTGTGGCTGAACCTGCATCTGTTGCTACTTCCACCCCTGAGAAGGGTGATAAAGCTACTAAGAGGATTTCTGAACTGGCTAGCTCCCCGGTTCCCTCTAAAAAAGCATGAAAGCTGGAGCATACAGAACCATCACATATTGATCAGGGGACTTCTGTATCTGCTACTGTCATGCCAACTCCTTAGGAAATCGCACAAGCTTTTAAAGTCATTCAGGCTATGCAGGGTTTGGTGCCCTCTGTTCAGCAACCACCTGTTACAGCAGGACAGCCTGTCAGAATTTCCCTTATTGAACAAGAGGAATGCAGCGAATATGAGGAGGATAAGGGGAAACCCATCTTACCCGAGGTATCCCAGGAACAAGATTTTGGTTAGCCCCCTAGGACATCTGAAGATTTTTCTTCTCACTTTACTTTCGTGAGAAAAATGGCAGATCCCCTTGACATCTCCACAAGGAAAGAAGTGGAGGATGAGGAGGAAAGAGAGTATCTGGAGATGATAGGTTTGACACCCACCAAAGCCCTCCTCCTCCCAGTCAATACATTTTTTTAAAAAGATGCTCTGAAAATTGTTGCAAACCCCAAATTCTGTCCCCCCTCTGGATAAGAGGATGGACAAGAAATATCAGTTGGAGAGGGAAGGGGCAGAGTTAAGCAATTTATGCCTCCAGAGTGTGGGCATACTGGAGAATTTACCACACCAGTCGTGTTAAGTCCTTCAGTATACCCACACCCTGGAGGGATAAATTGATATTACACAATGGCAAATGCTGTTTATTTAATGTTTTTTTAACATATTTTTTAACTCACTGAGGTCCGTACAATTCAAAAGAGGATGTAATTTTTTTTTTTTTTAAATTTACCATGGTGTCTTACGGAAGCGGCGGCAGGAAAAATGGCGTTGGGTTCCTTTGAAGTGAAAGCATCCTATTGATACATTGATTGGCACAAGATAAAGTTGGCTGGTACTTTTTCCAGTGGGTACACTGGAGGATTTACAATGCTGGGAAAGGTACCAGGCATCCAATCAGGTTGCAGGATTTGGCTGATTCAATTTACCACATAATATAATTCCTTTTTTCCCATCCAGATCACCAAGGGGTCATTCAACAAGCAGCCTGTGATAAAATGTGAGGAAAATAGATAGCGTGGCAAGGAAAGGATATCTATCAGCCTCCTTAGCCGTGTGACAGGCTAACTTCCAGGCCTATGCTGCCCAGTACCAGAAGTCCCTGTGGCAGTCAGTACTGGTCATTTCCCAGAAAGCTCCCTCACCCCTAACTGATGACCTAGCTGAAACAGCTAGGTTTGGGCTAGAGGCAGCTAAGTACCAATTCCAGATGGCTGCTGATACCAACGACACTGCAGCCAGATGGATGGCAAATACGGTGGCCCAGAGGAAATTATCTTTGCTGAGGGCCACAAATCTCACTGCTGATACACAATCTAAGGCCCTGGATTTTCCTTTAGAGGGAAATGCTCTTTTCGGAGAATCCACATTGGTATGCATGAAGAAGGTGGATGAGTACATGGCCACTTACAGAAGCAACTCTAGTACAGAGAGAGCTTCTCCATCCACCAGGTCTTATGGAAGGGGAGGCCAGGGCAGGTCCATCCACACCAGGCCCTTTATCCAGGCAGTGGTCACACCCCAGTACCAACAGTACCCTCAGCAGGGGTACTTTAGGGGCAGGAGACGAAGGGGATCTAGCCGTGGAAGTCAAGCACAACTTCCACCCCAAGCCAAGCAGACCCCTCAAAGTACAGCCCGCCTCCTCACTCCCTGTCGGAGGCAGACTTTCCCACTTCCTCCAGGCTTGGCTGACCATCACCACAGACAAGTGGGTCCTGGAGGTAGTGAGTCAGTGTCTGTCTCTGCCTTTCAAATCCCTTCCTCCTCTAGCAGCCAGGGATTTCAGTGCACCTTCCTGGGCAGGAGAGATTCTGCTGGAGGCAGAAGTCCAGAAACTGCTACTTTTAAAAGCAGTGGAACCTGTCTAAAGCCCATTGAGAGGAAAGGGCTTTTACTCCAGATACTTCCTCACTACAAAGAACAGTGGGGAATGGTGGCCTATATTGGATCTCAGAGCATCAGGCATCTAAAAAAGCCAAAGTTCAAAATGGTAACTTTAGCTTTGATTCTGCCAACAATCCAGAAAGGGGATTGGTTGGCATCACTGGACTTGAAAGACACCTATTTCCACATTACCATAAGGGAATCTCACAGAAAATATCTCAGATTCAAACTCCTAAAGGTCACTATCAATTTTCAACCCTGTCTTTTGGCCTTTCTTTGGCCTCAAGGGTGTTTACAAAGTGCCTAACACCAGTGGTAGGACGCCTTAGCAGACAGGGTGTAACGGTTTTTCCATACTTGGATGACTGGCTGGTGGTGGGCAAGTCACCACAACAGGTCATTCAGTATCTAAGCCTTACCCAAGGCCTGTTGGAATGCTTGGGATTCATTATCAGTCTCAAAAAGTCAGTTCTCACTCCTGCACAAAAGTTGCTGTTCACGGGGCAGAGATAGACACCCTGCAGGGCAGGGCCTACCTCCCTCTGGACAGGGTGAGAAATCTTCAGCTAGTGGCAAATTTCTTCACCTCAAAAAGGAGCAAGCCTGCAAGGCAGTTCTTGCAACATCTGGATCATATTGCTGCAACCACAGCCACAGTGCTGGGTCCAAGGTTTCAAATGAGGGACATCCAGTTCTACCTCAGGGCTCACTGGAGTCAAAGAAAAAAATCCTCTTTCAAAACCTATTCAGGTCACAAGAACTCTGTTGGAAGCCTTGCAATGGTGGAAGGAAGTACACAATCTAAGGGAAGGTGTTTCCTTTCAGAGAGACTACCCCTCAGTTGTTCTCACAACAGATGCATCCCTATTGGGCTGGGGCACCCACCTGGGAGACCATACAACCCATGGTACCTGGTCAACCACAGAGTTCCTCCAGCACATAAACTTGTTGGAACTCAGGGCTGTCTTTCTGGCTCTAAGGACCTTTTCAGGATTGGTAAAGTCAAAGGTGGTACAGGTCAGAACAGACAATACCACCACAATGTACTACATCAACAAACAGGGAGGCTCCAGGTCAGGGCCTCTTTGCACAGAGACCATGGAAACTTGGACTCTGGCATATTCTTTGGGAGTCTCCCTGTAGGCAATCCATCTACCAGGAAAGGACAGTACCCTGGCAGATGCCTTAAGTCGAATCAACCAGGCCCATCATGAATAGACTCTGAACAAACAGGTGGTAGACATAATTTTCTGAAGGTGGGGAACTCCAGAGGTGTACTTATTCGCATCCCACCAGAACCATCATTTGCCTCAGTACTGCTGCAGGTCACCAGATCAGGGCACTTTGCCCCTGGATGCCCTGACTCTAGATTGGTCAGGAAGGTTCCTGTATGCTTTCCCTCCTTTTCCCCTGGTTTTCAGAGTGTTATTCAAGGTCAGGACCCACTCAGCTTTTCTAATTCTAATAGCCCCGGATTGGCCCAGGCAGCCACGGTACTCTCTAATGCTCTACATGTCTGTGGCCAAACTGATACCATGCCCTCTGAAGCACAATCTATTAACCTCCAACCAGGGGACCCTGTTATACCTGAACCTCAAGTCCCTCAACCTTAAAGCTTGGCTCTTGAGGAACTAAAATATGCTGACTTGCAACTCTCTGAATCAGTGCTTCACATTCTGAAGGGTTATAGTAAACCCTCTACTAAGAAAACTTATTCTTCAAAATGGAAAAGGTTTTCAATCTGGTGTTCGACTCAGGATTTCATTCCATTACAGGCTGGGGTCCCAGCTGTTTTGGATTACCTCTCTTATTTACATTCTCTGGGTCTACAACCCAATTCACTCAAGGTACACCTTGCAGCATTGTCTTACATTTCTGCTGGTGGCAGGGTATCACTAGCTCCGGACCCCATTTTTAGAAGGTTCTTCAAGGGTTTGGCCCATTTGCACCCTCCTCACAGGGCACCTGTGCCAGCATGGGACCTTAATGTTTGTATAGCCAAGCTCATGGGGCACCCCTTTGAGCCTATGGCTACAGCTCATCTCAAATATGTCACTTGGTAAACAGTGTTTCTCGTGGCAATGACTTCTGCAAGCAGAAATAAGTGAGCTCCAGGCTCTCTCTGTGGAGCAGGATTATACCTCTTTTCACAGAGATAAGGTAGTTTTGAGAACACATAGAAAATTCCTACCAAAAGTAGTATCTGATTTTCATCTTAACCAATCCATTGCCCTAACTGTCTTCTTCACTGAGGATTCTACTTCTGGTGAAAGAAGACTTCATTGTTTAGATGTAAAGAGAGCTCTCAGTTATTATATTACAACCACTAAGGACCATAGGCAGGACAGGAAACCATTATTTCTGACCTATGGGGATGTGGGAAAAGGTAATCCAGCTTCTAAAAGATCTATTTCTCATTGGATAGTCCAGTGTATTCAATTCTACTATACAAAAACTGGTAGGGAGCCCCCAGCAGGGTTGAGGGCTCATTCCACCAGGGGAACAGCTGATACGCTGGCAACTGTAAGGGATGTTCCACTGGTTGATATCTGTAAAGCAGCTACCTGGAAGACAGTACACACCTTTACAAAGCATTGCAGTCTGGATATCCAGTCTAGAAGTGATGCTAGGCTTGGCACAGCAGTCCTGCAAAGTCTATTTCCTAAGTAAATATTCTGTGCCCACCTTCAGTGGCACTGCTTTGTAGTCTGCAGAAAGTTATGAATACCTGAGTATTACTGGGGTTAGAAGAAAAAATTACTCACCTTAGTAATTCTGTTTCTTCCCAGTGATACTCAGGTATTCATAACTTCCCACCCTACCTCCCCGTCCAGAACTCCAGCCAATGCACTCCCACATGCTGCTCTACCACAAAAGGTTACATCACAATGACTGTATATATGTTGCCACATAGTGGTACAAGTTGGTAAACAAGGCTTATGGTCTTTATTTTTCTTCAGATGTTTTTCTGACATGCTGATTCTTTGGAATGTTTGTTTTTTCTCCAGTTGGAGTTTTTCTTATGGCAAAAATTGGAGCTATTTTGAATTATCTCTCTCATCTTAAATACTTGCAGTATTTTACTGTTTTGCTTGTCTAGTCAGGCTCCTAGGAACTCTGAGAAGGTTTAGAACATTGGCAGTTAGTATAGGGCAGCATTTGAAAAGTTGTCACGTGCAGATGATTCCGTCATTTGCATATGTTCCATTCTCTCCAGGCAGTCCAACCCTCCAGGCTTACTGCAGAAAGCTATGAATACCTGAGCATCACTGGGAAGAACAGAATTACTAAGGTGAGTAATTTTTTCTTATCCCTTTCTTCCCCCTGTGTAGGGGGTTTGAAAACTACGCTGACTCTCAATTGCTCCCCATTTCTCTTATCTAAAGTGACCCACATTAACTCAGTTTCCCCTTCCTTGTCCGGTTCCTCCGTGGCCCCAATTTCTTCATTGACATATAATGCTACCCCTCCACCCCTTTTCCCTGTCCTGTCTTTCCTAAACAACTGGTAACCAGGTGTGACTGTCTCCCAAGCATGTTGCTCCCTCCACCAAGTCTCACTCACTGCTATTAAGTTGAGACCGTTGTCCACCTTGGCTGCCTCCAGTTCCCCTAGCTTATTCCCCAGACTCCTAGCATTGGCTAGCAAACCCCTCCACCATGTAGCCCCCTCTTCCCTAGCCCCCTTTCAATCCCTTCCTGTTTATGCCCATTTCCCTCATTCTCTCTTTGTCCTGGGCGGGGGAGGCTGACAGCCTCTCAATTCTTTACCTGTTTGGGTGTCCCATAAAGTCGTCCATTTTACTCTTAAGTACAGCGACCCCTTCTGCGCTGAGGTGAAAGTTTTATATTTTTGTTGAACTAACATAGAATACTGCACAAAGTTACTACAGTAAGCAAGCTTTCAGGGTCACTTACAGTAAGTCTCTTCATCAAGTGTTAACACATGATGAAGGGACCAGTGTGATTCTGAACCTGTGCTTGTGTGTTGTCCCATAAAAGTTATTCAGTGGTACTACTATGTATCTGCAAAATAAATTTTCCAACCCACAAATCTGAACCTTTTTAGTATTTACAACATGATGCATAATTTGTAATATGAAATTTTGCAGCCTCAAAAACAGGTGACATTTACTACCAGCATTTGCAGACACTAGTTAGATACAAACCGTCTCCCCTTGCAAGTAGCACACAAGATGATGCCGACAATATTTTACATGAATAACTTTTTTTTTCAAATGAGAACATCTTCAGTATAAAATAGGAATGAGACTTGCAGTCCTCTAGTTGTGGTAACACTGGAGTTTCGGCATGACAACAGATTTCCCTGCTTGGCGCAGTGGTGGCAGTGAATTGATGTGCAGTCATGTGGAAGAGCTGCATTCATGGTTCAAGCCAGCGTGCCTGTACTGGCCCAATAGAATTTCTGGGACACTGCAGAGGCTGCATGCTCAAACACTGGGGGAGCAATGTACTGCTCCTGCAACAACAGTGATTGGCATTGGCTTTGTACTGATACCATGAGTGACCACAGGGATTTGGCCACTTAACTCCCACAGGACATCACACTGGTGAAAGTGGCAACTTCGAGAGGTACATGAGGACTGAGAAAAGAGGAAAAATTGACCAGCTGAGCCTTGGATGGTGCCCACCATTCCCCTTCCATGTCACATGACCCTCTGATGCTCTGGAACTGCTCCCTCAGTCACCACCACTGACTTGGAACCTGCTACTGCCCTTGGCTGCAGCAGTGGGGCTTCTTATGATAGGATTGATCAGGTAACCACAGTGGTGGGGACTTGGGATATCTGGACAGCATGTGTTAGAATCCAGTAGAGTGAGTTTAGCAACAGTGGACATAGGTGGACCAAAATGAATGAGGTGCCAGAGGGCCATAGGTGCAAAAAAATATTTTCCTTAACAGATTGCAACATACATGAAACTAGGAAACCCATATCTAACTTTTAAGATCAGAAAAGTATTTTTTTCAGGTGTAACCCCCCTACAAATGGGGGTTCCCGAAAAGTCTTCCTTGAGCTTGTCTAAATGCTCACTGCCAGGCTGGTGTTCTGCGTTTTAGCAGTTTAAATGGATTGCCAGAGAGTGCCTGTATAGCCTCTGTGTACTGTCTCTTTAAGAGCTGCCTGGATTGCAGTCATAATTAATCTGAGAGGGAGCTCTGTTAGAAGATGTACTTGTTTGCTGATCATTTGTTAGAGTAGTAATAATATTGCAGTTTGATCTAATTTGCCTTCTTTGCAGCATGGATAGTTCTGTTTGTTTCCATCATCTTGGTCCTGGACTGCAGAGTGAGCCAATTAGTGCATTTGAGACTCTAAAATAGAATCTGCCTACAGGGGTTTGGTGGGGCAAAAAACTTGTAGGAATTGTAGTTTTGGACTTTTGTCTCCTAAAGTAACCTGGAGGGGGAGCCCTTGTTGTGACTGACAGACAGATCAGCCAACCGAGCCTTTTGGATTTGGGGGAAAGTCCCACACTGCTTGCAGTTTCAGTTAGATCTGAGTTGGGAAGTAAAGAAGTAACAGCTGGAGATAGTTCAAGCAGCAATCCATAGTGAATTCACATGGGAGAACTGTGGAAAGGCCTGAGTGTGGCCTGCATGCCTGCCTGCTGTTCCTGAGAGGGAACTTGTACTTTTTTTCAGACTGAATCTGAATTTGGAGGGGGGGAATTAAGCCACTGAATTGGTGACCAGGCTTTAGCCTGAAGAAGACCGAAGATTTGCTGAATGCGATTGGCCTGTCAGGACTTCCAGCTACCTCTGAACTCCTGGATTGTGCACAGACTCTGTAATTGCGACCGGAGAGCCATTTGCCTGGTACAGTGGAATTTCCTTACATGTGAATGTGCTGTGTGCTTATAGTGGGTCGTGATTTGGTTCTCCACTGTGTGTCTAAACTGTGTTTTGCTTGCTGGAGGCTGTGTCCAGCTCCACAGACCGAATCCATACCATATCCATTTCCATTTGCCTGGGCTCTGCTACGCTGGCCCAGCCAGAATATCTGCTATGCAGAGAAAGTCATCGATGAGAGACCGGCCTGGGGATCAGCCCCCTGCTCAACGTCTTGAACAGGAATGATGCCTCGGTGATTCGTGTGGGCCCTGCTTCTCCAGGCACTCCAGCTCAACAGCCTACAGTCTCGATTTCATCCTGCCTGTGTCCAGTATTTGGTATCGTGAGTAAACATCAGGGTAGCTCCCTGCAACAACAGCTAAATCTAAAAGTGTTGTCATCTGATTGTCTTGTTGCCTTTTCTTTCACGAGCTGAGCCCTCCAGCTCCAGATTACAAATAGTGTGTGTTGTTTATGTTGCTTTCTTCCATCACAGGGCCCCAACTAGCTGCAGCATTCCTGGCTAGCCCACCATTTTCCTACCTGGGTACCCAGAGTGTGTGACTGTGTAGGGACTCTGAACTGCATCCATAACTGTCTGATTAATATAGCTTTTAAGCAAACTAACCTGATTATGCCCTTCCCTTGTTCAAGTCCCCTGAATAAATCAGATTTAACTTTGTTTGCATTTAACCTGACTGTGGTTCCAGTTTGTGCCAAAAGTATTGTACTGTTGCTATTTGCTGTGCTTAATCTTGTTTTACAGGGGGTCCCGAGGGTCAAGCTGGAGGAACCAACCCTGGTGGCAAGTGCAAACAGTGTGGGCAATTGCCTGGTGAATAAGGATCATTGTGAAAGTAATTATCGTATATTGTTCAGGCCACTAGAAGGGAAAGAGTGGAGTTACAGTATCCCGGAGGGCTATGCCCAGGTTAGCTTGACCACTAAGAACCCTGACCTCCGGGTGGAGGCACCCGTTTCACCACCCAGGCCCCTTAACCTGCTACTAGCCAAGCAGGCAGGGGTAGTAGCCCTTGGGATAGCGCCACCTCGGAGTTATACAGGTGCATTTTTTTTCCACTTTCTATTTATGCTCCTTCCCTTCAGGTGACCCTGATGGCCCCTTCAGGACCCTGCATCATCCCAACTCCATCACTCCTGCCATCTCCTGGGACTTACTTTTGTCCCTCACATTGCTTCTGTGGCTTGCCCCCCACAGTGGGGCCCTCAGGCTGCCCTATATCCCTTAGGCAACATCATCTAGTCACCAGGGGAGAGCCCAGGTTGGCAGGGTGTGGAGTCTGTGAGTGCTGCAGGACTCTCATCTAGCCAAAGTTCCTTCATTTCCATTTTCTCCCACCCCAATGGAGACATAAGGCTGAGAGCGGACATGAGTGTGGAGTGCAGCACTGGCCCAACTCCAGTCAATGAGCACCGCCTACCCTCCCTTGTCTGCACTCTGCCTGCACTGACACTGAGAACACCGATATGGTGGTCGCACTGTTGTAGTGGGAGCCCTCCCACCCTTTCCTGGAGGAGGAGAGTGTCCTATGGGAAGCTCGACCCCCCCCCCCAGCCAGTCCTCTGATGACTCAGGCTCATCCCTGAACCCGGATCGTCTGCACTGTGAGCAGTAGCACCAGTGTTGTGCCAGTGGTCCAGCTAAGTGCAAGTTTTATGGCCACTTAGAATCCTGTAGCCCCAGCCTGCAAATATTAACTGTAGGAAAGGCTCCTAAGTTGCAAGCCTTTAACTGCAGATTTAGATGTGGTTGGCACAGCAATAAGTGTTTTAAAAATATAGCACATTTGTTTTATTTCCATATTCTGTGCTCTGTTTGAAGATGAATTCAGAATTGTACACTACTTTAAAGTTATTGGGCTAAATGTTACGGTACTGCCTGATTGCAATGACCCATCTAGAATTAAAATGTGCAAAATATGTGCTACCCTTTCATACTCCACACTGTGGGTATTCTATACTTTTTTCACAACATTGTTCCTCATGCAAACAGCAAATACTGTCTGGCAGACAAATGGCTACATAGACTTTTTAGGGACATTAGAAGAATATGTAATGGATGCAAGTTGGGGAGATGACTCTGGAGACTCGAGACAATCATTGTCTGGCCCAAAAAAGATTTTGTTTTAAATATTTGTAAGAGCAGCAAAACTTCATGTCTACAGGTTTTATACACAGCACTTGTATATATAGTTCGCTACTTTACAAGTGACATGCAAGTCTGGATTCTTTGTTTAAAACTTGTGTCCAAGCCAGGCTCAGTGGTGATGGCTGTGGGGAGGTGGGGTGTGTGTTGGACTCAAATGTGGTCAACCAGGGTTTGCACACAACCTTGACTCACAGTTCTGGGCTGGAAACATCTACAGAGTGCTGAGGAGGTGGCACTTTCTGATTCTGGAAGGAAAGATGGTGGACTTCATGCTGCTCCATGCCTGCAACCTGACAAAATGGCACATATGTATGCTGCAAAGTGCTACGGTTTACTGTCATGCTGTCTTACATGGTACTTTTTGAATAATACAAGTAACCTTTTCAAGCACTACTCATTTTTTTTTAGCTTTGTTGCTGCTGAGGGAAGCCTCTTCTGTGTTTGCTCTCCATGCTGCTCAAGCACCTCCTGTGGTGGATTTGGGGTGACCTCAGGCATTGTGGGTGAGAATGCAATGTCCAGCGCACCCCCAGGTCAGGTGTGGTACCAACATCCCTAGAGATTGGGGAGAGGGGGTCAGTGAGACTTTACAGGGGAGCAAAAGCCCCGATTGGTGAATGGCACCACTTTTACCTCTATGCCACTGGCTCCATTGCTCCTGCCCTGTCTCCTCCCTGATGGCTCTCCAAAGATGGGGCCTCAGAAGCCCAGGCAGACTGGCATGCTCAGGGACTATTGCAGGAGAGGGGTCCCCATGAGGTGGAGGGCCTGCTGGGCAGCTTTGAGCTGGATGTGGCAGTGAACGGATCTCTGAGGTTTCATAGGACAAGCAGGACAGAGGAACAAAAGTATGGTAAGCTCAAGGCAACAACTTGATCCACTGTCTGCAAAGTAATATGTTTTCTTAAAAGATATACTGTAACTTTCTGGATTCACAATATTGGTTTGAGCATAAGGCACGTTGGACACATTGGGTGTTGTTTGGAATTAATAGGCAATTGCCATAGATTCGGATTAGATGTTCTCAAAGTGGTCTGAAAAACAATACTATAAAAGTTTTCTTGTTCCCTTACTTGAGGTCTGGTGGTGGAGGAGGAAAATCGTGGGTGTCCACATCATCATAGACTTCACCATCATCTGCATCTGTTTGGGCTGGGCCTGGGATCAGGAAAATAATGCTTGGATTAGAGTGCATGCACATGGCAATATTTACATATGTGATTTTGCTTTCCTGTATAGAGAAAGTAATCATCTGGTTCTTAAAATGTTATGCAGCAAACTAGTTAATATTACAAGGTATTTTCATATCTACTCTGCACACAGTAAGGGTCTGGAATTTTAAAGGGAAGACAGAAAGACAGAGACAGACAATTTGGCTTCAGAGAACAATTTTCAACTTTAGACAATATTTTTATTTTGGACCATCTCAAAAAGAAAATCAAAGGCACGTAAGAGTAATAGGCTGTATCTGACTTTTACTGATATGAGGAGGCCTTTGACAATGTGGATAGAAATAGCCTGTGGGATGTATTTGAAGGATGGAAAATTCACAATAGGCTCCTGGTTATTCTACATAGACTCCATATAGATACAAAGATTCAAATCAGATACAGTTGTCATGGGAAATGAACAGAAAAACAGATACACATAAAGGAGTGAAGCAAGGATGCCTACTTGCACCTTTACTTTTTACGTTTGCTTGTGCACTTGCGCAAGGAACATTTTGCAACAGTACAACTTTTGGCAGTGTGTGTCCCTCCTCCCGAATCCAGTGCTCAATGTAGCAGGTGCGACCCTAATGGACCAATACATGGTGAGCTGTGTATAACTGCAGTTCAGCTGTGTTGGTCTTCTCTTCAAAGAAAAGGTCCACTGCAATCAGCGGTGGTAGTGTGTATGCAATTTGCATACTGATCACCCGAACTACTGTCATGCACAGCTCAGCATTAAAACCCCTCCCGCTTCCTCCCTCTGCTAATGTCCTCCTCATCCCTTGTTAGTGTTCTCCCCGCCCTGACGTTGTGTGCCGAGGGGGGTGCCCAATCCCCCTCGGCTCATGTGCCCCCCCAGCACACTGTGTGGCTGACGGGGGTGCCCAATCCCCCGTCGACTGCAGCCTGCCCCCAAATAAACACCCAGTTGGCACGCTGGCAGCCCAGCCCAGCATGCTCATGCCGTCCACCCACACACACTGTATGGCTGGTGAGGGTGCCCAGTCCCCACTGACTCCAGTCCCCCCCAACAAACAGGTAGGTGGCATGCTGGAAGCCCTCCCCAGCATGCCAAAAGTGCCCTTTTTTTTCTTTTTTTAAAATCCTGTGAAAGAAGAAAACGGTCTCTTGGTGAGTCCCTGCCCCCCCGCCAACCCGTGACCACCCTCTGCGCATCCACCTCCCGACACCTCCTCTCACCCCATACTTACCTCTGGAGCCCAGCGCAATGATCTTCGGTGGACTGGGAACACATCTGCACTCTTCAAAGCCGACCGCAAACTGAGGAAATGCCGGTAAGCTGCATGATGGCATAAATAGGGTTTTTCCAAGTTAGGTGGATCTCTCGGTTCATGTTTTGGACTTTTGACATCAAATTTTCAACATGGGGTTCTTGACACCCCTTGTCATGAATTCAGTCACTGTCATGGAGTTATTCAGTCCCGAAAGGTGATTTCGCGGTCACTGCATGGAATAACCTTCCGGGACCGAGTAATGAAACAACAGTGTTGGTGTTCATGAGGTGGGCTCTGAGAAAGCCTATGTTGCAAATGTGGTGAAAAAATTCTAAAAAATGACTATTTTACAAGAGTGCATTGCGCAGTTTCCACGTGCACTCGTAAGTTCATGAATTTGTAATATTTTCACTCCAGATTTTCAACATAGGCATATTTCCACACCTCCTTATGAACAGTGCAGCTGTCAATTTTCACATCCTGGCCAAAATGTGTTTTCGTTCTTCCAGCACAAAATAGCATGGTCGCTGCTGGAAATCAGTGTTCGCTTCAGAATAAGACAATCACAGTGACACTGTTCATGAGCAGATGTCCTAAAATGCCTATATTGAAAATTTGGTGACAAAAATCCATAAAATGGCTGTGTTACGAGCGTGCACTGCGCAGTTCCTACACACACGCGTAAGTTCGTGAATCTGTGATAGTTCCACTCCAGATTTTTAACATTGCCATTTTGCAAAAGACTCACCATCCAAGAAGGGTAAGAGTAGCTCTCCGGCCCCCCAGCTGGTGGAGGTCTGCCTCTGAGCAAGTAAGGGGTCTACTGAGAAATATAGGATCTTCTTGTCTCAGAACAGGATGATCAGGAGCTTAAAGGGCACAGAGGCAGTAAGTAAGTAGGGAGAGAAGAAAAAGAAAGAGAAAAAAAAAAGGAAAGAGTAAGGATTCCAAACAACAGTGCAGGGGCCAGAAATAAGACATGGTGGGAGTGTTGCAGTGCAGTGGCTGTGGAGCTGCAGTCTTCCGGGAGATGTTCTGGAGGATGCGTTGTTGTCCCATCTGCAGGCACCTCTCTGGGCAGAGAGAGGAGGTTGCTCATATCCAGGCTGAGTTGGCCAGGATTTGTGGGACCTCCTCTTCCATCCAGGGACCACCAGGGCCGCTGCCGTTGCCTCACAGGTTGCCAAGAAAGAGGAGTGGTTGGACCACAGTGGACTCAGGGAGGGTGAAGGTGGTGGAACAGAGGTGCATCTCTCCAGTTGTACCTCTCCACAATTCCTATGCCATTCTGGGAAAGTGTGGTTCCTCTATGGAGGCACCCGCAGTGAAGACCAAGGAGGATGTGGGAACCTCCACAAGGGAGACCCACAGGAAGGTGTCATGGGATCCCACAGGGGAAGGAAACAACTCCTGGTGGGGGACTCTATTGTTAGGAAGGTAGAACTGGGGGAGGAAGGGGAGAGGGAAGTAAGGTGTCTGCCTAGTGCCATGGCTTGGAGGGACAGGGAGCGAATCCTCAGGATCGCCGGAGCAGCTGCACAGGGGAGGGAGCTGGATGTCATTGTCCACCTAGGTACAAATGACCTGGCTAAGAAAGGGATCAGAGCAGTGCAGGAAGAGTTTGTGGAGTTGGGGAGGGGCCTTAGACAAGTAGCATGCATGGTAACCTTCTCGGAGGTGCTGCCTGTTTATGGCATAGGTGAAGCTAGGGTGCTCCACACCATGGGATTCAATCAGTGGTTGAAAAACTGGTGCAGAGCTCAGGGATTTGGCTTCACTGGGGACTGGGGGTCCACCTGGAGTGATGCAGGCCTATACTGGCATGATGGGCTGCATCTGTCCAGGAGGGGAACTAGAATCCTAGGTGATAGCTTTAAATGCTTCATTGGCAAGCATTTAAACTAGCCAAAGGGGGCAGGCACTGGAAAGGAACAGGGAAATCCTAGCCCCCCCAAAAAAAGTCAGGGTAGTAAGTGAGGTAAACACCAAGACAGAGATGTCAATAGGGAGAAGGGCACGGGTAGATGGAGAAAGTGACAAAGGCAATAAGGACAGGGATGGGGCAAAAAGGAGTAAAGCCATTAGGAAATGGAGGGTAATGAGTACCAATGCCCGTAGTCTGGGCAACAAGCTCCCTGAACTGGTGGCCTTGATGGAAGAGGGATGCCTGGATATCGTAGCAGTCACAGAAACATGGTACACAGAGAACCATGACTGGATGTTAACATACCAAGGTACATAACCTATAAGAGAGACACAGAGGGGAGAAGAGGGGGAGGAGTAGCTCTCTATGTAAAGGAAGAGATAAAAGCAACTGAACAAAAGAGTAAACAGGGAGGAGAGGAGGCACTGTGGGTCACCTTAGAGACTGGAAATGGCACCACAATCTGCACAGGGGTTGTATACAGACCCCCATGTCAGGGGAGGGAATGGACAAGGATATGATAGAAGGCATTCTTAGGATGGCAGAGAAAGAGGAGATACTGTTTATAGGAGAACCGAATATGCCAGATGTTAACTGGAACACATCTGCTGTAGCCACATCCAAGAGCAGGGCCATTCTTGATGCCCTGCAGGTGGCATGCCTCACACAGCTAGTTTCAGAACCCACTTGTGAGGGAGCAATCTTAGACCTCATACTCTCAAATGGGGACAGTGAGAGGATCTCAGATCTAGAAGTGGGTTGCCATCTGGGAACAAGTGACCATCAAACAGTGTGGTTCACGATAAACTCAGCTACAGAATCAAGCCATACAAAAGTGAGGGTACTGGACTTCAGGAGGACTGGCTTCGGCAAGGTGGGAGAGTGCCTCAGAAAAGCACTAGCAAACAGACTAGAAGGAAGGGTGGAGCAACAATGGGGAAACATCAAAACTGCCATCACAGAGGCAACAAGCCTTTGTGTCAAGCAAATAAACACATCAAAATGAAAGAAAAAGCCACTATGGTTCTCAAAAGAGGTGGTGGGGAAAGTCAGGGAGAAAAAGATAGCATTCAGGAAGTCTAAGGAAACACAGAAGGAGCAGGACAGAGAGCTGTACCAGTTAAGGCAGAAGGAAGCAGGAAGGGAAGTCAGAATAGCAAAGGCCCAAACTGAGGAAAAGATAGTCAACTCGGTTAAGAAGGGGGATACAACCTTTTATAGGTACATCAGGGAGTGTAGAAAGACATAGGAAGGGATAGTGTGGCTGAACAGAGTGGACGGTGGGTGGGCAGAGAGGGACATTGAAAAAGCAGGGATACTGAATGAATATTTCTGCTCAGTATTCACAAAAGAGGAGGAGGGGGAGGTGCCTAATCCAATCAACAGAAGCACTCTGGAGAGGGGGTCGATCCAAGTCCTTTTACAGAAGAAGGGGTTCTGAAAGAACTTCTAAAACTGATCGTGGACAAAGCAATGGGGCCTGACAGAATTCACCCCAGAATTCTAAAAGAATTAAGGGTAGAACTTGTGAAATCACTGACTATACTTTTTAACAAATCATGGGAGGATGGTGTGGTACCTGAGGACAGGAGGAAGGCACGTGTGATTCCCTTTCACAAAAGTGGGACCGAGACAGAGGCAGGAAACTACAGACCTGTCAGTTTGACCTTTGTGGTAGGGAAAGTGATGGGATCACTTCTGAAGGAAAGAATTGTTGAGTATCTAGAGGCCAGTGGGGCACAGGACCCAAGGCAGCATGGGTTCACAGCAGGAAGGTTATGTCAGACAAATCTAATTGATTTATTTGACTGGGTGACCAAAGTAGTAGACCAGGGAGGGGCTGTGGACATGGTCTACCTAGACTTTAGCAAGGCATTTGACACAGTCCCACACAAAAGATTAATAGTCAAATTACCCTGGCTGGGAGTGAGTCCCAGGGTGGTAGCCTGGGTAAAACATTGGCTGGACAACAGGACACAGAAGGTAATTGCAAATGGAGTCCACTCTGAAGAAATAGGGGTTACTAGTGGGGTACCACAGGGTTCAATACTGGGTCCAGTTCTTTTTAGTGTCTTTATGAGTGACATTGCAGAGGGACTGGAAGGAAAAGTATGCCTCTGCAGATGACGCAAAGATCTGTAACAGGGTTACACAAGGAGGCATGGAAAGGTTGAGAAGGGATTTGGCAAGGTTGGAGGAATAGTCAGAAGTATGGCAGCTTGGATTCACTGCAAAGAAGTGCAAAATAAGGCACATGGGAAACAAAAACCCAGGGGAAGATTACACAATGTGGGGGGGGGGAGGTAGTAACAACAACAAAAATGGAAAGGGACCTGGGGGTAATCATATCAGATGACCTTAAGGTTAACAAGCAATGTGAGAAGGCAGTAGGGAGGACTAGGGGTATACTGGGATGTATAGGGAGAGGCATCACCAGCAGAAATCAGTAAGATGTTATCCCTCTGTACAGACAGTTGGTGAGACCCCATCTGGAGTACTGCATCCAGTTCTGGAGACCCCATCTCCACAAGGACATAGACAGGATAGAGGCAGTCCAGAGGAGGGCAACTAAAATGGTGCAGGGTCTGCAAGAGAAGCCATACGAGGAGAGACTAAAGGAGCTTAATATGTATACCCTTGAGGAAAGGAGGGAGAGGGGGACATAATAGAAACTTTTAAGTACCTCAGTGGAATCAACATAATCCAAGAGGGTAGCATCTTTCAGAAAAAGAGATGAGCAAGAACAGGGGACACAATTTAAAATTGGGGAGGGCAGTTCAGGGGCAATGTGAGAAACTATTTTTTCACAGAGAGGGTGGTGGATAGAAACATAGAATTTGATAGCAGATAAGGACTGCTTGGCCCACCCAGTCTGCCCATTTCCCTACCTAATGGATAAGCTGCAGATCCTAGTTAACCAGCAGCCTACTTCTTTCTACCCCCACCCCCTAGAATTGCCTTATGGCTGTCCCATGCATGCTTGAATTCAACCACTGTTTTTGACTCCACAACCTCCTCTGGAAGGCTGTTCCATGCATCCACAACCCTCTCTGTGAAAAGATACTTCCTTACATTACCTCTGAGCCGCCCCCTCTATCTTCAAATTGTGCCCCCTTGTTCTTGCACACCTCTTTTTTTGAAAGATGCTACCCTCTTGGACTTTGTTGATTCCCTTGAGGTACTTGAAAGTTTCTATCATGTCCCCCCCCTTTTCTCGAGGCTATACATATTAAGCTCCTTTAGTCTCTCTTCATATGTCTTCTGGTGCAGACCCTGCACCATTTAGTTGCCCTCCTCTGGACAGCTTCCACCTTGTCTATGTCCTTGCGGAGATTGGGTCTCCAGAACTGCACACAGTACTCCAGATGGGGTCTCACCAGCTGTCTGTACAGAGGGATAGCAACTTCCTGTTTTCTACTGGTGATGCCTCTCCCTATGCATCTCAGTATCCCACCAGCCCTCCTTACTGCCCTCTCACATTGCTTGCCCACCTTTAGGTCATCTGATATGACTACCCCCAGGTCCCTTTCCATTTTTGTTCTTATTAGTATCTCACCCCCTATTGTGTATTCTTCCCCTGGGTTTTTGTTTCCCAGGTACATTACCTTGCACTTCTTAGCATTAAATCTAATCTGCCATACGTTTGACCATTCCTCTAACCTTGCCAAGTCCCTTCTCATCCTTTCCACCCCACCTTGTGCATCAACTCTGTTGCAGATCTTTGCGTCATCTGCAAAGAGACATACTTTTCTTTCCAGTCCCTCTGCAATGGCGCTTATAAAGACATTGAAGAAGACTGGTCCTAATACTGAACCCTACTGCACCCCACTAGTAACCCCCCTTTCTTCAGAGTGGACTTCATTTATTATTACTCTCTGTGTCCTATTCTCTAGCCAATTCTTTATCCAGGCTGTCATCTTGGGACCCACTCCCAGGCTGGCTAAGCTTGTATATTAATCTTTTGTGTGGGAATGAGTCAAATGCCTTGCTAAAGTCTAGGTAGGCCATGTCCACAGCCCCTCCCTGATCTACTACTTTGGTCACCCAGTCAAAGAAATCTATTAGATTCATCTGGCATGACCTTCCTGCTGTGAATCCATGCTGCCTTGGGTCCTGTGTCCCTCTGGCCTCTAGGTACTTGACAATTCTTTCCTTCAGAAGTGATTCCATCATTTTCCCTGTCACTGAGGTTAAACTAACAGGTCTGCAGTTTCCTGCTTCTGCCCTGCTCCCACTTTTGTGAAGGGGAATCACATCTGCCCTCCTCCAGTCCTCAGGTACCATCCCATCCTCCCATGATTTGTTAAAGAGGGTAGTCAGTGGTGTCACTAGTTCTACCCTTAGTTCTTTTAGAATTCTGGGATGAATTCAATCAGGCCCCATTGCTTTGTCCACCTTCAGTTTTAAGAGTTCTTTTAGAACCCTTTCTTCTGTAAATGGGCTGGTATCAACTTCTGTATCCAGAGTGTTTCTATTGTTTGTTTTAGGTACCTCCCCCTCTTCATTTGTAAATACTGAGCAAAAATAATTGTTTAGTATCTCTGCCTTTTCACAGTCACCCTCTGCCCACCCTCCCCTTTATTAAGCCTCACTATCCCTCCCTTAGTCTTCCTTCGCTCCCTGATGTACCTAAAAAAGGTTTTATCCACCTTCTTAACTGAGTTGGCTATCTTTTCCTCAGTTCGGGCCTTTGCTGTTCTGACTGCCTTCCCAGCTTCCTTTTGCTTTAACTGATACAATTCTCTGTCCTGCTCCTTCTGTGATTCCTTGTACTTTCTGAATGCTTTCTTTTTCTCTTGAACCTTCACTGCCACCTCTTTTGAGAACTATAGTGGTTTCTTACATCATTTTGTTTCGTTTATTTGCTTCACACAAAGGCTTGTTACCTCTGTGATGGCAGCTTTTATTATTCCCCATTGTTCTTCCACCCCTCCTTCCTGCCCATTTGCTAGCGCATTCCTTAGGCACTCACCCATTTTGGCAAAGTCAGACCTCCTGAAGTCCAGTACTTCTGCCTTTGTATGGCTTGACTCTATTGCTGTGTTTATTGTGAACCATACTGTTCGATGGTCGCCAGTTCCCAGATGGCTACCCAGTTCTACATCTGTGATCCTCTCTCCGTCTCCATTTGAGAGGACCAGGTCTAAGATTGCTCCCTCTCGAGTGGGTTCCAATACTAGTTGTCTAAGGCATGCCCCCTGTAGGGCATCTAGAATAACCCCACTCTTAGAAGTGGCTGCTGCAACTGCACTCCAGTTAACATCTGGCATATTCAGATCACCTATCAGCAATATCTCCCCTTTATCTGCCATTCTAAGTATACTTTCTATCATTTACTGGAAAAGCCTTCCTGAAGAGGTTGTGGGGTCTAAAACTGTGGGAGAATTCAAGAACGCATGGGACAGACATAAGGCAATTCTTGTGGGGGGTAAGAAGAAATAGGCTGTTTGTTAACTAGGATCTGCAGCTTATCCAGTAGGTAGGGAAATGGGCAGACTAGGTGGGCCAAGCGGTCCTTATCCGCCATCAAAGTCTATGCTTCTATGTTTCTATTTTCCCACATCTTCTTATGACCAGTACAGCTGTCATTTTTCACATCCTGGCGGAAATGTGTTTTCGCACTTCCAGTGTGCAATAGCGGTGCAGCTATGGGAAATCATGTTCAGTACAGAGTAAGAAAATCACGGTGACACTGTTCACAAGCAGATGTCCTAAAATGCCTATGTTGAAAATTCAGTGCAAAAATTCAAAAAATGACTGTTTTATAAGCATGCATTGCACAGTTTCCACGTGCAGTTGTAACTTCACAATTTTGTAATATTTTGACTCCAGATTTTCAACATTTGCATTTTCCCACACTTCTTTATGAACAGCATAGCTGTCATTTTTCACATCCTGGGCAAAATCTATTTTCACACTTCTGTTGCAGAATAGTGTGGTTGCTGTGGGAAATCAGGGTTTGGTACAGTGAGAAAATCACAGCGGCACTGTTCATGACCAGAGGTGACAAATGCTTATGTTGAAAGTTTGGTGAAATAATTCCACTGAATGACTATTACAAGTGCAGGTTGCACAGTTTCCACGCAGGCTCATACCCTTGAGTACAACCAGGGTGTTAGGGTTCCTAAGACAGACACTTAAGAAGTATGAGGGTGAAGTGTTACTTAGAAGCAAGAGGAGTTGCAGAGAGGTACTCTGTTGGGATATGGATACAACTGGTGGGTGCTGCACAAATGCCAAACACCGTTGCAAATACCAGCAAGCGAATGTTCGTCATTGACAAATGCTTGTTAATATATATGTCTATGTAGATCAGTTGGTACATGATCTTGATAAAATTGAAACAGATGCCCCAAGAATAAATACAAAATTAATCAACATTCTTTTATATGTGAGTGATGCTGTTATCTAAAACATCATGTGATTTGCAAAAGACTTTAGATTTCATAGCAACCTCATTAGACATATTAAAATTGCAATTAATCGTGGACTGGTGATTGATAGGCCAGAAAGGTTAACATTTTCATGAACAGTTGGAGGACATACAACTGAAAAAGTCAATATTTGTATATATCGTGGCATATCTTGGAGTCAATATTAGTGCCACCCACTCGTGGAATGTACATTTTGATGCAGTAAAAAAAGGAAAGTCAACAAGCTGTTCTGCAATAAATAAATTCCCCAAACAGTACGTTAATAAATCAGCAGAAGCTCTACCGAGGATGTATGGGATGAAAATAAACTCAGGTGTATTATATGGGGCAGAAATATGAGGAATGGTGAAAAAGACAGGTATCTTAGAGACTATTCAAAATCTGTATTTGAAACTTATACTTGGACTTCCGCAGTTTAATCCTGCAGAATTCCTGGGAGCAGAATGTGTGGTTTTTGCAATTAAAACTGTTGCAGAAATAAAGCCTGTTAACATTTTCTTTTAGAGAATGATTAAAAATAATTATGGTTGGTTACATTATTGTGGACAAGGCTTCATAGCCATAAGGGGGGATGGATCCCTAACCTCCATTAAAAGGAGAACATGGGTTAAGGACTTGAATGACAAGATCAGTAAAAGTAGTATTAATACTTAAACATTGGGATACAACTGAAGTTCAGAGGTTTAAAGAGCTGCTGTCACCTCAAGAACTTTGTAAAATATAATATTTGAACACAAAGCAGTTTAGATTTCTCATTAGCTCTGAATTTCTTATCCTCATAATTTATAGCAGATGGCCCCATACTTGAAAACAGTATAGTTGTTCCTTGAGGATTTACCAACTTCTACTGCTTCTTCCTGGCCTGATGTCATAATACTCTGCCTGTGACATCATAGTTATTCCCAGGGCTACAGACTGTGATGTCAGAACAGAGCATTATGATTTCATATGGGGAATACACTATAGAGGCAGACAAACTCTAACAGATAGAGATCTTGTTTTTGTGAGAATATCTTCAGTAATAAATAATCAGAGAAGACATCTATAGAAAATACATGAAGTTCAGGCTGAATTGTGCCTACAGTGTATGTTTTCCAAATTTTCCCAAAGGTGTCAGTTGCTGCTTAAGCTGGAGGCTAAGCAGAGGACTATAGATGTTAGTAAACAAAAGGACCTGGCGCAATTGTTATAACACAAAATTTCATCTGTTAGAAAGCCCTGAAAGAAGTGCATGTTAGGGAGAAATACATTGAGTCCTGTCAGGATAATTCCCACTTTAAAATATTGGCCGCGTTATGATTTGGAGTGAATGCAAGAACTACCTGTATTATGAACTTGTTGCGGGTTATGAAGGGTTTAGACTGCAAGAGCAGATGCTGGGGAAAATAGAATACAACTCATATTCTACTTGAATGCCCTTTACTAGAAAGGCAAATGGATAAATGGCTCTCTGCAATTACTATCATTGCTGCATCACTGTTCTTAAGAAGATAAAGTAAAATATTTGCTGAATTCCGCTAACACATATATTTATTATTTGCTGTTGTAAATTTGCCATTGCAGTTAATGTTATGAAATTGATGTGTGCAATATATGGATTCTGTTTTATTGTTTTTATAGAAAAATCCAGAATGTTATCATGAACAGTCTTTGTGAAAATATTTGTATATGACATTGTCTGTGACATTTTGTCTATGTCCAGTCTTTTATTGTATTTACATGGGGTAATAAATAAACTTGGAAACTTTTTCAGAGACAGAGAGAGAGAGAGAGAGAGCAAGAGAATAAAATGGAGAGAGAGAATGAAAGGGAGATATGAGTCTTAAGCAGGGCTGTGATAAGAATATTTGAGTTTCCTTTCAAATAATTTCCATGTGTCCCCCTGCAAAAAGAAAAGCGATCAATGAATCCCCTCTCCACTGGTGCTGACAGAGACCATCCAACTATTGGGTAGCACTGCAGTCTTATGAATGTAACAGTCTCCATTCCTCTAAATGTGAGCCACACATCTGAGCCTAGCTAAACGGGACCTGTATCAGCTAGATTCTTGTGTTTGTTTGTTTAAAAGTTGCCATAAACATGTTTTCTGGGCACCCCAAAATCCCGAGTGACCTGCTTAATGAGAGAAGTCATTAACCTGCATTCTCTGTAAGAGAACAGCAGGACTGCTTGAGTTCTGAAACTACAGCTGGAACTCATGCTGTGAACTGCAATGTGAGCTGTAAGCTGTCATTTCCCTGGTGTCAAGTGGTGCCCCCCCCACTCCATTGCCATCCCTTTATGTGTGCGATTTTTCCCTGGTGGCTAGTGGCACCCCCACCTTCTGATTACCATCCCCGTATTGTGTTCAGTATCCCTGGTGTCTAGTGGCAACCCCCTCCAATTGCTGTCCTTATATATTGTTCAGTATCCCTAGTGTCTAGTGGTACACCCCCCTCTCTGATTACCATCCCTGTATTTGTTTCAGTTTCCCTGGTGTGTATTGGCCCCCCCCCGATTGCCATCCCTGTATTTTGTTCAGTATCTCTGGTGTCTAGTGGTACCCCTCCTCTCTGATTGCTGTTCCCGTATTTGTTTCACTTTCCCTGGTGTCTAGTGCCCCCCCGATCACCATCCCTGTATTTTGTCAAGTATCCAGTGGCACCCCCCCTCTGATCACATCCCTGTATTTTGTTCAGTATCCTTGGCGTCTAGTGGTACCTCCCTGATCGCTGTTCACATATTAATTTCAGTTTCCCTGGTGTCTAGTAGCCCTCCCTCCAATTGCTGTTCCTGTATTTCAGTACCCTGTAATAAAGAAAACCATTCTTCAATGTCTTTTTAACCTGTAACAAGCAAAATACAAACATATGAATCTGCCAGCAGAAGCAGGCCTCATGGTCTATGAAGTCTGCGCGAATGTACAGCTAGCACCCTTACATTCCAGCTGCCCCACCTTCCCCTCTGCCCCTCACAGTTACCCTCCTCTCTCTGTCCCATCCCCTCTTAAAACTGCCCACCGTCTTACAGGATACCACCTCCTCAGGCAGAGTGTTCCATTTAGCCACAACCCTCTCCATGAAAAAATGTCTCCTTATCTCTTTCCTATATCTTCCCCCTCCAATCTGAGACCATGCCCTCTCATGTCCCTCCCCCTCTTCAACTTAAAGACCCCTCGCTGATCTGCCCTCCCACGCCAACCTCCCACTGAGCACCCACCACTCCATACCCCTACACCCCCCACACACCTTCACTCACCTGAACAGGTCCCAGGGTGAAGATCCACTCTTTGATAGGAGACATGTCTTGCTGATGGAACAACTGACTGCAATATGAGAAACTAAGGCAAGTGTGGTTCAATGTATTTCAATGGGGTTTTCAACGTTGATGCATAACTTTGCCATTTGTACATATTTTGACATAAAATTTTCAACATGGCCTTTTGGGGACTCACCTCATGAACAATAGCAGTGGAATTCCAGAAATCTGGTCCAGAAGGTTATTTTGCAGTTGCTTGTTGAAATCACCTTTTGGGTAAGATTTGAAAATGTTCACCACCCTTGTTCATGAGGTGAGGTCATATGAAGGCTATGTTGAAAATTTTGGGTAAAAATATGTAATAATAGCAATTTTATGCGCATGTGTTGAAATTTTACTATGCTCTCTCTTACAAATTTGGGAATTTTAAATATTTTGACAGCTGTCATTTTTCAAATCCTGGCCAAAATATGTTATCACACCAGGAGAGCAGAATGACATTGTGGTGGCTCAGAAAGACATTTCTGTAGGGATCTGAACATTCTCAGCATGGCATTTATGAGGTGGGTTAATAACAAGACTATGCTAACAATCTGGTTGGTGTTTTGCCTGAAATGCAAGCCATGGAGGGATGGGAGTGCAGAGCCCAGAGGGCCCTGTGATCCCACAGGCAAAAGAGGATTCGATTATACTATCTCAAAAAGTAAGGAAATATTTTTTTTGCAAAAAACTGCATTAATGCACTAGTTAGGGTAACTTAACACCACAAAAGTAGGGAAATGTGGCGTTAGGGTTTCCCACCATAATGCCCACCGCTCCCCAAGCAGCAAAAGGAAAAAACATTAGAGTTTTGGGTCTCTGGAGTGTTGGGGACTTCCTTGGGGGTGGTCAACCCTAATGCTCCCACCTCCCACTTGTGGGCCCTGTATGAAGAAAGAAGATCATGTACAATTTTGTTTGTACACAGAATGGTGTGAGCTCTAAGGTTGACAATCCCCAAGGAAAACCCACCACTGATTTGCCAACACTCTGGAGACCAAAACCCTAATGTTTTTTTCCTTTTGCTGCTTGGGGAGTGTTAGGGTAGAAACACTAGTGCCACATTTCTCTACTTTTTGGCATTAAGTTACCCTAACTGGTACAAAATCTTGGATTTCAGGAGGGCGGACTTCAGGTAAATGGGTGAAGTGCTAAGGAGTCATCTGGAGGGCATCAGAGCAGATATGGTGGTGGACCAAAGGTGGTCCATCATTAAGAAAGGAATACTGGTTGCCACAGATGAGTGTGTTAGGCTCAGGGAGAAGAACACAAGGGCCAAGCGCCCAGCTGGTTCAGTTCTGGGGTTGCCCAGGCAGTAAGGGAAAAGAGGTTGGCCTATAGAAAACTCAGGAAGACCAAGAGAGAGGTGGATATAGAAAATTACCTGAGGTTGGCTAGTGAGGCAAGTAAGGAAGTCCGGTGAGAAAAGGCACAGAAGGAGATGCAGATAGCTGAAGGAATTAAGAAGGGGGAGAATACTTTCTTTTGCTATATAAGTGAGAAAAGGGACAAGAAGGAAGGGATTGTTAGGCTTAAGAAAGGGGTGGAGTGGGTGGAGGATAATGGGGGAAAAGCAGAGATACAAAATTAATACTTCTGTTCCTTCTTCACCAGGAAGAAGGATGGACCAGTGCCTTCAGGAGGGAAAAGAGGAGTTGGGGGAAGGGGAACACAGATGTAGTGATAGAGGAGGACAGAGTGAGGGAGGGGCTGATGGCATTGAAGGTGGATAAATCACCAGGCCCGGACAGAATACATCCAAGGGTACTAAAGGAGCTGGCTGAGGATCTGGCAGGGCCATTGGCAGACCTATTTAATAGTTCAGTAGAGTCAGGCGTGGTACTGCAGGACTGGAGACGGCACATGTAGTGCCCCTCCAAAAACGCAGTCCCAAGGATGACCCAGGGAATTACAGATCAGTCAGTCTGTCCTCCATTGTGGGTAAGCTCATGGAGACCATACTAAAGTAAAGGATGGTGGAATATCTAGAGGAGCATGGTCTTCAGGATGTGAGGCAGCATGGGGTCATGGAGGGGAGATTGTGTCAAACAAATCTGACTGATTTCTTTGACTGTGTCACTAAGACAGTAGACAGGGGCCAAGCAGTAGACATCCTCTATCTTGATTTCAGCAAGGCCTTTGACTCTGTGCCCCACAAAACGTTGATCAGGAAGTTAGTGGATCTTGGGGTTGGGGAAAAGATGGCCAGATGGGTGGAAAACTGGCTGAGGGAGAGAACCCAGAGGGTGGTTGTGGGGGGGGGGAAGAGTTATCTGGCACCAGAGAGGTAACCAGTGGGGTCCTGCAGGGCTGGGTGCTGGGGTCTGTGTTGTTCAATGTCTTCATCAATGACATTGGGGATGGCATTAAGGGCAAAATGTGCCTATTCATGGATGACACCAAGCTCTGTGGGAGAGCGGACAAAGCTGAAGGGCTGCAGGACCTACAGGATAATCTGGAAAAGCTAGGGAGGTGGTCCAGGATCTAGCAGCTTGGCTTCAATGCCAAGAATGCAAAGTTATGCATATTGGAGCCAAGAATCCCAGGACAGAGTACTACCTGGGTGGAGTCCAAGTATCTGCATCAGAAGAGGAGAAAGACCTGGGGGTGAAGATTACTAGTGACCTGAAGCACTCCACGTGGTGCAAGAAAGCAGCAGCAAAGGCAAACAAGATACTGGGATGCATATCTGTGGGGATCAGTAGTAGGAGGGAGGAGGTTATAAGGCTGCATCTAGAGTATGGAGCTCAGTACTGGTGCCCACACCTCAAAAAAGACAATAACCTTCAGAAGAAGGTCCAGATGAGGGCTACAAAGATGACAGTGGGTCAGCAGGGTAAGGCATATGAGGAGAAGTTGAGGACACTGAACATGTACTCCATAGAAGACAGGAGAGAGAGAGAGAGGGGGTGTGACTGGGACCTTCAAGAACTTGAAAGGGATAAATTTTGATAAGGAGAGTTTCTTTAAGCTGAGTGGCAACCATAACACGATGGGGCACAGTCTTAAGCTGGAGGGTGGGAGGTTTAGGAGGGATGTCAAGAAGCAATTCTTCACAGAGAGGGTGGTGGACACTTGGAATGTGCTGCCAGAAGAGGTCATCTTGTTGAACATTGTGGACAACTTTAAGAGAGGCTGGGATAGGCATAGAGGGAGGGGAAGGTAAGGATCATGGGAAGGGATAATGGGAGGAGTGGGGAGGGAAGGCAGGGACAGTGGCTTAAGCTGTGGACCCCTGCAATATGAGTAGACTTGATAGACCAGATAACCTTCTTCTGTTGGCTTCTTCTTATGTTCGTATGTATTGATTCAGTTTTCTGCAAAGAATATATATATATATATATATACTGTATATACCATTGCAAGCTGTAATGTGCGGTACACATGTATAGATTTGTAAGTGTGTGTGTGTGTTTGTGTTTATGAGTGTATTGGCATTCAAACCTTGGCACCGCACAATACCACTGGTACTTTGACTTGCTATTGGTAGTGGTCTCACTATGCACGGTTGTGGACCAATCAGGCTATAGGATTCCCCTTACCCATTTTATAAGGGTGGGTAGATGGAACTCTGAGAATAAATAAAAAAGCAGACCTACTGTGCCAGATTATTTTCATTTGGAGTGAAACCAATACACTTTTGACTTTAGTTTTACTGAATTTTAATCAGTCTCATTTTAAATACACACAGAAGCATGATGAACTGCAATAGTGTCTTTAAATCCATAAATGTTTTCATGTCTGACTTGTTTGAATTTTCTGCAGCTCGCTGCTAGGTTGTTGCTTTTTGCAAATATAACTTAATTTCCTTTACTTACCTTTGGCAAACTCTTGCGGTGGAGCTATAATAGGCATGCTAGGTATAGAAACAAAGGATATTTTTAATTAGTAGCTGGGTACAGATATAACCTAATATAATATTATATGTAAGCCAGCTTTGTTGACGGGCTGTATGTGAGATATGATTTTGGTAATTTAATAACATGTATTTTTTGCTTTGCTTTATATGTGTACTGAACTGCCTTAAGTTTCAGTTGGTACCTGACAGCAAAGCATCACAGGTAGAGAACAAAACTGACATCTTATCTATAATGTGACTTTACCAAACCATTACACATCATTGCCTAGTCAGAAACAAGGTAGGATGCAAAATTTCTGTCTTAAAGAGACTTTCTAACTGTGAGTAGTGAATGTTCGTGTGATGGTTTTTATAGTTTATTTCAAAAGCTACTTATTCATAACAGTTTTATAAAGTAATTAAACAGAAATATGTTCTTGATTATAGATTCACCTTGACTTGGTATACTAAAAATGATTCAGTGATTTAAAGACAACAACACACCATGCCATTAATGGGAACATATAATTTAATCTGGGGCATAATTTACTAGTTGCTCGAAGTTGCTGTTGAAATGTTCATGATCTACATTGCAACCCCTGCAGTAGTACTATTGATTCAACCTCTTTAAACCACTCAAAATGATTTCCTCAGGATGTGATTACAATGATTTTGAAGAGACATGACAGGGAAGCTTTGCAACCCCCTTGTTTTGAGCAATGTCTCTTTTGAATTCAGTATAGTTATCCGTCCACAGATTTTGTTTGTTCACTTTGAAAACATTAGCATTTAAAATGTCTACCAATGTAATTTAAAATAATTGTTGATGTGCAGCTTAAATTAGACAGGGAAATACTTGTTTTATTTATATTTTATTTTTCCTTGTATATCTCAGAACATTCTTAGCAATAGCCCATCAGCATTTGCTAGGGAAAGGTACATCTGCAATCACACATTTTTTACAGTATGGTAGGATCACACGACTACAAGACTCAAGAGCTAGCTGTCCTCTCCCCTGTGGCAAGGGCACTCTGCTCTTCAATAGGGTAAACCCTACAATCTACTGCAGGTGGCACAGCTGGTACAAGGACATGATACAGCCAGAACTGTTCTCCAGTGATAGTCAATTCAAAGAAACAGGCACAACACTATACTCACACAAAGGACCTCGTATGCTGATGAATAGTTCAAAAAGCGTTATTGCTAAAAACACAGATGGAGCCTCTGACAACTAGCCGCTCAACATTTCACTTGATGAGTGAAATGATGGGTGGCTAATCAGTGGAGGATCAGTCTTTGTTTTTAGCAGTAAAGCGTTTGAATCATTTATCTGTGTATGATATCCATTGTAAGTATGGTGTTGTGCCTGATATTTTGTTTGAAATGGCTGAGTTTTCTTTACCGAGAGCACTATATTCTCGATTGAGCTCATTCAGCATTTACAGAGATCTTCACTGAAGGTCCTTGCCAAGACATGAACTGGGGCATCCTGCTTTGAGGACTGTTTGAACTGCTCTGGAAACATTCTGCCAGTGGATAGACGTGAATCATAATCAAATACATGGTCTGTAGAGTCATACACTGTAGCTTATGGGTAAGCACACCTCATAATTCTAATTGACTGCAAATGTTCGGGCCATAGAAGTCAAAGCTATGGAAGCACAAAGCAGGCATCAATGACATAGTGACATATGTAATCTAAGAACAGTAGTAGCTCAGAGGTGTGCACAAGTCTTTGTTTTAGCACATACTGTAGGATAAATGCATCTGCCATTTATGCACAAAGATCAAATAGGAGCAAAGAAAATAAATGTCTTCTGTTTAACCCTTTGCAAAAAAAAAACATTTTTTTTAATGAAAATGATGCCAAAAGAAACATTGAAGTGATATAGGTTAGCAGAAAATATATTTAGAGACTTAAAACATGGGACTCTGTAGAATATCTGTTGTCAGGTTTATGTGCTCTTTGGCCCTTTTCTGTGAAATTGCTGCATATACTACACAGCTGGAACAGTAGAGTACGTGAATTGCTACAAAAACGATTGATGAATGCATACTTTCTGTTTGTTATTGTCTTTCAGTTAAAAAAAATAATGTAATTACTAGAAATGACACTGATACAGACAGCTAAACTTTCACATATCATCTGTGTGACATAGTTTCCTAGGACTCCTACAGACAGATATTCTGCTTTTCCAGAAACCCTCTCAAGGGGCTGAAACCCTACTGGGCTGCAACCTGCAGCATATGGTGTATATATTAAGAGGCAGCATAAGAAGAGGGTTGCAGAATAGTTACTGAACATATGTACTGTCCAACAAGCATAAGCTAATGAACAATATACAATCACTAATGAACTCCCTTTCCTTACAGAAGCCTGTGAGAGGGGAATTGTAATACCTCCTTGTCCTTTTGAAAGATAGGCTGCCTGCTTATGAACACCAATACTTCTGAATTACTAGAGGCTGCCAACTTTGCCATCTATTACTGGCTTGCACTTAATGGTGTTGCTGTATACTGTATATGTGAGTTTTCAGTCACTATAAATTGATAACAGGAGCAGCCCATGTTAGTGAATTGTTTCTGATATATACATACAATGGTATCTACTTGAAAGGTGGCCTGCTCCCTGAACAATTTTTATTTTAAATTCATTTCAGAGTTAAACTGAAGAAAAACAATTGCAGTGCTGCTTACAAGGAATGGACCGTTAACCCTTTAGTGCTGCTTTCCAGTAACCAACCGCTTAGTCAGATTTTAATATGAAGAGTATACTGTGCAGCCTCACAGAAAGGATTAAAAAGATGAGCGGACCCCCATTCAAGGGAGCATACCTATCACAAAACAGCCCAGCATGGACTGCTTCTTTAAAGGGACTTTGTCCCTTTTGAGAACACTTTGAAAAACATTATGTTAGACACAGTTCCGCTTATTTTTATATTATTCGCATTTCTGTTCCCTTGTCCTTCATTGCTGCTTTAAGTTGAATGGAAATAGTTTACATTAATAATACATTAGTTGATAACTCTGGCTACCTAGTTGAACAGTGTCTGAATTTAAATACCTTGGGCTCCTCCTGGACCCTCACCTCTCATAGTCCCCTGGAGTTCATTTGTTTCTGATTTTTAACGTTTTACTAAAATCATAATCCCTCATTTGTGACATCACAGTTTCTTGCAGTGGACATGATTATGCTGTCACAAACAGAATATTGTGATGTTAGCAAAGGATTAAATACTGTAAAACAGTAATTTACAGTCAGAAGGAACTACTCTATATCTCTTATGCACCCCCCTTACTTCACAAGCAAGGATGAATAAGTATGCTGTCCAAATATACACACATTTATTAAGATGCTGTACCTGCTTGCTTACCCAGGGTACCTTGTGATTCCCTTGGTAAGCAAAATGTATCCAGGCTTTCACTGAGGGCCTGTACCACCCTCATGGCCACTATCTCTGCTAGTAGGCTCTTCCACAGGTTTGCTGTGCTTTCAGAGAAGTGACTCCTAATGTTCTCCTGAACTTGCTACCTCTGACCTTTAGGGCATGTCTCTGCATCCTGCTGAAGGACATCCAGGTCAAATATCTCTGCCTTCTCTATCTTTTTAAAACCCTTGAGTATGCAGGAGACTAAGATCATATCACCTCTTAGCCTCCTTTTGTCCAAGAAGCTTCTTCTTGTAGCTTTTATGCCCCTTTACTCCTGACCGTTGTTGTGGCCCTGTGTTGCACCATCTTGATTGCTTCAGTGTCCTTTTTGTGTTGAAGAGACCATAACTGTATGCAGTGCTCCAGGTGGAGCTTGACCGGGTGCCTTGTAAACTAGAAGGTTTACTTTCCCTGCTCTGCTGGTCACCCCCTTTTGAGGCACCACATCATTCTACTGCCCCTCATAACAGCAGTTGCACACTGCAGGTCATGATTTACCCCCTCATGTATTATGAAACTAAGTTCCTTTCCCTCTTTCACTGCAGCAAGACGAGCCCTACACGGTGTGTAGGTCCTACCTCTACTGCATTTAGTTACACTGAGCTGTAGACTCCAGGAACTGGACCAGTTGGCAGCTGGTTCAAGTCCTCCTGATGTTTGTCCTCTTCCTCAAAGGAGTCCCTCACCCTGGCCTGCTTAGCATCATCAGAGAACTTATGCAGTCTGCGGGAGGGACCAGCTTCCAGATTGTTTATGAAAATGTTAAACAGTGGTGGCCCAGTACTGATCCCTGATGGATGCAACTGAATAACCCCCTCTACTCAGAGCAGTGCCCACCACCACAGCCCTCTACTTTCTGACCTCAAGCCAGTTAGAAATTCACCTTGCATGTGCCTCTTGGATACTGCACTAATGCGGATTGTCCAGAAGCTTCTTGTGCACTACAGTATCAAATACCTTAATGTGGTCTAGACAGACTGCCTTTACAGCCCTACCCCTGTTCAGCTCCCTGCTCACCTCTCAAAGAAGGTGATAAGGTTAGTTTTGGCATAATCTTCCCCTCATAAAGTCACGCTGAGAGGGGTCAAGAACAAAGGCCAATACACTGGTTTGGTATTTGTCGATCTGACCAAGGCATTCGACCTTGTGGACCACAAACTCCTACTCGACACCCTCAAAGATCTGCACCTCTCTGCCAATGTCATAGATTGGGTCAGAAGTTACCTTTCTGGGTGATCCCATAAAACCTCCATTGAAGGTCATCTCTCTGCTGAATGCCTGATCAAATATGGGGTCCCCCAGGGCTTGATCCTGGGTCCCCTCCTGTTCTCACTTTTCAGTAATAATCTCCTTTCTGTCTGCATTAACGCACAACTTGTTCTCTATGCCGATGAAGTGGCACTATACAGTAGTGACGTCAACCCCACCACCGTGTTCAGCAATCTACAGTCCGATTTCACAAAGTTGCACTGCTGGTTCTCTGGAAATGGTATGGTCCTAAATTCTAAGAAGAATAAGTTTATGGTCTTCTCAGGCCCTAGAAAATCCAACATCACTGGCCGTACATTAGTTGATAACCCTGGCTATTCAGTTGAACAGGTGTCTGAATTTAAATACCTCAGGCTCCTCCTGGACCCTCACCTCTCCTTTAATCTCCATGTTAACAACCTCATACAGAAGACCCACAACAGGCTTGGTCTTCTGTATAGGATAAGAAAGTTCCTCATCCCTGCAACCAGGCTTCGCTTAGCTAACTGTCTTCTCCTGCCACTCATCAACTATGGATCCATCATCTTCTCCCCCCCCACCACATCTCTACTGTACTCCAAACTAAGATCAACCTGCAACAGCATTGCTAGTTTCATCATTGGTTTACTATGGAAAACTCACCACTCTACCATCTACTCCTCCCTTAGCTGGCCCACCCCTGAAGGGCGGTTCCAACAAAAAATGCTCTCCTTCCTCCACTAGATACATCTGAATTTGCTGCTGCCCAACCTGATTTCCCTTTTCCCCTTCACTACCGCTGTGCGGGTGACCAGAGGGGCCTCAAGTATGGTTTTCGACATCCCTTTCTACCGCACTAAGGAAGCACAGAATTTGATCACCTATAAGGGCACTAAGCTGTACAACCAACTGCTCCCCAATATCCAAACCTATAGGTCCATCCACACCTTCAACTCCTACCTCAAAGTTCACATACTCAATTCTTCCATCTGCAGCTGCCCCAACCGGCCCTCCAGTTAAACCCAGCACTCCACCTTACTTATCTCTAGTCCCCCTTGCTTTACTCTGGTCCCTTTAACCCCCTCCCCCTCTCCTCCCCCACACCCATCCCCTACCCTTTGCTTCCCCCCTCAACTTAGTTTTCACTCCCACCACCCATTCCTAGCCTAGGTTTCTTCATATTTCAATCATGGACCTGATTGCAACTAACCACAAACGACTTGCACTTTCCCCACCTCTAGCACAGGTTACTGACCCCTCTATACCCCTTCCCTTCTCTTTCCTGCTCTCCATATGCTTCGCATGTAAATGTTCGGGCTGCTGTATGTGTTTCTCTCTTTTTACTTTATTGTACTCAATTGCCTACTGTTTTTCAGTTTATGAAAATTGCTGTAACTGTTGGACAACTGTTAGTCTTTGGCATTGTTCTATGTATCTAAATGACTTGTTTGGATTGTTTCCCCTGTATAGATCTGGTTTCTGTTAGACTATGTTTTGTATTGTCATACCTTCTTGGTATCTCTTACACTGGACGTTTGTAAAAATGGGCATTTCTGCTCACATACCTTCCAGTATACAAAGACTGATTGATTGAACCTTGCCCTCAACCAAGTGCACCATTATTTTGTCCATGGCAATGACTTTCAGGATCTTGCCCAGCACTGATGGCTGGCTGACTATTCTGTAGTTAAGATTTCCCAAAGTGTCAACTTTAACTTCTTAAGTAATAAGTAATCTACTGCATACTGAGAGCGGATTTGTGTCAAGGACAGATTCTTCAGTCCTATTGGATTTAAATATTATGTTTTTCAAAGTTTTCTCAAAAGAGACAAACTCATTGTAAATAAACTGTTTGCTACAAAAGCTGCAACTTTAGTTTAGGGTCACAAGTTCTTGACTATTATGTTTAATTACCTGGGGTACTTTAACTGAGAAACTTCATCGAGAAACTTCATCTAATTTATGCTGAAGCTCTGCTTCTACACTGTTATACAGAGGGTTGCCTGGAAGGGCAGGGAGGCTAAGTGACTTCACATACTGTATGCAATTATATGCGCAGCATACCATTTACAATGAAAGTACAGTACCGCATGTATAATTAGGATATCTATGGTTCCAAGTAATTTACCCATTATATGAAAGTGTCCTTAGTATATCAGTTGCACATTACTTAGTTGCAGTCAGGACAGCAGAAAATGCCCTTACACAGTAATGTCATGGTGTCCTTGATATGAAGTTCCCTTAACAGTCAGATTTTACTATAGTGTGTAATTACGGTGAAACCAGCCTATTAAGGATTCTGCCTAAACTTCCACAGACAAGATGCACAATACTGTGTCAAAACATATCAGACTGGTCTCAGCAAACTGCGACAGCTGGTAATGCAAGAAGGGCCACAAGGGTGGGATGAGAAAGTGCAGACTCTGTTTAGCATGGCATCCCTGAATTCCAGGGGCTGGTAACAGTGCCACCTTGTGGAAAATAAATCATAAGTACAATAATTCAGATGCTTCACTAAGGACATCATGATATTAAAGACATTTCCTGTAGTTACAATTGCATTGTCTCAAGTAATGTGTAACCTGCATATTGAGGACATATTTATATGGAGGACAGATTCTTTGGTCCTAGTGGGGTCCTTCATAGACAAGTTCCACTCAATGTGTCCATTTAGTTACTGTGTAAAAACATTGTAATTACAAGGTCATTAATGGCATATTAAGCTAAAGTGTTACCATAACGTCATCATCTGAGAGTTGTAAAAATATCTGTGGTACAACATGAATATTCAGACGCAGTACTTCTATAGTACCTTGAGAAAAAGAGCTGCTGAATCTTGCCTATTTACAGAGGAGATCATGTCAGCACAACTGAGGCTGATGTAGACCACTCAGACACTTTAAGCTGTATTCTGGTATGATTTTCCCATATTGCTGATTACATAGTGTTTTAATACCAGATAAAACATATCTGCAACAAACAGGCATTAGAGGACCCTGACATGCTGGGTGACACATTCTTGGGAAATCAGGAAATCAGCAGCAAACTTCATAGACGTGACATCTGAAGCAGCAGCCACCTCCCCAATAGCTACCGTGCACTATGTGAACTGCATAACTACAAGCTGACTCACAAGGCATATATGTTCAAGGTATTTATTTCATTTATCAACAGTGAGCTAAAAAATAACAGTAAAAAAACAAACAAACAAAAAACAGTATGGTAACAGACACAAAAGACAGAAAGTACTTACCTGGTACCAGACATACAGATGAAAGACGGAGCTGATCTGTCTGGTGAGTGGTGGACTGGAACTGAAGTTTTGCCCCTGGAAACAAGGCTTCTTTAGAGTTCTGCCCTTCATCTATATGTCTGGCACCAGATAAGAAGTTTCTGTCTGTATATTTGTGTGTCTGTTACTGGACTGTTTATTTACTCACTATTGGTAGATGAAATAAATATTTTGAAGTATACACTTTGTGAATCAGCTGGTGTTTATCTAGTGCACGGTAGTTATTGGGGAGAGCATGTTCCTTATATGCTAAGTGGCACTGCCTATGTGGTGAACAGTTATCTGTAGATTGTTACAAAAGTAACATTGTTACATAGTAATGTAAGGGTGCACAAGATTCATTGGATCTGCCTCCCCTCCCCCGCTTCATAAGCAGGGACCAACAAGCATGCGCTGCAAACAAATACTAAATTATAGAGCGTTCCCATCCATCCTACTACCAAGGTAACCAGCCTCATTACAATGTGCTGTGCTTAATATAGGCTAATAAAAATTAAAAGCTTTGTTTTTGTTGTGGTAGCTTGTAACAGGATTGTCATAGTGACTGACAACAGAAATGACCCAACTCTATAAATTGTTTGCGGTTAGGCACTAAATGTCTGTTATTATATATGTGCAAGCCAGAGTTGGAATATTACTGCTATTGATTTGATATAAAAGTGTAATGACGTCAGTGAATGACAGCTTGTAGTTAGAGTAACATTTTCTAAAGGTGACATAAAGCATGCATTTTCTGATACATTGTATAACTAAGGTATAATCAATATATGTGATTTGATTGGTGATAAACAAGGATCAGCTTTTTTCACTTGCTTTCAGATTATCCAGTGTTTATTCTAAATTTGCCAAGTTTTAGACTGATGTCCTTTACAAAGGATAAACCTATGCTACTCTCAGTAAAGTGTAGCTCTAAGAAAAAAAGTATAAATGGCACAGAAGCAGAAACTCTTAGTAAAACAAGAATTGGAAATGTGAAATATATGCAAATAAAGAGATCTGGTAAGATATAATACTGTACTAATACGCTGAAACATGAAACCAAGTATGAAAAGTAAGTTTGCAGTGCAGTATATAATGCAACATTTTGGATCAGAATGGGTGGAAGCAGATAACACCTTGCTTGATCTCACTTGAAGGCCCTCTGAAGACCTCCAGAAGCAGAGTTTGCGGCATAGGAATTCGTGGTGTGCAGAGGGTCACCTATTCAGGTTTGGGGTATATTTAAAAATATTCACCATTCAGATTCAGGTCTGGGGTGGGGGTGTTGAAAGAGGGATTTTTTTCCCCATTCTTGCCAGCACTATGCAAACCAAGCCCCACTTGTTCTTGGTGCGCCATGTCCCCCACAAGTAAAAACAAATTACCACCCCCAGGAGGTAAATACAGAAACCAACCAAAACACTGTTTGCTAAATAAAACCTCCCCACCCACTAAAACAACCTCTGTCTTTCATTAGGTTACAGAGCTCATTAAGGGGAGGGTTTAATATTCTGTACAAGCTGAAGGTGAGCCAAGGGGAGCTAGGCCTATTCTCAGGGTGACTGTACCACTAACCCGCTGCCTACTCAAATAAAAAGTTAATTTAAACAAATATCTGGCCTTTCTCTCACCCAGCTAGTCATTCCTACCTACCCATGTCTGAAGCTTGGGATGTCCAGGCCCCCACATCAGCCACTACCAGTCTACTACATTGACATAGGGTGCTGTGGTGACTGTTAGCTGAATGCTTCCTCCCGACTGTGTGCCTTTCTGTAGTTAGACCATACTATTCAGGTGAAGCCTACAGTAACTCTGGCTGTAGGTGGGGCAGAACTGTACTTAGTGCACTTATTACAGCTCAAGCCGCACCCCACCTGGAATACAGAGTTAGCCTGTACATGTGGTAAAATGTAACCATAGGAAGGTGAACCATCAGTGAGGATCCTGCAGATCGCTGTCACCATGTCACCTCATTCAATGGAGCAGATCAAAGAAGGCTGACAAATGGGCTAGGACTGGCCCTAACTACAGGTATGGTTATGTGAGACTGTCTTCCTGTGTTTGTGGGTAAGGTGGGATGGGATGATAAAATGACCAAATATGAGGATGAGGACATTTACTGTATTGCTTTATTCCTGGGAATGGGGTTAGCCCAAAGGGGCACAGTGCTGGCAGAAAATGATGAAAGCCCCCTGATTAGGCAGAGGATGAGGTTGTTTTGAGGGTGGGGACATTTTATTCACTGGGAAGTGGGCTACTACCATACCAAATATCCCACCCCCAACACTGGTCAAAATATCTTCATATTCAGCATTTGGATCCAAATCAGAATACCATCCTATTAGGGGTATTTTGGAAAAATACTTCATTTCGTGCTCACCCCTAAGAGGTATTTTGTTTCATGTCAAAACAGTCTAGAGAGGAAAGAAAATGGAAAAGAGTAAACAAGCTTTTACTAATAAGTAATTACAGATAGCGAATATGGATCTGCCTGAGGACCTTCCACCATTATTTTCAGCTTACTGAACTGGTAGACTATCTGTTCAACGGCCTACTGCCACCTAATGCTTGGATGCTGTTGTGTCAAAAATAGTGGCATCTGATTCCAAAAATGATGCATGCATCATTTTTTATGTAAACAGCTGCAAATTTTTACTTGAAAATACGCAACATTTGATGATAACGGCAGGGTTGCTTAGATGCAGTTGGTTGGAAGTAGATGTACATTCAGCTTGCATTTGCATCTGCCCCTTCTTGAATATACACGCGGAATGATTTTCAGTCAACTATATAGTTTTGGTGCCAGGTGTGGGTGTGTGTGGGAAGGGGTGGTGGTAGTGCACGTAAAGGAGAACACAAGGGTGGGTCTCAGAGGACATATCTGTGGCAATAGGGGAGGGAGTTTAACCACTATGGTTCAAAATAACAGATAATGGTGAGGGGACAGAATATAGGATAGGGATTCTCTACAGGATGCCAAACTAGGGGGCAGATAAAGATGAGTAGTTGGAAGGGGAAGTTAGGAAGCCAGTAGTCAGGGCAGAACTATACTCATGGGAGACGTTAATCTCCTGGACATGGACCTGGCAGTAAGCCAGAAAAGTAATTGTGGAGCTGGTAATGGCCAACCAGGAAATTGAAGGGGTATCACGACAGAGGACCCATTGGACAGAAGAACCACAGGAGTATTAAATTCAACATTGTGCTAGAATCTCAGCCACTGAAATCCAGCACTGGTCCCTGTCTGTAGAAAGGCCGACTTTGACAAAATGAAATAAGTAGTCAATGATCAGGTAAAGGATAGTCACTAAACAGAGAGAGAGAGAGAGAGAGAGAGAAGAGAGCAGAGAATAAGTGGGTAGCAGTTAAAGGGGTAATAATGAGAATTACCCCAAACTGAATCAACTTTATTAATAAGACCAAGAAACATAAGAAGTCACTTTGGCTAGACAAGCAAGTGAGGGAAACAATTTTGACAAAAGAAAAGGCTTTCAGGTAAACAAGGATGAGCAGTGTGAGACCAGCAGGGCTATGTATAAAGATAAGGTAGAGTAGAGCAAGGACCTAATAAGGAGAGTGAAAGTGAACACAGAACTAAGATAGCAGAAGAAGTCAAAAATAACTTTCTTTAGATATATAAGGGAGAAATGTCAGGCAAAGGACAGCACAGACAGACTAAGGAAAGATTTTGTGTACTGAGGAAGACAAAGGAAAGGTAAACATTAAAAAAATTAAATGAGATTTTCAGTTTTCTGTTTAAAGTGGAGGCTTCAGTCTCTACAGTGGAGAATTCAGGCTCACTTCCTTACAAGAACAGATCCATCATTTCTGAGTTGGTGAGCATCAAGTCAAGAAAGACAACCTGTCTTGTGGGCTCTTTAACCAGCCGCACCAGCAGGCAGTCCTACATAGCCACATAGACACTGTCAGCAGATAAGGACCTATGGCCCACCCAGTCTGCCCATTTCAGCTTGTAAGTTTCCTTTACGTTTTTCTAGAAGTCTAATGCCCCTTAACCCTGACCTCCAGAATTCCCTTATGTCTATCCCATGCATTCTTAAATCCCGTGATTGTTTTAGCCCCCACTACTTCCTCTGACAGGGTGTTCCACTTATCCACCACCCTTTCTGTGAAGAAATTCTTCCTCATGTTTCCTCTGAATTGTCCTCCCTCCAACTTCATCCCATGCCCTCTAGTCTTGGAACATCTTTTTTTGCTGGAAAATAGTGTATTCCTGCACCCTGTCCCTCCCTGTAATGTATTAACAATGTATTTAACAGGGCCTGGCTTCTAGTATTCCTAGCTGTTGGAAAGTTCCTATCTATGTATGGTAGATTGAGATCACCCTACTGCTCCCTTTGTGGCCCCTTCTCAATTTCTTCCCCTAGCTCTCTATTTCTCTTGCCCCCTGTCCAGGTGATCTATGGACCATCCCCATATGTAATCTTTTCCCTGATGATGATGTTGCAAGCTTTACCCACAGTGACTGTCTCCCCCTTTGCTCTCATGATGGACCCACCCTCTACAGTCTCTATGTCGTTCCCAATATAGAGGTCTACCCCATCCCCTTTGCCCTTAACTCTATCCCTCCTATACATGATACAAATGGAAAAGTAAGAAATTGGTCTGTGCTGGCTAGATCATGAAGTGGCAAGAAAACCTTCACCAGAACTGCAGCTGCAGAAACATTTTTAAATTTTTGTGGACATTCTTCACTGGCCAAAGAGGTGTTTTTCAATCCCGGCAAGTACTGAGATTAAAAAGGCAGGACATTCCCCTAACAGCTGAGCTGGCCAAGGGTTGTCAGCACAAGGGGTAGGCAGGCCACAGCTGCAAGACCTCCTGTGAAATATTAGCTATGGATACACCAGCCTGACACTCTTCCAGAGTGTGCATTAGCTGCTGGTGGGGGGGGGGGAAGGAGTGAGACACTAACTGGAAAAGGGTCAGTATGGGGGCATCTGAGCACATAAGCTGGATTGTGTCTAAAGGGTAAGCCAAACATGTTTACAGTCTCAAAAAGTAATTGCCAAGTGCCAGTAAGAGTTGTTTCTCCTTCAGGATTGAGGATATCATAGTATTAAAATGCTAAACTGCAAAGAACTGCAAAAGAATACATTTCATGGGAGCACGACAATGTGCTCCCATCAATTTATTCCTGTTAATTCGCTCCAGTCAATATGCTCCAACGTCAAGTCATCCCCTGCACTTTCGCTCCCATCAATTTGCACCCCCGTAATACCTGAGAGCATGAGAAATTGCAGCTACTGACTCACCAGACCAACAAGCTGCCAGTCAATGAACAATTATAGTGAAGCCACCTCAGGGGGAGAATACAGGAAATACCGACTCTCACAATAAAAGCTGCTCCGAAGCAGATGAACTTTGACCTATATTTACGGAACCAATTCTCCTCTAAGGTTGGTTGCCCAGCGTTTTAATCACAGCTGCAATGTTTGTTTATCCTTAACCCATCTCCTGATAATGAGACTTACCTCCACACAAAAACTCTTTTTTTTGTCCCAGGACTTACTCAGGTGGGTGCTGAGCTACTGATGGCAGCGGGCAGGATTTACAAACGGGTACCGGCTGGAGGTTTTACACACAAGACTGAGGGATGGGATTGCTTCCGGAGTGCAGGAGAAGGGAGAGAATGCAGAAAATTGGTAGATTGTTCTGCAATGTCAAAAAGCAATACTGGGCTTATTTCCCAGTGAGCTTATGGTCTGCTGTTGCCTATTTCTACTCCATGGGACTCCTAACTCATTACATTTCAGGAGGCTGATCAGAAGTTGCAAGATTCCCTGAAAAATAGAAAGCAGTACCTTATGCATTGCAGGCACTTTGCCTCGATTCCTGGAACCCGTTCTTCCATCTGACTAGACCCACCCACTGTCATGCCTTGTGTTGCAGACCCCTTATGCACCAGGTGTGTTTCCAACTACTGAACAATGTCTGGGTAAATGACATTTTCATTTCGCTTTGTGACAACTGGCTGTCAATAAAGAAAATTTTCCTGCAAGCCAGCTATTTAATTAACCGCTATAGAGAGTGAATTGTTGAGGGGGTTGGTTGATGCGGGAGTGAACTGTCACCGAGCGAGTTGTCGGCAGCCAGTTGTCGCAGTGACTTGATGGGAGTTAAATGACATGGATCCACATTTCATGTATAAAAAATGTATGCATTTTAGCAGTTTTTAGTTTTACCTCATAACTGACTGAAGATTGCTACTAATCATTATTTACAAATACCTGAAAAAAATCGCTTATAATTCTCAAACATTACTAGCTTGCCCATAGTAAAGTCATTTTTCCCTTGGAAAGTGTTTTTAAAAATACATTGTAGTGTATGCTTGGAAACTGAAAGTTGAGTCATTTTTTTCAAAGGAAAGATCATCTATTTTCTGTAAGTGAGGACCACAGAGAGGTTTTCCAGTTTAGGGTATTACCTCCATGCTAAAGATTCTAACAAAAATACATTTGTATTTGAGCATATTGCCATAACATAAATGGATCTATTTTAAGACAGGAATCCCTGACAATGTGATTTATTCAGCATAAGCAATTTTTTTTTGCAATCAGCCATTTTTTCCGTTCCCTACCTCCTAATTATTGAAGACAAATGTTATTTTCGACACTTGGCAACGGCACCCAGTCTGAGCAGCAGCAGCAGCAGAATGACAGGAGGTGGACTGACCCTGAAAACAGCAGCACTTTTTTGGGAGCTCTAACTGAGGCTTGAGGTGAACAAGTAAAGTATGTTTCCCTTTCTCATCGATGACTCATCATGTGGTGGCAGCTGGTTTCAGCATGAACTACAGAGATGTGGTCCATCCCAATTACTGCACCAGAGTGCCCCCCGCAACTTCCGTCTCAGAGTGCCCGCCTGCCTGGCCAGTAAAAAAACACCAACTTAGCTGAACTTGCTTGAACAAAAATTTTGGGGGTGTCTGAACACCCTGAACACCCCCCTCCCATGCTACTACATGCAGTCCAGTCGAAGCAACATACAAATCAAGGTGGCACATACAGTACAGTCCAAGCATAGCATATAACAATTCATACGAATAGAAACCAAAGCAGCCAAACAGGGAAGGCAGGTAGTTGTGCCCCCACACAGGAACCCAGGCAGGTAGAATGAATAAGCAGACAAATAGGAAGGCCAACTTAGGCTAATAAGCAGTAGTGTAGAACAGGTACAAAACAGACAATGAGTCAATTAAATTGAATAAACTGCTTCAAGACATGAGCAGCAGATATTGCCAGGAATGGGAAAAATTACCCCATCCTGTTGTTAGAAGGGGCACTTACAAACCACAGCTGCTAAGAAGGCATTTTTGCTGAGGTGGAAACTGCCTGTGAGTGAAATGTGCCCAGTAAGTCATTCAAGAGCCTAGGACAGCAAGCAAGAAGGCTCTCTGACCCATTTCAATTGCTGTCATGGGATGATCAAGGAGATGTTGAGAGGAAGACCTATGTTTCTGTAGGCCAGTCCTGATACTAAGAAGTCTTGATAGTGGGGAGGTTAACCTATCTCAAAGGGAGTTTTCAGCAAGGGTACCCATAAGGTAGTCATGGCAGGCCTGTGGAGGCAGCCAAGCCAATTTCATGTATAGGTAGCAATGGTTGGTGTTGTCCAAGGCCAGTGAAACAAACCTGTAGATGCTGTTAGAGGTAGTACTGAATCGCGTGAGGTTACGTATATAAATTTAATGGGCTTTACAACTTTCTATGACTCAACATATTCACCTGTATATCCCTATATTAATCTTCCTGTAAATTATGCAGAAAACGTTTGGATAATGTGTGTTACTAAGGTAAATATGAAGAATGTTAAAATGAGATTTTAGCAGCGAAAGATGAGGTACAACAACCAAAACAGATTTAAATGCTTTGAATGGGTTGCCAGGCCATGAAAAGGAGGAATGAAATAATTTGTGGATGGCTAAGATGAAAACTCTGATCCTTCTGCTCATCACTGAGGTTATGTTTACAAATCAGTGAATGGTTAGCGGGTTATATCAATGTGTTAGTATAGGATGATTCATTAATTAGTACAATTATATTTAATGGTTGAATATAAACTCTTACAAAACATTTCCCTCATTTTCCTCCATAATGCTATTTGTGTCTTTGTCTCTTATGCTTTTCTTTCTGTCATCTTTTCCTTTCATCATCTTCCAAAGCCCCGAGAGCAAGTAGGCAGCCTTCGCTTCATCCTGTGGCACAGAACTTTGGAGTATGCACAGTATTACTAGAATGATTATTTCAGTTTAAAATCATATTTCTTCTCTTCTTTGTTTAAGCAAACACACGCACACACACACACTTTAAAATCCATACTGTAAAAGGAAAAGAAAAAACAACTTTTTTTGGCTAAGGCATTGTTATCAGGCTTACAAATGTATTAGCCATATACTGCAATCTTTTGTGATGTCTGTGGCCTACTTCATCGGGTATACAATACAATGTTAGCTGTAACTTCTCCTGTACTGGTTAACAACAGGGACATGTTAGCAGTTGATTTCAGTGGAGGTAGAATAGCTAATTTAAATTTGTGGGACACTGACACGCTATAGTGCTATAGATTGTCTTTTCTGAAATTTTTATTGAATGTGCGGGAGTAAAAGGGTAATAGGAAAGTAACTCTTCTTTGATCTTTAATCTGTAGTTGAGGTTTTGTTTTAGGAAGCCTAGTTATTATATCCTCATAATCACTATTCCACTGACACAATGCAAATTAACTATTCTTTCTGTGCCAAAACCCAGCTATGTTCCTCTCCCCTTCCATTAACCTGTATGAAAACAGTTTCAGCTATCACTATTCTATGTATCTATTAAAAAGAACCTTTGTTGTCTCACACTTTTATAGTTAATCCATCAGTTAACTAGACAAAAGTATCATTTTTACAATGAAAACATGGTTCTTTTTCCCTTTTACTATAGGTTTGCTGTCTAGTTTATCCTCAAATACTGAAAATTGTAACAGCCTATATACTGTAGTTAAACTGCAGCTCCCTATCAATACTTTTTGATCAATCAGGTTGTATACAGAAACAACATGTTTTGTTTACTCTTTACTGCAATCCAGCAGTTTATTAGCAAGACATACAATAATACTACACAGAGGTGTAGACAAGGTCCATGCCTTATGCATAAATAATATTTCATAGAGACATTGCAGAAACTGCTCTGAAATATTAACTTTATTTGCTCTGGATTGATGACGTTTGTGTTATGAGTACTGAGGAACAACAGAGTCTGTGACATAAATTCGGGTCCTGTCTGCCATAATTTTTCACTTGTAAAATATTTTTTTAATGTAAACATTTTAATTTTTAAGTGTACACCAGAGGCAGGCTGAGCCCTTCACTACTGAAGGTGTTCAGTCCAGAATAAACATGTTTCTTTAAGTGCACATTTCCTTTAATGCACTAAAGAAAATAATTTAAAATCAAAGAATCCTATTTCAGTTGGTTTTGTCTGATTCCATATAATCTCACTACTAGTACTACCCACTAGTACTAGTGCAATGCTTTGTTTTATTTTATGGGATAGGACAGTTAGGACCCCAGAGGCCCTATTCTTAAAGCAGCAGTGCAATGAAATTGTTACAAAAATCCGACCCTACCCTTTTCACTATGAAAGATTCCAGGCAACTACCAGTTTTATTTGGTGGTTAAATTTCCTAGTTCTACCAAAATATAGAATTTTATAAATGAGCATTTTATAAACATTTTTATTTATTTTTTGGTCACGGAAAAAAAAAGATGGCTGCCATGTTTGGCATTAAAATACGAATGTAGACCTGGGCATAAGCATCTTCTAGTTTACAGGCCTCCAGTTGTCACGTTCCATTTTGGGAGAGGAGTCTGCATCACTAATCTGATTTACAACTACCTAGTATTTCACAGACTGTTTTTTTTATTGTCTCCGCCTACTCCCTTGTCAAAATAACTGTTACACCCATGTGTAAAAGTTTATTTACCAGTAGATGTCTGTATCCTAAGACACTTGTTTTCTGTAGAACCTGGCTGCTATGTCTAATGAAGTGCTCTGCGTAGCCTGAAAGCTTGTGTTTTGTAAATCTCTTGTTTGTCCAATAAAAGGTATCAAATCACCCACTTTGTTCATTTTTCTGTACAAGGACCAATATGGTTACAAGCAATCCTCTATATACAGACCTATCAGCCTGACTAGCATCCTGGGTAAAATCTTAAAGTCTTTTATCAGGGATGCATTAGACCTACATCTACAAGAAAATGGTTAATAGATATATACCAACATGGTTTCAAAAAAGGAAGGTCTTGTTTAACAAATCTGATTCATTTCTACAGCCCTGTGTGTAAAGCTTTGGATAGGAATCTACCTGTGGATATTCTGTTCATATTGGAGGCAGTATAGCTGCAGATCTGGGGACCTGGGTTTAAATCCCACAGCTGCCTAGGAGCATACTGTGTGATCCTAAGCAAATCACTTCACTTTCTTGTGCTCCCAGGTTGCATCTGGAAATAAGGTTTGACTTAATGTGCTACTTCTGGTTAAACAATATTCCCTTTCCCCCTTTTCCCTGTTTATAGACTTTGAAAAGGCATTTGATTATGTCTCCCATCAAGAACTGATTATTACTCTAAACAAACTAAAGGTAGACAATAGTATTGTCAGATGGCTAACAACTTGGCTAACCAACAGGAGAAAGAGGGTCTGTATAAAAGGACACATGTCTGGCTGGGTACCTATATCTAGTGGGGTCCCTCAAGGATCTGTGCTGGGCACAATCCTCTTTGCCATACTTATCACATCCATTACTTGTACATATAATGCATGGATAACCAAATTTGCAGATGATATAAAGATTGGGGCATTAATCCTCAATGAAAATGATGTCAGCACATTTCAGGAAAACATTGATATCAGAGCTAGAAGTGCAGATGAAAAAAAATGAAGTTTAATTTTAATAAATGTAAAATCATGCACCTTGGTAAAAATAACCAAAGTTTTGATTATGTGATAAATGGGCACAAATTACAGAAAACTATTCTGAAAGGGACTTAGGGATTCAGATAACAAATGCTTTATCTTCTTCTAACCATTGCACCAATGTAGCTAAAAAGAGGTATGCCATATTAACTGCAATAAGGAAAAATATTAGGAGCAGGGCTAGGGAGGTGGTGGTGTTCTTGTATGAATCACTGGTGCAGCCACACTTGAAGTACTGTGCAGGTTTTTGGTCTCCATACCTCAAGCAGGACAGCAGAAGGTTGGAGGGTGTGCAGAGAAGGGCGACAAAGTTTTTATATGGAATGAGGGATTGTCCATATGAAGACAGACTAAAACACGCAGGACTGTACTCCTTGCAGTATAAAAGGTACAGAGGGGATATGTGCCTGGTATACAAGGCATTTAAGGAAAAAGACCTCTGGGAATGTGTGGGGTTGGACAGAAGACCAGATCTTAAAACAAATAGAGGGCACAAATTTCAACTTAGAGGTGAAAATTTTTTCAAGAATCAGAGAGATGGATGGTTTTCTCAGTGAGTAGTGTCACAGTGGAATTCATTACCAACAACTGTGATATCATGTAACTCCATGGACCAGTTTAAACATTCATTAGATGAATTTAGTGGCGATCGCTGCTTTAAACTATTAATTTAGTAATGCAGGTTACAAAAGGCTAATGCTAAAAAAAACTGGTATACAACTTATGAAGCTTATGAAACTGTAGACTTTGTAAGGATAAGGGTTGAGAAAAAAAGCCTATCATGTGTAGCATAGGCAATACCTAGAAAAGTAGATTTGACAGGTATGTTAATAGTTTTATTAATTATAGCTGAAGCTAGGTTTTTAAAACCAAAAAAAAATTTCTTTGCACTGCTACTTAAATGTCATCCTGGGTTGAGTATCAAAACAGTTTCATCAGAGTTTAAAATTAATACCGAGGGAAAAATATTACTAGTGACTATTTTGGTAGGAAACATTCTACTCCTCTTTTGGAAAAACCCTTTCCAACAGAGATTTTGGTATTGACTGTACAAAATTAAAGCCATTCTGTAAATTAAGAATTTGGTAGAACACAGTAAAGAAATATCAAAACCAATGACGGTGCCTTTGTAAATGACAGATAACATGTATCTATATGTATAGCTTCTGTGTCTCTTGTTGTTGTAAGAGCACATTTTTTCTTAAGTTTTATGAGTGAGAGAACTGCAGAACAAAGCTGAGATCTGCTGGCACCCAAACGTCTTGAGAAGAAACTCTTATAGTAACCATAAGAGACACAGGAACTGTATATATAAATCTGCATATAGTTCATGCATGCTCATCTGCAGCTACAGTACAACTACATTGACTTGTAGAGAGGAACCTATACCTAAACCTACCAAAATCAGAAAGTAGAAACATGCAAGTTTCCCATAATTTCATATCCTGGCATTATTATAGCAAATAAGCTTCTGGAAACAAACTGTTTACAGCTCATGTTGTTTTTCCTGGTGAAACATTTTCCAAATAAATAAATACATAAAAATAATAATTTCCCCCTCCAGAAATTGGGTATTATAATAAACCCATAGACAAGTCAACAAACTAATTGAAACCTCTGTGTATTCGTGATATGTGAGGAATCTTCAAAAATGCAACTGGTAGGTTTCAAAAGGATTTCATATGCTGTAGATACATGTAGACAAGAAGCTTTTGCTCTGTTACTTTCATGCCTTCTGAAATGTCACTTTTACATTTTACATGTTTCTTTATATGACTATCTAGTTAGGAAAGTTACCAGTTTATATATAGTACTAGATCATTTAACAGTTGTCAGAATAACTGGTTTAAATTATAGACCTTAGAAAGATATACAATATGTCTCTGCAACATAATGAAGACATGCACACCACCAGAGCATACCTGCCATTAAAGTCTTCATCTACTCCATCATAGATTTCGTCATCATCTTGTGGAGGAGGTGGCACTATTGCTTGAACAAACAGAAAGAAGTCATTGGGGTTACACAGTGTAACATCACATACAGTATGTATCAGTATCAGTGTCAGTGGCCCAGCAGGTAGCACACTCGCCTCTGAGGCTGGGAGATCAGAAGGCTGTGGGTTCTATCCCCACACCAAGCACCTGAGTTAAATCCTAATACTGACACTGTAGTACAGCATGAATGGGGTGCTGCACTCCTGAGGTGTCATCTTTCAGATGAGACATTAAACCAAGGTCCCATCTGCCTATTCTGGTGGTAGTTCAGGTGGATGTTAAAGATCCCATGGCACTTCTCAAAAAGAGTAGAGGAATTGTTTTTTATTATAAACTTCAAGAATAACAAAATACAAACAGTGTTAATTCACACAAAATAAGATACAAATCATAAAAGAATGAAATAATTATTCTAGTCATACTTTGTCTATAATGAATTTGAAGGTGCCTAAACATATCTTAATACATAAAAAGGCCCCCCCCCCCAACTAAAAGAGTAGGGGAATTTTTTTTTTTTTTTATAATCGAGCTATAAACAGAAAACCAAAATCAAATCCAGAGTTATGTACAGATCAGTAATTCATCATACAGAAATATAAAAGGAAAAAGAAAAGGTGGAGAAACAAAACCATAAATAGATATTAATTCATTTGATAGTCTAAAACATTAAGAAACAAACCTAAAATATGTATTAATCCATACAATAAGCTATTTCTTAGAAATAAAGAAAAAAAACCAATCTGTATTTTGTTTTGCCTTCATAACTCAAATTATCAAGGTATATCCAAATTCTTTAATAAGTGGAAACAAATTCCCCCTGCCTGCTAAGTAGCAACAATTATTTCTTTTACCCTTTTTTAAATCATAATTTCATAAATACAAATGTTACTTGCATTATATACACCCAAAAGGGAGCAATAAACAGCCATATTACATAGTACATATAAAATATCTTATACTGTGAAGACGGCCTTCAATCAAAATTCCTTCCCCTCCTCCTCTGTGTTTTCCTCTTTTTCCCTCTTTTTTTTGTAATGAACTGTTATCCTAACTCAAAAATAATTAAGTAATTACATTTTCACAGGAATGGTTTTAACTTCCCTTCAAATAAAATCAAAATTGTCCCATAGTGACTTCCATCTAGAATTTATGAAACTTTTCTGTTCTGCACACTTTAATTTCTGTAAATCCGTAACCAGCATTTGTACCAGTACCAATTCAGGAATATCTTGTTGTTGTAGTATTAAACAGCATCTTCCCACTCATATCCACTATAAGAAATGAACATGAATGATTTGCATTGTATTCACTTTATCCCCTGTATTCTGTTTAGAAAAAATGCCATAAAATAAAGCCTCTGGTGAAGGTGGGATTATTAGCCAGCACTTCCATCTATTTATCAAGGCATCCCAGAATCTGACAGCATGTGGACAATGAAAATATAGGTGATTAATTGTTTCTAATTTAGCCAAACGTTCTACTCCAGGGCAATAACGTTCCTGTAATGCTTTATGCTTTTGGTTACTTTTTATGTTAATCTTATCATGAATCCCTAACCAAGCAGTGTCCCACATATGTGCCGGTATTCTATTGTTAATAATATAAGATGAAATCTATTCCTGTTGAATAGCCGAACATGGGTTTTCAATGAAATACATATTCAGCACTTCTTCATATAACACCTTCCGTGTTTGTCTTAACACTCTTTCATACCTGATATTCCATAATTTAATGTTATCTAAAACTATCTTCAAAAGTTTTATTAATCTTGGGCTTCTCTTATTTTTGTGTAAAAAACTTCCTGCTTTCCACTCATCTAGGATTCCTTTTAACCTCGGAAATCCCCATAATGTCCATAATTTTGGCTCCTGTTTTAGGAGGGGAATCACATTATGATAGAAAAAAAATAGTAAAAAAATAAGACTGGATTAATCATATCTATTCCACCAATTTTAATGCTCATATACAGTATGTTCCTCTTTACTGGGTTTAATCTACTACCCCAAATGCAGCTGAAAAAAACCCTTTGTATCCTGGTTTCCAGATGCTTATGTAACAGAAAAACAACACTTAAATACAAAAAAAAAAACAGGTAATAAAAAAGTTTTTAATGTAATATACTCTCTTTTTTTTTTTTTTGCCACTTTCCATCCGGACCAAATTTCCACTTTTCCTATTGCTATTTCCAATGCACGTTCCCCATTTCTAGGAAGCTATATCCTCTCCACCCCAGTAGATTCCTAATATTTTACAAGGATTTTGTGCCACCAAAAAAATACCCACATAATGTGTATCTACAGAAAACTGAGCCAAATCTAAAATCTTGGTCTTGTGCAAATTCAAAGTTGCCCCTGTAACCCTACCTATTACCTGTATCATTTCACATGCTAAAAAAAAAAAGAAAATTCATCTTTCAAAATTAAACAGATATCGTCTGCATATGCGATAACTTTGCAATTTACTCCTATCAACTGATCCACTCCCTTAATTAATGGGGATTTGTGCAATATTCTTAATATTGGATCCAACACAAAAACATATAGAAGTGGGCTAAGGGGACATCCCTGTCTTAGTTCTTTGCAAATCATATGTCTATTTCCCTTCCATCCATTTCATATGGAACTACAAATGCTAATGCATAACACATTTTCAACCACCCTATGAATTCCTCAGGCAAACCAACGGTGGTCAAACATGCCCATAAAAAAGAATGGGAGACTGTATCGAATGCCTTAGCCTGATCCAAGCTCGCTAAATACACCACACTCTCTTAAATGACCATCACCTACTGCAACCTGTCCCATAATTTCCCTTAATAATAATAAAGCATCTGAAATACCTCTCCCTGGTACAGCACAGTATTGTATTGAACTAATTATTGAGGGCATAATTTCTGATAATCTGTTCCCTAATAGTTTTGCAAATATTTTAAAATTGACATTTAGCAATGTTAAAGGCCTCCAATTATTTATATCCTTGCGGTCCCCAGATTTAAATAAAAATATCAAAAGCCCTTCATACATTTGTGTCGGTAAAATATTCTCTTTTAGTATATGATTATAGAACCGTAGCAAAACTTCTGGCATTATGGCCCATAAAATTTTAAGATAACCCATCTGAACCTGGAGAAATATTACCATGTAATGAATTTATTACCCTGTTTAATTCTAGAGTCGTGAATGGCTTCACTAATAATGCTTTTTGAGAGCATGAACTCTCAGGTAGTTCTGCCATCTGTATAAACGTGCTCAGTTGTATCCATGAATCTTTTACTGACCAAAATTGCTGCTCTACATAATCATCCACGACTGTCATTATCCCCTTATTATCCCCATGTTTTTTCCCTTGCAAATCCCTCAGTGCTGTAAATCCTCGTTTATCCCTCCTTTTTTTGCAAGCCAAAAAGGGATTAACATGTTATAATGTGTGGTAGAACGCTGTTAACCTTAGGAAATCATCATTTCCTAAGGTTGTTAACCTATCGATGTGAAGTAGAAATGTTGTTAACCTATTGATGCTACGTCACATCGATAGGTTAACAACAGTGGTCAGTCTGCGCATGTGCGCGCCTTTTTTTTACACGGGGAACTGACAGATGAACGCAGCAGTTAGGAAAGGACTGAACGGCCGTGGCGGTGACTATTTTTCAAAAAGTAAGCATCCATTTTACTTTTTACGTGGGACCATACACTATAAGAAATAATGTATGGTCCCGCTATCAGCAACCGGTCACTGTTAACCGTCTCGAGGTTGCCATGGCGACGTAAACCTCCTCAAGCTCGGGCTCTTGGAGGTTTACACGGGTCACCCCTGGCAACCCCACAGTTAATAGACCGGTTACCGATAGAGGACCATACATTATCCTCTATCTGATTTTCCTTGAGTGCCAAATTTTTGTTCTTTATATAGTGACGTAATGTGGGAATATTGAAAATCCTCCATTTCATGTTGCAACATAGTAATTTTATTTGAAAAATGTATACTCTCTATCACCTGTCTCAACAATAAAATCCTTAATTCTTTTCTAGATACCATATATTTTCCTTTTTTTGTTCGTATTCTATGTACACTTATTAATTTAACGTGATTAATCAAACACTCCTTCATATCTTCCCACCAGATGCCTATGTCTTCATATAAGTCTATTGTTATTATGTTATCCTTTAATATACACTTTAATTCTTGCATAATATCTGTGTCAGTCAATAATGAAGTATTAAGTCTCCAACATCCTGCCCCTACCCTTCGTCTCTGGTGGGACTCAAACACAATACCTATTAAACAATTATCTGAAGTTTCTATTGGAACTAATTTTGTAGTAGCAATCTGAAAGGACTTATGGACAAATATAAAATCAATACGTGAAGAAAGAGATCCTTTATAAAAAGTAGTTTTTTTTGCTAATGTTGTGTCAAGGAATACATCTTTAAGATCCACCTGGGACAAAGCTAGTTTTAAAAAGTTTTTGTCACAGTATTGATTCTCTCCTACCTTTTTTTCTTTAAAATTTATATTTAGGTCACCACCAAAAATCAGTTGACTGTTTGTGTGTAGATAAGGCTGTATTCATTGTAATAATTCTAGCTGACTTGATCTGAGAGTTGTAAATGTTGATTAGACAAAATTTGATACCGTGAATTATTACATCTATCATAAGCGCCCTTCCAGGTTCAATGTCAACTAGCTACAATATTATCACTTCTGTAGTTAAAAAACATATTCCCACCCCACTACAAAGGTCAACTCCTGGAGACCAAACTGAAACACCCCATCCCCAATCCCTTTTTGCCTGTAAAATATCACTTTCTATATGCAATGTTGCATCCTGCAACAATATAATATTATATCTCAAGGAATGCAAGATACCAAATGTTATAAGACGTCTTTTCCTATTCTTTGTGCTATTTACATTCAAACTTGTGAGGGGAAATCACCATAGTTTAAGGAGGAGATTTTTTGGTTTCCCACTTGATCTTGTCACTCATTGTGAAGTGGGTATCACACGAACCCCCTTTGCCCCTCCCGAAGATGTGTGAGTACCACCTAGTCCCTCCTGATCAATCGGGTATTCCTGCTCCATCTGATCACTCCATGATTTTAACGGAGTATATCTATTAGTGGGTGGTACTGGGGAGGGAGTGGGGTCAGGTATTAACCCTTAGATACATAGATACATAGACAGTGTCAGCAGATAAGGGCCTATGGCCCACCCAGTCTGCCCATTTGAGCTTGTAAGTTCAGTTAATGTTTTCCTAGAAGTCAGTTGCCCCTTATCCCTGACCTCCAGAATTTCTTTATGTCTATCCCATGCATTCTTAAATCCCGTGATTGTTTCCCTTTTTCTTTTTGACTTCTGTAAAAGAACCCTCCATTTGAATAGTCTCTTCAATGTTCAAAATGTCTGAGTGAGTATCGTTGTCAGAATCATCCAAATGAATGCTACATGGAGAATCTCTAGATAAAATACTCTGTGACCTAATTGGGGATCCTTGGAGTGTAACAAAAGGAGTATCTTTAAGTTCCAAACCTCTTCCCTGCAGCTTCCCCAAAACTTCCTTTATGGTATCCTGACTACCTGTGTTTAGTAAACCACGGGTTTTGGGGTCTGGGGGTTTCCTACTCAATCCTCTTTGTGCCCCTCCCTCTTCGACTTTCTCTCCTGTCCAACGTATGTTCTACCTCAGTTGTTACAATGAAGGGGAGCTTTGCTTTATTCAAAAAGTAAACTTGGTCAGAGGCCTCATCCTGATCACTTGCCCCCATGGAAAGTCTTCATATGAATGCTCAGAATCCCCACACAGGTTACAAACTGGAGAAGCTTCACAATCTGCTGCTATATGCCCAATTACTCCACATATAAAACATTTAGCCTTGTCACAATCTGTATTCAAGTGGTCAAGTGAACCACATTTGTAGCAACTTTTAGGTTGGCCAGCGTAGAAAATTATCCTTCTGTCTCTTCCCCCCAAAAAAGACCTTGGTAGATGTTGTATTCCCTATTCTTCATGAATTAGTTGTACCTTAAATGTCCATCCACCAGTCCAAAACCCATTCTCATCAATTATAGGTTTAGGATGTTCCATCATTTTACATCTTTGTTCCAGCCAGTATGTTATATTGGCTACATTTACCCCTTCATTTCGGAAGAGCACAGTTACAGTCTTAATCATGGGTTTTGTAACTGGAATTACTAAAAAATCCTTCCAAATGTCCAAATCTTTTACCTCGTAATAGAGCTTCCAAAATCTATCCAGTTGTTTCATATTGCAAAAACTTACATCATAATTATGATTCCCTGCTGAGTGAATTAATGCATATACTTCCGATGGTACAAACCCCAAACTATCGATGAGCAATGTTTTACCCACCCATAACCTATCAGGAACAATTGAAGCAGAGCCCCTATATTTCAGTCTTACTAAAAATCATCTTTTTGCTTCTGAAGCAGGGCGTCAGAACAAACCAGCATAGGTTTTTTTCCCCAGTGGATTCTTGACCGACATTATTCCTCGTATTATCTCGAAAGTGTAGTTACCTTTTCAGTTTCTCTAGAAGCAGACTCATTTATTTTAGGCATCCTAAACTCAGTTTCTGGGTTTAAACTCACCCTCATATGTCCTTGTGTAATGTCCATAACATCAGAGGGCCGGTCAGTAGCGTCTAGCGCAGTTTCAGTCTCGGCTGTCTTCTCCTCAGCCAGCGCCTGCGCAAAATGCATATTCTGGGACTTTAACTCTCCAGAAAAAGAAATACCATCATCAGATATTTCTGCTGGGTTTAGAGAAGTTCCTGGGATTGGAATAAGTGGGTCGGGGATCCATATATTATTCTGATAGATCCATCCTGCTCTAGTCAGAACATCGCCCGTTGACCATATAGCCTCTCCTTCTTTCTCTCATAAATTTGATGGTACCTGCTGTATCTCTGGTACTTCTAATTCTTTCATTGAAATAACATTAGAGTCTATTGAAATACTTCCAAGTGGTCTTTTTTTTTCCCCCATAGATGTAGGACGGGCTATCGAGCATTTCCTTTTCTTTTCATCCTCAAATCTTTTTTGACATATACCATGGTCTCTTTCTGCCACTTGTATTAGTTCCAACAATTGTTTCTTTTTTAATTCTAACTCCATTTTTAATAATTCTTCTGATATAAATTCCTCTTCTGGTATCTCCAATGACAAATCCAGGTCCCCGAATTGAAGTGCAATATCTAGGGCTAATGACAAAGAATTGTCCATGTTAGCTTGTAAATCACCCTCCAAGCACTCCGGACCTCCAGGGACCAAACCTTTTTCCTCCACAGCCTCCTCCATACTGGAATCCTCCATTCCTGCAAGCTGGCAGACAGCACCACCTGCCTACAGAGTAGGGGAATTTCTCCGGTGCCTTGGCCAAATTTCCTCCATTCACTAAAAATACCACCAACAGCTTAATCTGGTTCAAGGTCAGTGGCATTCATCTGTATCCCCTTCCCCCAGGTCATGCCTCAAAATAGGCAGAATTTGTCTAGTGTACTTACCCAGTCAACAAAAAAACAAATACATAAATGTGCAACTAGATTAAAAAGTTAATATTCTTTGTAAACAGTGTGAACCTATTTAAATTGTTCTTTACTAGGGTGGTCAGAACTCTCCACATTCCTGACCTCAGATTCTGATTTAGAACTTTTTAAACAGTTTGCAGGTCCTAATCTGTTTAGACCTCATGAGAGAGACATACTATAGATTGAGCCATTTGACAAAGTTGTGATATTAAAATATAATTCACTTACAACTGTAGCTGTAAAAGCTAGAAACACCCTGTTTCAATCAACTATTGCTGCTGTACCATACTGCCCCATCTCAGGTTAAGATTCAATCTCTATTCCCTCTGTACTGCATTTATTATGTCTTGAAATATATATATATATATATATATATATATATATATGTGTGTGTGTACGTATATATGTGTATGTGTGTATGTATTGATGTGTGTACCTATATGTACCTGGCCAGGCTACTTGCAAGATATCCTACAGCCCCACTGCTCGGTTCACCCCAACCTCTCAGCTGACAAGGGTTTTCTGGAAGTTCTCAGGGTTTGTCTCAACGACACTGGGCACTGGTGCATTTTCCTTCCTTGCACAAACCCTGTGGAACTCCCTCCCTCATCACATAAGAGAAATTCAGTCAGTTGAAGCCTTTAATGGGAACTGAAAATATTTCTGTTTAATCAGGCCTTTCCACCTAATGAGATTAGCTGACTTGTTAGCAATTAATTTGCATCACCTGTTTTATGTATGTGTTTTTATTGCTTTTATGAATTATTTTATGTAAAGCACCTTGAGTCGTAATGATAAAGTGCGCTATATTAAATAAAGTGTGATGATGATGTCTGAACAGTATGTATTCATACTATCTATCTATCTTGAATTTATGTCCATAACACAAGTGTGGTCCTATCATTACTAGCAGGGACGAATGAGACTTGTCATTGTGTAGATGTCATCATGTACTGTACGGTATGTAAGAAATAACACATGAGAGGACATGGGTTGCTCTGTTATAATTATGTGCCCCAGGTGGGTTATGGGGCATGAGGCAATACACAAGTGTTTTCGGAATTCTAAGGGGCAACAATAAACTTCACAAACCCTGGAGTGAGTTACTACTCTCATAAAAGGGATTTCCAGGAAAGAAAAAAGTTTCATTAAAAGAGGTTTTTAAAATAAAATATACCCTTCCACTGCATAAAACAAAACATAACTTTGAGGATCCCCCCCCCCCAACACTCACAGCCAAGTTCAATTGTTTAGATACAGCCATCCCTCTCCCCATTTCCCTGACCCGCCACCTTATGAATTAATTTTATTTGTTTGAAATTGGTGACTGGTAGAGGGGTACTGAGCTAAATTTCATTTGCAGGTGCAAGGAGGGGGATACAGAGGAGAGAAAGAAGTACAATCAACCCAGGTATGCAGTAATAACACTAAATATATACAATGAATAAAGTGCCAGTAATTTTGCAATAAAAAATATATGTTGTAGAGAAAACAGTGTAAAAGGAATGTGCAGATAATTACATACTGTATACTGTATAAAAGGCAACATTGTGCAAAGCAGCAGTAGCAGTACTTGGTGGAATGACAGTTAAACAAGGTACTAAACATTGAACAGGATGTAAATTTGTTTTGGAATGTTGAGGTACACAAATTATGTAAGGATGAGTTGAACAATCACACTTAATAGGCTGTCAGCTAGGTGTCTTACATATCAAGTTGCTACACATAAGCCTAGGGGGAGACATAAAAGGGGAGAAAGTTACACATGAGGAGAGGTTTAACATAGAGGTAAAGGGAGACAAAGTGAAGTGGAGGGGCAGTTCTCGAGAAAGTGCAAAGGCATAGCAAAGACAGTTCGGCTGGTAGAAATGTTACAGCTGGGAATGCTGAGTGAGCAATAATCAGAGGAATAGAGAACACAGGAGAAAGGGGGTGTGAGTAGGTCAGAGAGTTAGGAAGAGAGGGAGATGAATCAAAACTTTGAGAAGAGAGCAGCGGCACCAAGGTAGAAGCACATACATTCAAAAGATGGGGAGACACAATGCAAGCTTGCGTCAAGCCCTACATTGAACCCAGTGCTTCACCCAATACCTTGTGTCTGAATCTCGTAGGTCACACGCATATGTGGCACTGTACTCTTTTTACGGTGGCTTGCACCAAATATTCAGCACAAACCCCATAAAAAGGTCCCATGACATACACAAAGTTAGACCAGCAAAAACTGGTCTAACTCGCGACATGTGGCACATGGGATCGAGAATTCAGAATGTTGGCCAGGGAACGCCGCAAGCCCCATGCGCCATCTGTTCAGCGTACCTGGGGCCTGTGGCATTCTGACACCTTTGAGAATTGGGCTCAGTGTCGGCAGAAAAGACCTTGCTTCATTCAGTCTGCTCTGTTGTACTCTATTGTACCCCAAGACCAGTTGTCTAGATGCGGGTTTTGCCTCAACCTCCCCCATGCCCCCTGTCTTACTGCTATTCCCTGAGTAAATATTAAGCCCTTAAAGAAAAGCTGTCATAAACGGAGGGTCCTCACCCCCTCCAAAGTCTTAGCCCCCGATTAGGCTTTTTGCAAGGAGAAACATTTTAAGTATTCTAACTTACTTTATTTTAATGTTACAAAGTCTGTGATTCTGCCACATGGTGGATGCTGCATGGTTCATTTCATGTGAAAATGCGGCGCTGCACTGCTTGCTTTGGTACACTTGTATTGATGCGAGCGGTGCAGCGCCGCACTTTCACATGAAATGGAACTGTACTGCATGTTGTGGAATCACAGACTTCATAACATTAAAATAAAGTAAGAATACTTAAAAATATTTCTGTCCTTGCAAAAAGACTAATTGTTGGGGGGGGAGGCTTTTGGAGGTGGGGACCCTCCATTTATGACAGCTTTTCTTTAACTCTGTCCCAGCTGAGCTTAAAACCATTAATGGATTATGCACCCACCTCCTTAACCAATAAGTTGTTTCATGGCTTAGCTACACTCTGTAAAGTAAACCTTTCTCATGTCCCTCCTAAATCCTCCCCAGAAGATTTTGTTCGTGTCACTATGACTTTGACTCACCATTTCTGCTGAAAACGTCACAGTTTACATTGTTCATTCCTTTCAGAAACTTGAAGGTCTCCATAATGTCACCACTCTCCCTTCTGGCCTTCAGCAAGTACATGACCTGTGTCATACAGTAAGTCAGTCCTCACAGGATCTTCCATGTTTGCCCTGAAACATTTTGGTTACCCTATGCCATACTGTCTCCAGCCTATCTCAGTCTTTCCTTCAGTGAGGACTCCAGAAAGCTGTACAGTATTCCTGATGAAGTATCACCAGAGATCTATAAAAAGGTAGTATTACCTGTTTTCCCCTGCTATTGAAATGCCTCCCTGTGTACCCCAACATTCTGGTCTGCAAGCCTTGTTGCACTGGCTAGTTTGCTTTACAGAGTTGCTTATGATGACTTACAGGTCCCTTTTCTCAGAAGTCATCCCCAGCTCAACCCATCCCATCCAATAATCTGTCCTAGGGTTCTTTTTCCCTATGTGCACCACATTGCACTTTTTGGCATTGAATTTCAACTGCTAAACTTTGAACCACCCCTCTAACCTTTTCAGGTCTCTCGGCAACTCCCTTACCCCTTTCTTGCTATTTACCCTGCCACAGAGCTTAGCATCATCTGTGGAGAGACACATCTTGCTTTCTATTCCCTCTCCTATGTTGCTGATGAACATATTGAAAAAGACTGGCCCCAGGACTGATCCCTGCAACATCCCAAACTTGCCACCCATCTAGCTAGGTCCTTCAGCAGCCTTCTGTGTCACACAGAGTTGAATACCTTGCTGAAGTCAAAGTAAAGTAAGTCCACTGCTTGTCCCTTATCCACTGCCCTAGCTACTCAGTAAAAGAATGCTCTCAGGTTGCTTTGACAAGACCTGCCTGATGCCTGCCACAAACCCATGCTGCTTACTGTCCTGGAGCCCATTACTTGAAAGGTAGTCCACTAGGTTCTCCTTGTCTAGTCTCTCCATCAGTTTACCCACAGTGGAAGTTAAGACTGATGGGCTTGTAGATATCAGGTTGCTCCTTGTCCTCTCCCTCATGGAGAACAGTCACACGTGATACCCTCCAGTCTTTGGAACCACACTTGACTGCAGTGAGATATTGAATTTTCTACTAGGGGTTCAGTCAATTCCAATGCTAGTTCCCTGGGGCCTTGTCTATTTTCGGGGGCTGCAAGCCCTTTTCTAAACCTTTCTTCTGAAATTACCACCAGCCTCATTTCTGGGATCAACCTGCAGCAGCCTTCCTGTATGCCACTTTCAGGCAAAGGTCCACTATCCTCTACTGTGAAAACTGAGCAGAAGTAGTCATTAAGAATGGCTGCCTTCAGCTGGCCCAGTGGTGCTGAGGGCTGAGGCACTAGACACCTTACCTTGTGCTAGGCCGGCGACCCATGTTCGGGAACAAGCACGGGCTGCCGGGGGTTGGCAGGGGAGGAGAAGGATCGAGCGTCCGACAAGGAGTCAGTGATCCAGAGGAGGGAGGAGATGGTGGAATTGTGTTTGTGGAAGCCAGACTGGAAAGAGGAAAGTAAATAAGAGGATTCAAGGTAGATGGACTGCTGGGATAGAACAAGATTTTCCTGCACTGTAGCCAGGCAAGAGGGAGTGAAATAGCCTGGTACATACCTGGGGAAGTAGAGGTTGAGGATGGTGAGGACTTAACCTGCTGCCAGGACTTGGGGGCAGTCCCAAGTTGGAAAGAAAAATTGAAAAGGGAGTCAAGAGGGGAAGCAATGGCTAGCAAAGAGATGATTAGTATCAAGCTCATCTGTGCTGTGCCACGTAGAGGCATTAAGAGAAAATAAGACAGCAAGAGTGGTCTGTAGGAGACTGAGGAGAGGGAAAAAGATGCTGGGGTAGAGGGTAGGGGTACAAGGGCATGTAAGGATTTCCAGGGTCTCCATCCTGCATTTAAGGGTATGGATTGTGTATTGTGCAGGAGAGCATCTGAGCCAACTCATGCCACGAATACCAGTTCACTGGTCCAGCAAATTAAGAAGTATGTAGGATGCTTTTGTAACATGGTAGTGCTTGTGGTACTGGAAGAGGTTATAGTTGTATATGTGTGTGGCCTTTCATACTCTCTGTACTAGACAGCTATCACCTTTTTGGAGTATGATGGCATGGAACCATCTTGAAGAAGGTTTCACACCTAGAGGTGCTGCAGGAGTGAGATCCCTTGGCTAAAGATATCATAGGGAAGATCCTCAGATGGAAAGAGGTGAGTTGTTGGAGGAGAAGGGGGTGGATGGTGGGGACAAAGAAATGAGTGTCAAAGATGCACTCTTATACTGCTAAATGGGAGGGGGTGGTGTGGTGCTATCACCTGCTGCCCCACCAAACCTCAGGCAGGCCTCTCAATTCACTGGTCTAGTGGATGACTAAGTGTGTAGGGTACTTGAGCAACATGGAAGTACTTGTGCTATTAGAAGTGGTTATGATTGCATATGTATATGGCCTTTCATGTTCCCTGTTCTGGAGGAACTACCACCCATTCGTGGTTCAATGGCATGGAACCATCTTGGGAAGGTCACCACCACTTGAGGTGTTGCAGGAGCAAAATCCTCCCTTGGCTGAAGGTACCGCAGGGAAGATGCCCATAACCTCAGAGCAGAAGGCATAGAAAACCATTGGGACATCATTCTGTTATGGAGCGAGGAAAGGCCACTGCTGTACTGGGGAAGGAGCCACCATTTAGATCCTAACTGAACTGTCAGAAGAATTACGAATGCAAACTACCAATCTCCCATAACAAGGAAGATTAGCCTTCTGAGAGGAGATGAACTCTGTTATGGAGAAATGACCACCCTCATACTATGCTTGATCTGTTAGACAACCAAACTATCCTCAGATTGCAGAACAGTTTGGGTTTGACCTCTGATGTGTGTAGCACAGAAAGGAAATCATACCACTTGCCCCAACAAAGCTAAGCCCTCATGCTACCCTGTGAAAAACTAGGCCCTAATTGATCCCAAGAGGAGTGGAGGTAGAACTAGGAGGAAAGAGTGCAGACAGAGACAGGTCAGGAATGGGTCAGTTGTTATGGATTTGTATGGGCAAAGTAGTAAGCCCCAAAGAGCTCTGTTAGTTGCAGTACAATGCCAGAAAAGGAAATGTATATGGAATCTGGACATTATCGTTGGGGTGAAGCCCAAGAGTCAAAGGCATATGATCCTGGTAGTTGTAGGGCTAGAATCCTGTAGTTGTAGGGGCATAAGCCCAATGACAGTGGGGTGAGAGCCCAGTAGTCATGGGTGGAAACCCAGTAGTCGTGGGGTGGCATCCCAGAAAGACAAAGAAAAGGCCCATGGCAGACAGGCAAGCAGGTAGGTATGTAAGGAGGGAGCAAGGCTGAAAGAAAATGAGAAGCAGAGCACTGTCACAGCAATGGCTGCAGGAGTCAGAAGGCAAGCAGCACAGCAGGCTGCCAAGGGCAGCAGACAGGGAGGCGAGGGGGCAGAAAGGAAAGGCAGCAGCTGCCAGGGGAGCCAGGCAACAACAGGCAGAAAGTCCACCGCCAGCAGGAAACCCCGAGATTGGATTGGCAAGGGTGGGAGCAAAGAGCCACAGCTGAGGAGTGGAGTGCAAAAAGAAGGGCTAGCAGCTAGAAGGCACCCGGCAGCTGCATGGATCAAACCACCAAGCCACCAGATCACCAACCCCAAACAGTAGAGTAGCACACCTGGAACAGGCAGACAAACAGCGCACCTCAGAAAGGAGCAGCGCTGGAGCAACAGACCCAACAGAGGACCAGTGGGAGGTCACACCCATTCCCACTGGATGGCAGGAACGGGAGCATGGTGGGGGAGCAGCACGAGGAGGACTGCAAACCAGTGAAACTGGTAGGCCAGAAAGGTGTGGGACACCAATCTGCAGCTGCTTGACAACACAGGTAAGACAGGGGGCATAGTAAAAATGAGCACAGGCAGCCACACAGACACAGTAAAGAAACAAGCATCCAGAAGATGTTTGAAAGATGCACTGTTATAGTGCTCGGTGTGTGTGTGTGATGATATTGCCTGCTACCCCACTGATACTCAGGAAGGTTTCTCAGTTCTGCACCACCAATAACTGAATCATCAATCCAGTGTGTTGTGATGGGGACCAGGGGTATCTTAAAAACATTTTCTGGGGCACCAGGAACATGAGACCACACACAGACTGATGTCTGTACAGGAGCTGGGATCAAGCATGGTGAATATTTATTAATTAGCTACCAGATGTTACAGAGTTCTCTGGGCACTTCCCTGGACATAACTTTCTGTGATGGTCCATTGCTCACACTATACTATCAAACTCCCTAGGCCATGCCTTACATGTCAGTACATTTAAACTCTTGGAGTTCCTACATAACTCCCTCACCATTACATTACTATTGCTACTGCCAGAATTTTTCTGCTGGTACCCAGCTTACTTGTGGAATCTACTGCCCATCCCACATCTCTAGATCATTCCAGGTTCACCCCTGAACAGAAAGGGCATAATTACATGGCAAATAAAGAACCGTGTCTCTCTCAACCCTACCAATCCCTAACCTCCATTGCAGTGCACCTGGAGTCCTGGTGCTCCCAAGAACATTTGTGTGGTGGGACTGTCCCATGGCACAGCAAGCACTTTCCTGGGGGACAAGCTATGGTGGCATGTGTCTCAATGTGCCCAGCAGGACAACAAATAGAAAAAGCATATCATCATAGGATATCACTACTAAGTGAATAAAGCATGGTAGGTCTGGCCATTGGTGCCTCCCTTCGACACTCCAAAGATTGCTCTAGTAGCCCAAAAAACAGACTTCCGTATCTGATCTCTCACAAGGGGACATACAGACTCCCGCCCTTGCCAGGACCCCTGTACCTGACACCCATTCATTCAGTTACCTGTCAGGAGTTTCAATACAAACTGCCTAGGACTTTACACAGAAAGCATTTAATTAAGCAAGGTTAACACACAGTTGCTCTAAACACAGACTTAAATGTTCCCATTTCTATTCACTACTGCTGGAAGTGAGTCCATGAGGATTCCAGCAGTCTCCCTTGAGGGGTGGCCTACCACTCTCCCATACATGCCTTTCAGGGCTGATAGTCTCTCTTCCTCTCGAGGCAAGTTCCCAGGGGCCTCCATTTCTCCAGCTGCTTCTGGTGGTCTTCTTCTCTGGAGACCAGACACAAGGGGACTAGTGCTACCCTATCCCAGGGATCCTGCTGCCATCCCTAGCACTGCAGACCTTAAAGACCCAGTCACAGACAGAGAGGCTGGACCACTCCCCTCCCTCTCTACCCTAAGCTCAGTCCCAAACTGCCTGATGCCTTCCCCTTATATACAAGTTTGGGGGAAGGGCAGAACTATGCACATTCATGCTCTACTTTCCTGCTCTTAGCTAAGTCAGACCACTCACAGCATTAACATGTAGACATTCTGGGCTAGATTCACATACCGTCGGACATACCCTCAGCTGTGGGAAAACACGGGTGCAAATGGGTTGCCACTTGTGGCTCCGCAGGTTACCCGCAGCTGTGGGTATCCACAAAGGTTGAGCTGGATTACGACTGGCTCCATGATTTACAATGGTTTGCAAGCAGTGTGGAACTGCAGCTGCAGAGATCTGATATGGCTCACCTGACCAGCCACACCTTCTGCTGCAAGTGCTGTGGCTGTGTATCTGAAGCTGTGCAGCTGCAGGGATTCCGGACTGCAACTGCCGTTGCAGTGTGGGACTTAGTCCCAGTTTATTTTTTGCATCCTGCCGTCTATCCCCAGGCAATTCCCTCCCCAAGAGAAGAACTCTCACAGTCGGCTTAACACTTTGAATGCTTTCTGGTAACCTGCCTCATGTCGGCTGAGGAGAGAGGCTGAGTACAGGCATCTGAGGGAGGACAGGAACACAAGAAGCAGCGCTCAGGTCAGACAAAATAACAACATGTAAGAGCCAAATTAGTTGCAAAGATAGTCAGTTTATTGTTAGGTAAGAAGTGTGAGTGTCAAGCACCAGCACTTTGCGTCTTCAAAAATATCTTGTTCTTGCATTTAGAAGAAGACAGGGCAGGCAGGACTGGGAGACAGGAGTGGAGAAGGAAGAAGTGAGAGGTCAGAGCATGTTAAGAAATTGTTAAAGGTGTTGGCAAACCTCAGCTGGGTCAGAGATGGGTGAATTTCTAAATTTCCCAGTTTGATGATGGGAAAGAAGACTGGATGGGGGATTGCTAAGGGAGTGCATAACCTGAAAGAACCTAGTTGGGGATTTAAGGCTGTTTTGATGATTGTAGGCAACTTATATTGAATTGGCATCCCTAGCAGCTTTACCATTGGCATTATGTAGCTGTTTGTAAGTCAACAAGTCCTCAGGAGAACCGTAGGCTTTGTGGAGATACAAGACAGAATTACATGTTTTGAGCAGGTCAGTGACCTCTGCAGAGGTTCAAGGAAGGTCAACACTCAAAAACACATTTTGGGTCCCATTTGAAAGGTGTACTGTAGCTTTTGAGGTCATGATGTGGGAAGGCAACTCGATCACCCTGAAAATTTCAGTCATTAATGGTCAAAAATGATCAAGTTAGGAGCAAAGGAAGGGAAGAAAAAGAAATAAAGAAAAAATCCTTAGTACTAAAATGCACATATTGTGCATGTGTGTTCTCTTGTCCTCTAGACAGTATTCGTTTAGACTGTCCTGTCTTTCCTAATTGGTCTTACCCTATTGCCTCTGTATAATCTTCATAGCCCTTGCTATATAGTCTCTAACCTCTCCTTATCCTTTTTGAGATAGCAGCAATCAAAGATTTCTTTGTTTAAACCCATGAAGAATTCCAGCAGGTACATGTACACATTCTATTTCCTCAATTTATATGCAAATGTATTTCTACAAGTCAGCAAATCCTGACTCTGTATGTGTTTTGCCACCTAGCAAAAGTTACAGAGTGCCTATATGGTCACTTGCTGGACTGGACGCATGTTTGGTTCACTGAGATTTTTTTTTCTCTTTAATAAAAGGATTTCATAAAAACAAAAAAACAACACAATGTGCATAGTGTGCTCTTGACTAGTAAAATGCCTGGTGGAGTTGTTATTATTATCAAAGGCTTATAAAGCAGATCAATTAAGGATCAGTGTCAACATGTTCCAAACAATAAACTTACCTCCACCTCCTCCTCCAGGTCCTTGGCTTTAAGAAAACAGAAAAAAGTATGATTTGCACTGCATTCAGTTTCATTCATGAAATTACCTATTTAAAATGTTCCAATACATAACATTTAAATATTCAAGATGGTGTGCAGTTGAATGCCACTTATCTTGCACAGTTGTTATTAAAAATGTTCATCTTAGCCCACAGCCTGCAGTTAGCATACCATTTTCCATTTCATGAAGAGCTAGTCTAGAAAATTCGGTTTCCCATTCTTACAGCCTCCTAGAAACCAATCTTGGGTCATACCTGATCATTTAGAGCTGTGTCTAATACCCCACTGTCTATGCTGCCTACCTTACTTTGTGGAACTGTATATTTAATAAGGGTCTATCTATCTATCTATCTATCTATCTCTCTGTCTGTCTGTCTGTCTATATACTGTATCTATCTGCTCCTTCTCGGTGCAGGATTCTCAGCACCATTTTCAAACTGTGGATTTCTCCCTGTCAGCATACTATGCCTAATTGTTTCTTACAGCAGCATATCTACTGCCTTTTAACACTGTTCTCTGGATGCCTTAAGACTTAGCTTGCCTGCTTTCCCTTGCCGATATTCTGACTGTTTTTATCACTTCATTTGCCAGTTTTCCTGTGATTTCAATGCCATTTTACAGTTTGCTAATGCTCTGCCTCTAAGCTCCAAACCTCTTGTCCCTCCCGCTTCTGTTTCTGTTCCCCCGCTGTGTTAAGCTCACTCCCCTCCCCAAGCTTACCTTCCTCTCTCTTTTATTCCTTCAGGCTAACCTCTAGTCCCAGTCTCCATGGAGTAGCCCAGCGGCACAATGGATTATAAGGGCCAGTGCAGCATTCATCCTCCCCACTGCTCAATCCTACCACTCGCCAGGTATGGACTCTGTTCCTTCTCAGCACAGTGGGTGGTGTGACTAGCACTTCCTACCCACCCGCCCCTCCTCCCACTCACCCATGGGGTTGCTACCTTTATGTGGCTCTCCGTGGTGTGTGAACCAATCAGCTCACTTTTCTCCCCCTATCTTTCTGAATTATTAGTACTTCCTACCTCCCTGTAAATCAGTTCCATTTAGTGCTTCCAACCCCATCCCCCTTCCACCTACCCAGACCATGTGCTAACTTAGGATTCCTGTCAAGCCGGTATCCTGACAACCTCATAAGGCTATCTACCCACAGCCTCTACTCACCATTGCAGTCTTACTAGGAAATACATCTCCCCACCCCTTTTCTCTTGCTTTGTCCAAGTGTGAGTGATAAAGGTTATAAAATAAGTAAGTATTCTCAAGACGTTATCCTCCTTGTGTTTTGTCCCACCCGCTGTTACAGGTTGTCGCAGCTCCCACTCCTGCTTACTCTACATGAATTACTTTTACTCACCCCTACTGTCCCCCCACCCTCCTTTTGGGATTCAGCCTCTACCACCCTATAACTAGGCTTTCTCTCAGCTTGCATTACCTCAGCAACCTTCCCTCTCACACCCCATCACCTCTCTCCTATCATCCCCCTCTATCTCTTCTACTTCTCTTCCTCCTGTTCTGTTCCTGCTACACCTTTGCTCTCTTCATCTCCCCACCCCCACTCCCCCAATACCATTCTCCTGTTTCTCGGGCCCCCCACCCACCTTTGGCCCCTTACTCCCTCTCCCTCCCTTTCTGCCCCTTCTGGAACATCACCTCACCCTGCCACCAGCAGCTCTACCTCATCTCTCCCAACTTTCCATTCACCCCCATCCTGGCCTTGTTTCCTCCCCCTGCCACAGACTTGAGTCCCTCCACTGCTGCTGTTTCTCCTACCCCCATCCCATCCTTCTCATCTAAAGCGGTGTTGCTGGATTACCACTCTCTTCCCTCTCCTCGTCCTACTAGCAAGGTATGTTGAGCACAACATAGACCCTCCCCTCCACCCCTCTAACCAAGGGTCTGTAAAATTTTCCACCTCAACACCAGGAGCCTCCTCCCAAAATTAAACCATCTAAAAGTATGGAACTCCTTGCACTCCCCCCAGCATCCTCTGTATATCGAAAACTTGGATCTCTGCCAGTATCCCTAACTCTCACCTAGTCCTACCCAACTACACCCTACTCCACCAGGATAGAGGCAAATGAGGCAGCGGTGTGGCCATCTATATTTGTTCCACCCTCCCTGCTATAATCTCCCACAGAGAAACAATCCACCTGTCCCACGAACTCCTCCTCCTGAAACTTTTACTCCCTTCCTCTAAACCTCTATTCATTGTCATCCTCTATCTATTCTCAAAGTCCCTCACTAGCTCCCCACCTACCATCCTCTCAGCAAAGTTCTCCCTAGCCTCCCTAGGTGAACTTATCCTCCTGGGTAACTTTATCTAAACTGGCTCTCCCACCCATCTAACCATATAGTTCATTCCATAGAATCACTCAGCCTCTCCCAACTCATGAATGAACCCACCTGCTTCAATACCTATACCAGTAATCACTCCCTCCTTGACTGGGTATTGTCCACCCACCCTCCCACTTGGTGGCCCTGGCTAAGAAGGCAGTTGACCACATCGCCTCCCCTGCCTGAAGGCAAGCTCTCAGTTCCAGCCACTTTATTCGCCCCTGATTGAGCGATTCTTGGACCTCAGTGGCCATGGCTGAGAAGGCAGCCAACCATGCCACCTCCCCTGCCCGATGGCAAGCTCTCAGCTCCAGGTGCTGTTTTTGCCCCTGATCGGGTGCTTCTTGGACTTCAGAGGCTGTGGCTGAGAAAGCAGCCAACCGCATTGCTTCCCTTGCCTGACAGCAAGCTCTCTGCTCCAGGTACACTCCCTAGCCATACCCAGGACTCCTTCTAGAGTGTTGATTGGCCTCTTGGTCCTCTCCTAGCCTGCTATTGGCAGACACTTTTATGGCTTTAGCCCTGATTGATTAGCACTCAAGCCGACTTTTCTCGGGTTAGATTTGCCATTTTCGGCTTCCACCTGGTCTCTGTTACTAATTTTAATCAGGGCCCCTACTTTTCTGCAGCACAGTGGGACCAAGTTCTGTGGCAAGACTACCATTTGCCGTAGAACTTCTGTGGCGGTGGTTTGTAATTTCTTCGGAAATTCTGCGGCACTAACAAACTACCACATAACAGTGTCAGCTTGTCATCCTGACTTCAGTTTCATGGCAGTAGTTATACCAATCAGGATGGTGGAAAGCACAGTAACACTAGTTCAAAAAATAACAGACTTATAAAAATAATGTTATGCCTAAAAAAGCAAAACAAATGTCTCTCCCTTAAGGTCCTAGCCTGTTGCATAAATGACACATGCAGAGGGGCTCTTATGTGATAAATAAGGTATTTCTATATGCATGCTATCTATCCCACTAATGAGGTTTCCACTGTCTATCACTTATATATTTGTGTGTGCTTTCTACACCACTTATGAGGTTCCCACTGTGTATCACTTTTATATTTATATGTAATCTGTAACATAGATACAAAAATGCATGTGTGTGTGTGGTGAGAGAGACAGAAAATATATATATGTGTGTGTGTGTGTGTGTGTGTATATATATATATTTTTTTTTTAATTTCCATGAACTTGCATCCTTATTCATACAGGTCCCATTGGAAATGGAATAGAGGAGTTATTGCAAAACTCATTTTTCATGTCAACCTGCTTTCCCTGACACACTGCGTAACACCATCAGGCCATGCCATGCATGTGAACCAATTGTGAGATACAGTTCTCCCGCCCATCACAATGTGTCCACCATGTGACAGAACACTGCACCACCCCCTCCCAGGCTCTGAGCAGTGATGTGTTCCACCAATCCTTGTGCTGCCCAGCCAGCTCCCAAAGCTAATCTCTGAACCTGAGTTGCCGGCACAGAAACACAGCATGCTACCCTCTGGCCCAACAGCTGTCCCTGCACACAACATTTCTCAATAACTTTTAGGTGATTCCATCAACCAATGACAATATGTAATCAATAACCCTGGCAAAAATGCATACAATGCAATTATTTATTTAACAGGTCTATTCTTTCAACAGGTCTACACATTATTATATTTCACTTTTCTGGGCATAATTACTTTATTTTTCTTCAAAATTTAGACAGTTAAATTCATTTTACCAGTTATTCATTTCAGATAGTGTCTCTATACCTTAAAGGCACAAATAGGTTTGTACAAAGTGAGGTATGGACTTAACGGGTCTGTGCTATTGACAAGGTTTTGTTTAAGTTGGCCCTAGTGCAACAGTGTAAGACTGAACATTGTATTAGGCTGTAGTGCAGGTTGAGCAAATATCACCATGCATGATGTGCTGTGCCACTGTCTCTGGCAGTGGGAGCTGTGGTAGATAAGTGACTGTTCATTTCTTTTGCAGAATGTAGCCATTTCATTAGCTAATGTATGATGTTATAGCAATGATATCACATTCTGAACATATAGGGGGGTTTGGGATATAAAAAGAGGGGAAGGGAACCAGATTCAATGTATAAACAGAAATATTAATAAAAATCACCAAGAAAGTGAATTCTCAGGCACTGCAGAAGTTCTATGGTATTGCAAAGTTCTGCGCGAAATTCCGCTGCCGCAGAATTCTAGGGGCCTTGATTTTAATGCTCAGTTAGCCTCTGAATTTTCATTACGGGAACCGCTGGCGACTATGGGCCATTCTTTCATGCTAGTAAATTGTGGAATCTGTGCATTTTATGATATGTAAGTGTGGGATCTGTACAGTTAATGTATCGGGAATTTGAAATTTGATTTTACAGTTGATTTGTATGGTAGTGTACTGGGGTAACATCTACGCAATGTACTTTTTAACTGTGATTTTTTTTCCACTGCTCTCCCCGCCTACGGCTCTGTCTACTGCTATTCTGTATCACAGCCTCCACAACTCCTACCCCGCTCCTGTTTAACTTTAGATATCTTGATAATTGTCTTTCGCTAATATTCTCACCTTTTCAGCTCTGTCCTCCCACCTCCCTCCTCACCACTTTCTACTAGTACATTGTTGGCTAAATCATTTGTGCCAGGCTCAATGACCCCCTAACAGCCCCCCCCGCTATCCCCACCCTAACTACTTTATTTTCTTGTCCCTTCGTGTTCTCCATGCCCAATTTAGACTTTTGTTCAGTTGCACCATTTTAACCCCAACCTCCCTTCATTTTCCTGCAGACACTGTTTTCACCCCTCATCAGGCACTTCTTGGACCTTGGCGGCTATGGCTGAGAAGGCAGCCAACCGCGCCACCTCCCAGATGGCAAATTTTCAGCTCCAGGTACGCTCCCTAGCTAGACCCGGGACTCCTTCTAGAGTGCTGATTGGCCTCTTCGTCCTCTCCTAGCTTGCTATTGGCAGATGCTTTTATGGCTCTAGCCCTGACTGGTCAGCGCTCAAGCTGGCTTGTCTCGGGCTAGATTTGCTCTGTTACTAATTTTAATGCTCAGTTAGCCTCTGAATTTTCTCCTATCCTGGCACTCCTTAAATGCACTTGTCTCCCCTCCCACTGGCGATGCCTACTCCTTATTGGCCAACTTACTTAGCCTGAAGGCCTGGAGATTTCTCATTCATAATCACATTCGAGACTGCCAAGAGTATTATTGCCTCCTTTTATCAGTGAGTACCTTAAGCTAATATGCACTCTGTTATGTTTTGCCTCTGCTGTTTGCTTGGTTTGTTCCTTGTCACCCTTGACCTCTGCACCATGCTAAAAAACACTGACCTCAATAAAGCCTGTCCGCTTCCATCTGAACTGGCCATTGCATTTGATATAGTTCTAACTCTGCACCCTTTGAAGGTAGAGGGGGTACGGCTCAGGGGCAATGTGAGGAAGTATTTTTTCACAGAGAGGGTGGTGGACACATGGAACAGCCTTCCTGAGGAGGTTGTGGGGTCTAAAACTGTGGGAGAATTCAAGAATGCATGGGACAGACATAAGTCAATTGTGGGGGGTAGGAAGAAATAGGCTGTTGGTTAAATAGGATCTGCAGCTTATCTTCTAGGTAGAGAAATGGGCAGACTAGGTGGGCCAAGTGGTCCTTATCTGCTGTCAAAGTCTATGTCTCTATGTTTCCCTCTATTAGGCTAACCTTCTCCTGGCTACAGGCATAATGCATGTCCTACGTTTTTCTCCTGTGTTAATCTCCACATTCACCTCTCAGCCAGGGTATTACTTTATGCATCCCTGGGCTCTTTTAACTGGCATTCAGTGCCCACCAACACCCCTTCCTACTGCTACCATAAAAAGGGGCAGAGCCAGACTCTTTAAACTATTAAATGCCCTTAAGAAAATCCTACTTCTGCTACATCTTTGCTCTCGTAACATTGAGTTGAACTCAGGACCTATCTCCCCTATCTCTGCACCTGCTGACATGGCTAATCTGAAGGGATTAAGGCTACTCCATCTAAATGCGTGTAGCTTATTAAGGAAGCTTGACTTCCTACAAACATGGATCTGTCACACCTCGCCTGACGTTCTGGTGGTTTCAAGATGTGGCTTAGGCCATCTACTTGGGACCATGAAATCAACATCCCATGGTACAATGTCTATAGAGTCGACAGGAAGACTAGAGGGGGAGGGGTTGCAATCTATATTTATGATAAATATTCTGCCTCTGTAGTTGATTCCACTTCTGTACCAAAGGAGTTTGAATGTCTGACACTAAAAGTACTACTTCCTCCTTCAACATCCCTCACTATTATCAGCTGCTACAGACTCCCTTCAGCAGGGCTTAAGGTGATACAGCATCTGACATACATCGTGGACAAGCTACCCTTGGAGTTCTTTGTCTTGGGAGACTTTAATCTCGATTGGTTCTCCCCAAGTTCTACCCCATTAAAAGACCTCTGTGACACCCATGGTCTAGCACAAATTATTATAGAATTCACCCATCCAAACACAAAAAATCCAGCTCATAACACCTTACTAGATCTGATCTTAGTAAACAAACCCCATCACATTACCCATTCTGGTGTATTCCTGAATCATCTGAGCAATCACTGTCCCATAGCCTGTGTGAGGGCCACCCCTAAGCAAACATCCACTTCTAGATATACTTATAAAAGAAGTCGCCATAACTTCAACCCTAATGCCTTCCTTTTTGACCTCCAAAACTCATATTGGCAAGACTTTTGTTTAGCCACCTCTGTGGTTAAGGCCCATGAACTCTTTCAGAGCATAGCTCTTGGTGTCTTAAATCGACATGCTGTGCTGGTTAAAATATGCACCAGGAAAAAAAAATCTTGCCCTTGGTTTACCGCTAACTCGCTAACTTGAAAACCATGCTGAACCATAGGGATGCACTATGGAAAAAAGCACGGAAAGCCAAACTCCCGGCAGACTGGTCTGCTTTTAGAATGCTAAGGAACCTATGCACCAGACTTACTTGTGCTGAAAAGGCTAAATACTTTAGAAATGAATTAGCTTCCTTCACTAATTGTTCTGCAGAATTTTGGAGGACCTTAAAGGAGGTGGAGAGACACCACCAGGCTAACTCCTTCCCTGCAAAAATCTCCACTGGTGACTCCTTCACCACCAACAAGCAAACTATCCTATACCTCTTCAATAACCATTTTGCAACCACCAGGCTAGCATTTGACTCCTCCTCTGCTCATACCCTATGCGTGCAACTTGCTACCCAGGACCCGCCCGGTAGCTCCCTCACCACTCCTTCCTATGATGCTCCTTGTTCCTTCTGCACGGTCACAATAAAACACGTGGAGGATCTTCCCCTGTGACTCAACACCAGGAAGAGTGCAGGCACTGACCTTACTGACCCTTATTATCTAAAAATAGGCTATCAAGTGTCCCCCCATTGCACACCTTTTCAATATGTCCCTTTCACAGGGCCTTCTCCTGTCAGTTTGGAAAACAGCTCATGTCATTCCTCTTTTCAAATCTTGTGACCGTTTGATTTAAACAACTACTGACCCATATCCCTCATTCCCATACTATCCAAATTACTTGGGAAAATTGTCAACTATTAGCTTAGACAGCATCTGGAAACTTTCAATCTTCTGAACCCAGTGCAGTTCGGTTTCAGACAATGTTATAGTAGAGTCTCAACCCTTGTCAATGTCTCCAATTATTGATTAAAGGCACTGGACAACAAAATTCATGTCTGTGCCTTATTTCTTGACCTTAGCAAGGCCTTTGACAGTGTGGATCATGACCTGCTCCTGCTTTCATTGCAAAACATTGGTTTAGATGCCCAAGCACTGAATTGGTTCTCTGACTATCTAACTGACCGTCAACAGCAGATCAAAGCAGATGGGAACCTCTCTCCACTAAAACCTTTCATGAGAGGTGTACCTCAAGGGTCTATTTTAGGCCCTTTACTGTTTGCGATCTATATCAATAACATCAATTCCAGGATAAAGTCTGCCAGTATCCATCTTTTTGCAGACAACGCTGTTCTTTACATGGACAGGCCCACCCCAGAACTTGCTTGCTGTGACTTACAACTAGACTTCAATCGTCTGCAACAAAATCTCCTTCATTTAAAGCTTTTGCTAAACACCAAAAAGGCCAAGGCAATGCTTCTTTCCCCTCCAGCGAAAACATCTGGCCACTGCCTTGTACCTCAAATTACCATCCTACTTGGGAAAAATTGGAGTTTGTAACTAAATTTAAGTGCCTGGGGTTCTGGATCGACCATAAGTTGTCCTTCATTGTCCATATCGAAGAACTTGTGAAAAAATTAAAGCAAATGCTTGGTCTGTTCTTCTGCATCAGGCACCTACTCATACATGAAGCTAAAATTTGTCTGGTCCAATCCACCTTTCTTCCTATCCTCGATTATGCGGACTTCATATATGGACAAGGCCCTAGTACCGCCTTGGCTAAGCGTGACACTCTACCACCATGCGTTACGATTCATTACTGGAGCCCCATTCTCCACTCATTATTGCTCCTTATATTCTGAACTTGGATGGCTATCCCTTAATCTTAGATGTCAGAAAAATGTGCAGTCACCTGGATGAACCAAGCAATAATTCATAGTGTGCCTCAGTATATTTTGGACTGTCTGCCTGTACTGCGAGGAACTACCCTATTAGGAGCCTCTCCTATATCACATTAGTTGTCCCCAGGGACAGAACACACCTTGGTGAAGCCTCCATAAACCATGTCCTGCCTGTTCTGTAGAACAGCATCTGACAAGCTGGTCACCTTTAAATCCTTGCTGGCACGATTCTTCATTGAGATTTGCAACTGTTTTCAACGTTGACCTATACTCCTTCTTCTGCTTGGGACCTCTCCCCTATAATGCCTCTTCTGCTTACTCTCCTCTCCTTATTCAATTTACCCTATACTACTGTGTATATAATAAACTACAATGTACATATTTTTTGTTTCTTTTAACTGCACATTGAATACTATATATATTTTGTTCGACCTGATGCATTTATTTATTGTCTGTGCTACTCCCTGTACTACAGTATAAATTCCTTGTTTTTCTTGTAATGTCTTATAAACATACCCAGGTCCATCTTGTAAATGAGTATTACTCAATGGTGTTTCACCTGGTAAAATAAAGATTAATCGATTGACCCCATTAGATCATTGCTGCCGGCACTCTGTCGGACTCATTCAGTGAGCATTGTCTTACGTACTGCGTTAGAAAAATCCACTTCCCCAAGTCTTACCTAAGTACGTTAACCATAGGCCCCTCAAATTCCTTGACATATATGCCCTACTTACAGATTTCTCCACTGCTGATTGATCTCTTATCTATGCCTCTTGTGACATAAATAAAGCCCTCACCCTCTTCACTCGTATCTGTTAAGGGGTCTGGGATGCACACATGCCATGCAGAAAGCTGTGTGTCAAGAGAATACAGCACCAGTGGATCTCTCCCCTTCTGGTTATCCAGTTCAAAGCCAGGGACCTAGAGTGGGCCAAGTACAAGTCCTCCGCTGACCCTGTCAACCTCCAGAACTGTAAGACCCTGCATAACGCTTGCACTAAGTCAGTCCATCCTGCTAAAGCCCTATACTACCAGTCTTAATGCAACACTAATTTATGTTCTCCCTCAAACTTCTGGAAAGTCCTTCACTCCCTAATGGACCTTCCTGCCCAGTTCTCTAACTCCTCTCTCTAATGAACGATTCACTGGTTCTGACCCTCCCTACATTGCCTTACATTTCTTTTATTTTGAAATTCAACTTCTTTATTGTTTTTTTCATAAAACCTACATACATAGGAACATTATCGGGCAAAAGACCTTGGCTAACTCAAAATCTATCTAACCACACCACTCCCTCCTCCACCCCCACCCAATCCACCCCTGGAGTGTGCCCCTAGAAAAAGACAAAAGGTACATCATACATTTTAAGAAACTGAGTACATGGAGAGTTAAGAAACCCTGATACGATTAGTGCAGATATAATGCATGTAATTTGCCCCACTTTTTGTCAAAAAGCTTGAGTCTATTGTGGAAGCTAGCAATCAAGCATTCAGTCCTGAAACACATTGAAAGTTCATTCAGCCATTCACTGTAAGATATGGTGAGCTGATTCATCCAGTGTTTAAGTACCAGTTTCTTGACAATCATTGAGATTAAGGCCATATGAAATCTTCTCTCCTTGACCCCGATGTTGGTATAACCCAGAATACAAATTTCTGTGGAAAAGAAACCATCTAAACCAAGTAAGGGATCATCTTGGTTTGGATTAACTGCCATAAGGGGGCAACCTTTTCACAATACCAGAATATGTGCAGGGTATTCCCTTCTGAATTACCACACCTAGAACATACAGTATATAAGAGGGAAGGAGGCCCATGCTAGTCAATTTAATGGGCGCATTGTACATGTCATTTAGAATGTGGTATTGGGTAAGTCTGAACCTGTTATGAGAGTTGTAAGTGTATAGATCTTTCCAGATCTGTGACCAATTTAGGGGGTACATCTTGTAGCAGGGAACTCCAAACCTTAGAACCTGGTAGGGACTCAGGCTGGCTTATGGTCAGAAGGCAGGAGTATAGTAGAGAGATGGTATGTGGCATGGAGGCTAATTCCCTTAGCTGTTTTAAGATAGGACTTAGTACAGAGGATTTAGGGGTTGTGCCAAATAACTGGTCCAGCAGGTGCCTGAGCTGAAAAATCTTGAAGATGTGCACTTGGTTTAGGCTGCATCTCTAGAGAATATCTGGAAAAGAGAGAAGAGGATCCTGAGAATATAAATTAGCCACTGTGGCCTCCTTTAGCTGGGGAAACCATCCTGGGGCAAGACTTGTACCCCCAATCTTGATATTAGGATTTAGAACAATAGGTTGATCAAAATCTTTTTGGGGGAGGAATTTGTGGGAGTAACAGAACTGGGAAAAAAGCTTGATTGAAGTTCCAATCACTGAGTGACGGAGTTGGACTGGCAGTGATCGCCATAGGAGGTAAAACATGGTTGGGGCGGTTAGGTTGTACCGCTGTAGGATCTGGTTCTCAATTTGTAGCCACATAGGGGTATAGTGCCCTTCGGAACTCGAGTGCCATCTTCCACATTTAGAGAAGTGGCTGGCCCAGTAATATAGAAGGAAATTAGGAAGGCGAAGACCACCTAAATCCTTGGGAAGGCTTAGCTTGAGGAAAGAGCATCTAGGATGTTTATTCAACCAAATAAAATTAGATATGAAGGAATTTACATGTTGGAAGAAGGAGAGAGGAAACCAGAGATTCAACATATTTAGGGGTTAGAAGAGTCTGGGGAGGACATTCATCTTTATGATATTGATTCATCTCCATAAGGAAATCGGGAGAGACTCCCACCTCTGGAGATCCTGTTGGATGTTAGTCACCAGATCATCTAGGTTTAATTTCTTGGTGAGAGAAGGGTCAGTGGTTAGGAGTATGTCCAGATGCCTGATTGAATGTGGGGACCATTTCATACCGAATTGATTAAAGTCAGCCTTGTGAGTGCAGTGATTAAGGGGAAAAATTTCAGTTTTGTTAATATTCAATTTATAGTTGGAGAGGGGACTAAACTGGGATAACACTTTGAGCGTGTGCTTGAGGGAAATAGCAGGATGTTCTAAATGAAAAAGGATGTCATCCACATACGCCAAAAGCGCTAAAATGGAATCATACACTGGGATACCCTGTATCTCGTGGGACATTTTGATATGTCTCAGGAGGGGCTCCAAGTGTAAACTGAAAAGGAAAGGTGAAAGAGGACAGCCCTGTCTAGTACCAGTGAAGATAGAGAAGCGAGGGGAGAAGAATGGAGGGGATTAGCCTGGAACCTTCTAGCTTATACTAATGAAGAGCCAAGAGCCTACCAGACTTTTCACCTTGCTAAACATATTTAGAACGTGTTTTTAGTATGGCATATTCCTCCTTCTCTCTCAGAAAGTCAGCATACTTATCTCTTAAGGAAAGCAATGCTTCTAGGGTATCAGATGAGGTGGACAAGGAGAGAGTGAGCTCAGCTGATCTAATTTGTGTTAGGAGAGATAAGGCCTCAGCTTCCTCTGTCTTTTCCTTCTGGAGGCAAGTTTGATAAATTTGTCTCGCCATTTGAGTGCACACCATTCAAGATTTTCCGTTTGCACAGAGCCTCTATTAAAGTCAGTGAAGAACTGCATAAGGGATTGCACTTTGGTGATAGTGGTTTTGTCTTTTAAAAGCTGAGTATTCAACTTTCATGCCATGTCACTCTGCATATTAGGGTCTGGAGAGAGAACTAAGCAAGCTACCGAGTGGTCAGATAGGACAAGTGGTTTGATCCCTGCATGGCATAGGCCATTTAGAAGGGGAAGACTGACTAGGATATAATCAAGCCTAGACCAGGACTGATGAATATTAGAATAATAGAAATAAAGATGGTGAGAGGGATGAAGAATGCGCCATGGATCGCACAATCCTGACATATCTGTGAAGTCTCTCAGGGCTCTTCGGGGTGGAGAAGGAGGTTTTAGTGGTAGATAAGATCTGTATCAGTCCAGTGAGGATGGAATATCCCAGTACCCCCCCAGGATTAGGAGGGTGGATAAGAGGGATGAAGCCTATTGGCTAGTTCCATGAGGAATGAAGGGTCACCCCCCACCGGACCATATAGGTATCCCAGGACCACCTCGGTGCAAAGAAAGGAACTGTTAATCAGGATGAATCTACCTCCTAGGTCAAAATTGGTTGAATCAGCCTGAAAAGGGATGTTTCCCATTACTAGTATGGACACTTATCTGCTCAAGTAAGAGTCCCCAGAAGCAATAACTTGTGAGACCCCTTGCCGGCGCAACCAGATGGCCTCCTTTGCTAGCAGGTGTGTTTCTTGTAAGAAAATAATGCCAGCATTGAGTAGGGCACAATGCTTCAGGACCTGATATCTCTTAGTGGGGTCTCAAACTCCCCTAACATTCTACTTTATGATTTTAATTGTATTACTCATCATTTGTATTAAACAGATTAACCAGGAAGACTGAGCTAAAAGTGAACCGACTGTAACCAGTGAGGCACACTCCATCCCAACCCCCACCCATTAAACAGCTATGTCTCAGTGGGAGTCAAATGAAAACAACACTCGCAGTAGACCAAAGCAAGCAGCTCCAAACACCCACTGAAACATTACCCAGAAGTGAAGAACCAAGGGTGAACCCCCCCCCCCGGGTCCCATAACCCTCCAGACTAATGCTAATGTAAGCTGAGTGAATGGAACAAAGGCAGTAAACTGGTGATACAAGATCTTATTCTGTAAACAAGTGAAACCCATGTCTGGAATGCCAATCAGAAGACGCCAACATAGTCCCCCCCTCCCCAACCCACCTTCCGCATCTTTGAGACCCTCCAATGAATATGCAAAGCCACCCACCCATTAACTACTATCACTACCCCAATGGTTGAACTATTTACAAGCCCCCCCGGAGCAAAACCCAAGTTGAAGATAATCTTACCATAAGGAGAGGGGGAAACCCTTTGAGCCTGGTTCCACTCACTTTAGAAGAATGTGGATTTAATAGATGGTCCGGGTTGTCATCCAGAATGAGTGGAAGCAAACTCAACCGCCATATATACCAGAAATCAATGCTGAACACAGTGTCCAGCAAGCCAGTCCCCGGAGCCCTCCTTCCTCCCCTTCCCCTTCTCTGGTTAATGCGACTCACAGAATTACTTGATTCAATTACCAGTTATACAGCAATAAATGGTTTTTACCCTACCTGCCTCTCGTCTAACGCTAGCCTGGTTGCTGGATCTCTGGTGAGGATAATTCGACCATTCCCCCTGCAAATGTGGGATGCCATTATCCCATCCCTTTGGTTTGTTGATGAAGTGGAGCAAACCACTATGAGGCAGTGCTAAGGGGTGAGAAAAAGACAGGCCCTTGTAGGAGCAAATGGCCATCAGAGCCACCAAGGGACTAGAGCATAGCTGCAACTTAAGAGGGAAGGAGCCAGCCAGGCATCTAAGAGAACTTTAGCCCTCAGGTCCAGCTAGAATGCGTGAAAAGTCAGGTATGGAGTAACCTCCTCAAATTATTCCAACCACTGAAATGGTAGGGACTGGAAGAAGGGAACCAAATGTGTCACGGACTGGTGCATGTAACCCCATCTCCCCCGGAACCAACAACCCCACCTGTAGTACCGGATTATGGCATGCACAAGTGAGGCAATTGGAAGGTGCCTATCCTGCCTGATAGATCCCAATTCAGTGCCTAGGGTGACAAGAATGAGGAGAGCTGGAGGCCCAAATTGCGACCTATCTTAAACTCAAGCGTCTCCCCCCTCCCAACCCTGCAAACCCAGAAAAGTCAACAGAGAGTAGGGCCATCAACAAAAGGAGACAGCAGCAATTACAGGTACTCCAATTTATAATTAAACAGCTCTAATAGGTCAGTAAAGCAGTTCAGGTGTCAGCAAACAGATTGGGCAGGTGCTGACACAGGTCTTTCTTGGCAGAGTCCGGACAATCGTGGGAAATCCAAGTGTCATTTAGAAGGAACTGCAGGAGAGCAGGATAGGACATTTTGAATTTTATGCCTGCTGCTATCAGTTTGGAGACAGTCGGGTGGAAAGTCGACCGCTTCTTCCTGGTCTCGAGGGGTCGATCTTGGGTAAAACACAGCGGTTTCCCTTCCCAAAGTAAAGACTGCAGCTCCCAGACCTTTGTAAGCACATGCTGTTTCTCAAGATAACTTAAAAACTTTAATATAATGGGTCATGGAGGAGCACCATCAGGGGGGTTGGGGTCAGAGCAACCTATGTGCATATTTGATTTGGTAGCTGGTATTAAAGGGAGAGGGCCCCACTACCTTGGCTAGCAACTTCTGGATGAAGGTAATGACACTGGGGCCTTGCTCTGACTCAGGCAGCCTGAAAATAAGGATATTGTTCCTGCAGCTCCAGCCTTCAAGATCCTCAGCCTTTGCTTGTAGTTTAGTGAGTTGTTGCCGTAGTTTAACGACCTCCGGGTAAGTCGTTCTTTCCAGGACTCCAGTGACTTCATTCTAGCTTCCATATCACCCAGCTTATGGCCCAGGTTTCCCATATCAGCTTTTAGGGACTTAAATTCAGAAGAGATGTCTGCAAAGGCTTTCCGAAAGGGAAGCACTTCCTGGAGAAAACGATCTTCAGTAAGAGGTCCTGAGGGGTATGATTGAGCAGAAGAACTCGAGCTCTGGGCACCTTGAGCTTTATCTTTTTTAGGAGCTTTCAAGGGTGAGGTAGGCAGTGTATGGTATTCCGTGGTGTTTGCCGCATGTTGTCTTCCATCGCGGCAGTTCTTGCCTATAGCGATAGGCAAATCTTCTAGACAGATGTTGTGAGTAGGAAGGCAACAGAAAATAGTGTAAAAGTCCAAAACTAGTTGCTATTTGTGGAGGATTAAATCTGATATAGAGAAGAGAGGAGACAGCTCCACCAGAAGGCTGCTACCAATCTACAGACATCACGTGATCCTCCATTGCCTCACACTTAAATAGTTTCTTTACCAAATATGCTCTTCCCAAGCAACCTGAACTTATACTACTAACCTTGTCCAGCATCCCTCTCAACTACCCCACCACCTTCAGATGAAGGTTTCTGCCCCCCCCCCATATCCCAACAGGAAGTTTTCAATGCATTATCCTCAGTTTCCCCAATTAAGCACAGCCCTAATGGGCTGGACCCCAGATTGCTCAGCCTCTGCTCCAGCTATAACCCTCCCCCTTATCTACACACTGAAGCTATCCTTCTCACTCTCAACTGTCCCCAAAGCCTGGAAAATGGCCATGGTCATACCCCTCCACAAGGGCGGTGATCCTTCCTCTCCAGAGAACTACTGTCCCATCTCCCTACTCCCTGTCCTAAACTTCAGGAAGCCCTCATACTCTCTAGGCTCACCTCCTTCCTTGACAGTACCTCCTTCCACACCCACTTTCAGTCAGATTTCAGAAAGTACCACTCTACAGTATCCTTCCTTCTCCATGTTATAGATTACATTTTTACTGCTATGGACAAAGGCCACCTCACCTCCACCATTTTTATAGATGTAGCAAAAGCCTTTGATTCAGTGTCCCACCATCTCCTCCTAAATAAACTGGCTGCCTCAGGCTTCTCTTCCTCTGCAGTAAAATGGTGCCAGTCTTATCTCTCTAACTGCCACCAGTCCGTGCAAGTCGCCTCCTCTCACTACCTAAGCAGGTGTTCCCCAAGGCTCTATCTTGAGGTCAGTTCTTTTCTCTATCATCAAAAACAACCTTCCTTCCATCTGTGTTGCTGCAAACATTCACATGTATGCCGACTATATGGTGCTCTACCTGTTCAGCCTCTCTAGCAGTGCACTCAAGGCCCCTCTCCAGATTGAGTTCCTCAACATTAGACAATGGTTTAACACAAACCAACTCACACTGAATACTAAAAAGACCGTATCAATGACATTTGGCTCCTCCCAGAAGCTTACTGAACTCCAGTCCCCCACCAATTTTTCACAGCCTCGATGCACCAAACTGGAATCTGTGTCTGCCTTCAAATAATTGGGAGTCTAGCTCAACCCCAGACTGGATTTCTCCCACCATATTGACTCCCTACACACCAAACTCCACCCCAAACTAGGAGCTTTGCATCGTTCCAAAGACTGCCCAACCCTTCCTACTCATCGTGATCTTGTCTCAAAATGAATACTCCCGTTGTTTGATTATGCAGATGTGGTTTATGAGTCAGCCTCCTCCTCTTCCCTCAGTAAGCTCAACTCCTTGTGTAATGCCTTCTGCTGCTTCGCCACTAATCTCCCCCACCTTACTCATGATTGTACACATTACTCTGCACTCTCAGTCCTTCCTCTCTCCCTCCACCGTCAACTGCACGGCGCATCCTTTATAGCTAAATATTGGTTAACTCTCTCCCAGCATACCTTTCCTCCCTCCTCTCATCGGCCAGTGCCTCTGACTATCTCTTCAGCTCTACAGACTCGTACACTTTGTCCATCCCTCAAGTGCACTCCTGTGCCAGACAATCTGCCTCCTTTTACTGCTTCCCCCTATCTGGAATTGCCTCCTCTCACTCCTATGGTCACCCCCCTCCCTTTCCTCCCTTAAATACCAGCTAAAACTCTCTCTCCAACATTCTTCCGAGGAGCATACTTGGCTAATGCCTCTCACTCCCGGCCTGAACCCTCGCTATCTGTATTCTCCCCACCTGACCCAGGCAGGTCAGTCCCCTGGCAACCAAGTTACCCCCAGGGGAGGGCTTGTCCACCCGTGGTGACCTTGCAGACTCAAGGTCCTACCTGGACATCAGGTTTGCGCTTGGGGAGATCTTTGGTGCACTGAGCCAGCACTGGGATGTGGGCCTTGTCACTGGAGCCCTCTTCATCTCCACAAGCCCGTAGAGGGTTTCTCTTTTTGTCCCCAAGAGTGCTGTCCCCTTCCTCAAGTGTGATGTGCAATGACGTCATGGCGCCCGGCAACTCTGCCGATGTCTACCACACTTGCCCCTCACCTTAGTCAGCCATCTTGTAATGTCCCCAATCTGCATTGGGGGCCACAGGGACGCTGGACAACCACACAACCTTCCCCCTGGGAGAAGAGAGCTGTCTATTGATGCTACATCCTCTCCCTCCCCTGCCGACTTCAGGCAACCTAAGTCCTCATCCGAACCCAGGTCACCGGCATGGTGCAAGGTGTGGCGTCCAGCACCTCAACCCTCAGAGCCACCAGGCTGACTGCCCTCTATACCTGGCTGGTACCCTCCTCCAAGCTAGCCTTCTGGCCCTAAGTTCAATGTCTACCTGAACTCCACCCCCTAAGCTTTCCCCTACATAAATCTTTCCACCCCATCTCAGCCCACCCATCCCAGTGTGGCTCAGTTGGTAGCACATCCGCCTCCAGACCAGAATGTCTTGGGTTCTCATCCCACACCAGGACTGGACTTGCACCTGAAATGCTGGCATCCGAGTGCAGTATTAGGGGGGTCCTGTACTGTTGGGGTGTGCTGTCCTTCATGAGATGTTAAACCGAGGTCCCTTCTACCCATCCTGGTGCTGTCCAGGCGGAAGTAAAAGAACCCAGTGCACTCTTTGTAAAGAGTAGGGGACATTCCCGGTGTCCTGGCCAACATTCCCCTTCCCATAAACCTGTTCATGCAATTGTTCAGGCTGTGTGTGGATGTTGATGTGCGATATGGCTGCCACTACACATTCAGTCACTTCACTACCAAGTTTAGCATTGCTTGTAAAGCGCTTTGGGATACACTGTGTATGAAAAGCACTATATAAATGCTGATTCTTCTTCTTCTTCTTCACATATCCACTGTTCTTTTTCTGCTCATTCACTACAAAACATATTGTCCTCCCTTATTATTTCTTGATATGCAAGTGTAACAAGGATCATTTGTTCATATAACTGTTTTTGGATTGTAAATATCTACATATACTCCTCTCCCCCTTCCCCTTGTGTTGCACCTGGAAAGGAGCTTCTAGCTCAGTGTGCCTTTCCTTGTTACCAACTTTTAAATAAATAAAATAAATAAAAATCTATGCCTTTTTGATAGTTTCCCGTACATGAAGAAGTAAAGAATAAGGCATGACAAAATTATGCTGTTTTAGTGTACTGACTGGTGGGTTCTAAAAGCTGAGACCTCTGTCTTCTACACACTCTTCTGGGCATGGTTTAACTGTTAAAAGTTGTTGTAAAACAAAAAATTAAAAAATAGCAGACACTAAAGCAGTACTCGGTGTTATGTGAAATTGATAACAGGGATATAATTCAAAGTTGATTTCATGGGTTAAAGATAACGTTTCATTAATGTGGTATTTGGGTAAATTTACTAGAATTGTTTGGCAAATTGCTATCACATGCATCTTTGGTGGTGGTAATCGAAGCCTGTCCCTTCCAGCTGGTAGCCATGTCCCCCTCCCCCCCAAGTAAGCCTGTGCTGTGACGGGCGAAGCACTGGGGTAGCTTTCGTTTTTCCTGTTCTGCTACTGCACATTCAGGGTTAGGAAAATGCTCTAATGCCTCGAGCACGTTGTGAAATGTTTGTACATATATTCAGAGCCTTGGTTTTTTTTGCACAGTGATAACATGTCTCAATGCCAGGGAAATGCTGAGGAACATCATAATACTGCATAATATGAAGCTGTTTTTGGATTAAGCCCTCTTGCCCCCATTTTATAAAGCCAAGTTCAGCATTGTTGATGTGTTTGGGGACATAGTCCCCATAGTGTCCGCAATATGATGGTTAATATAACCCACTGGACAGCTTGTTTTTCTGTGCAATATTCTGTGCGAGAAGTTGAAATATACTGGATGTATTTCCATAAATTCTACATGTATCACAAAATTTACTCTGTGTGTGAATATATTTAAGAACAGGCTTCAGACAGAGTACCTGCTCATTTCTGAGTGAGTTCTCAATTTTTGGGAATACCCCTTATCAGACAGAAAAGGTGGGCATTGCTCTAGGCAAACAGTTCAGGAAGGCAGTAGCTGGAGGTAAAGTAATCCAGTTAACAGACTTCAGCATACTAGGTGCTGACTTAAGCATCCCAATTGTGTGGAACAACAGAAATCAGGTGTTGGTAGACACCATCCAGGACTACTTCTTAGTGGAGGAATGAACCAGGAATGGGACCAGTCTCAATCTAGTTATGACCAACTAAAGGTTAACAGTGGAAGAGCCACTAGGGTATATTGACTGCATCAGAGTGTGGTTCGTCATAGCTCTGGAATCACAGATGCAGTTGACCCAGACAGTTGTCCTGGACTTTATAAGGACTGACTTTGGGAGGCTGAAGGAGGAGCTAAAGAGGAGTCTCATGGGGTACAAACAGCTAGATGGGACAGAACGCAAGTGGCAGCATACCAAAGAAGAGATTTTATCTGTATCTAAAGCTTGCCTCAGACAAGTGAGCAAGGGGATGAGGCATGAGTCCTATGTGGTTTTCCATGGTCAACCTCCAGCCGATTTTTGTCATCATCATCTTGGAGTCTTGACTCCTACACCAGGTCCACAACTCCGCAATGCCCTTCCTTGGTTACTCCTTAGCTAGGCAGGCTTACCCCATGAGGGGCTGTGGTGTTGCAATCTACATATCCTCCTGCATCTAATTTGCACCTGTGCTGTTGGTCTCTTCCCCTCTGCCTATAAGCTGCTCCTCCTCAAAGTCACCCTGGCCTTCACAGTTCCTCTTTTTGTTGCACGTGTGTACTGCTGTCCTGGCCTATTCCCTGCTTTGCTCACTGATCTCCTCTCCACCATGTGCTCCTGCTCCTCTGGTGAGGTGCTGATACTTGGCAATTTTAATATTTATTGGTTCTGTCCCTCTAAGCACAAACTTTGTCAAAAGTTAAATTCCCACAGTTATCCCACCTTTTTTTGGACTCCACCCAGCTTAATCATAAATCCTCAAGCCATACTCTTTTGGCCTGGGCACTTCCTCACACATCCCATGTAAGACCCATAGTCCTAAAGCTCTTCCTAAAATCATCCTCTTTCAATCCTTCAGGTCACTGGATTTTGGCCCCCTCCATGCTGAACTATCATTCACTGTCTGGTCCCACGTCTCAACAGCTACTGACATCAGCTTGGCCTTCGAATCTTTCCATACCAAATTTATGGGTGCTTGGAACAACCATGCCCCTCTCAGGAAAACCAGGGATCAGGGTTTCCATTTTTCCCTGATCTCTGCTGAGGTGCTGGCCTGTCTTGAAACTTGTGATCTAGCCAGTCCTATAATATCATGGGTTCCCCTGCTTCCCTGTTAAATTACTAGACTCTTTACAGTGCTTGCACCAAAGTCACCAGGCTTGAAAAATCTGAATACTTTGCATCCACAGTCTACCTCTTCTACAAGTTCTGAAGATTTATCCCCCCTGACCCAGTCCTCCCCCGACCTCAAGGCTGGCAACTCTCATGTCACTAACCCCACTGCTGTTGCTTCTTTCTGCAACTCATTTTTCATCACCTGTTCCATATCTCTCAACCCCCTCCCCCCGCAGGACAGAAGGTCCAACACCAGCAAGAAACCCAGAGGACAAAGCGGCGGGGGGGGGGGGGCACAGCCCAGGAGTGGAGTGCCAGGTTCCCTCTGCCTCTCTTAAGGCCATCCCAGCTGTTAATCCTCACAAGTGTACAACTCCTGATGGTCTTGATCCAAATATTTGGGCAATTCTAGAGGTGGGTAGGAGAAAGTAGGCTGTTGGTTAACTAGGATCTGCAGTTTATCCAATAAGTAGGGAAATGGGCAGACTGGGTGGGCCAAGTGGTCCTTATCTGCTGACAAAGTCTATGTTTCTTTGTTCTATGTATTTCTCTGCACCAGCCATTGTCTTCACTATTACTCTCCTTCTTAACCTCTGTCTTCTGCTTCTGTCCCAGATGCCTGATTTGACTAAAGCCTTCAACACTGGGTCACAGCTCATTCTACTAGACAAACTTAAAGAGCACCTTTCCTGGCATATTTACTTATACAACATTAGTATGAATCCTTACCTTCCCTTGCGTTTCTCCATTGATAAATTATTATTCTTAGATGCAAGATACCAACTGAGAAAGTGGAGCACTTGGGTTCAGGGTGCCAGTATAATCATCTGACACCACAAGGCTTACAAAACAATTAGTAGAACATATAAAACATGGACTTAAAACTTTGCACCACGATTTCACCTGGACTCACAAGAGTGGAAGTGACACCATTCCTGTAGTAAATCTAACATTACTAGCCCTTCGTGCCTGCCCTAAAACGTCTGTGCCTATGACCCTATCCCGGTTATAGCATGTCTTGTATGTACTATTAATTGTTTTGTTAGCCTTGTAGTGTCAGATGTTAAATTAGCACCCTGAATCCAGGTGCTCCACTTTTTCAGTTGGTATCTTTAACTAAACAGCTATTAGCATTAATTTTCAAAAAATATCTTGGGTTAATATTCAGCTGGTTGCAAAGCACAGCACAAATGTTTGCGCTGTGGTTTGTGATTGCACAGGGGTCCCAGGATGGTATATTCAGTCAGGCACTACCCGACTGAATATAGGGCCAAGTTGGGGTGGCACTAAATCATGTAGCACTGCCCCAACATGGCTTGTGAACTGTGTCTCAAGAGCTGATAGCACTGGAGTGCTATCAGCAATTTTCAAGGGTACCTATGTAAAAGAGGCCACTGGGCATGCAAGGTGCTAAGGGGCCATTTGCATGCCCATTATAGGCCCATTTGCATGGGTAGCGGATGCAGGTAGTGTGGTGCTACCTCCCTGGCCATTCATGGTATCCCCAGCCATCCCTGATGCTAGCGGTCCCCTCCAATCATCAGCCCCTGATTAAAAATAGTAATCCCTGGCCCAATGGCACTGAGGGCTAAGGCACTGCTCACCTTACCTCGTGCTACCCCGGAGACCCGTGTTCAGGAATGGGCATGGGCTGCCAGGGATCGGCAGGGAGGAGAGGGATTAAGCATCCGTATGACTGCTCTCCCTCTCCGGGAAGGGGGGGGACACCTGCACTTCGGTGCATGACTGGTCCCTGGCAGAGGCTAGGGGGTAGTGAACCAAAATGCTACAGAATGGGAGTAGACGAGGCAGACACTTGGAGGCGAGCATACAGGAGTGTGTACGCTGGCTCCTTGTGGTGTCATTTCACACCTCGTCTATGGGGAAAAATGACAGGTGGAAAAATCTAGGGACTGGCGCTGCAGAATGACAATCGGTCCCCACAGGCGCCGACCCTGCGAGGGGCAGTAATCCCTCCAGCACTGGATCTGGAGTTAGGCAGGTTGAGGGATTGCCGCCACCCCACCACGGGGGGCAAGCCATGGGGCAGCAGTAGGGGTAGGCTGCGAGTGGGGGATGGGGCTGGGGAGCTGATAGGAGGCAGCGCTGCCAGGGACCGGATAGATAAAGAAATTAACTGAAAAAAAAAATAGTAATCCCTGGTGTTAGTGGTCCCCCCTCCGAACGCCAGCCCCGATGTATACATCATGTTCCTTGGTGCTAGTGGTCCCCCCCCTCCCTCCGATCACCAGCCCCAATGTATACACCATATTCTCTGGTGCTAATAGTCCCCCCTCCCTCCGATTGCCAGCCCTGATGTATATATTATATTCCCTGGTGCTTGTGGTCCCACCCGTGATCATCAACCCCTGAGTAAAAGGAGTAATCCCTGGTGGCATCTCTCCCCCCACTGATCTCCAGCCTGGAAGTAAACAAAACACCTCCCTGGAGTCCAGTGGCCCCCCTCCTCAGCACTGGGCACATCCCTCACCTTAGCATTATCTGCGGTGCTGCGGGAGCATACAGTGATTGGCACATCACTCCTCACACCTCCTCACCTGGCATGTGTATGTCCAGGCAGTGAGCATGCCACTTATTTATAGGACAGGGTGATGCATACTGTCCTATAAATAAGAGGCATGCTCCCTTCCTGAAAATATGGTGGCTGGCCAAGAGGGCTGTGCTGGTTGCTGTATGTTCTCGCAGCACTGCAGATAATGCTAAGGTTAGGGGTGGGTTGCACGGTGCTGCAGTGGGGTGACTGCGTGCCAGGAAGGGCTTTGTTTACTTCTGGGCTTGTGGATGGTGGCGGGAACTGCTACCAGAGATTACTCATTTCACTCAAGGGGCTTGCGATTGTGGGGGCCTCTACCACCAGGTATTACTCGCTTTTACTCAGGGCTGGTGATTGGAGGGTGGGGGGACCACTAGCACCAGGGAATATGATGTATACATTGGGACTGGCAATCAGAAGGGGAACCACAAGCACCAGGAATTACTCTTTTTACTCAGGAGCTGGTGATCGGGGCCACTGGCACCAGGGATTATTATTTTTACTTGGGAGCTGGCGATTGGGGTGGGTCCACTGGCACCAGGGATTACTATTTTTAATTATAGGCTGGCAAGTGGGAGGGGGGACCACTAACACCAAGGATTACTATTCTTAATTGGGGATGGGTGGTCAGAGGGGGGCCACTGGCACCAGTGATTGTTTTTTACACTGTGGGTGGGACGGGCAAAAGGAGGAGGGTGCCATGGATCACAGGGGTAGGTATGCTCCCTCAGAGGCCAGCTGACTGGTTGGCTGCATTACCTCTGGCAGCTGCTAGGGCTGCACAGAGTAAGAGGATGTTTTCATTGGCTGTATTTGTATGGCACAAAAGAACTGTGCAAATCCTTTTGTGCAGCACAGATCTGCTGAATACTAGCTTGGACCGATATTCCTTTCCCCATCCCACTGTTTGCATAACCTCCTTTTTGTTTTTTGTGCATGCTACCCTGTTTGCCAGTGCAACAGAGCCCTTTCAATATTGGGCTTCAGCGCAAAGCCCAGTTTGCATGAGCGAACACCGGTTAGCGCCTGCACAAACTTCTGAATATCGGGCCCCTTATGTGTTGCTTGAATTATCATTGTGATTGGTATTAGGAGCCTTGAAAAGCATTTTGTTGGCTGAAGAGTGCTGTTTTTGTCCACTGCAAAGCCCAATATTTTTATAAATTGCATTTAGCACTAATGCACTCAGTGCATGTAATTACATGGTTACTGCACCTTTAAGAAACCAGACTATTGTCAGCATGGTAGTGCTGAGAGTTGAGGTGCTGGACATCACATCTTGCATCATGCCGGTGACCTGGGTTTGGGAGTGAGCACGGGTTGCTGTGGGTTGGCAGGGGAAGGTAGAGGATCAAGCAACCGACTGACTGCTCTCCTCTCCCTGGGAGGGAGGAGCAACTGTCTCGCTCCTTGGCTGCCATCTGGTGGAGATTGGGTGGTAGCATCGGAGTCTGAGCAGCAAGTAGAGGGCTGCAGCTATGTGAGTGCAAGATTGCCTCCACGTGCGTGTGCTCACTGTGCCGTAGCAAGGGGAGAAAATCAGGAGGAAAATGGCAACCGTAGGCTCCATGAAGTCCTGCCTGCCAGCCCTTGTCCCGCTCCATTGCTGACATGCCAAAAGCCCAGTCTGGATTGTGTACCCTGGGTGGAGGGAGGACAGCCTTCCCCTTCCTAGCCCTGTCACAAAGGGAAATCTGTGGGGGAATGAGGCTCGGCAGTGGCGGAGAAATGGCAATCAGACTTAGGTGGAAGGGACAGGGAGGAGCTCAGCTGCCTATGGTACACCTAGCAGGTAACAACATATATATATATATATATATATAGAGAGAGAGAGAGATGTAGATCTAGATATATAAAAAAAGAAACCATACTTTTTAAGGGCAGTTGTCTGTAAGCATGGTAGCTCCTTGAGAAAGCACGCAGGTGTGAAACGTTGGGGCACTTGCTGCACTTGTCCTATTCCTGCACAATTTGCTGCTTTTAGCAATGGAATAAAGCCTCTGAACTGAAGCATATCTGTTTTGCTTGTGGTGGACTTTTCTGTCCGACAGCGTCACATTGCTGGTGTGAGTGTATGTGCATGGGTTTGTATTTCCTGCCTGTCCTCCATTCCCTTGGATCTACCCCAGACAATAGCATGCTATTGATTAGCCCTGCCAAGGGTTCAGATTGTTCCAGCACTAGTTCCCTGGACACTCTTGGGTGCATCCTATTGGGTCTATTTCAGCCCCTTTCTTACTTTTTCTACTGAAATTCCTACCCACCCCATTTCCTGAATCCCACTTGCTGCTGCCTTAATTCCACTTTATGGTAGAGGCCTGCTGTCCTCCACTGTGTATACTGGGTAGAACTAGCCATTTAAACTGTAACCTTCTGCTTGTTGTCCTCTACTATCCTCCTCTCTCTGCCAACCTAACAATTACCCCCCTCATCTTAGAAGCATAGAAAGAGAATTTGTCAGCAGAAAAGGACCGCTTTGACCACCCAGTCTGTCCAGAACTTCCCTGCCTAGTCTGTCTCCACAGTCCCTAACAGATCTTCGCAACCCCCCGACTGTTTATTAAAATAATACTAAGTCTATTCCACACATGCTGGAAGGCCCCTCACAGTTTTTGCCTACATTAGTACCACTGGCAGTCTCTTCCAGGCATCTACCACCCTTTCTGTGAAGTAGTATTTCCTCAGTCCCCCTTAAACTCTCCCATCCAGCTTCATCGCATGCTCCTGGTTCTGGTGCTCTTTCTCCCATGAAAAAGACATACCTCCTGCATCCTGCTCACCCCTATTAGGTACCTGTATATATCTCTATCATGTCACCTCCTGCTCTCCTCTCTTCCAGGGTATACATGTTGAGATCCCTCAGTCTCTCCTCTTAGGGCTTTAGATGCAGCCCTACACCATTTTAGTTGTCCTCCTCTAGAGTGCCTCCACCCTGTCTATGTCCTTTCTGACTTGCAGCCTCTAAAACTGTACATACTACTCTAGATGGTGTCTCACCAGTGAGCGATGCAGTGGCAACACCGCCTCCCTCTTCCTGCGGGAGATACGCCTCCCTGTGCACCCCAGCAACCCACTAGCACTACTCACTGCTTTGCCACACTGCCTTGCCACTTTGAGGTCATCAGTTATTATGACATTGAGGTCCCTTTCTTGCTTAGTGACTGTCAGTATCTCCCTCCATCCTATACTCGGTTGGGCCCCTATGCTATAGATGCATGATTTGCACTTTGTGGCATTGAACCACAACTGTCAAACCCTTGACCTCTCCTCAAGTTTCCCAAGATCTCTGCACATTCTTTGTATACCTTCCTGAGTGTCCATTCCACTGAAGATTTTGGTATGATCTGCAAAAAAGCATACACAGAAACATAGAAACATAGACTTTGACTGCAGATAAGGACCACTTGGCCCACCTAGTCTGCCCATTTGCCTACCTACTGGATAAGCTGCAGATCTTAGTCAACTAACAGTCTACTTCTTCCTACCCCCTACAAGAATTGTCTTGTGTCTGTCCAATGCATTCTTGAATTCTCCCACAGTACCTTCCCTTCCAGTTCTTCTGCGATGTCATTTAGGAAGTAATTGAAGGGAACTGGTCCCAGCACTGAGCCCTGTGGCACCTCGCTGGTCACACTCCTATCATTAGAGTGAGTGCTTTTTACCACCACCTTCAGTTACCTTATCTGTTAACCAGTTTCTAACTTAGTTCTCCACTTCAGATCCTACCCCTGGGCTGCTCAATGTTTTTATCAGTCTAATATGTGGCAATATGTGGAAGGCATTGCTAAAGACCAGATAAGCCACATCCACTGCCCTCCCCTGATCTATTTCCTCACGCACCCAGTCAAAGAAATAAATCAGATTAGTCTGGCATGATCCTACCCATGAATCCATGCTGCCTATGGTATTGCAGCCCTCTAGATTTAAGATACTCTAACAATGTTTCCTTTTGCAGTGTTTCCATTAATTTCCCCACCACTGATGTAAGACTGACCTGCCTATACTATAGTTGCTAACCTCCTCCCTGCTGTCGCTCTTATGCAGAGGGACCAAATCAGTTCTTCTCCAGTCCAATGGAACTGGAACCATGTCTGTTTTCCAGTGAAGTGCTGAATACATCTGTCAGTGGAGCAGCTAGCACCTCCCTGAGTTCCTTTAGTACCTTTGGGAGTATCCTGTCTGGTCTCATAGCCTTGTTCACCTTCAGAGCTGCAAGTTCTTCAGGACTTTTTCCTCTGAAAATGGGCTTGTGTCCACTTCCCCTTCCCCTCTCTGTTCTACCTACTCCCTTGTGGTCCACCCCCCCCCCCACGCCTCTACTGTGAAGTCTCTGAAAAGAAGTACCTGTTCAGGATGGTAGCTTTTTCATGATCTGCTTCTGCACAATCTCTATCTTCCGCTCTTCTAATCTTCACTATCCTGCCCCTCGCTTTCCTCTTCTCACTTATGTATTTGCAGAAAGTCTTACCCCCTTTAGCTACACCTTTGGCTATCATTTCCTCTGTTTACACCTTTGCTCCACTCACTGCCTTTCCTGCTTCCCCTCTGTTTTACTTGGTATACTTCCCTGTCCTCCACCCTCTGTGTTTCCTTATACCTTCTGAATGCTACCCTTTTTTCCCTCACCAACATGGCTACGTCCCTAGAGAAACGTAAGTCTCTTTTTCCTTCTGCTCTTACTCACTTCCTTTACAGAGGCTGGTTGCCATAATTATTGCCCTCTCTTATTCTTCCCCACAGTGTCTCTACCCCTCCCTGTTAATCCCCCTCCATGAGGCAGTTTCTGAGGCCATTCCCCATTTCTTTAAAATCTAACCCCCTAAAATTTAGGACCCTCACCCATATGTGGTTTGCCTCCATTCTTGTCAATGTTAAATCACACTGTACGGTGAACACTGGTACTTTAGGGACTGCCCAGTATGATATCTGCATTGCTGTCCCTGTTTGCAAGCACTAGGTCCAGCACTGCCCCATCTCTAGTGGGTTCTTTGACTAGCTGCCTGAGAAAAGTCCCTTGAATGGAGTCAAAGATGGCCTTGCTCCTTGCTGAAGCTGCAGTTGAAGGGCTCCTCTCCGTGTCAGGCAGATTGAAGTCACCAACTAGCAGCACCTCCCCCTTTTTTGCCATTCTGTTTATGGCTTCTCCAAGTATTCTTTCTAACTCCTCTTCCTGAGCAGGAGGTCTGTACATCACTCCAGTATGATAATGGCCACAGAACCTGTCTCCAGGATGACCCACAGCACCTTCAGGACTTATTTTTCCTATGGGTGCCCCTTCACCTCTGTGGCCTTGTTTCCATCCCTCATATATCATGCAGCCCCACCGCTCTGCCTGTTCTCCCCTGAGTAGAGAGTACCCAGGTATGGCCATGTCCCAGTCGTGGTGCTTAGTGCACCACAACTTTGTGACAGCCACCAAATCCAGGCTAGTATCCACTATGATGGCTTCTAGGTCTTTAATTTTGTGTCCCAGACTCCATGCATTGGTGAACATGGCTCTTCATACTGTACTGCCTCCCTGCCTGCTTTTCCACCCCCTTCCTGCCTATGATGTCACCTGAAGCTCCCTCTGGCCCATCCCTTCCTTTTTTACCTGTCCAGTTCCCTGTCTTCTTTAATCCTTTACTCGTGCTTATCTGATATATACCCCTCTTTTCCTCTTTCCTGTCTCCAACCCTGTCTCCTGCCCTGGGGTAGTTTACTCCACTTGGGCCTTTCCTCCTTGCTGCTCCATTATTGGGGGGGAGGGAATTTGTTGCCTCCCTTGGTTTTACAGCTTCCCCCTCCAAGCTAGTTTAAATGCTCATCCAAGTAGTATTTAAACTTTTCACCAAGGACTGTGGTTTCCTTCCTGGAAGTTTGCAGACTGTCTCCTCTACAGAGGTGCACATCCTCCCAGGTTGGCTCCCAGTCCCAGTTGTAGCTGAAGCCCTCTGCCATGTTCTAGGCTTCAACCAGATGTTAAATGCCTTGGTACAGAGTACAATTTCCTCTCCTCGGCCTCACAAAGTTGACACCTTGGCAAAACTCACCAAGCTTGCCACCTGGTTGAGGATCTTCTCCAGCTCCCTGAAGTCAGCCTACACTACACCTACCCTGTCTCTTACCAGGTTATTCAGATCCAGATGGACAGTGGCATCTAGCTACTCCCATCTGCTGCTGCCCCTGCAAACCTCTGGATCCACTCTCCATCCCACCAAACCAAAGCAACAGGGAGGCACTTCACCTTCCTCTCCCTTCTACCCCCCCATCTCGCATACCAGTAGATGCAGTCAGGAGGGTGGTGGTGGAGGAGGAGTGATGGGGTTTGCAATGGGAAAGCCAGAAGGGAAGGAGACTCAGACTGTATGTGGAAGGTGGTATCCTGCATGCACAAAGTCTTGGAAACAAGATGGACAACCTGCAGGCATTATCAGCTGGGGGGGTGTGGACATCATGGCAGTCACTGAGACTTGGGCTATACCAAACCTTGACTGGGACCTCTCAGTCCCTGGGTATAAATAATACAGGAGGGATGGGGTGGTAGGAAAAGGGTGGTGGTGGTTTACATCAGGAAAGGTAAAATATGTACAAGGGAGGAATCAGAGGAGAGGAGGGGGGAAGCAATGTGGATTCAGTTACTGCCTAATAGAAGGAGGAAGGTGAGGTTGGGTGTGGTTCACAGACAACCCAACAAAGAACAAGAAAGAGACAAGGAACTGAACTTATAAATATTGAATGTTACAGGGAAAGGAGTACTGGTAATAGTGGGAGATTTCAACCTGCCCAAGGTAGACTGAAGTGTACCAGCCATGACTTGCGCCAGGAGTCAGGAGATTCTAGATGTGCTGCAGAGTTAATTCCTGACTCAAGGTGTCAAAGAACCCACTAGACAGGAGGCAATCCTTGATCTGGTGCTAATGAATGGGGATCACATGATGGTGTTTGCTACCCAGACAGTGTGGTGACCCTTGAAATGTCACATGCAGACCACTGTCACAGGAGCCAGTAAGGGATATATATTGTCACAAGGCCAGAGAGTAAACATGGTGTTATGGGCAATGGGACTAGGCAGAGGGGTTCCAGTGGATGCCTTGGTTAGATCCAGGATAGTGGTTTAGCTGGGGGCTGTTGAACCACAAGGGATGTCTTAAGGCAACCAAGAAAAACTGAAGACTCTGCAACCATGAGTGGACTGGAAAGTACTGGGTCAGCAGATGAGGTATGATCATAGCAGTAGCACTGATCCACTTAGGCACTGTGCATGACTAAGCAACATGCAGCTGGCACTATGCCATGCATATCATTCTGTGGGTGTTACTACCCAGAGTTTTATTGAGTTCAAACCCCCATTTGCATCTTCTTATATCTGTTGGCTTAATTTACATAGCAAATAGTTGAAGGAAGGTCTCATTCCCTGCTGCCAACCATGCACCATCCCCTGCAACTTCACCCATTTTGTTTATTGCACAAATGGTTGGTAGCACAACGCAGAGCCTATTTGCATCCCATTTATGCACTTTCATTCATTGCAGCTGTGACTGGGGCCAGAGGACTTATTTGGAATGGAGACTGTGTATGTCTCAATGTACCATTCATGTGTATAACTATTTAAACAAATACATACCATTCATGTGTATAATTATTTAAACAAATAAATCAATGAAGCATATAAAATTGTTATTGTAATAGTGTGGACTTCATTGAGTGTTTTGTGGATTTATAAGTTTCGTTTTCAGTGAAGTCTTAGATTGTGGTACATAGCTTTTATAAGATCTGCATCATTATGTTCAAGATTGTGCTATACAGTTCTGCATCACTGTAGTCAATACCTCAGGTATGATTCGTAATGGCGCTGTGACTGGTTTGGATATGTCAACTTACGGTTAATTGTTTTTCGCTATAATCCTTCAATTTATCCCCCTTTGCTATATCGATACTCATGCCGTTCCTCACCTCGTATTGTTCTCTCCAACATCATCATATACTTCTTGTTCAAAATCAGTAGACTTCGGTAGTAATTTGACAGAGGCTCGCTGCTGGTTCCTTTTCAAAGAATTATAGTCAATATCTACACATGTTGTTTTAATGTATCCATCTGAAAATGAGAAGAAAAATCTAGTAATGCAGTAGCTATGGTGTTCATTACATAACTGAGTGACAATCAACTAGATGATTAATTCTGTAGTTAGCGTTAATATTTCTTTTGATTGGAAGACTGTGGATTTAATTCTGACCTGTGTGTATAGGTGGGGTATTCAGTCATTTTTGTTGTCAGCCTACAAAACTGATTAAAGAGTTCCAGATTGATAAAGTCTAGATACAAACGTTTGCAGAAGTGTATGACAGGAAAAGTGTGACTATTTAAATTGGGCTAGAGATGGCTGAGTCTGTGGGATAGTGTACTTTAAGAGACAAACTAAATAATTTAGGTTAGGGGCAGAAAAATAACTGTTTTATCTTTGGGACCAGGTAAATCATTGTACATGTAAGAGCTTAAGGAATTACATTCACCCTAGGGACATAAGGTCATGCATCTTTCTTTTTCCAATTGTTTTACCAGAAGTAACATACTAAGCTGAAAGCTTGTTTACAGGTGCGACCTGGGAGCACAGGGAAGTTAAGTGACTTGCTCAAGGTCACACAGTATGCAAGTGGTGGCTGTGGGATTCAAAGCCAGGTCTCCAGATTTGCAGCTCAGAGCCTTAAACCACTGCACTATACTGCCTCCCATCTGTTATGTTGCCTGGGATTTAGCAAGTAGATGAAATTGGTTGTTTCAATAACAGAAGATACAGTATGAATGCCCCACCTTATATGCCAGATGTCAGATGAGCAAGCCGCAAATGGGCATGCGGTGAATGGTAGTTGGCTGAGTGGGAGCTGGAGTGGGCTGGGGGGCTAATAATATTTTCTTTGCTAACAAGGTAGAAGTAGAGTGTGAATTAGTTTATGACCATGCCAGTGCATCCAGTGCATTGCAGGAGCTGTTGAATGCATATTTTCATGGCTATGGAAAACAGATGTTTTTTTCTGTGACCACTGCAAGTTGGCTTCTACATTCTAGGGTACAGCTGACGCACTGCAGGGAAGCTACCAGTGGGCCAGGGTGAAGGTATGGGAGTGTCATGGTCTGAGACACAAGAGAAGGTGACCAGGAACAGAAGTGCAGGTCTTAAAGATCAGGACTGGGTTATGGGTGGCAGGAGGGGACAAGGATGGGACCATGAGGGAGAGTTTGCCACTAGTGTCTATCCAAAATCAGTACCAGTCACTGGTTGGAAAGATGGAGGGTAACCACAGGGGGGCAGGGGCTACTGCTGGGTGAACAAATGAAGGGATCACACAGTACAGGAGGGTTCAGGGTAGTAAGGAGGCAGTAGTGAAAGGGGACTGCAATAGTGAGGTATGTGTATGTTAACCAGGTGGGTGGAGTGCTTGGACCCAGGAGGCATGTGACTGCTCAGTCACTTGCCTATCTTATGCCAGGTTACAAACATCATGACAATGCTTGTTAGACTTGTGTGTGAGGGAAAAGAAGACTCAACAGTCATGATATATGAGCATGCACCAGTGATTTAGGCAGAGGCAGAATGGAGGTCCTGCAGCACAGATTTAGTGTATTAGGTAGTAGCTGTAAGAGCTCGACCTCCAAAGCAGTATTCACTGACATGCTGTACTACAGATCAGGCAGCTGAATGTGTGGCAAAGGGTTTGGTGCAGGGAGCAAGGATTTAGGTTCTGTGAACACAGGAAGCAGGGGTTGGACTAAACTTTTTTTGCACTATTTATTTATTTATCAAGTCTAGGATTACAAATACCTTTGAGCCATGGCTCTTTTACAAAGATTCCACGTCAGAGAAATACAAATTATGGGGAACATCAAGACAGGCATTACAACAATGTGGACATTGCAAACAGAGTACAGATTAATACAGTTCAAGGGTAGCATTGTAACAAGGCAGCCAGCGGCATTTGTCAGAGAAAATAGACAACAGATAAGAAATGCCAGAGTCATAGGGAGAGTGAAGAGGGTGGGGGGAGGAATGTGGAAGGGTGGCAGAGGGTGTCCTGCTAACTAGGTTAGCAGGACACATTAATTAAAAATTGCACTACCCTGCAGAGGCTTGTGCTACTCTGTAGTCACAACCAACTGGGAATCTTTCACAAATGTCAATAAAGACAAGGTTAAGCTTCAATTCTGCTCAATGAGTTCAAGTACGCAGTTCAGTATTAAATTGTATTTGCAGCTGTGCTTTCATCCTGTCCCCCTTGATGATGGGTACTGCATGGCTATTTCCACTGCTCCTTTGGCCAGCTGGCAGGGGGATATGCGAATGTCTAGTGGCCTATGCCCTCCTGCTCTGGGAGCTGAGTGCTTGACCTCAGAGACAGACCTTGAACCCCATCTATTCTCACCTTCTGCTCTGCCTAGGTGAGGTGGGAAGCCAATCAGAACACCAAAGGAGTTCCTGAATTCATGCCCACAGCAGTGTGAACCCTGAATTGGCAGATGTAGCCACATTTGAACTTACAGTAAAGACAGATGTTCCTGGATTTGAAGGGAAGCAACGTTGGTACAATTCATACTAGCCAGCATGGAAAAGTATAGGGGTTACTGTCCTAGCCTGGGGTAATTTGCACAATGCCTCAGACATATGAATTTTTTTAAGAAACTTTTTTTCCTGTGAGGCATGTGGGCAGGCTATCAGCCCTGTACCTGCTCCCCCCAACTGGCACACACCTTCCATGCCACCGGATGTAGTTCCCATGGATTACTTCCCATGTTAGGGTGGTGGGGGGGAGAGGGCCGTCCAAACCTCAGTACACAATCCAGAAATCCCTGGTGGCTGGTGATGGTGCTGTGGGACAGAGAGAGCGGGAAGAGCTTCATAAAGCTTGCACATCTTTTTTTCTGTTTTTGCTGAGTCCCTTGCATGGTGGCACATAGGCATGTGTATGTGTGGAGACACGCATGCATTACAGAATTGTGGCCCTTCCCTTTGAGTAGCTCACACCTGCAATACCACCAGGCCTCCACCTGGTGGCAGTCAGAGGCTAAGATGACTTGCCACTCCTCTATGGAAGAGAAGAGCAGTCCTTAGGATGCACCATCCTTTTCCTGCCATCCAACCTCTGGTGAACAAAAAACGTTTTCAAACCTGGGTTGCTTGTGTTGCAGAAGGTAAGGTGCTCGGCATGTCAGTCCTCCACACCACTGGGCTGGCCTCAACAGTATAAATTAATATTAAAATTGACCCCCTGATAAGAATGCATTCTGGGGCAGATGAAGCCTGTAAACTGTGGGTAGGTTTCACCTGAGCCCAGAAGAGGCTGTGGTACTGGAACTCAGGATCGACAGCATGGTAGTGTGACTTTAAACTAGGACAGGAGTGGGTAGTGAGAGGTTTAGGAGAACACCGATGCCCTAGCTGTGTGTGTGTGTGTGTGTGTGTGTGTGTGTGTGTGTGTGTGTGTGTGTGTGTGTGTGTATGTGTGAAAAGGTCAGATATAAGAGGTCTAAATGAAGGAGGGACACAAACACAGACCCCTGCTCTATGCCAATGTGTGGAAAGCAGCAAACAAAATGTGAACTTCTTGAGGCATGCTACAATATATTAGAAGTCACAGAGACCTGGTTGAAGGAGGGAATAAGATGGAATGTAGAGTTAGATGGTAGGGGTGTGCAAATACATAAACTTATGTATTCATTGAACATTTGCCGAATACAGCCCAGGTATTAGTCTGTATTTCGGTATTCGAGTGTGCAAGTATTTAACCATGATATAGTATATGGTTAGCCTTTGTTCTGTATAAAACTCAGCCTGCTCAAAATCTTTATAGTGTATGGTGAGGGCTTGTTCAGGATGGAAATCCATCCTAGCTGAAATGTTGTTGTACCACAGCTCAGAGGTCATGGAACATGGTTACACCACACTGAGGTACAACAGCATTTCAGCTCATTTTGAAAAAGCGCAAGCCCCGCTGTTCAATGGAACAGCTGCAGCAACAGAAACGGCAGGATCAACCAGTTAGTCGGTGCGGCAGGCAGCAATGTTGATGAGCACACGACTTTAGTAGGATCAACCAGAAAATTAAAAACACAGGTTTAACCAGATATTTTAAGCTATAACTGAAAAATACACCCGCAGGATCAACCAGATATTTAAAAATAACTTGCATGAAGGAAAGTGGTTCCCCCGACTCAGTCCTCTCGCTTAGCGAGAGATACTACCACCATGTTTGTTTTTGAAAATCCCACCCACAAGAAGCTTTCAACCAGTAGCAGCCCACACTATATATGTAGGGACATCTGGATCCTAGCAACCACAACTCTGACCCTAGCAACCAACGTAGAAAACTGGAAAAAACGTGGCAGAAAAAAATACTTTTCTGTTCTAAAAAAACATTTACAGGCACCATACACTATAAAAAATAGTGGATGGGCAACTCTATGCCCAACCAGTGTGTTGTGCATAGTTGCCCATCCACTAAGCTCCAGGTCGCACTGGGAGATGAGCAACTTGTTGGTCAGCGTGCCTTCCTGGTGAAACATTTCAATAAATAAAATTCTCTATGTTATGTGCATTCTAAACCATTGTGTGCATTGCAAAGTGTTGTGCACATGTCGAACAGTTGTTTTACAGTGTTCAACGGTCATAACATTTTTTAATTCTTCTTTTACTTCACACTCAGCTACTTACTAACCACTCAGTGCCCAAAGCAGTACCTTTTAACTTGTTAGAAGTCTGTAAATTTGATTTTGGTCATAGAACAGAACAATGAAATGGCAAGATTTCCCGTTTTGACTTTGGGGGTAGTGTCTGTGACACCTGTGTATAAAGCCATATACTCTATAAAATAAAATATGGGCAGTCGCACCCCACTTGGCTCATGTTTCAATCTCATGGTTGCAATGACAGCATGGACCTCTCGAGCTTCACTCTGGAGGTTCAGATAATGTCATCTCAGCCACTCGATGGAAACATAGCTTTGTGTATGACTGCCCATACATTATTCTCTATGTAGTACAGATATAAAAATACGGTAGACAATGGCAAAAACACCACAAAATACACAAATGGGATGTTCACTGCTTAGTATAGTGAGAGGGGACTAGTGGGTTGTGGAAACAGACTATACTGATGCAGAGTCAGAAAGCGTAACTGACAAATCTGTTACTGCCAAGACACCAATCTGAAAAACAAAATGTGCTGAAACAGCTCCTTAGAGTAATTAGTTCAAGAAAGACAGGGTCAGAGTTTATTTCGCTTTAAAGGGGTGCACCATCAAAGACATGCTTTACATCATGGCAGAGGCTTGGGAGCAGTTGACAGCAGACAAAATTAATCAGTACCAGTGGTATTAAAGGCATCAAATAATGTCTGAAAAGTATGAAATAATTATGTATTAAAATGCAATGTACTGTGTGTTTGCCTGGATTAAAATCACTGATCCTTTGCCTGTTAAGCAAACACACATTCAGTGTGCCACTGAGCTGCAGGTAAGTGAGTTACAGTTCCTGTGGTGTAGAGGTATCCCACAACCTGCAAAATAGAAAACTGGGTATCTAATCCCTTCACAAATTATTATTCATAGCTAAATTTACTGCTTATATAATTTACTATTCCTAAGGATGTAAGTTTGTCAAGGCAGTCATACACGTCATTGATTCCACGATGTTTGATCTTTATTCAGGACTTCCATGACTTTCACTAGTGTCATCAGAATGTAACAATGATGACAGTGCCACAACATTTACTACTGTTTACTAATGATTTCATGAACAAACAATGAGTTATTAAAACCTCATCCATGACAAACTTACATTCCTAACTATTCCAACTCCAAACCACCATTAATCACTGCTCAAGTAAGTTTCCATCTTACAAAAAAAGAAAGCAGTTATTTTTAACTAAATTTACTGCTTATATAATTTACTGTTCCAACTCCAGACCATCATTAATCACCACTCAAGTGAGTTTAATTCTTACCTAGATCACTGTTAACCACTACCTAAGTGAGTTTCTATCTTACAAAGAAAAAGTATAAACCTCTGCCAGAATTTGAACCACTGATCCTTTGCTTGCTAAGTGAATACACACTCAGTGTGCCACTTAGCTGATGTTAAGTAAGTTGCAATTCCTATAGTGTAGAGCATGTCACATCCTGCAAAACAGGGGACTGGGGATCTAATCCCAGCAGGTGATTTACTTTCACAGATTGTTTCAACTAAATGTACTTCTCTTATAATTTAGTAATCCACTGCACATCATGATGAATCACCACTCAAGCCAGGTTCCATCTTACCAAAAAAAATTTTAGATTCCTGCAAGGTTTTGAACTGCCAATCCTTTGTTTGCAAAGTGAACACACATTCAATGTGCAACTGAGCTGCATATCAGTGCTCTGCAGTTCCTGTGATGTAGAGGTTATCTCACAACCTGCAAAACAGGCAACTGGGATATAATTCCAGCAGGTGATTAACCTTCACAAACTGTTGCTCTTGGCTGAATGTACTTCTATAATTTAGTATTCCAATTCTACATCACCATGAATTGCTACTCAAGTGAGTTTCCATTTTACAAAACAATGTTTAAGACCCTGACAGAATTTGGCCTCCTGATCCTTTGTTTGTTATGTAAACACATTCAGTGTGCCACTGAGCTACAGGTAAGTGAGTTGCAGTTCCTATTGTGGACAGGTTACAACCTGCAACACAGGTGACGTACTGTATATTCAAACCTAGGCAAGCCTGGATTCAAACTATGTCTGCCTGAATTTAAGTCACTGATCCTTTGCCTGCTAAGTGGACAAACATTCAGTGTGCCACTGAATTGCAGATAAGTGAATTGCGTTTCCTTCCTACGAAGCAGATGTTAAGTTGCAACCTGCAAAACAGGTACGTAACTGTGGATCTAATCCCAGCAGGTGATTTACCTTCACAAATGTTTTTCCTTTTTTTATATTTACTTTATTGATTGTATGTTCACCATGGCATAAGTTGATCATCTTACATTCATATATAGTAGAATACATCATATATTCTCCTTTGAACAATGCCAGTGGGCCTCTTGTGGGCCTAATTTGTTTTTGTTTAAAGGAAAAAAAAAACAACTACAGATAACAGATTTTCTTGTTACTTAGGTACAAAACTGGGTAAAATTAATAAAACACAAACAATATTCCCTACTTGACCTTCTAATTTGATACCCAAGGGAGGAGTCTTGCTGCCCTGGACCTAAGTTCTTTGATTTGTTTAGTCTTCCATCAAACAAGCCCCATGGAATGCGATCTTGAAACTGCTGTTTTCTGACTTTAATCTTGTTGAAGGTTCCATCTGGTCCATCTGTCTACAAATGCTTCCTGTCTATTCTAAACTTGGAAAATTAAATCTTCCATTCTCTGGATATTTAATATACGCTCCCGCCATTCAGCCAGAGTGGGAGGGGAGCTTTAACCATTTCCATGTTATTGCTTTTAATATATGGATACGTAAAATAATACCCTTGTAAAGTATACAAAAAATTCTCGGTAATACCATCGCTCCTGGAGCGATAATACCACCATTCAAGAGTGATAATACTATCATTCAGGTGCCGTAATACTATCACTCGGGAACTGAATGATAGTATTATCAATAAACCTCAACTGCGCAAGTGCTAAATGTGCCTTCCTATTGGCCACTTTTCTAGTGTGGGTGGGCAGAACAATTTTGAAAAAGATGGCGGCTCTTTCACTCGCTTAGTGAGAAAATGTCCTCGGGCTAGCACCCTGCTATTTTTATTTTTTTAATTTTTCCTTTCCTTGTCCAGCGCCTCAAAAAATATCTGGTTGATCCTGCTTTCACACATCTCACCACAGAAATGCAGGTAAGACTCAGAACCAGCGAGTCTTCAGTGCAGTGCAGAGTAGTAGGAGTAACAGTCAGGCGCTTGAGCCGAAGGCTTACTGAAGTAGTTGGGTGCCCATTATTTACATAAGAAAAATTGTTGGATCCATATATTAAAAAAAATAAAAATAGGTGAGTGTATTGACTCGGTAGTAAAACCATCTTGAGGTTCTGGGGACAAAGGAACCTCTCGAGCTTCACTCTCGAGGTTCCCTTGTCCCCAGAACCCTTGATGGTTTTACTGCCTTGTAATACACACTCACCTATTCATTATTCTATTTATTGTAAGCTGTGGTACAAATGTACCACACATATAATGAGTTGGAGCCCCTGATGCCTCTCATGGGGAGGCCCAATATCAAATGATAAAATTAAAAATTTTCTTCTATCTGGAATACTCTCTATAAGTGTTCCTGTATATGTGTCTTAAAGGTTTCCAAAACAGGACAAGAATACAATATATGAAAAGGAGTAGCTCTCTGCTCCCCACATTGTCACCAACAAGAAGGGGACACTGCTGGGTCCCATTTAGTCATTTTATCAGTGGTCAGGAAAAATCTTACCTTCACCCTCCAAGAGAATTCCTGCCATAATGGAGAGGAATTTGTCTTAGTTGAATTACCCTAAATCTTATTCCACTCTAAAAATGAGAGGTGGACACCCGTCTCTCTTTTCCAGTTTGTAATAATATACTGGCTCACCTTGGTCTCGTGAGCATTTAAAAACTGAAAGATCTCTGTGATTGTTTGCTTGGGGGTTGTCAAGGGATAAGGTCCTCTAAAGGTAAATGTCTAGTGGGGTCTGTAGGGTTCTGAGACATAGATGTCAGTTTCCTCTGGATGTAAGTGGAAATCTGTAAATAATACCAACAATCCTTCTCAGACCATTCCAGTTTACTGACACAGTCCTCAAAAGTAAAAAGGCACCCCCCACATGAGCTGCATGGGATACATAAAACCTTTCGCTGCTTGATGCTTGTACTAAGGGTCCAGGCTACCAGATGGGAAGTCTGGGGCATTTACCAGCCAACAGTATTTCCAGAAGTCAGATCTAACATTTGGGTACTTGTAAAACATATCCTAGGCCTCTAAGGTGGTCTGTAAAGCTCTATATTCCTTTACTGCTGGAGACCTTTGATCTGGGGGTTCCTAGAGGCATGCAGATTGAGTGTTACCCTTTAAAAGGGTGGTTTTTCTATCCTACCAATGTGTCCTGGCAGGTTGTGTGCCCAGAGGAGGGTATACTTTACTTGAGTGGCTATCCAATATTCTAGCAGATCTGGTAGGGCTTGACCTCCTGATTTTCTATCTGCCATTAAAAGGGTTTTACATATTCTGGTTTTCCTGTTTGCCCATATAAACTTAAATATTTTGCATTGAATATCTTTAAACCATTTCTGGGACAATATGGTAGGGACACACTGAAATACAGTAAATATAAGATCCTAGGTAATATATTCATTTTTACCATTTGAATTCTGGAGTACATTGGGAAGGGGAGTAACAGCCATCTTTTTATGTCTGATTCTATTTGTGTTAAGATTGGTTTACAATTATCTATATATAAGTAATTAGTCTCTGCCCTTAAAGAGCCCCTGACACCATTAGAAAAACTTGGAAATAATGTGAGATTTAGACAGCACAGTTTATATCATGTATTTTCTATAATTATTTACCTTTTTTCTTTATTACCGAGGACAGCTGTATGAAAAAGGCTTACTGTTCCTTAGACTTTATCTGCTCTTTCTGCTATCCTACATATGACATCATAATCTGGTTTGCACCTGGAAACGATCTTCTGGTAATGGTGCTTTTCCTGGTTATCAACTTTTAAATAAATAAATAAATAAATAAAATAAATAATCCCCCATTTATGGCATCATAATTATCCCCACAGCAACAGACTGTGATGTCATAAACAGAGCTGTGATGTCATATGTAGGCAAGCAGCCAGAACAGATAGGGCAGTGACCCTGTTTACATGCAAATGTCCTTAGTAATAAAGAAAAATCAGAAATACAGAAACAATATTAAAATATAAGCTCGCTAGTGCTAAACATTACATTTTCTCAAAGTTGTCACAACAGTGTCAGGGGCTCTTTAAAGTAATACCTAAATACTTTCGGGTGTGTAAGTCTCACTTCATTTTATATTTTGCCCTAAGGTCTGGGGAGGGGTGTAATTTATGCATAAAATCTCAGTTTTTGTGGTGTTAAGAGTATATCCTGACAGTATGGCGTATTCCCCTATGATGTCCATCACTCTGTTCAAAGAAATGTCTGGAGATGTCAATTACAAAAGGACATCATCCGCATAGATTGCAATCTTATGTTCCTTCCCTGCTACCTGGACACCACTTATGCTCTGATTGGTCCTTATCCATTGTGCTAGGGTTTCTTTGTATAAAGAAAATAATGAAGGCAACAGAGGGCAGCCATGACGGGTGCTCTGCCCGAGTGTGATCCCCTAGGAAACCATCCCACTGGTTCTTACGTATGCTTGTGGGTCTGTGTATAACATTGCTATTGTCTTTACAAAGCTATCTGTGAACCCAAACCTGGCAAGGACTGAATACAAAAACTTCCAATTTACATTATCAAAAGCTTTTTCCGTGTCTAAACTTATTATCAATGCCCCCTTCCCAGTTTTATTTAAATGGTCTACGATATGTACTGTTCGAAGTGTATTGTCATCTGCCTGTCTGCTAGGGATAAATCCCATCTGGTCCCTATGAATCAAATTTGGTATTATTGATTGGAGTCGTTTGGCTAATATGGAGGTGAAGAATTTATAACCCACGTTTAGGACCGAAATTGGTCTATATGAGGAACAGGCTGTTAAGTCCCTGCTGGGCTTGAGTACCACATATATTACTGCCTGACTCCAAGAAGGAGGCAAAACTGATCCCTCTGTCATCATCCCCTCATATGCTGATCTCAATAGTGGAATAATTGTCTGACGAAACTTCTTACAGAACTCCATAGGGAGTCCATCATTATCTGGTGATGTGCATGTTTTCCCTTCTGCTATTACCGCGTTAATTTCTTCACTAGTAAATGGGGCCATAAGTTTGGAGTTCCACCTCTCAGACAGCTGTGGCAGTCCCACTCCAGTTAAAAAGGTATGCATTTTATCTGGTTTAGGATCCTCTTATGGGGCATATAACGTTTGGTAATATTCTGTAAAGGTCTCTGATATTTGGGTAAGGGTGGTGGTGGCCTTTCTTTTGGTTCGGGGGTGGACTACATGTGTAATCTGCGCTCATGTTCTTCTAGCTTTAAGTCTTATGGCGAGGTGCCGTAAAGACTGGGGACCTCCCCTCATAATACTTTTGTTTCAAGAAGTGTAGATTCCACTCCACCCTGAGGTCAAGTAATTTGTTTAGTTGGTTCTTCAGTTCCTTAAGTTCCTTTTCCCTCCCCTATCAAATCTAATTTGTTGTTGCTCTTCCAGGATTTTTATTTGTGATTCCCATTGTTTTTGTAGATGGCGACCACGCTGGGTCAGCCATCAATTTAGCTCTGTAGCGTGTTGTTTTTAAAAGTTTTTATTATGCTTTAATTGTTTTAATATATTTGTTTGACAGTATTTGTCAATTTGGTGGTTAAGTATCTGTAATCAGGAATAATGTAAATTAAAGTTGGCTTCATTTTTAATTCCAATTGCCGGCTCTGGTATAATCATGGTCTGCCTGGCATCTTTATCTGTTGGGATTGCTTGTGTTGCCGGCGTCTATACGGCGCAGAGTGCAGAACTTCGTATTACAGTGCCTGCATAGCACCAGAGAGGTTTGGCCCTTAGCTGATTTGGGAGCTATTGCCTGGCGCTTGCTGGTGGCCGACTGCTGTGGAGAACGACTCAGGAGGACTGCATTTGAGTCTGGGAGCTTTGGTGCGCTGTCTTATTGGAATCCTGTTCCAACATGGAGTTAGCCTAGGTGGGACTGCTGCGGCTGATGAGTGGAGTTGGTATTCTGCTCTGGAAACATTAGTGAGGTGATTGTGAGCAAGCCTAAACTGTAAAGGTCAAGGAAGAATTAACCGGACCAATTTTCATTTTCGTGAGTACGACCTGGCTGAGTTGGTATTATCAGTACTGATATTAACTTAAAGTTTAGACAAACCTTTTGTCTTTGGATGTGAGGAACTACAGATTGGCTTTGTTTAGTCATTTCCACAATCATGTGTGGCTGTTTTGATGCTCACAATCTTTCTACTTTATTCATACGTGATTATTAAGCTTTTGGAGCAGACCTTACCGGCTTTTATTGATTTTCGGACTTGGTTCTCCCTTGGCAGGCATTTGGGGAATTTGATACTCTTAACGAGTACAAGTTTTCCTGTCATCGTGGAAGGAAAGTTCTGCAGCTGGGCCTTGCCCTGAGACGGCTGTGGTGGGTGGGATCCATCAGTCCCTGCTACCCAAGGGTGGGGGAGCTAGTCGTCGACCAACCGGAGGGTTGAGCCTTTGGCTGCCGCGAGGTGCCTGCGGTGCTGGGGTGGTTGTGATACCACCCTGTTTCCGGGGTTCTGACCCGAGGGGTAGGGTCTGTTGGTCTTCTTCTCCCACCCAGCGCATTCTAGGGGGCTAAATCAGTCTTGAGTACCTGCCTGTTTTGAAGATTTATGTGACTGCGAATTGATTTTGGTGACTACTGCTTCTTCGATGCATTTCTGAACTGAAAACTGTTTTCCTGGACCTAAATTCTTTGTTCGAGCAGTGAGAGTGCTCGGTTACTGTACGTTTGTGGGGAATGTGAGTCCCTGCCCACTCACAATTTACTTATTGTTCTGTGTATTATATGTTATTTTATTTTCAGGTAGTGAGAGGACCTGGTACCAATTTAATGTGTAGTGGGAGTACATGTTTTCTTGGTATATTTATTTATTTTGGGGCTCTTTGGTTTTTATGTGTGTTCTTTTTGTCTTTGTTTTTTGAGTTTTCGGAGGGACATCCTTGTGAGAGGAGGGTCTCCCATCTGTATTTGTATTTATTATTTTTTATTATTATTTTTTGTAGTTTATTTTTAGTTATTTTTAGTTATTTTCATTGTTAGGTCCTGGAATGTGGGTTTTTGTTTTTTTTTGTTTTTGGTTCTGAGAAAGAGGGGGCAAATGGGATTAATTTTAATTTTTGTTTATGTTATTTAGTAGATGTTTTGAATTTTGGGGGGTTTATTTTTTGTTTTTGATTGTTAAAGTAAGGACTTTGTTTTCTCTGTAGGTTGTAGGTATGTGTTATTATGTCCCCGTCGTTCGCTATTCATCCTCCGCTCTTCTGGCCCTCTGCCCTTTTTCTCCTCCTCCTCTACCATTCTCCATTTATCAACATTGAAGGGCACTGGGAATCGTACGAAGGAGGAGGGGTCGGGGGCCTGAACAGTGGAGAATGGATGAGGGGAGCGCTCAAATTGAGATTTTTAGGTCCAGAAGATGCCCTGGGGCGAAATGGAGGTCAGAACATGGGTTTCCCTGTCTGATCCCCATACCCAAGGGCACCGCCATTAACAACGGTGGGCCGGTGGTTGGGGGATCCTCAGAACTCTCTCCAGCTTGGGTGGTTTTGTGCAATGCCAGATCCATTGTCAACAAGACGGCCATCGTGGCGGACTTGGTGGGAACGGTGGATCTGGTCTGTATCACCGAAACCTGGCTGGATGGTAATGCTGGCCCCGTTCTTGAGGCGGCCGTTCTGGCTGGGTATTCAGTGATACACCGCCTGAGATTGGATCGTGGGGGGGGGGAGTTGCGGTCTGTTTTAAGACAGAATTGGGTCTCACTAGTGTTCCAGTAGAGGAGACTAGATCTTTTGAATGTGTTGTAGTGGCAGGTGGGGGCTATAGAGTGGCTCTCATCTACTGTCCACCCGGAGATAAAAAGCCATTCCTTAAGGAAGTGGCGGACTTCGTCGTTGACCTGGTATTGGACTCCCCCAGGTTGATGGTGCTGGGCAACTTCAATGTCTGTATCGATGAAGAACTCTCGCATTTTGGTCAGAACTTCCTCCAATTGATGAATTCATTGGGCCTCTCACAGGTTGTTACCTCTGCCACTCATAAATATGGCCATTCTCTTGACCTGGTCTTCCTCCTGGGGATGGAAGCCTCCGGCGTGGGGGTGGAACCTGTCAGATGCTCTGATCATCACACTGTGAGATTCAATTTCTGCACCCCCCCTTGCGTAGACCTACCCCTGTGGAGATGGTCAAGTATCGCACTTTATGGGATGTGACTCCTGATGGTCTATCGGCGGTGCTTGACTTACCAGAATTTCCGATGATGAGCATGGATCCTGAGGCCTTGGTTCTGGACTATAATAGGGCCATTACTGAGGCACTGGATTCTATTGCTCCCATCCATGTGCATCCTCTCTCTCCCTTCGCCCTTGGTCCCCATGGTTTGAGGGGGACTTGAGGGAGGTGCGTCGACTTGGACGCAGGTTAGAGAGGTGTTGGCGGAAATCCGGCTCAGATGCCGACCACCTTAGACTGCTAGAACATTATCAACTCTACCAGTCAGCAATTGCCCATAAGAAGGCAGTATTCCTGTCCGGGGAAATTGCTGCTGCTCAGAACTGACCAGCTCAGCTCTTTCGAACCATAGACAGACTGTGCAACCCAGCCTGTCTGCAGGTTCGTAGAGCTTTTTCGCAATATCAGTGTGAGGAGCTTGCTCGGTTCTTTGCAGATAAGGTGGAAGACATCAGGGCGGAGAACTACACAACACTCTCTATGGGAGTTGCTGTGGATCTGGCCATGGTCACTTGCCCTCCTACTCCCTGGGGCTTCTTCAAGAAGCCAGAAATTGAGGATGTTATGAGGATTGTCTGGGGTATGCACACTATGTCCTGTAGTTTAGATCCGGGCCTCACAGCCTTGGTTATGGGCTGTGGGGAGACCATCTTCCCGGTCCTGATGAGGATAGTCCAGTGCTCCTTAGACTCTGGTGAATATCCTTGCTCCCTGAAGGAAGCAGTGGTGACACCAGTGTTGAAGAAGGCTTCTTTGGACCCTGACTGCCTCGGTAACTACCGGCCTATCTCAAACCTTCCCTTTGTTGGGAAGGTAATTGAGAAAGTAGTGGCTACCCAGTTAGACAACCATTTGACCATCCATAACATCTATGATCCCCTTCAATCAGGTTTTCGGAAGAGGCACAGCACCGAGACTGCGCTGGTTTGGGTGCTCAATGATCTCCTGATGGTGAGAGACCAGAAAAAATGGTCCATTTTGGTCCTTTTGGACCTGTCATCAGCATTTGACACAGTAGACCATGGGGTTTTACTTGAGTGCCTGAGAACCATCTGTGGACTTTCTGGGTTGGTCCTCAGATGGTTTACATCTTTCCTCACCAGTAGAACTCAGAGGGTAGTATCGGGAGTGTTTTCTTCTGATCCTGCCTTTCTGCCATGTGAGGTGCCTCAGTGCTCAGTGTTGTCTCCCATGTTGTTTGCCGTGTACATGCTTCCCCTCGGAGACATTGTAAGACAGTATGGGCTGGAGTTTCATTGTTATGCTGATGATACTCAGCTCTACCTGTCTTTTGCACCTGACCAGAATAGAGCATTCTCGGTGTTTAATAACTGTCCCTGGGAAATCCAAGATTGGATGAGGTCCAGCTGGTTGAAGTTAAACCCTGGGAAGACGGAGGTGCTGGTTCTGGATCCTGGTAGCCGGACAGGGGGTTGGGGGATAAACCATCCCTCAGGTTTATTCCTGGGGGTGCGGAGCTCCCCACCTCTGAACGGGTGCAGAACCTAGGGGCGATTCTTGACGACTGGCTGACTCTACATGATCAAATGTCGGCCGTTGTTAAAGTTTCCTTTTACCATCTTAGGAACATCGCTAGGATTAAACACCTTGTTCCGTCCGGGGACCTATCTATGTTGATCCACGCCTTTGTGACTTCACGTCTCGACTACTGCAGCTCCCTTTACTTTGGGCTCTCTGGGGTTGATATCCGCCGCTTGGAGCTGGTGCAGAATTCTGCAGCCCGGTTGTTAACTGGGACTTCTCGTTTTTCCCATGTTACCCCGGTGCTGCGGAGACTGCACTGGCTGCCGGTTCAGTGGTGGATCACCTTTAAAGTGGGTCTGTTGACCTACAAAGCCCTGCATGGATTGGGACCTGACTACCTGAAAGAGCTCCTGGTTCCCTATCTCCCGGAGTGACCACTCCGCTCGGCCAGCGAGGGGTTGCTGGAGATTCCGAGGGTCATTTTGAAGTCTTCTAGTGCCCGGGCCTTTGCGTTTGTGGCTCTGACCCTCTGGAATTCTCTACCATGCAGGATTAGAGAGTGCACGACAGTGGGGGGTTTCAAACAAGTATTAAAATCCTTTTTATGGATTAAGGCCTATGGGGAAGTGACTGATTGATTTGGATTTGATTTTATTATTGTTTTATAATGTTTGCTGTAATGTATTAATTATTTACTGCATTTTATATTAATGTTTTATTACGCTGTGATTTCATAACTTGTACTGCGCTTTGATTTTTTGAAAAACGCATTATAAATAAAGAATATTATTATTATATTATTATTATATTATTGTCTCTCTGCTCTTTGTTGGTTTCTGGCAGTAGCAATTGCAATCAATTTACCTCGGACCACAGCTTTAATAGCGTCCCACAAGATTCCCTTACTCACTCCACGAGCCTCATTCTCCTGCGTAGTTTGGTTCATGGTTTGTGGGATCTGTTCTAGAACCTCTGGGTCATTAAGAAGGGACAGATTTAGTCTCCAGAATGTGGCCCACTGTGGCGTAGAGAGATCCATTGTGAGGGTTAAAGGTGCATGATCTGACAACTGAATGGTGCCAGTCTCCCATCTCCATGTCCTCCCAAGGGAATCTCTGGACACAAAAAAATAACCCAGTCTCGAATATAAGTAATATGTTGCTGAATAACAGGTATACCCCTTTTGTTGCCTCTCTAAGAAAGTCCAGATGTCCTGGAGCCCTAACCTTGTCAGGAGGGTCTTAACCTGTTTTATTATTTTATATAATTTCCTGGGAATCCTTGAAGTGGTATCATTTACAGGGTTGAGGGTTATATTCCAGTCTCCCCCCAAAATAGTCATTCCCTCTGCCTTCTCTGCTATGAGCAATGATATTTTCTTACATATTTCAAAGGGAGAGTTAAGGGGCACATATACCGAGGTCAAGGTAATTTTATGTCCATTGAGGGAGCCCTTCAAGAGAGCATATCTCCCCTCATTATCCTGTATCTGCTCTGTAATCTCAAAGGGTACCTGTCTTGGAACTAATATGGCGACCCCTCGTTGTCTGCCCTGTTTATATGAAGAAAAGCAGACTTCAGAATATCCCAAATTTAATAATTTCTTATGTTCTTCTATTGACAAATGTGTCTCTTGTAAGAGAATGATATCAGGTTTCATTTGTTTTATATAGTGTAAGTTTTTTTTTCTGCTTTATTCGGCTTGTTAGTCCATTGACATTATAGGTCAATATTTTTGTCTCCATTTTCGTCTACTAGGTTCTGTCAGTCTGTACCTTGGCCAAAGGCAGAGCCCACTCCCTCTCCACTTCATCTTGAGTAGCCTCTCAAGTCAGGAAATAAAACTATACCCAGTATATAATTGAACAATTATAACAGTAACAAACAGTATATATTTGGTATGTAACCATCTATCATCATGAGTAATGTCTGTAAAACATATTATACAAAAGTTACCTCCAAGGTGGGGTACTGAACTATCAGTACCCCTTCTCTGCTCAGGTTAAGTATTCCAGCAGAGCTGTAGCATTGTGGCTATCCTCCGCTATGAGGATTGCTACAGGGGTAATTTATTTGTTGAAAATACAGATATAACCATTGCCCTGTGAAAAATAAAATCCATTGCCAATGGGCTACATATTATTTGCAGTTTTCACATCCCCTTCCCACCACAGATGAGCATTTGCAATCATACTCTTCATTTCCTCCAAGTCAGATAGCTTCTAGTGATGACCCAATGTTCCTATTTCCCCACAGCCTCCACTTCATTTTGGTATTTCAAGATATTGACATAGTCCCCAAGTCTCATTTTTCTGTTGCTTGGTCTGGATCTAAGTAGTGACCCCTTCCCCCCAACTTGCAATGCCAGAAAAGTCTCTCTTCAATGTACGTATCCTCCTGCTTCCTTCTACATTAGGAGTGGACAGTTCATGGTCTCACATATTTTCAGGATAGTTTATGGGGCAATTAGGTCCCCCCAGTCCCAAGGTCATTCAATCAAACAGCACAAATTGTGCCCGAACACAACAGAATCTCATCAGGAATGCAAGAAGAATTTAAAAGCACCTCCAGAAATTTTCTAGTTCTGTTCAAGTGTCCCCGACTACTCGACTTCTTGCTCTCTTTTGCTGAGATATGACCTACACATTCCCGAAGTGGTTCCAGAGGGTGGCAAATGAGGACACACCATGTCACAGATTATCTTGGCCCCCTGGGAGCAGTTTACAGAGCTGCAGAAGGTTCTTATTTGTTTCTGACATTCTCTGTTCTGGTCTGTTCTCCAGCAGGATCCCTCAATTCTTCAGGGCCTCTTCAGCTTCTTCTGGGGCAAGATGCATCTGTGGACCATCATCCCGATATATTTTCATTTTAGTAGGGTAGGGGGTCTGGAAGCATATTTTTTTTTGTGCAGAGCTCTCATAACTGGTCTGTACAGTAAACATAGTCACTGTATTTCAGGAGGGTAATCCTGATTCAGAAACAGCCAGGCTCCATTATATGTAATCTCTTTTTGTTGCCAAGCCCATTGGAGGGCCTACTCCTTTATGCTGTAGCTGGAAAATTTCATTAGCACCTGGCAAGTTCTTGTAGAGGGATCAGAGAGCTGCGGTCCTAGGGTGCGATGTGCCCAGTCAATTCGAACCTCCAATGTAGATGGTCAGAAGAGGATGTCGCAGAGCATATGTTGCAAAAAAAGGGCCATATTCTTGGTCTTTGCCCCTTCTGGCAATTCTGATAGCCTGAGGTTGTTCCTCTTTGATCTAGCCTCTAAGTCTATACATTTAGCCTGTAATAGTTCAGTGTAGTCGAGGAGAGAAACCAAAGTGTCTTTATGCATAGCCAAGTCTGTTTCCAGTAGCGCAACCCTATGATCCACCTCCTTGATTGAGGAATCTAAGTCCAAGAGTTTCATGTGCAGCGTTTGGAATTCAGTTTTATTTTTTCTGTGCAGCACTTGTATTTCTGTTAATACTGTCTGTAGATCCGTTGTGGGTTGCTGGTTTACTTCATGCCCAAGGCCTGGGGCCTGCTGCTGAACTCATGGTGGAGAGGGGCTGTGGCTTCTGTCTTGGGGTAGGATTCTGTATCAAGAGCCATCTAAAGTCATCTGGCTCCGATCCAACTGATTTTTAGCTGGTTTATGTTCCCCCTTCCCTTTCGATGGCATTTTTATTGTTTAGAGGGGTCTCTTGTGAGGCAAAAGGAGGGTTTTTTATGCCCATCTGTGGAGGAGCTTTCTTTTTAGGCTGCTGCTTGGGCCATGGTGGAACTGGAAGTCCCACAAATTGTTTTTCCTAGCTAAATTTACTTCTCATATAATTTACTGTTCCAGCTCCATGCTACCATAAATCACCACTCAAGTGATTTTCCATTTTACAAAAACAAATGTGTAAGTCCCTTCAAGGATTTGGCCCACTGATCCTTTGCCTGTTAAGCAAGCAAACATTCAGTGTGCCACTGAGCTACAGGTAAGTGAGTTGCAGTTTCTATGGTGGAGAAGTTATGTCACAATCTGAAAAACAGGTGACTTGTATTCAGACCAAGACAAGCCTCAGCACAGAATAATTTAATTGACTACAACATACTGTGGAACCAGGTTCAATCATCTGGAAGTCTGTTATTTCTCTGTTGAAACCTTTCACTAGAGTAGTAATGACATCTAACAATTTCTCTCATACAATAAAAACTATAGTGAGAAAGAAAAACCTGCAATTCAAGGGATCAAGACTTGTGCAGTTCTTTAACCCTATGCCAAGCCAGAAAAGCCCTATCACTGACATCATCAATGACATCATGCAGCTGAATCACACACACACACACACACACACTAAATGTAACCTTAACTTGATTAAATGCACAGAAGAGTATGCAAGACCACAGTGCTGTTGGCACCTAAAAACTTCTGGCGGGATGGACTTTTATAATTTTTGATGCAATGGATACACAGGCGTTAATACAGCATGATATCTAGAAGAATGGGACTGCTGAACTGAAAAATGTGCTGATTAAGCCCTAGAACACACAGAAATCGAGGCTTGTGAATGACATGCCTGATCCAGGATGGTTCATTATGATGGAGGTCTACTATTAACAGAGTAGGCATTATCTTTTGATGCTCTGTCTGATAGAATTATGAAGAGAACATCTGTTTCGGAAACTTGGAGAGAAGTACCAAGCAAAGAATTGCACATCATGCAGAGGAAGGAATTAAAAATGAAAGAGTCAAGACTATATCTATTTTGGAGACAGGAAAACAAAGCTGAACTGCACAATGGAGCAAACATTCATCGGAATTTCAGTCTATTTTTGATTGCTGTCTGGCCTAAATGTTAATGGCGTAAGAAGAAATTAATTTCTTAACTCATTGGCAGACTACAAGGAAAGGAGATGTCACACTGGGGAAAAAAAAACAGATCTTCTGTAATTTCTAAGATCATTGTCATTTTTGTTAAATTCTTTTTATTAGATTTTCAATAAGAACATACAAACTTACAACATGGTCACATAGCTGACTTCTTAAAAACAGTTCACGTGTACATACAATGTATTGCTACTCTTTTTTAATTCCATTAAGGATCTTGTCATTGTCTAAAGCTTAGAGCTGTGTTAGCTGGACAAACAAAATGAACCATAAAGCAACAACTTACAACAATAAATGACAGGATTACAATAAACTCTATCTCACACCTTGTCCAAGAGTCCTGATTTAATCTGATTTGGGTGATTGGAAATCATTATTGAATACATTGTCATAGTGCTCCATACTCTAACATAGCAATTGGGGTGGAGCATTGTTATTTTAACAGCAGTGGTAATAAAGCTATAAGGTCAGTCAAAACACCAAGCACAACTACATCCAACATCGTTATTCCAGAATCTCTGTCGCTTAAATCAAGAGCAGAAATGAGAAAGCCATAAGCAATAAATATAGTAGTTAATTCACTATTTGAAAAGCTGGAAGGCAGTTGATAAGCACATTGTTAAGTTGTGACAAGCATAGTGGAACTCTATTCATGTAGGCGAATCAAGCAGATGCATATTAAGCTTAATAAAATGAAGGTGCTGCACATGTTTAGACTGCAGACAGGAATGATGTGGCTGAACAATATTCCCTGCTGTGCTGAAGAGGTGCTCCAAGAATATACTTGTCGGGGGGGGGGCACACAAGGGTCAGGATTCACAAAACGGCTGAAATACCCACAGCTGCAGAACAAACCCAGCGCAAATGGGCTTCCACTTGTGGATCCGCAGGTTTCCACAGTTGTTCTGCAGCTGCAGGTATTTACTAATGTTGAGCCGGATTATGACTGGCTCCATGATTTATGGCGGCTTGCGGGTATGGTTGCCAGGGAAATCGCCACATCTGCAGAGATCTGTTATGGCTGGTGGGACCAGCAGTAACATCATCTGCAACAGCTGCACTGTGCAATAGCAATCTCCACAGCTGCGGAGATTTTGGTCCACAAATGGAGTTGCGGCATGGGACTTAGTCCCAGACAACTTTGTGAATCCAGCCCAAGATATTTACATGCTATCTGGAAAAAAGCAGGACGTGAATTTAAATATCTGGGACTACTACTTGACTGCCACCTCAGTTTTGATGCCTACATCATTCTGACTATCAAGAAAGCCCACCAAACACTAGATATGTTCTACAGGGTGAAATTATACCTAAACAAGGACTCCAAGTTGCTCCTTGCCTATAGCTTCCTTCTCCCACTTTTTGACTATGGTGCCTTAGTTTATTTCCCTCATTTATCCCAGAAAAATCTCAGCAAGCTTCGTAACACCTATCACAACATTATTCATTTTGTTTACGGTCTCCCCAGACTAAATCATCACTGTGATCTGTACAGACTATCTAACCGGTCCTCCCTTGAGAACCGTCTTAATAGCAAAACTGTTACTTTCTTTCATAAACTTTCCCTTGGGTTCCTTCCTGATAGTATCATATCTCTCTTCCCTAAGACAGTCCACCCCAGGACCAAGAGAAGGTCCTCCGCCCTCTCATTTTCCATTCCTTTCTGCCGCACCACCCACAGCCAAAACACTCTTTTTAAGGGCACAAAACTCTTCAACTCTCTTCCCCCTGATCGCTGCCATTATCCCTCTACCTTACCCTTTAAGTGCAACCTGATGAAGCACCTTTCCTCCACCACCTCATGCAGCTTTCATCCGCCCTAACTCCCATCCTTATTTTACCTATTGTGCTACCTCCTCACCTCTTTACCTTTGATTCCCCCATTTCAAGGGGACTGTACCCCCTCCGTTACCATTTCCTTTATCCTTGGTGGCACTTAATTCCCTAGTGTCTCGGCAATTAGGCACAGCCACTATCAGCCTTAACCCTCCCGAATCTTTTCCCTCCTGCTTTATCTTTTTTTGTAAACTTTGTACCATAGTGACCAGCTCCATATTTCACCCCTTATGTACTCTGTAAATATAATGTTGGATTGTTTTACTGTTTTTCTCCTTTTGTACTCTGTAACCTTGTTTGTAATTCCTAAACTGGACGCTTGTGAAAATGGGCAAATTTGCTCACATGCCTTTTCCAGTATAACAAATAAACTGAAATTGAAACTGATTGCTGTTCGGTGATCCAGTATGCAAGAGAGTCAACATTAAAGTCCACAATCGGCACATCTAAACAATCAGTGAGCATCTGCTCAGCAGAATGTGGCAAGAAACATGTCCTATGCTTTTTCAGCTAAGAACTCGTGAGCAGTGGCCAGTCATAATGATGTATTTTTGGAACCTGAGGCACAGTGTCATGGGCCTGGGTTGGTGACTCAGCCTGTCTTCCTGCATCATCAGGCAACCTCATTGTTAGTGACATGCCACTACCAACACCACTGTCACTTGGGCTGCCCATGTGACTCACTCTAGTTGTTTCAGAACTGTCTGACTTCCAGCACCATCTGAACAGAACACATCCATCTCCCTCATGATGTCCTCAAGTTCACTACACAGCTGCTGCTGCTGGTACTTACTTACTCATTCTGTGAGTCTGCATGGCCTGGTACAGTGTCTCACATCTGAATATGGGATCTAACAATGTTACAAACACGTAGCTAGTATTGTCATGTACAGCTGCAAAATGTTATCTTAACTCCCTAATATGCCTCTCAGTGAGTTATTTGAAAGGCTCTAGAAATGAGTCCATAGTGCTGTTCTCATGGAGTCTTTCCATGGTTGACATGAGGGGGCGGACAGCTGAAATGATCTACCTCAGTGAAGCTGTACTGGAGTTTAGGTCACAGTGCATCTCTCTAAGGGAGACAGAACTTGGACCATGTCCTCATGATGTGCCAGTCCTGGTGTAGCAGTACCCCAGTAATATTTTCCTTAATGGATAACTGATGAGGAGCACACTTCTGTTCCAACAAGCATTGCAACATTTAAAATATGTTGTTCTGCTGGCCCGCTGGCACAGTGGTAGCACCACTGCTCGCGATGCTGGTGACCCGGGTTCAGAAATGGGCCCGGGTCATCAGAGGACCAGTCGGGGGGGAGGCTAGAGCGTCCTAGGGACTGCTTGCCTCCTCTGGGGGGTGGGGGGGTACACCAACTCTGTGAGTTCCTGGCCTCCGATGGTGGCCAGAAGTACAGCTCACCTGAGTCTGTTTCGGGGCAGGGGGAGGCATGACAGACATCAGCGTAAGCCTTGGCATCAGTGTATGTCATGCCTCCAGGGGTCGTACAAAGAAAAAATACTCAGCTGCTGCATGACACTGACAAGAGGGTCTGATATGGCCATCACCCACCAGCGCCATGACCCATAAGGTGGACCCCAATGAGATTAAAGGTACGTGGGGCTCAGAGCCCAGCCCCAACTAGTCCTCACCTAGGGGGTAGGCCAAGTCTCCATGGGGGGTTCCTCGGGGGTTGTGGTGAGGGTGTCGGGTGACAGTGCTGGCATGTGTGAGAGGACTTAAACAGAAATTACAAAAAGAAAAAATGTGTTGTTCCATCGTATACTTACATCTTGGATTAGCTACAGGTTTGGTAAACCAAGTTGGTCCAACTCTCTTGTTTCCTTGGCAGACTTATGGAAATGGCTACAGATGTCTTTTGAAATATCAACAATATGAGAAGCACCCACACTGCTCTGGATAGCACCAGTAAACACAAGTTTCAGTGTATGATCAAAGCAGAAAATTCCCTGTAAGTGAGCATCATGAATTGCTTTGACCATATTCTTCCTATTACCTATAATAAAGAATCCAACATGCAAACCTGTTGTGCTACGTTAACACTAGTGTGTTCACTCAGAAGGACTGCAACACTAAGGAGAGCAGACGTCCAGTGGATGGGGTACTGCTACAGCCAAGACCAGAAGAGGAAGAAGAGGAGTCAACAGAAGTTATGCCATCATGTGCTACTGGTGTAGGTGGACGCCAGTGTTCAGGAGGTGAGAGGCATACATGTAATGAATTTGCACTGTTCCATACATCAGATATACATTGGAAAACCCTGCCCATGGCCTTGTTCTGCATTTCCTCCACCTGCGTGTGGCGTGCCTCATAGATATTTGATGTGACTGTGTGAGAAAAAGTAGTTTAAGATGGGATGTAGTATCGAAGTTACAAGAAATCTAGAAGTCTACAGAATCCAAGATCCTAAACAATAGAGTACATTGCAAATTCAGTGCAATCATCTCACCTGTTAGCTGCATGATCTGAACAGCTGTCGGATGAGTTGGCAAGAACTTTGTGCAGGCCTGAAATGCTTCCATTATTGTGAGAGTAGACTTTTGAAATGGCATAGCCTTAATCTGTCTCTGGCTTCAGAGTGAACAAATGTGGACGATTTAGGCTATGGGCAGGGAGGAATCACAAACAGCACATCTGCTGTCTCACCCTCTGAACTGGCCTGTGAGGGACTTGGGGCTGTCCCTGTCAGAGTACTTAAGCGAGGGCTAGAATCAATACTTTTCTGGTGTTCAGTCAGTTGCTGACTGCCTCTGCTACCATCACCACCAGCAGTACCATCAAGAGGGTTAGGAACTGGTTTTGATTTTTTGTAAGATGGTGCTCAGTGGTGTGAAGAGACAACACCAGCCAGCAGGGACTTTATCCAAGATAGCCACTTCAGGATGTTTTCTCAGATGGTGGTTCCAAAGCCGTGTGCTCAGTTAATTGACATTTTTACCATGGCTGAGGCTCTGGCCACAATGAGAGCATGTAGCTCTCCTTTTATTATCCTCCTTTTCAAGAAAAATTTGTCCAGATTTCAGTGGAACTTGAACTTCTACATAACCGCAACCCTTCTGTACACTGCTTGTGCCCACAACCACCAGATTTGGTTGTGAGTGGTGTAGAAAATTGTTATGAACTGGAACCAGATGCAGTATCAGAACCACTAGGATGAACAAAAGTTAGGGAGAACAGTTTATTTTTTTAGCAGGAGGTTGACGTGAAGGCTAAGGAGGAACAGTGGAAGATGTTTTGTGCCTGCCTTCAGAAGCTGATTTCTGGGATCACTGTTGTCCTAAGAGCTTCCTGGTGGAATGTGGTGATGACTCAAGTTTCTGTATCCTCAGACTTACTCAGGTCCTTGTTCTCAGAGGATGTGTCATGGAACAAATCTTCACGTCTTTAAAGCTTCTGTGGTAGAAGCATATTCTGACCCAGAAGACATTGCCTAACTGTCTTCATCACACTTGGAGCAACTGCTTGCAGGATTTACCTTCTAAGTCTGTGGCTGAATACTTTGATCATGAACTGTGGTCATGGTGGTACTGGTGGATTTCGTGGTGGTGGTGGTGGTAATAGTAATGGTGTCAGCAGCAGCACCTGTCAAGGTAGTGGTGATAGTGGCAGCAGCAGTTGAGGTAGTGGTGATGGTGGCAGCCAGTGTGGCAACAACATTGGTCACTACAGATGTTAGGACTTGCACTGGAACAGTGGTGGCAGCAATGGTACTTGCAATGTTAGCACTACAAGAGTAGCAACTGGTCTACTTGGAGTGAAGGGGACAGCTAGTAGGCGAATAGTGAAATACATGGCAAACATTGACCCCCACTGTCTGAATCACTTTAGGAGGGGCTGGACCACAAATGTTTTTTGATGGTACTTGCCTTTGCCTCTTTGTTTGACATTTTTGCTCGTCAGATAATTTTAAAAAAATTCTACTTTTTTATATTTTAGCCTCATGTATTTTTTTTATTTTTATATATTTTTTTATTTTTATTGTTTTCAGTAATAACCTCTAGCTACAGAAATATCAAAAAGATAAGCATAAGCCACAAAGGAAAGTGCTCCCGATCTACCCTATGGGCACAGACAATGTTTGTGGTATCAGGAGAAAAAAAAATGTCAACCTATTTTTTATATAGTATTTTTAACGTTTTACTGTATAACAATTAGTACAGTACCATAAGCATATACCACAAAGGAAAGGAACCCCATCCCTTCCACATGGGCACAAAGTCTATGGCATCTGGATTGGAGAAAAATACTTCTTTCTTTTTATATAGTTTCTTTTTAAATTTTTGCTGCATAACAACTAGTACAGTATTATAAGTGTGTGCCACATAAGAACTGTGTTCCTGCCTGCCACATGAGGACAGACAACATCTGTGGCATCTGGAGAAAAAAAAAATAAGAGTAAAAAAAAACTTTATGTAACCCCTAGATGGCGCTATCCCAGGGGCTACTACCCCTGCCTGATTTGCCACTAACAGGTTGAGGGGCCTGGATCCAATGGCGGATGCCTCCACCCAGAGGTCAGGGTTTGCAATAGTTAAACTAACTTGGTCACAGCCCTCTGGGACACTGCAACCCCTTCTTCTTCCCACTAGTGGCCCACACAATATATCAGAATTACCTTCACAGTATACACTTACCCCAGGTCTGGTTCCGCACTGGGACCTCCTGTGAAATGAGATACAGTGCAACAATCACAGTACAGTACTTTAACATAGACAAATACCTCAGGCAGTATAACTTTGCTGAAACAAGCAGCTCTGATTTATTTAGGGATATAACAAGGACAGGGAAATCAGGTTAATTAGCTTATCACTCTAATAATCTACCTATGGCTCTGTGCACAGGCCTATCCCTATCAGTTACTGTCCCTGGGTACCCAAGCTCAGTGGCTAGTCCAAACCGTGGCAGCTGGTAGGGCCCTTCACACAGAGAAAAGGAGAATTAAACAGTCAGCAGTACAGTAATTCCATTTGGATTTAATGTGGCAATTCAACAGGAGCGACCCTGAATTAGTACTCACGACCTCCAAATAAGATAGGGTCCTTCAATGTCAGCAGGGCTCACTTGAGGTACACAAACCTCTTCACACATCCATATAAAAGAAAGCACTATACCAGGCAGGCTGCATCTGTATCCCGATCGCAATTACTGCACAATACCGGGAGAACACACAGCAGATTCAGTTCCTGACAGACCGAATACAATTTCAGCAATTCCTCCAGTCTTCTACAGGTGAGCCTGGTTTCTACTCTTCAGAGATCCTTTGATTCTTTTCAGGACGGATTCAGCCTACCAATGTTGTTACTAGCTTTAGACCGAACCTGGGCCTACACACGCTTTTTGGACTAAAACTGCACACTGAAAAGCACAGGCTCCTTCCTTCTTCACTGCCAAAGCTCAACTCAAACTCCAACCGACAAAACCGGGCACTTCCTTTGAGTTCCTCCCAGTTCTTGACTGGATTGGCTGTCACTCACAATAGACTGCTGCTGTTGGTCCAAAAGGCACTGAAGTCTAAACTACATCTCCCAGAGTCACTGCCCATACAATCCTCTTGTGGCTGGCTCAGATTATGAGTCCAAGTTCTGATTCGTCAAGGCACCATTTAGAGCTAGCTTACCCCACACTGATTGGTCCAGTTCAGCAGTTCAAAACTAGAATGGGGAACTAGCAGACACAGTTCTGACTGCAAAGAAAGCAGGTTAGACAAACTGTAATTTCATTACTACTCTAAATAATTCTGGCAAACAGTTACATCTTTCAGATAGGTTCCTTTGCACTCCTAGTGACTGCAAAATGAAGTGAATTGGCAGCAGCTTGGTGGTACTCAATCAAAGAAACACACAGTCCCCCATACAAACTAATTATGTCTGCAAGCAGACAGCTCTTAAAGAGACAGTACCAGAGGTTCTAAAACACTCACTGATAAATGGCTTAAATGCCAAACACCATTCAGGCTTGGAGCATTCAAGCAAGCTCCTGAAGTCTTTGGGAACCCCCATTTGCAGGAGTTACACCCTTCCTGCCTGGGAAAGCAGCGTCCAGCGTCAAGCAAAGTACCCCATAAGTTTCAACTGCAACCATATACATTTGCATTAGGCTCGCACATGTAATCATCAGTCAATATATCATTTTACCAAGAACACATTTCTGAAACATTGCAGTCGTCCTCTTTACAGTATTACATACACATTGTACCATAACTCAATTATTACTTCTTGTACATGAAACCTGAAGAAGGGCCCTTCCTATCAGTTACCTTGGGGCTGGATGGGCAAGGGCACCATACTTAGAGGGCAAACACAAGTAACTTGGAGTTAGCACTGATGCTCAGTTTGGGCAATGAGCTCGGGGACACATACACTCCTTTATGGACAACATTGAGAGGCAAGTCCACAGGCCTCCCAAGTGAATCATAACTGAGGTGCACCACAGGCTTACAGCTCGACCAGTCTTTCTAGGGGAACTGTTATAGTCTCTGCACTCTGAGCCTCATTTTCAGCATTGTCCTCACTTGTCAGGAGTCTCCATGGGGGTAGAGAGGCTAGAACTTGGGGCACTTTCAGCTCCAGTACAGTTTCTGAGTCCACAACATTTGGCTCGCATGAGAGCTTTCGGACACTGGCAGTGGACTGTCAGGGCACTCAAAATACTCTTCTTGTTCGGGTGTATCACCAGTCTGCCCCAATCTATCATTTTCCTCCCTGAAAGCTCAAACAGTTCAACCATGCACAATGATTCCATTTCATCTGATCTGATGCTTTGCACTTCACTTTCTGGGAGCATTGGCTCCAGGGATGAAGCTGGGGCTTAGACAATCCAGAAGGCCCAGCTTCATCTCCAGTATTGACTAGGGATTGCCCCGAAACAATTGACTCAGTTAGTAAGAAGGATAGTATTCAAAGTCACTCTCACTTTCTTCCGATATGGACTGACAGTCATGCTCAACTGGGACTTGTGGAGGAACACTTTAACTTTGCTTCTGTAGGTGCAGACTTTCTTGATCTTTTCTTAGCAGCAGCTCTAGTCACTGGTCCAGAGGGCATCTTCTAGGGGCTCAGACTCAATTAAGATTTGTCCAATGGGCAGTAAATGATTTCTATGCATTGTTTTACATCTTTTGAATTATTCTCAGGCCTTACTTTGTACACTGGCAGATCATCTAGTTTGCCCACTACAATGTGAGGAGATGGTGCCATCTGTCAGCAATCTTGTGCTTGCCATGCAGTCCCAGATTTCTTAGCAATACCTGATCTCCTCCTGGAGTTCCTGTGCTTTCACCTTTTATCATACCTTTCTTTGTTGGCCAGATTCTTTTGGCAGCCATGGTTTGAGCCAGTTAGTACGCATGAGTTAGCTGGGCCTTTAACTTTTGCACATACTGTAAATAGTTGTCAGCTTGAACCCATCAGGAGAGACCCCAAAACACACATCTACTGGTAGTCGACTTCTCTTCCAAACATCAGGCGGTAGGGAGAATCCAGTGGCATCCTTTTGGTGCAGTTATAAGCATGTACCAGGGTGCTAATTTGTTGGCTCCATCTAGGCTTGTCCTTTGGGTGCAGGGTGCCTAGCATATCTAGCAAAGTGCGGTTGAAACGTTCAGGCTGTGGGTCCCCTGGGGGTGGTAAGGAGTGGTTCTGGACTTTGCACTCCCACAGAGAAAGCATCTCTTTGATAAGACGACTCTCAAAGTCTCTCCCTTGATCAGAATGGATTCTTTGTGGAGCCCCATAGTGAACAAAAAAGTTTTCTACAAGTACTTTGGCTACAGTGGATGCTTTCTGGTCTTTGGTGGGGAAAGCTTGGGCATATCTCGTGAAATGGTCAGTGACCACCAGCACATTACTGATATTTCTTTGATCTGACTCCAAACTTAGAAAATCAATACAGACCAGCTCCATGGGTGCACTGGTGGTTATGTTAACAAGGGGCAGACCTCTGGGGCAAGCTTTCCTCTGTAAGCTAGCGACTACAAGTTCGAATGTGTTGCTCCACATCAGCCCCATCTTAGGCCAATAGAATCTGGATCTCACCAAGTCAAGTGTTCTGTCTATACCAAGGTGCCCCATGTGGTTGTGCAAGGACCTCAGTACTGAGTCTCGAAGGCAGTGGGCAGCACTAGTTGTTGTTTGTCTACTTGTCCCCCTCTGTCTACTGTTTCTCTGTATAACAGTTTATTGATCAGTTTCAACTTAGGACCTTCTTTGTATAACAGTGCAGTTCTCAAATCAGTGGAGCGTAATTTGGACACATCTTTTCCTGCATAGAGGCTTCTAAAGCTGCTTTGATCATGGGACTGCGTGGATTGAGCCCGCAATACTGTCATTGTCCAGCTGAGGCAGTGCACCAATGTCTATTGCAGAAAAGTGGCAATAAGCAGCAGGTATGCAATTCTCAGAGGCTCCCAAGCAATCCACCATACAGTCCCTGCGTCCGTGGACATTGTTCCTCCTGTCAAACTTCCGGCAGAGTGCCAGATGTCAGGTTCTGCCAATCGGACCCAATCATTCTGGGGAACAGGCCTCGGAGAGATCATCAGCATCTATGTGGTTCAGACCTGCTCGGTATTCGAGCATAGTCATATGTAGCTAATGCAGAAAGCCACCTATGGCCAGTGGCATCCAACTTAGCTGAGGTCTGCACATAGGTCAAAGGATTATTGTCAGTTTTACTAGTATTTTAGCCCCATACAAGTACTCATGGAATTGGTCAACAATAGCCCACTTCAAAGCTAGGAACTCTAACTTATGTACAGGATAGTTCTTTTCGGATGGGGTCAGGCTTCTACTGGCAAGGCCACTGGTCTCAGGCCATTCTCGTGCTCTTGGTACTACACAGCCCCAACCCTTGCAAGCTAGCATCAGTGTGCAGGACGTAAGGTTTTCTTGGATCGGCATAGGCCAGCACTGGAGCATGGGTAAGTTGATATATGATCTCATGAAAGCAGTCTCACAATCAGGGTCCAGCGGGCCCCAAATACTTCACTCGGATGAAAATACACTCTTTCAGTCTTGAGGGCCTGACTTTTAGTATTTTTGTGGGTTGGGGATACCCTTGAGTAAGGTTAAGTAAAGGCGGATCACTCTTGAATAGTCCTTGATGAGCGCCGATAATAACCACAGAATCCCGGAATCTTTGCAGTTCTTTTAGATTTTTGGGCTGTGGCCAGGTGGTCAAGGCCTCAACTTTACTTGGGTCGGTCTCTATTCCCTCGGTGGATACTATGTGTCCCACATACTTTACTGATGTTTGAAAAATTGACACTTATCAATGGACAGTTTAAGGCCAAAGTCCTCCAGTCGGTCCAATACCTTAAATAATCTGCTCTCATGTTCCTCCAGTGAGCTGCCAAATACAATAACATCATCTAGGTATACCAGGCACTCTAGTAAGTTCATGTCCCCTGCACGCTCCATCAATCGTTGAAAAGTGGCTGGGGCACCTGAAATCATTGAGGCATCCTCATGAATTCATAGAAGCCAAGCGGACAGATAAAGGCCGTCTTCTCACGGTCCTCTGGGGCCATCGGGATCTGGTAGTACCCACTGCGGAGATCCAGCACAGAGAACCACTTGCTCCCGTTTAGGCAGTCCAAAGCATCCTGAATGCGGGGCATTGTGTACTGATCAGGGATAGTCTGCCGGTTTAAGGTGCGATAATCCACACACATCCTTACTGTTCCATTCTTTTTCCTCACTACCACAATGGGGGAAGCATAAGGGCTTCTGGATTCTTGTATTACACCAGCAGCTAACATCTCTTGCAGATGCCGTCTCACATCATCTATGTCAGCAGGTGCCAGGCGTCGAGACCTCTCACGAAATGGTCTTTCGTCATGCAGCCGGATATTGTGCTCAGCCCTTGCACGCATCCTACATCCCATTCCTTTAAAGAAAACACCACTGGTCTCTCTGGGCAAGCTTCTCACTGATCCTCACTTTCCATTCAGCTGGCGGGGAGTCGCGAAATCAAACAAGTCAGGCTTACTCTGTCATTCTTCCTTGAACTCTTGCTGCTGGGTAGCACTGCAGTGTCTGCACAATGCACATTAGCGGATGCAACCTCTGTTTACTCGAATGTCTCTTTCAGACACATTATGAACTTGGACCATTACCCTTCTGGCATAAGCATGGGCTCTAGCGGGCAAAATACTAAGCTTGACCAGCAGTCCCTCTGGCAATTTTCCATCGCCTGGTGCATCCAACATTAATATTTTATTCTTAACATCCTTTCTGATCACGGACCTCTCCTGTAGGTACACTGGGCATTTGGCGCCAGGATCAGAGACTCAGGATCCTTCTTCCATACAATTCCGACCGGTTCCTCTGGTTCTGTTTTTCAGCATTTCTCTGTGCCTCATAGGCCTTCTTAATTAAAGCCGGAACTCTTAAAGCTCTACAGTCTTTGACCCTGTTTTCATAACACAACTGTGCCAGCCTTCCGAACATATGAGCATTTGTTCCAATCAACAAAGGGACACCATCTATACAGTCCAGTGGGGGACACACTAAGGCTAGGGTCTCTACTTGTTCGGCCACTCCAGCCACGGAGGTGGGGAAAGACAGCCAAATTCGGATATACCCGGAATAGGGGTAGGCCTTCTCACTAACCCCATACATGCAGTCCTTCTAATGGTTGTAAGTGACGTCTGACAAATGCTTCTGATACCAATCCTGGAACATAATTGTCACTTGGAGCCACTGTCTAATACAGCTCTTGTAGACACTCCATTCACCTTTACAGTGGTCTCCATGGAGGGACCCACTATTCTGGACCAGTCTGGAGGCGGTAGTGGGGGCCTGGGCAACTGACCTTGCCACAAAGGGGCGTGAATTAGCATTTTGGTGCCCTCACTGGGATCATGTCGTGCACCTCTTAACCACTGATTTCTTCTCCAAGCTCTCCTTGTAGCCTATATGCAACTTTGTCAGTGTCTTTGGGACTGGCATTCCCTTTCATGTGCCCATCTTTCCCACAATTATAGCAAAACATACTTTCTGGAGTTTGAGCTGGCGGGCGCCACACTGGGAGCCAGGGCGGGGTATTACTACCTGGAAACCTTGGTGCCATCTCTGTCTGCGGCGTGATAAGCATTTGGAGACATCTCATCAGTTTCTCCACTTCCATGGTCAAGGAATCGAGTTCGAGCTGTTATCAGCAGGAGATACATGGGTGGGTACCCCACCCCCATAGCAGATAGCAGTCGGATATAGGTCAGGGCCCGTACTTGCAGGCGTGGCCTTCATAAGGGACTGTTTTGAATTCCGGATCTCTCTCAACAGTTACCCCCATTGTGGCATATCTTTTCCTTGACAGAGCACTCATTGACTGCCAACCTCTCCCCTGAACTTCCTTGATGGGTCACCCTCAGTCACTCGGGTCGTAGCCACAGCTATTGGTGCAGGTCCCTCCCGAGGTCGTCTTTTCTCAACTCCTCGAATTTCTCTCATTAACTCATCATAGGAGGTGGGGATTCCAGTCGATCTGCCAGGCGTAACTGAAGCAACAGCAGTTCTGAGAAGGGGCAGACTTAAGGATCCTGTCCAGCCTGGTTCGGTCCAGTTCAATAGCTGGCAAACTACCTTTTCTGAGGCATTCTTGCAACAATTTTTCCAGCCGAGATACATACACAGACAACAACTCCCCTTGGTACTGTTGTGCATCTCTTACTCTCCACCATAGGTCCTCATCAGAATCTGGGCTCCCATACACATTCTCCAAGGCCTCAAGATAGGCCTGTGCAGTCGCTTCGGGGTTACTGGCCCGTTTAGCACGGATGGTAGCCAGGGCAGGACCTCGGAGGCTCTCACTAACCCTCTTTCGCTTTTCGCCTTCCGAGCATTGCCATTCTAGCACTTGGGGGGCAACATAGTCTATCCAGGTCTCCCAGTCATCCTCCCCTTGGGGGGTGGGAAGGGTGCCAGAGAAGATCCTCAACCTTCGGTAAGAGTCGTGACTAATGGCAGGTGCAGAAATAGAGTCTGCATTGGTTCAGCCACCATTACGGGCACTGGAGCAGGAGAGGGTGTTGGGGAGGAACACCCCAGGTGGCAAGAATAGTTTCTTCAAGTCCTCCACAGTTTCCCCTCTCCCAGCAACCATTCAGCAAATTTCTCCTCAAAGTTTCAGATAGTGGTGGGGGCTGATTCCCCGGGTCTTTACTGTCCTTAGTTATCACTCTCAAGCAGTGAGGGCTCCCTCTGGGGTAATGGTCTGTGGCACTTTGGAGCTATCTATGGGATCCTTAAACTCTACTAGGGCCAGGAAAGTGTGGGTGAGCAGATTAGCATGCCGACCCACCACCACAGGGTTTGTAAACCTTCCACCTTGGAAAGTACTCCTGCACAGTGTCGTATTGATACCCAGGGGATGTCCAGGATAAGCATAGCATTTGGGGTCGATCTCCTCCCAGTACACCACTCCACCAGCTGGTGCACAGCCACTTCTGTCGGGTACCATTTTTTTTTAACAGTGGTTAGTAAATATGGCCACTAGAGGACACACAATCCCAGCGGTGCCTCCAAGATGTAACCCCTAGATGGCGCTATCCCAGGGGCTACTACTGCCTGATTTGCCACTAACAGGTTGAGGGCCTGGATCCAATGGCGGATGCCTCCACCCAGAGGTCAGGGTTTGCAATAGTTAAACTAACTTGGTCACAGCCCTCTGGGACACTGCAACCCCTTTCTTCCCACTAGTGGCCCACACAATATATCAAATTACCTTCACAGTATACACTTACCCCAGGTCTGGTTCCGGCACTGGGACCTCCTGTGAAATGAGATACAGTGCAACAATCACAGTACAGTACTTTAACATAGACAAATACCTCAGGCAGTATAACTTTGCTGAAACAAGCAGCTCTGATTTATTTAGGGGATATAACAAGGACAGGGGAAATCAGGTTAATTAGCTTATCACTCTAATAATCTACCTATGGCTCTGTGCACAGGCCTATCCCTATCAGTTACTGTCCCTGGGTACCCAAGCCCCAGTGGCTAGTCCAAACCGTGGCAGCTGGTAGAGGGCCCTTTCACACAAGAAAAGGAGAATTAAACAGTCAGCAGTACAGTAATTCCATTTGGATTTAATGTGGCAATTCAACAGGGCGACCCTGAATTAGTACTCATGACCTCCAAATAAGATAGGGTCCTTCAATGTCAGCAGGGCTCACTTGAGGTACACAAACCTCTTCCACATCCATATAAAAGCACTATACCAGGCAGGCTGCATCTGTATCCGATGCAATTACTGCACAATACCGGAGAACAACACAGCAGATTCAGTTCCTGACAGACCGAATGCAATTTTCAGCAATTCCTCCAGTCTTCTACAGGGTGAGCCTGGTTTCTACTCTTCAGAGATCCTTTGATTCTTTTCACAGGAACGGATTCAGTCCTAACAAGCTGTTACACAAGCTGCAGACCGGAACTCTGGGCCTTACACGTTTTTGACTAAAACTGCACACTGAAAAAGCACAGGGCTCCTTCCTTCTTCACTGCCAAAGCTCAACTCAAACTCCAACCGACAAAACGGGCACTTCCTTTGAGTTCCTCCCAGTTCTTGACTGGATTGGCTGTCACTCACAATAGACTGCTGCTGTTGGTCCAAAAGGCACTGAAGTCTAAACTACATCTCCCAGAGTCACTGCCCATACAATCCTCTTGTGGCTGGCTCAGATTATGAGTCCAAGTTCTGATTCGTCAAGGCACCATTTTAGAGCTAGCTTACCCCACACTGATTGGTCCAGTTCAGCAGTTCAAAACTAGAATGGGGAACTAGCAGACACAGTTCTGACTGCAAAGAAAGCAGGTTAGACAAACTGTAATTTCATTACTACTCTAAATAATTTCTGGCAAACAGTTACATCTTTCAGATAGGTTCCTTTGCACTCCTAGTGACTGCAAAATGAAGTGAATTGGCAGCAGCTTGGTGGTACTCAATCAAAGAAACACACAGTCCCCCATACAAACTAATTATGTCTGCAAGCAGACAGCTCTTAAAGAGACAGTACCAGAGGTTCTAAAAACACTCACTGATAAATGGCTTAAATGCCAAACACCATTCAGGCTTGGAGCATTCAAGCAAGCTCCTGGAAGTCTTTTGGGAACCCCCATTTGCAGGGGGGTTACATTTATATATAGTTCTTTTAGCTTGTTACCATATAACAACTAGTACAGTACAAGAAGCACATGGTACAAATCAAAGGTATCCCCTACCTACCATAGGGCAAAGATAAAGCTAGTGGCATCTGGAGATGAAAAGACTTCAACAATTTTAGTTATATATATGTTTTTAACTTTGTACTGTATGATAGCTTGTACAGTAACATAAGCTATGTCACAAAGCAGAAGTGCCCCCTGCCTATTTAAGGGAATAGATAAAATTGGTGGCATCCAGAAATTAAAACAATTCAAGAATTTCTTTATATAGGTGTTTTTAGCATTGTACCATATAACAGCTAGTACAGTAACATAAGCATTTGTCATAAAGCAAAAATGTGCCCCCCCCCCCCACTGCCTACCAAGAGCACAGATAAAGTTTGTGGCTTCTGGAGATGAAAAGACTTCAACAATCATTTTACATAGGTGTTTTTAGCATTGTACTGTTTGACAGCTGGTAGAGTAACATGAGTATATACCACAAAGCAAAAATTCCCCCAGCAACCAAGGGCATGGATAAAGTCAGTGGCTTGGTGAGATGAAAAGACTTCAGTTTTTTATATTTTTAACTTCCTTGCCTCTCCCTGGCTTTTTACAGCACCTTGGCTGCAAAGGAAAGGTGCCCCCTGCCTACTCTAGGGCACAGACACATTCTGTGACTTTCAGAGACAAAAACACATGAACTATTATTTTTACATAGGTGTTTTAAGAATTAACAGCCAAGCTGGTCCAGTGGCACTGAGGGTTGAGGCACTGGATGCCACACCTCACGCCACACCAGCGACCTGGGTTCGGGAGTGAGCTTGGGCACTGTGGGTCGGCAGGGGAGGGATAGGATTGAGCGCCCGGTGGGCTGCTCTCCTGTCCTGGAGGAGGGCATTGGGTTGTCCGGAGCTCTGGCGGCCCCTGGTGGAGACCGGGGGTTGCTGCAGAAACTTGGTTGCATGTCAGAGCGTGCCCAACACTGGCAGGGTTGCCATGCATTAAGCGTTGGGGGTGCGCATGCATAGGGATGGGCGGGGAGAAAACGTGGAAAACACCCAGCTGGAAGGATAGGCGACGGCACCCTTCCTCCATGCCCAGAGCTGGATCTAGCTGGGCAGGATCCTAATCACTCCTCCGTGTGGCCCAGACCCATTGCCGGAGTCTGAACTGCAAGGAGCCCAAGTAAGTGGCAGGGCTACCCTCCCTGGGTGGGTTAAATCAGGGGTACTGGCAATGGGGGGGGAGAGAGAGGGGCACAGTCCACAGTGGATCTCAAGCAGGCAGGCACAAGGTGGTGATGCCTGAGAGAGTTCCCCCTAGCTGAGAGATGGGGAGGAAAAAACAGTTAAAGAAAAATATATAAAATAACAGCCAGCTTAGCTACAGGAAGAGAAGTATAATCTGCAAGCAGAAACAATGGTTGTCCAGAGCTCCGGCTACCCTGGTGGAGACTGGGGTTGTTGCAGAGAAGCTCAGTTGCATGTCCTGGCCGTGCTTGACATGGCGGTTTTCATCGCTAAGCGTTAAGTGCGCATGCATAGGGATGGGCGAGGAGAAAGTAGAAAACACCCAGCTGGAGGGATAGGCGATGGCGCCCTTGCTCCATGCCCAGCGCCGGATCTGGCTGGGCAGGATCCTAATCACTTCTCTGTGTGGCTCCAACCCGTTGCCGGAGTCTGAACTGCAAGGAGCCCAAGTAAGTGGCAGGGCTACCCTCCTTGGGTGGGTTAAACCAGGGGTACTGGCAACGGGGGGGGGGAGAGAGGGGCACAGTCCACAGCGGATCTCAAGCAGGCAGGCACAAGGCAGGGATGCCTGAGAGAGTTCCCCTCAGCTGAGAGACGGGGAGGAAAAAATAGCTGAAAAAAAAAAAAATAAATAAATAACAGCCAGCTTAACTACGGGAAGAGAAGTATAAGCTGCAAGCAGAAACGATGGTGCTCCACTCCCTTCCTTTCGATATGCATGGCAGTGGTGGCAGGCAGGAAGCAAATACCTAAGTGCACTGCCAAAACAAAGACTGCAGTATCAGGAGAAAAAAACAAGAATTTCCTTTTAAATAATTTAAATAATTAAATTGCTTCAGAACGAAAGCAAAGCTGCCCTTGCACACTGATAGCATCTTCAGAACACAGTACAACACCAGAAGTTTGCACCCCCCCCCCCCGTACATACAAACAGATACAGTATTACCACATAGGAAAAATAGAATTACTGTTTTTTTGGCATTGTCTGAAGTCACAGGAACAGGGCCTTTTAGCCCCTGCAGCAAGCAAAAGAGTCAACCAATAGCTGTAGTCAGACCCTGAAGTTTACAAAATTATTTTGTGGTAACACAAAATATAGGCGGTAGTCAGTCAGTCAAGTGGAGCACCACAGTCTCTAAAGATTCACAAAACAGAAAAGTCCAAAAAACATCAGCAAAAGACAATTTTTTAAACAAATCTTGCTTCAGAACAGCACAACTCCTCAGAGAGCAGCAGCTTCCTCTCAGCTCGAGTGTCTGTGCACTTGCAAGGCTGGTCAGATGATACTGTACATCTCTAGAATGCTCTCTAAGCTAGCTGCTCTGGGAATTGACTGAAGAGATCTCACAAGATTTCAAAGTCTTGTCAAATACTTAACATTAAATACCTTGAGTGTACTCTGGTACTTGGGTATTCATTGAATATGCCTGGTATTCAAGGTACTTAGTATCAGATTCGAATTCAGTACACACCCCTATTAACCGAGTACAGTCTCTTCAAGAGGGACAGGGAGGGTCAGAGGGGTGGAGGGTTGCTTGCTGTGTAAAGGATGGGACTGAAGAAAGCAAGCGGGGGGGGGGAGGGAGAGATGGATGAGTGGTGGGAGCCCTACAGAATGCCTGGGCTGGAATTAGGATCTACAGGAGGCAAAAAGACAATTCTGGGAGTATGCTACAGACCACCAGGTTATACAACTAAACATGACTTAAGGTTGGCAAAATAAGTTAAAGGGACAAAAACTCTGGAGGCCCATGGATCTTATGGGGATTTTATTTGTTTATTTAAAAGTTGGTGACTGGGAAAGGCACACTGAGCCAAAGCTCATTTCTGGGTATGACCTGGGGAAGGGGTATGGAGCAAAGTTTACAAAAATAGACACATGAACAGGAAGCACAATAGTTTAAAGAATGATACAATAGATACAGGAATAAATACATAGCAAATTACAAATACAATATGATACATAAATACATGTGGTTCAAAAATGAAAATCTCAATGGTATACAGATGGGGCAGGAATGAAATCAACAGCAGTTACAGTAGTTACTATGAAACAGAAGAATATACCCTAACAAATCGCATTAGAGGCATAGGTATAACTATGCTAGGACCAGCAGTATCAAACGACTACAATAGTGATTTTAAACAATGTGAAATTGACTGGAAGCAGGATAGTGCCCAAGGGAAAGCAGGGAGACATTTCTTGTCAGTCATGAAGGACTGTTTTCCTTTTTAGCATATCAAGCATTGGGACAAGAGGTGATGCAGTTCGTAATCTGCTGCTTGGTAGTGGGGATGACATGCATTGGGCAGTAAAGGTCGAGGTGCGGGTGGTTAAGAGTGACCATAATAGATTTCAATTTGAGGTGAAAGGAGAAGCTACAAAGTGCTTCTTCAAAAATAAGCCCAGGGCACTATAAACTTCTGGAGAGCTGATTTTGATAAACTGAAAGAAAACGGTGTGGCTAATCTAACGAATACACCACTGAGTGGCCGTACTAATGCCAAATGGTAGGGATTAAAGCAAAATATAATGGAGGCAGTGACTAGATGTGTCTCCATGTGCAACAGAGGCACAGGGGCTATGCAGAGGCCTCCATGTTTGTCCAAAGAACTTCAGGGGAACATAAAGGATAGAAAAGTGTGTATGATGACTGGAATGATTCTGGTAAGGGCACAATAGAAATAAGAGTGTAAAAAACATAGAAACATAGACAATACAGACAGATAAAGACCATTAGACTCTCCAATCTGTCGAGTTCCTACAGTACCTCAGTCCGGGTACCAGTGTAATATTATCCTGACCCTATCCATTTCATTCCCTGCAAGATTGGTCCTTCCCTTCCCCCATGTTCCTTTCCACTACCCCCTGCTTCTTCCCTTCCCCAGATCCATTTGTCTGTCCCAACTGTGCTCGAAAATGATTGCCATCTGCACAACAACCTGCCTGTGTTGCAACTGGGTCCATTTTTCACCACCCTCTCTATGAAGAAGTACTTCCTTGTGTCCCTTCTGAATTTTCTCCCCTACAGCTTCAGATTGTGTCTTCTCATGATGTTTTCTTTTTTGAGCCTGATTAATCCTCAGTAGTCCACCCTGTTGATGCCTTTTAGATACTTGAATATTTCAGTCATGTCCACCCGCTCTCGTTTAGTCTCTAGAGAGTAAATATTAAGGTCATCCAACCTCTCGTCATAGGATTCAAAGGTACTAATAGGATCTTCCCTGCTGGCCATGGATCAACCTTGTCAATCTTCTCTGAACAACCTCTAGGTGGTTTCTGTCCTTCTTCAGATGTGGACTCCAGAACTGGGCACAGTACTCCGAGTGAGGCCAGACCAGTGAGTGGCTCAGTGGTAGAATCACTTCCTTTCTTCTATTCGAGAAGGCCCTCCCTGTGTATCTGAGCATCCTGTTTGCCCCGCTGCATGCCTTATTGCAGTGTGCAGAGTTCTCCAGGCTGTCACTGATTTTGACTCCCAGGTCTCTCTTCCACTAAGACTGAGTGTTCCAGGAACACTCTCACAGTTCAGTATTCAGTCCTAGGGTCTTTTCTTCCTAAGTTCATGACCTAGTACTTTTTTTAAGTCAAATATTAGCTGCCTGATCCTGGAAAATTTCTCCTATTTAGCAAGATCTTCTTTTATTTACCAGATGCCTTCATCATTGTCCACACTGCTACATATTTTGATGTCATTAGCAAACAGTGACATCCTGCCCTGTATGCCTACTCCAATGTTGCACATGAACATGTTGAAAAACACAGAGTCCAAGACTGACAACTGCGACATACCACTCATCACCTGTTTCATTCTTGAGCTAACTCCTTTAATGAGCACCCTCTGAGTCGTGTCCCTGAGTCAGCTGTTCAGCCACCTAGTCAATGTGTCACCCACTGCTACAGTATGTCCCTCAGCTTCTTCCCTAACCAGTTGTGAGGCACCAGCTCAAAAGCCTTCCTGAAGTCCACATACAAGGCATCCAGGTCCCTTCCCTCCAGATTTTTTGAAACCCCATCAAAGAATTCAATGAGGTTTGCCTGACAAAAACTTCTACTCATGAACCTATGCTGCCTTAGGTCTTGGAGCCCTTATGCCTCCAGGAATTCCACCATCAGCTCTTTCACAATGGACCCCAGTAGCTTACATAGGATAGATGTCAGGCTTACAGGTCAGTAGTTCCTTTTGTCTATAGGGCATTACATACTGTAAGGAATGTAGGGCTAAGATTGTCCAAGCAAAGGCTGATATGGAAACCAAGATCACGCAGGGGATTAAGTGGAACAGTAAATCCTATTTCAAATACATAGGGAGCAAAAGCAGAGTCAGGGATAAAGAGATCATTAGAAAGAAGGAGGAACCATTGAGAAAGGCAAGGGGAAAAGTGGAGGCCCTGAATAACTACTTTGCATCAGATTACAGCCAGGAAGCCAGGGGGCATGGCCCACTTGGGCTGGAAGTTTTTAGTCTTTGGTAACCGGGTAAGGCCCACTAGGTGCCAAGTGCCTGTTTTCAGGGGTGACCTGGGAGCACTGGTCGGTTAAGTGACTTGCTCAGATTCACACAGTATGCAAGTGGAGGTTGTGAAAACCAAACCCAGGTCTGGTCTGCTGGATGTACCATGCACATTCACACCTCGTTACTCTAACGTCTAGGCTATAATGCCAGCCCAAGTTATGAGAAAGGTGCAGACCAAACAGGAGGCAGTGATGACCACATTGGAATTAGCTGGTAAGTGTTTAGAGGGTGTGAATCCAAGAATATCAAAGGGTCTTGATGGGATCCACCCAAAGGTAATTGTGCCGTTAAAAGGGGTTGTTGCTGGACTACTCACTGTTAGGACTACTTTTTGTGCCAAATGATTGGAAAACAGCTAATGTCATAATCTCCCTATTCAAGAAGGGAGCAAGGTCAGGTACAGTGGCAGCCATTCTAATATTTCACTTCAGCACATTAGCATTTACCCCTTACAGTAATATAATTCAAAGTAGCACATTAACAGAGTGAAAAAGAGATCTAATTTGCTGTTGGAATCTCCTTAGGAGCCGAAAATAGCAGCAGTATAATTTCCCCCTCCCTCCCTTGGATTGTAAAGCACTTTACAATCTGTATGAAAGGAGATATTCTGTATAAGCCAAATTTAATTTCCTTTCATTTCTGTGTTTTTTTACTTTCTGAACACTTATGGTGAGTATTCTGCTGGTTCACTGACTTTTCAGTAAGCTATTTGAATTTAGGAAACCTTTACTTGTGACAGTAGCATTGTGCATCTTGATTCCTGAGGGAAGTAGAGCTGTTACCTTGCAATAGTGGGCCTTTTTTTCGTTGGTGTATGCGGTGATACTCTCAGTTGATTGGTTTGCAAACTGGGAGGAGATATTGGGTTGTGATTAGTGCCATTGCTGTAATCTCATTACTTTCTACTGCCTATTTTACTTTCTTTGTCAGCATGCCCTTGCAGAGTTCCGGGCTAAGTAATATGTTCCTGATCTTTGACAGATTTTTTTTCTTTGCCCTATGTCTATGATATCATGCTATAGTAGTTCATTGGGGGTTTTTACTGTTACTTTTTCATCAACATCTGTGATTTTTTTTATCAATATTTATTCTCTTAAATATTGCCCCTCCCTCACCTGATTCCCCGATACATAAGTTAAAGATAGCTCTGGTGTTTCATGCCCCCCCTCGCCACTAGAAGACAGGGATATGTTTGACTTATACATTGAAGATTGGGCAAAGCAGGTGGACTATTGGATGCAAGGGACTTCTGGAGATATGGGGAGAAGGAGACTTCCATGTTGAGTGCACTTTCCTTTTCTGGACCAGCACTACTGCCAAGCTGGCCACAGGCTGCTGTATGGAGCACTCAACCAGCATCAGGCTAGAGGAGGAAATGATTGCTCCTCATATTGTAACATGGCTACAATGATATGTAGTACATGGGCAAAGTGGTCATTTGCATATCATGGTTCCAGTATGGGACTGTGTGTCTCAGTAGCAAATAGCTTTGCACTATGTAAATAGCTTGTTTTTCTCCTCTAACTATGTGGACTGCTGCACCTTTTCACCAGCTGCCCCTCCTTCCTAGGCAGGAAGAGGGCTTTGACTGCACTATGCTTCTTCATTGCTCTGTGCTCCATTGACAGTATAATAGCACAGACTCTGAATGGAAAAACTTAGCTCTGCACATGTTCCATTATACCACTATTTGCATGTCAGGCAACTTTGCTCATCAACTATGGCCTGCATCTTGCTTCAGCATTGAAAATTCTGCCTCAAGTGTTTTTTGGGTTTAGAAATTTATTTTTGAAGTTTAAGCTGAAGTTGGGTGGGGGTTTAAGGTTCAGTGTGCCACTGCTGATTTACAGACCGATATGAAAACAGCAAACTCAGCACTCCTCCACTGGGCGTCAAACAGGCATATTTTACTTACTCAAAAAGCAGACGCTACAATCAGCCAAAGGGCTCCAACAGCAAGTAATCCCAACCGGTTTGACGCTCATTGGAGGGCTGCTAAGTTTGTTGTTTTCATATTTATCTTTGTTCGTGCATCCTCTCATGACAGCTGAGCTGATTTACAGACCCAAGTATCAACACTATCAACACATTTTTACTGTTAGCCACCTTTCACATCCTGGGGTAGTAACCCAATAGGATACTTGCTTACATTTTCTCTTATTGTTGGGGGATAAATGATTGAAGACATGATGACCATTTACTGAAAGAATAATGAGAGGAAAAAAGGCCAACGTGTTTTTCAATATCTCTGGTGGCATAATAATATCTTATTAGGTTTTGGAATGGACACAACAGTGTGAACATGAATTGTGCTCTACAAATGCATACTCTATAAATAATAATATTATTACTATATGTATGGACATGCATTATACTCTAGAAATGCATACTTTATCAATAATAATATTATTACTATAAGTATGAACATGCATTGTGCTCTATCAAATCAAATCAAATCAAATCATAGTTTATTTCTATTGCGCTTTTCAGATATCAAAGCGCAGCACATAAAAACATACATCAACAATAAATAAGAATTAAAATATAAAACACAATAAAAAGACAGCAGATAAAAGAACAGCAAGGGTCTAATCAAAGGCTGAAACAAACAAAAAACTCTTAAGAGACGCCTTAAAGGATTCTGTGGACGGGCAGTCTAATCTGATGAGGTAGAGAATTCCACAGGGTTGGAGCCACAAAAGAAAAGCCCTGACCCCAGAAGATTGAAGGCGAACCCTGGGAATCTCTAGCAATCCCTTGTCAGTGGAACGGAGCATGCGGTAAGGCCGCAGGAGATCTTGAAAATAGCTTGGTCCCTGTCCGTGTAGGGTCTTATAGGTCAGCAATGTGACCTTGAAGGTACTCATCCAGCGTACTGGCAGCCAATGCAGTTCGCGCAGAACAGGTGTGATATGGGAAGTTCTTGATAACCCAGTCAACAACCTGGCTGCAGCGTTCTGCACCAGCCGCAGGCGGTGGAGGTCTACCCCCGGCAACCCTAGATATAGAGCATTGCAGTAATCTAGACGAGAGGAAACAAAGGCATGAACCACAACAGGAATGTCATCGTGTGGAACAAGGTGCTTTATCCGGACTATATTCCTCAGATGGTAAAACGAGGACTTGATAACGGCCGACACATTGGACTTAAGTGTCAACTCGCAGTCAAATATTACACCCAGATTCCGTACCTGTTCAGGAGGTCTCAACTGGTTATCCCCTAACACAAGGCCAGAGGAAAATCCAGGAGTCAACTTCTCTGCACGATGACCAGGGTCCACCACCAACACCTCGGTCTTATCCAGATTTAGCTTCAGCCAGTTGGCACTCATCCAGTCCTGGATCTCAGCGAGGCAGTTGTTAAAGATTGTGAGGGCGTCATTCTGTTCAGGTAAAAAAAAGGACATATAGAGCTGAGTATCATCTGCGTAGCAGTGAAAACTCAGTCCATAATGCCTTATAATGTCTTCCAATGGTAGCATATACACCGTGAACAACATGGGAGAGAGCACAGAACCCTGTGGCACCCCACAGGGCAGCACAAAGGGACCAGAGGAAAAAATTCCTGATACTACCCTCTGAGATCTGCCCATGAGGAAGGAGTGAAACCATCTAAGGACTGTCCCCGACAGTCCGCAGATCAGCTGCAGGTGTTCCAGCAGTATCCCATGGTCCACGGTGTCAAACGCAGCAGAGAGAGATCAAGGAGAACCAAGATCGAACTGCTCCTCCGATCTCTCACAGTTAGGAGATCATTAAGTACCTGAACCAGCGCTGTCTCGATACTATGCCTTGTTCTGAAACCAGACAGGAGAGAATCATAGATTTCATGGGTGGTAAGAAAGTCACCGAGTTGCAGTGTGACTACTTTCTCAATAACCTTACCCAAAAAGGGTAGGTTAGAGATCGGTCTGTAGTTTGCGAGACAGTCTGGGTCAAGGGAAGATTTCTTCAAAAGGGGTGTCATGATAGCCTCTTTCAAGGACTCTGGGAACACCCCTTGGTCCAATGAGCACCAGACGATCTCAGCAAGGACTGGTCCGATCACATCCGTGCAACCCATGAGGAGGCGCGTAGGACCAGGATCCAAACTACAGCAAGTTGGCCGCAAACTCTGGACGATCTTCATGAGATCCATGATTGCCAGCCGGTTGAAGTCCATCCAGGTAGACCAAGGGCCAGTAACCACACATCGATCTCCACCATGCTCATTTGAACGCATTCTGTGGATGTCAGATCTGTTCGTTGACACCTTATCATCAAAGAACCGAGCAAACTCCTCACACTTTAGTTGTGACAAGGCTCTCTGGCCCTGCAGACAGGCTGGATTGCACAGTCTATGGAACAGTCCAGAAGAGCAGAGCTGGTCGATTCCTTGATGCAGCATTCTCCCTGGACAGGAACTCTACCTTCTTACGGGAGATTTCTGATTGGTAGCCCGAATAATGGGCGATCAATCTAATCCTGTCACTCTCAAGACCAGACTTCCGCCAGCAGTGTTCCAATCTTTGCCCCACTCTCTTCAACTCCCTCAATGTCCTGTCAAACCAGGGGGACTGAGGGCAAAGGGAGAGGGGGCGAACTCGGACAGGAGCTATGGAATCCAAAGCCCCCAGCACCGCACTATTATAGTGAGCTACTAAGGTATTTGGATCCAAGCACCCCACAGGCCAACTCGATAGGTCCATAAGACCTTCAGAGGTAACACCCCTTAAAGGGCTGTACTGGACCATCTCCAAAGGGGCTGATCTCATGGGGGGGGCCATAAAATTAAACTTTATGGAGTGATGGTCAGACCATCCGACTGGTTCCACCACCAAACCGGTGATCTTCATCCCCAGGGTGAACACTAGATCCAATGAATGACCCTGAATATGGGTAGCAGTGGTAACAACCTGTGTGAAGCCCAATTAATTCATTAGTTGGAGGAAGTTTTGACCAAAATAAGAGAGTTCATCATCGATCCAAGCATTGAAGTCCTCCAGAACCAACCACCTGGAGGGCTCCAACACCAGGTCGACAATGAAGTCTGCTACTCCCTTCAGAAAAACTTTCTTGTCACCGGGTGGATGGTAGATGAGAAGAGTTATGCAGCCCACACCTGCTCCCAAGATTCATTCAAAGGATCTGGGGGACACCACTGGAAGCTCCACAAGGTCCAATTCTGATCTAAAACAGATAGCGACCCCCCCCCCTCGATCCAATATCGGGCGGTGTATTACCGAGTACTCAGCTGGAATGGCTGACACCAAAATGGGGCCAGCATTCTCATCCAGCCAGGTCTCGGTGATGCAAGCCAGGTCAGATGACTCAACAAGATCAGCAATAATTGCTGTCTTGTTTTTTTATAGGTCTGGCATTGCATAACACCGCCCGAGTTGGATGAAAGGCCTTGAGGGAGCGAGCCACTTGCCCACTGTCAGTGGAGCCCTTGGGTATGGGAACCAGGCATCAGGAACCCCTGTCCTGGACCTATTTTGTCCCAGGGCATCTCCCAAGCCTCATCACCCCAATCCGCCCACAGCACTTCCCCCACCCGGCCGGGGGACCCGCCTCCCCCTCTGCCTCTTCCGAGCAATCTCCAGGGCCCGGCAATGCCACTAAACCTCAGGCCACAACGGGGGACTAATGAAGGTGTGCAGGTCTCTCAACCTAGAGAGGGAGTAGTGCCTGCCCACAGAAATTCGGCCCCAACACATGTTGTCTAAAATGTTCCAGTAGCCAGTCAGCAAGAATTTAAATACCCCAAACACACTCTAATTTATAAATAAAACTCCTTCAAAACACACTAAAGAAAAAGAAAAACCCCTACCCACCCAATCAAAACTCTTCAGTACAAATCAAATCAACAAAATAAATACAATGAACAATATTAAAAAAAAAAAATATATATATATATATATATATATATAAATGCATGATCAGTTCTCAGTGTTTGTGACCCATTTTATAAGGCATTATGACTATAAACCCAGTGCCCGAGCATACTGTATCAATCAGGGATGGCTCAAAACATGTAATTAACTTTTCTGAAAAAAAAAAATTAGAATGCATAATGTATTCTGCTTTGCCAATTTAAAATGCAAGCAGAGTCTGTGTGTTTTGCTCACAGACAGAATTTGAAGAAGCCTTTTGAGACAACATAAGTGTGGTAAGTTGTGGGGAAACCTGGCGAAATGGTGTCTTTATTGTCTGTAGGGTAAATTGAGACTAGCCCCAGTAGTCCACATTTAAAGGAGTAGTACACCCAGAATTTGGAAAAAAAAAACATATGTTGTGCAGAGGGTTTTGATTTGTGTGTGAAGTCCTAGTGTGTTCTTCCTTCTGTGTGCTATTAGGAGTTTTTCCTAGATTAGCCTATTAGCTTTATGGTAGTTTTACAACCCCTGGGAATCTCCATCTCAGCAAAATTTATTGCTTTCCTTGTTCCTACAATGCATCCTGTCTCATTTGACAGTGATGTAGCCGGGACCATAGACTCAGTAGCAAGCACTGATTTAGAATCAGTTCACAACAGCAGAGATGGCTATATTTTAAAAGTTGAATGGCAAAGAGTGTGCACAAGGATTGTGGTGCTCAATCAGAAAAACTCTCATAAAGCTGCTAAAACTGCCGGACTCACATCCAAATTCACACGGACACCAGAGCTCTAAATATTAAACTTTAATGTTCAGTTTTAAAAGCTACATCACAGTGCCTGACACATTTTAGATTACATTAATCCTTTATCAACGGCGGAATAACAATTGATCACGTGATTCTTATATACCATCACCAGTTATATAATTAAGAAACAATTATGCACAATTTTAAAATGACTAGTCACCAGTTCAATTACTAATAAGCTTCACAACCTAGTCATGGCAAAGCAATCATGTATTAACAACATATACACAGAACATATATACAGGTGCTCTATACCTAAAGTGCTTAACAATTACAGTGCTCATATACAAATAAAATACTTAAAACCAATACCCTATGTTCTACTGGGTCTCTCCCATCTTTTTATTTTATTATCCTATAGTAATTCATGTCATGAAAATACCAGGTTAGTGAGATTTTATTCAAAAATGTCCTTAACGTTCCTCCAAATAAGGTTTTAATTCCAATCCTGTATTTAGTCCAGGTCTTGTGTATGCCCTTAATATAATTATCCATTCATTTTCCTTTGTTAGTATTTTATTTCTGAAACTACCACCCCTCACATTATGATAAACCTTTTCAATGCCAATAAACTCAGATTTATGTTGCTGATCACCCCTTGCATTCATTATGTGTGCCACAGTGGCATACGTTTCATAATTTCTTTCTATGGCCCTTACATGTTCATTCACTCTTATTTTAAATTGTCTTTCTGTCTTTCCCATGTAAAAGGCACTGCAAGTACATTTGGCCAAATAGACTACTCCTTGTGTACTACATGTAATACATTGTCTTATATCAAATTGGTGGCCATCTCTATTCTGGCTAAAATGACTTCTAACCAGGCTGTCTTTTATAGTAGGTGCTCTCCTATATGACATGATGGGCAGTTGTTTTTGACTAGTTTCTGCAGTCCCTTCTCACTGGTTAAAATGTTCCAGTGTGTTTTAATTATATTTTCCACTTTATTGGCATGAGCTGGATATGTTGTGAGAAAGTGAAATCAAGTTATTCGTTATTTCATCTGTTACTTTATCCCTTAATAATGATGTCCGTTCTTTTGATGCCGCTTGTACATGGGCATCGTTATTCTTCTAAGCTGTATAGTTACCTTAGCTACCACCATGTATAGTCTTTCTTATTTGTGCCTCTCAATCTGTACATTAATATGTGTGTCTGTTTTGCCAATATGCTCCCCATTGTTTTCCCCCAGGTCGCATCTGGAAACGAGCGGCTAGTCGCTCAGTATGCCTGCCTGGTTAAACTCTTAAATAAATAAATAAATAACCCTCTGTGAATAGCCTCTATCTTATAGTCTGCTTTGCAGTTCATTAGCCCCCTTATTCAAATGCTGTTTGTGTGCTACAGTTTTGTCTGACTCTTAGAAACTGACCTTTAGCCTATATCTATTTATTTATTTATTTATTGAATTTTGATGACTGGGTAGGCCTGCTGGGCCCCGGAGGTCCTTTTTTCAGGGGCGACCCAGAGATACATTAAGTGGCGTTACATGTAATTACATGGCATATGTGGTGAAAACAGACAGTAAACAGGTAATTAAACTGACATACAGGTTCAATAGTTACAGTTTTTGACATTGATTCTTAACAGTAGAGGCAAACTGTCATAAATGGATTAGCACAACTCTTGTAGGTAAGGTGATAGGAATGAGTCTGTGGGGGGGGGGCTGTCAGGTGCCATGACATAAGCAAGTGCTTGCCTCGAGTAGATGCACCTTCAGCCTGGTGCGGAAGTTCATGAGTGAGGGGGCTTCCTGTATCTCTGGTGGAAGTTTGTTCCACAGCTGGGGGCTGTGGAGGAGAAAGATTTCTGGCCAGCGCTGGACCTGACCCTGGGGGTTTCTAGTAGAGCCCTCCCTGTGGACCTCAGGGTCTGGGGGTTATTTTTGGAGGCTAAGGTTGATGAGAGGCTAGGTGGAGCTGTAGGGCTGAGTAATTTAAATGCTAGGCAGAGGAGAGGGAATTGGAGATGTGCTTCAAAAGAAGGCCACTGTAGTTTGGCAAGCGTATCACAGTGGTGGCTTCTGGAGTGATCCTGGGCAGCGGACCGCGCAACCTTGTTGTATAAAATCTGCATCTGGTGGACCTCCAGCTTGGCCATTCCCTGTATTACAGGGGTTGCATAGGTGAGAGCGGGGAGCAGGATGCTAGCAGCAATGGAAAGTCTGGCTTCCGGTATTAGCTGATCCTTAATCCAATACAAAATGCCAAGTTTCCCGTGGATGGTCTTGGTCACTTGATCAACATGGTTCTTGAAGGTGAGACCTTGCTCAAGTGTTAGCCCTAGGTATTTTAAGGAGGACACAACTTCAATGCTGGTTCCAGCCAGTAACTTAAGCTGTAGGGAGCGGGTCCTATCTTGCCCTAGGGATCTGGCCCTGAACAGCATGGCTTTTGTTTTGCTTGTGTTCAAGACCAGTCTATTAGTTTTTAGCCAGTTTTCCAGTGATATAAGTTCAGATTGGAGTAAGGGGCTGAGTGCCTCCAGGTTATCACAGGAGCGGTAAATAATGGTGTCATCTGTGTATTGTACTACTGTGCTTCCCCTGCAGTGTAGGTACAGATCATTGGTAAACAGCGAGAAAAGTAGGGAACCAAGGATCGAGCCCTGTGGTACTCCCTCCTTTAGGGGTAATGGGTCAGATTACGCCCCCTTCCAGCTACCTCTCTGGGTGCAGCTGGATAAATAGCTCTCGGACCACTTAAGAGCCAGGGGGGGTCTAGTCCTATCTTTTTAAGTTTTACTAGCAGGAGATTATGGTTAATAAGGTTGAAGGCCTTGGATAGGTCAATGAATACCGTGCCAGTGGGGGTCCCTTTGTCCATGGCTCTGAGTACTTCTGTCATGAGATTCATGAGAGCAGTGTCCATGCAATGGTTCATTTGAAAACCTTGTTGAGAGGAGGCCAGAAGCTGGTGAGTCACCAGGTAGTTGCGGAGTTGACTATATATTAGTCTTTGCTGCAGTTTGGCAAGCAGACAGAGCAGGGAAATTGGCCTGTAGTTACTCGTGTGCTCCCTGGAGCCACCTTTGTGGATGGGAACCACATTAGCCTGTTTCCACTGGGATGGAATGATGCCTTCCAGCAGAGATCTGTTTATGAGCCAGATCAAAGGTTTGGTGAGGGATTGGGCACCATCCTTGAGCAGCCTGGGGTTAATTCCATCAGGTCCGCCTGTGCCTTTGATTTTCAGGGCCCTCAGTAGTGTTAGTACCTCTTTAGACCTGACCAACCTGAAGTGGAAGAGTGGATGTTGTAGTATTGGGGGTTCGGAGTCGTTGGGTGCCATGCGATGAGGGGGTAGTCCAGCCTTATATGCTTCAAGGTTGGTGAAGTGATGGTTGAGGGCTGTGGCAATTTGTGGGCCATCATGCACTAGCTTACCATTGGCTCTCATAGGGCCCGGTTCAGCCTTGGAGTTCCCTCTGATCAACTCATTGATATGGGACCAGAATAATTTAGGGGTTCCTAGGCTGTTTTTTTGAAGGTTGGTGACATACTCACTTTTAGACTGTTTTATTGAGCTCTTACATCTATTCTGCAGGGCTTTATATGCCGCAAGGTCAGACGGGAGAGAGGACTTCTTGAACCTCTTCCAGGTCTTGTCCCGGGTGATCAGAGCTTTAAGAGTTGGGAAGATCCACAGCTGCCCTGTACTCTTAGTTTCTTTAATGGGGAAAAGAGGTTGGCTGCGGTAGTCAAAGAGTTTTGGAAGTATTCTAGTGCCGCATCCAAGGACGGGAGGAGCCTGATGGGACTCCAGTCCAGGCTCTTGAGGTAGTGATTGAACTGGGCCTCCAAGAAATTAGAATAATTGCGGGCGGTCAATATTCTGGGTTGGATTTTGGGCACATTATTCCTCCAGATACAGAATATTGGGGAGTGGTCACTCAAAGCATCGGCCATGAGCCCAGCCTCCTGGATATTGGTGGGGTTTGTCACCAGAGCCCAGTCCAGGATGGTGTGGTTACCAGACTTATGATTCAACCTGGTGGGTTCTGAAAAAACCTGAGTCAGGTTAGCCTCCTGTGTCAGGGACATGAGGTCTTTGTTGGGGTCCTGGGCCCAGTTTAGGTTGAAGTCTCCCATTATGATAAACTCTGTGGCGACGTCTTTGGTCGTGGAACTAGTGATGGCCTCCAGGGACCGGAGAGCCATCTTAGGTGGATTGTAGACACATCCTATTGTGAGGTGCTTGGACTGGCTGAAGGCGATACGAATGAATATTGATTCACTGTCTGGGGCTGTGTCTGTCTTCAGGGTTAGGTCTGACACAGTAAGATTGTCTTTAGTGTAGATTAACACGTCTCTACCTCTTTTTGTCTCCCTATCTTTGCGGAAGGAGTTGTATCCCTGAGCCATGATATCATGGTCATAGATATTAGTATTAAGCCAGGTCTCAGAAATAGCCAGGATATCTGGCTTGTAGAGGTCTAGCCAGGCTTGAACCTTTTGCATTTTAGGTCTGATACTGCAGACGTTCATGTGCGCAATCTTCAAACCCTTGGAGAGTGCCCACTGTGAGTCCAGTGGGAAGGATATTAAGATATTGGAGATGGGAGGGGCCGGGTTGGGCTGGATGTCATCTGACAGGAGAAGTAGCACCGCCAGCAGGCCAAGTAGCTTGGGGCTGGCCGATAAGAGTAGGTTGCTGCTGAGTCTCCTACTGGAGAATTGGAGCGACTCGTAGTATACTCCCCATCTCACTAGCTCATGGGCAATTAGTAAGGTTTGTACTCTTGAGTAGGACTTGGTATAGAGCAGATCCTGTGGTGGGATGACACTGTCATGCCGTCCCCAGGTGTCTGGGTCCCCTTGACCTACCATTAAGATCATCCATAGTAAGAACAAAATGTAGAGTGCTGCGAGGAGTACTCCATTGTTTGGGAGTAGAGAACTTGTTTTTTTTCCACAACACAGCCCGAGATCGGGTAGGTGGGGGGCCCATATCTGCTTCATGGTTGACCTGTTTGATGGGCAGAGGCGCCCTGTGTGATAGTGAAGTGGCTTCTACCGTCTCTAGGATGTCGCACTCACTTAGACCAGTTTCCAGTAGCTGGGGATTGTAACAAGGTTAATCCAGAGAGTGGAGTGCTACAGCTTAGTCCGTATGGGCTAGCAGCTAGATCTGGGCTTAAAGTGAGATACGTCAGCGGGGTGCGCTATACAAATCTGTTTGTTGGACTCTTCAATTAAGTCCAGGAAAACTGGTCTAATCTCAGGCAGACTCCTGTCATCGGCAGATTGCAGGCTGTAATTACTTACAGAGGATGGTATTAATAACGGTGGGTAGCAGTCCCACAGGGATACTCAGTTACATAGCCTAGTCCAGGGAAGGGGTAGCTCCTAAACCATTGCCAAGGTAGTAACACTCTGGGTCTGACAACAATCTTACAAATGGTGGAAGGAAGGGGAGCAAAGTTAGTAACAGTAGCAAGTCAATCACTCACGGGGTATCAGTTACCCAGCCCAAACCAGGGAGGTGGTAGCCCCTACACCAATGCAAAAATAATAGCACTTTGGTTCTGGCAACTAGATAATAATCTTACAAAGGGAGGGAGGAACGAAGGGGAGCAAGGTTTGCCCCATTAACAGGTAATCACATTTTTACATGTACAAGGATTAGATGTAGGCATATATACACAGTGCTATGATTTTGAGTTCCTTAGGGCTTAGACAAACCTTGAAGGGAACGGGTTGCTAGCCAAGTCCCAGTTGCAGAGTCAATACTGTCCGAGGTACTGCTGGTGAGATGCCTATGCAGGTGACTGCAGAGATCAGAGAGCTGGTTTGCATTTGGGTGCTTTGTAGCAATCAGAGGGTCAGCTCTTCAGAGTGTGCTGAGGGATAACTCGCTCCGAGATAGGCTCAAGAAGCTAGTGGGCGTGGCCTCAGTGCTTTTAAGGGGAGGAGGGAATGGGGTGGGTGAGCAGGAAGAAAGTTCCCTGTTGTGCAGCACCTGCTCATCACAGAAGCCCTTTGTCCAGGTAAGGAAAATTTTGCACAGCAAAGTTCTTTTGAAGTCGGAATCAGCTCCTGCACCAGTGTTCTTGTGCTTGCTGATGTGAGGGAGGTCTGCCGAGCTCCATTCAGTGAGCCGGCACCTCTACCTCAGAAAGTGAACTTGCAGCATCTAGGTTGTGGGGGGACCCACTTGCAGAGAGGTTGCCCTCACCACCCCTCAGACTCAATGGTCAGATTTCGTCTGTTTGGGAGCAGCTGGGCTCAGATTCCTGCCTTTTGTAGCAGAAGGGGAGCGTGTCACACAGTGGCTGTGGTCTAATTGGGTGCAGTTGCTTACTTTTGAAATATGTGCCCAAACACCAACTTAAATTTCCCCGATGTGCAGCACCCACTCATCACAAGAGCCTTTTGTCCAGGTAAGAAAAATTTTAGTAGCACAGCGAAGTTCTTTTGAAGTCAGAATCAGCTCCTGCACCAGGCAGGGGAACAGTGTTCTTGCACTTGCTGATACGGGGGAGGTCTGCTGAGCTCCGTTCAGTGAGCTGGCACCTCTACCTTGGAAAGCGGACTTGCGGTGTCTAGGTGTGGGGAAGGGGGCCCACTTGCAGAGAAGTTGCCCTCACCGCCTCGGGACTCAATATCATCCTCCCCTCAACCTCACCTCCCCCCTGCACACCCACCACAGTCCTCCCACCTCCTTACTTTTCCTCGTAGACCACACCTCATACCTTCCAGACCCTCCTCTACCTCCCCTTAACTTCTTGTAATCACCCATCACTTTTGGCCCTCCCCTTCTGTTGTCACCTACCTCAGGCTTTCTCCAACCTTCCTTATTGTTTCCACTTCCCACCCCCATGTTTCTGTTCTGACAAAGTCTTTCTATCAGACTGCTAACCTTTCCCTCACCTCTGCCCCTCTCCTCCCACCTGCCCCTGGTTCTCCCTTGAGCCCTTCTACTCTCCACACTGCCAAGAATCAATGCCACCTTAACTATCTCCCTATGTTAATTGTTATTGCTGCACCTCAGTGAACTGTTTGTTTATTATCAAGTGCTGTATATTATGTATTTTCAACTATTTGTTTTATTCTCTGACGTGGAACCTTTGTAAAAGAGCTTCTGCTCAAAGGTTGCTTCTGAATAATTAATAAATAAAATAAATAAATAAAGACTATTGGTCTACCTGGTGCCTTCTTAATATTTTTATGCACTTGGGTAGTGTACAGAATGTTGCTTTTACTGGGTTTTCTACCTGTAGGAATTTTTTGATTGCTTCACTAATCAACCCCTCCTCAAATATTAAGTTGATTGTTTCATCAATACTGAATTTAAAGTCCCAAGTCAGGTCATTTTTCAGTTTTTTATAAAAAGTCTCATCTTTTAATTGTCTCTCCACTTCTGCTTTATAGTCTTTAATATCCATTATAACAATACAACCCCCCCCTTGTCCGCTTGTTTTACAATTATTTCATTTTGATCTTGAAGTCTATTCAGGGCTTCCCTTTCTACTCAACTCAAGTTATTATATTTCAAATGGGGAAGATTATTGCACAAAGTTTCCAAATCTTTTTCACACATCTCTTTAAACACTTGTACAGCAGGGCACAAAGGGGGATTGAAAACTGAGTGTGGTTTAAAGGCTGAAATATTATCAATCTGTCCCTGCTCAGTCAAATCTTCCTGCTTTTTGGCAAAGAATGCTTTTAAATTCAGTTTGTGACACATGAGATGTAAGTCTATAATACTTTGTACTTTGTTGAGAGGAATTGTCAGTGCAAACCCCAGTCCTTTC